>OY728136.1:1914938704-1919938704 GCA_963277665.1 Viscum album | reverse complement strand
GAAGGAAGGATGTTATGTCTCTATCCATGAAGGATATCTGCAAGGCGGCTAGCTGCTCTATCGCCTCCTCAAGTAGCTGGATGCTTGTCCTCCTACTGAGGGCATCAGCTACCATGTTCCCCTTCCCATGAGTATAGACTATCTCAAAGTCATAATCCTGGAGGAACTCGAGCCATCGCTGCTGTCTCAGGTTCAGGTCCTTCTGAGGGAAGATGTACCTGAGACTCTGGTGGTCAGAAAAGACTGTGAAGCGCTCGCCCATCAGATAGTGCTGGCATGTCTTCAGGGCGAAGACCACTGCTGCCAACTCCAAGTCATGGGTAGCGTAGTTCTGCTCATGAGGCCTCAACTGACGTGATCCATAGGCAATCACGACCCGCTCCTGCATCAGGACACACCCGAGTCCGGTCCCTGATGCATCGCAGTAGACTACGTATCCAACTCCCTCCTCATGCAACCTCAAGATAGGTGCGCCGGTCAACCTCTGCCTCAACTCCTGGAAGCTCTGCTGACATCTGTCTGACCACACGAAGGGTTTCCCCTTCTTCATCAATGCTGAGAGTGGGGCCTCAACTCGGGAGAAGTCCGGCACAAATCTCTGATAGTATCCGGCTATGCCCAAGAAACTCTGCACCTCTGTCATGCTCTTGGGTGGATCCCAAGCTAGAACTGCCTCGATCTTCACGGGATCCACTGCAATTCCCGCCTCAGAAATGACGTGCCCCAAGAAGTGGAACTCACGTAACCAGAACTGATACTTTGAGAGCTTTCCATAAAGTTGGTGCTCTCGGTGTGTGTCTAGTACAACACGCAAGTGGTAGGCGTGCTCCTCCTCCGTGGTCGAGTACACCAAGATCTCGTCGATGAAGACTACGACAAATCGATCGAGGTATGGCTGGAATATCCTGTTCATGAGGCTCATGAACACTGCTGGAGCGTTGGTCACGCCGAAAGGCATAACCAGGAACTCATAGTGGCCATACCGACATCTGAAGGTCATCTTCTGCACATCCTCATCTCGAACTCTGAGCTGAAGATAGCCTGACCTGAGGTCTATCGTCGAGAACCATCGTGCTCCCTTGAGCTGATCGAAGAGGTCATCAATACTGGGTAGCGGATACTTGTTCCTCACTGTCACCTGGTTCAGGCGACGATAATCGACACACAGTCGCAAGCTCCCGTCCGCCTTCTTGGCGAACAATATCGGGGAAGCCCTGGGTGAAACACTGGGTCGGATGAACCCCTTGCCCTGCAAGTCCTCCAACAATACCCGCAGCTCTTGAAGCTCAGCGGGGGCCATCTGATATCCTTGAGTGGATATCGGGGCTGTCCCAGGGTACGGGTCAATATAAAAGTCTACCTCTCTGCGAGGAGGTAGTCCTGGAACGTCGTCGGGGAAGACGTCCGCGTACTGATCCACCACTGCAGGAAAACTGGGACTCCGCACGTCAACTTCTCCCAGGATGAGGCTAGCCAACTGATGAGGGATGGGCTGACCTCTCCTCTGCGTGAGTCCATCCTGTGCTGCTAAGGCTCCCTTCTCGCCGGTGAAGGTGAACATGCTCCCGTCAGTGCGCACACATCGCACCTTGCGCCTAAAGCAGTCAATCTGAGCATGGACCGTAGATAACCAATCCATGCCCAAGATAACGTCGTAAGGCCTCGACGCCGCTACAAGAAGATCCCAGCCGAAGCTCTCGCCTCCTAGAATAAGCTCACACTGCCGGCACCAGTGCGTAATCATCGTGTCTACTCCCGTAGGAGTCTATAGTCGTAAGGATCGAGCCAACGGCTCCGTCGGAATCTCCGAGCTCCGAACAAGGATAGTGGCTATGAAAGAGTGACTCGCTCTTGTGTCTATCAGAACTGCAGCAAGGGTGGAATAGACACAGATCGTACCTCAAATCATCTCTGGCGTGCCGTGGTCATAGGCCTCTGCTGCCTGGAGCTGCGCCTGTCTCTGCCCGCCAGCTCCCTGTGGTCGGGGCGGGCCTCCTGGTGGTGGTGGTGGCAGAGCCTCAAAGCGTCGGCCACCACCTGCTGCTCGGCCAGCTCCTCTGCCTCGTCCTCCTCCTCCCTACGGACCGCCACGGTCGACCCTCTGCCTCTGCCTGGGTGGTCCCTCCACTGTCTGCTGCCCCTCGGTACGACGGGTCGGGCAGTCACGAGCCATATGGCCCTACCCTCCGCACTCGTAGCACTGTCTGCCTCTCATAAGGCTGGCTATGCGCTGTGTGCCCCACACCGCTGAGCCAGTGTCCCGAGGTCGTCTGCCGGAAGGCCTGGTCTGCCTGGAACCCTGAGTCATCCATCGGCTACCTGCTAAAGAAGACTCCGCTATCTGCCGCCCTGCGGTAGGTCTCGCTGTGGACTCAGCCAGGAAGCTCTCGATCAGGAGGGCTCGCTCCAGTACTCCTGCTTGGGTCGGGATGTTGAGGGAGATCAGCGATGCCCTGATCTCATGTCTCAATCCCTGCTCGAAGGTCCGGGCCCGGAAGAAGGGTTCACATACCATGTCTGTCGAGTAGCGAGAAAGGTCGGTGAACCTCGCCGCGTACTGGGCGACCATCAAGCTGCCCTGCCGCAGCTGAAGAAGCTACTGGATGCGCACCGCACGGAGGGTGGTGGGGACGAACTCTGAGCGGAAGAGGCTCTCGAAGTCCGTCCAGATGAGGGAGGCCTCATCGTGTACCTGGAGCATCAGGCTCTACCATCGCCCTGCTGCTTCGTGCAGTAGGCTCGCCGCGAGGATCACCATGAGGTCTGCTGGTGTCCTCACTAGCCTGAAAACTCGGACAACCGCCTCCATCCAGTCCTCGGCTGCCTGGGGGTCCGACTCCCCACGGAACCTGGGTGGTCGCTGGCGCAGGAATTCGTGCAGAGCTCCGAGGCGTCGTGCGTTGTCAGCTGCCAGTGCTTGAAGCATCAGGGGCTCAGCGGGTAAAGGTACCGCCGGTGCCTCTGCTATCAACGGGCCCTGCACCGAGGCCTCGTCGCTCGGCGGGCTGTCGTCGCGCTCTAGTCTAGGAACCCTAGCTGGATGTTGTCGTCGTGCCATCCTGAAAAGGAAACAAGTGCGCCACGGTCAGAACAGTATACCTGGCGAGCTGACACAAGTAATCACGAAGAAAACTTGAAACACACATGCAATCAATGTTTTTGTGCATTAAGTCGGAAATAAGAAGTCAGGGTCCTGGTGTATGGACACGTCGGCCGCCGCACCAACACTGGACTCCCTGGACTGATAACCACACTTAATACGCTAAACACTATTGCTTCACACAGAAGTAAGATCAGAGTCTGCGGTAGAACTGACCACCTCTGATACCAATTTCTCACGACCCGCCCTCGGGGCCCGTGCCGTGACTACCCCAAGCCCGCCTTCCATAGGCCAGGGGCTGGCGACTAGCACCAAGGTGTAAATCCCAACAAAAAGGGAAGGCATTGCCTTTGAAAAGTAAACAAGCACCATAGAGTAAGCAAGCGGAAAAGTATACACTAAGTAAAAACTATACAAGCTGTGCTGAAAGTAAAAGGGGCCGGAAATACAAGCCCAACAGTAAAGTACAACTGAAAGGAAAAACAGCAACTGAAAGGGAAAACTGCAGCGTCGAGCCATCCTCTGGAAATCCCACCTGAAGGGTGGGTACATATAGCCTCCACTGCTCCTCGGGTCCACCTGACCACTCCGAGTACGTCCCGCCCTGTGGTCCGCCTCCGGGTACCGTCCTGCTCCGCACGCCTCCACCACGATCAGTGATGTCCGTCGTCTGCAACCAACACAACGTAGTGTGGGCAAAGCCCGTGCAGGGGTGAGTATAAGCTACTCAGTAGGGACCCCGAGACCCCCGAAGGTCTCCTGAAATCCACAAAGGATAATCCACAAAGGAAAGACACAATCACGAAGTAACATCTGACACGGCTTAGGTATATTCCCATACATATACCTAAGTCATCAATTTCCCGTTCGGCTCCAACGTCTGAGCCCAATCACAACCCAGTCCACACAGGAAAGAAAAACGTATACCCACACAGGATAGAACAACACAATCCACAAAGGAGAGTAAATAGTAAATCCACATAGGATAGCTCAACACAATCCACAAAGGAGAGTAAACAGTAAATCCACACAGGATAGCTCAACACAATCCACAAAGGAGAGTAACACAAGATTCAACTCACATAGGTATACTTCTTCGGATGATGATAAAGATGATCACTGATCCATCTAATTCGTCGGACCCACGAAGGATCGATAGGTAACTAACCCCAGCAATGACCCACACAGGATCAGACCCACACAGGATCGGGCCCACACAGGACTGGGCCCACGTAGGACCTGTAGGCACTGGCTCACACAGAACCGCTGAGCGCTAACCCACACAGGATCGGACCCACACAGGATCGGGCCCACACAGGACCGGGCCCACACAGGACCTGAAGCACTGATCCACGCAGGATCGCTGAGTGCAGTAGTCATCGCAGTCCACTGAGAATCTCTGCACTGTCGTTGCTGCAGTCCACTGAGGATCTCTGCACGGACGTCGTCGGAGTCCACAGAGGATCTCTGCACAATCTTCGCCGCAGTCCACTGAGAATCTCTGCACGGTCGTCGTCGGAGTCTATGGAGGATCTCTGCACAGTCATCGCCGCAGTCCACTGAGGATCTCTGCACGGTCGTCGCTGTCGAAGAAGCAGTCGCAGCCAGCCTAGGGTTCCGCACACAGCAAGCTCGTTCGGGAGGGTCCGCTCCACGAGCCGAGAGGCAGATACATCAACTGACACGAATTCCGAAGTTGATGTATCCAAAAGTTCTGTATCGTCACCAGGAACTCAACGTCGCAGACAGCGCGTCAATCGGACGCCCGGTCTGAGAGTTATTGGCTTTTTCGTCCCAGGGGCCCGGTTGGTTTTTAAGGCAAAACCAACCCGACCGTACTCCACCAACGTCCAAACCTCAGGAGTAGTATTCCAAAAGAACCGTCTCACAAATAGGCACTCAACAAAGCTGACGGCACGTCAATCGGGCTTCCGTAGCTCAAGATATGAGCGTTTTCGCTCCGAGGGCCCGGTTGGTTTCGTGTACGAACCAACCCGGACGAACTCAAAGTATTTCGAAACCTTGAGTGTGATATACCAAAACGACCGTCTCAATCCAAGGATCGTGTTTCCGCTAACGGCGGGTCTTTTGGAGGCCCGTAGCTCAAGATACGGCCATTTGAATGAAGACCATCCGAAGACGGGGGGTATGGGCCCGGGCCGACCCGGCCCGACCCCCCCGGGAGTCGGCCGAACCGGATCGACCCGACCCTGTCCGACCCGGTTCGGCCATGTGGCCGAACGGCAGAGGCGCGCGGGGCGCCGCCCCCGCAGCCTGCTGGTGCCGCGGCCCCCCGCGTGGGGCCGCGCTGAGTCGGGACGCGGCTTCCGCCGCGTCCGAAGGCAGCGGACCCGCGCGGCGGCGGGTCTGCGGGTGCCACCGCTGCCGCGGCTTCAGCCACGACGGCCTGTCCAATGGCGTGCCGGGGCGCCGCCGCTCCCTGCTGCTGGCGCCGCCGGCGTGTTCCGCGGGCCACCGGGATCGCTCCGGTGGTCCGATTCTCTTCCCGTCTGCGCCATTGCTCCTCCCGGGACTCGTTCTTCACTGCGGGATCATCAAACATCCGTTGCGGCACTTTCCGCCATCGCCCATCAAATCCGCACAAACGTAGAACGGCGGAGGGTCGTCGGTCCGTGTTCGTTTGGCCCGCACCCTCCACGTTAGAGATAAACAAACGGGAGAAACAAATTCAACATATGAACGCATATCCGAAACAATTCTTAATGAAATAAAACTTTTTCATAAACAGGAATAATAAAAAGGGGGGTAATTCCCAAAATAAATCTCTACATCGCTGATCGTCGCGCGCGGGCGTTCTTCGCGGAAAAGCTCGTTGTGGAAGAGGGAGATAGTCGCGTCGTCGCGGAAAGGCGTCGCGTCGTCGCGGAATCCGGCGTTGAGTCGGTGAGCTCAACGGACCAAGAAAAACAGATTTAAATTATAAATAATTAAATCTCTGTTTCGTTTAAAACCAAAAAGAACATTTAGAGGAAACCTGAAATCACTCACCTCAAATGGTTGGTGATCGGAGATCGGGGCGGGGAAGAACGTCTCGGATGAAAGCGTCGTCGATTTTCGGGTTCGGCGTTCTTCACGTTCTTCGCGTTCTTCGCGTTCTTCGCATTCTTCGCAAGGGAGAAGAAGATACGAGGGTCCTCTCAAATCTTCTCAATGCGAAAATAACCAGAGGTCGTGCGTTGGCCTTATTTTATTATTACGCCAACGAATTTGAAAACTGGTTAAGAAACGACTTAATTAATTCGTTGAATTAATTCAATGAAAGAAACAGCCCATTTAATTCACGAAATAAACCGCCCAATTAAATGGTCTGTTAAGATTTTATGAAACGTGTCAGTTGACTTTCATAAAGACGGGTTTTCCCGGGTGCGTTTCTTAGCGGAACGAAACGGCGGGGCTCGTGCGGGCCCCACCTCACAAATATCCTACCAAGGGGGTAGGATATTTCTGGATAGCATCCTATCCGGTTTAACTCAGTTCAAGCCGTCATTAAGTGGCTTCAAGTGGCTTCCAAGTGGCTTAAGTGAAATAAAATAAAGTTGTCGCAAAATTATTTTATTTCTTAACTTTAAGCCCGAAAATTAAAAACCACACCCGAGAAAACGCAACTCCGGAAGAGGCGTTTCTAAGTGAATACCGGCGCTGCGATTTCATCGGAGCCCTCAGAATTCGATTCCGGGCACCGGTTCAAAAGTTAGAAAAACCCGCTCGTCCGTTCACTGAACGTACCCGAGACAAACTTCGGAAAATGATTTCGGGCACATCGGGCCTCGGAATCAGGTGCCGTCAGAAACTGCGCTCTTGTAAAATTCCAATGAAAATTAAGAAAAAAATTCCCTTGAAATTTACGGGTCTTTAGAAAGGATTTCTGATTTTATTTCCCACCTTCCTGAAATTCTTAGTGTTTTTGCCAATTTTTCATTTTAAATTCTTAAATTTTAGAATTTTGGGCATTGGATGAACGAACATGGCCAACACCCGAGCCCCGTTTTATCTACTATTCTTGGGCGTTCTTCATCCAAATTTTTGGATGGGCCATATCTGGTCGGATCGTTGATCGTGGGCAGGCGCTGCAAAGGCCTGGCCCCAAGGATTTTGAATCCTCCTTCAGATTTGGAATCGGGCCACCGGAGCAGTGGTGGCGTCCATCGAATGTACTGGATCTGGAAAGGTAGGTGGCCAGAGGATGGGGTGGTGTAGCGGGGTAAATGCATTCGGCCGATTTGTGGCGGCCAGGGTATCTTCGGGAGGAGCTGAGCAGCGCAGCTGGGGGGTTCAGAATGTGTTTCCGGTGTCGAGTATCACCGGTTTGGACAGCGAAGCAGCAGGCATAGGTGGCGCCAAAGGAGGTGCGGTCGAGCAACATGGCGCGGATGGGGTTCGGTCGAACCGACAGTCGGCCGCTGCATAGCAGGGGATCGGAGGAGTCCACTTTAGCCGATTTATGTGGGGCGCCAAGGCCGGAGGAGCGGAGCGCCAGTGTTGGGAAGCATCAGCTGCGGCGAGGCATGGCAGTGTGGTGCTCACGGGCGTCTGGCATGCCTGTTGTGCTCAGCTGAAGTAACCTAAGGCATTGACCTCGGGTGTGCAGAGGAAGCAAGGACCGACGCCTTGCGAGTCTTGCTGGCATGACAGAGATGACAGGCCAAAGCCGGTCGGCTGGGGAACAACGACCCATGTCTTGTGGGTCCTGTTGGGAAATGGAGACTGGTCATAAGGCCAGTTGGTTTGAGGAAAACTAGACCTGAGGTAGTTCTGGTGAAGCTGGGCGTGCCGGCCGGGGTGAACCGGCCCAGTTAGGCCCCCTTGAGTTCGGGGGGGGGGGCGTAACTTGTAAACAGCATGTCTGTTTGAGGCGCTGTCTGTGGATGCGGATTCGAGTCGGCAAGGAAGAAATTTTGAAGCAGGTTTCAGGTATTTTGGGTTCTGTGCCCAATGACGGGTGACCCGAAACACTTTAATTTAATAATATTAAATTATTATTAAAGTTGCGGCGGACGTGGTTCGCAAGACAAACGTCTGTTTGATGCACCGTCAGAGGCGATGTGGCCCTAGAGTTGAGACCGTTTTTCCAAAGTTGGTTCAAAACTCTTGTGGTTTGGTTTCGTTGCTCGTTGGCACGAAACACTTAATACGAGTATTTGATTAATTATTTATTTAATTAATTGTTGCATCGGACCTAACTCCTGCTTGGGATGTCCGATTGATGCGCCATCAACAGCAGCGTGACCGCAGTCCTCATGTGAACATTTTGAGATGCTTTACGAAGCGTTCAAGTTGGAGACATGGTGCGGGCCCTACAAGGATCAGATCTCACATTTTACGGTGATACGCCACTTTTCACTCGACATCTGTTTGGGGTATTTGAGTACTCGTTTCTGAGTGTTTTTTTGAGGGGATTGCAACGACGCAATCTGCCCTCCTAAATTTGTACCCGAGGTGTGGGCCCTACGAGGTGGCTTTCGGACGTATGCTGAATTTTTATGACTTATGCTTCATAAGTCCGTTCAGGGAAAATGAATAGCCTACACCGTGTGGTTATCTGAAAGGAACGTAATGCTATGATCTACGTGGCATGTTTCGGGGTAGAGGTGTTGGCCCCATAGTGCCCCGTCCGCATATAACGTAGGGAGTTGCTTCTTCTGCATCTAGAGTCCGTTTTAGGCACCGTTAGCGGCATTGTGACCCTGGAATCGAGACGAAGTTGACCAGGTTAGTTTCAGGCATTGAAGTTGGACTTCAGGTGTGGGCCCCATGGGTTGTCTTTTGAGCTGTGTGCAGCGTACTACAACATTTTCATCATGCGTCTGTTTGGGGCGTATGAATAGTCATTTCGGTGTGTTTTTTCGAGAGCATCGCGATGGAGCAGTTCTCCTGACCACTTTTGGGACTGAGGTGCAGGGCCCCATGAGACGTCGTATGGGCATAAAGTGGTGTTGAATTTCTTTTCCATCGGGATCCCATTTCCAGCGAGTAAGTAGTCTATCTCGCGTGTTTTTTCACGAGGATTACAACGGTGTAATCTGTTTGGGAATGTGGAGCCTCTTTCAAGATCTCATTAAATGTGGAAAAATGAAAGGGCATTGTTCGGAGGTTCCTTTGATGCACTTCAAACCTGCGCAAAGTAGCGGTGCTAGTGACACCCTGTGATGGAACGGGCATTGTAGAGTTATCGGCCTAGTTCCGGGTTTACCCTCCAGTGAGGCTGGGCAGTGGGATACCTGTTGACCTTTGGGTTACCCTCCAGGGGGGCTAGGAAGTAGGATACCTCATGACCTTACAGTTTACCCTCCAGCGGACCTGGGATGTGGGTCATCGTCGACTTATTTAGGGTTTACCCTCCAGCAGGGCTAGGAAGTGGGTCACTTGATGATTTATTACGGTTTACCCTCTGGTAGGGCTGGACAATGGGTCATTTCATTATTTATTATGGTTTACCCTCCAGTGGGTCTGGGCAGTGGGCCCCCGTAGACGTATTCATGGTTTACCCTCAAGCAATGTTGGACAGTGGGTCACCCGGTGATTTATTATGGTTTACCCTTTAGCAGGGCTTGGCAGTGGGTCGCCGTCGAATTATTCAAGATTTACACTCCAGCAAGGCTGGGCAATGGGTCACCCGATGATTTATTACGGTCTACCATCTAGAGGGGCTAGGCAGTGGGTCACCATTGACTTATTGGGGTTACCCTTTAGCGGGGATGGGAAGTGGGTTACCTGATGACTTCTTTCAAACTCATCTGTTTCGATGTGGCTAGTCGGTGGATTTTCTCCGTGATTACCGGATCAATACCCTTGATTGTACAGTTCCGTGATGAGACCGCTTTAACGTGCGAGATTATTGGGCATCAGTGATGGTTACCCTTAGAACTGTTGGCGATTTCTCTTGGGCAGAGCTTGGAGATAGAGATCCCCTTATTCGGTTTTCTTGTTGAGCATATATATATATATGCTTCTTTTTCTCCCACTCCTTGGATTCGGTTACTCTCCTTCTAGGATGGATGAAGATGCGTGGGGTATGCCACCTACTTTCCGTGTCTAGATCCTCTTGGATTGGACGAGTCTACTTCCTTCCTTTTTTTGGTTTGAGTTGCACTCTCTCTTTTGTAATCTTGCACTATTCTTTGTTCTGTCTACGGCCCACCGTTTTAGAACCTCCTTTTTTTCTCCCTCGAGATTTTGTCGCATCCTACTGATTATCTTTATACTCACCCATGCTTGGGTTTTTCCAGCATGTGGTGTGCCCTTGCAGATGATGGACAGGTCGATTGAGACTGTAGAGGAGCATTTATGACACAATAGCATGGGCCGCGTTTAGTGGTCACAGTAGGACTTTCAGGTGAGAGAATCACCAGCAGTTTAGTTTTGTTTTACCTATTGCCAGGTTGTGGCACCTTTCTGGTTGGGCGTGTGTTTTTCCATTTTACTGTTCACTTTTCTTGTCAGTACTTGTCAGCACTTTACTTGTACTGGTTAGAGGTCGATGCATGTATTTTGGTTTCCCTTTTCATGGTAGTGTTGTATCTTGCTTTCATTTCTCTGCACTTTTGCATTTATTTGTTTCGTGTGTGTGTACAGTTTCATAGTAAATAGCCTCCCCTAGTTTGTTGAGCCTTTGGTGCTAGTCGTTATCCCCTGGACTAGGGAGTTGGGGTTGGGGCAGTTGCGGCTCGAGCCCCAGTATGGGTCGGGTTGTGACACTATAAATACCTCTAATTTCATTCACTCGTCATTCACAATGTTTTATAACATTGTTAACAAGACAGTTTTAAATCTGAAAATGAAATTTTTAATGTTTTTCCCTCATAAAATGTTGTTCATGGTTATGATATTTCGAGGAATTCACTACCCTATGTATTTTAAAATTCTAGACACATAATTTGTTTTATTATCCAACTATAATATTTTTTAATACATATTTATCATTCATATATAATTTTTTATATTGTTTATGTAATTTATTTTTATTTATATGGTGTATTTTAGTTGTTTATAGATTATACTTATACATTAAATTCTAAAGGATTCAATTTTAATCCTTTTATTAAAATAGAAATTTACTTATTATATAATAATAATAATAATAAATATCTAGTATTAACATAAAAATAATAAAATTTAATTTTTTTACACAAATACATGTTAAGGTAGAAAAATATATGAATAATTTATTGGATATTACTCAAGCACTCTTGACTAGATCTACATCATGGATGGTGTGTGAATGATATTAATGAATGATGTTTTACATGTTATATATCTTCTCACACAAATGTATATGGATTTCAATATGAAACATACACCCCTAATATACGAAATACAATTCATGTTATACTCTATATGGTATGCATAGTGGGTTATCTAGTAAACAAAAATAATTTTATTTCTCATGAGTGAATTATATATTTCTATACAAAACCAATAATTTGATATTATCAATATTTCATCACAACCAATAACACTATATAATTGAAATCAGTTGAAGATAACTCAAAGTTACAATTTAAGTGGTTATTTATCTGTTCACTTCTTGAATATATATAGACAATAAGAAACAAAGTTAAATTGTTGATTGCCTATTGTATAACATGATATATTTTATATTATTAAAATCCATTAATATACCAATTAAACTATATATTTTTTGAGTAATCATATTATATACAAATGACCATGAGTGAGCTCTTATAGTCTCTATGTGTTTATTTTTATTAAAATTAATACATTTAATATATAATTACATATTTATATGGCCATATAATAAATAAACCCACAAAAAACATTTTTTAGGACAAATATATGAAGAAATATTGTTTAAATAATGTTGACATTAAGACTCATACACCCCATTTTTAACTCTTTGGAAACAAAATTATTCTTTAATAAATCATAATATCAATGGTTAATGTGTTAAAAAATATGTTCTCAATATATAATGCATTTTATGTTCATCTTCATTATTTTGCGACTACTTTATTTAATTTTTTCCATTGAGACAATTTAGAAAGGAATTTAAATGTAACTATTTATATTAATAAGATTTGATACTAGTATATTATAAACTCTTTAAGGATATAAAATGACATTCACATTCATGTAGAATAGTGTAACAAAATATATGTTTTATTTTAAATATATTAATATAAAAATACTCCTTAATGAGAAATAAAAATTATATGATATCTAAAATATATTTCAATGATAGAAACTCATTCAAATTATGATAGAAAATGTATTTACATTATTAATAATACTTAAAAAATAATCAATTAATTTCCATATATTATAAGGTATTCAATATATTTATGGAAAAATTATTCATAGAGCATTTTATTCATTAAATATGAAACACATGAGTAGTCACACCCCTAACAATATTTTTAAATAATAAAAAACTCATTAACTTTGATAAAACATAATCTATCCTTGTCATCTTTTAATTATTTTCATATATTTAGGTCAAGTCATTTATAATGTGACTTAAAAACCATCATCTCATTTATTTATAAATTAAATTTTTTATAGTAACACCTCTTATCACATAAGTGGAAAATGAGATGAAAAATAAACATCCTTTATAATTTTTCTATCCAATCAAGCCTCAAATTGTTCTATTTCATACACTCCCTTCATATAGTAACCCATTATATTTTACATAAATGAATATATATATATATATATATATATCTTTAATTACCAATTCCTTATTAGTTTTGAATTTGTTTTGATAGTTATTACCATTTCATTGAAAAAACATTGTCTCATGCACCCATTAAAACAAAAGAATTGATTTTTAGGACATTAATAAAGGATGTGGGTTAAATAAAGTGTTTATTGAAAACCATATACTATTATAAAGAATTATGCATCTAATTTATATGACAAAATATAGTGAAAATAATATCCACATTTAAAAAATCCGTCATTTTATTTATATTGTAATGTAATCTCTCCATAAACTCTCTTATTCTCCATCCAGAATTTGTTTTTACTATACAAACATAATCATCTCACTTGATATTGGTCCTACAATGTTCAACACACTTATCCACAGTATATTGAAGAGTTAAAGTAAAAACAATTAAACTTATTAATGTTTAGAATGTTTGGTGGGACACCTTTTTAACCAATAAACTAATAAATATCTTCCATGGGAATACACATACTGAAGGACTAAAAATAGTAAAATATTAAAATATATACTTAATAACAATAATTATATTCCAATGATAATGACTATCTCTTTAGAGTTCAAAATACATAAAATTAATATAAGGTTTCCCCCTACACAATTCATCACGGATCTCTAAAAAAATGGACTCCCATGGAAGCCACTAAAATCAGACATAATAACCATATCAATTATACGAAACTAGACATAATTCCATGGATTTTTCCATTTCATTGTATCCCTCAGTTCTTTAGTCCAATAGCATGGTATTTATTTCTATCATATTAATTGAATAAAATATATACTCATCGGCCAATAAAACATCCAAGATTCCTAATACTTCTCAACTATCATAAAAAATTTTAAATAAAATATGAAAAAAAAACTAGATATTACTATATCATAAATAACACAATAGAATCAAATATCAAAAATTTAAAGTTAACAATTTATGAGTTTAAAATTATTCATTAAACATTAAAATAGACCAAAAATAATTAATAAAATTAAAATACCATTTATTATAAAATTATTGAATTTGTATATAATCTTTATCTTTATTTTTTATAAAAACCCACTAAAAAATAAAAATTCAATATTTATAATATTTAAATAAATTAAATAGTTCATAAAGTCAAAATATATCCAATTGGGATAGTTATCACATCCAATTGGAAGATATACTAGGAATATCTATTTTCTACTACCTCAGTGTAGAATAAAATATTTAATCCATTATAAAAATTCATTTTTTCCATGAACATGGAAAATGAGTTTTCACCCATGACCCTGTATCTTTGCATCCCTGATAGGCAATTTATTTATAGTAAGGATCTAAAAAATTTATATATATAGTGTGGATTGAAATAAACCTATCAGAAAAAAAATTTCAATATATACATAAATATTACCAAACAAAACCACAAGTCATATACATCACAAATATCATTCTTAACCCATAAATGATGAAAACAATCCAAACAAATTAATAAATTCATAAAAAACTTAATATAATGATTCTTTTTGTTGTTCCTAAATGTAAAAATATATATACCTTCAGTATCTAAATTTTCATATGTTATATCTGACTCTAAAATATCTAAAAATCATTATCCTAGTCTTATTATATATTTCATTTTGATTAATAACCCGTTTATTCATTTTTTAACGAAAATATTTACTATAACAAGATGTAATACTTACAATGGATCAATCATTTTTCGTGTGTATAACACTAATATCACACATATTATTGATTATAAATTCAAAATATTTGATAAAAAAAATACATCTTCAAATTACCTTACAAATGAATAAATATATGTACCCCTTATTAAACATTTACTATAATAAAATATTTAAAGTAATTAAATTGACCTTTCAATCAAGAATTAATTTTGAATATAATTTTTAACTATAAAAATTCCTCTATTTTAGAAAATTTGTTGTTTATATATCATGTATATCAAATATTTATATATGTGTCATTTTCTAACCCACAACTTGTTAACCCTAATATTTTCATGATTTAAAATATAAGAGGATTAATAAATCTTTTTATATTTTAAATGAATAAATTAATCTTAATATCTAACCATAATACTTAATAATATTTATCTTAAATGATTAATTTACAATATAATTTTTTTAAATTTTAACTTAATTAATAACTTGTTTTATTTTAAGTTGATCGAGTGAATTATAATATCAAGGGTAATTAAAAAATATCCCCAAAAAAGATTTTGCCTAGTTAAATTATTAATTATTTAATAAATTCTTTTAATACACAACATGTTGTCACAAAAAAAATATAAAAAATGATTTCTACCTCCTTAAAACTATTTGTAACTTCATTTAATATCTTTTTCATTCAAACCAATTACCTAATAATTTCAATTTATAAACATAAAAAATCCCAAATATAAGGTCAATCATTCTCAATATGAATTTTCCACAAATGTGATTAATATTAATGAAAATTATATAAATTAAAATTAAAAATTGAAAAATATCTAATTTAATCCAAAAAATTCATGTTACTAAATCTAATACTCAAGAGAGAAATTCCCAAAATATTGATTTATTTTTTCCTGATTTGAAAAATCCATCATTTAAATGACCATGAAATAATTTATAAATCATCCCATTGTAAAATATTATATGAATGTTAATCGATAAAATTCCTTCGAATCAATCAATAAATTCTTAATAATCAATTATGAGGAGTTAAAAAAACCATGGATAAATAATTGAATAAAAGGTATTAGCTATTTAAGGTTATGTGTTGGGATGATGAAGATGAAATGAGTAATTTACCTACTAAATACATTTTTTTATTAGTTTTAATAAATTCAAGATTTTCATTCTAGGATTTTTGTCCATGAAATATACTATTCTTTAGTAATTTCATGCACCTTGTCGAACAATTTATTTTGGGAACTATTCACTCAAATTAAACAGGTCAAAAAATATATGATACATAATCATTTTTAACTAAAAAATTATTAGGTATAATTCCATATATTAGTACATAATTCCCTTATAAAATTTCAAAATTTAATACCCATTAAAAATTTGTCTTTAATTCGTTATAAATAGAAGTTATGATAGAATATAATCTTAATTAAAAAACCTTCAATCCTAATTCGAATTTAATTCAGGTAACTAAATATGACATACTAAATTATCAAAAAAACTAAATGGAGTATTTAACTTCATTTATATAACCTTACTTCTTTACTTTATGTAAAAATATTAAATTAATTATATCTAAAAAATCCACATTAAAGCCCCAAAATGTTACTCACTTTACCATAATAGTAAATTTTTGTACCTCTAATTTCTTATACACAGTTTAATTACAATTTATAAATTAATATCTCTATAATGTGGATTCTATTTCAGTTATATGTTACCACATTAAAATTATTCTTCTTCTAATATACAAATAATTTTTCATTAATAACACTACTCTCCTATATATAAGGAATTCAAACCTATGGTAAGGGTTTATTTCACAATATCTTCGTTATGTGAGAATACTTATGTCATAGTCTCCGCCTGAGGTATTATTTGAAATTTCAATCCTAAACACATTATATTTTATTATTCTGTAGTTATTTATTTAAAATAATTGTTTTCCTTTCATTGTTCTCAAATTAATTACTTAATAGACGGTAAATATTGTTTTTAGAAAATTGAATTTATTTCCATCATTAGTTGAAAACACATTTTATTCCACATCCATGTTTTATATAAATTATTTGAAGAATGTTTTTACTATTTTAAAATTATTATTTAAATTCATTTTTAAACATTTTAAAATTTTTTACAAAATTTTTTAATTTGAAAAATCTTTGTTTTCTGAATGAGGTACTTTTTGACCTTTTTACAAAATTGGGAAAAGAATGAATTTTTTAACTTATAAAGAATGAATAGAACTTCCCATAATTATGACTGATATTTTCTTTGAATCCTTTTTTAAAATTTCAAAATATTCTATTTATTGAAAAAAAAACTATTATTTTATGGAAATTTTTATATTTTAAAAACTGTTATCAAAGTGAAAAGGTATATTTGACTCAAAAAAATCCATTGATATCTTGAATGTATTTTTTATATATTTTAACATAATTTTTAGGGTCATATTATTTAAAAGGGTTATTATCCTATGATGCCTTCAACCATATTTCTCTGGATGGTTTATGTTTTGTGTTACTGTGGAAGTTATTGATATTTTATATAAGTATTCATCTAATATATGCAATTATTGATTTATTAGGAATATTAATTATGATATTGTTTTTATTTATATGATGAATTAATTGGAATTATAAAGTGAATGTTGGGGCCCAAAATTACATAACCCCTGTATGTATTGATAATTATCATGATAAAAAATATATTTGTTTGTTTTCAATTCCTTACCCATTTATATAAGATGCCTTAGCCCATTCCTTTGAAGGTGTGTTTATGATGGCTTTGAAAGATGCCTCTATAGTATGTTCCAGTTGTCCACCATATGAATTCCATCATTATTAAATCATTTATTGATTTATAAGTGAATATATTTATATTTTTTATAATCATATATATTTTTCCACTCTTGTGATTATTTATATGTAATTATTTTAATATCAATTATTTCCTTCCATAATAATCATGACTTACTTAGCTTTTGATATTTATATTCCCTTACTGAGCATCTACTCTCACTCCATTGTTATGTTTCCCATCTTCTAGAAGCTAGGAAATGTCTTATAACTGATATGTTGGGACATGATATAGGGAATAAATATGATCATAAATAAAACACTATATTTCATTTTTTGGTTTCAAATATAATTTTGGATTAGAGTGTATAGCTATATTACCATGACTACAAAACTATTCAATCCTTTAGTGTTATTTTTTTTATTTTTAGTGTTATTGTATTAAAGTATCCACAATATTTGGGTTTCTAGTTTTTTTTTCTTACAATTTGTATAAAAAAATATTTAGCAGAAACCTTGGAAACCAAATTTAGAAAAACATATGTTATGGAAAATAAACCAATGAAGAACATTTATAATTTGAAAAAATAAATCAAGATTATTATTTTAAAATTAGTTACACATATATTTTCAATTTATTTTACATGCTTCACTAGTGTTAAAATTATACACTATTATTCATAATGTTATTTTCTTATATAGTTTATTTAATTATCTATAAGTGGTTCCTAATTAATGGAATGGAAACTGTGTCAATGCATATAATCCATTTAGTTATTTCCATATTGGTAAATATAATTAAGATAGAGCTGGAGCTATAGCTGGATATACAAAATTTTCAATATATTGATGCATAAGACTCTAGTTATGACAAATAACCCTTGTTGTATGGAGAAGTATGTTGATCCATAAAGTAGTGTATAAATGGTAGTCCAATTAATGCATCAATAACTTCCATTATTATACATGACTATAAATCATTTTGTAGCTGATCAATGGATATGTTACATAGATATGTTTTTTTATGTCCTTTAGAAGTAAAAAAGGGGGAAGGTTTTCACAGAATTTTATCATATCTCAGTGAATGCAGATCAAATTTGGCCATTGATTCCAAACACTAAACATGATAAGGAAATAATGATCATTAAATAGAAGAATTTTAAGGAACTTTTCTTGGACACATATTCCCCCCATGAATAATTATTAGATATAAATATAAAATTCTTTAATCTAAGAAACAATTAAGAGTAAAATGTTCTTATATATGAATCTATCATTACAAGGTTATAAAATCCTAAAAGTGTATACATATTTAATCCAAAAAGAAAGAAAAATTGTTTCTTTTATGTTATAAATCCAATCCTTCGAAGAAAACTAGCTCCCCCCCACACACTCATCATATAAGAATATACTATCAAGTTCAATCAAGACACAAAATGAATTATCCATGTCATATGTATTGGAATGAATGAAATAGAAATATATGAAAAAATAGAAAATTATTTATAAAGGGAATAACTGAATTAATAATAATCAAACTTATTATAATTGGGGAACTAAACACCTTAGTAAAAGATTAAAATGAAAATTAATTTTATTTATTTGCAGATAAAAATTTCATCATGATCCTAAATGAAAGGGTAGAGGAGAATCCATCAGTGTATAGTTCATTAACAGTAAAGAAATGGGACACTATTCTAACTAATAACTCAAATATCAATGCAACTTACTACAAAATAATAAGAAGGTGGAAGTTTAAGCATATATAATAACAATATAAAATGTGTAAGTTTCTAGTATAGTAGTGAAAATTTTTCTTATTATCAGCTCGTTGATTGAGTATTTTTTATTTAACACCAAATATATTACTTTATTATATTTTAAGATTTTAAAGGGTATCATATCCCCACATAAATGATTCTATACTGAGTTGGTGGCTAAAACTACTAATAGTATGATGACCAAATCTCAAGTCACTACATCCTCTCTAAGAAGAGATTTTGGGAATTTTATCCTATGAGTCTTGTTATAAATATTCTTGTTGAATTTGATTTAATTTTTTGTATATGTTTTCTCACTCAGTATAGATCTCATATTAATTATTGAGTTTGGGAGGTTACATTATATATTCTAGATCAACCATTTATTTTCCATTATTGTGAGTATGAACCAAAAAACCAAATGTAAATTACTTCTATCATATGTATCTTTATACCTATTAATGATGGATAGTTATCTCAAATGTTATAAGGGAAACTCAATATTGATGATGTGAATATTATTTGGGAATATGATGATGTGTTTTATAATTATATTCCTATCCATTACCCTAACCATGAAGTTTATTTTTCAAAATATCTCATTATTGGTGTTGCACCCATTTCAAAGAATCCATAAATAACAGCCATGATTTTGTTGGAATAATTAAAGAAGCGTCTCTAGTAAAAATTGTATAAGTGGTTCATTTGTCATAGTGCTTCAAAAGGAGTTCACCAATTCTTTTGGTTATGATGAAAGATAGTTCAATGCACCTTTGAATACATTATTGGGAACCTAACAAGATCGTTGTTAATAAAAATAAGCATCTACCTCATATTGATGATCTATTTGATCAACTTTGAGGACTTATATATTTCTCAAAGATTTAACTTCAATATGGATATCATCAGTTACGTATCAATAATATTATGATAACCAATACAGCCTTCTGGATTATGTATGGTTGTTTTAAATTTAGATGAATCCCATTTGTTCTTACCAGTAGTCCTTCAGTATTTATAGATTTTATTAATATATTATTTGAAGATCACATTGACCAGTTTTTTGTTTTTACCTATATTATATTTTATATATTAATAATGTAATGAAAACCATTAATAACGTTTGATAGTTGTAATTAAAAACCTGAGTAATGAGAATTTGTATTCTAAATTTAAAAAGTGTTAATTTTTTCATAAGAAACATTCATTATTGGGTTAGAAAATATCATGTGATGGGATATCAATTGATCCTTAAAATATAGAAGTTATTAGGGAACAGATAAGACGAACCACGGTAACATAGATATGTAGTTTTATTGATTTAGCGGGTTATTGTTGACTCTTTGTAAAGAATATCCCACAACTATCCCACCCACTCTTATAGTTTACTCAGTAGGGAACTAAGTTTCATCGAATAGATGAACAAGAAGAAAATTTCATGTAACTAATGTGAATGCTAGACATCACACATAGGATTCACTGCCCAACAGTAGATATGGGTTTTTAATCTATAGTGAGTCATCGAAGAAGGGATTTGGCATGTCATCATGGAGAATGATATGGTGATAGTTTATGTAGAACTCTAACTAATGGTCCATGAGAAAAATTACCCCACTCAGGATTTTGGGTGAGATGTGGTAATTATTTCATTAATGATATGGATATATTACCGTTATGGAGAATAGTTTGAAATGTATAATAATAATGAAATTTAAAGTATGTGTTCAAATATAAAGAGATTAATATGCACCAGAGAATATGGTTTGATCTGAATAAATATTATGATAGCAAAATACATTACCACCCTAGTAAGAAAAACTAAGCTGAATATGCTTCAAGTCGAAAGGAGCATTCTACCTTATCTATGATGAGGATCACAAAAGATTGAATATTTATTTATTTTTTATGTATGGATCTAGAAACCTAAATGGAGTTATAAAAATTCTTCTCTTTATCAAATGAGTTTCTAACCATATATCTATGTTATAATATCTAGGCGCATGAAGAAGGTCTAGATAACATGAAGAAGGTGATAAATATTCCTGAGTTTAACCATGATTATGAAGGAATGATAAAGTTTAAAAACTTTGGATGTGTTTCATTAATACAAAATTTGAATAAGGATTTATTAGAGGAATCTCATAGTTATTTATTATCTATTCATCCACAAGTTATAAAGATGTATAGAAACTCAAAGATTATTTCTGGTGGGGCTTAATTGGGAGAGATATTGGATAGTACGTTTCTCGATCCATGGTATGGAAACACATTAAGACTGAGAGAGAAAACTCTAAAGGGATGTGACAACCATTACATGTACAAGAATTAAATGGGAAAACCTCACCATGGATTTTTTTCATTAGACTATCCAAAACATCAAAAGGGAATAACATTAAATCAGTTCTATACATTCACATTACAAACATAGAATAGTTAATTTCTGTTAAATTAGAACTCTCTCAAGATCATATTTAAAGTATTTTTATAATATAAGTGGTAATGTTTCATGTAGGTCCACATTACATTGTATTTTATCAAGATTTTAGGTTTATCTTAATGTTTTGGAAATTTATTTATAGACTTCTAGATATAGAGTATATTTCTAAAACAATTTTTCATCCTCAAATAGTTGTTCAATATGAGAGGACTATTCAAACTCTAGAAGACATGCGGAGATCTTTGTATATGTATTTCAAAGGTGTATTGGATCAACGCCTTCCACAATTTTCATTTTCTTATGAAAGAAACTTTTACTGAAGTATTCAGATGGCTCAATATGAAGAACTCTATGTAATTATGTGTAGAACTCCAATATATTGGGATAAAGTTGGATAAAAATCCAATTAGGACCTGATATAGCTACGTAAAGGTCAAATAATGTTAGGGTCATTCATCTTCATATAAAGTTAGGTTAGAGTTTATAAAGAAGTTATGATTATAATATTTGGTGAGATTTGGATTTTGAGGTTTCTTGAGAATGTGTTTCTAGAAAACAAGACTACTCACATGATAAAAGTTATGTGGTGAAATAATAAATTTGAGGAAGATATGAGGGAAGTCAATCATGTAATGAGGTAGAGATATCCTATTTTATTTGTATCATAGTAACTGAAATTTTAAAATGAAATTAATTTTAATAGGGTATAATGTAACACCATGAGAATTTATATTATATTCCTCTTTAATAAATTTTTTTACTTCGATAACATAAGTGACATAGGACAATGAGTTAAATCAAACCGATATCATATATTAAAATTCAATTTAACATATATTTCATAGATTTTGGGGGAGTATTTATTAATGGTAATCAATAATTTATTACTATTTTTGATTTAAATATGCATAAAGTGTTTATTGGTTATCAATTAATCTGAAATTAAAACAAAAATCAATTGAGAAAACATGTTTCATTTTGTAGAAAAATTATTTTTTTTCATGAAACATGTCTTAAATTAATTAAATTAAATATATCACTATCGATTAATTATTTAAATGCAATTTATATATTAAATATTTAATAAAATATAATAACATTTTTTTAATATTTTTCTAGTCATGGTATAAAAAAATCCAATTTCATGCATAAAAACTTTATTTTTCTAAAAACTTTTGTCATGATTTTTTGTGAAAATATTTTCCAATTAATTTCTTCCTCTTCTAGATATTAAATTTGATAAATTGGGTCATATATTTAGATTCAATATTAGAAACTTTTATGAACATTCCAATTTTATTTTTAGTCAATTTTAATGATAATCGTGGTAAAATTTTTCCTGTGAGTAAATGATAAATTGACATAATAAAGGAAAAAATTATGTGACAATGAATTAATTTTTCATCACAGTTCTTATTAAATGTAGTATATTATACCATTATCATCTTAGGAATCAAATTTAATGGTTTATGTTAAACTTGGAAATGAAAATTACCAATATAATTTTTGAATCAAATAAAATTACAAAATTTCACTCTCTTATATTAAAATATATCTTATATATCCACATGAGGGAAAAAACTTTTATGAACAATTATGAGTATGTGTTTTTATATTAATGATATAATTTTTATAGTATAATTTAATTTATTATTTTTTGTAATTATATAATGACCTTATATTCTTATGCAACACAGATGGAGTATTTCTCTAATTAATATATTTTATAATAATTGATTAAAAAATATTAAAAATGACATAATTTTTATGATTTAATGTGACCCAAAAATATTTTAGACTAATGTATCATATAATTATTATTTTAAATAATTTTAATTGAATTCATAATTTTTTTTATCTATTTATATTTAAATTAAATGAAAAGTCGTCATAATAAATAATGATATTTTATGAAAATATTACTTTATTGAATTACATAAAAATCATAAAAATCATAAAATAGGATTAGATAGATAATATGTGGCCTAAAAGCTAATACATTTACCATTAATATTCCATTTTGAACCATCTATTTTGAGAATTAATTTTAGATAATTTAATCATTTAAGAAATTCTATGAGCCCCCCCCCCCCACACACACACAATTATAAAAGGGAACCCATCCTATCTCTTATTCATACCAATTTGATCCTTATAGATTGAAAAACCCCTTACAACTTCTCAAAACCACTCCCTCATATTATATATGTCTTTTAAATCAAAAAATTATATCTCTATATCCCTAATGTTGATGTTCAAAGGCATTATTCCAATGAATAATTAATATCCATAACTGATAACATTCTTTTTAATTTTTATTTTACCTTAATTAAATCTCTATTATTTATCATAAATCTAAAAAATATATATCCTTAATACACTAATTTATTCATAATTATGAAAACATCATTTTCCAGCCTTCTTACCATCAAATGAGAAGTAGAAGTATCATTAGTGTGTACATACGGCTTAAAGTCTCCACATAGAGATTCAATTCATTTTTTGTCACCATCTTTTATGAATGATAATTGTTATTGAATTTATTTGTATATATAATATTTATGACTTAATAATAATTTTTTTATCATAATATCTTAGTTAATTAATTACATTACAACCCTTTGGGAATGATAATGTTGCTTGTGTGTAGGTGTGGACTACTACCTCCACGTAATGATGTTATTTTTTCCATTTCTATTTTACTTGTATGATAAGTATGGCGGATTTTATGAATACTTATGATTTAAATGTTATAATATTTAATCAATAAAGGTTATTAACTATCTTATTTTCTTTTATTCCATCTCTCAAAACATTAAAATTATTCTTAGGAATATGTATGGTATATTGTCTCCATGGTTAGTGTAATTCATTTTTCTATCTCTACCTTTAGTGGAATATTTTAAACACATATATATTTAATATATATAATATATATCATTATTAACATCATTGATAATATAATAAAATAATAATATAAAATACCAAACCAAAACATATATGATAAAAAATATGAAAAATAAAGTTAATATTACCTGAAACAAAACATAAATGAAAAATGAATCAGATATTTCCTAAAACATTGATTTTAACAACAAATTGTAAATAAATAGGTGGTGAAATATTATAAGTAAGTAATATATGATATAAAATTTATTATTATGGTTAGAAAATATTTTATTATAAAAATATAATATTTTTATAATGTTTGGATATATATGAATGAATTCACATTATAATCATCTAAAATACCAATCCAAAACATATATGAGAAATGAATTAGATAATAACTGAAACATAGATTTTAACAATGAATTCTAAAAAATAAGTTTATAAAAGATTATAAGTATGTAATATATGATATAGAATTTATAATTATCAATATAGAATATATTTTTATAAGTATATATTATTTTATATAATGTTTTAATATAAATGACTGAAGTCAAACATATTGTAATGGTTTATTTCATAATCTCATCATTATTCTAGATTGTTTATATTAAAATCTATATTAGGATTATTAATTGATCCTTCTATATAAAACCCAATATAATTTATTCTTATCTGGTTATTTATTTAAAATAAATGTTTTAATTTCATTTTCCTTAACTTATGTACCCAAGATACCGAATATATTTTTTTAAGGAAAATCGACTTTATTTCTCCCACTGGTCAGAAAAACTTTTTATTCCATATAAATGTTTTCAAAAAACAATTTTAATAAATTGTTTACTATTATCCAATTATTGTTTAAATTCATCTTTACTCATGTTTTAAATTTATAAAAAAAATAAAAGGAATCTTATTTTCATTTTCTAATTAAGGTACTTTTAGACCTTTAATAAATTTCTGAAAGGAATATTTTTAACTTATATGGAATGTATAGAATTTACCACCATCAATTACACTATATTATTTGATTCTTAATTTATAATTTTATAGGGTTATTATCAAATAAAATATTTCCCTATATATCATAAAATTTTTCAGATTCTAAATGTGAGGCCCTTAAAATATTAAATAAGAACCTTGTATTCTATAGCGTGCATGAAACGCAACACCGGGATATCATTTGTTACATGCAAGAGTGAAATTTCTTAATATATTTTTATAAATGAAAGAGAAAACTTTCTCAATAGCATTAATTTCATGCATGAATGAGTCTCACCAGAAAACAAAGTATTATAAAAATATTATTATTTAATATGATATGATAAAAATTAGTCGTTAAATTAGTTGTTATTAATAGTAATAACTAACTTATAAAAATTACTATTTACAACAATATAAAATTAATTCTTTATTTAATTATAAATTATAAATTTAAATAAGAACTAGTTGGATAAAAAAAGAATTATTTTTATTTTTAAGCTTCTTAAAGAGTTTTAACTTAATAAACATAAGTAACTACAATTAGTGAATTATTTTAAATAAAAATATATTTTTACATTAAAAAAATTATTTTTTATAATCATATTTTTTATTGATATTAATAAGATAAGAACAAATTGTATTTTATACATAAAAACCTATATTTTATAAAGGTAAGTTTATCGCCTTTTAAGGGTGAACCTATTTTGAATCACAAATTTGAATCTCTTACAAATTTAACTTAATAAAATATAAATAATTATTGAATTAATAATGTAAAAATTATACCAGGGTGAATTTATTTTATTTTTCTTAGAAACTATATTTATTTGATTAATAGGGAAAAATACTGCATTTAATAAAAAAAATTCTTTTCATTTAAATAATTATTATTTTTTAAAATTATTTTAAAATTTTTTAAAGTAATTTTTTATAAATTTTATATCTATTAATAAAATTTAGTTTGTTATAATCAATTTAAATTTTAAATTGAATATAAAATCTTAACAATCATTTGAGCATTTTTCTACTAAAACTAGTTAATTATTTTTTTTTCGATATTAGCATTAATTTTATTTTTTCCGATTTTGTGAATTGAATTTCAAAATATAGACATACACCATTTTAATAATGATTATATTTTTTATTCTAATAATACCAAAAAAATTTCATTCCAAAATTATTATTGAATGTTATTATATAATTAATTACAGTGAAAAAGGATTAATTATGCTTAAAAGGAGACTAAACCCTAAATTTAAGGGCTAAAACACCTAACCACATGTCCAAAACCTATTTTATGGCCATAACTAAGAAATTAAAAATATATTATTGAGTTTGTTTTTGTTTTTTATTATTTTTTCAGCAATAACATGTGTACACGTAACTTGCTTCCAAAAAATCCAAGTGCGTCCTTTTCCTTCCCTATAAAAGGCCACCACCTCTCACCATTCCTCACACCTATTAAACCTCTTATGTTCATCCAATATCTACCCAAATAGTCTCCCAAAATCCCTCCCCTATACCTTGAATCCTCCCTTTGGGTATAATTCATTCTAAACATTCCTTTTTGTATAAACCAAAATAAGTTACCTGATTAATAGGTAATGTGTTCTATCAGGATTTTTAGTTTCATTTCCATTATTCAAACCCTATACTCTTCATACTCTATGAATACAAAAAATACCATTATCATCAGTATACTAAGATTTTTTATGTTAACATTTTGACCTAAAAGTATACACACCAACCTCTAATAAGTAACGAACATATTGTTTCTGTGTACAATGAACTAATGCCTTGTGAAACGATGGTTGTTCGTTTTTCCCTTACCTCCTATCACTGTGGTCATTAGGATGTAAAATGTATTTTTAATGTTATATATGAAATTTATTATGTAAATGTACTTATTTAATACTGTTATAAAACATATATTTAATACTTTCCATTATATGTTAATATGATTACATCGTTTGAGGAAGTATGGACTGCCACCCTCTCAAAGCAATTATTTTTGTTCACACGATACATGGAATGTATAAATGATGGTCATAATTAAAAATATGAGACACATAAAACATATATATTATATTCATGAAAATATTAAATTTCTATAAGTATAATTATATTTATATATAATTTTCATAATCACCCTTCGTCACACTTTTAAAGAGATAATGTCGTTCAAGGATGTCTGGACTACCTCCTCCTCCACATGGTGTAAATACTTTTTCATCAATATAATTATATATATATATATGTAATTTTGATTTAATAATATTGTATTTGTTATATAATTATCACTCCAGAAATTTATGTTGTTACTTACCTCCTTTTCATAATGACCATTGAAAAATGGGAAAGTTACTCATGAGTATGTATGCCCTTCTGTCTCCATGATCATAACATCGATTCATTTATCAAAACCATATTTAATGATTGATTTTAAATGTATAATACATGTATAAAAATTATATTTAAGTCATGATTAATATTCTTTATATATTATATAGTGACACTTTTTACCATAGTTGATCTACCAAAGCTCTTTTGATACATAAAATAATTTTTTTGAAAATGCACAATATAGACATAACTATTTATGTAGTTGTGTAAAAAAAGTAATAATTGAAATATAATTAATGATAAAAAGGATCTCATAAAATTTAAAAATTAACATAGTTTAATTATAATGTAAGTTAAATAATGTTCCCTAGAAAAAAACACAAGGTATGGTACTCATGTCTCACTTTTTTTTAGGCATACTTTATTGTCATGATCCAATTTTATTTTATATGGTGTACATACTACCACATTGAAATGTAATATCATGAATTATTTTATCTTCATTGTATTTAGATGTTTCAGTTGATTATCATTAATTTTGGGTCTTTTGATTCATTTGTAATGGATTATCTTCTCACTTTTTTCATATGTGAAATAAATGTCACACTCACCACATACATATTTTGTGTGGTGAACTTATTGCCCTTTTTGTTCAATTACATCATTAATAATTTTACCTTAGTGGTATTTTAAACATATATTTAATATTATTCTATAATTATTTTTATGATCTAAAATATTTCAATGTGGTATGGGACACATTCTAATTGTTAACGATTATTTTTCTCAAGACTAACCCTAATGATCTTCTAATGGAATTTTTATCCGAGGAAAATATATAACCATTTTTCAACAAATACATTCATTATTCTCTATTTATTCATGAATATTTCAATTTATTAGTACCAATATTCATTTATTTTCTACTTAAAATTTTTTAGAAAATGTTTTTCATAAAACCCTACTTTATTTCTCTCTTTATTAGAAGAACCTATTTTCTTCTAAAACCATGTTTTATTAAAAAAATTAAAATTTATTTGAAAAAAAATTAATACACTTTTTCTTTAACCAATGTTGTTAAAGTAAAATTATTTTCACTTTTTAAATGAGGCATTTTCTAACCATTTTCCAAAAAAATGAATGTTTTCTTACCTCATATGACATGGATGAATTTATCTACCATCATTTCTTTGAAGCCTCCTTTTCATGTTTTAAAATTTTATTTTTAATGAAAATGTTTTCAAATGGGATTTTTAATGAAAATTATTTTCAAATGTTTTTCAAAATAAAAAGGATATTTTAATCAATTTTTTTTAATATTTTTTCCTTTATTTCATCTATGGAAACAACCCTTGTTTTTGCGCTACATGGGATTTATTGTTCTGATATCAGACTTATATTTCCTCTAGATGATTTAATATTAAATTGCACAAGGATAGTATTTAAATTCACTTCCTTGGTTCATTATTTAAGTTCTCTAGATATATTCAATTTCTAATGATCATTGATTATTAAAATTACACTAATTATCTATTTCATTTATAATAGTTATTAGTATTTCCTAAACTGTATTCCATTCTGCATATAGTTTCTACATTGACATTTATATGATTATTTGGGGAAATATCGATATTTCCATATGGTTATTCGATAAATCATATTATTTATTTTATAATTCAATATAAGGAATGCTTTGGACTAGTAGACATGGATTGGGTACCGTTTAAGGAAATCCATATTGGTTGGGGACTGGTGAATGAAAGTCCATTGATGCATCGACAGTCTCATGGGATGTATCAGCTGGCCACAAACCCTTCATGTTTGTCTCCAAGTACAATTGAATATTAAGATACGGGTTGGGGACCAGTTAATGAAATCCAATCTATGCATCGGTAGTCTAATGTGATTAAATATTTGGATATCCACCTTATATGGGTTTTTACTCGATAGTTAAACTGTCTTATGAATGGTATTAACATTATTAGTTCTATTTTCCTCAAAAACATGGAGTCGAATAATTAAGCATTGGACCTCATTTAGTTCCAGTTATTATTCATCTATGATATCTTGTGTCGATATATCTATGGATGCATTTTATTTTTATTTCATTGTTTAAATGGAATTAATTTTAGTTTCTTAACTTGCAATATTTATTTTTCCTCATCTAGTTATTTTAATGGAATGTGCTTTCAGTTTTTTTACCATTCCATATTGACTATTATCAATTATTAATTATTTCTTTCACTATATTTTTTTCCTTACTAACCATTTGATCTCACCCTTATTACGTTTCATTCCCCATTTATCCAAGAAGCTTACTATGAATGATAATCATGGATTTAAAAAATGGATTAGGGTTAACCTCAATTTTATTTATTTAGAGAGAAGAAGAAAATCATATTATAATTAGTGTATTATTTTCTCATATATGTATCTATTTTACTAATACTACTAAATTGATCAGTCCTTCAGTGATTGATTCCTTGTAATCATGCTAACGTAATTGATAGTAGAAACCAACTCCATGAAATCTAAATATGGGTCACTAAATTTGGTATCAAAGGATGTTTAGTATAAACCTTTGGAACTAGATTTAAGAAAACAAAAGTTATAGAACATAACCTTAAGATATAATTTAATGATAAGTATAGATGAAAATACTATAATTTTGTTAATGTTTATATTATTTGGGTATTCATATAAATACATCCATATATGAATACTACTAGTGGATGTGGTTTTGGAACAGATGTACCTTAGTGTAATAAATCTTGCAAGGTGTACTAGGCCTGACTCAGGTTAACCTGGTACATGACAACTAGCATTACTACACACCAAGTTTGACACTCCTAGAAGATATTCTTAGTATAAAACACTTTTCCTTACAAAACATTTTGATGGGTTTTAAAAGATAATAAAGAGGAATATAAAATTTTAAATCTATGGTGTTTTATAATAAAGATAACGTTTCATGATTTGGAAATCCTAGAGATCAAATTCTCGATAAACATTAGACCAAGGAAGAACATGTGTAAAAATAAAATAGATATAGTATTTTTGTAATGAGGTTGTATTGAAAACCTTAGTCAATATATTATTTATTGATTAACCTAATTTCAAGGATTCCCATAATATTTGTTTTAGAAATTATATTAATTTGATTTTTGAAAAGAAAAATATGTATGTCGGGGGGAAACAAATCTAATCTATCAAGGTTTTGGGACTTGAACCATTAATCAAAGGATGATGATTGTTTAACGCCATCAACTGATCTACACAATGTCCTATTTAATTTTTCATTATTAATAGTTAAATATTTCAATTAATAAATTTTAATGATGAAACAGTACTATATATTTTAAGGGTTAGATATTGATATAGGGAAAATATTTGTTTTGTAATATAGTTAAATACAAATAGTTAAACTATTCGCTCTTTTGTAGATATTACAATCATTTAGAAGTATCTTTTAGTAATTCTGGGAAAAAATTATTAGTAACTAGTTTCTATTAGTGAATGAATGAATTTGAGTTTGATCGAATAAAAACAAAAGGTTAGGATTTTTCATATGAAATTGAAACCTGTCAAGTAAAAGTATTTCATTATATTCATGGTGAGTTAAATAATTACCCAACATTATGAAAATGACTTAAAAATAAAATGTTGCCCTAATACATAAAATTATATTAAATCGATGGTCTTCTAAATCGTCATAGATTTATGGAATTGAGGCCATCAACTTTTTGTAGATCATTAACTTATTTTTCATGGATTACCTCATTCACTCCCTATAAATATTTACACTTGTCCTCTAAGTATGTATCTCTAATTACCACTAATGATCTCAAACATAGAAACCTATTTACATGGAAGTACATGTTATCTTTGTACTTCCTATTATCTCTTTTCTCTAGTATGTTTTACGAACCCTTCTCTGGATGTGGGATTTATAAAATAGGAAGTATCAAACAATATATCACCATGGTCATGCTTAAATTGTGATGATGCAAGTTAAATAAGGTGGGGAGAATGTGACACAACAAAAATTTAAAATAAGAACCTTGAATTCAATAGTATGTTTGAATGAAAACATTGAGAGAGCTTATGTTTCACGCAAGAGTGATCTTAATTGATATATTTTGTTACACGCAAGATATGACATCATCGATAGCTTATATTACATGCAATAATGAGACTTACCAAATAACAATGTATTATAAAATATTATTATTTAATATAAAATGATATAAAATAGTCGTTAAATTAATTTTTAGGAATAGTAATAACTAACATATGAATATTATGGTTTAAACCAATATAAAATTAATTCATTGGTTATTAATTATTGAGAAATGTAAATAAGAACCAATCAGATATTAAAAAAAGAAATGTTTTTATTTTTATGCATCCAATGTAGTTTTAAATTAATAAACATAAGTAATTTCAATTAATGAATTATTTTAATGAAACATATATTTTATATATTAAATCAATTATGTTTTATATTTATCCACTAGTTTTGATATGCATAATATAATAACAAGCCCTATTTCAAACATAAAGAACCAGTATTTTTATAAAGGAAATTTTACTGGCTTTTAATGGATAAACTATTTTAAATAATAGTTTTTACTCTATTATAAATTTTATTTGATAAAATAAACATAATTATTCAATTCGTAATTTCAAAATTATCCTAGGTTGAATTTTTGTTATCTTTCAAAGAAACATCATTTTTTATGAATAGTGAAAAATACTGCATTTTAGTTAAAAATCGTATTTTCATTTAAATAATTAATAATGTTAAATTATATATTAAATTTTTTTAAATTCATATTAGATAAATTATAAATATATTAATACAATTTAATTTATTATACTCTTTATAATATATGCTTACACAACAAAACTTGTGTTATAATTACAAGAGGATTTTTAAATGTTAATATTTTGACCTGAAAATACACATACCTTCATATAATGGGAAATTAACATACTATTTCTATGTAGAGTGAACTAATGCCTCACAAACCAATGATTGTTCATTTTTCCCTTACCACCTATCATGGTGTTCATTATGATGTAAACTCTATTTTTTTTTGTTATATATAATATTTATTATTTTTGTATACTTATTTAATCCTATTATTAAAAATACATTTAATAATTTCCATTTTATGTTAATACGATAACATCGTTTAAGAAACATTGGACAAAAGCCCCCTCAAAATGATGTGATTCATTTACACAATACATGGAGTGTATAAATTATTGTTATAATTAAAAATATGAGACATAAACAAAATATATATGATATTAATGAAATAATGAAATATTTGGAAATATATATATATATATGTCTCTCAATTTCTTTATTACCCTTTCACACACACTATAATAGATAACTTTGTTTGTGGACGTGTGGACAACTGCCACCTTTTCATGATGTGATTCCTTTTTCATGACAAGAATTATATATATAATTATTTATGATTAAATAATTTTTTATTTATTATATAATGATCATTATGTAAATATATGGTGTTACTTACCTCTTTTCTATAATGTTCATCGAAAAATGGGTATGTTACTCATTTGTACATATATAATATCGTATCCATGATTGTAACATTGATTCATTTTCATAACCAAATTTAATGATTGATTTTAAAAGAATAATTGATGTTTACATATTATAATTATGTCATTATTATTATTATAGGGATATTATATAATGAAACCTTTAACCATGGTTTATCTAACCATGTTTTTTGACACATAAATTGAATTTGGTCAAAACGCCTGAGGTAAAATTAATTTTTTAACTAGTTCTGTACAAATTATTAATATGTGAAATAAAATTAATGATAAACATGAAAAATTTTCTAATTATATTACATAATTAAAATAAGTTTATTATATATGAAGTTAAAGAAAATTCATCTTAAAGGAAACTCGAGGAAAGGGACTCTTGTCTCCCTTTTCATTCTATTGGGAATACTTTATTATTGTGCACCTAATTTCAAATATATGGTTTACATACTTCCAAATTTGACATGTAATATCATGAATTAAATTATATTCATGATATTTAGATGTCTGAATTTATGATTATTACTTTTGTGTCCTTTAATTCATATATAATGGATTCTCATCTCACTTTTTACATCTGTGAGATAAATTCCATGTTCACCACATACATCTACTCTGTGGTGTACTTACTACCGATTTCTTTATATAATATCATTCATACATTTACCTTAGTGGTATTATAACCTTACATTTAATATTATTCTATTATGATTTTTATGGTTTAACTTGTTTCAAAGTGTATGGGACACTTTGGAATGTTTAAATATTATTTTTATCAAGACTAATCATAATGATATTCCAATGGAATTTACATTCAAGGAGAATATATAACCATTTTTCAATAAATCCTTTCATTATTAATTGGATATTCATGACCATTTTCATGTATTAGTACCAATATTAAATTCTTTGGTACTCAAAACGTTTTAGAAAATGTATTTCAAAAAAAATTGAATTTATGTCTCTCTTTAGTCTAAGAACCTGTTTTCTTCTAAAAACCATGTTTTAGTAAAACTTTCTTAAAATTATTTTGTAAATGCATTTTTACCCTTATTTTTATTTTACCAATTTTTTCAAAGTAATCCTCTTTTGTCTTTCTGAATGAGGAATTTTCTAATTATTTTTCTTAAAAATTAATATTCTATTTTCCCCATACAACATGTGCGAATTTAACTATCATCATTTCTCGAAAGCCTCATTTCACGATTCAAAGGGTAATTTTTAAAGAAAGAGTTTTTACAAGGGATTTTCAATTAATTTTTTTTTAAAATATAAAGAAAATTATTTTTTCCTAAAGAATATTTTTAAAATTTATTCTTTTATTTCATCTATGAGAACAACCCTCTTTTTTTACTTCACTTGGAATTTGTTATACTGATATCATCCTTGTTCTTTGTCTTGATTATTTAAGATTCAATTGGACAAGAATAGTATTTAGATTTAAATTTATGATTCTTTATACAAGTACCTTGTAAGTATTAAATTTTAAATGATCATTGATCATTGAAATATCCCAAATTACCCATTTCATTTATCATGGTTATTATTATTGCCTAAAATATATTCCATTCTATATGAGGTGTCTATATTGAAATTTGTTTGATTGTTTGGGGAAATATTGATAATTTCATATTCTTATGCGATAAATAATATTATTTATTTGATTATTTAATATGAGAAATGATTTATACTAGTCGATATGGGTTGGGTACCATTTAAATAAATCCATGTGGGTTGGGGACAGGTGAATTAAATCCCCTTGTTGCATCGGTAGTCTGATGAGATGAATTAGTTGGTTAAAAACTCTTTGTGATTGTTTCCATGTGGAATTTATAGGTAAGATACTAGTTGAGGGCTAGTTAATGAAATTCCCCTGATGCATCGGTAGTCTAATGAGATTAAAAAGTTTGTTGTCCACCCTAGATGGGTTTTTACCAGATAGATCAACCATGTTGTGAAAGGTCTTGATGGTACTGGTTCCATGTACCTCAGAAACATGGAATCCAATAATTAAGCTTTATCCCTCTTTTAGTTTAATTTATTATTCATCCATGAGTTCTTGGATCAACATACCTATGGATACATTTCATATTTAGTTCATTGATAAAATTAACTGTGTTTTAGTTTCTTATATTTTCAAATTATTTTTCTTTAAATATATATTTGAATGGAATGTAATTTTATTTTTTTACCCCGCTATATTGACTATTATTATTGATTCATTATTTCTCCCGATATATTTTCCAATTAATAATAATTTTATTTCACCCTTATTATGTTTCCTTCCATAGGTATCCAAGAATCCATGTGTGAAATATATTCTTGGATTTAAAAAATGGACTAGAGTTAACAACAATGTTATTTAATTACAAAGAAGGAAACAATAATGTTCTGATTATTGTAGAGTTTTCTAGTGTATGTATCTGGTTTACCAAGACAAATAAACTGATCAGTTCTTCGGGGATTGATTCATTATAATAATGAAATTCTAATTAATAGAATACGTCATCTTTGAGCTATCTAGGAATGGGTTTCTACCCAAAATATTTTTTTCAAAGTGAAAAATAGTATTTTACTCACGAAATTTCTCTTTGATCTATGGAAAGTATTTTCATCTATGTCAATATTCTTTTGTAGAATCTTACACATTACAATTTTTATTATCATATTATTTCATTCACCATATTTATATGTATTTTTTATAATATTTTTTTAATGGGGATGTATTTTATATTCCATATGTTTTTTATTATAATATGGAAGTGTTATTGATTTTTAAGGTATGTCAATTGAGTTGTGTTATTTATTCATATAAGGAATAAATTGTACTAATTAATATATGAGTGCGGATTGAATCTATATAGAACCTATATTTATTGATTGGACTTTTGAGACAAACTAGCTTATATTTTGGATGAGGCATTACCCATTAATATAATATCTCATGTCATGATACCTTGTTGGTTTGTGTACGATGTCTTGGAACTTGACATCAATAGTATGTCTTAGATGTTCTTAATTATTCATTCCATAATAATGATATAATTTATTGATGTCCATGTAAATATTTTAATAGTTTTAATATCCAACTTTTTTTTCTAGATCATTTTATTATTTATATTATATTATTTCATTATTATTTATTTCTTTCTATATTATCCAAACCTCATTTAGCTTCTGTTGTATGCATTCCCTTACTGAGCATATGGGCTCACCCATTACTTTTTTTCCTTTCCCAAGGATGCTATAAAATATTTTATTATTGACATTTAGGGATATTCTAGCAGTAATAAATATGATAGAAATGATAATAATTATTTATTATATGTTTTAAAATTTAATGTAATATTTAAGTATTATAGAGTTTTCCAAGACTACTAAACTATTTATTCTGTTGGGATTTGGTTCTTCTATTTAGTACCAATGTAATTAAGTAACCACCAGTTTTGGGATACTAGATTCATGATCTTTATAAACAAGGTGTTTATATGGCTTCATTAAACACTATCTCCATGGTCCATGATAATTACTGGTGTCTATACATTAAAGAGGAAATTATCTGGTGCTGCTACACGTGGATTCGTTAAATTGGGTGTGTAAATCCCCAAAATAGAATCATTGAACACATAATGAACTTGATCATGGTATTTTGATTGTTTTATTTGACTATAAATAGCTTCTAGGTGGTCGAGAAAATTTAATAGGAAAATATAAATAATGTTGACCTTTATATTCTCTAAAAATATCAAAGCTCCCTTCTAGGGTGATATTAGGAGGAGTCAATTGTCTCTAATTTCAAAATATAAGTATATTAATTTATTGTAAACATAACTCTTTTTTGAATCTGAGTAAATTTAATTTGTTATCTATTAATTTTAGCATTCTCTACCATAATCTAAAATTATTCGGTCCAATCCAATTATATTCTATAAATTCAATGAAATTTATAGAAGTCCAGACTCTCTTCACATATAGACAATCATATGGGATAATATGAATACTTAAGTGGAATTTTTTATAGTATGATTAACAATACAACGAAATATGTTTTACTTAATCTCTTTTTAAAAACTTAAAATGGGCTTTTGGTATTTAATCGATTGCCTGAATAGTCCTTTCATATTGGTCATCAGTTTACGGTGATAGGTTACACATATGTTCATAAATTACTTTTGTAATATTTAATACTACATTAAAACATAGAGAATATCAATCTATCACAATCATATATAATTAGTATTTATGTAACATTATGCTTCCCCACTTTTATTACATATATCTTGAAAATTTTATAAAGTACGAAGTCATTATAAACAACAATAAAGACAGAAATTTTGGTTATTTAATCACTAAAAACAAAATGGTATTTTTTAAATTATAAAACTTCAAAAAAACTATAAAAAAGTATATTGTGTTGTTCGCAAATATCCATGTTGAAATAGGTAATAGTTTCATCATTCTTCTCTAATATTTGATACTATGTTTTGAGCTAAATATATTCTATAAACAATGTGGTTTTTATTAGTATTCTATTTTTTCATGTTTTCCTAAGAAAATTACTCTAAAATATCTTATTACATACTTGTACATTAATTATATATGAAGAATGGTAAGATATTTACATCATTTAATAGTTATTTCTTTTACTCAAGTGGTAATACCAAAGTTATTTTTGATCAAAATTGAATACATATAACATTTTAAAGATTTAATTCATGATACTTCCCCATATTTTTTTTCCTCATATTCTTTTCACTCTCCAAATAATACTTTTTTCCTCTATAAATTTTTTTTGGATTTATGTTTGGAAATAATTTGGGAAATGTAAAATGGATTCCATTGAATTATTTATTGCTAAATATTAACTTTAATTATCCATGAAGATATATTATGTATCAATCCTCGTCATGGAGTGTGTAGAAAATTCCATTATTCTAAGATCACTAGCTATCATTTTTAACTTTTTGTACTAATAATGAATTGATCAATCACATTCCTTGATTAACTCCAACCATTTTCATTATTTCATATTTCCCTCCTACTATGTGAATATATGCATTAAACACTATTTATTAGAAATATTCCAAGCTTCTCCCCATATATTTTTTCCGCTAAATTTTAAATGAAAATATCATATATGATAACGAAAAATAATATGTTATCTAATTCCCCTCATGTTTCATAAATTTTCATTGACTCATAAGATATAACATTATCATTTTTAATTTTTATTGTAGAATAAATGTATTTCATTGATCCATCTCCACTTAAGGGATGTGGCAGTAGAAGTTCATTGATTGTTTCTCTTCTTAACATCATTAAATTTTTTTCAAAATTATTCTGTTAAAACATAATTTATCCCTTTTCATGTTTACTTAATTATTTGGGTAGGAAATAATGATACTTTTCTCACAAATCATTAGTAGTATGCATTTATTCAATGAAAACTATAGATCTATGTTACACTTTTTGGTCTAATTCATTCCTCAATGACTATATTCTTTTATCGATCATTAAAAGTTCAATTACTCTTGGTCATAAGCCACATGTATGTGTTTGGATGCATCTAAAAGTCACACTTTTTTAACGTTGTGTATAACGTTTCCATTCATAATGAAACAAATATAACTCTAATATATTAATCAGACTCTTAATTGGTCTTGGATTATATGAGAATATCTTAAATAATTAACATCCCAATCACTTTTCCCTTCATATTAAGATGATGTTAATATAAATAAAGCTCCAATTCTAATAAATAATCATCTCATTGATGTTAATATAATAATCCATCATTTCTTTTAAGTGGGTATTTTTTCTTTTTAATGACCTTGTTATGCTCAAGGTATTCAATGAAAATCCAAATTGATTAATTATTATTTTTGACAAAGATATCTATTTCACTCCAAGGTGATGCATTGAAACATATAATACCTTTAACCAAATTCTGTTATAATCTCTTACTAATCTCCTCCAATTTAATTAGGGTTATGATATAACGACTCTTAGTTACAGATGTTGATACAGGTATTTGTTCTCTTGAGAACACTACCTCACTATCTCAAGTAAGGCCATGAAATTCATTAGGAAAAATATCATAATATACTCATTTAATGGGTATATCCTTAAAAATGATGTTTTCCTTTCACTTAACTATTTCAAAATGATATACTTTTTCATTGGGTAACAATACGCACATGATTTTGGTATTTTTTAATAGGGATTCATTATCCTCCTTTTATGTTTATTGGAGTGTAATATGGTATAGAATATGTAAATATATTTCCTTTTCCCCACTAGTTCCTGTGTAATCTATATAATGGGACCCAATTCATGACTAGTTTGATAAAATTTATCTAATGTATAGATTAGGATATTTGGTGGAAGATTATTCCCACATACATTATGTGAGAAATATTCCCACACATAGTTTTTTCACAGTAATCTCTCTGTCCAGGTATTTTGAAGGAGATTCAACAATTCTTTCAATATTTCAAGATATAAAATTATGTGTAGAACTAAAATAAAATAACAAAAATCACTCTATATGAGTGAATATTAACTATACCTTTCTCCAGGTCCTTTTATTTTTTTGGATCCCACCATTATCTTAACATGAAAATGTTATAATAAATCCTATAATATGGATAATGGTAAATAACTTTTTCACCTGGTTAATTCATGTCAAATGTATTCACTAGTGGGATACCTTTCTTTAGAAAGGGATATAATTCACTAATATAATTCCCAATTTATCTAAACCTTTTTTTGATAACAAATATGACAAACCTTTTAATTATTATATAGTTATTACAAAATATTTATGAAATACAGTTTAATAAGAATATAAGATAGAATCTATAGATTTATTTTCATTGTTATATTAGGTTCTTAAATTATAATCATACATAAAAATTAATATTTAATTAATTAATTAATCAAAGTCCACCTATTAGATTCCACATACTCCTTAGTTTATGTAGTCACCTCAGGGAATAAATCAAAAGAACGGTGATGTAAAATACTATTAAAGTTATGATTACTAGGAAAGAAATATGATTAATAATTAAATATAGTACACAGGTAGTGATATTATTCATCATTATATCAAAAGAAAAGGTTCTTCACCATAAACATGAGTGATTTATTTTAAAGAGTCCTATAATTTTAAATATCAATAATAGTGAAACAGCATATCCTTTTTTGTCAAATTTCTCATGGGAATTGTAGGTAATTATTGTATCATTTTTATGGTTAAAATATGTTTACAATTCATCTCATCATAAGTTATAAAAAAATATTGCAACATGTTCCTTCATAATACAAAAAATATCATGAAATATATAATAATAACCAATGTGTTTGACGGCTATATAATTAAGTTTTCTCCCATAAAAATATAATATACTCATATTCATTCTATCCATATAGATAGTAATCATTTATCAACTATAAACATCAAATTAACTTTTGAAAAATGAATGGTTTTTAAAATTGAAAAATAAGTAATATATTATTGAATAAATTATTGAGGTTCCAACAAAGTGGAAGGTATAATATTATCTTGATGGTTTCATTAATATTTATCATATCATGTTTCTTTAAAAAGATAATAAAATTTGTTGGAATGGGAGAAAAAACATTTTATTAGGAATTATGAAGATGGATTAAAAATTTCCAATGAAGAATGAACTTGTAAATCCCTTTTGAAATATAGGAAAAAATTGAAAACAAAATTTATACTATACTAAGAAGAATCCTGTTGAAAAAAAATATAAAAAATGATAAACAAAAATAGAAAGAGTTGGAATTTATATTACCATTATAAGATGTACAATGTGTGATTTGGTCATACATATTTTAGATTTTAATTAATTTTTATGTAGTTACCCACAAAATGTCAATAAAATATGATAGTGAGAATTGCGGTAAATAATACATATAAAAATCTGAAATAACATCTGATAAAGTGAGATAATCTGAAATTGAATAGTTGAGATATAATTTTCTTACCAGCGTTGTAAGGTATAGCTTAATCATACATATCTTGTGTCATAATTAACTAATTATGTAGTCTCCCAAAAATTTAAATGATAAAAATATTTTGAAATTTGGGGAAAAAAATAAATATGATTATTTTAGATGAATATTAAATAATAAGAGATAACCCCAATAGAAATATTTAATAGATTCCCCATAAAATAGGGCCTAATTTATTTCATGACCTTTATGGATCATATATAATAGAAATATTTTTATTGAAACCTAATTCCAGAAGTAAACTAAATTCTGTTATGTAAATTTTTTTCAATTACAACCACTAGATTTTATTTTCTAATATTCATTTAAAATGGTGAAATAGTTTAATGGAATTTTTTATTTCAATTATCTCTCCCTTTTTAGATTTATTTTTTGTCATATTTAATTTTTTTTATAAAATTACATTAACTAACTTATAAAACATTAAAATACATTTTAATAGATAATCTAAAATATTTATCCATGTATGTGATGGTAAGAAAATCATTTATAATGTACACATAGGTAGATAAAATAGGAAATTAATGGGTTATGTCAAAATAGTGGGAGGGAGTATAGATTATATAAGTTGATAAAAAATATATACTTTAATATCCAAATATTTTAAAATAAGTAAATTGTGTTTTATAACATGTATGATAAAAAATATCAATCTTAAACAAACAAAAAAAACTATTATTTAAATATGACCATTATAATGTAGCCATTAAATTAGTGGGTATTGATATGAATAATTAATTTCTTAAAACAAATATAATGTTTCTAATTATTAAATAAATATTGATTAATTCTTAATATATAATCAATCAAACATTAGTAAATTCATTTTATTCATAAAATATATTCTCTTCATAAATAGGTTTTATTACTTTTCATGAAAAATTACAAAAAAAAATCTAGAACTTTTTGAACATTTATTTGAAAAAAATGATCTTATGTTTTATATTATAATATCAAAATTATTCTATAGTGAAATATTGAAATTTTTCAGAAATAAATGAATTTTTATTGAATAGTTCAAAACTGATTTTTATTATAATGTTATTTAATTTAAAATAAATTAAAAATTATAATTCTATTTTGTGTTACTTCAAGAATTATATTTCTTATATTTTATTTCAAAAAAATAATAATTTTTTTAAAATTAATTTTATACTGTAATATTATATAAAAATTATTTATACTTAAAATATGAATTTTTTGAAAAATAAATTTCATCATTATTGGACTATTAAATTTTAAAATTAAATACATCAACTTTTGTGTTTTAAATTTTTACAAAATTATTACATATTTATTACAACTCCTCTCTTTAGTACACATTAATACTTGATTTATTAAATAAGTTTACACACTATAAACCTAGAGCATTAAGTATTATAGTGTCTCTGTAAAATAGGTACATTACATAACAACGGAAAATACGAAATAAAACATCTTTATTGAAAACTTACTTAACATGATTGCACTTATAACTTCTTGCAATAACCTGAGTACATATATAATAAAGGGGTGTGCTATAAATATCTGTAAGAGAATAATAATTTCATAAGGTAATACATGTTATACAATATGAATTTCAATGGGGAATAAATTAAACATGAATAAAATTCAATATATAACATGATAATCATAATGGAAACATGGGAAATGTGGAAACAACATAAAACAATGAATCATAAACATAGGTCAATGAAAAATAGCAAGACATCGTTATAAAAAAAGTATAAAAAGGAATTATTTTCACTCTTTTACCATCATGATGTCTCATTAGACTAAACATTACCCAATTCATTGTGCTATATAATTTCTTAATCACTCATCATTATAATTTCATTCTCATACTTAAGTGTGCCACGTATATCATACAACATGGATTCATTACTTATCATATTTTAGTCCAAGATCAAGAAGTCTTAAATAAATACATCTAAGTAAAAAATAAAATAGTTATTAGTGTATAATAATGAATACCCTTAATAAGAAGTGTGTATGGTATTCACTAAAAAATTGTTATGGTATGGAAAATCACAGTGAAATTTCAGTTGCATAACAGTGTCACATAAAAAATAATAAAATGGACTAATGAGAGAGAAATGGTTGAATCATGATTTTTACATAAAAGGGGAAGTATAAGGAACACGTAAAGACATTTACCAACATTATTAGTTGGAAGTATTTGTAACTATATTATAAATAAACTTGACTAAAGTGGAGAAGTTGAGGATCCCTTACATGAGTGTGTGACACCAAATGCTTTGGTTGAGATTCTTGAGTTCATGGGGGGGCTTTGAGAGTACTCTAGAGAGAAGAAGATAGATTAATAATGTAGTAAAAGGATTTTTTTTTAGTGATGATAAATGTGAGTTTGGGTGGGTTTATATAGGAAATGTGTGGGGATTTCTTTATTATTTCTCAAACATTGGTTTTGGACAGTATATAATAAAATAACTAAAACCACCAAAACTACCATAGTTTTTCCCATGGTATCTGACCAATGGGAGTGTTATTAAATATTTTATAAGTATAAGGGTTTAAATTAATAAAATTACATTACTTCTTATAGGGAGGTGATTCATACTCTTAAAGAAATGATTTTAAAAAATTAAAATATATTAATGGTTTGGGAGTATTCATAAAGTCTTTATAAAATTAATGAAATAAACATAAAATTCCATTATTTTAACGATAATATATATATATATTCTTATATATATTTTATAGTATTTATTGTATCACTTTTGGGTCACTATGTTGTCATAATACACATTTTATATTTTTACGGTATTTAAGTTTTACCTAAAAATTCTATTATCTCATAAAATTATGAAAAAATCACTATTAGATAATTTTGATGTTATTATTCCAAAAATAATATTCATTTTATGTAAATCATTTATAATTATTTGTATTTTAATAATTTAAATAAAATTGATATTTATTAATAAGTGTGGGGTTTTTTTATAATAACTTATTTTGAACCCTAAAAAAATTAAATTTTACTTCATAAAAATTATAGGAAAAATTATATTTGATAAAAATATTTAATAATTATAATTTTAAAAAATATTATTTATTTCAAAAAATAAATTCATAAAAATAAATTCTTTAATTGAATTTTAATCATGAATAAAAAATACTACTTCAATTTTATTGTATCAAAATAAAAAAAACATTTATAAAGTAAAAATAATATGATTAAAAATATAATCATTACTCTACAAAAAATAATTTACATAATAATATTTATGGGTTATGAATTCATATCATTTTAATAAACCAGTAAACTCCCTAGGAGTAAAGTGTGTAGCGGTGAGACTATCATGGGGCGGTTTGGCATACATTGTTTGGAATGTGATACTATTGAGCTTGAACTTATCCCATAAATGGTTTTTCTCATTATTATGTTTTTAGATATCATGTTAGGATTGATCAAGTAAAAATACCAGTGATGCTATCTCCCATGGAAGCTCTAATAAATGGGCTTTATAGGGTACAATCCTATGGTTAAGGACATCACTTTATCTATGTCAATTTGATTTGTTAAAACCCTATATTTAAACTAATAATGTGATCACTATTCAATGGATATATTAAAAATGTTAATGATTCTTTATATTCATTTTAAAACCTATAAAATAAAACCAAATAAATGTACTTCTTTTCTATAACTATAGACATTTAATTAAAATCAAAAGGGGAATTTTATTTATAACAGTGTCAGTCGTTAAAATATTCACCCCTTTAGAAATTTCACCATCAAAATTTTCATTTCCCAAACTAAAACAAATGAGGGTAACGCTGTTTTTTCACTTAAGTCGGTATCGCATTGGTTCTTCAATTGCTTCTATTTTTTAAGGGTCCATACATATTCCATTCTTGGTTATGATATGACCCAGGAATGATACTTCCTTCAACCATAACTCGTATTTTTTATACTTTTCATAAATCTTCTCTTTTATGATAGTATTTAGCAAAGCACTAAGATGATCCTCATGCTACTCCTTGGTTTTGGAGAATATTAGAATATCATATATAAAGATTACCAAAAAAATTGACGTAATATCTAAAGATTATATTCATCATTACCATGAAAATTGATTGAGCATTAGTTATTCTCAATGAAACTTCTATGAACACATAGTTTCCATACCATGTATGAAAATAAGTCTTGGGGATTTCCTCATTCTTCACCTTAACATGGTAATATCCTGAATACAACTCCACCTTGGAGAAGTATTGTGCTCCATTTAGCTAATATAAAAATTCATCAATATTTGGAAAATTATCATTTTTATTTATCGTGATCTTGTTTATCTCATGATAATTAATTCAAAGTGGAATAGACCCATCCTTCTTCATTATAAATAAGACTAATCTACCCCATGGTGAAGCACTTGGGAATATCAACCCATTATCCAGATTATCCTATAATAATTTCATTATCTCCTAAAGTTCATCAATATCCATTCTATACATAATAGTGGATAATGGAAAAACACATGTATGATCTCAATTTATAATTCAACCTCTAAACTAGGAGGCAGAACAAGAAATTTCTCGAGAAATACATCAGTGTATTCCTTTACAATAGGCATGTCTTTGATGGTGGTTCATTCATTAGACTCAATAATTTGAGCTAGATACACTTTCTCATAGGGAAATAATATCCCTTCTTGACATCCTGGGGATAAATAAAATTAATCCTCTTAATTTCAGTTGTACAAAATCATGGTTTTATTTTCAATATGAAGGGTGATTTACTTCTCATGGAAATTTATGTTTTATCAATATAGTGAAATCCAATCCATACCATACATTTCATCAAATTACATAAAAAATATGAAAAGGTTAACTAAAAATTTTATACCCTAACCTTTTACAGGGGAGGGGTTATATAATTACAATACAATAATTCACCCAATTTTCATTTTCACTGATAACTCTACTTCAATGCTTCGTGGTGATATTTGAATTGTTATAAAAAAACATCTGTGATTTGAAGCAATGTGTAGAACCATAGTTAAAATGTATGATCTATATTCTTTAATTAATATGTATAATACTTTTCACCACTTATATTTGGGCTCCACCTCATAGGTTATGATGAAAAAATATCTCTCTTTCCTTATTGGAGGTTGTTGGTTGTCTCTAAAAACCCCTAGCTTAGGGAATGGATTTTTAAAGTGCCCTATTTCTTGTAATTGAAGAATTAAACAATGTGTTTAGGGTTGACTAAAGCATTCATCTCATCCATTGCACTGGTGGGTTTATCTTATTGATAATCTCTAGCTTGGTGCCCTTTCTTCCCACACATAAATCTTTTCCTCATCCCCTTTATGATATTTTTAGGGTGATTCTTTCCTCACCTTTGACAGTTGGGATGTTGAAATTTCATGGAAGCATTAGATTCCTACATAATAATGCTATCCTTAAAATCCACTTTCCTCTTCTTATCCCCATGATACCCTTGATATTTGATTATATTCATTTCAACTTTGAGGGCATGTCATACAATTACCCAATAGATATCAAAGTCTTGTATCTCCATGTATTTTTGTAGACTTGTTTTATCCCACCAAATAAGCAGTCAACCTTTCATTCATGGGTAAAACAAATCCATAGGTGTATCGTGAAAGTTTGGTGATGTTTACTCATACATTCTTATATACTTATCATCTTTTTTCTTCAGGTAAAGTAAATCCCATTTCATTTTAAATAAAAGAGTGCAAGGAAGATATTTGTGGAAAAAACTATTTGGGAATTCCTTCCACCCCATCATTTTGACCACTTCTTAGGTCATCATATTTTTATCAATTTCTCCCACTATATGATAAATATCCAGTATAACCTTCTCTTGTTCATAATATTTAAGGATATAAAATATCATATCAATGAATTTGATACATTTTTCTATGATTATGGTATTGATTGATCCATCAAAAGTCATATGCCTTTGTCACATAAAGGAATCAATAATTTCTTTTTCTCACTTAGGGTGATTTATATGATCCTCTTAATCTAGGTTTATATAAATTATCTGAGTCAAATGATATTGTATCATCAAAATGTTTGAGATTCCTACTCTTATTAGGCTATGTATCTCATTGGGAAAGTCATTATATTTCCCGTCATAATGATTGTTTACCCAATTTATAATAATTTAATCTATTTTATAATATTAATGGAAATTAAAGGTGATTATTCTTTAAAAATTGATAAAATATAATGGGAAAACTAATGAAATTAAAGGTATAACTTATAAATTACATGTATTTTCTTAACTTATGAATTTATAGGCTTTAATCTAGGTTATCCTTACACTATTTTTTACTATATACTCTTATGGGTATTTTTTGTTACCTTAATAATGATTTGTAATAAGATCATGAATTTAACAAAGAATATCCCCCTAGGATTGTCAAATCAAGTGTGAATTAAAATCAGTTATCAGTTACCAGGTTACACCGAGTGTGGCCTAGCACACTTTGTTGGAGTTGTTTCCCCTAAGTACATCTATTCAAGAACAATGTAAACATTTAGTATACAGACGAGGATGTATTTTCTTGTTAATCCACTTACTCAATACTTACCAAAATTTAGGGATGTTTTATTTTTCTTAGTTTTATCCGTAAGTATTTATCTATAGTTTTATATCATAATCCTAAAAATAGCTAAATGTTTCCTATGATTCTAACTATAACAACTCTTCTCTTTATTAAAAATCACCACATTATTTGTTTTATATGGTTACACTAAATAAAACCCCAAATTTATATAATTATAGTGTATTTTAGAATAATTTACATTACATAACGACTTAAAAAAGGAAATAAAACACATTTATTGAAAACTTTTTTAACATGATTGCACTGTGAATGAAATGGGATAACATGGGGACATACATAAGAAATAGATGATATATAAATCATAGTGAGAGAATAAGAATATAATAATGTTATATATGTTATATAGTATTCATAACAAAGCGGAATAAAATGAACAAGAATAATAAGGCATGATATATCATGATAATCCTAAAGGCATCTTGGGAAATGTGGAAAAAACATAAAACATTGCATTATAAACATATATCAAGGATAACCGATAAGATAAAATGATGGAAAATTTCCCATAAAATAATATGGTACTCTCAATGTTACAAATTTATGTTTCATGATACTATACATTACCCAATTCATTGGAGTGCTATATAATTTCGGGTGCATCCATCATGTTCATTTCATTCCCATACTTAAGTGTTCTGCATAGATCATACAACATAGAATCATTCCTCATAAAATTTTATTTCAATATAAATTAATGTGTAATGAATAAATATAATCCCAAATTTAATGTGGTATATTTTTATAATGTTTAATATCCTTGATAGAAAATTAGTATGTTATTCACTACACAATTATTTTGGCTAGGAAAATCATGATTAAATTTCAGTAGCATTACGGTGTCATATAAAAATTCATAAAATTGGTTAATTATAGAGAAAGGAGTCTCTAATCATTTAGAAAAAAATGAGAAGTATATGTTATATGTCAATACATATCATGCTATTATGAATTGTAAATAGAAGGCCTAAGATAATAAAAAGACATGAATAAATAAGGGGTGGTGAGGATCCCTTACTTGATTGTGTGACTCCGAATGATTGGGAGGACATTATTGAGAGATTGGGGAGCCTTGTGAGGACTAAAAATAATAGATGGAAGAGTAATTATGTGCTCAAAGGATTTTGAGTGATGATAAATGGGAGCTTTGGTGGGTTTATATATAAAATGAGTGTGTATTTCTTTATTATTTCTCAAACACTAGTTTTTGAATCTATATAATAAAAAAATAAAACCCACAAACCTTCCCATTGTATCCACCATATATAATATCTTTTAATTTTTTATAAGTCCAAGGGATGAACATAATAATATAATACCATTTATTATGTGGAGGTGACCCATACTCTTAAAGAAATTATTTTAAAACCACAAAATATATTAATTATTTTGAAGGATTCATATAGGCTTTATAAAATTTATAAAATAAACATAAACTCTAATTATTTTAAATATAAAAAATATATTTTGTCTTTTATTCCATTTATAGTATTTATTACATCACTTTTGGGTCATTATTACGTCATAATACAGAAAGTATATTTATAATATATTTAATTTTTACCTGAACATTCCCCTGTCTCTCAAAATTATGAAAACTTATTCATTATATAATTTAGAAATTATGATACCAAAAATAATATTCATTTTATTTAAATAATTTAATAAATATTTAAATTTTTAGTTTTAAAATAAAATCAACATTTATTATAGAATGATGGGTTTTTTTTAATAAAAATTTCTGAACCCTTATAAATATTAAATTTGAATTCATAAAAATTATATGATAATTTATATTTGATCATAATTATTTAATAATAATATTTTATTAATATATTATTTATTTTAAAAATCAATTAATTCATCAAAATAAATTTCTTAATTGAATTTTAATATTAACCATAAAAACTAATTGTGTTTTATTTTACCAAAATAAAAATAATTTATAATCTAACAATAATAGGATTAAAATATTTTCATTATTATATGAGTTATAATTTACATAATCATATTTTTATGGTCTTAGTACATTTCCCTTTAATACACCTACAAATTCCCTAACATTATGGTGTGTGACGGTGACTCTATCATGGCGTGGTTTGGTGTATATAATTTTGGATGTGATCTCGATAAGCTTGACCTTCTCCAATAAATTTTTTTTATCATTCTTAAGTTATTGGATCTCATATTGTACTTGGTCATGGAAAAATCTTCATGATTTTGTCTCCCTTAGAAGCTCTAATATATGGTCTTCATAGGGTGTGATCCTATTGGTTGAGGTCATCACTTCCTTTGTCGGTAATGATTTTATTTATTAGAACCCTATATTTGTACTAAAGATGTGATCACTATTAAACATTTATATAATCAACGGTAATGACGCTTTAAAAGTATTTTAAAATTGATAAAATAAAACCAAAGAAGTGCATGTGTTATCTATAACCATAGACATTTAATTTATATCAAAAGAGGGATTTTATTTACATTAGTCTGGGTTGTTACATATTTGAAATAGTGATATCTAAATTTGGTAAATATTTCCATTTTATTTTTGTTAAATATGACTAATATCCTTAGTAAATTGTGTTACTATGGTAAAGGGTAAATCATGAAATTAAAGTTAAGAATCAAAATGATAAGGACTAAAAAATAAAACTAAGACTTTCCTTATTTTTATTTTTGTAGCACATTTCATTTATAATCAACCCATATTATGTTATATGAAATTTTTTCTATTTTTATGTGATTATAAAATTCAAAATATATTATTTAAAAAAAATGAAAAATTTCTCACTCTTGGTTTTAATAACTATAATATTTTTAAATAATCTGATAAACATAGGATATGTTTAGTAATAAATATTAATTTAAAATATAAATTATTTAACTCTATATATTTAATATATTTTTTATTTTAAGATGATAAATAATTAATTTAAATTCATACCTAATGCTAACACGGTAATTATTCAATTAATAGGGAAATGAAATAAATGATAATTAAAATATTAAATTAAATATATTAGGAATAGTTTATCATTCTAATGAATTTTATAGATAAAAATAAGATATTATTGCGGTAATAAAATATTTTATTAACTTTTTATTTGTTGTCATAAAACTCAAAGTAAATGAATAGTTCTAAAATTGACACTATTGATATTTTAAAAAAATAATATTTTATTAAATGATTTTAAATTATAAGAAATATTATATTCAAAAATGTGATTATTATTTGGTTTAAAATATAAATTGTGTCATATTTTTTGCCATTATTTCAATTTATTGTAGCTATCACATCCTCAATAGAGTAAAATTATTATTGTCGTGGTAAGTTTGAAAAAGGGTTAATAGGGGTTAAACCAATTAGATAAGGGTACAAATGTGAACCAAACATGGCCAAATTTTATTTTATGGGATTATTTATAATAATACTCATATTTTATTTTAATGTTATCAATGTTAATGAATTTTTATATCCAAATTAATTAATATTAATTTAATATTATTGGATATTTCAAAAGTGGCCCTCCCCTCTCTTATAAAATGGTACCACTTTTTCTTACTTTATCACACTTAAAAACAATTTTTTGGAATTGATCTACAAAATTACCTTCTTAACATACCTAAATATGTTATTTAGTTCTTATTATGGGTATAATATCATGTTTACTGGTCATATAGTTTAAAACAAAGGGGGTTTCTAAAAAATTAAGCAGAGTTCTTAACTGAGAATTTTTTTTTTCATTTTTATTCCACCTCATTCCATAATTATCCAAAAATGATGAGACAATAATATAATTGTATGAAATATACTAATATTTTATTTTATTAGATTCATAACTTATATCCATCTCTATCATCTATCAATTGGGAAATAATATATCGTTAGCGTGTATGGAGGACTACCACGTTGCAGACCATTAAAATTTGTTTTCCATCACCACCACTCATTTCTAGTTATAATGATGTAATTAATGTTTAGATATGTTATTAATTGAATATTTATACTTATGAAAATTTAATATATAATTTAATTTATAACCTATATATTCTCTTAAAAATGATAATGATTTTCATGCATTTGAGTGGACTACCACCTCCCCAAAGGTAAGTGATTGTTTTTTCATCACCAAAACTCATGGATAATATATATAACTATATATAATTAATTAATATGATATTTATTATATTATTATAATTATTTAAATATAAACCATTACTTACCTTCATTCGATAATTATTTTTTTAAAATGGAAACATTGATCGTGTGTGTGTACAACCTGTTATCTCCCTAGTTGTAACATAGATCATTTTAAATAAACAAATTTTACTATTTCATTTAATAGTATAATTGGTCTACAAAAAATTATAATTTTTTAATGATTATTGTTTTGTATATTGTTGAATACTAACCTCTTTGATTGTATTCAACTTAACGAATCTATTTTAGACTTATAAACTGAATATCTTCAAAACATTAAACATGACTTAAGCTGATTAAGTAAATAAATAATGAAAGGTAAGAGATAAAATAAATGTGAAAATAACAATGAAAACCGTTATTAATAAAGTAAATAATTAACCAATGGTTATTATGTAACAAACCAACCCAGGTACACTGGTAACCCGATCACTGAGCCGGCCCTGACATATCCTGAAGGGAATTCCCAATCCCCAGGGGTCGGTGACTAGCACCTAGAATCATAAAAACCAAAAGTGGGAATGATTTATACACTAAAAATGTGGAAGTAAAAGAAACAAGGAAGAATGCATAAAAAAAGAAAATCCTCTTGAAGTAATGTTCAAGAAGTAAGAAAGGCATAAAGAACACAAAATTACTACAACACAACTACAAAAATAGTGGAAAACATTCCAAGTCCCTAAGAACAGAACTCAACAAATCCAAGGTTCAAGAGTGGTATATACCTCCAATATATCATTTCGTATTTCTTGAACATAGAAGGATATAATATACAAACATCTAATGAACCCAGATGGTTGTGAGTTGAAAAACCTAGTAGGGTCTCCCCAAGGATTCCATAACAGATTCTAATAATAAATTAACCAATGGAAGTCATTATATTTTAAAATAAACAAGTTTGAAATTTTAAATCATATATAAAAAAATAATTCTATACCGTTCAGATGACGGAAAATTATTTAATTAAAACCTTTACAAGTGATGGAATATTTCAAAAACAATTTCTTAAACAAAATTTTTATATAAAATAGGTCATATAAATTTATAAGGCATGTAAATATGTTAAAAACTATTAGAATTTATTTATATCTCAAATATTAAACAAGTGAGAAGTGTAGTCATCATCCTAAGTAATGTAACTTCCATACTATAGAACTACACACTCCCTAAGTGATCATGGAAATATTTGTATACACACGCCCCTCTAACACGGTCCAAAGGTGACTCTTCAACATCCCATTGGGGATGTGACATGCTGCATTTATGTTTTAGAATGATTTATAACCATAGATTGTGTCTAAATAATATACAAATTACCTAAGTATTTTATTTTCTCTTAAGATGTCAAATATGAGAATTTAATTTTTAAGGATTATTAAAATAAAATTAAATATCATTCCTCCTTTTAAATTCTAATTTTTCATTCCAAACCAAAATAGGTTTTTAACAAAAAACATGCCTCTTTAAAAAGATAAAACCACTATGTTTCTATCAATCAATTTCAATCCATTTCACAATTTAAGAAATTCCATCAATTTTATTTCAATAATTAAAATTCAATAATTCAATTGAAACCTTTTAAATCTATTTGAAAACACACCCAAATTCACCATAATTTTGTTTTTTATTTCTATTTTCATTTGAAAACCATTTCAAACCTCCCAATTCACTATAATTGGGTTTCAATTAAATCCTACTAATAGAAATTTTATACAAACTGAATTTAATTCAACAACTAAAATAAATTATGAAATATACGGTTAATCAATTTGGCCAATCAGAACAGAATCACCTACCATTTTCTTGAAACTCAATGTCCACAACAATACCCACCAATAAGAAAGAAGGCATATACTACCTTAAAAATCAAACTATAAAAGAGATTTATAAACATGGAGTGTAGATCCATAAATTTTAGGATGATCTATTAAACCATGTGGAGGAGAAATAGAAATAGATGAAAAAAAGGGAAAATGCTTACATAAGAATTCACACTTACAAAAAAATGTTGAAATAATTATAATTGAATGGACCATAAAATGTTATAGGGCTCCAAGATTTCTTGGGGAGGCCTTAATTCGATAGTAATGAAACTAGATAAGAACAAAACGAGAGATATTAGTTGTGCTGCTTGTTTTAAAATAGTTGTTCAGGTATTAGATGATGTGTAACCATATTACACATCAGGGAATAGTTAATTTATATAACGGCCACAAAACCCAATGTTCTAAATTATAAACATATTTTATAAAAAAATCACAATTTTTAAAGACTCACTAGGTTAGATAACCATTCATAGAGTGAACCCATCTCACGATTTCTACCTAGCGACCATTACACATCGTGTAACATAGTTGCATGGCATGTAAACTTCCTACAGCCTGCCCAAATGACCATTTCAAGCTGAAAGACAAAAAATATATGAATTAGCCATTATAGGTATCCTCCAAATTCTTTATCAACCCTTCTCAGTAAATTAAATAGAAAACCCATGACAAGGTTAAAGACATACCTGTCAGATTGGTAAAGAGATGTTTCAAACTCACCACCATAGAAATTCTTTATCCCTAGAAAGCATATGAAAAAGATTCCAAGTCCAAAATATGGGGCCAATACTCTCTCATGAATGCCTTATGTTCTCAAATATCATTATTATAATAACCATGATGATATAGAATAAAAATCAAAGGTATCTTCCTCCCATGAAGAACCTTGGTATCAGAATCAACTATCATGACTGGGTACTCAGTTTAAGAAAAATTAGTTTCAATCTAATGATCACTCTAATTGAAAATGTGAGATGGATTAGAGATATACATTCCCAGATAAAATACATGAAACATGTTATTTATCGACATCATCCATGGTGGAAGTTCTAAACGGTATGCCACTTTCCCCACCATCTCGAGAACATCTAAAGGTCATACAAAACAAGGAGAAAGATTCTTTTGCCTTAAAAATCATTGATGACTCAACCGGGGTGAAACATTCAATAACACCTAGTTAGAAATTGAAAACTCTAATGATATATAGTAAAAATCAACATAAGACTCATATCGGCTCTCGGATGTTAACAATATCTGACGATTTAAATTAACAATTATTGTCATCTCTTGCACCAAACATGATCCAACAAAGGAACTATAACCAATCTCCAACCAATAAAACAGTGATTTACATGGATAGATAAACAATTCTTCTACATGATCCATTATAATAATATACTATTAACTATAGTTATATGAAAACTCAACCTACAATAGATGATCAACCCATGCTCTACCAAATTTGAGAACACAAGTGCGGAGCATATCCTTAAGAATTTGTATAGCACATTCTAACTGGACATCTGATTGTAAGTGGGAGGTCATGCTCAAATTGACCTGAGATCATTGTTCCTCTTAAATTCCTCTCAAAAATCAAAGAGTTTACTAAGGATCCAAAACAAAAACTATTATAGAATGAACTATGTTAAGGCAAACAATCTCTTTCCCATATAGATTTCCCAACTCCATGGTTGTGAGACGAATGGGTTTCTAGTGAGCCTAATTGGTCATCCTATCGATCACAACCCATATAAAATTATTCCATCTCTGGGTATATAGAAACCAAACCAAAGAGTCTATATATATCTCATCTCTCTTCCATGTAGGGACTCGAAGTGGATGAAGTAAACCCAAAGGTTTCTAGAACTCTCTTAACCTGCTGGAACATATAACAATGAGAGACAATCTCAACAATGCCTTATATCATGTCTGGCCACTAGAACTGTTTTATCATGTCATAGAACATCTTATTTTATCTTGGGTGCATAGCCCATTGGAAATTATGACAATCCCCCATCACATCCTTCATTTCCCCTAACGTCACAATGAAGCAATTCCAATTACATAGAACAACCTATCTACAGAATGACTACTAGGAAGAAATATCCCAAAAATAAAGAGAGTCTCTAATGTTACAAAATTTGTCATCATGCTTCTAAAACTAAATAATCATCTCAAGAAGAGAGTGTGTTAATTGAATACTATCTAGAGAAACCTGAGACCCTAATTGTTGGAGTCTAATATGAAAATGTGTAAATAGATCATTGAAATTCCACTTTTCCAATGGTTATTTAACTACCGGGGATTTATGTTTCATCCTCAACACATCTACAATGACATTCCCTTTCTTCAAGAATTTATTAATGTCAAATTCAAAATACTATAGGTATTCCACCCAAAACCTATAGAAAATATTGAAATCTTTTTGAGAGAATATATAACTCAAGCTCTTGTATTCTAAATACATAGTACACTTTTCTCCATAAAGGTAATGTTGTCAACTCTTAAGAGCACACATCATAGCTGTATGTTTGAAATTAGGGGTTGGATAATTAATTTCATGTGACCTATGATAATGATATCTATAGGAAAATTAGTGATTTCCTTTCATAATATCACATCCTAAGCCTAAACCCAGTACATCACAAAAGACTACATAGCCCTATATGTCCTCTGGAAGATTCAAAACTACTGTAGTCATAAAATGACATTTCGTATCAACAAAATAACCCTAAAATTTTTTTTTTCCAAAAATTAATTTACTCCCTTCCAAGTTGTAGTATTCATCAGAGAATATAACTTTGATAATTCCTTAACAAAATGGCAATAATATCTGGATAATCCTAAGAATATCTGAATCTCAAAGACATTTCATGGTTACTCACAAGTCATAAAATCCTTCACCTTCTCAGGATAAACTGATATTCCTTGTTTAGACACCACATATTCCAATAATTTCAATTACCAAATCTAGAAGTCACAGTTTAAAAACATCGAATAATGTTTATGATTTTTCAAGAGACTTAGAATTGTTATCAGATGGTGCACATGATCCTCTTGGCCTTTGAGTAATTGAGTTTGTCATCCACAATTACTACAATAATGGTATTGACATACTAATAGAAAATATTGTTCATTAGTTCTACTAAAACATCAAGAGCATTGGTTAGACCAAAGGTAGTTACAAGGTACTCATAATTGTCATACCTTCTCTAAAAGGCATTTTTATGAATGTCATATTCTTTTAGCCTTAACTGATGGTAACCAGATCAAACATCAATATTTGAAAACCACTTCTACACTTTAAACTGATCAAACAAATCACCAATACATGGAAATATATAATTTTTCATGATATTAACCTTATATATCGTTCGGTAATCGACACATAAGCAAATAGAACTATTATATTTCGTTGTGAAGAGAACTGACACCACCCAAGGTGACACACTCGGGTGTATAAATCTTTTCTCAATAAGATCATCCAACTAAGAATTCATCTCCTTAATTTCATCCCAATAAATGTTGTAATATGGGATAGAAATTGGTTGAGTACTATATATTAATGCCATAGAAAAGTTGACATCCTCTACCAGTGGATAATTAGATAAATCAAAAGGAAACATGTTGGAAAACACAATGATAATTGGAGGGAGATCACCACTAAAATATTATTGCTCCAAATCAAAAGAACAAAAATAATATTACCTTCACAGAGACAATATATAAAGTTCTAACCTTTCTAGACCAATGGTCCCATTATTTTTGAAAGACTTGAGACACACTACTAGGTGTAGTAAGGTGGACTTTTGGAAGTTAAAAATAAATCCGGATTTTATTGGAAATAGTCCAATTCATTTAAAAATGGAATCTAATGGTTTTATTTTGAGGATGAGAAAAATCAAAGACAACTTGACATTTAATACATAAAGGACACAAGTTGTACGATACATATCCTTCTCTCTCTTCATACCAATCGGTGTATTAATATCCATTTTACAGGATAAAATATCCCTAGTAATATTCATCAGATTAACAATATGATTTGAAATAAGAAAATGATATGTGATGGTATCAAATAGAGAATTATATAATGAAGAATCAATAGTAATGGTGCCTCTCAGAGTCAGTATACCTATTTCCACTTCCTCTGGAGAATATTCCACTGTGTAAAGTTGCTTCGTTTTGAATGAGTATTGACAGAAACCATTCATATCTGAATCATGTTATTTCCTCTATATTTGTAGGAACATATGATGATCTTGTTCTTCTATGCAGAGTAAAAAAGATATGAAAGAATCTATAAAAGTTCTCTGAACTTCTATAGGAGCCACAGTTCTTGGGCGCCTCAATAAAAACCCTCATATAATGTTCTATCTTTCTATGCTAATAGAAAATTAAAGGACTTCTTCCTAGTGCTGCAAGAGGTTTGGAATGACCCTAATTTCAAGAACTTAAAAGAGAACCATCATGATTCCTATTTCCCTTGAAGGAAATCATACTAATATATGGAGAAAAAGAAACTCCCATCAACCCAGACAATCCATCTTGGTCCATCTCCACCATCATCGCCCTATAAGGCATATCAACATAACTGGGACGCTTAGGTAAGAAAACTTTAGAATGGATATCAGATCAAATCCAAACTCGAATCATGGATCCTTCATCATATCATTATATATAATCTTATGTGAGAATTTCATTCTTTAAACATAGGTATTTTAATACTCAGTCACAGTTCTATCGACCTTCTCAAGCTTGAAGAACTCCATAGTCTTGTATAACACCATTGAATATATATATATAACTAGTTAGTGAAAATAACCTTGATATCTTTCCACTCCAAGCCCTAATTTCTCATTGTCTTAACCCTCGTGTCCCACCATATTATACTCAGTATCTATAGCATGATAGTGGAACGAATCACCTTTATCATGTTTGGTGTCTCCAAGAGATAAAACGGATGTTCTATCCTGTCCAACCATTCCTCATCATGTTAAGGATCAGTGGATCCTTTAAAAACTGGTGGTTCTGGAGAAGGAACTGTTGAGAAAAAATTCTGAGAAAATCTACTCAGGTTCCACCACTGGATCCTAAATAGGAACTGGAAGAGGTTCATATCTCAAAGTATGGACAGTGTGGACAATCAAAATAACTAGATTCATCTCCACTAGAAGATTCTTTTGTTGTTTTTCTATGTAACTTTCCTCTTGAATCTGATTCTCTTGTATCCTCTAAGGCATGATGCTCCATAATATCATAAGTAACCAAGTAAGACATCGAATTTACACTCAAATAGATGAAAAAGTAAAATTAATTCCAACATATATAACAAAAAATATTTTTATTTCAACCTATCCCAATAAAAACATAGAAAAGACTACAAATAATATAATGAATTTTTTTATTAACCACACCTGGAAACTTATGGGTCATAAAGTTGAGAGTTGTCCATGCACTCAATTGCATCTACCACTTAATTCATGACAGGATTTCACAAATCCCTACTGACTTCAATGCAAAATCACAACCTCCCTATGACCACACTTTGTCATGAACCATCTCGGGTACCTTAGTAACCCAATAACTGATCTGACACTAACATAGCCTAAAGGGAGTTCTTGATCCCTTCTAGTTGGAGACTAGCACCTAGCATCATAAAAACCATATTTGGGAATGATTTTTCCACTAAAATGAACAAGTAAAATATGTAAATATATATAAAAAAAAGAAACACCACTAGGAGTAATTTACAAGAATTCAACATGTCATAAACAATCGAAAATTACTAAAAAACATATACCAAAATAGTGAAAAATATCCCAAGTCCATAAGGACACAACTCAGCAAATCCAAGGTTCGACAACTAAATCCACCTCTAAGAGATCCTTTCCCCTTGCTCGAACCTGGATGTACATAATCTACAAACACCTAAATCCACTGGTATGGTGTGAGATAAAAATCCCAGTAGTGTCTCACGAAGGATTCCTTAATAGATTCCAATAATATATTAACAAAATGATTTCTTTCGATTTTATAATTAATTGGTTTGGAATTTACAATCATATTTAAACAAATCATGTTGTACATTATCAATTATGGAAAATACTTTAGGAAAATCATTTACATGTGATGGAATATTTCTTAAACTATGTATTAAATAAAACATTTCATTTATAACGTTTCATATAAATTTAGAATTCATGTAAAGTAATTTAATAATAGTGGAATATATTTATATCTCAAATATAAAATAAATGAGAAACATGGTCATCTGCCAATGGTATGTAGGTTCTGATATATAGAACTATTTACTCTATAATTGATCATGAAAATATGTGTATACACACATCCCTCTGACACTGGACAACTGTGACTCATAACTATCCCATCGGGGATGTGAGGTGATGCATTTATGTTTTAGAACATTTTATAATTATAAAGTTTCTAAAAATAAATTACAAACTACATTAGGCTTTTATGTTTTCTTATACAATAAATTATTGGCAATTTATTTTATGATTTATTGAAATACAATTAAATTTCATTCTTCCATTTAAATGTCAATTTTCCATTCAAAACAAAATAGGTTTTAATCAAAAAAAATGACTCATTTATAAGATAAGACAACTACGTTTCTACCAAATACTTTAAATACATGTTAAAAATTTGTCAAATTCCATCAATTCTACTTCAACAATTAAAATTAATCAATTTAATTGAAATTGTTTCCATCAATTGGAAAAAACACCCAGATTCACTTGAATAGGGGGTTTTCCTAATTTCTATCCAAAACCATATCAAACCCCCTAATTCACTTGAATTGTTTTTTAATTAGAACCAATTCAAATAAACTTCCAAAAAATTTAATTGAAATAAAAAAATAATCAATAAATTTAAGGTTAATCAATTCAGTGAATAAGAAAGGAATCACCTATGTGTTTCCCTAAACTCAAATCCCGCAAAAAACCATCCTATAAGAAAAAAGGTGCAAAATTCTTAAAAAATCAACCTAGAAATTAGATCTAGAAACATAAATTATATATCCATAAATTTTAGGATGATCTATTAAACCTCAAGGAAGAGAAAGAAAAATAGATTCAACAAATGGGGGAACACTAACCCAAAAATTCACACTGCCAATGCAACGATGATCGAATACCGAATGAATGGACTCAAAAGGTTTGGTGGTATCCAAGATTTCCCGGGGAAGTCCTTAGGTTGTAATTAATGAAAATGGAAAGGAACAAAAAATAGATAGGTCATATGATCTACCTATTTTAAAATAGTATTTGGGGTATTGCCTGACTTGTAAACTTATTACATGTCCTGAAATAGTTAATTTCTATAACCGCCGAAAACCTAATGCTCAAAATGAAAAATTGATCATTAAATAACTCACAATTTTTAAATATATACCACTTCATGTAATAATTCATGGTGTTAACCCATCTCATTGTATTAATCTAGCGACCATTACATGTCGTGTAAACAAGTTACACAGCGTGTGTCCCTCCTAAAGCTTGCATTAATGATCGGTTAAAGAAGAAAGTCTGTAATTTTTTTGAATTAACATTATAGGTATCCTTTTAATTCATTATCATACCTACCCATTAAACAAAAAGTAAAAATCGTGACAAGGTTAAAGATATACATGTGATATTAGTAAAGGGATGTTACATATTATTCATGAAGACAAAGAACATATTTGATGATTTAGGCGCAAGATAAGGGACTTTATTTTTGAAAACATCTCTTAATGTTTCCCTTAATACTATTTTTATTCCATATTTATATTTTTAAAGAAAAATGTATGTATTTATATGTACATTAAATAATCATAAAGGAAATTTTAAGTATCTTTTAATTTTTTTCAATGTTTTTCAAAAAAAAAATTTTTATACAATTTGTTGACTTTCAATGCAGAAGAAAAAAGGGATGTTCTATTTTAACATAAACAGGGACAATGACATTCCCTTTCATTGTAAAAGTTATTTTATTTTTTTATTCCCATAAAATAATTATTTTTTATTCAAATAAAAACACTATATCTATTTTTCTTGGTATTTTGTTATTGAATATTCGTTTTTAAAAGAAAAAGGTTTTTTTCATATCTAAAAGTTCTTTTAATAAGGGATTAAAATAGTTTTTCGTAGGATTTATTTTTAACAGTGTTAGCATAAAACATTTTATCTATTATATGATACTTTATCATAATATATAACAAATGACTGGTCCAAATTTAGTTTATATGGTTGTTTGTTCCCTATTATAGCTCACAGGTGAGCCTTATAAATCTTACATGATGGGTGAGCCAAATTATAGCTCTAAAATTAATTTAATAAAGGCATGGAGTTAACCTTTTAGGTTTCTCATAATAGATTACGGGAATTTACCATGATTTGTTTTTTAAGTACAATAATGACGGTTATATCAATGTGTAAATGTGATAGTTACTCCAATTATAACAGTTATGTTTATTTCAATTATTATTATTATGGTTACTCCAAGTATAAATTTGATTTTTATTTCAAGTGTAATTATGTTGGTTACTCCGAGTATAACCCATATGGTTATTCCATGTATAGCCCTAAGCGTTAATTCATATAGAAGAGTGATATTAAAATGATGTCCAATATTTTTTATATGTTTTATCAATTATTTCTAGGAGTTTTAATATTTTTATTTGAGAATAAATTTTTGTGTGACTTTCTATTGAAAATTATTTGTCACGTATACTTATAGAATGTTGAGATATAGGTAAAAATTTCATAGATTTTCATGTTTTTTTCAAAACTACCAGATTATTTTATTTTATGTACCTCACAAATAATTTTTCTCATATATCATTTTAAAATTGATCTTCACCGTTTTTAATCATTGTTAATGGAAAATAGGAAGTAAAATTGAAAGTTAATAAGATTTGATATGAAAATAAAACATGTCTATTTTTAAATCTTTCATTTTTTGGGAGAAATAAATACCGAATAGAATTTTCCAATTCTTAATATATAGGATTGGTATGTATAATTTAAGAAAAATCTCACTAGAACAATAAACCTAAAATATCATTGGTAATTTAATAATTTGAATTCTTATTTTATGTAACTAGAATATATAATGCTTAAAGATGGGCCCTTAATGTTTTTATCAGAGAAAAATAGTGATTATGATCCTTGGGGACTCTCATGTGGGAATACTGGGAGAATCATATATCTCCACCCAAGGGATTCATGAGTAATTTGTTGCCACTATGGGTGTTGGTGAGATTATTACATATGATGTTTATCCACCAATCAATTACTCAGATAAGTATCAATTTTATCTCACTCGTAATTAGCCCTGACTATTACTATAGGTCTATGAGGGGGTATAAAATAATATTAGAGGTTAGGATTTTATTTTATCATAAGTTAAATATCCACTACATCTACAATGGAAATTCTATTTTGGAGATATATGGATATTTTGATAAATATAATGAGTTTAAGATAACATTGTCACACCCCGACCGCGGACGTCCGTAATTTTCCTTCTTTCTTGGTCCCGGTTTAAATTTTTCGAAGATTAATTGTGGTTGGTGGTTTCACGTCGGTGCGCGGTCATCGCACCGCTAGCGGTGATCGTGCATTCGGCCGGGTGATGATGTGTCCACCCGGCGTTTTAAATATTAAAGCTTTTACGTTGACTTTTTATTATTATTATTACTATTTGAGTTGTGTTACTATGGTTGTGGTTATTTTCCGTGTATAAGTGTATATATATGTATATATATATCTATATATGTGTATATGTATACATATGTATATACCTTAATAAGTTATGTTCATATATATATATATATATATATATATATATATTGTATCTATGTGTTTATATTTATATATAGGTATAAATGTATATATGTGTTTATGTGGGTATATGTGTATATATCTGGTTGTATATGTTTCAATATATGTATATATGTCTATATATATATATATATATAGGTGCGTACGTGCGCGCGCGCGCGCCGCGCACATTTATTTTCAAATGGTTTTAATACTTTAAATTTTTGATTAAAAATAATTATTATTATAAATTTTCTAATTATTACTATTATTATTATTATTATTATAAGTTTTATTATTATTATATAAGTTTTTTTTATTATTAATATTATAAGTTTTATTATTATTATAATAATTATTATTATTATTATTTCTATCATATATAAATATATTTTTAAGGCCTAATAAAACCCTACCCCTACCCTAGCGCCGCAACCCCTCCTTCTCTCTCTTCCCTCCTCCCCCGTTTTTCTCCTCCTCTGGTTTCGGCCGGCCCGCACCCAGCCGCACCTTCCCTGCGTCGCCGGCTCCCCTCCAGCCCGCTGGTTTCCCCCGGTGGCCCTCTTTTTCAGCGCCGACCTCCGCCCTCCTGCTCCCTCTCCCCCACGCGGCTCCCCGCTCCCCTCCTACTCCTGTCACCGCGCCCTGCCGCCTCCACCCCGTCCCGCCTGCTGGCCTCTCCGCCGTCCCGCTTCGGCGCCTGCCGCCTCCTCCCTCGCCCAAGCCGGAACCCAGCGACCCCCTGCTCCCTGTCGTCCCGCCTCGCCCAAACCGGAACCGCCGCCGTCCGCTCCCCTCCTGCTCCCGCTGCCGCGCCGCGTGACCTCCGAACCCCCGACCTCCCCTCCGGTCTCCGCCGCGCGCCTCCAGCGCGACCTGCACCCCTGCGTGAGTTCTCTTTTTTTTTATTTGTTATTTTTTTTTGTTTCGTTTTATTATAATTATTATTATTATATTACGATTAATATTATTATACTATCAATATTATTGTTATTATGTTAATATTATTATTAATATTATTTAAATTATTATTATGTTATTGTTATTAATTCTATATTATTATTATTATTATTATTATTATTATTATTATTATTATTATTATTACTATCATATTATTAATATTAATATTTTTATTATTGTGATTATATTATTATTATCATTATATTATTATTATTGTGATTATATTATTATTATATTATTATTATGTTGATATTATTCTATCCTTATTATTTTTATTATATCATTATTGTTATTATTGTTATATTATTAATATACTTATTAAATTATTATTTTTATATCATTCTTGTTATTAAAGTATGTTATTATTATTATTAATATTAATATTTTATTAAGATTAAGATTATTATTAGTATTATTATTTTCAAGTTAATATTATTAAGTTATTATTTTGTTATGTTATTATTATGGTTATGCTATTATTATCATTATAATAATATTATTATTATTATTATTTTCTTATTATTATTACTCTGGCATTTACTTGTGCTTTGTTAGGGGTTTTCTTCGTCAATTTATACTTGTTTTTGGTAGGTTTAAGACTTTAGGACCCGCGCAGGGCGTTTCCGAGAAAGCGCCATCGCCGCGCCTTGTTTCCGAGGTTCTACCGTCTCCGTGCCTCAGTTTCGAGAGTGTTGGACTTTATCACGTGGCTTCGGACACACGTCATGTCATCGCACTTGGATCTTGAGGTAGGTATCCCTTTGCACTCGCCTTTAAATTTAGAATTTATTTATTCCTTGACTTTTTATTAAGTTTCAGCAAATTCAAAAGTATTATTAAGTAGTTATCTATAGTTTGGTGATCTGCTGATGATAAAAGTTGTTTTAATTCTAGCGTTTCATTAAAAGTGTTTTCTTGGATTTAATTATGTGCTTCCATGGTAGTTTTTCTAGATGGTTCTTCCTGAATAATGAAAGACATGTTGAATTGGGTTTTGAAATGTTTTTGGCATGTGTGAATTAGTAGATGCATTGTTTATGGAAAGTGGTGTTTTATGAGAACCTGGATTAGAGAAAACGTCATGTGACCCTTTGAAATTGTTTTTTTGGAAATTTCATGTGTGGTTCTTGGTTGATGAAAGATGTCTTCCTTTGTTGTGTGAACAAAAGTTTGGATTTCATTTGAGAAATAGTATTCCTTAAAAAGGTGGTTAAAGGCCCGTTTGGCTCTTGATAAAAGTGGGGTGTGTTTTGATATTAGAAAATAACTCTACTTGTGAAACAATTGTGTTCCAGGGTGATATGCTGATTTGGGTTTCTTAAACAAAGTTCTGAGTGTGTTTTCGGTTTTCAATGAAATGGCGTGTGTCATCTCTATCTAAAAATGTTTTAGTCTTAAATGATCAAAATGTAAGTGACATGACGGCCTGGTTGGCACTTTATGAAATGTGAAGTAATTATACATATATATATACATATATGTACCTGTGAGGGCATTTCTACAGGGGGACTTCCCTTCGAGGGTTGTCGTGTAGTTATGTCCGTGTAAGGGGTTGGCAAGTGCGGTGAGATGAGTCACGCATGCGAGGGTCTCCCACTTACACAGTGTTACTAAAACTACCACAGGTTCCTGGGCGTCTTGTAGATTATCGAGTGACGGTTGCTTGCTAACCCTGATTAGACGGGTTAGTACCCCCTGGAGTTACAGACAGGCCAGGAGGGATGTGCCACTGGTTGGCTGTTAGGGCGGCCAGTTGGTTATTGACTATGGAGTACCATGCCGGCAGGTAGTCTGAACCCGAGTACGTCCAGGGGTTTTCTAGAGATGTTCAGGATCGCCCATGGTTATTGCTGATAACTTCTGGTTTACTTTTGCTTGCACTTGGTTTTCCTTGCCTGCTTACCTTTACTTGCACTTGTTTTCCCTGCTTGTTTGCCTTCAGTCATATTTCACAGCCTATACTGTTAGACTTTGGGAAAAATGGTTTTCAAATGAAAATGATTTATTCTCTTTGGGTTAGATTTGAAAATGTAACACTTTGCTTATCAGATTGAGCTTAAAACTAATGAAATGGAACTAACTTTCGAAAAAGGAATAAGGGAAATGTCTCGTGTTTGATTTTCAAGTAAAGCATTGTGAAAACTTACTTTTATACATTATAGTTCAAACCTGGATTATGTAGATTCTTTATTTACTGGCGGTGCATTGGGATTTGTTGTGGGGCTCACCTACTGAGTACTTTTGTGCTCACGCCTATCTTTTACCATTTCAGTCGCAGGTCTTCTGTTTTGAGTCGCTCAGTGTTGGAGCGAGGTTGCTCTCTAGTTGGGTGGTGACCTGAGAGGTCACATGGAGGTACGTGGTTGTGTGGTTTTTATTTCTTTTCTGCTGTTAGTGTTTATTTATTCTGTTCTATTTACTTTTGTTTTGGGATGAAATCGTTCCCAACGATCAAGTCTTAATGCCCGGCACTGGTTGCCAGCCCGTGGGGATCGGGAACGCCCCTCGGGCCATGTCGCGGGCCGGCTCGGGTGACCGGTTCAGGGTCGACCCGGGCTGGTTCGTGACAAAATGGTATCAAAGGTGGTTCTTATTATTTGGGTTGTTCGGTAGAAGGAGATTAGGATTGTCGGAACTCGAGGGGTAGGTACAGGAAGAGCGTCGCGAACTCTTGCTCGCACTGATCCTCGAGTTACCAGGGGTAGTTCGGGAATTGTGTCCTTGTCTTTTCTGGTTTGTCTTGGATTGAGAGATGACAATGGAGGCAAGCCGATGTTACGTCGTGATTTCACATGGAGTAGTGACCCATGTGGAGTCTGAGTAGACGGTTTGAATTCCTCCTAGTGGTCGACACTGACTTGGGACATGGCTCACTACCATGTCTCCAGGTTGAGTGTGACTACTAGTCCCCCATTTCAGTGGTTGATGCAAATTTGGCTGCTGCTTTCGTTTTGGTTTGTGTGGGTGCGTTGTTGGAAATGAAAAAGGTTTTTGGGAAATTGGACTGGTTTCTTTTAAAAGACTTTAAATGTATAAAATGGGTTTTAAAACTGAAATCTCTTGATTTGAAAAATCTGTTGTTTGCTTGGAGTTGGTTCAGAATGGTTTGGGGTGAAACCACAGGTCCTCTTTATGAACGTTTGCACATGTGTGAGAATGCATGGAAAGTGCGTGTTGATGCACGTATGAATGGAATGTGGATAAAGACATGTGCAACGGTTCATGAGATTACCTGGGTGTGTTTGAAATTTAACGCTTGAATTTGTTTTCTAAACTGGTTTTAAAGGGAGAATGGTTTTGGAATGTTTTTGGTTTGAAAGTGGATTGGTTTTTGGAAAGTGATCTTGAGAAAGGGTGGTTTTGAAATCAAAAATGAAAAGGGAATTTTAAAGAAAGAGATTTTATTTTGGGTTGTGTTGTATTTGTTTGGTCCTTGTGCTGATTGTTTTTGATGAAGGCGCTTTTATTGATGTTTCTTCGATTTGATGTTGGTTTTGGCCTTGTGTTTTATATGTCGCTTAGGAAATGCCGCCCAGAAAGGTCTCTAAGGATTCGGATATGTCATGCCCAGTTTTTAGTCCTCAGACTTTGCCTATTCTTCATGGTGATCAAGGTCCGTTAGAGGCAGTGGAATGGATCGAGGAAGTGGAGCGTGGCTTTAGAACGTTGGGAACTCCCGATAATGTTAAGGTTCGTGCAATTATGGAGTTGTTTGAGGGTCCAGCTCTGGTCCAGTGGAAGAGGGTTGCCCCACCATCGACGCAATTTGAAATGACGTGGGATGTCTTTAGAATTGTTTTCATCCAATGGTTTGTACCTGAGGAAGTGAAGTTGGGGAAAAAGAGAGAGCTTGTGCATATTCAACAAGGCCAACGGACGGTGAAGGCATATGTTGACCATTTCAAAGAACTGATTTCCTTTTCTCCAGATGTAGCGTCACATGAGCTCATGAAAGCCTCTCTTTTCACTGGAGGTCTTCGTCCATAGATCAAGAAGCGAGTCCTCCCTTCTAAAGACCTTTGTTTCGAGAAGCTGGTAGAGGAAGCTTTCTTGGCTGAGTTAGTTTCTGGTGTGCGGGTGGTTAATACTTCAGCGTCCCCTGATGTTTTTCATAAGATTTCTCCCTCTGGTGAGGAAAAGGCGCGAGAGATACCTGTTCCTAATGAGTTATCCCCTTTGGTCCCAGCTTCCAGTTCATCAGATCGTTCGATGGTATGCTTTCAGTGTGGTCGTTTCGGTCATTTAAAGCCGTCTTTTCGCAACCCTCCAAGGACGTGTCATCGTTGTGGTTGTCTGGGTCATCTGGAGAAGTTTTGCAAGAAGCGTCACTTGAAGAGGAAGCTGTGATGGGAGAATGTCAGTACCTGACTGTGAGGCAGAAGATGCTTCAGCCATCAGAGCCCCAGCCACAACTTTCGGGGTGAAGCTCGCGCACAGTCGGGAGTCCCCAGGAGTGTGAAGCCTTGGTCCAGGCTTTGTGTTCTATGTTAGCAGTGGAACAATCAAGATCTTCTAGTACTTGTTTTTCTGCTGTTAAGTCTTGACGTTGTTGTACGTTCATTGTTTTACCATGGGGTTATCATGGACTTGTTCTATTATAATCCAAGTAGTCTGGTTTATGTAAATGTGTTGTTTTTCTAAAAAGTGGCAATGGACTTGTTCTATGATAAATCTAAGCGGACTTGTCGTGAGAATGTAATATTCTGAATCGTGTGTCCTTCTTAAAAGTGTGTTTGACTCTCGTGTGGGTTGACCTCGTTTTAGTTATTTTGTCGATGTGGTTATGTTTTGTGGACTTCGGTGGATCATGTCTCCAATTTGATATCGGTCAAATGTTTTTCTATAGGTTTTCCCTGGTGTTGAAGGTTTTTGACTCTGGTCGAGGATTTAATGTCTTGACGGAAGTGTTGTTTTAATCGTGCTATAGGAGTTGGTTTGAATTGGTTGGGAGTTCCCGCGTCGACCCCCTTTTCTAGGGTCTTCCTTTTAGATGGTCAACTTTTCTGCACAAGTTGAGCTCTTGTGGTGGGGAGAACCCCTTCGTGTTCTCCCCTCGATCTCGGACCCCAGTTTTCTCTTGAATCGGTCGGGTGTCACCTGTGTAGAGTAAGGTCATCCCCGAGAACCTCAGTTTGCTTCAGTTCCTTTAGTTCTGTTTGGGCATAGACTTGGTTTTTGGCTGACTTGTAACCTGGTGACTTTCTGGGGGCAGAAAGTGTCTCTGGTGGGGAGAATTGTCACACCCCGACCGCGGACGTCCGTAATTTTCCTTCTTTCTTGGCCCCGGTTTAAATTTTTCGAAGATTAATTGTGGTTGGTGGTTTCACGTCGGTGCGCGGTCATCGCACCGCTAGCGGTGATCGTGCATTCGGCCGGGTGACGATGTGTCCACCCGGCGTTTTAAATATTAAAGCTTTTACGTTGACTTTTTATTATTATTATTACTATTTGAGTTGCGTTACTATGGTTGTGGTTATTTTCCGTGTATAAGTGTATATATATATATATATGTCTATATATGTGTATATGTATACATATGTATATACCTTAATAAGTTATGTTCATATATATATATATATATATATATTGTATCTATGTGTTTATATTTATATATAGGTATATATGTATATATGTGTTTATATGGGTATATGTGTATATATCTGGTTGTATATGTTTCAATATATGTATATATGTCTATATATATATATATATAGGTGCGTACGTGCGCGCGCGCGCGCCGCGCACATTTATTTTCAAATGGTTTTAATACTTTAAATTTTTGATTAAAAATAATTATTATTATAAATTTTCTAATTATTACTATTATTATTATTATTATTATAAGTTTTATTATTATTATATAAGTTTTTTTTATTATTAATATTATAAGTTTTATTATTATTATAATAATTATTATTATTATTATTTCTATCATATATAAATATATTTTTAAGGCCTAATAAAACCCTACCCCTACCCTAGCGCCGCAACCCCTCCTTCTCTCTCTTCCCTCCTCCCCCGTTTTTCTCCTCCTCTGGTTTCGGTCGGCCCGCACCTAGCCGCACCTTCCCTTCGTCGCCGGCTCCCCTCCAGCCTGCTGGTTTCCCCCGGCGGCCCTCTCCTTCAGCGCTGACCTCCGCCCTCCTGCTCCCTCTCCCCCACGCGGCTCCCCGCTCCCCTCCTACTCCCGTCGCCGCGCCCTGCCGCCTCCACCCCGTCCCGCCTGCTGGCCTCTCCGCCGTCCCGCTTCGGCGCCTGCCGCCTCCTCCCTCGCCCAAGCCGGAACCCAGCGACCCCCTGCTCCCTGTCGTCCCGCCTCGACCAAACCGGAACCGCCGCCGTCCGCTCCCCTCCTGCTCCCGCTGCCGCGCCGCGTGACCTCCGAACCCCCGACCTCCCCTCCGGTCTCCGCCGCGCGCCTCCAGCGCGACCTGCACCCCTGCGTGAGTTCTCTTTTTTTTTATTTGTTATTTTTGTTTGTTTCGTTTTATTATAATTATTATTATTATATTACGATTAATATTATTATACTATCAATATTATTGTTATTATGTTAATATTATTATTAATATTATTAAAATTATTATTATGTTATTGTTATTAATTCTATATTATTATTATTATTATTATTATTATTATTATTATTATTATTATTATTATTACTATCATATTATTAATATTAATATTTTTATTATTGTGATTATATTATTATTATCATTATATTATTATTATTGTGATTATATTATTATTATATTATTATTATGTTGATATTATTCTATCCTTATTATTTTTATTATATCATTATTGTTATTATTGTTATATTATTAATATACTTATTAAATTATTATTTTTATATCATTCTTATTATTAAAGTATGTTATTATTATTATTAATATTAATATTTTATTAAGATTAAGATTATTATTAGTATTATTATTTTCAAGTTAATATTATTAAGTTATTATTTTGTTATGTTATTATTATGGTTATGCTATTATTATCATTATAATAATATTATTATTATTATTATTTTCTTATTATTATTACTCTGGCATTTACTTGTGCTTTGTTAGGGGTTTTCTTCGTCAATTTATACTTGTTTTTGGTAGGTTTAAGACTTTAGGACCCGCGCAGGGCGTTTCCGAGAAAGCGCCATCACCGCGCCTTGTTTCCGAGGTTCTGCCGTCTCCGTGCCTCAGTTTCGAGAGTGTTGGACTTTATCACGTGGCTTCGGACACACGTCATGTCATCGCACTTGGATCTTGAGGTAGGTCTCCCTTTGCACTCGCCTTTAAATTTAGAATTTATTTATTCCTTGACTTTTTATTAAGTTTCAGCAAATTCAAAAGTATTATTAAGTAGTTATCTATAGTTTGGTGATCTGCTGATGATAAATGTTGTTTTAATTCTAGCATTTCATTAAAGGCGTTTTCTTGGATTTAATTATGTGCTTCCATGGTAGTTTTGCTAGATGGTTCTTCCTGAATAATGAAAGACATGTTGAATTGGGTTTTGAAATGTTTTTGGCATGTGTGAATTAGTAGATGCATTGTTTATGGAAAGTGGTGTTTTCTGAGAACCTGGATTAGAGAAATCGTCGTGTGACCCTTTGAAATTGTTTTTTTGGAAATTTCATGTGTGGTTCTTGGTTGATGAAAGATGTCTTCCTTTGTTGTGTGAACAAATGTTTGGATTTCATTTGAGAAATAGTATTCCTTAAAAAGGTGGTTAAAGGCCCGTTTGGCTCTTGATAAAAGTGGGGTGCGTTTTGATATTAGAAAATAACTCTACTTGTGAAACAATTGTGTTCCAGGGTGATATGCTGATTTGGGTTTCTTAAACAAAGTTCTGAGTGTGTTTTTGGTTTTCAATGAAATGGCGTGTGTCATCTCTCTCTAAAAATGTTTTAGTCTTAAATGATCAAAATGTAAGTGACATGACGGCCCGGTTGGCACTTTATGAAATGTGAAGTAATTATACATATATATATACATATATGTACCTGTGAGGGCATTTCTACAGGGTGACTTCCCTTTGAGGGTTGTCGTGTAGTGATGTCCGTGTAAGGGGTTGGCAAGTGCGGTGAGATGAGTCACGCGTGCGAGGGTCTCCCACTTACACAGTGTTACTAAAACTACCACGGGTTCCTGGGCGTCTTGTAGATTATCGAGTGACGGTTGCTAGCTAACCCTGATTAGACGGGTTAGTACCCCCTGGAGTTACAGACAGGCCAGGAGGGATGTGCCACTGGATGGCTGTTAGGGCGGCCAGTTGGTTATTGACTATGGAGTACCATGCTGGCAGGTAGTCTGAACCCGAGTACGTCCAGGGGTTTTCTAGAGATGTTCAGGATCGCCCATGGTTATTGCTGATAACTTCTGGTTTACTTTTTCTTGCACTTGGTTTTCCTTGCCTGCTTACCTTTACTTGCACTTCTGTTCCCTACTTGTTTGCCTTCAGTCATATTTCACAGCCTATACTGTTAGACTTTGGGAAAAATGGTTTTCAAATGAAAATGCTTTATTCTCTTTGGGTTATATTTGAAAATGTAGCACTTTGCTTATCAGATTGAGCTTAAAACTAATGAAATGGAACTAAATTTCGAAAAAGGAATAAGGGAAATGTCTCGTGTTTGATTTTCAAGTAAAGCATTGTGAAAACTTACTTTTATACATTATAGTTCAAACCTGGATTATGTAGATTCTTTATTTACTGGCGGTACATTGGGATTTTTTGTGGGGCTCACCTAATGAGTACTTTTGTGCTCACGCCTATCTTTTACCATTTCAGTCGCAGGTCTTCTGTTTTGAGTCGCTCAGTGTTGGAGCGAGGTTTCTCTCTAGTTGGGTGGTGACCTGAGAGGTCACATGGAGGTACGTGGTTGTGTGGTTTTTATTTCTTTTCTGCTGTTAGTGTTTATTTATTCTGTTCTATTTACTTTTGTTTTGGGCTGAAATCGTTCCCAACGATCAAGTCTTAATGCCCGGCACTGGTTGCCAGCCCGTGGGGATCGGGAACGCCCCTTGGGCCATGTCGCGGGCCGGCTCGGGTGACCGGTTCAGGGTCGACCCGGGCTGGTTCATGACAAACATGGTTAAGGATATGTTAGTGTCTATCCTCCTCAAAATATGATTTATATTTATTTTATTAATAAGGTAACTCTAATGTTTTTTGTCTTATTAATTGGATGGATCAAATAGGAACCAATTTAAAAATGTATGTAAAGGAAAATGAGGTAGTTTTATGAATAATAAATTGAAAAAATTGGAAGTTATAGTGAAAAATATTATTGATATTCTCAATAAGAAATAAAAAGTAATTATTAACACCAAGGACCTTTGTGAGTTTACCCACTCATCAAATTAGAGATAAATAAAGATTCATGGATGTTCAAGTGATAAGGGCTTGAATGTTAAAAATATTAAATGAAATCTCTTTCAATAATATTAGATGATGAATCTAGGATAATTTCTTGAAATAAAGGAGAGTAGTTTTGTATGTGGTAAAGTAGGGAATAAAGAAATAACACGCCAAGGAAAAAAGAGATGTTTTTAGTTAACACCATGAGAGGAATAAAATTTATTTCCAAGGCCTCCATTGAATGTTTTAATTTTGGGTAGTATGGTCATTATGAAAAATTATTTCCATAGTTAAAATATCAAAAACTATATTAGCTCGACAATACAAATGAATTATTAGTAATTCCTAATGCAATTATTTTTAAATATGGAGAAACTTAAAATAAATTGTTAAAGGTACGTATTGCTTCTTTTCATACATTTTGATATTATTTATTCAAAGGTAATGATTCATATATTGTTGTAGGAAGGAATAATTAAGGAATATGATGGAAAATCATGGTCAATCAAGAATATATAATGATTAATGATTATACACATAGGGATTTACGAGTTATAATGTAGTGGTAAATTTAAGGTTAATCATAAGTTCAAAGAAATGGATTCCCCTTATTAGGTTTTATGATATGGGAATAAATTGGTAGATATTTATTAAGTCTTAAATGATTTTTTATTTATATTTTACCCATTAGTTTATCTTATGAAATGTTATCTATAGAAGAATACTTTTTTCATTTTGGGGACATAAGTATAAATGTATTGTTAAATTTTAAGGTTTATATGATCGATGATGTCTGAGGTTGTTTTTTTGGATATTAATTATATTTTTTTGAAGTTTATAATAATTATAAGATTATAGTTTTAGAAAAATGACAACCTATAGTTTAGGCGACAACCTGTCACATCTACAAAGGTTGTGGGGCTTTAACCCACAAACAAATGGCAATACGGGAACAACGCCTACCACAGGCTTATGTAAAGTCTTTGTAAGTATGGAATTATTTTTTTACTTAAATGGTTTGAAAAATAATGATTATATTAATTTTCAAAACATATTATTTTCTAATAAAAGACACCTAGGATTGAAAACTGATTAGGTGATAAGGAGATTAAGGTTATTTTTGAAGAAGTTTGCCACATTGGGACACATATTTTTTGTTAAATAGAATACTAAGGGGTGTATGGGATTAAATATTGAATTATATTTTTCAAGTAAATACTATTATAATATGGAATTATGATGATTTGGGTTATTTTTTTAAATGGTTAGACTATTATTGAGATTATATGATTATAGCTTATAAATTTTTTGTTGTAAAAAATTATATTCATTAGATATAAATATTAAATTTAATTTTGAAGAATATGTGATCAAATAAATCTTATTATTGGGTTTTAACATTAGTTTGGAATATGTTAAATAATATTTAGGATAATTATTTACATGATGATTCAGTTTGTACTTCAGGTATCATAATTGAATTTTAGAGATTAATGTATTATTTCTTTACATAAGGGTTTATAAATTCTGTGAATTATCTTGCCTTGTGGAAACTATTTTTTTAGTTAATGTCCAAATAAATTTAGAATATATTGTTATTCACTTATATATTATATGATTCATTTGATTTTTACATTATTTATTCCGGGGAAAAAATAATGTCTAATACTCATCATTTTAAGAAAAAGATGAGTTTATGGTGAAAAATTGTTAAAGGATGAAAATATGTATATTAAGTATATTTTATTATTTTATTATTCTATAATAAAAAAATATTTTTTAAAATTTATGAAAGGGATCATGAAACAAAAATGTTTTCAAATTATGATCAGTTTAGAGGAATCAATGATTTTTTCATCTATCACATATTTATGATTTTATGATCATTAACATTATCTTAACCTTCTATGAACCATTTTTTTAGATGTGGGATTCCATGAAAGGTATATTCAAATGTGAAACCTTGTATTTTCATGATAAAGATAAAAATTAGAGGTTTTTTTTAAAATAGGTAGAGATTATTACATATTGATATTTTAAAAACAATGGAATTATGTTCGATAACGTATATGGAATACAACATCAATCTTAAACAAATTGTGAAATAATATTATTTAAATATTACCATTATAACCTAGCTATTAAATTATTATATATGAATGGGATTAAATAATTTTTTAAATATATATATATATATATATATATTATAATAAATATAAATTTGTAGATTATTTCTTAGTAAATAATCATATAATTTTTAGTTGACTTGTTTTATTCATTAAATAAAATTTCCTTAAAAAATTGTATTTGTTGGTTTTCATGAGAAAATATGAAAAATAATTTCTCAAAATTCCTGAAATTTTATTTTGAAAAAAACCATATAATTTTTTAGATCATCATATCAAACATACCCTGTAGTAAAATTTTGGAAATCATTTTAAATGATTAATTTTTCAATAAACTATTAAAATACTAATCTCAATTGAAATATGTTTTTTATTTTAAAAAATTTATAAATAATAATTATATTTGGGATTAGTTTTAAAACATAATTATTTATTTATGATTTAGAATAACCCAATAAAAGGTTCTAAATGAATTTAATTATTTAATTTAGTATTAAGAAATTTTATACTTAAAATATGAATTTTACTAAAAAACTAGTTTTCTTCAACTTTTATCAGTTTAATTTTGAAATTAAATGATGCCACTTAAATGTTCTAAATTTTTTAAAATGTATTCCATATTTGGAATTATAGGTCTAAATTTTCTAAATAGCTCCCTTTTAATTTTTTTCAATATATATATAAACCATTGTACGTTTTCTATAATGTTTAATAGAAAATATTGTATTTATTGTTAAAAATAAAACAATAAGAAATTTAAAATTCTATAAAATTTGAGATAATTTTATTTGATGATTCCATTTTTCAACAATTATGCAATATTATGTTATATTTCCTTCTTTCCATTTTAATATGATTATGACCATTATAGTATTTTTTTTAAATTAATAAAAAAAGTTTTTTACTCTTGTTTATCATAAATATAATATTTTTAACATGGAGATATATAGTGGATATGTTTTGTAATAAATATTCCTTTTAAATAAAAATTATTTGTCTTCATCACGGTCAAAATAAATTCTTTAACTAATAAAAAATTTCTCTAAATGATTATGCAATGCTAACATAGTAATTATTCGATTAATTGAAAAATAAAATAATTGTTATTAAAAATATTAAATTTTAAATAACATGAAAATTTTAATATAAACCATGAATTTTATAAATAAATTCTTTGGATTTATTATAATATTTTACTATATTTATATTTTTTTTGATGATGTTATAATAGTACAAGTAATTGAACAATTCTAAAATTGACATTATTGATATTTCATTGAAATAATATTTTATTAAAAGATATAAAATTACTAAAAATACTACATTTATCCACGTCATTATGATATCATTTAAAATATCAACTATTGTCCATTTGTGGTGTATTTTTATTTTTTAGCTACTATAATGAACCTCAATGGGTAAAAACCTTGTTGTCATGTTTAGTGTGAAAAGGATTAATGACAGTTAAAAATGGTGAGGGTAAAAATGTGATAAAAACATATAAAAAAAGTTTTAATAATATGTATAATTTTACTAATATTATATTATAATATTTTTAATTTTAATCCATTTTTTCATCACAAATTATTTATATTAATTTAACATTTTAGAAATTTCAAAAGTATCCCTCCCATGTCTTATAAAAGAGAACCGATTTTTCTCATTTAATAATACATAAAACCCCATTTAGTTCATCCTATAAATACCCAATCCATTAATAACATCCTTAATTATATTTAGAGTTATTATTTTGGTCATAATTCCAATATTATAGGTCTTTAGTTGTATAAAAAATGAATTGGTCTGAAGAAGATGTATGGTTCTTAACCGAGCTTTTTTATTTTTTTTATTCTTCCACATCCTTCAAATATTATTCCAAACTGATGAGATAATAAAATCAATATCCTATATATATATATATTGATGTCATTATGTTAGTGTAATAACCAGTATCAGTTTCCATCCTTCATTAAATGGAAATAAATACATTGTTCATATGTTCGGTGGGAAACCACCTCACGAATGAATGTAAATTGTTTTCCATCATCGCCTCTCATATATTATAATAATTATGGAATTAATTTTTATATATTTTATTAGTTAAATATATATAATTTTTAAATAAAATATATTTTTTAATTTCTTACCATGCCATTCTCTAAAAAATGGAAATGTCATTTGTGCGTACGTGTAGACTATAACAAATAGAGGTGATGTGATTCATTTTTCATCACCAATCACATGGAAGATGTATAAAACTATTTTTAAACAAACAATATTATATTTACCATATTTTAATAATTTTAAAAATATAAAATATACTTACTATCTTTCAATAATGATCATTGAAAAATGGAAATGTTACCCATGCGTTCATTTGGCTTGCAATCTCCATGATTGTAACATAGTTAATTTGAAAACCCCATATTTTATTTTTTTTAATGTATAATTGATTCATAAAAATTAGAATTATTTCATTATAATTATTATATATATGGCTAAATATTGACATCTTTGACCATAGTTAATTTACAGAATATATTTTAGACGTACGAACGGAGAATTATATAAACAAACAATGTAAATTAAATTAATTGTGTAATTAAATTTAGAATTTAATGTGTTAAAATAAAAGGAATAGTAAACATGAAAAAAAATTTATTACTAATTTAAATAATTAATCTATTTTTATTATTTTTAAATATAAATAATTTTTGTGATGAGTTAGACTTCATATTGAAGACTTTCTATTCAAAATCCTCTTTTAAAATTTCCCTCAAAATTTTTTTTCTTCCAAATCAATATTTTTTAAAAAATACTATATGGATATATTAATATTAATATAAAAAATAGTGGAAATTTTATGTCTCCTATTATTTTTTTTTCAAAATATTTCAAGGGTAATATTTGGACATAATTCTTTACATTCTTTAGAAAATACAAATGGAATGTTTTGTTTTAACATATGTAGTGAAAATAAATTCACACTACTATAACCATTATTTGATGTTTATCATCATTTAAAATATTTTATGTTTTATTAAAATAAAACCCCAATTTCCCTTTTTTATGGTATTTTGGTATTTATATTTGGTTTTTAAAATTAATAGTTTATTTTGATATGTGATTGTGTTTTTAATATGGTTTTAAAAAAAATAAAAATTTTAATTAGGAAAACTGAAAGAATAAAATTTATTATTAATGGTATTTTATTTGAGAATTATATATGATAAACATATGAAATTGATATAGATTATATGGTCGTTTTATCTTTATTATATCTCACACGTGATCCCGATATAGCTTATATGAATCATGATCCTCATTATATCTTCATAATGCATTTCAAAAGTTATGGTGTTAACAAATTAGGTTTTACTAAAGAGACTATAATAATTTACCCTGATTTTTATTCACCGTTTGAAAAAAAAATGTTTATTTTATGTGTAACTATTATGGTTACTCCAAGTATAACTATGATAGTTATTTTAAGATTTATTATGATGGTTACTCTAAATATAATTGTCATGGTTGTTTCATATGTAATGTGATGGTTACACCATGTATAATCATGATGGTTATTTCATGTGTAACAATGATGATTATTTCATATGTAATAGTTATATTAAAATAAATCCAAATTTTCCTAAATTATTTATCTTAAATTTATATGGGTTTTAAGTGTTTTCATTAATAGTAAATTTTTTATGTGATTTTCATGCAGAGATGATTTATTGCATCTACTCAACAAATATTGAGATAAAGTTAAATGTTTCCTGGGTTTTCAGGTTTTCACTATATTAATGTGTTTCATTATTTTATTTACATTAAATATAGTTTTATTCTCATCCCATGTTTTAAAAAAAACACATGGTTTAATGGGTAAGGGAAAATAATAATTTAAATTGAAAATCATGAATAATTTTCAAGAAAATCAAACATGTTTATTTTTAAATTTATTGCTTGGAATGAAAATTTACATGGAACATAAGTTTAAACATTTTAATATGTGGTTTTTTTAGATACGATTTATGAACTAACCCTCTAAAACATTAATCCTAAAAGATCATTGATAATGTGAGAGTGTGAATTATAGTTTAAGTTCACTAAAATATATAATGTTTAAGGATGGGTCCTTAAGTTTAGTATTATAGAAACGGAGTGATTTTGATCCCTAAGAACTCTCACATGAGAATGATGGGAGAAGCATGATTCTCTTCCCAAGGGCTTCATGATAAGATGGGTGCCACATGGGATGCTGGTGAGAGTCCCACCTATGAGTTGTAGCCACCAAGGGTGTGCTTTTATAATTATCAATTCAATTCCATTAGTAATAAGTCCACACCATTATATATAATACTATTATAATAATATTAATATTTTTTTAATTATATATTAAATAATTTTTTGAAAGTGTAAAAGGTAAATGGATTGGGATATTAGAAAGAAGAAGTGGTATCTACTATGAAAAGAGAGAATCTTGGGTTTACCTCTTCATTGAAAATTTACTCCTTCAGATAGGCCTCATAGGCATGGGTTTAGATGAAACTAAAATGTCCCTAAAGTTCTAATGAGGATTTTGTTAAGTGAATTGGATAGATAATGGTATTGTAGAAAATTATAAGAAGTTATTTTTTAATAGATGGTAGACGGGTATTTATAATTGAGGATAAGAGTATTTATAAAGTGAAATATTAGATAAATTAGTAATTGTAACATAATAATTTTAAATCTATATATTTGAAATTATTAATCATGTGATTAAAAAAGTACATGAATTTAAGAACTCTAAAACATGACAACTAAAAAATTTATATTTCATTAAAAAACAAATTATAAAATATGAATCTTTTTTAACAATATAATATATATTTTTAATATTTGGAAATTACATTTTAGTTTTTGAAATAAATTTTTATTATTTTGAAATTACTATTTTAACTTATTAAAAAATTATAAAAGATTCAACTTATTCAATTGATTATGTCAATATTAAATCTTAAATTATTTAATTAACACATATCGCATATATAAAAACTATATTGTTATTAATGGAGAAAAATTGATGTTTTTAGAACATTCTCTAAAATTTAATACTTGACTAATTTAATAAGATAGTCCCAGAAATGAAATTAATTTTATCAAAACTGGTGTATACTAAAGGTAATTTTATTATTAACAAAAAAATTATGAAATTTGTTAAAATAAAAAATATTAAAAATACACTAATTATTTCATTGTTATTTTAATTTGAATATTTATTTATTATATTTTAATATTTATATGTTAATAATTTTTTAATGGTAAATATTATTTACATGTCAATATACTATTTTTTCATCATCATATTCTATAGTCATATTAATAATCTAATAGATAGGTTACTATTAATAAACATCGTGTTATAATTCCAAATGATAATATTACTATTCAAATTAACATATTATTTTTCTAATTCTGATAAATACCTTTCGTTACCTTTATTAATCATTCACTTCAATTATACTCATGGTTTAATTTTCATAATTTAAAAAATTTAAATGAAAACGGTTATTTTGTTTATTGTTCCTATTATTTTTCGTGAGTGTGATAATTCTTTGAGATCATAATCATCCAAATTTTTCTAATATTTCTATTTTATTTTTTTGTGTATATTATCCCATTGTACAATTTTTAATTTTATTAGGCATATTTATTCTCAAAATTTATTTTTATGGTTCTTGTGTTTTATATCATATTTTATTCTAAAAGGTGACACACTGTTTTTTATAAAGGTAAATGACATATATAAAATTTTGTGTTATGACACATCTAATGGTATGATTATTTATTCCCGTAAAAAAAATATTATCTAATATAATTATAAAGGATTATATTTATTTTTAATCTTATTATTATCCCTTTTATTGAATTTCATGTTATTTTTGCACGGCATGGATCACTCTATGTTGATCCTATATATTTTGTTGTGATGGGGAAATAAAATTTCATATCAAAGATCAACCAATTATCATCTATTAGTTCAATTATTACTATGAACATCCTATAAAAATTAATTCTTTTATATGGGTCTTAATAAAATATCTTATGGGGTATTTTAAAAAAATGTTTGGAGATATAATCAATATTAAAGATATTTCTACTATATTGAAATATATTGATGAATTTCTAGATGTGTTTCATGTCCTTACCTGATATCATTAGATTGAGTTTTCAATAAAAATCATACCTAGTTTAATGCCTATATAAAATACAACTTATAGTGAGGCCCTGATTTAATAGGATTATTTGAATAAGGAACCCCATGAGAACTAGTAATAAGTGTTTTATATGACTCTGGGCTACAACATGGGGTGGTCCTATCTTCTTTAAGAAGAAGTAGTTAGTATAAATGATTTAATTCATTGATTATCATAAAAATAAGAGGTTCATTATTAATAACAAGTATCATCTACCTCATATTTATGAATTTTTCGATCAAATATAAGAGGATGAATGCCTCTCAAAGGTATATGTATTATATGGATATCATTAATTATGGGTTAAAATAGAGGATATACACAAGATATCCTTTAATACAAGATATATATTTATAAATTTATAGAGATAGTTTCCATTCTCATAACTTCCCTTTATATCTTGTTCAAAATCTTTAATAGAATGTACAGAGAAAACTTGGATAAATTTTTTATGGAAATTAATGTTGATATTTTCAAATATAAAAAGTGTAAGGTATAATATAAATATTACTTATTATTATTATAATGTTCTTTATAAAATATAAAATCTAATTAAAACTTTGAAATTGATAACTCTAACTATAGAAATTATAATTTTTGGTCATGTAACCCTATGAGATGGTATATCTATGGATCCTTCAATGATAGAGGTAGTCAAAAAATTCTTCATAAGAAATTGTAACATATATCTATATTTTTCTTTTAAAATCTATGTATAATCAATGATTTTTTTGAAATTTATAATTATTTTGAAATCTAGTAAAAAATATAACCCAAAATTGAATTAAGTTCCTCACTATAAAATAAAATGTTGTGATAATTCCAATGATCTTAAGAAGTTGTTAGTTACTATAACTATTATCATTTTAAACAGTAGTGGATATATATATATATATAGATGAATACAAGAATTTCTTTGTGTGTTTTCTTATGTATAATCACATTGTGGCCGCTTTTGGTCTATGTTAATTAAAGTTGCACGAAAAAAATAACTCGATCAACCATCTGTAGCTATAAGAAATAATAATTGTTTGAAATATGTATAATTATTATCTCCATATAAATTTTATATATAATTTTGTCCTAATGATATTTTTCTAGATATTATAGAGGTGGTTTAAATACCTTTTGAAAATTTTAAACAAATTAATAAAATTATAGTATACTGGAAACAGGACTGTCAAATAGATAATGCATGATGATTGGAAATATCACATTCAAGTGAGAAATGCCAAAAAAAATAAATAAATAATAATAACACTATAATTTTATAGTATTTATGATCAACATGATACCACCCATATTCTTAAATCCTATCTTATCAATGTAAAATAATACAACCTCATAAAAACGCTTATTTTTAGAAGGATGTGATATTATTTTATTGGCATTGTCTCTTGTACACCAGTTGGTATAAGCTCAAAAAATATCCCCATTTTACATGAACCAAGAAAAAAAATAGAAATCAACTTGAATTTTAATGTGAGTCACAATACAAACAGACATACATTTTATTTAGGTGTTATAATTGCAAAAAACATTCTATTTATAGGAAAATACCAGAAACTGAAGATAAAACCCAAATAGATGTAAAATGTTATAACTTGAAAACCAAAAAATAATGGAAAAAAATGTCTAATTAGATCAATTAATATGTATAAATATTAAATGATCTAATTCCATAATAATGATTACACCAAAAATATAAGTCACAATAACACTTCATAAACTTTTGAAAATCATGTATTAAGCCACATATATCTCTCTTATTCTCAAATCCTTTTGTCATTATTCATAAACTACTTCAAAATAGTTTACTCAAAATAATTTTCATATTCTTTATATTCATCACCATATTTTTCTCCTATCACTTAATTATTAATATATTTTTACCACAACTCTAAAAATCATTCTTTGGAATACTAAAATTCTGCCAAAATTAAAGTATATATAATAAAATAAACTCATCATTTTCACAAGATACAATTTTTTTAGTTATAAAATATTTTGTATGATAAATATTTTCACAAGGATCGTGTTCCTTATATTTAAGAAGTTTTTTGTAATATTTATTTTTGAGGGAACATTTTAACTTTCTAATTTATAAGGTCAAAAAACCATCTTGTATTGATGATATGGTCCTTCATAAGTTTGCTAAAGACCTTCATAAGGTAGATAGAGACCTTTATAATGTTGAAAAAAACCATTATAAGTTTGAGGGAGACCTTATTTAGTTTCATACAACCCTTTAAAAAATTACCATAGGCCTTCATATAAGGTTTAGATGCAAATTTAAAGATAAATAGAATATTTAATCAAAATATAATAAAATCAAAAATATATACAAATTAATATTGATTAAGATATAATATGTATTTTATAATTTATACAAATCCAATATTAAACTAGAATAAATTATAATATTAAAACCATCAAAACAAGGAGTTAAAACATTAAAAAAACAATAAATCTCCATATTAATCAAAATTATCACTAATAATAATCACATTTTTATATTCTTAGAACTAAATAATAATTTAACAAAGACTCTCCATATTTTTGAAATTATGTTAAAAGTAAAAAACTCAACCCCAAGAATTTATAAAGATTACTTTAATAAATTATTAGTATATGTAGTAAAACATAAAATAATGAAATAGGGAAAATATATTAAACTATCTGTAATACTTAAATATTAATAAAAATTGTGGAATGCTAACCTTTAATAAATTCATTTTAACCTAATAAATAGTTAAAATAATTATAACACTAATACCAACTCAAAAACTAATTTGAAAAAATAAATAAATAATCTTAATGTTTACTAATTTATTAATATAAATAATTTTTTTGAATAGAAGAGATAGAAACATTAAAATATGGATAAAAATTTAAATACACCTACATATAAAGCTAAATATCCAGTATACCATGTTCAATAATATTTTTTCAAAAATCACAACATCTAGAGGTTTCATAAAAAATATAATTCAATTTATTAACATTTTAAATAAATTTGAAAAAAAACATATCTCTATTATTAACATGATCTCTACTAAAATAAAACTTATTGACAATATTCTTAGTTCTTGAATTCAAAAATTTGTTATTTTAAAATTTTTCAACATAATTCTAACAGAAACTGATAGTAATTTTATCAAAATTAAAACTAAATTTCGTTAATTTTTGTTCAACCCATAACAATTATTCACTATAATTATAAGTATTTATATACTCAGCCTTATGTAAGTTAAAATAAATTGATAATTTTTTTTCTTCCATCAAATTAAATACATACCTAGAAAATTAATAATACTTAAAGTACTCTTTATGTCATTCATACAACCTCAAAATTTAAAATATGAATAAGAAATTAAATCAAAATTACTTATATTGTAATAAAATAAACCATTATTAATAGTTCTATTAACATATAATAATTAGTTTAAAATTCTATAACTTAACTTATTTAGGATCATATTGAATCCAAACACACAAATACACACTAAATATTATATAAGGTCTGCAGATAGTTAAAAAATAAATCCTTCAAATAAAACATCTAAATATTTTAATAAAGTTATTTTTTCTATAATAATTGAAATCTAATTTTATATTCATACTAATGGGGTCTCAAAAAGATTTATTATTATCCAGATAAATCTTTTAACTAGCGATTAATAATTATTAGATTGATTACAAATTGTCCCATCACATTTTTAAGAAATTAAAATTCTGAAAAAAAAAATTAATTCTTTAATGAATTTTGTATAAAATTTAAAATCCACTATTCAAGAAAATTATTACCAATAAAATCACTAAATAAAAAATTAGATTGAAAATATATCTTGGGAATTAAAATATAATTATAATCATTCAAAAAAAAATGTGGGATTAACTTTACCATTATTAAAACCATTCATCAAATATGACTTAAGATGGTATTTAAAACCAAGAAATTAGATATTACATTATACCAGATAATTATTTTGACTATTTAAAACTATAATAAAAAAATATTCCATGTTTAATACTAAGGGATAGATTAACATAAACATCATTATAAATAAAATTGTCTAAAAAATAACATTCCACATCCATCAAACCCAATTGAATAAAATGAAAAAGATTTCAAATAAAAAAAATCTTGATAGCCTAAATCCTAGATATACGATTTAAATATTCACCCAAATAAAATTCTACATCTCAAAAAAATAAATACTAAAAAAATCTATCTTTATTCATAATAATATTTTTATTTGTAACCATTTTTTCTAAAAAAAACTTTTTTTCCTATAGTTTATTCATCATATAGATGTTAAACTAAATACAAAACATTATTTAAATAAAATTTATTAATTCAATATTCTAAATTGATAATAATATTATTACTTTGTATTGATACATTAATATTTTTGGGAAAAAATTTAGAACCATGAGACTTAATAGCATATAAATTCAAAACATATTACTAATTTTGAGTTCTAGATTTAATATTTCGAAATAATATTTCAATTAGGTTACCATTATGAGTTTTACTTTTTTAGGATCAAATTGTGAAAGGATATTCTCCCCCCACAACTAAAACAATAATTTTGTGAAGTCTATTTTGAAAAAATATTAAATTATCTACATTTTTAGTTAAATTATTTAAATCTTATTTTTATTTCAAATTATTTTCATCAAATTTGACATGAACATATTATTAAACTACCAAATTTCTCTTATATTAAACTATATTTGATTTACTATTTTAAAAGTAACAATAAAAATTCATTCATTAGTATTAATATCATATTTAACTAAAAAAATTAAATTATTTAAAATGAAAACATTATAATTAAACACATTAAAATGAAACATTGGTATTTTATCATTTATATCATTCATATTATGTTTTTTTAATTATTTTGAGGTATAGTAAAGATATAAAAATATTAATTTATGAGATAATCACAAAATAATTTACTCAAATTAAATCTATTTATAATTATTCTTTTCATTTCTAATAAATATTTTTTTTATTTCTATAACACCTTTTTTATGCGGTGTTTTGGGAGAATTAAAAATGATAAAATCCATTCTGTTTAAAAAAATAAAAAACTTGATAAAAAACTCAGCAACACTATCACATATAATACATATAATTAAATAACTTTTTTTATTTTAAAAGTTTTCACAAATAAAAGTATATTTATCTAAATTTTCACTTTTATGAGTAAAGTAATATGTGCCTATAAATTTACTAAAATCATTAACTAAAAAAAGAATATTTCATATAATATAAAGTAATAATTTTTTTAGAAACAAATAGGTCAACATGAATATGTTCTTGAAGTTGTACTATTTAGAATTCATTAATAGATCTTAATATTCTTTAATTTAAATTTCCTATTGAATAAGATTTGGTATAAAAATCATAGTTATTTTATTTTTGTGTAGTTTCAGAAACTTTCCTTTCTCAGATAATTTATATAGAAACTTAAATTTGTCAAGTATGAGTCTCCAATACCATAAGTTATCATCTATTTCAATATAATTTATAGAATTAGTATTATGTTTATTTAATTTAGAAAAATAAATTGAATATATATTATAGTTTAGGTTTGGAAAAAATATATAATTAAACCATTTTAAGAAAAATTATTATCTACAATAATAATAATTATTCCACCCACCAAAATCTATTAAATACTTATAAAATTAGGTTTTAATCGTTCTATGAGTAATAAAATATTTTATAATATCTTTAGAAATTATTAATTAATTGAAAATTTTTAAATTTCATTTAGATTGTTCTATGAAATTTATAAAGAATATATAATATTTATTAAGAAATAATAATTTAGTTGCATCACAAACCATATGTGTCTTATAGCCACTATGCTTGTACAATTTCATCTTTATTCTATTTTGGTTGATTTTATTAAAAATAATTTAATAAAATGGTTTTATAACCATGTTATATTAGGTCCAACAAGATCAGTAACTGGGTCCTTTAGTATACAAATAATTTTTAGACATTTAATATTAATAAATCTTGAATATAAATTGTAATGACCATATATCAAGTAACCCTGAGCCAGGGTCTATTTTATTGCATTGGTACTATATAAAAGGTATCACATCCCTAAGGACTGAATAGTTTATTAATCTTGGTAAACTAAATGAAAATTTTATATGAAAATTAAATTTTAAACATAAAATATATAGTGTTTTATTAGTGAACTCCAGTATTACCCCAAGCATATCCTTGATTATCAATCAAAAAATTCATCATCGTATCCTGAGGTGAATAAAACATAAGAATGGTGGGAGATTAAATGATCTTTATGGGTATGAATAAAATGGAATCTATCATGAATATATAAGTATAATCAAAAAGGAAAGTAAAATAACTGAAACACATTCCATTTACTCAATAAAATATTTATAATAGGGATCAAATAAATGATTATCAAATAATACTATAAAAATAATGGCATGATCTTCAAACTTATCAATTTATATTATAACTAATATAATAATAGCATGGACATTAATAACTAGTCTCATACTGAAGTAATTTATAATATCATACATCTAAAACTATTGAAACCTGGAATAATACTATTTAAATCAGTGGGTAAAAACCATCTAATTTGGAAAATAGATTTTTCTAATAATATCTATTGATGAATTAATGTTCTATATATATCCAGGATCCAACCTTCACTTACTAAGTCTAATGCATTCTTAATATTGAAGTTGTGAAACATCATCAACATAAACCTTAGTATTGAAAAACTGACATATAAAATGTTAATACATACCCCAATCATATAAAAATAATCATAAATATCTAGAATAATATAGTGGATGTTAATAAAATTGTACATAATCCGAAAAAAACTAATCAAAAACAATCCAAATGAAGAATAAGTATGAACTCAATATATCATTTATCCCATTTATCACAAGTACACTAATGTTTTATGATAGAAATGAATAGAAATAATATAAAAATTGTATTATAAACATTCTGGAGGAAAATACCTTTTTCACATTAAAAATAACATTTTAAAAAAGTTCAAAAAACATTTTTAAAAAACTTTTATTTGAAAATAACCTTTGAAAAATTGTAAATTAATATTTAAATCATTTTCTTTTTATTATAGAGGCAAATTTTCTTCATGTCATTCAAGTTAAAATAATGATTCCATTCACAGTTTTGGTGACATCCAAAAAAGCATTTTTATAAAAATGAAATAATGATTCCTATCATTAAAAATTTTTTAGAGTAAAAAATAAGTAAAAAATTATTTCATAAAGTATTTTTAAATTTTTTAAAAATATAGCATTTTTAAACAACATAGATTTTTATGAAAATGGGTTTTTGAATGAAAAGATAATTTTGCTCGGTTTTCTATAAAACAATTCTCAATCATTTTAAATACCAAAGAGTGGGTAAATGGTATTATTACATGATAAAGATTGGTAATAAACTTAAGAAAATAAAATATATATTTTTTAACATATAAATATCAAATAATTCCGATAAGGAAAATTTAAACAAAAAATATCGAATAATGATGAGATTATAAAATTAACCTCTTACCACTTTGGTAACATTTGAATCATAATCCCCATGAAATAAATAACATAAAATGAGCATTTAAATACAATTTATATAAATATATTCATGAAATAACATATCAAAATGCGATTTATATACACCACATAAATGAATAAGTGGTGAATATAGTGTTTGTCTCATCGATGTAAAAGTGAGATGAGGAACTCTTACTTCAAGTTCAACTTCCTTCGTATGTTTATAAAACCCCAGTATACTAAATATGGATTTATTATAAATATATTATATAACGAAACTATATTTTATCATACCATATTTTATTTACTTATAGACTCTTATCACCCATTAATTTATAATTCTTTGTTAGAATCACTATTTCATAGGACAAGAGATTTATTTTTCATGTATGTTTTAATTATGTAATTTTAGTTATTCTAATTTGATCATGATTAAATTATATAAATAATGGTATCTTTTATAAAAATATAATATATATTCATTTTATGTGTATTATATTCATATATTAAAGTAATTGATAAAAAATTGATTACACAATTCATAAAGATGGTCGGTTGTACGTATACATGAACGTTATTTCCATTTCTCTCAACAGATGGAATAAAGGGAAAATAAATATTAAATCACCCATACATAATAAATAATTTGAAATATATATTAGTTATAATAATAAAATCTACCAGTATTACCATCCATGTAAAAATAATATAAAAAACATTTCACATCACTATGTAGAGGCGGTAGGCCACACATATATACGAGCGGTGTTATTATTTATTGAATGATTATTTGGTAAAAAGTTATATGTGATATTAAATTTTAATAAGTTTCAATAGATCATAAATATCACATATATTCATTAACATTCAACTTATTACATTTCATGAAAAGAGTATGTGAAGAAACCAATCACATCATTTCAGGAGGTGGCAGTCCCGAGTACACATGAGCTATGTTATTATATCCCCACAGAATAGAAAGTAAGATGGTATATGTGATATCATAATTTAATATGTATAATAACTTTTTAAATATCATGTAAATAATTTAAATCCATATTTATATCCATCCATTAAAGGTGGTTATGGAAAAGGAATTACATCTATTTGTGTGGCGGTGGTCTATCATACACATAATTGATGGTTTCTTTACCCATTTGATGAAAGTGGAGATGGATATGTATTATTAATTTAAAATAATAATATATAATTATATATTATATACCGGTGTTATAATATTATAATATTTTATGAATGATTTAAGGATTCATATTAATAAATAAAACAAATATAAAAATTTAAGAGTTTCACATCTACTTTAGAGAGCCTCTTTGAGATTATACCTAAATCTTTCTTAATAGAGATTACATGAGAAACTATGTCCTATAATATTTGAGTAGGATTTTTATTAAGTTATTTTGGTAGTTATTTTATGAAACAAGTATTTTTTTATGTGTTAAAAGTGGAGGAGTTAGTGTGTCATTTTATAAGTTAGGGAGAGGACACATATTGAATTTTTGAAATGATAAAGTGATTCCCACATTTTTCTCACAACATAAGCTAATAAAAGGGTATATTATAGAACCATATATGTTATATATTATAAATATTGATATAAAATTTGTTTGGGAAAAGTAATATTTCATTCATAACGCTAATCTTTTTGTTTACCCCCCCCCCCCCTGATAAACCCATTTTTACATTAACATCGATAATTAATTTGTACTATTTTCACTATTAATTTTTGAAAAAAAATACTTTGAACTTATTATATAATATTATTTATTATTATTAAAAATATAGAATCAATTTTTCCGAATTCAATTCAGAAAATTCATAGAATTTAATTTAAAATTAAACCACAAACATGACGAAAGAGTTATTTTCCAAAGAAAAACTTCTCATATGTATATAATGTTTAAATATAAAAATTCAACATGAATTTATTTATAATTAATAATATTATTTTAAATTTAATTTAATTTAATAAATTTTACTCTAAACCCAATTTAAAATATAATTCAACATTGTAAATAATTTAAACAAAAAAGAAGTTTCAAAAAAATCAATATTAACACTATTTATCAAAATATTAATCTTTTTAAACCATTCTCACGAATTACACAAAACTTATTTTTTTACACATAGATTTAAAAAAAATTATTTTTTCAAATAAATTTTAAGAAATTGGAAAAAATTATTTTAAATTATATGTGAAATGTATGAATAAATTGCCTAATATAAACAGACAGTTTTTTCGAAAAGAAATTATTTTTCTCTTAAAATATTCTTATTTTGTAACTAATAAATAGATAACCATTTAATTTATTATATAAATTTTTAAAAATTTATAACTTTAATAATTTATAAATTCTTATTCATACCATCAAGCTTAAGATCTAGGTAATAATTTTAATGTTTAAATAACAATATAGAGTATTGTATTTCATTTCTACCCAGCATTGATTACATCAAAAGATATCTTATAGATTCAGTTTAAAAGATTTATTTTAATTCATATATCTTCTATATTATTTTCTAATATTATTGTTTCATTTCACACATATTTTCAATCATGATGTTCCTCTTTTAAAATATTACGATGTTACATTCTAGAATCTAAAATAGATTGTGTCATCACAATTTAATATTCATCTCATAAATCAATGAATTGAAATTTAAAAAAACCTTTGATGAAGCCCACATATATTTATAATGGTTAATAAGACTTCCTATTTATAATATAGAAATTGAATTATGAATTTATTCTTTTATAATCATATAACTAGGCTTCCAAATAGGATAACATAGGTGGGAAGTGTATATATGGATATTGAATAAAAGAACAATGTTGAAATAATGATGGAGGGTAATAGAGTTAATTGATCATAAAAAAGTTAAAGAATAATATAATGTTAACAACCATAAAATCAAAAATATTTTATGAGTCAAAAGACCATTTATTCATCAGATATGAAGGTAATAAGATAATTTTTTTTCTCTAGATGCTTTCCTAATGTTAATTAATTAATTTATTACCATGGTAGAAAACACTATAAAATGTACAAACACAATATCATTTTAAGTATAATTTTATATTTTTATTTTATTTCTTTTCTAACTCCAATAATTTAATATCCAAGATTAATTTTTTTATGCATGAAGAATTATAATTAAAATTTTACAAAACATAATATTTATAAATGATTTACAAGATATTCTTCAGATATTTATTAAAAGAAAAATGGTTATAAAAATTTTTCCAATAAAATAAATTATTATCTAATACCATAATAGTAACACTCAAAATTCATCACAATCCATTTAATAAATGGTTAACCTTAAGAATCATCCAAAATATGTCTAACCAACTTTGGAGTTTGAAAATTAGATGGAAGACTACTAAATTATATTCCCTATACAACATAATGTCAAAATTAATGTCACATTACTTATAATTCAATAAATTGATAACGATAAGACTTAATTAAAACATGTATACTTCCAAAAATAAAATCTCAAATTATAGAATATATTCCATAAATATAAACATGCGGTAAAACTCAAAAAAATATAACATAAACCATCAAATAACTAACTAATATAATTTGAATAATGATATACCATAATCATATAGTTATCATTTTAATATTAAGATAGATAACATGTTAATTTTTATATTTCCACAATAATTTGTTTTTCAACAATTTCAAATTTCCACTAAATCACTTCTTGGTCATTAGTTTCATTCAACATATACTCTAATATGATTAAACAGAAATTTCTATAGCGTAATATTTTTACATTTCATAACTTTTCTAAATATAATATCACTGATAAAATACTTATACAACATATTTATTGAATCTATACATAATATTATTAATTATATTACTTCTTCTATATTAATATCATAATCTTGAACTTGATCCCTTGTATTTTTATAAGGTATATTACATTGATTCTTCTAGAATTTGTTGGTATAGTTCCACATATCCTTAATGTTTAAACACTAAGTATTTTAAAATTAGTATTTTACTTTCAATCATGATCATGGTGTAATTTATATTCATAATAATAGAAAACTCCAATTCTCGTACAGATAGTATTAGGTTGTTTCATTCAACAATTATCACGTGTGGGAAAACCCTTTATTCCCATCTTCCCATTATCTTTTTTATCTATAATAACCTTGTCCTATTTCTTCCATTCAGTCCCATATAAAATATATAATTCTCTCTCTATCTATACATCACAACATATTATGTCCCCATATGATGATAAACTTTGGGAGACTATTTCCCTTCAAAGGATTTTCTTAATCCCATAATAGAAACGATAATCCTTACTTGTTGAAATATGTTCACTGATATGGTTCTCATTGATTCTTATAAGTTCTTTTAAAAATAATAAAATTACCTATATTAGATCATAACTGTATTTATAATAATGAAAATTCCCATATCTAGTAGAAAACTTAACAAAAATTGAAAAATTTATCTGTTGATAATCTCATGATAAAAAATATGATGTTTTGGGGTAAGTTTACAAATAATAAAATATTTTAAAATCGTTCATAATTATTTTTAAATAAAATGTGAATTTACCGAATTATTCCCCATCTGAGTTTCAAACCCGGTACATAGTAAGACCCATTTTCATGGACCTGGTGATGATCATGTCAAACCAGATGATCCATTTTCTAATTTATTAACCCTTAGTAAAACTATTCTAGAACCATGTCCACTTGTAATATCAATATAGTGATGTATTTCAAGGAAAAATACATAATATTTAACCTAGAAAAATATTAGGATGATCTAATATGGTTATAATCTATGTATATCATAGGATTATGTTCCCTAATATATGTTTTCTCAAATATAGTTCAAAATAATTATACTAAAGATTTCTCATACCAACAATAAAGACATAGAATCTAGTAACCCAAAAATGGTCTCTACTTTATTACATTGGAACAATATACAAGGTATAGCATCATGAAGTAAGGAATTTTTTAATATTATTGGTAAATATATATATACTTTAAATTCAAATTATATTTTAAACATAGAATACAAGAAGGTTTTCTTTGTGAATTACATTGTCTTCTTAACATGTCCATACATATCAATCACAAGATACTTCCTAATATCCTTAGGAAAATAAAGCCGAATAAATTGGTGAAATCATATTCTCTATAAGGGTATTCTTATAATGGAATCTATCACTAATAAATAAGAATAATCAACATGGTAATGTGAATAACTTAAACACATTCCATTTAATGAATATTTAAGCATTACATTGAAGAAATAAATTATGATCAAATAAAGCCATAACAATAATGAAATAGCCGTGAAAAATATCTGTGTATATTCTAGATAATCATATAATCACATGTAAATTAACAAATAATCTCATAATTATAGATTTGATAATGATAGATAGCTCACACTACCAATACCATTCATAGGAATGTTTTAATCTATGGATAGAAACCTCCTTAATTTCACCAAATGATTTCTCTCAGAAGACCTATCGATGCATCTCTGGGATATCTATACCCACTCCCCAACAATAATATAATAAGTCTGTTGAATTAATAATATAAATGGTGTAAAACATAATGTTCATAAACATTAATATTTAAAGACCATCATATAGAATTTTAATAATTACCTCAATCAAATAAACATAATCTTAAACCATTGAGAATAATATGGGGAACAAAAAAAATTACAACATTAGTCAAACTAATGATTACCCATTAAAATAAATAATTAGTATGATATAAAAAAAATATCTCAATTGTATTATAAGTATAATAAAGGTTTTATGTATTCAATGAATACAAATACCATTAATATGTCACTAAAAACATTCTTGAAGAAACTATTATTTTAATATTTAAAATCACCATTAAAAAAGATTTCAAAAAAAATTTAAACAAATTATTTGAAAATAACCTTTTTAAAATTCTTAAATAATATTTAAAACATTTATTTTTCATTAGGGAGAACAATTCCATTCATTTAATACATTTTAATACAAAAATACTTTTCACATTTTCGATATAATCCAAATGGGATTAGTTTAGAAAACAGCAACAAGATTACATTAAAAAAATAAAAAATTCAAATACATAAAACCAAATTTAATAAATAATATTAATAAGGTTAAAAACATTTTTTATATACTTTTTAAAGAGAAAATATTTTTAGACAAAGGATTTTTGACCGAAGAAAGAAATAATGTTAGGTTTTCTTTAAAACAATTTTTCATTGATTTTATTTTCCAAAGACAAGAAAAATGGTAATATTAGTTTAAAAATATCATAAATAACCAATATATAATAAATTATAATTATTTTAATAAATAAATATTAAATAATTACCACATGGGAAAATTAAATGAAAACAATGATGGATAATGTTGAGCTTTGAAAATAATGCTTTACCACTTGGGAACATTTAAATAATAATCCCCACAAAAAATAACATACAATGAAACATTAAATACAATTAAGTGAAATATATTCATGATATAAAATATATGAATTTAATTTATATACACCACAAAAAATGAATAATTAGTCAATATGGAATATGTCTCATTGAACAAAAAGTGAAACAAGAAACCCATTCCTTTGGTACGAATTCCTCCATATGTGTACAATACTCATATATAATAAATATAAAATTATTATAAATATATTTAAAAACCATAATATAATATTTTGCACCATATATTATTTACTTATAGTATTTTATAACCCATTTATGAATAATTCATTGTTAAAATAGTTGTTTCAGTTGATAATTGCTTTGTTTTTCAAGTATTTTTTTGTTCAGTAATTTTGGCCCTTCCAATTTGATCTAGTTTAAATAATGTAAATAATATTTAAAATCATATAAATAAAATATATATTAATTATATATGTACTTATATTAATATATTAAATATAGATATAGAAAATGGATTACGATGTTCATGGAAATGGTAGGTCGTAAATATACATAAATATTTCTTCCATTTTTTTCAATTGATCAAACAAAAGGAAAATAAATACTAATTAAAATTCCAGATACATTAATATTTATTATATATAATATTTATTAATCAAATAAATCCATATTAACATCCCATCTAAAATAATTTGAAAAACATTTCACATCACTACATGGATGCGGCAATACACATGTATGTACGAGCGACGTTACTAATTTCCAATGGATTGGAAGGTAAGAAGATAGATATGATATTACATTTAAATAATTATATTTAGATCATATATATTAATTAACAATAAACTTACTACATTTCATGTAAATCATAAGCTAAAAAATCACATCACTTGGTGAAGCGGTAGTCAACCGAACACACGAGAAACATTATTTTACCCTCAATGGAATGGAAAGTAATAATGTATATGTCATATCATAAATAAAATATATAATAATTTTATAAATATAATATATGTGTGTGTGTGTGTTTTTTTGTGTTAAATTCATCATTATATCCATCCTCAAAATTTGGTGATAGAAAAAGAATTACATCGGTCCGGGAGGTGGTCATCTGTCATACACATGATCGATGGTTTTGTTTCCCATTTGATTGAAGTGGATATGAATATGGGTTATTTAATTAAAATTATCACTTATAAGTATATATGATATACAGTTGATATTATATTTTTTTTAATAAGTTTTTATGGATGTGGATTAATAAATAAAACAAATACACACGTTTAATAATTTTGCCTCTTTTTCAAAGATCCTCTTTAGGTTTATATGTAAACCTTTACTAAGATATATTAATGATAAAAATAAGGTCTCTAATATATTTTAGGGAATTAATTATGTTTTATGGTTAGTTATTTTAAAGGACAATGTTTTTTGTAAGTGTGAATAGAGGGGGAGATTGGGTGACTTTTATATGTGGCGGAGGGGTCATACATCGAATTTTTGGAAATTTAAAGTGATACCCATGTTTTTATCAGGATAAAAGCCTCTAAAATGTTTAATTATATTACCTTATAATTTATAGGGTCTATTTAATGACATAAAATGTGGGTTGGACATGATTTAGGCCATTTTTTATACTCATATTCTTAGTTTAACCCCTTGGTAAACCCATTTTTATCATAAGCGCAAGATTTAATTTTTAATTTTCCACTATTAATTATGTTAAAAAATTAATTTTACCTGAAGATAATATAAATTATAATTATTAAAAATATGTAATAAATTTATTTCAAATTGAATTAACTAATGAGTCAAAATTCAATTGAAAATTATACAAGAGGTGTGACAAAAGAGCGGTTTTCCAAAGGGAAAATTCTCATAACTATAGAATCATTTAATTAGAAAATTTAATAAAATATATATTAAAATTAACTAAAAGAGGTAAATTTTAATATAATTTAAAAAATTTTACTTTAAACTTTATTGGAAATGTAATTCTATTTTGTAAATAAGTTAAATAAAAAGGTGGTCTTAAATAAAAATCTGTATTTTTCATAACATTAATAAAAATTAATATTTTCAAGAAATGATTAAAAAATAACCAAAAGATAATGTCAACATTAATATTTTAAATTTTCAATTTAATTTTTGAAATAAATTTTATAAAATTCATAAAAATTAACTTTAAAGTATCTGCACAAAGCAAGAATAAACCTCCATTTAGAAAAAATACAGTTTTTAAAAAAAATAAAAAGGATACATATTTTATTTTAATAAATATAAAACCATGGGATTTACCATATACATTTTAACCCATATAATCTTAATATATTTTTTTTAACTATTTTTACCTACCAACATAAAGGTTATGTTATAATGGTCTTGTTTAAATAGTAATAGAGTGTATCTCATTTCATTTAAAACCAGAGTTTCATGTATCAAAACAAATCAATGATATTGAATCTAAATAAATATATTGTAATTTATCTAGGTTTTATTTTTATATCATGATATTTTATAAGGAAACACTTTGTTCCACAGTTTATAAGATATGCCACATCGAGCTTAAACAAACAACTAGATATTATAATTTTAATGCGAACATTATAATGCTGCCTCTAAATAAAAGTGAATTAATAGTACTAAAAACATTATTAAATATATAATGGTATTTCTAATTTATAATTTATTAATTGATTTTTTTAAATAATTACTTTATTTTCAGTAAAGTAATTTTAATCTTTAAAAAAACATTTTCATCAGAAATGTTTTTTATTTGTTTTTATGGGTGATTAATATAATTCATTTCAGGAAATTTGGGAACATTTATATAGAAAAAAATAAAATTTTTGAATTCAAATTTTAAAAATTATCTTAGGATGATTTTTTTATAATATTCTGAAAATAATTATTTTTCAATGAATAGTGAAAATACTAATTTTTATAAAAACCAGTAATTTATTTACGAGGTAAGATTTTGTTTTGAATGAGTTTGAAATTTTTAATAGTTCATTATTATTTAAAATAATATTATTATGGTTTTATAAATTTATTTTATACTTTATTTTATTATTAGAAAAATTTTAATTTTAAAAGAGTATTTTTTTGGAAAAATATTGTTCTTCATTGAGTTTTTTCATTTGGATTTTAAATTAAATTCTAAAACATTTTTTTGTAATTTAGAAAATGAATTTAATATTTATAATATATGGTGTTTAATATTATTAAATAGACCCTTTTTATTTTTGGTCAATATGAATTGTAGATTTAGTGATTTTGGTTACCACGTAAAAGGATAAATCATGTAAGTTAGCATAAAAATAATATGATACAGACTATTAAATGATCCAAAACATAAATAAATATAATTTTATGAGTATATATATATACCATAATCACCAAGGGTTTTATTTATTACCATTTTTTTCACTTGGATAAGATTATAACATTTATAGTATTTTATTTTAAGAAATGTCAAACATATCAAACTCTTGATTTTAATAACTGAAATATTTTTATCATGGTTTTATATGAAGGATATGTCAGAATATAAAATTTATTATTAAATATAAAATATTTTCATTAAAAAGTGTAGTTTATTTTTTATTTTTAGTGAGTAAATAATTTCATTAAATTATTTTATAACACTAATGTTGTAAATACCTAATTATACGAAAAATGAAGTAAATGTGATTTAAAATATTAAAATAACTTTATTTTTATATAAAAATTCTTATAAAAATTTATATATGAACTTTAAATGTTAAGGATGTAATAAAATATTTTTTTATAATTAAAATTGTTGTGTTGATATTGTTAAAGTCAATGTAATTAATTGTTCTAAAAATTGACATTATGGATATTTTATAATAAGTTATATTTTATTATATAATATAAAACTCATAAAAATAAAATATTTGACCAAGTTATTAGGATAAAGTTTTAAATATCATTCATTTTACATTTATTGGTTTTTTCATTTTTTTTGTAACTATATTGACCCTAAAGTTGTAAAAATATAATTCATCAGGGTAAGAATTAAAGCGGTTAAATAAGGGTTAAAACCAAACGATAAAGGTAAAAATACAGGCAAAAAATTATCTTATCTTCATTATAATTGGTTATTTCTATCCGTCATAATCTTATATTATAAATTAATAATATTATAGAAATTTACTATTAGACGTTACTTTATATTAATTTACTGTTTTTTGGAAATGCCTATAGTGCCCCCCCTTATCTTATAAAAGGTCTCAATTCATCCTCATAAAAATGCATTTTTTTCATCCATTACATATCCAAATACCTTAATATAATCCCTAACTATCATTTGTAGTTTTTTAGGCATAACATCATCATTAGTGGTATTAAGGTGTTATAAGAGATTATCTGAAGAAGAGGTATCATTTTTAATTAAATGTTTCTGTTTGTTTATATTTAAACACCCATAAAACCTTATTAAAACATGATAAAATAATAAATCCATTATCCTTTATATAACCAAATATTAGTGTTTTATTTTCATTACATATATCAATCTTTACTTCCATCAAATGGGAAATGAATTCATCATTCGTGTGTTTGGAGGAGTACCGCCTCGCAAACCAATGTAATTTTTTTCCATCACTATATCTTTGGGATGAATTATCATGATGTAATTATTGTTTATATAAGATATTAATAAAGTATTCGTCATTTTTATAATATAATATATCATTTATATCCTTACCATTTCATGAATAGAAAAATGATAACGTTGTTAGTGTGTATGTGTGGACAACCACCTTGATGATGTGATGTGATTAGTTTTGCTTAACCACGTCATAATGATTATATATATAATTATATTTAAATATATTGTAGTATATATATTATATTATGATCACTCTATAAATACAATGTAATATTCACCTTCTTTCCATAAGGATCATTGAAAATGAAAACATTACTCATTCATATATAAGGTTTATCATCTTCATGATTTTAATATAGATAATTTTTTATAGCCATATGAAATGGTTGAATAAAAAATTATAAATGATGTATAAAAATTATAATTATTTCATTAATATTATTCATTACATTATGGAGTGCTTATCTCTTTGACCATTGTCAACCTACTGAAGGCATATTAAATTAATGTACAAAACATCGTCAAAACATATGATGTGAACTTAAAAGATTGCGTATTGTTATGTAACATGACAATAAGTGATATAAAAGGAATATTAAACCTGTAAAAGGTTCTTGAGAAATTATAAATTAACATAATATTATTATTCAGGAATATAAATAATATACGGGACTAGTGAGACTCAAGGTAAGAGGATTTCTTTTATAATTTATCTTTTTAATTTTTCTCTTAAAACTCTCGTTTTATTACATATCAAAATGATAGTTTTATAAAAATTATTTAATTAATGATATAATTTTTTATATTATTTTTAAATCCCATTTACCCATTTTTTAAATTTTAAAATACTATTTTAAATGAATCTTTTTTTCATTTTCCAAATGCGGTACTTTTTGATTTTCCTAAAAAAAATTAAATGAATATTTTTAAACTTATAAGTTTGAGAAGAATTTCACCCTATAATGAAATCCTAATTAATTGATTCTTTCATTACATGTTTATATAGTTATTTTCAGATAAAATATTTCCCATTTTATGTGTAATGTTTTTCTAAAAATATTAGTTTTAAAAATAAAAGGCCTATTTTCTTTTAAAAACAATTACGATGAAAGATTTCATCTTTTATTATTATATTATGGTTCTTGGAAATTGATTATGGGTGTTTGAGGTTATTTTAATAACCAATTATTGGTGGTTCTATGATATTCTCTGGATGGGTGGTTATGTTCTAACATCTAATGCATTGGTTACTCTAGATATTAAATTCGGCCGTATAGTTATTCCAAATATGAGACAGAGTTAACTGGTTAGTTTTATCCTATGAGATAATGTGAATATACTAATTAAGTTATTCAAATATTAAATACAATGTTTAATAATTAGTATCTATGATGGTTACTCTAAGTTATTGATTGGAACTTAAACGCTAAGGCCTTCCATGGGTAGATGTGGTGGTAAGTCCATTGATGCCCTAAGTTTCGAACTTTTTTATCTTCTTTTTTTCTAAGGGACATAAAATATGTTTTGAGAAAAAATTGTTTCTTTTTAATATATAAATTATTAATTCCATAACCTTCCTGAACAGTTTTATAAAGGTAATTATATTCATTATTTTCATATTTTTCACTAGAGTAATGGTTTTCATTTTTTTATGTCCCTTACTGAGATTTCTATGCTCATCCCATGTTTTTAAAAAACATTCATAGGGTTCAAGGATGAGTAGAGATAAGGATGAGGACATCATTTAAATTGTGAGTATTTATAGAGAAAATAATCCTTTTGTTATTTTAAAAAATATATTTGGTTGGAAAAAATGGATACTATGTATAAGTATCCACTTATATCATATGGGTTTACATTGTAAGATTTTATCCAAATTATATAAAACTCTAAACTAAAAAGATCCTTATAATTTTAAGAAATAAATTTATAATTAAAAGTACATTAATGATTAATTATTATTGTTGGGTCCTATCATTTGGTATCATAAGTGGGTTTAGAAAACTTTTGAGATTCAGATGTTTTCTTTCCATGTATTCTTAAGAATTATGGATATCAATACAGGTAGATAATTTTAAGGTTTATCATAATTTTGATGTCTTATGAACCACTTTTTTCTTCTATGTTATGAAATATTAAGGTGACTAATGATATTTTTTGAGAAATTGTTTTTTATGAAATTATGGTTTATTACATTTTGGGATGAAAAATGAAAGATATGATATAACCTTTATGGTTAAAACATTTCATTAATGATGAATATATTAAGGTTATTTTGAATATTTTATCTCATTTTATAGAATTTTATATGGATTACATTATTATACTTTTCCAAAAATGAAAACTTTTAGGATGGGTGGAAACCGTTCATGTCTGTCATGGCCCTGGGGATTGAACCCACAATCGAAGGGAGATAACGGTGCATCACCTCCCATTGGCCTATGTAAAGTCCTTGTTAGTATGAAATTATTTTTATTTATTTTAACTATCTAATAGATAAAGGTTAAGTTTTTTTTGGGAACACGGGTTTTATAAAATAGATAACCATGGAATTTGAAAATAATTTGTTCATTAAGAGATTAATGTCATTTTAGACAAAGTACACTATTCTGGGAACCATATATGAGTATGGTAAAAAAATACTATGGAATTTTCATGAAGATTAAATGGTTGAATTATATTTTGGTAGCACGAATTATTTTATTTTATATTTATGGTGAATAAGATTATTTATAGAAATTATTGGTATATCAGGGAGATTTTCTATTTAGGAATATTACTTTTTAGTATAATACTTAAAGAGCCTTTGAATTTATTTTGCGATAAATACTAAAAATATCATGGAAGACTATGTAATCAAATATTTATTACTTTTTAATTTAAATATTATTCTAGAATATTTTTTATGTAACTATATGAATAATTATATATTGAATGGTCTATGTTGAACTTTGAGAATTAGATTTGAATTTGTGATATTAAAGTAGTCTTTCATCATATAAATGTTTATTCCTTTTGGGAATTATCTTTTCTTGTACTAACCATTTTGTTTTTGGTTTATTATTAAATAAATGAGGAATGTTTTTTATCTATATTTTGTGATCCGTAGATATTGATTCTAGTGCTTCAGGCATGTAAAATTCAAACTTGTCCTCAGTAGAAAAATATGGGTTTTTTTGTGGAAACTAATTAAAATATAAAAAAATTAATTTTCATGTAAATATATTACCTAATTATTTTACTATAGATTATATAGTAGTTACTACTATCTAGGTAAAGTATCTATAAATAAAAATAATATCTATTTACTTTTCTTACTTACAAATAAGCAGACTTTTAACCCATAAAAGATTTACGATTTTGTGATAGTTAACTTAGTCATTATCATAATATATATAACTCACTACCAATCATTGAGAGTTATTTTTTTATTCAATTTCTATTCTTTTACTTCATAATTATGTTCTCTTAATTTTAAATATATTATGTGTTATCTAAGATAACCTTCATACTTTCTTTTCACTCATATCAAGTGAATATTCTATTATTTATTTTTATGATGTGGAATTTCAATAATGGTATTTGAAAGGTCAAACCATTATTATCGAAACTAAGTAAAAAATTTCAATGATGAAATTTATAAAGTTTGTGGAGAATGTAATATCCTAATATTTGAAAATGAAAAACTTTTTTTGATAGCGTACAAGATATGCCTCATCGAGCTTAAACAAACCACTAAATTTTATAATTTAAATATGGCCATTATAACGTACCCATTAAATTGGTAGGAATGAGTAATATTAAACACATTATATACTATATAATGGCCATTATCATTTATAATGTATTAAGTAATTTTATTTAAATATGTATGCTATTTCTAGAAAATTTCTTTTATTCTTTCAAAAATATCTTATATTCAAAAATGATTTTTCTTGATTATTTGGTGTGACTACAATAATTTATTTATGAAAATATGAAAATATGTATTTTAATATTCAAAATTTTTAATTATAGAAGTAAAAATTATCTTAGGATGCTTTTTTTAGACTTTTTTAAAAATAATTATTTTTCAAGGAATAATGAAAAATACTAATTTTTTATTGAAAATGGTGTTTTACATACCTGGTAAAAATATGTTTGGGATTAGTTTTGAAATATTATTAGTTCATTTTTATCCAAAATATTTCAATAATATTTCTTAAAATGGATTTTATATTATAATTTGGTATAAAAATCATTTTATTTTAAAAGAGCATATTTTTTAGGAAAAAAAATATTTTTTGGTGTGTATTTCCAGTTTAATTATAATTTAAATTATAAAACTTCTATAATTTTAATTTTTTTAAAATTTATTTAATATTTTGAATCCATTGGTAAAAATTTAGTAATTAGGTCCCTTTTATAATTGGTCAATATGAATAGTAAATTTAGTAATTTTCAATACCACTATAAAGCATAAATAAATTTATTTAGGTTAAAAATAAAATTATAATAACTATTAATTGACCCAAACACATGACTAAATATTTTTTAAGTGTATATAATTAACATAATATTTCAATGGTCTACATTATAACCATTTGGTGCCACTTGGATAAGATTATGACCTTTATAGTATTTTATTTTAATAAATGACAAACATGTCGCACTCTTATTTTTAAAAAGTGTAAATTTTTATTATGTTGTATTTAGAATATATGTTAGACTATAAATATTATTTTCAAATAAAAAATCTTTAAATTCAACTTGGTAATTTATTATCAATTTTTTTTTGAATAAATAATTACCTTAAATTATTGTACAACGTTGATGGAGAAATTAATTATCAATTTGAAAATGGAATAAATGATATTAAAATAATTAAAATAAATCTAATTTGAGATAAATATTTGGAAAATAAAAATTCATTTATTACATTAAAATTTAATTGAAATAATAAAATTGTTTTTCTTTATTATAAGTTTCATCTAGATATTATTAATGTCAAAGTAATTAATAGTTCTAAAAATTGACATTATCAAGATTTTATAACAAATAATATTTTATTAAATGGTTTTAAACTCATTAATATATTATTTTTTAAAAAATTATTTGTATAAAGCTTCAAATATCAAACACATAACATTTATTGGTGGTTTATAATTTTATAGTAAATATATTAATCCTCAAAGTGTAAAAACCATGATTCCTTGCTAAGATTTAAAGGGGATAAATAAGGATTAAAACCAAAAGATAAGGGTATAAATATATTCAAAACATAAATTATAGTTATCATAATAGATAATATAGATCCATATTTATCTAATATTAAAAATTAAAATAATTTCTTCAATTATTTTAAAATACAATTTTATATTTTTTATTATTTTGATTAATTCGAAGAGTGCATATCCCCTATCTTATAAAAGGGAGATTCTTATTCCCAACACTTAACACTAGAAAATACTTTTGGTTCTTCAGATACCTTTGAAATTAATTTAATATAATCCCTAAACTCATTATTCATTTATTGGTTTATGTATAACACCAACCGTAGTGTTCTTAAGTTGTTTAAAAAGAAGATGTTTTATTTTTAATCAAGTGTTTATGTTTTGTTTATTTTTTATAATACATAATCCAATATTAAACTAATGTAAGACAATAATTCCATTATAATAAATATAAATATATTTTATTATATTATTTTCATTACCTTTATCTATCTCCATTTCCATAAAATAGGAAATAAATTCATCGTTCATGTGTTTGGCGGACTATCGCCTCAAAAATCTATATAATTCATTTTCCATCATTATCTCTCTTGAATAAATTATAATTATTGAATTAATATTTATATATTATATTCATGAAATATTTTTCATTATAAAAAGATAATATATAATTTACATTATTACTGTTCCATGCACAGAGATATGATATCAGTGATCATGCACACGTGTGGACTACCACCTCCACAAAGAGATGTGATTATTTTTTCATCATCACATCACAAGGTTGATATATATATTTATATTTTAAAAAATCATATAATACATATGATACTATTATAATTATAAAAATATAAAATATTATTTACTATATTTCTATAATGTTTTTTAAAAAATGAAAACGTTACTCATGCGTTTGTACATCTTACTGTCTCTCAATGATTGTAACGTATATCATTATACATAATAATATTCACTGGTTTAATTTAAAAATATAAACTACCATTAAAATTTATAATTATTTCATGAATATTGTACTGTAGATAATGGAATGTTAATCTCTTTGACCATAGTCATCCTACTAAATTCATTCTGGACATATGAACCAAATATCTTCAAAATGTTCGACATTAACTTATGTGATTAAGTAATTGTATAAAAATGATAATAATTTAAATAAAAGGAACAATAAATTGGAAAATTGTTCTTAATAGAGTAAAAATTAATCTATTTTTATTGTTAAGGAAGTTAAATAATATATGTAATTAGTCTGCCTTAAGGTAAGGGACTTTCATTTAAAAATTATTCGTTTAAAGTTTCCCTTAAAACAATATTTTTCTTCAAGATCCAAATGATTGTTTTTTAAAAAAAATTTACATAATGTTTTTATTATTATTCAATTATTTTTTTAATTTTTTTTACCCATGTTTTACTTTTTCAAAAACGGTTTGAATGGAATATTTTTTTCATTGAACAAGATTGGTAATTTGTTAATTTTCTGGAAAAAACTATTTAAGGAATGTTTTTTTATCATATATGGTATGAGAGGATATTCCAACCTTCTTGAAGCCTTAATTATTTTTTTATACATTTACAATTTTACAAGTTACTTATCAAAAATTATTTTTTTTTTCTTTTCTGTTTCTACAGTCTTTCTAAAATTGTGTGATTTTAAAAGGAAAAGGTTATTTTCCTTAAAAATGATTTTACAATGGTTGATTTCATTTTTTATAGTTATATAATTGTTCATTGGAATTGTTTATGAGGAATTTTTGTTATTTTATTAACCAATGGTTGGAGGATCCATGATAAAACAAGGATTTTAGGTTAAGTTATAACCTCCAATGCATTTCGTACTCTAGAGATGGAATTCAACCAAATGGTAATTCCAAATATAAAAAGAAGTTAACTGACTATGTTTCTCCTATTATATAATAGTAATGTACAACTATGGTTATTTAAAGATTAACTTTAAAGTTTAAACATAAGTATTATTTATGGTTACTCTAATTTTATGATCATAATTTAACTATGAAAGTCTTTCATGAGTAGTGGTGGTGGTTACTCCAATGATGGATCGAGTTTCCAACATATTTCATCTAATTTTTCTATAGGTTTTGAAAATATTATTTGATAAAAAAATTTAATTTTTCATATATAAATTATTAATTCAATATCAAATAATAATGTGATAAATGTATGTATATTATGTATTTCCATGGTTTTATTGGATTAATCTTTTTCTTTGATTTTAAGTCCCTTACTAAGCTTTTTTCCTCATCCTACATTTTGAAAATGATTTTAATGGCGTTTAAGGTTGATTAAGGACAAGGATGAGTTCAAAATAAAATTTTTAAATATTTATCCTAAAAAGATACAATTTTATATTTTAAAGAAAAAATTGGTAAAAATAGATAATGTGTATATGTTTATATTTAAAATGTATAGGTTTACTTTGTAATAGTTTATTCTAATTCATTAAAAATCTAAAATGAAATGATAATATGAAATTAAATAAATTTCATTCAAGGTAAAAAACACTAGAATATGTAATTATTAAAGGCAGGTCCTTATAGTAACATATATTCTATGAATGATGTTTCATTTCATACAAGAAATCAAAATGATGTAACTCTTTTAAAATCTCAGGGGTGTAACATAGATTCTTAAAAATAAATGTTTTTTTAATTTATAAATATTTAGTAAATCTTAATGAACATCCCTTAGAAAAATGTCCTTTTATATTACATATAAAACATGTTAAGTTATAAAATTTTCATTAAAATATTTAAAAATACTATATTATATATTTTAGTAACATTTTAATGCTGATAAAATATATTTTATATTTATTTGGTTTAATTATATTCATTATCGTACCATGATTACCATTTAATTGGACAGTAGTAGATGGATTTACTTTTAAAATCATTATTTTGTTCTCAATATTTTTATTATTTTTAATATAATCTATAAATCATCACTAACTTTATTAGAAGTAGTAGAAGTTGTAAACTAAAGAATTCCATTATCTATACTCACTCTCGTATTTTCCTTAACAAGTTTATTCTAATTTCCTTTAATTTTTTTATTCAATTCATATATCATCAAATATATTTTTCTAAAATTTCATTTTTATCATATTATTCATAAAAACATTGTCTATCATAATCTGAATCATAAATTGATCTATAACTGAAATTAATATAATTCGCATTAATCTAAAAATCCATGGAAAACTTGTTAGTATATTATTTTTCATAATATGAATTTTCAATTGAGTATGATTTTACTGTATAGCTTCAACCAATTGTCAATTCATTATTCTTTTTATTTTTTTTTCTTATAATTTAATTGATTCTTTTTCTTTCAAAAATATTTCTTATTATGGACCCTCTTTCGATACTCTAAAAATTTATTACTATTACATCATTATATTTACTTGTATTACCTATTTTATTTTAATATCAACAATACTTTTTGTAATATTTTTTTAGTTATTTCCTAAATACTTCTTCCTTTTCAATAAATTTTATATTCATGTAGTCAAGTTTTACATTTTTCATTTCTCACTTAAATGTGGCTCTATATTACAAGTGCTATAAGAAATTTTTAATGTTTTTTTAAAAAAATATTAAATATTCTATATATGAAATATATGCAATATTTTCAAACCTAGTTTATATTATAAAAGTGACCATATATATTAATATAAATTATATTCTTTAAAATTATGACTCTCATCGATAACAACATTCATCACATAGAAAATATTTTATAGTAATCACAACTCCCTTTAAACCAGTATTATATTATCCAAATATTTTCCTAGTACACTCAAAAAAAATATGTTTCCGGTAAATATATACAACATATTGTTCCTAGATTGATCTCCACACTTACTAATTTTTTGATATGAGTCATGTATCCATCCTGGATTTTTATTTCATGAGATTTTTTATGCTGTAATGTGTGACATGTAGTAACCTTCATTTTTCTTGTGCTATGTTACATGTTGGAACATGGATATTAGCATTCTAACTAATAATATAATATAATATATTCATAACACTATAGTTTAAGACATGATATATCTCATCATTACTCATAAGAGTATATGGATCACCTTGAGGTGGTTTAAATTATTTTACCTATTATGTACTACTGATATATGCTTAATTTTTTGAGAAATAAATCTATTATCACATTACATTCTACACAACCATTCCCATCAAAGTATTTTTTCTTATAATATATCTTACCATTATTAAATTCATTCCCCACATATTAAAAAAATATTTCACTTGTAAGACTAATTTTAGGAGTTAGTTTGTATAAGATAATCCATAAATATAAATTTTTTAAAGAAATAAGTTTTGATTCCAATGGGTTTTCAAGTGAGATATCTCATGATGATCTAGTGGTATGGTAAAAATTATGTTTGAAACATTAAAAAAAATATAAAATTATAGTATATTAATGACATGGAAGTACAATATATGAGTCCTACACATTTCAGGTTCAGTGTTCAAGGGAATTATACTGCATAAATGAAATAAATAATATGAACGCTAGACCATATATAAGTTTTTATTAACCTAGTCCTACATTTACTCTTTACTCATAAAATCTCCATGACTGGAATTAAACCCACAAAAATAAAATATCACCTTTTTAAGGATGTGAAAACCTTTTATAGTCACTAACTTGAGTACGGCTAGAAGAACAAACTAGAAAAATTATCGTTCCCTTCCATAGACCATAGTATAAAATGAAAATAACGTAGTTTTAATGTGATTTGCAACCAAAATATATGTAACATTTTTTAAAAACATGGCTTTAGAGGGTAAAATCATGAACTGGTTATAATGAAATAATAAAAATAAAAATTATACAACATTAAAACCAATAATGAAAAGAAAACAAAATTGAAGCAACATGATCACCTCAGTAAAATATTGCATGAAGTATTTTATTGATAATGATCACAAAAAAATATATGTTACAATACCACTTTTATATCCATCAAATTACATGTATTCATTCACATATATCTATATTATTATCGCCTAATTAGGTTTATTTATATGTAATATTCAAATGATCAACTAAAAATATCCCTTATAATCCTCAAGTGGGTCTCTATATTTTGATACATAAATAATTGTAAAATAGTTTCCAAAACTCACAACACCTATATTAGAAAAACAACAATGGGAATAAATGTTATATACATAACAAATAAGAAATAAATATTTTCATAAGATCTAAGTTTTTGAGGTAAAATGGACTTTTATTGTACATTTTTAACATGAGGATCATCTTCATAAGATGAAATATATTCTTCATAAGTTAAATTTTTTAGGTTACATTGTAAGGTTCATGTTTGAAATATTTAGACACCATCATATTAGTGTAAGATATGAATTCATATGGTTGATAAAAACATTATTAATCTTCATTATACATTTATATGGTTGATACAAACCTTCTTAATGTTCATTATACATTTATTTAGTTGATATAAATATTTATAACGTTGACATAGTCCTTTATAATAATACGAAATACCTTTATTGGGTTGAGAACTAAATTTTTAATGTGGAGATAAACCATCTCAGAAGGATGAGACACACATTGAGAAACAAAATAAAACATTAATCAGAATATAGTTAAACAAAAAATCCTTAAATAATTTGAAATTTAAGAAATAATAAGAGTAAATTGAGTAGTAAGAAATTATAATTATCCAATATTGTTATTTTATAAATTTTCATATTCCAAACATATATATATAAAAATCAACACAAATAAAAAATGTCCCCATCAACTAAACATATAATAAATATATACTAACTGCAATAGTTTAAAGTATGTGTTCATATATATAGATTTGAACATGCACCCAACTAATCGAATGGATTTAACCATAAACTATTATTTCTCAAAAAATTATATCCTCGTAAAAGAGAACTGTATGTGTGTTTTTATGAGTTACAATGACCATGTTACCTTTTATAAGTAAAGTATTTAAAAAGACTCAATACTCATATATTTATAATTTATTGACCTTTATACCATAATGGATGGGGATAAATCCTATGATTACAAAATTAATCCTCGACAATCCATCCATTTGAAGTGCATGTAAGTAGGGAAGGATTATATGGATCTATGGAAAAAGATAAAGAATATTACATAATTCATACTTGATCATGATGGAATTATAATATTAGGAAAATGAATATGTGTCCTTTAAATACTAAAAGTGACGAAAGATATTGTAGTTGTTTCTCAGATATCATTATTATTTATTAATCCTTGAAGGATATATTCAGATCTCGATAAACTTTTCTCATGGGATAGAATGAAGAGGTTGATTTTTAGTATATATCTAGATTCATGGTTTGGTAACAATTTAAGGATGAATTTTACAAGTCTGGGGGGTTGATGTCACCATTACTCATACCAATATGGAAATAAAAGAATATACCATTGATGTCCTTGTAGGTCATTCTATGACCTCAAAATTCCATAATTATTTTTTTGTTATATTTGGTCACCTTATAAAATCAATAAAATTTATTTATATTCAAGGTTATTTCTTTCTTAATCAACTTTCTTATATATGAAAAGGGTGGAAAGGCTATATGATTTACCATACTCAATTGTTTAATACTGACATCTAAATTTTTCCTTGATGTTTTGGAGTAGTATTAAAAGGTAATTGAATAATTTATATATTTTAAAAAATATTTTTAGCATCAAACTGATTTTTATACTAATATAACAATTCAAACTCTATAATATATGATGAGATCATTTGTAATTGATTTCAGAGGAGTTTGGGTTCAACATCAACCCTTATTATATTTTTGATACAATGAAACTTCTCATTAGAGAATTTAAATGGAACCATATGAGGCTCTATATAGGAAGTAGTGTATAACAACAACTTTTTGTATTTATGTTTTAGAGATATAGTTTTTGGGACTTGATCTTTCTCAGGAAATTTTAAATAAAATTAAATCCATTCAATGACATGTCATTGAATCTCAAAGTTAATTAAAGTGTTATATTGATAATCTTAAATGGTATTTATAGGATGAAAATTAAGACAAGTTATTACATCTAATATCACAATGGAATATGGTAATAAGTTTTAAGCTGTAGTTAATTTCTATCCTAACATAATTTGGCCCCTTAAAAATACTCAATAATATAGGGAAGATAACTTATCACCATGAACATCCATAGAAACACTCAAAAGTTCATGATGTGTTCCATGTATCCCTTTTGGAGAAGAAAATACCTAAAATTTAAAATTTAATTAACTTATATGTTGTAAAAGTGGATCATAATCTTACATCTAATAAACAACTTGTAGAGATATAGGATTTTATAGATAATGTGATTTAAAAGAAGTTCACATAAATATTTTATGTTATATATATGAAACATATCATTGATAAATTAATATGTGAACACATATATTTAATACAATACCTTGATATTTTAAAAAATGAATCTATATGTGACAGTGTTTAATGCACACAACACGGAGCTTAAACAGACTTCGAAAAAATATTATTTTAAATATATAATTACAACATAGACATGAAATGGGTGGGTACGAATAACTCTAAAAAATTATAAAACATATATGGTTTAAACATGTATAAAATAAATTCAATTGTAATAGATTTATTATAAAATAATATAATAATCAATTTTTAGAAAAAATATGTTTTCTGAAGAAATAAAAAAATTCTAAAAGTTTATTTTGTCACATTTTGTGTACATACAATAAAATTAATTTTCACAACATTTAGAAAATTTATTTTAAAAATTGGAGTTAATTTTTGAATTCAATATTTAAAAATTTTCTTTGGGTGAAATTTTTTATTTTTTATAAAATATTAACTTTAAAATGAACATTAAAAGATATGAATATTTGTGAAAAAGTCATTTTATTTCAATAAATTAATAAAAATAAATGTAAAATTATTTTTTTTATATGAATAAAAATAAAATATGTGTTATTTATTTATATTTTACCCACTTAATTTTTTTAATCAACTATATATTGGATTTTAGTACAGGTTTATTTATTGGTTTAAAAATGGAATTTTTCATAAAACTGTTTTAAAGAGCATAAGGATTATAAATTTTAATTAATTAATAAAACAATTATGAGGAATTATTTAAGTTAAATTTATATATTATATATCTCCATATATTTATTTATATTCATTTAATTTTTATTAATAATTATCCAAATAATATAAAATAATCTTTTTCTTGGAAAATACAACTCACGAAAACCCTATTTTTCATCACATAAATGTGTTTAATTTTAAATTATGTTTTAATACATAAATAAATTTAGTTTATCTAAATGGATTAAATATTTTAAAAAAGATTAATATATATTATCTAATAAGTTAAACATAGTTTTTTTCCACAATTAATAGTGAAAATGAAAAGAAAATTGTGGTTATGGTACAAACATATTTTCTAGAGGTTGAACTAAAAATATATGGTTTATAATGACCTAAAAATTGTATAAAAGGTTATTAGTGAATAGAAAATTGATATATGTTTATTATACCTGAGTTTTGATCACATACAAAGGTTGTCTGACTGATGGTAAGGGTTTCATGTCTCACTTTTACTAATTCGAGACATATGAAATATTCCGTAATTTTTTTTATTGTGTGATTTATACACATACCATGAATGATTTTTATGATTAAATTCATGAAAATATTTTTAAAAAAAATTATATGATTTCATCACTTTCATGAGGTTTTCTTCAACAAACTGGAAAAGCAGTGAAGGACTTCATTTCAATTCCCTTTTATTGAAGAATATTTTGATGTTATGGACCTAATTTATTTCATATAGTGTGTATACTACCCATTATAAATGTAATATAATTAATTCTTCATATATAATGTTATTTTAATTTTAAATTTGAATTATTTTGTCTCAGGGTATTTGAAATGAATATTACCAAGTTGTAATGAATTTCGTAACTCAATTGTTTTTCATTGGGTTATACTACTTATTCATTGTCTTTGATATTATAATATTATATTTTTAAAGGCATTTAATTATATTTTGCATTATTTAAAATTGTTTTATGCAGTTTATAATTGATAAAAATTATTAAATCATAGATTTATTCTAAAATACAATGGTATTGTTATTTTATTTTTTATTTTAAAATATTATATTTCTTTGAGACAAACAATTATGATATTATCCTATATTCATTTTGATTTTTATATACTGACCCTTTGAAATTTTATATCATGAAAATAATTATTTTCATTCTATTAAAAGTGTCATTTGGTTTTTTTATTTCATAGGTCTTATGGTTGAAGAGTTACCAAAGTGCAAAAGGATTTATGTTATAATCACCTTTCATTTGGGACTATTTACATTCAAGGTTTCCTAGAGGAAATCATATTAAAGTATTTTATTTAACTAAATATGTTTATTATACACTAGTTATGAATGTTTTTGACATGTTTTATTTTCATTTTCTCGTTATTTATTAAATTAACATCCTTAAAGTTGTTTGTAAGTTATATCACTCTTTTATTTTCTTTAAGATCGACTATCTTTCTCTTCCATGTCCATGTTTTCTAAAATGTTTTAAAAATGTTCATTATAACACAAAATTATTTATAAAATCAATTTTAAATGATAATTAAACAACATTTAAAATTATTTAATAGAAAATTTTTAATTTTATTCTCAATGGGTCACTTTTATCTCTCTTTACAAAATTTTTGAAAATAATGTTTACTTTTAACATTTACATCATGAACAGATATTTCTACCATTATTAACGTTATATATTTTCATAATTCATTTATAAAATTCCAAGGTTATCACTGAAAATTTATTTCATAATATTTATTGAATTTTTTCTTTTTACTATTTATTTTCAAAATGAATTTTTATTTTCATCAAAAAAAATTAATGAACTTTTAATTTTATTTCCATTAATCAATGATAATAACCCTTGATGTCATATACACTCTAATGGAGATATGTGGTATTTATACCATTTATTTTTTTTTTTTGTATATATTTTCATGTTGACATGGAACTCATTTCTTTTCCATGGTTTTATCAAGGAATTATATAAAAATGATTATTATTAAGTCAAAAAGTTGATGTATTTAAAGGTTTTATTCATGAATGATACTTGAACATTATTAGTGATCCTGGTTGATCCCGACATATATTATATTATGGGTGTTCTAAGATAGTTCTAGGTGAGAATGATATATCTTATATGATGGGTGCACCTAGATAGTGTTGGGTGAGCCCAATGTAGCTTATATGATGTGTGAACCTAGATTGCGTCAGGTGATCATGATATAGGTTATATAATGAGAGTTCCCCGGTATAGCTCAAATTCATTAGGTACTGATCCATATATTTATTGAAAATAAAGAATGATTTATTGTAGGGAATATCCAATGGATTTATCAAGGGCTATAATTATTTCTAGCAGGGGTTTGAAATGGGTTATAATTATGTTGTTCCACAAAACCAACACATTTTCGTTAAGGTTTCAATGGATTATAAATGTTTATATTGTTCAATATTGATATCACACATATTATTATTATTTAACTTCATTAAACATTCATTTTTAATGCCTTTTTACATTTATTCATGTTTGATAATCCAAGTATCGAAAGGTATGAATATTCGTATGTTATGAAAATTCAGTTTGATTGTGTCAGCATACCTATATTCTTCTATTATGGTCACTGATGAAATTAAATTTTTAATGATTATGTTAACCCTTAATGACCATTTGGAGCTCACCGTTCTTATGTTTCCTTTTCCCAATGTTATCAAGAATGATTTTGAACGAATTATTTATAGATGTTTTTATATGGATAATAGTGATTACTTAATTATAAATATGAAAAGGTGGGTATGGAGGAAAAATAATCCATTGAATTCATGAGTATTATTTATGTATGATATTATCATAATTAAATAAAAATATAAACTGAAAAGTTACTTATATATATAACTGCTCAATTATTTCCTTTTTATGTTTTATGTATTGGAAAGAAAAAACAGGATCCCCTTCAACGGTAAAAAATCCAAAAATGTAATGTTTATGATTTGTGTACCGAATCTGAGAGTTCTGGTAGGAGGCTTTTTGTATTTGGTACTATAGAAGGTTTTAGATATATTGGTAGATTAGTATGTTTTGGTGTGATTTTATATTTGGATTTATGCATACCATCATATGATTATAAGATTATGTTTATCATAATTTTAAAATTCATACACACCCCTTTTGAGGTTATAAGTAATGGGATCCTAAACTCATTAATAAAATTTTATGAGATGATTTATTGGCATAAATTATATGTAAATCATTGGTTTAACAAGAAGTATGAATTTAAATTTTTTGGACAAAATTTGTATGGTATTTAAAACTTTTTGGGTTTATATGATCATTGATACTGAGGTAATTATGGGAAAAAAATTTATAACATATAGATTAACATGGGATTGAAAATTGATTTGGTGATTACGTAATTAACATTATTTCAGAATAAGGTCACTATTTTTTTGGGAATATAGGCTGACAGGTTTAAAATAAATTTTGAGGTTAAAACACTATTCAACATTAAGGTTATATAGTTTCTTTTGGATGTTATATTCTATATTTATATAATGATTTAATTTATACTTTGGGTATTATGGTTAAATTTTAGAGATTAATGAAATATTTCAACATATGAATTTTTACTCCTTTTTTGGAATCAAATTACCATATAATACCCACTTTAGTTTTTTTATTTTATAAAGAAGAGTGTAATATATTTTTATCATTTCTACAACTATGTTAACCCTAATAAATTTATTTTTAGCACTTTAAAGATAAAAAAATACATTGTAATAATCATCTTTTGGGGAAAAAGATGAAATTTTGGTTGAATTTTATTAAAGGAATAAATTATAATCATCAAGTGAGTTTATATCTTTATTATATTATTCTAGATTATAATAGAATTCCTCAAATCTAGGAATTGGATCTTGAAAAGAAAAAATCCAATTACAGTCATTTCAAATAACATCAATGATATATTTTCAAACCTCATTGTTTTATGGTTTTGTCATTGTTAACCTTCCCATGATCATTCAATTTCATATGATCAATGATCTCAATCACTCTCCATAAATATATGGGAATTAAATTTTTCTAAAATGAAAATATCATAACTTTACCCTAATTTTTTAATATTAGGAAATCTAGTTATGTGTAAACCCAATTACCTTAGTATTTCCATATCTCTATTTTCAAGTGGATGTTTTATTAACCATTTTTATGATGTGGGTTTCAAACAATAGAATTTTAAAATTTAAAAACAAATATTATTGAGATAAAATGAAAATTGTTCAGATAAAATTTTTTAAGGGGTAGAGGATGTAACACCCTAAAATTTTTAAAAAGGAAGATATTCTTGATAACATACTTGACATGAAACACCAATCATTAATGAACCATTAAATAATATTATTTTAAAAATATTTTTATAACCTAAAAATTAAATTGGTAGGTTTTAATCGGAATAAATAAATTATGAAAATTATATGTTTTTCATATATACGAAATAAATACATTGGATATCTATTTATTATAAAATTAAATTAAATATCTTTTAATGAAAAATAAATGTTTTCAAAAAACTGTATTTTTCAAAAAGGTGGTTTTGTCATGCTTTGTATGCATAAATTAAAATTAAATTTTACCAATTCTTAAGAATTTCTTTTAAAAAATTTAATTAATTATATATTTAATCATATAAAAAATATCCTATAGTGAAATTTTGGGATGTTTCAAAAAATATTGTCTTTTCGGTGAATAGTGAAAATACCTATTTTTTAAAAAATTCCATTTCTTTTAAAAAGATTATGTAATTTAAAAGTAAAATTATTTGGTAGATATAATTTAAATTAATATAATTATTATTTATTTATATGTAATACACTTAAATTTTTTTGAGTCAACATTATACTGGATTTCAGTATTAGTTTATTTTTGTGTTTAAAATAAGATTTTTTTTTAAAAAAAGTTTAAAAGTACATAATGTTTCTCAATTTTAAATAATTAAAAAAACCCAAATTGGGAATTATATAAATTAAATTTTATTAAATATTAACGTAAATTTTTATAAAATATTTTTTCAAGTCATATATTTAATATAAAATCATCTTTTCCATAAAAAATATAATTCTTGAAAACTTTCATTTTTCACATCTGCGAGTTTAATTTTAAATTATATTTTTTAGATTTTATGAATTAATTTTGGTAAAAACGATTATGAATTTTTACTAATAATAATTTATATTATATTATAAGGTAAAATTAATTTCTGACCATAATGTATAGTGAAAAAAAATAACTATCATGGTTAATGTAAAATTAGATTTACTATCGGATTAAAATAAGAACCTAAAGATTAAAATGGTAAAGAAAATTATCTAAAATATATTTTCGGGTCATATATAGAACTTATAATTTCAAAAAATTTATAATTTTACATTTTAAATCTTATTTTCAATTGAAAAATGAGCTTACACCTTTTTCATTTCAAAAATTACAAGTGTTCCAGTCACTTCACTTATAAAAGTCTACCCTCACTTTTTTCCTCTTAAAACCATAAACTCCAATTATATCAGCTAGTAATTTCCAAAATAACTTCCATAATTCTATACCCATTACCTATATTACAAATTTTTACTTTAAGAAAATTCTATTAAGGCTTTTTTTTTCTTACCAAAGGAGGTTGTATGAAGAAGGGGTATTCTCTTAACCAAGAATTTTTATTTTATTTCTTCTTCCACCTCCTTAAAATTTTATTAAATCATTATTATATTGTAAAACCATAATTACACATATTATAATAATAATTTCTATTAATTTAATAACCTAAATCCATCTCCTCTTCCATCAAATGTGATACAAAATAATCATTCATATGTATGTTGAAGTACCGCGTCGCGAACTGAATTCATTAATTTTACATCATCGCCTCTCATAAAATGTTATAATGATGGATTTAATGTAAATATATGACATTTTTAACATATATATTCTTATAGAGTTATTATAACACATATACCATCTTACTTTTCATTTCATGGGGGATATGATAACATCACTCAGGTGTATGGAGGAATATAGCCTCACGAAGCAATGTGACTTTTTCACAAACCTTAACATAGAAGGTAATAATGACAAATATAATGAATAAGTGTGATATAAAAGAGTAAATTATGATATTCATGAAATATTTATCTTTATTAAAATGTAATATATCATTTACATTATTTTATTGAAAAATTATAATGTCATTCGTGCATACATGTGGACTACTACCTCCATGAAGCGATGTGACTCTTTTATATTTAGTTAGTAAAATTGATTATATATATTTTTTTATTTCGATAAATAATATTGTAAGGTCCTGAATTTCTTTAAAATATGTTTTTGTTTATGTTTTGGTTTTTAACTCTTCTTTTTTGTCTATATAAGTCTTTCCACATGTTTATGTAAAGGATAGAGGGTGTCCCATGGGTTCAGGACATGAAAGAGGAAGAAAAAGTAATCTCTGGGCATGCTGCACTGTATGTTCATATTTAATGAAAACCATGCATAGCATCCTAGATAACCATGCAGACATGGAAAGAGGCTTACACATGGTTTTGGCATAGTTTGTAAAACCATGCGAAGGGGGTGATTTCGGGCAGTGGCATTCATAAATTTTGCGAAAGATTTTGCAAATCATGCGGCCTAGAAAAGTTGGAAAATTTACAAAATTTCCACTTCAGGGTTTTAAACCCCAACTCAAGATTTTCCTCCATTCCTACCCTCTTAACTTTAGTGACTAAATTGGATGAACCAAGCTTCCAATAGTTTTTCCTCCTTATATTATTGTCCGTTTTTGACGTCATTGGTTACAGATCGAAGCTCTGGGTAATTCTAATCCTCTTCTCCCTTCTCTTTTATAGATTTTGGCTTGTGGTTTCTACCATATTCTTCTTAAGATCTAGACCCCATTATGTTCTGGTGGAACCTTGGTTGGGGCTTTAAGGGGTGTTTGAATCCGGATGTATGGCTATGATTAATACTGAATTCATCATCAGATTCAAGGTAGGAGGACTGCATTTATTATCCTATAGTTTTATATTGGGTTTGTGCATGGAATATTGTGTTCTTGTTTTCCCCTTTTTGGTGTTCTTGGTTCCATTGAGGCATTTGATAAAAATGGGTGTCTATGTGACCAATTGCAAACCTCATGATTGTCATGGGATGCATATTGGATAGCTTGACTATTTAAGGTCCACTGATGGGGTGCACCAGCTTTTCTGAACATAGAAAATGGTAGGGTTAAATGAAGGCTTGTCAAGTCATAATTTGGAACCCTTGTAGAACATGTGTTAATGGTTGATTAAGTGTATGTGGAATGATAATAGATATTCCTAGGTTGATAATTCATAATGGGTTGTTTGTCATGACATAGAAATGGGAAATTTGGGTCGAATGGTATTATATCAATTGTTTAACAAATTGTGGTTAGAAATTCATAAGGGGGTTAGTGCATATTAAATGGAAAATTTGTAATTGGAAAATGGAATGAAGAAGGGGAGATATGTTAATGAGATGTAGTAAGGGAATAGATAAATTTGTGGATTGGGTCAATACATGACATTAAGGTGGTACACCTAAATATTTGAATACAATAAAGGCATTGTGTTATGTGATATGATAATTTTACTTTAAATTCATAAGTGAGTAAATTCTTGTGAAATGATAAATGGTCTAAATGGGTTAATGAATAGTAAATGATGAATTTGGATAAGTAATAGGGGTTGTGGAATACACTTAATGGTTTAAGGTACGAGAATGGAAATTTGCTTAAATGGATATGGATTGTAATTGAAAAGTGTGTTAATGGGTTATTGCAAAGTATTAATTCCCTTGTTGGTTGATATGAATTGTGAATAATGATTTCTAATGGAATTGGTTATGCTATGTTTTGTTATGGTATTCTTGTGGTGATTGATAAATAAGCATGTGAACATGGCTTGGTAGTGTGGGGTATTGAATTGAGGTTCTATGCCAACAGGTCGGGTTATAGACTAAGGATCTAAATGCCACCCCAAAATGTAGGGGTTAGGGAAGGGGATGAACAATTTATTCCCCTAAATTTTTCATTCTAGAAGGACTAAGTCTTTGAGGTGAGTATAATGGTTTGATGTGATATGTGTGTCCCTATTGAGATAGGGACTCGATTGATTTCCCCTCTGCATTGTGATTGATTTCCTTAGACCCATGTATGGATGATATATATGCCTAACCTAATGATAATAAGTTGAAATGGATTATGTGTGAAAATTTTATAAGAAATGAAATTGGTATGAACTCTAGTCATGAACTAAATGAACCTTGTTAACTAATGGCACCTAATCTATCCCTTATTTAATTACCTTTCATTTTTTACTTTCATGAACTATTTATTATATTGGATATTTTTTTGACATCATTTGTGGTGGCCTACTGAGTTTTTTACTCATACCCAACTCTTTCCATTGTGGGTACCCATATAGACTTCTTGGATGTAGGTCAGGACAAGGGAAAGGACTCTACCCTAAGATGTTTAGATGGGCTTGAAATGTTTATAGATAAGGACCCAGACCTAGAGTCTGGACCCATTGGGAATTTTTGGACATTTTTTTATTTTGGGATTCATTCATGTGTATTATAGCATGGCATGACATATTTACTGTTGTATATGATTGTACCTAGCTCTTGGAATGGGTTATTTATGCATTTTGTTGACTGTTGTCTATTGTTTCTGTTGTTTAAATTATAATCTATTGTGGATTACTCTAGTAAAGATGGTATAGTATCCCCATGTGACTCATTATACCCTATCCTCTAGTCAGCAACCTCTAGTGTACGGGAAGGAGTGCTTGAGGTCATGTGAAAACCCAGCTCAGAGCACCAATTTAGTAGCTCTCGGTTCGGGGATGTTATAAACTGGAATCAGAAGTGTTATTTTCACTTTATAGCAATTTGAGGATGGTATAAAACATATTATAATAGTTTTCGTCCTTTTTAATGAGCTTTTCCTTTGGAGTAGCTAACCCATATATAAGGGAAACCCATGTCACCGTAGGTTGGAATCATTTTCTTAATATGTGTTGTTACATTTGGATGATATTTCACCATTGGGGGATGCACATGTTGTGTGATTTGGCTCATCTATGATAATTTGTTCATTGTATGAATTAGATGAGGTTGTGTATTCCTACATCATTTTAGGTACCTAAAAATATTGGAGGCATGCATCATTATAGGCACTCACACTGGATGGGTGTATAGGTAATAGAGAGTAGAATGAATTTACATGTAAATATGAAGAAAAATATGCCTAATAATAGTAATGTAATGGGTGATTGAAAATAATGAAAATGAATAGTTAAAAAATATCGTGTATAAATAAATGTTATGACTGGGTTCAAATTTTGGGTTTTAAGAAATTATAAAGTTTGGTTCGGTGTCTAAAAGATAAATATTACATAATAATGGTAAAATTGATAATTAATTTTTCCTAATTATGGGTGTGAAAGATTTAAAATGATGATTGTAACAGGTTGTGAAATTGGAAATATTCCTAAGAGGAAATTATCTTGTTGTAAAAGTATAATTTGATTGAATATGTGTCGATGAAAGACTTGTGATTAAGTAAATTGGTTACCCCATGTAGACCATGAACCATGGTAGGTATGGTAGAGGGTAGTATTTAAAGTGTGTTGTTGACTGTTGGGACAGAGTATCAAGAATGGGTTGTTTAAGGTTATTATCATGAGTACTTTTTTCATCTATTGTTAAATCATGTTGATCGTTCTTCGAAGCGTTGGGTAAGTGATAAGTTTAAAATGTGAATGATTGAGTTCAATAGCGGGTATCCTCTTTGTTGGTAGTTGGACCCTTGTATTTATGGGCTGGGGTAGTGAGATTTCTCTTGTTTGAGACTTTGGATTTGGATTCTGAGGCATTTCTGGTTGTGATATATCCTGGGTGGTGTGTTTAAGGAACCCTTTGTTGGGTTTTGGCCTTTGGTTTGTGAGGAGTTGTTTGGTAATGTGAGTGATAGAACTCCAATGGTTTTTGACTGTACAAAATACATGTGGGACCCTATAGATGGTGACTGGGTCATGGTGACCTTGTGATGAGAGACCTTGTGATTTGTTTTATGAATCCTGGAGATGATGTTTTTCACTTAGTATCAATGAATGTGTACACCTTTGGCATGGAACTTGGAGTAGATAGTTGTTGGTGTACTAGGCATAGTGTGCATCAGAATGGGAGTGACATGTCCATCCACAAGCATTGCTTTGTTTGTGTCATGATAAGCATGGTTTGGAGAGAGGACCAATGGATTCTCCTGGATGTGAATCCAGTCTAGGGAGTTCGTATCGTTCACCCTTCAAGGTGACCTATGAGAGAGGTTGGACAAGGTTTCTAGTTATTTTGGGTGTAATCTGCATATTTAGATGTTTTGGAATTTGATAGAGGAACTCAGGGTGTTTTATGGTGAAGATTGGGACTAGAGGGCTAAGTGGGAAGGTTGAGGATATCTGGTGCTAATCGAGTTATGGTTATGCGTTGATAGTTCCATAAAGCAAGGGTGACCATGTGGGAGGTTAACCCAACAGTGCAGGTACCTCAGAATATAAAGCATGAGAGATGCTTCTAAGGTGGTTTTAATACATATTGAGTACCACCATGTTTTGGTAAATCGAATAGTTATACCCAGTTCTTTTGTAAGGGAACCTGAGTGCTCGTGATAGGATCTACGTATTGTTTTGAAGGGTTGTCTCATAAGGATTCACAACTCACCTATTTGGATGATGCTTAATAGAGGCTTGCACATGTCATAGATTGGAAGAGACGAAGGTGGCTGGAGGGTGGTTATATGCTTTCACTCGATGGTGAAACCCGATCTAAGGGTGGTCGTGTGGCCGAAATTATTTGTATGAATGGTTGGGTTATGGAGTGATGGTTGAACCAGGTTGGTAATATTAAAATGAAATACCCATGGATGAATTTAAATTTTTTTTAAATATAAAATACAATGAGTAATTATTGTTTAATAATATACTATGTAAAATAGTTATTATATACATCATATAAAACAAATTATGTGTATAATATTAAAATATTCCTCAATAAAGGGAAATTGAGACGAAACTTCTTGCCTCAGGACCAAATCATCACATAAATTATTTATCTTCATGAATAATAACCTTATATTAATTATTTTCACTCTTAAAAAATTAATTTTTTAGTGTTCCTTTTTTATTATTAATTACCATGATATATTTATTTACTCAATCAACTAATTTCAAGTTGGATGTTTTGCTGATATTCCATTCATATGTCAAAATGACTTTAGTAAGTTTAATATTGTAAAATTGGTCATCATTACATAATTTATAGAATAATATTCATGAAATAATTATTATTTTTATACATAAATTAACCTTTTAAATCCAACCATGAATTATATATTTATAAAATGAATTATGTTTCAATCATAAAGATGATAAGTCGTATGTAAGGATGAGTAACATTCCATTTTTTAACAATAATGATGGAAATAATGTAAGTTTTGTTTTATGATTATAGTATTTTAATTAAATTATAAATATAATGTTATTTTTTAAGACACATATATAAAAATTATCCATGATATGTGTTAATTATAAAAGTATCACATTTCTTTGTGGAGGTGGTAATCTGCATGTGCGCACGAACGATGTTCTAATATTTCAATAAATGGAAATTTTATAAAATATATGATATATTAAATTTAATTAATTATAAATATTTTATAAATGTTATATATATATATATATATTAAATTCATGAACATTAAAATCTATGAAAGGTGGTGATAGAAAACACATTACATCGGTTTATGAGGTGGTAATCCTACGTACAGATGAATGATGGTTTTGTTCCCCATTTTATGTAAGATGAGGTTTATTTAGTTATTAAATTAACATAAAAACATTTCATTATGTGAGAGATACATATTTTATTATATCATAATGGTTGAATAAAATTTGAATGATTTTTAAGAATAATAAAACAAAAACACTCAGTTAAGAATGATACCTCTTCTTCGAACAACCTCTTTTGGTTTACTCCAAAATATATACTAGAAGTGTTTTATAATAAACAAAGGCCTATAGGATTTATTATGTAAAGTAGGAAATTTATTTAGTAGATATTGTTTTAACAAAATTCATTTTAAGTATGACTAAAAGTGGATAATATATTCCCTTTTATAAGTGAAGGGAGCCGCACTTTTGGAATTTCTTCAAATATTAAATTAATATATGTTTATTTTCATGATAGAAGGATCCAAAATTATATAATTAAAATACAAGAAGATTATGGGTTGAAATAATATCATATAATAAAATTAGGAAAATGTTGGGTCATTTTTTATGCTTATCTTTTGGTTTTAACCCATACTATCCTCTTTCCATGATTACCACTTGAACAATGATTTTTACTCTTCAGGGGTCATGATACTTACTATTAAAAGAATATTTTCCAATAAATGGACCATTTTTTATATTTTAACCCATATCACAAAAAAATTTATGAATATATATTTTTTATAAATTTTAAAAAATATTATTTATTATAAAATATCATTAATATCAATTTTGGAACAATTCATTTATTTGGACTTTGAAAAAAGAAATTAAGAAAAAGTAATTTGAATCCAATCCTTTAAAACATCCATAATATGATAAATTTATCTTAAAAATTAATGTAACACAATAATTAATTAAATCATAATTCTTTTAATTATTTTTGGAATCATATATTTTATTTCTCTACTAATGAAATAAATATTGTGTTAATGTTGAATAAGAATTTAATTTAAGTATTTCATGACTATATGTTAAAAATAAATTGAAATGATAATAAATAATTATAATTTTAGGTCATTATTTATAACCGATAATAATTTTTCATTGTCCCTATCAAAAAATATTACAAATATTAAAATAAAGGTAGTTATAATTTTTTCTTTATCTTTCCCTCAATTATTATAAAGGTCAAAATTAATGAAATGAACACATTTTTACAAATTTTGACCTAATAATTAAAAATATGTTATTTATGTTTCAACGTTATATTCATATTACCAGTATAATTTAATTTCAAATTAATTCAATAATTATAGATGAAAATTAGTTTTTTAGAAAAATGTATTTTTATGTATAAAAATATTTTTCTAACATACTAAAGTTTAAAATTAATTCCAAGGAATATAATTGTATTATTATTAATAAAAATTAACTAATTAAAAATTAAGACTAATCAAAAATATAATATGTCTTTGTAAACACTTTAAAAGAAAATATAGTTTTTAATAAAAATCTATATTTTTTACTATTCATTGAAAAATAAACATTTTCATAAAAATACCAAAATTACACCATAATAAAAGATTGATATATTAATTTAAAAAATGATACAATGTTTAGAAAATATAATTTTCAAAAAATTTAGAAATTAATTTTATTATCCTCTCCAAAAAATTAATAAAAATCATTTTTCAAGGAAATTATTTTTTGAAAGATAAAATGAATTTACACAAAATGAAAAGCATATTACCTAATAATTAATAAATAAATTTGTATTATGTTTGAAATTTATACATATATATAAAAATAAAATTAATTATATTCAATCCCACTAATTCAATAACTAAGTTATAATTGTAATATTTATATATTAATATTTCATCATTCGTTTATGCTCAGTCTTTTCTGTAGTATATGATATTGAATATAGAGTTATTTTAAAAATTCTTAGTGTTAAAATAAATAAATTCTATAAAATGTAATATATATGAGAAAGTATCATATTAATTTTTTTAGTACAAAAAATTAGATTGTTCTGGATTTTAAGTGCACACATAGAGTGAATAAGGACCCAAGGTAAGGGGTTTCACGTCTCAAATTTCTTCCCTTTAAACTTGTTCTATATTTACCAATTGTTTCCTATAATATGGTGTATAAATTTCCATGGATTTTATTTTATAATATTTCTCATCGAACTCAATGTATACATATATTTATATATTTAATTCATGTTATTTATTTCATGGGTTTTGTGACAAACCAACCCCAGTCATCATCTGACCAACACCCAAACTGACAAACCAAATACTTTAGGGGAATCCCTATCCCCACCCCCCCCCCCCACCCAGAAGAAAAAACATCATGAGTTTCAATAATAACAACTAGGTATGATTTTATCCCCTATAATTCAAATATAAACATTACATCCAAAATTTTCATACCAAAGTGGAAACAAAAACATTGGTTAACAAAATAATATCAATAAATAACCATTTCATACAATAATACAAAATTATAATGGAAGTAAAATGAAATAAAATATATGACTAAAGAGGATATAATATTATCCAAATGGTTATATGAATCATATGGACCAGTCACCATCTCCATGTGACACTCAAGTCACTACTATGATCCCAAAAACCAACTACATACAAAGGAAGATGGCACCAAATCAAATGAAAAATCTAATACCTAGAGAGACCTTAATAATTCATAAAGACTACATACCAACCATTTTGATTTTTTAGAATGTGATATGAATCATGTATGATATATCCATGTGTCCATTTCATTCCTATTATAAAAGAAACCAAAACTCATAGTTTTAATAATAATTTAGAAAAATAGATTTAAATTTTCTGTTAAATAATATAGGAACAAAAAAAGGACTTTGAAATTTCTCAAATTAAAACTTTTATAAAACATTAAATAAGGTGGTATTATAAGAACACATGAAATTTTCATGTTCCAAACATTTACCTTTAAAAACCAACACTTTTGAGGATAAACCCACACATGGATTGAAACATTTCCAAAGCATGTCAACCAAGAACTTCAAATGAAAAAACAATTTCCCCTTTTTACATAAAATTATTTTAAAAAACCAACACAAAGTCAAGCAAAGAAATTATGGAAATAATAATAAATCACTACAATAGAAGGTCGCAAATAATGAAAATAAAATTGATGGAACAAAACTAGTCAACAAAAATGCTAAAAAATAATAGGATCAACACATCATGAAATTTCATCTAAGTAACAATCATTTCACATGAAAATATATATAATAATAAGTCCAAAATAGGATAGATATCATGAGTCATCACCACAAGGAATACAAGGATAGCATAGGACATGCAATGGTAGACCAACTACTGATAGGTAAATAATCTCACATCTGAAAACTAAACCACTCTCAACTAGTATCATTAGTGACCCTCCTAAGCTAGGTATTACATTAAACTTGGGGAAATAATCTAGTTTTTAAATATCAATTATCCTAACAACATCCCTACATTTCTTACATATTTTCCTTAGTCACCCCATATAATAATAAATAAGGTGGTCCATGAGAAAAAATCTCATCTCCACACAATAAAAAATCCCAAAGTGCTAAAAATAAAATCAAATCATTACAATCTCAAATATTACTCTTATAAATAGCTTCTATATATATTCACAACGAGAATCAATCAATGAAATACATCACATAACTTTACAAAATATCATTAACAATCTGAAGGGGCTCAATAGGGGTGAAAAAATAATAAAACAATCAATACATAATAAAGTTACAACTGGGACTTCATCTTGTCATATATAGCTTATAAATTTGAAATTAATTTTCAAAACAATTTTGAATCGAGACACAATTCCAATGCAATCGTGGTCAAAAATATTCACAATCAAACAACCAAAGTTAAAATCCATTTGTCTTTATAAAACAACACCACACCTTTTAAATAAGGGGATCCTTTGAACACATAAATAGAACCCCACTTTGAAACCCCATATTTTATTAAGAACCAAAGAAAAACTATTTTTCTCAGTTAAATACATCTTTTTAATTTTATCAAACATTTAAAATACATAAAATACCATTTTAAAACCATTTTATGTAGTAATAATTAATTAACCCATTTTTCAAAGGAAAAAACCTAACCAAGAATTAAAAACCTTGTAAAAATACAAACAAGATATCATATAAATATTCGCATTAATTAAAAAACATTTTTAAATGCTCATTAAATCATAAAACTATTAAATAAAATTCAATTAAAAGGAAAAATTTTCTTATTGTGGTGGAATTATATCAGCATCAATAAAAAACAATAGATTAGCTCTCAATGGGGGAATAACAACCCCTAAAAATAAACACCACAATTTTAGAACAACCCTATACATGTAAATAATCCAAACATGACCACTAAGGTTATAGGAGAAGATGAAAATTGGATAAATCCATAGAATAAGGAGATGCAGACCCTAAACATTCATAATAGGTGAGGAATCATCAAGAAACCACTTAAAATTTCACTTGGAGGTTTTTGGGAGAGGAAGACAAGCCTATGGAAGGCCACTGAGTATGGGAAAATGAGTGTGAGATATAAGGGGAGAAACATTAATTAAAAAGGACCCAAAAGGAAAACATTACCTTTCTTCGAGAGGGTTTCACCTCATGCCTTCATAGTTAAACAAACTGTTAATTTTCCATTTAGATCACAACATTCAAGAGCTACGTGGGTTATACTATTAGGTAGTAAAGTTCGATTAACAATGTGTTTCAACATTATGTCCAATAAAAGGTCCCCAAACCTTCACATTTTAAACCCAAAATGCCTCTAACTCGATGGGATATACCATAAATCATATAACCCCATATAAAACTAACACATGGGGTGTCACAAATTCTGCACCATTCCACTTTATTCCCCTATAAATTGGTTAGAAACGTAAGAACAGTGGGAATTCTAGTACTACCTTTCTTCTAGAGAAGACTCGACTACGAGACATCACCCCAAAACTCAAATATTGGGACACAAGGCATGAAAATCCAATTACTTAAGATATTCATGACTGAAATATTAAAAACATGCCAAATAAAAAATTCATTATGAGTCCTAAGAGGTGGACTCCTCATTAAATGAAAGTGAAGATACAATTAAACATAACATTTGGATAATTAGTCTGATAACATTCCTTTATATAAAAAATATCATGATATCCATCATGACACCTAAGATACTCCTGGATAAAAAAATCATTGGATAGACCACAAACACCACTTATGAATGATTTGAGGTCACTAGATCCAAACAACAGCACATCCCAACTAAAGGAATCCCAAATGATCACTCTATAAGAATGGGAATAATATATTGAGACCTAGCATAGTTCTACCCACTATTTATAATTTCTCAATACTAGTGTAAAATTAGTTTATTGTACCATAAAGGGTGATCATAACAGAAGAGATAGGATTATACTAACCAAGACAACCTACTCCAAACACCATAATATCGATGATCCTTGAGAATAACCCAATAATCACTATACCTAATCACTAATAAAAATTCACTATATGAAACAAGATAGATAGACCAAAATGAACATGCCTCAACATGGAATTGGGTGGATCTAAACTTGTTTTATGAGACTATTCATTGGGTAACTTCTGGATAAACTCATGGGAAATCCACTCATGGATATCCTAAATAAAATACTATCCTAGTAACTCTCATATATTACCTAAAAACCAATAACTCTTCCCTTTTCCATTGCCTAAACCTAAGTAATATCCATGTTATCCATCAAAAAACCTCAATACATGGTGCAAATAATTAATAGAATACATCAAGAATCAAAAATTAATAAAAAATTAACATATCAAAAGATATGAATATGTGGTAAAAATCCATTTTACTTATTATATATAAAGGATCTAGGTACAAAAGTGAATGTAAAAGTTCAAACCAATAAGAAATATTACAAAAATAATATGCTCCAAAAATAATGATCAGCCTATACTCTCTAATAGAAGTGACAATAGAGAATATTGACTATATTCAAGTTAGGTATGAGAATTTTTCTAATGATCTACGACCATCTTAAAAAACATAAAATGTGACCATAATGGCCTCATGGATGGAAGGTATTGCTAGATGTAGGACAGGAAGATTGAATTTTCCTAGAACACCCACGTTGGAAACACACAAATGGATTCTTCTTCACTAAAAAAGTAATGGAATAATGAGAATATGGATTCTCATCCTTATCACCTCTATGTTTCCCCTTCTCTAAAAACAAATAATATTTACCATATCTAGTGGGAATAAAATCATCACCCAACATAGGTTGACCTACTAGTATTTCTTCAATGATTATGTACTTTCAAACTACTTCCACATAGGTATTCAATCTATAATAAAGTAATAAAAACAATTTTCTATATGAAGGACTATATAGAAGAACTATTGCATCTTTGAATCGTCTATATTCAGCTCTAAAGAAAATGGAACTATTCCAAATAAATATTTTACATAGTATCTCATTAAATGATCACCCTATATGATACCCAAAAACTAAATTTCCTTATCAACTCTCACTTATTTAAGAAAAAATCATTGAATTGAGGTAGCCATAAAATATTTCGAAGATAGATCCTTAAATGGTTCGGTTAGAATATCCATCTTCCACCACTCCAAGTTCAATCGTTATAAAAAGGGAATCATGCAGCTCACCCAATAGGCTATAGGGGTTTACAACTCGTCGAGAATCTCTTTAACATTGTCTAACAACTCAATTACCCCACTGGATCCAAGATAACCATATAATACTAGAGTATACTTGTTTAAAAACACTCATTCATGATCCCTAATCTGGGAATAACATAGATTTACCCCTCCATCATGAGTCTTGTTAGATTTAGATACTAGAAGTAAACTCTTATATCACTAGGAGAACTACTCATGGAATTCCTTATTGACATTTTGGTTCACTCTATGGGGTATAATTCAGATAAAGTCAAAAAAACAATCAATGAAATCACTATAAATTTAAACACAAATAGAAAAACAAAATCCAAAACAATCCAAAATTACAATCCCCCCAAAAAATATGCACAAGGGAACTAAATCTTAATGAAATTTAATCAAGGATACATAAAATATCCCTTTCCAAATCATACCCAAAATATTTGAAAACATTTTCTACCATATAGCCAGAGAATTTTGAAACATTAAACAAAAAAATTACTTTATTTTCTCAAATCAATTTCATTGAGATTAAAAAAAATTCTTAAAAACTACACAAATCACCCGAAAATTTTTTTTTCAAAAAATCTCTATGACTAAATCATTAAAATATTTATTTTAAATGATTATTCGAGGAACATTAAAACTAATAAACCCCACCCAAACATCCATGTAAAAATACCACTAACCAAAAAATAATCACAAATCAAAAAATGATATAAAACATAAAAATATAAAAAAATTATCTACTATACCCGATTTGTACAAACATTTTTTTAGGCCATCCACCGAAGATATGAGATCTTCTAAGAGTTATCTAGAATATTCCTCACATCATGAACATGGTTTGATAAATCGTGCAATACTTAATTCCCCCCAATTTCACCTGAAAATGATTACTTTCCCAAAAAATCACCCAAAATATCCATATAACACAAATGTGATTGAAACCTGCATCAAAATATCCTAAAAACAACCAACTATAAAAACCAAACTAAAAATAAAACACCATACCACACATGAAAAATCAAGATCTCACACATGGATGAGATGACCAACAACTTCTCTAGAACTACAATCTGATTCCAGGTGGTACTATATCCTTTATACCATGGACTCCAAAATAACAATAAGGTGAATATAAAAAACCAAGGCCCCTTTAAATAAAATATAAGCTTTGATATCATTTTGTAATTAACTAACTATAATCTCTGATACCATTATTCAATTAAGCAACCCAAACCACCATCTGAACTCGCACAAAAACAGTCACACCACATGCCTGGGGAGCAACCACATTCCCCCTAGATAATGGTAAGCATCAACGGTATTATGCATAACCATTGAGAAAATTATAACACTAAAGAATAAATACGCTAACATATATTCCAAACATTTCATATTGAAGAAGAAATAAAAAAATTGGAATCAAGATCATCTCAATAAACTGCATTGTTAGAAAAGAATACAAAAATACAAGGAAATAAAATTAAAAGAAATCAGCTGACCAAAGATGATGAAAAAAATAATCTAACCATTTCAATTAAACTAAAGGACCGGTTACTGTCTCCATGTGACACTAAAGTCGTCACCATGTTCCCAAAAACCATCTACTTCCCAAAGAAGATAGAACCAAATCCAACCTGAAATCCAAAACCTAAAGATACCTTTATACAACATGAAAAATGCATACCCACCATCATGAGTATATAGGTTGTGATATGAATCTATTATGATACCACCATGCGTCAGTTTCATTATTTTAATAAAATAATCCAAAACATCTATTTTTAAGAAAAAAATGTAGATAATTTTGTTTTCATTATTTCTTTAAATAATATAAGAATAAATAAAACAAGGAACATTCACCTTCTCAACTTAAAAAAAATTATATAACATTCCCTAATGAGGATTATTCAATTCTAATTACAATTTTAAGTGTCAATTATTTCTCTTTAAAACACCACACTTTTGAGAATAAAAATAGTCATGGTTCAGAACATTTCAGTTTCATGTCAACCAATAATGTCACTTGAAATATATTTCCCCCTTTTTTCATCAAATGAATTTACACACCCAACATAAAGGTAAGAAAGTGAACAAGGGAAACTATAATAAAACACCACCACATATGGTCACTAATAATTCCAATAATTGGATAGAATAAAACATCTGAACATCAAGATAAAACTATGAGAGGATAAACACATCAAGCAACTCCATCAAAGAAAAAATAATATCACATGACAATATAAATATATATATTAATAATAACTAACATATGATACATATCATGAGGCATCCCTACAAGGACTAATGGTATAGCCCATGAAAAATAAAGGTGAACCTATTATAGGAAAGTTAACAGTCTCACATTCATGAACAAAATGATTCTAAAAAATTAACATTGTTGATACCCTCTAACCAAATATTAAATTAAACATGGGGTGACTAGATAGTGCGTATATATCAACTATACAAACACCATCATAAAACATCCCACTTAGTATCCTCTGTCTCCACATGGAATAATAATGGTGGTGGTCCATAAACAACAACATTGTATCATGAAAATAACAAATACCCACAAGATAACACCATAATCAAATCCTTCCCACATCACATAATATCCTTAGAAAAATCTAAAATACATATCAACACCATGGATCACATCAAAAAAATATATCATATGTATTAACACAACATCTTCAATAAGAACAAGGTTTTCAACAAGGGTGAAATAAATAATAAACTAATCAAGACATCATAATGTGAAAAAAAGCCTTTATCTTTCCATATATAGCTTATACATTTATAAATACCTATTGAAAAAAATTCAATCCAAACACAATTGCAATAAAATCATGAGAAAAACAATCACAATCAAACATCCCATGACATGTTCTGTGTTTATTTATAAAAAACACCACCCATTAAAATAATATAACCCTTTAACCCCAAAATATAAAACCCACTATGAAAACAACATTTTGATTAAAAGATAATAAATGAGTTTTATTATCAATTAAATCCATATTTTGGATCTTATGAAACATTTATAATTCATAAAATATCATTTGAAAACCATGTTCCATAACACAAAGTATTCCACCCTTTTTTAACAAATTAAAAACACAACCAAGCTAGGAATACCTTTGAAAATACAAACTAGATATTATGTACATTATCACAATAATTAAAAAACACTTATAAAGAATCAAAACATCATGGAACTCTTAAATAAAATCTAATGAAATTGAAACAACTATCTCATGTGGGTAAATCATGACACCATAGATGGAAACCACTCTAATAGATCTCAAAGTAGGTCTCACATCACCTAGAAAGAACCATATCAATTTTAAAACAGTGATAGGCATGTTAGTTGGATGATAATGGCTAATATGTTTAGAGGATAAGGGAACAAATTGGATAAAACCAAATAATAATGAGAGGGCGACCCTAAACATTCAAACTTGGTGAAAAATTACCATGAAACCTTTTAAAAATACACTTAGAGGATCATTGAAGAGAGAGATAAGATAATTCAAGGTGCCCAGATCAGTGGGAAATGAGTATGGAAGCTATGGGAAGAACCCCTAATCAAAAAAGAATAAAATGGATAAACATACCCCACTTTGAGTGGATTTCATGATTTACCTGCGTAGTTAAACAAAACATGTGGTAGCCCTACATATCCCTACTATCAAGATCTTTATGGGATATACACTTAGGAAGCATGGTTATTTTAATCGTGAACTGAAATTATGAAACATAGAAAAATTCCACTAAAATTCACATCTTTATACTAAAGCACCTATAACTCGATGGGATAGACCATACATAAAATACCCCCACATAATATTTAAACTTGGGGTTTCATTAGTTCTGATTAAAAGATTACAAAATTCATAAGTGTTTTTGGTTGAATCAATTACTTTTCATTGAGTCAAAAACCATGTTCTTTTTATATGCTTATTTTAGTTTATTTGTTACATAATTTCACTACTCTATAATGTAATTAGTATTTTATATTATTGTAAATTAATTATTTAAATAAAAATATATTTCCTTGGTGGATTTAATTATCATTAAAAATATGATATTGTTAATAATATTGTTTTTCCTTTCTAATAGTTTTTTTTCAGCTATATCAATATTGTTTCATCCCACCAATGTTTCCCTTCAATATATGAATACCCTAATATGGTTTATCTATTAGAGTCTTAATAAATATCTTTATATATTTTCAATTGGAAAATATATTAATATTTATTATGAAATTCATTTGGATTATGATATTCTTTTAAAAATATTGAAAAGTTATTTTATATACTTATATTTTATCTTCCACTCCACATTTCAACTTATTTACCTTTATAAAGAGGCATTTATTTTTTTTAAAGGTTGGGGCTGAAGCCTCGTTTTTATTAATAAATCAAAGCAAAGACCGCTTTTTAACTGGGTAGAGGGAGACCCATAACATAGCTCGAAGGCCCAGTGGGCATGAAACCCATTACATAGCCCGTAGGCCCAAATTTTTGGCCAAATTCCTATTCTGTGAATAGTAACCCGGCTGCTACAGTACCCGCTAAAGTACCGCCACCGCTACAGTGCCTTGCCGCCGCTACAGTGCCCTGCCGATCAATAGTACCACCGCTGCTACAGTACCCGCTACAGTACTGCTACAGTAACCTGCGCCCAATGGGTTTTGAACCCCCATTTTTCATGTAGTATTACGGGGTGCTTACCACTAAGCCAAACCCCAACTAAATAAAGAGGCATTTATTAGTTCTTACATTATTTAAATAATTACATAATATTTTTCATTTTATATTTTTGAGATTTATTCATGAAATAAGGTTAAAAAATTATCAATCTTACCTTATTTACACAATAAATATTGTGAATCTGATTTTTTAATGTATTATATTATGGGGATATTTTTCACTACCAATTATTTTACTATTTTACGAGGCTCCCACTACAATATTTTATTATTTTAAAATGTAAATTCTTCCCCCTTTATGTTTTGAATTCACATTTTAAATTATACAAATAAAAAATTTCCATTTATTCTGGTGTTCTGATGTGAGTTCCTAGTTTTCTTCTAAATTTATTCTTTGTCTACCCTTTTATTATTTATTCATATTCTAATATATAAATAGTGATAAATCTCTATAAGATAAATTATAAATTATAACTTTTTTATTTTCTTAATTGTCCATCATGTATTTACATGATTTCTCTTCTAATGTATATACACATTTAACACTCAATATATAATTTTCTTGACAGATTTGGGTTCACCAAGATGACCATACATCAAATAATTTCCGAAATGATTGACTTAATTATATATTATATTTCTATATGGTGTAAATACAATATGTTTAATTTTATTATTTGAATGGAATTTTTCTAGAATGTTGTTTAATATAATTGAGTTCCCGTTTATACATAGTGGGTTTGTCATGTTGTGATTTTTATAGTATTTTGAGCATTACCATTTGGAATACTATTTGAAAATAATATTATTCCAATTTTCTTGATATGGGTTTTTTGATTTGATAATTGAAATCACATGTCACCCATTTGTATGATAATCAATATATAATAGGTTTTTTTATAATTATATATCACAAAAAAGTGGTGGGTAATGTTTTCATCTCTTGAGATACCATGTATGGTGCGCATGCAGTCAACTTATCACAAAATGTCATGTTTCCATCACAATGATCCTTCACTTTTTCTTATAATGTCGTTATTATTTTTTTAAAACATAATTATAATTCTTTGATATTATGATATATTTTCATTTTAAAATTTCGTTCGATTTATAATATCACATTATACCACCTAACTTTTCTGTGTTAACTCATCCTCATACCTTAGTTTTATTATTCTCATACTTAAAATTTGATCTTTTACATTGTTATGTTTCCCTTTTCCATTACAATAAAGGGATGTAATATTTATTATTTTTCTAGTAAAATATATTAAGTGAATAATTTGTGATTGATGTTTAATTTTTTTTAGGGATTAAGTATATCCAACAATATTGTGAAAAATTTACATTATTTGAGAAGGAATTAGTTATTATAATGATGAAAAATTTTGATAAATAATTTTCCTTAAATAAATTCTATGGAAATAACTTACATTTCTCGTAACACTAAACTAAAATAAGAAATTTCTTACCTTAACAAAATTATTAAATATTATCATTATATTATATCTATTAAATATCTATGTATCAATATAAGAAAAACAATATAAAAACTACAAAAAGGTATGATACAATAATGTTCTATTTTATGATTGGTGATACACTTTTTCAAAAAATATATTTTACTCATTAACTATGCTAATACTTAAATTAAACATTTCTCACTAGTATAATTTTTCATAAGTAAAATGGATTCCATAATTATAATCATAATTTCAAAATTATGTAAAAAATCCCATTTTGTTTTGGTGTATTTAAATTAGATTACTATGATTAATGTTAATTATAGTGACAATTGAGAAAATATTTTTTTCAAAGTTTCTTTTTATTAATATTTTGTTAATTTAATATATTTAATTAGATTATTATATTTTAAATAATTACTCTAATATTATTTTTAAACACATATATAATTATATTAATACATTTTTAATTTTTGATCAATGCTAAATAAGAATAGGAACACATAATTGTTAAATCATCACTTTTCTACAAAATAATATTTATTCTATATATAGAGTGTTTTGTTGTAAAATTTATTTTTATATTATTTAAAAATTATATTATACTAATAGATATTATATTTATTTTTAAAAAATTAAATCTTGTTTTTTTAATTTTATTAAAACATATGTTATTGGTGTAAACACTTCTTAACATATAAATGTATAGCATATTCACAAAAATATAATTTACATCACTTATAAAAGTTTATCACTTCTGTCATTTCAATGATCCACTTTCCATTAAAAATATAATTTATCCCCTTCCCCAATTTCCTCTCCTAAAATTCCATTAAATTTATTAAATCTCATTGTCACTATAAGATAAAGTAATCTATGAATTTTATTGTAAACTTTAAATAGAAAGTTATAACGCTCAACAAGAGTGTTACTTAATCCTTAATTATTTATTATTATTCATTCCCTTATACACCTATATAAACATATTTATATAATGAACTCGATATGATTAATATAATTAAGAGATATTATTTTAATTTAGAAATCATTATTTATTCTATCCCATCCACTTTGAATGATAAATGAACATTGATCGCGTATTTGTGTGGACTACTGCCTCCATGAAGCAACATATTATATCATTCAATGCCACCTCTCATCAATAGTAATAAGGATAAAATTTGAGAATAAATATTATATATATAATATAATTATTATTATTAATTCGTAAACATAATCCACCTTCACTCCCTCTCATTCGGTGCAAAATGAATGCATTAAGTGTCTGTTGTATGAATTATCGCCTCTACGAATTAATGTGTATCATTTTTCATCTAGTTTTTGAATTATTTATTAAAATATATTATAATTTTAATTACATTAAAAGTAAATAATTAATAATTTTTTTATTATTTAATAATGATAATATTTCAAAATAATCTAATAATGGATTAACTATGGGATGTTCATGTTTGAGTATATCTAACAGCCAACTTGAACAATGCTACAAAACATTATCAAGAATTAATATGAAAACATAAAAATAACATAATTAAAATTTAATACACATATAATTATTTTTTTATGGTTCTGAAAAGGTTTTTTTAATTATTTATCATGTTATTTAAATATCATCTTTAATTTCTGAAATAACCAAAATAAGTCGACATTGATTCAATTTTCATAGAACAAAATTAAAAAATATGGAAAGAGATAGAAAATTTATTAATAAATTAAAAACATATATTCAATTAAATTATATTAAATAGGAATGATATTTTTAATATCAATTACTAGTTTTCAGAATCAACATTACAAATATAGTTGAATCAATTAAAAAATACTAACACCTGATGATAAAGATAAACCATAATTAATTAAAATATTTTCCTTAAATAGTTTCAAGTGAATTAGATAAAAATAAATATATATATATATATATGATTAATAGCTATTTGATTAATATAGTTATGTTTTTTATAGTTGTTTTGAGTGTGATAAAATAATAGTAAGTCCAAGGTACTGATTTTATCTACTCATTTTTTGATTCAATGCATCATAGTCTTTCTTACTTGAATATAATTTTCATTAATTATTTATCCTATTATTTAACTATTTTAAAAGTTATTTCCACTTGTAGAATATCAAAATTAATTCTCATTATCATTAACCACTTCTTTATATATATATATATTTTGAAACATTAATAAAATTTTTGTAAGAATAACTCCCATTCTTACTAATGAATCTTTATCATACATGTCCATATTTTTTCTGAAAAAAAAGTGTTTTATTTAAAAAAATCCAAATGTTTTTTATTATATATTTCCTATATTTTAACATTACTATTTTATTAAATTAATATCTTTCAACAAATATTCAATGTACCATTTTCCTTAAATTGACCTAAAATGCACAAAAATGGTCTACTTTTCATTATTTACCCCTATAGATTTATCAGTTTTATATTTATTTTATTTTATAGGATTTTTTGTTTATAAGTATTTATAATGAAGTTTTTAATAGTATTATATTTCAATTCTCAAATAAATTTGGATGTAATTTTGACATCTTTTTTTCAAATAATATTTGAAAGGTTTTGTGGAAAATTTTGGTATTTTCACTTCTATTTTTACTCAAATGTTTATATATCATTATGTGATGTTATTATCAACCTTTAAATTATATTATTATATGATTCATTTTTTAAAATTTTCTTTTTTTATTTCTTTTGATTTATTAAATTCTTGTTATGTTATATCTTTAGAAAAATTAAGAGAACCATTCTCATTCAAGGGTTTCTTTATGATATGATGATGATTTATTCTAAATGGAAAACTTTGTGGATGATGAAAGATTGGGTCATATATATCCCTCCAATGTATTTTCATAAGTTGATATCCATTGAGATACTCAAGTATTAACAAAATATTTGATGAGGGAATAATTAAATTCCACACATTTTCACGCATGGACAAAAAGAGTCTGTTCAAAAAGGTATGGGAATAATGAGTTTTTACATAAATTTTTCCCTTTAATTATAGTTGGTCCACATTTCCAAGGAGTTTATAAAATTATTACACATTTTAAATTTTTCTCAAGTTATTCTAATTTTCCAAAATGATATTCATTTTCAAGATTTGCTATGTTTTCATGTTACGCCTTATTTGTTAAAATATTTTTCACTCTTATGTTAACATCACATGTTTTAACACTATTGAGATTTATTTTGACCCATATCATATGTTTTATATATAATTAATGATATTTTAATAATTATATGTTTCATTAATATATTTTTTATTATCATGTATTTTCTTATGATCTTTTAATTTGATATGTATCATCTCCTCATGTTCTCCTTCATGTTTATGATCTCATAAATTATGACAGGTTTTCCCTTATTGAGTATCTAAGCTCACCTATTTCTTATGATTCCATCCCCTAGGTTTTGAGAATGATTATATAATTTGATATTTTTAGAAAATGGTCTAGAGAAGCATGTTTATAGATAAACCATCACAATTATTGTAAAATAAGATTCTTTTTTATAAAATATCAATAACACGTAACCTTTAGGTTATTAGGTTGTGATACTATTTGTGTGATAAATTATTCAAATAATGTAATTTATATATTATTAATTAATAATTATCTTAGGTATATATCATTGGTATCAAGGTCAGATTTAGGTATTTCTTATATTAGTTTATTTATTTTACAAATAATACTAGTGATCATTACTAAAAAGCCTAAGGATATGTCTAAACAGAACAAATAATCCTAGTATTTTAAAAAAAATTATAGTGTAGGTGGTTTCCTAGAAATTAAATCTCTGTCTGTGTAAATGATTATGGATGTGGGTATGACACATATCCACCTAGTGTTAATCACGCTAAAAAGGTTTGGTGGATCATTGACTTGACCTTCATTATTATAGCATCCCTCCTTTTTATCAAATAAACATTCATTACATTTTACAAAACCGAGGATCTTTAGGGTTTAGTGTCTTGGAAACTAGGAACTTAAAACATGAAAACATAAAACATTCTTCTTAAACACTTGAAGGCTTCTCCTCATGTTCATCCTAGGTTCATTACTACATCTCATAACCTGGGGACATACATCAAAAGAAAGGGTGAGCATAAGGCCCAGTAATAGAAAAAAGAGAAACATTTTACATGTGAACTTGAGATACTTCAATAAGGCCATGAAAAGAACTTTAAGGCATGAGAAAGAAATCGTGAGGCATATCATAATAAAAATAACATTTTTCATAACTTTAAGATGTGGCTACATCATTTAATATAGACAATCATGAACATATCACCAAGGTTTATCTCCAAGGTGTCATTACAAAAAATTACCAAGGTTATTCACCAAGATATCGTGAAAATTGTAATCTCTAATGGTTACATCATTACCCAATGCAATGGGGCGCTGTCAGGGCGCACCCTTAAATTGTAATCTCTAGTGGTTACATCATTACCCAATGCATTAGAGCGCTATCAGGGAACACCCTTAAATTTTCCTTTATTATAATGTGAGCCACGTATATCATCATCAATCATTTCATAAACAACCCATATACCATAAAATAAATGGGTTTCCTTTCATCGTCATAACGTTTTAAAAACTGCTTTTAAAGACATGATCTTTATGTCACTTTAAACCCATGAAAAGGGAAAGCGGGTTTCATGTATGTAAATCCCAGAATTTAAAATAGAACATTTTGATATATATATGTGAATAACCCTATAGAAATATGCTCTTTGAGTATTCACTTAATAACATAAAATAATTTTGAGAAAAGAGAGAGGCATTTTGAGACGAAAATCCTGCAGCATAACGGCTACGTTTCGGGGTTTTAGATAACATTGAAAGAGAGGGGACATGGGTCAAACATTCATAAATGACCCATAAAACAGTAGAGGGACAAAATATAAGGGATTTAAGAACATGGTAACTAAATTTGAAAATATACCATATGAAATGAAGAATATTAAAGGAAGACAAAAATAAGATTTCTCTTGTGAGAATTCGGCAGCCTAACGGTGTCACTTAAACATCAACAAAAATGAATTGACATGTTCAAATAGGGTCTCTCATCATATGAACATAAGAGTCCAGTATGATAGATATAGAGATAATACCCCAACATAATAGAAAGTAACTTGAAATACTTGACGAGAAAGTAGAACTTTGAAAAAGAGAAGGGTGAAAGAATCCCTCAAAAATATGGCAGCCTAACGGCGCCACTTAAAACTTAAAAAAACATGAATTGACAAGGTCAAATAGGGTATCTCATCATATGAACATAAGAGTCTAGTATTATAGATATAAAGATCATACCCCAACATAATAGAAAGGAACTTGAAATACTTGACATGAAAGTAGAACTTTGAAAAAGAGAAGGGTGAAAGAATCCCTCAAAAATTCGGCAGCCTAACGACGCCACTTAAAACTTCAAAATTCTGAATTGAAAAGATAAAATGGGGTATCTAATCATATGATCATAAAATATCAGTATGATAAATCTAGAGATCATACCCCAACATGATAAAAACGAACTCGAAATACTTTACATGAAAATAGATCTTGCAAAATGAGAAGGGAGAAAGAATCTGTTACAAAAATTTCTGCAGCCTAACGGTGCCACTTAAAACTTCATAAAACGAAATAATGAGAGTAAGAGGGGATCTCTCATTATATGAACACAAAAAGGGCAGTAAGAGGAGTATAAAAGAACATCCTCCAACATAAGAACATGGAGCATAAAAGGAATGATATAAAAGAGATCACTTGAAAAGAAAGAGAGGGGTCGGATCCCTTACCTTAAAATGCAACTCTTAATCCTCAAAGGATGGGACCTTGAGGGCTTGGGGGCACCTTGGGAGGACTCCTTGGGAGGTAAGGATACCAGAACTTAGTTGGGGAAGAGTGGGGAGTCGAATGGATGAGAGGAGGTCTTGGTATTTATAGGGAAAGTGAGGGGACAAGGCATTAATGGCCAAGGGACACCTCACATGTGCTTTTCTCAAACCCATGTGCTCTCCCTTGGCATTTACTAGGGAGTTAGGCCACATGGGTCCCCCAAAACAATAATTCATCACCCTTGGCCGGACAACCCTTAAAATATCTCATGACATCATCATGAAACAGTTATGATGTCATTAAACATACCGAAACCCTAAAACTGTATTTTCACTATTCACTGAAAATTCAACTTTCTCAGAAAGATCCCAAAATTTTACCTTAATAAAATATCAATGCTCTGATTTCAAAAATGAACTCCATTTTATAAAAATAATTTTCTAAATATTTTTATTTTATTTTTTAAATAAATACACTATTCACCGAAAATTCATTTTTTCAGAAAAAACCCCAAAAATTACCATAACATAATATTGGTGCTCTGAGTTCAAAAATGAAATCCATTTTATAAGAATAATTTTCTAAATATTTTTAATTTAATTTTTAATTAAAAAACACTATTCACCCGAAAAAAAACTAATACTTGAATAATAATTTATGAAACCGTTATTTAACCATTTTATTGAATCACATTACTTAATCAAGGTGCCTAGATTATTTTAAAACTTTCTTTAAGTGAGATTACTAATCCATTTGGTCATATTACTAATCCTAATCATAAAATCACTATTCATAATTTACTATTCATCAAAAATCAAGTTGATCTTATTAGACTCCAAATTTTGTACTGAACATAATTGTAGAAGACCATTTTTTGAAAATCATTACACATTTTTAATTATTTAAGGTTTACATAAAAATTTTTAAAATATCCTTTTTCTAAAATTCATCAAAAATATGCATACTATATTTATCCGGTCATTTGAAAATTCATAAACATCATAATAAGAAGAAATCCCAATTTTTATTTAAAACAAAGGATTACACAAGGTAGTTGCGGTCTTCTTACATAGCCCTTTATCACACCAGCATAGGACCTAAGTGTAAGGTGTGCTAAGGTGAGAGAGTCTGAGGGAGGCTCGGCCAACATTCCCCGAGTAGTAATTTCTATCAGTTTGAACTTCTCGCGAAGGTGATTCCGTTCTAGCTTCACATGATGAAGTTCGGCTTGGGTTTGGTCCAGAGCAAAGCCTAATGGTGCTACCTCCTTCCCAAGTTCTATTAGATGGGCTTCGATCGGTCCAAGACAACTAGGTGAGGCCATCGAATCTTCTTTCTATAATAATTAACCAAGATTACTTGTATTTAGAGACAATAATCAAAATATTTTGTTCACAGTGGTCATATTGACCGATGGTCATATAACAGTCAGAACCCAATAGTCTCATTTTAATTATAATCATGTTTATCAAATAAAACATTTTTGTTGAGTATAAAAATAAAATAAAATAACACATGAAATTAGGAAACAAGATTTATTCCAAATTTCAGGCCGTTACAATCTTCCCCCCTTAAGAAATTGCATCCTCGCAATTTTAAAAATTGGGTTTTGAAATTTCATTGAAAGTCCCACCTTGAAAAAAGAGCCAGTGACGCCATTACTTTAAAATAAAGAAAAGGAAGTACAAAGGCCACCCGAGTTTACTCATACTAGGATTCCATGTAGGAAACATGGACATGGAGGAGAAAACAAAGGGTCACGTACTAAAGGAGAGTGATAGAAAACATGATTAGGAGGAAGTTAACCACCAGAAAATCCCAAAATTATGATGTGTGAAAACGGTCTTTGATTACCTGGTAGGAAACATAAACCAACAACATTTTTGTTTTACGTTCCTTTTCATAACTTTGAGGAATTCATTTACAACATAGAACAAAAACATAAGGAAATATATCTACCTTCATGTAGAGTTTCATCCTTTAATAAGTTTCTACCCAAAACTAATCTTTTCTCCAAACTATGAGCATTCAAAACTACTTGGTCTCATCAAAACACAAGAATCATCTTTTAGAGAATCACATAATCCACAAAAGATTAACTATCTATTTCTTTTATCTTTAAACATTATCCCAAAAACCGAAAGGGTAAGGTAAAACAACTCTTCAAAAAGAAAGAATCCCATAGGAATGGAAACTACTTTAAAATATTCAAAGATCCATGGTACTACCCAAAGTTCATCATAGTCCATTCCATAAATAACGGTCCTTAATATTCCTCAAAATAAACCAAACTAAGATTGAAACCCAAATACAAGAAGGATTTGATAACATAGTCTTCAAAATAAACATCATTGTTCATCTCCAAACAACATCAACCACTCCTAACATATTATAACAAAAGTATCTAACCCAAAAATATTTAACCCAAGATAGGTTAATCATTCCCATAAGTAACCTAAATTACTATAAGTCCACCTTAAATTCATCGATTCTTATAAGTCAACCTTACTCCTCAATGAAAATACCGTTGTAATCTATTTACCTAGATCATATAGGGTCCCCAAAATAGTGAATGTCTTCCAAAATAAAAATCATATTTTAATCCCCTAATCATCCATGTCATATTAATACGACAATCGTCGCATTTCCTATCACATTGGTTGTTGGGACATGTTCTTCCATTTCCCACCATTTTCTAAGAAGAGAAAGCATAATTAGGGGCTTAAGTACTTAGCCAATAATCATGAAAAGGAACTGAAAGCATATAAGGATAACTTGTAGAAGAAAAGTATACCCTAACTTGTGATCCCCTAGGTTCCAATCTAGGTTATCCATGATCATATATTCTTATGTGAATCTTTATTTTATTTTCTCTTTGTTCCTTTAACAATGGTTCATACCAAGCTTATGAATTTACCAAAGCATATCCATCGGGAGTGTCGTAACCAAGAGTGCAGCAAGGCCCATTGTCGTGTACCAGTTCCCGTTCGAGTCTAGCTCAAAGCAGTGTTTTCGGGTTTTACCCCTATGTACATCTGTGCCAGATCCACCTCCACCTGCTCCTATCCAGACAGGGATGTATTTTCTTGGAAACCCCTTACTCAATACTCACCAAAATACCAAGAAGATTTCTTATATTTTAACTTTTCTATAGGCTTCTTCCTAAATTTTTCCTATCCTAATTTCCACAAATAACTAAACTATCCTTTGATACCAACTATAGCATCCCGCCTTTTTATCAAATAAACTTTCATTACATTTTACAAAACTGAGGATCTTTAGGGTTTAGTGTCTTGGAAACTAGGAACTTAAAACATGAAAACATAACACATTCTTCTTAAACACTTGAAGGCTTCTCCTCATGTTCATCCTAGGTTCATTACAGCATCTCATGACCTGGGGACATACATAAAAAGAAAGGGTGAGCAGAAGGCCCAGTAATGGAAACAAGAGAAACATTTTACATGTGAACTTGAGATACTTCAATAAGGCCATGAAAAGAACTTTAAGGCATGAGAAAGAAATCGTGAGGCATATCATAATAAAAATAACATTTTTCATAACTTTAAGATGTGGCTACATCATTTAATATAGAAAATCATGAACATATCACCAAGGTACATCCCCAAGGTGTCATTAAAAAATATTACCAAGGTTATTCACCAAGATATCATGAAAATTGTAATCTCTAATGGTTACATCATTACCCAATGCAATGGGGCGCTATCAGGGCGCACCCTTAAATTGTAATCTCTAGTGGTTACATCATTACCCAATGCATTGGAGCGCTATCAGGGCGCACCCTTAAATTTTCCTTTATTATAATGTGATCCACGTATATCATCATCAATAATTTCATAAAAAACCCATATAGCATAAAATAAATGGGTTTCATTACATCATCATAACGTTTTAAAAACTGCTTTTAAAGACATGATCTTTATGTCACTTTAAACCCACGAAAAGGGAAAGCAGGTTTCATGTATGTAAATCCCAGAATTTAAAATAGAAAATTTTGATATATATATATATGTGAATACCCCTGTAGAAATATGATCTTTGAGTATTCACTTAATAACATAAAATAATTTTGAGAAAAGAGAGAGGCATTTTGAGACGAAAATCCTGCAGCATAACGGCTACGTTTCGGGGTTTTAGATAACATTGAAAGAGAGGGGACATGGGTCAAACATTCATAAATGACCCATAAAACAGTAGAGGGACAAAATATAATTGATTTAAGAACATGTTAATGAAATTTTAAAATATACCACATGAAATGAATAATATTAAAGGAAGACAAAAATAAGATTTCTCTTGTGAGAATTCGGCAGCCTAACGGCGTCACTTAAACTTCAACAAAAATGAATTGAAAAGTTCAAATGGGGTCTCTCATCATATGAACATAATAATCCAGTATGATAGATATAGAGATAATACCCCAACATAATAGAAAGGAACTTGAAAGACTTGACATGAAAGTAGAACTTTGAAAAAGAGAAGGGTGAAAGAATCCCTCAAAAATTTGGCAGCCTAACGGCGCCACTTAAAACTTCAAAAAAAAACATGAATTAAAAAGGTCAAATAGGGTCTCTCATCATATGAACATAAGAGTCCATTATGATAGATATAGAGATCATACCCCAACATAATATAAAGGAACTTTAAAGACTTGACATGAAAGTAGAACTTTGAAAAGGAGAAGGGTGAAAGAATCCCTCAAAAATTCGACAGCCTATCGACGCCACTTAAAACTTCAAAATGGTGAATTGAAGAGATAAAATGGGGTCTCTCATCATATGATAATAAAAGATCAGTATGATAAATCTAGATATCATACACCAACATGATAAAAAGGAACTTGAAATACTTTACATGAAAATAGATCTTGCAAAATGAGAAGGGAGAAAGAATCTGTTACAAAAATTTCGGCAGCCTAACGGCGCCACTTAAAACTTCATAAAACGAAATAATTAGAGTAAGAGGGGATCTCTCATTATATTAAAATAAAATGTTCATTAAGAGGAGTATAAAAGAACATACTCCAACATAGGAACAAGGAGCATAAAAGGAATGACATAAAAGAGATCACTTGAAAAGAAAGAGAGGGGTTGGATCCCTTACCTTAAAATGCAACTCTTAAACCTCAAAGGATGGGACCTTGAGGGCATGGGGGCACCTTGGGAGGACTCCTTGGGAGGTAATGAGACTATAACTTTGTTGGGGAAGAGTGGGGAGTCGAATGGATGAGAGGAGGGCTTGGTATTTATAGGGAAAGTGAGGGGACAAGGCATTAATGGCCAAGGGACACCTCACATGTGCTTTTCTCAAACCCATGTGCTCTCCCTTGGCATTTACCATGGAGTTAGGCCACATGGGTCCCCCAAAACAATACTTCATCACCCTTGGCCGTCCAACCCTTAAAATATCTCATGACATCATCATTACACAGTTATGATGTCATTAAACATACCGAAACCCTAAAACTGTATTTTCACTATTCACTGAAAATTCAACTTTCTCAGAAAGATCCCAAAATTTCACCTTAATCAAATATCAATGCTATAATTTAAAAAATTAACTCCATTTTATAAAAATAATTTTTGAAATATTTTTATTTTATTTTTTAAATAAATACACTATTCACCGAAAATTCATTTTTTCAGAAAAAACCCCAAAAATTACCATAACATAATATCGGTGCTCTGAGTTCAAAAATGAAATCCATTTTATAAGAATAATTTTCTAAATATTTTTAATTTAATTTTTAATTAAAAAACACTATTCACCTGAAAAAAACTAATACTTGAATAATAATTTATGAAACCGTTATTTAACCATTTTATTGAATCACATTACATAATCAAGGTGCCTAGATTATTTTAAAACTTTCTTTAAGTGGGATTACTAATCCATTTGGTCATATTACTAATCCTAATCACAAAATCACTATTCATAATTTACTATTCATCAAAAATCATGTTGATCTTATTAGACTCCAAATTTTGTACTGAACATAATTGTAGAAGACCATTTTTTGAAAATCATTACACATTTTTCATTATTTAAGGTTTACATAAACATTTTTAAAATATCCTTTTTCTAAAATTCATCAAAAATATGCATACTATATTTATCTGGTCATTTGAAAATTCATAAACATCATCATAAGAAGAAATCCCAATTTTTATTTAAAACAAAGGATTACACAAGGTAGTTACGGTCTTCTTACATAGCCCCATATCACACCAGCATAGGACCTAAGTGTAATGTGTGCTAAGGTGAGAGAGTTTGAGGGAGGCTCATCCAACATTTCCCGAGTAGTAATTTCTATCAGTTTGAACTTCTCGCGAAGGCGATTCCGTTCTAGCTTCACATGATGAAGTTCGGAATGGGTTTGGTCCAAAGCAAAGCCCAATGGTGCTACCTCCTTCCCAAGTTCTGTTAGATGGGCTTCGATCGGTCCAAGACTACTAGGTGAGGCCATAAAATCTTCTTTCTATAATAATTAACCAAGATTACTTGTATTTAGACAAAATAATCAAAATATTTTGTTCACAGCGGTCATATTGACCGATGGTCATATAACAGTCAGAACCCAATGGTCTCATTTTAATTATAATCATGTTTATCAAATAAAACATTTTTGTTGAGTATAAAAATAAAATAAAATAACACATGAAATTAGGAAACAAGATTTATTCAAAATTTTGGGCCGTTACAATTCTAGTGTGTGATGAGTGGTCCTAAGACTGAACACCTGGATAGAAACTCCAGGGGGGATATGATTTTGGTGATTTAAATTATATTTTTGAATAGTCATAAATAATTTGAATATAGAAATTTTATAGCTAGAAAACTAAAAAATGAATAGCCTATATTGAAACCTAGAAAATAATAGGTCTGTATTTGAATATAATTTTTTAAATTCCACTTTAAAAATTTATAGTTTACTTATTTTGCATTGATTAATTTTACTATACCCATTCCAAAATTCCATTTAGATAATATAATGATAGTAACACAAATTAATTGAGGTAATAATGGGTGTTATAGACAATTTGGATACTGCCCTATCATGATTGAACCCGATGGGGATAAATCCAAAACTAACCCAATCTCGCCTCTATAGACCAAGGTAAGTGACAATCATTGAAAAATAGTAAATAATATTTGAGTTCTTTTCCTTATGTACTTGTACAGACACACCCAACCATCTCCATGAAAAAATGCATAGGAATAATAATAAAAGATACAACAACTATAGAATAAACCATAAATGTGGATGCTCTAGGGAGTATAATTTTATGATAGTGTAAACTAAAAAAGTAATATTAAAAATTGAACACTCAAACAGAAATATGTCCTAAGATGAAAAAATTGGAAAAATTAAATGCTATGATATCTCAGATCTGAATCTCCAAGCTCTGACCACCATATGCGGTAAAATGCACTAGATACCCTTATGATCCTCTATATTATTTGTTGACCTATCCATCGTCTATATAATACATGACACGTACAGGAATAGCCCATATAGGGGTGAGTATATACATACCTAGTAGGATGCCATAAAAGTTGTAGCGGGAAAGTAAGAGACACGATATGAGTATAAAGATCAACCGATAAGAAATGGAGATTCAAAATCTGAAAAAATGGATACAAATATATATATATATATATATATATATATATATATATATTCTCAAAAAAATAATACCAAAAGAGAGAGAAATGGGATCTTCATATCATTACTTGTCCCATGAAATAGTGCCAACAGTTCTATGACCCAACATTGATTCCCATCATCACATATGTCTGTCTATAGGTGTAATCATGTGGTGGTACCACACCTATCCACTATGACACACAATCATGGGGAAACAACCTCCATGAAGAGGACTCACACCCTAGTTTGATAGGGAGCTCCAAATAGTGTTAGGAGGACCTACACTTTATCAGCTAGGGGGTACAACTCAGTAGATAGGGGAATCACACCCTATCCTTCATAGGGGGAACCACTCAGTAGATAGAGGAACTGTACCCTAACGAAATAGGGTGTACGACTCAATAGATATATGAACCACACCCTAACTCCATAGGGGTACCTCTTAGTAGATAGAGGACTCACACCTTAATGTTATGTGGGGGTACCACTCAGTAGATAGGGTACCCACACCTTAACACCATAGAGGGTTCCACTCCATAGATAGAGGACCTACAACCTAACACCACTAAAGAGTACCACTCTATAAATAGAGGATCCTCACCCTAACACTATAGTGGGGTACCACATAGTGGATGGAATAATTTCACCTTAACGCCATAAGGGGTACAAATCAGTGGATAGAGGAACCAGACCCTAATGCTATAGGGGGTACTACTCTATGATACTATATTATCACTACTGTCATTTAGCAACGTTTCAAAACATTTCATGCCCAGAAAATCATTCATCATATCTCAAAATCCTCTATAAATACAAAAATATCATTCTACACAAAGAAACACTCTTGATAGGCCACTCATGGGCTAAAATATGGGTATTAATGAATAAGATGTGACAGGTATAAGTTTCTTCAAAAATAAAGTTGGGTTACACTGTGTGTGTGAGTATCTACATGGTTTGTGGTTCTAGTCTGCTTTCTCTCTATTTCCTTATTGGAACATATATTACATCCCATGTATACTTACACGGTGTGTAATGGGGCTAAAATTCATGCCTTAGACACCAGGGTTCTTTCCCATTCTATTAGACATGTATGTGTACTGTGGATATGTCTATGTACCCTGTCAGTGTCTATATAGGCACATTTCATGTGCAATACCATACAAATCATGTTACGGCCAAGCCGGAACACAATGTGTGCCACCTACGTAAGCTCGTATACTCATTGAGGTACACAGTGTGCCTCCCCCTATAGAGGGTTTCTGTGGCCACATTGGATCCTAGGAGTGTACCATCTATGAACACCTAACCTTTTATCTATAGTTACATGGAATGTTGTCCCTCCATATAGTGTTCCATATTTAACTTCAAGTGAAACCTAATATGCCGTCGAAACTATACTATAGGTTGTGTGTTCTTTAGAAGACATGACGTGTAGTTGGGTTTTTCATAGAAAGCCATATATGTTCCATACATCTCTCATCTATCCCATCCACCATGAATCATTCTTATTTCTTTCCTAAGACTTGTGGAATCCATCCCCAGTCGTTATTTCTCGTGGTCTATTTTCCAGAAAATGGATCTCTGATTCACCCACTCAATGTATGTGTGTTCCCCATTCATCTAAAGTGTCATTCCATCCACAATTTGGATCTTAGATCCCTAAATAAATCATAAAAAGCACAAAAAATCCCCTAAATACATCCTAGATCATCGATTATGTTCCCAAAACAAAAATCTTCCATTAATCTAGGGGTCTGATTGGGATGAATCATGCCCACCAATGTCGAACCAAGACCCTATTGGCCAATTGGAAATGAACATGAATAAAATAAGGGTAAAAACACAAGAAAATTATGTCCAAAAATAATTTTCCAATATTTATTCTCTATATATTATAAATAGGAATTTTTGGGGATGATAAAACAAAAAAAATTAAAATTTGTATACAGGCCCATGAAAAGGGTCGAATTAACACAGATGAACAAAAAAGAATTGATCATGCTCAAAAAGATTAATCAAATGATGAAGAGTCCAAAAATAATGAATCTTACCTCGTTTTATATTTTTTCTCAATGAAGAACACACTCTCCAATGAATAATAGAAGTCTTTTCCATCACTACACCTCGATTCGCCTGGATCTGGAATCTCATTATCGTCTGATCTCGATCTACCAACTAGAGGTGGTTGAGCTCTCTTGTAAAAAATATTAGGGTTATGCGTCTATCCTAGGATATCCTATATAATAATTATTAAATAGAGGGAATTATTATTTTGGTGGTTTAATTAATTAATTAATTAAAATTAATTAATCCATTGAACACACCCTCCAACAGTCATTTTATCTGAACATCCCAGGCCGCCCCATTTTTTGTCGTACCTAAGGTAAACCTTGAATTATAGATTCAACCACGGTCTCATATTTTCAATTAGAGACTCTGTTTAATATTTATCCCATTTCCTTTTATAAATCATGAAAGTGTGATGTAAAATATTCATAATATTTTTATAAAATTAATTCTGGGTACACCAGGCCTCAGAATATTAATTTGTCTTGGTTCCTAGCTCTAAAAATATTTTTCTATATATTTAAAGTTATTAAAAGGAAAAAATTGGTTCTACAAATTATTCTCTCTACCAATATTTTCATCCCTCAAAAGAAAAAGCTAAACCAAAATCATGGGATATTGAGCATGCATCTGGGTCTCCCACTCCTAAGAGCTCTCATGTTTTCTCTTTTGCTGTAAAACACATAAAATAAGAGAATGTTTCATCCCCACAAGGTCCCCTCTTGACAATACTCAATCTCAACAAGATTCTCTGAAACGTTACTTTATCCTCGATGTCCAACTCACCCAAGTTAATGATGTGTATGGTTTCATGCATATAACTCCTCAGTTGTGACATATGGAAGACATTGTGCACGTTCTCTAACTGTAGTGGTAGATATAAGTTGTATGAAACCTCTCCAACCCTATACTTGATTTAAAACATCCCAATGAACCATGGGGATAGCTTTCCCCCTCTGATGAATCTCTTCAATACTCATTATGGGGAGAGTCTTATGAAAATGTGGTCTCCCTTCTCAAACTCCAAGTGACTATGACATCGATATTCTACTGATTTATGTCTACAGTGGGATATCATCATCCACTGATGGATAACCTAGACCCTCTACTTAATGTCTTTCACCATCTCTAGCCCAAAAAGGGAAGCCTCACTAATTACTATATAGCACATGGTTGACCTATAGGTTCTTTCATACATGTCCTTGAAAGGTGACATGTTTATAATAGAGTGGTAAGTAATATTTTATGCAAACTCTACCATTGGTAAATGATCATACCAACACTAAACAAAGTATAAAATGTGATCCCACGTCATATCCTCCATCATGAGGATAGCGTGATTGGTCTTCACATATTTCTTAAGGTCAAAATATGTACTCACCCTCATTTGGGTCCCAAATGCCTCTTGTAGGCCTCTCCACAACCATGATGTGAACCATGAATCACATTTAGAGACAATAATATAGAGCACCCCATCAAGGTGAACAATCTATTGTGTGTATACCTTCCCCAAAATCTCAATCAAAATATGCTCCCTAATAGTAAGGAAGTGTACCGACTTCATGAGTTGGTAAACAATCACCCAGATTGAATTATGGCTACTCATTATGAATGTAATCCCTAACCATATTTCTCTAGATATGCCATCCCATTTTCATTATGATATATCAAGAGGTGGAAAAAACCTGCAAGAACATGTTTCTCATCCTTTACATTCATACAGGTGAGGCATTAAGAGATGAAATCATCCATGATCTATCTGATACCAACCCACAAAAACTAATGCTAAGGGTATCTATACATATTCCCTACACTATGATGTATAGGAAAAGGGAGAGTGTGAAACTATCCCATCCCTCCTCCTACATCACCATTGGGACCACCATCCATCCTTATAAAAGGATGGCATGATTCCCTCCTTTATAAAATCCATACGGTGAATCTCCTGAGGATATTTGCTCATGTAAGATCTCACAGTAGATGTATCACAACTGTGCCTCACTCTCATTCTAAAGGAGTATAGGATTCAACACAATCGACTAAAGAAGTGTTTCCCTCTTCCACTCAACCAAGGTTAGTATCAAGGAATCCAACTGATTATATGCCACCTGCACCAAACGAGCCTAGGACTTCCTGGTAAGGGAATATTCCACCAGGATTCCCTTCCCAAGAGTATAGACTATCTCAATGTCACAGACCAATAGAAACTCCAACTTGGTCCTATTCTTTAGATTCGAGTCTCTCTGTATGAACTCATACCTGAGGTTTTGATATTTTGAGTAAACAAAAAATCACTATTCAAGAAGATAGTGGCTCCACATCCTCAAATTGAAGACTATTGCAGCCAGATCTAGGTCATGAATCACATAGTCATGATCATGGGGTCTCAATTTCCTTGAACCATATGTGTTAGCTGCCAATCAATGCATCCACACGCACCTAATCCCTTCTCTTGAGGCATCACAACACACTAAATTCTTTATACCCTCCTATGGTAGTCTCAAGATATGGTCACTCATCAAACTCAGCTTAATCTCCTCAAAGGCTCTATGAAACTTCTCAATCCAGGTAAATAGATTCCCTTTTCATGTTAGAAAGGTCAAAGGGGCTGAAATCCTAGATAATTCATTCATAAAACTCCTATAGTACCCCCTCTAATCTAAGAAAACATTACACATATGTCACACTCTTGGTTAGCTCCCAATAAAACACTGCATTGATCTTCAATGGGCCTACAACTAATCCATACTCTGAAATCACATGCCCAAAAAAGTGAACCTCATAGACCTAGATCTAGAACTTTAAAATTTTACTATAAATCTATGGCTTCGGAATAAAATATAGGACCATCCCAAATTGTTTTGAAAACTCATACTCTAACGCATAGTATATAAATATGTCTTCAATGAAGAAAAAATCATTTTATGAATGGTTAGATGATATGGTCTATCAAATCCATAAACAGAGTGGGGAATTTAATCACAATGAAGGGAATCACCAGAAATGCATTGTGTATGTAGTAACATCATAATGAAAACATTCAGATATTATCCTCATGAGCTCTCAAATTGTGGTATCCATACCAAAGATCGATCTTCGAGAACCATATCACACCTCCAAACTAATCAAATATGTCTTTAATACTAAACAAGGGGTACTTTTTCTTTATAATGTATTGATTTAAGAAATGATAATATATTCAAAGCCATAAGTTCTCATCAACATTTTTAAAAAAACACTAAAGCTACCCATGGGGACACACTAGGACTGATGAAACTCTTTTCTTTATTGTCCTCCAACATCAGTCATAGCTCTTAGAGATCATTAGGTTCCATCCAATATTCCACAAAAGATATAAGAGTGTTCATGAAGTGAAATTCAATTCATAAATTCATATCCCACCTCGAAGGAAGTCCCATAATATCATCGGATAAGACTTCCATAAAATTGTCCTTTATTTAAGGGATTTAGATACCTATAGAACCTATTGCACCATGCGATACACTTTCCAACTGGTTAGTAATGTCCTATAGCCTCCTTATTGAAAAACCTACTCTCTCTTCCATGAGATATCTCTCTCCTGCAAAGGGGAATCTCATCCCATTGTAGAAATGGAATATGACTCATCAACAGTGATACTCAATCTATTCTTAGATCATGGATAACCAATACATAACCAAGATTAAATCATAGGGTTTTATCTTGACCTATGAAAGGTACCGTCAGAACCACTCTCCATGAATTGATATCTCACACTACCAAAAGATAAAAGACATAGAAGAATAATTCCCTATAGTAACCTTAAGAGAAAGTTGTTGGGCTAAAGACTCAATTAGGAAATCCAGATCCTAAACCAGGATTACAGAAATAGATTAATGACTTGAACCTATGTCTAATAGTAATATATAAATAGTATAATAAACACATATCATGCCTCTAATCATATCATGTGTTGATGATCCATACGCCTCTATGGAATGCAGTTATCTGTGGCCCTAAATTCCAACTCCTTGAGCCCGATGTGGGCTGCCTAGTGGTGGTGGTGGAAGGATATCATAACATTATCCACCACCCATAGCTCCTCCTCATGGATCCCCACCTTCTCCTCTACCAGCTCCACCTTCCTAGGTGTCACCCAACCCTCTCCATGTAGACGTGTGATCATAGCACTGGCTCTGTCATGGAATTCCATCCACTATATTTCTACCCTACTCAATATTTATGGTCATGAAAACACATACCATGTTACCCCACCAATCACATTTATATCACTTCCCCTTTCTCGGATTCCTTGGTCCCCAATATGATCCCTGTGTCATAAATCCATGTGTCTGAGTCTGGTAATGGGTAGGTCTCTAATGTCGAGCTCTGGTCGAATAGTATCATCTAGCTTCTACAAATGACTCAATCCTATAAATAAAACTTCTAGATCTATCTTCCTAGAATCCCTCTAAAATAAATATCACTTTCACCAGTTCCTGCTCCAATACCCCACCATAGGTAGAAATGCACAAGGGTACCACACTGGAATGAATATCTCTATGGACACCCTTACCAAACATCTATGACTATAATTATCTATCTCGAATCATTTTGAGGGAGTACCACAAATGTTTTTTGAACCTTGTATCATACTAAGCAACTATAATACAAGCCTTTTTCTTGTTAAAGATCTTGAATCTGAACTTACTGCAAGTATGAGGGGTTGTGCTCCTCGCAGAATAGCTACTAAAAGTTGGTCCCTGAGAGTGTTGACTCATTATTTATATATGTAACAAAACTCCACTTGTTCCTAGATACTCCAAGAAAATGGATATCTTCCAAGGTAAACACATGATCAATCATTTTCTGAATAATATTGAAAAAACAAATATCACAGAATCATGCCAATTTTCCACTGTAAGGGGATCTTGCTCACTATAGAACCTCTACATCCTTTGGTACTCAAACTCATAGAGTTGGATAATCCTATAAACATCCACATCCTACACTGCTAGTATGATCTAATTACTAATAGGTTTCGGACTTCTACATTTCTACCTAGAGTAAGGATCTCATGATTTGGGCCCCAAACTAGGGCCTCATCACTCATTGGGTCGTCCTTAGGATCTCGAATTGTTAACCTGATCGGTTTTCTTCATAGAGGCATCTTGAAATTTTATTCAAGACTTACCATGGTTATATGATCATATATATATAGGGGTATATGACTCCAGAAGGATAGTTTAAATTCTCAATCCTATATGATGCATGTACCATTGATCCATTTAACTAATTTCTTAGAATTCTGAGTTAATAAAAAAGTATTCAAGGTCAGGTTGAATAGATTTTTCAGTCACCACACCAACACTAAATTGCCTATCCTGAAACTTGAACTCATAACACTTTGACATTGTTTCCCTAAATCCCAATTGAATCCCCACATGGGGAAAACTCTAAACATTGCCACAATGAATGAGATACTCTTTACCAATATGTCATGACCCAACCAAATGGGGAGAGAGCTTCAACTACCCTAGTCTCTCCTCCATATGATAGGGGGTGGTGACAATTATAGAAATTCATAACTAATATCGGAGGCCTTTTCATACTTTACCTATACACACACACTTGACCATCTCCATACAGACATATAAAGGAATAATAATAAAAGATGCAGCATCTAGAGAATAAATCATGCATTTAGAACCACTAGGGAGTATAAGAGTATGATAGTTTAAACTAAAAATTAATGGGGAAAATAAATGCCCAACTATAAATTTGTCCCACCCTGAAAAAAATAGTAAACAGTAAATGATGAGAGATCCCAATTCTGAATTTCTTAGATCTTACCACCATATAGGGTAAATTTTCCTAGTAATCCCTATTCCATTCTATAATCACCATCGACATGTCTATTTTATGCATAAGATATGACACATCCAGGAATTGCTCCTGCAGGGGTGAGTATATACATACCCAGTAGGACACCTGAAGTGCTGAACTGGGAGAAGTAAGAGATTCAGTAGGAATAGAAAAGTCAACCCAGATAAAGAAAGTAAAAAAAATGACATAGATATAGATGTGTATATATATATATATATACATTCTCAGCAAAAGAATCTCAAACAAGAGAGAATGGGGATCTCCATCTAACAGCCCAACCCATGAAAGAGTTCTGATAGTTTCATTGTCCATCATCGATGCACAGCATCTCGTGTGTTTGTACATAAGAGTAACCATGTGAAGGTCCAACACCTCGCCACTATTCATCTCAGTAGATTGGGAAAACCCACCAAGCGGAGGACCTATACCCTAGTTTGTCAATGGGGTTCCACTCAGTGTAAGGATGACCTGTTCCCTATTCGATGGTGGGTAAAACTCTATTGATAGATTAAATTTTCCCTATATTTCATGTTGGGTACTACTTAGTTGATAGAGTAACTACACTATAACATCTTATGGGGGTACCATTGAGTAGATAGAGGACTTTCACCCTAACCATAGGGGGTCACCACTTAGTGGATAGAGGACCATCACCATAACGTTGTAGTAGGTACCACTCAGTAGATTAGGAACCTGCATCCTAACTCCATAGGGGGCACCACTTAGTAGATAAAGGAAATCAACCCTAACCACATATAGGGTACTAATAAATAAATAGAATACCTTCCCCTAATGTCATAGGGGGTACCATTTAGTAGATAGAGGACTCACATCCTAATTCAATAGTGGTACCACTCAATAGATAAAGGACCACACCCAAATGCTATAGGGGGAACAACTAAGTGCATAGAGAACCCAAACAATAATTCCATTACCATGTACCACTCTATAATCCTAACTGATCACTTATATCATTGAGAAATGCCTAAAGAATCATCATTACCATACCACCTTGCATCATCTCTCAAAATACATTATTAAGGCCACTATAATATCCTTGATTTTCTCTAAGGTACGGACTAGTTATTTTGGTTTAAATTTGTGGGTTTTGGCCTAATAATGATTCTTAATGGATTCAAGGAGGACATAACGAAATACAGGTCTCTTTTCGATCCTGAAGCCTTGTGAATTGTAGAAATAGACTGGGATAGGTGATTTGTAGAAACGGTGTCACCCATCCCTCACAGTTTCTTTAACTATGCTGCTTGAGATAGTTGAGTGCTAGGGGTCGCACATTTTTTCTACAACCATGCAACATGGTATCATGGTCATGTCAGATTCTAGACTGCTTGGAATATGGCCTTTCACAGGTTTGGCACATGTTTTTTTGAACTGTACAACCGAATCATGTGCCTCTATTTGTGTGGGTGAATTTCTAATTATACCCTTAATTAAGCTAAAATTATAACCATTCCTTATATCCCTCCCATCCAATGGAAACTCCTCCTTATTAACACCTAAAGGTATCCTCCTCCTCTTTATATCAATTTTATATATCCTTCATTACTCATCCAAATTTCTCTCTATCAAAAGAAACAGAAATTCTACACTCCTATTGCTTCTATTTATCCATGCTTCCATCCTCTATTGTGTTATTTAGGTGTGACCAATTTTTCCCTATTTTCAGGTAATTGGATGATATCATCAATTTCCCCCATTCTACATTGATTCAAGATTTGAAAATGGATGAGCGTAGCTCTACTACACTAAGGTAGGTGGTATAGGTCTTTCTGACATATTTTTTTAACTTATAATGGGTCAATTTTTGTTCTACCTGCTGGAAACATCCATCGAAACATTTAATTTGATATATAAATTAAATTAATTGTGTTCCCATATCCTTCATCACCCGAGTGAGAGGATAATCACCACTACGGGTGATATCTTAGATATAAACCACCCAAATGGGTGTGTTTCCCTCTTAGAGGCTTTTTTCCCTTATCACAAATGGTTAAACACCTCTTGAAATTTAATTTTAATATAGTATTTAAAAATGATTACTTGAATTAGAATTATGAAAAATGATAGGAAATGGGATAGGCCCAGAGCCTTATGTTTATTTTCTTTTTTCACTTGTCTTATTCTAATATCTATCCTCCTACTAAATTTTTATGCCTCAAGTTATATTCTATATTCCATTTCCTTTTGCTTATGATTTATAATTCATTGTCTTTTCTTATTGAATGTTTCCTAGGGATCATGCCTTGTAGCCTAAATCTTATTCTTATGATTAAATCCATTTTTACTAATTTATGGGTTTGAATTAAAGTGAATTGGCTAGCTATATTAACATGTTTTATATTCTATGACCTCTTGATATTTGATCTTGCTTTCTATGACTGACCTACTTGCAGGTTTAAAGAAAAAAAGGGTCTTGACATAAGGATTCCATGGATGGAATATCAGTTCTTGGCTTTGTTCTAATTGAAACGCTATTAGAAACCCTGGGATTGACTTGTATGTACTCTCTGAGTGATTTTACATGTACTTGTGGGTGACACTGGTTCCCTATGAGAGAAATTGTGGATGGAATTGTTGGAAATATGGTTATCCCATGCCATGGGTCAAAATTGGTCCCTTATGTGATAAACATATTACATACTCAGAGTTCACCATGCCAGGAGTGATACATGGGATGCCGTTATGGGTTTCATTGGATGTAATGAATAGTATTTGTTTTATTGGGGATCTTGTAACAACCCTATAGAATTTATATGGATCGACTTAGATGGGATCAGGATGCCACATTCGATTTGACAGTTTTACATGATTATTTCATATGTGATGCCTCTTATTAAATTATTAGAATGATTGAATAATATTACAAGAACATGCACTTCAATTCAAAATACAATATTGGGGTTGATCCACACTTGATTCTTTTTTTATGATAACCCATACACATACATTATCACTTGTACAAGTACCTTGATTCTTACATATAGTGTATGATGAAGTAGGTGGTATGAGTCAGGTGTCCATTTAGGAACCCAATACAAGGTATTTATCAATCTATTTACTTCCATACATTTCTCATTTATGGATCTCTATTCATTTCTATATTTCACAAAATGGTTTGATCTAGAAACTATTGGTTGTGGCCTATTGGGATTGTATCTCATACACTGTTTGGGCTACCTTTGGTACCTGTGCATACTTCATGATTATAGGTATATATAAAGGGAAGTTTTCAGCTTCTGAAGTTTGATATATAGCATTAAAATGTAGTATGGGCAGAGGACCTAGCCTATACTTGAGATGCTAGTTGTATAAGTTTTTGGGTCTTTTGTTATTTTGTGTTTTCATGTGGTATATACATGTATCCCCTCTTACCCATGTATTCAAATTTTGTATGGAATGATCATCATCATTATTGGTATCTATCAGTATTCATCTTTTTCATGTAATTTTTTGTCTTGGGTGATTATTTGTTTTTCTTTAGTTATTATCTACCTATTAATACTAATTCTATTGTGGAGGGTTACTGGTCCATTCATATAGTGTTTTCTTTTTCAGTTTATTATTAATTATATATTTTTATGATCCAATCTATTCAATGAGGGCATTATCTCCCCAGGGACACACCCAACTCCCTCACTGCTAGTCAGAATACTCTGATATTCGAGGAGGCATTCTTGAGGTATTGTGTCCACCGTCCTTGGGTAATGTTACATGGAATATTGGGTGGGATGATACAATGAGGAATCAGGTCATTTTTTCCTTTTTTTTATAGTTTGGGATTAGACAAGCGACTATGATAATTAAATTTTTCAATGAGCTTGTGCCTTGGATTAACTGACCTGCGTATAGGGGAAACCCTTATTACTTGGGATGGGTAAATGTAGTTATATGTTTCACTTATTATAGTTTCATGGATTTCACCATTAGGTCGCACACATGATTTTGGTTATTATTAGTGTTGATGTTATTACTATAGGATGTTTTACCCTAGACCGATGATACGAGGGAATGTAAACTCATGCCTCATACTAGGAACCATAGGATATATATGCCATCAATTATTTCATGCTATATCTACTTATTAACGTTCATTTCTAGGATTTCATGTGGTTGGTGTGGTTCCTTGATTGTTATGTATTGCAGTGTGCTAGTGTTTTCATGATGAAATAATTGGTTCAAATTACCAATTATGCCACATTAATTGGTTTGATTGATGAATTCAAGTGGACAGATAAAGATTTAGTACTTATATAAATTGTAAATGGAATTCCATTCAATAAAATAATGAAACATGGCACGTTACACCCTGTTTCCAATTGTAAAGGTTATTTGATAGTTACTTGATGCACCAATTTCAATTTATAAAGAGTATGGACCTTTGTAAATTGGAATTGGTGATGAAAATAATTTGATAGTGATATTGGTAATAAAATAAATGAGAAAGAACTTAAAATAAATTTAAGTTTTAAATAAAATGGTTATTGTTTAATGTGACTCCCAAAACAAAATAGATGGAGTTTTCCTCTATACCATTCCTTTAACCTTATATATACCAAAATCTTAACTATGATTTATGATAATATGACCCTGACATGATGTTGTAATTGGTAGTAGGATGTGTCTCTTGAGGCTTCAGTGACCCTTCTTAGTCTCTAGACGTGGGTCTTCAAGAAGAATAAGGGTGTTGTCGTGATTTTAGGCGGGTTTCTACCTATTATTTATTTATATATTTTTCTATCTGTAATGAATCCTATCTGAGGAGTTCACTTAGAAAATTCATGATTTTTGTCGCTATGACTTTCTCATAATATATACCCAGAGAGTGGCAATGAGCACACTCCAGAGGTTGTGGGAATTGATCCACCCATAGTACCTCCTATAGTGAATCTTGAAGAACCTACTACATATTTTTCAATATACACCAATTATTAGTTTCATGATAGTTTTATTTAGTTTATGTAGTATTTTTATGGTGCTCCCCGACTATCCCCAACTATGGAAGAGCTTACTTGGGACATTCAGCCATAGCATCCTCCCACTTTCTCATGTTTTGGTGAACCTCAGGCTACTGATTCATGGATATAAGACTTGGTATAGATATTATACCATCTAAATACACCTCCATAGAATATGTTAATGGTTTTTACCTAAATGTAGTGTGATTTTTTCTAGTGTTGGTGGGACATCATCTCTTAGGATGAGAGTCATTGGGGTACAGTCTCAGTGGACATCCAGATATCCTTCTATGATTAATTTTTTCTAGAAACTCTAAGAGAGTACCACTCTTGGGAGTTCATGTATCTTCACTAGGGAATTATAACCATGCTAAAGTATTCTTCTTGTTTCACTAAGCTTTAGCACTTCACTCCGCCTCTGACTAGTGATTATTTTATGAATACTAGTCGATTCTATGATGGTCTTGTATATTATATCCAATCACATGTCAGCGTCTTCTAGTTGGAAACTGTTATAGATATAGTGAACTATTCCCATATTAAGGAACAAAAACTCATTGAGACTGTAAATGTGAGCTAGGGTGATTTAGTTCCAAGATAGGTTGATAGTTCATCTGGAAGCCGAAAGCATCGTTCGGAGGGTGCACATGGGGAAAGTACCTCCCAAGTGACATGTAGTGATTCTCATGTGGTGTTTCAATAATGTTGCAGTTCAGGACATAATAATCCTTATTTAATGAGGAATCTGGTTGAGCACCAAGCTTGCGGCATGATGGGTCACCTTCACCGCTTCTTTCATTCTTTCCCTCCAACATCTAGTGATATGGTATTCATATTGACACCTCTATCTGGTATAGTATCCAAGAATACATGTTAGGATGTTATCTGGCCTTATACATTCTGATCCGAGTGAGGTGGTGGTGGTTATGTGTGAGGATGTCGGGCCTCAGAGCTTTAGCATTACCAGAGTGGACCTGCTCATGCTAGTCAGGCAGCATCTCAGGGTCACGATTCAGGCCATATCTATGTATTGAATCCTTTTGTTGAGGAGATGAGTCTATGTCCATATATTATTATTTATAAAATTTTGTTACCCTCTACTCTATTTTCGTCCCTCTTTGATATAGTTGCATCACATTTTTTTCTATCTGCTATAACTGTGGGACGTATGGGTCTTGTGATAGATTTCTCTGGTGACATAATGACTCATGATGCATGATTAGGAGTGCGATAAGAGGGTATACTCCATTGCAGGGAGTGACCCTTGAGATATTTGGGTACCATTTTCTATGGAATTTATTCATACTCTAGATGAAAAGATTTTACATTATTCTAGGTATGGACTAGCTTGTGCCTTATCGAGCCCAAGTGGATTTCTATTGATTATAGCTGTATTTAACTTCCCCCAAGGGAATCATGTATATCCATAAGGGAAAATGGTGTATCTATGAAATTCAAATTAGAAAAAAGATGAATTTTTTTGGGGGATTTATAGTCTAGATAGAGAGTATCTTTATGAACGATCAGGGAATGTAGTCTATAGAATTCCCTCCTATGGTGGAGAATTTCATGGATGTATACCCAGAAGATTTCTATGTCTTACCTCTAGTGATATATTTTGAGTTCACCAATGAGCTAGTTCCAGGTGCAGTACTGGTGTCCATTCCTCCCTATTGGATGGAACCTATAGAGCTCTAGGAACTCAAGAAGCATCTTGAAGATCTTGAGGGGAAGGGTTTTATATGACCAAGCACATCATCATTGGGTTCACTAAACCTTTTCTCTAAGAATTCGGATGGTACCCTTAGATTTTGCATGCATTACAATCAAATGAACTAGATTATGGTAATGAAATGGTATCCACTTCCACATATAGATGACCGCTTCGACTAGATATGAGGAGTAACAGTTTTCACCAAGATTGATTTGAGGTCAGGCTTCCATTAGGTTCATGTGAGAACATCATGCATACCAAGTACAACATTTCAAAGCATGTATGGAATGTATGTTTGTCTAGTTATATCGTTCATCCTGATGAACATTTTGGTAGTCTTTATGGCTCTGATGAATTGGGTTTTCCATCTGTATCTTGATTCCTTTTTGGTGGTATTTGTATAGGACATCTTATTATATTCACGCACCATAAAACCCCATTATGCCCAAATTTATATTGTGATAAGTATGATAAAATAGAACCATCTATATGTGAAGCTTAGTAAATTCTATTTTTGGATTATTTTGTTTCACTTCCTATGTCGCATCATCTTAGAGTCAGGTATATCTTTTGACCTATATATGCTAAGCATTGTGGTTTTCTAGGAATATACCATGATTTTATTTACATATGTTGTTTCTTGGGGATGGATGGCTATTAAAAGTGATTAATTTAGGACTTCTCCAACCTAGAATCACCTCTTACAGTCTTGAAAAAAATGGTTTGAAGTGCGTATATACTGAAGCTTATGATGTATATTTTTATGAGTAGAAGGGAAACTCACATTACCTCCAATAATGATTCTTAAAGGGACATAAAAAAGATATACTTATTACGTTAATGCTTCATGGATTTATGAAGTAGTAGTTCTCACGCATGGTGATGAGGTTGTAGTGTACAGGTCCCACTAGGTTAGGCCTCATGAGAATAATTACCCTGATATCAACCTCAAGCTAGTGTTCATGATTTATAGTCTATGTTGTTTTATTAACTACTTGTTGGGTGAGATATTTGTTTTTTACACGAATCATAAAAGTCTCTTGTACATCTACACATAACAAGAATTGAGTCTGGCATAGCGTAGGTGGGTTGAATACCAGTAATCGTTTGACAATAAGTATTCTTTTACACTTAGAAAGGGTAATGATATGGATGATTGCTTGATATGGAAGTCTCAAACACAATATATTGAGGAGCACAAGAGTGAGTGTATGTTTATGGATTTGTTCTCTAACATTCATTTGGAGGTTCCAGAGCAGAAAAAGCAACATGTTTTAGAATCTCTTGTAGTGACATCCTCTCTTCTAGAGTGGGTCCGAATGAGGATGTTATCAAATTCTAAGGGCATCATCTAAAGGGAGAGACACATGTGAGAACCAACATCCTGTTTTGGTTTTTTTGGTAATGAGACTCTAATCTTCCATTGGAGTGTATGGGTGCCTTCTGATATTTGAGAAACGTTGATGTAGGAATCTCATGCCTTGGTTTAGGTAGTTCATCTTGGTCTCACCAAGATGTAATGATACTTGCATTGCTAGTATTGCTGGCCCTATTTGAAGAGGTAGATTTCAGGTTTTATCACTTGGTTCTCCAAATTTCAGTATGTGGAGGTAGATCACCAATGACTTGGAGGGCTCCTACAAACTCTCTCCATTCCTTAGTGGAAATGGAAAGACAACACCATGGATTTTGTGATAGGCTTTACAATATCCCATTTAGGTGACGATGTGATATGGGTGATCATCGAAATGTTTTACAAGGTTTTACACTTTATACTAATTCAAGAAACCTTCTCTATGGTTGAGCTATGACGGATATACATCTAGGAGACAGTAAGACTTCATTGTGTACCCCATTCAATCATTTTAGACCAAGATACCCAGTTTACCTCACGAATTTGGAAAGGGTTTTAGAAGGAACTAGTTTCATAAGTGATCTTGAGTACAGTATATCACCCTCAAACTGATGGGTAGTTGGAGCATACCATAAGGGTGTTAGAGTAAATGCTTTGTTCATCTATCCATGATTTTGGAGGCTCATGAGAAAATCATATACCTTTTAATGAGTTTTCCTACAAAGTTTATATTTAGGAAATGATTTAGATGTATTCATTTGAGGCCATTTATGGTAGGTCACGTCGTTCACCTCTATGTTAGCAAGAGTTAGGTAAGGTAGCTCTACTAGGGGCCTATGATACTTTGGAGACTTTAGAGAAAGTCCAAATTATTCATAAGAATATGGATACAACTCAATCTATGAAAATTTCTTATACTGATCATTATTGTCAACTTATAGAGTTTTCGGTGGCATATCAATTCTTTCTATGTATACCCCAAGGATTGGTTCATAGATAAATTTAGGTTCAGGGAAAGTTATCACCTTGATATGTCAGACCTTTGGATATAGTGTAGACAGTCTATATGGTAGCCTATTGGTTTCTATTACCTCATAGTCATCGTTCAATACAAGATTGCTTCCACATATCCTAACTTCATCTCTATCATGTTGACCCATCTCATTAAATTGACCCTGATGATATTAATCTGGACGTGGTTGCATCCTTTGAGGAGTATCCAATATGTATCATTAATCAGAGCAAGAAGGCTCTTAGAGGTTGGTCAGTTCCCCTGGTTTAGGTCCTATGGAAGGATGGATATGTATAGGGTGAGACCTAGTAGATGGAGGTCGATGTACATGTGCAGTGGTCGTAACACTTCTCTGATGACGTTTTTTCACCTCAGAAGGGTAACTTAAGGATGAGTTATCTTAAAGAGGGGAGGTTGTAACATCCTGATTTTTCTATAAGGTATGGTCCCATTTTTTAAGTTTATATTAATTGGTTTATACCTAATAATGATTTCTAGTGGACTCATAGAGGTCATGAGGACATGTTTTTCTTGTTCATAGCCCAGATCCCTGAAAATTGGAGAAATAAACTGGGCCGCATGATCGTAAGAATTATTCCACCCATCTCCTATGGTTTCTCAAACCATGCGGCTTGATACAATGGGGTGTTAGGGGCTGCAGGGTTTTCTGTAAACCGTGCGACCCCAAGAGAACGACCGTGCATGATTGAATACCACTTATATAGTGATATTCTGAACAACTGGAATACAATTGGGCCAACCATGTGGCCAAACCATGCACCCTTGTCTGTCTGCATGAATTTACAACTCTACCCTTAATGAATCTAAAATGATAAAACTTCCATCCCCCTACCATTCAAGTAGACTCTCCCCTTCTTCCATACCTAAAGGTATCCTCCTCCACTTTATAGGATTTTTTCTATCTCCTCTATGCATCAACCAAATCACTCGTCATCATATGAAAAATAAATCTTGAGGTAATATCTACACTCCTCTTGTTTCTATTTTTCCTTGATTCAATATGTTGTTTATCTATTTATGTGTGACCTATATTTCACTATTTTTTATGGAATTGGATGATTTATTCAATTTACCTCATTTTAGCTCAATTAAAGCTTAGAATAAGTATTAGTGGAGTTATACTACATAAAGTTAGGTGGTCTAGGTGTTTCCTGCTTTTTTTGTCACATTATAATGGGTGTGCCATTATGAAGCACACTGTAACCTTCTAGAGACTCCTCTAATTTGATATATAAATTAAATTAAATGTTTTCCCATGTTCGGAATGAACCGAGTGAGTGATGAATCACCACTATGGGTGTCTCTTAGACCTTATCCACTGAAATGGGTGTGTATTCCTATTATAGGCCTTTTCCCTTATCACAAATTGTTAAAACCCTCTTTTGTTGTAATTAATATTTAATAAAGTCTTTAAATTGATGAATTGAATTGGAATTAAAAACAATTACAGGCCACAGGTTATGACCTTGAGCCTTATGTTTATTTCCTTATGTCCGTTGGATTTTGTTTTTTGTATATGATCATGTCGAGTATTTTTTCCTCTTGCTATATTCCTTATTCTATTTCCTTGTGCTTATTCTTTGTACTTCATTTTGTATTCTTATTTCATATTGCCTAGTTATAATGACTTGTATCCTAGAGATAATTCTTGGGCTTAATTTATTATGACATGATAGATGGGTTTGAATTTAAGTGAATAGGATATATTTCTTAACTTGTTGCATATTCTATATATTTTTTATTTGTGATCTTGGTATCTAAGCCTGACCTACATATGGGATGAGAGAGAACACAGGTCCCGAATTAAAGATTTTGTGGATGGACGCATCGTTCTTATCTTGGTTTTACTTGACGCACCATGAGAGACCCTTGGCTTTCCTTGGATGGTCTCTCCAGTTGGATTTACTTATACTCATGAGTGACACCAGTTCCCTAGGGAAATAACCAAGGACAAAGTCATTGGAATGATTTTTATTCTATGCCTCAGGTGATACTTGATCCCCTAGGTGAGATACCTTTTACAAACTCTGAGTTCACCATGCCATGAGTGATACAAGGGATGTTGTTATGGGTTTTCTTGGATAGACTTGGTGGTATTGGTTATATCATAGGCTTATAAAATGACCCTCTAGATTCTTATGGATCACCTTGGAAGGGATTAGGATTTCGTAGTAGATTTGACAGTTTTCCATTATTGTTTCATAACTGATCCTCTTATTAAATTATGATAATTATTGAATAATGTTTAGGGGGTGCATTCTCCATGTGAAAGAATAATCATGGGTTCATCCCATACTTGATGATTTATTTATTATGACCCATACACAAACATTATCACTTGTATAGGTCCCCATGGATCAGTCATCCAACTTAGGTTGAAGCATGTGGTATCATTTGGGTGTCCATTTAAGAACCTAGACAATGGTATTTATTTATTTATTTCCCTTTATTTATCATTTATGGTACACTATTAATTTTCATGTCACACATTATGGTTTGATCTAGACACCATTGGTGGTGGCTTACTTGGATTTTTTCTCACACCCTTCTTGGGATGCCTTTGGCACCCATGAAGACTTTATGATTACGGGTATAGATAAAGTGAAGCAGCCATCTTCCGAGGTTAAATTTATAGAATTATGATAGAGTATGGGTAGATGACTGAGCCCATGATTGATGATAGTTATATCAATTTTTGTGTCTTTTAGTATTTTTTGTTATCATGTGGTATATTCTTGTATCCCATGTTCCCCATGTACTTTCATTTTTTATATCATGGTCGTAATCATCAATGGTATCTATTTTTATTTAGATTTTGTCAGTTATTTATTATCTTGAGTGATTATTTGTTTTTATTTATCTATTATCTTCATGTTACTATATATTCCACAACAATGGGTTACTAGTCTAATCATATAGTTTTTTCTTCTACTATTCCTTATTCATTATAAATTGATGTGCTTCACTATGATCGGTGAGGGAATAATCTCTCCCACAGACAGACCTATGGACCTCACTTCTAGTCAGCAACCTCTAGCCATTGAGGAGGCATGCATGAGGACTTGTGGCCACTGTCTCAAGGCATTGTTACATGGAATCCAGAGCGGGATGCTACAGCCACTATCATGTTCTATGAAGAAAAAGAAATATTTATAATCCACTCATGTACCAAAATCTGAGTCCAAACAAAAGAGATATGAGAGGTATAATTTTCATCAAAAAGGAAGTAGGGGAACACGGTGTGTATGGGGGCCACATGGCATGTGGTCCAAATCCACTACCTAGATTTGTCTCTTCTGGAACACAACTTACTTCCCATGTATACTTACTCCATGTGTAACGAGACTACACAGTGTTCCTCAGCCACCCAGTGTCCTGCCCATGTTCCTGACTATGTATGTGTACCCTGGCCATGTCTGTGTACCCTATACATGTTCTTCTACCCTAGAAATTTTTTCTTGACCCAAGGAATGTGATGCACCCTACATGGGATGTCAAGTCCAAGACATCAGTCATCGTGTGTTGCATGAACAAGCCCATGTACACTCCAAAGTACATAGTGTGCCTCCCACCATACAAGGTGTATAGGGCCACATGGGCCCCTAGGCATTTACCCTCTATACACGCCAACCTGGTTAGCTAGGGTTACATGGTGTGTGGTCCCTCCACATGGATCGTTTTATTTAACTATAAGTGAAACCCTAGCCACCCCAAAAACCAGACTACATGGCATATCTTCTTAGGACTACATGACATATAGTCAAGTTTTTTACTAAAAGTCATATTTGTTTCTTGTGTCTCTAAAATGGATCCTCTACCACAAATAATGAAATTTATTTACTAAAACTGGTGGAATCTATCCTTGTTCATCCTTTTCAGCCATCTATTGGCTAGAAAACAGATATATGATTCACCCACTCAATGTTTGTACGAGACTCACTTGTCTCCCATGTCATGCCATCCCCACTTCAAATCACAAATCCATGAATAAATAAAAAACATCACAAAAATATTTGGAATTCATCACTGATTCTCCATTCTATTCATCTCACACAAACCCACTGTGAATCCGACAGTCCGATCTGGCTCGATCCCACCCACCATTGTCGGACCAAGACTCCATAGGCCAATTAGTGAAGAACATGTAGAAATAATGGGTAAAAGCACAATAAAAATATTATAAATCATAATTTTTCAATTTTCGTTGTACAATAATTTCAAATCAGCATGTCTAGGGAGATAAAACTAAAAAAATAATTTTAAATTGATATGCAGACGCATGAAAACTGTCAAATTAATTCATATCAAAGAAAAGGAATTGATGATTATTAAATAGTTCAAACAAATGAGAAACAATCTGAAAAATGTGATTCCTACCACAAATCAAGTCATTATTTAATGAATAAAGCCATAAAAAAATTAATGAGGGATGTCATTTCATTCACTGCACCTCTATTCACCTAGATCCGGAGTCTTATTGTCATATGATCTCAATCCTCTGATGATATGTGGTGGGAATATCCTATCAATGATCCCAAGGTTATGAAGATAACCCTGGTGATCCTCTATAGTGATTATCAAATAGATATAATTAGTTTTTAGGGGGTTTAATTAATTAATTAAGTAAAATTTATTAATCCACTGAATGCCTGTTAATGGTCATATTATCCTACTTTCCATTTTTAACCCATTTTAGGGAATTACTTGGTTAAACCTCACACTGTGGATATAACCATGGTCTCAAATTTTTTATTTATATATCTTTTTAATATTTCTCTCATTTTATTTAATAAATAATGTGTGTGACATAAAATATATATAATATTATTATTAAATTAATTTTAGGATCATCGGGCCTCTATATCGTGCATCGTCTCAGGGCATGTCCCCAAAAATATTTCTAAATATATTCCAATGTCTAAAGGAAAAAACGGAATATATAGTCCCAAAGAGAAACCTATTGAGAATGGGGATCAGATTAAAAATATCGTGGAAATTATTACCCAACTAATTCAATATTTGAATAATAATTAAAATTTGGTTGAGAAACCAATCACACCAAGGAGGGAACAACTAAAACATGGGTCATTCGTTATGAAAAAGAGACCCTCATTTGGTTGGTCTTGTAATCCAATAGTCATTACTATTTAGGTTGATGCAATGGAGAATATATTTGTTGTTATTTAGTGTCCTTAACAAGATAATATCATTTTGGTTGTCTAATAATTAGATGATGAGGCTGACCAATGGTAGAACTCGTTAAGAATACCATGGAAAATGAGGAAGTGAATTCTACGGAATGGGAATTTTTCAAAAAGATGTGTTTCACAAAATATTATAGTCAAATTATTTGCTAAAAAATAGAGTAGTAATTATTATAATTAAATTAAAAATGATTAATCTATTGGAACTTATAATGAAAATTTTACAAGTCATGTTAGGTATGACTCTAATTTCATCACTGAAAATCAAATCAAAATTGACCACTGCTTTACTAGCTCAAGTATAATATTCAAAGAGTGTTATACTTAAGTGACTTTTGTCACTATGAATAGATTGTCTGATGTGATATTAAAGTATATATGAAAACATGATACTATAATTATTTTGGGTAAATTGAAATAAAGTTTAATGTCATGGAAGATCTAATGATAAGACACATGGCAGTAAGAGAGTAAACTTTCCAACATTTAATTAATGTCATAGAATCTACCCAGGTAATTGCCTTAGGGGATCAAGGTTGTCTCCTATGTGTGTTAAAGTACAACACCATGATCGTAACTTCAAATTTTGTACTAAGATACCGATTGAGAAAATAGAGGATAAGAAGGAAACCACTAATGTGTCTCCAACACTAAAATACTTCAAATTCCATGAGTTTGGGAATTATGAAAAAAAATTCCTCAACCCTATAAAAATGAATATAATAGACCCAAGAAACCACTTAGACCAAGGTAAAAGGGTGTGGATATGAAATCACCATTACTGAGGTGGATCAAAATAATTAAGTATTGAAAGGTACATATATTATTCATTCTAGAGCTATTAGTGTATTATTATATATTGGTTATTGAAATTAATTTATATCACATAGGATTGATATAAATTTTGAATCAACCCCTTAGCACTATAAATTGAATTACCTATGAAAACTCCTTCTGTCATGATGATTATTTACATGACATATAACTCTTGAATGATCAGGATTTATGGAAATATACTCCATGTGAATCTGTTTTTACTTCCGCTATTAAATTTTAATGAAATAATAATCATCGATTTGATCACTATCATAGTTATAAACTTGGTTTTATATTGTGCTAAAAAGGTCTTTGATAATCTGGGGTCTTTATCAGCTCTAAAAAAGAACTTATGGAGGGACCCTTTCTCAGTACTAATAAAAAAATATTGATAAAGGAGTGGATTTATCAGCTCTAGAAAAACAATTCTTGTTAGAATAATAACCTAACCAATGAAATTTTAAATAAAATTATGTTATCTCATAAATGTAAGTATGATATATTTAAATCGTGGAGTAAGTAAATAAATTTTTTAAAAATAATAAATTAATTTTTTTAATTTTTTTGAAATGTAAATGTTAATTTACTTTTTTTAAAATTAATATAATAATTAAAACAAAATTTATTTTCATAAAATAGATTCATAAATTAATATTTTGTTTCATTATAAATATAATATAATTTTTTGACTCTGTAATTAATTTTTCAAAGTGCTGTAAAATCGGATATAATATTTAAATCGGTATATTTCAAATAAATGATTATTTTATTTCAAAATTAAATTTCTCATATTCATAAAATTATCTTCATAAATTTGAGTCCATTTTTTAAATCTACACTATTAAAAACGTTTACGGTGAAGTTTTGGGATTTTTCTAAAATGGGTGAATTTTTTATGAATAGTGAAATATGGTAATTTATGGTATTTAAAATTATAATCCAAATACATGATTTTTGAGTCATTGAAGATGTAATAACCATTAGTTCAAACTCAAATTCAATATTTAATGTAAATAGTTATAATAATTAACACTATTTATAGTCTTGATCCAAAATAATAAACTAATGAATAAAATAATCAAAAAACACCCCTCTCCTCAACTATAAATACCACCCCTCACCACCTATTCTCCTCACACCTTTTAATCATTGAATCATGCATATATTCAACCCAATTAATCAAAAAAATCTTCTTTTCATTCTGGTCCTTCTGCTCTCACTAAATGACCATTTCCGAGTGTTGTAAGGAGGTTCTCAAGGAGACGACACTCAAGAGGTAAAACCATCCTTCTTTCTCTTTAAATTTATTCTTTTTTCTTATACTTTACTAAAATCCCTTATGAAAAGTAACATGATGACTCCAATGACATATATATACTGTAATTATATTGAGTTATATTAATATCCTTAATCAAATCTCTTCTCCTCTCCTTTTGTTCTATAAATAAAAACATCATCCACGAGGTGTCGATTTATCTCTTTTGTGGACGATGAGTTTTTTTTATTACCACCTTCACGGCTTGTCATAAAACCATTTTTATGGTTACGAAATATTATAATATATGTATTAATTCATATTTAATGTTCTGTAACTAGCATATAAACAAAGTATTAAGTAAAATAATACTAGTTCATGACAGTTGTAAAAACAACCAAAATAAACTAATTATTTTTTCAATAACATTATATCTTAAAAATCATCCTCATACCATATAACTAAATGATATAAAAGGACCATTTAAAATCATATAATTATATTAATATCATTATATTCCACTTCTAGAAATATTCTTCCATATGACAATAACTCCCATATTTATACTCAAGAGAATTAAACATAAAACCATGAAACAAACACTCACATAATAACGACATTAAACATTTTAACTAATATAAATTAAAATAAATAAAATTAAAAATATTATAATATATGAAATATATGTTTAATATTTTATAAATTAAGTATTTAATTAATCGAATTTTATTATCAAGGATGTTAAGTACAAGTTGAGAACAATTTCTAACATAAGGTAAGGGTTTTCTTGTCTCAATTTTATTTCTATGAGATATGCCTTATTCACCACTTATTCCTTGTGTGTGGTGTAGGTATACTTTCCTTTGATATATCATATCATGAATAAATTTATCTTTATGGTATTCAATGTTTCATTTGGTAATTATTAATTTTTTGGATCATATAGTTCGACTAAATACAAAGTGGTAAGGGAATTCATAACCCAATTTTCATTTTTTGAGTTAAACTCCTAATTCAATGATTATGTCATGATATGATTATGTTTGAAATGAATTTTTAGTATCTTATGTTTTATATTCAATTTTTAATCCTTATTTATAGATGATACACATAATTTATTCATTTGATTAATTCTTGTTCTTTCTTTTAAGAAAATACTCTTTTAAATGTTCTTTTTTTCAAAGGTTAACGAAAATGTATTTTAAAAAAACTTATACGGAAAGAGAGAATATTCCCTCTTTCATGAAACCTTAATTCCTTAAAAAATATATTCCAATTTTATAATGAAATTTTAAAATAAAATTCTTTCATTTATAACTGTACAGCTTTTTAAATAAATGATTCAAAGTGAAAAGGGGTATTTCTATCTTGAAATTTTAAATAATTTTTTCAGAGTATTTTCATCTATGTCAGCACCCTCTATTTAATATTTTGCATTATTTTGTTTTATCTCTTATTATTTCATCTTCCAAACTTTATTTAATGGTTTATGATCATTTTGATTGGGGATGGACAATATTTATACTATTCTCCATATTACTCAGAATAGTTTATGATCACGTTTTGTGGTAATTATCTACATTTCATATGCTAGTTTAAATTTGAAACTATATATTGATTATGTTTCACCAATTTTATATGGGGAATGCATTGGAATTATTAACGATTGGGTGAGGCCCACTATATCCCCTCGATATATTGTTAAGTTTCATAATATAGACTAGATACTATTTTGGTTGTAGTCTTACCCATTTATTAGATTATTTTTATGAAGCCTTGACAATGTTAGATTCTTTACATTAATCCTTGACAGTAATTTTCACACCCGCATCTTTTAAATTTTTTATATTATTAATTTTTATGGGAATCGTGTAGTTCCGGTTGAAGCCTGGCTTAAATTTTTTTGGGTTTTTGTTTAAAAATGCACATTTTGGCCTTGACATCATTCATCACACCATTGTAGAAGTCGCGTGGCCTTGCTTGGGCCACCACACGGCCTCACCCGGCTCCCCACATGCATGAACAGTGTTCAACTAATTAAATAAAGGGAACTAATAAAAAAGAAATAAAATTAAATGGGTGATAAAAATTAAATTAAATGAAAAAAAGGGTGAAAAATTTTTAAATGAATTGTTTTAAAGGTAATAATAATATAATTTTTTGGGATTATTATTATTATAATTATCATTATTATTATCATTATTATTATTATTACCTTTATTTATTTTTTATTAAGAAATTATAACATTATTAACTTTTTATTATTAATATTTTAAGTAGGTTATTTTGGTTAACATTATGATTATTCTAGGTTAGTTTACGTTTTTTTAAATAATGTTTATCCATTTTTATTTTCCCTTCTCACCCCAATTTTTTATTTTTATTTTTTTTATTCCCCTTCTCTCTCTAATTTTCCCCCCTTACCTTATTTCCCATCGCACAACCCTTCCCCCCCCCCCAAACCCTACTTGTGTTCCCGGCTCTCACCTGGTGCACATCACCTTCATGAAGACCCCCTATGCATCTGGCCTGCCTTTTTCCTTTTGTCGTCGCACCCGCCACCCATGCTTCTTCCTCGGACTTACATTGTTTCCCTTACCCTCGGGAAACTCATCGCGCCACACACCACCCTCATGGCCATTCGCCTTAGCTGGATTTCCCTTTAACTGCTGGCACCACTTCCCTTCTCCCATCTGGACACCTCGCATCGCACCCTCCCTTGCGCAGCGACCTCCGGCGAATGGCCCTCCCTCTCTCGGCCAGCCCCGATGAAGCTACTCTCCTCCCCTATCAGCAAACCCGCATTGCCATGCTTAGTGGACAACCTCTGTCCGGTGAGCCATCCCATCACACCCCCTATATCTCAGCCAGGAATTCCTTCCGATGAACCGTCCATGGGCCTCCCATGGCCACTGCTCCTTTGCGATGTGACCCAACCAACTACCAGACCACCCACCAGTCGCGGCCTCCCCTTGCTGGATGGTGACACCCCCAGTGACACCTCTAGTACCTTTCCCTCCTATCACGTGAGCAACCCCCACTCTTGATACATTACTCCTTCCTCTTCTTTTATTTTTGTTCCTTCCAGCGGGTATAAGGTTCATTTAGGGGTCATTTTTTAACCTCTATTTTTTCAAATTCTTGTTTTGATGTCCAATTCCATTTTCATGTGGTGTGTGTGGCGTGTGGTGGATTCTGTGGATTGTTTTTCGAAGTCTCTACGCACCGATAGGTGGTTCCACATTTAATTATTATTTGATGAATTAATTTGGAAGCTTAATTTGTTTATCACATTTTTTAATTAATTTTTGTAGTGAAAAAGTTGGCTTTCTTTGAATTTTGAGTTGCAATGAAATTGTCTAGTAGATTGTTTATATTATGAGTGTGTTTTCTATTGAAAACTCTGTTAGTGATTTTTAAATGGTGTGGTTATCTTATTAATTTTTTCAAGTGCTCTAAACTATATTTTTTATATGGATTCATGTGCGTTTTGTCATAAAAGAAGGTTCTGTGTGAGTTTAGTGGGTGATACAAAGTGATTATTTTAAATTTTTCAATGAGCTTTTATTTTTGGCTTATTAAAATATGTGGTTTTTGAAAATGTGGTTTACATATGGTGCAAGGTTTTCCATCGAACTATTTATGTGGTGTAGGTCACACTTTAAAATTGTATTTGAGTGCGTGTGATGTTGGAATGAATTTGAATGTATAAATTTCCACTTTAGTGTGTGTAAAGCCATGTGACATTCTTTTACTATTTCATTATTATTTTTTATGGTTTATTAAATTATGTCATTGGTGTAAAACATGTTTGAAAAATGTTTTAATGTGTCTTTTTTCAAAATGTTGTTTATGTGTGTAGGTGGTTGTTTTTTTAATGATAAGCATATTTTCAAATAGTGTAGATAGTTTAATTGAGTATGTAACATATACAGATTATGTTTTGAGAAAATATGGTGTGCATATGTTTTTAAAATAGGATTTAAGGGTTCAAATGGTGATTCTGTCTATGTAAGTACCATGTTTGGATTTTTTGAAAAAGTGTGACGTGTGACCTAAGCTTTAAACATGTTTGAGCATAATGCGGGAATTACGGTTATCTAGGAGGGTGGACTAGACTAGTGGTCTTGTGATCCTAGGGTGGCTTTGGCCCTATTTTACTTATTATTATTGAAGACTGTACCACTAACTAAACATATGAATGACTGAGGGTCATGGTATCTAAGCCTTGTTTTGCTGAGGTTCATTGTTTCTAAGACACTTTTTCTGAGGGTCGTGGTTTATAAGCCATGCTTCACGGAGACACAAAGATCTAGGGACCATAGCTAGATAGCACCCATGAGGCCTCTCCCAGATTGGTTCTCATTGGTTACTTTATGCTCATTAGTGTGACACATTGGTTATTTTAAAAATTAATTGTGTGTGTCTGTGTTTTAATTTATGTTTTTCCATTTGAGACGGTTATCTTTAATCTTGTTTTCTTTAAAACTATTCAAGAATTTACTTCTTTTCTTTAATTAAAATTGAAAATTTATTTTTCATTTAATAATTATTTGTGGAACCTTTTTATTGGGTGACGTCCTACTGGGATCTTTGCTCACACCCTACATACACCTTTGGGTGTATGTAGACCTTGTTCTTTGGGTATTCCAGGTCGATGCATCGTGCTCAGTGATGATGGTTCAGGTTTTTGATGGTATTATCATGTAGGTTGGTGTTTCTAGCTTGTGGACATCGCACCTATCTTGTTTCATGGAGGTTTGAGTTAGAGTTTTAGTTTCTTTTTTTGTTGTTACTTTTCAGTTGTTCGTTCAAGTTATGAACCTTTAAATTTGATTTTTGTTTAAAGTCTTTTTTGGTTTCCTATTTTTAGTTTCAGCTATTTATCTTGCTAGTTTTTTGTGGTTACTAATTTGGGTAAATCGTTCCCATGTGTTAATTTTGATACCCTCGCACTTGTGCCAGCCCATGGGGATCGGTAATGTGCCTTGGTTCATGTCACGGACCGAGTTGGGTGCCAGGTCGGATGGAGACCCAGCCTGGTTTATGAAAAAATAGTATCATAGGAATTTTTCTCTCTTGGCTTGTGTTCTTTTGGGATAGAGTTAGGTTATACCAAAGTTAAGGGTGTCAGAGATCAACATTCTAGCTATGAGCAGGGTGCCTAGCCAGCACAGCTCGTTGTGAGACATAAGTTACCAGGGTAAGTTGAGGTTTTTCTAAGTCTTTGTTCTTTGTGGTTAATCTTGTTTAGGGGAAATGAAAAGGGAGTCGGGTCAATTGTCTCAATAATATCGTAGGGTCTTGCAAGCCATGTGGATCTAGGGATGCTGTCATAGAGTACTCTCCGTGGTGGTGGCATGATTGGTGTATGGACGCTAACCATATGTCCCAATCACCCACTGACACTATTCTCCTCTTGCATCATTACTTGTCTCTTTATTTTTGATTCGTGGAAATATAGTTATTGAGTAAAAATTATTTTTTCTTGGAATTTTTTTTGAAAATTATCTATTTAAAAAGAAAATGATGTGTATGGTTTGAAAAGTGAGGGTTGAATTTTTTGGTTTTGAAAAATGGAATGGTCTGGTTTTGATCCTTGATGTTCTCCAGGACAACCACATGCATGAGTGTATATAAAAAGATAAATGGTCAATGGAATGAGTGATGAATTCTTAGATTGACATGATGTGGGTGTCGGTGTGGCAGGAGAATATGCATGTGCAAGGTCCAAGGGAGACCATTGGTGTTTGTGCAACCCACTAGCTTTGTTTATTTTCAAAAAAAATTGTTTAAGGAGGATTTGGTGTTTTAAATAACCAGTGATTGTGTGGTGTGTCCTTATGTTTTGAAAATTTTGGGTGTGAGGTGTTTTGAGCCGATAATCCTTTTGGTTGTTTTGTGTCTTGAGTTTTAATTCTTATTTGTAATTTGGTGTGCAAGCATGTGGTAAATAGTTTCTTTTGAAATGTTCTTGGGGAATCCCTTGTAGTGGTTCCCCCTGCATGTTTAGTGTTTTCTTATGGTTTGTATTAGTCATTAGACCAGTTTGATTGAGTCCATGGTTTTCTTTCTTGACTAGTTCACGCCCCCCATAAAGAGGTAACATGCGATTCAAATGAGGTCACGAGCAATTTGTTATTGGTCGGCCCTCCAGTTGATTAAATTAAGGACACTCCCTTTTTAGTGATAGTTCTAAGCATGTACCTTAACCATTTTGGTTAATAGGGTCTTCTCACAACATGATAATAGACGCGAGGGTAGTTGATTGGATTTTTGGTCTCTTTGAGTTGTCAGACTCGTTGGTTATGGAGTATGACACCATTGTATTTGAAGGCCCCCCCTTGGAAATGGTGAAAAGAATTATTTCAGGGAAGGGAGAAGTTGGTTCAGAGTTGTTAGTGTTGACTAATGGAATCAAAGTCTCATAGTGATTTCATCAGCCACAAGGGTCATGTTTGGTGTCATCTTACAGAGTGAGTTCTCTAGAATAGCAAAGGTGGATTTTGTAGAACCCTCTGAGAATCCCTGTTTTCATCTGAGTGCGTCCTCCTATTAGGGAGTTCTAATTTTTTCTGTTCAAATGGGATTGTTCATCGTGAATCTTTCCTTTTTTAGTTTCTTGGTTAAGGTGATGAAATGATGCATGTGCATCATCTAAATTCATGTTTTGATGGAAGTTCTATGAGCGAGTAGTTGGATGTCGTGGTGAGTTGTGTTTTTTGGTGTTTCCTCGGTTGTGGTGTTGTTGTGTGTAGAACCAAAAGGAGAAGCTCAATTTGGGAGTTTTCAATGGCTAACAGTGAGGTAGGAGATGCTTCAAATATCAGGGCTCTATCCATAGGCCTTAGATTAAAGTAGTCATGTGGTTAGGAACCCTGAGAGTGTACGAGACCTTGACTTTATTTTTGTCCCTGATATTGAAAGTAAAAGCAGTTTAAATTTTTTTCTATTGCTGTTTTGTTCTGATGACCCATTGGGATGTGTGATGTTTCTCATGGCTATGAGGAGGCGTGGTCATCTCATTACCTAAGTCCCAGGTGTTTCATAATATCTAATGTAATCGTTTTTAGTAGTCTATATGGGGTATGTTGGGTAAATTGGTCTCAGATTTGAATAGTGCTCATCTAGGGACGTGGAGATATTGTTCGGTCTTACGTCGTGGTTTTGACGCCCTGGTGGTTGGGCCCCTCCCTCCCCTCCCCTTATGGTGGTGTGTTTGGTCAACATTAGAAAACATTCAAAGGTTTGTACCTTCTGTCAGTTCTAATGGTGGTAAGACCCATGATGGGTCTTGCACAAATATCTCTGGAATGAGTCAGTGTTGGCCTTTTTCATAATGGTGGCGAGTCCACCCGGGCCTCTTTCTATCGATTTTCATCTTGGGCTTCAGTAAGTTTTTAATATTGGGGAGCCCCTTTGGGCTTCTCCATGTTGACCTTTTTGGTTCATTTTACAAAGATGGATTGGTGATAAGTGATAAGAGTGTTCCTTGTACGTGGTTTCACCATGTCTGTTCATTCTAGCCAAATTTTCTGGTTTTTGTTTAATAGTGCTTGAGGTGTTTTGGCTTGTGAAGTTGGTTTTTGTGGGTACGAGAGTTCCTTTCCTTGATCAGTAAACTAGAGTTGTTCTAGATCTTTGTGGAAGGAGACACATATCAGAAGGTCTTTTGACAAGTTTTGTGAAGTTTTCTTTTGAGTCACTTTCTTTGAGCATGATGTGATTTCCTCTTTTACTTGTTTTCTGTTGGGATCCTTCTTGAACCATAAGGGGGTATCAATTTCTACTTTGCGGTTCTATCGTAGTTGTGGATTTTTGGTGAAGAAAATTTCTATGGTGGGGAGAATTTTTACACCCACATATTTTAAATTTTTTATATTATTAATTTTGTTTGGAATTGGGTAGTTCGGGTTATAGCTCGACTAAATTTGTTTTGGGTTTTTTTTAACGCACATTTTGGCCATGACAGTGTTCAGCACGCTGCTGTCGAAGTTGCGAAGCCTCGCACGAGACACCACATGGCCTTTCATGGTTCTCTTCATGCCTTCCCGATGTTCAACTAATTAAATAAAATTAATTAATAATAAAGAAATACAATTAAAGGAGTGATAAAAATTAACATAAATGAGAAAAAGGTGATAAAAATTTAAATGAATTATTTTAATGGTAATAATAATATAATTATTTAGGATTATTATTATTATTATTATTATTACCATTATTTATTTTTTTAATATTAAATTATAACATTATTAACTTTTTATTATTAATATTTTAAATAGGTTATTTTTATTAACATTATGATTATTCTAGGTAAGTTCATGTTTTTTTAATGATTTTTATCCATTTTTATTTTCCATCATTCCCCCTATTTTTTCTTTTTCTTTTTTATTTTATTCCCCTTGTCTCCCTCATTTTCCATCCTTCCCTTCTTTCCCATCATGCACCCCTTCTCCCCCCCCCAACCCTACTTATGTGTGTGGCTCCCACTTAGTGTGAAGGACCCTCATGCCACTGCCCCATGCATCTGGCCCGCCTTTCACCTTCGATCGTCACACCCACCACCCATGCCTCTTCCCTGGACTCACAACGTTGCCCTTACCCCCTGGAAACCCATCGCTCTACACACCACCCTTATGGCCAGCCGCCCTAGCCAACTTTCCCTCTAGCTACTGGCACCTCTAACCTTCTCCTAGCCGGACACCTCATGTCGCACTCTACCCTATGAAGAGACCTCTAATAAATGGACCTCCCTCTATCGGCCAACCCTGGTAGAGTCACTCTCCTCCCCCTCCAGTAAGCTCGCACGGCCCTGCTCAGTGACCAACCTCCGTCCAGTGAGCCATCCCATCACATCGCCCTATCTCTCATCCAGTAGTTCCGTCGGACAAACCATCTGCAGACCTCCCTTGGCTGCTACTTCTTTGCGCTGCGACCCAACCAATCGTTGGACCACCTGCCAGCCACGACCTCCCCTTGCTGGTCGGCGACACCCCCGGTGACAGCTCCAGTGAAGTGACCTCCTTCCTTGCGAGCAACCCACCCTATTGATAAGTTTTTCCTTCCTCTTATTTGAGTATTTTTCCTTATAACAGGTATGAGGTTCGTTTAGGGGTCGTTTTTTGAACATCAATTTTCTTCAAATTCTTGTTTCATGGTCCAATTCCATTTTCTTGCAGTGCGTGGGGCATGTAGTGGAAGATTGCGAATTGTTTCGCGAAGTCTCTACACACCAGTAGGCGGTTCCATGTTTAATAATTATTTGATGAATTAATTTACATGATTAATTGGTTTATCATATTATTTAATTAATTTTGTTAGTCCGAAGTTGGTTTTTTTTTATGTTTTATTTGCATTGAAATTGTCTAGTAGATTATTTATATTATGTGTGTGTTTTCTGCTGAGAACTCTGTTAGTGGTTTGTAAATGGTGTGGTTAGATTATTAATTTGTGCAAGTGGTGTGAACTGTATTTTTGATATTTCATCGTGTACGTTTGGTCATAAAAGAAGGTTTTTTGTGAGAGTATGTGTGATGTTGGAATGTGTTTGAATGTATAAATTGTTACTTTAGTGAGTGTAAATCAATGTGACATTTTTTTACTATTGTATTATAATTTTTTTATGGTTTATTAAATTATTTCCCTAGTGTGAAACATGATTGAAAATTTTTTTAGTATGCATTGATTTTCAAAATGGTGTTTATGTGTGTAAGTTGTGGTTTGTTTAATGATAAGCGTCTTTTTAAATTTTGTGGATGGTTTAATTGAGTAGGCAACCTATGTAGATTAAGTTTTGAAATGATTTTTGGTGTGTCTATGGTTTTAAAAGTGGTTTTGAAGGTGGAAGTGGGGATTCTGTGTGTAAGTCCTATTTGGATTTTGTGCATAAGTGTAATTTGTGACATGAACATGAAACTTGTTTGAGAGCAAAGCGGGAAGCCCGTGTAGCTAGCAGGGTGGACTAGACTAGTTGTCTAGGGATCCAGGGGTGGCTTTGGCCCTGTTTAACATAGAATTATTGATGAATAAAACACTAACTAAACATATGAATGACTAATTGTTGTGGTTTCTAAGCCATTTTTTCTGAGGTTCATGGTTTCTAAGACACATTTTCTAAGGGTCATGGTTTCTAAGCCACGCTTCACCGAGAGACAAATATATAAGGACCCAAGCTAGCTAACACCCATGAATCCTCTCCCATATTGGTGCTCATTGGTTAATTTTCGCTCATCTGTGTGACAAATCGATTATTTTAAAAATTAAGTGTGTGTGTGCGTGTGTTTTAATTTAACTTGTTCCATTTGAAACTGTTATCTTTAATCATGTTTTCTTTAAAACTGTTCAAGAATTTACTTATTTCTTTAATTAAAATTAAAAATGTAATTTTCGTTTGATAATTATGCGTGGAACATTTTCACTGGGTGAAGTCCTATTGGGCTCTTGGATCACACCCTACATACACCTTTGGGTGTATGTAGTCCTTGTTCTTTTTGTATTCCAGGTCGAGGCATCATTCTCAGCAATGGTGGTTTGGGTTGTTAATGGTCTTCTTATGCAAGTTGGTGTTTGTAGCCAATGGATGTCACACCTCTCTTGCTTCTTGGAGGTTTGAGTTAGAGTTTTAGTTTCTTTTTTGTCATTACTTTTCAGATGTTGGTTCAAGTTGAGAACCATTCAATATGATTTTTTTTTAAGTTCTTGTTTGGTTGTCTGTTTTCAGTTTTAGTTATTTATCTTGTTAGTTGTTTTGTGGTTACTAATTCAGGTAAATAGTTACCATGTGTTAATTTTGATACTCGAGAACTTATAAAAACCCGTGGGGATCAGGAACACCCCTTGGTTCATGTCGCAGACCGGATCAGGTGCCAGGTTGGATGGTGACCCATCCTGGTTCGTGACAGTAATATATTCATTGAGTGAATCCTCAACAGTCTATTTTAGATATAAATATTTTTTCATTATCTCATTGTTAGATTATTTATTGATAATCAATGTGATTATTTGACTAGTATAATATCCATGGTTAAATTTCATCCTCACAGGAATATTTATTTGTCATTATTTGATCATCTTTTATTACATCCTTATTATTCTCAATATTATGTTTTAATTAATTTTTTTAGTTATATACATTTTATTTATTGTCTATGTCTATTTTTGATATATTCCATTTTATTATTACCATTAATGAGGATCAAAGATCACCCATTTATTATGTTTTATTTTTCACTAGGATGCAAAGATTTATATTATTATTGAAAAATATAAATAATCTAAGAGAATAAGTATGATTCTGATGGATTTTCGGCCTTTTATTTCATTTTGAGTAATAATTTCAAACTTATGTTTTTATCCAGTCGTCTAAATATACTAAACAATTCAGTCCTTCAAATGTGATTTCTTTATTTATTATACCAATACAATAAAGTAAGGCACCGGATCTGTTTTACTATGTTTGAGGTATTTACACTTGGTATCTGATAAAGTTTAGCAGAATCATGGGAAATAGATTTAGAAAAACATATATTATAGAAATTTAACCCTATAACATACTTTGAGAATATTCCCAATGTAACCAAGATTACGATTTATAGATTAGTTATGCCAAAATATTAAATTTAGGTTATGCGATTCACTAGTTCTAATATTATACATTATGTTTCAAAATTTTCTGATCTAATCTTGTGTATGTCATTTATTTTTTAAGTGGAACATAGTGGATGGAATGGAAACCATATCAATGAACATATTCCATGTAAGGATTTCCCTCCTAGGAAAGATAATGAAGTTGTAGTTTGAGCTATAGCTACAGACTAACAAATTATAACTATATTGGGATAGATGACTCGGGTTATGAGCAATACCCTTGCTCTTACGGAGCATCCTTCTGATCCACAACATGGTTTAACAATTTTAGACTGTTTTATGCATTAACAACCTCCATATTTTAATGGAAATACACATCCATCTGTAGTTTGGTAATGTATAAGTTCCTTAGAAAATATATCTATTTCATTGGGAAGTAATGAAAGGTATACTGTTATCATGGAATTTTATTGTCTCTCTTGAGTTTTGGATCACTGGTGATAATTTATTAAAAACACAAAGGAGGAGGAAGAAATTTAAAATCTGGAATGAAAATATTTGAAGTAAATTTTATTGGAAAATATTTCCCTCGTGAACTGCGATCAGATTTGGAGAGAAAATTCTTGAGTTTCAGATATAAGGAGGAATAGTATGTTTCAAAATAAAAAAGACAACTTTATAATATTAGCAAGGAATGTTAGATACTACGTATGTAAACCAGGGAGTAAGATTGATTGCCTCTTTGATGGGATTATTCCAATTATTATATGAGTATTAGTCTTCTAACTTTCTCCTCCTATAAGGATATAGTACCATGTTCTATCATTACATAGAAATAATTATCCAAGTCTTATGACTTGCAGAGTAAACAAGATAAGAAGAGGATGGTAGAAGAAAGTATATATAAAGGTAATAATAGATATAAGGATTTTCCCACATGTGATAATTATAGAAGGAAACACCCTGGTCATTCTTGAAAGGAATGGTAGTTTGTTGAAAGTATAGAGAGAAAGGACACTAGGATCATGGTTGTAAAGGAAATAAATATTGTTTTTGATGATTCAACTATAAGAAGATAGAGCAATCATAGATGAATTTACTAAGAGTCAAGGTAATATAGATTAGAAGAAGATAAGGGATCAATGCCAAGTTTATGTTTCTACTACAGTCTGAGTGGAATAATTAAAGAATTTTTTATTGGATCCAAGAATTATGTTATGTTATTCTTATTATAATATTCATGAAGAATGTAAGGATTCTACTACAGTACTTCTTATTTATGGATTTGAAAACATGCATGTTTCTATTAAGATTTTAAGGTGATCAAGGTATTCATATATTTTGTATGTGAAATTAAGTGTTACATTATTTTGTTTGGGTAATCTAATTGTATATTGATTTTGGAAATTTATAGGCCTTCATTATAAATTTTTTGTTATTTATTTTTGAAAAATTAATGGATTTAATTTAACATTGGATATTATTTTTGAATGCTAAGGTATGATTTTTTGTATTTGATAATATATTCAAACCATTTTTTAAGGAAAATTTTAATGTATGAAGGAAGAACTTGTGGATCTTATGAATCATTAAAAATGTTTAGGAAAAAAATAATCAAGAACATTCATTCTGTGGTGCAAGTGATGAAGTGAAAATAAATCGAAGCATGACCAAAGGATGGGATTATACTTATGAAATAGAAAGTAATCAATAAATTTTATTTTATCAAGTTATTATATGTATTGTAAAATAATAGTCACTTTAGGGAAAATACTTTGAAAAAAAATGTAATCCATTAACTTTAATTTCTGAGAAATCAACAGTGTTTTAACTAATCACAAATTTACATTCTTGTGATGGTTACCTTTATGATAAACATGTTTTCTATCACTCTCCATTAGAATTTGTTGGTTATATTTTTATTACATGTCTATATTTTTACTTTTCACTAATGTTATCCTATTTAAAAGCCTAATTTCAAGGTGACCTTCACATTCCATTTCACTATTTTTAAGAGGACATTTAATTAAACCTTTTTATGATGTATTATTTCCACAAGGGTATTTTAAACTGAAAACTCCATTATAACCAATCATATGTTTAAACTGTGCGGGAGAAATTTATTGAAGGATTGAATAATATAACTCCGTAATATTTAATGGAATGTCTCCTTTAGATATAACATATTTTATAGATCGTTTTTCATGAGACACCAATCTTAAATGAATAATGATATACTATTAAATATTAACATAACCGTTAGAATAGTGTTGTGGCCATTAGAAATAATAATCTGGCCATTTGAATAATAAACTCACTTATGAATGTATAAATAAACTTTAAGAGTCTCATAAATGAAAATATAATATATTTATATCATGGAATAATTAAATAAATGTGTTAAAATAATAATAATTTAAGTGTTAGTATTTTTGTGAAATTTTAATGTTTAATTACTATTTTATAATTAATAAAATAATTAAAAAAAATTATTTTCATAAAGTAGATTTGTAAATAAATGTTTTTTCATTTTAATTATTATATAATTTTATGAGACCATAATTAATCTTCTAAAGTGTCATAAAATCAGTTATAATAATAAAATCAGTATTTTTTTAATAAGTAGTGATTTTGTTTAAAAATTAAATTTATAATAATAAGAAAAATAATTTCTTAAATTTGAGTCCATTTTTTAAATCTACATATCAAAAAATTTATAGGGTTAATTTTGGTATTTTTATGAAATATTTAATTTTTTTATAAATAGTGAAGTATAGTAATTTATGGTATTTAAAATTATAAACCAAATACATGAATTTCTGTTTCATAGATGATGTAATAAATATTAGTTCCAACTCACATTATCTAGTCATTATACATATTTAGAAAAATCAACACTATTTATATACTTGATCCAAAATAATAAACTAATGAATAAAATAATTAAAAACTCCTCTCTTCCATTATAAAAACCACCCCTCAACACATCTTCTCCACAAACATTCTCAACATTAGATCATGCTTATATTCTAACTAATTTTTCTCTAAAACCACTTCCCCGCATTCTTGTATTTCTAGTCTCACTAAAATATAATTTTCATGTTTCTTAAAGAGGTTCTCAAGGAGATGATACTCAAGAGAGAAAACCCTCCCTCTCTCTTTTAATTCATTTTCTTTAATTATCCCTCCCTCACCTCCCCTACCCAAAGTAAAGTGATAAATCTAGTGTAATATATATAATATAATTTTATTGTGTTAATGTAATATCCATCATCAAATCTCTAATCCACCACTTTTTTCTAAAAATGTAAGCATTGTCTGTGGGGTGTCAATTCGTCACCTTTGTGGATGATAAGTTTTTGTTTTTTATTACCACCCTAAAATCTGGATATAAAACCATATTTATGGTTTAAAAATATTATAAAATCTTTATTACAAAATATTTAATTATATTTAATTAGTATATAATCATATTATTAAATAAAATGATACTTGTTCGTGATGGTCATAAGAACCACCAAAATAAACTAATCGTTTTTTCATTAATGTTATATCTAATAAATAGTCCTCATAACTTATAACAAAATAATATATGAGTGAAATTTAAAATTTTGTAGGTATATTAATATAATTACATTACAATTTTGCATTTTTTTCTGCCATTTGACAAGAACATTCATATTTATACTCAAGGGAAACGACCATAAAACCATGAAACAAACACTCTGAGAACAACAAAAATAAACATTATAAATCATCTAAATAGCCAAAATGTGCTTAATAAAATTATAATAAATAAAATATGTATTCAATAGGATATTAATTAATTAATTAATCATTCTAATTTTATTATACATGATGTTATGTACAAGCTTATAACACTTTTAGACATAAGGTAAGGGTTTTCCCATCTCACTTTTATTTCTGTGAGATATACCTTATTCAGTATTTATTCCTTGTGTGTTGTGTATTTATACTTCCCTTTGATATATCATATCATGAATAAATTTATATTTATAATATTAAATTTTCTATTTTATAATTATTACTAGTATGGGGCTTATGGTTTGACTGGATACAAAGTTGTATGGGAATTGTTAACCTGATTTCCATTCAATGGGTTAAACTCCTGCCCCAATGATTATGTCATACTATGATTATGTCTAACACTAATTTTAAGTTTCCTATGTTTAATTTTCAAGTTTTTATGTTGATTTTCATCGAATACCCATAATTGAATCATTTGGTTAAAACTCACACTTTCTATTAAAAAATATATTTTAAATGCTCTTTTTTTCAAATCTTAAAGGAAATGATTTTCATAAAAAATTAAACATAATGCATAGATATTCCCACTTTCTTGACACCTTAATTCCTTGATTGATAATTTAAAATATTACAATTTAATTTTCAAATAAAATTTTTTCTTTTATAAATATGGGGCTATTAAAATAATTGATTCCAACGTAAAAAAGGGTATTTCTCTCACGAAATTTGTAATAATTTAGTTACAGTATTTTCATATATGTCAACACCCTCTATTGAATATTATAATTAATTAAGTTTTACCTCTTATGATACTATTAACCGTATTTTATTGAATGGTTTAGGATCATTTTTACTAGGGATGGACCATCTTGATTCCATTCTCCATATAACTCAGAATAGTTTATGATTATGTTTTGAGAAAATTATTTACATTTCATATTCTAGATTCAATATGAGTGTATATATTGATTATTTTTTACCACGATTTTATGAGGATTTAATTGGAAATAGTAAGTGTCATGTAGTGACTAACAAAGCCCCTCGATTCATTGGAAGGTTTCATGAGACAAACTAGATATGGTTTTGGCCAAGGCCATACCCATTTATTAGATTCTTGTCATGAATCCTTAACTATGTTAGATTATTGTAATGAATCCATGATTCTAATATATTCATTGAAAATATCCTAAATTGTGTGATTTATTTATCCATATTTATACATTCTTTAATTATGAGATTAGTTATTGATAATCCATTTGATTATTCGACTTCAAAAATATCCAGGATTAAGTTTAATTATCATATTATTCTTTATATGGAAGTATTTTGTTAGATTTTATTCATTCCATATTGTGTACAATATTATTTTTTAATGGAATGTGTTTTCCATTGCTCACATTTTCTTATTTAGTATGTTTATTTATGATAGATTTTATTGTATTATTAACTTTATTGAGCATATGATATCACCCCTTTATTATGTTTTATTTTCCCTAGGATGCCAAGATTTATATTATGATTTAAGTGGAGGGATAATCTAGATAAATAGGTGTGTTTAAAATGAAGTTTATATTTTTTATTACATTTCAAGTTGTAATGTAAAACTTATTTTTGTATATGGTTTTCCAAATCTGCTAAACTATTTGATCCTTATAGATGTGATTTCATTATTTATTATGACAATGTAATAAAGTAAGGCATTAGCTTTGGGATAAAGGGGTTGGGGGTATTTACAGTGTTGATAAAAGGGAGGCCTTTACAGTACTTTTTTACAAGCATTGATAAAGTCACCCCTTTATCAGAGTTTTTTTCTAGCACTAATTAAGGGAATATTTCATAAAAATTTATATTTCATTGAAAATAGTATATTGATATATATATATATTCATATTGATATATGAATATATTTATATTGATATATATATATATTCATAATGATATATGAATATATTTATATTGATATATAAATATATTTATATTGATTTAAATATAATACTTTTTAAAAATATGATTTACAAAAGGCTAAATACACATTTATAGTTAATATATAAGATATTTAGTGAAAATTAATTTATAAAATAGTTAAGAGAAATTATAAATTTATAATTTTGTAATTATTATATATTAATAGTAATTTAATAACAATTGGATGACATAAAAAATAAATGAATTAATGAATGGTCTAAGATAAGTTGAAAACATGACTTGAACCCCAAATGGATATAAATTTTGTTTTGAGTGTCCGTTAAAGCTCTACCATATATCAAATAAAAGCCTATGAATATATTTATTCCATGTTCATTGAGTAGGTACATTGGTCAAATGTTTTATGTAAAAAAGGCCTAGAATCCCTCAAAAACTAAGTTTATAGTTGGGATACCTAATTTTTTAATATTTGAAATTATTTCATCTGCGTTTAAGAGAGTCTTTTTTCATTTTTTAGTGGAGAACTAATTTGTTCACAGTTATTAAATTCATATAGATATTATGCTTTAAATATTCTATCATTTTTCATAATTTAGTTTTATTTATAATTAAATATATGCATATTTTCTTATATTATCTTGTAATAAATCAAATGTATAAATAAATATTTAATCATATTTAATTAAAAATTTATTTTTAAATATATAACCTTAGTGGGAAAAAATATTTTTTATTCATTTTATTTTAATAAAAAAATTTAAATTTTATTTACCTTATCTAAATGCATTAATATGTATATATATATATATAAGTAATGGTTATATATATACTTTTGTTTGTCAATAAAAAATATATATTCATATTCATAATCTAATATATGTAAATAAATTAAATATATATATAATTTTTTTAAGTGTATTTGATAAATATAAATGTGCATGTGTGTGTGAAAATATGTGTGTCTGTGTACGTTTATCAATATTGTGTATATACATCATATATAAAAGTATTTTTATAGATATATCATTATCATTAAATCTATTATATAAATGTATTTATAGTAAATATTTACAAATAAAATATAAAAAATTATATCTAATTACATAATTACATGTAAATATGTATAAATATATATGTAAATATATATACATGTAAACATATATATCATGTATAAAATTTGTATCTCAATATATAAACATATTTTAAAAATTAATTTAAAAATAATTATATAAATAACATGAAAATAATTATTATACATTTTATTTTAAATTATATCAATCCATTTTTTATACATTATAAAAATATATGAATATATATGTATATATAATTTATATATATATATATATATCTGTGTTTTTGTGTGATAATAAACATATATATTAATAATTATATTCCAATATATATATATATATTAATATATAAAATATTTAAATAAATATAATTGTGTTTATATATCACACAATTATAAATATATAATAATAAATAGAAATATTTTAAATTATAAAATAGAACATGACTGGCGGAGTGATAATTGGAATTGAAATGCTGAAGGGTGGTCACAGGTTCAAGTCCCAGCATGAGCAGGTATTTGGGGGAACCATTCTAGCGTTGATAAAGGGTCGGGGTATTATTGAGAAATGAGTAGGGGTTGGGGTGTGTGATGGTAGGATGGGGAGTGGAAATCACTAATAAAGGGGATGTTGTGGTGTGGGGAAAATTATTTTTTCCAAAATTTTTATCAACACTAAAAGAAGTGATGATAATGGTTACTTTTATCAATTCTATTTGTAGTGTTGTTAAATACATCTTATATAATCTCTAAAAAGTAACTTATAGAGGCACCCTTTATCAATACTTTTTTATAGCATTGATAAATGGTGGATTTTAATATCACATTCAATATCATCACTTTTTATGCACTGATAAAACCCATTTTAATCGATGTTAAAGGCTGGATTTGTATTAGTTTCAGCATATGTCATATATCAACAATCAAGATGAAGAATTATAATTTCATATCTCAAATATTTATATTATCAAGTATCAATTCAAGGATGTTTTTGAACTATATATTGATGTAAATTCTATAATAAGGTTTATGATAACCAAAATCAAGGGACTCTTGACTCAAATGTTTGGGGAGGAAGTCAACATTGATGACATGCTTATTATACAAGAGTATACTAGTGTGACTCTTGATGAAATGTGTGGTCTTCACCTCAAGATAAAGGGTGACTATTCAATTGAACTCATACATTCATCCATACCTGTCTCAAAGAGTTCATATATAATGGATATCATTGAATTAGATAAATAAAATAATCCACTTTAATATAGTATAAAAATGGATTTTATACTCCCTAGTTCTGTACTATGGTATTCACCAGTCTACTTTGAATAGAAAAATATATATTGATGAAGCTTTGCATTGATTACCTAATCTTAATAAAATCATCATCAAGAAAAAATATTAAATACCCCATGTCAATGAACTATTCAATCAACTAAATGGATAATGATATGTCTCAAATGTTGATCTTTGATCTGGATATCATTAGTTAAGTCTTAAAAGGAAGGATATTTCCATGACATCTTTTTGTATGAGGTTTAGACCCAATAAATTTAGATTGATACCATTTGGACTTATTAATGTTATTGTTATCATTATAGATATAAAAAATAAATTATATAGAGGATAACTTGATCAATTTGTGTTCATATTTATAGAGAATATAATTATATATTTAATGAGAAAGGAATATTATGATGATCATTTTTCAATTTTGTTAAAGACCCAGAGAATGGAGAATTTTTATACCAAATTTAGAAAGTGTGAATTCTCACTACTATATACTATACTATAACAATAGTTGTAAATTTTTGGGATAGGCCACAAAACTATTGGGATAACCTATCCCAATGGTTTATCAAACCATTGGGGTATTGGGCATTATAATAGCCTTATACCAATAGTTCATATAGAACCATTGGTATAGTGATCCTGAAATTGATATGTCCCAATGTTTCAAGTTGAACTTCTGGTTAATCCCTATCCCAATGGTTGGAAACCATTGGGATAGATTTATACCAATGGTATTCAACCGTTGGTATACCTATATCCTAATGGTTTTGAACTGTTACATGGAACAATTCCAATAGTTTATCTTCAACCATTGGAAAATAGGAATACATACATACTTAATACCAATGGTTCAGTTGAACCATTGGTATACACTGACTTACATACTTAATACCAACGGTTCAGTTGAACCATTTTTATACACACATAGAAGGCTTCCAGCATCCTTTTTTCTAGCCAGTAGCAAGTAGCTCACTCACCATCCAGTAGCAAGCAGCTCACAGGGAAGAATATGAATGAAAAATACCTTACAAGTATAACAAAATGTAGATAATCACAATATAAGATCTATTCATATAGAAAAATATGATGAAGAGACATGGGGCCTTAAATTAAGACATACATAAGATAAGTACCATGATGAAATAAAAAAGTTACATACTTCAAGAAACTTCCCACTAAGTCAAAAAATATATTGTCATAGAGAAAGAATTGATGAAAATTATTTTCTCTCTCAAAATTGAGCTACAATAGAAAATATTACTAGATATGAAGCTTGCACCAAATTTAAGTAGATAAAAACTCATCTAAAAGAGAATGATAAAAAATTTAGGGAGATTAGTATAAATTTATATCTATCAAATCTAAAATAGAAGGTGAAAATTGTCTATATGGAATGCACACTATGTATAGAATTCAAGGATACAAATTAAAAAAATTAAAATAAGGGAAAGTCCTATAGAATTTCTAGAATAATAAAATCTAAAAGAAAATTTTCAACAAAATAATACATTTATGGATAATTTTGGCACTTCATTCACACGTGTGTTTAATATTAAAATCACATTATTGGAAGTAAAATAATTATGTATACATATTTATAGATTTATTACTATATGAGGTATAAATTTCATAGAAAAATATAAAATTGTTCTAATATCATTCATATGAAAATAAATTGTGAATAAGATCCTTACCGGTATAGAGGTAAAAGATCCTTACCAGTATAGTGGAAAGAATATTTTAATCACACGAAATGAAGAGAATAACAATCTATCACAAAGGTAAAAGTCATACCAGTACAGTCAAAATCACATAATGGATAGTTAATATATTAACCAATATAAAAAACAAATATCAATCACCTAAATAGATTCAGTATCCCAAAGAATCCATCTTGTAGTCTAAATTGATTCATCTGACCCGATATATTCACATTTTTTAGACTCATTTCAATAAAGTCTATAATCACTAAACATGAGAATATTTTGTGTGTGAATCTATTTAAACTATATCATTATTTCACTATGATAGAATCCATGATCTACACTGAGAAATTAAAAAACATTATCACTAAAACTCATAAATAAACAAAACAAAACCTAGGAAAATGAAAGGTTTACTATATGAAACATATTTAATTATAAGAAAACTCATAAAATCATTACATATTTATCAATTTTAATAGGTTGTTTAAAAGGTTATTTAGAAGTGATACATTTAACTCTACCTTTATTAAAAGAAATTCCGTGAGAGAATCTTTACAGATGGGCCAAATGACTACATGTATGAAAGATTTCTTAGATTCATAATAAGAAAATTTCTTATATCCCACTTTTTGGAACTGATATAAAACAAAGTATTTTATCCTAGAAGAAACTGATGCGAAAAAAATATATAATTTTTGAACCACCACTTATAATGTCTGACATAGAGAACTTCCTTTTTCCCTTATTGGATATTCCTTCACCACACCCAGGAATATATGAAATTTGAAACACCTCTGGTGATCCTACTAATCTTGTTTCAACATTGATAGCTTATCTCACAACCACTCTATAGAAGCGGATTCCAATGGAAGAAACGGCTAATGAAGTGTCTGATCAAAGACTTTACTCAAACCATCAAGCCAATAAGGAATAATCCATATCTAGATTAGGAACGTATAGCACCAACTGGAAAAAATTATTTGTGTACTCCAACACTATTTAATCTCTTTACTATATTCTAAAAAATTCCATTTCCATTATTACCTTCACTTCATTATGAAAGAACGATAAATGAACCATGCCTTGAAACATTCCCAAGAATAGTCTTTATATGGCTTAGTCTGAATAAAATAATTCTACCACTTATAACTCAAACCCTCTAGTATGATGGTTATAGCCATAACCTTAAGAGACTCATAAATCTAAATCTGGATAAAAATATCCTCAATCATCAATACCAAAACCAATTTATCCTAAGAATCTTGTTACCTAGATAAATGAGGAGGGGTCAAGTTTTTGAACTCTTGTAAATAATTGTCACATTAGGAAAAGAGAGGAAGAACAAAAATCTCTATGAATAAATAAAAAAATAACCATCCTATAAAGATATTGATCAACCAAATAATCCATTAAATTCAAATGGGGATATTCTCAAAAACAAGAAACACAAACACCATAAAAATGGAATTCAAAACTCCATCCCCATTATACATAAAAAAGATAAATAATTAATTTCAATATATCATTTAAATTTAACAAAAATCTAATACTTTATAAATTCATAAAAACCCAACAATATGGACTTTTACTTCATTGAATAAGTGATCCAAATTCACCTATTTAACCCAACATGGTTTTATCATAAAAATTCAAAAAGAACTTTCATTCATTAAAACATAATTTTTACCCCTGAGGTTTTAAAAAACTCATAAAATAAAGAGAATCATTAATTGTATATGAAACCATTTAAACACAATTATTGATTTTTTTTAAAACATTTATAACATTTAAATAGTTCAAAATCATCTATTTTAAAATTAAATTTGGCTTAAATCCTTTAAAAGTTTCTAAATATTATTTATTAATATACATTAAAACCATGAAAATAATTAAAACTATCCCTTTTTCAAATGGAATTTACAAAATATTCAAAAATATGTCATTATTTTAAATCCAAAAAATTTTAGACACTTTTTAAAATAAAAATATCACTACAAAAGTACTCTCATTTTTTCTCAATGAATCAATATATTTTTAAACTTTCCCATTTAAAATTTTCCATTTCAAATTAACCCTAAATAATGAAAACACACACAATATACCATGATCCATCATAAAAAAACATAATGATAATTAAAATAACTCAAAATCAAAAAAATTAAAAAATCCAAGTTCAAAAAAAACACAACAATAAATGAATATATTGATATCAAGATTCATTCAATAAAGAGGATATCTATATTCATGAGTGTTCAAGGGGTTGAGAGACCCAGATAGTTGAAGATATGATGTGGGTATTTTAGATGAGTAGATCTAATCATGCCTATCAGCTACTAAAGATCTTGAAGATTATGTTCATGAGTAGACTGGATTATCCACTGTGTTCATGAAAGGATGTCTATATCAAGTGGTGAAGAAAATCATAGAGATTAGGGAGATACTCTTTTATTTTAAAAATAATTTTTTAATGGTTAGTGAGAAGATTTATTCCATAGTGGGACTCTAGAGTTGGAGTATAGTGGGTATTCATTCTTATAGTATTGAGAGGTCCTCAGTGTAACCACATGGGTTTATATTGTAGAATCCTCAATTAGGGTAACTAACCAATCTTAGAAAGGAGTGGGAATTTGAGTCTGAACCTTTTAAAAACATAGGACATGATGGGAACTGTAGTGAGTAATTCAAGCGGAAAAACTAACTAGGTATTTGAAAACATTAAATACCTGATATAGAATTATTAACATCATCAATAGGAGTAATCTACTATAAATTCATATAGTGTGTAAATAATGGGAGAGTTCCATAAAAAAGAAATTTTAAAGAAAAGGGAAATCAGAACATGTTGGTGTGGGAGTAGATCAGAGGAAGATGGTCACGTGTGTTGGAATTATAGGAAGAATGGGAACCTGAAAAATTATTTCAATGAGTGAAGATTGAGTTATGTAAGATACACTTTAGAATGTGGATTTATTAATCTTATATTATAATATAAGAGTGGTATTTTGGGTATCTCTAATTCTCTTGAGTCTTACCTATAGACTCTCAAGATTCATTTCACTTAAAATCTAGTAGGGGAAGTTAAAAAAAATACATCCAAAAGATATATAAAGGTTCATTTTGTATATCATCTTTCTCTAAAAATTATAGAGAAAGTTTACATGTCCTTGAAAATAGGAAATAGAAGTATTTTTGAGTTAAGGGGTGTGTAGTGCATTCCAGGATTAAAGAAGACTTAATTTTCATTGTAAAGATAATATATGATTTTAGAAAACATTCAAATATGGTGCATGGAAAATTTTACACCTTTCCATGGTTGTGACTAAAACTTTTAAGGATGGGAAGCTATACCTCATTAGTTTATAGAAAGTTTCAATTCATGCTCGATAATTTACTTTTTCAATGTTATGGCATAGCTATTATGGTCACTTGAGTGATAAGGGGACAAATATCCTCACTGTTAAAGTTATGTTAAAAATTAGAATTATGGAGTATGGGAAGTGTGAAGGTAATATATTTAGAAATTATTTAAATGTTTCATTCCAAAATTAAGGTATTGTATTAAAGTGCTGGAATCTAGTGTTTTTTTATACAGATTTATGGGGGCTAGCTCTAGTTCATTCTAACATAGGATCATTGTTCCATATAACATTCATCAATAATGAGACATGGAAAGTGTGGGTGTTCTTTCTCAAGAACATGTCTAAGGTGTTTGGAACCTTTTTTTATAGAGAGACATAGTGAAAAATGATATTAGATTTATGGTTAAGTTCGTATAGTCTCATAATGGTGGGGAGTATAAAATTATATAGTTTCAAAGGTTCTACTAGTGGAAGGGTATATGGTCTGAGAAAACCATACCATGTACTCTGGAACATAATAGAATCATGGAGAAGATTAATCCAAAATTGGTTAAAAATGAGAAGATTATAAGAATTCACATAGGATTTACCAAGGTTTTTTAGGTAAAGTTAGTGAATTGTGTGATATGATTGATCAAGATGACTTCCTTTTCTCCATTAGGTCACGATCTACAAATAGTTATTTGGTTTAGAAGGAAGTTTGACTTCACTCATCTCAAAGTTTCTAAGTCACCCACCTAGATCCATGTTTCTTCCAAGGAAAGGGGTAATCTTGAATCTAAGTTCAGAGCATGTTACTTTATAGGATACGTAAATGAAGAATTTTGTTAACTCTTGGATAAAAATTCTTATAGGATTTTCATAAGTTGAAATTTTTCCTTCCATTAATAGATTATGTGGAAGGATAGAAACAAAGATGATAATGTCAATGAGATGAAAGTATTTTTATAGGATGATGTTCAACTAAATGGGAATCCATAAGTTATGGATGTTCCCATAAATTCATTAATGAAAATGGTACAAAAAACTCCAGACCATCTAAAAGTATCAATGGATGAGATTCAAGTTATAATAGTGTTTCCAAAACAAGATGTATCATAAATCCCTAGCCCTATAAAATATTGGGGTCAAATTCTGAAAGAAAGATCTATGGAATATATATCTCCATAAGTTACAATATCATAAGGATATAAGCCACTAAAGGAGTTATAAAGGTCTACTAAAGTAAGGAACCAAATGAAAAGATATAGGATTTGTCTTCATTATTAGTCACTCATAGAAGATGGATTTATAGATATCCTCAAAGTGGCTATAAATATGAAAGAATAAAATCAATGGGAGTTATCCATGGGAGATGAGAAATATTCCTCCATGTATATGGAACACGGGACATGATAAAAAAGTAAACTAGGAAGAAAAATCATTATAATAAATGGGTGAATCAGTAAAAGGTGGGAGTGGGTGTTAAACAAAGGTATAATGAATAGCTAGTCATAAAGGGGAGCCAATAAAAAAATATGTGTGTTTCTATTAGATTATTTCATAGGTCGTTAAATATATGACTATTAGAATGATATTGATAATGGTTTCCATTGTGGTATTTCATTTGAAATAGTTGAATATAAAGATAGCATAACATCATAGGGACTTATATGAGGTAATTTACATGGAGCTTTCCAATTTTTTTATGGATAATGAGAACTATTATATTTTTTCAAGACAATGTGAATCCTTTAGATTTTGTAACATGCTTCAAGGTAGTGAAAGTGGATGTGGATGTTTAATAACCTTATGATGTAATAGAAGTTCATATGGAGTAATGTTGATCATTTATATTACCAAAAGTTGTTTGGTAATGGGAGTTTCAATATATTTCCTCTCTATAATGATGATATAATTATGTTTTATTTGGTGAAGAAATGGGTTTATGATATGAATATTTAAATGTATAAAATATTTGAGATGAAGGATCTGGTCCCAGCTAAATGGGTCTTTGGGATGTATGCAGTGAGAGGCTTAAGTTCAAATAATTTGTACCAGACTCAGTTAGATTACATTTTAATTATAGTGGAGTGATTTAGAATGATAGAGGTGAAACCTATGACTATACCCCTAGATATACATTTCAAATTGATCAAGGATAAGGCACCACAAATAGAAGTCGATGTACAGCGCATGAAAATATTCTCCATGCATTGGCAGTTGAAATCTTGGTTTATTCAGTGAATGGAGCATGCCGATGATAGACTATTTTTGGTAATATAGGAAAAGTGGGGTCCATGTTAAATATATATGTTTTGTATCATCTAGATTCATGCACCATCATTAGAGGTCATGTTACAGAGAAATGGGAGATGCATGTAAAAGGGGGGCTTCGGGTATAAAGGCAAACAAAAATGAAACACATTAACAAATCTCTCCACTACCCTGATCTCCCTCCCCTGCAAAGAAACCCATGTGGCCACCTCCAATTCCCATCTAGACCCCTTGGTATAATATCACTACCCACCATCTGCAAAAAGCACTAAAATTCCTAAGTGTCCAATTCGATGAGGAAAATAAAATAAAAATTAAACTACAACATACCCATCTCTTGTGACTATACATGTCACCACCCAACATATAAGAACCACAATTCCCTATGGGTAAAATCATGTTCCTACAAGAAAAGGTAAATAGATCCATGTTTTAAAATGATACTATCAAATAGTACATTCCAATTAATTAACAATTACTTTTAATATTAATGGAATATAATCATTTTGGCTCGAAACTTATATAGCGTATCAGCATTTCATTTCTAAAAATATATATAATAGAAAAAAAAATATATTAAATTATCTTTTATCAATTCAGATTTGTTTATTACTTTTTTATTTTTAATTATAGGAATCATAATATGGTTACTATGCATTATTTTAATATACTATTAATTTTTTCACAATACAACAAATTTTCTTTAGTTAAAATTCATTTATTATTTCCAATTTCTATTAGTTCAATAAATACTAAGAGTAGTTGGGTGAGTTTTTTTGTCTACTTCATGGTGATTATTTATAGATGTGGTTAATTATTTTTAACTATTTTTAGAAATGTATAGTCAATTTTATGGTAGATTATTATTTATTGTCTGTGTTTTGTTTGAATCAATTTCCCATTATTTTTTTTAGGACATTTTAATTCTATTCACATTAGTAGGGTTCAAATTTTTAACTGCTCATTGTTAATTAAAAATCTTTATTGACTCCCATAAATTTGTACATACTCCTCAATATACCTCAAGATAGTTGTCTCCATTGATATTTTGTAGCAGAAAAATGAGTTCTCGTGCAGACTTTGTTAAGATCTTGAAACCCTAAATAGAATACAATAGGGTGATGTGAAATAATATGGAAATGATAAATTATAACTAACATAAAATGTGGCATAAAACCAAAACATGAGAACGCACCACACTATTCTCTTTGGCTTTCTCAAGATCAAACCTCCGTGGTTTCAAAGATCTGTAGAAATGGATCTGTAAGGAATTAAATGATAGTATTGCAAGAAAGATGTAGGTTGAAGTGAATGCAATGTATGTATAAGCTTAAGGAAAGTACCATTTTTATTCTAGACTACCTAGAAAAACAAATAATATGTGAGATAACATATTCTATAAGTGAGGAACAATATCTATTTGTAGTACTGAATTAAAAAGTGTAAGACTGGGAAATCATATTTTATAATTAAAGGGATAGCATTACTTGAGGCTATATTTTTTTGTTTCTTTTAATTATGTTTTTAGCATAAATCATAATCTCATTATGTAAATATCATCTTTCTCAATTAATTATTTTCAAAAAATAAAACATACTTGTAAATTGTGTCGAGAATGTAATCTTTCTCAATTAACCAAATAATGGAATCAAGAGGGGGTGCATTTAAGATGAAATAAAACTCAGTTTTTATCCCACCTGATAAGGAAAGTTTATTAGAGGACACAATTTCTAATCAAATAGAATATTTCATAGCATAAAAAATTAAAAAAAGGGATATATACTATAAAAATAAAACTATTAGAACAAAAAAAAACATAATAGTTAAATCTAATTCATATTTGTATTTCAAGTGCCTTATTTTTTATCACCAATTTCAACCCTTTTAGTATTAGAGATAAAATTCTTACCTCTATGCTATAAAGGGATGATCAACAAGGTAAAACATAGTGGTCCAAGGAAGGTTCCATGTCTATGATAGAGTGTTATGTGTCATTATAGTTGAACTATACCATGATAATGTTATCATCCCAAATCTAGATAGAATCTAATATACAATCCCTTTTTTAGATCGTCTAAAACATTAAAGTATTAATTTTCATAGTCATTAATCTAATGGAGTTATCTTTTGATAATCCATTATTGGGTCATGAATTCCTACTACAATCACATCCATAACTAAGATTTGAACCAAGTGTCTTGTTATGAGGTGACCAAATATAATACCTCATATAATCAGAAAATATATATTATTTATAAGCATCAAAACACATCTACTAAACTCTAACCATGAATTGAGACACAATATTATTACATGCTTTAGTCTCAAAACTACCAAACTTATTACTATGATTAGTATGATGTTCCAATAATAGATTTTTCAATATAATCTCAATCGGTTAATCCATAAAATCTTCTCTAGAATAGATATTATTATAATTTTTTATAGTCCAAGATGAACTGAGTAGCATGTTATCACCTATTGATGATTCCTAAAAAGATAGAATTTCATTATATCTAAGTATCTATAAAAATCACTATATTAGATAAGTGGAAATTATTGAAGCTTTCCTAAATTAGAAGAGTATTATAAAGTTGTTATAAATATCAAGGATTTTTTTTACTACATGTGAAAACTAAAAGTTCAAAAGATCATTATGGTTTACTAGAATAGATTAACAAGATTTATAAAGAATAAAATAATAATATTAAGAGAGATTAAAATTATTTGAGGTTGAGAAATATTACCACATTATGAAGTCCTTAGACCTTATCTAGAATCAACCCAAGATGAACCTCCCTAAAGAAATGAGAAGAAAAGCGTTAACACTCAAATCACATTGAAGATTTTATATTAAAAATAGATTCATACTAGTATAAAATAAATCTTTTGAATATTTAGAGAGTCCTACACTTTATCCTCAGGGAATAATGTATCCCACTAACCTAATAAATTTATAGTTTCTATGACCTTTTTATTTGTAAGTGTTGTACAAAGATCAATGTCTATGCAAAACCCACTGATATAAATTATAAAGAAACTCACCAATAAATTAAAGGTGGATGTGAGAATATGTATGAAGTGTAGTTCCACAAACAAATCCAAAAATTACGGTGAATCTATCCAAGACATCAATGAAATAAATATAGAAAAAATACCTCAAAGGAGAAAGAACTAAGATTTTTTGTAAAATTTTTGTGTTGCTGGAAGTTTGGGCACATAGACATTGATTGTTGGTATAATATATATACTCGTAAAAGTGGTATAAGAGAATAAGAAAATGATATAATAGTTAAAAATAATAATAAAACTATTGTGAAACATTAGTTTATACATATAGAGATATATTTGTCTCTTAGAAACATATTTGAAACCTTGATAATTTTTGTAAATGTTGCAATGTATATGGTCACTTTTATGATAAATTTTGGTATGTATCAACTCAAAATGAGGCATAAGTTAATGAAAATAGGATTCTATGATTGAATAAGTAGGAAGAAAGGAAAAATGTATACCTTTATGTGTAAACTGAAGGAAAAAGTTGAAAAAGACACTCACAAATGGTCATTGAAGAGAGATGATCATCATGGGGATTTAGTTTGAAGAATGTGCTTCTATTACAGTAGTAAAGGCTACATTATAGACTATTTAAAAATTTATGACGGTGTGACATGATGTTGAGGGATGTTTCTGTTGGTTCCCACATACCCTTAAAGTGGATTTTTAATAAAATAAAAAATTGATTGTGCATAGACTATTTAAAAATAGACATAAAGATCTAAAAATTTTATGATAAAAATATTAACTAAAAATGGAAACCATCTAAGAAATAGATAGTATAATCGGATTAGTAGTTTATATTTCTGATGAAGATCCTAAGAGATTTCCTATGGAAAATCAAAAGTAGTTGAAGAAGTTTTTTGAAGGTGTAATTATGTTGGTCATGGAGCCATTATATGTATGAATTTGATTCCTAGTCAAAATAATTTGATTACTAGTAAGGGAAAAGAGCCAATGTTATCATGTTCTAAATCATTTTCTACAAATGGATCCACACCCATGAATAATTATAAACATTATAATAAAGATTGATTGGTTATATGGTTTTATGGGTTATAAAAGGATAAACTAAAAATGAAAAACATTAAGATTTATCTAATTTCCCAAGTTAATATAGAATATTAATACAATAATAAACATGTGAAGGAATATAATATGATGTTACATCAACAAAAAATGTTTATAATGTGTGAAATAAGAAAGTGCAAAGAAAATCAAACACTTTTGAGCTATAAAAAAAGTGCTCCAGTGTTGAGAAAAAATCCTCAATCAGTGTTATAACTTAGAAGTTGATAAAACCAAATTATTACCATACTTTTTGATATAAAAAACACTTGGATGGGAATATCACATAACACATACTTCACATATATATATTTTTGTAAAGGAAAATAATTTAGAAAAATGAATCCTTCATATATTGTTGTTATTCTTCTATGTCACTCCCAATGCATCCATTAATCTCAACTGCACAAAGCCCTAATTGAAAATTCTTATTGAATAACTAATAAAATTGATTTTGGGAAAACCATGTGGAAGAATATGAAACATTGAATACCTCAATAGATCGGTGTGAAAAAATTGGAAGGTATGATCTTGGGTTCCCCTATTCCTAATTATAGAAAAATATTTATCATAAATTATTGATTTCACCATACATCACTGAAATAAATTAATAAACCTATAATAGAAACTTCTGAAATCAGAAATGTCATATAGTAAACTATGCACGAGGGAGGTGGAATACCTCTATACACATCTTGTAGATGACACGCGGAGTGATGATTTTGTGGGTGATGGGCAAGAAATGGCTTCTAGGTCCCGGGATTAGAGGAGGGGAGGGAGAATGATAATGAGTGGGGAGTTTCAAGTGGGGAGTGGTGAGTGGTGAGTGGTGAGCAGTGAGCAGTGAGCGGCGAGAGGTGAGGTGGAGTTGAAATGTGAGGAGGGGAGCACTAGGAGGATGAGAGCGGTGGCAAGGGGGAGCCGGGATGGGAGTTAGGTTGAGGAGGAGAGGAGTGTAGTAGTGTTGTAGTAATGGAGAAGTAGGAGTGAGGGGAAGTTAGGATGGAGAATGATCATGATGGAGAGGGTAGGAGTTTTAGGTAGGTTTATCCCAAAATTTCTTAGGAAATGTTGGTATTGAGGTGGTTTTTTTTACAACAATTTACTAAAAATGTTGGTAAAACCCAACATATAATATTCAATACCAACAATTTCACAGAACCATTGGTATAGGTTCTTTATCCCAATGGTTTTTTAAAACTATTTGGAAAGAAGTGTTGGTATAGGTTGGATTTCCACCAATGTCTAGCCACGAAATGTATCATTCGTAGGTAATATAATCACAATAAAATATCATTAGATCAATTAGTGATCCATGCTATCAAATAATGAACCAATATAAGCACTATAACTGAGATATGTAGTTTTATTGGGTTATAAGGATATTAACAGTGCTTTGGGAAAATATATCTAGACTATCAAATCCAATAATGAAGTTATGACAGGCCTGTATAGAGTAACAATATTTACTATATCTAATTGGGATATGAGGTTTAACTTATGGTTCTAGAGGATAATTCAAAAATAATTAGAGAGGGCTTTTCTTCATCAATAATTATCATTCACAAATAGAAGTTTAGTTTTACAGGACTATTCAAACTCTGGAGGCTATGTTGAGATCTTGTTCAATGGAATTTCATTGATTTTGGGACTAACACATCATTCTGGTAGAGTTATCTTATAAAAATATTTTCTATTAAATAGTTTGTATTAAATAATTCTAATATAACTATATGAGATCTTTATGGGAAGATATATAGGAATCCATTATGATAGGATGAATAGAGAATGTTTAACTTTTTAAATGTAATATAAAAGAAATAAAAAGTCGACAGAATAGTTGTAAATATGATTGTTGGTGTGACATAGAGTATGAAATTTTTAATAGTGTTACCCTATATATATCCATGTTATTGGGTTACAAAATTTTGAATCAAATTTAATCTGAACCATAGGAACATTGGTCTCTCCGAGATTCTCAATCATATTGGGGTTATATCATATCACATAACACTCACTCTTGACCTCTCCCAACTACATGTTTTGTTCCATGTATCCCTTCTAACAAATTATAAACTATACACTTAACATATATTAGAATCAAAATTAATTAAATTATAATATAATATCTCATGTAAGGAACAATAAGTTGATATCTTGGATTGAAGATATAAAGTTCTATAAAAGAAGACCACTCGTATGGTCATTATTCTATAGAGGAATCGTAAGTTTGAGGTTGCTACATTGGAACTAAAGGATGTAATGAAACAAAAGTACCTGAACATTTTTTTAATAGAGTAATAAAATTTTGTGAATGAAATTCATTTAAGGGGGATAATTTAATGACCTGTGATTTTAGTAAATATTTTTCATTAATTAAAAACCAAGTGAATATCCTTTCTTGCACACAACACTGAACTAAAAAACTCATGTTACATTAATAAAATTATCAAATATTACCATTATATTATAACCATTATGTATAAATGTATTAATATAAGTAACCACTTTATAAAAACATTTTTAAAATTTATAATAAATCTAAGGTCATTTTATGCTTTGTGGTACACTTTTTCTAAAAAGGTTTTTATGAATTAAGTGTTCTAATATGAAAATTAAATTTTTATATCTTTAGATGTTAAATTTTGAAAAAATGTATTACATATTTTGAATTAGTAGGTACAAATTATATAAAAAATATGATTTTATTTTTAGGTAAAAAATCAGATTATTAAGATTAAACTTCATTATGGTGATAATGGTCTAATTGATATTTTCAAAGATTTGTTTTACTAATATTGTGTACTTTCCATCAAATAAATTATTTTATTTTATTTTAAATAATGACACTAATTTTTTGTTTAAAATTATATATAATTATGTCAACACACACTTAATTGGTAATCAAATCTAAATAATATTGAGAATGCAAAATGGTTAAAATAACACTTTTCTATAACAAAATAGTTTATATATTTAATGTGTTAATATAATGGTTAATATTATATAGATATAAATTTAATTATGTTATATTAACATTACACTTAGGTTCATCATACCAAAATTTTGTAAGAGGGGTTATTTTATGTTTTTAGTAAATCATACTTTACTTAGTTAAAATCTAGACTCCACGATAGAAACAAAAAAAAGGTAAAAGTTAAATATAAGAGTAAATGTCTTAAAATATACTTTAAAAATATGTGGAAATGATTTTTTGAGGATTTATCAACCCATTATCACTCCACAATAAATTATTTCTAACTTTTGGAGTCACTGTCCCTTGAATAGTGTAATGATATCATTTAAAAGTAATGGGAATTCACAAAAGTGATATTTTCTTCACATATAAAATGGGATCACTTCATCCATTTAAATTATCCACATTTACAAAGAGATTTCCTCTAAACCTAGAATATATTTCTTCTCTTATAATTCCATTATGATTCCTAAATCTCATTCTCACTAGAATATAACATAATACCTTTATTTCCTTAGAGACTTACAAGGGAATGTTCAATGTCTCAATGTCAGTATTACATAAACCATAACTGGTTACTCTTATTATTTCTATTAAAATCTATCCTAACCATAGTTATATAATGAATTTGGTATAATTATTATACTTATGTGTTATTATATTAGTATAACTAACATTATTTATTCCTTACCATTCATTTATAAAAACAAAATATTGTTAAACATGTGCTTATATGGACTACCATCTCTATTATGCTACGTCTTTAATTTTTTACCTCCTCCTCCCTTTACTAGATATATAGTTTTAATGGAAAAAAATAAATATGATATATATAAAATTATTATTATTATGGAGATAAAATTTATAATCAACCTTCACCCCTCTCGTTTTTTGGAAAATGAAAATGTTAACCATGCATTGGATGGACCACCACATCCACGAATTAACAAGTCTCATTTTTCATGTATATAATTTCATATTTTTTAAAATATCTAAAAATATGATTTAGGACCATAAAAATATATGAATAATATCCTTATTTTTTAACAATATTTATATTTTTTCAAAAAAACTACTGTTATAACCATAATCATCCATTTATTACAGTATGTTTAAGACTGGGTGAGTCTAACTACAAATTTAAACAATCCTATGATAAAACTATCATGGATGACTACAAAAACATAAACACTAATATTATTAAAATTTAATAATAAATTAATTATAATTTTATTGCTCTAGAAAGATAATATTACGTATTGAAATTTTTATTAAAATATCATCTTTGATCGTTAAAATTACCCAAATAAGTTAACATTGAATACATTTTAATGTAACATAACTAAAACACCTATAGAATGATATAAGAAAATTTTAAAAAAACTAAAATATATATTATTTGGAATTATATTATATTTTAATTATAATATTAATATCAATGTTTAGGTATTAGTATTGAAATTATAAACATGAATAAAATAACCAAAAATTACTTACACATGTTGGTAGAGATAAGAAATAATTAAAAAATATATTTTCCCTAAATGGTTATAATCAGTATATAGAATGAAGTATATATAAATATTTTTCTTGAATATTTAATTATTATAGTTATTTATTTTACATTTGGTTATAATACGGTCAAATATATAGAAATCCAATGTATAGTTTTCTTCGACTCAATTTTTGATTTATCTGGTCACAATAATTATTAACAAAAAAAATCAATATCTAATAATTCTCATAGGTCATATTTTTTTATTTTATTTTTTGAATTATTATATAGATAAGTTAATTCTCATTATCGATAATCACTTCTTCGATATAAGAATCTTAATATAGAAGTATAACATTGGTTTGAATAACCCACATTCTTTCTAATGAGTCTTTTTCTTCTATGCCCTTATTTTTCTATTGAAAGAGGTTTATTTTATGAAAACAAAATATTTTATATATTTCATATTAATAATATTTTTCATATCCTATTTAATGAAATGAACATGTTTCAAAATTTCCTTGATGTGGTTTTTTCTTTAAAATGACATAAATAGTATAATGAAGGCATTTATTTTCAATATTTACCAATAAAGATTTATTTAGTAGATAATTTTATAGATAATTTTCAAGGATACATTATTTGTAAATATTTATATTTCTTAAAAATTTATTATTTTTCCCTTCTCAAACAAAATTTTTAAATTATTTTTATCCTCCACTTTTAGTGTAATGTTTAAAAGGTTTTGTGAAATGTTTTATTTTTCACTTCCATTTCATCTCTATGTTTTATCTCCCATGAAGTGATGTTTTGATCATCCCCAATATGTTGTTATGTTGTAATTACAACTACAAAGTGATATTTTTTACATCCTATGATTTATTAAGGTCATGTTATGTGATTTCTTACAAGTTTTAAGAAACATATTCTTGTTCTATGGGATCCTTAAGATATCATAAGGATTTATTTTGATTGTCACACATATGTAAGGAAGATGATGGGTGAGGTACTATATTTACCTCCTATGAATTGGTTTATATTGATATTTCCTGAGATATTCAAGCTTATAAATAATGATTTTTTCATATTTTACAATTCATAATGAGTTTGGTCAAATTCTCAAGCATTGAAATTCTGATTTAGTGCACAAAGGTCTGGTCATAATGAGTTTTATCAAAATGGTTTTCTAATGCTTATGGTCTTTTCATATTTCAAATTTTTTTAAGGTACACAACATTTCCAAGGTTTTTTCACGTTATTATACTTTTTTAGGTTTTTTTAATTTTTAATATAAACCATGTTTTCATGTTACACATTATTTTTAGAAATATTATCCACTCTTACATCACAATCACATTTTTTATGATAATTGATATGTATTTTGATCCGTGTCATAAAATTTTTACTTACTTATTGTTATATTTAGGATCATTTTTTTTATAAAATGGTTTTTTATTATCATTTATGTTTTTATGATCTTTTAGTAATGTATTTATCCTCTTTTCATGTTATCAAAGATTTTTATGATATTATATATTAAGATTTTATTTTCCCTTACTGATCATCTAAGGTAGATTCTTTCTCGTTTTTTTATTATTCATGTAATAAAGATGGTTATATCTTATGATATATATATAAAATTATATTGATTACTTTGATTGAGGTGGAATTATTTCGAATTTTGTAAAATAACATATTTGTGTAGCTAATATGAGGACACTAAACCTTAAGGTCCTTAGGTTGTGAAACTATTTGTGAGATATACTATTTAAATCATGAAAATCATGTATTATTAATGATTTTTTCCTTGTGTATCTATAGATAAAAATGATTTTTTTGTGTCCGAAATATCTATAAAAATAAACCTAAATGATCATGGGAGGGTATATAGTGTATAGTTTTCTAAAATCATTAAATTATAAAATAATTAAATCTATGATGTTTTTTTAGTATCAAAGTTGGGCTTAGATAAATTTATAGGTTAGGACATTGTTAGTTGAGAATAATTTAAGAGTAATATATTTCATTAATATTTTAAATTTTATGGTTGATTGAAATTTCAAAGTTATTGATAAACCTTTTTTTCATTTGATGTAATATAGAATATTTGGTATTTTTTGGGATATAGGATGTGATAACATTAGAGAAAACACTGTATATAAGTCTATATATGTAAAGACCTGTAAATTTCAAGGAAATGTTTTTCTTAATTTTCTTTGAAATTTTACTAGAGCGCAGTTTCTGACGGCACTTGATTCCGAGGCCCGGTGTGCCCGGAATCATTTTCCGAAGATTGGCTCGGGTACGTTCAGTGAACGGACGAGCAGGTTTTTCTAACATTTGAGCCGGTGCCCAGAATCGAATTCTGAGGGCACCGATGAAATCACAGCACTGGTATTCGCTTAGAAACGCCCCTTCCGGAGTTGCGTTTTCTCGAGTGTGGTTTTTAAATTTTCGGGCTTAAAGTTGAGAAATAAAATAATTTTGCGACAACTTTATTTTATTTCGCTTAAGCCACTTGGAAGCCACTTGAAGCCACTTAAAGGCGGCTTGAACTAAGTCGAAGCAGATAGGATGCTATCCAGAAATATCCTACCCCCTTGGTAGGATATTTGTGAGGTGGGTCCCGCACGAACCCCGCCGTTTCTTTCCGCTAAGAAACGCACCCGCGAAAACCCGTCTTTATGAAAGTCAACTGATGCGTTTCTTAAAAATCTTAACAGACCATTTAATTGGGCGGTTTATTTCGTGAATTAAATGAGTTGTTTCTTTCGTTTAATTAATTCAACGAATTTATGGATCGTTTCTTATCCTGTTTTCGTGTGTTGGCATATTAATAAAATAAGACCAACCAAAATATTTTGAGGGATTACTCGTTGAGACATAATCCTTGTTTCTTATTCCTCCTTCGTGAAGAACGCGAAGAACGTGAAGAACACGAAGAACGCGAAGAACGCAAAGAACGCCGAACCCGGAAATCGACGACGCGACGCCGTGATCCGCAACGCCGACAACGTTCTTCTGCGACGTCTCTTCCTCCGCGACGGATCTTCGATCGGCTGCTTGAGGTAAGAGTCTCGGACCTTCCCTTTTATCTCCTTCGTGATTCTTAACCAATACACGGATTTAATTAATTTAAATTAAATATGTTGTTTCATGGCGCGTTGAGTTTTCCAACTCAACGCCGGATTCCGCAATGATGCGACGCCTCCCCGCGACGATGCGACGATCCCCCTCTTCTGCGACAAGCTTTTCCGCGAAGAACGCCCGCGCACGACGATCAATGAGGTAGGGATTTTATGATTTGGAATACCCCTCTTAATATTCCCATGAACATTCTTTAAAAATTAAAGAACCGGTTTCAAATGAACAATTTTATTTTATTAAAATTTTCGGATCATGTGTTGAACAAAATTCTCCCGGTTGTTTATCTCTAACGCGGAGGGTGTGGGCCAAATGAACACGGCCCGACGACCCTCCGTCGTTCTTCTTTTTGTGCGGATTTGACGGGCGACGAAGAAACGTGCCGCAACGGATGTTTGACAATCCCGCAGTGAAGAATGGGTCCTTGGAGGAGCAATGGCGCAGACGGGAAGAGAATCGGACCACCGGAACGATCCCAGTGGCCCGCGGAACTTGCCGGCGGCGCCGGCAGCCGGGAGCGGCGGCACCCCGGCGCGCCGCCGAACAGGCCGCCGCTGCTGAAGCCACGGCGGCGGCGGCACTCGCGGACCCGCGGCCGCGTGGGTCCGGTGCCCTCGGACGCGGCTGAAGCCGCGTCCCGACTCAGCGCGGCCCCACGCGGGGGGGCCGCGGCACAACCAAGCTGCGGGGGCGGCGCCCCGCGTGCCTCGGCCGTTCGGCTGCTCGGCCGAACCGGGCCAGGCCGGTCCGACCGGCCGGGCCGTTCCCTGGCCGGACCGGACCGGGTCGGACCAGGTCGACCCGGTTTGGTCGACTCCTAGGGGGGTCGGCCCGGGCCCGTACCCCCCGTTTTCGGACGGTCTTCGTTCACATGCCCGTAACTTGAGCTACGGGCCTCCAAACGACTCGCCGTCAGTGGTAACGTGATCCTAGGATCGATACGGTCGTTTCGGTATATCGCACTCAAGGTTTCGGAATACTTTGAGTTCGGCCGGGTTGGTTCGTACACGAAACCAACCGGGCCTTCGGAGCGGAAACGCTCATATCTTGAGCCACGGACGTCCGATTGACGTGCTGTCGGCTTTGTTGTTTTCCTCTAAGTGAGACGGATCTTTTGGCATACTCCGCCCAAGGTTTGGACGCAGGTGGAGTACGGTCGGGTTGGTTTTTCCTTAAAAACCAACCGGGCCCCTGGGACGAAAAAGCCAATAACTCTCAGACGGGGCGTCCGATTGACGCGCCGTCTGCGACGTTGAGTTCCTGTTGACGATACAGAACTTTTGGATACATCAACTTAGGACTTTGTGTCAGTTGATGTATCAGCCTCTCGGCTCGTGGAATGGACCCTCCCGAACGAGCTTGCTGTGTGCGGGAACCCTAGTGCTGGCTGCGACTGCTACTTCGACAGCGACGACCGTGCAGAGATCCTCAGTGGACTGCGGCGACGACTGTACAGAGATCCTCCGTGGACTCCGACGACGACCGTGCAGAGATCCTCAGTGGACTGCGGCGACGACTGTGCAGAGATCCTCCGTGGACTCGACGACGACCGTGCAGAGATCCTCAGTAGACTGCGGCAACGACTGTGCAGAGATCCTCCGTGGAGTCCGAAGATGACCGTGCAGAGATCCTCAGTGGACTACGGCGACGACTGTGCAGAGATCCTCAGTGGACTGCGACGACTACTGCACTCAGCGATCCTATGTGGATCAGTGCTACATGTCCTACATGGGCCTGGTCCTGTGTGGGCCCGATCCTGTGTGGGTCTGATTCTGTGTGGGTCAGCGCTCAGCGGTTCTGTGTGAGCCTGCGCCTACAGGTCCTGCGTGGGCCCGGTCCTGTGTGGGCCAGATTCTGTGTGGGTTCGATCCTGTGTGGGTCATTGCGGGGGTTAGTTACCTATCGATCCTTCGTGGGTCCGACGACTTAGATGGATCAGTGATCATCTTTATCATCATCCGAAGAAGTATACCTGTGTGATCTGAATCTTGCGTTACTCTCTTTTGTGGATTGTGTTGAGCTATCCTGTGTGGATTTACTGTTTACTCTCCTTTGTGGATTGTGTGGAGCTATCCTGTGTGGGTGTACATTTTGCTTTCCTGTGTGGACTGGGTTGTGCTTGGGCTCGGACGTTGGAGTCGAACGGGAATTGATGACTTAGGTATATGTATGGGCATATACCTAAGCCGTGTCAGATGTTACTTCGTGATTGTATCCTTCCTTTGTGGATTATCCTTTGTGGATTTCGGGAGACCTTTGGGGGTCTCGGGGTCCCTACTGAGTAGCTTATACTCACCCCTGCACGGGCTTTGCCCGCACTACGTTGTGTTGGTTGCAGATGACGGACAACGCTAATCGTGGTGGAGGCGTGTGGAGCAGGACGGTAGCTGGAGGTGGACCACTGGGCGGGACGTACTCAGAGCGTCCAGGTGGACCCGAGGAGCAGTGAAGGCTATCTGTACCCACCCTTCAGGTGGGATTTCCAGAGGACGGCTCGACGCTGCAGTTTTCCCTTTTCAGTTGTTGTTTTTCCTTTCAGTTGTACTTTACTGTTGGGCTTGTATTTCCGGACCCTTTTACTTTCAGCATAGCTTGTACAGTTTTTACTTAGTATTTACTTTTCCGCTTTCTTACTCTGTGGTGCTTGTTTACGTTTCAAAGGCAATGTCTTCCCTTTTTGTTGGAATTTACGCCTTGGTGCTAGTCGCCAGCCCCTGGCCTATGGAAGGCGGGCTTGGGGTAGTCACGACACGGGCCCCGAGGGCGGGTCGTGACAAATTGGTATCAGAGGTGGTCGGTTCTACCGCAGACTCTGATCTTTCTTCTGTGTGAAGCAATAGTGTTTAGCGTATTGAGTGTGGTTATCAGTCTAGGGAGTCCAGTGTTGGTGAGTCGGCCGACGTATCCATACACCAGGACCCTGACTTCTGATTTTCGACTTAATGCACGAAAACATTGATTGCATGTGTGTTTCAAGTTTTCTCTGTGATTACTTGTGTCAGCTCACCAGGTATATTGTTCTGACCGTGGCATACATGTTTCCTTTTCAGGATGGCACGACGACAGCAGCCAGCTAGGGTTCCTAGAGTAGAGCGCGACGACAGCCCGCCGAGCGACGAGGCCTCGGTACAGGGCCCGTTGACAGCAGAGGCACCGACGGTACCTTTACCCGTTGAGCCCTCGATGCTTCCAGCACTGGCAGCTGATGACGCACGACGCCTCGGAGCTCTGCACGAGTTCCAGCGCCAGCGACCACCCAGGTTCCGTGGGGAATCGGACCCCCAGGCAGCCGAGGACTGGCTAGAGGCGGTCGTTTGAGTTTTCAGACTAGTGGGGACACCAGCAGACCTCATGGTGATCCTCGCGGCGAGCCTACTGCACGCAGCAGCAGGGCGATGGTGGAGCCTGATGCTCCAGGTACACGATGAGGCCTCCCTCATCTGGATGGACTTCGAGAGCCTCTTCTGCTCAGAGTTCGTCCCGGCCACCCTCCGTGCGGTGCGCATCCAGGAGCTTCTTTAGCTGCGGCAGGGCAGCTTGACGGTCGCCCAGTACGCGGCGAGGTTCACCGACCTATCTCGCTACTCGACAGACATGGTACGGAACCCCTTCTTCCGGGCCCGGACCTTCGAGCAGGGATTGAGACACGAGATCAGGGCATCGCTGATCTCCCTCAGCATCCTGACCCAGGCAGGAGTGCTAGAGCAAGCCCTTCTGATCGAGAGCTTCCTGGCTGAGTCCACAGCGAGACCTGCCGCAGGGCGGCAGATAGCGGAGTCTTCGGAATCAGGTACCCGACGGATGACTCAGGGTTCCAGGAAGACCAGGCCTTCCGGAAGACGACCCCGGGACACTGGCTCAGCGGTGCGGGGCACACAGCGCGGAGCCAGCCTTCCGAGAGGCAGACAGTGCTACGAGTGCGGCGGGCAGGGCCACATGGCTCGTGACTGCCCGACCCGTCGTACCGAGGGGCAGCAGACGGTGGAGGGACCACCCAGGCAGAGGCAGAGGGTCGACCGTGGCGGTCCGCAGGGAGGAGGCGGACGAGGCAGAGGAGCTGGCCGAGCAGCAGGTGGTGGGTGACGCTTTGAGGCTCTGCCACCACCACTACCAGGAGGCCCGCCCCGACCACAGGGAGCTGGAGGGCAGAGACAGGCTTAGCTCCAGGCAGCGGAGGCCTACGACCACGGTGTGCCAGATATGATTCGAGGTACGATCTATGTCTATTCCACCCTTGCTGCAGTTCTGATAGACACAGGAGCGAGTCACTCTTTCATAGCCACTTCCCTTGTTCGGAGCTCGGAGATTCCAACAGAGCCGTTGGCTCGATCCTTGCGGCTAGAGACTCCTACGGGAGCAGACTCGATGATTACGCACTGGTGCCGACAGTGCGAGCTTACTCTAGGAGGCGAGAGCTTCGGCTGGGATCTTCTTGTAGCAGCGTCGAGGCCTTACGACGTCATCTTGGGCATGGATTGGTTATCTACGGTCCATGCTCAGATTGACAGCATTAGGCGCAAGGTGCGATGTGTGCGCACCGACGGGAGCAGGTTCACCTTCACCGACGAGAAGGGAGCCTTAGCAGCACAGGATTGACTCACGCAGAGGAGAGGTCAGCCCATCACTCATCAGTTGGCTAGCCTCATCCTGGGAGCAGTTGACGTGCGGAGTCCCAGTTTTCCTACAGTGGTGGATCAGTACGCGGACGTCTTTCCCGATGACGTTCCAGGACTACCTCCTCGCAGAGTGGTAGACTTTTATATTGACCTGTACCCCGGGACAGCCCCGATATCCACTCCAACATATCGTATGGCCCCCGCTGAGCTTCGAGAGCTGCGGGTACAGTTGGAGGACTTGCAGGGCAAGGGGTTCATCCGACCCAGTGTTTCACCCTGGGCTTCACCGATTTTGTTCGCCAAGAAGGCGGACGGGAGCTTGCGACTGTGTGTCGATTATCATCGCCTGAACTAGGTGACAGTGAGAAACAAGTATCCACTACCCAGGATTGATGACCTCTTCGATCAGCTCAAGGGAGCACGGTGGTTCTCGAAGATAGACCTCAGGTCAGGCTATCATTAGCTCAGAGTTCGAGACGAGGATGTGGAGAAGACGGCCTTCAGGTGTCGGTATGGACACTATGAGTTATTGGTTATGCCTTTTGGCGTAACCAACGCTCCAGCAGTGTTCATGAGCCTCATGAACAGGATATTCCAGCCATACCTCGATCGATTTTTCGTAGTCTTCATCGACGACATCTTGGTGTACTCGACCACCGAGGAAGAGCACGCCTACCACTTGCGTGGTGTACTAGACACACTTCGAGAGCACCAGCTTTATGGAAATCTCTCGAAGTACCAGTTCTGGTTACGTGAGGTCCACTTCTTGGGGCACGTCATTTCTGAGGCGGGAGTTGCAGTGGATCCCGCGAAGATCGAGGCAGTGCTAGCTTGGGAGCCACCCAAGAGCGTGACAGAGGTGCGGAGTTTCTTGGGCCTAGCCGGATACTATCGGAGATTTGTTCCGGACTTCTCCAAAGTTGCGGCCCCACTCTCAGCATTGACAAAGAAGGGGAAACCATTCGTGTGGTCAGACAGATGTCAGCAGAGCTTCCAGGAGCTGAGGCAGAGGTTGACCAGCGCACCTATCTTGAGGTTGCCTGAGGAGGGAGTTGGATACGTAGTCTACTGCGATGCATCAGGGACCGGACTCGGGTGTGTCCTGATGCAGGAGTGGGCCGTGATTGCCTACGGATCACGTCATTTGAGGCCGCATGAGCATAACTACGCTACCCATGACTTGGAGTTGGCAGCAGTGGTCTTCGCCCTGAAGACATGGCGGTACTATCTGATGGGCGAGCGCTTCACTGTCTTTTCTGACCACCAGAGTCTCAGGTACATCTTCTCTCAGAAGGACCTGAACCTGAGACAGCGGCGATGGCTCGAGTTCCTCCAGGACTATGACTTTGAGATAGTCTATACTCCTGGGAAGGGGAACGTGGTAGCTGATGCCCTCAGCAGGAGGTCGGGCATCCAGCTACTTGAGGAGGCGACAGAGCAGCTAGCTGCCTTGCAGATATCCTTCGTGGATAGAGACGGGGCAGCCTTCTTTCAGTCTCTCACAGTCTCTCCTCCACTTCTACAGTGGGTCAGAGAGGCGCAGCGTGGGGACACTGACTGTGAGACACGGCGTGCACAGATATCCTTGGGACAGGCACCTGATGGTTTCTCCATTGGAGCAGAGCACGACGTCCTTTTCAGAGGACGTACCTTGGTACCAGTCGCTTTACCAGAGGAGGTGCTAAGAGAGTTTCACACTTCTACTTTGGCGGTACATCCTGGAGTGGCGAAGATGTACCAGGATCTCAGGCGACAGCTTTGGTGGCCGGGCATGAAGAAGGCTGTGGCAGAATTCATTTCACGGTGCCTCACCTGCCAGCAGGTGAAGGCAGAGCATCAGGTACCAGCAGGCTTGGTACAGCCCTTGGAGGTCCCGGAGTGGAAGTGGGATGGGATATCTATGGACTTCATGACTGGACTTCCACGCACTTCCAGAGGTCACGACTCCATTTGGGTGATTGTTGACCGACTCACCAAGTCGGCACACTTCTTACCCATCCGAGAGCAGGGCTTAGTGGAGAGCTTGGGGCGTCTCTACGTTCAGGAGATTGTACGACTTCACGGTGTGCCATCGACTATCGTCTCCGATCGGGATGCTCGCTTTACTTCCCGGCTTTGGAAGGGGTTGCAGGAGAAGTTCGGGACGCGGCTACGTCTGAGCACCGCCTTTCACCCTCAGACGGATGGTCAGACGGAGAGGACCATTCAGACTCTCGAGGACATGCTCCGCGCATGTGTCCTCGACTTTGGTCGCAGCTGGGAGGACCACCTACCCTTGGTGGAGTTCGCGTACAACAATAGCTACCACTCCACCATCGGGATGGAACCCTACGAGGCGTTGTACGGCAGGCCTTGCAGATCTCCTTTGTGCTGGACAGACCCTGGGGAGTCAGCACTTGTGGGACCAGAGATGGTCCGGGCCACGACAGAGAAGGTCCAGGTCATCCAGGAGCGGATGAGGACAGCTCAGAGCCGGTAGAAGTCATATGCTGACAGGAGGTGGAGGCCACTAGAGTTCGAGGATGGCGACCACGTCTTCTTGCGGGTCTCACCTCGACGTGGATTGAGGAGATTTGGCCGAGGCGTCAAGTTGTCTCCACGCTTCATCAGACCCTTCCAGGTCCTTAGCAAGATTGGCGAGGTGGCTTATCGCCTGGCTCTACCACCTCAGTTGCACTGGGTGCACGACGTCTTCCACGTATCCCAGCTGAGGAGATACGTGCACGACCCGACGCACATCATTGACTATGGGGAGATAAACGTGGATGATGGGGCGACTTTTGCGGAGGTCCCAGTGGAGATAGAGGATCGACAGGAGCGGTTCCTACATGGGCGATCGATTCCTCTTGTGCGCATCAGATGGCAGCACGGGAACCTCTAGGAGAGCACATGGGAGCGGGAGGCTCAAATGCATGCTCAGTACCCACATTTGTTTCCCTAGTTTATGATGTATCTTTACGGGGACGTAAATCCCTGAGGTGGGAGTAATGTAAAGAACCGTAAATTTCAAGGAAATTTTTTTCTTAATTTTCTTTGGAATTTTACAAGAGCGCAGTTTATGACGGCACTTGATTCCGAGGCCCAGTGTGCCCGGAATCATTTTCAGAAGATTGGATCGGGTACGTTCAGTGAACGGACGAGCAGGTTTTTCTAACTTTTGAGCCGGTTCCCGGAATCGAATTCTGAGGGCACCGATGAAATCGTCGCGCCGGTATTAGCTTAGAAACACCCCTTCCGGAGTTGTGTTTGCTCGAGTGTGGTTTTTAATTTTCGGGCTTAAAGTTGAGAAATAAAATAATTTTGCGACAACTTTATTTTATTTCGCTTAAGCCACTTGGAAGACACTTGAAGCCACTTAAAGGCGGCTTGAACTGAGTTGAAGCGGATAGGATGCTATCCAGAAATATCCTACCCCCCTTGGTAGGATATTTGTGAGGTGGGGCCCGCACGAGCCCCGCTGTTTCTTTCCGCTAAGAAACGCACCCGCAAAAACCCGTCTTTATGAAAGTGAACTGACGCGTTTCTTAAAAATCTTAACAGACCATTTAATTGGGCGGTTTATTTCGTGAATTAAATGGGCTGTTTCTTTCGTTGAATTAATTCAATGAATTGATGGATCGTTTCTTATCCTATTTTTGTGTGCTTGCGTATTAACAAAATAAGACCAACCAAAATCTTTTAAGGGATTACTCGTTGAGACAGAATCCTTGTTTCTTCTTCCTCCTTCGCGAAGAATGAGAAGAACGCGAAGAACCCGAAGAACGCGAAGAACACCGAACCCGGAAATCGACGACGCGACGCCGTGATCCGCAATGCCGACAACGTTCTTCTATGACGTCTCTTCCTCCGCGACGGATCTTCGATCGGCTACTTGAGGTAAGAGTCTCGGACCTTCCCTTTTATCTCCTTCGTGATTCTTAACCAAAACACGGATTTAATTAATTTAAATTAAATCTGTTGTTTCATGGTGCATTGAGTTTACCGACTCAATGCCGGATTCCGCGACGATGCAACGCCTCCCCACAACGACGCGACGATCCCCCTCTTCCGCGATGAGCTTTTCCGCGAAGAACGCCCGCGCATGACGATCAACGAGGTAGGGATTTTATGATTTGGAATACCCCTCTTAATATTCCCGTGAACGTTCTTTAAAAATTAACGAACCGGTTTCAAATGAACAATTTTATTTTATTAAAATTGTTGGTTCATGTGTTGAACAAAATTCTCCCGGTTGTTTATCACTAACGCGGAGGGTGCGGGCCAAACGAACACGGCCCGACGACCCTCCGTCGTTCTTCTTTTTGTGCAGATTTTACGGGCGACGACGGAACGTGCCGCAACGGATGTTTGACGATCCCGCAGTGAAGAACGGGTCCCGGGAGGAGCAATGGCGCAGACGGGAAGAGAATCGGACCACCGAAACGATCCCGGTGGCCCGCAGAACTCGCCGGCGGCACGGGTCTCCGGCGCGGCGGTGCCGGCAGCCGGGAGTGGTGGCGCACCGCCGGACAGGCCGCGCGGGTCCGGTGCCCTCGGACGCGGCTGAAGCCGCGTCCCGACTCAGCGCGGCCCCACGCGGGGGGCCGCGGCACCACCAGGCCGCGGGGGCGGCGCCCCGCGTGCCTTGGCCGAACCGGGCCTGGCCGGTCTGACAGGCCGGGCCGTGCCCTGGCCGGATCGGACCGGGTCGGGTCGAACCGGTTCGGCCGGCTCCCGGGGGGGTCGGCCTGGGTCGGCCCGGGCCCGTACCCCCCGTTTTCGGACGGTCTTCGTTCAAACGCCCATAACTTGAGCTACGAGCCTCCAAACGACTCGCCGTTAGCGGAAACGCGATCCTTGGATCGCGACGGTCGTTTCGGTATATCGCACTCAAGTTTTCGGAATACTTTGAGTTCGGCCGGGTTGGTTCGTACACGAAACCAACCGGGCCTTCGGAGCGGAAACGCTCATATCTTGAGCCACGGACGTCCGATTGACGTGTCGTCGGCTTTGTTGTTTTCATCTAAGTGAGACAGATCTTTTGGAATACTCCGCCCGAGGTTTGGACGTAGGTGGAGTACGGTCGGGTTGGTTTTGCCTTAAAAACCAACCGGGCCCCTGGGATGAAAAAGCCAATAACTCTCAGACTGGGCGTCTGATTGACGCGCCGTCTGCGACGTTGAGTTCCTGTTGACGATACGGAACTTTTGGATACATCAACTTCGGACTTTGTGTCAGTTGATGTATCAGCCTCTCGGCTCGTGGAGCGGACCCTCCCGAACGAGCTTGTTGTGTGCGGGAACCCTAGTGCTGGCTGCGACTGCTACTTCGACAGCGACGACCGTGCGGAGATCCTTAGTGGACTGCGGCGACGACTGTGCAGAGATCCTACGTGGACTCCGACGACGACCGTGCAGAGATCCTCAGTGGACTGCGGCGACGACTGTGCAGAGATCCTCCGTGGACTCGACGAAGACCGTGCAGAGATCCTCAGTGGACTGCGGCGATGACTCTGCAGAGATCCTCCGTGGACTCCGACAACCACCGTGCAGAAATCCTCAGTGGACTGCGGCGACGACTGTGCAGAGATCCTCAGTGGACTGCAATGACTACTGCACTCAGCGATCCTACGTGGATCAGTGCTACAGGTCCTGTGTGGGCCCTGTCCTGTGTGGGCCCGATCCTTTGTGGGTCTGATCCTGTGTGGGTCAGCGCTGAGCGGTTCTGTGTGAGCCAGCGCCTACAGGTCCTGCGTGGGCCCGGTCCTGTGTGGGCCCGATCCTGTGTGGGTCTGATCCTGTGTGGGTCATTTCGGGGGTTAGTTACCTATCGATCCTTCTTGGGTCCGACGACTTATATGGATCAGTGATCATCTTTATCGTCATCTGAAGAAGTATACCTGTGTGAGCTGAATCTTGCGTTACTCTCCTTTGTGAATTGTGTTGAGCTATCCTGTGTGGATTTACTGTTTACTCTCCTTTGTGGATTGTGTTGAGCTATCCTGTGTGGGTGTACGTTTTTCTTTCCTGTGTGGACTGGGTTGTGCTTGGGCTCGGATGTTGGAGCCGAACGGGAATTGATGACTTAGGTATATGTATGGGCATATACCTAAGCTGTGTCAGATGTTACTTTGTGATTGTATCCTTCCTTTTTGGATTATCTTTTGTGGATTTCAGGAGACCTTTGGGGGTCTCGGGGTCCCTACTGAGTAGCTTATACTCACCCCTGCACGAGCTTTGCCCGCACTACGTTGTGTTGGTTGTAGACGACGGACAGTGCTGATCGTGGTGGAGGCGTGTGGAGCAGGACGGTACCTGGAGGTGGACCACTGGGCGGGACGTACTCAGAGCGGCCAGGTGGACCCGAGGAGCAGTGGAGGCTACCTGTACCCACCCTTCAGGTGGGATTTCCAGAGGACGGCTCGACGCTGCAGTTTTCCCTTTTCAGTTGCTGTTTTTCCTTTCATTTGTACTTTAATGTTGGGCTTGTATTTCTGGCCCCTTTTACTTTCAGCACAGCTTGTACAGTTTTTACTTAGTGTTTACTTTTCTACTTGCTTACTCTGTGGTGCTTGTTTACTTTTCAAAGGCAATGCCTTCCCTTTTTGTTGGGATTTACGCCTTGTGCTAGTCGCCAGCCCCTGGCCTATGGAATGCGGGCTTGGGGTAGTCACGGCATGGGCCCCGAGGGCGGGTCGTGACAATATATAAAAGAAAAACCAAATTTTTTTGTAAAGTACTTACGGTGTGGTCTCTAATAAATTATATCTCTATATGGACACTAAGAAGTTCATGTGGCTATATCATAGATACGTATAGAAGAAATCACCCTAAAAATGGTGGTAAAATATTAAATTGATCTCCACTCTATGAATAATAAGTGGGGATAAGATTGCACCCTAAGATGGAGACTCGTGAGAGATATTATTTGGTTGATCAAATTTATTAGTGATCTGTAACAAACGAATTATTATATTTAAATATTATATCATGGAGTAAGAGATAACCTGACCTAAGGATTGCAATATTAAACTGAGAGTAATTTAGGTTTAACTGAGAGATAATGTGCTTTTTTCGTAGAGTATGACATTTTTCGGGTGATTTTTTCATGATATTATTTTTTATAAATCTATTATGATGTAAATTATTAATCCATCACACTATCCACTTTTGGTTTTAGTAATGTATAAACCCCAATAGAACTAAGTTAACCACGGATTTCATGGACAATGTAGAGACCTTTTCAATGACCAACATAATAAGATAAAAACTTTAGTATGAAATCTTTCGGTAATTCTAGATAAGAAATAATTAATTATGATAAACAATGTGAATGTATCTGAATTTACAAAAAATGGAATAAGAGAATGATAGAGCCTCACTGAAGCTAGGTAGAAAAATATAATAATGTAAATAATATTCATCTTTTCTTGTTTTAACAATGTGTGAAGAAAAATAATTATAAAATCTTTCTATAAACAATAATATGATTTGTGTTTGGAAAAGGAGGGCATAAAACAACATGTTTCCTAGGAAATGTGCAGAAATAAGATAAAAAATACAACAAAGATTTGTTTCTTAGACACAACTAAGATATTAAAGTAAATTCATCATTTGAAATTATATATTAAGTTATTTTTTACTTTTAGATATCCTTAACTAACTATATTATAATGTGATAATTAAAATTTAAAGGACGTAATTTATATAAGGAAGAAAATGTAACACCCTGATATATCAAATTTTATATTTTCTTTTAAAATATAATTGTTTTGGTAGCATATCATTCATCTAAATGTAGACTTAGAAAATTGATTCATTAAATTTTAAAATTATAACATTGTAATTATATGAGAGAAAAAAAATATATGTAACCATAAAATAAGATATAAAATAAATTTCATCCAGTACAATAAGTCTTCCTTATGAATATCATTTTTTCAAATTGGAAAGGAGTTATTATCACTATAGATTTCCCTATACCAAGCCCAATCTATACTCCTATAATAATTTTTGGAGAGAAGTTATATGCGATAGAAGTTCATGCGCATAAATATTTCAATAAGTTCTATGCTCGCAGAATCCCCTCTCAGGACTGCCACTGGATCATATCTTATAATTTAATTTTTACATAGATATGTTTTGGGTTTATGATAGTATAAATAATGATAATATAGAATTTTTATTATTGATATATTTTATATTTTATATTTAAATTTTAAAAATATAAAATAAAGTATATATATTAATACAATATCAATTTTACAAATAAAAATATTTTTCTTATTGTTGGAACTTATATTATAATTAGATAAAATCAATTTCAAAAATTGAATTTTATAAATGGAACTCCATTTTTTGTATTCAACCTATCAAAATTACATTATGGTGAAGTTATGGGATTTTTCTAAAATAATTTACCTTTAAAAGAATAGAGAAAATTATTGTTTTAAAGAATACTATAATATCTAAAACATTTTTATGAAGTAATTATAAATTAAGAACATATAAACAATTTATTAGAACCAAAATTATATTTTATAGGTAAAACATTATAGATATACATTTAATATATTCAATATAGAAGCCCTGTGTTTAACATTTTGAGAATAAGTAATCTTTTATTCAGGTAAAAAAAATAATTAAACATTAACAAAGTTGAATTATTTATTTTCTTTATTTTAAATCCAAATACCCTCATTTATCTAATAATAATCTAGTTAATGTAATAGAAATCATCTCCAATAATAATTTTATACAAAACTCGTTTTTAAGTTTAAGTATGTACTTTTTTTAAAATCATTTTAATGGTTTTTAAATATATTGTTTTAGAATAAAGTTATTCTAATTTTAAAAATACAATTAAAAATGGATTTCATATTTTGAATCATTTTTTCAATATTATGTAATTATTTCCATTTTATTTTTTGGTGTATAAATAAATTACACAAATAAAAAAGGTAGTTGTCTTAGTAAAAGAAAAAATAGTAAAAGTGAATAATGTAAAAAAGTAAAAGTCAAAAAAACATGTTTAAAACATGTTTTTAAATGAACAGTTGATATATGAATGACCATAAACCTTTCACAGCTATATTATTTCCCATTATTGAATCCAGTTGTATTAAATAGTGACTTTCCCTTTTATATTATTAATAAAATATCACTCCTATCAGTTATAAATACCACTATTCACAACCCCATTTTCCCACTAATTATAAATCCTTATCACAAAAAAATCTTCCCTAGTATCTCCTAGACTCTCTTACCATGTCCTAGAAGAATTAGACTTTCCAAGAAAAAACATAACTAAAGATCCTTAAGGTGGTACCCATGGGAGAACATCCAAAAAGAGATGTGATGTTCTCAATCGATCTCTATTCATTGGTTTCATATTCTACCAACTAAAATATATTTTACCCTGGAAGTTATGATAATATCAATATTATTAATATTTTTTCATATCATTATTATATGGGAATATCAATTTTCCACCTTCCTCTAAAATCATTCGAATAATTAGTATTTCATCATTTGTACATGATGATTATCAACTCCATGAAAAATGTGTTCAATTTTTCAATATCTCCTTACATAAATGGTTCCAAAAAATTTATTTACTTAAATAATATTTTATATATATAATTTTTATGATTATAAAATGTTAAAATATTTAATTTTCTACACCTATAATTCTATGGAAAATGGAAGTGTTGTATGTGTGTACATGTGGACTACAACCTCCATGTAAATGAAATATTTCTACTTCCATCACCCCTAAAGTGGAAGAATTTAAAAATATATTTATTTTATAAAAATAATATTTATGAAACTATTAACATTATTATATGATAATATTTTATTTTATATAATTATTATTCACAATAAAAAATCCTAGTAAATTTAACTTCTTTAAATGAACATATTAAGGAGCCTTTTATAACTTCAGTCTATTTTGGGAAAACCTGTGAAATTTTATAAAATATTTCCTAATTGAATAAAAAAATCTATAATTACTATGGTTATGAATAGATTTTACATTAAATATTACCCCATTAAATATACCAATGATGTTTTAGAAAAATTGACAAAACCACCCCAAGTAATAGATTTAAGAAAAAACTACTTAATATAAAAATAAATAACCCATCAAAAATTAAATATAGAATAAAAAGTTTCTCAAAAATTATTTTAAAAAAAATAATTGGATTATTCAAGAATTTAAGCACACAAATAGAGGAAATCTATATCTGAGGTTAGGGTTTTCCCTCTCAATGTTCATTATTTGTGACTTATTTCATATTCACAACTTCTTTCCCCTTATACGGTGTAAAATAGATATTGATGTATTTTTTTGTATTCCACATTAATTTAAAATTATTTAAAAGTCTATTTCTATTTTTTTCATGGGTGTTTGATTCTAGGAAAACAAAATTTGAAAGTTTTTTTGTTGAATTAATTTCTTTTCATTTGGTAAAAAATAAAATTATTTCATATAATATTTTATGTTTATTTTATTCCACCATTTCTATAATATAAAAATTATTTTTTAATTTTATATTGGAAATTTACTTCACTACATAAAAATATTTTTCTTTGGTGTATTTCATTAATTTTTAAAATATGACATTGTTAGAAATAATTATTATCCTTAAAAAAAATTCCATCCATATACATATGTTTCCTTCCAACCAATGTTCTCTGCAAATATAAGGAAACACTAATATATTTAATCTCCTATGATCATAATAGTTATCTTTATATCTTTTCAATTGTAAAATCTATTTCTCTATATTATGATGCAGGTTTCAAAAAATATATTCATTAAAAAAATTAAAATGGAATTTTATGTGCTTATATTTTATCTTCCACTCCCCATTTAATATTCTCTACCTTTATTAAGATACATTTATTAGTACACCCCTTTCTGAAATAATTTCTTAAAACAATTTCTTGATATATTTGTAAAAAAATTTGAAAGAAACATGTGAGTTCATCTATTTTACCATATTTTCAAAAACAATATTGTGAAACTTTATTTCTATAGTATTTTTTCATGAATATATTTTCCACTATCTAGTGTTTTCCCTTTTTATAAGGCTTCAATATTAAGATTTATTGATTTGAAAAAAGAAATTTTTCTTTGATTATTTGTGGAATTTTCTCATAAAAATCTCCCAAAATTAATTATTTATATATTCTTTTGTTCCAATGTGAGTTTTTAGTGTTCTTATAAAATTATTATTCCTCCAACCTTTGATTTTTTTTCTGATGTTCATACACATAAACAATGGGAAATCATAGAGAAATAACCAGTTACTTATTTTTTCTATCTTAATCATCCACATGTGTAGACATGATTTTTATTCTAATTATTTCCCTTTTTAAACACTCTTTATTTCATTCCTTTTATTAAAAATATGTTCACCAATATGACCATACATCGATTTAGTATAGATATTATTTACAAAATAGTATATCCTTTATTTATATTTGGTAAATACTATATTCTTTATTGCTTTAATTAAAGGTTATTTACATAGAAAGTTAATTAATATCATTAAGCTCAAATTTGAATACCATAGTTTTATCATGTTATGATTATTTATTGTTTTATGAATGTTTCATTATTGAATAAAATTCATAAAAGATTATAAAAAACATTTTTTCTTGATGGAATTTTATGAAATAAGGATTGAAATCCTATGGCACACATATGTATTCTTTTAATTATGTGATGGGTTGGACGGAAAATATATAGCCCTAAAATTCATTGGGTAAGGTTTTCATATCCTGAGATACCATGTGGCATGTCTTAGATTTTTAGAGAGTTATTGATCCCATAAATTTTGTCTAAATATTTTTCTATCCATATGGAATGGAATAAAGAGGTCATGGAGGTTTGGGTAGCATCTGGGGCTTGTTCAGAGCTTGGATCTATATTTTTAATGGTAAATATCATGAGTCACATGGTTGGTGAATGGTAAGTAGTAATCGTGTGGATCAACCATGTGACCTAAAATAGAGGATCACAATTTCTTTAAATATGAGATAAAAGGTTCATGGCCATGAAAAGCCTAAAATAAATTATAGGTGTATGAATCAAGGTTAGAGCATAGTTTCACCTAACCACATTACTAACCATATTAGTGTGGGAGGTGTTTTAAAGTGATCAAACATTGATTTTTCATGGTTTCTAAAACTATTCACCTATCCATATGAGGGGTTGAGGCCTTAGGTAGTGGTACTTTTGGGTTTGGCCAACCGTGAAGCCAAACTATTTACCCCATTAAAAGGATCAAAATAATGATTTTACTCTCCATGCCTTTAACAATTATTCCACTTTCTTCTTTCCTATATCACACAGCATACCCCCCCATAAACACACACATTGAGATCTCGCTTACTCCATAACTAGGGTTTCAACCTCCTCCCCAACACGACATCTAATTTAACTGTTTTCACCATGTTGGATAGATAACGAGAAGTCTATAATTTCTATTCCTTCTGTTATTTGATTATCTCACTATATTAACTGTTAAATCTATGTGAGATAATATTCCCGATTTTCAAGTTCATTTTATATTTCTTCATTTTTTCCCATTCTATCCTACATTAAAGGTTGATATTGTATAAAAATTTTATACCTATAAAAGGTAAGTAGTCTTTTGATTTTCATGACATTTATATCCATCTATATTATGTTTCATTGTTCTTCATGTCATCCTTTCCATGAATCGACTCATAAAATGTGTCCTCCTTTAATATTTCTATAAGACTCAATCTATATGACCTGTGATACCAGATAATACCAATTGAGTTAGAAAAATAATATTTAAACCACCCATTGGATATGTTATTAAGCTGTATAAAATAACCATATTTTTCCTCTAAAATTAATTCCACTTTTTAGTGTGTCTTTTTTCCCTTATAATGTGGTGTTAAAAATAATTAAATGAAATGATTAAATTAGTTACATGAAATGCGAATGATGGTGAGACCATATCACCTAACCCATGCTTTAATCTTATATTTTTTTAGTTTTCCATTGTAAATTAAATGACCAAAATAAATTAAATAAGTTATAAATTGAATTATTAAATTACATGGGAGGCACTTGGGTTCTATTAAAGAACACCTTGGATGGGATCAATGGGAAATTAAATTGAATAATTTATGAATGGAATTATGATTTGTTGGGTGAGATACATGGATCCTATATAGAATAAATTAGATGGACTCATCAGAAAGATGATATTATATTATTCCATGAGAGGTACTAGGTTTTCTTATGGGGATTGAATTATATGATCATAAATAGATATGCACATTTATACCATGCCAAGAGTGACACCAGGGTTACCTCTGTGGAATGTTATGGATAGAATCCTAAGGTTATGGGTTTTTATAGTATACCTAGAGTGATACCTGGGCTTTATATGTGTAATTCCTTGGATGGGATCTTATTTTCAATAAATTAAATGAAATTTCATCAAATTCAACCAATATACTTGGATTTATTCAATAATATTCATATATGATGACCATGTCTTACTTCCATTGATGAGTCATAAATATAAAGGGACATACTCATCACTCATGTGAATACAATTATATAAGGAAACCATGGATGTGAACCCTCAGTCTCAATCCTATATTATAATTAAATCATAATTAATAAACATTCACAGATATTTTGGATTAGGCTGAAGCATGTCATATAGGATGGGGGAACCAGACCAACATGGGTATTATTTATTTTATTTACTTCCATCAATATTATTTCATGAACAATTTTTATTATATACTTATGGGCTAGAAGGAATTATACATAATTGGTGGTGTTATAGTAATCTTATCTAAAAAGCTATTTGGGATGCCTTTTGGTTCCTAGATAGGCATTATGGATCCAGGTAGGGATAAAGAGAATCTCCCACCTTTGGATTCTTAATTTTCAAAAGTTGGATGAAGTATGAAAGAAAAGGACTGAGCTTATTCTTATTATTCTATCAGAGATAAATATTTGCTTTTTTTAATTTTAATATAGAGTTAGGTATATTTATACTTATCTATTTCCTTATATTCCTATCTTTTTTATATAATACATACATGACATCATTAATTTGTATATAACATTGTGCATTGTTTTTTTCCATTTTACATTATTTGGATGTTCACTTCTATTATTCATCATTGATTATGTTTTCAATAGTTATTTTATAATAGTAATGTACTATTTATAATATAAGAAAAGTGGGTATAGTCTCTCCACTATATAATTATAGACCCTCATTGCTAGTTAGTTGCCACTAATTTATAGGGAGGCATGCTTGAGGCCTCCTGACCAACCAGGTTCAATTACTTATGGGTGAACCGGGTCTGGGTGTAACACAATCAAAATTATAAAATAAGAACATTGTATTTGATAGTTTATGATACATAAAAAACTTATGTTAAACAACCAACTAAATATATTTCTTTAAATTTAAGCTCTTTGATATCTTGAAAAACACACAACCCCGAATCTAAATGAACTGTAATATGGTATATCGTCATAACTGAGCCATTAAATTAGAGGCTATGAATAGTAGTCACTAAATTATGGAAATTATATGGTTTAAAAATTTAAAAAAAAATCTTTGGTTATAAATTTATTAGTAATAATATAAGAATCATTTGAAATAAAAAAAAAGAAATGTTTTCTAAAAAACTATATTCTTTCTAAACGATTATGTAGTCGTGATTTGAACACATATTTTCAAAATAATTTTAACCAATGTTAAAAAAATTATTTGGTATAATGACCATAATTTTTTAAATAATAATATCATAATTATCTTTGGCTGAATTTTTGGGATTTTTCTAAATTGTTTCATATTTCGATGAATAGTAAAATATTACTTAATTTTAATTAAAAACTTCCTTTTATTTTAAATTATTTATAAAGTTAAAATATATTTATAACTGGTTTTAAAGAAAAATTATTTCACTTATATATCTACTAATTCAATTTATTTCATTTTATTAATTTTAATAGATAATTTTGATATAAAACATTATAATCCTTTCAACATTATCTCTTTGAAACCCCACTATCTCATTACCACTATAGGATTAATTTTAAATTTAAGTTTTACCACTTATTTGAATGAAATTTTGAAAAATGGAATCCATATTTTTAATACTAATAATTTATATTTTCTAATAAGATCAACTTAATTTTTGACAATTATTAATAGTGAAACCAGTAGAAAAATCATTACCATAGTTAAGATAAAAACTAATTTATCGGGGGTTGTACTAAGAAGATAAGGGTTAAAACAAACTAAAACGTGTATAGAAAGTATATTATAGAAATATTTAGACCTTATCAAATATAAGGCTCTATAATACTCCAATTTTTTTACCTTTTTTCATGTAAAATACATGTGTACACCTTTTTCTTTTCAATAATTACAAGTATTCCACTCACCTCACTTATAAAAGGCCACCCACTATCCTCTCTTATTCACACAATAAAACCATTTTGGGTTCACAATATACCTACCAAGATCACTTAAATTTCCATAATATCATTATATAATCATTTTTTTGGTATAAATCTAACCAAGGATGGATTTTGGTTCAAACTTAAAGAGGTTACCCAAACAAAAGGTAATGTTATTTAACATGTCTTTTTATTTTTTTCCTAAACATAATTCAATTATTATTAATACATGATGATATTATAACCTCATAATATCATTATATTGAGATTTTTTTGTAATTTTAATGACCAAAAACCATATCCTCTTCCATCAAATGGGTTTTGAAGTCTTCATTCATTTGTACGGCAGACTACCGCCTCACGAACCGATGTCAATTGTTTCTCCCATTACCACTTATCACGGTTGGGTATGTTGATATATAATAAGTATATAAATTATATTTATAATTTAATTATATATCACATATTCCTTTTATTCTATAGGATATATGATAATGTAGATCGTGTGTACGGCAAACTACGGCCTCACAAAGCGATGTAATTTGTTTTTAACTGTCACTTTAAATAGAATATAATTTGCATAAAGTTAATGAATATTTTTGATAAGGATGAAATAGTTATGATATTAATTAAATATTTATCATTTGAAAAATATAACATATCATTTTTATCCTTACATAAAAAATGATAACATCACTCGTGTACGTGTGGACGACCTCCTTCACAAAGCAATGTCGCTCTATTTTCATCACCACAACACATGGATGATATAAATAATTATATTTAATGAAATATTATGTTATATATGATATTATTATCATTATATGAAGAAAAATATGAATTTTCCATTTTTAACAGTGATCATTGGAAAATGGAAATGTTACTCATGTGTACATATGACCTACCATCTCTATGATCAAAACGTACTTCTTTTCTCAAAACCATATTACATGATCACTATTAAAAGTAAAAGCAATGTAAAAGTATAATAATAATTTAATTATTGTTATATATATTTTGAAACTATGTAATATGTTCTAGAACTAGATCTTTCGTGAGAAAACACATATGAGGAAACGATGCAATTAACACTTGAAACAATGAAACTAATGAATTTTTTTTAACAAATAAGTGATAATATGTTATAAGAGGATAAAATATGATATTATAAATATTAATATGGTTCTTTTATAATTTAATAACATGTTTATAACCACTATACATGATTTTAAATCATATTAAACCAAAAGTAAACATGTGTTAGGGGACTTCGTCTCAATTTCAATTCACTGAGGCATATGGTAATGACATGCACCTAATTAATTTTATATGGTTTATATATAACCCCTTTGATAAGTAATATCATGATTCATTCATAAATCTTGGTATTTTTTATTTAAATTTTAATTATTACATCAAATGGGATTTGACTAGAAAATTACCAAGTGGTAAATGATTTCATAAATCAATTTCATTTAATTATATTATATTACTTCTTAGTAGTTCTTGATATTATGTGATTATGTGTGTATTAAATTTTTACTAAATTATTTTTAATATTAAACTGTATTATGTTTATTTCCATTTGATAAACATAATTAATTAATTGGATAATTCCCACTTCATCATTATGATCATTATAATTGTTTATTCCATAATCCCCTTTTAATCAAGATTGTTTATTCACAAATTTTCATTGAAGGAAAATTTATGATAATTGTATAATAAAACATTTTAGTTTTCTTATACACTTTTTATTCATGACATTTTCAATTAATATAAAAAAAATCTACTCTTTTTTAGTCAAAATACTTAATAAATTTTTTTTAAGAAATGTAACTTCATATCTCTCTTCAGTTAGAAATACTTTTCTTCTAAAATCATGTTTTTTTAAAATGTATTGAAAAATATATTTGATATTATTCAAAATTATTTACTATAGAAACATATCCCCATAGTTGACTTTTTTTATTAAATTTTTTTAAAGGATGATTCATGTCATTTTACAAATAATGTTTGTCTCGATTTACTAAAAAACAGAAAAAATCATTCTTTAAAAATACTTATAATGTACATAATTTCTTGCTCTAATGACTACTATATGTTTTCGAAAATTCGTAATAAATTTCCAATGATTTTTTAAATGATTTTTTTTCCAAAATTTTTTATGAAGTTTTATTTTTTATAAAAAAATTAAAAAATAAAAGGTTATTTTTTTCAGGAATGTTTTTAAAGATCTTTTTATATTATTTTTTTTCATTAATAAAAACAACCCCTTGTTCTAAGAAAATGGATATATGTTGGATGGATACCATCCTCATTCATTCTTTGGATGGTTTATGATCAATTTGAAGATGAAAAGTATGGAAATTCACTTTCTTGATTCATTTTTGTTTTCATTAACATTCCCTTCAATTATTCACTTTCATATGGATATTAAGTTTACCTTAAATATCCTTATTATTTATCATCGATATATTTTTTTATTAAATCATATATCATTTCTTCATATGGTGTTATACATTTAATGTTATTTTTTATCTGTGGAAATATTTATAAATATTTATTTTTTTACTTAATAAATATATTTGATGATAGGGAACATAATTCAAGAATTAAATCAGTTATTTAAAATATGTGGAATTATTTGGACATACAGTGATGGGTGGGGGCCAGATCTGTATATCCCCCAATACATCAAAAGGTCTCATGAGACAAATCAATAAAATTTAATTAAATAGTTTTTTACCTATATTTTTAATCCATTTATGAATGGTCTTGATAGTATAGGTATCGTGATGCCTAGGATCATGACGTCCAACAATTAGGCATTTAATTCATGTAGAAATTATTTATTTTTATTATCTATGATATTTTAAAATGATATTATATATAGTTGAATTTCATTCTCATATTATTTATTAAATGGAAATTGTGTTTAGTTATTTACCTTCATATGTAGATTATGCCATGTCTTTTCATGATAGTCATTTTATTTAAATTCCATGTGTGTTCTTTTATTTTCATTATAATTTTGGTTATTCTTATTGATTCATGATAACTTATGATGTACTTAACCATTATTTATAATTTAAGATCACCCTTATTTTGTTTCCTTTTCTATGATTCTAGGAATGTTTCTATTAATAATATAAAATTATATGCTATGGAGAATAACTGTATTCTTGAAAAAAAAAAGTATGTTGTATTTTTTGTTTTCAAATAAAATGAAATATTGAAGTATGTATCTATTTTACCAAGACTATTAAACTATTTACTCCTACAATATTTCACTGTTTTTATATTATTCCAATGTAACAAATTAAAACACCAACTCCAAGATACTCAGGTCGAGGTTATTGTAGTTGGTATAATAGGATGTTTATTAGAAACCTTTTGAACTAGATTTAAGAAAAAATAGATTAGGGAACATAACAATATGATGAAATTTGAGGATAGGAACATGGAAATATCCTAAATTTTTTCTATGGTATACATTCTATTTTTTTTCATAGCAATATATCCTTATCTGGATACTATAAGTGGATGTGGTTTTATAATAGAGGTACCTAGGCGTAATAACTCTAAAAAGGGAACATTGTGATTCAACTGATTGTCAGCTAATACATGAAAAGGCCCTTATTGTATGCATGTTTTGACATTACTAAGTATATTCTTATGATAATTCATATTTTCTTTATAAACCATTATAAAGGATTTGAAAATAGATATATCACCAAAGAAACCATGTTTATTGAAATTACCATGTTGATGGTTGGTGAGTATGGTTATGTATTTTTTCAATATATAAGAAGGAATAAAAATGAAATGTATGATGATGTCCTCTATTATTAGTGATTAATCATGGGATGAAAATGTTGTAAATATATTGATAATCATTGAATAAATCTAGTGAAGATAGATAGAGAATTATTATTTACTCATTGGTGGTCATTTGGAAAGAGAATTCTCCATGATTTTTTTATAATTCCTGGATAATTGTTATGGATTCATTTAATAGTAATGTATGTCGCACATGGAAAAACTCCTTGTAAACAAGAATATTGTTGAACTATTCCTACGTTTAAATTAATGTTCCAATTCTGTTTAGATATTACACATTATTACTATATTTGAATAAATAAGTAAAGTCCAAGAAATATGGACATTATTGTAAGAATAGTTCCTAATTGGATTGAGACAAAAAAATATAAATTTGCATTAGTAAATTCTTTTGATGTGAAATATTTGAATACCATAAAATATGGACCTCATATTACATGAAGTAAAGATGTTTCCATGTAAAAATATAAATATAAATTTTTTGCCTGATGAAGAGGATAGGAATAAAGTTTAAAAGGGTTGAAAAGGTCGGTTGTAATATTTGAGATGGGTGTGTATTTCATTTTATTATAATTATAATATTTATATATGTATATTTAGGCCTTAAAAACATAGGCCAACTAGGGGCCAGCCTAATCCAAGATCAACCAAGGCCCATGTGGGACCCGAAGGGGTCGACCAAGCACATTGAAGCATGTCCAAGGATAGAAAAATTGTTGGAGAGAATCCGGTCCATTTATAAGCCCAACAGCACATGTGTATAAGGCATAGAGTGACGACACCACCGTTCGAGGTGGCAGGGAGAAAGGAATAATAGGTATGGGGAAGTACCGATAAGGGAATAAGATTTTTGGTTGGATCTTTGCATTGATTAGCTGATATACCATAAGGGAGGAACATGTGAGTTTCTATGTGGGATGTGCCTAGAGAGTTACTATTCATCCATATTTTAAAATATTGAAAGAACAGAGACCACCATATTGATTCAATCTCGGCCATGGGATATCATATTCCCAACTATTTAAAACCAATGATATTATCTTCCTTCTTATGAACATGGAGGGTGATCTATTCAGGTAGTAAGATCTGATCAAACTCATGCATTCTAATTAACGTCTTCAATGATTTCCTAATGCGAACAATACTACCCAAACTGATTTGAACCAATGCATGCAATCTCTATCTTCCATGCATTAGATTAATTATAAGATCATGCTTCAGCCCACCGAAATGATTTTTTTATGCTGGGGATATTTATAGATCCCTTTAAGCTTCAAATATGATATTCATGTGATCCTTCTTGCATGTACTTGAGGACTCAGTGATGGTCTCACCACAAAAGAGGATTGTGAACTCATAGAATAAATATGCCACGATAATTGACATGTGTTTTAATAATCCTAAATGACTCGGGTGTTTACAGATATTCCATGATATGACATTATTTTTTAAGCTTTTTAATCGATCTTAATGTGAATTAAAATGTGGAGTTTTAGGTGGTACAAGGTATTTATCCTCACCTATAAATACCAACTCATGATCATGAGGAGAGTTGAAGCCAATGGTGTTAAAACACGCTCATCAGGAATATATAAGTAGTGTTAAAAAACCATCATCATGAGGAGAGTTGAATCCAATGGTGTTAAAACACCCTCATACAGAGGAGAGTTTATGACAATGGTGTTGAAACCTTTTTCATGAATAGAGGTAACTAAGAACCTCCATGGATGCATGAAAATGAAAAATGCACTATGTGAAGGGATTCTGTGAACATGTAAATTGTGTTAAAACAACCTCATCATGCTTCATGAAGAACCCGTTTTGTGGATCCACTTGGGATAATGAAATACATGTATCTCTATTTTGTGCGAATAATATAGAGAACCCATAAGATAAGGATTAGTCACACAGTGTATCTTTAAGAAGAAGTTGTCTTAACCACTTGTTTTTGTGTAAAGTTGTAGTGTTTATGAGTCATAAGACTCCTACACCCATTTTGGTTCTTGAAAAGGAGGCATTACATATAATCATATGTGACACGTATGCATTGATAACACAAGAAATGTGTGTGGAAAGTGTGTTTATGTGAATAAAGGTTGAGAAGGAGGAATGAGTACAGTCCACACCAATCTGGGTTTTTAGACAAAATAGTGAATAGTCAATTTTTTCATGCACATTTAAATGCAAAACCAATTGATGTAACACCCTGACCCGAGAAACATGGAGTCGGTGCATTATTTTATTATATTGTCATGATTACAAGGAATAAAATATTGATGGAACAGTAATTTAAGTAGTCTTGGAAATCAGTATTACATAAATGATACCCATAAAACATTTGAAAATAGAAATTAAAATCATTATATATAATAAAATTAAATAAAATTCATCCTTCAAATCTCACTCAAATATTTCTTCTTCATAACCTAGAGAAATAAAACATAATAACATTGAGATAAAATTATCATTAAGGGAAACTAAAGTGAAAAAAAAATGAATCCATGAGAATAAATTAACATGGAAAGGTATACAATTTATAACATGTATCATTCAAATAACTATATAAGGAAGAATAAATATAGAATATTAAGAAACTGAAAAGCATACCATATAATCAGTGAACATAAAATGAAATGTATCCATAGATATGTCTATGACAATATCATGGATGAATAAAAACTAAAACTAAATGAGGTAAATTATTTCTAAATGGATTTAATTTCTGAGGCACATAAAAACCATTATCATTAAGAGCTTTCACATGATGGTTTAAAACTACATATATAAATCCGTTTAATTTGGACAAATTATTTGTCTTATGAGAACATGTCTATGCATTGAGGATCTATATAAAGTTCGGGATCCACCCACCATTACCAGTTTAAATAATTCCTAAAGATTAATATTCAAAATAAATAATATTACTTATAAAATATCCTTATTTAATAATGAATACAAATTTATTTTTATTTCCACAAATAATCAAATAACTGTAAAAGTAGACATCATATGTAAAATGATATACGGTTTAATCAATAATAATATCCATTGTATCATAAAATGGATATTCAAGTAAACTTCAAAATAAAAATGCTTATAATAAAATTATTTTTTTAAGATAAATTTAAAAATCACAAAATGAAGTAAGATCACAGAGATAATAATTAATAGCATTCTTTAGGATAATAATCATTAAACATTCCAATGCATCCCATACAATTTTGAAACTTTTTAATCATAATATAACGAAAATTATGAAATTAAATGAAACTTATAATATCATGAGAATACTTTTCATCACTATATAACATGAAAAATTCAGTATATACACCATATTAAAGAAACTAGGTGCATAACAACAAATAATTATCAATGAAATGTAAATTGAGATGAAATCCCTTACCTTAACCTTCATTTTATAGTGTGGTATTTATCCTCATATATAGTGGTTCACAATATGTTAATTAATTATAATATAAATATAATAATATTAATAATATCATATATTAACTTCTTATAATATTTTATTACTTGTTTGTTAACACTCTCATTATTTCAACTATTTCTGGTGTTAATTGCATAGTTTTCTCAAGTATGTTTTGACTTGTGATTTATTATTCCTATTAATTAGATCATTCCTTAATCATATCCATAATGAAAAACATGAATTAATTATCATATATATTCATTATATATTTATTTATAATAGTCCTTTATATTTGGATATTATAAATAAAGTGCACCGTTCATGGAGACGGTGGGTCATACGTACACATGAATGCTACTTTAATTTCTTTCTCATATTAAAAGAATGAAAGATAAATGTAAAATATTTATATAATAATTAAATTAGAATATATTTGTTGTATATATTATGTAGTTTTATTAAAACTAACCTTTATACTTTCCATGTATGGCATGAACCAGTCATATCGCTTTGATCGGATGGTAGTCCACACTTCCTCAAATGAAATTATCATATTTACACAAGATGGAAGGCATAAAATTATGTTATAAATAAAAATTAAAGAGGAATAAATAAACTATAAATATCATGTATAATATAAGTAAATATAGTTTCCATCATAATGGTTACCGTGATAGGTGGTATAGGAAAAATGAACAATCATCATTTTGTGAGGTAGTAGTTCATCATATAGAGAAACTGTATATTCATTAACCATTAGATGGAGGTGTGTGTAAGTTTAGCTTGAACACTTTGCATTAAAAAAATCTGAGTATATATTTATTATAATTTTTTTGTTGTAAAATAATATAATAAGAATATTATAGGGAGTGGATAATTGAAATGAAACTAAAAATCTTGAGAGAAGATGTTGCCTCTTAATCGGGTAACTTATATTTGGTTTTTACCAAAAGGATTTTATAGAAGGATTTCTGAAAAAAGGTAGGATTATAGGTATAGGGTAAGGATATTGGGAATCTATTTTTATTGATATTTTCTGAATCTTAATGGTTTTATAGATTTGAGGAATAGGGATAGGTGGTGGAATATTATAGGGAAGGAAAATGAGTCACTTAGAATTTTTAGAAACAAGTTCAATGTACACATTTTATTTCCTAAAAAACGTCATAACACACCAAAAAAATATTTAATGGAAGTTTTATGGCTGATATATTTCTATAAATAGGTTTTTGACAAGTGGTTAGGTCATTTGGGCCCTTAAAATAATGGATTAATTCTTTATTAAGCTTAATTTTACCTTAAGAATTGTAATTAATTTTAATTCCATTCACTAATATTTTTGGTAAAAGAGTGATGGTTTTATTAGGAATTATAAATTATTCTCATTCCAAATATGGAATCCATTTTTCAAAATTAAAATCATATAATTAGTATAAATTAATTTAAAATTCATCCCCTAGGTGGGATGACAATACAGGTTTTTAAAGTAAAAACATCCACAAGTTTTACATGTCTTATAGTAATTTTCAAAGTGAAATTGCTCTCAATGAATGATATTTAATTAATTTGTAAAAATATTATATAATTAAAATTTAATCCCAATAAATAATATAATTTACACTTATAAATAAATTATATTAAAAAACATTTTTGAACTGAAATTCAGTTTTTCTTACTTTGTATTAAAAAATGAAAAGTTTTAGATAAATACAAAAACCACCCTAGACTAATTATTATGTTTTTATTTCAAATATGATGTTTATTCTGACATATTAAATCAATTAAAGTTTCAAATTTCATATTTAAAATGGGTTCTCTATTAAAATATGGTAAAATTGCCTTTATAAGTATATAGGTTTTCTACGTGTAAAATATGGTTTGTTCTTATCTTATGCATATAAAACCTAATGGATGAATATAAAATATAATTGATTGAAAATATATATATTTCTTTAAAATAATTAATTAATTATGATTAATTAGATAAAACTCATTTGTAAGCATAAAAATAATAATATTTTTTTATATCCAATTGGTTTCTATTTTCATTTCTCATTAATTAGTAACCCATGAATTAATTTTATATTTATGTAAACCATATATTTCCATAAGTTATTTAATATTATCCATAATTTCTAGATTATATATTATTATATTAAATTATAATATTTTACTAATATATTATTGTTCTGTAAAACATGGTCTTTTGTGTAATTCAAGACATCGAAGAAGGTCACTCTTAAGTTTAACGTACGCTCACTTGGTGTTGTGTGAATTGAAAAAAATATCAAATAAATTTAAAAAAGTAATTATATTCTAAAGTATCATGGTATTATATCGCCTTACGTGCATGGTGTCACGTGTCAAGAACGTTATCGAAAACAGGGTTCTAATTTTAGAATTTTGGGATTTTACAATTGATATATATGAAACATTACAAACAATCACATAATAATAATTTATACAATAAATGTATGTGAAATTATTTTGAATTTTATGAAAAATTAATTCATGAAGGAAAGTAAAAAGTGAATTGATATTGTGGAATTATTATTCTTAAATAATATAATAAAAAATAATTTGTTTGCATCTCTTGCACAAAAGTAAGGATATCTGGAACTTCATTGATAGAAGAAGTATCTTCCTGAACAATTAAAGTGAGGAAGAAGTAAAATTCAAGTTTGTTAAAAAATTCATCAATTTTTCATTCTGAGAAAGCAGTGAGTTATGTGTAAGTTGTATCTTCTACTTATTAAAGAGTGTAAGGAGAACATGATTATAATATTTTTTATAAAGTAGCATTCAAAGACCTATAGAAAATGAACAAGATTATTCAGTTGATGTTATAGCATCCAGTGTAGTAGATAATTCTTGTTGAAAGTGTTTGTTTAATATAGTTTAAAGAATCGGTGGTGCCAGTATAAACAACGCCATTTAATATTATTGGAACTAGTATAGATAACACCACCAATACAGTAATGTTGTTTATTTCCAGCATAATAAATGTGTTCCAATCCTTGAAATTCCTAATCACTATAATATATAGTGATAAGATAATAAATGAAACAACTATAGGTTGGTCATGTTAAAGAGTAGGTATTTATACCAAAGCATGTAAAAAAAATTTGGTATTGTTTCCTTTATTTTCTGAGTTGCATATATATGTTATTGTTAGCATCACACACCAGATCCATTCCTCTTAACCAGGGTAGAGGAAATCTCCACTAATTTTTAAGAAAATATGAATTTATATTCCAAGACACTTAAAAAAATAATAAGAAGAAATAAAATAGATTAAGGAAAATCTAAAATAAAGAATATAAATATTAATTTTCTCTTATAAAATCAATTTAAACATAATATTATGAAGAAACTATCTCATGTTGTGGAGAGTATAAGGATGTAGAATAAATCAAAATTGTTGAATACTTATAATCTAAATTTGAAAGATATATAAACAATGTTCCTGAATAAGGGATTTAATATATACTTTGTTAATTAAAATATATTTTTTACAACATAGAACAACTTGAAGATGAAATAAATAAAAAGGAGGATTCACTTTGAAATAAATTTAAAAGGTTTAATATTATAACATACCATATTGATGAAAATGAACAATATGTGACACTTTTCATTAAAAATATTCCAATAATTGATGAATAATTTCAATTGAATTATTATTAAATCACTGTGATTAAACATGTTTTTTGAAAATTAATCCATGCCCTTGAAACTTTGTTCAATGTTTCCTTGAATTTCATTGATTCTCAACTTAAAAACATAACAAGTAAGTTCAAATAGATTTACATGTTAGTGGAATAAAAGACAAATTTTAATGAAGAATATATGGAAAAGATCCATGCTTTGTAATAATATCATAAAGCTATAATTTTTGTAAATGAATCCCTATTGGAAGGTAAATCTAGAAGAATCAAGTACCTTGACAACTCTGTGACTGAAGATAGTAAAAATAATGAAATCATATAATAATATTGATAAGTTATTGGGAATTAAGGCTTAAATAATTTTTAAATGATAAGTTTACCTTTATAATAAAGTGTCTTTAACTTTATATTCAATTGAGGAATTTAATGGAGACACATTCTAGAACATCCCATGTGGATGAGAATATAAATTTTTCCACCCAAATATATGAAGAGAGTCAAGATCAAAGAAGTTATATTTATACAAAAATAGTTTATGAGACTCATATATCCAAAGATACTCATATTTGTGGAAATAATAATTCATGATCATCACTTGGTCAACTATATATAAGCTCATGGAAGAAGGTAACTCATAACACAATATATTCAGTTTCTACTAATGCAACATCATCTGATAATGCAAGATTAAAGCTAAAATCTAGGAAGATAAGGATTGATAAAATTTAGGATTAATCCACCAAAAAACCATGCATGTATAATTAAAATATCAAGAAAAATAACTCCCAAAATGATGATTCAAAAGGGGAAAGACCAACCCAGGAACAAAAATGAACTAAATCTAGCCAGACTGATACTACTAACAAAGGAAGAAGATTTTTTAGCTGCTACAAGTGCTGAAGAAAGTTTTTATATCAGGAAATTGATTATTAGTATAATGTGTGAATGTATAAAAAATACATAAGGCCTAAACACTTGGAGAGTAGATGTGAAGAAATATAGAAACCTAAAAAACTAAAGAAAGATAAATATATGAAAAATAATCTAACTATTAAGAACAGATTTGGTTATCTTAAAGTTTTCTTTGATTATTGAAACATAAGTGGTCATAGTTATGATGAACACTGGTATATTCCAACTATTCACTAGTCATATGTTTATGAAAAGAAATAAACAAAAAAATTTAGAATAAAATAATAAAAGTTGAAAATTCTTCCATGTAGAATGTGAAAAATTCAAAAAACAAGAAAACTATAAAACAAGATACTCCCAATAAGAATGATAATATAGAATCCAATAATTTAATTTCAACCAAGAAAACATGATTATAAAATGGAAAGAGAGGTTATACCATGGACCACTGCAAACATGTAATAAAAATAAATGGAAGCAATATGAAATTAAGAAGAGAATCAATCGATGGGAGAAACTAGAATATAGGACTGATTGAAGACATTCTTGAAGAATATTTTGATAAGTTACCTAATAAAGGTAACTCAAAATCATTGATGAATCCATTTTGAAACTCCAACATAGAATATTTTAAGAGGGGTTTATTAATCATCAAACCTGATCTACTGAAATTTTCTAGAGGAATTCTAAAATTTGAGGATGAAGACCTTTTGAGAGAAAAGAAAAAATGAAAACTGGTTTTCCCACATGAATATCTAAAATTTCATGAGAGGTTCTCAACACATGACAACTCAAGTGTCTCACACTGTTTTTTTCTAGGATGAAATAAAGTTATAAATAATGAAATCAATTGTATAAATTTTCTTTCATCTCAAAGGGAGATGTCAAAGATAGAAAAACAAGAAATTGGGGAAGGTACTTCACTAAAGGACGAAATAATGATAAAAAATACACACAAGATGAAGGTGAATAGAATTAAAGTTTCCATGCTATCAAAAAAATAAAAAAAATAATCAAATATAGAGAATACATATGAATTAAGAGTACCAAAAACATTAAATCTTTAAGGAACAGATACTCTAGTTTGAGATGGAATTCTCATTCTTGTTTCACTTATTAATAATCCCACAAGTGTTACATCTTATTCCCTTATTCATGTGTAGTATGTTTTTTTAAATTTCATGGAATTGAAAGTGAAGTTAATTATCAATATGATAAATGAGTGAAAAAAGTGGAAGATAATAAGTTGTAATGATTATTAAAGAACTAATAAAAACATGAATTTTTTACAATGGTGGATTATTAGCATTAATTTCTTGAAGAATGACTAAAAAAATATATAATGTCAAATATAAGGGATTAAACCCTTTGAAGGGAAGAAAACATAAAGGAGATGATATCAAGACTGATTTCAGGAATATCTAGAAATTCATTTTATCTAAAAAGAAGTTAAAAAATGAAGTAACTGAATTACACTCATTTCCCTTATCTTGATTATATCAAATATGTGAATTAAGGGGAGTGTTGGTTGATGAGCAAGATTATATAAAGAGGTAGTAAAATATTATTTCACAAGAAATTTATGATGTTTTTAATAAAGTATGAAAGAGAATATATCATTTGATAAATCTATTTTATGTAACCCTCTCTTTGATAAATAATTATGTTATGAGAATAATATCACATGCATGGTTGTTAATGTATAACATAAACAACCTTGGTTGTATCTCTCTTATTTTCTACATTACGTTTACCAATGTAGACTTAGAGTAGACCAACTAATGGATCTTTTCCAAGTGAACCATGATGTACCATCCTTCTATCATAAAAAGGATAAATAGTTTCCAAATTTACTTTAAGGATAGAATAAAACAACTACATTAACCCTTTATATTAATTGTCAATAAGGGGAAGAATGGATATTGACTTTAAGAAAGTGGTATTGATAACAAAGCTAAAGGGGGAGATTAAAGATCCCATGTGTATGGTTGATAAGTATGGTTTTGATTCATAACAATATATAATAAGGAATCAAAATTCAATGTATGATGAAGTCCTCTATTATTAGTTCTTAATCATGTAATGTGAAATTTCTAAATAGATTGGGAAATACTCAAGAAGGATGGTGATGATGCATGTAGAATTGTTATGGGCTCGCTGGTTTTCATTTGGTATGAAAATTATACATGATTTTTGATGATTCGTGGAGAATTGTTATAGATTTTTTTAATGGTATTAGATGTCATTATTAAAAAATTATCCTTATGAATTAGATGATTGTTAAACTTTTGTTATGTTCAAAACATATGAAAATTGTTTTTAGAGAGTGTACTTTGTTAGAAAATTTTAATAAAGAAGTGATGTCCAATAAATATAGACATTATTGAATGTGGAGTTCCAAATTAGATCAAGACCATGGAAATACCAATTTTTATAAGGAAATTCTTTTGAAGAGATTGATTTGAAGGTCATGTAATATGGATCTCATATTTTATGATTTAAATAAGTTCCCATGAAAAAATATAAATATATTTTTTTTCTTGATAAATAAGAGGATTAGAAAGGGTAAAGGAGTTTAAAATGTAAGCTAGAATATTTTATATGGTTATGTATTTTATTTTATTGTACTTAGAATATTTACTTAAGTATATTGATGCCTTACATAAAAAGATATGCCAACTAGTGGTCCATCCTAATCTTGGCTCAACCAAGGCCCATGTGGGACCTGAAGGGGTAGACCATGACCATGAGATCATGTCCAAGGCCATCCCAAAAATAGAAGGGATATTGGAATGTGTATAATCCTAGTAGAACCCATGTATATGGTGAAGAGTAGAGGTGCCACTGTGTGGGGCGGCCCGGTGGTAAGAAGAAGCAGTACGTGGTGGTTTCTAGAGGGGGGTAGATTTCTGGTTATATCATGGAATGGATTGGATTATATACCGAAAGGGAGACATGTGTAGGTTTCAATGTGGGATGTTCTTATTACACTATTATTCATCTGCCTTTAAAAATATGTTTAGAATTTAGACTATATGAATGCTTTGATCTTGGTTTTTGGATCCTTTATGCCCCAATTTTTTAAACCAGAAATATGATCTTCCTCCTTTCGACCTTTGAGGACAATCTCTTCAGTCACCAAGCTCTGATCGAGATCACAACTACTGACAACCATCTTCAATGGTCACCTAATGTGAATGATACTGCACGAACTAATCTAAACCATTGTATCCAACCTCTATCTTCTATGCATGTTATTAAATTAAAGACCATTGTTTGGATGATGTAAACAATGTTTCAAGGTTTATGATGTTCATGGACCCCTCTGATCATCAAAGAGAAGATGCATGTGATACTTCTCATAAGTATGTAAGGACTTAGAAAGTATCTCACCAAAAATTAGGATTTCATACTCATAGAATAAATACACTATGATAATCGGTTTGTGTGTGTTTGAATAAACCTAAAATACCCGAGTGTTTAAAGATATGTCATGATTTGGAATTATTTTTGGGCATTTTAATCATTCTCGACATGACTTAAAATGTGGATTTTAAGAAATTTGAAAGAATTAAAAATTTCCTGTAAATACTGAGGAATGAACTCAATGATAGTTGAATCTAATCGTGATATAGCTTCTATTTTCTGAAGAAAAAAATAGAGATTTTGTGAAACCTTGTTTCATAAATAGATGTAAATAAAAACCTTCCTAGTTTCATGAAGATGATATGTGCACAATATAAAGGAATTTTTTGAACACGTAACTATTTTTAAACACCCTCGTCAGGCTTCATAAAGCACATGTTCCCTAAATCCACTCAGGATAATGAAATGTGCATCTCCCTAGTTTTAATAAAGAATACATTAAACTTGCAAGAATTTGTTCACACACACAATGTCTCGCAAAGAAGAAAAGCTCTAACCCACATATATTTACATGAATTTATAGTGATAATGAGTAAGAAGACTCCTAAACCCATTTAGTTTCGTGAAAATGAGTAGTTTATGTTCTCATACATGACATGCATGAATTTATACCACAAATAGTGTTTGTGGATTGTGTATGTATGTGAATGAAACATGAGAAGGATAAACGAGTACAGTGCACACCAGTTTGGGTTTGTGTATAAACCAGTATAAAGTGATTGTTTTCATGCACATGTAATTTAATAAAAAATTGAGATATCAGAAACATGAAAAACAAGAACATAATAATAATAGATACAATAAATTTTCTTTTAAGTGATTTGAATTCCATGAAACATCCATTCTTGAAGTTAAGTTAAAATTTAATTCATATTTTTGAATCATTATTCTTGCATAATATAATATAGAATAATTTTTGTGTCTCTATTTCATGCAAGTACTGACGTTGGTAACTTCATTTATATAAGATTTATATGCTTGATAAATTGAAGTGAGGAAGAAGTTAACTTGATGTGTCTTGATAAATTCATCATTTTTTCATTCTGATATAGTAGTGAGTTAATGTGGAAGTTTCATCTTCCACTTATTAAAAAGTTAAAGGTAGACAAGCTTATAATATTTTTATAAATTAGTAATCGAATACCTACAGTAGATGAACAATATTATTTAGTTAATGTTGAAGCATCCAGTGCAGTAGTTAAATCTGGTTCAAAGTGTTTGTGCAATATAATTTAAAGAACGGGTGTTTCTAGTATTAAAAATTCTATTTAATACTGGTGGAACCAGTGTAATGAATTCCAATGAATCAGAAATACTTTTATTTCCAATATAAAATTTCTCTTCCAATTCAAGGAATTTGTAATCACTATAAGATATATAATTAAGAGAATATTTGAAAAAACCACAGGTTGATCATGTAAACGAGTGGGTCTTTGTACTGAACCTTTTAAAAATCATTGTGTGTTGTTCCCTTTATTATCTACATGGCATGTGTATGTGATGATTACTAGTACACAACATATCCATTCCGATTTACTCAGTAAGAGGTAAAGAGTACAATGGTTAATTTAAATAAAATAAAATTTTGTAAAAATATGGGTACACTGATTCACCCAACCTCTCAATATCCCTAGACAATTCATATGGGCTATATATTTATGATTATGATATTATCTCTACTTAAATTTTTCAATTTATTCTATGTATTTCTCTATATTTAGGATTATACATTGTATTTCATAATGATATGATCTAATATAGTGTATGAAATTGATTATAAATGGATCATAGAATATGTAATAGTAATGACATTAATTCATGTAATCTATAGAGTGAGAATGATTGTATCTTTAATGGTATTAAGCTAATAGTCCAAAGGGAACTAGTCCCCCAGACATTACTATCATATGAGTACATATTATCATGTATTATAAATATTGAGAAATAATTCTCTAGGTATTATTTATCCAAAGGGAAGAAACAAAATAAGAGGATGGTATGGAAAATGATGGATTAAGGGAAATCAGGAAAGAATAATTTTCCCAAATATGATAATTATGGAAATAAATACCCTGGTTCATGATTAAATGGAATTGGTGTTTTCAAAAATTGTAAATTGAAATTCCAATATTCTCATGATGGAAAGTTAAAGAAAAAGTTTTCCAATGTTCAATGATTCAACTATAATGAGATAGAGAACTACGAAAATTAATACCCCAAGAATCAAATGAATATACCTCAAATAAACCTAATGTATCATGGTAAAATATTTTCAATAACCATAGATGAAGTAGAATTATTAATGTTCTAGGGTTTGAATTCAATAATTATATCATTTGTGTATTTTTTTCAATGATTTTATGGTTATAATAATTTTTAAATGTTTAAATATTTTACTGGACTGCATTTTCATTAAGGATTTGGTAGAGTATATTGAATAGTATATATGAACAATAAAAATTATTCAGTGTCAAGTTGATATTCTTATAAAAAACTTGACTGAGGTAAATATAACCCTTCAAATGTTCATGATGTTTAGATAATTAATTTTGGATAAATATATGATTAATTTGGATAAAGTAAATTAGATAGTACTAACTACCTTGGAAATGATTAATGATTTTTTGATAAAGTGGGTTGAGTTATCAATTATGTATTTTAGAACATTTTTAGATTTAATGAATATATATAATAATCTTTTTTTAATTAATAAATAAATAAGAACATATTTTTTCAATAAGGTTTTCTTGTAATTTTGGTTTTTAACATTTTTCAAGATAATGAATGATAAATTTATTCACATGTTTGGTATGTGATGATTAAGAGATACTTCATGTTTTTTGGGGGATTAATGAAAATATTATTTTTGAAATTCATTAAGGGTCTTTCTAAAGTTTTGGATCTATATCTTTTGGAAGGCTCATTTGGTTAACCCTATATGAAATATTTTAATATAAACTTTGGATGAGGATTTAGAGATTAATTTATTACGTCACCATGTAGAGATTTATGCAGATCGGATAACAATAGATCAATGGAATGACTTATCATTATATTATGGATATCACGATATGTTAAAAGTTAATTTTAGTGTTTCGGGCATAAAAATTTAATTTTGGTATATTCATTTCTTAATGTAATCGATGGATTGTAAATTGATTGAAGAACAACCAAAAGATTAAATTGTGATTATGAAATAGAAACATGTCAAGTAATTATATTTCATTATATTCTTAGAGAGTAATAGAATTCATAAAACTTTGGAAATGGATCTTTAAAAAATAATCATATTACCTTCAAATATAATGAATCATATAGTATTTTAAATAATCACATATTTATGGTTTTGAGGAGCTTAACTTTGCATTGACCATTTATTTTCTTATGATCAATGAACTATATCATTATTTATAATGATTCGTATCTTTCATCCATGTTAAAATATTCACATGCCACCGATATTCTTCTATATTGAAACCTATTTATGTGTTATCCCAAATGAACTTTGTACATTAATTTTTTCTATTATTAATAGTTTATTTTTTATCCTTTTTTATGATGTTAATTTTCATCAATATAATTTTCAAATATCAAACCCTTGATTTCTTAGTGTGAGGTAAAATTGTGAGGTTGAAATTTATTTAAGGTGGAGAGAATGTAACACCATAGAATTCCAAAAAATGATCATTTTATTTGACATTGTATGTGACACAAAACACTTAAAAACCCATTAAATATAGTTCGATTAATTTAAGATCTTCGATAGCTTATCGAACATGCAACCCCAAGTCTAAATGATCCATAATATGGTATATAGTCATAACCTAGTTGATAAATTGGTATGATTGAATGGTAATAATTGAATTGTAAAAATTATATGGTTTACACATGTAAAAAAATTCATTCCTTATATATTGAGTAGGAGTAAAATATGAATCATTAAAAAGACAATTAGATGTCTTCTAAAAAACGGTATTTTTTTATAAAGCTGGTTTAGTCTCACTTTGCACACATAATTTAAAATTAACTTCTACAACTTTTAAAAAAAATATTTGAAAAAATTTACATCATCTTTTAAATCATAATATCAAAATTATCTAAAGAATAATTTTTGGGATTTTTTTATCCTTTTCATTTTTTATTGAAACTGAAAAACTACAGATTTTTTATTGAAAATAGTCTTTTCATTAAAAAATATTATATTGTTAAGTTATATTTTAAATTTGTTTTAAAAAAATAGTTTACATATATATTTATCAATACAATTTAGTTCATTGTATTCATTTTCAGATAGTATTGAGATATAAAAATATTGTAAGTTTTTGAACATTTTCTCTGGGAAAACCCACTTTGTCATCACGTAAGCGGGGTTAATTTAAAATTAAATTCTTTTATTATATAAATTCAATATAAAAATATGGATTAAATATTTGGAATAAAAGTAATTTATATTTTATAATACTTTTAACTTAATTTTTTACTATAATAAATAGTGAAATAAAAAAAATTAATTATCATGGTTAAGGTAAAACTGATTTACCAGAAGTTAAAATAAAATTATAAGGTTTAAAATGAAATTAAAACTTGTATAAAATATATTTTATGGTCATATTTAGACCGGATAATTTCTATTTCTTAGTAATAATCTAATTTTTACCCTTTGCATGTGAAAAACATGGGTACACATTATTCATTCAAGAAATTAAAAGTTTGCCACAGTTTACTTATAAAAGGACACACCCTATCCTCTCTTATTCAAACCATAAAAAAAAATTCATTAAATTCCTTCCCAAATAACGTAAAAAAATACCTCCTCTTATCCTATTTGGGAATAAATCCAACCTAATAAGTATTATTTTGGTAACCTAATGATGTTACCTGAAGAATAAGTAACATTCTTCAATGAGTGTTTTTATTTTATTTCTTTCTCCTTATAAATAAATTATTATTTAACCCTGATGATATAATAAAAAAAATAACTTAAATTTATTGATATTATTTTTTATTTTATGGTTTTTACCTACAACCATCCCAACTTCCATCAAATCGGTTATGAAATCATCATTTGTGTGTACAGCGGACTACTGCCTCATGAATCGATGTCAATCCTTTTTATATTAACACCTATCATGGTTGGTTATTATGATGGATATAAAATATATAAATATGGTCATTATAATATAATTAAGAATATTTATTCAATATATTATATATTTCTTTTTACTTTCCATTTCATAGGGAATATGATATGATCGCTCGTGTGTATGGAAGATTGCCGCCTCAAAAATCTATGTGATTCATTTTTCACTAACTCGTTACATTGAATGTAATAAATATAAAGTTAAAAAATATATGTGATATAAATTAAAGAGTTATTATATTAATAAAATGTATATCATTATAAAAATTTAATATATCATTTTCATTCTTACCCTAAAAAATGATAACATCACTCATGTACGTGTGGACTACTGCCTTGATGAAGTGATGTGAATCTCATTTCATCACCACAAAACATGGATTATTTATAATTATATTTAAATAAACATTATGTTATATATAATATTATTATAATTATTTAAAGATAATATATTACTTACCTTTTTCCATAATGATCTTGGAAACATGGAAACATAACTCATTTGTACGTACAACCTACCATCTTCATGATCGTTATGTACTTCATTTCCCAAAAAAAGTCTTTCAATATTGGTATTAAATGTATAATGTATGTCTATATGTATGATAATTATTTCATTATTATTATTTTTTATATGTTTAAACAATGTAATATGCATAAGAACCTGATCATTTGTGAAACAATATGCATGAAAAAACATGGAAATTAGCACTGAAACAATGAAAATAATGAAATACTATTAATGAATGAATGATAAGATTTATAAAAGGATAAAATATGATATTATAAATATTAATATGGTTCTATTGTAAGTTAATAACATGTTTGAAACCACTATACATGAGGTTGAAACATGTTCAAACAAAATGAAGCATGAGATAAGGGACTTTGTCTCAATTTCCCCACATTGAGGAATATTGTAATGTTATGCACCTAATTTATTTTATTTTGTCCATATAATTCCCCATTGAATTGTAATATCATAATTTATTCAAAATTAATGGTATTTTATGTTTCAATTTTAATTGTTACATCTAATGAGATTTTACTTGAAAATTACCAAGTGATAAATAATTTCATAACTCAATTTCTTTTCATTGGGTTATATTAATTTTTTATTTTATTTTATATTATATGATTATGTTTGTAGTGTTTCTTTAAAAATTTAGGTTGTATATCCTATTATTTTATGTTTATTTACATTTAATCCCCATAAGCAAATCATTTTTTTAATTTTCACTTCGATGTCGTGATCATTATAAGTGTTTATTTCACAATCTCCTCCTAATTGAGATTGTCTTTTCTTAAATTTCCATTGAAGGAAACTATTTGATCATTTTATAATAAACTATTTTAATTTTTATATCATTTTTTTATTCACTATATTTCCTTGAAATAGTACCATTTTTCTATTCTTTGGTACTTAATTAGAAAATATTTTCAAAAAAATCCCACATCATTTATCACTTCTTTCAGAAATAATTTTTATTCAAAAATCATATTTTTTAAAAATGTTTTCAAAAATCACATTTAAATTATTGAAAAATATTTAAAAATACATTTTAACCCAAGTATTAGTTTTTTACAAAAAAAATTTGAAGAATTATTCATGTCATTTCCCAAACAATGCATGTTTTGATATTACCAAAAAAATGAAAGTAATATTTTTTTAACATACTTGGAATGTATGGAATTTCCTAACATCATGACCACTATATGTTTCCAAACGTCCTCTATAAGTTTTAAAGGTTATTTTAAAATAATTTTTTTCCAAATGTTTTGTAAACTTTTAGTTTTAAAAAGTTATTTTCAAAATGAAAAGCATATTTTCCTAAATAATTTTTTTAATATATTTTTAGGGTAATTCTATTCATCAATGAAAATATCCATTTATTATTTCTCAAATGGTTATATATAGGATTGATATTATACATATTAATTATATGGATGGTTTATGATCATTATAACATAGGAAATTATTGGGATGCACTTTCTTGACTCATTTTTTATGTAATTAACTTTCTCTTGAATTATTTAGTTTCCTATAAACATTAAAATTCCCCTAAAAATCTATATTATTTATCATGGATATGTTTATTTCTTAAAACCTGAATCATTTATACGTACAATGTTTTTAATTGACTTTTATTTTTTTCTATGGAAATATTGATAAATCCATATTCTTTACTCTATATGGATATTTTATGACAATCCCCATTATTCATAAATTAAATCGATTATTCAATATATGAGGAATGATTTTGTCACACAGTGATGGGTGGGGCATGGAATTATATAGCCTCTTAATGAATTGGTATGTCTCATGATAAAAATTAGTAATACATAATTAAATAGTTTTTTAACTATAGTTTAAAATCAATTTGGGCAAGGTATTGGAAGTATAGGTATCATGATTCTTGAGATAATGAATACAATAATTAAGCATTTAGTTCATTGATAATTTAGTTCATTTTATTATCAATAATATTTTCATAATGATATTATATCTGAATGCATTTCATTCTCATAATATTGATAGAATGTGTGTTCAGTTATTAATCATTACATATTTATTATTCCTTATATTTTCATGATAATCCAGTTATTTAAATGACATGTTTGTTTTAGTATTTAATTTTCCATGTTCGTTGGGCATATTGATTTATGATAACTTTTATTGTACTTAACATTTAATAATAATTTAATATTTCCCTTATATTTTACCTTTCCTTTAAAATAGGTAGTATGCTATGAAATATATAAAAGTATATTCTAAAGGGAATAATGATATTCTATAAAAAATATATTTTTTAATTTTTGTTTTTAAATGTAATAAAATAATCATGTATGTATTTAGTTTTCCAAGACTATTAAACTATTTGTTCCTTCAAAATTTGATTCCTTGTATCTTATGCTAATGTATTAATTTAAGACATTGGCTCTTGGCTACCAGGGTTAGGTTCATTACAATTTGCATCACGTGTACTTTTGTAGAATCCTAGGGAAATGGATTTGGGAAAAAATTTGTTAGGGATCATAAACCTATGATAAACATTTAGGATAAGTATAGAATAATGTATTAATGTTTTGGTAAGATATATATTCTTGGTTTCTCTGAGAAATATAACCCTTTATGGATTCTACAATTGGATGTCCTTCTAGCACATAGGTACTTTGGGGTAATAACTATGAAAAAGGCATATTGGGTATGAACTGATCATCACATGATGCACTAGAATAGGCTAAAATGTGTACCTGGTTTGAAACTATAAGAGATATGAATAGGATAATTCAAATTCACTCTAAAAACAATTATAAATTATTTCAAAATAGATATATCCCCAGTAGAACCATGTTTTTTATTACGATATTATCTATTCATAAATGATTCAATTTATGTTATGTATTTGAAAACTTTTGAATTATTCATTATTTTTCATAATTTTCTGATCATACCTAGTTTATTCAATCATTTATAAATGTATCTTAGTTGAAGTAATGGGAACCGCATCAATCAACATAATCTAAAGAGTATAAATGGCCAATTCTTTGGGGTATTAAGCTAATATTTTGAAGGTAACTAGACAACTAAACATTCGCATCATATGAGGACATGGTATCATGTGATAATAAGAAAGATAAATATTTACCTATGTATTATGGCTTTAATGGAAATAAAAATTAGAAAATGATAGATGGGAAAAATATAGATCAAGGGAAGAAGGGAAAGAAATATTTTAACACATGTGTTAATTGTGGAAAGAAACACCCTCGTACTTGCTTAATGGGAATGAGAGTTTTCTACAAGTGTGGTGATAACTTCAACCATAAACATTATTGAAAGGGATAGAAAAAGGTTTCAATTGTTCAATGGTTCATTTTTAAGGACATGGGGGGATATTAAAATGAATACCACAAGAATAAAATTAATATAACTCAAAAAAACTAATGGATCATGGTCAAGATTATGTAATTACCTAAAAAAATTGGAAGGAATAGTTTTTTTATGTATGTATTCAATAATTATTTTATATTTTATCAATAATATCCTAGTTATAATAATTATGAAATGTATACATATTATACTACAATAGTTTTTCATTAGTGATTTGAAATTGTATGTTGACCGGTACTGGTGGCCAAGATAAATGATGTAATGGAAAGTGTAACTTCTTATAAAATAGATTATTGAGGAAAATATAAACCATAAAATGTTACTATTTTTTAGGTAACGATGTTTTTATAATGAGATTATTGATTTAGATAAATTAAACTGGATAGTACGGACTATCTTCAAACTGATTAATGATATGTTGACCAAGTGGTTTATACTGCCATTGATGGGGCTTATAGCATTTTTGGATTTACGGAATATATCCAAAAATCTATTTTTTACACAAGGAATAAAAAAAATAATTCATGTTTTCAATAAGGTTTAATAGTAATTTAGGTCATTACCATGTCTCAAGAGAATACGTGATGAGCAGATTAATATGTTTGGTTTGTGATGATTAAGACTTACTTCATGTTGTTTAGTGGATTAATGATAACTTCATTGTGAAAATTCATTGATCTTATTTCTAAAGATTTAGATTTTAAGTTTTTAAAGGTCCATAAAGATATCAATTTATGGAATGGTTTAAGTTGTACTTTGAAGGAGGTTTTAGTCAATAATTTATCACTTCACTATATGGAGATTTATGTATATTGGATAACCAATGCTAACCATTTTTTAATTATAATAACTAGTGATTAAAGGAAGTAATTATCATTCTATTAAGGGTATTAATATCCATTAAAAGTAAATTTTAGTGATTGAAGGACAAAAAATTCATTTTTAGATATTTATTTCTTAGATTAAGCGATGAGTTTGAAATTTATCAAAGTACAACTAAAGGATGAAATTATGCTTTTCAATTTGAAACCTATTAAGTAAGTATGTTTATTAATATTCTTAGACAGTAAAATAATTCCTAAAATTTTATAAAAGGATCATGAAAAAAATTATCATATTTCTTTCATATGTGAAGAATCTTATAATCTTTTAAATCATCACATATTTATGGTTTTGAATTCCTTATCATTCCATTGATCATTTACTTTCTTCTAATCAATGACCTATATTGTTCTCTATAATTATTTATTATTTTCTTATATGTTCACATATTCAATTTCCACCAATATTCACCTAGTTAGAAACCTAGTTCTGTGTTATTCCATATGACCTTTTTACTTCCCTTTTCTCCCATATTAAGAGGATATTTTATAATCCATTTTTAGGATGTGGGTTTTCAACAATGGAATTTTCAAATATCAATCTCTTGATTTCTAAGTGCAAGATCAAATTGTGAGGGTGAAATTTATTTGAGGTGGAGATAATGTAACTCCCTAAAATTATAAAATAAGAACATTTTTTTTGATTGTTCATGTTACATGAAAACCCATGTTTAATAAACCCAAGAAATGTATTTATTAAATTTTTTTAACCTTGATATCTTGCGAAACATGCAACCCCAAGTCTAAATGAATCATAATATATTATACCATCACAACTTATTCATTAAATTTTAAAGTATTAATAGTAATAACTAAACTATGAAAATTATTTTGTTACACATGTAAAAAAAATCATTGGTTATATATTCATTAGGAATAAAATAATAATCATTTGAATGAAAATGAAATGTTTTCTGAAAAATAATATTTTTTCTAAACGATAGTTTAGTCACGCTTTGAGAAATTAATTTTTACTAATTTTGGAAAACTTATTTGATAAAATTTACTTAATTTTTTAAATCATAATATCCAAATTAACTTAGGGAGTATTTTTCTAAACTATTCCATTTTTCAATGAATAGTGAAAAAATACTGAATTTTAATTAAAAACTGCCTTTTCATTTAAATTATTTTTAAAGTTAAATTTTATTTTTAATTAGTTTTAAAGTATAATTATTTAAATTATATATCTCTTAATAAAATTTAGGACATTTTAATTATTTTCATAGGGATTTTTCATATAAAAACTTTGTAAATATTTTGAACATTTTCTTTTTAAAAACTCACTTTCTCATCACATCTGTGTAATTAATCTTAAATTAACTTTTACTAGATATGTGAATAGAATTTTGAAATACTGAATAAATATTTTGAATCATCATAATTTATATTTTCTAATATGTTCAAATTATTTTTTACCATAATGAATAGTAAAAATGGTAAAAATTAATTATCTTAGTTAAGGTAAAAACTAATTTATCGGAAGGTTAAACAAAAATATCATCCTTCAAATGAAATAAAAAACATTTATAAAATATATTTTAGAAACTAATTAGTCATTATAATGTATAATTATATATAATAATCCATTTTGGATCTTTTTGAAAATTCAAAAATGTGGGTACACCACTTTCTCCTCAAAAATTACAAATATGCCACTCATCGCACTTATAAAAGGTCATCCTCATTCATGTATTATTCACACCATAAAACCCATTTGGTTTGTAACATCTAAGACAAAATATACTCAAAAATTTACACCTATAAACCTATAATCATATTTTGGGGAAAATATCCAACCTATGAAATCTTTTCGTGCTAACCTAATGAGGTTACCCGAAGAAGAGGTTACGTTCATCAATGAGTGTTTTTATTTTATTTATTCCTCCAACACATTCAATTATTATTAAACTATGATTGTATAATAATATCAATATATTCCATATCACTATATTTTTTCTTTTTTTTCATGAGCTATATCCATCTCCACTTACATCAAATGGGTTACAAAATCATCATTCGTGTGTGCGATGGACAACCGCCACACGAACTGATGTCATTCGTTTCTCCATCACCACATATCACGGATAGTTGTGATGATGGATATAAATTATATTATATATATAATTATAATTATTATACCTATGGATTAATTATTTTAAACATACTATTTACTTTCCATTTCATATGGGATATGATGACATCGCTCCTGTATACAGCTGACTATCACCTCGTGAAGCGATGTGATTCATTTTTCACTAACACTTTACATGGAAGGTGTTATGGATAATTTTAATTAATATATTTGATATGAAATAAATAATTATTACATTAATTATATATTTATCATTCTAAAAATATATTATATCATATTATTTATTACACTAAAAAATGATAACATCCCTTAGGTACGTGTGGACATCCACCTTCATAAAGAAATGTGACTCTATTTTCATCAAAACACCACATGGATGATATATAATTATATTTAAATAAAAAATATTATATAGATTATATTTTTATCATTCTATAAATATAACATATTTCTTACCTCTGTTCCATAATGGTCATTGGAAAATGGAAACATTACTCATGTATAAGTTCGACCTACCTTGTCCATGATCGTAATGTACTTCATTTCTCAAAACAATATTTAATGATTTATTTTAAAATAATAACTAATAAATAATAATGAAAATTTATCATGACAATAATTATTGAGATTATGGAACTACGTAATATGTGAAACAATAAAATCTTTCATGATAAAATGCACATGAGAAAAGAAGGAAATTAACACCTGAAATAATGAAAATAATGAAATATTATTAATGAATAAGTGATAAGATTATATAAAATGATCAAATAGGATATAAAAAATATTAATATGTCTCCATGATAAGTTAATAATATGCTTAAAATCACTCTATAAGAGTTTAATTCATGTTTAACCCAAAGGAAGTGTGAGGTAAGAAACATCATCTCAAATTTCCTTCATTAAGGTATATTTTAATGTTAATCACCTAATTTTTTATATGGTGTATATAACACCCATTTGAAATTTAATATCATGATTCATTCATAATTCATGTTATTTTAAGTTTTAATTTGAATTAATACATCCAAGGGGATTTGAATTGAAAATTACCCATTGGTAAAGAATCTCATACCTCAATTTCTTTTCATTGGGTTATATTTCATATTCATTGTATTTGAAATTATATGATTACGTGAATATTTAATTTTGAATAAATTATGTTTCATATCCACTTTTTTATGTGGATTTAAATTTTATACACATAATTTATTTATTGGTAAATTCCCATTTCAACATTATTATCATTGAAAGGGTTTATTCCATAATATCTTACTAATTGAAACTATTTATTCTTAAACTTTGACTAAAGATAAGTATTTGATAATTATATAATAAACCCATTTAATTTTATTCTACTATGTTTATTCATGATATTTTAAAATAAAAGTACAATATTTTCACTTTTTGGTGTGCAAATAATTGAGGAAGTGTTTCTAAGAAAATAAGAACTTAATTTTTATCTTATATATGAAATCCTATCTCTTCAAAAACTATATTTTCTAGAAATTTTTTCAAAAAAATTATTTATATTATTCAAATTGATTTATTAGAGATATTTTTACCCATGTTTGACTTTTTTTACAATTTATTTTAATGGAATCATCATGTTATTTTGCATACAATTCATGTTTTTATTTTATTAAAAATTTGAAAGGAATAATAATTTTAACATACTAGACATGTATGTAATTTCCTATAATTATGACCACTTCATGTTTTAAAATTTCCTTTAGAAGTTTCTAATGTTATTTTAAATTAAAAAAAATTAAATTGTTTTTTCAAATTTTAGTTATAAAAATTTAGTTTCAAAATGAAAGGATATTTTCTTCAAGAATATTCTTAAATATATTTTTATGGTATTTCTATTCATAAATAACAATAATAATTTATTCTTACTCAAATGGATATTTGTTGGATTGATATTATACTTATTATTTTTATGGATATTTTATGATCATTTTGATCAAGGAAAGTATTTTTATTCACATTTATGATTCATTTTTATAGTCATTAACGTTCCATTTAATTGTTAACTCTCATTTGGACATTAAATTTCCCTAAAATACCGATATTTTTATCTTGGATATGTTTATTTATTAAACCATAGATCATTTCTGCATATGGTGTTCTACATTTGAATTTATTTTTTAGGGAAACACTGATAAATCTGTACTCTTTACTAATTATGGATATTGGATGATAAGGAACATTAACAAAGAATTAAATCGGTTATTATATATATGAGGAATGATTTTTACATCCTATGTATGGTGGGGAATAGAATTATATAGCCCCTGTTGGTGCCAAAATATTTGAAGAAAGGAGAGAGAGGCCCTGCGCGCTGCCTTGCGAAGAACCAACGCGGAGCCCCCCCAAGCAATGCGGCCACCGCAAAGCACCTAACGCAGTAACTTTCCACGAATGCCCCTGATGTTCGTGAACCCGCTGTGAAGCACCTAATGTGGTACCTCTCCACGAATTCCCTTGACGTTCATGAACCCACCGCGAAGCAGATGAGGTGGTCCCTCTCCGCGAACCCGGTTGACGTTCACAAACCATCGTGAAGCCACTGAAGCCCCCTTCGTGTCGCGTGAGCTCTGAATCACGGCACCTATTGCCTATAAATACCGAGCTCCCCCTGATCTCCAGAGATGGACAATCCGACCTTTTGGATTCTCATCTCCCAAATCGCGAAACACTCTTTGCTATGGGAATCATGAGCTCCGCAAGGTATATTTGATTCGCGAGGTGTCTCTTCGTTGTCCTGTTTTGATCCCCTCTTCCGATAGGGATGCCTTTCACGAATCATAAGGGGTTTCGTGAAGGAAGGGGATCCCCAAGGGGACCCGGGTAGTTTCGGAGCATTTATGCTTCGTGAAACACCCCTCCTGTACACGTGATCCACATGCCAAGGTAGGGTCACTATACTTCACGAAGCACACTGCTTCGTGGCACTTTTCATTACGAGGCACCTATGCTCCGTGAGGAAGAGCTCCGTGAACACCCTTCCACTTCACGAAGCACCTCCCACTTTCACCTCTACCCTATGCTATGGCTAAGGCACCCCACTTCGCAAATCACACCCCTTCGCAAGTGCCCTTCACCACGCAGAGCCACCGAGCTCCACAAGCCTCTACCTATGGACCCCTCTGTTTGGCCATTCCTTTTCCTGTGCGACCCTCCAGGTATGCATGATGTGACTTCAAAGCCTCATGGACGATACCGCCCATGGATTTGCTTCACCTAATTCTTCTTCACATAGGTAGGCTAACGGCTATTGCTTATTCACATTGCCACGCTAACGTGGACCCCTCGATGGTTCACTTTGCGACCCTCCTTTACCACGGCGTTGTCGGTACCTTCCCTCCAAAAAGGATCAGAGGGTACCGGTTATGTAAGTCCTAGGTGTGAGGAGTAAACCCACCTTGTCCGAGTTGCAGGATGTTAAACTGCCAAGCACCTCGTCCTAAACACATGATGTTAAATTGTGATCTGGCCCCATGCCTCACACGTAGGGTCCCCCCGGCTCGGACATTCTTTATGCCGCTCATCTCCATAGTGATGGAATCACCCCCCCCCCCCATATGGGGTGATATCCTGCTCCTCAAAGTGGTGTTTGTCCATGGGGAAGGGTGGCCATCTTGGTGTAAGCCCCTAGCTCATCTTGCGGAAGGTAGCACCCATGCACCTCTTTACTTCCCCACCGCCAGGGCCAGCGGAGGGTGTGATGGGGAATGAGGCACCTCCTTTCTTCGGTCCCAAATCCATGTCCCTCTATGCTTTGTCTCCCTCGGGCCTCCATTCTGGAGTAAGTCCCTACACCATGGGCCGCCTAACGTGTAAGCCCCTCTTTATTTCCAATGGACGCACCCTTCACGACATGATCATCAGGTCCCTCAAACCTCTTGTTTCTCACACCGAGCATGACTCTCGTGGGCTTAGAGTGAGCACCGACCATGACACACCCTGGGCCACCTCAGAGTGTAATCCCCAAAACCCCTATCCTACATGACGTTAAACTACACACCTGAACCACGGGGACTTTGATTCATGTCAAGGCATGGTATGTAGGAAGACTCCAAGAGGTTCAAGCCCACCACTCAGTCATTCCGACCTCCTCCACGTCGGTTCACCCCCGTCCCGCATGACGTTAAATTGTATTCCAAACAAATCCGAACTATAGGGAATTTGATCCATGTCAAGGCATGGTACGTAGGAATCCTATATGAGGTTCAATCCCACCACTAGTGGACCCCCGGGTTCACCTTCACGTCAGTTCACTGACAAAACCCTACCCAAACTACGGGGACTTTGATCCATGTCAAGGCATGGTACGTAAGAATCCTCCACGATGTTCAAGTCCACCGCACAGTTGTTTATTCACATTAGGTTCTACCCTTGTCCTGCATGATCTTAAACTGCACATCTGAACTATGAGTACTTTGATCCATGTCAAGTCATGGTAAGTAGGAAGCCTCCATGGGGTTCAAGCCCAACAACCACTGGCCCCGACCATCTCTGTGTCGGTGCACCAAGCCTCCACCATCACCCTTTTGAACTATGAGGACTTCGATCCATATCAAGGCATGGTATGTAGGAAGCCTCCACAAGGTTCAAGCCCACCACCCAATAGACCAAGGTCCTACTTCACGTTGGTTCTCCGACACGCCCTCATCCTACATGACGTTAAACCATATCCAAATCCAGTAGTAAGCCGTTGGGATCCCGCCACCCAGTTGTTCCGACATACCTTCATGTCAGTTCAACAGCCCCTTTTCAATCCGAACTACGAGGACTTTGATCCATGTTAAGGCATGGTATGTAGGAAGCCTCCCTGAGGTTCAAGACCGTCACCCACTGGACCAAGTTCCTTCTTCACGTCGGTTCACCGGCGCCCCATCCCGAACTACATGGACTTTGATCCATGTCAAGGCATGGTACGTAGGAAGCCTCCCTAGGGTTCGATCCCACCACCCATTGGTCGATCCAACCCTTCTTCACGTCAGTTCTCACCAACCGAACTACACGGACTTTGATTCCCTACCATGAGGATACGTAGGAGGTCTCTTCGAGGCTCAAGCCCATCTCTATCTTCATCCCCATGATGGTCCCATCTCGTCCCTCCTCCACTTCATTCAATTTTCCATCACCCATCCTAATTCTTACTCGAGACACCACATCCCGGTGAGATCATGCCACCTCAACCCCCTCCCCCCACAGTATTTGGGAAGCTGCCCACATGCTGGCCCCAATATCAGCGATCCCTCAAGGGGGTTATTCAATCTGATCCACTCCCACTAGTTTTCTGATCAGTTTGATCTGTCTCCATTGGATGTTAAAATTACAGCATACCCCCTGTTAAACACGGGAAGCTGAGGAAAGCCTCAGATACATGCCAATGGAATATCATTCCCTGCACTCGGTGGGGGATGCCTCGGGCTCCCGCGCCCTCGAGAAGCCCTGTAATAAGGGACAAAAGACAGACACGCCAATTCGCCAGCGTCCAGAAATGCTAGTGATGTCTCAACGTTACTACTCCCCCAACTGAAGGTTGCTGCCCTGACTGGAACCTTTGGAATGTCCTGACAGAATCATTGTAATTAACCGGCGTCCATGGAAACATGTCCCTGGGAAGAGTTTCATTAACAACGTATTAAATCTATGAGGGAGACCCGGACTAGGTGACGAGTTTCGAGGAGGAATCCATGGAAGGAAGAACTGGCATCCCATCATCCCGGTTTCGATCAAGGAGTAGACGTCCCTGAACAAGGAACGGATGCCACCGGCCTTTGGAAAGCGGGAATGCAGGTCAACAAAAAGTTGCACCTATTGCGCCCAGGTAGATGGATGTGTGCACCCCGACGAAAGCGTCAGAAACAGAAATGGTGAACCTGACGTGATGTTATTCTCCTCAATATAGAGATTAGTAGCGCTCGAGACATCAGTAGAATGACGTGTCACTGGATCCAGCTATCTGGCGCCAGGTCCCACGAAGAAAATTACAGGCCTGGTGTGAAACTCACCAGAAGTTGGGGCAGTAGAACGTTGGGCATTCCGTTCTGCAATATTGTCAGCGTGGATACCTCTTACCAATCATGGAAGACGGGATGACGTTGGGGCACTGGTTGTCGATTTCTTTTCCTCGTAGTGCAGATGAGTTAATCTACCTGCTTCTCAGGAATCAGGTTGCTGCTACATGGACATGATCACCGCCCACCCGCCTACGCAGGGGCAGAGGAAACACCAGCACAACCACTCCACATGGCTCCAATACTGCCACAACGGCGTCTGCATCCAAGAACGTGGGGTGCCCACAACCCCTCTCCCCATCAGAAGTCACCCAACAATGGGTGATTAACGACCTCATACATCGTTATGAGGAGGAGGGAATAATCTCAACCCAGGATATGGACCGCCTGGACCTAGAGGTGTCCAGGCCTCACCGTCAATGCTGCCCTAGAGGGTCACATAGGGAGCCCCTACTCTCCACCCCAACGTTCAATCATTTTGGGAGCATGTCCCAGGAACACCTTGCCGACTCCCTGACTTATGCTGATGAGGTGGGTGATGTCTGGCTCAGCCGGGTCAGAGTATCGATTCAAGGGCTTCAAGAAAGGGCCCCCACCCATCCGTGTCAGCACCGCCGCCTGGCCTTGATAGAGGATCAGGTAGGTTATGCACCTGCACCACCCGCACCGGCTCTCCTGACCCGACTCCAGCGTTGGTCCCAAGCTGACGTCACCTGCCAAGGGGAGTTAACGTCGGTGGATACTGTGGCCTGATTCACCATATACGCATATCATAAATTCCCTTCCCACACTGAGCAGGGGCGCTCCTATGCCCAATCGGGATCGAGGCCCCAACCATCCCACGGGCAGGCTGGGTCGACTCCCCGGGTCGCAGGCATGAGTAGTGATCATTATGAACCAACCCATGGTGATGTCACCCCATACGGAGGTCCTCCCGATACCACTATTCCACAAAGCATGAGCCTTCCCCACTCTGAAGCTCGTCAAGGAGATATGCCCCATGCTACCCCCAACCCAAATGCAGGCCTACCCCGTGGTAGTGACACTCGGCGAGGAAGCATCTCCCATGCCCACCACACTGGGTATGTAATTACGCCTCCTACCCCTGACCGTCGATGTGAAGGAACTGCCCATCCAGTCCCTCTCCAACGTGGGGATCCTCCCTACATTATCTCCCCGGCTGCCGAAGGTCTTCCTCACCCAGGTGACCAAAGGGGTGAAGGTCAACCTCGCTTCACCAGCACCAAGCATTGAGGTCCTCCCCATGCTCTCGCCAGTTCCGATAGAGGTTTTGCCCACTCAGGATCTGTTCATGGAGGTCCTCCCCATGTCCCATTCGACATTTGTCCTCGTTCTCCTTGCACCCCAACTGTCTCAAGTGGAAGTCCTCTCCACCCTAACGCTAGCACGGCCCCAAGACTACATATCAGGAATCAGCCTTATCCCAAGGAGCCGCCTAGGGGTAGGAAGGCATGTCTTCGCCACCACAAGAATAATCCTGGGAAGGCTTGGACGGAGATCAAACTGGCCCACTTCTTGGATTCTAGAGAAAAATACGACTCGGCAGTGGAACCATCCCCTCGGTCATCCATGTCAAGGATCGGGGCATGAACAAGGCGTGTTAGCCCCATCCTCCCAGAATGTGAAGTCCACCGGATTCCCACCTATCTTCATAGGTATATATAGGAGGAAGAAATTTTGGGAGTTCCAGAGGTTTCAATTGTGCAGTCACCATCGTCGTCACCAGAAGCGCCCTCTACCTCGACCAGAGATCACGGAGAGCTATTTTGGGGACTGATGGCAGTTGAGCAACAGCATGACCCATCTCCGGTAACCGCGATCCCTGCACCAGAAGTTGTGGCTATAAACCCATCATATCTTGATGTTGTGGTCAGGTCACCGTACTCTTCGGAGGATGGCCCGAAACTCAGCGGCCATTCGGATCATTCACCGTATTCTCCGCCACCCAGTTTACTATCCCAGCGGTCCGCTTCAGTACCGCTACCGGTTCCTCAGCCACCTTTGGTTGAAGAGTGGGGAAATATAGGTCCAGAACCTGAATCTGAGCCCAGGAGCTTCTGGGACATTCTCTCAGAGGATCATTTCCCAAATAAGTTATGGATGGCGGTAGCATCAAACTTTCTTGCGCCAGAATCCCTCACCCTAGAGGAAGTCGAGTGCTTCCGCCAAACCCTATGGATGATGCACTTCCGTCTTCATTATTATTTGGTGGTGTACCCCAAGATCCAAGTGAACTTTGAGTAAATCGTAGTGCAATGTCGTCTGGTCGATTTGGCTGCACTCCCCATGGCCCAGCACCCTGAGTCACCAGGTTTCCAGACAACCCTCCAATAAAAATGCGTTCAGAGTTTCAAGGTACTCCGCAAAATCATCAAGGAGGCTACCCCCCACGTGCAAGTCTATGGCTGGGGGAAGTATGCTACCCTCCTCTTCATCCATATTCAATGGAATCCCGACTCACTATGTTGGGGACCCCATCACAATAGGAAGTCTCCAAGCTCCAATGTTTTGTGCAGACATTGGAGGGCCCTACGTTCGTTTGGTACAACCAGCTCCCTATTGGGTTGGTGACCGGCTGGTAGGATCTTCTGCCTCAATTCCTATACCAGTTCAGCTCCACCGTGTGAAAGACCAGTATCACAGACCTCTTCAAGTGCAAACAAAGGCCTGATGAGAGAGTCGCAGACCTCATCACCCGGTGGAAAGGGCTCACATACTCCCTCAATATGCCACTGACTCCGGAGAAACTACTAACGATGTGCATAGGGAATGCCAAAGCAGAACTGGTTCCTTCCCTGATCACTCAGAACTACCCTAGAGGGTTCCAGGATTTCTAAGATAAGGCTCAGAACCTTGGGGAGGCTCTGCAACAGGCTAGTTAGGCGCGTCTGATGCCCCCTGTGATCCCCGCAAGGAGGGCTGGAAGAGCTGAGCCCACTGCAGTTCCCCAAATAGAAGCCCCCAGGCAGCTATAGTTGCAACCAGTGGCACCAGATCCGCAACCCCATAGAGGCCCACCACCTCAGGCACAGCCTCCTGCCCAGCAGCGACCACCTTAGAATCGGCAAGTTCCCCCATGCAATGCGCCACCACCGCCTAGGCAGGACGATCAGGCTCTGCCTCCTTGGAAAGCCCCTCTAGCCCCGCATTAGGTCCAGGTTCCTAGAGCCCCATATCCAAAAAGAAGGCACCAGACTTACCCATTCAATGCGAATTAGGTCCCTGGCTACTTTTGTACTGCCCTAGAGCAGAGGATTGTGCGCTTACCTGAGTGTAGAAGGCCGGTAGAGGCGAATCTCACCAATTTCCCCAACTACTTCCCTTATCATCGGATCCTGGGGAACACGCTCAAGCAGTGCTATGTGTTTAAAGACTGGCTCCAAGACCAAATCTATAACAACATAGTCAGGTTGGGCCTGGCCCTGACACAAGTGGCGGGTTTCTTTGTAAAGTCAGAAAGCGGTAGCGACGATGAAGGCGAGTGGCATCAGGTTCCCAACCACGAATCCTAGAAGTACAATGACTGGATGGCTCGTAAAACACTCACACGCGCCCATGGTATTATTCAGGCATGCCTGAATCATCCAGAGCCTTCAGAACCCGCGACTAGTGCCTCTGTGTCATCATCGTCTCAGCCAGCCTCTTCCCAGAAGAGTAAGCAGCGGCGACACAAGAAGAAGCAACATGCTCCACCACTTTCATCTTTATCTCGTACTCTTAGTGACTTCATGCCCCCTGATATGGGGATCCCTCCCAGAATCCACCCAGTGGTGGATGATTCATCAAGAGACAGTCAGTGGTACACTTCGGTTAATACCGTAGAGTTGTTAAATCCATATAAGACTCTTGGCGAGGGGGAACACCAGGTGAGCCTCCCTAATGTCCCCAGTCAACGTCAAAGTCAGCGGATCCGTGACTACATGGGTCATCAGGGTGAATTAGTTGGCACCTCCATTCAGGTCGTGTATGCCACTGAGACTAGATAGCAGGCCCAGCGCAGAGCTCAGCACGCGCAACCTCCTCATCTGGTGCCCTCAGATCTACCTCCACCACCGTTTGTGCTACTACATCAGGCAGAGCCACTTTTTCCATACCGCGGCCAGTCTCACCCTGCCGCAGGCCAATATCAGTCTTCCGGTCCTCATCCGATAGCCACTCTTCAGGTTTCGACTAGTGAATAGCAAGGTATTCCTAGTACCAGTCAGCCGTCGGTCCATCCAGCAAGGCCCACCATGCCTCTGATTGCATAACGGCCTCCTGTAAGTAGAGGCTTGCGCCTAGCCCAGAAGTATGATGTTCTAAAGAACCTTTTTGGCATTCCAGTGAGGATTTATATCCTTGAGACTCTTCGTATGTCTTCTGAAATGCGTGAGGCACTTGCCAAGGCCCTAAGGATCCCCCTCCAGTTTGAGACGGAGGTAGCAGCTGTAGAAGCTTTCCACGCCGAGGCAAATGAGAATGCCGAATGCCAAGCAGTTATCTCGTTCTCTGGTGAAGACGAAGACCCTCCTATACAGGTGCAAATTCATCCATTGTACATCACTGGCTAGTTCAATGGTGTGGAAGTCTGCCACTATCTTGTTGACATGGGTTCTGGGATCAACCTAATACCGAACCGAACACTGCAGAAGATGGGGTTATCTAAGGATGATCTAACTCCCTCTGACCTCAGAATCTAGGGATACGATAGGACCGAGCAGACCCTAGTCGACAAGATCCATTTGAAGACCTAGTTAGGTGGCCTAATTGCTAGTACTGAATTCATGGTTGTCTCCCAGAACACTGCATACAACACATTGATGGGCAGGTCATGGCTCCCCCTGCATGCAGTGGCCCCTTCGTGGTATCACCAATGCCTCAAATTCTCCCTCAATGTCCAAGTAGGCATGCTCCAAGGAGATGAGTCTCCTTTCGCCTCTTGTGAATCCTGTTATCTGGATGCTGACTATTACAAGAGCAAGGATAAGTAGATTCTGGAAAATGAAGTTGAACCTTCCCCGATCACAAGTGATCCCTGGGCAGGTCTGGATGACGCTTATGTCCTCACAATCCATCGACTGGAGGCCATGACCCCTGAAATGGGTAAATGCTTTGTCGTTTCGGGTACAAGAGGAAGGTGTATCCCCATGTCCAAGCGACGGCGGGAAATCACCTCGTACTCCTACACCAACCAGGCATGAGTGATCCCGGAACCTCCTACCCCTGTACAGTATCGGGATGTCAGGATCATGGAAACAGCAGTACGTCACACGTGTCTATTTCTCCAAGATGGAATTAACCTACTCAAGCCGACGTTCCACTACTGCTTTGATGTTATCAAGTGCGGCCCCATTGGCCGAAGACCGGATGGGATTGGATCAACTGCCTTCATCGCTATGGTCTCACTGGTGCATGAATCTCCTGACATGATGACCACTACCGCTCAAGCCGGCACCAGCCTCCAATCAGAGTCTAATGGCTCAGAGATGGATCCCCTCGTGGAAGATCCCTCCAGAAGTAGAGAAGAGGACCTAAAGGATGCTTTACCCACCTTTGAATAAGGTGTCTCTACCACGATCAATGAACTGGTATAGGTGAACCTTGGTAGTGAGGCAGATCTGAGACCCACATTGATCAGTGCTTCCATGTCCCTCGAAGAGCAGCAGCGATGCATGACCATCCTCAAACAGCACCATGATGTGTTTTCCTGGAGTTACAATGAGATGCCATGATTGGATCCTCAGGTAGCCGTCCACCGGCTTGGTCTCCCGATGAACCATCATGGGTTTAAGAAGCCTCCCAGAAAGATGCACCCTTCTCATGGTGCCATGGTCAAGGCCGAATTTGACAAGCTTATCAAATCCAGCTTAAGCAAGGAAGTCCATCACCCCGAGTGGCTAGCCAAAATTGTGCCAGTCAGGAAGAATAATGGGAAGATCAGAGTCTTTATTGACTTCCATGATCTCAACCGCCACTATCCGAAGAATGATTTCCCCTCCCAGTGACAGAGTTGTTGATTGATGCCATGGCTGAGTTCCATGCCCTCTCCTTCATGGATGGGTATTCTGGGTACAACCAGACATGGATGGCCCCCAAAGACGAGGATTCCATCGCTTTTAGGTCCCCCCAAGGTACATTCTGTTACCAGGTTATTCCCTTCATCCTGAAAAATGCAGGTGCCACCTACCAGCGGGCCATGCATCGCATATTCAAGCCAATTATGGGAACATTAGTGGAATGCTATGTGGATGATCTGGTGGTCAAATCCCACTAGCACCGGGACCATCTCAAGGACCTTGAGAAAGTGTTCAGTTTCCTCCATTCCTGCCACCTGAAGATGAACCTGCTGAAGTGTGCCTTTGGTGTCACCTTCGGGAAGTTTCTTGGATTTTTTGTTAGATAATGAGGCATCGAGATCGACCCATAGAAGATCAAAGCCATCATCCAGATGCCTCCCCTGAGTAATATTCGGGATCTTTGAGGTCTTTAAGGCCACTTAGTCTACATATGCAAATTCATTGCGAATCTGGCTGGAAAGTGTAATCCATCTTCCCGGATCATGAAGAAAGGCTCCGCCTATGAATGGGATGAAGAGTGTCGGGCCGCCTTTAAGGAAATCAAGCAGTATCTGCTCCAGCCTCTGGTCCTCATGCCACCCATTGCCGGAAAGCCGCTGGTCCTTTACATGACCGCCCTGGAATGGTCCCTCGGCACACTGCTCGCCCAGAAGAATACTGAGGGGACGGAGAACAGCCTCTATTACCTCAGCTGCATGATCCTCGATATAGAGACCAGATACTCCCCCATCGAGAAGAGATGCCTTGCGCTTGTGTTTTCCATACAGAAATTGCAACACTACCTGTAGCACCATGAGGTACAATTGGTCTCTTGGGTGGACCCACTAAATTACATTCTGAACCGCCCCATGTTGACTGGCCGACTAGCACATTGGGCGGTAATTCTCCAGCAGTTCGACATCAAGTTCATGCCTCAGAAGTCCATCAAGGGTCAGGCATTGGCAGACTTCCTAGCTACCCATCCAAACCCCGCGGATCAATCCCTGGACTAGGATTTTCCTAATGAGGCAATCCTCTCAGTCGATCATGTCATCTCATGTTGGAAAATGCACGTTTATGGCGCCTCCCGGAGCCCCACCAGTATGAGGATAAATGATCCTAAGATTAACAGAGTGGGTCTGGGTTTCGTCTTCATCACTCCGGTGCAATCTGTTCTCCCATGCTCATTCCTATTGTCAGAAGGCTACACCAACAACGAGGCAGAGTATCAGGCTCTCATTAATGGCCTCGATCTGGCCCTGGAGATCGATGTGCCCCATTTGCATGGGAAAGGGGATTCCGAACTATTCATAAAGCAGGTCAATGGTGACTATGTCATCAGGAAGCCAGATCTCGTGCCATTTTTGGAGTGCACCCTCCATCAAATGGCCCAGTTCCCTTCTCGACCAGAGGTTTCCCATGTCCCTCCGTCACAGAATGGTCGAGCGGATGATTTGGTCGGCTTAGCTGCATCACTTGCAGAACCTGAGTAGGATGATCTGATTATACATGTAGCACACCGGAGAGTCATCACCCCCATCACCACAGAGGATAACTATGGACTGTCGGTAAGCCATCTTACCAATGGATCCTCCATGCCAGGAGCCCCAGGTTCTTTAGATGCAGTGGTTGAGTCCACTTCCTACTGGATGGAACCTTTTATCGAGTATCTCCAAAATTGTTGCCTCCCAGATGATCGGGTTGAGCATGAGTGAATCTGATGATGCGCACTGTAGTTTACCCTCCACAGTGGTCCCAGTCTTGAGAGGATCCTCTATAAGTGGGGTTTAGATGGTGTTCTCCTCCGTTTCATTCAAGGAGTCGAGATTTATCTGGTCATGCAAGAGGTTCATGCCGGTTCCTATTGTGCCCACCAGGCTAGGCCAAAGCTGTCCCATCTGATCCCGAGACTGGGTTACTTTTGTCCCTTTATGATCCATGATTTTATTGAGTTTTCCAAGAGATAACATGTGTTCCAAGTTCAGGCTAAATTCCTCCATCATCCTCTAGAGCCTCTCCACTCCACCAAGTACCCCTGGCCATTTTCGGTGTGGGGACTCGATGTCGTGGGACCATATACACCGGTGGAAGCTCGCCAGTGTAGGTTCATCATGACCGCTACAGATTTCTTCTCCAAGTGGGTAGAGGCAGTTCCACTCAAAGAAGTCAAGGCCCGTTCCGTCGTTGACTTCGTGAGCTCCAATCTCATCCACTGGTTTGGAGTCTCTCATGTTGTCCTCACTGATAACGACACCAACTTCCGAGCATCCGAGCTGAGGAAATTGTAAGCCAAGTATAATATCCATTCGAATCATACCTCTCGCTATCACGCGTAAGAAAATGGACAGATCGAGGAATTCAACAAAACCCTTTCTAAAATTTATCAGAAAATTGTTGGTCAAAACAAGAAAAGTTGGCCGGAAAAGCTCCCCAATTCCCTCTGGGAGTATCGGATGACGACTCGTAATTCCACCCAGGTGACTCCATATTCCCGGGTGTATGGGGCTAAAGCCATCCTACCCATCGAGATACAGCTGCCATCATTACGCACTGCAGTCTATGACCAGCAGGCGCCAGATAAGGTGGAAAAAATCCATCTAGCTAAATTGGAAGCACTGGATGAGAACAGGCTTCGTTCCCTTCACAATTTTGAAAGGCATCAGAACAAGATAGATAGATCTTTCTATAAGAAGGTTCTCCTTCGCTCTTTTCTACAAGGTGACCTGGTATTGGCCCTCCAAGCGCCAATGATCCTTGGCAGGAAACCACCCAAGATAGAGCCCAAATGGGAAAGACCTTACATCATCCATAAGGTCTACCCCAACGGAGCATACTCCTTGGTAACCATGTATGGTGACCGTATAACTCCTCCCACCAACGCCAAGTTCCTCAAGAAATACTTTTCCTGAGCCTCAGGGTCCTGCATGACCCTAAAATGCACCTCGGTCTCGCTCAACCTTAAACTGTATGGTCCCGCATGACCCTAAAATGCACGATGGTCCTACAGGACCTTAAACTGTATGGTCCCGCATTACCCTAAACTACACAATGCTCCTATAGGACCTTAAATTGTCTAGTCCTACATAACTTTAAATTGCAACATCATCGTACACGATGTTAAACTATATCATCGTCCCTCATGATGTTAAACTGTTCATCTTCATCCTTCATGACGTTAAACTGCACATCATCGTCCGTCGTGATGTTAAACTTTTCATTATCATCTTGCAGGAAAAAAAACTATAAAATGGTCTGAGATCTATGACCCTAAACTAAGATCACCCTTGTCCTCACTGCAAGAAATTAAACTGCAAGCTGGTCAGGCCTTCCTGACCGAGGTCCAGCCTCAGGCCCCTTGGCCTTTTCGGGACTCTGGCCTAGGTTCTCTCTCATGGGATTGTGTGGTGTGGTATGGGATTATGTCCTCATTCACGTCGGGTCATTCACTGCACCGTACACATCCCCAGATGAGAAACCTTGTCCTCGCCTCTTCCTCACTACAAGATGTTAAACTGCAAGCTGATCAGGCCTTCCTGACCGAGGCCCAGCCTCAGGCCCCCTAGCCTTCCCCGATCCAGGCTCTCTTGTGGGATTGTATAGTGTGGTATGCGATTATGTTAAAATGTGCTTCTATAACTATGTATATCTTGATTCCCATCCTCATGGGATATGTAAGAATGCTCAGACACTTCGTTTTGAGCCCAGCCCCAAACTCTTCTCTTTTACTATCCCCCTGGTTATAGCTTCCTCGGAGGGTCCTCGCACGATGTAGAGTAGGCCTCCTTAGCCCTACTCATACGAGGAATATAATGGTCACACCATGTGCCCACTCTCGTTCTTCTATCCTCCCTCATCCTCCCCGCAAGACGTTAAACTACATGGCCTTCAAGAACTACGTATGGCTTGATTCCCATCCTCATGGGATACGTAGGAATGCCCAGACATTTTTCTGTCAACCCAGCCCAAAATCTAGAATATTCCCCTCAGGTCGAGACCTATGGCAGGGTGCATACTTTTTCCCCAATGCACCTCGAGCTAGCCTCGGTCCGATTGTATGTCCCCCTCCCTGGATGTGTTCGCCTCTTTCATAGATGGGTAAAGCTATGCTTCACCCACTCCTTAACTGGGATTCCATCACTTTCCCCATCTGGAAGGTCCCCTAAATGTTATGGATGCTAGGCCTAAGGGCCCTCTTACCACTTCAGGCCAACGCCCTCAAGGATGTCAAGCAACAATCCGATACAAGTCCCGTGTTTCGAATGTAGTTAGTGGTCGATGCTCATTTGTTGCTCCCATCTCAGGTCGCCATAGGGACACTGTGTTTCGAACATGGTCAACAGCCTCCCTAGATCTTCAGGTCTACCCCAAGATTCCCCAAATATCTAGTATAGTGATTCGTTCTGCCCCATCTCGAAGTGACGAACTCATTCTAGATATGGCAAACTATCGGGCCCCTGGACCAGGTTCTCAATGATGGGATTGTGCGGTTTGGTATGGGATTACGTCCTCATCCACGTAGGGTTATTCACCGCACCATACACATCCCCGGATGAGATACCTTATCCAACCCCCGTCCTTACTTCATGGCGATAAACTGCAAGCTGGTCAGGCCTTCCTGACCAAGGCCCAGCCTCAGGCCCCTTGGCCTTCTCAGGCCCCAAAACCGGAGTGTACAGTGTGGTGTGGGATTATGTCCTCATCCACATCGGGTTACTCGTCGTGTCATACACCTCCCCTGTCCGGGGAATCCAATTCCCCGACCCTCTTCTTCACTACAGGACATAAAACTGTGAGTAGGTCATGCCTTCCTGACCAAAGCATAATTATCAGTCCCCTTGGCCTTTTCGGGCCCCCGGCCCAGGTCCTCTCTTATAGTAGTGTATGGTGTGGTGTGGTATTATGTCCTCATTCACGTCTGTTTATTCACCCTACCATACACCTTCTTTGTGTGGAGGTATCCTACTCCCCTCCTCATCCTGCATGACATTAAACTGCATCTTGAGAACTATGTGTGGATTGATTCCCATCCTTATGGGATATATAGGACCACCTGAATGTCTAGGCTTCGAGTCGATCCCCATCTTTCAGAAATCCCCATCCCACCTTGGCCCCTTGGCCTACCCTTCCCCAGAGAGGGGATTATATAGCATGTTATGGGATTAAGTCCTCATTCACGTCAGGCTTGTAATGACCACCATGTACCTCTCCCTCCTGAGCTGCTTCGTCAACCCTTTTCAGCAGTTCAACAATGTGCCTAAGGGTACTCTGGTTTAGTACCTGGAATGTTGGGATTTTCTCGGACATGTTCTCATCTGATTTCCAGGCTTTGTGTTCCCCTTCATCAGGGCTTTCATAACCTTTCACACCTAGAGGGACCCCCAAAAAAGGCATGGATACCACTTTTAAGGGATCTCCTACTATTACGGGCCAACTCCTTTGAGGGTTTTGGAAAAAAAATGATACAAATCCCATGTTGCGAATATGGTCAGCGATCGAGGATCATTTGTCATTCCCATTTCAGGCTAACGCGATATGGATACTACATTTCCTCCACAGTTAACAATTATCCTCCATCACCATGCCAACCCCCATTATGCCCAAAATTTCGGTTACACGATTCAGATCCTTCCCCACCTCATCATATCCATGTAGAGTTTCGAAACTCTTGGTACTATTCCTCAGTGCGCATCTGTGCATTAGGGGAACAAAGCCACATTAGAGGAGTCCTTCGGGGCTCCGCACCGACATCCCTTTGATGGATGTTCTAGGTATTACAATAAAGATCTTTCTCCCTTGTTTCCCACATGGATTTTAACTCACGTGGGCTTAGATATCGGGTCGATGTCTGCCCTTACTTGGAAAGTTGTCATCCACCCATGGTCCGAGCTCTAAGACCCTAAACTAAGATCATTTCAGAACAATGTTTAGCTTGAGTTCAGCTAATTTTTCTTCTCTACCCCACCTTCAGGACATTGATTACGGGACTTCATGGTATGGTATGGGATTATGTCCCCATTCACGTCAGTTTTGACATAGCTGCACCACGCGCACACCATTTTAAAAATTAGCCCTCTTATTTCCTGTCCCGCATGACATTAAAAGGCACCCTCTATAACTACGTGTGGCTTGATTCTCATCCTTATAGGATATGTAGGACCACCCAAATGTCTAGACATAGGGTCCAGCCCCACCTCTTAGAGATCTCTCGATCTCCTGGTCACCTAGGCCCCTTGGCCTGACCCTCTCCACGAGGGGGATATATAGGTGTGGTACAGGGTTTTTGGCACCATGCCCCCCCCCCCCCTTCTCCTGGGAATCCGCCATCTCTTGGACGGCCTCAAGATGAGTCCCTCGACCCCTTGCAGTGGTTTCCCCATGTGTTATGAGTACTCTGGTCTAGGACCAAGAGTGTCAGATTCAACTTGGTCAGGTTCCTTCCACTTGTCAAGCTTCGTGTTCCCCTTCATTCGGGCTTCCATCATCTTTCACACCCGAAGGGACCCCGAAGAACGGCATGGATACTATGCTTAAGGGATATCCTACCATTACGGAACAATGCGCTGAGGGTTTCGAACAACAAACTGATACAAATCCCACGTTGCAAACATGGTCAGCGGTTGATGCTCATTTGTTTGTCCCCATTTTAGGCTAACGTGATAGGATGTTGTATTGCGAACATGGTCAGAAGTAATACTCTGTCGTCACGCCAGCCCCGTCAGGCCTTGAATGTTGGTTTCATGATTCACATTATGGTCCACCCCATCGTGTCCATGTGGAATCTCAACACTCTTGGCACTATACCTCAGTTCACCTCTGCACGTCAGGGGGACAAAGCTGCAATACGGAATCCTCCGGGGCTCCCACGGTCCGAGCTCTAAGACCATAAACTAAGATCTTTATTAAGGGATATGTGCGGCTTGACCATCATCTCCATGGGATGCAATGGGTCACCCGGACATCTTTTTTCTGGGTCCATCTCAGCTGGGAGTTAGTTCCTCATGCCCCTTTCACTCTCACCTCCATTTGTGCCCCTTGGCCCAAGGTTCCTATCTCGGAATTGCATGCGGTGTGATGTGGGATCACATCCCCATCCACATCGGTTATGTTTCATGGCATCATACCCATTCCCCGCCTAGCATCGTCTCTGCTACGTCTGTGCTTCATGACGTTAAAATGCATGCTTGGTCCTATCACATGACCCAAAACTGTGACATTATCGTCCTGGACGCATGACAAAAAATGGCACTACATTGTGATGACCTCACCATAGAAAAAGTCATGTTGGTTATTGGTCATCTTCCATGCCATTTGTCAACGCCTACTGCGGATTTATTCTTGTGGCGACACCAAGGCCTGTTACCCTAGGTCTGTCGCTTCAACAAAAAAACCACTCACCTTAAAGGAAAAACAATATTTATCAAATACCACTTCTCTGGGTGCGAAGGATAGACCCGCGTACCCCTTTCTTTTTATAAAACTATGAACGGCTTGATTCTCATCCTCATGAGATATGTAAGAGCGCCTAGGAACTTTCTCCATGGGCCCAGCCTAACTTTCGTGTTCGGTCCCTTGACTTGAAAACTTCCCCAGGGAACACATGGTAGGTAGGGCTTATTTCCTCATTCACGTCGGGTTTTGTAACCACCTTACCATGTGTCCCCTTCTCTCCTTACCCATTCATGGTCCGAGTTATAAGACCTTAAACTAAAACCCTCTCAAGAACTGTGTGTGGATTGATTCCCTTTCTCATGGGATATGTAGGGACACCTTGGTATTTCCCCTAGGGTCCAGCCCACAGGAATTGTAAGATCTTGTTCTTCCCCTTTCCGGCTACCCTGGTCGTACCCATTGTAAGAGACCGTACAACTATAACTCTTCCCTGGATAAGTTCAGGATGCCCCAAAATGACATTGGGAAGAGACATGACAAACCCCCTCGCCATAGAATCCTTATCTGAAAGAAGGAATGATCCATGGTCAAAACGATGCACCCATCTAGCGTACTCCCACCATAGTGGTGTAATTTCATGAGTTTTGGATTCTTTTTGAAAAAAACATCACTCCAAATCCCACGTTTCGTGTGCCCCATATTCGGACTCTCATCCCCTTTTATTTCTAGAGGAACCCCCTAATGGTATGGATGCTCAACCTATGGTTTTCCTGCTGTCCTGGGCCAACGTTTTAGATGACTGGTCATGTTTGGAAGGACCCCCTAACAGTATGGATTCTTGAACTATGGTCTTCCTGCTATCCAGGGCCAATATCCCAGAAGACTGATCGACAATATTTGTGTTGGGAACCTCGTTGCGAACATGGTCAGCGGTCAGTCCTCATTTTTCATCCCCATTTAGGGCTGATGCGATGTGGATGCTGCGTTTCGGCCATAGTCAATAGCTGTCCACCGTTGTCACGCCACCCCGACAGTGTTCTAAATCTTGGGTATCATGATTCACACTTCTCATTCCCATCCATTCGGACCGATTTTAGCACCCCTATAGTTTCACCATTCATGCACAAGAGCACGCTGGAAAAACGGTAATTCGGCTGTTTTGAGAACTTTCTTCTCCAGTCATGTAGCGACCCCCAAAACCGGGGTGCTTGATGAGACATGATACACTAAACATCATTACAAAATTAAATATCATGTCTCATCACAATAGAGGATCGCGAGGCTCGGGATTCTGAGAAACCAGCTGCTTCTGATTAGCTTCATTAATATCAACCGTGCCTGAAAAATTTTAAACAAAACGTAGGGTGAGCAAAAATGCCCAGTAAGGGGTTTTAAAACATTTTATGAAAGTCCTTTCTTAATTCCTTTTGAAAATAATAAAACATACTTTGCTAAAACAAAACATTGTTATTTCTTAAAACGTGAAATCCATCTGTTTTTGAAAACCACTTGCACAAAGAAGCACGTACTTAAAATAAGATTTAATGTAAACATGATCAGAGTGCGCAATATAAACAATGCATAATGTTAAAATAGGGTTACTTCAATTCTAAAAGAATTCTATGACTAATCAGGGGAAGATATTCATGTTATGGTTCATGAGTAGAAAGCATATCATCTAACAATTTACCATATGAAAAACAGTTCTTGTCACATAAAGTGCATTTTCATAATCTTGGGAGCTTTCAACTAGGGGTTGTCCTGTTAGTTGAACTAACCCCTGGTTAACCTTTATCATTACATGTAGAGGGTATGTACAATCCTGGACTTTGTCATGACTTTTCATCATGACCGTAGAACATACTTAACAGGTCGAGGCTCACCCCCCGCCCTGTTTCTTTAGCACAAGTCAAGGCTGACTGCCAAGACCGTCGCACATGGTCGTCTCATGAGACTCTTGCTTTACCCAATGCATTGGAGCGCTGTATAATTCCGGGCGCACCCGTCACATCATTCTTGTTGCGCTATATAATTCCGGGCGCACCCGTCACATGTAAGTCCTATACATCCCTCACATATCTTGACATGGTCTTACATTCATGGGGTTTCATTCATTCTTACTTTAACCCCATTTTTTACATATGCATAATCATGAAAAACAATTCCTTCATTAAAAACATAATGACATACATGCTCATGCTTTGTGAATATAAAAGTTAACATTCGAAAACATGGATTTTAAGAAATTAAACATACACTTAACATTCCATACATCAAAAATATCCAATTAGAGCATGGTCACTCCTTAATTACACATGTGATGATATATGGATATCCTAGACGTCTAATACTGGCAGCTGGAGTTACAAGGTGCATAATCAGTTCATCGTGTATGTCTGTGTAAACTTTTCTATTATCACAAGGGAACGCACCTACTAACAAATGAATGCATTCATAATAGTTCAAGAAGCCCACACTATCCATTTTAAGGAAAAATCCTGATTATCCGAAGCAGTGATAAATGAAAATAATCAGTTTCGAGAGTGATTTTAAAATCCAATCAACCCATAAATTCATCATGTTATACCGAAATTCATTACAAAAGGGATAAGAAGACCAAGTACACGTTGGTGTACATACACATCGATATAATCGCATGTATGTATTTACCAATATACTTCGTATACTTTCTCGGTTTTGCATGTTCGTACAATTACCCAAAAATCTCTGTATTTATAGGCGACATAAGAAAAACAGTGAAAGAAGAATTGTACATTTGCAGATGTCCCCTTATTCTTATGTGTATATAAATGTATATATATATATATATATATATATATATTTCCAAAACCCCAACACAACAAAATAAACATACCTCTTACCTTCGGAGAGGAGGGAAAAGAAATGAATGAATGAGGCAAGGGGACCCAGGGTATAAACATAGAAGTTGGAGATATATGTATATACATACCTATAATCCGATTTTACACATGTTTATAAGAAAACCGTAGTTTAAAATCAAACTTTATAAATAGGGTACGATCCTTACAAAAACGGAGATGAGGAGGTGGAGCAAGGTGCAACTGCAGGATCCCGAAGGTATACACATGGAATATATATATATACATATATAACTAGTATAAATGTATATATAACTCTAAACAAACCCGGTATTTTCACAACTAAAAAAAACAAAAGATCCTTACCCAACTCGGTGAAGAGGAGGAGGAGAAGAGATGGTGCAGCAAACCAGATCCAGAAGCCGAGGGTATAATCATAGAATATATATATATATATATATATCAAGTATAAACGTGTATATAACTATATACAGAACCGGTGTTTACGCAACTGGAAAAAAAAACACAACCCTTACCAGTTCGTCGAGGAGGAGGAAGGCCGGAGCGTCGCCTGGAGGTCGGAGGGATCAAGGAGGTCGGACGCAACCCTTCGGCCTTCGGTGCAACAGAGGGTTTTAAAAAAAACAACAAAGAAGAAGAAGACCTCGGGGGAGGGAAGGAGTCGGTGTCGGCTGTGGAAAAGAGGGAGAAGCCGGGCTACACACCGGCCTAGAGGAGAAAATCGAACCCTAGCCTACTGGTCCGGCGTCGCGAGGTAGGAGGAGATCCGCGGGCGCGAGGAGGAAGAAAGCTGGAATAAAAGCGGGCGGCCGAGATCAAGGGGCGGAGATGATCGGACGGATGGGGTTGCACCGCGGTTTTAAAAAAAACGCGGCTCTCGCAGAAAAGAGAAAAAAAAAGTTGTTTTTAATATTTTATTTTTATAGTATTTTTTTATTATTATTGTCATAGATTCAATAAAACAAATACCAATAATTCATTTTATACTATTATTAAACCACTTTTGTTATTTTAAATAAAAACATTCATTGGTAAATAAATAAATAAAAAAATTATTAATTCAATTAAAACATCTATTTATATAAACATATGTAAATATATATATTCTATTTTAAAATACCAATAATTAATATTATGCTATCTTTATTATTATTAAACCTCTTTTATTATTTTAGTAAAAACATTGGTCAAATAAAATTATAAATTTATCAAAACATCTTATTATATGTACATACATATATATTTCATTTTTTTTTTAAACATCCAAAATATTAGTTATATTCTCATTATTATTAAACATTATTTATTAACTACTTAGTATTTCATTATGACAATTAAAGATCAAGAAAATTAAGTAATAAAAACATAACACAAGTATATATATTTTAATTTCCCTTGCTAGCTATCTAACCTAATTTTCTTAGTTAGAAGATATCATTTAATGCAACTATATTTTATCACACATACAAGTGTGTTGATGAAAATATTATCACCACAAAACACACAAGTGAAATAAACCATTATTTGACGTAGTTTCTAAAATAGTTAATAAAAGGTTAAATCATACGAGAAATAATGTATCTCATTTGATGCAGTATAGATATATAACTCATAAAAGAAATCCATCAGGTTTGATATATCTAGAAAAACAAATGTTTAATTGTTTAAAAAGTATAGTGGAAGAAGACAATAATATTAATTTTTCTCCATTTGAAACATAAAATAAAATTCTTATTTTGGAAAACAAAAGGTAATTAACGTTGGTGTCATTTTAGAAAAACAGCCCACCTATCAATCCGATCATTTTACTCCCAACGGTCAAAATGATCATGGGATTCGTTGGGAACCAATGGTCGGATTTATGACCGTTTGAGCTCCAACGGTCAGATTTATGGCCGTTTGGGGTCCAACGGTTAGATTTATGACCTTTTGTGGTCCAACGGTCATCTTTGGTGCTTATAAAAGGATTAGGTCTCGGGTGACCCTTACCCCAAGTGACCCGGAGGAGATAAAGGAAGATGGTTCGCATGATCCCCTTGGTGTTGAGCACGGTCGCGGTGGCGTCATCCATTCTTATGTTCTTTATGATGGATGTTCGGAATCCCTACCGCATATTCGGGCTCCTAGTAGTTCTAAGCAGTCTTCCTATCGTTGTAATCGGATTTTTGGTTGGAATCCTCGGTTAGTGATGTTTTGATTGCGGGAAGTTGTAAACGTCAAGTTTCTTAATAAAAGAGTGTTTCATTCATGCTTGTTGCTTTGGTTTTCGTTTATTTTCATTTTCTTTTTAAAGCAAGATGGTCCAGCTAAGAGGGGAAACATATCATTACACAAAACATGAATTCTCGGGTTGTTACATTATCTCCCCCTTAAAAGAATTGCGTCCTCGCAATTCTATTCGTAAAAAGACAAGAAAAGACTTCGGTCGCACAACATCACCAAAACTGAAGGCCTGGCTCAGTTAACGGAACCCCTAAACTGGTACACAGCTCCTCTGTTTCCCTGACCCAGATACACTTTGAGCAATAAGACTTGTACTCCTGTTCATGGGCACTACACACAGGCTTCCACAGGGAGGCCCGTGCAATAAACCACTCCGAGACGTCCGAGCGGACGAATCCCCTAGTAACCCTTCGAACTTCATTACGCTCGAGGTAGTTGAGGGGTACAACGCGATTGAGAAGGCTGACGTTCAGAATCTGAAACATGTAGGCGGCTCTGAGGTTACCGTCCTGAGCTGCTATGAGAAAGGAGGCTCTGGCGGAGAAGTTCCGTGCCAGAGAGAAACACTGAAAGAGCCCTTCATGGTATCTCCCCCTTCGCCTATAGTAGGGGAGCTGGGTGGCGGCAAGGAGGTGGATCACATATTCATTCTCCTGACATGCACGGAGAATTTCCGGACTATTTGCTATATCTAGAAAACGCTGGCAGGACCCTCGTAGGTGGAGAAAAGAGGGAAAGTCCACCATACAAGTTCTGATCAAAACAACCTCTACTAACTCGTCAGGTAGAGACGAGAGGTTCATCTGACTTGCCATCTGGAAGAAAAGATAAACAAGAGAGGTCACCTATCAACACTAAGAAGAAAGAGATCATAAACTTTTTAATTAAGAAAAAAAAATTTACACATTAAAGTCTGAGTTTTCCAGATGGACACCACAAAGAGAGGCGAAACTCTCTAACTCCACAAACCAAACACAGGAAGAACAAACAGGACTAAAGTCATGGGGACATTTATATCGCCTCTTGAGTTTAGCGTGGGGGGTGTGGAGTTGGGAAACGTCGGTGTACACTTCTTGCCTAAGAGACACACGAGTGGACTCATTCTCCAACGCTTCGAAGTCCATTAACTGGCCCCAAAAGCCATAGTGCAGGACCTGACACAGATAAGCCGCTCGAAGATCTCCGGCAGCAGCAGCTTCTTGGAAAGGGTTATCTAGCATTGTGCCAAACTCCTCGCCCGCAGTAAACACTCGGAAGAGTCCTTCGTGATACCTTCCTCGACGTGCATACGAGGGAAACTGGGTCATCATCATTAGGAGATAATCCATCCCTATTCCCCGGTGGAGACTAAGCACCCTAGATGAGTTCGACACATCGTATAGGTGCTTACACGTCATGCGAATGTGAGCGTAGTTCAAGAAGTTTTCACGGCTAACTAGAGATATAATGTTCTCTAGGGCTTCGGTGGGGAGTGACAAAAGGTCAGTAGGTACATCAGCCATCTGAAAATCATAACGTTTTTACTTAATTAGTCTTATAAATATATTTATATCACCTGGTTTTCCAGAGTTTCCTGAACCCATCCTCTGATACCAACTGTAACGACCCCCAAAACTGGGGTGCTTGATGAGACATGATACACTAAACATCATTACAAAATTAAATATCATGTCTCATCACAACAGAGGATCGCGAGGCTCGGGATTCTGAGAAACCAGCTGCTTCTGATTAGCTTCATTAATATCAACCGTGCCTGAAAAATTTTAAACAAAACGTAGGGTGAGCAAAAATGCCCAGTAAGGGGTTTTAAAACATTTTATGAAAGTCCTTTCTTAAGTCCTTTTGAAAATAATAAAACATACTTTGCTAAAACAAAACATTGTTATTTCTTAAAACGTGAAATCCATCTGTTTTTGAAAACCACTTGCACAAAGAAGCACGTACTTAAAATAAGATTTAATGTAAACATGATCAGAGTGCGCAATATAAACAATGCATAATGTTAAAATAGGGTTACTTCAATTCTAAAAGAATTCTATGACTAAGCAGGGGAAGACATTCATGTTATGGTTCATGAGTAGAAAGCATATCATCTAACAGTTTACCATATGAAAAACAGTTCTTGTCACATAAAGTGCATTTTCATAATCTTGGGAGCTTTCAACTAGGGGTTGTCCTGTTAGTTGAACTAACCCCTGGTTAACCTTTATCATTACATGTAGAGGGTATGTACAATCCTGGACTTTGTCATGACTTTTCATCATGACCGTAGAACATACTTAACAGGTCGAGGCTCACCCCCCGCCCTGTTTCTTTAGCACAAGTCAAGGCTGACTGCCAAGACCGTCGCACATGGTCGTCTCATGAGACTCTTGCTTTACCCAATGCATTGGAGCGCTGTATAATTCCGGGCGCACCCGTCACATCATTCTTGTTGCGCTATATAATTCCGGGCGCACCCGTCACATGTAAGTCCTATACATCCCTCACATATCTTGACATGGTCTTACATTCATGGGGTTTCATTCATTCTTACATTAACCCCATTTTTTACATATGCATAATCATGAAAAACAATTCCTTCATTAAAAACATAATGACATACATGCTCATGCTTTGTGAATATAAAAGTTAACATTCGAAAACATGGATTTTAAGAAAGTAAACATACACTTAACATTCCATACATCAAAAATATCCAATTAGAGCATGGTCACTCCTTAATTACACATGTGATGATATATGGATATCCTAGACGTCTAATACTGGCAGCTGGAGTTACAAGGTGCATAATCAGTTCATCGTGTATGTCTGTGTAAACTTTTCTATTATCACAAGGGAATGCACCTACTAACAAATGAATGCATTCATAATAGTTCAAGAAGCCCACACTATCCATTTTAAGGAAAAATCCTGATTATCCGAAGCAGTGATAAATGAAAATAATCAGTTTCGAGAGTGATTTTAAAATCCAATCAACCCATAAATTCATCATGTTATACCGAAATTCATTACAAAAGGGATAAGAAGACCAAGTACACGTTGGTGTACATACACATCGATATAATCGCATGTATGTATTTACCAATATACTTCGTATACTTTCTCGGTTTTGCATGTTCGTACAATTACCCAAAAATCTCTTTATTTATAGGCGACATAAGAAAAACAGTGAAAGAAGAATTGTACATTTGCAGATGTCCCCTTATTCTTATGTGTATATAAATGTATATATATGTATATATATATATATTTCCAAAACCCCAACACAACAAAATAAACATACCTCTTACCTTCGGAGAGGAGGGAAAAGAAATGAATGAATGAGGCAAGGGGACCCAGGGTATAAACATAGAAGTTGGAGATATATGTATATACATACCTATAATCCTATTTTACACATGTTTATAAGAAAACCGTAGTTTAAAATCAAACTTTATAAATAGGGTACGATCCTTACAAAAACGGAGATGAGGAGGTGGAGCAAGGTGCAACTGCAGGATCCCGAAGGTATACACATGGAATATATATATATACATATATAACTAGTATAAATGTATATATAACTCTAAAAAAACCCGGTATTTTCACAACTAAAAACAAACAAAAGATCCTTACCCGAACTCGGCGAAGAGGAGGAGGAGAAGAGATGGTGCAGCAAACCAGATCCAGAAGCCGAGGGTATAATCATATAATATATATATATATATATATATATATCAAGTATAAACGTGTATATAACTATATACAGAACCGGTGTTTACGCAACTGGAAAAAAAACACAACCCTTACCAGTTCGTCGAGGAGGAGGAAGGCCGGAGCGTCGCCTGGAGGTCGGAGGGATCAAGGAGGTCGGACGCAACCCTTCGGCCTTCGGTGCAACAGAGGGTTTTAAAAAAACAACAAAGAAGAAGAAGACCTCGGGGGAGGGAAGGAGTCGGTGTCGGCTGTGGAAAAGAGGGAGAAGACGGGCTACACACCGGCCTAGAGGAGAAAATCGAACCCTAGCCTACTGGTCCGGCGTCGCGAGGTAGGAGGAGATCCGCGGGCGCGAGGAGGAAGAAAGATGGAATAAAAGCGGGCGGCCGAGATCAAGGGGCGGAGATGATCGGACGGATGGGGTTGCACCGCGGTTTGAAAAAAAACGCGGCTCCCGCAGAAAAGAGAAAAAAAAGTTGTTTTTAATATTTTATTTTTATAGTATTTTTTTATTATTATTGTCATAGATTCAATAAAACAAATACCAATAATTCATTTTATACTATTATTAAACCACTTTTGTTATTTTAAATAAAAACATTCATTGGTAAATAAATAAATAAAAAAAATTATTAATTCAATTAAAACATCTATTTATATAAACATATGTAAATATATATATTCTATTTTAAAATACCAATAATTCATATTATGCTATCTTTATTATTATTAAACCTCTTTTATTATTTTAGTAAAAACATTGGTCAAATAAAATTATAAATTTGTCAAAACATCTTATTATATGTACATAAATATATATTTCATTTTTTTTTAAACATCCAAAATATTAGTTATATTCTCATTATTATTAAACATTATTTATTAACTACTTAGTATTTCATTATGACAATTAAAGATCAAGAAAATTAAGTAATAAAAACATAACACAAGTATATATATTTTAATTTCCCTTGCTAGCTATCTACCCTAATTTTCTTAGTTAGAAGATATCATTTAATGCAACTATATTTTATCACACATACAAGTGTGTTGATGAAAATATTATCACCACAAAACACACAAGTGAAATAAACCATTATTTGACATAGTTTCTAAAATAGTTAATAAAAGGTTAAATCATACGAGAAATAATGTATCTCATTTGATGCAGTATAGATATATAACTCATAAAAGAAATCCATCAGGTTTGATATATCTAGAAAAACAAATGTTTAATTGTTTAAAAAGTATAGTGGAAGAAGGCAATAATATTAATTTTTCTCCATTTGAAACATAAAATAAAATTCTTATTTTGAAAAACAAAAGGTAATTAACGTTGGTGTCATTTTAGAAAAACAGCCCACCTATCAATCCGATCATTTTACTCCCAACGGTCAAAATGATCATGGGATTCGTTGGGAACCAATGGTCGGATTTATGACCGTTTGAGCTCCAACGGTCAGATTTATGGCCGTTTGGGGTCCAACGGTTAGATTTATGACCTTTTGTGGTCCAACGGTCATCTTTGGTGCTTATAAAAGGATTAGGTCTCGGGTGACCCTTACCCCAAGTGACCCGGAGGAGATAAAGGAAGATGGTTCGCATGATCCCCTTGGTGTTGAGCACGGTCGCGGTGGCGTCATCCATTCTTATGTTCTTTATGATGGATGTTCGGAATCCCTACCGCATATTCGGGCTCCTAGTAGTTCTAAGCAGTCTTCCTATCGTTGTAATCGGATTTTTGGTTGGAATCCTCGGTTAGTGATGTTTTGATTGCGGGAAGTTGTAAACATCAAGTTTCTTAATAAAAGAGTGTTTCATTCATGCTTGTTGCTTTGGTTTTCGTTTATTTTCATTTTCTTTTTAAAGCAAGATGGTCCAGCTAAGAGGGGAAACATATCATTACACAAAACATGAATTCTCGGGTTGTTACATTATCTCCCCCTTAAAAGAATTGTGTCCTCGCAATTCTATTCGTAAAAAGACAAGAAAAGACTTCGGTCGCACAACATCACCAAAACTGAAGGCCTGGCTCAGTTAAAGGAACCCCTAAACTGGTACACAGCTCCTCTGTTTCCCTGACCCAGATACACTTTGAGCAATAAGACTTGTACTCCTGTTCATGGGCACTACACACAGGCTTCCACAGGGAGGCCCGTGCAATAAACAACTCCGAGACGTCCGAGCGGACGAATGCCCTAGTAACCCTTCGAACTTCATTACGCTCGAGGTAGTTGAGGGGTACAACGCGATTGAGAAGGCTGACGTTCAGAATCTGAAACATGTAGGCGGCTCTGAGGTTACCGTCCTGAGCTGCTATGAGAAAGGAGGCTCTGGCGGAGAAGTTCCGTGCCAGAGAGAAACACTGAAAGAGCCCTTCATGGTATCTCCCCCTTCGCCTATAGTAGGGGAGCTGGGTGGCGGCAAGGAGGTGGATCACATATTCATTCTCCTGACATGCACGGAGAATTTCCGGACTATTTGCTATATCCAGAAAACGCTGGAAGGACCCTCGTAGGTGGAGAAAAGAGGGAAAGTCCACCATACAAGTTCTGATCAAAACAACCTCTACTAACTCGTCAGGTAGAGACGAGAGGTTCATCTGACTTGCCATCTGGAAGAAAAGATAAACAAGAGAGGTCACCTATCAACACTAAGAAGAAAGAGATCATAAACTTTTTAATTAAGAAAAAAAAATTTACACATTAAAGTCTGAGTTTTCCAGATGGACACCACAAAGAGAGGCGAAACTCTCTAACTCCACAAACCAAACACAGGAAGAACAAACAGGACTAAAGTCATGGGGACATTTATATCGCCTCTTGAGTTTAGCGTGGGGGGTGTGGAGTTGGGAAACGTCGGTGTACACTTCTTGCCTAAGAGACACACGAGTGGACTCATTCTCCAACGCTTCGAAGTCCATTAACTGGCCCCAAAAGCCATAGTGCAGGACCTGACACAGATAAGCCGCTCGAAGATCTCCGGCAGCAGCAGCTTCTTGGAAAGGGTTATCTAGCATTGTGCCAAACTCCTCGCCCGCAGTAAACACTCGGAAGAGTCCTTCGTGATACCTTCCTCGACGTGCATACGAGGGAAACTGGGTCATCATCATTAGGAGATAATCCATCCCTATTCCCCGGTGGAGACTAAGCACCCTAGATGAGTTCGACACATCGTATAGGTGCTTAAACGTCATGCGAATGTGAGCGTAGTTCAAGAAGTTTTCACGGCTAACTAGAGATATAATGTTCTCTAGGGCTTCGGTGGGGAGTGAAAAAAGGTCAGTAGGTACATCAGCCATCTGAAAATCATAACGTTTTTACTTAATTAGTCTTAGAAATATATTTATATCACCTGGTTTTCCAGAGTTTCCTGAACCCATCCTCTGATACCAACTGTAGAGACCCCCAAAACTGGGGTGCTTGATGAGACATGATACACTAAACATCATTACAAAATTAAATATCATGTCTCATCACAACAGAGGATCGCGAGGCTCGGGATTCTGAGAAACCAGCTGCTTCTGATTAGCTTCATTAATATCAACCGTGCCTAAAAAATTTTTAACAAAACGTAGGGTGAGCAAAAATGCCCAGTAAGGGGTTTTAAAACATTTTATGAAAGTCCTTTCTTAAGTCCTTTTGAAAATAATAAAACATACTTTGCTAAAACAAAACATTGTTATTTCTTAAAACGTGAAATCCATCTGTTTTTGAAAACCACTTGCACAAATAAGCACGTACTTAAAATAAGATTTAATGTAAACATGATCAGAGTGCGCAATATAAACAATGCATAATGTTAAAATAGGGTTACTTCAATTCTAAAAGAATTCTATGACTAAGCAGGGGAAGACATTCATGTTATGGTTCATGAGTAGAAAGCATATCATCTAACAGTTTACCATATGAAAAACAGTTCTTGTCACATAAAGTGCATTTTCATAATCTTGGGAGCTTTCAACTAGGGGTTGTCCTGTTAGTTGAACTAACCCCTGGTTAACCTTTATCATTACATGTAGAGGGTATGTACAATCCTGGACTTTGTCATGACTTTTCATCATGACCGTAGAACATACTTAACAGGTCGAGGCTCACCCCCCGCCCTGTTTCTTTAGCACAAGTCAAGGCTGACTGCCAAGACCGTCGCACATGGTCGTCTCATGAGACTCTTGCTTTACCCAATGCATTGGAGCGCTGTATAATTCCGGGCGCACCCGTCACATCATTCTTGTTGCGCTATATAATTCCGGGCGCACCCGTCACATGTAAGTCCTATACATCCCTCACATATCTTGACATGGTCTTACATTCATGGGGTTTCATTCATTCTTACTTTAACCCCATTTTTTACATATGCATAATCATGAAAAACAATTCCTTCATTAAAAACATAATGACATACATGCTCATGCTTTGTGAATATAAAAGTTAACATTCGAAAACATGGATTTTAAGAAAGTAAACATACACTTAACATTCCATACATCAAAAATATCCAATTAGAGCATGGTCACTCCTTAATTACACATGTGATGATATATGGATATCCTAGATGTCTAATACTGGCAGCTGGAGTTACAAGGTGCATAATCAGTTCATCGTGTATGTCTGTGTAAACTTTTCTATTATCACAAGGGAACGCACCTACTAACAAATGAATGCATTCATAATAGTTCAAGAAGCCCACACTATCCATTTTAAGGAAAAATCCTGATTATCCGAAGCAGTGATAAATGAAAATAATCAGTTTCGAGAGTGATTTTAAAATCCAATCAACCCATAAATTCATCATGTTATACCGAAATTCATTACAAAAGGGATAAGAAGACCAAGTACACGTTGGTGTACATACACATCGATATAATCGCATGTATGTATTTACCAATATACTTCGTATACTTTCTCGGTTTTGCATGTTCGTACAATTACCCAAAAATCTCTGTATTTATAGGCGACATAAGAAAAACAGTGAAAGAAGAATTGTACATTTGCAGATGTCCCCTTATTCTTATGTGTATATAAATGTATATATATATATATATATATATTTCCAAAACCCCAACACAACAAAATAAACATACCTCTTACCTTCGGAGAGGAGGGAAAAGAAATGAATGAATGAGGCAAGGGGACCCAGGGTATAAACATAGAAGTTGGAGATATATGTATATACATACCTATAATCCGATTTTACACATGTTTATAAGAAAACCGTAGTTTAAAATCAAACTTTATAAATAGGGTACGATCCTTACAAAAACGGAGATGAGGAGGTGGAGCAAGGTGCAACTGCAGGATCCCGAAGGTATACACATGGAATATATATATATACATATATAACTAGTATAAATGTATATATAACTCTAAACAAACCCGGTATTTTCACAACTAAAAAAAAACAAAAGATCCTTACCCGAACTCGGCGAAGAGGAGGAGGAGAAGAGATGGTGCAGCAAACCAGATCCAGAAGCCGAGGGTATAATCATATAATATATATATATATATATATATATCAAGTATAAACGTGTATATAACTATATACAGAACCGGTGTTTACGCAACTGGAAAAAAAACACAACCCTTACCAGTTCGTCGAGGAGGAGGAAGGCCGGAGCGTCGCCTGGAGGTCGGAGGGATCAAGGAGGTCAGACGCAACCCTTCGGCCTTCGCTGCAACAGAGGGTTTTAAAAAAAACAACAAAGAAGAAGAAGACCTCGGGGGAGGGAAGGAGTCGGTGTCGGCTGTGGAAAAGAGGGAGAAGTCGGGCTACACACCGGCCTAGAGGAGAAAATCGAACCCTAGCCTACTGGTCCGGCGTCGCGAGGTAGGAGGAGATCCGCGGGCGCGAGGAGGAAGAAAGATGGAATAAAAGCGGGCGGCCGAGATCAAGGGGCGGAGATGATCGGACGGATGGGGTTGCACCGCGGTTTTAAAAAAAACGCGGCTCCCGCAGAAAAGAGAAAAAAAAGTTGTTTTTAATATTTTATTTTTATAGTATTTTTTTATTATTATTGTCATAGATTCAATAAAACAAATACCAATAATTCATTTTATACTATTATTAAACCACTTTTGTTATTTTAAATAAAAACATTCATTGGTAAATAAATAAATAAAAAAAATTATTAATTCAATTAAAACATCTATTTATATAAACATATGTAAATATATATATTCTATTTTAAAATACCAATAATTCATATTATGCTATCTTTATTATTATTAAACCTCTTTTATTATTTTAGTAAAAACATTGGTCAAATAAAATTATAAATTTGTCAAAACATCTTATTATATGTACATAAATATATATTTCATTTTTTTTTTAAACATCCAAAATATTAGTTATATTCTCATTATTATTAAACATTATTTATTAACTACTTAGTATTTCATTATGACAATTAAAGATCAAGAAAATTAAGTAATAAAAACATAACACAAGTATATATATTTTAATTTCCCTTGCTAGCTATCTACCCTAATTTTCTTAGTTAGAAGATATCATTTAATGCAACTATATTTTATCACACATACAAGTGTGTTGATGAAAATATTATCACCACAAAACACACAAGTGAAATAAACCATTATTTGACGTAGTTTCTAAAATAGTTAATAAAAGGTTAAATCATACGAGAAATAATGTATCTCATTTGATGCAGTATAGATATATAACTCATAAAAGAAATCCATCAGGTTTGATATATCTAGAAAAACAAATGTTTAATTGTTTAAAAAGTATAGTGGAAGAAGACAATAATATTAATTTTTCTCCATTTGAAACATAAAATAAAATTCTTATTTTGGAAAACAAAAGGTAATTAACGTTGGTGTCATTTTAGAAAAACAGCCCACCTATCAATCCGATCATTTTACTCCCAACGGTCAAAATGATCATGGGATTCGTTGGGAACCAATGGTCGGATTTATGACCGTTTGAGCTCCAACGGTCAGATTTATGGCCGTTTGGGGTCCAACGGTTAGATTTATGACCGTTTGTGGTCCAACGGTCATCTTTGGTGCTTATAAAAGGATTAGGTCTCGGGTGACCCTTACCCCAAGTGACCCGGAGGAGATAAAGGAAGATGGTTCGCATGATACCCTTGGTGTTGAGAACGGTCGCGGTGGCGTCATCCATTCTTATGTTTTTTATGATGGATGTTCGGAATCCCTACCGCATATTCGGGCTCCTAGTAGTTCTAAGCAGTCTTCCTATCGTTGTAATCGGATTTTTGGTTGGAATCCTCGGTTAGTGATGTTTTGATTGCGGGAAGTTGTAAACGTCAAGTTTCTTAATAAAAGAGTGTTTCATTCATGCTTGTTGCTTTGGTTTTCGTTTATTTTCATTTTCTTTTTAAAGCAAGATGGTCCAGCTAAGAGGGGAAACATATCATTACACAAAACATGAATTCTCGGGTTGTTACAAGTCAGGTCTCTCACATTTCCTAGAAATCTGGATCGATTATCCAAACCCCAGATGATTTAATTCTAGTTTTCACTCCTATGTTTGGATAGGGAGATGAGGCAACTATCTCTTGTTTCTCACATCGGACCTGACCCACGTGAGCTTAGGGATATGCCGTTGTGAACCAGTGAAAACAATAGAACTCATGCATGCTACGACATTAAAAAAACTAAAAGTATGAAAGTACGATTAAGGGTTTGTAATCATAATAGTACCTGGGGGTTAACTCCCCCCATGGACGGATTGACCCCGTCAAAAGAATGTTTCATCTCTGCCACTCTTCGACTTGTGGCGTCCAGGATTTGTTGCTGCCGACTAAGCTCCCGCTCCTCTTCAGCAGTGATGGGGCGTAGTTCATCAGCCTCAGCTCGGGCCCGCTCTACGTCAGCCTGAATGATGTCCATCTATTTGGAAGCTTTCCTCATACGCTCTTCCTCTTCTTCCATCTTGTCCCTCAATCATAAGATCCACTTAGATTGTGTATTGAGAGAGGCTGAGTGATCATCCGCCCGGATTTGTAGGTTTTGGACTTTGTTTTCATCCTCTTGGAGCTTCTTGATGTTCGCCTCCTTCCTCTGATGCCATCCCACACTGAGCCACAATCATACTCCCAGATCTTCTCTACCATAAGATCTCAGATGATCATATGAGGGAACTAGGCATCCACTCCCCCAACACACAGTTCGCGCAACCGCGAGCGTAGTCTGTCCATTTCTTCCAGCCATAGCGCTTGGGGTGTCATTGATGAAGCGTGTGATCGGCTTCCATGATCGGCGGTGGACTATTTTTCTATCCTCTTCATCAGAGGTCATCTCATCCCAGTCCGCGCGATTAGTAGGCTCGTATGAGGGGTATTCCCACAAGAAGTCTTCAGCAGGATCTGCATCTGGCATGGGATCAGGCGCGACATCTGGTGTTGGATCAGACATAGTGGGACTTGGGTTGACCGACAGATCCTCATCGTCAGACCCCACCTTAATGACCTCACGCACAACCCCGCTGGTAGTACCGCCAATAATGGTGGAAGCTACAGCTCAGGTGGGAGGGGTAACGATATCCATAATCACCGAAATGACCCTAGGAGGGATGCCGCCAGAAAGCCCAACAAGACTCATTGCAGTAGCCCATGCCAGTCGAAGAACTGTACGTGACAGAGAAGGGAATGGAAGTCAGTTGGCATGATCAGCATGTGACAGTAATGAGTTCAGCAGAGAGAACTTACAGAGATTGAACTCTTGGTACTACTTCGGAGTCGATGATGATGGGACCCCGAGGTGTGGCCCTCCGTATACTATCGTAAGGTCTGGAGATTCCGGAGAAGCCACCTCAGGTGTCCTAGCCACGCCAGACATAGTACTGGACATGGCCACAGGCGCGGGTTCCGAGGGTCCTGCATCATCACCCACCAAGGGGAGAGAGTGAGGTCTGCGTACAAGCTCCTCCTGCACGGTCCAAATATTGGTAAGAAATCCATGATGACCTAACAATAGACCCCGAGGAAAGAAACTCGGGATGTTACCTCGAGAGTCTCCAAGAAATCATCGAGATCCGAGTCTTAATCGTCGATTTCACCTTCCTCCAACGGACTCCCTCCACCAGCCTCGTCTCCCCGAGAGGATTTGTCTGAATCTTTCAATAAGGGGATGCTCTCCCTTAACTCAATGGCCGACAGTTGTGGGGGGACCTTCCAATCTAGAAGTACCCTCACCCGGTCTGTCATTGGACGTCAGGCACTGCTGGAATTTACGTAGTCCTCCAACTCATCCAGATATCGCTCCGCCTCCGCTGGAGACACCGTGAAACTGGCCTGGAAGGGCCTATACCTGGAAAATCCATCCTAAGGCGGTTCAGGTGTTCAAACATCTCGGGCGGGATGAGGAATTGCCAGTTGATGTCCCAAATGTCCCAGGCCTCCGAGAAAACATCATTTTCTGGCATGTTGATATGGCGCAGCCGCTTCCCTGGAGCCTGAGTGGATATCCTGCGGAATCCCCTCAGTGGTCGCCCCTCCGGATGGCTCTGCTCTTTCGAGACCACCAGGTTCACTACCGCTATCAGATCCACCGCAACTGCCTCACCCTTATCCAGTGAAAGTCTCTCCACCGTGGCAACCCTGCCACCACGAGAATCCCTTGCTTCCCTCCGACCCCGACCTCAGGATAGGGGAGGCCCGCCGTTACCGGATCGAATGGTTAGCTGCTTCAGCATTTCCCTTGGATAAGATGCCTCCCAGTTGATGACATACTCCTTCACCAGTCCAAAGGCGGTAGTGGATGGAGGCAATGCATTTCAAATTTTCTCATCTTCCCATGTGAACATGAGCCACAATTGCCTCATCACACATGGGTTCTCCTCATGGTGCACCACCCAGTAGACCTGTGGGGTCAGCCGCTGCAGGCACCAGAATTGCCTTGCGAACCGGTGCGGGGTGTATGGCTCGCAGAGCGGCTCGCAGTCCACCCACGCCACCAAAACTCCACCTCGAAAGTCCAGGAGATAGGCCCAGTGTTCTTCTGTTCCCTGACCGTCGTCAGTGAGTACCCCCATTGGCAATAAAAATGGTTGTAAGTTAAACTTGTCCTCCTTCCACACCTGGTTCAGTACCATTGGTATGGTTAGTTTTATTGGGAAGCTCTTGGCGGCATTCAGAATGGATGGACGGAAGTTTGACCCCAGAGGAAAGATGGGGTTTTGATATTCATAAACCCCCCTGATGTGTGCTGTGATCCACCCAAACAGAAGGTGTAAGGGACCGCATATCCTCAGGGGATTCTTTCCCTTACTAATGTGTCGTAGCATCTTGTACAATCTGGTGAGCATTGGAATCCCCAGATTGACCCTCCATCCTGTGGCCACCATGGATTCCATGATAAACGAGCTAGGTCACACCCCCATGTTAGTATCCCTCACTGGTAGGATTCAACCGTAGATAAGGGTCGTGATAAATGCTGCCAGCCTGACTATCGGCTGTTGTTCAGTGATGACACTGAAACCCCAGGTCTTCCATTGGTTGTCCTCCAAGAGCCGCCAATATGAGTGCTCCTTGCCCCGTTGAGCCCCCTTCGGACAAGTTTTAGGCATTGGGGGAAACTCACGGTTCACCGGGAAGTTCAGGAACTACTTGAACCACTTCTTAAAGTGGACATCTTTCACCGCCTCTTTGTCCTCTCAGAGGACCAGTCCCATCAGTGCCAGTTCTAGCCGTGTCATCTGCTACAGATCATCACACGCACTCATGACAGGGAGGAACTCATCATACATAGCCCCCAAGATTGGGACCCCCGAGATCTAATGGACATCCCACGGACTGATGCCAACCTTATCATGGTGTAGGTGAAAAGTGTTGGTCCTAGACAACCATCTTCTCAACAGCTCCGGAATCAGCTATTTCGGTTGATAAATGTGTAATTGGGAGGCCCATGCCACCTCATACAAGCCCACTATCCTTATCTCGGCCCCAAACTCCTCGCATGAGGCACCTACCAAGTAGGATCATGCCCAATCATTGGTGAAGTTGCAGCCCTAGCGCAGGTCCCACTCATCGGACCACCCCTTCTTCGAATCCCCCAAAGAAGCCTTTAGTACGGTGTGGTACAGGGGAGGGGACGTCTTCGATTGCAATGGATTCACATTGATGTTTTTCAGATGGTTATACAAACAGTTAGTGGTGATAGGTGTGAAGTCCTCCCACACATGACCATTGGCCACCCTGAACCATTGGCATTGGCATGGCATGCTCCTGAACCAGCAAGCTGGTTCATCCCTACTCGCCTCAGGAATGAAGATGTCATCCCTCAACCCGAATCCATACAAGGGTAGTTTCTTGCACAATGGATAGTTCTTTTGGCTCTCTGATAGCAGTTATGTCAATGAATTATGCTGTAAGTGGCTTTGGACCAGCTCCCCCAGGCCCAGACAGTTAGCCATCTCATCCCTCTGGGCGGTGTCTGCAAGCACCCCCAGCGCAGCTTCTTAATGGGACATTGTGTTTCAGAACTCAAAAAAAATTTGTGTCGGGTCATGAAGATCATTCTCAGAGCTTGTTCGTGAAACTCATTCACAAAGCCAAGATGTGGAGCCTGGCATCGGCCGACGAGCACAGGTTCTCTTGGCGCAGTCGTGGAGTCAGAGACTCGTGGTTCGCCGCAAAGCTCAATTTGCGGTGAGCAGTCACAGAGTACACGGAGCTTCGCAAATCTAGAGCGCAAAATGACAATGTTGTGGAGAGGTAAAGGACAAAAGAAAGTTCATCCCCCCTATTTATAGATGGCGGCCCTCAGAGCTTCGTGGTGCGTCCAACCCGCGCGGAGCTTCATGGCGCGTCCGGACCGCACGGACCCTGTCCGCCACGAGCGCCCGCTTCACGAGTCAGCACCGCGAACTACCAATAATTTTTTGCGATGTCCCTCAGACTTCGACCCTTGATCCCTCTGCAGCTTCAAGTCTGAGGGGGGGCATTTTTTGGCACCAAAATATTTGAAGAAAGGAGAGAGAGGCCACGTGCGCTGCCTCCAGAAGCACCGACACGGAGCCCCCCCCCCCCCCAAGCAACGTGGCCGTCGCGAAGCACCTGACGCGGTAACTCTCCGCGAACGCCCATGACGTTCACGAACCCACCGCGAAGCACCTAACGCGGTACCTCTCTATGAACTCCCCTGGAATTCATGAACCCACCGCAATGCAGTTGAGGCGGCACCTCTCCGTGAACCCAGTTGACGTTCGCGACCCTCCGCGAAGCCACCGAAGCCCCCTTCGCACTGCGTGATCTCTACTTCGTGGCGGCTCTTGCCTATAAATACCGAGATCACCCTGAGCTCCAGAGATGGACAATCCTACCTTTCGGCTTTTCATCTCCCAAATTGCGAAGCACTCTTCACTCTGGAAATCATGATCTCTGCGATGTATTTTTTCTTCGTGAGGTGCATTTGCGTTGTCCCGTTTTGATCCCCTCTTCTGAGAGGGATTCCTTTCGTGAAGCCTAAGGGCTTTCGTGAAGGAAGGGGATCCACAAGGGGACCCGAGCAGTCATGAAGCGTTTATACTTCTTGAAACACCCCTCCTGTACACATTATCCACATGTTAAGGTAGGGTCACTGTACTTCACGAAGCACACTGCTTCGCAGCACTTTACTTCGTGAGGCACCTATGCTCCGCAAGGCAGTGCTCCGCGAACACCCTTCCACTTAGGGAAGCACCTCTTACTTCCACCTCCTCCCTATGATAAGGCTAAGGCACCCCACTTCGTGAAGCACACCCCTTCGCAAGTGCCCTTCACCACGCAGAGCCACCGAGCTCCACAAGGCCTCTGCCTATGGACCCCTCTGTTTGGCCATTCCTTTTCCCGTGCGACCCTCAAGGTATGCACGATGTGACTTCCAAGTCCCCTGTACAATACCGCCTATGATTTTGCTTCGCATAACGCTTCTTCTCATAGGCATGCTAACGGATATTGCTTCTTCGCATAGTCATGCTCACGTGGACCCCTCGATGGTTCGCTCTCCGACCCCCCTTTACCACGGCATTGCCGGTACCTTCCCTCCCACAAGGATCAGAGGGTTCCGGTTATGTAAGTCCTAGGGGTGCAGAGTAAACACACCTAATCCAAGCTATAGGACGTTAAACTTACAAGAACCTCTTCCTCAACACATGACATTAAACTGTGATATGGCCACGTGCCTCGCACATAGGGTCCCCCCGTCTCGGACATTCTTTACGCCGCTCATCTACACGGGGATAGAATCACCCCCCCCCCCACATGGGGTGATATCCTCCTCCTCGGAGTGGTGTTTGTCCACGGGGAAGGGCAGACATCTTCGTGTAAGCCCCTAGCTCTTCTTGCGGAAGGTATCAACCATGCACCTCCGTACTTCCCCACCGCCAGGGCCAGCGGAGGGCGTGATGGGGAATGAGGAACCTCCTTTCTTCAGTCCCAAATACCTCTCCCTTTGCGCTTTTTCGCCTTCGGGCCTCTATCCTGAAGTAAGTCCCAGCACCATGGGCCGCCTAATGCGTAATCCCCTCTTCATTTCCCATGGACGCACCCTTCGCGACGTGATCGTTAGGTCCCTGCAACCTCTTGTTTCTCACACCGAGCATGACTCCCATGGGATTAGAGTGAGCACCGAACATGACACACCCTGGGCCACCTCAGAGTGTAAGCCCCAAAACCCATGTCCTGCATGATGTTAAACTACACACCTGAACTACTGGGAATTTGATCTATGTCAAGGCATTGTACGTAGGAAGCCTCCAAGAGGTTCAATCCCACCACTCGGTTGTTCCGACCTCCTCCACATCGGTTCACCCCCATCCCTCATGACGTTAAACTATATTCCACACCAATCCGAACTATGGGGACTTTTTTCCATGTCAAGGCATGGTACGTAGGAAGCCTCCACGAGGTTCAAGCCCACCACTAATGGACCCCCGGGTTCACCTTCACGTCGGTTCACGGACAAAACTCTACCCGAACTACGGGGACTTTGATCCATGTCAAGGCATGGTATGTAGGAAGCCTCCACGAGGTTCACGCCCACCGCCCGACTATTTATTCACGTCAGGTTCTACCCTTGTCCCGCATGACGTTAAACTCCACATTCAAACTACATGTACTTTGATCCATGTCAAGGCATGGTGTATAGGAAGCCTCCATGAGGTTCAAGCCCAACAACCACTGGCCCCGACCATCTCTGTGTCGGTGCGCCAAGCACCCACCATCACCCTTTTGAACTATGAGTACTTTGATCCATGTCAAGGCATGGTACGTAGGAAGCCTCCACGAGGTTCAATCCCAACACCCAATAGACCAAGGTCCTCCTTCAAGTCGGTTCTCTGACACGCCCTCGTCCTGCATGATGTTAAACTGTATCCCAATCCAGTAGTAAGCTGTTGTGATCCTACCACCCAGTTGATCCGACATCCCTTCATGTCAGTTCAATAGCCCCTTTTCAATCTGAACTACAAGGACTTTGATCCATGTAAAGGAATGGTACGTAGGAAGCCTCTCTAATGTTAAAGCCCATCACCCACTGGACCAAGGTCCTTCTTCATGTCGGTTCACCGGCACCCCATCCCGAACTACATGGACTTTGATCCATGTCAAGTCATGGTACGTAGGAAGCCTCTCTGAGCTTCAATCCCACCACCCATTGGTCACTCCGACCCTTCTTTACGTCGGTTCTCACCAACCGAACTACGGGGACTTTGATTCCCTGCCATGGGGATATGTATGAGGTCTCTTCAAGGCTCAAGCCCATCTCTACCGTCATCCCCATGACGGTCCCACCTCATCCCTCCTCCACTCCATTCAATTTTCCATCACCCATCCTGATTCTTACTCGGGCCGCCACATCCCGGTGAGATCATGCCACCTCATCCCCCCCCCCACACAGTATTCGGGAATCTGCCCACATGCTGGCCCCAATATCAGCGATCCCTCATGGGGGTTCTTCAATCTGATCCACTCCCTCTAGTGTTCTGATCAGTCTGATCCATCTCCATTGGATGTTAAACTTACGGAATACCCCATGTTAAACACAGGAAGCAGAGGAAAACCTCAGATACATGCCAATGGCATATGATTCCCCGCACTTGGTGTGGGATTCCTCGGCCTCTTGCACCCTCGAGAAGCCCTATAATAAAGGACAAAAGACAGAAATGTCAATTCCCCAGTGTCCAAACATGCCATTGATGTCTCAAAGTGACTACTCCCCCAACTGAAGGTTTCTGCCCTGACCGGACCCTTTGGAATTCCCTAACAGAAGTAGTGTAATTAACCGGCATCCATGGAAACATGGCACTGAGAAGAGTTTCATGAACAACGTATTAAATCTATGAGGGAGAACCGAACTAGGTGATGAGTTTCGAGGAGGAATCCACAGAAGGAAGAATCGACATCCCATCATCCCAGTTTCGATCAAGGAGCAGATGTCCCTAAACAAGGAATAGATGACACCCACCTTTGGAAGGCAGGAATGCGGGGCAACAAAAATTCATGCCTATCATGCCCAGGTAGACGGATGCGCGTGCCCCGACGAAAGCGTCAGAAACAGCCCCTCAATACATCGATAGGTCTCATGGAGAAATCATTAAGCTAGAATTTAATGGGTTTTTACCTATACTCTTAAACCATCATGTGAAAGGTCTTGATGTTAGAGTTATCATGATTCCTCATATCATAATTTCCAGTACATAAGAATTTAATTCATTGATAATTCAGTAATTTTTATTATTAATGATATTTTCACAATTACACTATCTCTAGATGCATTTAATTATTACATTATTGACTAAATGGATTGTCTATTTAGTTATTTACCATTTAATATTGATTATTCCTTATTCATGATAGTCAATTTATTTAAATGGAATTGGTGATTGGTTATTAACCTTTATATGTTGATAAATCTTATTGATTCATGATAACTTCCATTTTACTTAACCCTCACTGAGCATTGTTCTTAACCCTTATTTTGTTTCCTTTCCCAAGAATCCAAAAAGTCTATTACAAATGATATGAAAGGATATGATAGAATTAATAATGATATTCTCAAAAAAATATGTTTTAATATATATTTTCAAATGAAATGAAAGATTAAATTATATATCTATTTTATAAAAAATTTAAAACTATTCAGTCCTTCTGGATGTGATTCCATTATCTTATACCAATGTAATAAATTTGGATGTCAGATCTGGGAGAAAAGGGTCAGGGTTCTTAAACTAGTATGTTACAAAGTGGTTTCATAGCCAATTTTTAATTTTCCTTATTATTTTAGGGTGGTAGATAGTTATCTAAGAGTGTTTCAAAATTTAATAATGATCATCTAATTAGGGTTAGCCAACCCATATACAAAGAAAAATACAAGTTTCCAAGTATGGGAATTATTGTTCTGGATTATACCTATTATGATTGTATTGATTTCACTGATTTTTGACACACTTGTTTTTTGGGATTAATTATTATAGATTTTCTTCTACACTTGTCCTGGTACAGTATGGAGGCATTGATCATGAATCATTTAGGCACCAGAGGATTCACATTTCATGCATATTGTATGCCCTGTCTATTTCAATACATGCATTTCCTATATCTAATTATATGTTCCCTAATTACTATATTTGTAAATGTACTAATATTTATTTAATTGAGATAAATAATTTGTTATATAACATGAAAAAATCATCATAAATGGTATTTTACCACATATATTGATGGGGACCCCTTGATGAACCAATTATGACTTGTTTGATCCATGGACCATTGGTTGTATGGGATGGAATATTCGAGGTCAAAATTAAATGGATTGAAATTGAAATTTATAAAGGTTATAGGCCTCTATAAATTGGTAATGGTTATAAATATTATTAAACCATAGTAAAATGATGGTTATAGTTACATATGAATCTAATTGAAACATATAAATCATAGGACTTTATAACATGGTAATGAAAGATGAATCTAACTAAACCATGATATGCATGTACATAAATTATGCTAAATGGTAATTTTGGATTTAAATTTTTTCCATTAAATATCAATACCAATTAAAACTAATTAATGTTTTTTTTAATAAATATAAATTTAAACTCTATATAATGGAACCTTAATTTTGAGATATGAGTCCTTAAATATAACATGAAAGCATCTCTTATGACCCTTTATGATCCTCCTAGTTACCTAGGCCTAGATTTAGGAGAAGGCATATGGATATTTAATCTATTATTGGAAGACTTTGTACATTACCTAATTTCATGTTGAAAGATTCTATGTTATCAAAATTAATATAAGGTATGTGTTTCTTATTGTATATATATGCCACCACGATAGCCTCAGGTCAAACTCTAGCAAGGTGGTGATGAACATTCTCTATAATTAGTGAGACCTCCCCTCATGTACTGCCACAAGTATAACCTCTAGTTTTACATGATTTTTGGAATAGATACCGAATTCAAGAGAGGGATTCATATGGTTTACTCAGACCATACTGGGAGCCCCACAACCTTCCCCTAATATGGAAGAGTTAACACTGGAGTTTCAATTGTATAATCCACCATCTGTTTCCGAATATGGTGTCCCAGGATTACTAAATCATGTCTAGAATCCATACTAACTATTTTTGAGAATCTAGAGATACCTCCAGAGCATAGGGTAAAACTCATAGTTTATATTCTACATGATTTTGATAATATTTTATGGGATATTATTACCTAATAAGATCATTATCATAATATGGTCTAGAGGGACTTCCAGGCCTCTTTCTATGATAAATTATTTCCAGAGATGCTGAGGATGGAATGAGATATATATATATATTATGCATCTAAAACATTGTTCCATGTCTTCTGTGGACTATTCAACACACTTTACTATGCTCTAGTCCTTCGAAACAACTCTTTATAGTGATGAGCATTCGAGAGAGAGATTATATAATAATGGGATAATATATTCCATCCTATCATAGGTATAAAAATATTATTATTGACTTTTGTTTCAGTGATATTGATATAGGCCCTCATCACCGACCAAAATATGAGAGAATTATAATGTGTGGGTCAATTTTGTTCTACATCTATATAGAAAAGTGGTCCATTGAGTAGAAGAAAGCATCACCTTGAGTCTTTCTATAGGGTATGTGGAATTCATAAAATGTAGACTAACACTTGTGTGGTATGTCACCAACATGGTAGGCCAAGTCATAAGAATCCCCAATGTACCAATGAAAAATTTGAATCTTGATATTGTGGAAAGGTGGATCATCTTCATCATTTTTGCATAAATTTTTCTCTAATTCCTATTGATTGGTGTTTTACACTGACTCCACATTAGGAGGTTGGATCCATAGATCCATGTCAGACATGAAGTTGGGGTACCATCGTTCATTCAGGCCAATGAGGTAGATGGGGTTATGGAATCCATTCTTATGACATGCAGTGTTGGTAGAGGGGGACAACTCAAGGTAGTCAGGTTGTAGGTCAGGACCGCAGATCTAGCAAGCTACATTGACTACATCATGTAAAAAAGAAGTAGAGTATTGACCCTTTTACAATGTGAGGTACAATTTTATTATCCTCTACATTTCTATCCTCTTTATTTGACATAGTCTATATGCATTTTTTTATATCTATGGAAATATATAAAATTTCATGGCCTCATGATTGATTTTTTCTATGCAGTGACAATACTTGAAATTTTTATGGGAATGCAGTTAGAAAGTTTGTGTCAATGTAAGGAGTACACCCTTTAAATAGGTGGCTATCACTTCTTATGGAACCTCTTCATCCTCAAAATGAAGGTATTTGGTATAATTATCAAGATGTATTGGATGATTACTTTTCTTGATCAGATTTATTATTATCACCACAAGGTTTCATTTACATCACCATAGGGAAGTAGTTGTATTCATAAAGGTAAATATGATGTCCAAGATATTCAAGACAAACTTGTGCAGAAAGGGATAGATATAGTGATATCCCATATTCTGAGTCTTTTACAATAATATTAGGGATCTTGTCAAATATATTTCCCTATAATAGTTTATCATTTCAGAGAAATTTTACTGGATGATTTTTTTGCGCTTCCTTCTAAGAGATGGTTTGAGTTCAGTATTGATATTGTAATTAGAGAAACACTATTATCTATTCCTCCTTATGTGATAGATCTTAGAGAGTATCAAGAACTCAAAATATAGTCAAAATACCTAGAAGATAATGGGTTTATATGACATAGTATACCTCCTTGGGTTTCAACTATCCCTTTTTCCAAGAAGGTGGACATTACCCTCAAACTTTGTGTGGATTACAAGAAATTTATCTAGATTATGGTTAAGAAGTGCTATAATTTTCATCATATAGATGACATGTTTTATTATTTATAAAGTGATCAAAGATTCTAAAAAATTATTTGAGGTCGGGCTACCAGAAACTGATATTTAGGCTATTAGATATACCCCATAATACTTTTAGAATAAAGTATGGACTTTATGTGTGTTTGGTCACACCATTTTGTCTCACAAATATATCTTGATTTTTCATGGATATGATGAATTAGGTTTTCAACCCATGCCCGGATTTTTATTTGTGGTATTCATGGATGATAACTTGGTGTATTCTCACACTCGATGTGATCATTCTAAAGACATTGACATCATATTGAGTATACTTAATGAACATTTTTTTTATTCCAATATCACAAAATTCTACTTCTAGATTTAGAAGGTTCAAATCCAAGGTCAAATTATCTCATAGGTAAGAGTTTCTTAGGACTTGGAGAAGGATATAGCCATGGTTTCTTATGAGAATCCCAAAAACATCTTTGATATTCAATGTTTCATGGGGAAATATGGTTATTATAGGTGATATATTCGAGACATTTCACGCCATAAAGCACCCATTACATACATGGAAAAATATTTTTATGTATATATGGTATGAAAATTTTGATAAATACATTCATGTGTTAGAAGGAAGGCTAACTTCAGTGTTAGCAATGATTTTACCTGAGCCTAGTAGAGGCTATATGGTTTACTATGAGACATCATGAATTGGTATGGGAGTTGTTATGATGTAACAAGATCGATATTTGGTGTACAGGTCTTTATAATTGTTATATCATGATCATAATTATTAGATGGATGATCTTGAGATAGCTATAGTAGATCATTCCTTGAATTTTTGGAGTCATTATTTACTGGGTGAATGGTTTATAGTAAACACATACCATAAAATTATCAAATACATATTTACTCAGTGTGATGTGAATCTCATAAAAATGAAGGAGGCTTGAATACCTTCAATATTTTTACTTTTAGATTGCTTATATTTATGGGAAACGTAATATTGTGGTCGATGCTCTAAGAAGGAGGAATCAAACCCAATATATTCAGGGAGCCAACAATGAGTGGAAACCGATTGCTATTTTTCTATTATGCATCTAAAGATTTGGTAGTTTCATGGGAGTCTTGTAATCATATCTTTGTTAGTGACCTCTTCAAAACTTGGTAGAGTGAAGATGATGAAGATTTATAAACCCAAGGGATTAGTTATAAGGGAATGTGTTTTATAAGAGGACCCACCACCTGGATGGGTCATTGACATTGATGTGATCTTGTGTATTCATGGGTGTTTTTGGGTTCTGGTAGGCATATCATATGAGTTAATGTGAGATTTGTATGCCTCTACTTCGGAAGTACATCCCAGTCTTACCAAGGGATTTTGTTACTTACCTCATCAATATTGGTGTTTGGGTATGAAAAGGGAGATAATTGGTTTTGTTACTTGGTGTTCCACCTATCAGTAGGTGAAGGTGGAACAATGGTGACTTGTATAAATTTTATATTTTTTCTTATTCTATTGTAGAAATTGGATGATGTCACTATAGATTTTTTTGTTGTATTTACTAAGTCTTCTCTAAGTAGTGATGTTGTATGGGTTATTGTAGATATACTTAAAAATGTCTATATTTATTTTCTATCAAGGATACCTTTTTAGTAGATAAACATGGAAGGATATGTGTCTATTAGATTATAAGTTTTTTTGAGGTTCCATGTACTATAGTATCAGATAGGGATGCTCATTTTACATCATGGTTTTTCAAAGGGTTTCATGGAGAAGTAGGTTTACCGGTAGTTATGAGTATGTCCTATCACCCAAAAGCCGATAAACTGTTCAACTGTATAATATGGGTGTTGGAGTACATACTTCAGTCCTACATCCTTGATTTTGGAGGTTAATGGTAATTAAATTTACCACTTTCTATGTTCACCTATAATAACAATTTCCAAGATAATATACAAATGGATCTTTTGGGGGGCCTATAAAGAAGGTTGTGTCATTCACCCCTATGTTGGTTTGAGGTAGGATACAAATAACTACTAGGACCTCATATCATTCTGGATACATCAGAGTGTGTACAACTTATGAATAATTATATGGATAAAACTCAGTCTTGACAGAAGTCTTATGTCAATCTTCATCATCAAACTCTAGAGTTTGAGGTGGGGGGTCAAGTATTCATGTTCCTTTTACCTATATTGGGCCATCAATGGATTAAAAGACAAGTGAATCTAGAACTTAGATTTGTTATACCGTTTGAATGTTTTTAGAGATTTAGTCATGTATCTTATCAGTTTCAATTACCTCAGAGTTATTAGGACATGCACAACGTCTTCCAACTTTCAAATCTTATCTATTACTAATTAGAATCATTTCATGTTTTACATCCAAATGAGGTGGAGTTAGATGTTGGTGATTATTTTGAGTAATATTTTATTCAAATCATTGATTGAAGCATGAATTTTATCAAAGGGAATACTACTCCCCTTGTACGAGTGTTATGGTATCAAAATTATTTATGGGATGAGACTTAGAAGTAAGAGGATAGTGTATATTCTTAGTGGATGGAATTAATGTTTGATGATATTTATCCACCCTCATAAAGGAAACTATGGGAAAAAAATTTAAGGAGGAGAGTTTGTAACATTCCCACTTTTTATAGAGTTATGAATCCCTTAAAAAAATTAAATATAATTTTTTTTCTATATCAATGTTCCTAAAGAGTTCATGGAGGTTTCAGGAGAATATTAGTATTTTTTATATTCTAGAAATATGGTTTTTTGGGAAAAAATATGAGGCACGCGGTTGGTAAATGGTTAATAGTAACCATGTGGCTCAACCTTGTGGGAGAAAATAGAGGATCATGTTTAGTTTAACAATGTGGGAGGAGATGTATAGACCTGTAAAACCTGCAATAAATTTCATGTGTATGTCACAAATTTGGGGAATGGTTTCTCATAACTATTCTCCAAACATTGTGTGGGGTTGGAGCTGTTGGATAGTGAGAATTCATAGTTCATGCACAGTTTCTCAAATTGTTTGCCTAATCGTGAAAGGCGATGGTACCATAGGTAGTGGGAGCACATGGTTAGTACATAGTTTTTCTAACTATGTTTCCAAAACTTGCTCACCTTTACAAAGTGTGAAATGAAAATTTTTTCGTCCATTAATTTAACCCTTATTCCCCTCTCTTATTTTAAAAATATCATAGAAACTCTCCCTCATTGATATCCCCTTCTTTCTTAAGATAAGATTTGAAGCTACTCCCACATTTGACTTCTGATTTGACCTTTTCTCATCACATAAGATAGCCAATCGTTAGTCTCTTATTAATCTACCATACTTCCTTCATTTATCTTGTGAATGTAACTTTAAATCTTTGTAACCCAATATTCATCATTTTTAGTGTAATTGTATATCTCTACATTTTCTCTCATTACAGACTGAATTAAAGGTTGATGTTATACGAGGATTATTATACCCATATAATGTATGTAGTCATCTTATTTTACCTAAATGTATATCCATCTATATTATGTGTTGTTATGTTGTGCATTGGGATTTCCATGCATCACCTCCTAAAATATGACCTCCATAATTAGTTTTATTATCCTAGACCAATGTGACCTATAAGACCCAATAATACCAATAAAGTTTTAAAACATCAATTTGACCCACCCCATTACTATTTTATTATGATATATAAAATAACTATATTTTTTTATAAAATGGATTGACCTTTGAAGTGTTCCTTTTTCCCCATGTAATGGAGTATTTGAAAGAGTTAAATGAAATGGTAAAATGAATTACATGAAATGTGGATAGTGGTGAGACCATATCACTTAGGCCATACTTTCCTCTTAAATTTATTTGGGTTTTTCTTCCTAAATGAAATGGCCAAAATGAAATTAAATGAGTTATAAATAGAATTCTGAAATTTCATACGAGACACTTGGGTTCTATTATAAAATTCCTTGGATGGGATCATTTGAGATTTGAATTGAATAATTTTTTAATGGATTTATGATGTACTGGGAGTAATACATGGATCCTATATGGACTTCCTTGGACATACTCATTGAGAAAATGAGATTATATTATTCTAGGAGCAACACTTGAGTTCCCAATGAAGAATATCATGGATGAGATCAGAGTTAAATTAACATATATACCATTACTAGAGCGATACTTGGATTCCCTATGTGGAAAAACTTGGATGGACTCCTAAGGTGATGGGTTTCTATAGTATACCTGGAGAGATAACTAGGTTTCTTATATAGAACACCATAGATGGGATGAGATTCCCAATCAATTAAATAAAGCATCTTCCAAGTCAAAGAACATACATGGATTTACTTAAATCTTTACATACATGAAATCTATGTGTCAATTCCTTTAAGGATTTGTTAATATAATGTCATGACCCGTCCTCGGGGCCCGTTCCGTGACTACCCCAAGCCCGCCTTCCATAGGCCAGGGGCTGGCGGCTAGCACCAAAGGCATAAATCCCTACGATGGGAAGGCATTGCCTTTATAAAAAGTAAACACACACAATTAGAGTACACAACTGAAAGTACATAACTAAACAATACTGTATATAGAAGAAGTGTTGGAAAGAAAAAGGGGCTAGAAATACAAGCCCAATGATAAAGCACAGGTACAAATGAAGTAAATAAAACTAAAATCAAGTACAATTGAAAAAGGGATAAACATATGAAAGGTAAATAACAGCTCTTGGATCGTCCTCCGGGGTTCCCACCTAAAGGGAAGGTACAGATGGCCACCTCAGCACTCAACGTCTGTCAGACTCCTCTGTGTACCATCTCGTCGTATGGTCCACCTCTGGGTACCGTCTAGTCCTGGTGCTCTCGGCCTCCGTCTGCGCTGTCTGTCATCTGCATCCAACACAACGAGGTGCTAGTATAGCCCGTGTATAGGTGAGTATAACGATACTCAGTAGGGACCCCAAGACCCTCAAGGTCTCACAATATCCAACAAGTATAAACCACAAGAAAAAGGAAACAACAGATAACCCATACTTAGGTATATTCCCATACATATACCTAAGTTAACTAGTAACTCATCTCAATCATGAGGAAACACAAGAGTCATTGACTCTGCTCAAACCAGGATTTTTAGTGTAGCATGGAAGTGGAGATGATTAGTTGCAAAGCTAGATCATCATATTCTAACAATAAGCACTAATTCTAACCATACGGAGTCTGACCCACATAGGATCGATAGGTACTAACCCCCGCAATGACCCACACAGGATCTGACCCACATTGGATCAATAGGTACTAACCCCCGCAATGAACCACACATGATCTGACCCACAGTGGATCAGAAGGCGCTGACCCACACAGGACCACTGAGCACTGACCCACACAGGTTCGGTATGCACAGACCCACATAGGATCGCTGAGTGCTGACCTCTGTATGATCCGTCTCCAACCTTTGCCTCACTATCATCCACTGGATTCCTTGCACTCGGTGTGCTCAAGTTTTGTAGAATCTGACTCGAGATATCTGTCATGCCTTGACTGCCACTAAACTCCAAAAATAAGTAACCCAAAGGACCACTATGTCATAAGGGTTCCAACGTGACAGACAGTGCATCAATCGGATGCCTGGTCTATGAGTTATTGGCATTTCCCACAAGTGTAGAAAACTTTATTTACGTCGGTTATTTTTCATTCTTTACGTCGGGTTTTAGCCGATGTTAATACGGACGACGTTATAAATAAAGTTTTTTACGTCGGTTATTTAAAAACTGACGTAACAAACATAACATCGCGGTGTTTATCACTTCGGTTAATTAATAACCGATGTGAAAAAACCCGGGGGGGGCAGGGTTTATAACGTATGTTATTATATAACCGCCATGATAAACTGGGGGGGGCTTTATCACGTTGGTTATACAATAAACGACGTCATAAACACATGTGGGGGAGTTTATCACGTCGTTTATTTAATAACTGGCGTGATAAACTCCTGGGCTATGGTTTATCACATTGGTTATAAAATAACCGACGTGCTAAACCAGTCCCGGGAGGGGTTTATCACGTCGTTTATTGATTAACTGACGTGATAAAGCATTTACCAGGTCCTTTATCACGTCAGTTATTACATAACCGACATGATAAACCATCCCACAGGTGTTTATCACGTCGCTTATAAAAAAACCGACGGGATAAACGCTTCTCGGTTTCTTTATCACGTCGGTTATAAAATAACCGATGTGAAAGAAAAAAAATTTAAAAAAAAAAATCCACTGCAATCCTCTGCTCTCCCCCAAAATCAACCAGAAACCAAATCAATAATTCGTACCACAAAAACATAAGGAGATCAAAACATGAAAAAAAGAAAATTTAAGCATTTACATTGATAACATATAAAACTTACCCCACTTGATAGCCCCCACCCTCATGTATACCCCCTGTACAGCCCTCCCCCACCCCATTAGAGCTCACACCACACCCCTAGACTGCCCCCCGACCCCCTGGACAGCCCCAAACACCCCTCGACAACCACCCCCCCCCCCCCCACCCTCCTGAACAGCACCCCCTCACCCCCTCACCCCACTTGACAGCCCCCACCACACCCCTGGATTGCCCCCCGACCCCCTGGAAAGCCCTAGAAACCCCTCGACAACCCCCCCCCCCCCCCCCCACCCTCATGAACAGCACCCCCTCACCCCACTTGACAGCCCCCACAACACCCTTGGACTTCCCCCCGACCCCCTGGCCAGCTCCAAACACCCCGGGATAACCCCCCCCCCCCCCACCCTCATGTATACCCCCATACCCTGGAAAGCCCTCCCCCACCCCATTGGAGCCCCCCACCACACCCCTAGACTGCCCCCCCCCTCCTCCTCCTTAACAGCACCCCCTCACCCCCTCACTCCACTTGACAGCCCCCACCCCATTGAAGCCCCCACCACACCCCTGGACTACCCCCCGACCCCCTGGACAGCCCCAAACACCCCTCTACAACTGTCACGACCCGCCCTCGGGGTCCGTGCCGTGACTACCCCAAGCCCGCCTTCCATAGGCCAGGGGCTGGCGACTAGCACCAAGGCGTAAATCCTGGTAAAAAGGGATGGCATTGCCTTTGTAAAGTAAACAAACACCACAGAGTAAGCAAGTGGAAAGTAAACACTAAGTAAAAACAGAGTACAACTGAAAGTGCGGAAAAGTAAAAGGTCCAGTATACAAACCCAAACTGAAAGTAAAGTACAACTCGAAAGGGAAAACAGCAACTGTAAAGTAAAAGCCGCTACTCCGAGCTGTCCACTGGAAATCCCACCTGAAGGGTGGGTACAGATAGCTCCACTGCTCCTCGGGTCCCGCCGTCCGCTCCGGGTACGTCCCGCCCAGTGGTTCACCTCCAGGTACCGTTTCTGCTCTGCAAGCCTCAGCCACGATCAATGTTGTCCCTCATCTGCAACCAACACAACGTAGTGCGGGCATAGACCGTGCAGGGGTGAGTATAAGCTACTCAGTAGGGACCCCGAGACCCCCGAAGGTCTCCCATAATCCACAAAGGATAAACCAAAAAGGAAGATAAAATTACGTGGTAACAACCGACACTGCTTAGGTATATGCCCATACATATACCTAAGTCATCAATTCCAATACGCTCCAACCTCCGAGCCCGAGTACAACTCAGTCCACACAGGAAAGTATACCTATTCCACATAGGAAAGCAAAACGAAATCCACACAGGATAGCACAACACAATCCACACAGGAAAGTAACAGGATTCAGCTCACACAGGTATACTTCTTCAAAGGACGATAAAGATGATCTCTGATCCATCTAAGTCGTCAGACCCACGAACGATCGATAGGTAACTAACCCCCGCAAAGACCCACACAGGATCGGACCCACACAGGATCGGGCCCACACAGGATCGGGCCCACACAGGACCTGTAGCACTGATCCACGTAGGATCGCTGAGTGATGTAGTCGTCGTCGAATCCACACAGGATCTCTGTACTGTCGTCGTCGCAGTTACAGTAGCAGTAGCAATAGCAGTAGTAGTAGTAGTCACAGTAACAGTCGCAGCCAGCACTAGGGTTCCCGCACACAGCAAGCTCGTTCAGGAGGGTCCGCTCCACGAGCCGAGAGGCTGATACATCAACTGTCACAAATTCCAGAGTTGATGTATCCAAAAGTTCCGTAACGTCAACAGGAACTCAACGCAACTGACGGCGCGTCGATCGGACGCCCGGTCTGAGAGTTATTAGCTTTTTCGTCCCAGGGGCCCAGTTGGTTTTTAAGGAAAAACCAACCCGACCGTACTCCACCTACGTCCAAACCTCGGGCGGAGTATGCCAAAAGATCCGTCTCACTAAGAGGAACACAACAAAGCTGACGGCACGTCAATCGGACGTCCGTAGCTCAAGATATGAGCGTTTCCGCTCCGAAGGCCCGATTGGTTTCGTGAACGAACCAACCCGGCCGAACTCAAAGTATTCCGAAACTTTGAGTGCGATATACCGAATCGACCGTCTCGATCCAAGGATCACATTACTGCTGACGGTTCGTCAATCGGAGGTCCGTGGCTCAAGTTATGGCCAAAGGACCGATATCGTCTCGAAAACGGGGGGTCCGGGTCCGGGTCCGGGCCGACCCCGCCCGACCCCCCCCCCCCCCCCCGGGTCGGCCTGAACCGGGTCGACCCAACCCGGGTCTGACCCGGCCCGGCCGGCGGCGGCGCGGCCTGGCGCCCCTTGGTGCCACGCGTGGGGGGCAAGGCCCCCGCTGCTTTACGCTGGCGGCGTGGCTTAAGAGTCGTGCCTTTTGGAGAACCGGCCCCCCCTCGTGGGGTCCTGCTTTGAGGACAACCAGGGGGCCGCCTGCCCCCCCTAAAGAAAACCCCCCCCCCTCATAAATGGGGGGGCATTTGAGTTGACCGGGGGAATTAAATTCCCCCGGTTTTCCCCTTCCCTCCGGCCCACCTGGCCGGCCGGTTCATCTTTAATGGACTGGCAAAGCTGGTCCCCTTCCGGCTTCCGACACCGGCGGCCCGGGGAGCCGCCGGTCTTCCCGTCTCGCCGCGGCCCGGAACCGGCCGCGGTGTTCGTCGTCCGGCGCGGTGCGACGGCACCGCACCCCTCCGCTGCGGCCCCGCTCCGGCCACGGCGCCTTTGGTTCCCTTCGACGCGGCGCGACGGCGTCGCGTAAATAAGCCAGGCGATTCCCGCGTGGTGCGACGGCACCACGCCTTCTCGTTCATCCACAAGATTATATAAATAACCAAGAACAAAGGAGGGGGAATTCGGCCGTGTTTGTGCGGTCCGACCCCCCTCTCGTTAGATGATAACTCTTAAATATTTAATCACAAGATTATCATTCTAGAACCAAGAACGAGAGTAAGAAATAAACAACAAAAAACCCCTACTTTGGTTTCAAGATCGAAGATCGTCAATGACCCGCGGAAGACAACGTCGCGGAGGTCGGGCGTCGCGGTAATCGTTCGTCAAATCCATTGACGAAGAGGTACGTCCGAAGAGGTACATCGATGGCAAATCTTCGTAAGCCGATGAAGGAAGTCCGAGGAGGAAGCGGCGTTCCCTTTCGTTGACACAGAAGACATCGTCGATCTTCGGAAACAACCGGCTATGAAGAAGAGAGGAGCGGCGTTCTTCGTCGGAGCTCGAAGGTTCTTCGCGTTCTTCGTCAAGCATGAAGAAGAAGAAGAAGAAGAAGGAGAAGGCTTCAAAACTCTCAAGAGGCTAGAGAATTCTAACCAAATAAAATAAGCTAAGAGCTTATTTTATTTACTCAACCAAACCTTTTGAAATTCAAAGGTTTGAAAAACATTAAACAACTCAACCCAATTAATAATCTAGTTGTCAAGTTCATTTAAAAGGGGAGTTAAGGGAGTTTTGAGAGGAGATGAAAAGTTGGGGTTCGTGTGGGCCCCACCACACTTAATCCTCTCATGGGAGGTTAAGTGGGTGTGGGTCCCACCCCTAACTTCCTTTGAGAGGAGTTAACCAACAAGTAAGAAAAATAAAAAGTGTTCCACATTTTTATTTAACTTTCTATAATTCTCCCAAAAACTAACTTTCGTCCCGCAATAAACGCAACTTCGTAAAAGGTCTCCTTAAGCGAAAAACGGCGCTGCGAGTTCATCGGTGTCCTCAGATTTCAATTCCGAGCACCAGATCTAAAGTTAGAAATTCCCGCTCGTTCGTTCACTGAACGTACCCGAGCCAAACTTCAGAAATTGATTCCGGGAACTCCAGGCCTCGGAAGCAAGTGCCGTCAGAAACCGCGCTCTTGTAAAGATCCAAAGAAAATTAAGAAAAAAATTTCCCTTGAATTTTACAGGTCTTTACATTACTCCCACCTCAGGGCTTTATGTACCCGTAAAGATACATCAAAAACTAGGGAAACAAATGAGGGTACTGAGCACGCATCTGAGCCTCTCGCTCCCATGTGCTCTCTTGGAGGTTCCCGTGCTGCCATCTGATTCGAACAAGAGGAATCGATCGCCCACGTAGGACCTGCTCCTATCGATCCTCTATCTCCACTGGAACCTCCGTAAAAGTCGGCCCATCGTCAACGTCAAGCTCCCCATGGTCAATGATGTGCGTCGGTTCATGCACGTATCTCCTCAGCTGAGATACGTGGAAGACGTCGTGCACCCGGTGCAACTGAGGTGGTAGAGCCAGGCGATAAGCCACCTCACCAATCCTGCTGAGGACCTGGAAGGGTCCGATGAAGTTCGGAGATAACTCTCTGCCACGGCCAAATCTCTGTATACCACGTCGAGGTGAAACCCGCAAGAAGACGTGATCACCATCCTCGAACTCTAGTGGCCTCCGCCTCCTGTCATCGTATTACTTCTGCCGGCTCTGAGCTATCCTCATCCGCTCCTGGATGACCTGGACCTTCTCTGTCGTGTCCTGGACCATCTCTGGTCCCACAAGTGCTGACTCCCCAGGGTATTTCCAGCACAAAGGAGATCTACAAGGTCGGACGTACAATGCCTCGTACGGTTCCATCCCGATGGTGGAGTGGTAGCTGTTGTTGTACGCAAACTCCACCAAGGGTAGGTGGTCCTCCCAGCTACGACCCAAATCGAGGACACATGCGCGGAGCATGTCCTCGAGAGTCTGGATGGTCCTCTCCGTCTGACCGTCCGTCTGATGGTGAAAAGCTGTGCTCAGACGTAGCTGCGTCCCGAACACCTCCTGTAACCCCTTCCAAAGCCGGGAAGTAAAGCGAGCATCTTGATCGGAGACGATAGATGATGGCACACCGTGGATCCGCACAATCTCCTGAACGTAGAGACATACCAAGGTCTCCACTCAGCCCAGCTCTCTGATGGATAAGAAGTGTACCGACTTGGTGATTCGGTCAACAATCACCCAGATGGAGTCGTGACCTATGGAAGTGCATGGAAGTCCAGTCACGAAGTCCATAGATATGCCGTCCCACTTCCACTCCGGAACCTCCAAGGGCTGTACCAAGCCTGCTGGTACTTGATGCTCTGCCTTCACCTGCTGGCAGGTGAGGCATCGAGAAACGAACTCTGCTACAGCCTTATTCATGCCCGACCACCAGTGCTGTCGTCTGAGATCCTGGTACATCTTCGCCACTCCAGGATGTACCGCCAAAGGAGAATTGTGAAACTCTCTCAGCACTTCCTCTCGCAAAGCAACTGGTACCATGGTACGTCCTCTGAAAAGGATGTCGTGCTATGCTCCAAGGGAGAAACCATCAGGTGCCTGTCCCGAGGATATCTGTGCACGCCGTGTCTCACAGTCAGCGTCCTCACGTTGTGTCTCTCTGACCCGCTGCAGCAGTGGAGGGGTGACTGTGAGAGACTGGAGGAAGACTGCTCCATCTCTATCCACGAAGGATATCTGAAAAGAGGCTAGCTGCTCTGTCGCCTCCTCAAGTAGCTGAATGCCCGTCCTCCTACTGAGGGCATAGGCTACCACGTTTCCCTTCCCAGGAGTGTAGACTATATCAAAGTCATAGTCCTGGAGGAACTCGAGCCATCGCCGCTGTCTCAGGTTCAGGTCCTTCTGTGAGAAGATATACCTGAGACTCTGATGATCGGAAAAGACTGTAAAGCGCTCGCCCATCAGATAGTGTCTCCATGTCTTCAGAGCGAAGACCACTGCTGCTAACTCCAGGTCATGGGTAGCGTAGTTCTGCTCATGCGGTCTCAACTGACGTGATCCATAGGCGATCACTGACCGCTCCTGCATCAAAACACATCCGAGTCTGGTCCCTGATGCATCGCAGTAGACTACGTACCCTACTCCCTCCTCAGGAAACCTCAAAATAGGTGTGCTGGTCAATCTCTGTCTCGGCTCCTGGAAGCTCTGCTGACATCTGTCTGACCACACGAAGGGTTTCCCCTTCTTCGTCAAAGCTGTGAGTGGTGCCTCAACTCTATAGAAGTCTGGCACGAATCTTCGATAGTAACCAGCTAGTCCCAGGAAACTCCGAACCTCAGTCACGCTCCTGGGTGGCTCCCATGCTAACACAGCCTCGATCTTCGCAGGATCCACTACAAATCCCGCCTCAGAGATAACGTGTCCCAAGAAGTGGACCTCACGTATCCAGAACTGGCACTTCGAGAGCTTACCATAAATCTGGTGCTCTCGGAGTGTGTCTAGTACTACTCGCAAGTGATAGGCGTGCTTTTCCTCGGTCGTAGAGTAAATCAGTATGTCGTCGATGAAGACCATGACAAACCGATCAAGGTATGGCTGAAAGATCCTATTCATGAGGGCCATGAACACTGCTGGAGCATTGGTTATGCCGAAAGACATAACCAAAAACTCATAGTGGCCATACCGACATCTGAAGGCCGTCTTCTGCACGTCCTCGTCTCTGACTCTGAGATGATGATAGCCTGACCTGAGGTCTATCTTCGAGAACCACCGTGCTCCCTTGAGCTGATCAGAGAGGTCATCAATCCTCGGTAGCAGATACTTGTTCCTCACTGTCACCTGGTTCAGGCAACGATAGTCAACACAAAGTCTCAAGCTCTCGTCCGCCTTCTTGGCGAACAATATCGGGGAAGCACAGGGTGAAACACTGGGTCGGATGAACCCCTTGCCCTGCAAGTCCTCCAACTGTACCCTTAACTCTCAAAGCTCGGCGGGGGCCATCCGATATGTTGGAGTGAATATCAGGGTTGTCCCGGGGTACAAGTCTATATAAAAGTCTACCTCTCTGCGAGGAGGTAGCCCTGGAACGTCGTCAGGAAAAACGTCCACAAACTGATCCACCACTGCAGGAAAACCAGAACTCCGCACGTCAACTACTCCAAGGATGAGGCTAGCCAACTGATGAGTGATGGGGTGTCCTCTCCTCCGCGGAAGCCCATCCTGTGCTGCAAAGGCTCCCTTCTCGCTGGTGAAGGTGAACTTGCTCCCGTCGGTGCGTACACATCGCACCTTGCGCCTAAAACAGTCAATCTGCGCATGGGCCGTAGATAGCCAATCCATGCCCAATATGACATCGTAAGGCCTCGACGCTGCTACAAGAAGATCCCAGCCGAAGCTCTCGCCTCCTAGAGTAAGCTCACACTGCTGGCACCAGTGCGTAATCGTCGAGTCTGCTCCCGTAGGAGTCTCTAGCCGTAAGGATCGAGCCAACAGCTCTGTCGGAATCTCCGAGCTCCGAACAAGGGCAGCGGCTATGAAAGAGTGACTTGCTCCTATGTCTATAAGAACTGCATAAAGGGTGGAATAGACACAGATAGTACCTCGAATCATCTCGGGTGCGCCGTGGTCGTAGGCCTCTACTACCTGGAGCTGTGCTTGTCTCTGCCCACCAGCTCCCTGTGGTCGGGGTGGACCTCCGGGTGGTGGTGGTGGCAGAGCCTCGAAGCGTCACCCACCACCTGCTGCTCGGCCAGCTCCTCTGCCTCGTCCGCCTCCTCCCTGCGGACCGCCACGGTCGACCCTCTGCCTCTGCCTCGGTGGTCCCTCAACCGTCTGCTGCTCCTCGGCACGGCGTGTCGGGCAGTCATGAGCCATGTGGCCCTGCCCGCCGCACGAGTAGCACTGCCTGCCTCTCGAAAGACTGACTCCTCAATGTGTTCCCCGCACTGCTGAGCCAGTGTCCTGAGGTCGTCTGCCTGAAGGTCTGGTCTACCTGGACCCCTGAGTCATCCGTCGACTGCCTGTTGCAGATGACTCAGCCACGTGCCACCCTGCGGTGGGCCTCGGCGCTGGTGTAGACTCTGCAAGGAAGCTCTCGATCAAAAGGGATCGCTCCAGTACTCCTGTCTGAGTCGGTATGCTGAGGGAGATCAGCGATGCCCTGATATCGTGTCTCAAACCCTGCTCGAAGGTCCGGGCCCGGAAGAATGGGTCCTGTACCATGTCGGTCGAGTAGCGCAAGAGATCAGTAAATATCACCGAGTACTGAGCGACTGTCATGCTGCCCTGCCGTAGCTGGAGAAGCTCCTGGATACGCACCGCACGAAGGGTGGATGGGACGAACTCCGAGCGGAAGATGCTCTCAAAGTCCGTACAAAGAAGATATGCCTCATCGTGCACCTGGAGCATCAAGCTCCACCATCGTCCTGCTGCTGCGTGTAGTAGGCTCGCAGCGAGGATCACCATGAGGTCTGCTGGTGTCCTCACTAGACTAAACACACGTACCACTGCCTCCAGCCAGTCCTCGGCTGCCTGGGGATCCTTCTCCCCACGAAACCTGGGTGGTCGCTGGCGCTGAAACTCATGCAGTGCGCTGAGGCGACGTGCATCGTCAGCGGCTGGTGCTAGAAGCATTGGTGGCTCGACAGGTAGAGCGACCGCCGGTGCCACTGCTGACAAAGGGCCCTGCACCGAAGCCTCGTCGCTCGGTGGGCTATTGTCACACTCGACTCTCGGAACCCTAGCTGGCTGCTGTCGTGGGGCCATCCTGAAAAGGAAACAGGTGTGCCACGGTCAGAACAGTATACCTGGTGATCTGACACAAATTAATCACAAAGAAAACTTTTAAACACACATGCAATCAATGTTTTCGTGCATTAAGTTGGAAATCAGAAGTCAGGGTCCTGGTGTACGGATACGTCGGCCGCCGCACCAACACTGGACTCCCTGGACTGATAATCACACTCAATACGCTAAACATTATTGCTTCACATAGAAAATATCAGAGTTCGCGGTAGAACCGAACTCCTTTGATACCAATTTGTCAGGACCCGCCCTCGGGGTCCGTGCCGTGACTACCCCAAGCCCGCCTTCCATAGGCCAGGGGCTGGCGACTAGCACCAAGGCGTAAATCCCGGTAAAAAGGGAAGGCATTGCCTTTGTAAAGTAAACAAACACCACAGAGTAAGCAAGCGGAAAGTAAACACTAAGTAAAAACAGAGTACAACTGAAAGTGCGGAAAAGTAAAAGGGCCAGTATACAAACCCAAACTAAAAGTAAGTACAACTCGAAAGGGAAAACAGCAACTGTAAAGTAAAAGCTGCTACTCCGAGCTGTCCACTGGAAATCCCACCTGAAGGGTGGGTACAGATAGCTCCACTGCTCCTCGGGTCCCGCTGTCCGCTCCGGGTACGTCCCGCCCAGTGGTTCACCTCCAGGTACCGTTTCTTCTCTGCAAGCCTCAGTCACGATCAACGTTGTCCGTCATCTGCAACCAACACAACGTAGTGCGGGCATAGCCCGTGAAGGGGTGAGTATAAGCTACTCAGTAGGGACCCCGAGACCCCCGAAGGTCTCCCATAATCCACAAAGGATAAACCACAAAGGAAGATACAATTACGTGGTAACAACCGACACTGCTTAGGTATATGCCCATACATATACCTAAGTCATCAATTCCAATACGCTCCAACCTCCGAGACCGAGTACAACTCAGTCCACACAGGAAAGTATACGTATTCCACACAGGAAAGAAAAACGAAATCCATACAGGATAGCACAACACAATCCACACAGGAAAGTAACAGGATTCAGCTCACACAGGTATACTTCTTCAAAGGACGATAAAGATGATCTCTGATCCATCTAAGTCGTCGGACCCACGAAGGATCGATAGGTAACTAACCCCCGCAAAGTCCCACACAGGATCGGGCCAACACAGGACCTGTAGGCACTGGTTCACACAGGACCGCTGAGCGCAAAGACCCACACATGATCGGACCCACAAAGGATCGGGCCCATACAGGATCGGGCCCACACAGGACCTGTAGCACTGATCCACGTAGGATCGATGAGTGCTGTAGTCGTCGTCGAATCCACACAGGATCTCTGTACTGTCGTCGTCGCAGTCACAGTAGCAGTAGCAGTAGCAGTAGTAGTAGTAGTCACAGTAACAGTCGCAGCTAGCACTAGGGTTCTCGCACACAGCAAGCTCGTTCAGGAGGGTCCGCTCCACGAGCCGAGAGGCTGATACATAAACTGTCACAAAGTCCAGAGTTGATGTATCCAAAAGTTCTGTAACGTCAACAGGAACTCAACGCAACTGACGGCGCGTCGATCGGACGCCCGGTCTGAGAGTTATTGGCTTTTTTGTCCCAGGGGCCCGGTTGGTTTTTTAGGCAAAACCAACCCGACCATACTCCACCTGCGTCCAAACCTCGGGCGGAGTATGCCAAAAGATTTGTCTCACTAAGAGGAACACAAAAAATCATACGGCACGTCAATCGGACGTCCGTAGCTCAAGATATGAGCGTTTCTGCTCCGAAGGCCCGATTGGTTTCGTGAACGAACCAACCCGGCCGAACTCAAAGTATTCTGAAACATTGAGTGCGATATACCGAATCGACCGTCTCGATCCAAGGATCACATTGCCTCTAACGGTTCATCAATCGGAGGTCCTTGTCTCAAGTTATGGCCAAAAGACCGATATCGTCTCGAAAACGGGGTGTCCGGGTCCGGGCTGACCCGGCCCGACCCCCCCCCCCCCCCCCCCGGGTCGGCCCGAACCAGGTCCACCCGAACCGGGTCGACCCGAACTGGGTCCGACCCGGCCCGGCCGGCGGCGGTCTGGCGCGGCGGCGCGGGCCGGCGCGGCGGCGCGGTCCGGCGCGGCGGCGTGGCCCGGCGCGGCCCGGCCGGCGACGGCGCAGCCGGGAGCCGCTTGGTGCCACGCGCGGGGGGCAAGGCCCCCGCTGCTTTACGCTGGCGGCGCGACTTAAGAGCCACGCCTTTTGGAGAACTGGCCCCCCCTCGTGGGGGCCTGCTTTGAGGAGAACCCGGGGGCCGCCTGCCCCCACTAAAGAAACCCCCCCCCCCTCATAAATGGGGGGGAATTTGAGTTGACCGGGGGAATTAAATTCCCCTGGTTTTCCCCTTCCGGCCGGCCCACCTGGCCGGCCGGTTCTTCTTCAACGGACCGGCAAAGCCGGTCCCCTTCCGGCTTCCGACACCGGCGGCCCGGCGAGCCGTCGGTCTTCCCGTCTCGGCGCGGCCCGGAACCGGCCGCGGTGTTCATCGTCCGGCGCGGTGCGACGGCACCGCACCCCTCCGCTGCGGCCCCGCTCCGGCCGCGGCGCCTTCGGTTCCCTTCGACGTGGCACGACGGCGTCGCGTAAATAAGCCGGTTGATTCCCGCGTGGTGCGACGGCACCACGCCTTCTCGTTCATCCACAAGATTATATAAATAACCAAGAACAAAGGAGGGGGAATTCGGCCGTGTTTGTGCGGTCCGACCCCCCTCTCGTTAGATGATAACTCTTAAATATTTAATCATAAGATTATCATTCTAGAACCAATAACGAGAGTAAGAAATAAACCATAACAAACCCCTACCTTGGTTTCAAGATCGAAGATCGTCAATGACCCGCGGAAGACAACGTCACAGAGGTCGGGCGTCGCGGTAATTGTTCGTCAAATCCGTTGACGAAGAGGTACGTCCGAAGAGGTACGTCGATGGCGAATCTTCTTAAGCCGATGAAGGAAGTCCGAGGAGGAAGCGGCGTTCCCTTTCGTTGACACGGAAGACGTCATCGATCTTCGGAAACAACCGGCTATGAAGAAGAGAGGAGCGGCGTTCTTCGTCGGAGCTCGAAGGTTCTTCGCGTTCTTCGTCAAGCTTGAAGAAGAAGAAGAAGAAGAAGAAGAAGGAGAAGGCTTCAAAACTCTCAAGAGTCTAGAGAATTCTAACTAAATAAAATAAGCTAAGAGCTTATTTTATTTACTCAACCAAACCTTTTGAAATTCAAAGGTTTGAAAAAGATTAAACAACTCAACCCAATTAATAAGCTAGTTGTCAAGTTCATTTAAAAGGGGATTTAAGGGAGTTTTGAGAGGAGATGAAAAGTTGGAGTTCATGTGGGCCCCACCACACTTAATCCTCTCATGGGAGGTTAAGTGGGTGTGGGTCCCACCCCTAACTTCCTTTGAGAGGAGTTAACCAACAAGTAAGAAAAATAAAAAGTGTTCCACATTTTTATTTAACTTTCTATAATTCTCCCATAAACTAACTTTCGTCCCACAATAAACGCAACTTCGTAAAAGGTCTCCTTAAGCGAAAAATGGCGCTGCGAGTTCATCGGTGTCCTCGGATTTCAATTCCGAGCACCGGATCAAAAGATAGAAATTCCCGCTCGTTCGTTCACTGAACGTACCCGAGCCAAACTTCGGAAATTGATTCCGGGCACTCCGGTACTCGGAATCAGGTACCGTCAGAAACCGCGCTCTTGTAAAATTCCAAAGAAAATTAAGAAAAAATTTCCCTTGAATTTTATGAGTCTTTACAACAACCCCCCCCCCCCTCCCACCCTCCTGAACAGCACCCCCACACCCCACTTTACAGCCCCCACCACACCCCTGGACTGCCCCCCGACCCCTTGGACAACTCCAAACACCCCGGGACAACCCCCTGACCCTCATGTATACCCCCCCCCCCACACCCTGGACAGCCCTCCCCCACCCCATTAGAGCCCCACCACACCCCTAGACTGCCCCCAACCCCCTGGACAGCCCCAAACACCCCTCGACAACCCCCCCACCCTCATGTATACCCCCCCCCCACCCCACCGGACAGCCCTCCCAGACCCCTGGACACCCCAACCCCACTGAACACCCCCACATACCCTTGAAACCCCTCCCCCCCCCCATACCAGAATCCATACCAGAAAAACCATCATAAGTAGACCAAAACAAGAAGTAGAGAAAAATTAAACATTCACATATATAACATTCAAAACTTACACTGTCAACTTCAAAAAAAACTAAATCCAACCTAAATGACTACCAAATACACAATTATAATGACAATATTCAAAATTACATTTTACATTACAATCAACTAAAATTTAATCAAACCTGTCAAATAATTTGACCACTCCACTTGTAAGTGTTTGATGTCTTCAGCATTATAGGGTTGAGGGTCATCAAAAAGCTACAAATGAAAAGGATAGTAGTTTACGTGTATAATGAGTAAATCAAATTGAAATATTATGGCAAAGTTCAAGAGGAAATATTAACAGGTCAAAATTCACAACTGTACTAGTTGTTATTATTTCACACATAAATCTTAACATATAATATCCGCATTCGATGACGCCTTTTTGTTCATGAAAATTCTGTTTGAATGAGTGCAAATTCAATATATTATTTTAATGTAATAAATCAAAAATTACAAATTATAAATGGATATTTACCTTTGCATTTACATATTTGATCTTTTCATTCCTTTTCTTTGTGTTTTTTCGAAATTAGGCCCATGCCCTATTAGAAAATAATACTAATGGGGTAAATTTAAAATTCATTATAATATATAAAACTATTGAGAAATTGAAACTTACTTTTCCAATATATTCTTAAAACTTTCCCGCACATCATCACGGACAGAGCATATCCAATAAAGTGCTTTCTCCCTTGGAAAAAATCCCCTAACATCCAATGATCACTGATAAAAGGAAATTTAACTTTAGTGGTTTTTTATGTTAAAAGATAGTTAACTCTTTGAGAGAGATGTGTTTTGTACCTCTCACAAAAAGGCATCATCCAACATTGTGTGACTATATTCTTTTCAAGTCTTTCAGCAATATAAAGCATTCTTTGTTCCTCATCCAATGCACATGCTTCAGGGGAAATCAATTGCGGGTCTGTGAATCCATATAAATCTATCAGCTCATTCCTCTCACAAATTTTATAAAGATGCCTAATACAAAACAGACATAAGTATACAGTTTTAATAAATATAACGCAGGGAAAAGGTGTTAAGACTTACATGGAAAAAAATTTCACCACGTTGATGCCCAACTTATCTCTAGTAACAAGCTCCATGATATCAGTTTTCATAATCCCCACAATTATTTCACGTCCATAAACATGAGCTTCCATTGGAAACTCATAATGACCCGCCAACAAATTTGAATATCTTGACAATATGTCAAGTCTTATAGAATCTGGATCTGATTTCATAGCCATTTTTCTTTGTTGTTGTCTATATAATATTTCTTTACCTTTTAAGTATTCCTATAAAAATAAATTGGAAAATATATTAGTTTTCAAATGATAAAACAACTTTAATAAATAAAATAAAATAAAAGATATAACATTCATACCACTATGGTAATGAGTCGAAGAAGTCTTGATAGCCAAATTAAAAAAAGGCTGATACTATGTCCAACTGTCGCCACCTCATCTGTAGGTAATGGTACCCGAGATGATCTATCTATAATATCTTGTACAGTGACCCTCTGATTCTCTACCTCTAATTATTGATGATGAACTGTATCTCCTATACAATATACCAACCCATATGCAACTATATGTTGTTGAGAATCATCAACAGACAACTCGCAATAAGTAGGAAGCTGAGGCGGAGGAGTAGGATAAAAAATGGGGTTAGCAGGCTAAGGTGGGGGAGTGGGAGCTACTGGCGGAGGTGGAGGATAAATAATGGGGTCTACAGGGGGAGGTGGAGGAGTGGGAGCTGTAGTCTGAAATTGCCTTTGCATGTCTGCAAACATAGACTGCACTAATTCTCTAATCTTTTCCTCCATCGTCGCATTAATATTATGAACTTTAGCCTCCAAGGATTCAATTTTTTTTCTATAAACCCCCAAAACGTTTGAAGTTGAAGAACGTGACAACACTTTTCTTACCGATACACCTATCGGATATCCTCTTACATGACTAGGATGTTTGGGCCTTCCCAATGCTACAGATAAAATATTTTCCCTCCCAGTAGCTGTAAATGTCCCCTGTGAACTCTGCTCCTCAAGATAGTCCTGAATTAATTAATTGAACATTTCTATAATGATTGAAATTATATGAAGGAAATGGTTAACTTAAATAAATAAAATATATATCTTACAATCCTCTCAGCTACGATTCTCAATTCATCCGAAAGATATTTCCCTTTTTTCCCTTCTGAGCTCTCTTCCATTTTTCATGTCTATATGGAGGGGATGGAGGGGCCACCTCTCCAAAGCTTGAAGACTCATCTCTTAGTTGTTGAAATTTTTCCGCCATCATTTTTTCTTCCAATAATGCATACCCTCCCCGAGATAAACTATGAGGGTATACATTTTTAGATTGGATCTCCGGATGATATTTCCTTGTTTGCTGTAAATTAAGAATAAGAAATCATTAACAAAATGTTAATAAGATCATTTATATAAGAAATATAATAAAATGTTTACACTGCCCTTACCAAAAATGACTCTTTTCTTCTACTTTCAAAAAATTGTCTCCATGTGTCTTCATCTATAAAAGGATATATACGACATGGATTGTCATGAATCCTATGATCATAAATGAAATCATATGAGAGGGTTGATTTGAAATCCCTCCATCTCCTGGAAGTCAACGATAAGCATTTCTTCCTGACTCCTCTAGTGTCAGGAATATCAAATTTCATCTGATAAAGAAGTGGTTAAACATATTATATATACTAGAAACATTTAAATAATATTCAAACAATAGCAAAAGATCTTACCAAAATTGTCTTTCATAACTAAGAGATTATCGCTTTATCCACACTTCTCCAATCATCATACAGAATGCTTACTTTGATCTTAGCCTGAGTTGCTACAAAACTCTTAAAATATTTTGAATTTGGACCTCTAGGAATATCATCATCATCAAACTCAAGGCCTATCCTCTGATCTTGCATACGGGCAACTGATAATTTTGGTAAACTTGTGCACCCATGTTTACCAACCTTTGAACTCTTTGTTGTAATAGGAACATGTGAATGTTCCTCCCCAGATGTATGACCAATATGCTCATCTCCATAATCATGTGGTTGATCAACTGAATGATCTGTCATTATCTTTCAAATGAAAAAAACAAACGTTAGTTCAAAAATATAAAAATTGAAATATTCTAATACTACTGTAATCAGAAAATAGAAAATTGTACTAAGTTACGTAATAGTAAACATTGGTAATATGGTAAGCATGTTAAACAATGGTAAAGATGGTAAAGATGGTGAAGATGGTCAAGATAGTAAACATGGTAAACATGGTAAACCTAGAAAACATGGTAAAGTAATTATCACTGAACAAAAAAAATAGATATATAATTCATGTAATGGTAAACATGATAAAGTAAACTAAACAAACTTAAAACAAACAAAAACTTATAATTATTTTGTTTTAAAACTTGTTTTAATAAATATAAAACTTACAACATCTAACATTTAGGAAAAAAATAAATGTAAACAAGAAATAAACATATGTTACCTGTAATTTTAGGAATGTACAAATGGATTGTTTTCCCAAATTCCTTCACCGTGATCGTTCCTTATGGCACAAACCATCTCTTCAACATGCTCATCATTATGTTCTGTTAATCTTTCCATGGAAGTAGGGATCTCACATAAATCAACATCTTCATCAACTTCATCTTCACCAACATATTTTTTCCCCTTGTAAAACAATAGCCCACTGCATATCTGATTGATCTACTACATAGAAAATTTGTTTTTCATGTGTTTCCATTATAAAAGAATTAGATGTGTCTTCCAATCTATTCAGATTAACAAGTGTCATTCCAAATTCATCATCTCTGACACTGTTGTTACCGATAAACCATTTACAGTTAAAAACAGGAACATTAATTTTAAAGTAATAAACCTCCCATATGTCTTCAATCACTCCATAATATGCACTTGATGCAGAAATTGAGTGTTTGTCCTTAGAACTTAAAAAATGCATTGCTTCTGCAAACACCAATACACCACTATTCTGAACTGCACTTCTGTTGTCCTGAGCTTTTGTATGAAATGTATAGCCATTAATGTCATAACCGGACCATGTTATCACATTTAAACATGGACCACCCACTATCCATTTTAATGTCTCTGATACATATGATCTACCACGAAAAGTCTTTTTAATCCATGACAAAAAAAATTTGTTGTGCTCATTCAAAATCCATATTTCTTTCTTCTTTGGATGACATTGTTTCAACTCATTAATATGCAATGCGATATACGGTTGATCATCAGCTATGTTATTCAAGATGTATGATTCTAATTTTTCATCTGTTCAGCTGACAATGATTTGACTTTCAAGCCACGAATCCCCTTTCCCTCATTATTAACTCGTTCATAGCGAGATGGAGGCAAACCTATGTGTTGCGCCGCAGCCAAGTAGCTTGTACAAAACTCTGTTACCTCCTCAGAAATATACTTTTCAATAATGGAGGCTTCAGGTAGATATGGATTTTTAACATACCCCTTTAATATTTTCATATACCTTTCAAAAGGATACATCCAAAGAAGATATAAAGGTCCACAAAGCATTATTTCTTGAACCAGATGAATCATTAAATGCACCATTATATCAAAAAAAAGTTGGAGGAAAATACATTTCCAATTGACAAAGTATAAAAATTGCATCCTTTTCCAAAAAATTTAAAGCATTCACATTAATCACCTTGTTATAAATTGAATTGAAAAAATAACACAACTTCATCATAGTCTTTCTAACACGAATGGGAAATATTCCACACAATGAAACTAGTAGAATTTGTTGCATCATGATGTGACAATCATGTGATTTCATACCTATCAACTTCAAGTCCTTCAATGAGACAAAATTTTTTACATTTGAAGATTAACCTTGAGGCACTTTGATATCATGAAGACACTGACAAAATCTAATTTTCTCCCTCTTCGATAATGTATGACAAGTTGGGGGAAGAAATGTTCATCTTTCTTTAGGAGTGTGAGCTAACTCCAAATGTATTCCCATTGATAGTAAGTCTAATCTTGAATTCAACCCATATTTAGTCATTCCTTTAATATCTAACAATGTTCCAATCAAAAAATCACATATATTCTTCTTCACGTACATGAAATCAATATTATGTTTAACTTCATGATACCTCCAATATGGTAGCTCAAAAAATATTGACCTTTTCTTCCAAATATGTCTATCATTAACAGATTTCTTTGTCTTTCCCAATGTCACATCAAGGTTTTTCACCCTCTCAAAATACAGATCTAGGGATAAAGGTTTTGGAGTAGTATCAAATTCTTGTGAGCCATTGAATTCCTTTTTTAGTCTTCTATAAGGGTGGTTCATAGGCAAAAACTTTCGATGACCCATGTACATTGATTTCCTCCCATGATGAAATTGACAATATGACATCTGTTGTTCGCAAATTGGACATGCTTTATGCCCTTTTACACTGTATCCAAACAAATTTTCATACGCTGGGAAGTCATTTATAGTGAACAGAAGCACTGCATGTAGTTGAAAATATTCCATTTTATAAGAATATTACACCCTAATACCATCATCCCATAACAGTTTCAAATCATCAATCAACGGTGACAAGTAAACATCAATATCATTGCCAGGTTTCTTTGGACCAGATATCATTATACTCAACATGACATACTTCTGCTTCATACAAACTTCAGGAGAGAGGTTGTAAATTACCAATAAAATAGGCCATGAACTATGTGTGCTACTGAGGGTTCGGTATAAATTCATTCCATCTGTGCACAACCCTAATCTGACATTTCTTATTTCATTTCTAAATGTAGAATATTGCGCATCAATTTTCTTCCATTGTGGACAATCAGTTGGATGACAGATTTTTCCATCACATACCCGCTCATCAGCATGCCATCTTAACCTTTTTGCATCATGTGAATTAGCAAATAAACATTTGAAACGATGAATTATAGGAAGATACCAAAATACCTTTGAAGGGAGATTTGTAATCTCTACATCAGCTTATGATTTCTCTTTCACCTTATACCTTGATGTCCCACATTTAGGAAACTCTGACAGAAATTCATATTCCTTCCTATATATAATGCAGTCATTCGGACAGGCATGTATTTTCTTGTATCCCAATCCCATCGGACATAATATTTTCTTGGCCTTGTAATGTGAATCTGGAAGATCGTTATCTTTTGGAAGAATTTCTTTCATCAATTGTAGTAGCTCTGTAAAACATCTGTCACTCCATCCATGTTTCGCCTTTAGGTTAATAAATCTTAACACCGCAGACAAAACCATAAAATCTATACAACCAGGATATAATGTTTTTTCAGTATCACCATATAGACGCGCAATTGTCGGTTCTATCTCAATTTGTTCTGCTACAATATCGCAAATCATTTCTTTAATTCCATCGGAGTTACCATCTTGTGAATCATCATCATTAGTGACATTTCGTCCAGTTTCACCATGCCAAAACCAAGGGCTGTAACTTAGATTAAAACCATGACATATCAGATGATCTTTTATCTCTCTACTTTTCAACTTCTTCATATTCAAACATTTCAGGCATGGATAGAAAAAAATGTCACTACATGGAACATTTCGTTTAGCAAATTCCAAAAAGGCATCAACACCTTCCTCATATTCATTGCTCATTCGATGTTCCATAATCCAACTTCGACTCATTATTACCTATAACAAATATCAAAAATATATATTTTTTTAAGATAAGACAAATATAAGTTTATATGAAAAAAATCATAATTTGAATGTAAAACAATTTTGAAATTTAAAACAAATCTATGAGTATTTAAAAAAATATTCTTGAATATTATTATTAAAAGAAAATGTAGTAATATATAAGAGTTTTAAATTCCATTGAATAAAAGAAAACCATGGAGGCTACATGGTTGATAGAAAATTGGAGAGAATGGAGTAAACCTGAGAATCAAATCATATTTAAAATAAAAATTCAGATGGAGAAAAACACCCCTCCTGGACACCACCCCCCACCCCTTACCCCTTTGGACACCCCCCCTGGACACCCCTAACCATCTGGACAGTCCCCTCCCCCCGGACAACCCCCCAAACTTTCTGGACAGGCCCCCACCCCCTTGGACAGTTCCCCCCCACACACCCACCCCCTTGGACACCCCCTCGACACCCCCCAACCCTCTTGACAACCCCCCACCCCCCGACCAACCCCCAAAACCCTCTGGACAGGCCCCCACCCCCTTGGACAGCCCCCCACACCCACCCACCCCCCTGGACACCCCCCAACCCTCTGGACAGCCCCCCAACCCCCTGTCAGCCCCCCACCCCTCTAGACAACACCCCCACCCCTCCTGGACACCACCCCCACCCCCTACCCCCTTGGACACCCCGCTGGACACCCCCCAACCCTTTGGACAGCCCCCCACCCCCTGGACAACACCCCACCCCTATAGACAGCACCCCCACCCCTCCTGGACACCACCCCCACCCCCGACCCCCTTGGACACCCCCCAACATCTGGACAGCCTCCCACCCCCGGACAACCCTAAAAACCCTCTGGACAGGCCTCCACCACCTTGGACTTCCCCCCACACCCACCCACCCCCTTGGACACCCCCCTGGACACCCCCCAACCCTCTGGACTGCCCCCCCCAGACCACCCCCCAAACAATGGTTTACATATAAAAACTAGGCATTGTGAACAACTAAAAACACATGAATTTTATATATACTTCAGCATGAAATAGATGGAATTCAATATTATTAAATATGGATACTTAAATGATCGTATGATAATTAAAAATAACCATTGATATTCAACTAGTCAAATGATCACAATTTTTCTCGATAACTAATATCATAATGAGGTAATGGATAATTCTAGAAATCTTAATCATATTGTCAAGGCCTTGGCCAAGGCCTCAAAAAATACTAGGGTAAGCCCTTAGCAGAACCCATTTTTATTTGGAATCATGATACATAGTGATGCATCGAAGGGCCATAGAGGTCAACAACCATTACATTATATGTCTAATAGATTCTCATATAAAAGAGGTTAAACATAAGCAGCAACAACACATGAAATATCATTTTCGAATTCGTACATTTAATCAATAACCATTCTATGCAGTAATATAGGTGAATGAGATCATTAGATGTCAATGACAACAAAAATTACCATCAATGTCGGGCATTCGCGAAACAAAAACAAACTAAATAAAAGTAGTTGAGGATTGCATGAATATTGCGAGTCGATCTAATAGATCTAGGGATGATAAATAATATTATGATGGAAAAAAGAGGTAAGAGGGTTCAAAATCGAAGAATCTTACCTAGTTTAAACACAAAAATCCCAAAACATAAATATAGACTATCTGGGAAAAAATGAACGAAATAAATTCTTGGAAGGCTTACTTGAGTGATGCGAGTTGAGATGATAGATCCGAGGAGAGTAAATATGATAAATGATGAAGGAAAAATGAGTTTAATGCAGCGAGATCGACGAGTTGATTAGGGTTTACCGCGTGAGAGAGACGAGCCACTGGACTGTCGATCAAAAAAACGTAAATGACAATCCACGGGGCTTGTTAATTTTTAAATGTTTTATAAGGTAGGTTATTTAATAACCGACGTTATAAACTGTTTTTTACATTTATAACGTCAGTTATTATAATAACTGATGTTATCAATGTATCAGATACAACTTATTTATGTCGATTTTTTATAACCGACGTAAAAAAATCCGCGTTTTGGTTTTTTACGTCGGTTATTATATAACCGGCGTAAAAAAGACATAAAAAATCACAGTTTTTTACGTCGGGTATTGTATAACTGACGTAAAAAACGTTCTGTGGGTTGTTTTGTTATGTCGGTTATAAAATAACCGACTTCAAAAAGGCCTCAAAAGCCACGTTTTTTATGTTGGTTATTTTATAACCGACGTAAAAAAACCCCCTCTCTTTGGTTTTTTACGTCGGTTATGAAATAACCGATGTTAAAAACCCACGCACTTTGGTTTTTTACGTCGGTTAATTTATAACCGACGTAAAAACCGAACACGCATGATTTGTAACGTCGGTTATTAAAATAACTGACGTTAAAAATCTACTCACCACATTTGTTACGCCGGTTATAAAATAACCGATGTAAAAACCATGTTTCACAGATTATCACATCGGTTATATATAACCGACGTAAAAAATGGTGACGTAAATAACGTTTTCTGCACTAGTGATAGGGGACCAGTTTGTTTTTAGGTTCAAACCAACCCAAACATACTCCAACTGTGTCCAAACCTCAATATTGATATTCCAATAGAACCGTATCGCTCTAAGCTTTCTTTCGCCGCAAACGGTTCGTCGATCTGACACCCATAGCCCTAGATAAGGATGAAAAGGTGTAAACTGGCCAAACGGGTCCTGGTCTGGTCCGACCCAGTCGGCCTGACCCAGCCCGACCTAGTCCGAACCGGGGTCTGACTCGATCTATGGGTCTGACCCAGTCTAAGAGAGTGGCCTGACCCGAGTTGTTGGCCTGACCCGAGTGGGTGGCCCACCCCGAAGGCGGCCTGGCCCGAAGGTGGCCCAGCAGCCCGGTTGACCAAGCGGCCCGTTCGACCTAGAGGCTCGGTCGGCTTGGCAACCCGATGGCCCAAAGGGGGTCCACCTAAGCCGAGGCCAGGGGGTAGCACGCACCCCATGGCTCCCAAATGGCTCTGTCATTCGGGTGGTGCTCCAACCTGCGCCTATTGGTGCCGGTCCAGCGCGGGACCCGATAGGGTCCCGCTCCTCCCAGCTAGCCGAGCGGCCAGCCGCTCTAGCTCCACGGCGGCCGGCCCGACCGGCTTCCACTGTACCTCCACCGCGGTGCAATGACGCCATGGTTCTGCTGCCCTTAGCGCGGCGTGACGGCGCCACCCCTCATCCCTCCGCTGCGGCCCTCTTGGTCGCAATTCCTCTCTGGCACAGTGCGATGGCACCGCGCCCCTCCGGCACCACCGTGGACCACCTGGCCGTGGCTTGGTTTCCTGCGTTGTGCGACTACGTCGTGCCTCTCCGGTGGCCCGGTGGCCCTTATGATGCCGGCTTCTTCCGCGGTCCACTGTCATCGTCAACAACAAGAACAACCAAAGGGGGAGGTTCGGGCCGTGTTCGTGAGGTCCGAGCCCTCCTCATTATGGAGATAACATTTGGCATACCATAATCCAGAAATTTGAACGACGAATAACGGATGTTTATACTCATATATAAAATAACTCAAATTCCCCTACCTTGTTTGACGATTGTTGTCGGATTCGCGGGAAGGTGAATGTCGATTCTTCGATGTCGGAAAGAAAGAAGTTGAGGTCGACTTCATCGGTGTTCTTCAACGACGGTGCTCCCTCCTTTGTTCCAGTAGAAGAAGGAAGGAGATATCGGAGGAGGAGTCTGAGGAAGAAGTTGAAGAAGGGAGGATGTCATCGGCGTTCTTTACATTCTTCATTCGAGTGGATACATTCCTCCAAGAGCACTTCCTCTCCCAAGTTTCCACCAATAAAAAGAAATAATAGATTGCCTATTATTTTATTTGTGGGAATGAATTCAAAATAATTCAAATTGTGGTATTTTAATTAAATGAGTTTACTCACTCAATTAATGGGGTGGGTTGGATTATTAATTGGGAGAATCCCAATGCACTCCCTCACATTAAGGAGTCATAATAAATGTGAGGAAACCCCTTTACACCTCCCTCATTAAAGAGGGAGTTCATGAGTCGGGTGGTCCCCACCATTCAAACTTGAATTGGGGGTTTTACCAACTCGGGTGGTCCCACCACTTTTAATCCTCCCATGGGAGGTTATGCTTAGGTGAGACCCACCACCATAACCTCTCATGGGAGGTTAGGGTATGGTGGCCCCTGCCTCCAATCTCCCCTTGGAGATTTTAACTACCAAAAATAAAAATAAGTTAACCCTTATTTTTATTTAACTTAATTAAAAACCCCCCAAAATCTAACTTCCACTCTCGTTAGAATGCAATTGCGATGAAGGTCTCACTAAGCAATCACCGACGTTTCGAGTTCAACGGTGCCCTCAGATTTCAATTCCGAGCACCGGTTCAAGAGTTATAAAATCCGTCTTGTACATTTACTGAACGTACCCGAAAAAAAATTCAGAAATCTATTCCAGGCACACCGGGCCTCGAAATCATGCGTCGTCAGAAACTGCAGACTCATAAAATTCCCATGTATTTAAGAAAAAAAATTCCATGGAAATTCTGGGTTTTTACATATAATGTTAAATACTTATATCTCATTTGAATACCATCATCTGGGGATTCTGTGGTTATGAGTCCCAGCTCTCAAGCATATATTATAATTAAATAATTATTAATAAAAAATTAGAGACATTTCTTGTTAGGTAGAAGCTATAATTATTGGATATGGGACCCATGGGGGACATCGATTGACATGGGTATTATGTATATCATTCACTACCATCAATATTATTTTATAAAAAATGCTCATTGTATAATCACAAACTAGATGGAATTGTACATCATAGGATTTGGCATACTAAGGTGTTCTTACACCATTTTTGAGCTACTAATGGGTACCTAGAAAGTCATTATGGATGAAAGTAAGGAAAAAGGGAAGTTCCTAGATTTGGATTATTTATTTTATATACTATGATAGAGTATGGGATTAGAGGATTAAGATTATACTCGTGCTTATATCAGATATAGTAATGTGTCTTTTTATTCATTTTTTATATTTCATATTTTAAATATATGCTACTTTTTTACTTGTATTACCCACTTTTTTTTAGCATACAGACCTGAAATCACTATTTTTTATATGACTCTAGATATTTTTTATATCAGTTTACAATGTTTGTATTTTCAATTCCATTGTTCCTCATTTATTATATGTCTACTATTATTTTCTCATTATGCCTCTATGCTTATAATTTGATAAAATGGGGTATAGTCTCCCCACCGTACCATTATAAACCCTTTCTTCTAGTCGGTAGCACATGGTGTATGGGGAGGAACACCTAAGGTAACCTAACCAATTGGTTTTAGTTACTTATAGTTGAACATGGTCTTCGAAGTTACACCATATATGTTCTATGATAAGTTATCCTAGCGCACAATATTATGTTTTCTTATTAATGATACTTGAATTATGATTATGATTTCATTACTTATTTTATTTCAATATATATTTTATTCCATGGTATTATGATATCATTTCATTTTTCTAATATTGATTCTCATTAGGGTATCTTTTCATGCCTCTTGATGTATATGTGTTCACTCAGCAACATGCTTTACTTTTATTATACTTTACTGATAATTTCATCTCACTACTTCTTATATTTCCATTTCTCTAGGTTTTGATGGAAAGTAATATGTATGTTATTTATTGAAGATTATATTTTGTGTATAATTGATATGATATTTTTTACATATATTATGGATTAAGTAGCTCCTATGATAGGGGAAAAGTTTTACTAGTTAATAAATACATGGACTATGATAGTTAATGATGTGTCTTAAGTTTCTAAAAATATAAACATCAATGGTTTTGGGAATGTATATAATGTTTTTGTTTCAATAAATCATTTAATTATAGACTACTTACATCTCAAATGTTATAGGATTTCAATGATATGGTCATAATTAATCCATTGCAAACTCTAATCTCAACACCAATAGAAGAATCCTTGGGTAAAAACAGTGCATGCAACTTAAGGCCATACTAATTAGACCAAGGTAGTACTCATATTTTAATGTCATAGAACTCAATAAATGTTAGTTTTGACATGACCCTATATTGTAGATATGGGTTACCTATAGGATAAAATATAAGTGGTGGAGGGGGAACCCTGGAAAGGGGATAGGAGTCTAATCTAACATGAATTTTTTAGATTCAAACACTAGGGTGGATACTTGGATTGAATATGATGAAAATTTAGGGTTGGTCCTAGGACATGGTATAAAAGAGGCACATCATATTAAGTGGTAATCAAAATCAATCCATATATAGTTATTAATAAAAACTATATCTCAACGCTATCCTAATATAGAAATACCCAACATTAAATAGGAGACCAAATTCTGGGGGTCTGATAATAATGATATATACTGCTAGACACATAATAATAAATCCATGTGTTACCACATACCCTATTGTAATGATAATCATTTCATACATATTTATTAAAATTGTGTTGTTCCATACTAATCTAGGTGTAATAAACGAAACTCAATGTTAGTTGAAAAACCCCATAAAATAGGTTAGTGTAGAGGATTATATAAGAAACAAATTTTCTAACTGCATAAAATATAATATATCTGGGTTTCACTAAATATATGTTGATAATAAAAATCATTGCATACATATTTTTAGAGTGGAAGACTCTCGGTATATTTGGATCAACTATAAGTGGGATGGGGGAAATGTACGATCACTCTATTGAGAGAAGGATCAAACCCGAAGTGAATTGGTAATGGTCCAATCATTGGGAATGGATTAGGCATTGAAATAAAAACTATAGTTGGTTATATGATGGGAAATATATGAGTAAATATATATCCCATGGTAACAAGAATCAATCCAAGTGTATTTGTGGTAAAAGGGAATTTTTTCATAGGTTAGGTGAACCATGACATTATGGAAGGAAGATGTAGACATATTCATCAAAAATAATAAATAATAAAACTCTCATATAGATCAAGATATTATGTAAAGGGGTACAATTTTAGGTTAGATATAATAGTCCACTCTAAGAAGCTTTAGGTCATATGAGAATGACCTATCTAATTAGTTTAATGTTATATGAGATAGACTATATACTACACAATTTATGTTTTGGTGGTAAGGGAAATATTTCATGAAGTTTATGATCCCACAATAATTAATAATGATAATTATAGCTTAAGGTCATAAATCATTGAACAATGTGTGATTTCATTTATAATAATGAGACTTGAAGCCTATTTATTAGTATTTGTATTGTATAAGTTCATTATATTTAATGATATTTGAGATTTTATAGAATTTAATGGATACAAGATTGTAAAATCATGAATTGAAATATCTAAATCAAATAAAATGTAATTTTCACGGATCGTAATATTTTAACCATTAGTAATTGAAAAAACACCACACAGATGAAATATCACCAATGTATTTTGGGAGACATTCTTTTGAGAGCAAATACATGCCTCATGGGCTACATTATTGTTCAAAAGAAACTAGTTTTTTACTATTTTTTCTTATAGGGGTCTGTTCGAATGTTTTGAAAATCCCATTGTAAATTTATATGATAGGGGAAATAATGAGGAGATTTTAAACCCTTGGTTGTGGTCTTACAAGAGAAGAATCTTGACTCAATGGATTTTAATATTCCATGTCATGAATAGAAACCCATGTTTTTTTACTTTTACAATCAGAGAATCTCGAATAGTAGATATGTATTGATAGTGATTTATATATCAAAGGGATTAAGTAGGTTGAGTGGATGAAGGGTTTCCTAAAAGGATTTGGAATACTCTAAATTTACACTATCATATTATATATGGACTAGTATTGTAAGAGAAATAGGAAATGGTGCAACATAAGTGTAAATAAAACATCATAAAAATATATTTAGGTCCCAATATGTAATGGGAAAATCTTAATCATTAGTTGCATAAACCCTATCATCTGTGAGATAATTTCTATATGTCAACATGAAGTTCAAATCTCCCATTTAAAATTGGATGGGATTGTGAAGAATGATCCATTAACCAATGGAAATCATATAGTTTAAGGTCACATGTGACTGAATACTTTAAATATTTTAAGGATAAATGAGATGAACCATACTCCATAGCATTTATTGTTATGTGGTAAGTACACTGTTGAATATAGTCTAGGGACTTATTATAAGGACTTCATGTTATGTTCTATATAGTCATGTATAAATTATTATTTTATGGAATTTGACATCATGTCGTAAGTACTAGTGTCATATAGTTTGACATTATATGAAAAAGAAAATTTCATCAGATATGGAATGTGAGAAATACTAAAAGCATGTTTCATCCATATATAAATTCTCAAAATCAATAAAATCATACTCTATATAAATTCAAATTAATCTGTAAATAAAATTTACTCTTTGATCATGGGTCCCTAAAACTAGTCACCGGTAATATTATATTCCATAATTACCTCCTTGGGTATCTCATTTCCTAAAATCATAAGTAAATTTTACTATAATAAATAGATAAAGTTCGCCACCACTTGATCATTCTTAAAGGAATAGGCCTTGTTTTATATTTCATTAAGATAAAAATTATCCATATTATTTTATACACTTTATGTGTTCTGCTCATGGTGTTCACATGGATGAAATAAATATTTTTATTTTATAAACTCTATTATCCCCTCATGTATCTACTTCTAAGTCTAATCATGAAAGAAGATGAACTTATTGATTATAAACAATATAAATCTATGGTCAGGGGAGTAATTTAAATGGTCTCCCATATATTCCTCTTTAAATCTCTTGATCAATGGGAATTAAATCAAATTATTCTCCATATAGATGATTATATACTCAAAAACCTTCTTTGGGTTGAAATATTATTACTTTTTTTGTATACCCTTGTTAGGTTAATAACATTGCTTCAAATTTGTACCACATATTACATGATCAGCATGTCCACATGACTGAATTTGAGATCTGGGTGGAAATTTCTTAATCTCAGTCAATATAGGGAAAAATGTTCCATTTACCATGAATGGTACATCAATTTTTCCACTCCAAAATTGAATAACTTCAACTCTCTTGGTCAATGTGTGGTGATCACCAAGGTCGAATGTGTATGGAGTACACCCGATGATGAGGTGGATAATATCAAAATTATAACCTCCTTTGGGGATAGCATAAATCACTCTAAGGAAGGATGTTAATATTGGCGGATGGAATTTAACCACGGTAAAAACATCCATGAATACCCACCAGGGTAGTGATTTAATGAATGGATGATGTTCTATTTTTCTAAACCTATTAGTGGGGGTATTTTTCCTAAAAAACATCAAGAAGGGCAATTTTGTCATGAAATAAATCTGTAATTATATTATCGATATTTTTATTTTATTAATGCAACTGGTAAATCTATTCATCAGTGATATTTGTTTGTATGTCTTTATACGGGTGATGGGTATGCGACATGAAAATTCTCATGCCTTTTATAGAGGTATAATGAGTTTCAGATAATGTGGTTCTAGGTGGGGACTATAATAATTTCTTCCACCATTAATATTTAGTTTATTCTCTATCCAAATTGTGTTTTAAGTCATAAAAAAGGTTGAAAATTACTTCATTAGATACTGGTGGGGTATCTCCATGATCTTATTTACCAATGCTAGAAATAAACGATAAGGAAACCTATTATACCACAAATCATTATATAAGTCTGTGAGTATCCTTATCAAGAGTAAAATCATTAAAAATAGGTAAAAATGATTAAAAATCAATTAAAAACATTTTGGAATAAATAGATTCACTCATTTCATAAAACTATCCATTATCAACATATATTATCATCATTTGAAGAAAAACAATTGAGTGCGGTGAACCCATGATTCTCATTAGATAAGTATCTAATTTTTTGGGATGTTTTATGTGGTATAATTAGGTTGAGAATATCTCATTGTCTTATTTGGTATAATGATTCCCATTGAATTGCATGGATTTTATTCAATTTTTAGGACCATATAGTGATTCTTAGGATATTAACACCTATGTCAACATTGTGTGACTTTCATGGACCAGCGGTTAACATTTCTCTAATGATGGGAACTCTTAAAAATCAATCCGAGATATTCTCAAATAGGATATCTAATGTAATATCAAATTAATGTGGTGTACTAATTCAACCTTTGTGGTTCAAGGAATATTCTATGGTTGAATTGGGTCAGCTAATGGATTCATGAAAAAATAGTCTTGTAAATCATACTGAGTTGTTATGTTTCCCCATAGAAATTAAACATTGATATTCTATAGCTTTTTTATTATGTCCATGAACTGAGAAATTTAATTTTATGCTGATACAGCCTCACTATATTTGAGTTTCAGGTGGTTTATGGATTCTTCCATTCCTTTTCCTTTTCTATTGGCATTATCTTGTCATGTTTTTAGTAATGGAATAATGGAAGGGGATCCCAAACCACGGGATTTTTTTAGATGTTGAATATGTGTTTCTTCCTTTCATACCTTTTTGTGAGTGGAATTAACTAAATATAATTCCTTTTTATCATGTTCTTTAATGGTAATATGTTTTGTATCATCATTCATGTCAAATTTGGTGACATTTACTATAGTAAAACTTGTAATAGAAAACACTAATTTTCATTGATAATGTATTTCTATAATCTAATTATATCCCTACCCACTAGATGATACCCTATATGAAAATGAGGATAAAAATTACCCTATCCTTAGGGCTTCATTTTCTTCTAAGATATTTTATTTTCATCTATATAGTTCAATGGTTCTCATTACCATATTCTCCTGAGTGATGGATGTAGTGGGAAATCATTGTAAGGACCTCCAGGTGAGTTAATTCTCTCCCACATTAGTGAGGGGATTATTGATGTAGTTAAAAAGGATATCCTACTTGATATCTAAATATTCCAGCTAATAGTGGTATATAATTTCACTTAGACTACTATAATTATGTTCCAACAAGCCATAGGGATGTTTTAAAAAGTATATGGTACTTCTTTCAAGTTGCATTGTATTGATGCCCAGATGAGTTCTCTTTTTTTGGTTCCCTAGTTCAGATGATTGATCGTTGAATTATTTAATATAGAATATCATATGGAATTTGGATCATCTGGTTCATGGAATTATTTAATTTATAGAATAATATGGAATTAGGATTATGATCGATCTTGTAGTGATTTAATCTAGAAAATAATATGGAATTGGTAATGATGTGTCATTAATTGGTTAAGTCCCTCTCGGGTAGATTTGGTGTAACTATCTGTACATAAGAGACTTCCTCCCCACTCCATTCTAGGTATGGAATGTAGGCATCTTCATTCTATATAGAGATATAGATTCCCAGATATATTTTTTTATGAGATGGGGGAACCAAACAACTAGTGAGTTGTATTTATTATTTTGGTATTCAAGCCTTTATCCCCTAAAAATTAGTATGGGTTATTAAATGGTTTTAATTATCCCTTAAAGAATGTACTCATGCACTATAATCCTCACTTAAAAATTAAATCTATACCATTTTCTTCCATTCATGGAATGGGTGGAAATTATTATATATTCTAATAAAATCAATTAGGAAAAATCCATTCAAATGGATAGATAGTTGGTTTGAATGGGAACACGAAAACAAATGTTTCTCAAATTAAATATTATCCCTCTCACACTCAATTTAATGTATTTTTTCACAATTGGGGGGGTTGTTGGGGTATTCACAATGATATTTTTTCCTTTACAAAACTCTATCCATTTTCTGGTAGGAAATATTTTTATATGATATCTTCCAAGAAGGTTCACCTCCTCCTCTTCTATGTTTTTTTTTGTTCTTTTATTCTAATTTTATTCTTAATAGAACATCTTTACTCTTCTATTTTACTCCTTTTATATTTCTTATTTGTTTTAGAATTTAAGAGTAAATATGGGATTGGTTTAAAACATTTAATACCTTTTCTTATGAAATCATCACCATAATGACAATACCCACCATGAGAGAGTAACTCTTTTTGTGGTTGCCTGAATTCTTACCTAATTTATTAGTCATTTTGAATCTATGTACTCCCTATAAATCATAAAAATATAGTAAATGGAGTTATCTTTTAATTTTTAAAACACTTGAATAAGTCACACATAGAACATGAGGTCGAATTTGTTTGATTTGTGAGAAAAAAACTTTAATCATTAAATCTATTCAATTTGGTATCAATTTATAGGGTTAAAATATAATCCCTTGAATCAAACCATTCCCATTTCTTGATTCTAGTGCTTTCTTAATTTTAAATTGATCATAATTTTACTTTGGTATTAAAATGAAAACAGGGTTACATAATTGAAAATCGTGATGTAAACTTAGGGTTCATTTGATCAAATCTTTTGGGTAATGTTTTATTTTATTAGGTTCGGGTGTTAAAAAATTCGGGTATCATAATTGAATGGATTTAAAAATAATGTATAATAAAAAATTAATAATTAATGTTAGAGTATATCAGTCAAAATAATTTATACTTTTTTCCTGAAATTATCTTTTTTCACACATTATATATTTCCAAAATAACTCAACACCCCCAATATTTGGTACTTTTTTTTCTTTTTTATTGAAAAATATTGAACTTTTTTTTAATTTAAAACCTCCTAGATAGAATGAACTTGGTAATACCATGTGATAACCTTAGTAAAAAAAACTAAAAATTTTAGAGAATGTGGGACAACACTCCTAAAATTGGTATCATTTCTGGGGAGAAATTTTTATCTTTAACCACATTTAGGTATGTCTTTGTTTGTTAATTTATCAGTGGTTTCTTTTAATATTCTTCCAAATCTTAAATATTCTTCATTATATACCACTTATTTTTTGGACTGTCAATTAAAAAATCATTTTATCATATTATAGTCCAATTATTTTTATTCATTTCCTTCCTCTAATTGATAACACGATCAATCCACGATGTTCATCTAAAAATATACCATTATATTAAATAAAGCATTATGGATTATATAAGAAAATATAGAAATTCCAAAAAAAATAAATTCATCAATTTAATTATTTACATCATTATAATAGTAGTGGTCCTTATAGATTAACATAAACAAAATCAAAATATCCTAAACTAGATGAAACCAACAATAATATTAAAAGAACCATTCGATACATGGTTACACCTGATGTTAATTTTAAACCAATCGATATTTCATAACCAAATCATGAATTTTACTTTGATCTAAAATATATTTTATTAAAATTCTACCTAAATTTCATGGAATCTTTGGTGAGGATCTCAAAATAACTTAAAATAATTCAATGTGTTTTTTCAACTTTGAAGCCATGGAATGACTCTAAATACCGAAAAAAAATTAATATAATTCCTATTTTAAATTTATATAACCATAAAATATTATATATTTTACATACAACCTAAATATATTAAATTTTGATATGATTTGAACTGCTTTTTATAGAAATTCATTAAATTATCAACAAAAATAACAACTCAAATGGAGGTCTTGTGAATTAATAAAATGAAAGGAGACTCATTGTATGGGTACTAGGAATAGTTCAAGAAGTTGTGTGAAATATGCATGTATCATAAAATATTTGGGAAATTACTTATGTAATAGTTTTATGAAGGTATCACTCCCCTTAATTTTAGTATGGTTTATGTCACGGTAGAGGAATCATTGATTGAAAAAAAACAATGGATGTTTGGGAATTGATTAAGAAGATGGTATAAAACTCCCAACAAGTTTACAATAAATATAGAGACCCTCTATTTTCATAAATTTACACACCATCAAATTAGTGGAATACCTAAAACACTAGGAAAGTAAACTCCTATTGAATTTATTAGTCTAGTGCCTTTGGAAATATGAAAACATGAAAACTAGTACATAAATGAGTTACATTATATCTCATTAGGTACTTCTTGATTAGCACCATTCTTACACACATAAAACATGATACATATCTTCATAACCTGGGAAATGAAATATTAAAATGGGTGATCTCAAATGCTCAATAAGTGTAAACAATAGATACATGTAAACATAAGCATTAGTATAGGGGTATGATATTGTGATCATGAAAATATAAGATCATACCTTACATATCAAAGATCATAAACAAGAATCATGGAATAAATATTGGAAGTTAATAAGAAATGAATTATATTTAAATAAAAACATTATCCATGAAATCATAACATACGAATAAAAATGGAATTATGTAATACATATAAGCATATAATATGATTTTCATAGTAGTCATGGCATCGCAGCTAAGTCCATCTTAGAAGAAGAATCCCATTAATAAACCAGGTTCATTCCCCATTCTAGCCTTGTATTTCTAAAATGGGTTAACTCCTCATTCCATCACTGTATTACTAAACTAAGTTAACTACTTGTTATAGCCATGTAATACAGAACCGAGTTCATTTCTAATTTTAATCATGTAATACTATATCGAGTTTATTTTTCATTCCATCCATGTCTATCTCATGAGATATAAATCTTTACACAATTAATTAGAGGGAGATATAGGTCCCACCCATCTCATAATGAAATCATATATACATGGGACAAAAAATCATAAAAAAATCATATCATAACCCATGAAATGAAATGGGTATCATAAACATGTAATCATATTATAACCCATGTAAAATGATACAGGTATCATAATCATTTCATCAAAATCATAAGCTGTGAAAGAGAAATGCATTTCATAAACATATAAACCATAAAAAATAAATGGGATTCATAAAGACCATGAAATTAAGATTAACCCATTTATAGAAAAATATGAATGTAACCTTGAGATCATTTTATATAAATTCATGACTAACGTAAATGTATGTCATCTTAAATGAAAAATAATTTTGAAATATCTTTCAAAAACGTTTCTTGAGGAAAAAATATTTTCTTATTTGAAAAGGTATTTTTTATACCTAAAACCATTTGGAAATAACTTTATTATAAAATACCAGAAATATTTATAAAGAAGACTTGAAATAATTTTGAAAACCTATGTCCTGGAAAACATATAAAATAATCTTGAAAAACTTTTTCATTGAAAACTTATAAAAGGATCTATAAAATGTTTTTAAAACCATTTTATTTGAAAACATAAAAAATAATATTTAAAAAAATTTGATGAAAATGTTTCTTGAAAATTTATAAAATTTTATTGAAAATTTTTTGAAAACCATTTTCCTTGAAAACTTATAAAATAATCTTGAAAAAATCTCAAAAACAATTTATATTGAAAACTTATAAAATAATCTTGGAAATATTTTGAAAACAAAATTCATTTAAAATCATTTTTTTAAAATTTGAACCTTTTAAAAATTCAAATAATGCTTCAAATAAATAAATGTGGGTAAATCTATACATGTCGTACAAGGTAAAAAGAATATGAATTTTATTAGGTAAAAAGGTTAGAAAAGTGCCTTGTTTGGAATGAAACAAGGAGATTCCTTTGAAAATATTGGTAAAATACAAAACATGTAAAAGATATTTTAATTATTATAGTATAATAGTATAATATTCTATGAAACCATTTTCTTAAAACTTAGATTTTATGGAATAAATATTTTTGACTGAAGAGAGCATAAAGTCGGGATATCTTAAAAATTATTTCTTAACTAAATTATGTACCAAAGAGTAGAAAAATGGTACAAATAAATGAATAAATCCTAAATAACTATAGTATAATAAATTTAATGAATGTTCATGAGATATGTATCATAATATTTCATCAAATACTCATAAACGTTATCAATCTCGAAAAGTGATGACATTGTTTAAATAAAATCTTACCACTCGGAAACTTTGAATCATACTCACCATATAAGAAAATGAAATTAAATGAAGCTTAAAATATCATTAAAATAAATATATTCATGATATAAAATTTCAATGGTAGTATATACACCTCATGAAAAATTATAGGTGCATAACATGGCTTGTGTCTCAAAGAAAGAAAATTGAGACAAAATTACTTTACCGATTTAGTAACCTTTGAAGCATAAATCCCGTGATAGAAAGATCATTAAATTAATGTTTAATTACCCATAATTTTAAATATAATAATGATATAATACATCTATAGTAATTATTAACACCACACTAAAGTAATGGGAGGAGAATAAAGCATGTATCTCACAAAAATAATATGTGAGATGAAATTCTCTTACCTTGTGTCTTGACTCTCTTCATACACATAAAATATTATTTTATAATAAATGAAAGTTTATTATAAATATTTTACAGAATAATATTCTTAAATCCAATACCATATTTTTTTATGACCTTATATTACTCGGTTCTTAATAATTCAATGTTAAGGTTTTACTTCAGGTAATATCCTCTTTGTTCTTCACATGTGTCTTAATTATTTATATCTTTGGACCTTATACTTATATAATGATTTATAGAATGTAAATAATGATATAAATATCATCTATATTAAGTATTTTTTTATTATAATAATCAATAGGATATAGAATTTTGAAATGGAATACACCGTTCATGAAATGGTAGGTAATATGTATGCATGAACGTTGTTTCTGTTTTATTATCGTATTGGAAGAAAACAAGTAAATGACTTAAAGTATATATATATTTATATATATCATTTTTTCAGTAGAATTATTATAACATATATATCATATATTTTCAATAAACACATCCTCAATACATTTCATGTAGTCTGTGAATGAATCACATCGCTTTGAGGGGCTATAGTTCACACTTCCTCAAACGAAATTATTGTATTTAGACCAAATAGATTGTGTAAATATTTCTATTGAGAAATGATTAAAGAATATTAAAGATATAATAAATATAATACATAACATATATAAACATAGTTTCTATAATAATATCCACCATGATAGTTCGTAAAGGAAAAAATGAACAATCATTGTTTCGTGAGGTGATAGTTCGTTGTACAGGTAAGTAGTATTCCCATTAGCCATTAGATGGAAGTGTGTGTTATTGTAGGTATAAAAATTATAATAAAAACATACCAATATATTTATGATACTATTTTTTATATAATCATGGAATAATAATATTTTAGGGAGTGGAGAATGAAAAATAAAAGAAAGGAGTTTAAGGGAGGGTGTTACCTCTTAATCGGGTAAATCCTTTTGGTTTGTGCCCAAGGGCTTCCCTAGAATACTTTCTGAAAAAAAGGAGAATTAAAGGAGTAAGTTATAGTTTTTGGGATTATATTTGTGTATATATTATCTTAACCTCAATGGTTTGAGAGGTTTGAAGACATGGAGGAGAGGATGCCTTTTTATAGTGGAGGAGGAGTGGTACTCCTATAATATTTTGACAAAGGAATTCCATATAGGTTCTTAACTTGTGAAGTGGATCCAATAATGTAAAAAATTAAATAAAATGGGTTATATGGTAGAAATAGTTCTATCCATTTCATAATGGACAAGTTTTTATGTCGTTTTGGGTCTTAAATTCAAGGTTTAGTCCTTAGTTAAGCTTAATTTTACGTTTATTGACGTAATTAATTTTAATTACATTCAATACTATTTTTGGTAAAAAACTAATTTGACCATATTATACATTATAAATTATTAGGATTCCAAATATGGAATATATTTTTTCAAATTCAAATAAGATAATTGGAAAAAAATAATTTAAATTTAATCCCACTAACGGGACGACCCTGTAGGTTTTTACTGTAAAAATGATCAAAACTGTTCTATGTTTTTATATCTAATTTCAATGTAAAATTTGTTCTAATGAAATAAATTGGATTAATTTATAGAAATATTATCTAATTAAACTTTTAAAACAATTTAAAATATAATTTATCCTTATAAGTAAATTATATTAAAAATTATTTTTGAACTAAAATTCAGTATTTTTCACTATTCGTTAAAAAATAAAACTTCCCAAAAAAATACCAATAATTTACCCTAGAGTAATTAATATTATCTTATATAAAATATGAAGTTTATTTTTATATTTAAAATTTATAAAATTTCTAATAATGGATTTAAAAATGGGTTTTCCATTTAAAGGATGTAAAACTACATTTATGAAAATAATATAGGTTTCTAAACATAAAATGGGGTTTTTTATTTTATTATGTTTATAAAATCTAATGAATTAAAAGAAATAATATTTTATTGAATATATAAAATATATATTACATTAAATTAACTCAGAAATTTTATTTAATTCAATTTATTATGATAAAACATCTTTGTGACCAGAAAAATAATAATATTTTCTTTTATATTCAGTCGGTATTTATATTCATTTGTATTTAATTGGTAACATATGAATTCATTTTATATCTTTATAAACCATATATTTTCATAAATTAGTTAATATTATTTATAACCACTAATTTAACAGTTATGTTTTATCTTATTATGTTAAATAATAGCATTTTAATGATATACTATTATTCGGTAAAACTCAGTCTTTCATGTTATACAATTTATCAAGGAAAGTCATTGTTGTGTGTAATGCAAGATAACTTTTGTTTCCCATGTAGAGAAAGATAAAATTTAATTTTTTTAGTCCACAATTAAGTTGTTGTTTCATATAATTTAAGCCAAACATACTACATTAATTTAAAAATAAATTACTTTCAGTGTTGTGTGAAATTAATAAATATCAAAACGGTTAAATTAAATTGAAAAAATAATTCACAAAATCTTGGGGTGTTTCATTCGACCCCGCTTAAAATTAATTTCTCCCTCAGTATTCATTTAGGTTATCAAAAATTTAATATTTCAGTGTTTAATTCATATAAATCCACTTTTAAAAATGAATACTAAAACTTCCCTTAAAAAGGGAAAGTTGGAACTGTAACAGTCACCCAAAGTAACATATAACCAAGTTTTATATAGGAAAACATAGGTTGGAAGTGAATATTGAACATAGAGTAAATTTATAAATATTAATAGGGAGTTATTGAGGTCATAAATCACAAACAATTGAATGATCAAAGAAAAATTAAGGGCCATAGAGTTATAAATTTGTGGTGATTTAAAAGGCCATCAGTTTAATAAAAATTATGGTATTATAAAAAAACACTTTTTTATTATTGACCTAACATTGAGTAATCCTTTTATAGAACAATAATATAAGAAAATATACAAACTTGGTATATTTCAATAAACAAAATTTCATTCTTTAGTTGTATGTTTATCTATTTTAGATTCATTAATTACATCAGGAAATGGATGTCCAGAAATTAACTTTGATTCCTGAAGTACTAAAATTCACTTTTAATAGATACTAAGGATTATAAAAGATTTAAAATAATACTTATTTTTCCTTGAGTATTATTCAAAATCAATATCATTAATACATTAATCTATAAACATAAAAGTAACTCTACTTTTTCATCATTAATATTTATTCAACAAAAATAATTACATATTAACTTGGACTACGCGTAGGCTAGTGGTAGGCATGAAACCCATATTGCCCTTTGCTCATGGGTTCAATGACCATGGCTATGCTAGACTTTATTGTTTGTCACCTTACATCCATGATATCCCACACTAATATAATTTCCACAATAAATAAGATGTACATCCTTGAAATAAGGTTAATCACTCAATATCCTTTTAACTGAGGTTTTTAATCTAAAATCATTTCATAAATAATTCCTCCTAAGTTTAACTTAAACATTTCATTAATGGTTAACCATATAACCCTTCAGAAAGATGAAAATAAAAATAGCAGAAATATAGTCATGAAATCATCTTAATATTCATCCCTTATGTATCACAAAGTAACTATTGGTTGTTACATTCCAAACATGTGAATATCCGCATTGTCTATTCTCTTTAAATAGGTAATTACCATAAATATTTATTGTGAACATGCATGTTTCCTTATTCCAAAGTATATTGGATCAATTCCTTAAATACAAAAATGTTGTAAACTTCATCAATGATAGCATAAACCACCCATCAACAAGTCCTTACTTAGTTAAAAGGTAATGAGTATCATCCAATTTACATATTAATATCCCAAATATCATTATTCAAACAAAACTATCTTAACATAAATAACATATTAAGGTTTATATTTCCTTATCAAAAATATCACCTTGTCATTAAATCACTTTAACAGTCCATGAGAAACATTCAAAATAAGCTTTTAAATACCAAAAAACATCAACATAACAATCCTTATATATTTCATCATTAATATAACATAATTATTTAATACAAGTACATAAAAACATTGATTATTATACTTCATACATAATCCATAATAATTCTACCTCATCCTTTTATTTAATACCTCTTTCCTTTCACATTTCATATGTAGTCACTTCATCAATAACAAAACCATTACTCATACCACATTGATGTTTCTCATTGTAATATTTATTATTTGGACATTGAGTTACATAATGACCATTTATTCCACACAAAAAACACATAACATTTGATGATAGATTAGGGAGGCCAATGTTCTCATCCATTTCATTAACTAAAATCTTCATTTTCCCCTTGTAGTCACTTGATTTTTGTTCTTATTTTGCATGTTCAAAACACCTTCCTATTCCTATAAGATATTCATTTAGGTGATTCTTTCCACATTCACGACACAATGGAAACCAAATATTATTTTCTCCATGGTCTCCATTGTTCGAACATTCAGCAAAATCTTTATTTCCATTCCTTGGTGAATTTGAGAGTTGGTTAAGGTACATGTTTCTGATCATGTTTCATTAAAATAGATTAGGAATGATAAAAATATCCTTCACTCTAGTAATCAACCCTTTTGATTTCTCATAAACATATTTTCCATTGTATTCATCATTAATCTAGTTTTTTCTAGTTCCCTTCATTGACTAAAACCAGGAAGAATTGAGTATGAATAATTATCATAGTAAGGAATCACATAATCATGAAAACCACTTATATAATGTATAAAATATGAAACATTCCTTAATCTATGACACCTTAGGTTTGTTCTAGGTTATTTATAGACAACTTATATTTAAATCCTTCATGATGGTTTGTGAAGAGTTTATGAATTTCTAAATCATATCCCCTGGTAATGTCAAACTATGTGTGCAGCAAGGCCTGTTGTTATGTACTAAATTACCCCAAGTCGGGCCTGGGACATATTGTAAGAGTTATTACCCCTAGGTACATTTGTTCCAGATATACATACACTTAATATACCTATATTGGGATGTATTTCTCTAAAACCACTCACTCTATCCATCTCCAAAATTCCAAGACATTTTCATAAATGTTGGTTCATCCTTATAGTTATCCTTAGATATATCCCTAGACATATCCTTCTAAATACACCAAGGGATCTCACTAAAGTTTTACCATAATAGTTTCCAAAGGTTAACTAAACCTTTTATCTGATACCAACTATAGTGACCCTCACTTTTTATATAGTGACACTACATAACATTTGCAGAATAATTAAAACATTATGAAAACAGATACCCAAAGACCTTATTATTCTAGTGAATTTAAAAACATTGAAACATTAACTTTGGTATGTAAATGAGCTAAATTATCTCCCACTAGATACTTATTGACTATAACCCTTCTTAAACACATCAATAATGATACATATCTTCATAAGATATTGAAGGATACATAAAAAGGGGTGATCTCGGATTCTCAGTAAGGGTAAATGATAGTGACATGTAAGTATAAACATGAGCATAGGTTTATCATATTGTGATCTTGAAAATATAATATCATTCCTTTTATATCAAAGATCATAAATATAAATCCTGGAATAAATATTGGATGTTCATAAGACCTGAATTATAGGAAAATAAATAAATAATCCATGCAATCATAACATAGTAATAAAACATGGAATTCTGGAAGACACATAACCCTATAATATGATTTCCATAGTAGTCAAGGCATCACTTCCATGGCCATCTTAGTAGATTAAGTCCTTTAATGAACTGAATCATTCCTCATTCCAACCTTGTATTAGTGAACCAGGTTCACTCCCCATTCCATCCATATATTACTAAATTGATTTCACTCCTCATTCTAGCCTTATAATACTGAACCAAGTTCATTTCTAATTCCATTCATGAAATACTACACTAAGTTAATTTCTCATTACATCCATGTCTATATCATGAGATATAAATCTATACCCATTTAATTGGAGAAATATATTGGTCCCACCCATCATAATTAAATAATACATACATGTGACACAAAGTAATAAAAAATAATATCATAACCCATAAAATTAAATGGGTATCATAAACATGTAATCATATCATAACTTGTGGAAACAGGTATAGGTTTCATAATTATTTCATCAAAATCATAACTCGTGAAAGAGAAATGGATTTCATAAACATATAACCCCTAAAATAGAAATAGGTTTCATAAAGACCATGACATTAAGCATAACCCGTTCTGAGAAAGAATATAAATGGAACCTTTATATCATTTACTAGAAAGTCATTAGTAACATCAACAAATGTCATCTTAGATGGAAAAAAATTGAAATATATTTCAAAAATGATTCTTGAGGAAAATATCCTTCCTTTATGGAAAAGTATTTTTAATACATAAAACCATTTGAAAATAATTTTCTTAGAAAATACCTTTAAAAATTATAAATAACACTTGAAATCATTTTGAAAACCTTTTTCCTTGAAAACCTTTTGAAACCCTTTTCCCTTGAAAAATTATAAGAGGATCTTGAAAAAGTATTAAAATACATTTTCTATGATGACATGTAAAAGAATCCTAAAAACATTTTGAAAAAAAATCCCTTGAAAACATATAAAAGGATATTGAAAATGATGTGAAAACCATTTTCCTAGAAAACTTATAAAAGAAGCTTAAAAACATTTTCAAAAAAAATTCCATCAAAACTTATAAAAGAAGCTGGAAATCATTTTGAAAACAATTTTCCATCTAAATTACTTTTAAAAAAAATTATTAAAATTTAAATTTTTCAAAAATAAAAGTAATATTCAATTAAATTATGGAGGGTAAATCTATACATGTCGTACAAGGTAAAAAAATATTCCTTTTTCATTGTAAAAGGGTATGAAAAAATCCTTATTTGGAAAGCGACGAGAATATTGCATTGAAAAAATTGGTAAATGAAAAAAATAGTAAAAAATTATTTTAATGATTATATTAGAATAATATAATATTCTTGGAAACCCTTTTTATAAAACATGGTTTTGATGGAATGCAAATGTCTGACCAAAAAGAGGATAAATTTGGGCTTTCCTAAAAAAACTTTCTTAAATATATAATGTACCAAAGAGTATAAAAATGGTACCAATATATTAATAAATCATGAATAACCATATAAGAATAAAATTCATTAATTTTATTGAGATATGGATCATAATATTTAATCAAAGTAAAAATAAACATTATCAATCTTGAAAATCAATGAGATGGAATAACAATGGCTCCCCATTCGCCTAGATCCCACCCCCGTCCTCTGCTCTCTCCCTCCTTCTAGGGTTTCGGGAGGCTCCCGGCTACGTCAACTCCTTCTACCCCTTCTTTGGCCTTCTTCGACCTTCTTTAACCTTCTTCGCTCCAGGTTCTCCCCCTTTTCTTTCCCTTCTTCCCAGTGAACCCTCCCTTATAGGGTTCCCTTCTTCCTAGCTCAGGTCCTCCAACCCCATCTTCTCCTCCATCTAGGTTTCTTTCCCCTAGAGATAGTGATCATCTTTTCCATTCCCAGATTTTCATTTTTCTTTTTCTCGATTTGATTTATTATTGTTTCTATTTCTCGGTTTGATCATCCTTTAGAGATATAGGTTTCCCCCTTTTTCACCTTATTCTTCCTCTCCTTTTGTAGTTATTCTTTTCCTACTATATGCACCGACCCTCTAAATGTTATTGTATTTCCTCTTTTTGAATCCTTCTTCTTCTTTTCCTCATTCCTATTAGGTTTTTTGGGTGTCTGTTTCAGCCGGTGACATTTTGGTGGTTTCACGCTTTGGTTTCTGGTTCATTGAAATGGTCTGATATTGGATTTTTTTTGTTCATCCTGTTGAAGAAAATGTCTGCTATAGTTTGATGATGAGTTTTATGTGGGTTTTCTAGTGCTGGACATGTCATGGATTGTTGTGGAGGTCTAACTGCATCTACTCTACTCTAGCCTCCAGATCCATTGATCTATTCGAGGTTGGTAGGGTGACATGGTTCTGATGAGGCATTGGGAGGTGTTCATGGGAGTAGATTTTCTTCGGACATTGATTTATGTGTCAATTTGTTTTAGATATTTTCTTTGGTGATGAAAATGGTGGTGCGCGAAGAGGTTATTCAAAGATGTTCGAAATTTTCGCTTGCAAGGTTCTATCTAGTCGCACTCTTTGTGATCTTTTTCTAAATGAGGCAGATGACACTGGTTTGTGTGATATCTTCAATTCGAAAATTTGAATCTTGGTAGGTGGTATGTGGCTAGATCTTTTTCTTTTCATGGTGGAAGGTTGTCTGTTCTAACTGTTTTGGTATCTGTGTTTAAAATTTGAATTTGGTATTTTGAATGGTCTATTTTGTTTTAATTTTTATTATGAGGTTCCCACTAACCCAAAAAGTGGTTTATTTAGAAAATTAAAAAAAGTATTTGGAAGGAAAATAAATGAGATTGTTTAAATAAACTCTCCCAACTTAGTTACATTGAACCATACTCTCCATGTATGAAAATGAAATTACATTAATATTGAAACATCATTAAAATAATTATATTCATGATATAACATTTCAAATTTATTATATACACCTCATGGAAAAATATATGTTCAAAACATGGAATGTTTCTCAAGGAAATAAAATTGTGACAAAATTACATTACCGATTTGGTAACTTTTGAAAAATAAATCCTGTGAAAGAAATAACATAAAATAGATATGTAAATACACATGATTTTATGTTTAATTATCATATAATACATACATGTGCAGTATACACAATACACAAAAGGAATGGGTGGTGAATAAATCATTTATCTCATGAAAATAAAAAAGTGATATGAAATTCCCTTATCTTGTGTCTTGAATCTATTCATACACGTACAATATTATAGTATAAGAAATTTAAGTATATTATAAATCTTTTTCAGAATAATATTATTATATCTAATACCATATATGGTTTCTTTATGACCTTATATTACCCGTTTGTTAACTAATCTATGTTATGGTTTTACTTTGGGTAATATCAACTCTGTTCTTCTCATGTGCCTTAATTTATTATATCATTGGTCCTTATACTTATATCATGATTTCTAGAATTTAAACCATGATATTAATATCATTTATATTTAGTATATTTTAAATATAATAATCTATATGATATAGATCTACAAAATAGAATACACTGTTCATGGATACGGTAGGTCGTACGTAAGAATGAATGTTGCTTCTGTTTAATTATCATATTGGAAGAAAGAGAATAAATGACTTATAAGTATCTATATACATATATATATAATTTTTATACTAGTATTATTATATCATATATATTATATAATTTCAATAAACACGTTTTTTAATATATTCTATGTTGTGTGTGAATGAATCACATCACTTTGAGGGTGGTAGTCTACACTTCCTCAAACAAAATTATAATATTTACACCAAATGGAAAGTATAAAGTTATGTGATTTAAAAGGATTAAATAAGCTTAAATACGTAATAAATATAATATATAAAATATATAAATATATTTTCAAATATAATTTCCACCATGATAGGTGGTAAAGGAAAAAATGAACAATCATCATTTTGTGAGGCGGTAGTTCACCATACATGTAAACAGTATGTTTGTTTCCCATTATATGGATGTTTGTGTCAGTATAGGTCAAACCATTATCATAAAAAAATCCCAATATATTTAGGACATTTTTTATAAAATCATTTAATAATAATATTTAAGGGAGTGGAGAATGAAAATAAAATAATGGAGTTTGAGGGAGAGTGTTGCCTCTTAATAGGGTAAATACTTTTGGTTTGTACCAAAGGCCCTCCTTGGAAGACATTATTCTAAAAGGGAGGATTAAAGGATGAATTTATTTTTTTGGGAAAATATTTGAGTAGATATTTTCTGATACTAAGTGGTTTTAGATGTGTGTAGAAGTGAAGGAGAGGATTCCTTTTCATAGTAGAGGAGGAAAGACACTCTTATAATATTTTGACAAAGGAATTCCATACATGTTTTTCACATGTCATGTGGATCTAATAATAGAAACAATTAGACAAAATATATTATAGGTTCATAATATGTCCATCCAATGGATATTTTATATATTTCTAGGTTATTTTGGGTCTTAAATTCAATGTTTAGTCATTAGTTAAGTTTAATTTTACCATAATCGATCTAATTAATTTTAATTACATTCACAAATATTTTTGATCAAAAACTCAGTAGAAATTATTATAAATTATAAATTATTATGATTACAAATATGGAATCCATTTTTCCAAATTTCAATCATAGAAGTGGCAGAAATTAATTTAAATTTAATCCCACTGATGGGATGACAGTAGGGGTTTTTACAACAAAAATGATCAAAAGTTTTCTAAATTTTTATATCCAATTTAAATGTAGAATTAGTTATAATAACCTACATTGGATTAATTTATAAAAAATTTATCTAATTATACTTTTAAACTAGTTTAAAATATTATTTAATGATACAAATAAATTAGGTCAAAAATAGGTTTTGAACTAAAATTTAGTATTTTTCACTATTTATTAAAAATGAATCTTCATAGAAAAATACAAGACATTTACCCTCGCCTGATTCCTATGGTCTGTATTCAAAGAAGAAGTTTATTTTTTCATTTTAAATTTATAAAATTTCCAAAAATTGTATTTAAACTGATTTCTCCCTAAAAAGGCGGTAAAACAACCTTTATAAAAAATATAGGTTTTCAAACATAAAATTATGTTTGTTATTATCATATGTTTATAAAATATATTGAATGAAAGTATAAAATATTTTAGTGACTATATAACATATATATTACATTAAAATAGCTCAATAATTGTATTTAATTTGATTTATTTGGTTAAAATAGATTTGTGTCTAAAAAAATATTTTCCCTTATATTCAATCATTTTTTATATACATTTCTAATTAATTGGTAACTAATGAATTCATATTATATTTGGTAAAACCATATATTTTCATAAAATAGTTAATAATATTCATAACTACTATTTTACTGGATATGTTATATCTAATTATGTTAAATAATAATATTTTAATGGTATACTATTATTCGGTAAAACTCTATCTTGCATGTTCTGTAAACTATCGAAGAAAGTCATTATTTTGTATAACGCAATATAAACTTTTGTTTTACATAGATAAAGCAAAAATTTATTGTGTGTGTAGTGTAATATTGACTTGGTGTTGCATATAACTCAAGAAAAACATAGTAATTTAAAATAAAATAAATTATTTTTAGTGTTTCATGAAATGAAAAAATATAATAAAGGATAAATTAAATAGAAAAAGATAATTCATAGAATCTTAGGGTGTTACAATAAATTTTTAATGAATATAAGGGGATTATATTAGGTGTAAACTTATTCTCTTGAAAATAATTTCATTGAAAAATAGTTAGATGAAGTGATTGTTATGGTGAAACAGATAGCCTTGGTTCAAATATCATCACCACCCACTCTAGTAAGGCTTTGTGGCATTTTCACTACACTAGACCATAAAATAAATTATTTCTCACAACAGAAATAGACAAAGGATAGTGCAGTTGTATTCCTTATAAGATAGTTTCGTCATAAAGAACAAGAACCACTCTAAAATAAGTATGATTTATGTTAAAAAATATATAACCAAGGATATAAAGATCATATATACATGATTTATGGCTCTGGATAACAAAAAATGTAAAACATTACCAATAAGGCTTTCAAAAAACCTAAAGTATATATTAATACAAAGTATATACAAGTCCAAAACATGAAAAATCCCAATATGATGTAGTTTCTTATATGGATGACATATTAAAAAAATTCTTATTCAACTAAATGAGTTGAAGAGTTAGGATAGGAGTTGAGGGAGCTTGTGGTTGAAATATGAATGATTCACAATTCCCTACATAAAATATTAAAAAAGAAATCTTGAAATATACCCTATCAATTACCACACATTAAGGGCATAAAAATAGGTTAGTGAAGTGTTCTTATAAGTTTACTAGTTTTCTCACCAACTAGAGAGATTACTCTATCACTAAAAGTTGATGAGAAAAAAACTAGAAAGTAAGACGAAAAAATATAAATGAGGTACCTTCTATACTAATACCCTTTCTATTTCACTTGAAAATAACTAATAATATTCCAAATTAAGAAATGAAAAAAAAATACGTTGGTAAAATTCTAGATATTTGAGATAAACTTCACACTTTTATAAGACTTTAATAATATCTAAATATATACTACATTTTAGAAAAAAAACATTTTACCAACCTAAGACGGATCAAGATAAATGAGTGAATCACTAATGGAAAAAATGTGTCAGCACTAAATAAACTAACTCAAGTGATTAAAAAAATAAAAGGGATCCTAGGACATTGACCATCTCATTCAGAATCAGGGAGTTTCAATTCAATGATTCTTTATTTAATTTGGGATATTCAATAAATGTAATGTCTCTCCTTATTATCTCTTATTTATGTATTAGTGAATTGAAACCCATAAGTGTGTTGGTAAAATTATAAAATTTATCTAAAAAATATTCATTCAATGTCCTTCAGGATTTACTTGTTTGGGTAAGTGACATAATTCTTAGTCAGTTAGTGATATTTAATATGTTCTTAAGAAATTTTGTGTTGTGTTTTTTTGAAATAATATAGATGAATTAGTTCTGGTGATGGTGAAAAATACTATGGGAGTGAATTGCTTATAGAAAAAAATCCAATACACTCAAAAATACCATTTCCCACTCTCATTTAATGATCATATGCTATAGATACTTATATTTGGACACAAAACTATTCATTTAATTAAATACCTAGTTTTTTTCTTCTTATTAATTGAGAGGAATAAAATAATTCCAATTCACTTATATATTTGGTACAATGCAGTACCAAAGGATTCCATTTTTTCTTGATAATACCCTAATTACTATCTTGAGATTCACGGTGAGTTTTTTTATTTTCTTGATACTTGTATAAAAGTATTTATGGATTATTTTATTATGTATGATTTCCCATTTTTTGGGTGTCTCTTGAGGATTGGTAAAGTGTTTCATCCTTTAATTGAGAGAAATCTAGTTTTTAACACTGATAAGTGTTATTTCATGGTTTATCATGCCATTGTACTAATGTTTGTAGTGTCAAAAAATGGAATAGTTGATGATAGATGTATGGTAGACATTATTTCATCCTTTACATATCCTATATCTGTCTATGATGTTATATCTTTCCTAAGAAATACATGTTTATATAGATGCTTCATCAATTATTTTTTTAATATTTATCTTCCCTTATAAAGATTACAACAAAATGGTTTTTATTTGGTGTTGGATGATTCATTAATGGTTTCATTTTATGAGTGGGAATAATGTCTCACCATAGTAACAAACATGTATTCCATGTGATGGAAACTCCCATTTAAGATTATGTGTGATGATTTAAAACTCAAAGTTAGAGAATTCTTATCTTAAATAGTTGACTGCAGTTCCCATTTTATTATCTATGTGTTTAGAACATTTGATTTAGCAAAGTAAAACAACAAAATAAGGGTAAATTAGCTCCATTAGTAATAATTTCTTTAACTAAATTTCATTTATTAGGATCTAAAGTGATTTTTTCACAGATCATATGCCTATGAGGTACCTACTAAAGAATCCCATTGAGATGTTGGTATAAATTCATGGATTCTCCTTCTTCAAGAGTTTGACCTTGATATAAGGGACAATAATGGGTTATAGAACATTATAGTTTACAACATGAGTATGATAAATCACATGTTGGAAAATGATCCCATAAACCAGGTACCAATTCATGAAATTTTTATTGATTATCATCTAAATGTTATCTTAAGAATGCATCCTTGATATACTTATTCTGTGAATTACACTATTGCCTTTTAAATTATTGGAAATATAAATAAATAATAAGTTGAATAATATAATAATGAGTGTAATGTTTTATGTGTGAGATGATTCTTACCTTTAGTGACTTTATAAAAACTAGGTTATATGTATATGTGTTTCTGATCATGAGTTTGAGTATTTTTATGGATTTTTTCACACACATGATTTTTTGGGACATTTTGGACCCCAAAAGAAAAAATAGGAAAGTCTTGAACATGAATTATATTGGGTTTCCTTATTCTATGATGAATATTTGTTTTGAAATTCATGGTCATGTTACCATTATACTAAAAAAAATTCTAGGAGATTCGAGATGCCTCAATAATCCATATTTATTTATGAGATATTTTATATATAAGGAATTAATTTTATGGATCAATTTATTTTATTTTTTAGTTTCTTGTAAATTATTATTATTTATTATGTTATAAAATTAAGGGAGAATAAGGAACGTAGTATTGATTATTTTCATGTCATAGTGGATTTTTTTAGGTCTTAAATTTTTTCTTGTTTTTTAGTACCGAAGGCTATCATCAATGATCAAGAGTCAAAATTTTGAAATTATAATCTGTCTTCACTTATTTGGATTTATGGTATGATCCAAAAATTAGTAAAACCATACCAACCCTAAATAAATGGCTTCGTTGATGTTTCAAATCAAGATATAAATTTTATATTATCGAAAATGATGAAACTAAATTGTAAGGATTGGATAAAGAACTTTAATGATTATTTATGGGAGTATAGGATTTAATTCAAATCACACATTGGCATGTCTCTCAACCAGAATTTTTTTGGGAAACCATTTCTTCTTCCTATAGAGGTTGAGCATTGAGAATATTCTATACTACAGAAATAAAACATAGATTTAACCCATGATATATAATTAAAGAATATATAAATTAAAGATCCTAAGAATATTTTATTGTCACATAATATAATTTAGTTATATATCAAGAAATATTAAAATCATATCACGGTATGTGACCTAAAAATATATTTTTTTCAAGAAGAAAACGTCCTCTACACTCCATGATTGTAGCTACTACTGGAGTGTTGAATTCAAGATGGTTAGGACTCTATGTTTTATCTCATGTTTTTATTTATAGTAAAGTGGAGGTCACACATGATGTCATGAAAAGGATCTTTAATGTTAATGGGAAATGGGTGAATCTATACATTGAATAATTTATGAAATATTAAGTTGATGTCAACACATTATACAAGCCCACTGTCACATTATAAGATCAATTTATCCCTTACCTCTCACTTTAATATTCTTTTTCCTAACTTGAATTATTATTTTTAGGTGTATATAACATTTTATAGGGTCACATTGAGGAAAATATAACATATTATATATGGGGGAGGGGATGATGTTTTCAGAGGAATATTTATAATTTTTCTCTTTTGTGTTTTTTGTTCATTCTAATTGTTGTTGTTTCTCAAAAATCAAGAAAACATTAAAACAAAACAACTATAAAAAAATATAAAAAATGATAATAATCTACATCACATATTAATTTCTTCAATGTAACTTATTAAAAATACATGTTTTAATTTTTAAAATCTCATTATAATTATGTTATGAATAAACAATGTTTCGTCACTGGAAGTTCAATTCAATGAAAATAAAAGTTGGTAAAAAATTATGTTTAATTTTATCATTATAAAAAATTGGTATTTAGACACAATTATCAATAGGGGTGTTGTGGGAAAATTTTCTTTTAATATCACCACAAAACTTCACCCTAATCAATAAATTTTAATTTTCATAACTAATTAAATGTATATTAATGTTAAGTAATTTTTTAATCATAAAATAATTGTCCTTCAAAACACTAGTTTCTATAATGATTAATTTCATTACTAAACTATATTGACCTATGTGTGTGTACCTGATATCAAGATATTGTATTGACTCACAAAAATCAATCCAAAAACCAAAAAAATTATAATAAGGATGGGAATGATGAAATGTACAACGTATTGGGAAATTTAGGTCTGGAAAAAAATGTATGAATTCTAGGAATAATTAAGTTAGTTGGTTTTTTAGTTTTATTAAAATGTATATAGAATAGTTTTAGTGGATTAGAACAAGGTATGTAAGAATTCATGTAAATATGTTAAATAAAAAGAGGATATATAAATTGAAATGATTGGTAGATACACACTTGGAAAATTTATGGAATATTAGAATCATAAATATTTTTAACAAAATTAGTGTCATTGATTTTATAAAAAAATTTATTAAATAAATTTATCAAATAGTTTACTTCATATTTTTGAGATTAAATTATATCTATTATTCTTTCATTATACATATTTTCATCATGGATTAAAAATTGTCGACATGCATCATTTTCTGGATTACATGACATGTTAATTTTCTAAAATGTTTAAAAGGGTAAGTGTGGGAGAATTAATTATATATGTTTCTGTAAAATATTTTTTTGATAATAAATGATATAATATCACTCACATTGATTTTTATTTGAACATTTAATGGATATTTTTATTTTGTGCTTGAATTTTTAAATTATTTCAAAATTATATTTTCCCCATTTTAGATTCACTATAGTATTTGAACTGACGTGTTAACCATTAAAACATGTAAACTTTTAATAATTTATAAATCCAATTAAAACAAATATAGTGGTAGTAGGGTATATATCCCAAGGGAAGGCTAAAATTGTGTTTTAGTAACAAATTTTTCAAAAAAAACTCCACTGTAAATAGTGGACTAAATTTATTTTTAAATTTTTGCTTTTTTATTTTGATGAGAGATGATAATGATGAAGAAATTACTTTTTAATAGAACTAATTGATAATGGATAAAATATGACCAAGTAGTGAAGGTGAAAATAGATACATATATTGAGAAAAAAACAATTCAAAGATGATGCCTAATGAATTCATCATGCTATTTTAATAATAAAAGATTCTTCATAGAAATTTTAATTGCATTCACAACCTCAAAAAATTATTTGATCAATCTCCCTCACTAAGAGATTAATCAAAAAAGAAAATTGAATCTTTTAGTTTTCCACTCTAATATACAATAAACTGCAATTGAATTTAAAGAAAAAGTAATCATAAATAATATCTCCATTATTTTCTGATGTTTTTGAAAATAAAATTTGAATAAATTCATCAATGATAAATCTCACCAAAACATAATATAGTTTTAAAATTAAGTATAAGATGTGAAATATACAATTCAGGTTTTAAGAATCAGAATCAACCTCGCTGGTCGAATCTGATCCTTTGATGAAAAAAAATTAGTGAAGAAGGTAAAGAACATAACCAGCAAAAAGAAATCCCCAAGAACAAAGTTCTTATCCAACAATTATATTCAATTAAAATAAATTATTATAATAAAAATCAATTGAAAGAGAATACAATTGAGAAATGATATCCCTTATGAAAAAGTGGTGATATGAAAGTGGTGCATCTCTGCTCCTGGTCTTCAGGCACATCTCCTTCTCCTCCCACTTCTATATTTTCTCAAATATGTCAATGTCCAAGATCTATGTTCCAATGTTTTCTTCTCATTTTTATGTATTCTATTTTATATTGCTTCATCATTTTCCACAAATGTTGACTTAGTTTAGTGCACTTTAAATCACCAAACATGTGGTTTCATCTACTACAATTCTCATCTGGTTAGCAATCCCCTCTATCTTAATATAACCAGATGGTTGGGATGAACCTGGATGCAAATCCAACTCATACCTATATCTAAAAAAATAGAGAATAAAAAGATGTTAAAATAAATATATTTATAAATACAACTTTTATAATATAATTACGTATAACAATAGTATAAAAAATTATTATTTTTATTATTAGTTAAATTGTATAAACATATATATAAATTATCATATATTATTATTATATTTAAATATTAAATAATTATATTTAATTATTTATAAGAATTTATTTAATTTTATTAATATTATAATAATTAGATAAGTAATTATTAAAATTTACTTTTAAAATAAATAAATAGAAATTAATAAAAATATTTATAAAACCTGTTATTATATATTTAAATATTAATATAATTATAAATTATATTATTACATATAAGTTACATTATTTATTTTATATTTAATTATAATTAGATTACAAAAAAAATATTATTTAATTAAGTTGATTTATTTATTAAATTATTATTTTAATTAAATTATTATTATTTTAATTAAATTATTATTATTATAATTAAATTATTATTATAATTTCATTTCTTATTTTATTTTATTATTTCATTTTATTAATTATTTATTTTCCCTCCTCTTATCCAACCTACCCATGGGGGGAGTCTTCCTCCTTCCATCACTCTCCTCCTCCTTGCGAGTATCTACACCAAATACAATAGTGGCTTGGTTGTGGTCATCCTCCTATAGTAGTGGTCGATCCAACCTCAGAAGGGGTTTGGGGCTTCATCCCTAAGCCTCGTTCACAGCCTTCAATATTTGTGGCATCTCGTATTAAGTCGATATCATATACCCTTCTTATTATCTGGAGATGGCCCTGAAAAATATGATATATGGTGGTAAGATGGCCTCAGATTCTACAAATCTAGTCTCATTTTCATTAGATCCATGTATAGTGGAGGTGATCTCAATGGAAGAGAAGGCATAATTGTAGATCTGGAATGGTTGACAGTGGCTCGTCTTCTATTTGGAGTTGGTGATTAGCCTTAGAGGATGACGGCACCTTTTCATGTTTGTTTCAGTTGGGTTTCATTTCTTTCCAGTGGTGGAAAAGACTCCCCATACTACTTATCTAGTTCAATGTTGGGTTCAGGTTCATGTGGGAGTAGATTTTTTATGGTGGATCATTTTCTAGTTTTCTACTAGCAAAGAGTCCATGCTAAAGGCAGTTATGTATGGGAAATACTAATTTTAGAATATTGAGGTTTGTTATGATGGGTACATCAAAATATTCTCCAAGGTCCCTCAACTATGGTACTTGGATGGATCAAAATCAGATCCCATTGGCAGCTTCAATGATAGTAAATCTGGAGAAAGTAAATCAGATATGTTGGCTATAATAGAAGGAGGCTACCCTGGCGGTGGGGTGTTCTGTAGTGGTGGCTGGGGACTCACCATTGGGTTTCCATTGGTGAGTGGGGAATCACCGGTGGATGGATTTACCATGGTGAATCTGTTCGAATAGTTATGGATATGATTAGGTGTCAAACAGCAGGTGTGATTATTGGTAAAGGATGGGAGGGAGCCACCTTTGGTATCTTTCAAATGATGGGTGGTTTTTTTCCAAGGAAGGGAGTCACCGCTAGAAGGATTTCAAATGGTGGGTGATTTTTTTGGAAAATGGGTAGAGGGAACCACAATTGGAATCTTCCCAATAGTGGGTATAATCTAGAGTTTTCCATTTTAATTTGTGGGATAGCACTGGTTAAAATGGTGATGGTGGGTACTCAACAATAGTGGTTCCTATGTAAACTAAAAAATAAAATATTCAATTAAAACAATTTGGAATTAAATAATTTAAAATTTAAAATCTAATTCACTTAATTAAATAAATGAAACATAATTTAAAATTTTAATTAATAAGAATTCAAAACAATTGAATAGTTAATAAAATTAAAAAACATAAAACTAAAAATTAAAAAACTAAAATTAAATTTAAAACTAACTAAAATTAAAAAGAATATAAATTCAATAATTTCTTATTAGATTTATAAATTGAATTAAAAAATAAAATTTAAAAGATTTTAATTATTTATTGAGATTAAATTAACCAATAAAATTGATTAAAGTTAAATTATAATAATAATATAATACTGAAATTAAATTAAAGTTTCAAAAAATTAAATATAAGTGAAATGATAAAATATTTATTTACATAAAAGAAAAAATAAAAACATAAACATAAAATTAATATATTAAAATAATTTTAGAAATTAAATATAAAGAAAAACTAAAAAAACTAAATTAAAATTTTTAATGAAATAATACAAAGCTAAACACATAAATTGATAAATTGGTAAATTAAGCAACTATAATGAAAAATTTGAACTATTAAATAGTAAAAGTCACAATTAGTTAATTAAAACATAAAAAAATTCTAAAAATAAATGCAAAACCAAGTGAATTTAAGGCCACATAAAATTCCCCCACACTTAATAATTGATAGTCCAAAAAGAATTACATGTTGTTTAAATTTAAAACATCATCATGTTTCTTTACATACATCTCAAAATAAAGCATGTCAAGGTATTTAAGAATAGAGGAACAAAAACTGTGAGATAATATTTTCCAAATAAATGTTTAAAAATGTGACTTATCTTAAGCCAAATACCTTTAAAAGATCAACTGAACATAGAATCATTCATTGATAAAAATTTAATGCCTCATATATGAATCCACCAATTGAATTACATCAATTCATGTTCTTGTTCTAATTATAAGAGTGATAAAATGTTATATATAAGTGGTAATAAAATTATAACAACAGACACTTTCAACCATAACTTTATCCTAGGTTCCAAAAATAAATGTATAAAATATTTTTTTCAATCACTTTATTGATACAACTTAAATGATTTTTATACAAGAAAATTTTCCCCATCTTCATATGGAGCTCATTATTCCACCTTAATGAACTTGTTTTTTGAAATCTAGGCACTTTATTGTTTTTTTATTTTTTTTATTTTTTTAAATAATTATCATCCATGTAACTTATTCAAAGCACTATTCATATGCACTTATTTTTAAAGTACTAAGAGATTATAGACACACACATTGTGCCTAGTGTCTCAGATGTTCATTTTGGGTTCTAAATTTCCTATTTTTACTCCAGTTTCAAATGAATTATTAGACTTCGATTTAATTTGGATCTCTAAGGGGATTATTATTATTGTTTAAAATAAAAATTAGTCCCCTAGGTTTGATTTCAAGTTTCCAGTTTCCTAAAGTTATGATCATAACTTCATATATATTTGTCCTATATCACTCTCATTACTAGTTCAAAAACATAATATTCATGAAAAAGGCAATCATCTTCACTCAGAAATCATTCATCCTAAAAAAATCAGATTCAATGTATCCATCAACAACTAGTAAGTTATTATACCTTAAGAAATGCTAATTAAAAGTATTGAACGAATCCTAAAGAACCTAAAATTGTAAAAGAATTTCGAGAAAAAAATTGAAATTTTTTTAACAGAAACATTTATAGGGATGAGGGATTTATGTGATCAATTTCCGGAACATGTTATCTCAAAATAAGAAGACCCTATCCCCCATACATAAAACGATACTTTTTCCTTAAAGTTGAATTCAAATGTAGTGAAAACAAATAGACTTTGAAAACTCAAAAAAATTAAATTCAGTAGTAAAGTGATCAGTTGAAGGGTCACAGTGAATTTCACACAGTATTTTTTCCACAAAAAATATTTTGCAACATAATCACATGCATTTTCATTAAATCTAGAGATAATAATTTTTCAATTAAGTTTAAAAAGTAACATGTAAACAATTGAATACATAGTGAATTTGGTGAATGAATGTTTGAAAATGTGTTTCAATTAGAATTAAAATAGAGTAGAAAAATGATAACTAAACCCACAGTAAAAACAAACACACCCATTTAAAGAAAGACCGCAAGGGCTAAAACCCACAAACTTGATTTCAAATAGTGAAAATATTTAGTAGTGCATAAAATTTTTCAGCATAAAAATACATAAAATAATGATTCCAAAAAATTATGTAATGGTAACTAAAATAATAAACAGAGAAAAATTTAGAGATTAAAATAAGAAACTTCCCTAATTAAATTTTATCTGGTGAGGCTTCACCCATTATCTCCTTGTGATTTGAAGAGAAAATGGAAATTTGTTCCCCTTTTAATCACATCAATAATATCCTTTTCTAAAACCAAATACCTAAAAGACCAATAACTCATACCCAGTAGAAACAAAGAAGAAAAAACATAAGAAAAGAAATACTTTATTCTTATCAAAACAAAAAAACAAATGTAAAAACAAAGAAAAACCATGGGTTGACTCCCATAAAGCACTAAATTTTAAGTCTTCATTTAGTCTTTTTGAGAAAAAATAATAATTTTTTTAAAAGAACACAAATTGTTTTATTTAAATAAATAAAATCATGGGTTACCTCCCATACAGTTCTAGTTTTAAATTCCCCATTTGGACTCCCCCAGAAACTAACAAAAGTAGTTAGGAGGATGTGGTTTTTCATCCATGAACCACCACATGTGTTTATCCCATTTTATTTTTAGGTGAAAATCAAATATGATGGCACCAATACAACTAAGAAAAAACTTTTCTCCCTTTATATCCATAGAAATACCATGAAACCACCCTTTGATATTTGTGTACATGTTGTTATCCCCCTCATATTTTTTCCTGAATTGGTAATTTTTAAACCTAGAAGAAGTGACAAAATTAAATAGAGTGATTTAATGGGTGGGAATAAGTTATAAAATTTTTTCTATATATTTAAAAACCTAAAATATTTATCAAAATGGTTTTGATGAAATTATTTTTGACATAAAAATTCTAAAATAGGTTTATCAAGTAAAATTTTTGATTATTTTTTAATGTTTGAAATTAGTTCAGATTCCTCTTCCACGATTATCTTAGACGTGATAATAAAATTGACTGCCCCAATTTCATATTTAGTAAACAAAATAGTGTCTGATTTATGATCTAAGACATGTAATTAAACCTCCATTTAAACAAATTCCACAAACAAAAAATCACAAACCTCATTTTTATCCACTGTTTGTGTGAAGGTTTCTTAAACCTTGAATAATTCTATATGAAACTTATGGATTTTAATGGAGTGAAAAAACTCCCTAAATTCTAATTCCATGAATTAGATTTCTAAAATCTTATATTGAGAAATTTAATTAATTGAATTTTTACAAAAAATGGTCATAAGGCCACTATTCTGAAATCTAAGTTTTAACTTAGCGTTTTGAGAATCTATCCACTGTACATTTTCTTAAACCACTTTATCAAATTGAGTTAACATTAATACCACATGTTCATGGAGGAACTTATAACAGGTGTTAAGATATAATCCTCTTTATCATAATATTTAAGTAATAATTTAAAAAAAATATTATTGATCACAAAAAAAATGATTTTTTTATTTTTATTTTGAAATTTCTTTTTAGTTATAAAAATAAGTCACATGAATCCCTCCCCAAAAACAACACTGAAAACATGACACATTTATCATTAAAATGTTTCAAAGAGTAATTATTTATCAACCCGGTTAGAACTAATTTAGTAGTAGTGGGGTATCGAACCCAATGGAATTCTAAAAAGTTTTTAAGTAACCAAATTTTCAAAAACAAGTCCACTATAAACATTAGACAAAATTTATTTTTTACTTTTTAATTATTTATTTCAGTGAAAGACAGTAATGATGAGACAATTTTTTTTAATATAACTAATTGATAATAGATAATATATAGACAATAAATGAAAGTGAAAATAGAAATAGATATTGAGAAAAAAACAATTCAATGAAGATGTCTAGGTAATTTAGTCTACTGGTCTAAAAATAATAACTTATTCATAGAAATTTTATTTGAATTCGAAACTTCTTATAAGATTTGATCAATATCCCTTTTCAATAGATGAATCGCATAGAAAAATGAGTCTTGGATTTTTTCACTCCAAGATAAAACAAATTTTAATATAATTTTAAGAAAAATTAAATGAAAAAAATTTCACCAATTATTTCCAATTCCTTTGAAATTAAATTTTAAATAATTTTATACATGATCAATATTTTTGAAAGATGACATAGTTTTGAAATTATTCAAAAGAGTTTCAAAAACAATTTATATTTTAAGAATCAGAATCAACCTCACCGGTCAAATCTGATTTTTTTGTGAAAATTTTTTTGCGAAGTAGATAAAAAAAATAACTAGAAGAAATAAATCCCCAAGAAAAAAGTGTTTCGCCAATAATCATTTTAAATTCAATGAAATTATTGCAGTATGAAACAACTGAAAGAGAATAAAAATGGGAAATGATCTCCCTTAAGAAAAAGTGGTGATCCAGAAGTGGTTATTCCTTCTCCTGGTCCTCAGGTATTTCTACATCTCCTCATACTGCCAGATTGTCTTAAAGATGTGAATATCAAAGATCTCTCTTCTACTATCTGCTTCCCATTTTTATGTCTTATGTTGTCTACTAGTTTTTCAATGTCTACACAAGATGACTTAGTTTGGTATGTTTGAAATCACCAAACATGTGGCTTCATCTATTTCAATGCGCGTCGGGTTAGTAGTATCCCCTAATTGAATATAACTGGATTGTTGAGATGAACCTTGACGCAACTCCCACTAAAACCTGTATAAAAAAATAGAAAAAAAATTGTTAATATGAATATATTTAGAAATATAACATTTATAATTTAATTATGTATAATATTAGTATAAAAAATATTATTATTAGTTAGATAAATTATAAATATATATATATATATAATCATTAAATGTTATTATATTTAAATATTAAATAATTATTTATAAGTATTTGTTTAATTTTATTAATATTATAATATCTAGAAAAGTAATTGTTAAAATTTATTTGGAAAAAAAATAAAAACTCATAAACATATTTATAAAAATTCATTATTATAGTTTAAAATATTAAAATAGTTATAAATAATATGAATACATTTAAATTATAATATTTATTTTCTATAATTGTTAATCAGAAATATTTTTAAAAAATTATTATCTAATTAATTTTACTTATTTATTAAATTATTATTATTATTATTTAATTTGTTATTTTGTTTTTTTGTTTTGTTTTGTTTTATTATTATTTTTATTTTACTTTGTTTTTGTTTTCCTCCTCTTTTACTGAGGGGATTCATTCTCCTTCTTTCTCGGCTCTCCTCCTCGTGAATATCTCCTCCAAATCTGGTGGCTTCTCGGTTATGGTCACCCTCTTTTAATAGTGGTTGATACAAACTTAGTGAGGGTTTGGGGATTCATCCCCAAGCCTCAGTTGTGGTCTTCAGTATTGGTGGTGGTTTTTATGGTGTCAAGATATCAATCGCTCCTCATTCACTTGTGCTAGCTCCAAAATTAACAAGATCCGGTGGTGGTATGACCTCAAATCGTACAATTCTAGGCAGGGTTTCATCATATCCAGGTGAAATGGATGTGAGCTTGATAGAATAGAAATATTTATTGCATATCTGGCATGGTAAACTATGTGTCATCTTCTATTTATGCTTGGTGAGTAGCCTCGGTAGACAGAAGGTACTCTTCATATGGGTTTTAGGTGTGGTCAATGATGGAAATGATTCTTTATAATTGTTATTTGGTTTATTGTTTTCTTTGGGTTGGGGTGGAAGCAGATCTATAATGATGGATCATTTTCTATTTTTCAAATGATGGAGAGTTCATGGTAAAGTCTTTTTTCTATGGGAAATACTTGTTTTTGTTGAATGAGTTTTGTAAAGTTTGGTAGATTGAGATCTTCTTCAAGATCCCTCAAATGTGGTGCTCAGAAGGCTCAAAATCATATCCCATTAGTGGCTTCAATAAAATTAGATCTTCTAAAAGTAAAATAGATCTATTGGATATGGCAGATGGAGGCTTCCCAGATGGTGGGTTGTTTTGTAGTGGTGGTTGGGGAATCATCATTGGTTTTCCAACGGATAGTGGGGAATGACCAGTGGGTGGATTTGTAGTATTGACTAAGTTTAAATGGTTGTGGCTATGAGTAGGTGTACAATAGAGGGTGTGTATATTGGTAAAGGATGGGAGGGATCCTCCTTGGTATCCTGCCAATGCGGGGTTGTTTTTTGGAAAATCAATGGAGTCATCGTTGGAAGGATTTCCAATGGTGGGTGATTTTTTTGGTAATGGAAAGGACGGATCCAATTTTGGTAGCTTTCTAATGGTCGATAGAATCTAGAGCTTCCCATTTTGATTTCTAGATTGGTGGTGGGTAAAATGGGGATAGTGGGGACTCCACAATGATAGCTCCTATGAAATCTAGAAATAAAAAATATCAATTCACAAATATAAATAAAATTAAAACATTCAAGAATTAATGAAATTAAAATTTAAAATCAAACTCAATGAATTAATTAAATGAAACAATATTTAAAATTTTAATGAATAAAAATTTAAAATATTTTACTAATTAATAAAATACAAAAAAATAAAACTAAAAAAATATAAACATTACTTAAATTGAAAACTAACTAAAATTAAAAAGTAGATCCATTAAATAATTTTTTTTTAGATTTATATATTTAATTACAATGTTAAATTTAAAAATTTTAAATTAATTATTGAGATTGAATTAACTAATAAACATTATTAAATTGAAATTATAAGAATAATACAAAACATAAATAAAATTAAAATTTTAGAAAGTTAAATATAAATTAAATGAAAAAATATTTATTTATATAGAAGAAATAATAAAAACAAAGACTTAAAATTAATACTTTAAAATAAAATTAGAAATAAAATATAAATAAAACTAAAGAAAACGAATTAAAATTTTAAATTAAATAATACAAAAATAAATATATAAATTGATAAATTAGTAAATTAGGAAACTAAAATACAAAATTTTAATTATTTAACAATAAAGACACAATTATTTAATTAAAAAATAGAAAACTTAAAAAAATATGTAGAAAAACAAGTTAATTTAAGGCCATATAATTCAACAAAATATTTTTTTGAAAATTTTTAACATAAAATATAATGTAAAATTTCCAAAACTCATTCAGCTATAATTTTCATGTATACTATGCCAGATGGATCCCATGTTTGTAGTAAAAAAGGTTTCCATTATGTCAACATTAGGCTAGATTAGATTGAATTTCCCTCAACTTATAATTGTGGACGTATCTTCTTTATCTATTCATGGAATGGGATGAAATATTGATTTAATTTAAAGAGATAAATTACTATAATTTAATTAAAATGGAAGGAAATTTGTTCTATTTGGTATCTTTTTTGAAAATTCATCTTAATGTGGAGAAAATTTTATAAGAAGGCTTTTGGATGCACACTTGTTAGAATTTATATTCATATCCCTCCCCCAATCTATTTAATGGAATATTTTAAACTTTGTGATGTTTTTTCATGGAATTGGGAATTTTTTATGAAGATAGAGGTTTCTTTAAACCTTTATAACCATTTGGATGAAAAATTATTTTTGTAATGTTCTCTTCCAAGATAGAGCCCCTCCTCTTCTTCTATATTTTACTTCTTTGATATTATGATTTTAAACTATTTAAAGCTTCAATATAAATTTTGTTTTCCTCAATTTTACTTATTTTATATTTATTCTTGGTGATAGAGTCTTTTATTAGAGATGATATTGGGTTATTCTTTTTAAAACATTTTCTAATTCAAATCATCTCCATGATGAAAATTACAACCATGATAAAGTAGGTGTTTTGTGGTGAATATATTTCTCACCTTCTTTATTAGTTATTTTTAAATCCATGTAATCTATGTAAATAATAAAAATAGTATTAATGGAATTGTTTTTTAAAGTTTAAATTACTCAAATTATTCATAAATATCAAGTGAGGTTGAGATTTTGTGATTTTTGAGAGCCACACTTTTATCATTAAATCAAATAAACATGGGAATGATTTTTAGAGTTTGAATAAAATACACTTTATCAAACCATTCACACATTTATTGTAGAATTTATGCCATAATTTTTAACAAATCCTATGTTTCCTTATTTAATGCAATCCAAATAGGATTTCATGATTAAAAATTATGATGTTAACATAGGGATTATTTTTTCCAATTATTTTGGTCATGTGTTCTTTCATAGGGTTCGAGGGTAAAAAAATTTAGGAATTTTCATTTAATATATTAAAATGGGGAAAATTATGAGTAAATAATGAAGGTGTAGATTATATAAGTCATAATAATTCATATTATTCTTTTCAATGATATTTTCTTATTACTCAGTTTATTTTGTTTTTAAATCACTAAACAAACTCCATATTATTTTTTCAATTATTCATTTCATATCTTCATTTCTAAAAACCTATTATGATCTATTTAGTTCACTTAATCCTTAAAAATATGACCTAGGTCATATCCTTTGATTATCTTGGTAAATAACACAAATATTTTATCACTTATAGAGATAATTCTCGTTATAGAGGCTTGGGCACATAAGATTATTATTTGTGTACTAAAATTCTCTCAACATAACATTCATAGAAAAATAGGTGGTTTTGTGTCCTATAATGGGAAAAACTTGTCCTATAAATTTATCTGTGGGTGATAAATCTTTGTAAGTACCGTGATAATATATGTGTTGTTCTTGGAATGTGAGGGTGGGTGTACATAGTAGAGTGCGCGAGTAGTGGCTCGAGGCAGAACATTTGTGGAAGGGTGTGTGAGCGTAAATGTTCAAGGATAATTGTGAAGAAAGATTATTTTATAATGGTTCGAGTGGATAGATTTTTTCCACATTAGAATGCATGTAGAGAAATGGATGATACTTGGAATAGGTTTTCTATGCACCCACAGAGCTAGGTGTGGGCATGGAATTTTACATAACTCCATCATAAAATTACAAAAATAAATTACTATAACTGTCTATTTTGGTGTGTGTTTTGCCTCCATGATTTTTAAATTTAAATCCTGTGAGATTAACTATCCAACCAGATGAATATATTACTCATAGTATCTATTTTTAGAGGTAAAATATGTTTCTAGGGCTTCTAAATATGTATTTGGATAATGGACCAAAGTTCTCTCCAAAAATGGATTATATCCACAACCTACTCTATGTGGGGGGTTATACCCACCACATAATTTTATTAGGATACACTTTTTAGGGGTATCTAACACTTGGTATATCAGTAGTCATGCTATACATAAATATATGATTTTTTTCTTCATCATCTATGTGACAATCATTCATCATTAACTCAACTCATGTTATGTGAGTGATGCTCATATTACAATCATCGATGTAAGGTGAGTGCCATATTTTTCATTTCAAAAAATTTAAAATCTTGGTTAAGTTAATTTTGGGGATTAAGTAATGAATAATTTGGTGATTAAACAAAAATAAACATATTTTTCATCAATATTAATATATTTTTGACAATCATGAGTGTCATAGGTTTTATCAAAAGTGTTATAGGATTAGCCTAGAGTTTAATAATTTGAAAATTTTATGTTATATATTGAAATGAAGGTTTTGTAATTTAATATATCTTATTATTATTTTCATTATTATTTGAGTGTTTTATATGGATGTTATTGTTTAATTCTCACTAATATTTTTTTATTATAGTCAATTTTTAGAACCAATAGGAACCAAGTAGACAATGAGTGTGATGGAAAATGAAATTATTATCCCAATACATAAGTAAACGTTATGGGAGTCAGAAAACAAAATATCATGGAAATTATCCCCAAAATATCACAATTTATGAATAATAAAATCAACCATTTTGACCTCTAAAAAATTATAAGGAATAAATCACTATTGAGACATTCATGTGACAATTTCAACCATCCTTTATTGGTCTTCCAATCCTCTAATTTCCTTGAAATAGGTCATCATAATAGAAAATAAATATTATATTATGCAATGAATGTATCATGAAAAAATTGTTTTAATTTTTTATCATTTGGAAGGTAAATATGATCAATTGTGGAATCTCATTATGAATACAAGGAAGTAGTATGAAACAGACCCCATGGAATAGTGGGAGTTTAAGAATTTTTTTTAAAAAAATATTTTACCTAAACTCTTCACATTAATCATGGAAAAATTGTTTGGGATAACTAAAATAAATTATGAATACATTTATAAAAATGAATCAACCTTCATGAGACTTAAAAGGTAAAATTATTGTGTTAATATTGACCTCGACATAAAATTTGTTTATTTTTTAATGAATTAAAACAAAGTATCAAAAAAAATATTCGCTATATGGGAATATTGGCATATATGAAATGATTGTTTGATGTGGTGTTAATGTGGAAATGGAAATTCTAGACACCATGTATTCTAATGGTTTCAGAGACAAAAATACCATAATAAAGTATTATTGATACTCAAATGTTAAATTCTATATAGGAAATAAGATTTATCTTCTTACATGATAAAAATATAAAAAGAATCCCAGAGGGAGTTGTCTCAATGGAATAAGTATATTCTTCCATTGTATAATATAATTCAATCAAACATGTGAATTTTAAAGATGTATGACGTGTCTAACAATGAAATGGATGAAAAAAATTAACATAATGCACCACCCACACATTAATTAATTAATTACAAAGATTATAGATATTAAACCAATGAGTGAACTAATCTATGGGTTAATGAAAAAAATCGACATCATCAAACCCCAAAATCCAATTGAGAAGGGGAAATCCTATACAATCACAACTACTAATGTGGGACACGAAAAAAATGTGATGAAAGTTATAATTATAAACTTTTATAGAATAATTGTATCATTTTATTTTGGTTATACCAACTCTTTGATACCTAGATTGGTTGTTAATAGCATCAATTAAAAGCCCTAAAAATATTAATTAGGAATACTATTAGTGGTACAACGATTTCATCCCAATCCTACAATTCTTTAACAATATAATTTTTTTTGGAAATGTTCTTCCTATAGATATTATTATTATGAATTTGGTTGAATTTTATGTTATTTTGAGCATATAATGCATATCTCTATATAGATTCCATATCAATTGTTAGGATATGAAAATCACATTTCACATCCCAAATCAACCCATGTCATCTATTGGTTAAAGTGTGTTTATGAACTTCCTATGTAATGTCCTCGACCCAGAAGTTAGTAAAATGGTGCTCTGAACTGTGTTACCACATGATCTCAAGCATGCCTCCCCATACGATAGAGGTTTTTGACTAGCATTAACGGTCTAATAAGTCATGTGGGGAGACTTTACCCTCTTTATTAGAGTAATCCATAAAATATAAGAATCTAAATAGAGAAAAAAATATTTGATAACCAATAAAAATTTTTAACCAAGCATCTCCCAAAACTGAGTATAAACTACAAACCAACAAGAACAATTCCATGTGCTTCTAATAGTGCTCAAAGTGAAGGAAACCCAAAATAAAGACAAATAGTTTAATCTCTAAAATTGGTCTCAAATCCATGTCTATATCCTCATCCATTCATATCATGAGCTCAACTCAACTCCCTAGTATCGTTCCTTTTCACTTATTTGAAACTACAATAATGATGTCTTCTTGGGCACCCAATGGTATCCCGAGAAAGGTGTGAGTACAACTCAGTAAGAAACCACCAATGGTGTCTAAAAAATATCCAGCCTAACATATATTGCATGCAAGTATGAAATAGATGAAAAGGTAAACCAAAGGAAAGCTCAGGTGTTGTTAGTTAATAATACATACTTAACCATTTCTATCATTATACAAATATCATAACTAATAAAATATTCATTACTTAATACATCTTCATCATGTATTACATGGGTTAGGAATTTAAATCATTTACACAACGGTCTAAGGCATTAAATCTCTGTGCATAAGGAAATAAATTAGGCCCCAATCTCACTAGGGTAAACACATCACAACAAATACATTACACTCACATCAAAGCCATATTTTGGTTTGTCTCATTGAATGAAATAGTTATTGTAATAGATCCCCTATACCCTTACCTAAACCTTGCATTTTGGGGTGGAGTTTAGAGCCTCATTCTAACTCATCTTATGGGCATATATCCTCAAATCAATACCCCAAACTACCAAGCCATGTTCACATGCTTATTTATCCAATTTCCACAAACATAACATATCACAACCATACTCAAAATAATAGAAATATAATAAAAAACCCTAATAATCTACTTGGGAATTAATATTATTCCATAACCCAATGACACATTTACCATTTTCATTACATGGACCATTTAGCCCAATTATCATTCCCATGCCCCAAACCATTATATATGTTCACTAATTACCTTTATTTTATCTTGTTTAACATATTCATAATTCCAGTATGAAATCCCATTTAACGTATTCCTCAATTCCCATGTTGTTACCCATTAAAAATTTCACCATTTTATATGCACTAATCCTCTTAGACATTTCTATCATTATTCATAAGTCATTTGACACAGTCTCAATTATCCCAATTAATCCATTTTCATATCATGCCAATAACCGCTTATGCCATTATCATTTCTTTGAATAAATTTCATTATTCCACTTTTAACTCAACCAACCATATTAACATGTTCATTATGGGCTCTACATTATCCCACGTCAACTTTACATTTAATCTTACCAATATCTAGGTTTGGGAATGTCATTGCACCCCATTGGTGGACCTAAATCATTTAAATCATCCTCGAAACATCCCACAGGGATCAAAATGGGTTTAATTCATTCTTTAGATTCTCATTTTACAAAATCTCACCATGTCACCAAAATCACAACAAGAGATAACCAATAACACAACCAAACATGCACAAATCAATTACATGAATATGTGATATAACTTATTGACCACCTACCTAGAATATTTTGATGAATACACTCTTAATAATAGCCTTAGATATGGATTTAAGAACCCCTTTAAGATTCAACCTATAATATTTCAGAAATAATTTTTTTTGGGATTTTAGAGAAGATACATGCCCTAATCCGAAAAAGAGAAGTAAGAGAGAGATTAAACTCACTCGAATCCTAAATTCACAACCAAAGAATCTCTAAATAGCCAAGAATAGAGGGAGAAATTACATTGTTAATGTTTGGGAGTTTAAGTTCATCACTAGGGTTTATAGGGGAATAATGCGATGAAAAATCTGGTGAGGATCTAAAAATCCTGAGGGGGAAAAGTGGAAGTTCCCACTTTTTAAAGGTTGCATGGTTTGGCATCACGGTTTTCCAAACTGTGCACCAATTGTGAACCTAACTCTATCCAAGAGGAGTTGAGTCACATGGTTAACTAGGGAGGGCCGTACAGTTTTAAAAACCGTGCGCCAACCATGTGGAATACTACTATCTCAAACCACATGGTTTGGCTCTCCCCTCACACAGTTTTCACTAACCGTGCGCAAACCATGTAACTTGCACATAACGGCCTGATTCACCTTTATTTCATGTTTTGATCCCTTGTAACATCCCTAAGCTTCCTTATACACCTAGTGAACATTTAATTAACCAACATTAAGAGATTTAATCAAAAATTTATACAATTACATACCTCCACAAAAATCAGGATCTTACAACCTCCACACCTTATAACGCATCATCCATGAGCCTATCTTCCCGAGCATCACTGAGCCTCCAAGGTAAAATAATTGGGCCACTGAACCCACATATTAGACTCCATTTACCAATTTTCTTATGAACATGACCATCTATAAAACTTGTACCAATGGTATAGTCTTGTCCCATAATACATTCTCACTATGATCAATAATACGAACTGGATGCTCCTCAAGGGATGTATCTGCCTCAATCTTAACATCTTCAACATCAATAATGTGAGATGGGTTAGGGTAATACTTTTGAAGTTGTGACACATGAAAAAAATCATTTATACCACTATACCATTTTCTAAGATTAAATCAGTACGTCACTGATGTGATCCTCTCCACAATCTCAAACAGCCCCACGTACTTGGGCCCTAGCTTACCCTATTTATAAATCCAATGGTGACCAAACCTTGGAGACACCCAAAGAAACACATAATAAACCATCACCAACTAGATATGTCTATGAAACCTATATTCTTATGACTTCATCATTATTTGAGTTGTTTCCATCTTATTAAAGATCAACTTATCCTACTCATACATCTCCTGCACAAGATTTGGTCGCAAAAACTCATATTCTCCAGGTTCCAACCAACACAATGGAGATCTACATGATCTAACATAAATTGACTCAAATAGTTGTATATCAATTGTTTCCTGATAAATATTTTTATATTAAAACTCAATAAGTTCCAAAAACATTTCTCGTGATCCACCAAAATCAAGGACACAAGACCTCAACATGTCCTCTAGTACCTGAATGATACATTATGCATGTCCATTTGCAGGTGAAAATCCATAATCAAGAACACATCAGTACCAAGAGACTTCTTCAATCCCTACCATAAGTGTGATATGAAACACAGATCATGATTCAATACTATGGTTCATGGTAATCTATTCAACTACACATCTCCTGAATGTACAACTCACCCAACTGATCCATGGTGAACGTCTCCTAAATCGGTAACAAATGAGCCACCTTCTTTAATAAATAGAAAACTACCTAGATTACATCATTATTACAAGGATTAATAGGAGTACTTAATAATATATCCACAGTTATATCATCCCATTTCCATTCCAAAATGATAAATGGATATAACAAACCACTTGGGTGCTGATGGTTGGGATTCACCTACTGACAGGTAAGGCATCGCTCCATAAAACATGCAACATACTTCTTCATTCCTGGACACTAATACTGCCTACTAAGACCACGATACAGCTATTTTGAACCAGGATTCAATTCCCACTTTGATTCATGAAACCCGCGCATCAATTATTCTAGCATACATGTTGGAACAACAAAATGGACATTAACACAAATGATCTCATTATCTCTAATAACTCAACCTGAAGGTGACTACCCACCTTTATCACTTTCCCTCTTAGCCAAAAAATCATGATCCTCAAGCCAACTCTCCTTGACCTTGATAAGAAGCATGAACTCAACTGCTATGGATAAGAGGGTCATCTTCCCTTGTACATCATGTAACTCAAGATGCATTTCAGAAAACAATGTCTTCATCTTCCACTTGGAGGTGGACTCCTGAACCACCTAACATTGATTTTTCTGACTCAAGGTGTCTCTAACACTGTTTTCATTTCCCAGTGTATAAACCATCTCAAAATCAATGTATTTCATGTAGTCAACCCATATTTATTATTGAAGATTTAAATCACACTGATAAAAAATGTATTTAAGTATTTTAGGATTGGTATCAACTATGAACTGTTCTCCTAATAAGTAATGCAGCCAATATTTTATGTCATGAACCAATGAAGAAATTTCAAGATCTTTCATAGTATAATTTATTTCCTGAGACCTCAATTATATTAAACCATACGCAACAACCCTATCATCTTGCATCAGCACTACTCCCATCCTAACACCAGATGTGTCACAATAAAAGATATACTTCTTTCCAAACTCTGGTAAGATTAAGATTTATGTGGTATTCAACTACTTCTTTTACACTTTAAAGGTATCCTCACATGATTTTGACCATAAAAACATGATTCCCTAATTGGTCAGACCTAAAAGTAAAACCTACAGACGGTAAAATTATTTAATTAACCTTCGGTAGTAGCCTTCCAAATATAGAAAACATTGAATATCAGAAACATTCTTGGGATTCTCCTAATACCCAAATACATGTACATTCTTCAGGTCTAGTTACATGCCTTCCTTGTAGATTATGTGACCCAAAAAAGGCACCCTATCAATCCAGAATTTACACTTAGATAGCTTGGCATATAGAATATTCTCTCTTATTGTACTTAAGATAATGTAAAGGTGTTTTTCATGATCATCACGATTCTTAGAGTACACCAAGATGTCATTCATGAAGACAAACACAAACTGATCTAGGTAAGGGTGAATGATTTGGTTCATTAGGGCCTTAAACACTACTGGCACATTGGTCATCCTGAAAGTAATAAAAAAACTCATACATCTCATACCATCTCTTCAATGTAGTTTGTGTTACATCAGAAGGCCTCACCCTCAGCTGGTGGTACCCCAATCTTGGATCAATATTTGAGAACACTGATTCACCTCTTAGTTGGTTAAAAAAATCATCAATTCTTGAAAGTGGGTATCAGTTCTGGATCTTCATCTGATTCAGCCTCCTATAATCTACACATAACTATAATGACCCATCATCCTTTCTTTTGAACAACAATGGATATCCCTAAGGTGATGTACTAGGAAAAATAAACCCTTTATTTTCTAATAAATCCAACTAAGATATAATTTCTTGGAGTTATTTCGATTCCATTTGATATGGTCGAATGGAAACTGGTTTCTCTCCTAGTAGTAACTCTATTGTGGACTCAACATATCTCTTGGGTGGTAGCCCCAATAACTCCTAAGGAAACACATCCTAAAATTGATTTAGAATATGAGGGAATACTAGTTTCTCTACTCCCCCATCATCAAAAATTAGACAAGCCACTTGGGTTGTGAGTTCAACCAACTACTGACAAACTATCCTAGTACATCCTTCTCGAATGTCCCACTCACCACAATGGAAATAAAGTGTATCCCTGAAGAGATGTGAACATTACCCAATGAGAATAATAGTAAAGTTGGGATTGGTACAACACAAGCCAATCCATTCCCAAAATCAGGTTAAAACTTGACAACTCGAGGATTAACAAGTCCCATGGAAAACATTGCCCACCAACCTATAGAGAACAACCCCTACATTTCTTGATATCCTCATATCGCACCCCCAATGAAATATCGAACGACATAACCCCACAAACACATTCCACAGCTAGGCCCAACACAACTACAAACTGAGTAGAGAGAAAAGAATGTGTGGTTCCAATGTAAACTAAAACACTAACAATTATAGAAGCTATAAGGATCATACCTTGAATAGTCGATGGCCCGGCATCACCACATCCAAGTGTAGAATGAACTGCAAGAAGCTGACATGCCCCTCTACCCTAGGCTCTAGCCTGAGTCCCTATTGCTTCACTAATATTTTGATATGGACACTCTTTCCCTATATACCATGTCCACCACCCCAACCGGTACGACCCATGGAGCTCCAACTGCCTGGCTGATATAGGGTAACAGACCCCCTACCTGCACTCTAAATTAGTATTGATCCCTCGTCTTTACCCAACTGTCAAGGATTCTTATAGAACCTCTTTGCATGTCGCATCATACCACACGACTGACACACAACTGGTGGTCAGGGACACTAACCGTGCATGTTCCACAGCCTCCCACACTGATAACAGAAAACCTAATCACCACCCTGAGAGGTTGACCCTCTATTTTGACTACCCTATTCACTTACACCCTAATGGAAACTACCAAAACAAATCTTCCTTCTCTCATAAGGTGCACCACTCCTCTGTCCAACTGGCACCACAAGTCAACTACCTGAATCCTCTTTTGGGTTCTCTTATGATATAAGTTCCTAATCCACTACCTCTGTAAACCTCTTCAAACAAAACATATTCACCTAGGACCTGATCTCAATTCTAAGCCCATCCTAGAAACGTTTTTCCATATCGACTTCATCTCCTGCCAATATAGGAACAATGTGGCACAATTTAGTGAAACGTATACAATAATCCATCACTAATACAGCCCCTTAGTTCAAACTCATAAACTCTTAATCCTTCTCTTGCATCAAGGTTTCTAGATATAATTGTTCTAGAAACTTTTCCTAGAAATATTTCCATATCATTTCGTCATCCAGCTCAATCTGAACCATGATGTCCCACCAACACTTTTCCTGAACTCGCATCATATAGGATCCAAATTGACTTTATTCATTGGAGGAGTCTCCAAATTGTCAAGAATAATCTAGATGGGGTCTATTCAGATCATCGCTACCTCTCTCCCACCCACTCTAATAAAATTCATAGGGTGATACTACTAGAACTCTCTATGTATATTGAACATACATGGTACTACCTTCCCTAGGTCATGTTCCATCATTTACATAAAATGGGGAAATTTATCGTGAAAATCCTCTTCTCTATTATCCCAAATCACTAGGTCTTCTTGCTTCAATACTAGGGGAAAATTATCAGCAAAATCCTCTTATCTCCTTTTTGTCACAAACCTCCTTGGTGGAATTTCTCTACAATTCTAAACACGAGATTCAAAACACAAAACATAAATCTTCCACAATTCACACACAAAAAGGCTCTTCACTAGTTATAACCAAATCATTTGAATACAGTATACTAATGGATGTCGTCACACTTGAACACTACCCTCTACCATACATACTATGGGTCATGGTCAACATGGGGTAAATTGATTTACATAGACATGGTCTTTCACTAGACACCCTTTTTTTAAACCATTTCCACACTCACAACCTAAATATTTCCTCTTATGCACATCTTCAATTTCAAAAATTCTTACAACAAACATTTTAACTCATTTCAAACCCTTCATTAATCACAATTCCTTAACCATTATATAACATTCCTTCCATTTTACCCATTTTCAGCATTCTTATTAGACACCATTTTATTTAAATTTCTCAAGAAATTAAAATTAATTCCACCTTTCATCTTCCACACACGTATCATGTGCATGCCTACCATGATGTATGACACCTATCTCCCTAGGTGACTTTAATGATTCATGAATTCAAATTCTCATATTGTTTCATCCACGAGTAAAATATCACCAAAAAATACCATCATATAAAAATTTCATCAACTAGTGGTTAAATATCATTCAACAATAATGACATAAAATAATAATAATAATTCCCACCCTAGGTACTTGGATTTTCTCTCATATATGGGTTAGCTACTCCCAAGTACGAGCTCATTGCGAAGACCCAAAACATCATATTCTCGTAACTACCATACCAAATAATAAGTCCACAGAAAATAACCCATCTAATACCACTTTGTAACAACCCCGACCTTGAAAACACTAAACTGATGCTCTGAGTTGGGTCGCCACATGACCTCAAGCATGCCTCCCTGTATAACAGTGGTTTCCAACTAGCAACGATGATCTAATATGTAATGTGGTGATACTACACCCTATTTACCAGAGTAATTCATAGCAGATAATAACATAAATAGCAGAAACAATATGTGATATCCAATAAACATGACTAAACAAGAATCTCCCAAAACTAGGTAAAGACCACAAACCAATAATAATTCCATTTCCAGTTAATAGTTCTAAAATTGAATGAAACCCAAAATAAATACAAATATATGAATCCCAAAAACAGGTCCTGAATCCTTGTCTAGATCTGCATTCATGCATATCCTGATCTCAACTCAACTCTCTAGCATCAGGCATTTTCCCTTATCTGAACCTATAACAATTAAGTCTTCTTAGGTACCCAACAGTAGCCCAAGAAGGGTGTGAGTACAACTCAGTAGGCCACCACCTATGGTGTCTAAAAAATATAAAGTCTAATAGATATTTCATGTAAGTATGAAATATATTACAAGGTAAACTGAAGGAAAAATCAGGTGATATTAGTTTACAATGTATACTAAACTATTTCTATCATTATACTAATATAATCACTTGTACTACCTTCATTACTTAATCTATTTTCGTCATGTGTTCCATGGGTTAGGCATTTACATCATTTAGACAAGGGTCTAAGGCATTCAATCACTGTGAATAAGAGAATAAATCAAGTCTATATCTCCTTGGGGTAAACACATCGCAAAAAATACATTACACTCACCTAAAAGTCTTGGTATATGTGTTCTCATTGAATACAACTGTTATATGAATATATCCTTCATCCCATTCCATAACCTATGCATTTTGGTGTGGAGTTTAGAGACTTGATCTAACTCAACCCATGGGCATATAGCCTCAATTCAATAACCCACACTACCTAGCCACGTACACATTCTTATTTATCTAATCACCACTCACATACCATATCACAAACATACTCAAAACAATACACATACAATTAAAAATCATAATAATTGACATGGGAATTAATATTATACCCTAACCTAATGACACATTTACCATTTTCATGACATGGACCATTTATCCCAATTCTCATTCTCATTCCCCACCCCATTATGTTTGTTCACTAATTGCCTTTATATCATCCCATTTAACATGTCTGTCAATTCACTTATTAAATCCCATTTAATCTATTCTTCAATTCCAAATTATTTTCCCATAAAAAAATTCACCATTTTATATTCACTAACCCCATTAGACATTTCTAACATAATTAATCGTCCATTTGACACAATATCAATTAACCCAATTAACACATTTTTATGTCATTCCAAAAAAACCATTATGTCATTATTAACCCTAGTCATAACTATAATTATTCAATTTTTAACTCAACCAACCATATTAACATGTTCATCGTGGGCTCTACGTTATCACACATCAACTCTACATTTAACCTTTCCAGTGTCTAGGTTTGGGAATGTCAGGGCACCCTATGGGTGGCCCTAAATATGTTAGATCATCCTCAAAACATCCCAAGAGGATAAAGAGGGGTTAATTTAATCATTTAGACGTTCATTTTACAAAATCTCACCAAGTAACCAAATGAAAAACAAGCGATAACCAATAACACAATCAAACATGCACAAATCAATCCAACGACCATGGGATATAACTTATAGACTACCAAACTCGAATTTGTTGATGAACACACTCTTAATCATAACCTTATATCTAGATTAAATCACCCCTTTAATAATTACCCTAGAATCCGCTAAAAATAAAGGGTTTTAGGGCTTCAAAAGAATATAACCCGAGCTACAAGCAATAATTTAGAAGATAGAAGTATGAGAGGGAATAAATCACTCAGATTATCGATTTGCAACTAACGATTCTCAAAACATCCAATAATAAAAGTAGAACCACCCTTGGGAATATTTGGGAGTTTTATTTCATCACTAAGGATGATAGGAGAATAAAGGGAGAAAAACGGGTGAGGATCTAAAAATACCAAGGGGGAAACTAGAAATTCACATTGTTTAATGCGCACACGGTTTTCCAAACTGTGTGTCAATTGTGCACCTACCTATTTACAAGAAGATTTGAGTTTCATGATTACCTTTAGAGGAAAACATGGTTTGAAAAACTGTGCACCAACTGTGTGGAATTCCACTATCTCAAACTTCATAGTTTGGCTCTCCCCTTGCACGGTTTGCACTAACCATGCAGAAACTGTACAACATACATAAAATGGCCTGATCCCCCTTTTTGTCATGTCATGATCCCTTAAAACACCCCCAAGATTCTTTGTACACCCATTGACCATTTAATTAACAAAAATTAAGATATTTAAACTAAAATTTAAACAAATACATACCTCCACTAAAACCAGGATCCTACAGCCTATGGAGGTCACATCCCTTATATAGTACTTGAAACCCAATAATGAATGGTATTTAGCTAAAATTGTTAAAAATAAACTCAATATTGAATATATTTCTACTATTTTGGAATATAACATATATTCATAAGAGTTACCTAGACATACTCAAGATCAGAAGCATGAATTTTTAATATAACTAATGCATAGTACTCTTCCAATACAAAATACTCTTTATATAATGCCCCTAATTGAATTATAAGAATTGAGGAAGATGCTCAAATAGAATCTAGATAATGATTTTACATTCCCAATTGCTTACAAATGGGGTAAACTACTCCTATTTTTTAATAGTAATGATGGATTAATGTGTCTCTATATTTATTATCATAAACCAAAAAATGATCATGATCAAAAAATGTGTCATCTACCCCATATTATTGATTTTTTTAAATCAATTACAAGGGGATCAATACTTCTAAAAGATAGAACTTTGTTCATTATATATTCAATTACGTGTGAAATAATAGGTTATTCCAAATATATACTTTCTTTAAACATGTGGAAATTATTAATTCGTAGTGATTTCATTTATACTTTCAAATTTCACCACAATATTTATGAATTGGATGAATAGAGTCTTTAAGGATTTCCAGAATCAATATGTGGTAGACATTATAGATGATATTATCATATATTATAAGAGAAATAAAGAGAATAAATATCAATCATATTGTACTAAATACCTTTATAAATGTGAAATTTAATAAAAGTTTAGAAATTATGAATTCTTGTAATATATAGTATTATTATTGGGTCATGTAATCCCAAGAGAGGGTATATATATGGATTCTTCAATGAAAAAGGTAAATTAAGAATGGACTAAACCATCCACGGTTATAGATATCAATAAATTTCTTATATTATCTAAATACTATTGATGAATAATGAAAAAAATTTCAGGATTATCAAATCCATGATTCAACTTAACTTTGAATGGATTCAAGTTCCTCTGGATAGAAGAATGTGAACAAAGTGTCATAGAGACTAAGATAATGGTTATTCAAAGGAATTATACTCACATAACCATATAATGGAGAGTTTTTAATATATATAGATTCATAAAACAAGGTATTTGGGTTTAAACATGTATAGAATAAAAATATTGTATCTTATACCTTTTATCAATTAATGGTTAATGATAAAAATTAAATACTTCATGATATGGATCTATAAATTATAATATTTTCATTAAACATGTGGAGGATTATCTATATAGTAAAAACTATGACATATATACTAATCAAAAAAGCAGAAAGTGTATATTCCAAAGAAAAAGACAAAAATTCACCAAAGGTGATGGTTGGAGTTGATCAGGGATTATGAATGCTATATATATTACCTCCCTAGGAAGTCTAACAAGGTGGTTAAAGCTCTGAGTATAAAAAATCATTCTACCTTGTCTATAATTATTATTTTAATATTATAAATACTTAAATATGTACAAAGAATATACATGTACATAATAATGTAAATTGAGAAATTCTATACTCCCCTAATGACTACTAAACCATCCATTAATTTTATGATTAAGGTGGCATGAATGGAGTATATGGATATACCAAAGAAGGTATAAAATTTTCATGATTTCATCCTTGAAAATTATTTAATTATAGTATTTAATAAATTAATATTTTTCCCTTCAATATAACAATTAGAGAATAATTTTTTGGATAATGCACATATATCATCATTCATTATCCATCTTTCAGGCGCAAGGTTATATAGAAACTTCAAGAATCATTTTTGGTTGTCCAGAATGAAGACATATATTGTAGAGTATATATATTGATGATTGGTTTGAAATCAAGTTAAGGATGAACTTAAAAGTCTAATATGATAATTAATCCATTACCAATGCATACAAGTAAATGAGAGAAGATCACCATATATTTCATTATAGGACATCCTCATACCTATAAAGTCCATAATGACATTTCATTTTTAGTTTATCACCTTGAGAAGTCAGCATGTATAAATTCAATTTGAGATGATTTCAAACACAATCAACATTTTAAGATATATATATAAGGGAATTGGTATTACTTTATTGAGTACATATTTCAATTATATAACAAAAAACTATGAGTTTTTCCTCAATGTTATAAAAAAATATTCAAGTAGAATTGAATACAGGGTTGATATTCATCACTTAATATCATCTTCAGGCTAAGATTAAATCTAAAAGGACCATTCACATTGTATAAGATATGTTGATATCCTATTAAATTGATTTCATATGATATTGGGATCAAAATATTCCACGAGTAGAGTTCTCATACAATAATAGTTTCTATTATTGTATTCAAATGGAACCATATAACACTTTTTATGGGGGGAGGTGTAGAATAATAACATTTTAGGATAAAGTCTGAGATAGAAAGTTATTTTTAAAAATTAATACTTATGAAATGTTATTGAGGATTCAGAAAAATTATTGACATGTTGAATCATAATAATTTAATCTAAATAACCATTATGAAAATAATTGATGAGATTTGGAGTTTTAAATTTGAGACAAGTTATTCCTTTGAATATCACCATGGAATAAGGTTACGAGATTCAAGATGAAGGGAATGGTGGTCCATAGATAAAATGGAACCTTTTAATTCCTTGATCATGTGGTGATAGTACATTATATCCTTGCACTTATGATGAATTTCACACTAGTTCATGATATGTTCCAATTATCTCTTTTGAGGAAGTATATACCCAATCCATTGAATGTACAGAACATAGAGTTTGTAAAAAAGGAATATTTTTGGTTTTGATGAAGAATTACTTATTTCAATTATCTTGAATCTTGTTTTATTTATTATAAATTAATTATGTGTTGTTTTTTAGTAAACTATTTTTCTAGGAAATATATGAAAATTGGATAAGTGTGAATGATACAGAAAATTATATAAATCTAGTTCATTAAGATAGACTACCTACTATTAAAAGAGACAATGAAAAATATAAAAAATTAAGTAACTACATGTCTATTCAACTAAATATATAGAAAATTTCAAAAAAATATCCAAATACTACTATAGAAATTAGAGTGATTACATGAAAAACTGAATCTACCTCATGTTATAGATGATCAACCAAAAGTTGGGATAAATTGGATTCATAAAAGATAGGTGAAAAAAATTATAACTATGGAGTGACCATATGATGACACCAAGAGACCAAATAATCAAATAAAGAAACCACAAATCATAATATCACTATATCAGGTGACCATGTGAAGAAAGTATTAACCTAACATAATTAATGACTCAAGTGAGTATACCCAAGTGATTTTCAATCAAACCTACCATGCCTAAAGTACAAAATTCCCAATGTTTAGTTATTAATTTTAATAACACCTATCCAGGAAGTTCATTTTTTCAATCTAAGAATTATTACACTTCAACAACTACTTTGAGAAGAAGATTAAAAATTAGATTAATCCTTTCTTGTTTAGTTTTGTGTAATTTTTTTGGTCTTTATAATTTTCATCTCTTTATATACACAATGCCATATTTTTGGGAGAAATTGGAAAAAAATGTAAAAGGATGAGGTGGATTTAATATCCACTCATGAACTCACTTAAAAATCAGACAAAGAGGAAAACCTTTATAATCAACTGAAATTTGATCATATATTAAGTTACATAATAATTCTCTATAAATCATCATTCTCTATGTTTCTTTTACATTATGAGTAGTGATTTTACATTCTTATAAATCTATTGATATCTTCTACTATAATATAAATTGGAGAACTCTAATAATACTTCTTATACTTCTTTATAATTTTTTATCCAAAGTATTATTATAGAAGAGGCTGGGTATATCCTAGACTGCCTTGGGTGTAGTAGTTTTGGTAAAACCCAATCTTGGTTGTGTATGGTTTATTAGGTTTTAATAAATATTCTGTACAGTTTCATACTATAAAGTGGAGAAGACTGGTCTCAATATTGGAGTTAACCTCTTATATAATTCTGATGTGTTTCTTAATCTTTTTTTCACTTCTTATTTTAAATTTATATGAAAATATTCTGATTTTTAATAAAAAAAATTCAAAATTGGAATCCAAAATATACTCTGATGGTTTTAATTCAGAAGTGATATAAATATACATATCTTGATTGTTATGGGTAATATAATTAAAAAGTCAAATTTATTTTAAATTTTTTTAACTGGGTTTTGATCAAGCCCTGGAGAAACTATTTCAAAGTACCAAATTATTTTTACATGTTATATTTGTAAATTAGGTTATGTTTTAATTGTTGGTTTTTAAATTTATAATTCTAAAAAAATAATTATTGAAATCTAAATTCACCCCCCTCCCCACCCACATGAGGATTCCACTATGACCAACATTCGAAATAAGATCAGGTGTTTATCTCTATTTTTATCTTTTTCCCCTACCATGATCAAGTTTTGAGAATAAGATCATTATTTTTAGTTTATTTACTCATTAATTATGGATTATAAACCTGAATTTTATTATACTAATCAACCTACATTAATTTATGCAACAAAATATACTCAATGGAAAATTAAAATTAAAATATATAAAGAAATCATGGGATTTTATATCTAGGATATTGTATAAGATAAATATGTAAGAACCATGACTAATAGAAAACAGTGGGATGGTTAAACAAAGTATACTTATGACTGTAATTACATATCTATGAATGCATTACTTTCTACTTTAGGGGATGATTAATTAAAGATGATATCTATTTATGATTTTTCTTGTAAAGTTTTGGATACTTTAGTTATTTCTCAAAAATAAAATCTATTATTAAATAAATTGTGTTGAATAAGTATACCTTAAAATATGGAACTTTTAAGATGAAACATATTTGAAATGCATTTTAGATTTAATAAAATTATTAATACTATGAAATAAATTTTACGGATAATGGAAGACCATAATCAAGTTCTAAGATTACAGATATACTTACCAGATTGATGGAGAAATATTATTGTTTCAATTAAAGATTCTTATGATTTATGTAAGATAAAAATTAATGAAATTATTGGAAAAATCTAGATGTATGAAGAATAATTTAAATGTTTAAATAAATACACTAACCTTTAAAATAAATCTGTATCATTTAATATATATCAATAAAAATAAAACAAAATTATCAAGGATAAACTGAAAGTGGAAATGAATTATATTCTGAGAGTGATGAGGAGAATTATCATTATAACATCTTGGACTGAGATGCCACTAAAATGTTCTCTGATCCAGTCATCCACATGGGCTCAAGTGTATCTCCCCAAATGTCGAAGGATATTGACTAGTAGTGAGGGCCTATGGTGTGTCTATGGGGAGCCTATTCCCTCATCTCTAGAGATTATCACTACGAATATACAATAATAGATAAGTATTGAAAGTAGTAAAATGGTCAGAAAATAGATAATTGAATAGAAGATAAACATCCAAGAAATATATATATGAGAAATCCATAATTAATCTCAAACACATGTGGTTATGATACATGTTATGTCTCTACAAAACATCCAAAATAGGTATACATGGTAGATGTTAAAACACATGGAAAAAATTACCAAAAATACCAAAAATAATCTAGATAGAATAATGATCCTCATATCAATCCCATGCTCCCATGATCCTATGTATAAATCAAGAACCTATGGTAAGGAGCATTCCCTTATCCATATCTGTAATCATATAGTCTATTAGGTGCCCATCAGCAACCTGAACATGGTGTGAGATACAATCCCAATAGGCAACCACCCAAAAAACTAATTCCTAACAGCCATTGAATATATAATATAAATATTGTGTAGAAAGTAATAGAGAATTTAAACGAAGTATGTAAAAGTAAAAAACACATAAAGTCGGGGTATTCATGGATACTCATCCTCTGCTACTCGATTCAGCCTTAGCCAAAATTTATATGAATAAAAATTCAGTACTATATCAATTTATAATCAAGTTCATTTAATTATTTGGTTCTATTAAAACAATAAGTCTCGGGACCTAGAACATAGCATAGCATCCCCTGTAAGGATATGTAATCAACAAATGCCTAAACAATAAATCTATGTGGTGTCAATCACTGACCAAATCCAAGATTGTGATTTGGTTTGGAGATGTGTAATACAAATCATTCAAATTATTATTCATTTAAGAACTTGAGACCATGCTTATAATTCCTTATTAAGAATCCAGGTATCACTCTAGGTATATCATGAACCAATCACCTTACAACCTAATCTATGGTGATCTTTATAGGAACCCAGGTATTTCTCTATGTGTGGTATAACATCCCTGCTCACTGATTTCATCCTTGTAAGATGGATAAGGGAGCCCAAGTGTCAACCCTGGAATATATGCTCAACTAACCCTTTGATTCCATCCTTGTAAATCCATAGAGAGTCCATGTATCACTCAGTCATATAATAGCAATCCCTTAAGTCCATACTTGGTAGTCCATATAAGGAGTCCAAGTGTCACTTAGGTGTATACAAGGTAGAATCAAAATAATTTCATCCATGGTTTTCATATGAGAACCCATGTATCAACGAAGGCATTTAATAAATTTCAATCAAAATAATTTAACTATTTTATGGTCATCACCATAATCAATTCATTTAAAACTCACCTCAAAAGGTGGCTCAAGGCATGGATAAGCTTATAAGTATTAACTCTTAATTAAATCATTTTAATTTAATTAAAAAAATGTAAACTAATGCTTAAACAATAAATTTCATGGAAAGGGCCTGGGGTCTTGGTCATTCGTCCTCTTACTTTAATCAATTAAACTCATAATTCATATTAGAATTCAATTTACAATTCAAATTCAAATTAAATTTAAAACTCAAATCACAATTCCATTCATTAGTTGACATCACATAGAAAGGGAGTAAAAATGCACTCCCAAAGGCATCCAAATTCAATATACACCCGTGGTGGTCCAATTAACTAAACAACAAAACTAAGGGGTATTTACAATTCATGTGAATTAACTTCTATTCATTTATCAATGTCCTCCATAAATTACATAGGTTATACCTATCAATTCAAATAAATGTTTAAATTTCATTTCAATTGTTTTTCTATGATAATTGGTCAAACAGAAAAATAGAATATATATAAACATTTTTAATTTTAATTAAAATCATGAGACCATCAACCATTGGTTTTTAGTAGAGTACTCATCCATTATCAGTTTTAATTCCACTCAGATCATGAGGAAGTCAAGGAATGGATGAAGAACCTGAAATTAGATAATATTATCTTGCACAAAAATAGCATAGATGATACCAAAACAAACTAAGAATGACACAAAATGAATTTATATCTTACTGAGATAGATCTGATGCTTCTGGAGGATATGGATTCTGATCTCGTATAGAGAAGATCCTTCAATTCCTAGTTTAGGTTTAAAAATGAGATATCAAAGCTCATGGATATGAAATTGGAGGAGAATAGAAATTAGGGTTGAAATAAAGTATTAAATTAGGTAAAATGGTAAATTCACCAAAATATTTGGGTCCCATGATTTAGCCACACAGTTGACCAAACTGTGTTCCAATTGTGCGCCCACTACTGTAGGAATGGGTAAATCGCACGGTTAATGCGCATGATTTTAATAACCATGTGAAAACCATGAAAAAATCCTCTATCAAAAGTCCATTGTTTTTTTCATGATTGGGTGCGCCAAATCGCACAATGAATCAAACCGTGCAGCCTATAGCTTCCCACTGTCCAGTCTCACACAGCTAGATTTAATTGTGCGTTCTGGACCACATGGTTTCTAATAACCATGGGATATTCCTTTTTCTTCCTAAAAGATGGGTTCCAAGCTCTGAACTACCCTGGAGACCCTTTATACCCCCCATTACCTCAATGGTAATTCACATAAGGCCATAAATAATTATTTAAACATAGAATTTATTGAATTTAAAAAATTTCATACCTCAACAAAGAACAGGGTTCTTTAAAACTTCCCCCTTAAAGAAATTTTTCCTTAAATTTCCCTCCCAAGGGTGGTGAAACATAATCAGTGAACAAATTCATTCACTTTTCTCATACATCATCCTTTCTCTCCCAAGTATCGTCCTTTACACATTCATTCTTCCATAGTACTTGTACTAGAGGAAATGACTGACATTAGATAACCTTCGTGCTATGATCCACAATACAAATAGGATTCTCTTCAAAAGGATAAATCTACCTACAACTAAACCTACTCAGGATGAAAGCCATTAGATAGTTTTGAATGATAATGGTGTAGCTGATATACATGGAAGACTTCATGCAAGGCCTGGTACCTTTGAGGTAACTGAAACTGATAGTCTACTGGCATGACTCTCTCTAAAATCATGAATGGCCTGACATATCATGGTGAAATTTTACCAAGTCTTATGATCCTCCTGTGTCCCATCCTTGGTGAAACACAAAAAAATACCTGGTCCCCGACCACAAACTCTAGAGGTCATCTGTGGCGATCAACATATGATTTATGTTGAGATTACACAACATACATCCACTTCCGAATCAATTGAACCTGCTATGTGGTCTCCTGAACAATAATATGTACAATCATAGCTTCCTCTCCTACTTATAACTGGAACAGGGGTGATCGGTATGGCCTAATGTACAAAGACTCATAATGAACCATTATAACAGTAACCTGAAAGCTATTTTTTAGGCTAATACAACCAGGTGTATATTCCACTCTCAAGATCCCCTAAAATCTAGGATTTATGCTTGTAGCATGCCCTCAAGAACCTATATTGTGCACTCTGATTGCATATTGGTCTGGGGGTGGTATGTTGTGCTGAGAAACCCCTATGTACCTAACACCCTCTATAGCCATTTGCAAAATCATGAAGTATATTAGGTGTCCCTATCTGAAATGATATTATGGAGGCCCATCAAGTCATACTATCTACCGAATATAAAAACTACAAAGCTCATTTAATGAAAAGGTCTCATTGATAGGCGGGAAATGAGAAACCTTTGTGATATTGTCAATAACAACCCATATGGAACCATTGCCTCATGGTGACCTCAATCACCCAGTCACAAAATCTATCACAACATCATTCCATTTCCACTCAGAAATGGGTAGCTTCAGTAAAATTCTGGTTTTTCATTGGTGTTATTCCTTCACCTACTGATAGGTGGAACATATCATGATAAAATCGGAAACATCTCTTTTCATACCATGCCACTAATATTGGTGATGTAAATCTTGATACATCTTGGTGGTGTGAAGATGAAATTCCCAAGCTGAAGCATGAAATCCTCACATCATCTCTTCATGAATGTCTGATGAAACCCATACCAGACCATGTACATGAAAAATCTCATCCTCGCATATGGTCCAACTAGGATGTGGGTCCTCACCTATAACACTCTCTCATGTTACTAGGTCCTCATAATCTGATAGCTTCCTCATCCTCACTCTATCCAAAAGTGTATAGGCCACAACTAAGGATAATATAAAGGTGTTCCCTAAACTTACCAACACTTCCAAGTGTATCTCAAAGAACAAATATATATGTTACCACTCACTACCGACCTGTGGAACTGCCTATTGTTTTTTCCTCTTACTCATTGCATCCTCCACTGCATTTCCCTTCCCATATGAGTAGACAATCTTGAATTCAAAAGACTATATTATTCAAATCACCTTCTCTATATTATATTCAAATCATTCTTTGTAAATATATACAAGAGAATTTTATGGTCCATGTAATCCACAAAATGCTCACTAAGTAAGTAATGTCTCCAAAAGGGTAATTCATGAGAAACTGGAGCCAACTCAAGATTGTGTGTTGGGTAATTCTTCTAGTGTTCCCTCAACTACTGAGACCTGAACACCATGACTATGTATCCTTGTATAATAAATGCACCTATCCCGATACCTGATGTATCACAGTACATAGTGTAACTTCTTCCTGGATCTGGAAAAATCAGTATCAACACTAAATTCAATCTCTATTTTAGCTCCTAAAAGGCTAGATCACATGCATCTGATCATATAAACACCATACCCTTTTTAGTAAATCTCGTAAGTGGCACTTCAAGTCCTGATAATTCTTGTATGAAACTCTTATAACAACTAGCTATCCTCAAGAAGAATCATACCTCAATGAGGTTCTTGGGATACTCATAAGAAACTATAGCTCTCACCTTCTCTGGGTCAACTAACACTCCTCTCTCTAAAATAATGTGTCTTAGGAAGTGAATCTGATCCATCCATAAGTGTCACTTTGTGATATTAACATATAACTGATTCTCTCTTAAAGTATTCAATGCAATCTAAAGATGTTTTCCATAGTCGTGTGGAGTATGAGAATACACCAAGATATCATCAATGAATACCATGAAAAAATAATCCAGATAGGGATGGAAGACTTGGTTCATCAGTTCCATGAAAATTATTGGTGTGTTCATAAGACCAAATAGTATAAAAAATACTCATATAGATCATTCCTACTATGAAAAGCTATGACAGGTATGTATGATGGTCTAACGTGATTCTAATGATAACCTGATCTCAAATAAATATTTAAGAACACCCAATTTCCTCGGTTCTGGTCAATGAGATAATCTATCTATGGTATAGGATATTGGTTCTTAACTGCCAGCTAGTTCAATTTCTGGTAATCCACACATAGATTAATATTTTTTTCTTCCTTTTTGCAAAAATTATATGTGAACCCCACTGAGAAGTATTGGGTCGGATAAACCCCTTCGCCTCTAAATCATATAGTTATCTCATTATATCATTTATCTTAGTAGTATCCATCCTGTTAAGAAGAATGGATACTAGTGAAACTCTTAGCACTAGTTCGATAGATAACTCTGCCTCTCTCACTAAAGGAAATCCTAAAACTTAATTTGGTAAAATTTTCATGAAACGATCAACCACTGGAGTAAAATCCGCCCGATGTGTTCCCTGATCATCAATATATAAACTCACAATATAGGATATCATTCATCCTAGCCCATGATGCTTGGGTCCATCTTAGCATGTCTAGACATCCCATTCATTCTTGTGAATAAAACCTCTACCCCCTGGTGATGTAAAAGTGAACCTTAGGTGATATCAATCAACGAAATCAAGGAATGGAACCAACAATCCCATCTTGATAATGATTCCAAAACTTGTTATCTCGAGGAAAAAGAGGTCACATACGAAGTGACACATGCTACTCTCAAGGAGGAACTCGATGAAATATTATAAATACTCTATTATAATCCCCAAAAAATTATCAAGTATCATAACACCATCAAAACACTAAATGTTGAGCTGAAGGCTCTTCACAATGGTCATATATATAAAGCTATAAGAAGTACCTATATCAATAATAGGAGATGATAAAGTAGAGACTAATAGATTAGTACCTCTCAAAGTAGATGGTCCTGAATTATATTTCTCAGGTGTTGGTTATACTTTGTATATCTGGTCTAATCTACAACCTTGTGATATATCCTGGCTACCCTGATTAGATCTTCTCTCTTGTCACTGCAAGTATGGGGTCTTACTACCACAGAAATGACCACTTCCTCGGCCTAATCAGTTAGCTATACTCCAACTCACTCACTAATGAGAGTCCTCTAAACCTAATCATGAACGTGAAGTCAATGTAGATCATATCTGACTAGATGTTGGGAAAAATGTTCTGATATATTTCTATAGTTGGACAATATTTCAGAAATATTGGAACTCAGGTAGGTCTCTCATGCACTCAGGTCACATATGTCATGTTCTACCGCACCAGTGGAACTATACCTGGATACCTGAGTATGTTCTATGGATAATAATTTCATCATGTGGAAGATCCATAAGTTGCTTCCTACTAAAAATCAATATAGTTTTAGATCTTGGTGTTGAACTTCCCTAGCTCTCACCCATCCTCTCTCAAGTTATTATCTATGATAAGTGTATGATTCACTATTCCATAAAGGGTAATTTGTTGAAATACATTCACCTATGATTGTATGTGTTACCTGAGATCATCCTCAAATATATTGGCTCTATATAACTCTTCACCCATCACAATAGATTCAAAACATTAGATCTTTATAAAACATGAAAAATAATCCATAACTGATAATGTTCCCTACTCCAAGTTTATGAACTATTAGGCTCTATCATCCCTAAATGTCTCAGGGTATAAGTATTCATATAAGGTCATATAAAAATCCAACTAAACCATCTCTTGGTGAAGATCCGTCTGAGTAATGACATTCCACCATCTCTTGGAGGAATCATGCATCATATATGTATCAAGACTTACCCACCTATCAAGAGGCATCTCAATGTGATCAACGGTAGATAAAATGGAAACTCTACATGAACCTATAGCCTGTGGTCCTCCATCCATTGAAAACATGGGTAGGTGTTACTACTGGAACTCATACCTCAACTCTTCTATAGTTGGGGTAGGTCACGGTGCTACCTAAATAGTCTACATGAATCACAGAAATCCTTCACAGGACTGTGCCTCAGCACCTGTGTCTAGTGAAACTACTAGTGATGAAGTTTTCATTAAGGGAGGATCCATGGGTATCCCATGGACCACCACCTCTAGAGTGTGTCATCACCACCCTCCTGGCATGTGAATGAAGTTCATCTTGGTGGCATGTCTCTACAATTCCAAACACACACCTCAAAAAATAACATCATTAAAGTTTGCAGCTAAAAGTGCAGAAACTAAAATAGGATAGGTATAAGACTTACTATATAAAGAAACCACCCCTCTAACTGCTCATTGAGTTAGGTCTGGGAATCATACAGATCGTATAAAAGCAAGAGATTCTTCCTACTACCCACTACTATGGTGGGGTCTATTTCAAGTTCTCTACTATGAGCATTTTTTGTTTTCATTTCTTTTTAATATTAAATTCAATGTTATCACAATTCATTTAATAAAATGGTTTAACTAAATGGTTTTCCAAATTCTAATCCATAAGTTCCCATACTCATCATGAACCAATATATGTAATCCATCTAATTCACATCATAACACATTCCAGTCCATGCAACTCACGGTCCACGACTCAATATTCCACAATTGGCTTCCAAGGGTGTCTATTGTATCCCCATTAGGAAACACTACTTAGGTTATAGAAGGAACTCTAATTACTAACCATGTTATCTAATTCATTTCACAAAATATGTATCACACATCAATAATATCAATCATTTAATATATTACAATAGCATTCAATCAAGCAATTCATCCTATATGGCATGGCATAATATATGGAATTTGATTTCTAAAAAGTGTCTAAAATGATGCATGACATGGAATACTCTCATATAATTAGGTTATAACAAAATAGAACCCACATTCAAATCAATAATAACATTAAAATTCACGTTCATCACCCAATGGTGCAATCAAATAAACTATAATGTCCAAAATCTAGGAAACAACAATTTCATTTGAGGAAATTTGGCTTTTCCTGCACGTGGTTTAGTTACACACAGAAACAACTCATTACCAAATTCCATTTCCTCCCAATCCTTATCTATTTTTTTCAAATAATAAACTAGAAAATAAAATAAACTATCTTTTGATACCACTTTGTAATGTCTCGGACCCGAATTCCATTAAAGGGTGCCCTAAGTCGGTTGTCAACATGGCCCCAAGCGCATATCCCCAAATGATAGAGGTTTTCGACTAGTAGTGAGGGCCTAGGGTGTGTCTATGGGGAGACTATTACCTCATCACCAAAGTGTATCATAATAGATATAAAATAACATATAATTAATGGATGATAAAAATTCAGAAAATTGATATTTTCAACTTGAAATAAACATCCAAGATAGATATATAAGACAAATCTAGAAGTAATATAATAAAAATGTGATGATGATACATGTTATGTCTCTATAAAATATACGAAGTAGGTATACATGGAATATGTACAATACACAAAACAAAATACCAAAAAGACAAAAAATAATCTTGATAGAATCATAAGACTCAGGTCGGTCATATGATACCCTCCTCCTAAATAGTAATCAAGAACCTGTGGTGGGGCGCTTTCCCTTATCTATACCTGAAATCATAAAGTCTGTCTAGGTACCCATTGGCATCCCAAATAGGTTTTGAGATACAATCCCAGTAGAAAACCACCCAAAGGTATTATACCTTTCAATACATGAATATATAATAACAATAGTGTGTAGAAAGTAATAAAAAATGTAAATGAGGTATATAAAAGTAAAAAATCCATAAAGGTATAGGTTCTCTTGGCCACCTGTCCTCTACTACCTACTTCGGCCACATTTGAAGTGTATATGAATAAAAATTCAGTCCTATATCAATTTATAGTCAAGTTCATTTAATTAATTAGTTCTATTTAAAAATTTAGTCTCACGACCTATCACTTGGCCCATTGTCCCCTTTAAGTATATGTAATCAAAATATTCCTAGACATTCCATCTTTGAGGGGTAAGTTATTGACTAAAAAAAAGATTTTTCTTTATCTTGGAGATACATTATAAAAATCATTCCACTTATTATTCATTTTAGAACCTGATCTCGTCCTTGGCATTCTTTATTTGGAATCCATGTATCACTCTAATCGTATCATGAACCAAGCACCTTACAAGCCTATCCATGGTGATCCTCATAGGAATCCATGTATCTCTCTAGGTGTGGTATGAAATCACCACTCACTAATTCTATCCTTGGAAGTCTGCTAAGGGATCCCAAGTTTCACACACGGTGTATATGATCAACTACCCCTTTGAGTATGACCAAGGAAATCTATAAGGAGTCCAAGTATCACATGGGTGTATAATAGTAATCCTCTGAGTTTATCCTTAGTATTCCATATACAGAGTCCAAGTGTCACTTGGGTGTAATCAAGGTAGAACTCAAATGATTTATTCTCGGGAGTTTGTATGAGAACCCATATATCACCTAAGTAATTTAATAAAATTCAATAAAAATCATTCAACTATGTCAAGGTCATCACCATGATTAATCCATTTAAAAATCACCTCAAAAGGTGGATCAAGTCATTTATAATCTTAGAATTCTCGACTATTAATTAACTCAGACATGAATTTCATTAAAAAATGTAAAATCATGCTTAAATAATCCATTTCATGGAAATGGACAAGGGTCGTGGTAATACATACCCTTATTTAATCAATTCTACTCTCAATTCAAATTAAAATTAAAATTACAATTAAAATTACAATTCAATTCATTAGTTGAAATCACATAGAAAGGGGGTAAAAAGGCACACCTTAAGGCATCCAAATTCAATATCCACCGATGTTAGTGCAGTTAACTAAAAAACACACTTAAGGGGTGGTTCCAATTCATGGTTCGTAACCTCTATTCCTTTATCAATGACCTACATTAATTACATAGGTCATACCTATCACTTCAAATCAAGGTTCAAATTATATTTCAAGGGTGTTGCTCTAATAATTAGGAATGTGGAATAATAGAATATATATAAAAACTTTATCTTTAAGAAAGGCATGATACTGCCTACCATTAGTTCATAGTGGAGTGCTCATCCAGTATCATCTTTTGATTCTACTCAGATCAGGATAAAATCAAAGAATAGATGATGAACCTAAAATTAGTGCATATTATATTGATCCTAAATAGTGAAATTGATAACAAACCAAATGAGTAATGGAATAACAATAATTATGATCATACCTAGATGGGTCTAATGCTTCCAATAGATCTTGATTCTGAGATCATATGAAGAATATCCTTAGATTCCTAGTTTATGCATCAAAATGATCTCTCAAATCTAATGGTTATCAAAATGGGAGGATAATATAAATTAGGGTTGAAATTAATGATTAAATTAGTGACAATGGTTAATCCACCAAAATTCCTGGGTTTATTGGTTCGTTTGCATAGTTGGCCAAACCGTGCGCCAACTATGCGCCCACTACTGTAGGAAGGGGAAACTCGAACAGTTAATGTATACGGTTTGACTAACCATGTGAAAACCATGAAAAACTCCTCTTTCAAAAGAATGAAGTTTTTTTCATAAATTTACACCCCAAATTTCACAATTTATCAAACCATGTGGCTTGTATCATTCCATTGTCCATCCTCACATGTTAAGAAGTAACCATGTGGCCCGCCCCGTACGGTTTCTACTAATCATGAAAAAGTCCCTTTTCTTCCTAAAAGTCGGGTTCTAAGCTATGAATAGTCCTGGACACCCTCGATAACCCCCATGAACTCAAATGGAATTTAAATTAGTCTATAAATAATCATTTAAACAGACAATTTATGTAATGTTAAAGATTTGATACCTCAAGAAAGAATGGGATTTTATAATCATATATCCATAAGATTCAAAAAAATTATAAAAATAATATGTTTATCATAATATAAAATTATAAAGGAAAGTATGATAATAAAGGAAACTGGAAGAAAAAATGAAGGATGAATCCCCTTATGACATTAAATTATATGAATGTAAAAGGAAAAAACACATCAATATTTGTTGTTCAAAGATGAAATAAAATATAAGTATGACGGTAGAGTAAGGAACCCCATGAAATAAATAAAGGAAACCAAGATTTCATAATAGGGAATCTCTCGTGACTCTGACTCTAGTAGAGATGCTACAATTAATAAACCCAATTAGTTATTTATATCCACTGCATCTGAGGTACCAATAGTTACTTCTTATTTTTTTGATAAAGATTTTTTATACAAAAAAAAATGAATATTGAAGAACAATTTGAATATTTCTCTACAATGGTAGTCATTATGACTGAACATAAAGATAAATACAATAATAAGAAAAAGTTCAATTCTTTATCTCCTCATAGTAAAAATTTATCCTACCATTGAAAAAGTAAATAATTGAAACTTATTAAAGGATAATATTTATTTGAAATTAAAAAAAATGAATAGATTAAGAAGGATATGAAACAATTAAAAAATAGAAATAATAATGTAAATATTATTTGGGTAAGTTAAAACCTTACAAAATTAAATATTAGTATTATGTTTCAATCTTGGAAGAAAAATAAGGTGTATAAGAATTACATTATTTAATTCTCTATGAATAAAGACATAATATGTTAGAATAAAGGAACATCTAGTTTTGAAAATAATAATCACTCTTTTTAAGCAAAAAAAACTTTGATCTCTAAATATGTTGATTTTATATTTAAAAACTTATAAAACATATTTTGATTTTGAAATCATTATTTTCTAATATCTATACACGTAAGAATGTGTGGGAACCAAAATAATTTTTTATTTGATTTTGTATAGGTAAAATTATTAAAGATCTATAGTAAATATTTATGGTATCTAGGAAGTTCATTTTCTAGAAAAATGAATGTATACTACTCAATATTTAGGATTTTAGTGAAATCTGATAGTGTGCATGCCACTTTTCGGATAATGAAAAAGGAAATATAATTGGTCTGGGACATATTGTTAACCCAGAAACTATTTTAATTTTAAAAGTTTTGTTTCTTGGTGGTTTAAAATATATACTATTTAGTATGTCTCAATTATTTTATGATGGTCACAATGTTAAATTTGAAGAAAATACATAAAAATGTGTTATTACAAATATTTTTAGGTGTTCACTACTTTAGGAAATGATAATTATTATGAGATTAATTTAGATTCTCTATTTTCAAAAAATGTTTCATGTATAAAAACCTTTTATGGAGAATCTTGGCTTTTTAATAAGATAATTTTCCGTTATAATAGATGATCGCTTAGAAAGAGAACTAAGAAATTATTAGTTAAGGAGCTACCAAAACTATAATTCCAAAATGAAAAAGTGTTTCATCCCAATCGAAAGGGAGAAAACACAAAATTTATTTCAATCAAAGGAATATATGGTTCTTCTTTTCAACCACTAACATTGGTTTACATGGATTTTTTTGGACCTTTTAGGTATTTTATTCTCAGTGGTAAACATTATTTTTATGTGATAATTGATGATTATTCAATATTTACGTGGTTATTTTTTCAAGATCATAATATTTAAGCACATCATGTTTTTAAAAATATAAAAAATATATAGAAAATAATTAGTATAATTACAATAAAAACCTTGATGAGTGGTCATGGACATGAATTTCTGAATCTATACGTCAAATCATTATTTTCATAACAAGGATACAATAATAATTTCTAATAACTTATAACACTACAAAAAATGGGGTTGTTCGAAGAATATATAGGACCCTGAGATAAATTATATGGACTATGCTTAGTAAATATTTCCTAATAGTTTACTTTTGGGAATAACCTATGAATATATCTTTCTATATAATTAATGTGGTTTTAATAAGACAAATTTTAAATAAGACTTTAATGAATCATTGAATAGTACAATGTTGAAGGTAAATTACTTTAACATTTTAGGATGTAAATACTTTATTATCAATACAAAAGATAATCTGTAAAAATTATCACCCAATAGAGATGAAAGAATTTTTATAGAGTATTTAAATTCTAGTAAATCTATTGAGACTTTCATTAAAGAACCAATGCCTTAGAAGAGTTTATCCATATCACTTTTGACGAGACAGATCAAGGATAGAATAATGGTTATTTAAAAATCCTTGAAAATGTTTTTTCTAATCTAAATATAAAATTTGAGGATGAAACATCAGTTTATTTGGAAAAATAGACTGCATTACAAAAAAAATCATGCAGTAATAAAAATAGGGATATACTCAGAGATACATGAACTCAATACCTCACTGAGACCCAAATGGGTAGCTACCACTGAGCTACACCCTGGGGGATCTACTCTAAATATAAATAATTCCTTGAAGATCTCAGATCATGTTCCTAATTTACATAATAAATCAACTAGTGCAAACCAACATGAATAACCTAACCTTGAATAATACTTAGAATAACCAAGTAATTTGCTTTTAAGAATAATTAGAGCCCATAAATATCACCCTATAAATGTTTTAGTTGGTGATAAAAGGAAATTGAACCATATATTCACTTAAAAACCAAGTTGTACATCCAAACTTATTTAATTAACTAAAATAAATTACCATCACTGATGTAATTAACGATAAACACTGTGTACTTGGAATTTAAGAAGAACTAAATTATTTTAGAAGAAATAATGTCTGTGAAATAATCTTAAGACCAAATGATTACCATACTATTGGCACTAAATGATTATATAGAAATAAATTTCATAAATCTTGAATAGTAGTTAGAAACAAATATGTATTAGTAACTCAAGGTTATAGTCAAAAAGAATTTATTTATTATGAAGATGCCTTTGCACCAGTTTCAAGATATGAAGAAATCAGAATACTGCTAACTTATACAGTGCATATAAATATCAAAGAATTTAAAATGGGTATAAAGATTTAATTCCTAAATATTGAAATTATTGAGGATATTTTTTAAATAAACCCTCATTTTTTAATCCCTCACTAACCCAATCATGTTTTCAAACACTCAAAAGAACAATTTGGGCTAAAATAGGATTATAAATCTTCATATGATAGGCTTATCTCATTCTTTATTTCAATTTGTATTAAAAAATATACAGTAGATCCTGACCTATTTATTAATATGAAACCACAATACTTTTTAGTTTTTCAAATCTATATTGATGATATTATTTATAGTTCATCCAAAAAAATTTATTTTTTTATTAAATTTTCAAAACTAAGGAATATTTTATTTGATGTGAGTCTAATGGGTGAGATAAAATTCTTCCTTGTATTTCAGATTTTTCAAAAAAAAATTAATTATTTTATACCAAATTAAATATAAAAAAGATATTTTAATTTTTTCCCTTTGGATAACACTACTGAAAGTGATACTTCAATGATTAGAAGATAAAAACTGAATTTGGAAGAAACTTAGAAACAAGTTGACCAGATTATTTAAACAAGTATGATTTTAGGATTACTATAATCCACTTCTTATTGGTAATATATTATGTTTAGTGTGTGAATATGGGTATATTATCAAGAAAATCCAATAGTATCACATTTAAATGTGGCCAAAATGATTCTAAAATATCTCAAAAATAAACAAAAATACTTTTTTACTTGAGATCACATGAAATTGAATTGGTTAGTTATTTTTATGTTTATTTTAGAGGTTTTAAATTATATATAAAAAAATTTTGAAACATGTAACTTTTTGGGAATGCCTCGATTTTCTTAGTTTAGTAAAAAAAGAAAAAAATTGATTCACTTTCAATTACATATGCAAGGTACATAGTTGTAGCTAGTTACTGTTCAACAAATGTGTATGAAACCCTCATTACTAGACCATGGTTGTAAATTTATACATGTCCCTATAAACTATGATAACAGAAGTACTTAAAATATTTCAAATAATCCTAAATAAAATTCTATGACGAATGATATTGATATAATACATCACATTTTGAAAGATCATTTTAGAGAAGGTGATATCATTCTCGATATCATTGGAACTGACCATTAGCTTTCCAAAATCAATAAAAAACAAAGAATTTAGAGAGATTTATTTATATTAGATATGAAATTGTAATTACTATTAACTCTCAAAACTTTATTGATTGAATAATATATTGTTTCCATATTTGTAAATTATTGTTTTAGTGTGTTATAGATGATGTTTATAATAATTATTATAATGTATATTATATTTATTAATTATTTACAAGTGTTTATTATTAAATATTAAATCTATGATTGATTAATTATAAAGGTCACAAGTAACTGTATGTTTTTATGCTAATGTAATACCTCAATCTTCCATGGATATTTTTTCATATGGTATGTAAATCTAACATAAAGCATCATGATATTGTGGAAATTATTCATGTGATAGGTCAAGATACCATGAAAATATAAATTGTTGCAATGTTTTTGGTTAGTCAGGACAACATATATAATTTTTAATTTTTTAGTTCTTGATATATTTATTTATTTATTTATTTATTTATTTTCTTTCTATTTACTATTTTTCAATATCTAAATGATATAATGTATCCCAAAATTATAATTTAAATAGACTCGTGTCTCTCTATAAAAACCAAAAACTCAATGTCTTAAATATTTATAACCTCTCAAATCTTAGTAAAGATGGTATGATCAAAGAATTAATTGGATTTTGGTTATCTTGATTATCATCCACATACTAAGAAAGAGAAAGTGAGCTTAATTGAATTTAGTGATCTTCATTATATCCGCCTTTAGGATATGTTAGTGTTACCTAAAATAATGATCGATGTCAAGTGGCCAAAATCTTTTTTGTCTTTTATGTTGATCACTATACAAAATTAGGGTTGGGATGAGTGGTTTAGTGAAAATAGTAGATCGTTTTATCCATCGATGGTGAAAGAGTGATATTTTAATTTATAATTTGAAGATATTTACACTGAGGACATCATAAAGAACCTTATTAATGGATTAGAGAAAGTATTTTCATCCTATAAATGTGATACATGTTTTAAAGTTCCTCATACTTCTGATTTTGAAGATTGTCATAATTATTATCCCATGGGTCAAGAGACCTTTGACTATAAAAAAAGTTTTACAATAGGTAACTAGTTATACAAACCCTTTATGACCTATTTCTATGCATTTTAATTGTGAGTATAGGTTGTTGGTGAATTTCATTCAGTGCTATATTTTTTTGAGGAAAGGGAATTTGAAATTCTGAGTCATCAAGATTTTTTAATTTTATTTTTGATTAATAAATAATTATATGTTAGTTTAGTCAGGTATTAGATGATACATATGGATGAAATATATAATCCATCCTCATGGTTTAATTAATTACCTTGTCCCAAGTTTATTTCAACTTTTTTTATATAAAGGACGTGTTTCATAGGGGAAAGTCTATAGATTCTGGTGGGATATTCATAAACCATTATATTTTCATGATAATGAAGGTTAATTGGAATACTTGGAAAAATAATTTGATGGATAAGCCTAATAATATTTATAAAAAATAAACTTTGTTAAATTTTCTCTGAGACCAATGAATATAATTGCTCTAGTTATAGAACCTAATCAAATTATTTAGTATTCTTCCAGGGATGAAGAATCTATAGAAAGGGATTTGGTTGTATATGTGTTTGTGGAATAATTGAATAGTGAAAATTTCAAATCTAGAAATGTTTCTAAAGTTAGAGTTTTTTATTTTGATAAAGAATCCATGTTAACTTTTGAGGAATAAATGAGTCTCAAAACTTGTGATAATGTTGAAACTTATCCACCTTCATCATTTTGAATGATCAGAGCTTAGAATATGACTTATGTACCTTCTGAATCTCATGATAATTTTCCTTAACAAAAATAAAAGATGGTTATTTTTATTAATATAATGATACATCCCAAGAAGAAATATTAGAATAAAATATCACTAAATCCAATGATGTTGATAAAATTTGTATAGATTTTATTCCCCTTTATGGAGGAAATGAAGTTACAGATGGAGTGAATAAGTCTAGTGTGAAAGGTACTCCTCTAATAGAAAATAATAGGGGAGAGAAACCTATATTTGATACTAAATAGTCCAATAGGGATAATTCCTATATATATTTATTTGTAATTGAGTATTCTGAATTAGATAAGGATGGTGATGATCATTAAAGAGGAAGTCCACCTGAACCTGGTGGACATGTTACCCTAGTTTCACCTACCATACCTACATGACCAATTATTGTGGAAGGTTCTTTTATTAAAATAATTGATCTTGAATAGAGGATTGAGAAACCCACTCCAAGATCTGATAGTCTATATAAATAAATGAAAAACTAAATAGTGGAGCAAGTTCTTGATTATCTGTTTTCACCAACACCAGTAAGACATGATGGAGTTAGATAAACAAGTTTAGTAGTGGATTCATAACTAATAGTATATTTTTAATAGAATAATCTTATTAAAATTAATGCGGATATTATTTTTGATCCCTTTAATAGGAGAGAGATAATTCCTTTATTAGATGGTTTTGAATTGGTTAGTATACCATACCTTTCTATAAAAGAATCACCATATCCTCTTTCTCATACTTATTTCTATGTTAATGAATAAAATTAAAATGAATTAAAAGATGATCTAATGAATGTTTTTAGGTAATTTTTTATGGGTTTCTTATATTAAATCAAACCTAATAGAGAATTATAGATTTATGATATTGTTTCTCATGTTTTTTATGATATCCAACCTAATTTCATTGTAAATTTTTAACTTAGGAATCAATAGATTAAATTTTCAATAGGCCATGTGGGAGATCTATAGGTTTACTGAAGTGACATGATAAGAAATTGGGATTGAAGTTACATAATTTCTATGGTATATAATTCTTATCCAATTACACTTCAACCCCATCCTTCTACTATTACACCTATTACTTTTGATGATACTTTTTTTTAGAAGATTTTAATGGAATAAATCAGAGTGGTATTAGAGAATTTTTTCAAAACTATAAAAATGTTGATTTATTATTTTAAATGTCATGAAGCTAAGCCCCTTGAGTTTGTAAGTGTCATTTCCTAGAAACCTTGTTTGGGTATGGAGGTTATAAAATGATCTATTGTTCATTATTTTGAATAAAATATTCACCAAATATGATTTAAAGACCATGTTTAGATACCAATCTAGTGACCTTCATTTTCATCTACTAACTCAAGCATTAAAATATCAAGTTGAAAATTTAAAGTTGTTGTAACCACTTTTGGAAATCATTGTTAAATAGAATGTTCATTTTTTCTAAATTTTAGAGCAAGTATCAATTGAACTAAAGGACTGTACATGGATTATAGAGACTTATTCCTACCATTCTTACAATTACATTATTTCCCAATCATCCTTTCTTCTACCTTAAGGTGCTCCAGCCTTTGCATCTTTAGTGTCTACCTCAACAAACATCTCAATGGAACATTTTGGATTTACTCCAATATTATAAGTTCACAAATTTAGGCCATTTTCTAGAATAATTTCATTTCTTGAACCATCCACTTACCAACCAAAGAAATCACTTAATCTTACCTCTTATCCAACTTAAGAGAAAGATAAATATCTTCTTGATATTCATTATATGAGAGAGGTGGATTATTTAGATTCTAAAAAGGGTCCTTGATAGGGTTGATATGTATTAATAAAATGTTGTATTTCTAAACTATTGATCGTAATTTTAAATAATTTTTTATTACTTAATTTATTCTTTAATTTCTTATTATTTATTTTATTACCCTTTTGATAATCCCAAAAGGGGGATAAATTATTTTATCATTCAATAGAGTGATATGTTGACTATTTAAAAAAATACTTTATGATTTTAAGATCTAATTTATTCTGAACCTTGGAAAAAAAATTTAACCTCAATTTTTTATCTTAATGATTTTTTATCATCAAAAATTGGGAGATTGTTAGGTTCTTCTAGAAATTCCATATTTTAATGATCCTAAATAATATTTATTTTTTATTAATGAATTATCTATCATATGATAGTAAACTATTTTCTAAATAAATCTATAAAAATTAGAAATATGTGGAAGCTATGTTACATTATATAAAATACATCATGAAGATTTTCAACCAACTATGGGAAGCGGCTATGCCATATATAGGAAATGAATCTATTACATGTCTATTTAACAGACCATGGAGAAAATTTTACAATGTCCTAAAAAACTTTCTAGAATAATTAGAGTGAATCCATGAAAAACTTGACTAACCACACCTTATAGTTTAACAACCGTATATAGAGAATAGGGGACCGCATGACCAATAGACGAAACAAATTTCTATATTCAGAGAAATGGTATGTTGGTACCAACTGAATTCACAATTACATCAATTTTCCACAACTAAAAATCTCTCTATGTCAAGATACATTATTAATAAAGAGTCAACCTACTATAATGACATACTAAAGAGACTATTCCAAAAAAAAATTGAAGCAATCCTGTTATGCCTAAAGTAAAAAAATTATCAATGATCGGTTTTGGGATTTAATGATACCTTTTAGAGCAGTTTATTTTTTTAGTCTAATAATTTTTACGTATAAATGGATAATTTGATAAAAATATTAAAAATTATATGAATCCTCTCATGTGAATGTAAGTGGGAATTTTTTTATCTCTACTGTTTTCATTTTTTAACATCCATGGCACTTTATTTTATAGTATAAAGTGGAAAAACAATATATAGAAGTTCAAGATTGATTTAATATTCACTCTTGATCTCATTGACAATTATACAAGGATAATATCCTTTATGATCATCCAAAATTTATTAGGGATCGATCTAAATCAAACATCTACGTTAATACCTTATATATTTGTTTCTTTTACATTAAATGTTTTTCTTTTACATTACTATATAATTTTTTATCACTTCTCATGTACCTTAAATTGGAGTACTCTAATACTCATTATTTTACTGATTTATATTTTTAATCCCATTTATAACTCTATAAGAGTTTGGGTATATCTTGGACTTCCTTATGTCTATTTATTTTTGTAATAAACAACCCATCATAAGGATTTTTTATTATGTTTTAATAAACATTCTTAGAAGTGTCTTACTATAAAATAGTGAGGAATAATATCTATCTTGGAGACAACCACTTTTTTAATTTCATTATGGGTTTTAATCTTAATTTCACTTCTTATTTTCATTTGAATTAAAAATCATTTTTATTTTTAATATGCATTTTAACTGTGAATGAAAAATATAATTTGTTGGTTTTCATTTATAAATGATATATATATATATATATATCTTATTTTGTGTGAGTATAATTATTTAAAAAGTTAAATTAATTTGAAATGGTTTTAACTATGATTTGGTCAATCCATTGAGAAATTATTTCAAAGTAATAAATTTTATATAAATAATATTTTTTAACTAGGTTAGGTTTTAGTTGGGGGATTTTAACATTTATAATTAACAATAAAAAATGTATTATTAAAATATTAATTCATCCCCCACCTCTCCTAATCCTAATAATTCCATTGAGAACAACATCTCTTTTGTGGAATATCCATTATAGATCTTATATCAATGAGATAGAGTACTACAAAACATGTAAACTCACATGATTTTAGTTCTATGGAGGAATCATAATTTTGAGAAATAAATGTTGAAAACTGAAGATGTATTGAAGTGGATGTACCCTAATTAGTTTCCATCAAAGTAACAAAATATTGAGCGTGATATATCTTTTATGTGGGGTAGAATATAATGACCCATATTTTTAACCCATTAATATGATCAATACCTTGTTTCACATGATACAATTAACTTAGATAAACCATGGTATATTTTATTTAAATTAAATATTACAATACAATATGAACATTAATATATTATGAGAGTTTAATATAAAATAGAACTATAAAAATTATAAGTAAAATAAAACCACAAGTAAATAAAAGGAATATAAACATGAAATCATCATCCTTGTGGTTTTTTCTGAAGATAATAACACTAATTATAAATATTTAATGAATATAAAATTATAGAAATATAATATAAAATTTGGTATAAAAGTAAACAAGTAGTGTAAAGGAATTTTATTGAATTATTCCATGTTATATATAGAAATGTAGTATTACCATTTTATATATGGTCATTTGAAATATGGTCAATGTATATATGCACATTAGATATATGGTTTTTTGATATATGTTTTTTTGATATATGGTTATTGGATACATGGTCATTGGTTCGACTTGTATCTAATACATATATTGAATATTTTAAGTTAGTATAAAAAATGGGTTAGATAAAAAATATTTAACTTGTAATTTTCATAAATAACAGGGAATGTTTTTAAAATATAAAATTAATTGAAATCATAATTGGTCATATTGAATGGATATCAAACCTTACAAAGGAAAAAAATACATTGTTTTAGGCTTGGGTGAGTGTAGACTACCATAGAGTGGTTGGTTGATTTATTGGTTCCCAAGACACCAAAACTAAAAATAATTTTGGAATTTTCAATTAATATAATGGATAAAAAACTAATCAATGTGGTCACAAGATATAGAGAAAAAAATAACTAACAAAACATATTGGATTTTACAAGGATCATTTATTCTTTTTTATCGCTTGGATTATCTATGATGAACAATGGTTTTGATCACATTGTTCCAATCATATCCTTTTATAAACATTAACTACGAATAAAGTATGAAGATGGTACTACACTATATTTATAATAATAATGAAAGGTAGGAATTGATATATTTATTAATCTAGGATTATTTACCTCAACCACCACTATAATTTAGATCATGTGTGTAGACTTGTTTTTGTCCTCAGTCCCGGCCAATATCTCTATGTAATGCATATCTAGTTACCTCAAATATTTTCTACTCTAATATATAGGGAATACATGTCATATATATAATCACTACATGTATCACAATGTGACAAGGTTCATTATTATGTGATAATTATATATGAAAGATATGGATTATATATCCACAAAAATATAGCCTTCATTAGGGTATATCTAGATGAATTATAGTGTTACCATTATATCTACTCATATATATATATAATAACAATTATAATATAACCGTAATCTATACATCATAAAAGGTATTTCAACTCAGATAGTTATGCACCAAAATTTTACAACCACACTTGTTATGACATGATCTTTACTATTATGGAATAGTGTTTCTTCTTATTGTGTGACTTATTATGGTATGACTAAATCTAGATCTAATGGATAACACAATATAAAATTATCATGGGTGCACCATCATAGTGTATATTTGTCACCTCAACTCCTTTGAAAAAATATTTATGGCATATTTCCTCCAATATATGGATTACGTACCTATTTATAAGTAAAACACTACATTTATTTCACTAAAATTATTGTGTGGTGTATATTGATTAGACAATAAATTTCATCAAACAAAAAAATCATTAATTATTTTCATCCTTACCATATTCTATTAGACTTCAATTCATCCATGACCAAGTTATTAATAGATAAAACTTAAAAAAAAACTTTCAAGACTCATGAATAAATTGTCTTAGGAAACAAGTTATATCATTCTTACAATGTGAAAGTTATCTATAAAATAAATCATGGTATTGAATGTGGTTTCTAAGAGAAGTATTAATAATTTATAAATTAATATCAACTCCCATGTTCCACTTTATCAATTATCTTTATGATGGATTTTTGATCTACAACTCAATATATAGATCATTTCAGGTTCTTTAATATCAACCTTTTCTATTTTTTTACAATATTCAAATGAATATATAAAAAATTTACTAAAATAATACTGAAAACACCTCATATATCCCCTATATAGAAGAATATATTCCCTTATCCCCCATTATATTTTCTTATAAAAAGATATAGAATCGCCCCCTCCCCCTTATAATTAGAGATTATTTTGTATTCTCCCCCTTTCTCAATAGATTTAAAGGAATGAATAAAAAATGAATCAGAATTTTAGGAGAGAATTCACTCCTAAAAGAACAATAATGTGCATGAAATAATTATTCAGTATGGTATTTGTCATGATATCCAAAAATTTCTCCTTTTTCAGATATATTTTAATGAAATATATCCATATTCTGTCATATTTTTGATGAAGTGGTACTTTATATAGATATTTTTTAACATTTAATGTTTTAAATGTTTATTTTAAAGGTTATCACACTTTGAATATCAATCAAAATAAAAAATAGTTAATAAATAACAACATTTGTTTCTTCAACTTATGAATTCATTCACATTATTTTTGTTTTTCCTTTCGATACCATAACACACACAACATCATTGTGTTTAAAGTTATTGAATTTGTATTCTTAGAGTGTCAATAAATTCATCTTATTCCAACAATTAATTCACCTTTTGATGTTAATTTCTAATCACTAATGTTACCTTCCAAATTCACATTTGAATGGACATTAAGTATAACAAATCAATCTTTGTTACACATCAATAATTAATAGATATATACATTAATATATCACAAGATATGATTCACCACCATAATATGTATCTCCATAGGATTTCATTCAAATCATATATATATATATATAAACTATAAATATTATGTATAACCTAGAAACATTCATGTAAAGTATGCTATTTATAATCCTTATATACACTATTTTTACCACACTCCTTATTTCATCACTAGAAAACTTGGTCCCATGTTCTATTGGACTAGATACCTCTCTTGATTATTTCAATAAAATTAGGTTAAAATCCCATAAAAATATTTTTATTGCAATATAAACATATAAAATAATGCATTCAAATATTGAAATCCCAAAAACAATTTAATCTCACTAATCACTGGGTTTTTGAAGTTTTTACTCATTTGGTTAAAAAAATCACAGTAAGTCTCTCCCAGGTTTCTATTAAATATAATGTGATCAACAAAAAAAATCATAATGAGTTAGTTTTTGTCATCTCCCTTGACATGTAGATTACAATCCACTTTTCCTTTCTTCAATTTAATTCCCCTTAATGAATTTTATATCTTTGAATACCATTTATATGGATCTTGTTTCAGCCCATGTAAATACTTCTTCATCTTAAATATTCAAGAACTGTAACCATCAAGTATGAGAGTATCGAGTTTTCCAATATAATCCTCTTTCTAATTTTTACACTTCTATAGTGATAACTTTATATCCATTTTGAACACATTGAAATGTCATTGTACACATATCATATGAAATATTCAATTTTCTTCAATCCTTGTGATTGGATAAAAAGTTTCATCAAAATATATTCCCCCATTTTGATAGTATAACTTATATACATGAAGATATTTCTTATGTGGTACTTCTCCATTATCATTGAGATTGTTTATGAAACTCTATGTCCCACCTATCACATTATTGCCTTTAGAATTTAACATGAGTTTAAAAGTGTAGTTCTTTTATGTAAAATTTTTCTCTTCTTTAATAGATGATAACCAATACCCATATTTTAATGTTTCTTCAACATTTTTGTTTAACATTTGAAAAACTACTGGTATGATTAAAAATAATCATAATATTCTATGTTTTAACACCTATTTTATAATTATCAAATCTTTAAAAAATATAAATATTTCAAATTATTATATAAATATTTATTATATATAATTATGATCTATGCCCAAACTATATGGTTCGGTTTCTTTGGAAACATGGATACATAAAAAAATGGTATATAAAAGATCTATACCATCTCCCACTTTGTTCTTTACATGGGGAACCATACTTAAACATATCATACATAAAACATTTCATCATATCTTGGGGGAAAGGAAACATAAGAAAGGGTGCACTCATATACTCAGTAAGGGTGAACAATGAAGATATCAGTCATTGATCATATGTAAGTATATCATGAGTATAATAGTATGAGAACATGAGTTTAACATTTGAAATTCATACCCAGCAATTCATATAATCCTGGGGTGTGTAATAAATCTTATTGTTTCATAAGACATGAATCATAACTGAATCAAAGAACATGATCCATTAGAGAATAACATTGGTATAAGATCATGTCATAAAAGAGTGAAAAAAGTGTAGAATGGTCATATTTATAGATACCTTATTCCAAAACTACCCACCAAGATATTCATCACATTTTATTCTTGAGATAACAACCTATGTACCTATTTTAAGCTGGTGAAAACATCTAATATACCCACTTTTAGGATCAGGATAACCTCCCATATACCCTCTTTTTGGATTCATATAACCTCTTGGGAACCCATTTCCTCATAAAATAATAATATTTACCCAATTAATTAGATACATATAATGAAACAACCCAAAACATAATCATAATCTATTCATATGTATTACACTTGAACGTTAAAATATTTATCAATACATCAAGTATTAACCTATGGAATTGAAAATGGGTTTCCTTAATATTTCATATTCCTATTCTTAAACCACAAAGAGATATAATTCATAATGTAACAGTTGACCATATCCCTAATAAATGATAATAAATACTAAAGGATGTTTGTATAGATGAAAATTCCCTTAAAATATCACTAGAACATTTCTTGATTAAAATACCCTTTTCATATTTAAATCACTTATTTAAAATAAAAAAATATAAAATATTAATGAAAATATTTTATTTCAAAATAAATATAGAAACTTATAAATAAAACATAAAAACAAATATAATTCTAAATGGTGGGGAAATTCATTCATGTGGTGTATTTTAAAACCAAAATTTGTTTTGCATTTTTTTGTAAAAATCCAAAAGTACCTCATTTAGAAAATGAAAAGAATATTGATTTTAACAATTTCTATGTAAATTAAAACATGGGTAAAAATGAATTTATAAAATCATTATAGAATGTGAAAAAATTTCTTGAAAAATTTAAAAAAAAAATAAAACCATATAAGTGAAATATTCTGGACTAAAGAGAGAAATAAAGTTACTTTTAATTAAATACATTCTTTTGATCTCTTAAGTACCTAAAGAGATGAAAATGAAAGAAAACAAGTAATATTTATAAATAAAAAGAGGAGAGTAAAATAAATAATATTTTGGAGAGTTAAATCATACAATTTTATCATCATAAAATTTAAGAATAAAAAATCCTAGTGAAAATAAAATTGTAAAGTAAAACCCTTACCTTAAGTTTGCCTTATTCATAAGTTCTCTAGTATATTCTTCTTTGAGATACCCCATATGTTTTAAACCTTAATCCATGAAAATTTGGTCTTATAGGAATCCCATAAGATCTAATATAGTGTTAAGGAGTCTATAGAGGTACAATAGAAGGGTTTTCCCATTCTAGAAGGATCAAATTGTGGAATAAGTAATGAGAATAGGTTACCTTTTATAATTGAGGGGAGGGATGTATAAGGAATTTATTAATAGATTTCAATAATACAAGGTCACTTTAATTATAAATTATGTATAAATGGAAATTTATTTGAAGTAAGGATAATATATGATTGAAATATATTCAACCAATAAAAATTAGAAAAATTTTGGTGGCATTCATATAATTATCTCTTTTTTTAACCCCCCCCCCGGTAAACTTATTTTTACATTAACCATAGTAATAAAACATTTCTATCATTAATATTCATTTTGAAAAAAATAACTTAAAACTATTATATTATATTATATTATAAAAATATATATAAGGAATCAATTTTATTGTATTCAATTTAAATAAGTGGAATAATTTAATTTTAAATAAATGTGAAGAAAATGAAAACCCATTTTAGAAAAATGAAATTTTATGTATAAAACTAGATTTAAATCTATTCTTTATCTTGTAAAAAATATAAAATGAATGTTAAGATATTTTATTAAATTTTTAATATATAAATTTCATTAAAAACATAAATAAATATAGATAAATTTTATTTATCACTAAAAAAACATGTTGTGTGCATAAAAATAGTTTTTATAGAAATGTGTTAATACTCCTAAGAATGAACTTATATCAAAATCAGTTTATTGATAATTCCTACATAATTAATTATATAATTTAAAATAAAAATTTCTTTCTGTTATTTTATGATAAAATATAAAACATACTAGGAATTTTTTAAATAATTTATTTAATGTAATTAAATGATAGTTTTTGAAAACTTGGTATCTTCCATATTCACTAAAAAATAAAACTTTTTAGAAAAATCCAATAAATTCACCCTATGAGAATATTTACATGATTTTTTAAAAAATGATATTAATTTCAGAAAATAAAATTTGTAAAATGGAATAAATTAATCATAATATCTATGAATAAAATATAAAAAAATAATTTATCAAGAAAACAAATTTTTGAATAAAAAAAATACTTTGCTAAAAATAGAGTATTTATATATTATGAATTATTAAATACATTTGAATTGTTTAAAACCATTATACATATTTTTTTTAATGTAGTTAATGTTATTCATAACTTCTAATTTAATTTCTGCATTATAAAGAATTATTATGTCACGACTTATTTATACTCGAGGTTGGGTGTAAAGAAAGATATCAAATACCTCAAGTTTATATCAATGAAAACACTTATAAAATATTTTTTTGTTACATTATAAACCCCTTAAAATGAATTATACCATGAAATTATATCACTATCATTCAAAAAAATGATAATATCTCTAATTTATCACATCCTTGGGTTCCCATGTAGCTTCCTTGAATTTATGAATCCTCCAAAGTACTTTAATAAGGTGAGTAGTTTTGTTTATTATAATTTTATCTCCGTGATACATGATTTATACTAGTCATTATTCATAAAAAATTTCATTCTCTATTAGTACAAACTATGATTTTAGAACATGTAAAGGATCAAATATGTATAACCATAAAAGTGATACATGAAAAACTTCATGAACTTGAGATAGGATTTGTGAGAGTGCTAGGTGATATGCTATAGTCCTACTCGATAAAGAATTTTGAATGGACAAATATACATAGGTATCATATTTCCCTTAATTCTAAATCTCATAACCTTTATCTATGGAGAAATTTATATGAATACCTTCTTAGAACCATTAGATTCCAGATCTCTATAGTGTTTTTTGGCATAACACTTCAATCAACTATAATCTACCTTAATGTGTTATTTCATGGTTTTAAAATTCTAATCCATTTAATCAACTATCTTAATTCCCAATATATTTATTTCTCCAAATTCATACCCTTATGTCAATGTTCTTAACTTCATTTTATATATGGATTCATAATAATCTATATAAATTTTTTAGTGTGATCTATTCTTATATAATAAATCAACTAGAGGAAGGTGATGATCTTAGAGACCTTTAAAATCCATAATTAAATATCTCAACATATCTCCTAATGTTTGAATAGTCTTATAAAACTAACCACCTATCTATGGATGAGAAGAATTACAAAAACACAACTCTATATTCAGAGCTTACAAAAGACTACTCCAGAACATAGAGTTAATCCTCATATCTTGGTCAAATAAAATAGAATATGGTACTTTTTGAAGCCTTGAATATTTCTTAATATATATCCTATAAATTTGATCAAGATAGAAATATTATTTAATATAAATAAATTGTGATCACTTTATAATGAGATTTAATATAACAATAAGAGCATTGTGACCTTTAGATATTTTATAGAGTATGATGAAACAATATGTGGTGATGTTTTCCTATATCCATTGTGGTATGGGTAATGGTTATAATATCACATATGACTTATATGTTTTACCATTAAATTTCTGAAATACCAATAACTAAGATATATACTTTGTAATATGTATCTTTATATTCTCTCATCAGAAATACACTTTTAGATATCTACACATTATTGTACTTCAAGGATGACTGGAGAATGATGAGATATGAGATTATTCTAATAGTTACTTTTTAATTATAGTTTTGATGGGATGCATACTTGTTTCATGAACCTTTTTATTCCATCACAATCAATGTTGAACTTAGGAACATATCCAACTTTCTTTTTTATAACTACATCATAATTTTTTCACTTATTTAATCATGACATGGATAGATGGTTAAACACTCACTAAATAAAGATATTATTTATCCCATTACTTAAGTATTTCAAGGTTAATCCTTCAAAAATCCATAAATATTAGATCTTTTTTTATCCTCTTCAAAGACAGTCTAGAAAGGTCATTACGATGCAAAGTATAAACCACCTTTTTTTAATTCCAAGTGTGTTAAAATATAAATTAGTATTGATCGTTAAATAAATCCAACCATATTCTCTAGAATATATTCAACTATTTATGGAGGGTTATATACTTTAAACTTTTAGGATTTTAATATATATACCACCATTCTCCATAGAGATAATTTCATCATATCTTTATTGTAAATAGTAATGTTTCCAATTGTAAATCATGAGTCAAGTAATTTTTATCATGATCCTTGATTTGGTTGAGTTATAAGATATCACTAGATCGTTCTATATAAGAATACATTACAAACCCTTTTTTGGGGCATCATATTAAATCCCAATATCATATCCCCTATAGGGTACTGTGATTAAAAGTGAACTGACCAACCATCTATTATGTTCCTTTAAATTTTCTTCACATTCATCGGTCCAAATAGACTTGACTACTTTCTAGGTTAACTTTGTGTGTATATTATAAATCCATCAAAAATCCATCAAAAAACATTGATAATATCTATCAAATCTAAGAAATGTTTTTATCTCATTTACAATGGTTGGTCTAGGACAATGTTAAATAAATTTAGTCTCTGATTGATCTAACTATATACCCTTTGTTATGATTATATCACCCAAAAATGAAACTTTTTGTAGCTAAAACTCACACTTGGTAAGTTTTTATAGAGATTATCCTTCAATTGTTTCATTATTACAATACTAATTAGATATTAATGCCCTTACTTTCTCTAGGGAAATATAATAATTTCATCTATAACTACTACCACAAAATGGTCAAGGTAATATCTAAAGATTTTATTCATTAAATCCATGAATATAGTGGGGGATTAGTAAGACTGGATGGAATCTCAATAAATTAATAGTGTTTATACCTCTAATAGAAGGTTATATTAGGTATTTAATCACTTTTAACCCTCAAATTATTGTATCCATATTATATATTAGTCTTAAAAAATATTGAGCTCATCGTAACTGATTAAACAAATCATCAATATGGGGTAGATGATACATATTCTTGATTATGATCTTATTAAGTTCTTAATAATAAATGTGTAGTTGAATTGATCCATCATTATCATTAATAAAACAACCTCTAAACCCTAGGGAAACACATTTGTATTAATGAATCACTTATCAGTATTCTCCTTGAGTTTCTTCTTCAATTCCTGCAACTCAATAGGGGTCATTCTATATGTTTTTTTTGAAATAAATGTAGTACCATATATGAATTATATTGAAAACCAAACTTCATGATTTAGATAAAGACTTGAAACTATTATATAAATACATCGACAAACTCATGTATAATACTTATATCTTTGATGACGAGTTTATCCCCAACCATCTCAGATAAATACTTCCCTTGAATAGGAACCAAGACCCATGCAATGGATGTAATTTATGTTGTATGTTCACATTTATTCTTACATATATATACATTCATAAGATTGTTTCGAATATAAAATTTGATATATCTTACTCTTCAATTGATGCAGGATTAATATAAAGAAAGCTAATGTATGCCCAAAATCTCATCAAATTCAACTATAGGTAGAATATTAATATTTCTAAGATGTACTTTCCCATAATATTTAATCAAATAAGAATTATAGACTTTAGATGTGATCATCATACTATTAGAAAATTTTTATTCTAATTGAACATTAAATAATTAATGTTTTAATGTGATTCCCTTAGTGAATTATTCATTTACAAAAGATTTTGTAGATCTGGAATAAAATATGACATTATCAGATCTAGAGTGGATGGTAAGTATACCTTTCAATACTTTTTTATTTTACCCAACATCATAAATAGTGATCACATGGTATTTCCATTTTTCTTTAGGCTTATGAGGTTGGAGACATTGATCATAATTATTAACCCTCAGATTAAATCACTTGTTAGCATAATACCCAAACTCTTTTCATTTGAAACACTAGTGTGTATTTTGTGTATTTTGTGGATATTTCTATCCATTCAAATGATTAGTTAAATTATTCCCATTAATTTTTCATTTTCTGTTTTATTGACCATCCTTTACTCACTAAAATAATTTACTATTCCCATTAAGAAAATTTACATCATGTTTCTGTCCACACTTATGGTATAATGGTAAAGTCATCATCTTCCCTTTATGATTTCTATTATTACAATTTCTTTTGAATTAAATATTTTTTTCATACTAAAACCAAGATATTTATGGGTGACCCTAATAACTATTTATACCTTGATAGAATATAAAATAATTTATTTGTATCTACTGAAGTCTCTTATATCAAATTCCATTTGGTGACTTGGTTTTAAGATTCCTAAGAATTGATAATCTTACTTTATGGTTAAATGCCAATACCTAAATCCTACCTCTCAAAACTTGTAAAACTTTCTTTACAGGTGACAATGTATTCATCATCCTTCTATTTAGGATTATGAAATTCCTTCCCTATTTTCATATGATTAATATAGGCAAATTACATACTAAAAAATAACCTATTAAACTCATCCCCTTCAATGGATTGAATTTCTTCATGTTTCTTCATATTCTTGAAAGGATTCCACCATTGATCAGCTTCACCTACCAAATGATAAATAGATATAATAAATTTTTCATGCTCAGAGTACTGTATAAAAAAATATCTTTTAAATGGAATAGATCTATATCTTATAAATGAATATATTAATGGAACCACTAAATGAAGGTGAATTTTTCTTTATAAAGGAATTAATTGTATGATGTTACCTCTGTTGGTCATTTGAAACATTTTCATGATTTGTGGATTGATAAAGTTATATAAGTATTTAAACAATATATTATATTATATCTCCTAAAAAATTTGGTTACATAGGAGGATATTCATTTCATTGTGCATCGTATTTAGTGTTATCATGGTTCCTTCTAGTTCCATTAATTAACTGAAACAAAAAGAATATTATGACCAATAATAATCATAGTGGGAAACCATATAATCATAAAATTAATATATAGGATGTCCAAATCCTAAAACCTTATTTTCAATCTATAAAATATTAGGTATAACCATGGCCATATATAGTCATTATCTACTCAAATCCTTCATAATGGATCTTAAATAAAATGTGAATTAAACAAAAAATATACCCCAATGATTTTTTATCTAGGTGTGTCTCATATTCACAATAATAATACATAGATGATGATCAATTTAATACCTGATACACCAGATTTACATTTGATACCTCAAGGTGCACACATTTTATATCCACATCCAATTTTATTTTCTAGACAATGTTGTATCTGCTAAGAAAACCACGCTATTTTATTTACCATAACTTAGGATATTCTCATGTATTTAGGATTATACTAATGGTTCTCAGTGGATTTTTATCATCCTAGTTTTCAAATGTAATTATACCCTACTCTGATGCCAGCTATAACAACCCAAAAATTACATATATAAATATTACATCTTATTAGATAAATATTCATTACATATATTTACGATCCAATAAATAATTTTAAAATTTAAGAGTATTTGGAAACTTGTATACAAAAAGAAAATTTAGATAATATATATAAATAATCTCACTCTTAGTTATTCAAAAATATTACCTATCTTATACATATCATTCTTAAAAAAAATCATTGTATTTTCAGGGAAGGGAAACATACTAAATAGTGATATTATATGATCAGTAAGGGGAAAAATGAAGACATAAGTCAATGATCAAATATAATCATATCATGAGCATAATGGTATGATAATAATAGCGTAACATTTGAAATTCATGCCCAATAAATCATATAATCATGAGGCATGGAATAAATATTTTAAATTCATATGACATAAATCATAAAGTAATTAAAGAACATAAGTAATGGGGGAATGAAATTGGTATAATATCATGCCATAAATGAGTTGAATAATGTATTCCATAATCAAAATCATAGAAATCATATATCAAGGCTACACACCAAGACATTAATCAAAAGTTAGTCTTGGGATAAAACCCTATATACCTACTTTGGGATTGGAATATATTCTTGCATACCCTATTTTCGGATTAGTATAACCTCCTATATACACACTTTTAGGCTTGGGATAACCTCCAATTTACCATTTGATCTCATGAAACAATATTCATAACCAAATTCATTTGTAGTCTATAATATTTTCACTTGGTAAAAAATCATAATCCATTCATATGTATTCCATAAGATAACATTTTTCATTAATAATGGATTAATCCATTGAAAATAAAATGAGTTTCATTAATATTTTATCATTATAATCTTAAAAAATCTAGAGAAAAAATAAAGATAGTAACATTTAATCATGTCCCTAGTAAATTGTGAGAAACCAAATCTTCTTTTCAGGTATGGATCTTGATTTCAGTTTGTTTTTTAAGAAAATGTAAGAAATGGGGTTTTTCTAAGTACACATCATGTACTTATGAGTACACGCCGTGTTCCAAGATTGTCACGTACAACTGTGTTCTGGCCCTATAACGACCAAATACATGGTCATGTGGTGACCTTGTAGACCGCTTAAGTTGGGGGGCCAGTTAAGGAGACTACACACATGGTAGTTTTAAAGAACATGTTGTGTACGTTTATTTTTAATTGATATATCAGAGTGGGCTCGTGTCTCATGTCCAAAACTGACTTATTCTTCCCTTGTTTTGTACAGGAGAGCTCAAGAATGACGAAGGAAGATTAAACCCCTGATTCTTCATTTGAGCTCCGATTGAGACATCGTCGGCTGCGTTGGAATCCCACTAATGAGTTATCGAATCCTATAGAGCCTTTATTATAGATTATTCCTCTCTCATGATTTTTTCAAGGTTTTTATTTTTTATCCTTTTTGTATATCTACACCAATCTAGGATGATTCAAGGGCCGACATTCAGGTATATTGATCCTATGACATCAAGGTCGGTGTTTTGTGCCTTTAGTTGTTCCTATTTGGATATTATTCTAAAAGTGTCGCATACCCATGTTTGAGGTATTGCTTGATTTTGTAATTTAACACTGGTTATTACCTACTATGGTTTTATTGATTGATAAAGGGTTATTTCTTATGAATAAGGTTAGATACCTTGTTATTGGGACAACCCAAGGGTGTGTTTCCCCTCGTTTTATTGTTTATGGCCATTTGGGCTAGGATGCCTGTTAGTATTGCCTTGTTTTCCATGTTGTGGTTGATTAGGATGGAGTTTTATTTCTTATATTAAATTTATTTGATATGCTTTGTGAATGTTTATCCATGTAGTAGTTATAGATTACATGAGCTTCTTTGATACGGTATGTTCATTATTTTTCCAATAGACTATGAGAGCCTTGGACTAAGAAGATAGAGGGGACTTCTAGATTATTTATATAGAACCCTGAGAGCCTTGGTGTAGATTTTGACCCAAGGGTATTGACTATGAGATGTACCCAAGAGGTATTTTATAATTTATTCATGTAGATTTTAACCCAAGGCTTTTGACAGTCATACCTACTGAGGAGGTCTTTTATAATTTATTGATGCCATGTTAACCTAGGGGTATTTACTCTGAGAGCTTCCCATGAGGTCATTTATAAATGATTAGTGTTATGTTAGACTAAAGGGGTTAGACCGTGAGAGATTCCTAGAGGGTCATTATTTAAATTAATTAGTTCTATGTTAAACCAAAGGGGTTATACCATGAGAGCTTTCCCAAAGGGTAGTTTATGAACGATTGAATAATTGTGACGAGTCTTCCAAGACAAAACACAAGCTTGAACTTCGTCTTACTTGATTGTTTATATGGTTTCCTAAGACATCTATTTTTCTACTTTAGATAGAAGATATAGGGCTTAGTCTAGATATTAGGGTGACTTGATTCAACGGATTGAATAAATGATAAATGTAAATGAATGTAATTGAAAAATGTATGATTGTTTACTTTTGACTAATTCCTAGTTTATTTCTTCATTCTTTCATATTACCTAATATATATATATTCACTGACAGTTAAGCATAGATATTTTGGTGGTTTCCTACTAGGATTCGTCTCACACCCTGTTTGGGTCATGATTTTGGACCCAAACTGATTATATGATTGTAGGTATAGATAATGGAAAGCACCCTTCTTCATCAGGTACTTGATTACTATTAGAGCTGGAGGGCATGGGACCAAACTGAGTCTTGCAATAATATTGGGGTTTACTTATTTCATTTGTAGTTTCATTTCTATGTTTCTTTCTAGAATTGTTTTTTTTTAATATTTTTTTAGATACATATTCCATGCATCATATATATATTTTTGATTTCATCATATTTAATTTCAGTATTCTGTTTTTTACTTTTGTTTCATGGTATTACTACTTTGGCTATTGTTTACTATTTGTTTTCCACTATGTACACTCTATTAATGATGTCATAGTTTCTCCAATATCAAATTGTGGCCCTCGTTTCTAGTCTTTAGCCTCTGGAGTTTGGGGAAATGTGTTTGAAGTTATGTGACCAACTGGGTATGGGGCACCTTTAGGCTGCACCCAGATTCAGGACGTTACAAAGTGGTATCAGAGAACATTTTTCTTTTCTACTTTAACTTACTATTTTGAACCAATACATTGGGATAGAAAGTAATAGGTAGTTGTTAATAAGTTGTTCTCGGGAGTAGCTAACCTGTGTATAGAGAAAATCCAATTTACCTTGAATATCACAACTTTCCTGGTTTTGAAATTGTTATAGTTGATTTTATTTCACCATTAGTTGATTCACTTGATTTGTGTAGTTATTATTGATATCATTACAGTTCTATTTTTGTTTCAACCCAATGATATGACGTTATTCCACATCATGTGTCATATAGGCACTCTCTAGAGATCAAATGTCATGCCATTTAGGGTTCATTACTAATTTCATGTTGTGGTGATAGTTGTTATGTTATATATGCATGCTATTGTGATATATTTTGTGATAGAAATACATAGTATTTTGATAGGGTATTGGAATGTTTAAAGTTTAATTTGGAAGGACACCAGGCATTGGTCCTTGAGGTGTTATGGGCCCTCTTGGATCAAAATTTTGGGGATCATGTTTGAACTTTAATTCAAATTTGTTAAGATATGATATCAATGAGGATACTAAATATTGATTCATGGGGAGTATGGGCTCTCACAAATTAAAAATTTGAATTATTTGCCCAAATTTTAAGATTTTGGGGGTTTCGGAGAATTTTTAGAGACTTACTATCTGTAAAACCCAGAAAATACGGTTTGTGATGTTATAAACACACACCGTGTGTTCTTCTGTTCTGGAAGAAACGACTTTTTTTTAAGTACACACTGTGTACCATATGTACATGCCTGGAAGTTTTTGACCATGTGACTAACTTTGTGAGTAAAGACATGGGGTTGGTAAACATTTGGTAGAACGTTTCATGTACTTGTAGTACACACCATGCTATAATCGACCACGTATCTAGCTGTGTGACTAACAAAATGGGTGGATGGAACTTTTGAGTACATGCCATGTCTAGGGTTAACATGTCATGTAGTGTTACACCAGAAATACCATGTAGTTCTAGACATGTAGAATAACTTGGGTAGGAGGGAATATTCAAGTACACAATGTGTCTCTTAAGGAACATGTTGTGTGTATAGGGTGTTACACGACCAGGTTGGAAGAGGTAAACACCCATGTGAAGACTTAAAGGGAACATGATGTGTAGTGGTTCTACAAGTCGTGTAACCCTATTCTGTAAAACTTGAATGTTTTCATTCTCCTATTTTATTATTTAACTTCTATGTTGCAGTCCTTGATAATATTGAACTGAGGTGTGCTCTTGACCTAACAAGGTCATGCCACCAAGACGTCCTCTGGTTTTAGGTCAGGTATAGGGTGATGATCAGATATGAGAAATGATAGATCAGGGACTACCATCATATCCTCCCATCGTTCCCATCATGGAACTAGCTATTATAAAAGAAGAAGGTACTGATGCATAGTTCTTTGAATACTTTATGAGAATGATGTAGAATTTTTAGGGATCACCACATCATTCCCCAACTATGGAAGAGTTCACGTGAGTGTTCCAACAGCAGCATCCTCCCAATTTTTTAGGGGATGGAGGACCATAGGCTAAAGATTCATGGTTGGAGGCCATGCTTTATATCTTCAATAATATAGAAACACCTCCTTAGAGGAGGGTGAAGCTCACAACTTACATTCTTTGTGATTTCTTCAAGAGATGTTTTGATGTTATCTCACAAGCAGGACATCATCGAGATATGGATTGGGAAGAGTTTCAGAGGAACTTCTATGATTAATTCTTCCCCGAGATGCTGAGGGCTGACTGAGCCTAGGATTTCATGTATTTGGAGTAGGGAGCTCTTTCTGTGATGGATTATTCTTCTTGATTTACAGAGATTCAGTGCTTTGCACCTGTTTTGGGAGGTGACGAGTTATCTTTGGCTAGGAGATTTGAGGATGGTCTTAAGAACAACATCTGATCGCAGGTGAATGTATTCAATTTGACTTGCGTGATTGCTATAGTAAACCAGGTACTAATTATCGAGAACAATCTAAGGGGGTTTGGAGCTTCTAACCAAGGCGGTTCAACATGAAGGGTTGGTGCTCCTTTGATCGATAGAAGGAAGCATCGCGGGGATGTTTCTTTGGGTATCCCAGTGGTGTACTACCAGTGTGGAGAGAGTGGGAACACGAGACCACAGTGCCCAAGATACCTAGTTGAGTTCCGATCTTGCAGCAAGATGGGTCATCTTCAGCATTTTTACAGGATGTTCTCAACAGCAGGGAGTGAGAGGGAATTTGTTATGACTCCATGTTCAAGAGCAGGACCACCAGTTTCTCATCAGTTAGGGAACTGGATTTCATCATGCCATTTAGGCTGAAAAGGTGGTCATGGTTGTGGTATCTAGATGGAATTTTTTCAATGATAATAGGGTGGATCAGCTCAAGGTAGGCAGGAAGGGTCATAAGGCTGCATTACAGGTAAAACTTTTGCGATGGAATAGACCCAATAGGTGGAGGATCCCATAACCTCTAAGGTTAGAGGTACGATTCTATTTGCCTCAGTTTTAGCTTCTTTTCTTTTTGATACATGGTATTCTCATGGTTTTATATCTTTTTCCATTATAGTGAGACTTGGGATCTTCATCTTTACTTTTAATGATTTTATGATTCTAGACACTATGTTGGGGAATAGAACATCTAGTGTATGTCAGTGGAAGGAGTGCCCTTTTGAGTTTTTTGGGTGTCACTTCTTATGGTACCTCTATGTCTTAGAGATTATAAGTTTCAATTTTATTCTCGGAATGGACTTTTTGGTCTTCTTTTAGGACTTTGTTGACTACTATCACTGTAGGGTGAGTTTCACATCACTAGAGGGTGAATCTCTTCTACACAAGGGAGAATGGGATGTCCTGGAGATCAGATATGGACCTGGTCATCATGGGTTGGGAGGGATTACAGTATATATTTCTAGTTTATATCTATATGACCATGAGACTTCATAGATGGTATTTCCTCTAGTGGTGGATCATTTCAGATATGTCTTTCTAGATGAATTTTCAAGTTTACCTCCAGAGAGAGGGGTAGATTTATATATTGATCTTGTGTTAGGAGCAGCACTAGTGTCCATTCCTCTATATAGGATAGCTAAACAAGAGTTGTAGGAGCTCAAGAAGAAGTTAAAGGAGTTGCAGGAAAAGGGTATCATTTGACCCAGTACTTATCCTTGGTATTCGCCTGTTCTTTTTATGAAGAAGGCAGATGGTACCCTTATACTTTGTGTGGATTATTAGAAGTTGAACCAGTTGACGATCAAGAACTGATATCTCTTACCAAGGATTGATGATCTCTTTGATCATCTTAGAGGATCCTGGGTGTTCTCGAATATGGACTTTAGATCCTATTATCATTATTTGCACGTTAGACCATCAAAAATACCTCTTGAATCCTTTCGAAGCAGTTATGGTCTATACGAATATTTGGTTATACTGTTCGTTCTCACAAATGCGCCAGTAGTTTTCATGGCACTGATGAACTGAGTTTTCTATCCTTACATGGATTATTTTTTGGATGATATCTTGTTGTACTATAACACTCTATAAACCATTCCATTCATCTTGAGATCATTTTGAGTACAATGAGAGAGCATCAGTTATATTTTAAGCTCTTAAAGTGACACTTTTGGATGGACCAGATTCACTTCTTTGGTCATGTCATCTCAGAGACAAGAGTATCAGTAGACCCAGAGAAGGTGAGATCTATAGTTTCTTGGGAGCATCTGAAGATCATCTTTGAGGTATGGAGTTTTCTGGTGATGGATGGTTACTACAAATGATTTATACAAGAATTTTCACAATTATCAGCACCTTTTACGGGCCTGACTAAGAAGGGTACAAAGTAATTGTGGACATATTTCTATGATTCAGCCTTTCAGGAGCTGAAAGAAAGGTTTTCTTCATCCCTAATACTGATTTTGTCAAAGCTGAGCATGAGTTACATCGTTTACTATGACGCATCAGGTATCGGGTTGGGAGGAATGCTTATGCAGGAGGAAGGAGTCATTTCGTATGGGTATCAGTAGTTGAGGCCATATGAGAGGAACTACCCTAAGCACAATATCGAGTTAGTTGTAGTTATTCATGCTTTGTGTTGTTGTAGACATTACCTGTTGGGAGATCATTTTGTAGTATACACTAACCACGAAGGCCTGAAATATATCTTTACTCAGTATGATATGAATTTGATATAGAAAATGTGAGTTGGGTATCTCCAGTATTTTGACTTTGAGCTTGCCTATATGCCTGAGAAAGGAAATGCAGTGGTTGATGCCTTGAGTAGGAGGACTCAAATATAGGTAGTTCATGAGGCCAGTAGTGAGTGTAAGCTTATGGATTTATTCTCTGAGATGCATTTGGAGGTGCACAATAGACAGGGGAAGATGTTTATTTCTTCTATAGTTTTTACCTCTACTCTACTTGATCGAGTGTGAATGAGGAAGCTATCATATTATGAGGGCCTAGTCTTGAGGGAGAGTGTGTTAGGTGAGGACCCAACTCCTAGGTGGACCATAGTAGAGGATGAGGTTTTTAATTTTCATGGGTGTGTATGGGTGTCAACATACATACGTTAGGATTTGATGCTAGATTTTTATGCCTCATTTTGGGCAGTTTATCCTGGTGTCACCAAGATGTATAAAGATCTACATCATCAGTACTGGTGGCCAGGCATGAAAAGGGATGTATCTGGTTTTGTCATGAGATGTTCCACCTGTCAGTAGGTGAAGGCGGAGCATCAGTGACCGGTAGGGCTATTACAGTAGTTACCCATTCCCAAGTGGAAGTGGAATGATTTTGTGATGGATTTTGTGATGGGTTTATCAAGGTCGCCTTGAGGAAATGATTTGGTTTGGATTTTTATTAACAGGATCACGAATTTTGCACATTTCTTTATGATAAAGGAAACGTTTAGTGTTTATGATCTTGGAAATTTAAACATTCGATAGATAGTACGTTTGCATGGGGTTTCGAACTCTATCTTTTCTGACAGGGATTCCCAGTTTACTTGTCGTGTTTGGAAGGGACTACAGAGGGATTAGTTTAAACAGTTAATTCAGAGTATAGCTTACCATCCCTAGAAATATGTTCAGTTCGAGTGCACGATTTTGGTTTTGGAGTACATGCTTCGAGCATGTGTCCTAGATTTCATAGGCTCATGGGAGAGACACATACCCCTGGTGGAGTTTTCCTACAATAACAGTTTTCGGGCAATGATTTAGATGGAACCTTATGAGGCTTTATATGGTAGGCCATGCCGATCACCCCTATGTTGGATGGAGGTAGGATAGGTAGCTATGTTGGGACATTGTCTTGTCTAGGAGACCATTGAGCAGGTGTAGTTGATTCAGAAGAGGATGTCTACTGCACAATCTCACCAAAAATCTTATGTTGATCGATAAAGATGACCTCTAGTGTTTGAGGTTGTAGATTAGGTTTTCATGTGTGTCACACCGATGTTAGGACACAGGAGGACTAGGAGACAAGGATACCTTTTATTGAGATATGTCGGTCCATTTGAGGTTTTGGAGAGAGTTAGTCTGGTTGCCTATCGGTTGCAGTTACCTCAGAGGTACCAAGATATGCACAATGCCATTCATGTTTCTCAGCTTCAAAATTACCATTTAGACCCATCTCACATTTTTTAACCTGAGGAGGTTGAGTTGGAGGTGTATGCATCCTTTGAGGAGAACCCTATTTAGATTTTGGATCGCAGCATGAAGGTTATCCATGGTCGGTTTGTTCCTCTAGTATGGATTCTATGGTAGCACGAGAAAGTACAAGACAAGACTTGGGAGAGGGATGCTGATGTACAGTCATAGTGGTCGGATTTTTTCATAGATTTTTCTTTACAACCCTTGGAAGGAAAATTCAGGGATGAATTGCTTTATGGTGGGAAGTTTGTAAGAACCTGGATCTTCTTTTAAGGTATGGATCTTGATTTTGGGTAGTTTTTGAGAAAAAATAAAGAAATGGGGTTTTTCTAAGTACACATCGTGTAGTTATGAGTACATTATGTGTACATCTCTTTCCATGTACACCCATATTCTAGCCATGTAATGTCCAAATACATGGTCATGTTGTGACCTAGTAGACCATTTATGTCAGAGGATGGTTAAGGCCACTACACATTATGTAGTTTTAAAGAACATGTCGTGTAATTTTATTTTTAATTGATATATCAGAGTGGGTCGTATCTCATGTCCAAAACTGACTTCTTCTTATCGTGTTTCATGCAGGATCACTCCAGAACAATGAATGATGATTGAACCCCCAAATCTCCTTCTGAGCTCTGATTGAGAAATTTTCGGGTGCATTGGAATCTCACCGGTGAGTTCTTGAACCCTGTAGACCCTTTATTCACGATTCCTCCTCTCTCGTGAGTTATTCAAGTTTGGGATTTTTTTACCTTTTTTGTAAATCTATGTAGATATAGGCCAATTTAAGGGATGGCGTTCAAGTATATTTATCGTACGACATCGAGGTAAGAGGTTCGTTCCCTTCATTGTTCGTCTTTGGATTATATATGCTAAAAGTAACGCTTACCCATGTTTGGGGTATTTCTTGATTTGGAATTTAACCCTGGTTAGTACCTGCTATGGATTGATTGGTTGATAAAGGGTTTTATTTTTTAAGGTTAAATACCTTATTACTGGGACACTACATGGCTATGTTTCCCCTCATTAGATTGTTTGTGGCCATTTGGGCTAGGATGCCTATTAGCCTTACCTTGTTTTCCATGCCTTGGTTGATTAGGATGGATCTTGATTGTTTATATGAAATGCATGTCAGATGATTTCTGAATTTTTATCCATGTAGTATTTATAGATTACATGAGCTGAATTGATATGGTATGTGCACTATTTGTTCAATGGACCATGAGAGACCTGGACTCGGAAGACTTAGGGGACTTCCAGATTATTTACACAGGATTGTGAGAGCCTTGGTGTAGATGTTGACCTAGAGGTATTGACCATGAGAGCTACCCAAGAGGTTATTTATAGTTTATTGGTGTATATGTTGACCCAGGGGTATCGACAGTGAGAACTAACCAGGAGGTCTTTTATAATTTCTTGATGCCTTGTTGACCTAGGAGTATTGACCCTGAGAGCTGCCCAGGAGGTCATTTATAAATGATTAGTACTATGTTAGACCAAAGGGGTTAGACCATTAGAGCTTCCCAGAGGGTTTTTATTTAAATGAATTGGTGCTATGTTAAATAAAATGGGTTAGACTATGAGATCTTTCCCAGAAGATTTTTTATGAATGATTGAATAATTGTGATGAGTCTGCTAAGCCAAAGCACAATCTTGGACTCAGTCTTACTTAATTGTTTAGATGGTCTTTTGAGACATTTTTTTTATTACTTTACACAGGGGATATAGGTCTTAGGCTAGATCCTGTGGTTACATGATTAAATGGATTCAATAATTTCTAAATTTAAATGAATTTAATTGAAAACAATAGGATTGTTTACTTTTGAGTACTTCCTAGTTTACTGCTTCATTATTTCATATTACATGCTATATATATTCACTGATAGTTAGGCACAGATCTTTTGGTGGTTTACTACTAGGATTCATCTCACACCCTATTTAGGTCATCATTTTAAACCCAAACAGATTATATGATTGCAGGTATAGATAAGGGAAAGCAACCTTCTTTATTAGGTACTTGATTATTGTTGGAGTTGGAGAGCATGGGACCAAGCTGAGGCTTGTGATGCTATTAGAGTTTACTTATTTCTTTCTTAATTTGGTTTCTATATTGATTTCCAACATTGTGACATGTTTGTATATTTTTCTTAGATACATTTTCTATTAATCATATTTATATTGTGTCTTCCATCAAATTTACTTTCAGTCTTCTGTTGTTTTACTTCTATTGTTTACTTCTGTTGTATGCTATTACTTCTTCCGCTATTGTTTACTATTTGTTTTCTACCACGTATATTGTTCTAATGAGGGAATAGTTTTCCCAATATCATACAATTTTTCTATCTACTAGTCATAATCCTCTAGAGTTTGTGTAAATGCGCTTGAGGTTATGTGACCAACTAGGTACGGGGCACCTTTGGGCGACACCTAGATTCGAGATGTTACAAATTGGTATCAGATGATGTTTTTATTTTCTACTTTTACTTACTATTTGGATACAATAATTTGGGATAGGAAGTAATATGAAGTTGGAAATAATCTGTGCTTGGGAGTAGCTAACTCATGTATAGGGAAAATCCATGTTACCTCAAATATTGAAATTTTCCAAATTTTTCAATTGTTACAGTTGATTTGATTTCACCGTCGGTTGATTCACTTGATTTTTGTAGTTATTATTGATATCATTTGGGTTTTATTTTTGTTGCAACCCAATGAGATAAGGGTATTCCATCTCATGCATCATATAGTCACTTTCTAGAGATCACATTTCTTGCATTCTTTTCATTCCATTTAGGGTGCATTACTAATTGCATGTTGTTGTGAAAGTTGTGATAGATATGCATGCTATTATAATTTATTTCACGATAGAAATAACTGATATTTTGATATATTATTATAATATTTAAATTTTCATTTGGATGGACACAAATATTTGGTCCATGAGGTGTTATGTGCCCTCTTGGATCAAAATTTGGTGGATCATGTTTAAACTTTAATTGAATGTTGTTAAGATATGATATGAATAATGATGTTAAACTTTGATTAGTGGGAATTATGGGATCTCACATATTATAAATTGGCATGACTTGGATAAATTTTAAGATTTTGGGGGTTCTAGAGAAGTTTTAGAGGCTTACTATCTAGAAAACACGACGTGTGATGTTATGAATACACGCTATGTGTTCTTCAATTCTGGAAGAAACAACTTTTCTTAAGTACACATTATGTACCATATGTAAAATCTGTGTAGTTATTGACCATGTGAATGACTGTGTGAGAAAAGACACAGGGTTGGTAAAAATTTGGTAGAACACGCCATGTACTAAGAGTACATGTCATGCTATAGTCAACCTTGTATCCGGCTGTGTGACTAACGACACAAGTGGATAGAACTTTTGAGTACATGTTGTGTCTAGGGTGAATACACCATGTAGTGTTACACTAGTAGGACTATGTAGTTATAGACATATAGAAGTACTTGGGAAGGAGAGAATATTTAAGTACATGTCATGTCTTTTGAGGAACACGCCTTGTGTATGGGGTGTTACATGACCAGGTTGGCAGAGGTACATGCCCATGTTAAGGATTAAAGGGAACATGTTGTGTAGTGGTTCTACATGCCGTGTAACCCTATTTTGTAAAAAATTAATGTTCTCCTTCACCTATTCATTTCTTGAACTTCTATGTTTTATCCCTTGATAATCTTGAACCAAGGTGTGATCTTGAACTTGTAGAGTCATTCCACCAAGAAATCCTCCAGTTGTACGCAAGGTACAGGGTGATTATCAGACAATGGAAATGGTATATAAAGGACTACCAACAGATCCTCCCATCATGTCCGTCTTGGTAATGGCTATTATACCGGAAGAAGGTGTTGATGCACAGTTCTGTGAAGGCTTTGTGAGGATGATTTAGACTTTTCAGGGATCACCACATCCTTCCCTAACTATGGAAAAGTTAAGGTGAGTGTTCCAGCAACAGGATCCGCCCACTTTTTAGGATGATAGAGGACTACAAGCTATAGATTCATGGTTGGATTCCATGCTTTCTATCTTTGATCATCTGGAGACACCTCCTAAGAGGAGGGTGAATCTTGTGACTTACATGGTACATGATTCTGCCAAGAGATGGTGGGATGTTATCTCACAAGCATGACTTCATCGAGGTAAGGCCTGGGAAGTGTTTCAGAGGACCTTATATGATTACTTCTACCCCTAGACGTTGAGGCCCGACCAAGCCCAAGAGTTTATGAAGTTGGAGCAGGGATCTCTTTCAGTGATGGATTATTCTCCTCACATTATAAAGCTTCATCACTTCACACCTGTTTTGGGAGGTGACAAGTTATCACTGGATAGGCAATTTGAGGATGGTATTAGGAATGAAATTTGACTGTAGGTGAATGTTTTTAGGCTGACTTCGATGACTACTATAGTAAACTAGGTGCTGATTACCAATCACAATAGGAGGGAGTTTGGAGCTACGAACTAGGGTGGTTCATCATGTAGGGCTGGTTCTCCTTCAACCGATAGCAGGAAGTGTCATGGGGATGTTTTTTCAGGTATCCAAGTAGTGTGCTACCAGTGCGGGAAGAGTGGGAACATGAGACTACAGGACCCAAGAGAACTAGTTGAGTGTCGATCTTGCGAAAATATGGGTAATCTTCAACATTTTTGAAGGATTTTCTAACTATCAGGGAGTAAGACGGGATCTGTTATGACTCCATGTTTAGGAGCAGGACTAACCATTTCTCATTGGTTAGGGAATTGGAGTTCATCGAGTAGTTTAGGTCAAGGATGTGGTCATGGTCGTGCTAGACAGATGGAAGGTTTTCAGCGATAATAGGGTAGCCAGGCAGGGTCATATATTCGCAGTACAGGTCAGACTTTTGCGATGGAATAGACCTAGTAGGAGCAAGATCCTGGACCCTCTACGGTTAGAGGTATGATTCTAGTGCCCTCAGTTTTATATTCTGCTCTTTTTGATACAGGTTCTTCCCATAGTTTTATATATTTTTTTGTTGTAGAAAGCATTTTGCTCTGCATCTTTACATATGATGATTTTATGATGCTAGAAACACCATTGGGGATTAGAATAGCTAGTGTACATCAGTGCAAGGATTTCACTCTTGAGTTTGGTGGGTGTCACTTATTATGGGACCTCTATGTCTTAGAGATGACAAGTTTTGATTTCATTCTCAAAATAGATGGGTTGGTCTCCTTTCAGACCTTTGTTGACTGTTATCCCTCTACGGTGGGTTTCACGTCACTAGATGGAAAATATATTATACACAAGGGATAATGGGGTGTCCGGGAGAGAAGAGTTGGACTAGAGTGTCATGGGTTGGGAGGAATTATAGCCCAGATTTCTTTTTTATATCTGGATGACCAGGGGACTTCACATATGGACTTTCCTCCAGTGGTGGATCATTTTAGAGATCTCTTTCCATATGACTTTTTAGGTTTACCTCCAGAGATAGATGTGGGATTTTCTATTGAGATTGTTTTATGAGTGGAAAAGATGTTCATTCCTCCATATATGATGGCTAATCCAGAGTTATAGGATCTCAAGAAGAAGTTATAGGAGTTGCTGGCAAAGGGTTACATTCGACCTAGTGCTTCTCTGTTGGGAAAAAATCTTTCAAGGTATCATTGAATCATTTTTGAGGTGATTGTTTTTGTTGAAAAAGTGGGCCTATGTGTTGTGTTTACAGACAAAATAGACCATGATGTCCAATTTGTTGAAAAAGGAGGTTTACATGGTGATATTTCAGGTTCAAGATATGTTGTTTTCTATCCATGTTTGATAGAAGAACCCCGATAAAGGAATGGATGATCTAGAGGTAGTACAAAAAGAGTAGATACAAGGTGGTGCCATTTTCCATTGTTTTCCAAATTTTTGGGCCTGAAAATCATAAAATGGAGAGATGTGTTTTTGGAAAAGGGAGGTGCATGGAAAATTAGAGTGGTGCGCAAAATATTGGTGTGGTGTGTGAAATAGAGGAATGGAGTTTTTTGCACAAGAGATGTTTCGAGATCAGAATCTCAAAAGTGGAAAAGGCATGAGGTATAAAAAAAATTGGAGCATTGCATGAAATATGGTGTTTCACGGAAGATTTTTTGTTAGCGCTCAAAGAGGATTACGCACAGAAGGAGGTCTTTTTTCACAGGGGTTGATTTTTCCTATAAATATGAAGTGAACCCCCTCATAAAAAGTATCTCAATACTTAGAAATTATCTGAGCTTTGGAATACAAAATTGGAATACGCAAGCGATTTGTGCGTAAACATAAAGTTTGCACGTAAAGAGGTGTTTGCACATAAATTTCAGGCTGCATGTAAAGAGGAGGTTGCAACTAAAGCTTAGGCTACGTGTAAAAGAGTTGTTTGCACATAAAGAAAAGTTTGATCATAAAATATGGTTATTGTGTGTAAAAGAGTTAGTTGCACATAAAAGAGGTGTTGAGCGAAAAGTTGATTTTGTATAAAAGCATGGAATTACATGCAAGGAAGTATAGAGAATGTGTGTAAAATTTGGTGTTGCCCGGTACACCCAGTGCAAAGATGATTCATCTGCGGGTGAAAGTGGGACATCAATAGAGCATCTAACAACAGTTAATGATGCAGAATTCATTAGATATAACGAAGAGACATACAGGTCTATAAACTATGAGTGGATCCCTTCCATGTGTAGTGAGTAGAGGAAGCGGAATAAGGTTATCCTTTCTACCGGTAGTGAGCCAGAGAGTATACGATTTTTCATTGAATAGGTCTATAAACTATGATTGGATCCCTTCCAAGTGTAGTGAGCAAAGTAAGAGGAAGAAGGTTATCCTTTATACTGGTAGTGAGTCAGTGAGAGAGAAATAGGGAGTGACCCTTGGAAAAATAGTGATCTGACCCTAAACATTGTAAAGGCACTGATCCTGGGTATATACGTTATCTATCCTGAAAATTATAAATTTGCAGTGAGCTTTACTGGATTTGGTACAGCGGCACATTGTCATTGTATGCTCTTTGGACATATCCCAGTGAGGGTGAACCAAGTAAAAATCATTGTTTCTGCCTGCTTGATTCCCTACATTGCATCCAAAGCATCATTATCAGATAAATAAGGAAACAAAAATATAAAAATTAATAAAATAAGATCAAAAAAATGACCCTTATAATATATAGGTCATGATCCAGTGGGGTAGGAATAATTTTGAAATAGAATATCCATACCCTAATTCACACCCCTCTCAAGGTATCTAGGCCCCTTTTGGTCCAAACAATTGGTATCATAGGGAGATTGCTTTTATCATATTTGTTTTCTCTAACTAGGTTAAGTTTATTTTTGTGGATAAAGATTTATTCTTCTATTATCTCGGTGTGCCATAGAAAAGGGAAAAACATCAAAGAAGAATCAGAAGTCATATTGTATTCCTCAATGTGGAAGTGTTTATGGAAAAAGTGTTATTCAACTAAAAGAATCAAACAGCTTGTTGAAGGAAGGCCTGGATGAATCTGATAGGGAAAATATTGATTCACTCAATAATGATGTAGGAATGGTTCAAGTACTTGAAATTCAAAGTGATACCGAAACAACTAATAATGAAGAAGTTTCAAGAAGGAGACCACCAGTAGATTATGTCAACGTGATAAAGAAATTGGATCATAAATTGGATGGAGAAGTTAAATCTAAATATATCTAGATCCAAGTACTAGAAATTGAGGTCAATAATATAAGAGGATTAAATAAAAGTCTTATTTATAACGACCCATACTTTACATACATTGTTATTACTTCAAAATTGAAGCATACTTATTACCACATATAACAAAACCATGAAAGGACCGTATAGGTATAGTGTCTTTAGAAACTGGGAAACATAAACAACTGGTTCATAAAGCGTCTACACTATCTCCCATTTATTTCATCATATCTATAGTCCCTTTTGGCATATCTTACTTAATAATCTTCTTCCTGACCTAGGGAAAAAACATACAAAAGGTTGATCTCAAATGCTCAGTAAGGGTAAACAAAAGAAATATCAATCACATCATATTCATAAGAACAAAACATTTTTGGAAATCTTAACCTGCAAAAGAGAGCATAATTTCATAACATGGGATAAATCATAGTAGTGAAATGAGATCCCAATAATCATAACATAAAACATAAAACTTTGTGGCATACACACATAATCATAGAGAATCATTTCTTATTAGTCAAGACTCATTTCCAAGACTATCTTAGTGGACAAAGTCCATTTCTGAACCGAGTTCAATCCTATTTTCAGTCTTGTTTCACTGAACCGGTATAACCTGTCATTCCAGCCATGTCTATCTCATGAGATATAAAATCTTTACCCAATGCATTGGAGGGAGATATAGGTCCCACCCATCTCATAATGATACCATTCTTATGTGTGCCACAAAATCATAAATCATACATCATCGCATAAACCATGTAGTAAAAATGGGATTCTTAAACAACATGACATCATAAAACAATTCATATAAAATAAAGGAATTCATAAAAATAATTCAATCACAACACAATCAAATAAATTTAATAATAGGGATAGAAACAGAACCCTATATTATCTTAGATGGAAAATAATTTTGATAAAGCACTTGAACTCCATTCTTGAGGAAAATATCCTTTCTACTTCAAAAACATTTTCCTTTCTTTAACAAGTCATACAATTTTAAACTAAAAGAAATTGATTAAAAATAAACTTCAAAACTTGCAAAGGAAGCTTCTTAGAAATAATGTTTTAAAAATCCATTCATGCCGTATAAGTTAAAAAAACATTCTTCTTATACTTTTGTCGGAAAAGTCAAAAAGTACCTCGTACGAAAAATGACAAAATATTCCTTTCATATCTTTTACTAAAAACTCACCGAAGGGTAAAATTTGATTTAAACAATTTCAGGTGGATGGAACAATATTACATATTGAGGAAACATGGATGTGGATGATAAAATACAGCCAAGTAAATACCAAAGTATAAACAATCTCGGATAAAATGATATTGTGATATTTTCCCTTACCTTAGGTCCGATTTTCTTCATAAGTGTCCGAACCTCCTGTATAATGATTTAAAAATGTTATTGACTTATTCCAGAATCATGCTTATTTTTATGATATCAAATATGGTCATATTTTTAGCTTCTTATTAGTAATATTTCATTACTACTTGTTATTCGGGTGTTTATTACTTTTTGTTCTTATGCGTGTTTTGTCGAATAAATTCTTATTCTTCTCTTTAGGTTATAGATACCTCATTTCCAGAATGGTATTAGTGTAATATATATCATATTAATTAATTCAATTCATTTATATAATCATTATTCAATTAAGAGCATGTAGAACGAGTCACATCACATCATGGAGACGGTATTCCGTACGTACGCACGAGTGAAGATATCATTCCCATGATCGTGGAATTGTATTGGAGTGTATGTATACTATTTTAGAATCAATATCACTTTACAATAATCATATATAGTTATTATTTACACCATTATACGCATCCAAGTAAGGTGGTGGTGGAAAATAGATTACACCACAGCGTGGAGACGGTATTCCGTACGTACGTACGCGCGGTGATTTCGTTTTCCGTAGGATGGATAGATGGTGAAATTGGGTTGTTTCATACTTATAATAACATATCAGTATATGAGTGATACTTATTTTATTACTTCATAATGAAACAACTAAATAAGAATAAGTTGAAGAAGAAAGAATTTGGAAAGGATCAGTAATGGATATTACCTCTTTTTTTGACGCACCTCTTCTTAACCCCCACTTAGGGCACTAGGGTTGGTCTTTGAAGAAGAACAAAACCTCTAAGATGATTCTAGGGAAGTGGAGTGGAGAAAGTGTCAGGGTTTGGCCGAGCTTGAATGCTCAAATTGGTGTGAGGAAGAGAGGGAGGAGGTGCCCTTTTATAAGAGAGGAGAGGTGCACCTTTGGAAAGTGTGGAAATATTATTTTATTATAAACTTATATTCAGTTTCAAAAGGTCCAAAAATCATTAAAGATTAAGATAAGATGACTCATGGTCGAAATAAAATCATCCAATAAGAATTGGACATGTTTTGGAAAATATTTTAATCATTATAATCATATTTATTTAAATCATTTATTAATGAGGTAAATATTTCATCATTATTGTGTCATAAATAATTTAATTTATTTGGTGTCTAAAATTATAAAAAATATATATTTATGTAGGAAATATTTTTAGATTCCTAATGAATATTTATAGTCGAAAATATAATTTATATAACCCATTATAAAAATTAATTACTAAAAGATTTTTGTTAATGTCAATTTTGTCTTTACATTAAATTTATTAATCCAAATTGTCATTGTCACTACCAAGTGGCTCAATGGGGTCCCAAAATTGACCCAAGGATTACCATGGTCGGCCAATACTCATCCAATAAGGTTAGGACAAGTGTCAAGGTAATTTTGAATTATTATAATATTCTTTTAACCTTGAATTACCCAATTTACCTTTAACCGTAGTAAATAAAAAAAATTATCGTAGTTACTATTCATAATATCAAAAAATAAAAGTAACCTATTAACATAATTTGGACCCACTGATTCCAAATATGGAATCCATTTTTCAAAATTAAAAACACAGAAGTTGCAGTAATTAATTTAAAATTAATCCCATTGTTAAGAAAACAGGTTTTGAAAGTTAAAACATTGCCAAAGATTGAAATGTTTTTACCTATGAATTCAATGTAAAATTAATGCTAATGTCATACATTATATTAAATGGTAAAAATATATTCTATTTATACTTTAAAAACAATCAATATTATAATTTAACCATATAAAGTATTGCGATGAAAAATCTTGTTTTTAATTAAAATATAGCGTGTTTTTAAGACATAATAACTATCAAAAGATTGACACTTGTTTATGTCTAGTTTAAATGTGAAATTACATCCAATGAACAACATTTTATTAAATAGTAAAAATATATTCTAAATATACTTCAAAACCACTCAAATTAATAATTTATCACTATTAATTATTTCGATTAAAAAAATTTGTTTTTAATTAAAATTTTGTAATTTTCACTATTCATCATAATATGAAAGTTATCCGAAAAGTACCAAAATTTCATCCTAAGCTAATTTCAATATTCCAAATCCAAAAATGAAGTCCATTTTGAAAAATAAAATTTACAAAATTTCAAAAAGTGGTTATTACTATTCATAACGGCTAGTTTTAATAATATTTTAATAGCATATCGTTGTTTAGTGAAACTCGGTATTGCGTACGATGCAAGCTATCGAGGAAGGCCGCGGTTGCGTGTAAAGAAAACCAAGCTAGTGTTTTGTGTAGTGAAAGATTCCTTTTATGATTTATATAACATAAAAACAAAATATTTCTCATAAAATTCTTGGGTGTTACATTCTACCCCCCTTAAAATGAATTTTGCCCTCGAAATTCGTCACTTTGTAACAAACAGATGAGGATACCTCTCCATCATCATATCCTCAAGCTCCCATGTAGCTTATTCTAATTGGTGGTTCCTCCATAAAAATTTCACCAAGTGAGTGGTCTTGTTTCGTAGGACTTTTTCACTACGATCCAGAATCTCTATCGGTTGTTCTTCATAAGAAAGATCTTGCTCCAGCGGTATAACTTCTGAGCTGAGTACATGTGAAGGATCAAGTATGTACTTTCTCAGGAGAGATACATGGAACACATCGTGAACTTGAGAGAGATTCGGTGGAAGCTCCAATCGGTAAGCTACCTTCCCCACACGATCCAGTATTTCGAAAGGACCGATATATCTAGGGCTCAACTTCCCCTTCTTTCCAAATCTCATGACACTCTTCTAGGGAGATATTCGTAAGAACACTTTATCACCCACTTCAAACTCTAGGTATTTTATTCAGTTGTCGGCATAACTTTTCTATTGACTCTGAGCTGCTTTTATGTGTTGTTGAATAGATCGGACCTTTTCTTCCATCTCATCAACAAGATCAGGTCCTAATAGCTTTCTTTCCCCAACTTCATCCCAGCAAGTTGGAGTCCTGCATTACTTTCCATAGAGAGATTCATAAGGAGCCATCTGAATACTGGAGTGAAAGCTATTATTATAAGAAAATTCCACCAAAGGTAGGTGTTGATCCCAACCACCTTTGAAATCTATAGAGAAATCTCTCAACATATCTTCTAGAGTTTGAATTGTCCTCTCAGACTGACCGTCTGTCTGGGGATGATAAGAAATGCTGAAACTCAACTCTGTATCCAGAGTATGCTAAAGACTTTGCCCGAACTTTGAGGTAAACCTTGGATCTCGATCAGATATAATAGAAAGTGGTACTCCATGCAATCTTACCACTTCCTTTACATATATCCTGGCAAGCTGATCCAGAGAGAAATCCTCTCTAATAGCGATGAAGTGTTCCGAATTTGTAAGATGATCAACTATGACCCAGATAGCATTATTGCCTTTGGATGTTTTAGGAAGTCCTGTGACAAAGTCCATAGTGATGTTTTCCCATTTCCATTCGGGTATGGGTAATGGTTGTAACATCCCCTTAGACTTCTGTCTCTCAGCATTAACTTGCTGACAAACCAAGCATCAAGAGACATATTCAGCAACATCTCTTTTCATGTCATCCCACCAAAAGTACTCTTTTGTGTCCCTATACATCTTCGTGCTTCCAGGATGAATAGAGAATGATGAACTATGAGCCTTATCCAGCATCTCCTTATTTAATTCTGGGATGGGAGGAACACAAACCCGATTCCTGAACTTTATTATCCCATCACAATCAAGGTTGAATTCAGGAACATTTCTCACCTTCTTTTGTAACTCTACATCTTCTTTCGGTGCCTCTTTAATCTTCACATGTATAGATAGTTGAACATTCATTTGAGAAAGATACGATTTTCCCCCTTCCATTATAATTCCAAGATCCATCCTTTGTAAATCCATAAATATTGGATCTTTTGTGATCCTCATCATGGATAAACTGGCATGGTCTTGTCGACTTAATGCATCTGCCACCTTGTTTTCTTTCCCAGGGTGGTAATGGATTGAGCAGTCATAATCCTTAATCATCTCCAACCATCTTCTTTGGCGCATATTCAGCTCCTTTTGTGTGAAAATATACTTTAAACTTTTATGATCAGTATAAATGTCACACCTTTCTCCATAAAGATAATGCCTAAAAATATTTAATGCAAAGATTACCACAGCTAACTCCAAATAATGAGTTGGGTGATTTTGCTCATGTATTTTCAACTATCGTGAGGCATAATCTATCACCATATCATTTTGTATAAGAACACATCCCAGTCCCTTCTTGGATGCATCACTGTAGATCCCAAAACTTTCTCCACTACAAGGCAGTGTGAGCACAGGTGAACTAGATAACCTTATTTTCAACTCCTTGAAATTATCTTCACATTCCTCCATCCAAACAAACTTAACTCCTTTCCAAGTCAACCTGGTGAGTGGATTAGATAATCGTAAAAAATCTTTCACAAAACATCGATAATATCCAGCCAAACCAAGAAAACTTCGGATCTCAATTACTATTGTTGGTCTCGACCATCTTTTGATAACCTCCGTTTTTGCTGGATCCACAGATATCCCCTCTTTTGAGATTATGTGACCCAAAAATGAAACCTTTTGAAGCCAAAATTCACACTTGGTAAATTTGGCATAAAGCTTCTCCTTTCTCCGGGTCTTCAATATAATTCTCAAGTGATCTTCATGTTCTTCCTTGCTCTTTGAATATACAAGAATATCTTCTATAAAGACTACTACAAATTGATCAAGATAGTCTCTAAAGACTCTATTCATCAGATCCATGAAGATGGCATGGGAATTAGTAAGACCAAATGAAATCACTATAAATTCATAGTGTCCATACCTTGTACGGAAAGTTTTCTTTGGTATATCCTCTCTTTTGACCCTTAATTGATGATACCCTGAACGAAGATCAATCTTGGAAAAGTATTGAGCTCTGCGTAGTTGGTCAAATAAGTCATCAATGCGTGGGAGAGGATATTTGTTCTTGATAGTGATCTTGTTAAGTTCTCGATAATCAATGCAGAGTCTCATTGATCCATCTTTCTTCTTAACAAATAGAACAGGTGCTCCCCAAGGTGACTCACTTGGGCGTATGAATCCCTTATCAAGATTCTCTTGGAGTTGCTTCTTCAATTCCTGCAACTCAATTGGGGCGATTCTATAAGGTGTCTTTGAAATAGGTAAAGCACCTAGTACGAGTTCCATTGAAAACTTAACTTCACGATCTGGTGGAAGACCTGGAAATTCCTCTAGAAAGACATCATCAAACTCCAGTACAATGGGAATATTCTTAGTCGTGAGTTTCTCACCAACCATTTGAGATAAATAACCTTCATTTAGTGGAATCAAGACCCATAAGATGGAAGAAATTTCCACTAGAAGGTTATGTTCATCCTTGCATCGATAGACGATCATAGATTGATCTGGAATATGAAATGTGACTTCCCTTATTTGGAAATTGATATGAGATCCATATAGAGAAAGCCAGTACATGGCAAGAATCACATCAAATTCAACTATAGGAAGGATCACAAGATTTTCAGGAAGCACTTTCCCACAAACTTCAATCGGGGAAGAATTATAAACTTTTGATGCGACTGTTGTGCCATTAGGAGTTGTCACAGCTAACTCAACATCTAATTGTTGAGGTAATACGGTGATACCCTTATAAAATTCTTCAGAAGTAAAAGAGTGGGTGGATCCAGAATCAAATAAAACATTTGCTACTTTAGAGTGGATGGTAAGTGTACCTTTCACCACATCGTTATCATACTCCACATCGCTGATAGAAATTACATGTAACTTTCCTTTGTCTTTAGCCTTAAGAGTTTGTTGACGTCAGCCATCATCATCAACCCTTGGATTTGGGCATTGATTGGAATAATTCCCCATCTCCTTTCACTTGAAACATTGAAGTGTAGTAGGTTCATTCTGTGCATCCCTTCCTTTGTTTGCATCATTAGACATCTTCTTCCCATCATTACGTCATTCAAATGCCCGATGACCTTCCTTTACACATTTGAAACATTTACTTGTCCCTTTAAGACAACTCCCTCCATGTTTCTTTCCACACTTTAAGAATAAGGGAAAGCTCATCTTCTTTTCAGTGTGCTCTTTAGATTTTCCTTTGAATTCCATTTTCCTCTTCTTATCAAACCCATATGACTGATGGGTTACTCCAATCTCCATCTCAACTTTGAGAGCACATCGAGCGATTTCCTCATAGCTATTGAAGTCCCTTATAGCTAAGGCCCTTCGAAGACTTGGTTTTAAGCCACTAAAGAATCGATCGATCTTACTATCAGGTTGGATAATAATACCAGAAGCGTACCTTGCAAGTCTTGTAAAATTTTCTTCATAGGTACCAATAGATTCATCATCCTTTTTCTTCAGTTCAAGAAACTCTTTCTCCATCTTTTTTCAGAGAATACGAGGGAAGTACTTATTGAAAAATAAATTCTTGAACTCGTCCCATTCCACAGACTCAATTTCATCCCTTTGCCTTGTATTCTTAATAAGATTCCAACATTGATCAGCATCTCCTTCCAAATGATATACTGCTAGGATGACTTTATAATGTTCAAAACATTGAATAACTGAAAATATCTTTTCAGTAGTACTAATCCATTGTTCAGCAACTAATGGATCAGTATACCCACTAAATGAAGGTGGACGATGCCTCATGAAGGATTCAACAGAATGTTGCTTCTTCTTGTGCTCGTTTGGACGTCCTGCATGATTCATAGCTTGAGAAAGTTGTGTAAGCATGGATACATGATTTTTCATTCCATCTCCCATAACATTTGGTTGCTCAGGGGGAAAATCATTGCATTGCCCATCGCATTCTGCATTAACATGGTTCCTTCGGGTTCCAGCCATTGACTAAAACCAAGAAGAATAGTGTGAGCAACACTAATTATAATAGGAAAACCACATAATCAAGAATAAAATTTAACACTTAAGGTCTTATCCTAGGTTATTAATGTTCATTTCTAAAACACTAATATTGTGTTATATGCTTAGACATATCCTTAGGATTCTTACTAAGGCTTTCAAATCCTAGTTTCCAAAGGTTGACTATACCTTTCCTCTGATACCAACTATAACGACCCATACTTTACATACATTGTTATTACTTCAAAATTGAAGCATACTTATTACAACATATAACAAAACCATGAAAGGACCGTATAGGTATAGTGTCTTTAGAAACTGGGACACATAAACAACTGGTTCATAAAGCGTCTACACTGTCTCCCATTTATTTCATCATATCTATAGTCCCTTTTGGCATATCTTACTTAATAAGCTTCTTCCTGACTTGGGGAAAAACATAAAAAAGGTTGATCTCAAATGCTCAGTAAGGGTAAACAAAAGAAATATCAATCACATTATATTCATAAGAACATAACATTTTTGGAAATCTTAACCTGCAAAAGAGAGAATAATTTCATAACATGGGATAAATCATAGTAGTGAAATGAAATCCCAATAATCATAACATAAAACATAAAACTTTTTGGCATGCACACATAATCATAGAGAATCATTTCTTATTAGTCAAGACTCATTTCCAAGACTATCTTAGTGGACAAAGTCCATTTCTGAACCGAGTTCAATCCTCTTTTCAGTCTTGTTTCACTGAACCGGTATAACCTGTCATTCCAGCCATGTCTATCTCATGAGATATAAAATCTTTACCCAATGCATTGGAGGGAGATATAGGTCCCACCCATCTCATAATGATACCATTCTTATGTGTGCCACAGAATCATAAATCATACATCATCGCATAAACCATGTAGTAAAAATGGGATTCTTAAACAACATGACATCATAAAACAATTCATATAAAATAAAGGAATTCATAAAAATAATTCAATCACAACACAATCAAATAAATTTAATAATAGGGATAGAAACAGAACCCTATATTATCTTAGATGGAAAATAATTTTGATAAAGCACTTGAACTCCATTCTTGAGGAAAATATCCTTTCTACTTCAAAAACATTTTCCTTTCTTTAACAAGTCATACAATTTTAAACTAAAAGAAATTGATTAAAAATAAACTTCAAAACTTGCAAAGGAAGCTTCTTAGAAATAATGTTTTAAAAATACATTCATGCCGTATAAGTTAAAAAAACATTCTTCTTATACTTTTTTCGGAAAAGTCAAAAAGTACCTCGTATGAAAAATGACAAAATATTCCTTTCATATATTTTACTAAAAACTCACCGAAGGGTAAAATTGGATTTAAACAATTTCAGGTGGATAGAACAATATTACATATTGAGGAAACATGGATGTGGATGATAAAATACACCCCAGTAAATACCAAAGTATAAACAATCTCGGATAAAATGAGATTGTGATATTTTCCCTTACCTTAGGTCCGATTTTCTTCATAAGTGTCCGAACCTCCTGTATAATGATTTAAAAATGTTATTGACTTATTCTAGAATCATGATTATTTTTATGATATCAAATATGGTCATATTTTTAGCTTCTTATTAGTAATATTTCATTACTACTTGTTATTCGGGTGTTTATTACTTTTTGTTCTTATGCGTGTTTTGTCGAATAAATTCTTATTCTTCTCTTTAGGTTATAGATACCTCATTTCCAGAATGGTATTAGTGTAATATATATCATATTCATTCATTCAATTCATTTATATAATCATTATGAAATGAAGATCATGTAGAACGAGTCGCATCACATCGTGGAGACGGTATTCCGTATGTATGCACGAGCGAAGATATCATTCCCATGATCGTGGAATTGCATTGGAGTGTATGTATACTATTTTAGAATCTATATCACTTTAAAATAATCGTATATAGTTATTATTTACACCATTATACCCATCCAAGTAAGGTGGTGGTGGAAAATAGATTACACCACGGCGTGGAGACGGTATTCCGTACGTACGCACGCGCGGTGATTTCGTTTTCCGTAGGATGGATAGATAGTGAAATAGGGTTGTTTCATAATTATAATAATATATCAGTATATGAGTGATATTGATGTTATTACTTCATAATGAAACAACTAAAGAAGAAGTTGAAGAAGAAAGAATTTGGAAAGGATCGGTAATAGATATTACCTCTTTTTTTGACGCGCCTCTTCTTAACCCCCACTTAGGGCACTAGGGTTGGTCTTTGAAGAAGACCAGAACCTCTAAGATGATTCTAGGGAAGTGGAGAGGATAAAGTGGCAGGGGTTGTCTGAGCTTGAAGGCTCAAATTGGTGTGAGGAGGAAAGGGAGGAGGTGCCCTTTTATAAGGGAGGAGAGGGGCACCTTTGGAAAGTGTGGAAATATTATTTTATTATAAACTTATCTTCGGTTTAAAATGGTCCACAAATCATTACAGATGAAGATGAGATGACTCGTGGTCGAAATAAAATCATCCAATCAGAATTAGACATGTTTTGAAAAATATTTTAATCCTTATAATCTTATTTATTTAAATCATTTATTAATGAGGTAAATATTTCATTATTATTGTGTCATAAATAATTTAATTTATTTGGTGTCTAAAAATTATAAAAAAAATATCATTATGTATTAAATCATTTTATCTTTCTAATGAATATTTATAGTCGAAAATATAATTTATATAACCTATTATAAAAATTAATTACTAAAATATTTTTGTTAATGTCAATTTTGTCTTTACATTAAATTAATTAATCCAAATTGTCATTGTCACTACCAAGTGGCTCAATGGGGTCCCAAAATAGACCCAAGGATGCCCATGGTCAGCCAATACTCATAAAATAAGGTTAGGAAAAGTGTCAAAGTAATTTTAAATTATTATAAAATTATTTTAACCTTGAATTACCCTATTTACCTTTAACCCTAGTAAATAAAAAAATTTACCATAGTTAGTATTCATAATATCAAAAAATAAAAGTAACCTATTAACATAATTTGGACCCACAGATTCCAAATATGGAATCCATTTTTCAAAATTCAAAACAGAGAATTTGAATTAATTAATTTAAAATTAATCCCGTTGTTAAGCAAACGGGTTTTAAAAGTTAAAACATTGCCAAAGATTGAAATGTGTTTACCTATGAATTCAATGTCAAATTAATGCTAATGACATACATTATATTAAATGGTAAAAATATATTATATTTATACTTTAAAACCAATAAATATTATAATTTAACCATATAAAGTATTGCGATGAAAAAAGTTGTTTTTAATTAAAATATAGCGTGTTTTTAAGAGATAATAACTATCAAAAGATTGACACTTGTTTATGTCTGGTTTAAATGTGAAATTACATCCAATGAACAAAATTGTATTAAATTGTAAAAATATATTCTAAATATACTTTAAAACCACTCAAATTAATAATTTATCACTATTAATTATTTCGATTAAAAAAAGTTGTGTTTAAATAAAATTTAGTATTTCACCATTCATGAGAATATGAAAGTTATCCGAAAAGTACCAAAATTCCATCCTAATCTAATTTCGATATTCCGAATCCAAAAAGGAAGTCCATTTTGAAAAATAAAATTTACAAAATTTCAAAAAGTGGTTACTACTATTCATAACGGCTAGTTTTAATAATATTTTAATAGCATATCGTTGTTTAGTGAAACTCGGTATTGCGTACGACGCAAGCTATCGAGGAAGGCTGCGGTTGCGTGTAAAGAAAACCAAGCTAGTGTTGTTTGTAGTGAAATATTCCTTTGATGATTTATATAACATAAAAACAAAATATTTCTCATAAAAGTCTCAGGTGTTACATTATTGATGTGGATACTTATTTTAGGGATAATAATGATTCTCAATGTGAATAATGAAAAAATATGTCCAAAAATAAAGGAAAACAAAAGGATGATGAAAATGAATAGAATTAGAAGTCAGATGAAGTTCAGAATCTGAAATCCAGAAATAATGATCTTGATACACAATTGTCTGAAAAAGTTCAGAAGATTCAAATGCTGCAATAAGATAATGCATGATGTTCTAATTCTATTGCTCAAGATAAATTGAAAATAAAGAAGCAAAGTGATATGGTAGATAAGCTCACACGAGAACTTCAATATGAGACGTGTAGTGGGAAGAATATGAGAAGAGAACTCAATGATCAACTTTAATTAAGATATAAGAAGATTATACAACTAGAGGAAGAGCTAGAGTTAGTGAATAAATAAGTGGATAAATCCAATACCAAAGGAAAGCCTAAAATGAAGGATGCTTTTCCCTTACTATTTGATTATACTTCAGCAAGTGATGGTCAAATGAAAAACAAATATTATATTTCTAAAGAGAAACAAAAGCATATTTTCTCACCTTAAAGACCATAAAATTTGGAAAAAACTGTTATTAGATTTGATGAATCCCCTCCTGTGCATGACAGAAAGAGAGTCATGAATAGTTCTAGAAATGAAGAAAATCTTATAGGTATTGGAGACAGACCAAAGAGGACATATAAAATAAATAGTGACAACATGTGTTGTTTCTGTGGGATTCATGGCCACACATCAAGAATTTTTTTAGAGGATTTGAAATATATTTCAGGCAGTGAACATAGAAACATTTTTAAATCTGAGAATAAGAAGAAGCATCTTTAGAAGTCTGAAAGAAAAGTCTCCTAGAAAAAATTATCCATGAAGTGCTTCTATTGTGGAAGAATGGGACACAAAATGATTATGTATTAGGAAGCTCATGATCTCAATGTCAAAAGGAGAATGCAATAAAAATCAACATCTCAGCTGAGAAATGATGAAATGAGGTATGGATTTAATATAAGATATTTCATATGTTATAATCAGGGGAATTTGGATATACAATGTAGTAAGAAGAAGGAAGGAAAGGAAAAGGGGATTGAAAATAGATTCTCGACTCTAGTGATGCATAATGAGAAATTCTACACTGGGAGACAAAGTGGTAAGTTGAAGAATAGGCTTAGATCCTAAGGGGAATCACAAGGAGATGAAAGAAAAGTGTATCAGTCACCTCCTATGTCACACTCACAACAACTCTCTTAGAGAAAATATGAACAAACCTAGAAGATTAAGGGTATATCTACTCAAGTTGTGAGAAATAAGAATGGTAAATCAGTGGAAAAATCAATACCAACAAGAGAGGTTGGCATATTTCAAACAATTGATAAAAGAAAAATAAATAAAGAATGCATTGATAAATTTACATGTCGTGTGCCATGGAAAAAAGTGGAGGAAAGTGAAAGATCCTTGAAATGGTGGAAGAAGAAAGGGAAGATGACAAGAATAGATATTCCTACTCAGAGAAGGAATCAAGGGAAATAGAATTTTTGTGGAACATCAAAGAAGGAAATGTGTACTAGTGGGTTTAAACCCCAAATGTTGAGAAAGGATAGGCTTACAGAATATACATATCAGAAAAAGGCTCAGCATGTGGGTAATGAATTCTTAGTCATATGGTCAGATCAGTTGAAGTTGGCTAGGCAGCTAGAAGAAGCAAGGAAGGAATGTGATGCTCTAAAAGAAATAATAAAAGGGTTGAACCATCAGGATCAACCACAATCCTCATCTTGAGGATTCTAGAAGGTCCCCTCTCCCTATGTACATAAATGCTATTAACCAATGATTCATGTGTTTTTGGTTTTAGTGTGATACAATCCAAGGGGAAGTGGCATCTAAAGATGAAAAGTAACATGGTGATATGATCCAGAGTTTCAATTGATTCAAATCAGGAACCAGAGATGAAAAATAAAGGGATAAAATAAGGGAAATTGAAAGTGATTATTTTATTAACTTTATCTCTTGTTTCCTACACCGAGTTCCAACTCAGTAGGCTTAGAGATTTTGTTTATGGCTCAATACCAAGTGCCATATGAGAATAAATGGTGCATGAGGAGAAGAATTTTTATGGGTCTAAATAGTGGGGTTATCCACAGGAAGTGTTGCATGACATAGGGGGAGCAAGATCCATTAATGAAAAAATTGGATGACCCATCTCAGGTGTTGTCTATCGAGAGAAGATCGAAAGATGACATATTACAGGAGAAGCAGAAACATTCATGTATTTCATAATTATTTATTTTGTTCTAAAATTATTGTATCAGTTGACTATTTTCAGGATACCAAGAAGCTACAAGACAATATCAATGGTGTTTCAACAATAATTAGATAAAATTAGTTGAAATAAATGACATCATTGAACAATGAAACAGTGAAAAGTTTTCTGTTGAAAGTGATGAAGTGGTAAGAGACCTAGGGGGAGTAGAATTGGAAATTGATAATTCAAAATTAGACACTTATAATGACCATGAGGAAGGAAAATTCATATTAGCATGAATGTCTAAGATCTGAGCTAAAATTTATTTGAAATATATAATTGGTAATCAGACAGTTCGAGTGCATACATGAAATATGAGGAGTCTAAAACAAGCATCATTATTATCACAGGTAGAGCCTAATTGTTTTAGTGAATCGGTTGCAGAGGAGAATTGGGTTATGCCTATGAATACATAGCTTTACCAAATTGAAAAGAATTTGAAGTGGGAGATTGTTTTGAGGCCAACATATAAGAATTCCATCAGGACTAAATGGGTCTATCGCAACAAGATGAATGAATATGGCATGATGATTCAAAACAAAGCACGAATTGGGTGAAAAGGATACTCTGAGATAGAGAATAACTATGTCGATGAGATATTTAAACCTGTGACAAGACATGAGACAATCAGCTTATTCTTGGCCATTACAGTGCAACAGATGTTTAGAGATTTCCAGATGCATGTCAAGTATACATTTTATAATTGAGTTCTAGAAGAAGAATTGGATATTGAGCAGCCAGAAGATCATGGTATTCAATGCTGGATTAGTTTTTGAAGAATCTCAGTTTTTGGTATCACGGAATTGATTGCAATATGTATGTCAACGGTGATTTTAATCAAAGGAATATGGTGTTACTAAATATCAATGACATAATAATTGGAGGATCAGATATAGATTAATGCAGAAAGTTTTCCAAATTCATGAAAAGTGAGTTTGAAATGTCAATGATTGGAGAGATAACATTTTTCCTTAGTTTATAGGTATCATAAGGAAGGAATGGAACTTTCCTTTCTCGATAAAAATATGCCAAGGAGGTTCTAAGAAGATTTGGAATGGAAAATTACAAGGAAATGAAGGCTCTGGTTTCTACCTGGATGAAATTATCAAAAGATGATAATGTAAAGGTAGTTAATATCACAGAATATAGGAAGATTATTGGGATTTTACTGTACCTGAAAGTAATGAGACCTGATATTGTTTTTACCAAATGCCAAGCAGAGAGATACCAGAGTAATCCCAAGGAAATCCATATGCTTGTAGTGAAAAAGATAATTTGGTATATCAAAGGAACTATGGATTCTTACTTGATGTATAATGATAAGTCTCAGCAAGAGTTGTTGGGATATACAGATGTAGATTGAGATGGTTCAGCGGATGACATGAAATCAACATCAGGAGGTGCTTTTTATCTTGGTGGTTTGTGTATTTCATGGCTAAGAATGAAGCAAGATTTCATTTCATTAAGGACCGTAGAAGCTGAGTATATTTCTACCACTCAAGCATGCACACAGTTATTGTAGATGAAGTAGTAGCTTGATGATATGGTCATTGAAGTGATGTCTCTGATCGGAATCCAGTGTGATAACTCAAGTGCTAACAATCTAAGAAAAAATCTAGTCCATCATTCAAGGAAAAAGAACATTAGGATAAAATATTATTTTATAAAGGAGAAGGTTGAGTAGTGAATCATGAATGTGGATTATGTGCCTATAGAACTCCAAGTTTCAGACATTTTGATAAAGGCCTTACCCAAAGAAGATTTTGAGAGGCATCGACCAGATCTAGGAGTCCAGTTGACTCCCCACACTTGAAAAAGTATGGTTGTGGAACCCCTTTTCCCCGAGGTATGGTGTGTTTTCCTCTAATGTGCTAATCTTTGTTCTTTCCAATGTCTCAGACTATAGAGGAGTGACCTTTGGGTTCATTGACAAAGTGGGAGAAATAGTGAATCATCAAGGGGAGAAATTGTGGCTAAGGGAGGAAATGTCTTAGTCAAAGACACGGGGAGAAGTTGACAAGTGAAGCAGCGAGATAGGGGGAGAGAAATGAGATAGGGGGAGTTTTAAATCTGATGATTCTATAAGTGATCAATCAAAGAGTATATATCACCATAGCTGAGGATCATGATAAAAGTAGAAGAGTGATGTTGAAATGGTGTAATAATGTTTCCAGCGATCCACAATTGGTATCAGTTCAGCAATTGGTATCAATTTAGTATCACCAATTGGTGTCATAAATGAAGTGATTCATTGATGAAATTTTCATTTACTCTTGTTTCTCATTCCAAGAATTTCCCATGTGGTCATAAAGTATATATTGAGTAAATATTTGATTGCTATCTGAATCGTAAGAGGTGAATGGTGGTAGTAGTTGGAAGAAGATTTAATGAGGTATCAAAGTGAAAATAATTTTTATGAAAAGAGTTGTCAACATACCCATAGGGGGATATTGTTGGGAAACAATCTCTCAATGTATCATTGAATCATTTTTGAGTTGATTTTGTTTGTTGAAAAAGTGGGCCTCCATATTTTTTTTGTTGAAAAAGCAGACCACAATGTCTAATTTTTTGAAAAAAGAGGTTTACATGATGATTTGTCGAGTTGAACAGATGTTGTTGGCTATCCATGTTTTATTGAAGAACCCCAAAAAAGGAATGGACAATCTAGAGGTGGTGCAAAAAGACCAGATACAAGGTGTCACTATTTTACAGTGTTTTTCAAATTTTTGGACCTAAAAATCATAAAATGTAGAGATGTGTTTTTGGAAAATGGAGGTACGCGCAAAATTAGAGTGGTGTGAAAAAAAAAGTGGTGCGCGAAATATTGGCCCGATGCGCGAAATAGAGGAATGGAGTTTTTCGCGTAAGAGGTGTTTCGAGATCAGAAGCTCAAAAAGTGGAAAAGGCATGAGGTGAACAAAAAATTAGATCATTGCGCAAAATATGGTGTTGTGCAGAATATGTGTTTTTCATGCTCAAAGAGGATTATGTGCGGAAGGAGGATTTTTCACGAAGGGGTTGATTTTTCCTATAAATATGAAGTGACCCCCCTCATTCTAAGTAGCTTAAGACTTAGAAAGTATCCGAGATCTAGCGTTCAAAATTGGAATACACATGGGAGTTGCGCATAAATGTCAAGTTTTCACGTAAAGAGGTTTTTGCGTGTAAACTTCAAGCTGCTTGTAAAGAGGAGGTTACGCGTAAAGCTTACGCTATGCGTAAAAGAGTTTTTTGCGTGTAAAAAAAGGTTTCTCATACAAGATGGTTGTTGTGAGTAAAATAGTTGGTTGCACGTAAAAGAGGTGTTGCGCGAAAAATGGATTTCGCACAAAACAAGGGAATTACGCGCAAGGCAATGTAGAGGTTGCTTGTAAATTTTGGGGTTTCCCGGTACACTCAGTGCAAAGAGAGATTCATCTGTGGGTGAAAGTGAGATGTCAACAGAGCATCTATCAACAATTAAGGATGCAGAATTCATTAGAGATAATGAAGAGACCTGCAGGTCTATAAAATGTGAGTTGATCCCTTCCAAGTGCAGTGAGTAGAGGAAGTTGAAGAATTTTATCTTTTCTACCAGGAGCGATCCAGAGAGTATAGGATTTTTCATTTTACAGGTCTATAAACTATGAGGGGATCTTTTCCAAGTGTAGTGAGCAAAGGAAGAGGTATATGGTTATCCTTTCTACTAGAAATGATCTAGTGAGAGAGAAATAGGGAGTGATCCTTTGAAAAACAGTGAGATAACCCTAAACATTGTAAAGGCAGTGATCTTAGGTATAGAAGTGATCTATATCGAACATTGTAAATTGGCAGTGAGCTTTAGTGGATTTGTTACAGTAGCACATCATCGTTGTATGCTCCATGGACGTAGCCTAGTGAGGGTGAACCAAGTAAAAAATCAATGTTTCTGCCTGATTACTTCCCTGCATTGCATCTAAACCATCATTATCAGATAAAAAAGGAAAGAAAAAGATAAACATTAATAACATAAGATCAAACTAAGTGACCCGTATAATATATAGGTCAAGATCAAGTGGGGTAGGAAGAATTTTTAAATAGAATATCCATACCCTGATTCACCCCCCTCTTAGGGTATCTTGGCCCCTTTTCATCCTAACATTCTCCTTTGGCTTTGCCTGCTCTTTTTGCGAAGAATACAGATGGTACCCTCAGACTTTGTGTGGATTATCAAAAGCTAAACTTGTTGATGGTCAAGAATCGATATCCCTTACTGAGGTTTAATTATCTCTTGGGTCATATCATCTCAGATACAGGAGTATTAGTATACCCAGAGAAGGTGAGATCAGTAGCTTCATAAGAACAGCTGAAATTTTTTTGAGATACGGAGTTTTCTAGGTAAGTATAGTTACTATAGACACATTATATATAACTTTTCACACTTAGAAGAACCTTTTAAAATCTTGACTAAGAAGGGTAAGAATAACTTGTGGATATATTCCTTAGATTCATCCTTTCAAGAGCTGAAAGGGAGGTTGACTTCGGCACCGATGTTAATTTTTCTGGATTCGGGCAAGAGTTACACCGTTTACTGCAATGCATCAGGTATCGGTCTAGGAGAAGTTATTATATAGGAGGAAGGAGTCATTATATATGGGTCTCGGTAGTTGAGGCCACATGAGAGTAACTACCCTACGCATGATCTCAGGTTAGATATAGTTGTGCATTATTTGCGTTGTTAGACACATTACCTATTGGGAGATAATTTTGTGGTATACACTGACCACAAAAGCCTCAAGTATATCTTTACTCAGCAAAATCTTAATTTTAGACAGTGAAGGTGGGTTGAGTACCTTGAGTCTTTTGACTTTGATATTACTTATACAACTGAGAAAGGAAATGCAGTGGCTGATGCCTTGAGCAGGAGTAATCAGATACAGGAAATTCAGGAGGCCAAAAGTGAGTGGAAGATTATGGCTTTATTATCTGATATGCATTTGGAGGTTCATGTTAGACAGGGGTGGACATTTCTTTCTACTATAGTTGTTACCTATACTCTACTGGATCGAGTGAGAATGAGGTAGTTATCCTATTCCAAAGGCTTATTCCTGAGAGAGAGTGTGTTAGGTGAGGACCTTACTCCTGGGTGGACCATAGGTAAGGATAAGGTTTTTCATCTTCATGGCGCGTATGGGTGTTAGCAGACATACATGAGGATTTTATGTGAGATTTTCACGCCTATGTTTGGGCAGTTCATCCTGGTGTCACCAAGATGTGTCAAGATCTACATCCTTAGTATTGGTGGCCAGAAATGAAAAGGGATATATCTGGTTTTGTTATGAGATGTTCCACCTTTCAGTAGGTGAAGGCGGAGAATCAGTGACCGGAAGGGATGTTACAGTATTTTCCCATTCCTGAGTGGAAGTGGAATGATGTCGCGATGGATTTCATGATAGTTTTACCAAGTTAGCCTCGAGGATATGATGTGGTTTGGGTTGTTATCGACAGGCTCATGAATGTTGCACATTTATTTCCGATCAAGGAAACCTTTAGTGTTAATAATCTTGGAAAGATGAACATCTTAGAGATAGTAAGTTTTCATGGGGGTCTATTCTATATCTTTTTAGATAGGGATTTCCGGTATAATTCTCATGTCTGGAAGCTAATACAGAGGTCTTTGGGTATACAGGTACTTCTGAGTATAGCTTAGCATCCCCAAATAGATGGCCAGTCTGATCACACAATTAGGGTTTTAGAGGACATGCTTTGAGCATGAGTCCTATATTTTGGGGGCTCTTGGGAGAGACACATACCCCTGGTGGAGTTTTCCTACAATAAAAGATTTCAATAAATGATTCAGATGGCACCTTATGAGGCTTTGTATGGTAGGCCATGTCAATCACCACTATGTTGGCTGGAGGCAGGAGAGGTAGCTGTGCTGGGACCTCATCTTGTCCAGGAGACCACTGAGTAGGTGGGGTGGATTTAGAAGAGGATGGCTACTTCACAATCTCACCAGAAATATTATGTTGATCGATGGAGATGACCTCTATAGTTAGAGGCTGGAGATCAGGTTTTCATGTGTTTTATACCGAGGTTAGAAAACAAGAGGATTAGGAAACACGGGAAACCATCATTAAGATACGTCGAGTCATTTGAGGTTTTGGAGAGAGTTTGGTTGGTTTCCTATCAGTTGTAGTTACCTCAGAGGTACTGGGATATGCATGATTTCATTCATGTTTCTCAGCTACGACATTACTTTTCAGACTCATCTCACGTTTTTCAACCTAAGGAGGTCGATTTTGAGGTGAATTCATCCTTCGAGGAGCACCCTATTCAAGTTGTGTATCACAGCCTGAAGGTTCTTTGTTGCTAGAATGTTTCTTTGGTATGGGTGTTATGGCATCATGGGCAAGTTTAGGATGAGACTTGGGAGATAGAGGCCAATGTACGATCATAGTGACCAAAGTTGTTCGTAGATTCTTCTTTATCACCCTTGTAAGAAAAATTCAGGGACGAAATGATTTAGGGGGAGACGTTTGTAAGAACCCAAATCTTTTTTTAGGTATTGGTCTTGATTTTGGGTTATTTTGAAAAAAAAGGAAGAAAATGGGTTTTTCTAAGTACACGCCATGTACTTATGAGTACATGTCATATACCTAGCTTGTCGCATATAGTCATGTAATAGATGAATACATAACTATGTGGTGACATGGAAGACCGCTTATGTTAGGGGCTGGTTATGGCCACTACACATTGTGTAGTTTTAATGAACATGTTGTGTACTTTTATTTTTATTTTATATGTCGGAGTGGGTTTGCCTCTCATGTCCGGAATCAACTTCTTCTTCCAGTGTTTTGTACAGGAGTGCTCAAGAATGAGAAACGAAGATTGAACCCCTGATTCTCTATCTGAGCTCTGATTGAGACATTGTCGGGTGCGTTGGAATCCCACCAGTGGGTTCTCAAATCCTATGGATCATTTCTTCCTGATTATTTCAATCTTTTTAGTTATTAAAGGTTGGTAATTTTTCACATTTTTGTAGATCTACACCGATCTAGGTCAATTCAAGGGTCGATGTTCAAGTATATCGATTGTAGGACATCGAGGTAGGTGTTTTGTGCCTTTCATTGTTCATATTGGAATTATACAATATAAAACTATTTCATACCCACGTTTGGGGTATTGGTTGATTTTGAATTTAACCCTAGTTATTACCTGATATGGTTTTATTGATTGATAAAGGGTTATTTCTAATTCATAAGGTTATATACCTTTTTATTAGGACCCCCCATGGGTTTGTTTCCCCTCATTTGATAATTTATGGCCATTTGGGCTAGGATCACTATCACGATTACCTTGTTTTCTATGCCTCGGTTGATTTGGATGGAGTTTGATTGTTTATATGAAATGCATGTTATATAATCTGTGAATGTCTAGACATGTAGTAGTTATAGATTTCATGAGCTGCTCTGATATGGTATGTGTACGATTTTTCCAATGGACCGTGAGAGCCTTGGACTAGGAAGACTGATGGGACTTCTAGATTATTTACATAGGACCATGAGTGCCTTGGTGTAGATGTTGACCCAAGGGTATTGACCGTGAGAGCTACCCAAGAGGTCATTTATAATTTATTGGTATGGATGTTGACTCGGGGGTATTGACCATGAGAGATACCTGGGAGGTCGTTTATAATTTATTGATACCACATTGACCCTAGGGTATTGACCGTGAGAGCTATCCAGGAGGTCATTTATAAATGATTATTTCTATGTTAGACCAAAGGGGTTAGACTGTGAGATATTCCCAAAGGGTAATTATTTAAATGAATTGGTGCTATATTAATCCAAAGGGGTTAGACTGTGAGAGCTTTCCCCTAGGGTTGTTTATGAATGATTGAATAATTTTGAAGAGTCTTCCAAGCCAAAGCACAAGCTCGGACTTAGTCTTACTTGATTGTTTAGAAGATCTTCAGAGATATCTGTTTTGTTAATTTACATAGTGGATACAGTGATTAGGATGGATCCTAGGTTTACATGATTCAACAGAATGAATAATTGCTAAATGTAAATGAATGTAATTGAAAACTGTAGTATTGTTTACTTTTGAGTACTTCCTATTTTATTGCTTCATTATTTCATATTACCTGCTATATATATTCACTAACAGTTAGGCATATATCTTTTTGTGGTTTCCTATTGGGATTCTTCTTACACCCTTTTCGGGTTATGCTTTTGGACCCAAACAGATTATATGATTGCAGGTATAGATAAAGGAAAGTTCCCTTCTTCATCAGGTACTTGATTGGTGTTGGAGCTGGAGAGCATGGGACCAAGCTGAGGCTTGATATGATATTGGAGTTTACTTATTTCTTTTGTACATTGGTTTCTATATTTCTTTCCAGCATTGTGACTTTTTTGGATATTTTTTGTACATACATATTCTGTGCATCATATATATGTATATATATATATATATATATATATATATTGTGACTTCTGTCAGATTTACTTTCAGTCTTTCGCTATTTACTTCTATTTTATGGTATTGTTGCTTCTGTTATTGTTTACTATTTGTTTTCCTACATGTATACTCTACCAAGGATGGGATAGTTTTTCCAATATCACACAAGGGACCTCATTGCTAGTTATAAGCCTCTGGCTTTTGGGGAAATGTGCTTGAGGTTATTTGAACAACTGGGTACAGTGCACCTTTGGGTGGCCACCCAGATTTGATATGTTACATAAATTATGGGAAACATTTTAGAATGTTGTAATAAATAAAAATACCTTTAAAATATCATTGGAAAAATTCTTCTGTGATATACCCTTCTCAATTTGAAATCTCTTATTCAAAATATAAAATTTTGAAAAATATTAAGGAAAATATTTTATTTCAAAATAACAATAATTAAATTTAAATGAAACGTAAATTTTGAGAGAATTATTGATGGTGGGAAATATTTTCATATGGTGTATCATAAAACTAAGATTATTTTCACATTTTTGGAAAAAAATTACAAAGTAACTTGTTTGGAAAAGGGAAAGAAGATTTCTTTTAAAAAAATTATAGAAATTTAATCATGGGAAAAATGGATTTATAAATTCATTAGGGAAAGGTAAAAACATTCATGAAAACATTTTAAATAAAATATATACATTAAAGAGAATGATTCCCAATCATAGAGATAAATAAAGTCAGTTTTCCTGAAAAGTAAATTCTTATGATCTATTTAGTACTTAAAAGAGGGGATAATGGAATGGGAAAAATGTAATCTACAAAAATAACTAGATGAGAAGTAAATACATAATATTTTATAGTGATAGATTATATAATTTCATCATTGGAAAAATTAAGTGTAAATAGTTCTGGTAAAAATGAGATTGCAATGTAAAACTCTTAACTCAAGTCCATCCTTAATTATAAGTGATTTACCCTCCTATTCTTTAGGATACCTCCTTTGTCTCACATCTTATGCCTTGAATGATTGGTCTTAGAAGAAGAAAAAATCTTCATGTTAAAGAGAAGGAATATAGAAATCTTTTTGAGTAGAGATTGGATGAGCTATAATTATCAAATTGTGTGATTTAAGGAAGAGAAGAGTTTTCCTTTTATAATTTAGGGAAGATACACTCATTTAATTTCTTAAAATATTTCAAAAATATAAATTCACATTCATGATAAAGTGGGTCAAAATGCACATGACTTCGAAGGTATGAAAATATAAGATTTAAATATCTTCATACAATAATAATTAGAAAATTCCATGTGGTATTTCTACCCTTATAAATTATTTTAACCCCACCCCACACCCCACCCCACACCCCACCCCTTGCTAAACCTATTTTATCATTAACTATGGTAACAAAATTTTATAGTTCTTACAATTAATTATGACAAAAATTAAGTTGACCCTATTACACTATAATAATTATGATTATTTAAAATATATAATACATTTAATTATATTAAATATATGTTATGGGAAGATTTTAATTTTAAATAAAGGTGCAAAATGAAGTAAGTAATCATTTTAAAAAAATGAATTTTTAACAGTAAAAATAAATTTTCTTCAATTCGTTTCCTTATAAAAACCTTAAAATGAATGTTAAAATATTTCATTAAAAATATAATCTATAAATTTTCTTAAAAAAATTAATAAATATATATTAATTAAATTTATTAATATTAAAACACATTGCGCACAAAAAATACTTTTTAGAAAAAGGTGTTTTTATGCCTAAAAATGAACTTATACCAAAATCAAGTATATTTTTTATTCCTATGTGATAAATTTTATTATTTATAATTAATATAGACTTATATTATTTTAATATCATCTTAAAAACATAATTTTATTTTTTAATCACTTTATTTAATGACAATTTGATATTTTTAGAAAAATCGGTATTTTCACTATTCACAGAAAAAATAAATCTTTTTAGAAAAATCCTAAAACTGAACTCAAAGATAATATTGACATGGTAATTTCAAAAAATTATATTAATTTTATAAAATAAAATTTATAAAAATTATAAAAAATATTTATAATATATGTGCACATAATGTAAAAAACCATTTTGGAATAAAACATATTTTTGAGGCATAAAATGACTTTACTTAAAATTTATTTATTATATATTATTAATTAATCAATACATTTGAAATGTTTAAAATACTTATAAATATATTTTATAATTTTTTTAATACAATTAAAACCTACCAATTTAATTTATAGGTTATAAGGAATTACTATATAGCAGCTCATTTAGATTTGGGGTTATGTGTAAAGAAATAAATCAAATACCACCGGTTTATTTCAGTGTAAGAACATATTAAATCCTAGGGTGAGACATTTGTAACTATATAAAAGTATTTATTAAGGATAGAAATGTTTTATATTCATTTTAAATTTTACCCACCTTACTTTCAGTATTCTCAATCAATGAAAATTTTAGAATAAAAATGATAAGTTTTATAATTCATTGTGATATTTATGTTTGTCCAATGTTTTCAAATTTTATTTACTAAAACATATTAAATTTAATTATAAATTGGTAATTATTAATTTAATAAATTTTTATTTAAAAAATAATAATATCATACTTATTCATGGTTTTAATTAGAAGTTTATTATTACACCAATAACTATTTCCCATATTGTATATCTAAACAATATTACACAGTAAAATATTTCATTAAACATTCCCATTTATCTACCATTTATATTAATGAATCCTTGTTTATTTAATAGTTTAAACATTTTATATTATAATTCTATCCAAACAACATCACATTGTATGTGTTGACTGATTATGTTTGGAGTCAACACGAAATGAGAATATATAAATACATTTTTATAGAATATATAAAAATTTTATTTAAGGATCCATGCATTGAAATAATAGTTATCCCAATGTCCATTAAACCCTATTTTTTATTATTGGTCACTTCATTTTTATGTGGTTTTATAGAGAAAAAAATTGATTCCATGTTCTATACTTCTCAATATATGCTTCAAAGTCTCCATTCTATAATTTAAAGCTATTTTAGGACTAAAATATTTTTTGATATCATATATTGTTTGGTTTATAAAACACCTCTAAAAATTTTAAACAACTCAGGATTTGTTATTTTATCAACATTAAATGAAATTAGTCATGTGAGTAAAATAATTAACAAAAGTACTTAAATACTTATCTTTTTTGGTTTATTTCATGTCTATTTGAATATACACATTCGAATGTATATACTAATTAGGTTTTTATTATTTGATATCTAATGCCTTATGAAACTTTTTCCCCATTTTTCAATTAAGACATGTTTCACAATTATTGAGTCATTTACTAGCCACACATTTCCATACATGATTACCTTATTCATGATCATTTGACACAAATATCCTAGAATTCTATGTAAAAGATAATCCATCTCTTTTAACCTTGTGGGGTCCTGAAAAATCCGCAAAGGAGATTTTACCCAAATCCCCCAAAGAATTGGGGAAAATAATCAAAGATAAGACTCAAAGGACTGGTCCGTGAACCGGTCCATGGAAGTGCGATGTGGATAGGCACCACCAGGAACCCCCCCCCCCCCCCCCCCCGCGAACCATTGTCGTTCGCGAAATGGAGGCGGAGAGCCTCCGCGGTCACAGGGCAGGATGGGCGCAAGTCCGGTTCACCGTCGCAAATCGCCCCAACCACGGACCACGTCGACCGGTTCAAGCTGCACCCACCGTCGTTTGCGAAATGGAGGTGGAACCCTCTGTAGCCGCGGAGCACTCCCTGAGTTTTCCTCACAGAGGAGGGGAGCGTTCAATACCCACTGCGAATCGCGGATTGACCAGGTCAGCCGAGAACCGGGTATTTGGTTATGGGCCTCCGCCAAAAGCACTGCATGGCCACAGATACATTCCTTTCCCCCACTCTATAAAAGTAGACCAAGGGGGAAAGAAAGGATTGGAGAATCGGAGAGCAAGTATTGGAGAACTGGAATCGGATTCGGAGGGAGGAGATCGGTTGAAGGAAGGATTCGGATTTTTCAAATAGAGAAATTCACATCCGCAAACTACAGCAGGTATATGAATTAAGAAGGAATTGGAAAACGCATAATAATTTGGTGAACCACGAACCTAAATAATAATGAAAAGGGAGAACCGCGAACCATACCTCCTCCGTGGATGACTTCCCTACAGACTAGGGAGTTTATGCCTCTTTTCCCATCTGTCGTACCGCATAGCACCTTCCTTCGCGGACGAGACCCTGATCGACGAGCCTCTGATCGGCACCACCCTTGGCCGCCGCAGCCCGCCTTGGACCCTCCGCAAACCACCCTGGTTCGCAGATTGAACCTGAAGTCGTGAACCATCCTGGTTCGCGGATTGATCATGAAGCCATGAACAATCCTGGTTTGCAGATTGAACCTGACGCCGCGAACCGCCCTAGTTCGCGGGACGCCAATCAGTCCGCAGACCACCCTGGTTCGCGGACGGCTTCTCCAGCCATGTGGCGCTTCCCCACGTGAAGGGTGCCACCACCCATACCTCTCGGTGTCCCGCCAAATACATCGGTGTTCTCATCTCCAGAGCCAGGAAAAATACTTCCGATCCAGCCAGGTCCCCCGCGGCTCCCTCATCGGCCTATTCATCGGCCCCGAGCCGAGGCCTCTGCCAGAGACACCGGATCCGCGTGGTATAACTTTCAAGCACATCAGCGCGCAATTTTGAGTTCACATACTCACGGTAAATAGGGGCAAAGGGGTTTCCCCGGACCTTGGGTGGACTCTTGAAGCATGCCTGGGTTCACATTCCCACGGTAATGCGGGGTCTGAGCCCGAGATCCCCCCCCCTTCCTACCTCTACTCTCCAGGATGGGGTACTGCACGCTTCAGCGGTCGGGCACTTCTCCCCTCCCTAGAGATGGGGCGGCATATCCATTCAAAGGCAGTCGTCCCCATGCACCTCGGTACTTCCCCGGGTATCTCCCCGGGGAATAAGGGAGGAGACAGGAACAGGAGCACCCCGTTTCCCTCTCCCACTGTGCTTTGTCACCACGAGCATCCATCTCGGAGTAAGCCCCAACCTTCTAGGCCTCCTCAGAGTGTAAGCCCCAGTCCACCTTCTCGGCCTCCTCAGAGTGTAAGACCGAATCCACCTTCTGGGCCTCCTCAGAGTGTAAGCCCCAATCCATCTTCTGGGCCTCCTCAGAGTGTAATCCCCAATCCATCTTCTGGGCCTCCTCAGAGTGTAATCCCCAATTCATCACCATGGGCCGCCTTTATGCGTAAGCCCCACTCCGCTTCTCACGGACGCACCTTTCGCGACGTTATCCTCTGTTCCCTATTGCCTCTTGTTTCTCACACCAAGCATGACTCACATGGGCTTAGAGTAAGCATCGACCTTGACATCCATCATTATGGGCTGCCTCAGAGCGTAAGCCCCAAAACAAAGCGAACTACGTGGACTTTGATCCCTGCCTCCTAGACAGGGTATATAGGAAGCCTCCATGAGGTTCAAGCCCACCACTCGGTCGTTTCTTCATGTTGAGTTCCACCCTCGTCCAGCATGACGTTAAATTGTTTATTCGAACTATGTGGACTTTAATCCCTACCTCCTAGATAGGGTATGTTGGAAGCCTCCCTGAGGTTCAATCCCAACAACCGGTCGATCCGAGCATCCCTGCATCGGTTCATCACACCACTCCTAGTGCTGCCTCAATCGAGTTCCAACCCTTTGGGGTCATTAATCCAATGAGGGATGGTAAACCTCGGGCATAAATGATTCTAAACCCTTGCATCCAGTTGACTGTTTCCCACCAGGGTTGAATCCGTGGATACTATGTTTGGGGATAAACCAAATATTCGCGAACATATGAATATGTCTTAAATCTATAAGAGAGTCCCAGAACAGGCAATAATTTCCCCCCAAAAAAGGGTGTGATGAGCCCGAATTCCCATCCTCTCGACCAATGTGAGTGCTTAAGAGTCGCTGGTCAGACCATCCGAAGAGTCGCTGGTCAGACCATCCGGCGAATGCCTGCCTTTGGAAAATAAGTCCATCAATCATTGGATACAGAATTGTTGGGTGTTTTGTGGCCAAAAACTAGGAATGAGACAAAAAATGGTGAACCCGATGTGAATCTTTAACCAAACATGATGAATTTAACATAATCTCACCCAGTTCCCCCTTTTTCTCTAAAGGATGGCCAAGCCAAGTCATTAATTACACATGGGACTATGAGATGCTGCTTTGATGGGTTTTCTACTTTTATTTTCCAAAATGTTTCACAGACACTAATTTCAGAACTCCCTTCAATCCAATGGCATCGCAAAGGAACTCACAAGTGCGCGCTTCCAACGACGCAAGGACAATACTTCCTCAACAACGGAGGACCCCGTCACCCACCCAGTGTCTTCAATGCTGGGTTTCGAATGTGCTGATCAGAGAGTACCACCCGAATGGTACTCTCCAAACGGTGGATGCGGCCATGCATGCCCTCCAATCTGTCAGGACTCACCGGTCGCCTGCCCAGTAGCGACTGCAAAGGCGGACCCAGACATGCCCTGTCGTTGTCTCCAACCATTTCGAGAGCCTATCCTCGAAACGGGACAATGCATACCTCCCTTATCTTAGGGAGGCGGATGAGGTCGATGTTGAGGACTTCATCCCCACCGAACGGGGGTTCCACTCCAAGGCCCCCACCGAAAGGCGTCATCATGGTCACACCGTGACTCAACATCCTCATGCCGAGGAGGATGTTTCCCCGAGGATTCAGGCCCACTCTCCGCGAGCTCCGACCCCTCGGACCGCCCGACGAGGGCGGCAGACGTACAATCAGGGACCGTTCATCACCCTGGTCCCTGAGGAGGAGCTCCACTGCCCATCCACGGAGACGTACCACGAACAGGCACCTACACCTGTTCGCTCCTCCTAAGCTCTCCATCCAGACATGGTGGCATCATACGAGCCGGCGCGCATCCCCGCCGAGCTCCATCAAGCTCATCGCTCACGTAGGATGGCACTTACCAGGTAGGCACCTCTCCCTGCCCTGGGTCGTGAAGCCCACCAGCTCGACATAGTGGCGACCCGGCACCTACAAGACGAGCTCCTGGCAGTTTCTTAAGACGCCCGCCATCCTGATATGGTGGCGATCAACGAAGCCCGCCACCCAGATGTGGCGGCAAATCATAGGAGGGCACATCTCCCCGCCAAAAAAGGCCACCGACTCAATACGGTGGGAAATCAATATATGCAGGGCCAGCTCCCTATGGATGCAAGTAAAGTCCGCCACCCCGATGTGGTGGCAAACAGAGAGAGAAACCGGTGTATCCCGGTACAAGGGCAGATTCGTTCACCTACCCTGACACAGGATAATTGTCAGTACCCACTGACCACTGGAGGACCGGAGCAGGATATTCCTACTCCGATACCAGAATGGGCCTTCATACCCATTCCATCCAAAGATGTCTCTATACATATCCTGTAAATGATGGAGGAGCAGGTATCAATCCCAAATCATATCTTGCAGACTTGCCAGCATGTAATTGCATCGGCGGCAACAGCAAGGACTCAGGCCCGTGATCCCATCTCCCCAATTGAGGCAACTCATATAAGAGATGAGATAGCCGCCTCGGATCAGTTCTACACCCCTGATTCAGCCTAGGAGGGTCGCCGGCTATATTCCATGACGCAAGGGCAACCGGATCAAGCAGCTTCACTCGTTCCAACTGGGGGACACCCATCCATCACGGTGGACGCTCCAGAGCAGGCATATATCCCTGCTAAAAGTCAAGATGTTTGTCGATGTATCCCAGCAATGTCACGGGACCCAATTAGATAGGGACCCAAAGGTGAAGGTCGTTTTCAACAGCAGACAGTCCCCGCAGCCCGCAAAAGAGCGCCCTGAATGCACCAAAGGCAGCCGGAAAATAAAGAGCGGGTTCATGACTCCGCTCTGCTGGAAGCAGGGGTTTCTAATGCCGCTAAGAACGTGTCAAAGGCTTGAAACCCTTCCCCCCCCATTACCATATTATGGGAGTGGTAGTAGCAGTTGCGAAGGTCCTCCCCGCGATGTCGCTACCAACAGCTCTGAAGGACCTCCCCAGAGCACCCGAGGGGGCCTCCCTCGCGGGCATATAACGATCGGTCACAAGATCTTCTCTCTTGATGCGAGTCACGGAAACCCTCGACATGACCAGAAGATCGAGAAGCAAGAAGGTCCTCCACTTGCTGTGGTCCACCCTGAAGGTCCTCCCCATGGTATACACTGCAATCACTATCTATGCATTAGGACCACAGATTGTGATAGTAGTCCTCACTATCATAGTCACAACTACGGAGGTCCTCCCCGTAGTGATGTCTCATCACGATAATAAGGTCCTCCCCTTGTCGTGTCCTACCCTGAAGGTCCTCCCCAGGGGTTACACTACAATGGAACTCCGTGCAGACGGGCATCTGGTCACGGTGGTAGTCCTTACCACCCTGATAATGGAGGTCCTCCCCGTAGAGACATCAATCAATGAGAAGTCCCTCCTCTCATTGCGGTACATTCTGGAGGCCCTCCCTAGGATGTATCCCGTAGATATTCTCCCTGCGGCAGTAGTAATGGTATTCCTTGCCATTGCCGCAGCTGTAATGGTATTCCTCGCCACCACGACCGCCATTTTGAAGGTCCTCCCCGCAATGGCCCCAAGCAACAAGAAGGTCCTCCCCTTGTCGCGACATGTCCTGAAGGTCCTCCCCAGGATGCGCGTGGAACGTCAATCCATAATGTCCATCCTCACCATGATGGCAGTTTTTCTGAAGGTCCTCCCCGTAACAACGCCACGTAGCCAGAAGGTCCTCCCCTTGCTGCAACATGCCTTGGAGGTCCTCCCCAGGGTGTTCACTGTAAAATCCCTCTATGTAGTGAGGCATCAAGCAGTAATAGTAGTCCTCGCCATTACGGCCGCCCTGGCAGAGGTCCTCCACGCGATGACATATTATTTCGACAGGAAGGCCCTCACCCTTCCGAATCAAGCACCAAAAAGCCCTCGTATTCTAAGGCACTCAGAAGGACGGGATCGAGCATGTCAGATTCACATCCTGTCACTAGAGATGCCCTTCTTCGATCAGGGGCCATTCTAGGGTTGTGATCATCTTCTGAACCACCTTGGAATCGCCCACAAGACAATTCAGTACCTACCAGTCCCACGGCCTTCGACTATAGTGAGATCCTCAGTTGGGCTGACCAAGTAGAAGAATCACAGGTGGGGGAGTATGCCGATATGCTGCACCTGAGGAAACGACTGGCTAGGAGTGATATACCAGTCATGTTTTGGCCCACGACCACCACTCATTTCGACATACCTAGATAATTGTCGGAAGAATGCATGCACGACATCCGCTATAATATATGGACAACCCTCCGCCAGTTGAAGTCAAGCTTCCTATCCTATGATGGGTATGTAGACCACGTCAAGATGATAGGGGACCTCCTGCATCACATCGACCTGGAGGACCTTTCCTCGACGCGACAACAACGCCCCGAGAGGTGCAAAGGGAATATGGAGGCAGCTTGCCTCCATGCACTGCACGAACTGCGCCACCTCATTGGTGACTCTCCGAAGGGAGTCCATATCAGGGGATGGGGGAAACACGGAGCTCTACATTTCACTCAACTCCCCGCCCATAAGAACCCGTTCGTCATGGTATCGTGTAACGTCGTCACATCAAGACGGCAATCAGGTGGACCCCCTATTCAGGAAAGGCAACACACCCAACAGAGTCGGGCCTTGAGTAAGTCCTAGAAGCATCAGGCTCAGTAGGAACGATCCATTCAAAAACTCCTAAATCATTCCACCGAGAGCATAAAGTGGGCCTCTCTCCTAAGAGAGTCCAATCAACGATCTCTGTCTGCCTCCCAAGAAGGGACTAATTCACAGATGAATTCGGCACCAGATTCGGTTCACCCCTGGATGGGGGCACGTGAGATCAGGCAGGTCGTGATAGCCACAGCTACTGCTGTAATCAAGGTTCAACCCCATCCTGTAGGGCTTGGGGAATTTTTAACAACAAATGTCCCCATAAGACCAATAAAACCGGGAAGAGGATCAACATCCAGGTAACGGATCCAGCCCTAGCCCTCAGGGATGGGGGAATTATTACCCCCTCAACAACAATCTCCCCCATGAGAATTGGTATTCTCTCATCTGGGAAGGATAGTCAGAAGAGGAGGCTCTCATCCCATCATTCGAATCATCATCCCCTCTGAGAGGAAGGTGCACTGTAAGGTCGCATCAAATAACTCTCTGTGTCACCCTTCGTCAAGAAGTCCGAGGGAAATCCCAGGTAATGAAAGGGAAGGCCAACCGAAGACGTGAGAGATCCTCTTCCTATTTGGAAGATGACGTCCCCTACACCCCGCAATATGCGTTCATCAACGCCATAGAGGCTAACCCCATGGGTGACACCGGAGAAAATGCAAATCTGGAAGGATCGGGAGATGACGGTTCCGGTCAGGCTATGACTCACAATGAACCCCCAGGTGTGCACACCCGAAACTAGAGGGATGCTTTAAATATAGCCACCCCTTCAGCTAACCTCCCTCCACCTACCCTGCGAGCTTCCAACAAGGATAAGAATAAAGGAACGGTTACCCTTAACCCATCCCCCTCTCTCGATAAAAATGATACACTCACGCTCGAAGAGAGGTTCGCTCGACAGGAAGAAGAGATGAAAGAATTGAGGCGGCTTAACGTTGAGCTGCTCTAGAGGAACCACCTTATTGAATGTGCATCCCAAGAAGAGCCATGTCATGAACTCCCAGCAAGTGTACCTCAAAGTCTAAGTCTTTCCCCGGAAAACAAAGCACGATCAGGGCTCCTACCCAATGAGGCACCTGGTTCGTCCAACTACCTAAACATGGATGATGAATACCAGGATTTCCCTCCACTTAGGAGGAAACTGGAGCAAGTACGCCCAAACCCCCTGAGGGTAACCCAAACAGAATATGCACCCTTGGTTCCGGCCGATCCGGATCCTCAGGCAATGCCTCGGGCTACGCCTGCCCAGGACCGGGCCCAACGGGATGTAAACCAGGGACTCACCAATACCATCGAGGCATTAACAGCTCGATTAGAAGAGATGGAAGGTCGATGCACTCTGATACAGCTGGAGCGGAAAACCTACCCAGATTGGGTGACCCACACACCACCTCCACCCAATTTTGGGAGCCCTGTATTCCTCGTCTTCAATGGATCAGGCAATCCGGAGCAGCATTTGATACACTATGCCTCCTATTACGACCCTATGATGGGGAATCTGGAACAACAAGAAGTAGTGAAACTCAGATGCTTCGTACGGACCTTGTAAGGATCTGCCTTCGTCTGGTATACGAGTCTGCCAGCCCAGTCGATAAAGAGCTGGGAGGATCTCCAGTAGCAGTTCCTGTCCACTTCAGTTCAATGATACCTAAAACAATGGTCAGTGATCTTATGAACTGCAAGTAGAGGGAGAATGAGAGGGTCTCAGATTTTATCACCAGATGGAATGGTCTGACCTATTCTCTGAACAGGCCAATGCCTCAAGATGAGATGTTGTCCATATGCATCGATAATCTTAGAGACGAGCTGTAAACACCGCTCATACTGATGGAGTGCACCATTGGCTTCCGCCTTCTCTCGGCCATTGCCTAGATAATTGAGGACTCCCTGCATCGGACTAATTCAAAGTCCTAAATAGCTTCATAGGCTCTTGTGAAGAGAGCTCCTAGAGCTGAAGCGTCCGTTGTCACACTCAATCTGGTCCCTATGCCCGCTCCACTGCTCAGGCCTCCACCAAATTGTCAATGGCCCCCTACATATCAGTGGCCACTCCCGCCTAAACGAGACGATCAACGAGGACCGAAGCGGAACCAGTTCGAGGAACGAAGAGAAAAAGTATACTCGTTCCAAGACGATCAAGTTTCTGGCCACTTCATTGCCGCCATGAACTACAACTTGCTCCACCTTCCAGAGCCAAGGATACCTGAAGAAGTCGGTCATGAGAACTGGACGGATTATTGCCCCTACCACCAGATGTTAGGGCACAGTATCCGAGAATGATTCATCTTCAAAGACCTTCTGCAGAGGATGGTAGATTCTGGACAAGTCGGGCTGGGACCACCCCCATCACATGTGTCATGTATCTCTACCACTGACTCCGACAAGGAGGAGGGGTGGTAGAAAGTCACCAGCAAGCAGGGGCAGAAATTTGACAACTGGATGACTCGTAAGACTATCAACTGAGCCCAGGGCATACTCTGAGCTCAACTATAGCAGCCGGTGTTGCCACCAGCAGCCCCTAGAGCCACAAAGCCGAACACATTAGCCTCAAAACCCTCCACAAGCTGGTCATCCAGATGTAGTCAAAGGAGGAAGAAATCATAAGAGGAGAAGTCCACGATGGGGCCAAAGTTAGTCCCGACCCTGGCAGATTTCATGCCCTCAAATTTGGCACAACGGGCACCGACCCACCAAAGGGCACCATCAGAGACAACCGACCAGGTTGACCTATCAGAAGATGAAGAGCCAATCTTTGGTTCTATCAATGTCATCCATCTCATGTAATCATTCCTTGATGATGGGTATGATTAAAAACCCGAGTTTCCTACATGAGGAGCCGGGAGGAGGAATCGCAGAGGTAGGGGATACCAGGGGAGGTGCAGCCATGGCCGAAACCAACCCTACAATTGGACCCCGGCCCAGACCATCAATATTGCGGAAACTCGTGGGAGGTCCCTTCAACGGATTCAGCAGAAGAGGGAATGCCCCTCCACCTCCACAAGTAGTCGCTCTGGCCCTGTTGTTCTACGATACCCACCAGAGGAGGAGCAAGTGCCTGGTCGCCTAGGGCGCACAAACAGACCGGCCAGGCCAAGTCTTCAAAACGCAGGAACACGATCGACATCCAACCCCGTAGCCGGTCCCTCCTTATCAAATGCTCCAGCTCCCAAAGCACCCGCTAAGACTCTCCCGCTAACAGAGAAGCGTTGACCGTTGGAGAAAAAATACAACATCCTTAAGCAGCTGGCGTCAGTACCAGCCAGGTTGTCAATCCTAGATGCCCTAAGTTTGTTAGCCGACCTTAGGGAGGTTCTCATCAAAGCTTTGATCAGCCCCCAGGAATTCCAAGCTGAGGTAGCTGCCACCGAGATTTACCGGATGGAGACTGGCCTGGCTGAATGCAATGCGGTGATTTCCTTCACCGATCAGGACGAAGATGCCATCATGTAAGGACACATCAGACCGCTATATGTGTTCGGAATGCTGAATGGTATTGATATCCGAAAAGTCTTTATAGACAATGGCTCTGGAGTTAACCTCCTTCCCCTACAGACACTCCGTAAGTTGGGCTACATTGAGGACGATCTAATTCCCTCAGCCACAACTTTGTTAGGTTACGACAAGAGTGAGTAGAAACCAATGGGACAGATTAAGCTAAAGACCCATTTTGGTGTCCTGGTAGCCTACACAGAATTCCTGGTGGTCCGGCAGAGCACATCATTCAATGCCCTGCTGGGAAGGCCATGGCTCCATAAACACATGGTTGTTCCTTCATCCTACCACCAGTGTATCAAGTACTGCGTCAACAAACAAAGTGGGACGTTGCATGCCGAGAATTCCCCTTTCGAGCTCTCCGAGTCACATTACATCGATGCCAGGTTCTATGGGAAAAAGAAGAAGAAGCCTTTGATCAATGGCATCGACTGGATCCCCGGCCCAAATGGCCTGCAAATGGTCATTGATGACCCCCTCAGGCAACTTGGTAGAGATTATGTTCTTCCCATCAACTGTGTTGAGAGTGGGAGTTCAAGTCTGGACACGCATTCTGATGTCCTCGTGACTTCATCCACGATGGCCGAGAATGACAATGCAGGAACGTCTACCAACCCTCGATTTGGGGACTAATACTCAAGCAGGGATGCCCACGATGCCTCTCCCCCAAACCCTCAAAGGCTTAGACCAGGGACTCTCTCCTCATTAGATCAAGAAGATGAAGACTTGGGAGAAGAAGAGGGGGAAGATCTCAGAGATACACCTACCACATTTGAGGAGGGTATCTCCACCACTATGGACAAACTCAGGGAAATAAACCTGGGTACCAAAGAAGACCTGAGGCCCACTCTCATTAGCGCGACCATGTCTCTCGAGGAACACGAGGTATATACCTCCTTCCTAAGGCAACATCAGGATGTCTTTTCATGGAATTACACGGAAATTCCAGGACTCAATCCCGAGGTAGCAACGCATCGCCTGGGTATTCTAGAAGACCACCGGGGCTACAAAAAGGCCGCTAGAAGGACACACCCATCACATGATGCCAAGATAGAGGCTGAAGCCGATAAGCTCATTAAAGAAAACTTCATCAGGGAAGTCCAGTACCCCATTTGGTTGGCCAACATTGTTCCTGTCAAGAAACAGAATGGTAAAATTCATGTCTGCATTGACTTTAGAGACCTTAATCGGCATTGTCCAAAAGATGACTTCCCGGTTCCAATCACCGAGTTGTTAATTGATGCGACGACTGGGTATGAGGCTCTATCCTTCATGGACGGCTATTCCGGATATAATCAAATCAGGATGGCCTGAAAAGACAAAGCAGCCACTGCCTTCAGGGCCCCTCAAGGGGTATTCTGTTATAGGGTCATTCCCTTTGGTCTCAAGAATGCTGGCACCACGTATCAACGTGCTATTCATCAGATCTTTAAGTCGTTCTTGGGGAAATTCGTTGAATGTTACGTGGATGACCTAGTAGTCAAGTCCAGATAGTGCTCAGATCACCTATCGGACCTTGAGACCGTCTTCAACAAGCTCTGACATCATATCTTGAAGATGAATCCATTGAAATGCGCCTTTGGGTTACCTTAGGGAAATTCCTTGGCTTCGTCGTACGCCATCACGACATCGAAGTCGACCCTGAGAAGATGAAGGCTATCCTGAGCCTGCCACCCCCTCAAAATCTCACTGATATGAGGGGATTCCAAGGGAACCTAGCCTATATTAGGTGGTTCATAGCCAACCTGTCAGGAAAATGTTTTCCCTTTACCAGGTTGATGGAGAAGGGGGTCACGTACCAATGGACAGACGACTGCCAAGAGGCGTTCGACAACTTGAAGAAGTGCCTCTTAAGTCCACCAGTGCTCATGCCCCTGGTCGAAGGAAGGCCTCTCATTCTATATGTGAATGCCCTAGAACAGTCATTGGGAGCATTCCTCGCATAGAAGAACGACGCTGGCAGCGAAAACAGCCTCTATTACCTCAGTCAAACCATGATTGATGCTGAGACTCGATACTCAAATATCGAGAAGAGTTGTCTGGCCTTGGTCTTCGTGGTTCAAAAGTTGTGACATTATCTATAGCATCATGAGGTCCATTTGATATCATGGAGTAACCCACTCAAGTACATCCTCAGTCGCCCGATGCTAACCGGACGCCTATCCCGATGGGCGTTCATCTTGCAATAGTTCAACATTCGGTTCGTGCCTCAAAAATCCATCAAGGGCCAGGCATTAGCAGACTTCCTGGGAGAGCACCCTTCAATAGGGACCACAGCATCGGACGCTGAACTACCTGATGAAGATATCTTCTCGGTTCAAGAGGAGTTCCCAACATGGGAAATGTACTTTGACGGCGCGTCCCAAAGCCCCACCGGGAAGAGGATAGAGGATCCCAGATTCAACAAAGTGGGTCTGGGGATAATACTCGTGACCCCATAAAAGGCATTTTTTCCATATTCCTTCCTCCTATCAGAGGGATGTATGAACAATGAAGAGGAATATCAATCCCTCATTGTAGGCTTAGATCTCACACTCCAGGCACAAGTACAACACCTTAAGGTAAAAGGTGACTCAGAGCTGGTCATCAAGCAAGTCAACGGTGACTACTCTATTAAAAAGAAGGAGTTGATCCCCTTGTTTGACCATGTCTGAGGGTTAATGGCTGAGTTCTCCACAGAACCAACATTGACTTATATTCCCCGATCCCATAATGGTCAGGCTGATACATTAGCCAACGTGGCCACAGCCCTAGCTGATCTGGACTGGGATGAAACAGTCATCAGTATCGCTCACCATCGAATGGTATTGCCATTTGTTCAAGCTAAGACGGAAGATATCCACGAAGTCAGTCCGGTCCCTGAGCCATATGGTCCTGCCATCTGGCTGGATTACCCCCATCATGAACTAACTTAAACGGGGAGAGCTTCCATCAGACAGGGCTGAACGAGAGCAGATACAGAGAAGGGAAATCAATATTGTCCTATATGGTGGCATAGGTCAGTAAGAGGTCCTCTAAAAACGAATCCTCGATGGAGTGCTCCTCGGATTCATTGACGGAGAAGAAACTACTGCCATCATGACTGAAGTACATGCAGGAGCATGTGGAGTACATCAACCAGGGACCAAGCTTTCCCATCAGGTTCGAAGGCTTGGGTATTACTGGCCCAAAGTGGCATGAGACTGTGAGCGTTTTACCGCAAAAATTCCACTCATGCCAGATCCATGCCAACTTCATACACCAGCCTCCGGAGTTACTTCATCAAGATAAGTACTCCTGGTCGTTTGTCGTCTGGGGAATGGACATCATGGGACCATATCCTCCTGCCACGGCCAAACAGCTGAAGTGTATCCTCACGACGACTGACTTCTTTTCCAAATGGGAAGAAGCCATACCCCTCAAGGAATTCGGGGCAAGAAATATTGTCAGCTTCTTGAAGACCAATATCATCACCAGATTTGGTGTCCCTCGTACCATATTGATGGACAATGGCACCAATTTCTACTCTGATGAGTTGGAAAAGCTATACTACGAGTATGGTATCAAGGCTAACCACTCATCCCACTACCATGCAGCGGCCAACGGACAGATAGAAGCTTTCAACAAGACCCTATCCAACATCCTCCAAAAAATAGTGGACAAAGACAAGAATTCATGGCCGAATAAACTCCTCCATGCATTGTGGGCTTATTGAAACACAATCTTCACCGCTACTCGGTCTACCCCGTACTCATTGGTATACGGCACGGAGGCGGTCCTGCCCATTGAACTCCAACTTCCCTCACTCCGCGTTTCCATCTGTTATCAATTATCCAATGATAAGCAGTCAGAAAAGTGGCTAGGTGAATTGGAACAGCTAGACAAGAAGTGGCTGCACACTCTGTACCACATGGAAGTGTACTAGAACCAGATCGCACGAGCCTTCAACAGAAAGGTCTTCCTCTGATCTTTCTTGGAAGGAGAATTAGTGCTGGTCCTCTGGACCCCAATGATACCCAGCAAGAAGCCTCCAAACCTGGAGCCCAAGTGGGAGGGACAATATTCTATACACAAGGTCTACTCCAACAGAGCATACGCCCTGATCTCCATGGACGGGCAATTCACTACAGGACCTACCAATGCGAGATTCCTGAAGAATTATTTCGCATAAAGACCAAGAAGTACTCCCGTCCTCGCCGCATGACACTAAACTACATGGAGTACGTCATCACCGCATGACGTTAAACTAAATGGAGTACTTCCTCACCGCATGACGTTAAACTACATGGAGTACGTCCTCACCTCATGACGTTAAACTGCATGGAGTACGTTCTCACCGCATGACGTTAAACTGCATGGAGTATGTCCTCACCACATGACGTTAAACTGCATAGTGTTCATCCTTACCGCACGATGATAAACTACATGGATGAAAAAAAAAGAGAGATGATGTACACATCATCTGAGTGGTATGACATTAAACTGCCAAGAACCTTGTCCTAACCACAAGACGTTAAACTGTACAGAATCTAATAATGCCCCTCGTCCTCTCCGCATGACATTAAAATGCACGGCTTTAATTTTTTTTATATCGTCCTCACCGCATGATGTTAAAATGCACTGATTTCATAGAACTACGTATGGATTGATTCTTGCCCTTGTGGGATACGTAGTGACGCCGGGATTCCCTATCCTGGCCCAGCCACTTCAAAAAAATGCCCTCTTATCCCGTGTACTGACCAGCCATACACGAGGTGTATCATCTTTCAGAGAACTATGTAAGGCTTGATTCTCGCCCTCGCGGGATACGTAGTGATGCCAGAATTCCATACCCTGGCCCAGCCACCTCAAAAAGAAAAACAAAAGTTCCCATTTCCCCGTGTACAGACCAGACTTGCACGGGGTGTATTCACGTCCCCACTACATGACGATAAACTGCATGGAGCCCGTCCTTACCGCATGACGCTAAACTGCACAAATGAAAAGAATTAAGAATGCCCCTCCCCCATGTATGGACCAGACCTGCACGGGGTGTGCTCATCGTCCTCACCACATGATGTTAAATTGTATGGACTCTTTCCTCACCGCATGACGTTAAACTGCACGGATTCTAGAGAACTACATATGGCTTGATTCCTGCCTTCGCAGGATACGTAGCAACGCCAAGATCCCCAGTCTTGTCCCAGCCCCTTAAAAAAATGCCTCCTTTCCCCCGTATATGGATCAAGCCTGCACGGGGTGTACTTCTCGTCCTTACCGCACGACGTTAAACTGCACAGACAATGATGTTAAAAATGACCCTTCCCCTGTGTACGGACCAGACCTGCACGGGGTGTATATTTCTGTCCTTACCGCATGACGTTAAACTGCATGGGGTTTGTCATTACCGCATGACATTAAACTACATGGGGTTCGTCCTTACCGCATGATGTTAAACTGAACGGAGTTTGTCCCCACCGCATGACATTAAACTGCGTAGACCCCTTTTTTCTTTCACATCTGGTCACTTTCATCCTTACCGCATGACATTGAACTACATGGGGATTATCCTCACCGCATGACATTAAACTGCACAGACTTCATCGCGACCCACCCAGGACACATGGTGATACGAGGTGGAGATAATCCTTGCACATTTGGATACGTCCTTTCCATACATCAGGCTCCACGACCTGGATAATTATGGATCTTCATAACCACTCATGGCCATCGGAAGTGGAAAGTTATCGACCTGTGGATACCTTTGTACGACTATGAATACCATGCCCTCAGTGGCTCTGCATATTGATAGCCCCTAGCCCATCTACCAAAGGCATGATTTCCACAGGCGACACTCTTCCTAGCTCTGTACGCTTGTCGGCCTCAGAGCCCCCATACCATACATCTTGATCTAGAAATTTATGGCGAAGTGGTTTACAAGTGAATTCCCCTTTTCACATCCAGATGTTGCTAGGGTATCCTTATTTGGCTAGCCTATGTGTTTGTCAGTGGTTCACATAGCGACCTACATCAACAAACATCAATCCAGGGCTACGCTACTTTGACTCAATGGACAATTGCAGTGAAGATGTTTTCTATATACCTGGATGCCATTATCCCCACATACCGAACTCTACACTGGGAGAAATTGTGGATCCTCATAACCATTCATGGCCATCGTAAGTGGAAATTTATCAACCTCGGGACACCTTTGTACGACTATCCATACCATGCCCTTAGCGGCTCTTCATAATGATATCCCCTGGCTCATCCATCAAAGGCAAGATTTCTTCGGGCGGTACTTCTCCTAGCTCCATACTCTTACCAGCCTCAGAGCCCCCACACCATACCTCCTAATCCGAGAAAGCTCAAAGTTGCAGTTTACGACCTTCATTCCCCACCTTGTTCTAAGTATATCATAACATCTTGACCCAATCATCCTTCGAGTGACTGCAGCAATAGTCACTCTATGGTCCGAGCTCTATGACCGATAAACTAGGAGTACTTCGTCCTTGACGCGTGAAGTTAAACTGTGTGGAGAAAAGGCACACCCCCACGAGCAAGGTAAATCAGTGCTGGGGGCTCTTTGAAACTTAAAAAGCAACCAGGGACGAATATCCCCGACATGTCTGGATATTTCCTCGCCAAATGACAGACTTCGTGGCCCGGATAATTGTAGATCCTCATAGCCATTCATGGCCATCAGAAGTGGAAATTCATCGACCCGTGGATACCTTTGTACGACTATGCATACCATGCCCTCAGCGGCTCTGCATAATGATAGACCCTGGCTCGTCCATCAAAGGCAAGATTTCCACAGGAAATGCTCTTCCTAGCTCCATACGCTTACCGGCCTCAGAGCCCCCATATCACCTCTCCTGATCCAAAAGGCCCCGGAACCATGATTTACACCATCAACCCCCCTTCCATGTCTGGGAAATGTTGAGGTATTCAAGACCAGTTATATTCTGATGAAGATCAGCCTACGCAATAATGTTCTATGTCCTCACTGCATGACATCAAACTGCACGGCAACCCTTAAAGATATCATCATACTTACCGCATGATGCCAAACTACACGGAAGTCGTCCTCACTGCATGACGTTAAACTGCATGGAAACCTTTAATAATGCTCCTTGTCCTTATCGCATGATGTTAAACTGCGTGGTCAAACCCATCACGGATTCAGTAAGGAATAGAGGCTTTTCTATGTCTTGCAGTGCATGGGTCAGACCTGCACAAACCACCACCTCACACAAGCATGAGAAAGAATTACTTCACCTGTTCTCAGGAAGTTTGGTCTAGATATTTCCCCCGTATTCAGTCACACTCTCATCATAAACCATACTCTGTACTCAGAAAAAGCCGAAATCTCATAATCCACCCCTGGTGGTCCCAAATCTCAACTTCCCTGAAGTTGCTTGGCTATCGGAAGTGGATAGTCTTTGACTTAAGGACACCATTGTATGACTATGCATACCATTCCCTCAGCAGCTCTGCATATTGATTGCCCCTGGTCCGGCTACCAAAGTCAAGAACTCCTTGGGCAATGATTCTCTCCGTACGCCTTTTGGCCTCTCAGCCCCCATTTCTATCCCAAGATTCGGAAACCCTCTGAGCTACATATTACCAACCTCGTCCACAATCCTACCTGAATGTGGCAGAACGTTTTTGAAAAAATTACCGAGAACCAGTAAAAGTCGTTCCATTTCAGATGATGTCTCAGCTACATGAATTTAAACTGCGTCAAGCCTCAATCATCCCTTACGCTAACTAAATGCGTAGGGAGGTGGTCTCCACACCATGCTCCTGATTAGTACAGAGGTTCCCAAAACCCTTTCAGATGTCACATTCCCCTTTTAAGCCACCCATAGTGGTTTTCATTCCTTCCCATTCCACCCATCATGGTTTCCATAAGCCGGACTTCCATGAAGTCCCCTGGCCATCAGAAATGGATAAGTCTTTGACTTAAGGACACCTTTGTATGACTATGCATACCATTCCCTCAGTGGCTCTGCATATTGATCGCCCCTGGCCCGTCTAACAAAGGAAAGTTTTCCTTAGGCAATGCTCTTCCTACCTTTGTACGCCGATATGGCTCCCATGCCTTGAGACATGCCCTGCATGCCGCTCAGATTAAAACATATTTCCCCACCCACGTGCGTCTGAAGGGTAGTAAGACGTCTTTCAATTGTTTGAACCCCATTAGGGCCCTCGCCCTATCATATTTGGTCAAATCTGTTTGACCTAAAACATCAGTAGTGATGGTCTTGACGGTGGGACTTTAAACCGATCACAAAAGAAAGAGGCACAAAACCTGTTAGGCCAAAAATACGAAAAGGGCGACCTAAGGAAAAGCCGGTTCATACCCATTGGGTCCACACCAAATGGGCCCAGGAAAAATCAGGGTATTAACAAGAAAAGACAAAAATTTTGTGGGATTTCTCTACAAACCCCAGCAATAGTCAAACTGTGCTTGATGAGTCCCTTGGCTCAGGAAAAATTTAGATCATTGTCCAATCACTCATCGATTTTCAGGAACACTCTACATCAGAATGGCCTCCTCTTCATTCCGATCGGACCCCATTCCGATGGGTGGAATTTGTGGGGTCCTAAAAAATTTGCAAAGGATATTTTACCCAAATCCCCCAAATAATTGGGGCAAATAATCAAAGAGAAGACACAAAGGACCGGTCCGTGAACCGGTACATGGAATCACGACGTGTCTAGGCACCACGAGGCACCCCCCCCCCCTCTACAAACCATTGTTGTTCGAAAAATGAAGGTAGAGAGCCTCTGCGGTCACGAGGCAGGATGGGCGCCAGTCCGGTTCACCGTCACGAATCACCCCAACCATGGACAGCGTCGACCGGTTCAAGCCGCACCCACCGTTCTTCGCGGAATGGGGTCCGAACCCTCCGTAGCCGCGGAGAACTCCCTGAGTTCGCCTCGTAGAGGAGGGGAGTGTTCAATACCCACCGCGAATCGTGGATTTACCAGTTCAATTGAGAACCGGGTATTTGGTTATGGGACTCCGCCAAAAGAGCCACATGGCCACAGATACATTCCTTTCCCCACTCTATAAAAAGAGACCAAGGGGAAAAGAAAGGATCTGAGAATTGTAGAGAAAGGATCGGAGAACTGGAATCATATTCGGAGGGAGGATATCGGTTGAAGGAAGGCTTCGCATTTCGAAAACAGAGAAATTCCCATCCTTGAACTATAGTAGGTATATGAATTAAGAAGGAATTGGAAAACGCATAATAATTTGGTGAACCACGAACCTAAATAATAAAAAAAAGGATAACCGTGAACCATACCTCCTCCATGGATGACTTCCCCGCAGAACAGGGAGTTTATTCCTCTTTTCCCATCCGTCATACAATGTAGCACCTTCCTCCGCGGATGAGACCCCAATTGACGAGCCTCCGATCGGTGCCACCCTTGGCCGTCGTTTCCCACCTGGGACCCTCTCAGAACCACCCTAGTTTGTGGATTGAATCCGTAGTCATGAACCATCCTGGTTTTCGGATTGAACCTGAAGCCGAAAACCATCCTGGTTCGCAGATTGAACCTGACGCCATGAACCACCCTGGTTCGCGGGACGCCAATCAATCTGCAGACCACCCTGGTTTGCGGACGGCTTCTCAAGCTGTGTGGAACTTCCCCACGTGAAGGGCGCCACCACCCATACCTCTCATTGGCCCGCCAAATACTTCAGTGTTCTCATCTCCAGAGCCAGGCAAAATCCTTCAGATCCAGCTAGGTCCCCCACAGCTCCCTCATCGGCCTATTCATCGGCCCCGAGCTGAGGCCTCCGCCAGAGCCACCGGATCTGCATGGTATAAATTTTAGGTGCATCAGCGTTCCATTTTGAGTTCACATACCCACGGTAAACAGGGGCAAAGGGATTTCCCCGACCCTTGGGCAGACTCCCGAAGCATTCCTGGGTTCACATTCCCACGTTAATGTGGGGTCTGAGCCCGAGAGCCCCCCCCCCCCCCCTTCCTGCCTCTACTCAACAGGATGGGGGACTGCACTCTTCGGTGGTCAGGAACTTATCCCCTCCCCAGAGAGGGGGCGGCATATCCATCCGAAGGCAGCCGTCCCCATGCACCTCGGTACTTCCCTGGGTATCTCCCCGGGGAATAAGAGAGGAGACGGGAACAGGAGCACCCCCTTTCCCTCTCCCACTGGGCTTTTTCACCATGGGAATCCTTATCGGAGTAAGCCCCGACCTTCTAGGCCTCCTCATAGTGTAATCCCTAATCCACATTCTGGGCCTCCTCAGAGTGTAAGCCCCAATCCACCTTCTGGGCCTCCTCAGAGTGTAAGCCCCAATCCACCTTCTCGGCCTCCTCAGAGTGTAAGCCCCAATCTATCTTTTGGGCCTCCTCATAGTGTAAGCCCCAATCCATCTTCTGGGCCTCCTCAGAGTGTAATCCCCAATTCATCACCTTGGGCCGCCTTCATGCGTAAGCCCCACTTCGCTTCTCACGGACGCACCTTTCGCGACGTGATCCTCTGGTCCCTGCTGCCTCTTGTTTCTCACACCAGGCATGACTCACGTGGGCTTAGAGTAAGCATCGACCATGACATCCATCATTATGGGTTTCCTTAGAGCGTAAGCCGCAAACCAAAGCGAAATACTTGGACTTTGATCCCTGCCTCCTAGACAGGGTACGTAGGAAGCCTCCATGAGGTTCAAGCCCACCACTCGGTCATTTCTTCACATCGAGTTCCACCCTCGTCCAGTATGACGTTAAACAGTTTATTCGAACTACGTGGACTTTGATCCCTGCCTCCTAGACAGGGTACGTAGGAAGCCTCCCTGAGGTTCAATCCCAACAACTGGTCGATCCGATAATCCCCACATCGGTTCACCACGCCACTCCTCGTGCTGCCTCAATCGAGTTCCAACCCTTCGGGGTCATTAATCCAATGAGGGATGGTAAAACTCATGCATAAATGATTTTGAACCCCTGTGTCCAGTTGACTGTTGCCCACCAGGGTTGAATCCGTGGATACTATGTTTGGGGATAAACCAAAGATTCGCAAACATTTGAATATTTCTTAAATCTATAAGAGAGTCCTGGAACATACAATAATTCCCCCCCCCCAAAAGGTGTGATGAGCCCGAATTCCCATCCTCTCAACCAATGTGAGTTCTTAAGAGTCGCTGATCAGACCATCCGAAGAGTCGCTGGTCAGACCATCCGGCGAACACTTGCCTTTGGAAATCAGGTCCATCAATCATTGGATACGGAACCGTTGGGTGTTTCGTGGCCGAAAACCAGGAACGAGACAACCCTCATGAAATAACTATTTTTATCATTATACATTTGAAATAGAATTCCACTTTTCACTATCCCTTCATGATAATTGTTTTATCCTCCAATAGTCTTATGAAAAATTCATTTTTGAAAAATAACACCGCATTTTTATTTTTAAAATGATGAAAAAAAATCCAAGAGGTTGTACCTAAATTAATCAATAAAGATAACACCATGAGATTCAGGTTTCTTCTCACCAATTTTGGAACTTAAAACACATTTTTCAATGACATTTTTATAATTTCTAGTAGTTTAATATCCCTTATCACATCATTGTATATAATTCATGAGTTACTTATTATTGATTATATATGACAGAAAACTAAAATAAAGTATCCAAGGTATTCCACCTTTCTCTCATTTGATTCAACATCAATCAATGAGGATTTTTACTTAACCACACATAATGATAATTTATTTATAGTTATAATTTATCTTTATTTTATCTAATATTATATTTCCACACTTTTAACTATTTTTTGGGGTTAAAACTCTTTTAATAAATTTCTCAATCATAAAAATTATTATTTGAAATTTCATCTAATATTTACGATGTTTTCTTGGGTAGACTATAAGATCCTCAATTTGAAACCCCCCTACTCATGGCCTCTATTTAATTTTTTGAGACATAATTTTTACTAGAAAATGAAGGATTAGTTTCTATAAAATCATTATATCCATCATGTTCTTATAAACAGAAATTTACTTGTTTTGAAATATTATTCATCAAAATATACTTATAAATTTTCCTTCTAATTTGGGATCCAATTATTCCACTAAACATATTCATAGATAAAACTGTCCAACTTTTAAATTTCATTGGATTAATCTTAGACACATCATTTTTTATCTTACAAACCTCATCATTTTTAAATTTTTTTTATCACACCCACAAGGATCTACAAGTGGGTATTTTGGACTCATTATGTGACCTAATAATATTTTTACATTTCATTCTTGTGATTCCACATTTTTATTAAAATATTGGATATCCAATTAAATTTTGTGTGGTTTAATATAAAAATAAACATGTTTTTAAGGTCATAAAAACATTCCTAAATTATTTGGATCTTTCACTAACTCAGTTGATTGAATTATATAATTCAAAATTTAGATTTTCTCAAGTAATTTTTATCAAAAAATAATTCTTAATCAAGATCATTCAACTAATAATTATTTTAAATTATATACATTAAGTTAATCATAATAATATTACCTCCTACTTGAATTAATTCATTAATATCAAATATCATTCATGTGAACTTGACTTCTATGTCATTAATAACTTTAACGTTTTTTGTATTAATGGATTTATTAAGAGATTTATTCCCCTCTCTTAAATTATTTTTCTTATTTCATAATTTATTGATTTCATTCATACATTTTAAGATATCCAGATGTAATAGTATTTATTTTTTGTGTTTCTTCATCTTCAATATCCTCATCAGCAGTCCCCCCTCCTTATTTTTCTCTTTTATTTACTATTGGGTGAAATGTGTTTTTTTATTTATCTAAGAAATATCATTCCTTTTAAGATTTATCCACCTCCTTATCACTATAATTCTTATAATATGTAGAATCATGTTTTTTTAAATGTTATTTTTCACAAATGAAGTTTCCTTTAACTTTTTGTTAAAGGTTTTTTAATCAGTGCATCCAGTTTCCACTTATATTCTCCTCGGTAACCTTTTAAATTTCTCATAGATAAGGAACCATAATTTAAATAAATAAATATTATATATTATTAGAAGAATATTCATTACATGTTATTATGATATACACTATAACAATAAAAGTTTTGTGTCTTTGGATAATTTGATAGATAAAAAAATGGTACATTAAATATCTACATCATCTCTCATTATTTACTTTAACACTAAAACCCTTCTTAGATATATCATATTTAAAACCTTTCATCAAATATTGAGGGAAAAGGAAATTTAATTAAGGGTGAGCTCAAATGGTCAGTAATGGTAAATAAAGGAGGTATAATTCAATGATCATATATAAGCATATCCTGAGAATAAGGGTATGTATCAAGATATTAATAGTTGATATTCATACCCAACATTTCATAGATCATAATCATGAGTAATAGTATAAATGATGGTAGTTTGTACGAAAAAAATCATAAATAAATCAAAGAACATCATCCATGAGAATATAACATGGGAATAAGATCTTGTCATAAAAGAGTGCAAAAATGTGTGGCAAAATCATAAACATAGAAATCATGTTTCAAGGCTATGCACTATGAAATTAATCACATGTTAGGCCTGGGTCAGCCATCTATGTAACTGCCTTAGTATTGATATAACCTCCCATGTACCCTATTTTGGGCATGGGATATCCTCCCATATACTCTCTTTTGGGCATGAGATAACCTCCCATATACCCTCATTTGGTCTTGGGATAAACTCATGTATACCCTATTTTTTTATTGGGTTAACCTCTCACGTACCCTTTTAGATCATAAAATATTAATATTTAAGCAATTCATTAGAGTCATATAATACAACAATAAATAATCATAAATATAAAAGTATTTTTTATATATATGAAAATACATTTAAAATATTACTGAAACATTTCTTGAAGAAAATACCCTTTTCATTTTGCAATAAAATATTGAAAATATATAAATCTTCAATATATTATGTAAAATGTTTTATATTTAGAATAACCATAAAAAATGTAAATAAATATTTTAAAAAAATAATAATTTATAAAGGAATGAAAATTAATTCATGTTGTGTACGTTAAACCAAAATTCCTTTCATATTGTCGGTAAAATGTTAAAAGTTCCTCTTTCTGAAAATGACAAGATGATTGCTTTTAATAAAATTTTAAAAATAAATAATCAGTATAAATGAATTTAATATATATTTTTAGAATATTAAAATAATTCTTGGAAATATTTTATAGAAAATATGGACATGGAATAAAAATATTACTAACTGCAGAGTAAAATAATATCGATTTTCCATACAAAAATCATTATCTTGAGTACATAAAGAGGGTGAAATGAGAGGAAATTATGTAATCTATTTAAATAACTAGAGGATAAAAAATGATATATTATTTTGGAGAGATATATTATATAACTTCATTATTAAAAATTTATTCATAAACAACCCCTGTAAAAATTGACATTGTAACAAAAAATCCTTAGCTCAAACCTATCTTTATTTGTAAGAAATATAACCGGCTATGTAATAATTTTAAGTTTACTAAAATTTTATAACAAAAAAATATTAATTCCTATGATACCATTCATATTTTACTTACAAAATCACATCACTCATTTATTATCATTCTTTCATTATCGTCATCATTTTTGTGTTAACTGCTTCATTTTTCATGTATGTTTTAGTGTGGCAGTTATGGTCAATTCACATTAATCATGGTTAATTAAACTATATAATTTTAATTATAATATAAAAATATTATGTATTAATTATATTCATATTTTTAAAAATTCATAAAAAATGGTGATGAAAAGTGAATTACATTACCATGTGGAGATGGTAGTCCATATGTACACACGAGTGATGTTTCCATTTTTCGATTGATGGAATGAAAGAAAGGTAATAATAATTTAACATTAAAAAATAATTATTATATCATAATTTTAATATATTTATATATATATATACTCATTAAATATATCATAATAACTAATCATGTAATATGGTGACTGAAAATGATTCATATCGCTACATGGAGGAAGTAGTTCACATGTATGTATGTGTGATACTTTCATCCCCCATTTGATGGATAATATATGGGAAATTGTTTTTAAATAATAATAACATATAATTATATTTATTATAATTTTGTAATAATTTTATGATATATACAATTGTTATATAATAATTATTAGAAGAAATAAAATTGAAAGAGCTCTGTGATGATTTACACCTCATCTTTGAGAGATATCCTTTGTCTTACACTTTAATAATTGAAAGATGGGTATTATGATAAAAAAATGATATATAGTTAATGGAATAAATATATATAGATTTTTAGTAAGTATTGAATGTTCTAGAAGGTCTGATTTTTTTTAATAAGGGGGTATAAGTGGTTCACTGTTATAATTATGTGGATGGGAAAACATGGAATTTCTTTAAATATTTCAATAATATAAGGTCACTTTCATGAGAAAGTGTAGCCATAAATTAGAATAAAAGATAATATAATATTTAAATATATTCATACAATAATATTTATAAAAATAATTGGCATTATTTCCCATATTATTTAGTTTCAACCCTCTCTACCCCAGTAAATTCGTTTTAACATTAATTGTGGTATGAAAAATTATTGTTTTTATTATTCATTGTAACCAAAAATTAAGTTCACCATATTAAAATTAAATTAAATATGATGATTCAAAATATATAAATTATTTTATAATATTCAACTTATATATGTGGTATAATTAAATTTTAAATAATCGCACAAAACACAACGAAACCCCCATTTTATAAAAATGCATTTTTTACCATAAAACATATTTTACTTCCATTCATAGATATGTAAAAAACATCAAATTATTGTTAAAATTAATTATTTAATATGTAATATATATATATAAATATCATTAAATCCACGAATAAATAGATATTAATTTAATTTACTTAGATAAAAACACATTGTATGCGTAAAAATAGTATGTAGAAAAATTGTGTTTTAAGCCCAAAAATGAACTTATACTAGAATCAAGTATAATAATTATTCCTATTTAATTAATTATATTATTTATAATTATATGTTACTCGTGTTATATTAATATCACATTTATAATATAATTTTAATTTTAAAATACTTTATTTATTTAAAATAAATGACTGTTTTAAAAAAATAGTATTTTTCCACTATTCACTGAAACGTAAATCATTTTTGAAAAAACCAAAAAATTAACAATAATATAATAAAAAATGATGGTTTAAAAAAATTATATTCATTCCTTAAAAAATTTCTAAAAATAATATAAATTAATTATAATGTTTGTGCAAAAAAAGAAATAAAAATAATTTTATAGGAAAACATATTTGTAAAGCATTGAATGACTTTACTGAAAATAGAGTAATTATTTATTATGTATCAATCAATATATTTGAATTATTTAAAACCTATATAAGTATTTTTTTTATAAAATGTTTATTATTATTCTTATCTCCAGTTTAACAACTAAATTATAATGGTCACATTTAAATAATAATATTTGTATAGTATATCATTGTTCATATAATTCTTAGTGTTTTATTTCAATAAATATATCAGGAATAGTATTCTTGTTTTTTAGAGGTTAAATTAACCAACCCCCCCCCCCATCATGAATAAATTTTTTCCTCATAATTTCTATATCTATAATTAAGGTTTTTATATTTGAAAATACCTTTCCTAAAAATCAACATTGTATAAAGGGACAATAAAACTTCATTTAAGAAGAGGAAGTGGTAAACACAAAATATACCTGAGGTAACACATAACCAAGTTACCATAGAATGATATCATTAGTGTAAAGTTAAAATATAGACATGGATTAGAAATATAATGTCTAAATAACAATGGATAGTGATAAAGAACATAGTCAATAGAAATTTAATGACCACAAAAACATAAATCAGTGAGTGGTGAAAAGGCCTATAATTCCTTAGAAATAATTGTAAAAAGGGAAAATAATTTTTTATGGCCCATTTTCCTATAGTTTAGTAATTATTTTACCATGAAATATAATTAAATATACATAATTTATTAATTTCTTAATCATAATAATAATTTCATCCTTTTTTTATGGCTCAATCAACTTCTACTTTTATCTTAACACCTACATCAAGAAATGAATTTTATTGATGATTTTTTCATGCTCAGGGCACTAAAATTAACTTTTAATGGGTCGTAAATCCATAAAATAATGAAAAATAATTCCTTTTATTTATATATATTTTCCAAAACTAATATTTTTTAAAAAAATTATCAAATATGGATAAATATTTATTCGATAAAATAATACATTAATATCTAAAACCTAAAAAATATCACCCAAAATTCAATATAAAACATTCCATAAATAGTTAACCTTAAAGATCCTCCAAAATATGTTATACCAAATTCAAAACCCAAAAAAAAATTCCAAAGGATTTGATTACATGTTTCTTTTTAAGATCAACGTTAACATTTTTTCCTATAAAACAAAATAAGCTCATAATGTCACACACCAAACATTGTAATTACATGATCATGTATTCTCTTATAATATACTAATAATTTCCCAAAATAATACCAAACACCATAAAGCCTCAATAAAAACATAAATTTTTACCATATTTAACTCTATCCTTATTCCTTAAATAAATTACGAAATTATCAAATATATTCCATAAATCTAAAAATGAAATAAAATTCATAAAAGGTAAAATAAATCACTTCTTCATCAAATAACTAATTAATTTCAAGTTCACCAATATGATTCAGTTTACTTTATCACTATAAATTATCTATTTAACCCAACTAAACATTATTATCTCAACATTTAGCACGTGTTAAGGGTTATCTATCCCTCAATCATGTTTTTTTCAAAAATATCAGCTTACCCATAAATCACATCTCTATTTTATTAGTAACATTTAACATATTCTTGAAATTGATTAATAAAAAATATTGGAGAACAATCCTTAGATTCTTCATGATTCTTATAACTAGAATATCATCTATAATGAACTGTTACAAAATATTCTCGAATATCAATACATAACCACCTCATTCATTCTACTTCATTCATAAACTATTTACTAGACTTCATGTTCTTATTACTTAATACTTATTTTATACAATATGAAATATGAAAAATGTCTAAAGATTCATCAACCTCAATTTAATCATGTTTCTTAATTTTTACATAAGTAGTACTATTAAAATAATTCATACATTATGTATGTCATTCATATTATATTCATCATCAATATAGAAACCTTTACTCATACACAATTTTAGATACATTTCTTTAGATTTACCTCTAAGAAATCAATTTACATAATTCCCACAATTTCCACATTTAAAATGTTCAAATGTCGATGATAACTTATGAAAACCATTATTCTCATCCATTGTGTTAAATAACCTTTTCATTTTTCCTCATAAATTACTTTCTCTATGTCCTTATTTTACACACATAAAACATCTTCTCCTTCCTCTAAGGCATTTCCATGGATACTTATTCCCACATTATCAATTATAGGAAGCTAAATCTTCTTTCCTTAAAGGTAATTATGAAACTCCATTTTTCTCTTATTTGGTTTAATCATAGACTCACCTTTATTCATGTTGTTAATAATATATTGAGATAGTTGATTAGGAATAATCACAATACCTAACATTATATATTTCATTTCATTTGGTTTCTATTAAGTAAAATCATTTCATCATCCATCACATTCATTTTTAAGAAAATTCCTCTTGGTAACATCCATTAACTAAAACAAAAAGGTATAGTTTGAGAAATAATAATCATAGTGAGAAATAATATAATCAAGAAAAATATTTCATCGAATGTTTGAATCATGATACATTATTTACAATATATGACATCTTAGGTAAAAACATATTATTCCATAATCACTATCTATTCAAATACATCATAATGGTTCATAAATAAAATATTAATTAACCTAGGAATATGCCATGTGAATCCACGTGTGAAATATTAGGGCTACTCATCATGCACTGGTGATGATCGATTAAATACCTGATATGCCCCATTTAGAGTTATTATGTCTTGGTGATTGTTTTCCATATTCACATAAACTTTCTAGTATCCCAATAGTGATATATTTTCAAGGAAAACCACACTCATTTAATTACAATATATTAGGATCTTCTCCTATACATAGGCTTATCCTAAGGGTTTTCACTAAATTTTCCACATCCTGGGTTAAAAAAATTACAAAAGATTTTTCTGATATGAAAAATGGTGACTTAAACATTATATAAATAAATAATACATCTTATTAGATAAATATTTAATAAATACCATTATATGTCTGAATCATAATGGTTTAGTTTCTTTATAAACATGGATACATAAGTAATTGGTGCATAAAAGATCAATATCATCTCCCAATAATTCCTTCACAACTAGAACTCTTATCTAACATATCATACTTAAAACCTTTATTCATGTCTTGGGGAAAAATAAAAATAATAATGGGTGAGCTTAAATACTCGGTATTGGTAAATAAGGGATATATGATTCAATGATCATATGTAAGTATATCATGGTCATAAGGGTATGAGAACATGAGATGAAATTTTAAATTTATACCCAACCCTTAATATATCATAATCATGAGTCAGAAATAAATCTTGGAAGCTCATAATTCATGAATCATAATATAGTCATAAACGTGATCTATGAGACCATAACATTGGCATAACATCATGTTGTAAAAGATATCTATAAAGTGTTTCATAATCACAATCATATAATTATTCTATTAAGAATACCCACTAAGACATTCATTACATGTTTTTTGGGGTTAACTGTGCATGTACCAGTTTCGGGCATGGGATAACCTCTTATATTCCCTCGTGTCCGCATTGGATAACATGATATGTTCCCTATTTTTTGTGTTGGGATAACCACTCATGTACCGTCTTTTAGGTTTTGGATAACTTCCCATGTACCCTGTTTAGATATTTGGATAAAATTATGTATTACCTTTTTATCATAAAAAATCAATCTTTACCCAATGAATTTGAAGGATATAATGTACTGACCCATCACATAATCATAAACCATTCATATATATACCATAATATCATGAGAACATTCATCATCACATAAAAGCTTAACCAATGAAAAAGAAAACATGATTCATCAATAATTTATTATAATAATCTAAAACATCTAGAGAAAAAATAGATATGTTAATATTTTACCATATCCCTATTAAATCACAATAAAAATCAAAGGGTGTTGTTATAGATGAAAATAACTTTAAAATATCATTAAACCATTTCTTGAATCAAATACACTTTTTATTTTAAAATCACTAATTTTAAATGTAATAATTTCTAAAATAGTAAATAAAATATATCTTTAAAAACAATGAGGGAAAATTTTAAAGTAAGATTCAATAAAATGATAAATCATGATTATGGTAAAATCTGTTCAAGTGGTGTACGTTGAATTAAAAAATCCTTTTACATTTTTTGGTAAAAATAAAAAAATACCTCATTTAGAAAATGAAAAGAATATTCATTTAATACATTTTTTAAAATATAAAACATGGGTAAACATGACTTTAATAAATCTTTATATAATATTAAAATTATTATTTAAAACATTTTAATGAAAATATGGAAATTAAATAAAAATATTAGCGACCAAATAGAGGGATAAATTTAGTTTTTATTAAAAACATTCTTTTAGTATATTGATTAATTAAAGAGAGTAAAATGAAATAAAAACATTTATTATCAATAAATAAACATTTTATAATAAAATATGTAAGTTTTTTAGAGATAAATCATTTATTTTCATCATCAAAAATTTCAGCATCAATAATCCCAGTAAATATGAGATTATAACATAAAACTCTTAGCTAGAGTCTATTTTTATATATAATCTCTCTAACCTCCAAAATAATAAATTTAAAATTATTATAATCCAATACCATAACCATATTCATAACTATAATATCAATCATTTTTTTAATTATAAAATCATATCACTCTTTCATAAACAATCTTTCATTATCATCATCATTCAGGGCATTAACTTCTTCATTTTTCATTTATATTTTAGTTTAATAGTTATTATCCTTGTAGATTGATCATGGTTTATTTATATAAATAATGTCAATAATTATATAAATATAATATATATTCATTATATACATATTTATAAAAATTCATATTAAGTAGTGGTGGAAATTAATTATAATACTATTTGGAAAGTGTAGTCTGTCAGTACACATGAGTGATATTTCCATTTTTCAATAGATGGAACAAAAGAATGTTAAATAATAATTCACCATTATACAATAATTATTATATAACAAATATAATAAATATGTACATTAAATATATCATAATATCTAACCATTAAATATGGTGGGGGAAAATTATTGATATTGTCATGTGGAGGAAATTGTCCATATGTACGCACAAACTATTCTTTCATCTCCCATTTAATAGAGAAGAGGTGGAAATTAATTTTTTTTCATTATAATAACATATAATTCTATTTATGATATTTTATTCATCATGTTATTATGGATATAATAGGTTTATAGATGTTATAATAAGTAATAAAATTAAAATGGATCGGTTAGGATTTGTAACTCTTCAAGAGAGACCTCCTTTTTCATAAACCTTTATCCTTGAAATATTGGACTAAAGAGAAGACAAAAATCTCTTGGATGAAGGGAAGGAATATATGGAGGTTTTAGACATTTAATTACTTATATATAATTCCCAAATTGTGTGAATAATGGTGTAAAATAGGTTCCCTTTTATAATTGAGTGGAGGGACCCACATAGAATTTATTATAATATTTCAATAATTTAAGGTCACTTTCATGAGAGGGAGGATCCATATGGAAATGAACTAAAATTTAAGATAAGATAATATTTTAATATCATAAAACAATAATAATTAGACAATATTATTTTGCATTTATACCATTATATCTTACTTTACCCCCCACCCACCCACCTGGTAAACCCGTTTTAAACTTAAATAGGGAAACAAACTTTTACTATTTTTAATATTTATTAAAATTAAAAACTAATTTGATGTTATTAAATTATGCTATTAATTCCAATTAAAAATATGTAACCCATTTTAAAAGACTGAATTTGTAACTCCCCCAACCTGGGAGCCACTAAACCAATGCCCTTAACTGAGTCGTCACATGACCTCAAGCACACCTCCCCGTACACCAGTGGTTACTAACTAGCAGTGAAGGTCAAATATGTCATGTAGGGAGACAATACCATATTTACCCAATTAATTCATAGCAGATAACAATTAAATAGTGGAAACAATATATAATAACCAATGAACATTCAAAACAAACCATTTCCCAAACATGGTATAAGTCCACAACTAAATAGTAAAATATGTAATGTTTTATTAACCAGTGCCAAAATTAACAAAATTAAAAATTAATGACTATATTATAACCCCCAAACATGTCCTAACTCCATGTTTGGATCCTCAATCATGCATTTCCTAATCCCAACTCAACTCCCTAGCTTGGATCCCTTTTCCTAGTCTTGGCCTGTAACCATGAGATCTTTTCGAGTACCAAATGGAGTCCTGATCAGGGTGTGAGTACAACTCAATAGTATAGTATCAATGATGTCAAAACATATCCAGTCTAAACAAATATTGTTTGAAAGTACCAATTAAATGATAATAAACTAAGGAAAACTCAGATTCCATTATTTAAAAATATTCACTTTAACCCTTCCAATCATTTTTACCATTTCCATCATTTATGTCATCATCATTATTTAATACATTTTCATCACATGTTCCATGGGTTAGGAATATACATCATCTAAACATGGGTCTAATGGAATAAATCCCTATTCATAAGGTAATAACTCAATTCCCTATCTCACTAGGGAAAAACACATCACATTAACACATTATCCTCACCTCAAAACCTCGGTTCGAGTGGAATATAACTGTTAGGTGAATAGATCCTTCATCCCCTTCCCTAACCCATTCATTTTTTTGTGGAGTTTAGAGCCTCATACTAACTCTACCCAAGGGCATAGAACCTTGTGTCAATACCCAACTCCACCATGCCATGTTCACATGCTTATTTATCCATTCCCCACACACATATCACATCACAACCAACAACAACCAATACAAATAGAAATAACATTCTATACCCATCAACATGGAAATTAATACTATTCCATAATCCATTAAAACATTTTCCATTTACATTTCATAGCTTTTTATCCCAATTACAATTCTTGTTTCTTAACCCATTAAGTATATTCAATCATTCTTATACACTATCCAATATTCATCCATTACCATACATTAGCCCATATAGCCCATTTATCATTTCAAAAGTACAATTCTTATATCACATAACACAACCAATTTATTACATTTATCCTAGTAGGGATACCCTATAATTCCCATGTATTAACCCATTTAACTTTTTTATCAATTACCTTATGCAAATCCATTTACATGTTCTTCAATTTTCAAACCATTATCAATTTAACATGTTCATAATTTCATATACACTAATCCTTTGTGGCATTTAAGCATAATTCATAATCCATTAAACACAATCTCAATTAACTCATTTAACTCATTTATCATTCATAAGCCTTATACCATCAAACTATTACCCTTTTTCTATTTCATAGTTCATATAACCCATTGCTATTCAACCTAACAACCACTTATGACATTACTAACCATAGGCACAAATATCATTATTCCATTTCAACTCAACCAACTATATTAACGTTTTTTTCATGAGCTCTACAATATCACACATAAACTCTACACTTAACCTTAACAACTTCTAAGTTCTGTAATGCTAGCGTATCCTATGGGTGGCCCTAAATCATTATAATCATCTTGAATGCGTCCCACAGGGATCATTATGGGTGTAAATAATTATTTATCTAACCATTTTATCAAATATTACTCAAGGAGAAAAATTCACAATGAGAGGGAAGCAATATCTCAACACACATGCACAAATCTATAACAAAACTATGGTATATAACTTGTAGACCACCTACCTCGAATTCAATGATGAAAACACTATTTATCTAGTCTAAAATCAATATCCAAAAACCCTTTGATGATTCAACCTTGATTTTAATAGAAAATAGAGTTGTATAGCATTAGAAGAGGATCTCCTAGGATACAAGCCCTAATCCAAAAAAGTGAAGAAATGAGTGGATTAGACTCACCTAGATCTTTGATTCACAACCAATAACACTCCAAATGTTCTAGAATCGAGAGATAACCACCATTGTGAAGGTATGGGGTTTTGATTTTTTTCACTAGGTTTAGAGGTAGGAGTAAGAGGAGAAAAATAGGGTGATCCTTTAAATTCTTGTAATAGAAAAACTATAATTTTTTCAACTTTTACAAGGGTGTACAGTTTACCCACACAGTTTTCCAAACCATAAAAAACCATATGTGATCCACTATATAAGGTGAGTGAGGTTTCACGGTTACCTGGGTAGTTCTTCATGGTTTAAAAACCATGCGCCAACTGTGTGGAATTCCACTCTCTAAGGTTGCACAGTTTTCTGGGGAAGGCTGCACGATTTACTTAACCGTGTGCCTAGCCCAGATTGGCCCAATTTTCCTTCATTTCATGTTTCGAACTCCTGAAGCACCCTCGAGGATCCTCTTACTCCTATGAAATGTCTTATTAATTAGAAAAAATATATTAAAACCAAAATTTAAACAATGTCATACCTTCATGAATACCAGTATCATACAACATTCTCACCTAATAATGGATCGTCCTCGAGATGCATTCCCAAGAAACCTTGAGCTTCTGTAATAAAGTGACCAGGCCACTAGGCCTGCCTATCCATTCCCATTTCCTAATTTTCTCATTGAAAATTACAATGGTACCACATAATTCAAACCAAAGTCATGGTCTTTCCCCGAAAGACTTCCTCACCACAACACACAACATGAACTGGATACTCCTCAAGGGACGCATCAACTTCAACCATACGTCAACCACTAGAAATTTATAGGTAAAACATAGGCAATAGTTCCTAATTCATGGTACATGGAAACTTTTTACAAAATGTCATATCATCCTAGAGGAATTGGTACCCCATCAGTCTGATCCTCTTCGCAACTCATGACACGAATCTCTAAATGTCATTTTACTCTATTTTGAAAACTATAACTATGACCAAAACCCAATATCAACCAAAGGAAAACACACAATCCTTCCAACCACATTTCCTAACTTATTTTGATCCTCATCTTGAGATCCAATGTTCCTATCCATAAATGAAAGTCTAAAACACAACCAAAACCTTCAGGGCACTCAAAAATCAAAATCCACGCCAATACTCATTTCTAAGACAAAAAAAACTAAAATTATACTTTCTCGTGTTCCTTCAACCCAAAACATCGATCACGTCACCAACCAACCAAATTATACAGGTGTGATTCCACCACAAACTTTATCGCAACCCCTCATCTCCATGTGATTGGCACCTCCACTATCAGAAAAGAATACTAGAACCCAACTCAAATTTCACAACACACCTGAATTTTTTCCAACTCACTTTGCCCAAAAAACCATAAGGGAATCATCCATTTGGAAATAATTTTTTCCATGGAAACTATCCATAAGGTCACCCCTACACCATCCATTCACAATATAATAACAAATTGACCTTTCCCAAGAATGAAATCATTTCTGAAATGCACTTTTCACCACAAACATCAAATTGGATGTGGTTTGCTACTTACCACATCCATTCCTTTCTCACCATAACAAGTCAGACCACCCCTGACTAGCTTGTCCCCTAACATCCATCCTCCACTATTAGAATGATATCCCTTCCATATTCCCAAGGCGCTTACTGACTTAAGGCTTATCATAAACATCCAATGCTTCTACCAGTGTTGTTCCCTAACTTCTAGTAGAACCCTACCATCATAGCATCCACTGTCCTCTAAACCATCCTCATGCTCTTCCATATCCATAAATAATCCCAACATAAGCACTTCTACTTCCAAACACTAACTAAATATGGCTATTTCCTTACTTAAGACCATTCCAAAATTTAAAATGTACTCTTTTATCCATTTTGAGTCAAGTTGTCCCCAGCTGACTCATCCTTGAGATGCTTGGATTCACTATTGGCACGCCACTACCTTTCCTAACCAAGATACCTCCACGCCTAAGGACACTCTGTGGTCACCCAATCATACCAATCAGAGTCCATACCTGACCTCCGATGAGATCCTATAACCCACCCTCTCTCACCATGAATTTGTGTCATATCTTACCTCACCCATCAATGAATTTAACACGGGAAACTAAAATTCCATTTGGAACCACCCTAATCCCAATGACAATGCTTGGATAAGTCAACCACTTCCAAAAATTCCCACCTAACCTTTCTGAGAGACCTAACATGCACCTCAAAATTGTATCATTATAATCTCTAGGCCACTACATCATCTCCATGCTTTACTCCACACATCATCTCCCTTCCTTGGTAGTTTCGTTACTATTGTTTTTCTCAAGCGATTTTAATCACTCCGGATCATAATTTGGTCATGATATGTACCCCAAAACTTGAACGGGGTCTTCTAGCTTTCCCCAATTCAAAAAAAACAAGCATCACTTAGTACTTGATCCTGAAATCTGTGAATGTCACTCACGACATTCATCGACACCCAGTACATTTTTAGGAACTCACCCGTAAATGGTCGATGTTGGGAATCCCTCATCCATACCTACCTATACTTCCATATGAGCATAAACTCCAAGATTTCCCATACCCAACCATAACACATTTGAATCGCTAGGCACAAATCCAGATCTTTATTAGTGTACTCGATATGATGTCAAAATGCTGGTCATGATCATCACTAGCTAAAATTATGCTAAGAATTTGTTGCACAACACCACTAAAACTTATCCACAAATAGTGTTGAATCCCACTATAGGTACACCATGTTCTATTGATAGTCTAGGGATTTTCTTCTCATAACATCTCATCGATGCCCAACCACCACAACTCATGAGTGTTTCCAACCATCTCACCACCACTTCATGACTCTTTGCAAAGCAGTCGCGAACCAACATTTCATTTTACACTACTTCCAGCACACCACTTGAGTTCTTCCAGTACAACCCTAATAGTTAACAACTAAAACTTATCAGTCTTCTACATTGATAAAAAAACTATGGTCTCCTGTATAACCATGCTTCACGCTTTTGTTTCATAGAGATTGATAGGTGCTAATCCCGAGTCACCAATTTTTCCCTTCCCAAATAGACTCATTCCTAATCATCATGTTCCCACATATGGACCTCATTAAAGTCCTCAAGGTTTCTCACTTTCCAATGACCACTCCTACACCAACTTTAGTTCCCAAAATCCCACTATCACCTGAGTATAGCCCAACGATCGCTTACTCACCAAACCATGTCTCTTGGTCTGTTAACCCCATGGACCTCATTACATTCTAAACATCACACCCAAAAATCAAACCATTCATACAACAAGCCCAACCACATGACCACCCTCCCCCAGACGTCAACTTCATAATGAAATAATCTAACCACGGTTCAGTCACCCTTGTCTTTTTTGCCCAAAATCAACATTGTGGCCTCCATTAATCATCATTTGAATAGATAGTTCACAAATCTAGGTGATACAACCCTTTAAAACAAATATTAAAACCAACAACCGATATTCATATTCCCTTATGAAAGAACTAGATCACTAGAACACCAATTACCGAGACTTGATGTTACTCATTATAGATTAATTCCACCTCTGAACCATCTCACATGATTCATATTATGAGGCACATTTATCACTGGGCTAACCTCCAATGAATTCACCATTTACTTTCCCCCAGACTATCAACTCAATATCACAACTTGTGTTGCGTCACCCAAAACCATTTACCTTCCAACTTAACCCTATAGGAAAACCTACCCCTATCCAAAACCATAACATCTATAACTCCCCGACCTCAGAATCCCAGAGCTGGTGCATTATTTTAATATATTGGCATGATTACAAGGAATAAATTCTCAAAGGACCTATCAGTTTAGCAGTCTTGGAAAATAGATTACATACATGAACTTTACATTATAATTTATAACATAAAACACGTCATAGATAATCCTATGAGAATGACATTATTCCCTTAGTTTAACCCTGAATATTAATCATAAAACACTTCTTAGCATCCTGGGAACATAAAACATAATAAAGGGGTGAGCTCAGATGCTTAGTAAGGATAAACAATATAGTGGATGCTATCAAAAATAACCATAAACTTTTAAGGCAAGGTAAAAAATTAAAACATAAGTATTTTAAAAAATTATATTAAGAATAATATAGAAATAATAAATCAAATAATTCCATATAAAAATTCACATGGATATTATACTAGTTAAATAATCGTATGTAAAATAAATAACTAATCTCAAAACAAGGGATTGCATATTATGGGATATATTAAACATACGGTCAAGGGTTCGGCCAAGACACCATACCTAATTGGGTAAGACATTAGCCAAAACCAAAACATAATTGTCTCATGAGACTACCTATGACTAGAGGGGTTATAGAGGGCCCCACCTGACATTTACAAAGTCTAATGCATTCCTCTAATGAAAGGGGTAAAACATAACCAACATAGGCATTCGTATTAAAACTCGAAAATGAAATGTCAATACTGTAACCATAAACCATGAATGGTATCAAAATATCACATCCACAGTCAAACATATCATAACTCATTCAATACAATATGGAAGATTTTATTATAATAAATCAACTTCAATTAAGAATAATATCCAATAAATGATGTTTACATAGATGAAAATAATTAGTAAAACTCTTTGAGAGAAATACCCATTTTTATAAAAACCATTTAAAAGCCACACAATTTTTAAAAGAATTAATTTAAAATATATTTTTGAATAAAAGTTTCCAATACCACTTGAAACAATTGAATGGAATTAAAATTTTAAAACAATCATGTCTATAGAAATAAATCCTTAAATCATTTTGAAAACCTAGACATTAATTATATAGATTTAGAAAAATAATTCTTTAAAACATTTAAAATGATGATCTAGTTAAATATTACCTTCCATAAAACCTTAAAAAATTCCTTTTGAAAACATTTTTATGAAACATGTACATGTATGATAAATACATCCCAGTAAATACTTACACATAAACAATCTCGGATAATAATGAGATTGAGGAATTAACCCTTACCTTAGGTCTGATACTCTTTTTACATGTCTAAAACTCTTGTATAATGATTTTAAACTTGTTATTAACTTATATCAGAATCATAATAATATTTATGATATCATATATTATTATTTTATGACATTATATTACCTGTTTATTAACAATTCCAAGTTAATACAACATTTTTTGTAATAATCGCTTTATTTATCGTACGTGTTTTGATTTGTTATTCTTGATCATATTACTTAGATAATGATTTACTTAATTAAAGAATTTATAATATGATTTATATATCATATATATTTATAATATAAATATATATTATAGATAGATATATTAAATGGAATACACCATTTATGGAGACGGTAGGTCGTACGTACGCATGAACGTTGTTTCTGTTTTCTTATCGTATGGAAGTGAATGACGTATATGTACATATATATATATTATTATAGTATCCTTATTATATAATATATTTCATAATTATTCATAATATTTATATATATATATATATATAATCATTCTTGAATGGTTAATGTGAAAAATGAATCCCATCGCATCGTGGAGACAGTAGGTCGTACGTACGCACGAACGATGATATCATTCCTTTAATGGTTAAATAATATGGAAATGGATGTTATATTAATTATAAATAATCATAATCATTTCATATCCATTATTTATGTCTATTATAATCATCATTATATCCATCCAAATAAGGTAATGTGGAATAACAAATTACACCACGGTGTGGAGACTGTAAGTCGTACGTACGCACAAATGGTGATATTATTATTTATAGGATGGATAAAATGATGACTATATTTGTCCCATGATTATAATAAAATATTATTATATGCATGATACTGTATTTATTAATTTGGTATGTAAAAAACATAAAAATAGGAAGTATAGGAAGAAAATAACTTTGAAAGAAGGGATAAAACGATTACATATTCTTCAGGTGTCGCCTTTTGATTTCACAAAAGGACTCCATAAGTTTATTTTATGCTGAAAGGGTGGACTATAGGTTGAATTGATTGAAGTTTTTAGGATATTGGTGTAGGTTTTAGCCAATCCAAATGGCTTTGGATGTGTTAATAAAAGAGAAGGACGAGTGTCCTTTTATAGGAGAGGTGAGTGGCACTTTAGGAAAGTCTTGAAATATTAATTTATTATAAATTTATTTTCAGTTTATAATGACTACAAAGTGAATTATTTAGAATTTAAGATTCATATGGTCATAAAAAATCTCAAAAAAATAGGTTTTATACTAGTTTAGGTCATGAATTTAACCTTATCTTTTGTCTTTAACCCTTAGTTAAATAAGTTAACTCTTACCATGTCTTCTTGTATTTTTATACTATATGGTCAATGTAGTTGTTATAAAATTCCAAAAGAAACTTAAGTGGATAATTAATGATATTTTTAACACTATCTATGTCAGTTGGATGAATCTTATATTTTTAGTACTATTATATCATTTAATAAAATAGTATTTGTTTTAAAAATTCATTTATGTCAATTTTGACACTATTTTGTAATTAATTTTTTTAAAGTTGTAACAAAATGATTTATTCAAAAAAAGGAATTTACTCATCCATAAAATTTCAATTTAATTAAAAAAAATTTAGAGAATAAAAATTTTCAATTTACATTTATTTTAATATTTATAAATTCATTTATTTGAATCTTTCATTGATAAGGTAATCACTGCATCATAATTATGTGATAAATAAATATATTTATTTAATGTATAAAATTTATAAATAAAATACCATGATATAGGAAATATTTTTAGATTTATAATGAACATTTATAGTCATATATATCAGTTACACAACCCTATATTAAAATTTATTTAGAAAAGGATACATGTTTGTGTTATATTTCACTTTTCTTTAAATTAAATATTATAAAATGTCATTTTCACACCCAAGTGGCTCCCAAATGAATACAATTCAGCCTAATGATGCTCATTGTTGGAAATAAATCATTAAATATGATTATAACACGTTTTAGGGTAGTTTTATATTATTATAATATTATTTTTTACCCTTATTTACCTGATTTACCCTTTAACCAGGTAAAATAAAAATAATTACAGAAGTTACTATTCATAATGTCCAAAAATAAAAGGGAACGATTTACACAATTTGGACCTTATGATTCCAAATATGGAATCCATTTTTTCAAATTCAAAACACATAATTGGAATAAATTAATTTAAAATTAATTCTTGTTGTGAAAACAAGAAAGTAGGTTTTTAACAAATAAAAACTATCAAAAGATTAACATGTGTTTGTGCTCAATTTAAATGTAAAATTACCTAAAATGACCTAAATTATATTAAATGGTAAAAACTTAATCTAATTATACTTTAAAACAAACTAAAATAATAATCTAAAAATGTAAATAAATTAGATGAAAAAACTGTTTTGAATTAAAATGCAGTATTTTTCACTATTTATTAAAATATGAATGTTATCAGAAAAATACTAAAAATTTATACAAACTAAATTTGTATGTACCACTTCTAAATAAGGATTTATTTTCATCAAATTTAATATATAAAAGTGTCAAATGTTGGATTTAAAAATGGTTCTCCATTAAAAGGTTGAAAACTGCATTTTTTGAAAAAAACTTCTTTTATTTGAAAAATTGAATTTGTCCTTATATTTTGTCTAAAAAAATTAGATGAATTTTAAAATTATATGGGATATATAAAATTAAAAATAATATTATTCATAACTTCTTTTTAAACGGCTAGTTTGATAGTTCGTGGTGTGCTTGAACTCAGTGTTGCGTGTAGTGCTAGCTATTGAATTATTAATAAGAAGCGTACCATAGAAGATTAGAGTGTTACATTATCCCCTCATTCAATAAATTTCATCCTTTTAATTTAAAATTGGGACTGAAAACTAGGTTTTGGACATTTAAAAATATCTTAGTTGAAATTCGGCATCGAAAAATTGATTAATGAGACCTCTATTTTAAAATTAAGAATGGTAAATATGAAGGTTACCGTAAATAACACATACTATGGTTCCATGTAGAAAAATGTGGACATTAAAGAAAAATATAACCATAAATTTCTAATGGAGAGTGATAGAGAATATTATTATGATAAAGTTAACAATATGAAAGCCATAAATTTGTGATGGTCCAAGGGACCATTTGATTCATCGCAAAAGAAAGTATTAGGAAAACATTTTTTTTTATCATCCTTTAACTAGTGTTGTATAATTAATTTTATTATTATACTAAGAACATAATGAATCATAATTAATTTACATATAGAGTTTCATCTGTTAACTAATTCCTACCACAAACTAATCTTTATCTTCAAAAGATAAAAAAACTCAAACATATTTTATTTATCTTAATAATATAAACTTATACCATTTAAGTAAAGAAAACTATGTTATACTAACTAGAGACATCCTGTAGGCCAATGGTATGCGATAAAACCTTGTCGCACTTCATTTTTGGGTTCGATTCCTATAGCCTTGTTTAACGCGACAGGTTGTTGCCCAGCCTACGAGTTGTCCTTTTTCTCAAAGTACATTATTATAACATTCCAGAAATAACCTTAAGAAATGTTTTAACCTTAAAAAATACTATCCAAATTTCAACTTAATATATTCCAACCTTTAGATTTATCCAAAATAATTCTATCCAAACTCTATATAAAAGGTCTCCAAATTTCTTAAATCAATTGTAACATCAGATTCCCCAAACAATGTAATGTTGATCTTATTGTCACGTAGTGAATATATGATTACCTTCATCATATTAAAACCTTAATAAAAACAAAAGGTACTATAGTACAATACCTATATATATCACATTCTTCTTATAACTAGAATATAATTCTGGAAGCCAAACATAAATACATTAATTATTCCACTTTGATCATAGTAACAACATAAGTTTGACCTTGATCCATTTACTTCTTCTGAGCTATATTTCCTTGACACTAATTAAATTCATGTTCATAGTGTCTCATCTCATTTAAATTGAATCACTAAACATTACGAGATTATTTCTCTCCCTCACAATAACAAGAATAGTGGCTTTTTTCTCCACACTTGTAACATGATCATGTCCCTAATAAGCATGTTTTGGGATGTTTCTTTCCACATTTATTGCAGAATAAAAAACCAACATTTCCCTTCTCCCCCTTTACTTTTTCCCTTTCTCATAATTCTCAGCATCTCTCTTCTTCTCCTACATCCCTTTAAAGTCATAATACTTAGAGAACTCTGTCTTGATGGAACATGAGACTATATCTTCATATGACGAGAATGTTTGGGAGACAAGCACCCTTCGAAGGAATGGTCTTAACCCATAAAATAATTGATCAATATTACTTTTTGGGTTATGTATATATTATGCATCATATCTTACAAACCTTGTGAAGTTAACCTTATAAGTTGCAACATTATCATCCTCATTTTTCCTATGACTCAGAAATTACCATTTCATATCAACTCTTTCTTCACAAGGAAAGTATTTCTCTAAGAAAATTTATTTAAACACCCCCCATTCCATATTTTATACTTCTTCATCCTCCTTTGTGTTTTGAATTGATGACCACCATTGATCCTCATCTCCTGAGAGACAGTAAACTGCCATGAAAATTTTCTCCCTTTCGTCACTTCCCAAATAAAAAAATTCTCTAAGGAACTTATCCATTGCTCATCCAAAAAAGGGATTTTTAGTCCCATTGAATGTTGGAGGTTTTTGTCTCATGAAGGGGTCTAACATTAATCCTCTGTGTTGTAGATCAGGGTGCTCTATATGGGTAATGTTTTTATTCATAACATAAGTTAGTTTTCCCAGTACGGTTATAAGTTTCTCAATACTTGCATCGCCAGCTCCACTATAATCAACTTTAATAATAGGTAAATCCCTATATGTATTATGTGTGTTGATACTGTTTCCATTACTTCCACTAGGTTCTATTTATAAACAATGGAATATAGTATATTTGGTTATGAATCATAATTCATAATTCCAAACAAGTAAAATACTTAACATAAATTGAAAAATTTATTCATATCTAATCCTTAATCATAAATATGGTTCCTTTGATGAAATATTTACTCATATATCCTTAATAATAGTTTTTAAATAAAATATTAATTATCCTAAGCATATCCCAAGGGAGTGTCAAACCAGATGCGCAGTAAGGCCCGTTGTCAGGTACCAAGTTACCCCGAGTCAAGCCTGAAACATATTGTCAGAGTTTTACCCCTAGGTACATATGTTCCTGAACCACATCCACTTGTAGTATCTAGATAGGGATGTATTTCATTGAATATCCACATAATCCTTACTTTACCAAAATTCTATGGGGTCCTTCTATACTTACCCTCAAAGTCTATCTTAAGGTTATGATCCCTAATATAAGTTTTCTAAATCTATTTCCAAGGTTATTGCTAAAATTCCTCTAATACCAACTATAACACACCGACCCCAAAATCCTAGAGCCAGTGCATTATTTTAATATATTGGCATGATTACAAGGAATTGATTCCTGAAGTACCAATCAGTTTAGCAGTCTTAGAAAATAGATTACATACATGAACTTTACATTACAATTTCTAACATAAAACACAACATATATAATCCTTTGATAAAGCCATTATTCCCCTCGATTAACCCTGCATATCAATCATAAAACACTTCTTGGAATCCTGGGAAAATAAATAATAAGAAAGGGGTAAGCTTAGATGCTCAGTAAGGATAAAAAATATAGTGGAAGCTATCACAAATAACCATAAACTTTTTAAGGCAAGGTAAAAAATTAAAATAAAAGACTTTTAAAACATTATATTTAGCATAATATGGAAAGAATAAATAAAATAATGTCATTTAAAGTTTCACATGTATATTCTACTAGTATAATAATCACATGGAAAATAAATAACTAATCTCATAATGAGGGAATTCATAATGCGGGACATCTTAAATATATTTTCAAGGCTTCGACCAAGACACCTTACCTAATTGGGTAATACATTAGCCAAAACCCAAACATAATTGTCTCGTGAGACTATCGATGCATCTAGGGGCTCTAGTGGGTCCCACCTAACACCTACAATATCCAATGCATTCCTCTTATGAAAAGGGTAAAACATAACCAACATAAGCATTCGTATTAAAACTAGCATAAAAATATCAATACTTTAACTATAAAACATGAATGGTATAAAAAATATAACATCCATATTCAAACATGTCATAACTCATTAAATACAATATGGAATATTTTATTATAATAAATCAACCTTAATTATGAATGATATCCAATAAAATATGTTGACATATATGAAAGTAATTAGTAAAACTCTTTGAGAAAAATATCCCTTTTTCTTGAAATCATTTAAAAGTTTCACAATTCATAAAGGAATTAATTTAAAATAGATTTTTGAATCAAAGTGTCCCATACCACTTGAAACATTTTAAATGAATTAAAATATTAAAATAACCATGTCCATATAAATAAATTCTTAAAAACATTTTGAAAACAAGTACATTAATTAAATAGATTTAGAAAAATAAATCTTTAAAACATTTAAAATGATGATCTAGTTAAATATTCCCTTACATAAAACCTAAAAATATTCATTTTGAAAACATTTTTATGAAACATGTACATGGATGATAAATATATCCCAGTAAATACTTAAACATAAAAAATCTTGGACAATAATGAGATTGAGGAATTAGCCTTTAACATAGGTCTGATACACTCCGTACATGTCTAAAACTCTTGTAAAATGTTTTTAAACATATTATTAACTTATATCATAATCATAATTATATTTATGATATCATATGAAATTATTTTATGACTTTATATTATCTATTTATTTAAAATTCCAAGTTAATGCAACATTTCGGGTAATAATCGATTTGTTTATCATACGTGTTTTGACTTGTTATTCTTGATCATATTAATTATAAAATGATTTAATTATTTACAGAATGTATAATATGATTTATATATCATATATATTCATAATATAAATATTATATATATATATATATGAAATAGAATACACCGTTCATGGAGATGGTAGACTGTACGTACACATGAACGTTGTTTCTGTTTTCTTATCGTATGGAAGTAAGTGAATGACATATATGTATATATATATATATATTAAAGTAGACTTATTATATCATATATTTCATAATTATTTATAATATATATATATATATATTAATCATTATTTAATGGTTAATGTGGAAAATGAATCCCATCGCATCTTGGAGACGGTAGGTCGCACGTACGCACGAGCAACGATATCATTCTTTTAATGGTTAAATGATATGGAACTAGATGTTATATTAATTATAAAGAATAATAATCCTTTTATATTCATTATTTATTTCTATTAAACTCATCATTATACCAATCCAAATAAAGTAATGTGGAATAACATATTACACCACGGCGTGGAGACTATAAGCCATACCTACGCACGCATGGTGATATTATTATTCATAGGACGGATAAAATGATTAATATAGTTTTCCCATAATGATAATAACATCTCAGTTTATTTATGATACTGGATTTATTAATTTGGTATGGAAATAACATACAAAGAGGAAGTAGAAGAAGAAAGGAACTTTGAAAGAAGGGATAAAATGATTACCTCTTCTTTGGGTGTCTCCTTTTGATTTGCACAAAAGGACACCTTAAGTTGATTTTATGCCCAGAGGGTTACCTATAGAATTAATTGAGTGAAGTTGGTAGGATATTTGGGTAGGTTTTGGAAGATAAAAATGTCTTTGTAGGTTTGAATAAAAGAGAGAGAGAAGTGTCCTTTTATAGGAGAGGTGATTGGCACTTTAGGAAACTCTTGTAATATTAATTTATTATAAATTTATTTTTGGTTTCTAAAGGATCAAAAGTAAATTATTACTAGGTAAAGATTATATGGGTATAAATACTCTAAACTAATAGGTTTTAGACAAGTTTAGGTCATGAATTTAACCTTATCTTATGGATTTAACCCTCAGTTAAATAAGTTAACTCTTACCATGTCTTCTTGTATTTTTATACTATATAGTTAATATAGTTACTATAAAATACCAAGATAAACTCAAGTGGATCATTAATAAAAAAATTAACACTATATAAGTCATTTTTTTTAATCTTATATTTTTAGAAAAATTATATCATTTAATAAAATAGTATTTATTTAAAAAACTTGTTTATGTCAATTTTGACACTATTTAGTAATTAATTTTTGTTAATATGATAAAAACTTTATTTCTTCTAAAAAAGGAAGAAAATCATCCTTAATATTTAAATTTCTTCTAGATAATTCATTTATGGCATCAAAATGTTCAAATTACATTTATTCTAATATTTATAAATTCATTTATTTGAATCTTTCATTAATAAGGTAATCACTGCATCATCATTGTGTCATAAATAAATAAATATATTTAATATCTAAAAATTATAAATAAAATACCATAATATATTAAATATTTTCATATTTATTATTACTATTTATAGTCATAGATATCAATTAAATAACCCTATATTAAAATTGATTTAGCAAAAAATATATGTTTATGTTATAATTCCCTCTTCTTTACATTAAATATTATAAAATGTCATTTTCACACCCAAGTGGCTCCCAAATGACAAAATTTAAGCCTAAGGATTCTCATGGTCGTACATATCTCATCCAATGGGATTGGTACACATTTTAGGGTAGTTTTATATTATTATAATATTATTTTTTACCCTTATTTACCTGATTTACCCTTTAACCATGGTAAATAAAAAATAATTACTAAATTTACTATTCATAATGTTCAAAAATAAAAGGTGACTATTTAAAAAATTTGGACCATATGATTCCAAAAATGGAATCCATTTTTCCAAATTCAGAACACAGAATTTCCAGAAATTAATTTAAAATTAATTCCTATTGTCAAAACAAGAAAGTAGGTTTTTAAGAAGTAAAAACTATCAAAAGATTGACATGTGTTTATGTTCAATTTAAATGTGAAATTACTTCCAATTACCTAAATTAAATTAAATTATAAAAACTTAATCTAATTATAATTTAAACTCAACTAAAATAATAATCTAACAATATAAATAACTTAGATGAAAAGGCATTTTTGAATTACAATGCAGTATTTTTCATTATTCATTAAAATATAAATGTTGTTAGAGAAATACTAAAAATTTATCTAAACTAAAATTTTATGTTCTGATTATAAAGAAGAATTTAATTTCATAAAATTTAATATATAAAAGTGTCAAATATTGTATTTAAAAATGGTTCTCCATTAAGAGGTGGAAAAACTACATTTATTGAAAAATACATCTTTTATCTGAAAAATTAAATTTGTCCTTATATTGTGTCTAAGAAACACATAATAAGAATATTAAAATTAAATGCGATATATAAAATTCAAAATTTTCTTAATATTATTCATAACCACTTTTTAAATGGCTAGTTTGATAGGTTGTGGTGCGCTCAAACTTGGTGTTGCGTGTAGCACAAGATATTTAATTATTAAGAAGAGTATTGTGGATGCTTGGGGTGTTACAAAATCCATCCACACCTCATGCATCCAAGATCACTGAATAAATGTCCAGCCACTCTCATGGGTCTCTATTGAGAATCGAATGATACCCACTTCCCTAACTAGGGTTCAGGGTAAGAAGTCACTAGGCTCTCTCTCTAAGCCATATACATCAAGCTTTCAACAAGTCACCACTCACAGGTGGATGTCATGCCCCCATTCAGAAACATTTCATTTAAATCACCCCGGTAAACATCCACCCTAGGTTTTACACTAAGCATACTCGCACCCACATATCATCACCACGAGCCTAAACACCCTCTTTGGAGTCTAAAACACAACTTTCATGGTCCCTACTCACAAGCTCACCAAAATCTAGGTACCATCCTTATGTTTTAGTATACACTCTATATAGTCATGACCCGTGAAGGTTTCCACACTTTCATTGTGGAACAACACCTCATGAACCAATGGCCACAACCCTACCAAGGATGATCTAAGAACATCTCTTATCCCATATCATAACCAACAATCCCTTACAACTAAAATCTAAGGTCTCAAATTAGGGAACTCTCACTACCCCAAACCACCTATGAAAAGGGTAAAATTGAAAACATAAGGAATACCCAATACCCATTTCACCCAAATTTCCACCATTAAGCTTACTTTTATAACTAAATTCACCATTTTTTATCTCAAACATTCACATTTTAAACTCTTAATTTAAAAACTTGTTACATTCATTATTTTAACTTATTTACACATTTCATTAGGTAAAATTCATTAACCATTTTACATTCACTATAAAAATCCTTATCTTTTAGACACCATTCAATCATTACAATTTATCACAACCCAAAATTTTAGCCTGGTTATAATGTTTCTTTATACACACGATTCCATAACTATTTATTTGTATTCTTTTCATTTACCCACTTTTATCACCATTATTAGAAACCATTTTTTTCAAATTATTTAAGGAACTAAAATGATTTCTACTCGATATACCTCACACACCCATATCGTGTGTGCATATCATTTTTCATTCCCCCTATATCCTTAGGTACCTAAAATGATGCATGAATGCACAACCTCATTCCATTCCAGCAATGAGAAAAATATCATAAAACTGTCACATCACATAACATGTTCATCACCCAATGGTGAAATATCATTCTACTATAACAACTCACATTAAGAAAAACTATTCCCACCCTTGGTGACTTGGGTTTCCCTCATACATGGGTTAGCTACTCCTAAGCATGAGCTCATTACCAAGGTCTGACACATCCTAACCTCATTTCTACCACCCCAAATAACAAGACCACAAAAACAGACCTCACTATGATTCCATATGGTAACATCCCTGACCTGGGATCCACTAAATTGGTGCCTCGAACCAGGTCATCATATGACCTCAAGTGTGCCATCCCATATGCCATATGTTTCCGACTAGCAGTGAAGGTCAAATAAGTCATGTGGGGAGACTATACCATCCTTACCAGAGTAATACACAAAATATACCCACAAAATATCAGAAAAAATATATAATAGCCAATGAACATGCATAACAAATCATTTCCCAAATAGGGGACAAGTCCATAACCAAATTAGAAAATATGTAATTTCGTGATAAGTTGTTCAAAAGTGAACAAAAACACAAAGTAAGGAAAATAGTGGAACCCCCAAAAAGGTCCTAACTTCAAGTTTTGATCCTCAATCATGCATGTACCAATCCCAAGTGAACTCCTTAGTATGGGTCTCTTTCCCTTGTCTTGACCTGCAACCATGAGATCTACTCTGGTTCCCAACAGCGGCTCGAGTAGGGTGTAAGTACAACTCAATAGGCCACCACCAACAGTGTCTACAAATATCCAGTCTAAATAGATATTTCATGAAAGTAACAATTAAATGACAAGAAAATAATGACAACTTAGATTCCATTCACTTTCAATCATTTCTACCATTTTTATCATTTATGTCATCTTCATCACATACTCCATTTTAATCACATGTTCCATGGGTTAGGCATATACATCATCTAAATGTGGTTCTATGGAAATAAATAACTATGCATAAAGGGATAATTCATGTACCTATCTCACTAGGTATAAACACATCACATCAACACATTATCTTCACCTCGAAACATCGGTCTAGGTGGAATGAAATCGTTAGGGGAATATGTAACGAACCAAAGTTTTATCAATGGAAATTAACTTTTTATAATTATTTCATATAGTATAGTAAGATAAAATCATGTAGAGATTATAATAAAAACTTTATAAATGTCAACTAAATGAAATAAAAGGCAATTCTAGAAGTTTAGGAACATATACTAAAGGAATAGTAACTTAACCTTTAGAATAGTAACATGACACTTATGAATAGTAAACCAGACAATTAAATAGTGACCTCACCAATGAAAGTATAGGTAAAATTTATCCATTTTATAAGTGACAATATAGTATAATTATATCATAGTATAAGTAAATAAATAATTTAATATTTATTAATTAAGTGTTGGTATTTTTGCAAGTAATAAATATTTAATTACAATGTTATGATTAATTTAATAATTTAAAAGAAAATTTATTTTCATAAAATGTATTCATAAATTAATATTTTTATGTCTTATGATTTGAATACAATTTTATGAGACCTTAATTAATTTTTCAATGTGTTATAAAATCAATTATAATTTTAAAATCTATATTTTCCAAGTAAATGATGGTTTTAATTTAAATAATGATTTATCATATTTAGAAAATTAATTTCATAAAATGGAGTACATTTTTTAATTATATATGTCAAAAAATGGTTAGGGTTAATTTTTGGGTTTTTTCTAAAATACATGAATTTTTGGTGAATAATAAAATACAATAATTTATGATAAATGAAAAATACATGAATTATGGATTCATAGATGATTTATAACTAAATTAAGCTCAAAATATTGAACTATACTTAATTATTTTAAAAATTTTGGTGATAATTCTCAAACTATTAAGATTCTTTAGCCAAAATAATAAACTAATGATTAAAATATTGAGAAAACACCTCTCTCCTCCACTATAAATACCACCCCTCACCACATATTTTATTCAAACCTATAAAGCCTTGATAATTGTCCAAATTATACCCAATAATCTTCCCAAACCTCTCCCTAACTTACAAGAGCTTTTTTTCTTAACAAAAGACCAAAACTAATCCCCTAAGGTGGCTCTCAAGAAGAAAAAATCAAGATGTAAAACCCTCTTCATTTTATTTTAATTTATTTTCATGTTCCTTTATTTTCTTATATTATCCTCACTTACCCTTGTCCAAGTGGCATTAAAACTCTATTATATTACATATACCATAATTTTATCATGTTTATGGAATAGTGTTTCCTCAAATCTCATCTTCCCTCTCTTTTATTTTAAGAATAAAAACATCATTTATGAGGTGTCGATCTACCACCATCACGGACGATGTGCTTTCATATTTCAATTCCACCTTCAAGTATACTCATGAAAAAAAATTATGGTTTAAAAATATTATATTATATGTATTTAAACCTATTTAATATTTTTTAACTTGTTAATATACATTATATTTAATGATATAACAAAACATGTTTGTGATGATCAAAAAAATGATAAATTAATCTAAACGATTATCATTAATGATTTATCTAATGAATAATTCTCACTTATGAAAAATTATATTTTAATATTATATAAGTTTATTAATAACATATAAGTTCAATTATGTATAATTATCCTCACTGTACATGATTTTACATACACATACACAAGTAAATCGATCATGAAAACCAAGGAAACTAATGCTTCCAAACGATGAAAATGAATTTCATGAACCATCAAAAGGGACATAAATGAACTTAATAAGACGATAATAAATCAAATAAATGTATAAATGGTTATTAATTAATTAATTTATCCATTTAATTTGATTATTTATGATATTAAGATCAAGTGAAGAATCGTTTCGGATATAAGTTAAGGGATTCTACCCGAACCTCCTTTATTTCTTTAGGTTACTCTATCTCTTTTTAACCAAATGAAATTATATTTTATTTTTATTTAAATATTCTAAATGTTGTGTATATTTTCCAAAATCATGTATTAATATCCATTCATCCTTATTTTTCAGGTATATACATGTTTTTGAAAGGTTCCCTACTCAATTCTTCCTTATAGGCAAGCCCGGTTTAATGGAACTTCCCAAATTCTTAACCATTTTCAAGTTTGACCCATAATATTTTTAAATCCACCATTATTTTTCTAAAATAAATAATTTTATCATGAATAACTGTCTTGGTTCAATTCTGGTATTATATAAACATTTATTCATTTTCCATTTTAAAGAATCCTTAAAGTCTTCCATTAAACCATACTAAAATATTTTATTTATAAAGTTTCTTAAACACTCTTTTAACTTGAGTTTGGAATCACTTATCATGATATATTTATATATTACCATATAAATATCTATGTATGATTTAAATCCATACTTTCATGGACACCACTTTGATATTCCCTTTTGATATGCCTTTCGACATAATTATGATACCCAGTTCTATCCATGGGTAACCCTTACGTTTATGTTTGATTGCTTATGTTTGATTATTTATGTAGAAAACATATTCATGGAAATTTTATTATGGGTGAACCCAGATAGTTCTACAGTTCATTGTATAATTGTTTGTCTCATGAGACATTATGTGCAATGGTCTTGGTGGTTATCCTTGACTCGTTCTCCATGTAAAGCGGTCTTGGTGGTTAGCCTTGACTCAGGATTCTCTATGTGAAATGAGCCTTGAATCATGCTAAAGTCATGTTTTATGTTTCTACAACATTACTCTGAATCCATGATTATATTATCTCCTATTATTATAATCATGTTCCATTCCTTTTTATATCATCATGTTATGCCTTCTAACCCATGTGCTAAACTTTTTTCTAATGTGTATTCCCTTAATGGGATTTTAGATCATCCATTTGTTTATGTTATCCATGGGTTATCCTATGTAGATTTAAAGGATCAAAGTAAATTAAGATCTCATAATGGATGATAAATAAATAAATTTTTTATTTAGTACCATGTTCTCAGTTTTATGTACCTGGTCTTCCAAGATACGAGACTTCATAATCCTTAGCTTGTAATTTGATGTTTAATTATGCTTAAAATCATGTAATGATATGTGAAAAAGGTTAGGGTGGCTATTGTTGGTATCAGATCCAGGTCTAGTTATTTTTGGATATTAGGAATAGAGCGCTTTATTAAGAACATTAGTGATAAGACTAAGTCTAAGAAAACATCCCTAAATTTTGGTATGTTTAGAGTGAGTGGTTTATCAAGAAAATACATCCCTGTATAGATACTACAAGTAGAAGTGGGTCTGGTGCATATGTTCCTAGGAGTAAGAACTCCAACAAGGCATTTCAAGCCTTACTTGAGGTAACTTGGTACATGACAATGAGCCTTACTGTACATATGGTTTGACACTCCGTGGGGATATTCTTTGGCAAATTCATTAGCTCATTACAAAACATTATTAAGGGAACAAATTAAATTCCCATAATAATATATTTGATGAAATAGATTGTGGATAACCTAGATTGAATCCTCGGTAATCAAAAGTTAGGATATACTTTTCCTTTAATATTTTATCCTTTAATGTTTAAATTTTCCTTTTTATGCTTATTAGCTAAGTATTCAATCCTCCAAATTAAACATTGTTTTCATAGTTAATGGAAATAAATATAATAACACATACCAACAATCAATGTGATAGGAAATGTGATGAGTTCTATAATTATGTTACAAATATTATGGGAACTAGTGCTCAAAACTCTATGATAGTACTTGCTTATCTAGCTCAATTTATGAATATTAACTTGAATCGTGTGGAACACCCTACTAATCCAAGGAAATAGCACATTTTTGTTGAATCCTTTATACTGAAAGGCCTCCCATGTTTAGTGGATCTTCTGATCCCCTCATCGTTGAACAGTGTATTAACTCCATTGAAAAGATATTATCTTTCCTCTTGTGCTCATAAGAAGAGAAAGTTTTGTTGGCAGTCTATCATTTTGATGGGGAAGATGATCAGTGGTGGAGACTAATCAAAAATAAGAACTCCAAATAGAAGATTGATTCCATGGATTATGAGTAATTAAAGAAATTTTTTTTCAATAAATATTTTCCCCAAACTCTCCCTCTTAAGATGGAAAGATGGTTCCTCTGACTTAAATAGAATGAAGATGGGTTTATCAGGGTGTATGAAGCGAACATTACAAGGCTTGAAAGATAAACTTCCAACCCTTTCATCAACACCAAAATTAAGGTGGATCACTTCTTTAGTAGAATAAAGACAAGTATATGAAAGGAATTGGTAATTTTATATTTCAATAGTTATGAGGAGATTATCTATTGTTCCATCAATATTGAAATGGTGATCGAAGACTATTAGTGATCTCATGGGCCTGGAGAAAAAAATAATAAAATAATTTTTTATATGGGTGGATTAGTAAATAAATACAATGATGGAAATAAGATTGAATATCTCACATGTCAAAATCGTGGGAAGAAACATCCTAGGAACTATCTAAAGGGAAATAGGAAATGAATCAAATGTGTAATAATGGGGAATATGTCTAAGAACTACTGAAGGGACATGAAGAATTCTGCTAATGTGGAATAAGAAAAGAAGGTTTGGATCAACACTCAGCTTGTAGTGTAGTGTTTCAACTACAAGAAAAGAGAGAATTTTTCAAACCAATGCCCTAATCCTAGGTTTTTTAGAGGAAATAAACAATAAACTCCAAAATAATATGGAAGGTCATATTCTATCACTACTATTTAGGTGGAGCCGGAAAATTTTGTGGTGACAGGTAAGTTGGTTATTCGTTTAATAATAGAGAATTTACTATTTGATTTTGGTTCCACGTATTCTTTAATATCTTGCAATTTTACTGGAACTATTTAAACACCACCTCAAAATTTGGTGTTGAGTTATATGTGAGAAAAGTAAATGGGAAAATTATTATATCCAAAGTACATAACTCCTCCCCGATTGATGTTTATGGATTTAACCTCCTAAAAAATCTTATCATACTCCCTTTGGTAGAGTTATATGTTTTATTAGCCATGGATTGGCTATCTCTATACAAAGAAAATATCAACTATTGGTAAAGGGAGATCACTCTTCACATCCCGAATCATCCTACAATTATTTACAATTTTAAGGAGGGAGATGATTATCCTTCAGAATAATCATCTCAAGTGTGGATATTACTACCTTATAAGCAATAATATCTTGCTCAAATGATTGACACAAAGAAGATGATCATGCTCAAATACATGCCCATCGTGAGGGATTATAATGATGTGTTCCCTGAAGAGTTGGCTGGCCTTAATCCTGATTGATAGGTTTATTTCTAAATTGAACATATTCGCATATCTCTACCTATATCAAATACACCTGATAGAATGACCATCGTTGAGCTGTAAGAACTGAAGAATCAGTTATAGGAGAATCTTGAAAAGGGGTTTATACCCCTAAGTACTTCACCATAGGGTTCACCTGTACTGTTTTTCAAGAACAAGGATAGATCAATGTGCCTCTACATTGGTTATAATGATCTTGATAAAATCATGATAAAGAAAAATTATCCCCTTCCTTGGATAGATTATTTGTTTGATCAGCTACGTGGGGCTAGTTATTTCTCTAAGGTGGACCTTTAGTTGGGATATCACTAATTAAAGGTGAAGAAAGAAGATATTCCCAAGAGTGCCTTTAGAAAAAGGTTTGGACACTATGATTTATTATTTATTCCATTTAGATTCACTAATTATCCCTCAATTTTCATGTACTTAATTAATAGAGTCTTTAGGGATTACCTCAATGAATTTTTGGTAGTCTTTATCAGCGATATTCTGATATACTCCAAAAGAAAGGAGGAACATGAAAAGCATTTGAATACTATGCTGAAGACTTTACGAAGGGAGAAAATATATGAAAATTATAGTAAATTTGAGTTTTTTATAGAGGAAATATCATTCTTGGGGAATGTAATCACAATCAAAGGGATATTTGTGGACCCTTCCATGAAAATGGAAATCGAATAGTGGCCCAAACCAAAATTTGTAATAGAGATACATAGTTTCCTTGTCCTAACTAAGTATTACTAAATATTTTTGAATAAAATCTCACAATTTTAAAACCAAATAACCAATCTAACATAGAAGGGATTGTTGTTTTTCTGAAATCAATAGCATGAGGAAAGCTTTATGGACCTCAAAAATAGGCTTATCACTATGCCAGTACTCACACTCTTGAAATGTGTAGAACTCTTTTTGGTATAAATCAATGATTCAAAGAAATTATTAGGTTGTTTACTAATGAAAAATGATAAATTGATATCTTATGCCTCAAGGTAGTTGAAAATACATGAGCAAAACTACCCCATGCAAGATCTGGAGTTGGCAGTTTTGATCTTAAAGTTGAAAATATGGTTTCATTATCTATTTGGGGAGAAGTGTAAGATATATATTGATCACAAGAGTCTAAAATATTTATTCAGATAGAAGGAGATTAATATTAACCAGTGCATATGATTAGATCTCATCAAATATTATGACTTCTCGATCCACTACTGTACTAGTAAGGTAAATAAAGTGGTGGATGAGTAGAAAGGATCCTGCATCTTTATCAATGATGAGAATTTAAAAGGATACAATCTTCTTATACCTACAAAGGATGGACATGGGAATCATTAAGTAAGGGAAATCATAAATCCTTTATCAAATGATTACTCAACCATCCCTTATAGAGAAAATAAAAGATGTTTAAAGAAATGATGTGGAAATTCAGAAAATGGTAGAAACTATCAGGAATGGTAAATACTATGAGATCAATATTGATAAGGATGAAGTCATGATATTTGGGTCATGATTATTTGTACCATACAATCCAGAGAAAAATATAGAGCTTCTAAATGGTGCACATATCTTAACCTTCTCTACTCACCCAGGGAGCAGAAATATGCATCGAGATCTTCGAGAGAACTACTGGTGGGATAATATAAATAAGGAGATTGTTGAATATACATCAAAGTTTCTAGTATTTAAATAACTGAAGTCTGAAATAAAAAATTATAAAGGGTTCATGCAACCATTACCCATACCAACATGGAAGTGGAAAAAATTATCATGGACTTTTTCACTGGACTTCCAAAGACATCCATAGGGAATAGTGCTATATGGGTCATTGTAGATCATCTTACAAAGGTTGATCACTTTATCAAGATTTGAGAGGATTTTTATCTAAATCAACTTTTATGTATATAAATCAAATAATTGGTATGGTTATATGGATTACTTCTATCAATTTTATTTGATCAAGATCCGATATTCACCACCATATTCTGGAAATGTCTCCAACATGCTCTAAGTACTGAGATGGACTTCAGTATAGCTTATCATCCTCAAACTGATGTCCAATATTAGTAGACTATTTAGACACTGGAAGACATGTTGATAGAATGTTCTATGTAATTCAAAGGAGTATGGGACCAACATCTTTCATTGGTTGAATTCTCCTATAATAACATTTCTCACTCTATTATCTAAATGGATCTATATGAAGCCCTTTATGGGAAAAGGTGTAGAACGTTGGAATGTTGGGATGAAGTTGGTGAATGTAAGCTGCTAAGACATGAAATGGTGGAAAGGGTGAAAATCATTCAGCATCACATCAATACATCCCAAATTCAATATAAGAGTTATGCAGACAATCTTTAACATGACATCAAGTTTAAAGTCAGAGACATGGTATTCCACTTCATATCTTTGTGGAAGAGGATCATGATATTTGGGAAGAAAGGAAAGCTGAGTCCCAGGTATATCGTCCCCTTCGAGATCGTTGATCATGTTGGAGGTGTGGTCTATCAACTATCACTTCCACCAACCATGTCTCAAGTACAAGATGTATTCTATATATCCATATTTGTGAAGTATACACTGGATCACTCAAATTACTGAATTCATACATGGTATAGTTGTAGAATGATTTTTCTTACGGGGAGTATCTATTGAAGATCTAGGATTGAAGGGATAAAGTTCTACCTGACAAGACTACTCACCTAGTCAAGTACTATGGCAGAACCATAAGTACAAAGATGCAACATGGGAACCAGAGGAAGAAATGAAGGAAATGTACCCACACATATTTTCAATCTAGCATATAAAATAAAATTTTAAGGGAGAAATTTCATAAGGGGGGAATAATGTAATGACCCAATGTTTTATCAATGGAAATTCCCATCTTATAATTATTTCATATAGTATAATCACATAAAATCACATAGAGAACACAATAAAAACTTTATAAATGATGAATGAATGGAATAAAACGTATTTATAGAAGTTAAGGAACATATACCAAAGGAATAGATGAGACGATGACTTGGATCCTACACTCATAGCTTAGAGACTTGACCTAGGTGGCGCAGAGATGGTTGTCGCCTCTTCCCCTTCCCTGCTGGTAGGGAGGGGCTGCTTCTACTCATCAAAGAAGCTTACCCTGTTCATCTATTTTCAAATACTGAATTCATTCCTGCTTTCCCCCAAATATTCTTAAATCTGAAAGTTCCTGAATGGTTCCAAGGATCTCCTCATTTGTCAATCTCGTATCATGAAATTTTTAAGTAATCTTATTTGTTTGATCTAACCTTGATTGCGAGATTCATTCAACGTTGACCCTCGGTGGATCTATTTGATCGAAATATCTTTGATTTGTGGGGTCTTCAAGGTCACTCCACTATGGGGCTCATGGACTCCAACCATTTCATGATTTTATTTGCATCAGTGGAGGATTTTATTTTTGGTTGGTTGAATGCCTCTCGAAGCTAGAATGGATATCATTTCATCCTATTCAAATGGTCTTATGATTTTCATATGAAGTGTGACTCACTAAAGATGGTGATTTGGGTGCGATTCCCTGAACTCCCTCTTCAATTTTAGAATGCTTCCATTCTTCATATGCTAGGGAATCTTGTTAGATTATACTTCTTCTTGGATAGTAGGACCCGTGTTTTTTTTCATATGATCTCACCTAGAATATTCATTGAAGTTTATGTATCAGAGTCGCATGTTGAATCCTTCTGGATTGTGGTAAGTGATGAATTTTTTCTATAAAAAGCAGTTATTTTTAAGTCCTAGTGTGATTTATGTTTATCATGTAAAAAGCTGGGATACTTACCGGTGGTGTGAAATCATGTCATGATGTGGTTGAATGATTATATTATTTCAGTTCATAGGAAGCCAGTTCTTAATGAAGCCTCATTTTCTCAAACATGCCCTGTAGGCCCTGTCATTGATGAAGAAATAGGTTTGGCACTGAATGATCCTACTTCTGTGTATATATATGAGCATTTACAAGTTATAACACTTAATCTAATGGTTTATTATATTTTTAAGTGATTAAAATATGATTTAGGTAATATTGTTACTGGTGAGGTGGTTTTGAATTTGAAGAGTTCTGTTTCTTTGTGTGATTCTGATTATCTTATTATGAATTATGGTTCTCACGACGATGTGAGGGAAATTATTGATGAGGTGGGGGATACTACTGGTTTTCCTTTGGTTGATTGTGATGGGAATGTGGGGGTGAGGTGTAGGCTATGTATATGTTTCAAACTTCAAGTGATGGGCATGTGGGAAAAAAGCCATTCCAGGATGTCAATGCTAGGAATGAGGAAATCTTGTTGGCCTTGATTGCTTGCTCTGGGAATGAGGTAGGGAAGTCGGGTGTTGGGCATGAGGACAGGGTTTTAGACCAGAGGAAAGCAGACCAGATTACATGTGCTGATCAGGTTCAGGTCATGCAGTTGGTCCATGTTGTGTATGAAGGGGTACTTTTAGCGGACATGGTTCTGGAAGACACTAACATGCATATTTAGTTCATTTGTCGTGGATTTGTATAGTCCAATGGATTTGACATGTTAGTGTGGGTTTTGGTGATGGTAATCATGTAAATGAAACATAAAAGGTTAATCTCCAGGAGGAAATTTAGAAGCTCCATAGTTTTTTGCAAATCTTAGATAGATGGGTGGGTGCAATCAATGACAACAATAATGATGTTAGCAGTAAGTCTGGGTTCTGGAGTGGTGATAAAGCCTCAGGCAGTGATGTCATTACACATGGGAGTAAGAAGGTTGAGGGTGTTATCTCTGCTCCCCCAAAGAAGAAGTCAAGGAAGGACTATTCCAATTTTCTAAAGCCCATGACTACCAGGTCCTCTTCTAAGGCCTCTAAAGGGAATTTTAATGATCCCAAACGAGGGAGGTCTAACAAGTTTTCTTCCAAATCTCATTATACTTTGGAGAAAAAAAGGCTCAAGGAGATGTATTATGTGCTCTTAAAGAAAAACGAATATTTACAATCTGAATGGGAGTCAGAGGATGCTGGAGCAGCTTCTGATTTTAGATATAGTGGTGAAGTTTATCCTTTTAACATGTAGTTCTTTTTAGGTGTGGGTTGTTTTGGATATGTATTTCTCTAGTACTGCTTTATCTTTACTTTTTTTAATAAATTTTTGGGACCAAACATGCTTGGTACTGAGCCTTCTTCTATACCAAAGGAATAGTAACTTGACCTTTGGGATAGTATCATAACCCTTATGAATAGTAATCCAGAAAATTTAATAGTAACTTCACCGATTAAATTATAAATAAAGTTAATTTATCTTATAAGTGACAATATGATATAATTATATCATAGTATAAGTAAATAAATATTTTAAAAATTATTAATTAATTGTTGGTATTCTTATAAGTCATAAATATTTAATTACAATGTTATAATTAATTTAATAATTTGAAAGAAGATTTATTTTCATAAAATGTATTTGTCACGACCCCCTCCCACCAAAGATGCCCCTCCTGAGCTGGTGATGGTGAAAGGGAGATAATGACCCCTGAGTCCCGCCTCCAGTAGGCCCTGGGGTGGCGACTAGCACCAAGGGTATGAGTTTTCACAAATATGGGAGGCATTACCCTTTATATTTTTAAGATCAGGAAATAGGACAAGTCAACCACCAAAAAGGAAAAGAACAAGTGTATAGAAATAAACCCAAACCAATCCCACATGAATGTTTAAATATTTCTGAAACAAGGTACAAGTAAAAGAAAGCTCAAAAGTAAAATACCAAAAGAAACAAGTGTACAGCAACTGCAACAACTCCAACTGTCCCGACTAATAGGGTCCCGTACGGCCCTGGTAGTCCTCCTGGAAACCTGAAAGTAAACGTAGGGTGAGCATACAAGTATACTCAGTAGGGAAACCTAAAGCTCTCATTCATAGGTGGGGAGACATCCTAATGTCCCGTGAGAACAACAGAAGAAACCTAGCAAGGAAATCTATCCACCCAACCTCACCATCCACACTCACCAAAAACACAATCACAACAGGTAGTAGTATATAAGAACAAGAGTATTGGGTACCCCGCACCATTTCCCATTAGTTATCTGCTCTTCCTAATGGTGAACGTCCTGACGCTACCACACTCTTCCCGCCCGCACATACTTGGGCCTCACAAACCACACATCCCGCTCTCACACACCTGGGCCTCACAAACACCTATCCCACCCGCACACACCTGGGCCTCACAACCACATATCCCGCCCGCACACACCTGGGCCTCACAACCACGTATCCCGCCCGCACACACCTGGGCCTCATCCCGAAGATTCTTGGGAAATAGTAAATCTTGCCTGAAGAGTCTTGGGATAAAACCACCCCAATAGAAACCTACCTGAAGGGTCTTAGGTGTAATTCCGCCTAAAGACATCACAGCCTAGGGAAGAAGGAGTAGGAAGGAGCTAGTAACTAAGGGGAAAACACCCTCTCCCATGAAATGAGAGTGTTCGGCACTAAGTTCTCAATATGGGTGGGGTGCGATAAAACACAAAGATACAGATATATATATATACCAAACACTCAGCCCAACCTATGTCTTCTAATCAGAGATCTGAGCACGTGCCTCGACACTGCTACTATGAAGCATGCATACCACAAACAACCCCAACCCCATTTAGGTTTTCACGTTTCAGCAGAATTAGTTTATTAGTTCCTTAACTACTGGGCAACTATCCATAACCAACCACATCAATCATTAGTAAAGCATATCCCTGTCATCCACAAATCAAGTTAGTAAAACACAAGAAGCACCACAAATCCCTTCTTATTAACCAATCAACCCATTGATTATTAATCCCGTTTCATTACCATGACCCACATTTCATCAACTCTTTTTATTAATAATTCACAACCCATAGTTCGCTCACATTCAAGCCCATCCCTGCAGCCCCGCTGCCAACCACCATAACCACAAACACATGAAACTCCTACATCATTATCCCTTTTATACCATTTATCGCAGCCCTACTTCCCATATCAAACATAGTATTCACACCAACCCATAACCAAGCCAACCGAAACCCCGCTGCTCATCCTGTCCACAAGAACCCAAAAAACACCCCCATTACATGCCACGTATCCAAGCCAACACCCACATGTTCATTATTCCATTTTGTTCAACTGGGGTGATCACACAAGGGTTACAGATTTTAAATCAGCCAACTTTAATTGATTAACCAAATTCCACATTCAACAAAGTTCCATTCAAAAATGGCCTATAAAGATAGGTCAACATTTAATTGCGCAAGCAAAGTCCCCCAATGACTGTGATTTTCAGTAGGTATAAGCCTATTCAATTAACAACATAATATCACAGGATATAAAAATAATGTAACAGTAATCACAAACTTCCCAACCCTGTTATATAATCCAGTTATTATCTTCATTAAACCGGTTCAAAAGTGCTTCACGTAAACAAGAGGAAACCCACCCCGCATGATGCACAATTTAGAGAGACGAAGGTAAGATCCCTAACTCAACAGGTTCTGATCACAACGCTTCCCCGGATCAACTTTAGAAGACTTCCATCGGCATCCGTCAATTCTTTCGAGTCCCTTCAAAACCTCATCAGGTGGAAGTTGGAAAGTAAAGGCTAAAGTAAAGACAACGGATCCAAGCTCAGAAGTTCTGCCTTGTCGTTACGATCTTGTGGCCACTGACGGATCGTAAATCAGAGCTCGGACGAAGAAGTTATGGAAGAAAAATGATCCTTCGAGTCTCTTGGGAGAGCTCTGCTCAGAGGAAAGGGGAGGAGAGGAGTGAGTTGAAAAGGACGAGGAGACCCCTCCTTTTATAGGAGAGAAAAAAAATTACACGGCATGTACTTTATGGTACATAGCGTGTACTCGGCCATTTCACATGGTCACCATGCGGCTTCCAACACAGCCTTCAACACAGAACGTGGCCGTTTACTGGTCAACACATGGTTTGAAGGTAACACGTACATGGGGAGGGACTAAATAGCGTGTAGTATTGGGTACACAGCGTGTAGTCATTTATTTCACACGGCAAGGACACTGCTCCAACAAGGCACATGGTCATTGACTGGTCAACACACAGTTTGAGGGTAACGCGTACACGGGGAGGGACTACACGACATGTAGTATTGGCTACATGGCATGTACTCATTTATTTTACATGGAAAGGACACGGCTCCAACATGGCACACGGCCGTTGACTGGTCAACACACGGTTTGAGGGTAACACGTATGCGGGGAGGGACTACACGACATGTAGTATTGGCTACACGGTGTGTAGTTTCAAAATTCTGAAAAGTGTGGGAAAAGTCCATTTTACCCTCCAAAACACTTCATGACCCTCTTTTTGAAAAAGGAATGGGCTGAAGAGGTCCGGGCCATTATATAATATACCTCTTACAACATTCTCATCCCCGAGAATTCAAAAACCAGCCCAGAGGAACCCAAAAAGATACCTCTTAGGGTTCTTGTTATAATAGGAACCCAACCAACAACCCTAATCATATGTGTTAGGAATTCCTTATCCTATGTTGAGATATTATCCGCTTTAGGTGGCACTGACTCGCCTTTATGGGTTTAATCGCATCCTCATTAATGTGTCTCGATTAAGAATTGGGTCTTCCCACTTTCATACATTAGGATTTTTCAACTTGCACTACCCCCAACACCACACAACCAACACACTGCTCGAACATGTGGTTTGGGGAAAATTTCTTCTCCTATGTCGAGATATTATCCACTTTAGGCGGCACTGACTCGTTTGCATGGGTTCAATCACATCCTCATTAATGCGTATCGATTAAGAGTTAGGTTTTTCCCTTTCCCCACACATCCAAACATGCTACACACTTCTAGAGAATAAGGAAATAAAAGGTCTCACAACCGATAATACAAGCATTCCATATATCAAAGGTACAGAGTATAACATCAACACAAAGCTCAGAATAACAAGGAAAAAAACACAAGTCAAAAAAACTCCGGGTACTAAGCGTGCATCTGGGCCTCCCACTCTCAAGTGCTCTCCTCGAGGCCGCCATGCCTCCACAACACACGAACCAATGGAATGGTTCATCCACGGAGCACCTTCTTCTTACGATCCTCGATTCTGACTGGTCGTTCCTCGAATGTCGCATCATCTCCCATATCTAACTCTCCCCAGTCGATAATGTGAGAGTCGTCGTGTAAGTACCGACGAAGTTGGGATACATGGAAGATGTCATGAACCTTCTCCAACTAAGGTGGCAGGGTCAGCTGATATGCCACCTCGCTGACTCACCTTAGCACCTCGAAAGGTCCGATGAACCTAGGGGAGAGCTTAATCACCTTCCCAAACCTCCGCTGCCCCCTTCGAGGGGAAACCTTCAAGAACACATGATCTCCCACCTCGAAATCCAAGGACCTCCTCCGACGATCAGCATAAGACTTCTGTCAGTCCTGAGCTGCTTTCATCCTCTCACATACAAGCTGGACTTTCTCTGTGGTGCTCTGCACTACCTCTGGCCCAAGAGCACCTGTCTCACCAACCTCTTCCCATCAAATGGGTGAAAAACATGGTCTTCCATACAAATCCGCAAACAGTTCCATGCTAATAGTAGAGTGGAAACTATTGTTGTAGGAAAACTATACTAAAGGCAAGTGTCGTACCCATGATCCTCTAAAATCCAGAATGCATGCTCGCAGCATGTCCTCTAACGTCTGGATAGTCTGCTCTGTCTGTCCATCAGTCTGGTAGTGGAAAGCAGTTCTAAGGCGTAGTTGGGTGCCAAAAGCATGTTTTAACCCCCTCCAGACTCGTGAGGTAAACCGAGTATCCCAATCTAAGACGATAGTCTTCAGAACTCCATGCAAATGCACCACATCGTCTATGTACCTTTGTGCTAAGGTACTCACTGGGCCCGAATCCTTAATTGCTAAGAAGTGAGCTGATTTCGTCAGTCGATCCACCACTACCCAGATAGCATCATAACCACCCTAAGCTCTAGTTAGTCCTATGACGAAGTCCATTGAGATGGCATCCCACTTCCACTCGGGGACATCTAAAGGATGCAACAAACCACTGGGAACATGGTGTTCAGCCTTCACTTGCTGACACACTAGGCATTTAGCCACAAACTCCACCACTGCCCATTTTACCCCGGGCCACCAAAACTGTACCCTCAGGCCTCAGTACATTTTTGAAATTCCTGGATATAACGCCAAGGCTAAGCTATGGAACTCATGGAGAACTCCCTCACGCATCGCCTCCGGAACAAACAACCTTCCATGGAAAAGCATCTGATGTCGGCTATCCTCTGGCCATCCTTCTGGAGAATTTCCCTAATCAAAACGATCCCGCATTACTTCCACCTCGATGTCCCCCCACTGAGACTCTTCCACATGCTGCAACAAGGAGGACTGCACCGTCATCTGAAACAAATAGCCTCTAACACCTCCTACTCTTGCATCCAAGTGCAAGGCGGCCAACTCTCCCATCGCTTTCCAAGCATCAGTGGATTCTCAAACCACTTCCTTATGCGACTTCCTGCTTAGAGCATCAGCCACAATATTGCCCTTACCTTCAGTGTAAGAGATTTTGAAGTCATAGTCTTGGAGAAACTCGACCCATCTCCACTGCCATTAGTTCAGGTCACTCTAAGAGAAGATATAACGTAGGATCTTGTGATCTGAGAAGACCACAAAGCTCTCCGCAAAGAGGTAATGTCGCCACAACTTCAGTGTGAACACTACTGTTGCAAGCTCTAGGTCATGGGTGGAATAGTTACGCTCATGAGGGCGCAACTTCCTAGACCCATAACAGATCACACCCTTCTTCTACATCAGTACGCACCCCAAACCAAGGCCCGAATCATCACAAAACACCTCATACAACATCCCTTACTCTGGAAACCTGAGCACGGGATCACTGACCAACTTCTCCTTTAGGTAGTCGAAATATTTCTGGCACTGCTCGCTCCATAGGAAGACCTGGTTCTTCCTAGTCAAAGTTGTCAATGGAGCAGCAACTCGAGAGAAGTCCGAAACGAACCTCTGATAGTAACCTACTAACCCTAGGAAACTACGAACTTTTTCCATGCTCTTGGGTGTTGCCCAAGAAACAACTGCCTCCACCTTCAATGGGTCCACTGAAACTTCATGTTGAGACACCACGTGCCCAAGGAAGTGTACTTCTTGCGTCAAGAACTTACACTTAGACAATTTCCCGTAAAGCTGGTGGTGTTGAAGGACTTCCAAGACTTCCCTGAGATGCTCAACTTGATCCTCCTCTAATCTTGAGTAGATCAAGATGTCATTGATAAACACAACGACAAACCGGTCCAGAAACTCTCGGAAGACAAAGTTCATAAGTCCCATGGACACAGCCGGTGCATTTGTAACCCCAAACGGCATCACTACAAACTCGAAGTGCCCATACCTGTACCTGAAAGTCATCTTCAAGATGTAACTATCCTTTACCCTCAGCTGATGATATCCAAATCATAGATCAATCTTGGAAAACCAACCTTCTCCCCTCAGTTGGTCGAAGAGATCATCTATCCTTGGAAGGGGGTAACTGTTCATGACTGTTACCTGGTTCAACCTTCGGTGGTCTATGCATAGCTTGAGACCACCATCTGCTTCTTCACGAACAAAACCGGAGCATCCCATGATGATACGCTGGGTCGAACAAAACCCTTCTCCATCAGATCATCAATCTGAATCTGCACCTCCCGCAACTCCGAAGGTGCCATCCGATAAGGGGCCATCGAAATCAGACGGGCACCAGGCTGTAAGTCTATCCTGAACTCAACGTCACATCGGGGGGTAGAGTCACAACCTCCTCAGGAAAAACATTGAGGAACTCCCCAAAAACCCCCGGGACATCCATCATCTCTGTATCAAACGGAACCACTGATAACCCACCTAACAAGGAAAGGATAGGATCCACACGCCGGCTTCCCACCTGATAGCTCCTCTCGCTAACAAAAGCTACACGCTGCCCGTCCATGTCAGAGAACATGACTCTTATCCTGAAGCAGTCAATAACAGCACTAACATAAAACAACTAGTCGATGCCTAGGATGACATCGTATGGATGCATCTGTAACAGAAGAAGGTCCCCATTAGATCGATGTGGTCCCAATGTCAGCCCACATCCCCGGAAAACACAAGATACGCTGGTCTGGCCTCCAACTGGTGTACTCAGCACCAGTGGTACGAAAAGTCTCTCTACATCTATTCCCAAAGCATGGTCTAGACCAGATGCAACAAAGGAGTGTGAAGCTCCCGAATTGAACAAAGAAGAAATGAGAGTGTTGAACAAACAAATCGTACCTCGCACCACCTCTGATCCCACCGGAGCTGTCAACTCTGCTGCGTGTAACTGTCCACGGCCAGCTCCTCTGCCTCTCTGATTTCATCCACCTCCCCGACCACGCCCTGGTCGTGGTCTCTGAGGAGCACCCTGAGGTAGGCCTCCTCCCGCAAAGTCTGCCCTCAGAGGAGCATGGTCCTGCTGGTGCTAGAAGGGCCTCGCTGGAAACTGGTGCTGCTGAGGTGGGCGCTGAACCTGCCCACATCCACCGTACTGAGCTCGGGTCGGGCACCGACTCTGAATGTGCCTGAAACCTCCACAAGAAAAACACTTCGGTCCTGGGCTCTTAAAAAATGGACGGGGACCTGAAGATCTGAACTGGAACTGCTGGGGCCTGCTCCCCACTGGCCTGAACCTGGAAGGTCCCGTCACAGGAGACCTGCTGCTGACTGCCTTCCCTTTTGACGAACTTGGATGGATCCCCTCATGTGGTGCACCTCCCTGGGAGTGCATCCTCTCTACAACCTTTGCCTTCTTCTGTACTCCCAAGTACGTTAGAAGGGTGAAGGGGTGACAACATACTGGATTGAAGGACGAACCGCCTCCTTCAAATGTCTCACCCAAGACTCCTCATCCGGAAAGAGATCTGGAGTAAAGCACAAGAGATCCTTGAACTTGATCCCCAACTATCGTACTGACATACTCCCCTGCTGAAGGGAGAGTAACTCTTGTCGCTTCTCTGCCTTGATCATGGAAGAAAGGAATTCCTCTCTGAATTCCTTCTCAAAGTCAGTCCATGGAACCTCTGCCTCTATCCTATCTCTGAGGTAGAGCGTCCACCACTGTCGCACCGCACCTCTCAGCTGACTGACTGCTAGGGGAACCCAGTACTCCCTCGGATCATGGATCAAGGTAAAAGAGATCCCTAGCTCCTCAAGCCACCCCTCCGTCTCCGTATCCAAAGTACTACCCTCGTACTTCTTGAGGGTTTGCCGCTGGAAAGAATGGAGAGTCTTATTCCATTGGCTATCTTCCTCCTCTCGGTCAATCCTCAACTGATCGACCGCCTGAATCTGCTAGGCCTCGGCCGTCTAAGCCACCCGGGGACGACGTCCAGGTTCCATAGCTATACAGTAAACAAAGATCGCCTAAGCCCAAGTAGTAAGGAAATTTCTCAGGGTTTCATTTTATCATTTTATTTCAATTTCTTTCCTAGAACATCCAAATCAAGTAAAACACAATCATGATGAAGCATTTACCTTCCCTAGGGCCTCTACCATGAAATCAATGTAGTCTCACTTGGTCGTTCGGTAGGCTCAGATTCCTTGCAGCGGATCATGGGGGGCCCTAAAATCCCGTGTCCTAGCTGGTCTTCCCTGGCTTATGTCACACACCAAGATTAACCAACACTGTTTCCCTACCATCCCATTCAATCCTCATTGTGCCTAACTCCAGACTCCATCTTATCTCTCAACTATCAGCTCTGATACCATTCTGTCATGGCCCCCTCCCACCAAAGATGCCCCTCCTGAGCTGGCGATGGTGAAAGGGAGATAATGACCCCCGAGTCCTACCTCCAGTAGGCCCTGGGGTGGCGACTAGCACCAAGGGTATGAGTTTTCACAAATATGGGAGGCATTACCCTTTATATTTTTAAGATCGGGAAATAGGAAAATTCAACGACCAAAAATGAAAAGTACAAGTGTATAGAAATAAACCCAAACCAATCCCACATGCATGTTTAAATAGTTCTGAAACAAGGTACAAGTAAAAGAAAGCTCAAAAGTACAATACCAAAAGAAACAAGTGTACATCAACTGCAACAACTCCAACTGTCCCGACTAGTAGGGTCCCACATGGCCATGGTTGTCCTCCTGGAAACCTGAAAGTAAACGTAGGGTGAGCATACAAGTATACTCAGTAGGGAAACCTAAAGCTCTCATGCACAGGTGGGGAGACATCCTAATGTCACGTGAGAACAACAGAAGAAACCTAGCAAGTAAATCTATCCACCCAACCTCACCAGCCACACTCATCAAAAACACAATCACAATAGGTATTCGTATATAAGAACAAGAGTATTGGATACCCCGCACCATTTCCCAATAGTTAGCTGCTCTTCCTAACGGCAAACGTCCTGATGCTACCACACTCTTCCCGCCCGCACACACCTGGGCCTCACAAACCACACATCACACCCGCACACACCTGGGCCTCACAACCACGTATCCCACCCGCACACACCTGGGCCTCACAACCACGTATCCTTCCCACACACACCTGGGCCTCACAACCACGTATCCCGCCCGCACACACTTGGGCCTCATTCCGAAGATTCTTGGGAAATAGTAAATCCTGCCCGAAGAGTCTTGGGCTAAAACCACCCCAATCGAATCCTACCTAAAGGGTCATAGGTGTAAGGTCGCCTCAAGCCATCACAGCCTAGGGAAGAAGGGGTAGGAAGGAGCTAGTAACTAAGGGTAAACCACCCTCTCCCATGAAATTGGAGTGTTCGGAACTAAGTTCTGAACATGGGTGGGGTGCGATAAAACACAAAGATACAGATATATATATATACCAAACACTCAGCCCAACCTATGGATTCTAATCAGAGATCTGAGCATGTGCCTCGGCACTGCTACTATGAAGCATGCATACCACAAACAACCCCAACCCCATTTAGGTTTTCACGTTTCAGAAGAATTAGTTTATTAGTTCCTTAACTACTGGGAAACTATCCACAACCAACCACATCAATCGTTCATAAAGCATATCCCTGCCATCCACAAATCAAGTTAGGAAAACACAAGAAGCACAACAAATCCCTTCTTATTAACCAAAAAACGGATTGATTATTAATCCTGTTTCATTACCATGACCCACCATTAATCAACTCTTTTTATTTATTATTCATAACCCATAGTTCGCTCACATTCAAGCCCATCCCTGCATCCCCGCTGCCAACCACCATAACCACAAACACACGAAACTCGTACATCATTATCCCTTTAATACCATTTATCTCATCCCCGCTGCCCATCTCCAACATAGTATTCACACCAACCCATAACCAAGCCAACCGTAGCCCTACTGCCACCCTATCCACAACAACCCACAAAACACCCCCATCACATGCCACATATCTAAGCCAACACCCACATGTTCATTATTCCATTTTGTTCAACCGGGGTGATCACACAAGGGTTCCAGATTTTAAATCAGCCAACTTTATGTGATTAACAAAATTCCACATTCAAAAAAGTTTCATTCAGAAATGGTCTAGAAAGATAGGGCAACATTTAATTGTGCAAGAAAAGGCCCCCAACGACCGTGATTTTCAGTAGGCATAAGCCTATTCAATTCACAACATAATATCACAAGATATAAAAATAATGTAACACTAATCACAAACTTCCCAAACCTATTATATAATCCAGTTATTATCTTCATTAAACCGGTTTAAAAGTGTTTCACGTAAACAAGAGGACACCCACCACGCATGATGCACAATTTAGAGAGACGAAGTTGAGATCCCTACCTCAACAGGTTCTGATCACAACGCTCCCCCGGATCAACTTTAGAAGACATCTGTCGGCGTCCATCACTTCTGTCAAGTCCCGAAAAAATTTCCTCAGGTGGAAGTTGGAAAGGAAAGGCCAAAGGAAAGACAACAAATCCAATCTCAGAAGTTTCGTCTCATAGTTACGATCCCGTGGCTGCTGACGGATCGTAAATTGGAGCTCGGACGAAGAAGTTATGGAAGAAAAAGGAGCCTTCGAGTCTCTTGGGAGAGCTCTGCTCAGAGGAAAGGGGAGGAGAGGAGTGAGTTGAAAAGGAGGAGGGTACCCCTCCTTTTATAGGAGAGAAAATAAAAATTACACGGCGTGTACTTTATGGTACATGGCGTGTACTCGGCCATTTCACACGGTCACCACGCGGCTTCCAACATGGCCTTCAATGCGGAACGCGGCTGTTGACTGGTCAACACACGGTTTGAAGGTAACGCATACGCGGGGAGGGAAAACACGGCGTGTAGTAATGGGTACACGGTGTGTACTCATTTATTTCACATGGAAAGTACACGGCTCCAACACGGCACATGACCTTTGATTGGTCAACACACGATTTGAGGGTAACGCGTACGTGGGGAGGGACTACACGGCATGTAGTATTGGCTACACGGCGTGTACTCATTTATTTCACATGGAAAGGATACAGCTCCAACATGGCACATAGCCATTGACTAGTCAACACACAGTTTGAGGGTAATGCGTACGCGGGGAGGGACTACACGGCCTGTAGTATTGTCTACACGGCGTGTACTCACACTACACGGCGTGTAGTTTCAAAATTCTGAAAAGTGTGGGAAAAGTCCATTTTACCCTCCAGAACACTTCATGACCCTCTTTTGGACAAAGGAATGGGTCAGAGAGGTCCAGGACATTATATTATTCATAAATTAATATTTTCATGTATTATGATTTTAAGCCAATTTTATGAGACCTTAATTAATTTTTCAATGTGTCATAAAATCAGTTATAATTTTTAAATCTGAATTTTTCAAGTAAATGATGATTTTAATTAAAATAAAAATTTATTATATTTATAAAATTATTTTCATAAAATTGATTTCATTTTTTAATTCTACACATCAAAAAATGGTTAGGGTGAATTTTTGGGTTTTTTCTAAAATAGTTTATTTTTTTGTGAAAATTAAAATACGATAATTTACGATAAATGCTAAATACATGATTTATGGAGTAATTAATGATTTATGGATCATGTAATACAAAAATATATAAATATAATTCATTATTTTAATATTTTTTGTGATAATTTTCAAACTATTCATAGTTTTGATCCAAAATAATAAATGGATGATTAAAATATTGAGAAAACACCCCTCTCTTCTACTATAAATACCAGCCCTCACCACCTCTTTTACTCACACTTATCAAGCCTTAATTATTATTTAAATTCTACCCAATACTCTTCCCAAACCTCTCCCCCACGTCCAAGATATTTTTTTCCTAACAACATTCCAAAACTAATCCTCTAAGGAGGCTCTCAAGAAGAAGGAATCGAGATGTAAACCATCTTTCTTTTCTTTTAATTTATTTCTAAGTTCCTTTCTTTTCTTATATTCTCCTCACATAACCTTGTCCAAGTGGTATGAAAAATAAATTATCTTACATATAATATAATTTTATCATGTTTATAGAATAATTATTCATAAAATCTCATCTTCTCTCTCTTTTATTTTAAGAATGAAATCACCATCTGCGAGGTATGATCTACAACTTTTGTGGATGAGGTGCTTTCATATTTCAATTCCACCTTCAAGTATGGTCACGAAACCATTTTTATGGATGAATCATATTATACTATATTTATTTCAACCTATTTAATGTTCTTTAACCAGTTTATATACATGATATTTAACAATATAACAAAACTAGTTTTTGATGATCAAAAAATGCTAAAGTAATCTAAATGATTATCATTAATGAATTATCTAATGAATTATCATCACTTCTAGAAAAAAAAATATTTCAATATTCTATAAGTTCATTAATAACATATACATTTATTTATGGACAACTATACTCATTCAACATGATTTTCCATACACATACACAAGTAAACCAATCATGAAAACTGAGGAAACTAATGCTTCCGAACAATGAGGTTGAATTTCATAACCCATAAAAAGGGACATAAAATAACTTAATAAAACTTTAATAAATCAAATAAAAGTATAAAATGTTATGAATTAATTCATTCATTCATTTAATTTTATTATTCAGGGCGTTAAGATCAAGTGTGAATCGTTTCAGACATAAGGTAATGGATTCTACCCGAACCTCCTTTATTTTTTCAGGTTACTCTTTCTCTCTTTTTACCTAACTGAAATTATATTTTATTTTTATGCACATATTATAAATATGTTATTATATTTTCCAAACTCATTTATCAAGATCCATTCATGCTTATTTCTTGGGGGTATACATGTTTTTGAAAGGTTCCCTACTCAATTATTCCCGATAAGTAAGCTCGATTTAAGGTAACTTCTTGAATTCTTTCCCATTTTCAACCATAATCCCTAATATTTTTAAATCCATCATTATTTTTATAAAATAAATCATTTTATCATGAAAAACTACCTTGTTTTAGTTCTGGTTTAATACAAACAATTATTCTGTTTCCATTTTAAATAATCATGAAAGTTTTCCCTTAAACCTTAATAAAATGTTTTATTTTTAAAGTTCCTTAAGCTCTATTTTAACTTCATTTTGACATAACTTATGATTATATATGACTATATTCCATTTTTAATTTCCATTTATAATTTAAATCCATCCTTTCATTGACACCACTATGATATTTCCTTCTGATATGCCTTCTGACATAATTATGATGCCCAATTATTTCCATGGGTAACTCTTATGTTTATCTTTGATTTCATATGTCTGATTATTTATGTGGAAAACATATTCATGAAAATTTTATTATGGGAGATCCTAGATAGTTATATAATTCATTTTGTAATGTTTAGTCTCATGAGACGTTATGTGCAACGGTCTTGGGGATTAGCCTTGACTCGTGCTCCATGTGCAACGGTCTTGGTGGATAGCCTTGACTCAGGCTCCTCTACGTGAAATTAGCCCAGAATCATGCTAAAGTCATGTTTTATGTTTCTACCACGTTAATCTAAATCCAAGATTATATGATCTCATGTAAATATAATCATGTTCCATTCCTTTTTATGTCTTCATGTTATGCCTTCTAACCCATGTTCTAAGCTTTATTCTTATGTTTATTCCCTTACTGGGATTTTAGCTCATCCTTTTGTTTATGGTATCCCTAGGTTATACTATGAATATGTAAGGGATCAAAGTTAAGAGCTCATAATGTATGATAAATAAATAAATTTTATATTTAGTCTAATGTTTTTAGTTTTATGTACCTAGTCTTCCAAGACACTAGACTTCATGATGCTTCGCTTATAATTTGATTTTTAATTATGCTTAAAATCATGTAATGATGTGTGAAAAGGGATAGGGTCACTATATAATAGATCCTCCATCCCCTTACCTAACCCATTCATTTTGGGTTGGATTTTAGATCCTTGGTCTAACTCAACTCATGGGCGTAGAACCAGTTGGGACCACTTTGTGTATAAGGTTTTATTTGTTGTCAATAATTATCAATGAAGATCAACATGAAGGAGATCAAGAAGTACTCCAATGAAATGGAGGAATGGAAATTCAGACGATTGTGGTACTGATCATAAGTTCAAAGAACATGTGTCAAAGGTGACACATTGTTTACGACATTGAAGAATGGTGAGGTATAATCCATCTGAGGATGATTAAAAAAGAATGTGGATTTGATGAAGACCTTGCAATTCTTCATGATTTCAGGAGAACCATGCAAGAGATTTCTTGAAGAATAGAATCGTATGATTTGCATGGAGTAGAGAATGACGGTTGAAGAAGAAGACAGTGTGGAAGGGATTGGAATTCTGAGATGGCCATGCCCTTCACATTGTATCAAAATATGATGATGCTAAAGCTGATCTATCAAAGGATATATATCATGATATTGGAGTTTATAATGAAAGAAGAAGAGTTTCTGAAGAAGACAAATCATAGAAAAGAAGCCTTTTTTGAGGTGATTGTGCTTGTTGACAAAGCCAAAAATGACATACAAATTAGTTGACAAAGGGGATTTCATGGTGGCATGTCGATTTCAAGGGCTGTGTTTAATGATCCATGTTTGATTCAAGAACTTCGACAAAGGAATGGATGATCTGGAGGCGGTACAAAAAGAGCATATACAAGGTGGCGCCGTTTTCCAGTGTTTGCCAAATTTTTGGGCCTGAAAATTGACAAATGAAGAAAAGTGGTTTTTAGAAAAGGGACTTGCACGCTGTGTATTTTAAGGAGAGGAAAACTTTGCGTCATATGTTTTTCAAGATCAGAACATAAAAATATGGCAAAGTGATAAGGGTCGCGCAAGTTTTGGTTTTGGTCATGCAAGTGTTTTGAAAAGTGTTTTTGGAAAAGGTACTTGCGCACCAATTACTTGGAGGCTTGGGAACTTTCATGCCTGTTGTTTTTCCAGATCAGAACATGAAAATATGGGAAAGGGATAAGGGCACCCAAGTTTGGAAGATGGTCATGCAAGTGACTTACAGGGGCAGAGACTTGCACGCCGAAACTTGTGCGCCGAGGGGAGACTTGCACGCCATCGCGCAAGGTGTCCAAATGCCTATAAATATAGGTCAACCCCTCCTCATTCTGCATAAACTCAACACTTAGAGAAAAATCAGAGATCCGGTCACGCAGGTGTGGTGGTCGCGCAAGTGGTGAGTGGTCTTGCAAGTGGTTTGGTGAGACTTGCGTTCCAGTTTTTAGAAGTTTCACGCTGGATGTTGGTTGCGCACCCAAGGAGGTTTGGGAAAGAAAGGAAGTGATTCACGCAAGTTTGAAGTTGAATAAAGTGTTGTCGTGTAAGGGGTTTGGTGATAATTACATGCCAGTTTGGACTTGCATGTCGAAGACTTGGGTGTCGTATTGGGACTTGCGCGCCAGGCTTAGAGAAGAGTGTCAGGTGTTTTTGGAGCACACCCATCTTTTTGGAGCTGCACGAAAGCTGGAAGATTTCCTGATACCTTCGGTGAAACAGATGATGTATTCATTTTCAAAGACAGAAGAAAAATGAACAATTTGGTTTTATGAAGAGAAGTGGTACCGCACACACATGACTGGTGTTTAACACCCTCGTTGTGCTCTATGAAGAGAAGAATAACGGGTTGTGCAACTAAACTCAAATCTGCACAGAAAGAGGGGAATATATCAATACACTCAGGAGTCGGTATTGGGAATCAAAGGAAGAGAAGAAGAAGATTTAGTTCATTCAGTTATTTCACTAAAGAAGAAGATTGAATACAAAAGAGCATCAACTCAGTAATCTGATGCAACCATTGTCTCATGCTGAACAGGAGACAAAGACTTCAATACATATCTTTTGAGGAGACCTTCACGTCTATAAACTGAGTGGGACTTCACCAAGGGCAATGAGCCAGGGGGAGTCAACGGGCGTGACCCAAGGGATGCAGTGAGCTATCCCTGAACTTTTGTAAAGGCAGTGAGCCTGGGACAGAGTGATTGTGCCCGAACCTTTGTAATCCACAGCTAGTGAAGTTTAGTATAATTTGGTACGACCGGAAACTTGTCGGCATATTCTTCTTGGACATAGCCCTTAGTGGTGAACCAAGTAAAAATTTTTGTGTCATCTCTTTGCATGTGAATGTTTTATTACTGATCTTTTCCATCATATAGGTTTAACCAGTTCCTACCAACGTGGGAACAAGATCCTTGGTATTAAAAGAAAAAGTTGACAACCTGATTCACCTCTCCCCTCTCAGGGTGTCCCAGGTTCCTACAAGTGGTATCATAGGGAAAGGTTCACATATATTGGTACTCCACAGTAATTCTATTCAGAAGAGTATTTTATTTTATTTACTAAAGTCAACAATGAAGTGTTGTCTTGATGAAGATTCAGTCATTTTTGAGCAGAAGACTACATCTAGTAAGACCATGACAAATAAGAAAAAGAAAGAGAAGAAGTAGTTGAAGAAGACCCTCATGTCCAAAGAAGATACAATGTCTTGTTCTCCATGCCCTTCCAATAATGAAGAAATATCAGGCTTGTACAGTATCGATCGGGTAGCCCAGGTTCCTACCATAGGGAAGGAAGACACTTAAATCTCAAGTGATCCAGAGAAATTAATAAGTTATCTGCATGATATTTCAGAAGAAAGAGTTGCTGGTATTTTTAGAATATTTCAATCCATGCAGGTTGAGATCAATCGATTGGAAAGAGAAGCTGATAATTTGGAAAATGGATTGGAAGGAAAAAATCTTGAATGCTTAAAGCTCACCAAATATATTAAAGTCTTTTAAGAAAAAGAGAGAGTCAATAAGACTCTAAAAGAAAAGATCCATGCATTGAAGTTGAGCTAAAGAAGAAAATTTAAGTCAAGAGTTTTTGTTTGGAAGAAACTTCCAAGAGATTCAATGAACTTGACTCTTTGTTACAAAACAAATTTAATATGCATGAAGATGAGGTTGAAATATTGAAGAAGACTTGTGAAGAGAATATGATCATGATTGAAGATCAGAAGATCATCCTCAATATTGAAAGTCAAAAATTGGAAGCCCAGTTGACAAATCTTGTGAAGACACATATTGAGACTTCAAAAAAGAATGAAACAGGTGACTCTTGTACTCAATGTTCATTGGAGGATTCAAGAGTTGAAATACCTCCAACATGTGACAAAAATATTATGAAAACTCTTGATTATCCATCTCAATAATCAGTTGCTGCTGGTACTCATTGCTCACTGGAAGATTCTACTGTCAAAAGACCTCTAACATGTGATAAGAAGATCATGACTTTACTCATTGATCTATCCCAAGTAGATATGAAAGTGAAGGTACCATCCATACAAATATGTACTATTGTTTCTAAATATGTTCCTTAAAAAAGTGCAGGTTGGAAGAAAAATTCTAAACAAGTGTGGGTGAGGAAAGAGGAGGATAAGAAACTTACCACTATGGCTATGTTGGATGGGAAGAAAAAGGAGGAAGTTGGTTCCTCAAATAGAGCACAAAAAATTAAGAATAAGTCCCAACAACCTCATACAGAAGATATAAAGAAGAAAATATTTGTGGGTCAACATTGGTGTTGCAACAGATTTGGGCATTGTGCACTGGATTGTTGGTACAATACCTTTAATGAAAAAGTACAAAGAAAGCCTGTATCAAAGGGGAGAAGTCCAGAGAAGAAGAAGCAACATCTGCAGGTCCAGAAGCATCTGTTTACAACAAACAGATTTGGACTACTTGATAACATCTATGATGTATGCAACGGTAGTGGTCACAAGGTAGGCACATGTCCATCTCAACATGATTTCACTATTGATAAGAAAATAAGACCTCAGATGTTGGCTAAGTATGAAGAAAATACCTTGGGAATAAATCAGAAGAATATTGTGAACACACATTTCCACAGGAAGATCTCAAGTAGGGAAGCTGAGAAGACCTAGGATTTTAGATCCATAAAATTGAAGGGTAATTCATCCAAAATAGAAACGAAGAGAGATAAAACTCTGATGAACTAATGTAGAAGATCCAAACTTGCTGCAACAATTCCAAATAATATTTTGGTCATCTAGCCAGAAGATTTGGAAAGAATGAGGAAACTTGAAAATTAACAAGCCATGGCTAGTGGTAAAGGAAAAGAAAAACTTTCACGTGATGAAGACAGAGTGCAGGAGATATTGCAAACCACGAGAAACACAAGTGTCAAATAAGTTCTGTGTGAGAGATGCATGAAATATGGTCACATTGCAAAAGTTTGTCTAACATTAATAGCAGAGCAAGAAGCAGTCCTTATGAGGAGAAATAATGTATCATATATGATGGCTATTAAGCAGAACAATTCTCCACACAAAGAAATAAGATAATGTGAAGAGATCCGTGCCACTTCAACACATATCCGAACATATGTTCAAATGTGCAGGCATGAATATTGGAGTGAACAGAGGAACTTGGTTGAGAAAATCACCTCAAACATGCAGCTCATATTGATGAATCAAGGAGGAACCACCTTATTCCCTTAATCATTTGTGTATTGTATTTGTGAAAATAATGTAGGGAATTGAAGGTTAAGCATGCTCTCATGGGGAGATCCTGATAAGTAGTGAATTCTGTCAACTCTTGATAGCTATGATGAAGAATTTTCCATCCTTGGAAGATTCTTCAATTGATATTAAAATATTTAGATGAGGAAGGATCAATCTTGATAAAGATGATGAGTAGTGTTTCCCTTGAGGGGGATAAAAATGAAGAAGCTTCCAAAATCATTGTTTCAATCAGTGTCAACTCCACATGGTATTAAATGAAAATTACTCTGTAAATTTCTTAAAGAACATGTCATTGGAGAAGGTATTTCATTTCCCAATCTTTCAACCTTGGTTACTCAGAACAAAAATCATTCTACAAAGGGGGGTAACTGAATTGATCAGTGACATAAGAAGAATGGAAGTTCCCCAAGACCACTTATCCTGTCAATTGAACTTGAATGTTTTTGAACTGTTTGCTTATGTGAATATAGGAGTTTTGGTTGATTATTCCTTAAAACATTTGATTTATTTATCATGAAATGAAAGTGGTAAACCCTTGAAGACAAAATACATGAGTTCTTATCTCATGTGGTATCATGATCTTTGAATAATGGCCATCCTTGTTGTCTAAATCAAATCCTCTTGTTTTCTACATCGAGCATTGCTCAAGTAGACTTAGAGTGAAATGATTAATGAAACATTTCTTAAGTAGAGATTGATACCCTCCCTACCATGAGCTTTGTATTTCTTGTCAATAAGGGGGAGATAAAGTGAAATGAAAGTTTCAAAGGTAAAGATGAGAGAGGTGATTCTCATTATTGACAATGACGTATTCATTTCTGGAGATTTTTGAGGTATTGAAAACAAAATACAAAGGGGGATATTGTTGGGACCACTTTGTGTATAAGGTTGTATTTGCTGTTAATAATTGTCAATGAAGATAAAAATGAAGGAGATCAAGAAGTACTCCAATGAAATGGAGGAGTGGAAATTCATACAATTGTTGTACTAATCATAAGTTCAAAGAACACGTGACAAAGGTGACACATTGTTTACAACATTGAAGAATGGTGAGGTATAATCCATCTGAGGATGATTAAAGAAGAATGGGGATTTGATGAAGACCATGAAATTATTCATTATTGCATGAGAACCATGTAATAGATTTCTTGAAGAATAGAATCGTATGATTTGCATGGAGTAGAGAATGACGGTTGAAGAAGAAGACAGTGTGGAAGGGATTGGAATTCTGAGATGGCCATGCCCTTCACATTGTATCAAAATACTATGATGCTAAAGCTCATCTATAAAAGGATATATATCACGAGAGTGGAGTTTTTGATGAAATAAGAAGAGTTGTTAAAGAAGGAAAATCACATAAAATAATCCTTTTTTTAGGTGATTGTGCTTGTTGACAAAGCGAACAATGACATACAAATTCATTGACGAAGGGGATTTCATGGTGGAAAGTCAAGTTCAAGGTCTATTTTTAACGATCCATGTTTGATTCAAGAACGTTTTCAAAGGAATGGATGATCTGGAGGTAGTACAAAAAGAGAAAATACAAGGTGGCGCTGTTTTCCAGTGTTTGCCAAATTTTTGGGCCTGAAAATTGACAAATGAAGAAAAGTGGTTTTTGGAAAAGGGACTTGCACACTGTGTATTTTAAGGAGAGGAAACTTTCACTCCATATGCTTTTCAAGATCAGAACATAAAAATATGGCAAAGGGATAAGGGTCATGCAAGTTTTGGGTTTGGTCACGCAAGTGTTTTGAAAAGTGTTTTTGGCAAAGGTACTTGCGCCCCGATTACTTGGAGGCTTGGGAACTTGCATGCCTGTTGTTTTTCCAGATCATAACATGAAAATATGGGAAAGGGAGAAGGGCACCCAAGTTTGGAAGATGGTCGCGCAAGTGACTTACAGGGGCAGAGACTTGCGCGCCGAAACTTGCACGCTGAGGGGAGACTTGCGCGCCTTCACACAGGGTGTCTAAATTCCTATAAATACTAGTCAACCCCTCCTCATTCTACATGAGCTCAACACTTAGAGAAAAATCAGAGCTCCGGTCGTGCAGGTGTGGTGGTCACGCAAGTGGTGAGTGGTCGCACAAGTGGTTTTGTAAGACTTGCGCGCCAGTTTTTAGAAGTTGCATGCCGGATGTTGGCTACGCGCCCAAGGAGGTTTCGGAAAGAAAAGAAGTGAGTCACGCAGGTTTGAAGTTGAATAAGGAGTTTTTGTGCAAGGCGTTTGGTGATACTTTCATGCCAGTTTGGACTTGTGTTCCTAAGACTTGGGTGTCGTATTGGGACTTGCGCGCCAGGCTTGGTGTAGAGTATCAGGTGTTGTTGGAGCACGCCCGTCTTTTTGGAGCTACATGAAAGATAGAAGATTTCCTGATACCTTCAGTGCAACAGATGATGTATTCATTTGTGAAGACGGAAGAACAGTGAACAATTTGGTTTTATGAAGAGAAGTGGTACCGCACACACTTGACTGGTGTTTAACACCCTCATTGTGCTCTGTGAAGATAAGAAGAACAGGTTGTGCAACTAAACTCAGATCTGCACAGAAAGAGGGGAATATATCAATACACTCAGGAGTCGGTATTTGTAATCAAAGGAAGAGAAGAAGAATATTTAGTGCATTCAGTTATTTCACTAAAGAAGAAGATTTAATACAAAAGAGTATCAACTCAGTACTCTGATGCAAGAATTGTCTCATGCTGAACAGGAGATAAAGACTTCAATACATATCTATTGAATAGACCTTCACGTCTATAAACTGAGTGGGACTTCACCAAGGGCAGTGAGCCAGGGGGAGTCAATGGGAGTGACACAAAGGATGCAGTGAGCTATCCCTAAACTTTTGTAAAGGCAGTGAGCCTAGGACAGAGTGACTGTGCCTGAACCTTTGTAATCCACAACTAGTGAAGTTTAGTAAAATTTGGTATGACCGAAAACTTGTCGGCATATGCTCCTTGGACGTATCCCTTAGTGGTGAACCAAGTAAAAATTGTTGTGTCATCTCTTTTCATGTGAATGTTTCATTACGGATCATTTCCATCATACACGTTTAACCAGTTCCTACCAACGTGGGAAAAAGATCCTTGGTATTAAAAGAAAAAGTTGACACCCTGATTCACCCCTCCCCTCTCAGGGTGTCCAGGGATCTTACAAGTGGTATCATAGGGAAAGGTTCACATATATTGGATACTCCACAGTAATTCTATTCAGAAGATTATTTCATTTTATTTACTAAAGTCAACAATGAAGTGCTTTATTGATAAAGATTCAGTCATTTTTGAGTAGAAGAATACATCCAGTAAGACCATGACAAATAGGAAAAAGAAAGAGAAGAGGCAGTTGAAGAAGTCCCTCATGTCCAAACAAGATACATTATCTTGTTCTCCATGCCCTTCCAATAATGAAGAAATAGCAAGCTTGGACAGTATCGAGCGGGTAGCCCAGGTTCCTACCATAGGGAAGGAAGACATTTCAATCTCAAGTGATACAGAGAAATTAATAAGTTATCTGCATGATATTTCGGAAGAAAGAGTTGTTGTTATTTTTAGAATATTTCAATGCTTGCAGGTTGAGATCAATTGATTGGAAAGAGAAGCTGATAATTTGGAAAAGGGCTTGGAAGGAAAAAATCTTGAATGCTTAAAGCTCACAAAATATATTAAAGTCTTTTAAGAAAAATAGAGAGTCAATAAGACTCTAAAAGAAAAGATCCATGCACTTGAAGTTGAGATGAAGAAGAAAATTTAAGTCAAGAGTTTTTGTTTGGAAGAAACTTCCAAGGGATTCAATGAACTTGACTCTTTGTTACAAAACAAAGTTAATATGCATGATGATGAGGTTGAAAGATTGAAGAAGACTTTTGAAGAGAATATTATCATGATTGAAGATCAGAAGATCATCCTCAATATTGAAAGTCAAAAATTGGAAGCCCAGTTGACAAATCTTGTGAAGACACATATTGAAACTTCAAAAAAGAATGAAACAGGTGATTCTTGTACTCAATGTTCATTGGAGGATTAAAGAGCTGAAATACCTCCAACATGTGACAAAAAGATTATGAAAACTCTTGATTATCCATCTCAAGAATCAGTTACTCCTGGTACTCATTGCTCACTAGAGGATTCTACTATCAAAAGACCTCCAACATGTGATAATAAGATCATGACTTCACTCATTGATCTATCACAAGTAGATATGAAAGTGAAGGTACCGTCCATATAAACATGTACTATTGTTTCTAAATATGTTCCTTAAAAAAGTGCAGGTTGGAAGAAAAATTCTAAACAAGTATGGGTGAGGAAAGAGGAGGATAAGAAACCTACCACTACGGCTATGTTGGATGGGAAGAAAAAGGATGAAGTTGGTTCCTCAAATAGAGTACAAAAAATTAATAAGAAGGCCCAACAACCACATACAGAAGATATAAATAAGAAAAGTTATGTGGGTCAATGTTGGTGTTGCAACAGATTTGGGCATTGTGCACTGGATTGTTTGTACAATCCCTTTAATGAAAAAGCACAAAGAAAGCCTGTATCAAAGGGGAGAAATCTAGAGAAGAAGAACCAACATCTGCAGGTCCAGAAGCATCTGTTTACAACAAACAGATTTGGAATGCTTGATAACATCTATGATATATGTAATGGCAGTGGTCACAAGGTAGTCACATGTCCATATCAACATGATTTCACTATTGATATGAAAAGAAGACCTCTGATGCCGGCTAAGTATGAAGAAAATACCTTGGGAATAAATCAGAAGAATATTGTGAACACACATTTCCGCAGGAAGATCTCAAGTAGGGAAGCTGAGAAGACCTAGGATTTTAGATCCATAAAATTGAAGGTTCATTCATCCAAAAGAGAAATGAATAGAGATAAAACTCTGATGAACTGATGTAGAAGATCCAAACTTGCTGAAATAGTTCCAAATAACTATTTGTTCATCTGGCCAGAAGATTTGGAAAGAATGAGGAAACTTGAAAATGAACAAGCCATGGCTAGTGGTAAAGGAAAAGAAAAACTTTCACGTGATGAAGATAGAGTGCAGGAGAGATTGAAAACCACGATAAACACACGTGTCAAATAAGTTCTCTGTGAGAGATGCATGAAATCTGGTCACATTACAAAAGGTTGTCTAACCTTAATAGCAGATCAAGAAGCAGTCCTTATGAGGAGAAATAATGAATCATATATGATGGATAATAAGCAAAACAATTCTCTACACAAAGAAAGAAGATAATGTGAAGAGATCCATGCCACTTCAACACATATTCGAACATATGTTCAAATGTGTAGGCATGAATATTAGAGTGAACAGAGGAACTTGGTTGAGAAAATCACCTCAACCATGCAGCTCATATTGATGAAGCAAGGAGGAACCACCTTAATCCCTTAATCATTTCTGTATTGTATTTGTGAAAATAATGCAGGGAATTGAAGGTGAATCATGCTCTCAGGGGGGAGATCCTAAGAAGTAGTGAATTCTGTCAACTCTTGATAGCTAAGCTGAAGAAGTTTCCATCCTTGTAAGATTATTCAATTGATATTAAAAGATTAAGATGATTAAGAATCACTCTTGATGATGATGATGAGTAGTGTTTCCCTTGAGCGGGAGAAAAATGAAGAAGCTTCCAAAATCATTGTTTCAATCGGTGTCAACTCCACCTGGTATTAAATGCAAATTACTCTGTAAATTTCTTGAAGAACATGTCATTGGAGAAGGTATGTCATTTCCCAATCTCTCAACCTTGGTTACTCAGAACAAAAATCATTCTACAAATGGGGGGTAATTGAATTGATCAGTGACATAAGAATAATGGAAGTGCCCCAAGGCCACTTATCCTGCCAATTGCACTGGAATGTTTTTGAACTGTTTTCTGATGTGAGTGCAGGAGTTTTGGTTGATTATTCCTTAAAACATTTGATTTATTTAGCCTGAAATGAAAGTGTTAAACCCTTGAAGACAAAATACATGAGTTCTTATCTTATGTGGTATCATGATCTTTGAATAATGGTCAGCCTTGTTGTCTAAATCAAATCCTCTTGTTTTCTACATCGAGCATTGCTCAAGTAGACTTAGAGTGAAATGATTAATGAAACATTGCTTAAGTAGAGATTGATACCCTCCCTACCATGAGCTTTTTATTTCTTGTCAATAAGGGGGAAAGTGAAATGAAAGTTTCAAAGGTAAAGACGAGAGAGGTGATTCTCATTATTGACAATGACGTATTCATTTCTGTAGATTTTTGAGGTATTGAAAACAAAATATAAAGGGGGAGATTGTTGGGATCACTTTGTGTATAAGGTTGTATTTGTTTTCAATAGTTTTCAATGAAGATAAAAATTAAGGAGATCAATAAGTACTCCAATGAAATGGAGGATTGGAAATTCATACGATTGTTGTACTGATCATAAGTTCAAAGAACATGTGACAAAGGTGACACATTGTTTACAACATTGAAGAATGGTGAGGTATAATCCATCTGAGGATGATTAAAGAAGAATGGGGATTTGATGAAGACCATGCAATTCTTCATGATTTCATGAGAACCATGCAAGAGATTTCTTGAATAATATAATCATATGATTTTCATGGAGTAGAGAATGACGGTTGAAGAAGAAGACAGTGTGGAAAGGGTTAGAATTCTGAGATGGCCATGCCCTTCACATTGTATCAAAATAAGATGATGCTAAAGCTCATCTATCAAAGGATATATATCATGATAGTGAAGTTTGTGATGAAATAATAAGAGTTGTTAAAGAAGGAAAATCACATAAAAGAAGCCTTTTTAGGTGATTGTGCTTGTTGGCAAAGAAAACAATGACATACAAATTCGTTGACAAAGGGGATTTCATGGTGGAAAGTCAAGTTCAAGGGCTGTGTTTAACGATCCATGTTTGATTCAAGAATGTTGACAAAGGAATGGATGATCTAGAGGCAGTACAAAAAGAGCAGATACAAGGTGGTGTTGTTTTCCAGTGTTTGCCAAATTTTTGGGCCTGAAAATTGACAAATGAAGAAAAGTGGTTTTTGGAAAAGGGACTTGCACGCTGTGTATTTTAAGGAGAGGAAACTTTCATGCCATATGTTTTTCAAGATCATAACATAAAAATATGGCAAAGGGATAAGGGTTGCACACGTTTTGGGTTTGGTCACGCAAGTGTTTTGAAAAGTGTTTTTGGAAAAGGTACTTTCACGCCGATTACTTGGAGGATTGGGAACTTGCACGCCTGTTGTTCTTCTAGATCAGAACATGAAAATATGGGAAAGGGAAAAGGGCACCCAAGTTTAAAATATGGTCGTGCAAGTGACTTAAAGGGGCATAGACTTGCACACCGAAACTTGTGCGCCGAGGAGAGACTTGTGCGCCTTCGCGCAGGGTGTCCAAGTGCCTATAAATACTGGTCAACCCCTCCTCATTCTGCATGATCTCAACACTTATAGAAAAATCAAAGCTCCGGTCACGCAGGTGTGGTGGTCGTGCAAGTGGTGAGTGGTCGCGCAAGTGGTTTGGTGAGACTTCCGCGCCAGTTTTTAGAAGTTGCACGCCGGATGTTGGTTGCGCGCCCAAGGAGGTTTGGGAAAGAAAGGAAGTGCGTCACGTAGGTTTGAAGTTGAATAAGGCGTTGTCGTACAAGGGGTTTGGTGATACTTTCACACCAGTTTTTACTTGCACACTGAAGACTTGCGCTCCGTATTGGGACTTTCACGCCGGGCTTGGAGAAGAGAGCCAGGTGTTGTTAGAGCACGCCCGTCTTTTTAGAGCTGCACAAAACCTGGAAGATTGCTTGATACCTTCGGTGCAACAGATGATGTATTCATTTGCGAAGATAGAAGAACAGTGAACAATTTGGTTTTATGAAGAGAATCGGTACCGTGCACACATGACTGGTGTTTAAAACCCTCATCGTGCTCTGCAAAGAGAAGAAGAACGGGTCGTGCAACTAAACTCGGATCTGCACAGAAAGAGGGGAATATATCAATACACTCAGGTGTCGGTATTGGGAATCAAAGGAAGAGAAGAAGAAGATTTAGTGCATTCAGTTATTTCACTAAAGAAGAAGATTTAATATAAAAGAGCATCAACTCAGTACTCTGATGCAAGCATTGTCTCGTACTGAATAGGAGAAAAAGACTTCAATGCAAATCTATTGAAGAGACCTTCACGTCTATAAACTGAGTGGGACTTCACCAAGTGCATTGAGCTAGGGGGAGTTGATGGGAGTGACTCGAGGGACGTAGTGAGCTATCCCTGAACTTTTGTAAAGGTATTGATCCTGGAACAGAGTGACTGTGCCTGAACCTTTGTAATCCAGAGCTAGTGATGTTTAGTGGAATTTGGTACGACTGGAAACTTGTCGGTGTATACTCCTTGGACGTAGCCCTTAGTGGTGAACCAAGTAAAAATTGATGTGTCATCTCTTTGAATGTGAATGTTTCATTATTGATCATTTCAATCATACAGGTTTAACCAATTCCTACCAACATGGGAATAAGATCCTTGGTATTAAAAGAAAAAGTTGACACCCTGATTCACCCCTCCCCTCTCAGGGTGTCCCGGGGTCCTACAGTACCTCATGTCAATACCCCACTCTATCAAGCCATGTGCACATGTTTATTTATCTATTCACTACACACATACCATATCATAACTAATCACATCCAATACAAATAGAAATCACATTCCATAACCATCAACATGGGAATTAATACTATTCCATAAACCATTAACACATTTTCCATTTACATTTCATATCTATTTATCCCAATTCACATTCTCATGCCTTGACCCATTAAGTATATTAAATAATTCACATATAGTAGCCAATATTCATCCATTACCATACATTATCTCATATAGACCATTTATCATTTCACAAGTAAAATTCATATATCACATAGCACAATCACTTTATTACATTTAACCCATTAAGGAAACCCCATAATTCCCATGTATTAACCCATTTAACTTATCTATCAATTCCCTTATGCAAACCCGTTTACATGTTCTTAAATTCACAAGCCATTATCAATTTAACATGTTCATCACTTCCTATACACTAATCATTTTTGGAATTTCAACATAATTTATAAGACATTAAACAATGCTTCAATTAACTCATTTAACTCATTTATCATTCATAAGATTTATATCATCAACCCATTACCTTTTTTCCATTTCATAGTTCATATAACCCATTAGTATTCAACCCAGTGAATCCTTATGCCATTACTAACCCTAGGAACAACTATCATTATTCTATTTCAACTCAACCAACCATATTAACACTTTATTCATGACTCTAATTTATTACACATTGACTCTACACTTAAACATAACAAATTCTAGGTTCGATAATGTCAGTGCACCCCATGGGTGGCCCAAAATTGTTCTAATCATCCTCAATGCATCCCACGGGGATCGTGAGGGGTATAAATCATTATTTATCCAACCATATTACCAAATATTACTAAAGGGGACAAATTTACAACAAGAGGTAAGCAATATCTCAACACACATGCAAAAAATATATAACAAACCAGTGGGATATAACTTGTATACCACCTACCTCAAATTCGAATATTAACTCCCTCTTTATCGTAGCCTCAGATCCAGATCCAAACACCCTTTGAAGATTCAACCTAGATTTCTTCGTAAAAATATATTTTTAGGGATTCAAAATAAGGTCACCCAAAATAAAATCCCTAATCTGAAAAATCGAAGAAAGGATAAGATTATATTCACCCGGATCTTCAATTCGCTACTAACGGTGCTCCAAACAATCGAGAATCGAGATAGAACTACCCTTGGGAAGGTTTGGGGATTTGAGTTCATCACTAGGGTTAGAGGGAGGAGGAAGGGGAAATCGGGAGAGACTTTAAAATCTATTAATGGAAAAATGAAATTTTTACAACATTTACATGCATGCATGGTTTACCCGCATGGTTTACTAAACCATGTGAAAATTGTGTGCAAGCCACTATCTAAGGTGATTGAGGTCGCATGGTTACCTGGGGAGCTCCACATGGTTTAAAAATTGTGCACGAACCATGTGGAATTCTACTATCCGACGATGGACAGTTTTCCAGGGAATTCCTCATAGTTTACATAACTTGCGCCAACCACGCGCCTTGCCCAGATTAACCCTATTTTCCTTAATTTCATGTTCTGAACCCCAAAATAACCCCTAAGGCTCCCCTTACTCTCGGGAAAGAATCTCATTAACTAGAAAAAAATAGATTAAAATAAAAATTTAAACAATGAAATACCTTCACGATAACTAAGATATTACACAATTTATATAATTGGTATAATTTAATTTTATATTAGTGTGAAAAACAGAACAAAAACTCAAATAGGAAAAAAATTATTTTTTAATCATAAAATATAATTTTCTTTCATTAATTTACTTGGAAAAAAATAAATGGAATGTTATATTATGTTATTAAATATATAATCTATAAATTTAATTAAAAAATTAATTAATAAGGACTAATTTAATTTACTATTATATAAACACATTTCATGCATAAAAATAGTTTTGAGAAAAATGTATTTAAACCCAAAAATGAACTTATACCAAAATAAAGTATAATTTTTATTACTATGTAATTAATTTGATTATTTATAATTAAATTAAATTTATGTTAAATTAGGATAAAATTTAAAATAAAATAGTATTTTTAAATGACCTGATTTAATGAAAAGAGATGACATTTTTACAAAAATCGGTATTTTTCAATTATTAACTAAAAATTAAATCTTTTTAAAAAAAATATCAAAAATTAACCTTATGATAATATTGAAATGCTATTTTAAAAAATGATATTGATTACCCCATAAATATTTCAAAAATGATAAAATCTAATTATAATGTATGTGCACAAAATGCAGTAAAAATCATTTTTGAAGGAAACATACTTTTGAAACAAATAATGACTTTAATGAAAATTAAGTATTTATTTAATATGAAATAATAAATAAATGTGAATTATTTAAAACTGCTATAAATATTTTTCATAATGTGGTTATTATTATTCATACCACCAATTGAACATCTAGGTTATAATGTTTTCATTTAAATATTAATATTTTTATAATATATCAAAATTCATTTAAATCTCGGTGTTGTGTGTTCAGAAAGATATTGAGCATATTATTCAAAATTGAAAGGGTGTTACATCACCCCTTTATTCTCAATTACTCCTTATAGGTAATCTAGCTTAAATTTTTCTAATTTTTTCAAAATTGAAACATAGATAAAGATGTTTATCCATATATTTAAATATCATATGTTTCTCAAATATTAAAAATAGGGATAAATTTTCATTAAAATTAATGATATCATCTTCTACATTAGTTTTCTTCACATGAATATTCTTAGAAAAATGTTTTTTGAAAACTTTTTGAATCCATAAATTTCATCTTCTTCTTAGATTTACCATTTCTATTCATGTGTTTCCCACTTTTTATTATATAGTAAATAAATACATTTTTAGTTTATTAATGGTCTGCACATCAAAATATTAGTCATTTATAGAAGAAATTTTGCATCAAATTTATCAAAGAGAGTCTACATTATTTTCCTCACCGCTCTTAAATCCTAATGAATTTCATCAATGCTTTGAACTATGATTATAATTTTGTTCACTTGAAAAAATAATTCATCCATTGGCTCATCTTCTAATGTGAAAATGTCAAAAAATTGAACTGTGGAATTTTAAAATATAGATAAAGTCACATTATTACCTCCCTTTCACAACCCCACCTCAATTTCCCTTTGCTTTTAGCTAATTATGAATTTCTAATTTGATTTCCCATATTTATTTGAATTATCGGTCCTTATGATACGTTTGGGCTATTATGAGGAGAACTAAATTTTAAAAATACTTACTACAGTTGGTCATCACATAGCCTAGGGAGGCCTTTCTTTTTCCCCACATTCTTTTTATTTGACTACATCATAGTTGATTTTATTACAACGTGGTGATTCTATCAAGGAAGGAATATTCCAAAGAAATTATTCTATGCCATAGTGGGTGATGCATAAGGGTGTTGTGTAAAGGTCAGGTGTCTTTATTTCATAAGGGTAATCAATGTTACCCTTACATAGGTTCATATGTGGTAGTATTCCATAGAATAGCTACTAGAGCTACACCATGGGTACCTATGCTACATAAGGGTAACCGGTGTTACCCTTACATAGGTGTAGTTGGGTTTGACATGGCCAAGGGAGATCACCTCATAGTCATCCCTCCTACCGGTGGACCACGTCATAGACTTCAAGCTACACCATCGTGGCACGGGGCCCCAAAAGTAGTGGTCCTTTCACTTAGGACACCTCCATGACACTAAAAAGGTTTCATGCCACTAAGGTTTCAGGGCTATAGCATTACATTGTGGTATGTGAATCTCAATATTTTTTATAAGGGGTGAAATTCATCTCTTTTTTTATCAACTTAAAACCCCATTTTGGGTCTTTCTTCCCCTTCCCTCATGTGTATCAACCAAAGGATATCCCTAGAAAAATTATCTCTCCTTATCCTTCAATTTTTGGCTTCCTCCCTATGATTCTTTGTGTGTCTTCAAGGTATGGACATCATTTCTTCTATTTATAACCCTCTTTGAGTTATTCTCTCTTCCCATTTCCCTTTGTGTGTCTCGAATACCTAGGGTTCAGGGTTTCTTTTTTTAATTGGTGGTTTTTATGATTTAAGGTATCATCTTTATTCCCTAAGGATTATTCATTCATTTTAAGGGTGTATAGATCCTCTTCGTGTAAAGTGATGATTTGAGGTAGGTTTCCCCTTGTAGTAGCCTTTAAATTCTTGAACCATGATTTATTTCTTGTTTAAAGTACTATTTTGATATCAAATCATAATACTAGGTACGTTTTTGTATTATTTGTAAAGGAGTATCTGTTTCTACATGATTTTTAGTGAATATGAATTTGTTTACCTTTTTAGATTCTTATCTCAAATTAAAATTAGTTAACTATGCACACTAGATACATGATAAAAAACGATTGTAAATTATTAATAACATTTGATATGATGAGAGTTTTTTGTCTTAAAACTATTTTATAAATGTTTATCTGAATTTTTATGGTGTTCTTAGTTCATTAAAAATAGGTCTTATAAACTTTTTTCTAAATAATTTTTTAGAGAACTATTTGTCACCTTGTGAAATTATTTTTTGATGAAAACACCCTTAGAATATACCCCTTGTCATGTTTTATTTAAAAAGATAAGGGTGTCCATGTTATATGAAACATTTATTATATTTACTAATTTATGTGTGATGGGTTATTCTTAATAGGGGTCCTTGGGGTGAGGATTTTTTTATGGTTCTAAAATCTTGTATTCAGATATATGTATGTAGTTATATTTTTATTATTTTTTATTAATGATTATTGGCATGCATCTATTTTAAATACATCATGGGAAACTAATAGTAGTTTGTAGAATTTTTTAAATAACATGTTTCACTAGAATAGGATCATGTTATGTATAGTTAACCTTATTATAGATTATAATATACTTTGGGATCTTTCTCCTTAGATAGGATAGGTAGGGTACAACCGAGCGTTGGGGTGATTGGATTGAATCAATCATGCTGATGTGATAGATCATATTTTAGTATGTTCTAGAAATTACCCTAATCAACTATTTATTCCCATGGTCATTGGTATTTAGATTTAAAAAGTGGGTTACAGATGCCAACGACAGCACCCGATGCTACAAAGAAACTAGAAAAAATAAACAGGCTCGGGGACTTGAACACGTGACCTACGCCCCTAACCCCTCCCTCTCGTGCCACCCCATCCACATGTGGGGGTAGTATTTAGATTTATTATATGGATTATCTTTCTCTTATTTCAATAATAGTTGGTTACTATTTACATTTCCTGTGTTTTATTATGCCATTGTTGTTGTTTTTTTTGTTGTTGTTATAATTATAATCATTGCTACTTATGTCTTATTAAAAACACCTGGTTTTTCTTTTAAATTAATGGATAAACATTTGGGATATTTTTAGAAATTTCTTTAAAAACTATTACACAAGGGTATTTTAATTGAAGGTTATTCAGGAAATGTATAAACTTCATGTTTTAAATTGATCAATTTTAAAGGAATAAGGGGAATGAATTGTGATTGGATTTTAAAATTATAAGTTAAAAACCAATTTTTGTAATTATATTTTTAAAACAAACTAAATTAGGTCTTTATTTAAATGACATGCATGGGGTGTGGTTTCATTGGAATAACTATATATATTTCATCCCATGTATGTATATATATATTTTAGTTTTAGGATCCAGTTATAGTTCAAGCTTGATAACCATGTAGAGATGTTGAATTGAGGGTTGATGGTAACCTCAGGGTTATGTGGAGATTACATTGAGTATTGGGTTTAATTTTTGTTATGTTTTCATATTGTCCAAGACAACCCCTCCTATAGTTGTTCCACATATTGTTGTGTGATTTTAATGTTTTTTGATGTTTATTTATTTTTTATGATCTAATTAGATCTTCTTATTTGTAAAACTATTTTATCTATTTGTGTAGGGACCTTTGATGTTTGGGGTTATCATTTTATAATTTTTATGGTAATTCATGTGTTTAATTTAACTTATTGGGTGAAATCATTCCCACAAGTTTATATATGATTTTATGGCACTGTTTTCTAGACTGGGTGATAAGAAATATTCTCCTAGTATGTCATGAGTTGGTTTGGGTTCCTGGTTCAGGGCTATATTAGATTTTTCTAGTGATACAATGGTACCTGAACCTAGGTTCTTTATAGGGACTTGGTTTTATAACACCCTCTTTATTTAAGAATTAATTTCAGATTAGAGAAAGGGATATCAAAACTTGAGAGGTAGTGGTGGGGAGAGCATAGTCATATATTTCTCATTCGGATCCCAGAGTTACTAGGGTATGTTGTGTTGTGAGGCTTAGTTTTTGAGTTTTATTCATTTATTTCTTGAGTTTTCTATTATATATTTAATTTTCTCAAAATTAGTTTGATGATGTGTGGATTATTTAAAATATTTTTATGTTTTGGGAGATGAAAATGGGAGTTGAACTGGTGGTACATAATGAGATTACAAGGTTTGGAAAACCATCTAGAGCCTAAGTGGATAGTTTGGTATAACTCTGAGTGGAAACTACACGAATGAATCATAGTCCACCAATCTGTGAAATAGGTTAACGCATTGACATTATTCCCTCTTAAGTAATGTTGTATGTTTTGTAGTGTATTGGGAATTTTTATTTGGGCTATATTAGGTTTTAAAGAATATTTTATATTTTTAAATATATATCATTAGTATTGAACTTAATAAATAAACTTTTTAAATGGGTTGAAGTGTATTAGGTGTTAGACAATGAAACTTATGGCTTTAAGAAAAAATAATTTGGGATTTGAAAATCCTGATGGGGATTCATGGTAAAAATCTAGTTTTAAAGTTAAAATGTGAGGTTTTGAGTTTTGAGAAGGTATTATCTAAAAATAATTATAATGAACTCATTTTTTAAGAGTGGTTAAATGATTTTAGTAAGGAATTTATGTAAAATTTTAAATGATTTTATATTTTTTTTAAGGTTTCAAAAATTGAGATCGGTAATTTTGAAAATGGTTTAAAAATATAGCTTTAAATTTCATTTAAGTGATTGTGATTTTATTTTTTGGAATGATACTTATATGTTGATTTTTACTTTTGTTCCAGTATGGTTTGAGATTGATTAATTTATAATTGAGTTTTTTATTTCATGGTTATTTAGATTACACCCTCAACATGCCTTAATGAATTCCCAAGGGGAAGCTATGGGAAGTTATTCATAAGCAAACCCTTCTATTAATCAACTTGGAGATTTTCTTCTAGATTCCCATAAGTTGAATCCTCATCTATTTTATGGATATTTAGATCATTATGAGTAGGAAGAGTGGTTTCATTGTATCAAGAGGATCTTTATTCATCTTGATATTCATGAATCACTAAAGATCAGGTTTGAAACCTTTATACTGGATATTCCATGATAAAAGTGTTGGGACTCTATTAAATGCATAGAACCAAAAATGGACTTTTTTAGGAAGGTTTTATGGCCTTATTTTTCCAAAAAAAATTCTTTGAAGTAGTGAAAGTGGTTGTGGTTATTTAGTTTTATAGCCTTCAAAAAGAAAATTTTTTGCTATTGGAATATGTTTTCCATTTTATTGACCTAATACCATTTCATTCAGAGTTAATAATTCAAAATTCCTTAATGGACTAATATTTTTAAAGATACCTTCATCTTGATCATCTGTTGAAAGTGCTTAATATTTCCTTACCCATATATATGGAAGTGTTGAGGTAGATTGGTCGGGTTGATGTTGTCATAGATGGAGTTATTGTGATGATTGATACTTTCTCTATTAACAGTAGTGGTAAAGGGGTCTCTAATAAAGGAAAGGGTATGTGTAATGAGTCTAAGTATATATGTATTGGTATCAGGAGGCCCTCCAATATCTCATCAACTTCTTATAGGGTTGGGACACTGATCTTCCATCAGTTCGGTAAACTAGGTCATGAAAAGAATTCATTTTTTAATTAACAAATGACCAATTTTTGTTGTGGAAGTTTGGGTTATTGACAATGGTTTTTTTATTTAGTCACTCGGAAAAAGTGTGTAATTAGATCTTCCTCTTCAAAGGATCCTCAAACTCAACCCATTGAATCTAAGGTTGATTAAGTGTCTATTTGATGTATTCATCATTCATTCATTTTTTTCATTTTCTTCACTCATTGACCTATGATTAAATATGTTTTAAATGCTTTTTTGTATAATGTTCCCTCTTATGGAAACTATGAATTTTAGTGGTTGTATCTAAAACTCACCTTTATTGGTGGTAGTGTCTCTTGATTCCTAAATCATGAGTTTATTCCCTTCATTTAATTAATTTTTCTTTCTTACTCATGGAAAATTTATTTATTTTATTCATATTCTAATATGGTGAGGATGCCTCTATAGTTTCCTATAAATTCATCTGGTGGATTCATTTCATGTTTTTTTTAACATTTTTAATAGTGATAGAGTATCTCATTATTACTGTTGGGACTAAGCTGATGATGAAGGTTTTTTGCATTCAAGTGTTATCTTTTGTTGTCAAGGAAAGTTTTTGGAAATCACCTCACATTATTTATGGAAAAATTGTAATGAGTATTGTCTTCAAGAGAATCAGATCCATGTTTTCAAAAGAATCAGATCCATGTTTTCAAAATAATCGAATCCATGTTTTCAAAATAATGGGATCATTGTTTTGAAAAATATTATAATGAGGGTTTTCTATTAATAAAGATCGTAATGAGTAATTGATCAGATTTACTCTGGATCCAATATGAAAGAAGTGGTAATTTTGATAGATAATTAGAGTCTTTGTGATGCCAATAAATCAATTTTCATGATGTTTTTATGATTTTTATTTCATATAAATCATAATTTGAATTGAGAACTTGTGATGTAAGAAAGGGGTAGTGAAGATATGTTGCCAATTGGAAAAGAATCGTATCCAGATTTATCGTATCTAGGTGGCAGAGAGAAATAAGTGATACATATTGTTTTTCAAAACAGTCGTATCCAATTGAAAGAAGAGAAAAGGATATTAATTGAATAAGGTGGTGGTACCTATTAGTAAGATGGTGTTGATGAAGAGTGGTTCTGATAAAAGATGGTGCTATTTTAAAAGGTGGTTCTATTTTAAAACATGGTGTTGTTTTAAAAGGAGGTTTTGTTTTAAAACAAGGTGTTGTGTTAAAAGGTGGTGTTGTTTTAAAAGGTGGTTCCATTTTAAAAAGTGGTTCCGATTGGAAAAGTGGAACCGATTGAAAAATTTTTGTGATTGAAAGGGTGGTGTCGATTGAAAAGTGGTGCCGATTGAAAATTTGGTGCCAATTCAAAAGGTGGTGTCGATTGAAAAGTGGTGTGGATTAAAAAGGTCGTGCCGGTTGAAAAGGTGGTGTCAATTGAATAGGTGGTGACTATTGAAGAGGTTGTTCCGATTAAAGAGGTGGTGTCGATTGAAGATGTGGTGCTGATAGAATATTAAGAGATGGTGCCGATTGTTTTTCAGAATGATCGTACGCAGAAAAGATCATATTCTGGAAATCATATCTTGGCCAATCATATCTAGAATGATCATACCTAGAATGATCATACCCAAAAAAGATCATATTCTATAAAATCATATACATGCCAATCATATCCAGAATGATCATACCCAAGATGATTGTATCTAGATCAATTGTATTCAGAAAAGATCATACTTGGGTTGGGAAAAAATAATGAAGCTAGAATGAATGAAATGTTATGATACTTGTCAATCCAAGTCTGACGATGCTAAAGTTGATCCTTAATGAATTCAAAGTCGTGAAGGAATTCATGATTTAAGCATGGGTTTTTGAATGAAGTGATGTCTTCAAGTGGGTCAAGATAATAAGTCAAGAGGATAATCAACAATGTAGTCAATCATTTCAAAAGGGATGAATTAATTTGTTTGGATGAGTTTTGTATAGAAAATAGATTGGTGAATGATTTTTTTAGGGGGGGATTAACTTTAAAATACAATATTTTGATTCAAATCAGTTCTATGAATCGTATTCAGCAGCTGGTTTGAAACCATCAGACTCAGATGATCATACCCATGTATTTCTCATCAATTGTAAACATACTGACAATTGAAATGGGTGTTTAGAAAAGAATAGATGAAGATTGTAGAAGATTATAGAATAATTGAGAAGCATTGACAAAGTAAAAATGAATTCAAGATTTCAGGAGAAATTTAAATGTGGGTGAATTTGTGTGAGCGGGAAACATTTTGGGATTCCTACCCAAAACTCTCATGGTCACCTATAAAAGGAGAAGTACATTGTACTTTCTAACCATTTGAATTATTCACCACAGTAGAGAGATAAGCTCTGAGTTTTCAGTGAGAGAAAGTGATATTGTTCTGTTTTCTATTGAATACATTTCGACAGGAAGAAGAAAAGATCATAACATTGTATTCGGCAGATCATCATATTTAGGAATCATCGTATTCAGTGAATTATCATATTCGGCTTGTCAATTGTATTCAGATGATTTTTGTATCAAGATGAATTAATCGAAACAGGATTTTCCGTACTGGGTATTTCTTTATTGAATATTTTCAGACTGAGGAAGAATTGTACTGATTTTTATCGTACTCAGGTATTGAAGTGGTGTCGTTTCATTTTTATTGTATTGTATCAAAAAACTTGATTTGATGAATTGTTTTGAAAGATTCGTACTCAAAGGAATTGAACTGGGAAAATCAGACTTGGCATTCGGGCTGATTACTTTATCAAAGTCCAGGTAATTATTACCTTTCTTCTGGGTAAGGAAGTGAAGAATTGAATTTCAATTGAATACATTTGTTTTGAATTGAAAAGAAGCACAGGTAACATGAGTTGTTACATAACAATTGTATTACCCTATTTGTTCTATGAGGGTTCACATGCACTAGTGGGATTGTTTCATAGTGCTACACGAGTGTAAAGTTATATCCTACTCATTGTAATCCAAGGATTATTTTCTAGTGGATTGTATGGTATTAGATCATTTCGAAAACATTCCAAGGCTGTAACTATTCTTATTGAATAATGAACCTTGTAAATCTGTGTGTTCTGGTGGGTGTGTGGATTGAATTGCTTTCATAAGGGAATTGAATCTTTAATAGGAGGTGATGGGTTTTCAATTGAAATTAAATATAAAAGAAAAATAGTATCTCTAATTCACCCCCTCCCCCTCTCAGTGATACGAGGTTCCCTTCGTTATTCTTTGCTATTGGAGAATTTGAACTGTGTGAACAGTAAAGGTATTCTAGTATTTGATGGAAATAATTATCATATCTATAAGGATATAATGCTTCCTTATCTTATGTCTATCAGTTATGATGTTCTTGGAGATACAATAGTTGGGTTTTCACCCATTGATGATAAATCTCCACTTACACCTATTGATAAGAAGAATCTTGAGAATGATAGAAGGGAGAAGAATTCTATATTGTCATCACTTTCTGAAAGTGTATTCTTAAAATTGAAAGGTGTTTTCACAACCAAAGGTATAGAGGACAAATTGAAAAACATATATGAAGGTAGTACAATAGTCAAGAAGAAAAAACATCAAATCTGGAGATCGAAGTACGATGACTTGAAGATGGGTGAGCATGGATCTTTTGGGGACTTATTTACTAGTGTGAATGATATAATGATTACTATCAGATGTCTCGGTGAAAATCCATATCACACTACGGTTGTTGAAAAGATATTGAGAATTCTATCTAAAAAAATCGATGAAAATTTTTCTTCATTGGAAGACAGAGATCCTGAAACATTATCTATTGATGATTTACATAGAACTCTTATTACTTATGAAATTAGAAGAGATAAAGATATGAAAATAAAGTCAAAAGATGATAGAGAAATGTCTTTCAAGGCATCAATGAAATAAAAATCAAAGAATATTCTTATTGAAGAAGAAGATGGTGATTCTGACTTTGAAAATGAGGTATGTAAAAATCTCAATGATATTTTATCTTTGTTTCCTAAAAATATGAAAAGAGATACAAGGAAATACAAAGGTAAACTTCCCTTGATATGTTTTGAATATGGAAGAGTTAGTCACTTTGTGGATAACTATCCTTGAAGAAATAACTAAGAGGATAGTGAGGAAGAAGATAGAAAGCTTTGAATATCATGGAAGAAACATGGGAGATAATGGGAATTTTATTCCCCATGGAAAAAAAATAAATTCTTTAAATCCAAAAGAAGAAATTTATTATCTAAAGATGAAGAAGAATAAGACAATGATGTTGAATCTGAAAAAATCAGTTGAGTATGGTATTGAGAAAACATTTATTGCAAAAGTGAATAATAAAGAATTCAAAAGTGGTAGTTTTAAAGAATAATAAAATCAACTTGATATTAATTTAAAAGAATAATTGAATGAATGTCTAAGAAAGATCAGAAGGCCTGAAAAGAAAAACAAAATGTTAGAAGATGAATGTTCTTCAATGAGAAATCAATAATGTTTTTTTGATGATAAAGAAAAGCATGTGAAAGAGATTGATTATTTTAAGAAGTCTCTTGAAGAAGAAAAGAATCATAATGATCATCTGAAGGTGAAGCTAAAAGCACAAGAAGAAGAGTTGGAACTTGTCCAATAAAAACATTCCAAATATGAGTTGAGAAATACAAGCTTCCAAAACTCTATCACTGAATTTGGTGAATGTTTTCATAATGAGAAACGAAAGAAGGTTTAACAAAAGTTACCTTCAAATGGTGAGAATAATAATGGAATTTTTTCTGAAAAGAACAATGCTGGGAAAGTTATGTATGTGGAAAAAGTGATGAATTCAGAAGTTACAAAACATCCTGAGTTACAAAATGTTTTATATGGATCCAGAAAAGTTTGAAATACTTATTATTCTATTAAGGATGAAAAGAAGAAGAATAATATGATTTATAATGTAAAGGGTGATGGCTTAGAAAAGAAATAAAAGAAGGTAGCTAAGATACGTATTTACAATTCTGATCAGTATAGAGGTTTTAGAGGTAAATACTCATTCTATGGCTATTTATGGTATTGTGGGGGATTTGGACACATGAAAAGTATGTGTTGGTTCAACCAAAAACATTACTATTATCCCACGTGTTATGAAAGGAAAATATTGAGGGGGAGTCAATCACCTCAAAGAAAGAATGATGAGAAAGTTGCAGTGAAGAAATAAGAGAAGGTTTAGCCATAGAAAACTATTTGTGAAAGATGTGAACAACCTGGAAACCTTGAAAAAGGATATATTGTTTTGTTACCGGCTCAAAAAAAATATTCTTAATTCTCATAATCCAAAGGTGAAGAGAGAAAAGAATGGAGAAAAATCTCTTGTTGTTGAAACTGCATTGAAATCCAGAAAAAGGAGAATGACCCTGGATACTTGATAGTGGGTGTTCCTCGCACATGACAGGAGACCTGAAATTATTGAAGGATGTGAAAGATTTTAAATAAGTCACGGTGACATTTGGCAATGAGGAATCATTGAAAATAAAAGCTTTTTGGTCATCCAACGTTGGAAAATAAAATATAAAATCTAAGAAAACATTGTATATTGATGGACTGAAACACAATCTGTTAAGAGTTTCACAATTGTGTGATAAGGGTAACAAAGTTATTTTCAAGAAAGATGGGTTTGTTTTGAAAAGTGAAGAATATGGGAAGATTGTTACAAGAGGTCAAAGTATGAAAGGGAATTTGTTTTAGGTTGGTGATTCCCAAAACTCTTATTACATGATCGTGGTGGAAGAGAATCAATAGTGGCACAAAAGTCTTGGACACATGTGTCAGAGAAACATAAACAATTTATAAAAAAGAGACATTTCTTGAGACATTCCTAATTTTCCAAGAATAATATATTTGTTTTGCACTATTTTTCAGAAAGGAAAGATTACAAACTCTGTGCATAAGAAAATTGATATTTGTTCAAAACAACCCCTAGAGCTGATTCATTCGGATATATGTGTTACAATGCGAAAACAATCAACAAATAGAGATAAGTACTTCATTACATTCATTAATAATTTTACTCTCATTACTTGTGTTATGTATATGAAACAAAAATCAGATTCTTTGAAAATGTTTAAAAGTTTTAAATGGAAATCAGGAAAGGGATGTGAATATTCAATCAAGAAGTTGAGAACATGAAATGGTGGTGAATATAGAAGTGAAGAGTTTTAAGATTATCTTGAGAATCATGGATTTTAGAATGAGTATAGTTCCCCATATACTCCCCAACAAAAGGGGGTTACAGAAAGAAAAAACAGAAGCTTGGTGGAAATGGGAAGAACCATGTTACTTGAACATGGCATTTCTCATTACTTTTGGAGGCAATCAATGAGTACTGCTATTTATATTCAGAACTATTGTTTCTATAGGCCTCAATCAGGTATGACTTCATATGAATTTTTTTATAGAAAAAACTCAAGTTTGAAACACATGAGGGTTTTCAGTAGTCCTTGTATTATAAAGAAGAAAGGTAGAAACATTGCAATGTTTGAGAAGAAAGGTGAAGATGGAATATTTCTTGGCTATGCTCTAGAAGGAAGATGATATAGGTGATTCAAAAGAGAAACAAAAACTAATTGTTGATTCAGTTGATGTGGATGTAATTGAAAAGGAAGAGGAAGATAAACATACTCAGACAGACAACGAAGTTGAGCAAGTTGAAGAAAACAATTCTGAGAAAGATACAGATAATTGCATTCCTACTCAATAATAATAATTGTACGTAGCTATTTCCAGTGATGAGGAAGACACTCCAAAATATCATCCAAGTCTAAAAAAGAAACTGGAAGCTCAGAATATAATTCGTGATCAACATCATAAGGTTCAAACAAGAAGAAAAACAAAAGCAATTACACATACTTCTCTGTATTCAAAAGTGGAACCAAATGATGTGAAAGAAGATTTTGAGCATCCAGAATGGGTTTAAGCCATGAATGAAGAATTTTATTAGATCGAAAAGAAAAATACATGGGAACTCATACCCAATCCTGAAAACAAAAATATCATTGGCACAAAATGGGTTTTCAGGAACAAGATGAATGAAGAATGTGAAGTTATCAGAAACAAAGCAAGATTGGTTTGCAAAGGGTATTCACAGATTAAAGGAATTTGTTTTGATGAAATCATTGCTCTGGTGGACATATTGGAAACAATTAGGATCTTTCTTACTATTACTGCACAATAAGGCTACAAGATATTTCAAATGGATGTTAAATCCGCGTTTCAGAATGGTGATCTTGAATATGAGGTTTACATTAAACAACCTTGTGGCTTTGTTGTTGGGAAAGATGAGAATTATGTGTATAGATTGAAGAAATCCTTTTATGAACTAAAAAAAACTCTGAGGGCATGGTATTCCAAATTGGATAATTGCTTAGGGAAGATGAATTTCAAGAAAGGAAGAGTGGATAGAAATTTGTGTAACAAAGAAAGTCAAGAGTATTCCCTCATTGTGATTGTTTATATTGATGATATTATCTTTGTTGGGAATGATGAAAGAAGTTGTGAAAGATTTTCTGAAGAGATGAAGAAGGTATTTGAAATGTCCATGTTGGGGGAAATGAAATACTTTCTGGGGTTACAAATCTTGTAAAAGAAAGAATACATTTTTCTCTCCCAAGAAAAGTATGATAAAGAACTTCTCAAGTGGTTTGACATGGAAAACTCAAAACCTATTTACACACCTATTTCTGTGGGAACCAAGTTGAGAAAAATTGGAGAAGGAAAATAAGTTGATCGGAAAGAGTATCGAAAGCTGATTGGAAGTCTATTGTATTTGACTACCTCAAGACCCGACATTGTTTATGTTGTTACCTTATATAGAAGATTTAAAAGTGCTCTAAAGGAATCATATCTTATTTCTAGATAAAAAATTCATAGATACATCAAAGGCACAACAGAATTCAGAATCATGTGTCATAGTTCAAATAGTAATGATTTGTTTGGGTATTTTGATGCTGATTGGGCAAGAAATATTGATGATAGAAGGTCCATATCTAGTGGATTATTCTTTATGGGAATGAATTGTGTTAGCTGGCATTCAAAGAAACAGAATTTAGTAACCCTCAGTATGGCTGAAGCTGGATATGTTGCTACCACTCAAGCTGTAACTCAAATCTGATGGATGAAAACACAATTAGAAGATTTACTTGTTGAACTAAATTTACCTTGTTCTTGGGTTTTGACAATCAAAGTAAAATCAATCTCACCAGGAATCCAGTTCAACATTCTCATTCAAATCACATTGATATCAAATATCATTTCATCAAAGAGCATATGGAGAAGAATAAATTAAAGCTAGAGTATGTTCCAACATCGGAACAAGTGGCTGAAATTTTCACGAAACCATTTCCAAAGGAATCATTCTCAAAATTGAGGTTGAACAATGGCGTCAAACCTCCTTCTTTTCAAGGATGAGGTATGTGTTTCTGTCCCCTCTCTCATCTTACCTTTGGATTGTATTTTCAAGGGGGGGTAATTGTATTGTTTCATAAATATATTGCATAAAAGATATTTTTGGGTAAGATGTGAATTTTGCATTGTTTTGTGAGTGAACTATTCTAACTGTTTGTTGGAGTGGTTGCAGGAAAGAAATTGTTTTGTATTTCAGAGATGTTGAAGAAAAGTTAAGGAAGAAAGATAATTATTTTTTCATAATCACGTCTTTTTAAAAGCATAGTTTTTCTGTTAATAACTCTTTTTTCCTAAAATGAGTTAGCTCACATAGGCTTAGAATTATTTACAAGTGATCCATTGCTTGAGGATACAAAGTTTAGTGATTTATGAAACTTGGTTGACAAAAAAATCTAAAAGGGGATATTGTTGGGACTAAGCTGATGATGAAGGTGTTTTTCATTAAAGTGTTGTATTTTGTTGTCAAGGAATGTTTTTGGAAATCAACTCACTTTATTTATGGAAACAATCATAATGAGGAATATTTTAAAAAGAATCAGATCCATGTGTTCCAAATAATCAGATCCATGTTTTCAAAAGAATCGGATCAAAGTTTTGAAAAAGATCATAATGAGATTCTGTTATTAATAAAGATCGTAATGAGGAATTGATCAGATTTAATCTGGATCTGGTATGAAAGAAGTGGTTGTTTTGATAGAGAATAAGAGTCTTTGTGATGCCGATAAATCAATTGTGATGATCCTTTGCTGATTTGTATTTCATATAAATCATAAGTTAAATTGAGAACTTGTGATGAAATCTTGATGAAAGAAAGGGGGAGTGGAAGAGATATTGCTGATCAGAAAAGAATCATATCCAGATTTATCGTATCTAGGTGGTAGAGAGAAAGAATTCATGCCGATTTTTTTTCAAAACAATCGTATCTAGTTGAAATAAGAGAAAAAGAGATTGATTGAATAAGGTGGTGTTACCTATTGGTAAGATGGTGTCGATAAAGAGTGGTGCCAATAAAAGACGGTGTTGTTTTAAAAGGTTGTGTTGTTTTGAAACATAGTGTTGTTTTAAAAGGAGGTTTTGTTTTAAAACAAGGTGTTTTTTTAAAAGGTGGTGTTTTTTTAAAAGGTGATGCCATTTTAAAAAGTGTTTTCAATTGGAAAAGTGGAACCGATTGAAAAGTGGTGCCAATTGGAATGGCAGTACTGATTGAAAAGTGGTGCCGATTGAAAAGGTGGTGCCGATTGCAAAGGTGGTGCCAATTGAAAATGTGGTGACAATTGAAAAGGTGGTGCCGATTGAAAAGGTGGTGTCGATTGAAAAGGTGATTCCAATTGAAGAGGCGATGCTAATTGAAGAAGCGGTGTCGATAGAAGAGTAATAGATAGTGCCAATTGTTTTTCAGAATCATTGTACCCAAAAAATATCGTATTCTGGAAAATCGTATCCAGACCAATCATATCCAGAATAATCACACCTAGAATGATAGTAACCAAAAAAGATCATATTCTGTAAAATCGTATCTGGGCCAATTGTGTCTAGAATAATCATACCAAGGATGATCATATCTAGATCAATTGTATTCAGAAAAGATCATACCCAGGATGGTAAGAAAAGAAAGAAGCTGGAATGAATGGAAAGTTACGATCCTTTCTTATCCAAGTCAGGTGATGCTAAAGTTGATCCTCAATGAATTCAAATTTATGAAGGAATTCATGATTCAAGCACAGGTTTTTGAATGAAGTGATGTTTTCAAGTGGGTCAAGAGAATAAGTGAAGAGGATAATCAATAATGTAGTTAATCATTTCAAAAGGTTTGAATTACTTTTTTTGGATTTATTTTGTATAGAAAAGTGATTATTGAATGATTTGTCGAGGGGGAGCTTAACTTTCAAATACAAGATTTTGATTCAAATCAGTTATGTGGATCGTATTCAGCAATTGGTTTAAAACAATCAGACTCAGATAATTGGACCAATGTATTGCTCATCAATTGTAATCATACTGACACTGACTGGGCACTTGCAGTTACATGTGGACTTTGAGGTGCTTTAGAAGATTAAGTGAGTTTAGGAGTTAATTTTTCTCATTTTGGTTAGTGTTGTGGGCCTAGTATCAGTGGTGGTCATGGTGTTACCTAGTTTTGAGAATCAATTCATGTTGTGGAGGTCGGGTCTTATACTTTCTAATGATCAGTTGAATTCACTAATTCTTTTTAGGGTGGAAAATGTTATGGTGGGGATAATTATCACATCCAAAACTCACTTTTCCTTCTATTTTGAGTAATTATCATTCTATAATTTTTTCTTTGGTTTCTTTGTCTTCTTGGTCATTCTGATGTTATTGGGGTGTTATGAGGGAAAATTGAAGTCTAAAATTGCATATTGCAGTGGTCCATAGTTATGGCTTGGGAGTCCACTACACAATCCCCCTTCCTACCATTTGACCACTCCATATTAGGTGCCATTGCACTATGGGGGTGTTGCTAAGGTAGTATCGCACCACATCCCTTAGGCTATATCATAGTCACTGCTGCATGGGGTTGTTGTGTTGGGGTCAGGTTTTTGCACCGCGTAAGGGTAACTTGTGTTACCCATACCCAAGAGCCAACATTGTAGTGAGCCACGGTGTATCCACTTGAGCAATGACATGGGTCACCTATGCTCTATAAGGGAAACTAGTGTCACCCTTACACAAGTATAGTAGGCTAAGGCATGGCCTAGGTAGACCACGTTGCATCCCTCTTTCCTACTGGCAGACCACACTTCCACCTTTTCGTTATACAATGTTGGTATGGGGCCCTAACAGCAATGGCCCTCCTACTCAGGGTACCGCCACACCATGACCATAGGGCCACTCTATAAGGATGCATGGGTCGAAGTGTTGTGTTGTGGTCCATAATAGTCGGTGTCCATTGAGTTTTTTTGAATTGGTGAAATTCATCTCTTTTACTTGTCGAATTAAAACCCTGATTCTCAGTCAAATTTACCCAAGAGATGAAGGTAGAACGGTCCTTGTAGTCTAGTTTGGGTTGTCGAATCCATAGAGACCTAAGAAGTAACCTATATACACGCACATTCTATGGACTGTTTTTGGCTATGAAGTGGCCAACTTGGGTTGATTTTAGATGGTTCTAAAAGAGCACTAAAAGATCTATGAGAATTCAAATTATGAGGAAATGAGTTGATCCCAGATTATTGCTCGGGGTGGATTGAATGAATTCCTTTTTTTACGATTTTAATTTCATTAACTCAAGAAGGATTCATGCAATGAATTAAAACTAACCTAATCACTTACTGATTAAACACCTTCACAACACATGCTAATCACCTGTACACTTGTAGGATCATTTTCATGATCACTCCAAGGTAAAGGATATAATTAGCACATGAAAGTGGGGTGAATAAATTCAATAAGGACGAGGAAGAATAAAAATCATTGAATGAAAGAAACTCAATTAAAAGAAATTAATAACATTTGGACATTGAGAAATAACATTAAATCCAGCCCCTTGATACTCCCTTGGATCAACCCATAAAAGAGTTATCTCTCCATTGATTACAATTTCTCAATGGAAGCGGAAAGTAGACTTACGAGGGTGGAATTGAATAAGTAAAAACAATAAAAATAATGATCACTCCACCGTTGTGTGAACAAAATCACAAGGTTTGGTGTGAAAAATTTCACATCTTGAGACAACGGTATCAAGGTGATATGAATAATAAAAGAATAAGATAAGAATAAGAACTTTTATTGAAGACTAAGGTGATTCGAACAACTTAAATGAGAATGAAGAACATTACAAAGGCAAATTGGCATAATAACATTACAATCAAAAGAAAGCACCCAAGATGAAAACCTCATTCACCACCACTACCTTAAATAGGCATTTTGGGAGCCTTGGGTCGAGACTCCAATAGTACAAAAGATCCCACTTGAGTATGGCAGGCCTAGGGTGGTGGAAAGTAAGGGAGAGGAGACTTTTCCTCCCTTGACCCGAGGTGGCAGCCAGCTTGCTTCCACCGAACAGACGTGCTTGTATGACCTTATATATGGCCAAATCAAAGTGGGACGTAGAAGAATAAAATGGAGCCCCTGATGTATCCTACTCTCCTGTAAAAGTTGGGCCCATTTGGAGTTGTGGTTTCGGAGATATGATTATATTAGTGGAATGTTTTTCTGAGCCGCAGAATCTGGCCCAGAATTTTATCTCTATATTGGGCCACATAAATGACCACAATGGAGGCAGAATTATCATTGGATACTGAAGAGTAATTTGTTCCTCTATATGTCTTCTAGCATCCCACGAAATTTGGGATTAATTGGGCCTGTATGGTGGGCCCCACAGTCTCATCAGTGGGCTGGTGTCCAATTTGACTTCTCCAGAATTGTTTCCTTTCATTACAAAATATCTCCATCTTCTTCCAAGAATTCTCCATTGATCCCTAAATAAAACATGTTCATATTGAAGTGTAGATCAATTTCCAAAAATATTAAATTAAAATATGTATAATTATATTCCTTAAAATCAGATGAATCATTGGGTACTTTAAATGATGTTCAAAAATGTACCACATAATAGTGCATTTTAAGAAAGTATTACAATCATAATGTGAAATGATGTTCAAAGTGTAAAATGCACTAAAATGGTGTTTATGAATAATAAAGAACATGAATATTATATATATTAAAAATGAATATTAGCCTCATTTAGTGGTTAATCACACCCCCCCCCCCAACTTGATTTTTGCTAGTCCCGAGCAAAATATATCTCAACAATATGAAATTCGAATTCATTTTTCCAAAAACATTTTAATACACAATGATCACCAGAAACCCTTATATCAAACAATCATGAAACCCATTAAAATATTTTAATACAAGATAGTTTCATAAGCAGATATCAATCTCAAGCTCATTCCTTTATTCAAATTCATTTCCATATTTCATCCAATATCAATTAAGTATGAGGATGTGTTGTGCATCACGATAAACATGGGGGTTCATTTTTATTCAAGGGGGGAATTATGGAAGCGCTAGGTGGAATCACATTTCAATATTAAGATGAGTATTCATTTTTTTATTGTATTATTTTTTTTTTGTTTTTTTTTTGCAATTTTGCCATGGTAATTGAAGTTGCACTCAAAAGAGTCAACCTCTGTAGTGAGACTTTGTCAATGACTCCCAGGCTCAAAGACCTTAGGGCACCAAGTGAAGCCCACATACTCGGGCATCATCTTGAGTTAACTCAGTCAAAAACAAATTCAAATTACCAAAAATAGAGATAAAATTACTAACTCTGGGCCAGACAACTATGGAGTCACGATCCCCAAGTGCCGAAATCCACGCATTAGGTCATTTCATTGCTCTACAGGCAAAAAAATTAATTTTTTTTAATACTCATATTAAACTAAAATGATCACCAAACCTATGATATTTATTTAGGGGACCCCATGAACTAAAACTAATACCCCATTATCCAAAGGACGTGCATTGTGATTTTTTTTATTTGGATGAAAATATAAACGATGAAATATCACATTGGACATCCACACTTTCCAAAATCTATGCTCATGAAATTATACAAGGATTAAAATCAGAATCAGGGTATGCTAAATTATTTGATATTCAGTTTCAAAGTGTGCAATGTGTATTACCATGTTCAAAGTTAAAGTAATTTTTCCTTCCATTTACACATTTTTTTTTCAAATCATTCATTTTTTTACACAAAAGCATTTTTTTATTTTATCTCCCCCCCCAACTTAAAACAACATTGTCCCCAGTGTTTGAAGAAATGAAAATTTAGGAGTAGAGGTAGATAATGGAAGTTCAAAAAGGAAATTGAAACTGAGGATCATGGAATGAAATCACCTGGTGGTTGAAGTTGAAGTTCTTGATGCTCCAAATTAGTCCTTTGATCTCTTGGGGGATGTAGGCACCTCCTTGATTGAACACGTATCACCCAAAATAGTACTAAACTAAAAGAAGAATAAACCAGACAAAACAAACAACACAACGACTTATTTAATTCCAAGTATCATCATTTTTATGGTTTTTCCTATTTTTCTTTTTTTTTAATAAAACTAATGATACATTGTCTTCTTTTAATTTTCTGGGTAAGGTATTACTCAGGGATCACACCACGTGACACGGATGAATACAGTGCTCCCCTTTCATACCCATCCATACTCATAATAGAAGAACAGGTCAACAGTATTTTTTTTAAATATAAAATTGATTAATTAATCCTATTTAAAATATAAATTTTATTAAAACAACAAAATGATAGGAAACTTGAAAACCATGGGTTGCCTCCCATGCAGCACTTCGTTTAATGTCGTTAGCCCGACATGGACCCTAAATCTATCAATTTTTTCCTGGTTCATAGGTTAGCTCAGTTAACTCAACCTCTATTTCCTATTTATTGAATGATTCAATGAATGGTTTTAACCCTTGACCATTGACCTTGAAAATGCAACCACTTGTGGGATCTTGAATCTCTACTACCCCATGGGGGTACACATGATGCACTATGAAAGGTCCTGACCATCTAGACCTTAACTTTCCCGGGTGTAAATGAAGTTTTGAACTATACAAGAGCACAAGTTTTCCGGGTTCAAAATGTTTGACCATGATATTCCTAGATTGGTAGGCTTGAACTCTAGCTTTATTGATCCTTGAATTTTCATAAGCCTCCATCCTTAATTCCTCCAGTTCATTGAGATCTAATTTCCTTTTTGTTCTGGCCAATGAGAGGTCATAATCCATTTTCTTAATTACCCAAAAGGCCTTATTCTCAATTTCAACAGGTAAATGGCATGCTTTTCCATAAACCAACCTATATGGTGACATTACTAGGATGGTTTTGAATGCTGTACGATATGCCCAAAGAGCATCCAAGATTTTCTCGGACCAATCTTTCCTAGAGGGGTTGACAGTTTTTTCAAGAATTTGCTTAATCTCCCTATTCGCTAACTCAGCTTGACCATTGGTTTGAGGATGGTATGCAATGGACACTTTATGAGAAATACCATACTTAGACATGAGTGAAGAGAATGGGAAGTTGCAGAAATGGGTTCCTCAATCACTGATTATAGCCCTATGAATTCCAAATCGAGAAAATATGTTCTCTTTTAGAAATCGAATCACAACTTGATGATCGTTGGACTTAGTGGGAATGGCCTCAACCCATTTTGAGACATAATCAACAGCTAAGAGTATGTAGAGGTATCCCCTAGAGTTTAGTAAGGGACCCATGAAATCAATTCCCCAACAGTCAAATATTTCAACCACTAAGATGGGAGTGAGTGGCATTTGATTCTTTTTTGTGATGGACCCTACTTGTTGACACCTAGGACATCTTTGACAAAATGTGTAAGATTCCCTTGAGAGGGTGGGCCAGAAGAGACCACATTGAAGAATCTTAGCAGATGTTTTCCTAGAGGAAAAGTGACCTCCACATGCCTCACTATGACATAATTTAAGGATGGAATCTTGTTCAGATTCTGGGACACACCTCCTAATGACTTGGTTATGGAATAACTTATAGAGGTATGGATAGTCAAACACATAGTGTCTAACATTAGAAAGGAATTTCCTTCGATCTTGAGTCCCTAAGAATTTTGGAATGACTCCTGTAACTAAGAAATTGGCTATGTCGGCATACCAAGGGCAGTCACTCACAGAGTATAGTTGTTCATCAGGAAATGAATCAGACACAGAAATGTGATTGGAGTTATCTTTGAATTCCATTCTAGAGAGTTGATCGGCTACAACATTTTCAACACCCTTTTTATCCTTGATTGTGAGGTCAAATTATTGTAAGAGAAGGACCCACCTAATCAGTCTAGCCTTAGCATCTTGTTTTTGGAAGAGGTATTTTAGTGCAGAATGGTCAGTGAACACAGTGATGGGGGATCCTAAGAGGTAGGACCTAAACTTCTCTAAAGCAAACACAATAGCAAGTAACTCCTTTTCAGTAGTGGTGTAGTTGATTTGGGCATCATTTAAGGATTTGCTTGCATAAGCAATGACACAAGGAGTTTTATCACAACGTTGTCCTAACACAGCTCCTACAGCAAAGTCACTGGCATCACACATAAGTTCAAAAGGAAGGTTCCAATTTGGAGATTTCATAATGGGAGGAGAGTGAGAGAGGATTTGAGGGTTGAGAATGAACCCTCACAGCTTTCTGTCCAAACAAATGGATCATTCTTTACTAGGAGAGCACAAAGGGGCGGGATATTGAACTAAATTCCTTGATGAATCTTCTATAGAAACCAGCATGTCCTAAGAAAGACCTCACTTCCTTGATAGTTTTTGGTGATGGAAGGTGAAGAATGATGTCAGCCTTGGCTTTATCAACTTCAATCCCCCTACCTGAGACCAGATGGCCTAGAACTAGTCCCTCTTTAACCATGAAATGGCATTTTTCCCAGTTTATGACTAGATTCTTTTCTTCACATCTTGACAAAACTCTCTCTACATTCCGAAGACATCTCTCAAAAGTATCCCTAAACACAGAGAAATAATCCATGAAGACCTCAAGAAAATCCCCTACCATATCTGAGAAGATTCCCATCATGCACTGCTGGAAGTTTCCAGGAGCATTGCATAAACCGAAGGGCATGCATTTGAAGGCAAATGTACTGAATGGACATGTGAATGTAGTCTTCCCTTGATCCTCTAGGGAGACCTCAATTTGATTATACCCTGAGTACCCATCTAAGAAACAGTAGAAGGCATGACCTTCCACTCTCTCAAGGACTTGGTCAATGAATGGTAAGGGGAAATGGTCCTTCTTGGTGAATGAGTTTAGCTTCCTATAGTCAATGAAGACCCTTCATCCACTACTCACCCTTTTTAGAAGAATCTCTCCATCCTCATTGGTTATCACTGTGATTCCAGCCTTTTTTGGAACCACTTGGATTGGGCTCACCCATTCACTCTCAGCTATGGGATATATGATACCAGCTTTTAACAATTTTTGAAGTTCTTTCCTTACTACCTCCATGAGATTAGGACTGAGTCGTCGTTGAGGTTGACGACATGGCTTTGAATCAGATTCCAGAACAATCCTATGAGTCCCGATAAGTGGGCTAATCCCAGGAATATCAGAAAGGGTCCAACCAATGGCTTTCTTATGCTTCCTAAGGACATCTAGAAGCATCCTTTCATGATTGGATTCAAGATAAGAAGAAATGACAATAGGATGTGTTTGATTGTCCCCTAGGAAATCATACTTGAGTGTAGCGGGAAGTTCCTTCAATTCAAGATCAGGTTGGTTCGGAATTTCAACAGAAGATTGGGACATTGGATTAAGTTCAATTTCTTTTTTTAGAGTTTCAGATAGGATTGATTCCCCACATGTAGAAGTTTCAGCTACTAGATTGGCTTGATCAGATTTAGGGAAGGAATTTAGAGTGGTCTCCATGAAAGTGGTTTCTTGAAAGGTTTCATTGATTGTTGGACCTAAGAATTCATCATAAGAGCAATTTGAAAATGATTCAAGCCAAGGAGACGAACTTCCTTCATATGAACAAAGGAAATCAATCTCATCCTGACTTAAACATTCATCAAATATTCCTTGATGTTCTATGGATTCATTTTCAATGCTTCCTATCATGTTTACTTCATGAATTTCCTCATCATCCCCTATTTGTGAGCTTGCATTATAGATGTTCAAGTCAAGACTCATGTTCCCAAAGGTGATGGTCATGTTCCCATTTGGAACTCGGATAACAGAGTTGATTGTTTCAAGGAAAGGACGACCAAGGATGATTGGGGTTTGTTCCTTATTTCCTAAGTTTTGATGGTTGTCAAGGACAATGAAATCAGCAGGGTAGATGAATTTTTCAACCTTTACCAGAACGTCCTTCAAAATCCCCTTTGGAACCCTAATGTTATGATCAGCAAGCTGAAGTGTGACAAATGTGGGTTGGAGTTCTTCTAGGCCTAATTGGCAGTACACAACATATGGGATGAGATTGACACTAGCACCTAAGTCACACAAGGCCTTGACAACTTTGCTCTCTCCTAGTTCAACATTGATGTAAGGGAAACCCAGGTCTTTCAACTTAGGAGGAATGGTCCCTTGAATGGTGGTACTCACATTAGCAGCCAAAAGGACTTGGTTTTTATGTGAAAATTTTCTTTTAAAAGTGAAAAAGTCCTTAAGGTACTTTGAGTAGGCAGGTATGGTTTGTATTGCATCGAGAAGGGGTATGTTCAACTTGACTTGTGAAAATATTTCCCTCAATGTTTCACTCAATTCAGGCTTAGTTTTCTCCCTCATGCGTTGAGGAAATGGTGCAGGTTGTGGGGTTGTTTGTTGAAGAGTTGTTTCTTTGAAAATGTTATCATGTTTTTCAATTTGATCATTTAGTTCATTTGAATTTTCATCCAAGTTGGAATCTTCAGGTGGGTTTTGAATTAGTTGTTCAGGTTTCTCAATTGATTTCTCACTTCTTAAAACAGTCACATCCTTTAGTTGTTCATGAGTTGTTTGAGTACAACTTGACTCTCCCCTTGAAGTTGAGGATGGCACCATCTGAGTAGGCATGGGTGCCTTTCCAGTTTTGATGGTTTGAAGTTCTTGTTTTAGGGAAGAGACTTCTGAGTTCATCCTCTCCATTTGTTTGCACTGTTGTTCTAGTAGGCTTTATGGAACAGTTTGGGTTGGTGCTTAAGAAGATTGGTTTATCTCGAGGGGATATTTTAGAGGTGGGATGGTTTGTTGAAAATGGACCGGTGGCTATTGGTATTGGATAGGTTGGGTTTGGAACTGGTTATGGGTTTGGTAGTTCTGATGGGGGTAAGGATTTTGTCCCTGTGGTTAGGTTTTTGGTTATCTTTCCAGTGGAAGCCTGGGTGGTCATTATACCTTGGGTTGAAATTGTTTTGGTATTGAGGCTTTTGAAAGTTCAAAGCATTTACTTCTACTGGGGGTCCTCCTAAAAGAACATCCTTGATGGATGGAATGGTTGGGCAGTTGTCTGTCTTATGGTCATGTTTGTCACAAATTGTGCAAACAGGGTCAACAGTTTGGATTTCATGGAATTTCCTAAGGTCTATCTCTTCAACCTTCCTAGAGAGTGCTGCGAGTTTAGCCCTAAGGCTTTCCTCTTCTCTAAGTGTTTGAATTCCAGTATTTCTTTATGGATTTTCAGAATAAGGTGAAGTTCCCCATGTTTGGTTTTTTTCATAAAGGCTTTCTAGATACTCGTAAGCATCATTCGGGGCTTTGTTTTTAAAGCTTCCATTACACATCATGTCAATGAATTGTTTGTTCCCCGAACCCAACCCTTCATAGAAAAATATCACTTGTTCCGGAATAGAAAAACCATGGTGTGGAACCATGTTTAGAGTGTCTTTGAACCTCTCTCATGTTTCATAGAATGACTCTCCCTCTTTTTCAAAAAAGTTTTGGATACTCTTTTTAAGTGCAATTGTTTTGTGGTGGGGAAAGTATTTTTTGTAGAATTCTCTTTGTAGTTGGTACCAAGAGTTTATGGATGATGGTCTCAAATTGTTTAGCCAATTTTTAGCTCGATCCTTTAAAGAAAAAGGAAATAGCCTCATCTTAGCTGATTCTAGTTGATGTGGGGGACCCATGGTTTCTACAATGTCATTGAACTCCTTAATGTGAAGGTAGGGCATCTCGGACTCCATTCCATGGAATGTGGGAAGGTGGTTTAGAACATGGGGTTTAAATATGTAGTTGGCATCTCTCCTAGGGAATTGTGTCTAATGCATGAGGGGCATTGGTCCAGGAAGGTGTGAGGTAGTCATTCATGGTTTGATCAATTGCATTCCCCATGTTTTGGGCTGCCTCATTTGGGTTTCCATTTTGGTTCCCACCTGGGTTTATGAGTTGGTTTCTTTGAAGACCTTCCATTGAAATGGGCTCAATTTTTGACTCGGGGGTGTTAGGAAGATTAGGATCTAATGGAAAGAGTTCCCTTGGTGTACTTGACTCCCCAACCCCAGGACTATCCACCCTAACTAGAGGGTTTGATTGATCACGGGTGTAAGCGGACATGCGCCAAAAGAAAAAAAACAATAAAGGGACAAGATAAGAGAATTTGGATGAGAAAAGAAGAAATGGGGGAGAATAGAATGAGTGTTTATATGACTTACTTGGGTCCCCGGCAACGGCGCCAAAATTTGATTCTCGCTCAAATTTACCCAAGAGATGAAGGTAGAATGATCCTTGTAGTCTAGCTTGGGTTGTCTAATCCACAGAGACCTAAGAAGTAACCTATAGACACGCACATTCTATGGAATGTTTTTGGCTATGAAGTGGCCAACTTGGGTTGATTTTAGATGGTTTTAAAAGAGCACTAAAAGATCTATGTGAATTCAAATTATGATGAAATGAGTTGATCCTAGGTTATTGCTTGGGGTGGATTGAATGAATTCCTTTTTTTTACGATTTTAATTTCATTAACTCAAGAAGGATTCATGTAATGAATTCAAACTAACCTAATCACTTACTGATTAAACACCTTCACAACACATGCTAATCACCTATACACTTGTAGGATCATTTTCATGAGCACTCCAAGGTAAAGGATATAATTAGCACATGAAAGTGGGGTGAATAAATTCAATAAGGAAGAGGAAGAATAAAAATCATTGAATGAAAGAAACTCAATTAAAAGAAATTAATAACATTTGGAGAGTGAGAAATAACATTCAATCCAGCCCCTTGCTACTCCCTTGGATCAACCCATAAAAGAGCTAGCCCTCCATTGATGACAAGTTCTCAACGGAAGCGGAAATAGACTTACGAGGGTGGAATTGAAGAAGTAAAAACAACAAAAATAACGATCACTCCACCGTTGTGTGGAAAAAATCACAAGGTTTGGTGTGAAAAATTTCACACCTTGAGGCAACGGTATCAAGGTGATATGAATAAGAACATAATAAGAGAAGAAGAAGAACTTTTATTGAAGACTAAGGTGATTTGAACAACTTATATGAGAAAGAAATACATTACAAAGGCAAATTGGCATAATAACATTACAATCAAAAGAAAGCACCCAAGATGAAAAACTCATTCACCACCACTACCTTAAATAGGAATTTTGGGAGCCTTGGGTCGAGCCTCCAACAGTACAAAAGATCCCACTTGAGTATGGTAGGCCTAGGGTGGTGGAAAGTAAGGGAGAGGAGACTTTTCCACCCTTGACCCGAGGTGGCAGTCAGCTTGCTTCCACCAAACAGACGCGCTTGGATGACCTTTTGGATGGCCGAATCAGAGTGGGTCATAGAAGAATAAAATGGAGCCCCGGATGTCTCCTACCCTCCTCTAAAATTTGGGCCCATTTGGAGTTGTGGTTTCAGAGATATGATTGTATTAGTGGACTGTTTTTCTGGACCGCAGAATCTGGCCCAGAATTATATCTCTAAATTGGGCCGCATAAATGACCACAATGGAGGCCGAATTAGCATTGGATCCTGAAGAGTGATTTGTTCCTCTATATGTCTTCTAACATCCCACGAAATTTGGGATTCATTGGGACTGTATGGTGGTCCCCACAGTCTCATCAGTGGGTTGGTGTCCAATCTGACTTCTCCAGAATTGTTTCATTCCATCACAAAATATCCTCATCTTCTTCCATGAATTCTTCATTGATCCCTGAATAAAACATGTTCATATTGAAGTGCAGATCAATTTCCAAAAATATCAAATTAAAATATGTATAATTAGATTCCTTAAAATCTGATGAATCATTGGGTACTTTAAATGATGTTAAAAAATGTACCACATAATAGTGCATTTTAAGAAAGTATTACAATCATAATGTGAAATGATGTTTAAAGTGTAAAATGCACTAAAATGGTGTTTATGAATAATAAATAACATGAATATTACATATATTAACAATGAATATTAGCCTCATTTAGTGGCTAATCAAACCCCATTTAGCATCTTTCTTCCCCTTCACTATTGCATCTCTACTGGAGTAGTTCCCTAGGTGACTCCCTATCCTTATCCTTTTATTTGTGGCATCCTCCCTTTCATTCTTAGTGTTTATTTAAGTTCATTACTTCATTTCTATTAATTCCCCCACTATTCTTATTCATTACTCTTTCTCTTACCCAATGATGATCTTGGTGCCATAGGGTTTGGTGGTAATCAATTTGTTATTTTTCTTTTTAAGGTTCTTCAATATTCCCAAATAGTAATTCTTTCCTTGTAAGGGCGGATAGCTCCATGCTTTGGGGAAATGATGATTTGAGGTAGGTTTCCCCTTTTGTTAGCATTTAAATTTGGGAACCACGATTTCTCTCTTATTTAATCTCCCGTTTTGATTTCTAAAGATAATATTAAATATGTTTTGAGGAATATTTAAAATACAAGATAGGATTATACTTCGTTTTCATTGATTGAAAATGTGTTTACCTTTTTAGATTATTAGCTCAAATCTTTTTTTATTTAACTGTGCACATCAGATGTTTGATATAAAGCTTGAATGGCCTTTATTAATGAGTTTTGGTATTTCAAATGGTGTTTTGGCCTCCAAATTGGTTTCCAAATGTTTCTTTGAATTTTCATGATGTGCTTGGTTATAAAATATAGTATCTAAATAATTTTTGGGAGGATCGATTGGCAAATTGAAAGAGGATTATCTTGAAGAAAATTCCCTTAGAATATGCCCGTAGTATGGTTTTTTCAAATGGATGAGGGTACCCCTGATATAGGACACATTTATTATATTGTTGGCTTTGTGAGTAAGGGGATGTTCCTAATAGGGGTGTTGGAGGGTGAGTCTCTGTTTATGGTTCATGCTTCATGTATTTGGGTATGTGTATATAGTTATATTTAAATCATTATTTGTTAATGATTATTGGTATACCACAATTTTATATACATCATGGGAATCCAAGAGTATCTAGTAGAATTTTTGAAAAATAATGATGCACTAGCATAGGATCATGCTCTTATTGGTGACCCTTGGATTACACACTACTTTGGGAGTTTTCTCCTATATTAGGTCAGCTAGGTTATGACCGCGCATCAAGTTGGTTGGATTGCATCAATAGTGTCGATATAATGGATCATATTTTAGTATGTTCTAGACTTTCCCCATAGCTCTTAGTTATTCCCATGATCATTGGTACTTGGCTTCATTATATGGATTATGTTTACCTTATTTCTATGATAGTTGTTGTCTATGTTTCCCTAATTTCATTGTGACACTATTATTATTACTTTAATAATTATTATTATTATTATTATTATTATTATTATTATTATCACTGTAAATTATTCATTATTACAAGGAACCAGTGTTTTCATTTTAAACTAATGGTTAAGTAATTATAGAATGATTTTATAACTATCATTACTATCTCATACACAATGGTATTTTAAAGGATGGTTTTCCTAGAAATGCCTTAAATTCATGTTTTAAATGGAACTATTTTAAGGCAACAAGGATAATGAATTGTGACTGATTTTGTTACTAAAAAAAGAAAACATATATTTGTAATTATATTTTCAAACTATTCTAAATTAGATATTTTTTTAAAGGATATACATGGGGTGTGGTTTCTTTAGCATGCCCACTAATTTTTTTGCTCATGCCAATCTATTTATTTTCGTTCCATGTTCTTGTTCGGGTTTATCCATGATCATTGTGGAGTGATGATGGTTTGGGGAAGGATGGTGGCAATAGGGTCATGTGGAGATTGCAATGGGTATTGGGTTTTAGATTTGTTCTGGTGTCATATTAGGCAAGACGACCCCTCTAGTATCTATTTCTATTTTAGTTGTATGATTGTCTTGGTTTTGGATGTTCATTTATTTGTTATACACTAGTTTGTTTTTCATTTGATGTAAAATCATTTTGTTCTAATAGCACAATGATCGTTGATGTACGGAATGGCCATGTCTTATTTCCATGGGAATTTTTTTTCTAATTCTACTTATTGTAAAAATTTATTCTCATAAGTTTATATTTGATGCTCTGGAACTATTTTTTTCCCAAGGAGATCAGGAACACACCTCATGTATGTCACAAGTTGGCTCAGGTTCTTGGTTTAGAGGTTTACTGGAGTCGATTTGTGACACTCCTTCATGGATATCTTAGTGTTTTTCAAATTTAATTTTCTATTCTTAAACCCTTTATTCGTATCAAATCCTTGGGATGAGAGTAATTATTTTGGAAATCTCCTATTAGCATCAATTTTTTTTCTAGAATAGTGTTGTTTATCCCAATATTGAGAATATGGACACACTTCATCCTCATTTAGATAACATCAAACCCATGGGATTAATGATATGGATAAATACACTCCTATAAATGAAATCTCTTCACATCGAACATGAGAATTTCATTACTATCGAGAGTTTTCATGATTTCCATAGATCTATTCAATCAAAAGATGTCATAAATAATGAACAAAATCATATCCTTATGAAAATGCATTGAACCATTGTGATACAATTCGATCGAACAGTTTTCTATTATACTCACATAATATAACTATGGCCTAAATTTACACCAAGTGTTAAGACCCATGTGAGAATGGACCACTATTGGTGTAAGAACCCGGAGCTTCTTTTCAGGTATGAGTTTTCTTTTCTAGTGTTTTTAATAAAAAAAATGGAGAATTTGAAAATTTAAGGAGTACATGTCGTGTACTTTGAAGTACATGTCGTGTACCCGGTTGCCACGGGTGACCGTGTATTGGTCGTGTAACGGCATAGTACATGGTCGTGCGGGGTGACCTGGAGACCGCCTAAAGCGGGGCTCAAAAAAGGCATATACACGTCGTGTACTTTTCTTTTTAATTGTTATATTGGACCAGGGTCACGTCTCGTTCATAGAAAACCCTTCTTCTCAGCCCGTCTCGTCCAGGAGCGACCGAAGCCGACGATTCTTCTCCGAGCCCCTGACCCGCCGCCCGTTCTCCGAATCAGCCGTCGTCGATTACGTTGGAATCGCCACGGTGAGTTCTTCCTTCTTCTAGAGCCTCTTCTCTTGATTTCTCCCCTTTCGTGAGATATCCATGGTTGAGCGTTTTTGACGTTTTTGTAGATCTACGACGTTCTTGGTCGAATCAAAGGTTGTAATTCAACTATATCGATCGTACAACGCCGAGGTAGGTGGTTTGTGTCTTTCTGTAGTTAGTCTTTGAATATTATGTGCAAAAGTGTTCGATACCCTAGAACGGGGTATTGCGTGTTTAGGGATTTTAGCCCTGTTAATGTCTGTTATGCCTTGTGTGCCTGAGTAGAGGTTGTTTGATTGTGAATAGGGTTATTTATCATGCTATGGATGTATTGCCCATGTTTGTTTTGATATTGACCATTTGGTCTAGCTTTGCAGGTTAGGCTGCTTGTTTTCTATGCCTGGTGTTGTTAGGATGGAGTGATATTATCTAATGTTGTTATATATTTGTAGTTGTTTAGCCAAGTAGTTCTTGAAAGATGTTAGTCACATAGTTCTTAAGGTTTACTTTGACTGTTGAACATCGTTGTGCACGATTGACTTACACAGGGCTGTGGGAACCTGGTGTAGTAGGCCATAAGAGGAATGGACGCTGAGGGCTTCTCTAGAGTGTCTGTTTACTTTTACGTTGCGAGATCATAGGAGGGATGGACTTTGTGCTCCCTTAGAGTGTCTATAGTTCCACGTTGCGAGACCACATGGTGGAATTGGACGTTGAGTGATTCCTCAGAATGTTTATAGTTACCGATACGAGACCACATGGGGAATAGACGGTGAGTGCTTCCTTAGAGAGTCTTTGCTAAAGCTGAACTATAGGGGTTAGACTGTGAGTATTTCTCAAAGGGTTGTTTGTGTTTGATTGGTTGAACCAGAGGAGTTAGGCTTTGAGTACTTCTCAGAGAGTTGCTTATTTTTGATTAGCTGCTTACTTGATATATGAAAATGAATACAATTGAAACTGTATGATTGTTTACTTTTGAGTACTTTCTTGTTTACTGCTTCATTTTGCTTATTGTCTGCCATATATATTCACCGATTGTTAGGCACAGATCTTTGAGTGGTTGCCTACTGGGATTCGTCTCACATCCTGTTTGAATCATGTTTTGGGGCTCAAACGGATTATATTGCTACAGGTATAGATAAAGGCAAGCGCCCTTCTACGCCAGGTACTTGACTGCTGTGGAGCTGAAGAGCATGAGACCAAGCTGAGGCTTGTGATGCTGATGGAATTTATTTGTTTTCTTGGTACTTTGGTTTAGTACTGTATTCCAGCATTGTGACTTTTTTAATTGGTTTCCTAGACATGTATCATGCATCATTTATCTATGTGCTTCAGTTGTTTATTACCATCAGTCTTCCGCTGTTTACTTATTGCATGTTATGACTGCTTTCGCTATTGTTATCTGTTTATTTTCACTGCATTACTCTATCAATAAGGGCATAGTTTCCCCACTATCGCACTCAAGGTTCTCACTGCTAGTCAGCAGCCTCTGGCATTAAGAGAAATGCGTTTGAAGCCATGTGACCAACCAGATACATGACACCTCTGGGCAGCACCCGAAACCGGGACGTTACAATTGGAATGTGTGAATGAGTGGTTACCAAAACACCAACTCTCAAAATTACTTTTCCATCAATAATTTTTTTTGCACGGAATGTCGTTGGACTGATACAAATTAATTATTTATAACCCTACTTAAAACTAAATTGGTCACGAGCAGAGGTCGATCCATAGAGAAGCACTCATAGATGTTTGTTTGTGTGTAACCAAAGTAACAAACTAAATAAAACAAAATAAAATAAGAAGTTAGTAATGAAAATGGTTTTAGTGATTAAACAGTGATGAGGGTGATGTATTTGTGTGAGTGCAATTTTCTTGGTTAGGCATGCCAACAGGATAAAAATCAAACATAAGGCAGTGAGAATAATTAGTTGATAAATTATGGGAAATCAGTTGGGAGGCTTTCATAAAGATTTTCCCTCATTTATGCATTTGAACTTAACTACCTGGAACTGATTTCAAGAGGATGATTGGATATTTCACCAGGTCAACCTGTGAACGAATGATTCTTACAGTTTTTTCCAACCGCAGAAGTCACTCAATCACTGAATGAAAAAACAGTAATCACTAAGTTCAATTTGTCGGTTGAACTCAATGTGATACTCCTCTCGAGCATGACCTACTTTTCAAAAAAAAATCATAAGATGGAAAAACAATTTGAAATGAAGTTCGACCAAGATCACTTTTCACTAATACTTTATGATTTTCAAAAATGATTGTCTAAAAAGAATTAGAGAGAAGCATTAGATAAATGCATGAATGAAGTATAAATGATTAACCAACATAACCTACTCCCCCAAAGGTGTTTAGAAGAAGAACACTACTTCATTAAACTTATTCAAAAATTACATTATAGTGAAATTCATGAAAAAAGGAATAAGAAATAGATGAAAAGAGATAAGTCTTCTCAGATCTCGTAGCTCCTCCAACTCAGCCCAGTGATCACCAGTAGCTCTGGATCTGAAATCTCCGTTCTTTGAACATCCTCCTGGGTTTCTTCTTGTCTCTCTTCCGGGGGTCTTGGGAATACCCTTTCCTTTCTAGACTCTTCTTCTGAAAAAATCACCCAATCCCACAACAATCCCCCCTCAATATCACAATTATTGTTCCAAAAGAATCTCTCGCTTCCACCAAACATGTCTTGTCACTAGCCCCCAACTGAATGCACTCCTGTGCACATGAACATGTCTCCAAACTTTCAACATATTCAAGAATCTTTCAACATATCTCTAAGAACACTCCGATCAAGGGTGAACTTCTTCTGCTGCACAGATTTCCCCTCTCATCACCAAATTCTAATTTAGAATTTTGGGGCACCGCGTCAAAATAAAATCATCACAGGAAAAGGTCTTCTTCCTCAAGCTTAAATAATCATGTGACTGTCACATGAACTTTATTCTAATTTGGAAGGTAGTCTTGATTTCTTAAAGTTCCTTCCGCAAATTTCCTTACTACTTCATGAATCTGGAACTTTGAGGCTACATGCCATCTATCACAATTTTTACTCAATAGCAGCTCATCCTGAACTTGCATCACACAGATCTTCACATTTATGTGATTGAAAAAAAAAATCATACCTTCACTTCAAGCACAAATCTTTTACAGCTTCGAACTATCAATCATAATGATTGGAAATTCTTCATTAGGTCTGATGAAAACTTTAATGGAGCCCCCTGCAACAATCAAGGCTTCGTGGCTTAATCACCCCACAGATCACTTCGATTTGACCACCCCGATTTGAACTGGTGAAGCCCCTTCTAGTGCGAGTTTTATTTCCACAAGGCACCCGCAACCATGGGGGAAAATAGTTCCCCCATCATTGTCTTCAATCATTCACCTGCATACAGAAACCCACACGCAGCGCACACAATTCTTCAGCAAAAAACTAGTATAAATCTGGGCGGAGCCCGGCTCCATGGAACAAAACACCACTGAAACATTTCATCAAGCAAATCCTATGCGCAAATGCTCACCCCTAACCTCAAAGAGAAGCCATTAAAGATTCCCAAAGCATTAGTCGCCAGTCTTCATCATTAGATCAAACTACTCATCAGATCATCTTCAATCGGTCGGCGCACATTCTTCTGGAATGGCGTCTTCTTGTTTCATCATCCTCGCCAATCGTCTCGGAGAATCATGAATCCGCTCAGCGAGAACATCATTTTCGGCTCTCTGGTTCGCTAAAAGTGGAGCTCGACGTCAGAACAGTGGGATTCTTTTGCATGGGATCCAGTGGCTGTAGTCTTCTCCTCTCACGGTGAGCATGGAAATCCTCAACTACGGTGGAATGGTTTGACTTCGGATCATCCTCATCCAACATCAGTGGTGCGGCTTCGGAAATGTTCCATCTGTGTTGAGCATATCTTCTTCCGCAAGATCAATCGGTGAGGATGGCCTCATGTTGGTCAGGATCTAACTCCGGCTCGAGTTTCTTCAATTAGAAGCGGCACGGGCTAGGGTTTCCGGCACAGTGGATGGGTGGGCAGTTGCAGCGCCTGGGCCTGACTTGTCGCGGTAGCACAATTTTGAATGGTGGCAGACCCTGGCATTAGCTCGTCTCGAAATACAAGGGTTTTAAAATTAAATGTCATTTGAAAAATTCTATTCAATAAAAATTTATCAATTAATTAACGAATCTCCATTTAAAAATAAAATTTCCAGAAAAAAGTATAATAACAGATAATTAACTTAAAAGAAAAAATCAATTAAAAAGAATTCACCAAGATCCTAAAAATGATTGTTCTCATAAAATTGGGAAAAAAAGACTTATGAACATTTCAACAATTTAAACACAAAAAAAAATCAATGAATGCAAAGAACATTCTCAATTGACCATCAATTGACAATTCTCCATCAAAAACACGATTTTTGCATTAAAAATACCATTAATTACCTAAATTTTTTTGGAAATGTGTTTCCAAAGCACACGTATCAAACTCTCCCACACATAAATGTTTTTTCCCCTCAAACAATTCCACATTTTCCTCTTTGTAAATCAGACTAGGGTTTTTTTACAATCTGGTCAAAATAAAGCATGTTAAGACATTTTTTTACATGTACAGAGGAACAAAATTATATGGTGGGTTGGGATTTCCAAATATTGATCACAATAGGTCTTGCCTAAATTCAAATACACAGGGAAAATCAAGGGAACACGAATTCATTCATAATTGAAAATGTCATGCATCCCACGTGAAGTCACACACTGCCCTACTTCAATTCTAATTCAAGTTTCAATTCTAAGAGTAAAGATATGCTAAATTTAACTGGAAATAAAACCTTATCAAGAGGCACCTTCAATTATTACGCTCTTCAAGGTTCCAAAAAAATCAAAGATCAAACACTCACTTCATTGATACAACTCAAATAATTTTCTTATAAGTCAATTGTCTACTCCTACATTTTTGTTCAACATTCCCCACACCTAAATGATCTAATTTTTTATAAGACCCTATATTTGAATTTTTTCTAGCGATGAATTTGTGCATAGCATTGTGAAAAGAACTTATTGAAGATAAAATTGGCTTCATTCACGAAACATACTTGGTGCCTGTGTCTCGAAGACTCTCTAGGGGATTCCAATTTCCCATCTTACTCCAGATTCAAAGGACTTATATGATTATCATTTAAGTTGGACCCCTAAGGTGTTTTGTCCAAAAAGTATGTGTCACCTAGGTTCGATTTCAAATTTATAGATTCCCCAAGTCATGATCATAATTCCACAAGATACATCCTTTTTTAACTCCATTCCTCAGTTCCTAAATGTAACATTCATAAAAACCGTATGTTACATCACACAGTAATCATACACCCCAAAAATTTCAAAATCAATACAAACGTTAGTAACTAATATATTATTATCCACTATGAAGGAAGCATTAAGGTGCAAATTGAGACCTAAATACCCTCAGGGGTTGAATGATTTTGAATTTTTTTGACCATTTATTGAAATTAATAAAGGGGATTTTGATGTGTCCAGTCATTAAACCACTGAATAACACAAAAACGACCACCACATAAAACTCAACATTGTCCCCAATGTTGAATCAAAATGTAGGATAAAGTTTTATTCATAACAGATTGATAATTAAATAGTAAACAAATGTTGGAGGGGTGACAAGAAGGTTCAAAAATAAACTTTCCACATTTCAACATCAGATTTCAAAAGTATGTTTTTTTAAAGTTCATGATTTTTATTATAATGCTCAGATAAAAGAATTTTTAGATTAGTTCAAATACTAGGTTGATGAATAATGTTTCATCATGTATCATTTTGAATCTAAAGGCATTGTAAGGGTGCAATCCAGGTTTTAAATATAGCTTAGCTTAATTTTCAACTCAGTTGAAATAATTATGGTAACTCCCATAGAAGATATCATATTCATAATTTTGTAAAGATTTGGGTGAAATTCCCCCACACATTGTTCACAGAAGAATGAAATAATAGATGACCAGGGTATTGAAATGGGAAAAAAATCAACACTTCCCTGATTGTGGGAGCTTTGATCATTTTAGTTGATTCATAAATTCCTCCTATATATCCCTATGTGAATTCATCTGGTTGGTCCTTTTGATTTCCAACATGGATAAGAAAATAGAAATAAGCATCAATATTTGAAAGTATAAGAATAATTTCAACTAAATAATGATTAAAAGATGTTTTATTGAGAAGATCCAGTGTATTTTTCCCTTAGACTTGAAAAATAATTGAAATTCCCCATAAAGCATAAATGAGCTGATCACCTAGAGCAATATTACAAGGGACTACATACTGGAGAATCAATTGCAGGGGATCTTTATTAAACTAGATAAATAAAAAAGAAAAAAAGACAAGAACCTTGAGTTAGTTCCCATGAGACACTGAATTTATAGTCCTCAGTTAGACATGAGTCACATTCATCTTTCAAGAAGGGAGATTGTAACAAAGCCCATTGCTTTCCCTCAATGAAGTGTTTGATTCTATAATCATTGAAAAAAATGGCTTGTTATCCTCTCCAATAAGCTCTACAACCCCATTAACTATAACTCTGAGAATGGTGAAGGGTCTCAACCACTTATTTTTGAGTATAGTAGGAAAAAGTTTTAGCCTATATTTGAATATGAGGACCCTTTGACCAACCTTGAAATATCAATTCTGGATGATTATGTCATGAAATGATTTTTTTCCCTTTATGAATTTCATCATTTTCATATGATTTCCTCTTAATTTCGTTCATTTAACTCAACTCAAGAAGCATTCTCTCTACAGCAAACTTGAAGTCAAAATTTAGGGCATTCACTACCTAAAATTAATTTTGATGTGGTTCCACAGGAAGATTAAAAGACTTTCCAAAGAGAAGACTGTAAGGAGATATCCCTATGAGTGTATTATAGGCAGTTCTGTAATCCCATAGAGATTCATCAAACATAACGGTCCAATCCTTTCTTAGGATAGAAACATTCTTTTACAATATTTGATTGAGCTCCATGTGATATACTTTAGCCTACCCCTTGGATTGTGGGTGGTAGGTTGTACTAATTCAGTGTGAACACTCATACTTATCTATTAAATTATTGAACTTATAATTCATGAAATGGGTTTCAATGTCTATAATGAATTCCTTGGGAATTCCATGCCTCAAAATGATGTTCTTCTTGTTGAATAGAACCACACTAGTAGCAAGATTGTTGGGAAGAGCCAATGCCTTAACCCACATACACACATAGTCCACATCCATAATAATATATTCTTTTATATAAGAGGATGGGAAAGGTACCATGAAATCCAAATCCCACACATCAAAAAGATCAACCTCCAATGTTCCTTTTTGTTGAATCTTCTAAATTATTTCTACATTTCCAAGCCTCTAACACTTTTCACAACAAATCACTATACTACTTGCATCCTTGAATAATGCTGGCCAATATAACCTAGCCTGTAAATTTTTTCAATAAGTTATTTATCATCCATAGCGTGCACCCCTAGGTGATGAATATCATTTCTCAAGTATGGGGAGAATTTCCTCCTCAACTAAACATCTCCTAAAAATACCATCACCATATGTTTTAAAAAGGACAGGTTCATCACTGAAGTAGTATTTCAACTTAGATATAAACCTCATCCATTTGTTCTATGAAGTTCCCTTGTCCATAACACTAAAATCAAGAAAATTAGTATAATATAAAAACCAATTAAATTTCCTCATAGATGCTACAAACATTTCTTCATTAGGGAATGAGGTGTTAATATCCCTTGGTTCATTAATTTGGGTTTCGGGAAACCTAATTTTTTTTTCTACAACCACATTCTCACCCCTTTTTATCTTTGATTTTTTATCAAACTCCTAAAACTAAAGATTCCAACTCATGATCCTTGGATTTGAGTCTTTATTAGTCATAAAGTTCTTAAGGGTTGAATGATCAGTGAAAATAACAACCTTGTACCCCATCAAGTATTATCTGAAATTTTTAAGAGAAAATAACACAATATCCAACTCCTTTTCTACACTGGAATAATTTTTCTAGGAATCATATGGAAGCTTGATAGCATAATAAAATACATGCAGTTGATGATCCTTCTTCTTCCCCAAAATAGGTCCAAAAAATTATAATCACTGGCATCACAAATCACCTCAAGGGAACATCCATCTAGGGACAATGATCACTGGTGAATTTATGTGTTTTTCTTTAAGAAATTTAAAGAAATATAGGAATTTATCATCAAACACAATATATGTCTTAAAAATATGAGAACATAAAGGCATTGTGATCTTGGAAAAATATTTAATTAATATTCGGTAAAAATTAAAATGTCCCAAGAAACATCTAATTCCTTTGACATTCTCAGGTGGTGGAAGTTTTTAAATCACCTCAAATTTTACAATGTCAACCTCAATTCCCTTCTTAGAAACCTTGTGACCTATAAAATTTCATTCAGTAGACACAAACTAACACTTTTCCCAATTTAAAACATGGGTTTTCTCCTGAAATCATTCAAAAACCATTTACAAATATTCATGTATGATTTAAAAATCACTTCCAATAAATGAATAATCATCCATGAAAAAATCAGTTAACCATTCAATCATATCTGATAAAATTTCCATCAAGAATATCTGAAAAGTGGTTGGAGCACTACACAATCAAAATGGAATTCATTGGTCTGTAAATGTCATAAATTAACAAGTCAAGGTGGTTCCATCCTGATCATCAGGAGAAATGGAAATCTAGTTGCAACCAGAATAACCATCAGGGATGAAAAAATACTCATTACCACCCAAACTATCTAGAATTTAGTTTAAAATGGCATTGGGAAATGGTCCTTCCTAGTTTAAGCATTTATGTTTCTATATTCTATATAAACCCTCCATTTTTTCACAATGTTGGTTTGAATTTTTGCATTCTTTTCATTTGTTATGACAATCACTCCACTCCTCTTAGTAACTACTAGGATTGGACTTAACCATGGACTTTCTAAAATGGTAAATATTATTCTAGAAATAAGAAACCAAAAAATTTCTTATTAGATCAATTATTTAATGTTTAGGTTAATCCTTTTTTTTTCTTCCAATAATGGTTTAAAATTAGGTTATAGGGGGATTTTATGCATGCAGTATGATAGAATTATACCTATAATATCAGAATGAAATACTTGAACATCCTCAGGACACCCAATAGTTATTTCTCAAAACCACCTTCCAATTTGGATGATACTATGAATGGTAAAGTTGATCACTCTCCTAAAAAGGAATATTTCAAATTGGTCATTAGGGGATTGAGCTCCAGATTGGGTGGTTTTTGGCATGAGGGAAAAACATGTGCCTAGGAGGTTTAAGGTCCTCATGATTCCTTTCAATGAAGGAAGCATATAAATATTCTTCTTCATCGCTATTGTTTCTAGAAAAGTGTTATTCATAAGAAAAATATTTGAGTTAGATCAGGATGTGTTCAAAGGAAAACTCATCTAGGTGTTCCAATAGTCCCACCTTAAAGTCATTTAATGGATCATTCTCTTTGTAAGATATAATATCAATGTATAATTCATAAGGAATCACTGATTGACCATTTATTTCTTTTAGAATTCCAAAAACTCCCCTTCCACAAAATTAATAGATTCTTAAAATCTGAAAATCTCATATCTAGAACACATTTTGTCTTAGGTGGGGTCATTAATTTTTTTGAAAACTTTGAATTCCACTTTATGCTCATCCATATTATAAATTAATTTCCCATTTGAAACATCAATAGAATCCCCCTTATAGCTAGAAAGGGCCTACCAATAATTATAGGTACCTCTCAATCATATTTCATATCCAATATCAAAAAATCAACCAACAAAAAGATATTTTCCTACTCCCAATAACTAGTCATCCACTTGACCAAATGGGTGAGTAATGGATTGATCTAGATGTTGTCAAATGATAGTTATGGTTTGTGGTACTCCTAACCTCAACTACTAAAATAAGTACAATAGAATTAGATTGGTTATTTATCTAAGATCATGTATACAATTAAATTGTCCACCTCCATATCCAATGGTACAATAGATTATGAATCTCCTAATACCATGACGTTTGAGAAGTATCCTATTCTGTAAGATAACACACTACTCCTCTGTGAGGTTGTATGTATAAAATTATTCCATTTTTTTCATGTTTGAATATATTTTCTTGAGTTATTTTAAATAATATGTGATTTGAATTGAGGCCTCAAGGAAGGGATAATAATTGTTATATTTTTTAACAACCTTGAGAAATTTTAATTGTTCAAAATCCAATTTTTCTTTTTATATTCTTAGAGGAAAATGAATGATTAGAGAAAATTTAACAAAAATTTTAGGCATCACTTAAACTTATTCTTCAATGTTTTTCTTACCCTTATCTTTTTTTTGTATTTCAAGGAAATTTCTTATTGTTTTTAGTTGGAACAACATGATTTATAGTATTTTTCATGTTGGTGTCCAATGTTACAGATTCAACATTTTATAGATTTTAATTTCAAAATTAATCACATTTTTCTTTTTGAGTATAATTGGGTACTTACCTAGATTCTTGTTGGGTTTTAAGAAAACTTCTAGTTGTCATATCCATGGAATTTGCTCTGGGGTTCACTTAAGTGGCCTTGGAAGATTACACTTGTCTCAACGACCAACATCTTCAGCTAACTTCACCATTTTTATTTCTATATTCTTCATACTAGTACCATTTTTACTTAATAAAAATAATTTTTGGACTTATTTTCATAAACCCTACCAATCAGATATTGGAAAATAACCCTTACTTCCTCTTTGCAGTTAATGGATTTAGCCATTGGTTGGGGTTGGAATTGATATTAGGGTTGTTCCTGAAAGCCAAGGGGAGCATCAGGTCTAATCACCCCTACTATTTCCAAAAGATATTTTTATGGTTTTTATACCACTAATTATAGGTAATTGAGAAGGGTTCATCCCTAGGATGCATCCTATGACCATACCTATAAAAATTGGCATCTTCAGAAGCTTGGGAAGGTATATAAAATTTGGGGTAATAGTTTTGTGAATGCTAAAACATGCCACAGTTGTTCCATTTCTCCGTATAATTGGTTTAAGTATATTTATAGAAAATTACATTAGATTTTGATTCATCTTTTGGAACATGATTGGGTTATTTTCTTACAATGGTTCTTCTTTTAGATAATTTTTTTGTGAGTTTTGTTCCAATGTGTGAAAAATTTATTTCAACTATTCGGTGATTCTATCCCTAAAGTCCCCATTAGTATATTGGTTCACTAATATTTTTTGGTAAGGGGTGAAGTTGTTTTTGAAAGTTTCTATGAGAAATTGGAGAGTTCATTGGTGGTTTGTACATTATCTAATTAATCCCTTAAATCTATCCCAATATCCATGGAATAGTTCTACCTCATCTTATAAAAAACTAGTGATTTTGTACCAAATTTATGATATCATTATCCAAGGGTAAAATTTCATGGTTAAAGTATTATAAAACTGATCCCAAGTGTCAAACATTTATTCTCCCTACTGTTGAAACCATGACCTAGCATTACCTTTGTGGGAAAATGGGAATACTCTAAATCTTAGTTCTTCCTCGCTCTGGAATCTTAGTGGCAGATGTTGAAAATTATAGTATAAGCTTTGAATGAAGTCAAGAGAGTCTTCACCAGACATTCCATTGAAGGTAGGTATCAGGGAAAACATGGATTATTTCATTTCATAATTCCTATACATTTTTTAAATACTAATGAAAGAAAGATTATTATAAATATCATGTAACAATAATTTTATCAGACTATACCTCTCTATCATATCATTCCCTGGTGGAATGACATTACCAAGGGGTTGATTATTCTGATTCCCAGCTTCTTTATTATCTTCCATTTTAATTTTCTGTTTTTTCTTCTTAAAACCCCTATGGTGTCTCTCAATTTTTTAATAATGGGTTCTGGTCTTCCAATCGACCATATAGTTTTCAATCACTACAAACTTTAATAGTTTTTTTTTTGTGAATTTTTCTTTTTATATTGTTTTTAAAATTATATATATTATTTTTTGTTTGTTTTTTTACTTGGACACACATTCCTTCCTCGGAAATGGTTCTAATATTTTTCAAAAAAATTCATTCGACTCATGAAAATTAATTATTTATAGCTCTACTTAAATCTAATTTAGTGATGAACAGATGCCAATCCAAAGGAAAGGAATCACATATGCATGCTTCTCTGTAACCGACATAACAAAATAAAATAAAAAAATGAAAAAAGAGGGGAATGAAAATGGTTTTGGTGATGAAACAGTGATGAGAGTAATGGATTTTTGTGGGTGCAATTTTCATGGTTAGGAAATCCAACATGAGCAGCAACAAATATAAGGTAGCGAGTGTAACACCCCGACCCCAGAATCTAAGAGCCGGTGCATTATTTTAATACATTGGCATGATTACAAGGAATCAAGTTCCAAAGGGCCGATCAATTTAGTAGTCTTGGAAACAAGATAGATACACAAGTTCAACATTACAACTTGAAAAGAAAAACAACACTAATTTATTCCATTAGAAACATCCAAGCTTCTTAGATTATTCCTGCAAGTCACTCATAACTAACTTATAAATATCCTGGGAAAATGAAACCTACGAAAGGGGTGAGCTCAAATGCTTAGTAAGAGTAAGCAATACAACATAAGATAACATAAACATTAGGCATGGTGAATAATTGAAAACACATGCCTTTACAAATAATTAACATGAACACTTTATGGCAGGAATATGAGCTGAGTAAATAATGTCATAATAAAAAATAGTCATGGGTATTCTACTAGTCGAATAACCACATGAAATATTAATAGATAATATCATAATGATAGAATACATAATTTCGGACATCATAACCACATAGTCACGACCTCGTTCCAAGACTACAAATAATATTTTGTCCAGGCCTTGTGCCAAGACACTAGTTTGTCTCATGAGACCTACCGATGCATCGAGGATCTATAGAGGGCTCCACCCGTCACTTACAAAGTCCAATGCATTCCTCATATGAAAAGTTTTAAACATAACATAAACATTTGTATTAAAACTAGCATATGAAATGTCAATACTTTATCCATAAACCATGAATGGTATAAAAATAACACATCCACAGTCAAACATATCACAAAACCTTCAATAAAGTATGGAATATTTGTATCATAATAAATCAACCTCGATCAAGAATAATATCCCATAAAGGATTTTGACATAGTTGAAAGTGATTAGTAAAAATCTTTGAGAGAAATATCCTTTTTTTATAAAAACATTTAAAAGTATCACTATTTATCAAGAAGCTATTTAAAATATATTTTTGAATCAAAGTGTCCCATAGAACTTTGAAACTTTTAAAAGGAATTTAAATTTTAAAACATTAATGTCCATATAAATAAAACCCTAAAACCATTTTTAAAACATGGACATTAATGAGAAATATTTAGAAGAATAAATTTTTAAAACATTTAAAATGGTATTTTAGTTAGTGTTCCCAACCAAATGAGAGACGTTTGAATAAAAATAATTGAGGTAATCAAAACTTTATAATATCATGAGAATAAAGGGATTCATGATATACTATGTCAATGTACAGTATATATACCAAACAAACGTGAGTTGATGCACAACAACAAAGAAGACTCAATGGAATGTAAGTTGAGATGAAATCCATTATAAAGACTGTATCCTTAGGTAAAGGATAAATTAATGAAATAATTATGTGTGAAAAATATAAATACACTCAATATGATTGAATATTCAGTGTAAATCAATCATAGTACATTCACACATATTCTTGTAAAAACAACACCAATGAATTGGATGTTCAACTCAATGAATGAAGATTGAGTTAAAATTGCTCTTATCAAGTTCGTATCGATGACTTGAGAATTTATAAATGGAGTGATTATGTGTATCAAAAGTATATCCATATAAAGTTGAGTGGAAATTACTATACAAATAATAAATAGTGATTCCACACATAATCATGGAGTAAAATAATCAATGAAGTATGTGTAAAGCCCAATGAGTGGAAATTGGAATTTGAAATTCCCTTACCGATTTGGTAACTTACGAAACATACACCCCATGAAAGAAGTATCATACAATGAAGATGTAAATAACCATAAATTAAATTATATTACACAAATAATACAATCATGGATAGTAAATACACCACACAAAAGGAAATAGTGGCAATATAACATGAATCTCATGGGAATAAGAAGTGAGATGAAAACCCCTTACCATGTTGTAATCAATCGAGTCGTATGAACAAAAGTTAAAAAACACTAAATGAATCACAAAATAAAATGAATATAAAGTGAATTATGATAATATATATCAAATGGCGGTGCACAATACATCACATGCAATAAATAATTGGAGAAAAATGGAAATCTCATAGAATTAAAAGTGAGATAAGAAACCCCTTACCTGAAATCCGACTTGTCTTGTATGTTCCTTGTTCTTCCTGAATACTAAACTTAAGTTAATTTATACATGATTATGAATTTTTTTCAATTTAATTATTACTTTTATTTCACTTATTACCTTTCTATAACAATTAGTTAATTATTTGAGTTTATATTGGATATTTAATCGATGTTCAGAACTTGAGTAAAAATGAACTAGTTATAATTACAATTTGTTCATGTGGTCAAAATTAAATTATCTACATAATGATATAAATGATTTATATATCATATATATATATTATATATCCAGTATATATATGTATTTATAACAGTACATTACATTTGGAGATAAGAAATGAAATGCACCGTTCATGGAGACAGTAAGCCGTACGTACGCATGAATGCTACTTTCATTTCTATTTTGTATTTTAATGGAATTAAAACATAATGATACATAGGTATATTATAATTCCAGTATAATATAATATATAATATAATTAACTCCATCCTTTATACATCCCACATAAGGCATTAACGAGTCATATCACTTTGAGGGAGCGGTAGTCCACACTTCCTCAAATGAAATTATCGCGTTTACCCATAATGGAAACCATAAAGGTATGATATAAATGGAAAATACAGAAGCATAAAGAAAATATAAACATAATATATATCATATATAAATATAGTTTCATCTTAATGTCCACCATGAGAGGCGGTAGGATATAATTGAATAATCATCGTTTCGTGAGGCGTTAGTTTTCCATCCACATAAACAGTGTGTTCTTTACCCATTAGATGGAGGTGTGTATAAGTGTAGTTTTAATCATTATCATAACAACATCCTAGTATATTTATGATACTGGTGTTTTTATAAAATAAAGGAATAAAAAGATTTTAGGGGTTGAAGAATTAAAATAAAATAAAAGAAGTTAAGAGAATCCATTACCTTTAATTTATGTAACTCCCTTTAGTTTGAACCAAAATGACTTTTTGAAGTGAATTATGCCTAAAGTAATGCTTCTAGGTGAAAGAGAGGTATCTTGAGAGATTATTTGGGTAGGGTTTGGACGATCCAAGGGGCTTGAGAGGTGTAAGGAATGGGTTAGAAGTGGTATCCTTTCATAAGGGAGAGGAGGGGCTCTTTTGGAAAGTTTGAAAATGTTATTTTATTATAAACTTATATTCAGTTTTAAAAGGTCCAAAACTCATTAAAGTCAAATATAAGACGACTAATGTTCGAAATAAAATCATCCAATAAGAATTGGACAGGTTTTTGATATTTTATTAATATTAATAATCTTATTTATTTAAATCATTTATTAATGAGGTGAATACTGCATCATTATTGTGTCATAAATAATTTAATTTATTTGATGTCTAAAAATTATAAAAAGAATACCATAATGTAGGAAATATATTTATCTTTACAATTAATATTTATAGTCTAAAATATGACTTATATAACCCCATATAAAAATTGATATACTAAAAGATATTTGTTAATGTCATTTTTGTCTTTACTTTAAGTTAATTAAAATAAAGTGTCATTATCACTCTTAAGTGGCTCCATGGGGTCCCAAAATCTACAAAAGTATGACCATGGTCGGATATGACTCATCCAATAAGGTTAGGATAAGTGTTAAGGTAATTTTGTATTATTGTAATATTTTTTTACCTTGAATTGTCCTATTTATCTTTAACCGCGGTAAATAAAAGTCAAAAGTTACTATTCACCAAAAATTATTTTCATCTTATTGAACCACATTTTACTTAATAATAACAACCATGTATGTCAAATTTTCAAAATTCAATTCACAGAAGCAGTAAAATTTCATTTAAATGAAAAAGTCAGTTTTTTAACTACTACTAAGTGGTTTTACTATTCATCAAAAATTGAAGTTTTTTAGAAAAATACCAAAAATTCAGCCTAAACTATATTTGATATTCCAAATTCAAAAATAATTTCTATTTTACCAAATTCAAAACATAGAAGTTTCATTAATTAATTTAAAATTAATTCCTGTTGTCAAAACAAATAGCGTGTTTTTAAGAAACAATAACTATCAAAATATTGACACTTGTTTATGTATAATTTCAAAGTGAAATTAATTCCAATGACCAACATTGGATTAAATGGTAAAAATATAATATAAATATACTTCCAAACCATTAAAATGTATAATTTAACACTATAAATTATTTTGATTAAAAAAGTTGTTTTCAATTAAAATTTAGTATTTTTCACTATTCACCCAAATATGAAAGTTATCAGAAAAACACCAAAAATTTATTGAAACTAAATTTTTATGTATAAATTCTAAATAAGAATTATATTTTGTAAAATTGAATATATAAAAGTTTCAAATATTATATTTAAAAAGGGTTCTCCATTAAAAGGCAGTAAAATTGCATTTTTTGAAAAATACTTCCTTTATCTGAAAAAAATGAATTTGTTCTTACATTATGTCTAAGAAACATATAATATGGATGTTAAAATTATATGGAATATATAAAATTCAAAATTCAGTTAATACTATTCATAACTGCTTTTGAACGGCTAGTTTGGCAAGTCGTCGTGCGCTCGAACTCGGTGTTGTGTGAGGTGCATGCTATTGAATTACTTTAAAGAGATAATGTACTATGAAACCTTGGGGTGTTGCAGTGAGAACAATTAATTAATAGATTAGTGAAAATTGGATAGCTGATTTTTATAAATATTTTCCCACATTGATGTATTTTAATTTCACTACCCAGACTAATTACAAGAGGCTGAACTAATTTTTCATCTAGTCAACCTATGAATGAATGATTCCTCCGGTTTTTTTCAACTGAAGAAGTCTCCCGATCACTGAATAAAAAAAATAAGTAATAACTAAGTCCAGTTTTTCAGTAGAACTTAGTGTTCTACTATCTCTATAACATAACTTACTTTTTAGAAAAATAATCAAATGGAAAAATTGTTTGAAATAATTTTCGATCAAGATCTATTTTCATTTATACTTTATGATTTGAAAAATTGACATTCTAAAACGAATTAGAGTGAAGTATTTTGTTAAATAAATGCATGAATGATGTAAAAGTGATTTACTAGTATAATCTATCCCCAAAAATGTGTTTAGCTAAATATTATCACTTCATTAAAAATATTCAAATATTTCAATACAGAGAAATTCATGAAGAAGAGAATAAGAAAGAGAAAATGAGATGAGTCTTTAATATTCCATAGCTCCTACTCTAATTAAGCCCAGTGATCTTTAGTAGATCCTGATCCAAAGTCTCTATTCCCTGAAAATCCTTCTGGTTTTCTACTTGTCTCTTGTCCTGGGGTCTTGGGCATAAACTTTTCTTTATGGGATATTCTTATAAAAAAAATCTTGTGCCAATCCCAACCTCAATCTCACATTTATTTTGGGAATGAATATTCCTCACTTCCACCTAGCATGTTTGTCACTATTCATCATCCTCGATGATGACTGATGCTAATGTAACGACCTGGAATTTTATAAATAACATTCCCCTTGTAATTTAATTAAATATCATATTATTTAATATAGTTATAGAAAAAACATGAACATATTTAGTTTTATTATATCCTATTTTATTTAAAATACCATTAAACATATTTACCATTGATAATATAGTCGTTGAATAGTGATCTTATTATTAGTATAAATATAGGGTTTTAAAAAATCCAATTAACACAGACAACGAAAGTGATGACCTCAACCAGTGGGATCATACCCTATAAAGCTCATTTATCAGATCTTCTGAGAGAGATATAATCACTAGGATTTTACCTTGACCAAGACCAATATGAGATCCAACAACTTAACCTCGAGAAAAACTGTTTACGAGAGAATTTCAAGCTCAACAAGATCATGACCCGAACCATATATGCTGAACCACCCCATGAAAATATCATCATCGCACACCTTACCCTTAAAGAGTTTGATGTTGTATTAAAGGTATATGCATCCATAACATAATAATATGATTATGTATATTGTATTTTCAATATAATAATGGTTATATTTACTTCTTACTGTTAATCTATAAATTATTTTGATTTTGATACATTAATATAGAAATTGTATTTTTGAGTAATATTAAAATTAAATTAAAGAACTTATTTTGATGGATTAATGGATTTTAGAAATAAATAATATTAAAATAAAATATTATTATTAAATATTTTTTATCTAATATAAATGATCATATAATTTTTATGAATTCAAATGCAACTTCTATAAGGATTCGAAAACAGTTATTGTCAAAAAACCCAACATTTCTCAATCAATATCGATTATTATTTTAAAAGTGATAATTAAAATATTTAGAAAATTATTTATATAAAATTAATATTACTTTCATAATCATAACATTGAAATTCACCAATATTTATTTTTCATAATTTTTTGAGATAGTCAAATTTTCGGGTAAAAATTAAATCTGGTATAAATATATGTTGTGTATTATGACACCATAATGACCAAAAAATGACGTAATAAATACTATAATGGGATTCCATGACCAAATATACATATTACCTTTTAAATAATGTAATATTAAGTTTATTTTATTAATTTTATAAAGTCTTTATTAATTCTCCTAAACCTATAATATATTTTAAGGTTTTAAAATCATTTATTTAAGAGTATGACTCAATTCCACGTTACCAAGGGTAATATTTTAATATGTTTTTCCCTTTTCCTTATAAAATAATGAAAAAAATATTATTTGAAAAAACCATGAGGTGGTTTTTGGTTTTGGTTATTTTATTATATAGAGTCCAAAATATACAGTTAAGAAATGATGAAGAATTCCCCAATAATTTCCTACATAAACCACCCCATGATCCCATTTCTCTTCCCCCGAAAACCTTGGATAACATAATTACTATACCCTAACCTCTTTAGAGTCCTCACATGGTTCCCCAATCTCTCAAGAGGCTCTTACCAGGCATTTGGAATCACCCTCTCAAGGTAAGGGATCCTATCCTTATTCCCTTTATTCATGTTTCTTCATAATATTTTGTATTTATCTCCAATTACTAATGATGAGATATGTTCTTAAATACCCCTTACTATCAATTTTATTTCTAAATGATGAGAGACCCATGAAACTTTCATTAATCCCATCCATGAACATTTATACATCCCCATTATGCTGCCGAAATTTCACCGGAATTTTCCATGCCAACAATTGTAAAGTGAATACCCATACCCACTTTCTATCAATGGTGTTCAACTTTATAATATTATACATATTTTATTGGTGAATTACATGTATGTATTCCACAATCCATTATTTTGGAACAAAATTTGATGATATGTGATACCATGATTTATAATCTATGAGGAACACTTAAGTATGAGAATGAAATGAAAGTGACAGGTGTGCCCAAAATTATATAACATTCCAATAAATTGGGTAATGCCATTTTATTATGAGACATCATTCAAGGGATTAGGATGTGAACCTAATCCATCATAGGAATTTTTCCATAATTATTTCTTGGATGTTAGCCTTTACCTATGTTTATGATGCAGTGTTTTTAGTTGTTTCCACATTTCCCATGTTGTATTTTCGATTGTCATGTTATATCATGCCTTGTTGTTCATGTTTATGATTCTCACTCATTTTATTACCCATTGATATACCTATTGTCTAACATGTATTTATTTATTTATATTATTTTATGTTTATTTCCTTACAATGATTTATAGCTCAACCCTTTCTTATGTATGAACTCAGGATATCCCATTCAGTTTTAAGTATGAAGGAAAAATATGATCATGTTAAAGAAGTTTTCAATAAAGATTATATATTAATTGTTTTAAGTTTTTATGTAATGCACATAATTCCCAAATACACAATACTTATCAATCTTCTAAGTTTTAATATATGTACTTTAATTTAATAAATCATGAATTTATGTGTAATAAAGAGCATGGTTTTTATAGTTGGTATTATAGGAAAAGTTTATTTATTTTTGAAATTAGGATTAAAAAACACTAGTGTAAGACTTAGAGATAAAATTAAGTATAAGAAAACATCCATAATTTTTTTAAAATATAGATTAAGTGGTTTATCAAAAAAATACGTCCCTATATAGATACTACAAGTGGATGTGGCTCTAGCACAAATATACATAGGGGTAAAAATAGAAAACACCGTGTTGAGCTAGAATCGACCAGGAAATGGTGCATGAAAATGGTCCTAACTACACACCGGGTTTGACACTCCCAAAGGATATAATATGGGAAATTTATAAGATCATTAAAAACCATTATTAATGGAAATAAAATTACCATAAGTTTCTATGTTAGAAAACAGATCATGGATAACATTGATTGAATCCTAAAAATTCATAACATAAGGAATAAATTTCATTTATAATTTATCCCTTAAAGTCATTGAATTCCCATTTATGTGTTTTTATAGTTTGAAAATTATCATCCCAAATTTACCATTTATTCTATCCAATGGCAGAAAATATAAGGAATCGGGTAAAAAACCAATGTGAAGGACAATGTGATAAATTCCAAAATGATATTTCCAACCTGATGGGAGAAGGAATAATAAACTATATGAAGTTGCTATATCAGATAACTCAAGTTCTGAATAGAAACATGGATCAGGAGGAGAACCCAAACCCCCTATTAAATAACAAGATGTAATTAAGTCCTTTATATGGCCAATTTATCTAACACTAAATGGATCATCCAATCCCTTAATCACAGAACAATGTGTTAAGAACATTGAAAATATATTATCCATCCTTCAATGTTCTGAGCAAGAGAAGGTTCTAATGGTTTTTATCATATAGAGGGAGAAGATGACCAGTGGAGGAAATTGATCAAGAATACAAATCTTGAGGAAGATATCTAAGCGATGGGGTGGAAAGAATTATGAAAAATGTTTTTGATAAATATTTTCATCACTCTCTCTAACATAAAATGGAAGGAAATTTCCTTGCCCTCAAGAAAAATGGAGATGACTTTATTAGGGTGTTTGAGGAAAACATCACAATACTTGTATGATACACCTCTATATTTTTCATTACCCATGAATTCAAGGTTTACCACTTCTCTGGTGGGATAAAACTGAGTCTATAAAAATCCCTAGAGATCTGAGACTTTTATAGCTATGAAGAAATGGTTCAATGTTCCATAAAAGTCAAGATGAAGATAAAATAATATCAAGGGTCCAATGAGGATAAGAAGCAGAAAGTATAGTTTAATTATGGTGGTTCAATGGAGAAATATAAAAGTGCTAAGAAATTTCAATATCCCACATGTCAAAGGTATGGAAAAAAGCACCCTGAAAATTACCTAAAGGGGATGTGGAAATAATTTAGGTGTGGGAAAAAAGGATGCCTACGTAGTGATTAATGATGGTAGAGTCCCACTAGTGTGATGGAGGAAAGGAATTCTCCAGTCAAGCCTCAATGCAGTGTTCATTGCTTCAACTATAAGGAACCAGGGAAATTTACAAACCAATGATCTAATCCAATAGGTTTTAAAGATGACCAAAAACATACAAGGTAGGAAAGTAGATATTTTTTCATCACAACCATTGAGGTGAATCCTGAAAATAAAGTGATGAAAGGAACACCGGTTAATCATTCAATAATAGTGAATGTACTTTTTGATTTTTGTTTCTACGCATTCCTTCATATCATGAAAGTTTAGTAGAACTATTCAAACACCACAACAAATCAAGGAAGTAGATATGTCGTTGAAAATAGAAAATGGGGAAATTATTACATCCCAAGTATATTAATCCTCCCATGTAAAAATTTGTGGACTAAACTACCCAAAAAACCATATTATTCTCCCTTTTGTGGAGTTTTATACAATTCTATATATATATATTGTCTTTCCATATATAGAGCCAATATAAATTTCCATGATAATAAAATCACTCTCCGTATTGCGAATCATCCTCCGATTCTAAACAAATGCATGGAGATGGATGAATCTTATTTAGCACCAACATCTAAATCATGGATATTATTTCCCAACAAGAAAGAATATCTAGCTCAAATGATTGATTCTATGGAAAGGATCACCCTTTAAGACATGGCCATTGTTGGGGAATACACTAAAGTGTTTCCTGAAAAATTTCATGGTCTTCCTCCCAGCCGAGAGGATGAGTTTTCAATCAAGTTTATAATTAGAGCATTAACATTATCAAATAATATATATAGAATGGATGTTGTGGAACTATAAGAGCTAAAAAACAATAACAGGATAATTTGGATAAATAGTTCATATTCCCAAGTGCTTCACCATGGGGTCCACCAGTCCTCTTCATCAATAATAAGGTTGGGTCGATGAAACTTTTCATTGATTTTCATGAGCTCAATAAGATCATGATAAAAAAATTATCCTATAACACAGATTTATGACTTGTTCAATAAGCTATGTGTAGTATAATACTTCTCCAAGGTGGACTTTTGGTTAGGGTATTACCAAGTTAGGTTGAAAAAGGATATTTGCAAGATTTATTTTCTTACAATGTATGAGCACTATGGGTTCATAGTAATGTCATTCAGACCCACTAATGATCTGTACATCTTCATGGAATTGATGAATATAGTCTTTAGATATTACCTTGAAAAAATTGTGTTATTATTTATATATAATATTTTAATATACTCAAAAATCAAGGAGGAGTATGAGGATCATCTGAGCACTGCTTTAAAGACCTTATGAAAGGAGAAGCTTTATGCCAAGTACATTTTTGGTTGAAGGAATTTTCATTCATGGGAAATATTATCACAAGAAATGGAATATATGTGGACCCTTCAAAGATAAAACAAATTTAAGTATAGTTGAGACTAATATCATTGATATATATCTGTATTTTTCTTAGATTAGAAGGGTACTATTGTCAATTTTTGAGAAATTTCTCATGATTTTAAAACACTCCATACAAGAAAACTCAGAAAGGAGTCAAGTTTGTTTGGAATGATAAATGTGAATAGAGATTCATGAAGTTGGAAAAGATGTTTATCACTACACATTCACTTCTTCTACCCATGTGTGGAGAACTTTCCATCGTATTCATTGATTCTTAGAAGAATGGACTGAGCTACATGTTAATGTAGAATGAAAATGTGATAGCCTATGACTTAAAGTAAATTTAAATTTCATGAATATAACTACCCAAAACATGATCTAGAGATGGCTGTAGTGATCTTCAAATTGAAAATCTGGTGACATTATCTCTTTGGGGTAAGTGTAAGATATTTAAGAATCATAAGATCCTTACGTATATATTCATATAGAAAGAGATGAATATGCGTAAACAAATATTATTAGAGATGATCATGGACTATGACTACTCAATCTAATACCATCCTAGGAAAAAGTATAGTAGAAGAAACTCTAAGTAGAAAGGATCCATCAATTTTACCATTGATGATAATTGAGAAGGTTCTGATCTTCAAAGATTTGAAAAGTATGGACATGAGAATCATAAAGGAAGGAACATGATCAATCCTTTAAAAAATTATTTCTCAACTATTCCATCTAGAGAGGATAAAAAATACTTAGAGAGATGATGTGGGAATTCAGAAGAAAGTTAAAGCGATAAGAAAATGGAAATTCTCAGAGTTCAATGTTAATGAATAAGGAGTTGTAAGATTTGGGTCAGGACTATGTATACCATCAAATCCTCAATTAAAGAAGGTTCTGTTGGATGATGCATGTAGATCAACCTTCTCTATCTATCCTGGAAACATGAAGATGTACTGATATCTCTGAGAGCACTATTGTTGGGACAATATGAAGAATGATATAATAGAGTATACATCAAGATGTCTTGTATGTCAACAAGTGAAGGAGAAAAGTCAAAAATCAAAGGGGGTGATACAACCATTACCCAAACGTATATGGAAGAGGGGAAAAATCACCCTAAACTTTGTCACTATTATTATGAATACATCAAGAAGAAATAGTGATATATGGTTTGTGTTGGATCATCTTACAAAGACTACTCACTTCATTTCGATTTGAGAGGACTTTTCACAAGATGAATGTAGAGTCCCAACCCCAGATAACCATAGGGGTCGGTGCCTTCTGAACATGATGTGTTATCTTAAAATAAAATACACTTTGTTAGCAACACATCATGTCCCATACAGAGGATCGTGTGCGGTTCGGGTTCTGGGGAACCGGAAACTTCTGAAACCATCCATCTTACAAAAGCTGACACCTGAAAATTTTAAACCAAAACATAGGGTGAGCATTGAAATACTCAGTAGGGGGTTTTAAAAAGAATTTAAAATACAGTAGCATTTGAAAACATTCTTTTAAAAGAGTTTGAGCGTCCACTAAGAAATATTTTAACACAACATACGTAACAATGCTTTAATCAAAGTTATCACGACAAACATGAAACGAATACGTTAACTCTTAAAGGAGTGATAATGGTTGATATAAACAAGTACTACATGTGATTTACTTGAGCATAAAATTTAAACAGTTAAAAGTAATGCATAATCAGAGTTGCGCACAAGGAAACAACTAGACGTTCATATGCTGGATACTATTCTATTAAGTGATAACACTAGGCATGCTTCAAACTTCAACTAGGGAATTATGAACTTTATACAAACATTAAAGGCATCAGTCATGAAAGAACTTTATCTTGGAAAAACTTGTTACATAACTTGAATTATGTGGCATCAACATTTTAATATTGACAATCGTTTCGTTTCACCAAGGTCCATCCCCAAGGTGTCGTTAAGAAAATTACCAAGGTTACTCACCAAGGTATCATGAAAATTGTAATCTCTAGTGGTTACATCATTACCCAATGCATTGGAGCGCTATCAGGGCGCACCCTTAAATTTGCCTTTATTATCATGTGAGCCACATCGTTCATTCTTTACTGAAATCATTCATTACCCAAGGTGTCCCATACCACTTTGGGTAAATAGTTCTTAGTTCCTCTTCATGTTGAGTCATATGCATGAATAATATTAATAAGGTAACAATTACATAACTGGTTTACAATTACATGATATGACAGATAAACATGAAAATATGGAATAAAAGAAGGCATGGTTAAGCAAGCATACTATGTGTGTAGAACAATTATTTAAGCACATAAAATGATGAATGTGAGAGACTTGCTCCCAAGGGTTATTAAATGATGAGTTTCTAAAATACTAGTACATGAAATTGAACTACTTGGCATTAACTATTGTACTTCACAGGTCATAGTTCTTGCAACAAATCTCCATCCGCTAATAATTCCTGCGACATGCTTGGCATAAAAATAATAAACACTTGAAATCTTTAAAATTCTGACACTTGGAAATAAACCACTTTAAAAAAATAATACCTTCATTAATTATTATTCTACACTGGTTATAGAATTTGATGTTACACTCTGCCCGCTAAAAATCTTTGCAACGAGTTTGGTATAAAAATAATAGAGGATTTCAACATATTAACATAACCCTTAAATCCATATTCTTAAAAAAAAAGGTTTTAAAACATGCATAAGCATATCCTTAATAAGAAACACACATGTCAGTTCAAGGGAGACATTAGGCAAGTTCATTGGTGTATACCTAGACCCAAGAATATAAAACAGCATAGGCAAGCGCTAAAATTCTACATACTTAGAAATATTAAGAACCATTTCTTGAAACTAGGGTTTTCAGATATTAATCGTGAAAACACATACATAGATAAGGATATATATATATATATATTCAAAATAGGTAACCCGTATATATATACAAAACACAATTTTCTTAGGTCTGGTTTTTAAAAGAAATAAGATAATTCTTTTGTGACCATTGTATTAAACCTTAAGGAAGACCGTTTTAAACCGGATGAATTTCCTTATACCAAATGATGTATATTCATGTATAAACTTTACATATACTAAGAGAGTATAAAAGTGTGAGTTTAGAAAAGAAAACAGTACACGAAAACATTTCTATATGTGCATGAAAACAGCCCCTTTGAACACGACAACATTCAAAGGGTCCATATATTAGGTATATATATATATATAAACTAATAAAATCTGTATATATATATATATACCGAAGGTTGCAAAACAAACAAGGACCCTACATACACATTCCGTTAAAATCATGAAGGCAATAAGCTTTGAAGACAAATCAACCCGAGGGGGTGATGTTTAAGTATATATATATATATGTATAAACTGTATATATATACACCGTGAGTATATATAATGTAGGTTATTTTCTAAATAAGGCAAGGATGCAAGACAACCCTTACCGCGTTGAGGAGGAAGCTCTTGACGTGGGTATGCTCGTTGGATGGAGGCTTGGTGGCCGGTGGTGGTGAGGCGACGGCGAGGCAGTGGTGCGGCTGGTGTGGGTTGGATCCGGAGGTCCTGCTTCCGCTGGAGTTTTTCAGTTCTTAAAGGAAGGTGATCCGGGGGAGTTAGGCCGAGGCTAAGGTGTCCTTCGTAGGTGGGGTGTGCGAGGGTCGACGTGAGCAGTGGAGAGGGGAGGCGTCTCGACAAAACCAGGTACTGGTTTCGCGGGTCCCCGTCGCGAGGTAGGAGAAGACGTGGAGAAGCAGTAAAAAGAAAAAAAAAACGCGACGGCTGGGATTTGATCAGGGCGTGATCGGACGGCTGAAGAGAAATGCGAGTTTAAAAAACACATCAGCGGCCGTGATCTGCTGTAGTGAGATCGGACGGAGGACAATTGCGCGGCCAGCAATTGCTTCGCCGAACAGGAACATCGCGTTTTAAAAAAAAAAAAATAATAATAATAATAATAATAAACAGATTACTTTTAAATGGAAAAAGGTATATAACATTTAAAATGAATTTTACACAATTTAACACAAATATTTAAATTAGAGATTCCAAATTAAAAATCCCATTTTAGATTATGTAAAATACCCTATAAATCTTATAAATTTTATAATTATAATACTAAACTTTTAGCAGGGACTTATATATTTAGAAATCAAAAATCCAATTTATAACTTACTTCACTTGTTTATTTATAAAATTATGTTTAAAAGACCCGTAGTTTTTCTATAATTTAAAACACACAGTTTTAGAGATCCGAAAAAAAATACATTTTTTTTTAATTATTGCTGATACCCCGTTCGACACATTTTAAAATATCATGTTTTCCACCACATAAATACCGTCATAAAAATAGATTCATTTTCAATAATAATATTTTATTTTAAAACCCAAAAATATAATTCTAATATTTTGTATAAAAGAAAATTGAAATACTACAATATTATAAAAGCGTTATAAGGGCAAATTTTTATAAAAAGGTGCACTTTATCCCTTGGAACCCAACGGTCCAAAAAAAAATGGTCATATCTCTTAGAGGTCCATTATAAAAGCAAGGGGTAGGTTGTTTTATAATTTCAAAACACCGGACCCTTGGCGGATGGCTCTCCTCATACCACTGGTGCTGAGTGCGTGCGCGGTGATTCTGGCGGTTATACTTTTCACACTGTTGGATCCTGAGGATGACGACTATCCGATTGCCCGTGTTGTGGTTCTTTGTAGTCTTGCTGTGGCCGTGTTAGGTCTTGTGCAGGGCACTTTTAATTAGATGGGTCTTGTTGTAGAGTAATGTTTTAATAAAAAGTCAGTTTACCTTGTTCTCTATGTTTTATTTCATTTCTAATTCCTTATTAGCAAAACGAATAAAACAAGAGACATTAATAAGGACATAACACTTCTTACATAAACCAGTTCATAAAACCTGGGGCGTCACATTATCCCCCCCTTTAGAAAATTGCGTCCTCGCAATTTATTTCACGACATTACAAGGTTCAGAAAAGTTCCTACCACCTCCACCAACGATAAGGGTCAACAGGTTTATTTAGAGGGATCCCCGTAGCGAAGCTCACTTCATCCAGCTCCCTAATCCACACACACCTAAGACAGGAGGGGTAGCACTTATGCTCTGGGCTTTCAGGCCTCCAAAGGGAAGCTCGAACCGTACAAAGTTCTGAAATGTCTTTGCAGACCAACGTTCGAAGAACTTTCCGAATTATGTCTCGGTCGAGGATATCGATGCCATAGATATGGTCAAACAGGCTAAAGCTGAGAAGTTGGAGCATATAAGCTGCATAAAGATTTCCCTCTAATGCAGCCTCCTGGAATTTCACTCTGGCCGTGAAGTTTCGGCCTAGGGTGAAACAAAGAAAGAGCCCTTTGTGGTAACTTCCTCGTCGTTCACGTCCGGCTAGCTGAGCAGAGCCAATGCGGTAATAGATGGAGGCATTCCCCTGGCAGGTGCGGAGAATCTCTAGACCGTTTGTTATCTCAAACCATTGCTTGCACGTTCTTCGCAAATTTGCGAAGGGGTCATACTCGTCCTCACACGTTTTGATCGCAATGATTTCCAAAATCTCGGTGGGAAGAGATAACAGGTGGGTTTGTCCTTCCATCTGAAAGTTTAAAGACAGGAGTTCCATTACTTGAAAATCACACAAGGGCAAAAACATGGTACGGACAAGGAAAGGGGGAAGATAACATTTCAATAAACATACGTTCATTATTGTTAGTGCTTGAGTTTCCCTTACTCATTGACTAAACGAACTCCACACAGAGAAGCAAAACTCCCTAACTCCTCGAACCAAACACAGGCCGAGCATTCAGGGAAAAACTCATGAGGACACCTATGACGTCTTATGAGTCTTGCATGGGGGACGTGAAGTTGAGAGACATCTTCATACACTTGTCGTCTGTAAGACAATCGGGTGGACTCGTCTTCTAGCCTTCCGATGTCCAACAACTGACCCCAGAAGCCATAGTTTAAAACCTGACAAAGGTAGCTCGCTCGGAGGTCTCCGTCCGCAGCAGCTTCTTGAAAGGGGTTATCGAGCATAGTGCCAAAGTTTTCACCCGCCGTGAAAATCCAGAAAAGTCCCTCGTAGTACCTTCCTCGACGTACATAGGAGGGAAATTGGGTTATTATCATAAGGAGGTAATCCAATCCCAACCCTTGGTGCAGACTAAGCACTCGAGGTGAGTTGGATACATCGTAAAGGTATTTGCATGTCATACGGATATGGGCATAGTTTAGAAAGTCCTCACGGCTTGCTAAAGACACGATGGTCTCTAGGGCCTCGGTGGGGAGAGATAAGAGATTTGTGCCTTCATTTTCCATCTGAAATTTAAGAAAACCAAGTTTTTAATAAAATTGAAATACATATACATATATATTTTGTTTCAGTTTCTGGCTTTCCAGAGTTATCCAAACCGAACCTCTGATACCAACTGTAGAGTCCCAACCCCAGATAACCATAGGGGTCGGTGCCTTCTGAACATGATGTGTTATCTTAAAATAAAATACACTTTGTTAGCAACACATCATGTCCCATACAGAGGATCGTGTGCGGTTCGGGTTCTGGGGAACCGGAAACTTCTGAAACCATCCATCTTACAAAAGCTGACACCTGAAAATTTTAAACCAAAACATAGGGTGAGCATTGAAATACTCAGTAGGGGGTTTTAAAAAGAATTTAAAATACAGTAGCATTTGAAAACATTCTTTTAAAAGAGTTTGAGCGTCCACTAAGAAATATTTTAACACAACATACGTAACAATGCTTTAATCAAAGTTATCACGATAAACATGAAACGAATACGTTAACTCTTAAAGGAGTGATAATGGTTGATATAAACAAGTACTACATGTGATTTACTTGAGCATAAAATTTAAACAGTTAAAAGTAATGCATAATCAGAGTTGCGCACAAGGAAACAACTAGACGTTCATATGCTGGATACTATTCTATTAAGTGATAACACTAGGCATGCTTCAAACTTCAACTAGGGAATTATGAACTTTATACAAACATTAAAGGCATCAGTCATGAAAGAACTTTATCTTGGAAAAACTTGTTACATAACTTGAATTATGTGGCATCAACATTTTAATATTGACAATCGTTTCGTTTCACCAAGGTCCATCCCCAAGGTGTCGTTAAGAAAATTACCAAGGTTACTCACCAAGGTATCATGAAAATTGTAATCTCTAGTGGTTACATCATTACCCAATGCATTGGAGCGCTATCAGGGCGCACCCTTAAATTTGCCTTTATTATCATGTGAGCCACATCGTTCATTCTTTACTGAAATCATTCATTACCCAAGGTGTCCCATACCACTTTGGGTAAATAGTTCTTAGTTCCTCTTCATGTTGAGTCATATGCATGAATAATATTAATAAGGTAACAATTACATAACTGGTTTACAATTACATGATATGACAGATAAACATGAAAATATGGAATAAAAGAAGGCATGGTTAAGCAAGCATACTATGTGTGTAGAACAATTATTTAAGCACATAAAATGATGAATGTGAGAGACTTGCTCCCAAGGGTTATTAAATGATGAGTTTCTAAAATACTAGTACATGAAATTGAACTACTTGGCATTAACTATTGTACTTCACAGGTCATAGTTCTTGCAACAAATCTCCATCCGCTAATAATTCCTGCGACATGCTTGGCATAAAAATAATAAACACTTGAAATCTTTAAAATTCTGACACTTGGAAATAAACCACTTTAAAAAAATAATACCTTCATTAATTATTATTCTACACTGGTTATAGAATTTGATGTTACACTCTGCCCGCTAAAAATCTTTGCAACGAGTTTGGTATAAAAATAATAGAGGATTTCAACATATTAACATAACCCTTAAATCCATATTCTTAAAAAAAAAGGTTTTAAAACATGCATAAGCATATCCTTAATAAGAAACACACATGTCAGTTCAAGGGAGACATTAGGCAAGTTCATTGGTGTATACCTAGACCCAAGAATATAAAACAGCATAGGCAAGCGCTAAAATTCTACATACTTAGAAATATTAAGAACCATTTCTTGAAACTAGGGTTTTCAGATATTAATCGTGAAAACACATACATAGATAAGGATATATATATATATATATATTCAAAATAGGTAACCCGTATATATATACAAAACACAATTTTCTTAGGTCTGGTTTTTAAAAGAAATAAGATAATTCTTTTGTGACCATTGTATTAAACCTTAAGGAAGACCGTTTTAAACCGGATGAATTTCCTTATACCAAATGATGTATATTCATGTATAAACTTTACATATACTAAGAGAGTATAAAAGTGTGAGTTTAGAAAAGAAAACAGTACACGAAAACATTTCTATATGTGCATGAAAACAGCCCCTTTGAACACGACAACATTCAAAGGGTCCATATATTAGGTATATATATATATATAAACTAATAAAAGCTGTATATATATATATATACCGAAGGTTGCAAAACAAACAAGGACCCTACATACACATTCCGTTAAAATCATGAAGGCAATAAGCTTTGAAGACAAATCAACCCGAGGGGGTGATGTTTAAGTATATATATATATATGTATAAACTGTATATATATACACCGTGAGTATATATAATGTAGGTTATTTTCTAAATAAGGCAAGGATGCAAGACAACCCTTACCGCGTTGAGGAGGAAGCTCTTGACGTGGGTATGCTCGTTGGATGGAGGCTTGGTGGCCGGTGGTGGTGAGGCGACGGCGAGGCAGTGGCGCGGCTGGTGTGGGTTGGATCCGGAGGTCCTGCTTCCGCTGGAGTTTTTCAGTTCTTAAAGGAAGGTGATCCGGGGGAGTTAGGCCGAGGCTAAGGTGTCCTTCGTAGGTGGGGTGTGCGAGGGTCGACGTGAGCAGTGGAGAGGGGAGGCGTCTCGACAAAACCAGGTACTGGTTTCGCGGGTCCCCGTCGCGAGGTAGGAGAAGACGTGGAGAAGCAGTAAAAAGAAAAAAAAAAAACGCGACGGCTGGGATTTGATCAGGGCGTGATCGGACGGCTGAAGAGAAATGCGAGTTTAAAAAACACATCAGCGGCCGTGATCTGCTGTAGTGAGATCGGACGGAGGACAATTGCGCGGCCAGCAATTGCTTCGCCGAACAGGAACATCGCGTTTTAAAAAAAAAAAAAAAAAAAAATAATAATAATAATAAACAGATTACTTTTAAATGGAAAAAGGTATATAACATTTAAAATGAATTTTACACAATTTAACACAAATATTTAAATTAGAGATTCCAAATTAAAAATCCCATTTTAGATTATGTAAAATACCCTATAAATCTTATAAATTTTATAATTATAATACTAAACTTTTAGCAGGGACTTATATATTTAGAAATCAAAAATCCAATTTATAACTTACTTCACTTGTTTATTTATAAAATTATGTTTAAAAGACCCGTATTTTTTCTATAATTTAAAACACACAGTTTTAGAGATCCGAAAAAAAATACATTTTTTTTTTAATTATTGCTGATACCCCGTTCGACACATTTTAAAATATCATGTTTTCCACCACATAAATACCGTCATAAAAATAGATTCATTTTCAATAATAATATTTTATTTTAAAACCCAAAAATATAATTCTAATATTTTGTATAAAAGAAAATTGAAATACTACAATATTATAAAAGCATTATAAGGGCAAATTTTTATAAAAAGGTGCACTTTATCCCTTGGAACCCAACGGTCCAAAAAAAACGGTCATATCTCTTAGAGGTCCATTATAAAAGCAAGGGGTAGGTTGTTTTATAATTTCAAAACACCGGACCCTTGGCGGATGGCTCTCCTCATACCACTGGTGCTGAGTGCGTGCGCGGTGATTCTGGCGGTTATACTTTTCACACTGTTGGATCCTGAGGATGACGACTATCCGATTGCCCGTGTTGTGGTTCTTTGTAGTCTTGCTGTGGCCGTGTTAGGTCTTGTTCAGGGCACTTTTAATTAGATGGGTCTTGTTGTAGAGTAATGTTTTAATAAAAAGTCAGTTTACCTTGTTCTCTATGTTTTATTTCATTTCTAATTCCTTATTAGCAAAACGAATAAAACAAGAGACATTAATAAGGACATAACACTTCTTACATAAACCAGTTCATAAAACCTGGGGCGTCACAATGAAATTGTAAGTATATACATTAATGAAGTGGTGAGGCCAAATAGAACACCACTATTGATTGTATCTGACGAGGACCCAAGATTTACCTATAAGTTATGGAAGAGTCTCAAAAAAACTCTAAATAATGAGTTGAACTTCATCACAATATATCACCCCCAAATTGATGTCCATTTTGAGTGGAATTTCAAAGGACTCAAGGAATTTCTGAGAGCATGCTCAATTGAATTCAAAGGAGGATGGAATCAATATCTTCCTCTAGTTGAGTTCTCATAGAATAATAGTTTCCAATATAGCATCCAAATGGATCCCTATAAAGACCTTTATTGAAAGAGGTTCATAACACCTACATGCTGGGACAAAATTGGGGAATGTATACTGTTAGGCCATACAATATTTGAGGAAAATGGTGTAAAAGGTCAAGACCATTCAACAACACATCAAGGATACCCAGATTTGACAAAATAGTTATACTGAAAATCATTTATGAGACCTAGAGTTTTTGGTTAGATACAAGTTATTGATCAAAATATCTCTATGGAAGAAAGTCATGAGATTTGGTAAGATGTGAAAGCTTAGTCCAAGATACATCAGTCCCTTTGATATCCTTGATTGCATTAGAGCAGTGGTCTATAGAATATCACTCCCATATAACCTATCTCAAGTACATAATGTGTTCCATGTAATAATCTTGAGGAAGTACATACAAGACTCCTCACATGTACTCAATCTAGAGGAAGTACTATTAGAGAATGATCTTTCTTATGAGGAGAATCTCGTGAAGATCTTAGATCGTAGAGAAAAATTTCTATAAAATAAGATAATCCACTTGGTCAATATGATGTGGAGAAACCACATGTTTGATAAAATGATGTGGGAACTTGAGGAGGTGATGAAATATAATTACACCCATCTATTTTAGTGTGGGAAATGGAATTTTTTAAGTTGAATTTTCTAAAGGGGAAATATTGTAATGACAAGAACTATTATAAATAAAATTCCCGATGCTATTTAATTAAATGTAAAATTATGTAATATGGTTATCGATAAAACATTCAATTATTTTGTTTTATTATATCTTATAGGATTTAAAATACTATTAAGAATATTTACCATTGATAATATAGTGTTTGAACAATTATCTTACGATTAGTATAAATATAGGGTTTTAAAAAATCCAATTGAAAAAGACAAAGGAAGTGATTACCTCAATTGGTAGGATCATACCCTATGAATCTCATTTATTGGAGCTTATGAGGGTGATATAATAATTTGGGTTTTCCCTTAACCAATCCCAAATTGAGATCCATCAACTTAATCTTGAGTGAAACCATTTATGGGAGAACTTCAAGATCATTGAGATCACGAACCAAACCATGTATACTGAACCACCCCATGAAAATATCACCATCTCACACCCTACCCTTAGGGAATTTTCTTATGTATTAAAGGGATATATATCAAGACCATAATAATATGATTATTTATATTTTATTTTCAATAGAATAATCTATATATCTACTTATAATTGTTACTCTATAAATGTTTTTTATTTGGATACAATAAAATACAAATTATATTTTGAGTAATATTAAAATTAAATTAATAAATTTATTTTGATGAATTAATTTATTATTAAAATAAATAATATTTTAATAAAATATTATTATTAAAAAAATTTAATCAAATATAAATTATCATATAATTCTTATGAAGTCAAATGTAACTTTTATAAGGGTTTGAAAACTGTTATTATCAAAAAAACCCAACATTTCTTAATAAATGTCAATTCTAATTTTAAAAGTTAAAATTCATATATTTTGAAAATTATTTATATAAAATAAATATTTTTTTTAATAATAACTTCAAATTTATCAAATAATTAATTTTTCATAATTTTCATAGATAATCAAATTTTCAGGTAATAATTAAATATAGTATAAATATATGGTGTATATTATGACATCATAGTGACCCAAAAATGATGAAATAAATACAATAATGGGTATACATGTACAATAAATTTAAAATAATGTAATATTAAGTTTGTTTGATTAATTTTAAATAGTCTTTATGAATCCTCCAAAACCTAAAATACATTTTAATGTTATAAAGTTATTTCTCTAAGAATATTAATCACTTCTACATCACCAAGGGTAATATATTATTAAAGTTAGGACTTTAAACTTATCAAATAATGAAAAAAATCCTATTTAGAAATAACCATGGGAAGGTTTGTAGTTTTTTATATTTTATTATATATAGTCCAAATCCTAAGTTTGAGAAATGATAAAGAATTTCCCATTCATTTCCTATATAAACCCACCCAAGATCCAATTTATCTTCACTAAAAAACAATAGAGAAAATCATTACTCTTCCATACTCTCTCTAGAGTCCTCTAAAGGTGCCCCCAATCTCTCATGAAGCTCCTCCCAAGCATTTGGAATCACCCTCTCAAGGTAAGAGACCCTCTCCTCCTCTTTATTCAAGTTTCTTCATTATATTATGTATTTTATCTCCAATTCCTAATGATGGGATATGTTATTACATATCCCCATTACTGCCCATTTTATGTATAAATGTTTATATTACCCTTTCAATCTCATTAATCCCTTTCATCAACATTTATAATCCCTCGTTATGCTATCAAAATTTCACCATTATTTTCCATGCCAAACTATTATGTAGTGAATACCCGTACCCATTTCCTATCAAGAATGTTCACCTTCATGATCTTATAATTATTTTATTGTGTACTTACATGTATATATTTTTAAATCCATTATCATGTAATAAAATTTGGTGGTAAATGATACCATGTTTTATGATCAATGTGGCACACCTAAGCATGAGAATGAAATGAAAGTATTGGGTGCACCCGAAATTATATAGTGCTTCAATGCATTGGATAATGTTTTAGTCTCATGATATTTCATGAAATGAATTAGGGAGTGAACCTAATCCATCATGGGATATTTTCTATCTTGATTTCATGGAAGTTATCCTTGACCTGTGTTTACGATTCAATGTTTTATGTTGTTTCTGCATTCCTCATGTTGTCATTATGATTATCATGCTATATCATTCCTTGTTGTCCACGTTTATGATTCTCACTCCTTTTATTACATATTGATATGCCTATTGTCTAAAATGTATTAATTTCTTCATTTTATTCAATTATCATTCCTTGATTAGGATTTATATATCATCCATTTCTTATTCATGTCCTCAGGTTATTCCATGAAATTTTAAGTATGAAGGAATTATATGAATGTTAAAGAAGTTTTCAATAAAGATGTTGTATTACTTGTTTTAAGTTGTTATGTAATATATCTAATTCCCAAATAAACTATAATTATTGATATTATTGGTTTTAATATGAGTAATTTTATGTAATAAATCATGAATTTATGTGTAATAAAGGGTTGGGTGTTTATATCCAAGGCCCCAACCAAATATAATCCTGTGCACGTGAGCATGTCTCCAAACCTTCAAAAGATTTTAGAATCATCCAGAACATCTCCATGAATACTCTGATCAAGGGAAATATATTTATATAGTACTTATTTTCGTTATCATATTCAAATTTTAATTTATAATTTTTGGACACTGCATTAAATTTAAATAAGAAAATGGAAAATTATTCAAACTTGAACATAAAAAATCATGTGACTTTCAAGTGAACTATATTCTAATTTTTAAGGAAGTTTTAACTTCTTTATGTTCATTATGAAAATTCCTACACTGCTTCATAATTATAGAAAATTAACTATGTATACCATCATTCATGAGTTTTATTCAATAACATCTCATCCTGAACTTTCATCACATAGATCTTTAGATTTCTATTATTGAAAAAAATTATAATCTTCACATCAAAATCAAATATTTTATAACTCTAAATTATCAATCATGATGATTCGGGATTATTTATTAGGTTTGATGAAAACTTAAATTGAGCTCTTTGTGATAATCATGGATTGATGGCATCATCACCCCATAGATCAATTCAATTTGATTTTCCATTTTGAACAAGTGAATCCCCTTATATTGAGAGATCAAGGAAACCACAACCATAAGGGAAAAAAGTTCCCCCATAATTTTTTTCATTCAATGAACTATATATAAAATCCCAAACTTATCAAAAATAGTTATTCAGAAAAAAATAAGTACAGATCTAAGTGGAGAACGACTCCTATATTTTCAGTGTTAGGCTCGAGTTGGGTTAAAATTATTCTTACAGAATCACTCAATAGGAAACCTCGTGATCTCTTGGTCCTTTTCTATGTATTGAAATTCGAATGAAGCATTTCATCAAGAATGGATTATGACAACCCTGCTTTTTATTACACAATTAAACATAATTTATTACATAAACTTCACTTGATACAACATAGAAGATCGAGAGGTATAGTGTCATTGGGGCTCAGGATCATTAAATAACAACTTAAAACATGAAATACAACATCTTTGTTGAAAATTTCCTTTACATCACCACTACATTCCCTCGTACTTAGCATTGCATGGGATAACCTGAGGACATGCATAAAAAAGGGTGAGCTATAAATCCCAGTAAGGGAATAATCATGGAATAACATGAGGAATATAATACATGTTAGAAAATAAACATATCAATATAGCAATAGAGAAGCATAAACATAAAGGCATGATAAAGAATGATAATCATACCATGGAAATGTGGCAACAACACCTAACATGGAATTAGCATGAGCCAAGGCTCATTGCACATGGAGCATGAGTAAACCCTCATTGAACATGAAGCATGAGTAAACCCTCATTGAACTTGAATTATCATGAGTAAACACCCATTTCACATAACGTATCATGATACTATACTTTTCCCAATGCATTGGATCACTATCAGGGCACACCCTTCTTAAACATTTCATTTCATGCATAAGTGTGCCACATGGATCATAAAACATTGAATCATTCAACATAATCATTTATTATACAATAAATGAATGTGGAATAAATACATGAAACTCTTTAAATAATAATTAAATGTGCATAAAGGTGAATACCCTTGATAGAGAAATGAGCATGGTATTCACTACACAGTGACTTTGGCTTGGAAAAGCGCGGTGCAATTTCGGCAGCATAAAGACGTGACATAAGAACTCATAAAAATGGTTGATGAGAGAGAAAGGGGTGTATCAACATATTTACATGACATGTATAGTAATGGGTTCATATAGATACATTTCACAACAAATTTAATGGAATTTAGATTCAGGATACAAAAGAATTTCTTGAATTTAAATGAGGAGAGAGAAATTCCTTTCCGAATTTTGGCATAGTAACCGGTGTACATAAGAGGTATTTAATGAGAGAGAAAGGTGTATCCCATAATTAAAAAATAAATAGGGCAGTATGGGGGAGGTGATAAACCATACCCCAACATTTATAATAGAAATTAAAAGGGAATAACAATTTAAAGAATATTGGACAAAAATGAGAAAGGAAGAAAAAACCCTTACTTGGGAGTGTGCTTCCAAAGGCTTGAGAGAGGATTCTTGGGATCTTGGGGAACCTTGGGAGGATTCTAGAGAGAGGATGGAAGAGGTTGGATGAACTCCAAAGGCTTTGAGTGAGGAGGAAGTGGGATCTTGGGTGGGTTTATATAGGAAAGGAGAGGGAATTGTTTATTATTTAGGTTTGGGACGCCTCACATTAAACTAATTAAAACCACAAACCAGCCCATGGTTTTTCCCATGGTTTTTTCCATAGGGGAGTGGAAAAAAATATTTTATAAATTCAAAGTCTGAACTTCTTAAAATAATGGGGTTGCTTATGTTGAGACGAGTCACACTCTCAAGGAAAACAATTTAAAAAGACAAAATGTTTAATAAATATTGAAGGGTACACTAAAGCTTTGTAAAATAAATCAAACAAACCCAAAATCACATTATTTTAATGGTAAAACATATATTTTCCAAACATAAAGTTTATATTATTTTATTACATCACTATTAAGACATTAAGATGTCATAAAACACTATATATTTAAACGGTATTTAATTTTTACCCAAAAATTTGATTGTCTTGAAAAATTATAAAAAATTAACCATTGGATAATTTTGATTTCCTGATTCCATAAATAATATTAATTTTATCTAAATAATTTTATAAATATGTTAAATTTCACTTTTAAAATAAAAACTGACATTTATCGAAAATTCATGGGTTTTGACAAAAATGGCTTTCAAACCTTAATAAAAATTACAATTGCATTCATAAAATTATATGATAATTTATATTTAACAAAATTTAATTTAATAATAATAATAATATTTTATTAAAATATTATTTAATTCAAAAATCCATTAATCCATCAAAATATATTTCTTAGTTGAAAAATAACTAAAAATATTATTTGTGCTTTAAAAACTATTTACAAGGTAACAATAATAAAATGAATGTATATTCATTATTATATACAAAAATAATTTACATAACCATAGTACTAGGGTCTTGTTAAATAACCCCTTAAAAAATCCACATAAGACCGAAGGGTGAGGTGTGCGATGGTGGCAGACTCTTGGGGTGGCTTAGATAATATCGCTCGGGTGGTAATCTCTATCAACTCCCACTTCTCCCATAGGCGGTTCCGATAAAGCTTAACGTGTTCAAGATCATCTTGAGCTTGGCCAAGAGCGAAGCCCAATGACGCCACCTAATTTCTGAGCTCTGACAAATGGGCTTCATATGGGGCACATCTACTAGATGAGGCCATCACTTCCTTTGTCTGAGTAAATTGGATTTGTTAAAGCCCTATATTTATACTAATCCTGTGATCACTGTTCAACGAATATATTAGCAACAGTCACAATTCTTAACAATATATTAAAATCCAAAAACATAAAACCAAAGAAGTTGACATTTTATATAATCATTTTACATAAAGATACATTTAATTAGATCAAGAGGTATTTCCATTAATGAAATTTTGGGTCATTATAATCTTCCCCCCTTAAGAAATTTTGCCCTCGAAATTTCCTTTTCCCACACTAAAATAGATTTGGTTAACTCTACTTCATCATTTCCTCCGATTCCCAGGTCACTTCTTCAAACTTGTGGTTTTTCCACAATACCTTGATGAGGGGCATTGTCTTATTTCGTAGAACTTTTTCTCTACGATCTAAGATCTTCACTGGTTGCTCCTCATAAGAAAGATCATCCTCTAACTGTACCACCTATGAAGAGAGTACATGTGAAGGGCCTGGTATGTACTTCCTTAAGAGGGATACATGAAAGACATCAAGTACTTTGGCCATAGTAGGTGGAAGTTCTAGTCGATAGATCACAACCCGACATGATCAAGAATCTCAAAGGGGTCGATGTACCACAGACTTAACTTCCCCTTTTTTCCAAACATCATGACCTTATTCCATGGATATATGCATAGAAATACCAGGTCTCCAAATTTAAACTCAAGGTCTCGTCAACGGTTATCTGCATAACTCTTCTGTCGACTCTGGGATGCCTTGATATGCTGCTGAATGGTTTTCACCTTCTCCACCATTTCTTCGTATATTTATGGTCCAAGTATCTCACGCTCACTGTCCTCATCCCAACATGCTGATGTTCTGCACCTTTTACCATAAAGGGATTCATATGGTTCCATTTGGATGCTCGAGTGGAAACTGTTATTATAAGAGAACTCAACCAGAGAAAGATGTTAATCCCATAGTCCTTTAAAGTCCATTGAGCATGCTCTCAAAATGTCCTCAAGTGTTTGGATAGTCCACTCGGATTGGCCATTAGATTGAGGATGATAGGTTGTACTGAAGTTTAATTCAGTATTCAGAGCATGTTGAAGACTCTTCCAAAACTTAGAGGTAAATCTTGGATCTCGATCAAACACAATAGATAGTGGTACTCCATGAAGCCTTACCACTTCCCTGATATATATCCATGCTTGTTGACCCAATGAGAAATCCTCCTGAAGAGAAATGAAGTGTGCAGCCTTTGTAAGATGATCCACAACAACCCAGATTGCATTGTTGCCTTTGGATGTCTTCAGAAGTCTGATGACAAAGTCCATGGTGATGTTCTCTCATTTCCATTCTGGTATGTGCAATGGTTGCATCATCCCCGTATACTTTTGCCTCTCTGCATTCACTTGCTGACACACCATGCACTTTGATGTATATTGAATGATCCACTTCTTCATATTATCCCACCAATAATGCTCTTAGATACTTTGATACATATTTGTGTTTCCTAGGTGAATAGAGAAATTTGAACTATGTGCATCATACAAAAGTTCTTTCTTCAGCTCCAGACTTGATGGAACACATAGTCTTTTCCCAAATATCACAATTACTTCTTTATTAACATTAAACTATGAGGATTTTCCTTTTCTGATAGCTTCTACTTTTTCCTGAATTCCCACATCATCCTTTTAAGCATCCTTTAACCTTTCCAAAAGTGACAGTTGAGAAATCATTTGTGAAAGGATTGATAATGTTCCCTTCTTTATGATTCCCATGTCCATATTTATCAAATATAATAAGATTATATCCCTTTCAATTCTCATCAATGATAGAATCGATGGGTCCTTTCTACTTAGGGCATCCGCCACCTTGTTCGCTTTCCCAGGGTGGAAATGGATTGAGTAGTCATAGGATTTGATCAGCTCTAGCCATCTTCGTTGGCGCATGTTCAACTCTTTCTGTTTGAATATATACTTGAGGCTTTTGTGCTCCGTATATATTTCACACTTCTCCCCAAAGAGATGATGCCGCCAAATTTTCAAAGAGAATATCACTGCAGCTAACTTGAGGTCATGTGTTGGATAGTTCTGTTCATGAACTTTCAATTTCCTTGAAGCATGGGTAATGAATTTGTCATTTTGCATCAACACACATCCCATGAACTTCTTCGAAGCATCATTGAATACCACAAAAATTATCCACTTGTGGGTAAAGTGAGCACATGCGCAGTGATAAGCCTCCTTTTCAACTCCTTGAAGCTTTATTCGCATTCATCACTCCAAGAAACCTTTACTCACTTCCAAGTTAGCTTGGTAAGAGGGTTGTAAAATCATGAGAAATTTCTCACAAATATTCAATAATATCCAGCTAACCCTAGGAAGCTACGGATATCCGTTACCGATGTTGGTCTCGGCCATCCCTCAATTGTATTTGTTTTGGAGGTATCCACAAATATCCCATTGCTTGTGATGATATGGCCCAATAATGATACTTCCTTTAACCAGAACACACACTTGCTGTAATTTTCATAGAGAGTCTCCTTCCACAAGGTCTCTAGTACATTTCTTATATGCTACTCATGATCCTCCTTGGTTTTGGAGTATATCAAAATATCATCTATAAAGACCAAAAATTTGTCGAGGTAATATCTAAAGACACTATTCATCAAGTTTATGAATATTGATGGAGCATTAGTGAGTCCAAAAGGCATTAATATGAATTCATAATACTCGTATCTTGTATGAAAAGTAGTCTTAGGGATATCTTCCTTCTTCACCCATACTTGATAATATCCCGACCGCAAATCCACCTTGGAGAAGTATTGTGCTCCAAGAAGCAGATCAAACAAGTCATCAATTCGTGGGAGAGGATACTTGTTCTATATCGTGATTTTGTTAAGCTCACTATAATCGATGAAAAGGCGCATTGACCCATCCTTCTTCTTGACAAAGAGGACTGGTGAACCCCATGGTGAAGCACTTGGGCGTATAAACCCTTTATCCAGATTCAGTAGTTGTTTATTCAAATCATCAAGCTCTACAACAGCCATTATATATGAAGTTTTGGATATTGTCAACACCCCAAGTATAAGATCCATTGAGAATTCAACATCTATTCTAAGAGGAAGACCAGGAAATTCCTCGGGAAACACTTCAGCAAATTCCCTCATAATAGGCATTCCTTCTAGGATGGTTGCCTCCTTAGACTCAATCATCTGAGCCAAATACGCGTGCTCATAGGGCAGTAATATCCACACTTGAGATGATGGAGCTAAAGAATATCTATCTTCCTCCTTGCACTTGTAAATAATCAGGAGTCGATTCTCCACGAGAGTGATTTCCCTCTCAAGGAAATTTATGTTGGCTCTATATAAGTAAAGCCAATACATAACAAGAATTGCATCAAATTCCACCAGAGGGAGTATGATGAGGTTATCCAGGAAGTTCAATCCGCAGATTATGATAAGGGGGAGTTACATTCATGGGATGAAATGATTTCCCCATTTGTCATACTCATCGAAATTTTCACTTCCATGATTTGTGGTGGTGCTGGGATTGTTCTACTAAACTTTAGAGATATAAAAGAATGCATAGAACCTGAATCAAAAAGTACATTCACTATTCATGAATTAATAACTAGAGTACCTGTCACCACTTTGTTTTCGGGGTTCACTTCGACAGTAGTGATGGAAAAAGCTCGCCCTTGCTACCTTGGAGGCTGTTGGTTGCCTCTGAAAACCCTTGGCTTAGGGAACTAATTTGCAAGATGCCATGTTTCTTTGCATTTGTAGAAATGAACCACACGTTGATGTTTGAACAGAGCATTCCTATCCTCTTTCGTAGCCATGGGTATTTCTTACCGAAAATTAATATCCAGGTGCCCTTTTCTTCCACACCTAAAGTATTTCTTCATCCCCTTTAAGAAATTTTTGGGGTGATTCTTTATATACCATTGGTAAGTGGGGTGTTGGATCTTCTTAGTACCGTTGGATTTATCCATCAGACTGCTAGAATTGAAGTCCACCTTATTCTTTTTATCCCCATTATACCCTTGATATTGTCCGATCTCCATTTCGACCTTGAGGGCATATCATACAGTTTCCTCATATCTATCGAAGTCATGGATCACTAGCACTTTCCACAGGCTAGGTTTCAACCCACTAAAGAAGCGGTCAACCTTGAATTCGGGGGTAACGACAAAGCCGAAAGCGTATCATGCAAGCCTTGTGAAGTTTTCCTCATACACTTCAATATATTTGTCATCTTTTTTCTTGAGGTCAAGGAAGTCCCTTTCCATCTTAATCCGGAGGGTGCGTGGAAAATATTTATCGAAAAACATCTTCTGGAAATCCTTCCATTCCAACGCCTCAATCTCCTCCCCAAGCTTCATATTTTTAATCAACATCCACCATTGATCAGCTTCACCCTCCATACAATAAGCATCCAGGAGAACCTTCTCTTATTCAGAACAGTGAAGGATAGAGAATATATTTTCAATGGAGTTGATCCATTGTTTAGTGATTGAGGGATCAGATGATCCATTAAAATTAGGAGGCCTTTGTCTCATGAAGCTCTCGATAGCAACTTGTTATTTCTTAAGGGGGGTTGGACATTCCTCTTGACCCATGTTTCTATTCAAATCTTGAGTTATCTAAGAGAAAAGCGTGAAAAAGTTCACGATTCCCGCTCCCATTGGATTGGGCATCTCATTTGTACAATCATCACATTGATCTTCACATCGGTTGTTAGCCCGAGTCCTCATATTACCGGCCATTGGCTGGAATAAAAGGAAATTTAGGGGTAACAAATAAAGGGTAATATAAGGAAAAAACTGATGACTTATAAATAACTTTTATTTCCTTAACATATGAATATATTGGATTTAGTCTATGTAATCCATGATCTACTTTTTATCATATATTCTTAGGGATTTTTTTAGTCCCATAATAATGGTTCATAATAAGATTGTGAATTTACCAAAGCATATCCCCCGAGAGTGTCATAACCAAGAGTACAACAAGGCCCATTGTCGTGCACTAGTTTCCATTCGAGTCTTGCTCAAAGCGGTGTTTTCGGGTTTTACCCCTATGATACATCTGTGCTAGAGCTGCCTCTACCTGCTCGTATCCAGAAAGGGATGTATTTTATTGATAAACCAATTAATCAATACTCACCAAAACTTTGGGATGTTTTTATTATACTTATTCTTGTCTCTAAGGATTTACGAGGGTTTTATAATCCTAATACCAAAAATATCTAAACCTATCCTCTGATACCAACTATGAAAACCCTGCTTTTTATTACACAATTAAACATAATTTATTACATAACCTTCAATTGATACAACATAGAAGATCGATAGGACTAGTGTATTCAGGTATTAAGATCATTACATAAAAACTTAAAACATGAAATAAAAAATCTTTATTGAAAGTTTCCTTTACTTGACCACTAAATTTTGTCGTACTTAGCATTGCATGGGATAACCTAAGGACATGCATAAGAAAAGGGTGAGCTATAAAGCCCAATAAGGGAATAATAATGGAATAACATGAGGAATACAATACCTGTTATAAAATTGGCATATCAATAGAGAATGGGAGAAGCATAAACATAATGGCATGATAAATCATGATAATCATAACATGGAAATGTGGCAACAACACTTAACATAGAATTAGCCTGATCCAAGGCTCATTACACATAGATCATGAGTAAACCCTCATTGCACATGAAGCATGAGTAAAACCTCATTTCACTTGAATTAGAATGAGTAAACACCCATTTCACATGATTTATCATGATACTGTACTTTACCCAATGTATTGGAGCGCTATTAGGGCATACCCTTCTTAAACATTTCATTTCATGCATAAGTGTGCCACATGGATCATAAAACATTGAATCATTAAACATAATCATTTATTACATGATAAACGAATGTGGAATATATAAATGAAAATCTTTAAACAATAAGTAAATTTTCATAATGGTTAATACCCTTGATAGAGAAATGGGCATTGTATTCATTACAAAATGACTTTGGCTTGGAAAATCATGGTGCAATTTCAGCAGCATAACGACTTGACATAAGAACTCATAAAAATGGTTGATGAGAGAGAAAGGGGTGTCTAATAATATTTACATGACATGGACAGTAAGGGGGTCATATAGATATATGTCCCAACAAATTTAATGGAATTTAGATTCATGATATAAAATAATTTCTTGAATGTAAATGAGGAGAGAGAAATTCCTTTCGGAATTTCGGCATAGTAACGGGTGTACATGGGAGGAATTTAATGAGAGATAAAGGTGTATCCAATCATTCAAACATAATTAGGTCAGTATGGGGGAGGTGAAAAACCATACCCCAACATGTATAATTTAAATTAAAAGGGCATAACAATTTAAAGAATATTGGACAAAAACGAGAAAGGAAGAAAAAACCCTTACTTGGAAGTGTGCTTCCAAAGGCTTGAGAGAGGCTTCATAGAAGCTTGGGGCACCTTTGGAGGATTCTATAGAGAGGAGGGAATAGGTTTGACGAACTAAAAAGGCTTTGAGTGAGGAGTAAGTGAGATCTTGGGTGGGTTTATATAGGAAATAAGAGGGAATTGTTTATTATTTAGGTTTGGGACACCTCACATTAAAATAATCAAAACCACAAACCAGCCCGTGGTTTTTTCCCATGGTTTTTTCCAAAGGTAAGTAGAAAAAAATATTTTATAAGGAAAAATTACTAACATCTTAAAATAATGGGGTTGATTATGTGGAGGTGAGTCACACTCCCAAGGATAACAATTTAAAAAGACAAAAATGTTTAATAAATCTTGAAGGGTCCACTAAAGCTTTGTAAAATAAATAAAAAAAAACACAAACTCATATTATTTTAATGTTAAAACATATATTTTCCGAACATAAATTTTATAGTATTTTATTACTTCACTATCATGTCATTATGATGTCATAAAACACATTATATATTTAAACAATATTTAATTTTTACCCAAAAATTTGATTGTCTCATAAAATTATGAAAAATTCACCATTGGATAATTTTGACATCTTGATTCCTGAAATAATATTCATTTTATCTAAATAATTTTTTAAATATGTTAATTTTAACTTTTAAAATAAAAAATTACATTTATCGAAAATTCATGTGTTTTGACACAAATGGCTTTTAAACCTTAATAAAAATTACAATTGCATTCATAAAATTATAAGATAATTTATATTTAATAAAAATTAATTTACTAAAAATAATAATATTTTATTAAAATATTATTTAATTCAAAAATCCATTAATTCATCAAAATATATTTCTTAGTTGAACATTAACTAAAAATACTATTTGTGCTTCAAAAACTATTTACAAGGTAACAATAATAAAATGAAAGTATATTCATTATTATATACAAAAATAATGTACATAAAAATAGTACTAGGGTCTTGTTAAATAACCCCTTAAAACACCCGTATAAGACCGAAGGGTGAGGTGTGCGATGGTGACAGACTCTTGGGGTAGCTCGGATAACATCGCCCCGGGTGGTAATCTCTATCAACTTCCACTTCTCCCGTAGGTGGTTTCTCTCAATCTTAAAGTGTTCAATATCGGCTTGAGTTAGTCAATAGTGAATCCCAATGATGCCACATCCTTTCCAAGATCTGACAAATGGGCTTCATATGGGGCACGTCTACTAGATGCGGCCATCACTTCCTTTGTCTGAGTAAATTTGATTTGTTAAAGCCCTATATTTATACTAACCATGTGATCACTGCTCAACGACTATATTAGGAATGATCATAATTATTAACAATATTTTAAAATCCAAAAACATAAAACCATTGAAGTTGTCATTTCTTATAAACATTTTACATAAAGAGACATTTAATTAGATCAAGAGGGATTTCCATTAATGAAAGTTTGGGTCGTTACATGGATGGTGAACAACTACACTCATTCCTAACCATCACATATTCCCAAATCATCATTCTCCAGTATTCATCATCATATAAAACATAGTATTAGATCATATCCAATCATTACACACTCATAGTTATGGAATAATGTCTTCTTGTTTCAACTTTCTCAGCTATTGTCTTATCAAATCTTTAATACACCTGATGATAACATTGGGTTTGACTCTCTAGTTCTCCAATATTGTATATTTTTGTAAAAACAGTGGGAATTTAGTACATGGGTTCCAATGCATGTAGTTATCTCCTCTCATGATGAGAAAGAACATCCTCAACTCTTGAGGAAAGGTTCTATTTGAGATCACCCTCTTCCAACATTGGTGGCGTGACTTCAGAAATGATCCATATGCAATGATAATATATCCTTCCACAAGATTTATCAGTGAGGATGTATTTTCATTTGTCGATATCAAGCCCCTTATTGAGTTTTTTTTAATCTATAGTGGCTCGAGATCAGATATTATGCATGTTGGATTTCAGATTAGTGGGGATCTTCATATATTCAAGGGGGTGTAGTCAGCTTGTGTTCATCAATAATAGTGGTCATTAAATTTAGTTATTTGATGGGGTATCTCAATGGTGGATCTAGATGATTATTAGTAGTTTTAGAGTTAGTAAGAACAATGAGTGAATGGAACACAAGGTGGAACAGTGGCGGTTGGAGATATATATAGTGTTAGAAAATAATAGGTGTTTGTGTTAGATTATCGGGGTGGTATCATAGAGGATGGTGTTATATGATTAGTTTGGTAGTATATAGGGTGGGTGGGGTGGGATTAAGGTAGTGGTATATGTGATGGTAGTGCGATCAGGGTGGTAACATAATTTTCAATAGTGGAAATCACTAGTGGTAGCTCATCCTAAAATTAATATATTTTAAAATTTAATGTCATTTTAAAAATTGAATATAATAAAAATTTATCAATGAATTAATGAAACTCTAATTAAAAATCAATTTTCTAGAAAAAAAATTCAATAATGAAATAATTAATCTAAAATAAAAAATAGATTAAAAAGAATTCATCATGATAATAAAAAATGACTGTTCTCATAAAATTACAAAACATGGAGTTAAGAATATTTCACCAATTTAAACATTATAAAAATTTCTTATAATGAATATCTAATGAAAGTATAAAAACATGCTCAATTTACCCTTAATTGATAAATCACCATAAAAAACACAATTTTAACCTTAAAGGGTCCATTAATTCCCCAAAAAACTAAGGTGGAAATTTGTGTAAAAAACACTTACACAACTTTTCATAATGATCCTAAAATAATTGATGCAATAATATAATATGCATCGATAAATAATACACATGGAACATAGGTTTTTACTTGGTTCACTCACACTTATTATCATGTGGCTTATCATTGGTGAAAAATCATTGTGATCACACTACACACATTTTTACTTTACTATAAAAAAGAGTAAGGGCTGAAACGGGAATATTTTTCAAAAATCTATGTAAAATATTGATATAAAAGGTGGGTTAAAACTACCAATGGAAATATGAATGCTAAAAAATACTAGAAAATAACGTGTCATGGGGAATCAACCCCATGATAAAATTTAGATACATAATTGTTAAATAGTTAACCAATCTCCAATTATTTACATCAACTACCTTTTACATTTAGATCATGTGAGCTCCCACGTTCTACTCATCAGTGCTAAAAAAATATCCCAAGAATTCTACTTAAAATGGGTCACACCTATCTATAATAGAGACTCTTCGTATTTATATATATTGTTTGTAACATAATGTGATAAGGTTTTTGGTGGTGTGATGGTCATAAATGAATGATATGGATTGTCAATCCATAAAAATCACTACTATGTAGTAGTGTGACCAAATACATTTTGATATTGTATTTTTAAGATTGGATATCAATATAATACCTATTATGGTGCAACCTCAATCCCTATGGTGTGAAGGTATTTTATTTCAAGTCATTCACACACTAAAAATTCATGGCCTCATACATTTCAGTATGAAATCTTCTATTGTGGAACGATACATATACCTATAACATGACTAACTACAGATCCAATGTGTAATGAAGAACTGAATTCTCATGGGGTCTCTATTATAGAAAATCCCTATTTCTCAACACATTATGAATAATATTCAAGGTACAATTTTCACTAGGTATGGTGTGAATACCAGTATATTAGTGTATTTTTTATTCCATTTCACTAAATTTCACTATAAAACATTTCCTTCATTTTCTTATTTCCTTCAAATCATGAAATATTTATTAGTTTTCATCCTATATAGCTCTAACTAGCTTCCAACACATCCATGTTCACGTTAAAAATAAATAAAATAGGAAAAAATCCTAAAGACTTGTAAATAATTTGTCTCAATAAATAACTCATATAATTATGCAAATATGAAAGTTATCTAAACACCATTCCATAGGTTAGAATGATGTTTTTTAGAAATATCCAACACTCTATAAAGATAAACTTTATATTTTACAAGTGTCAATGGATATCAACTCTAATATTTACCTTTTTTAATTAACTTTTCAATGTCTCCTCAATCAAAAACTCAACAACTAAATACCTAAGGTTTATTTACTTTCATAATATTATGTACTTCTCAAAACTCATTAAAAATTCCAATGAGGTTTAAAAATTATATATTAGAATAAAAGTACTATGAAAAAATTAATAATATGAAGAGAAACATGATTATTGACGGGTGGTTTCTGAACTATATAATGGAACATATTATAATCTTTTATAAAAAAATAATTTTTTATAACCATATTGATAACCATGAAGTTTGAATTGGCTCTAAATGACTGAAATGAATGGTTTATTAGACACGATCAATAAAAAAATATGACATAAATACCCTTGAAATGGCTCTAATTTTTTTCAATCTCATTTTGAATTCCTTCAAATAATTTCCAATATCTTTGTACACCAATTTTTAATTGGTTCCCACTTATAGAATTAACCCAAATAACTATATATTTTACCATAAAAGTTTATAATCTAAGTATTAATTCATAAAAAATGGTTACTAATTTTTCAAATCCTATAAAATAGGCCTAACACCAAGACCTTATCTCCTCACATCCCAGTTGCATAATTTTAAAATAATATCCATACAGATATATTCTTTATTATAAGTGGAATTTAATAAATACCTCTCAAATAGAAGCACTATATATACATGTAAAATTAAAAATAAATAAAACATATCATGTTTTAAAATATAGATAACACTATATTGTGTTTATAATTTCACTAGACCATTAAAGTCAAATAGTACCTAGGGGTATCATTGATCAATTCATTCTAAAATAGTTTAACCACTAGACACATGTGAATAACCCATATTTCTTAATAGTAGTTAATGTTTAAAAATTACTAAAGAGTTTAAATATTGATGTAAATGGTCAAAGAAAGGTATTTTTATAAGTAAAGAATATAAAAATTAATTAATTATTGAATATTATAGATTTTATATCAAAAATGATAAAAAATAATTTAATAACTATTAACTTATTATTTAAAAGTAAGAATATTGAATTAATTTCAAATTCTGGTTTGATAATTTTTTTTTCAATTATAAATTTTAATGATGTAGTTATTTGTAATATTCATTATATAAAATTGTATATATTATATCAGTTTATTCTAATACTACCCAAATTTTTTACTTTTTTTATAACCAAATGAATTTTAATAAATTATCAATAATTATTTTCTTTTATCATATAGGAATTAAGAATCAAGGAAATTCTCAATGATATATATTTTAAATAATATTGGTTTCCTCCTATATTAAAAATGATTTTGTAGAATAAATAGAGAATGAATTATGTTAATTAATCTCAATATAAAACTAAATTGGAATTAAATTGAAATAATAAAACTCAATATTCAATTATGTAACCACTATAATAATCCAAATCCACAACCCCTTTGTATGAATACTCACTACTGGAGAAATGAAAGTTAGTCATCAATGATTAAACAATTTAATAGGATTTATAAAGAATAAAAAAATATAATTTATATAAATATATACAAAATGAAATTAATGATACTCTAATTCATTAAAAGTTCTATAAGAACATTCCATAGTGTACATTCAAGAATATTAGCTCTCACAAAAAAGTAAATGTGTCAAAATCTCTATTTTATTGTTAAATGATAAATTTAATACCAACTAAGAATCTATTGAGTATAAATTTAATACACATCATGTTCATTAAATATTCCATGTCCAAGATATCTATTATCCTTTTTATCTAATCAATATAAAAATATTTATCCATATTTAAAATAAAAATATGATCCTCACCATTTCATGTTGTATGAAAACACATTTTAATAGGTATAAATAAACAAAATATCATATAAATATCTCTAAAGGGATAGAGAAATAATATCTTAATAACTTCATATTTTAAATTTTCACAATATCTTCATTGAATATGATGTAGTTTCAAGGTAGAAAAACATTTTTTATTCTTGTAATTGATCGAATTATGATTACCTATTCATTTATTCTATTTTAACGACGTTATTTACTTGTTATGGGTTATAATTTATCAATATAAGAATAATTTTTTTACTCTAAATCTAACTCATTTTAAAAACAATTTAATATATTTAAAATTTTCATTTTAGGTGGAGGGGATTTTGTGAGACTATATTAAAGTTCAGAAAAAATTAAAAATATATTTGCAAAATCTAAAGTTCATATATACAAGACATCCAAAATTTATCTAGATTTTCAAACTAATTGACCTGGAAATTGGTGAGTGAATGAATAAAAATGTGGGATAAAATTATCTTGATATTTTTGAATCCAAATTCATCCAATGTGGGACCCAAAATATGATATCAATGGAGATACAATTTATAATTAACAACCAAAATATCACTTTTATAGTTTGAAAATAACTACTATTATAGTCCATTAATTTCCACCAAAATTAGTTTGGATATATTAAATTGGAGGGATTTTTTTTATTATTTTAAAAAGTTATATTATACTATATCATAAACCAAATATGGGTTCAATGTGGTATTATTAAAATAATATTCTGAACCCACATTTCAATTTTCTTATAAATTGGCACATAGGGAACCTTTTTTAAGAGTTCATCCAAGGGGTTAAGTGATACCATTTTATAGATTTATAGGGTTATTACTCTCATACTATAGGTTCATTATTTCTTTATACTCATAAGGAGATAATGGATGAATGTAGATTTCTATATGAACTTCACCCACCTCCTGATAGGGAGATAAACATAGGGAAATCATTAAAAAAATGCTATGCTCTAGGAAAGGTAATTCTAAAACCCAGTTGGCTACTAGTTTTATATAATTCTATTTTTAAAAAATTTAATGATTTTGAATAAAAATAAAATTTCAATGTGAAACACTTTGTTTTTATACATTAAATTAAATTCACACGTCAATTTTAACCAATTGGTTTTGTGTTTTGACTGGTAAAACTTGTGTTATATCAATCGGAAAAAGTAATTGTTGTTCCCATGTATTGTGATATCTCTATATAGATGATGGGTGAATGAGTGATCCCTTTTCTTATTTATAATAAAAAAATTTAAATAAATCTTTTTTACATAATTAAAGAGTTGATCCACTCTTTTTTTGTCTCTCAAAATTTACTTAGAAAGGCAGAATGTAAAAGGCAAAAATCATAAGGATTTAAAAGTTTCATCCTTTGTATTATAATCTATATGAGGTTTGGGTGATTTTCGGAGTATTAGTTATTCCATTATTAATCACTTAATTATAGTGTAAAAAAAATCTCTAGAAAACCATGATGGATAATCTCTCAAAAACCCCAGAATCTAATCTCTTGAAATGTACAATATTTAGTAGTTCACAACTACCAAATCTTGATGGGTTAATAATATTTTCATCCTGTTAGTTTAATATATCTTCTAAAAATATTATTTTCACATATCAGTGGGTAATTTATACTACCTCAAAAAAATTCTTCAAGGGACCTCCCAACCCCCCCTAACAAGTTTTTTACTTCTTCTTTAATGGTACACAATCAACCTTGTTTTACTTTATGTATGCATGTACTATCTTATTTTGGACCACTTATCCTTTATCATTGTAAAGACCCGTAAAATTCAAGGGAAATTTTTTCTAAATTTTCTTTGGGATTTTACAAGAACGTGGTTTCTGACGGCACTTGATTCCGAGGCCCGGTGTGTCCGGAATTTCTATCCGAAGTTTAGCTCGGGTACGTTTAGTGAACGAACGAGTGGGAATTCCTAACTTTTGAACTGGTTCTCGGAATCGAATTCTGAGGGCACCGATGGAACCGCATCGCCGGTAATTTCTTAGGAACACCTTTTTCGGAGTTGCGTTTTCACGAGAGAAGTTGATAAAAATTGTGGAAGTTAAAATTAAAATTTAAACTACAATTTTTATCTTCCTAAGTGTTTAACCTTTGGGTGGAAGTTGGGTAACCACCCAACTTCCCATGAGAGGTTATGAATCTGGTGGGGCCCACACGAACCCCACCCCTTCATATTCTCTAACCCCCCTCAACTCACCATTAATTTTTGACAACTTATGTTAATTAATTAAGTGAGTTAAATGTAAATGTTTGAAATTCAAATGTTATGTTATGTTAATAAAATAATTGATGAACTTATTTTTTTTTTGGGTTGGAACCTTGTTGTGTGAGTATTGGGAGAAAAGTTGAGGAACTTCTTCTTCGTTCTTCGATGAAGAACGCCGACCTCCGATGGCGGATGATGGCGAGAGATGCCTTCCTCATAGATCAACTAATGCCAACGACGTTCCTTCCATGACGCATTCCTCCGCGACGATCCTCTTCTTCTGCGATGATCCTCTTCTTCCGCGACGGCTAAATCCGTGATGAACGCTCGTTCGACGACAACGTTGAGGTAGGGGTTATGTGTTTTAATTTGTGAAATCTTCCGTCATCTAACCCAGTTCTTTGGACCACTTGATATCATTTAACGGGAGGGGGCCGGACCGCACAAACATGACCGAACCTCCTCCCTTATTATTATTTGTTGTTGCGGTTCGAGGGAAAGTAACGCGGTGCCATCGTACAGCGCGAGAACGAGCGGAAAGGAATGTGCGGCGCCGTTGCGCCACACATTTGAGAATTGAACCAAGCCGCGGTGCCATCGCGCCACGCCGGAAAGAAACTGAAGACACTGCGGCCGGAGCGGGGCCGCGGCGGAGGGGCGCGGCGCCGTCGCGCTGCGCCGGACGGACCAAGGCCGCGGCTTAAGCCGCGACGGAGCAGCGGAACCGACGGCAGGAATCGGGCCGCCGGCGTCGGAGCAGGGGGACTGGCCTTGCTGGTCCCGTGGAGGCAGAAGCCGGCCGGCCGGAGCGGGCCGGCCGGACCGTGGAAGAATCGGGGGTTCGAAACCCCCGGCTGGCTGGACGTGAGTGGCCCCATTAAGGGGCCTCGATTACTACACGCGGGGGTAGCGCCCCCCGCATCCGAACGGCTCGACCGTTCGGCCGAGCCACCTGGCCAGCACGCAGGACCGCCAGCGCGCCGGGCCACTGAGCCGGGCCGCACCAGCTAGGTCGGGCCACGCCCAAACGGGCCGGACCCGGACCCAGTTTGGGTTGACCCGGTTCGGGCCGACCCTGGGGGTATCAGGCCGGGTCAGACCGGGCCCGAACCCCTTAATACCGAACCTCTTTCTGTTCGTCGCCCATAACTTGAGCTGCGGACCTCCGATTGATGCACCGTCAGTTGCATAGCGATCCTTGGGTCGAGATGGTCGTTTCTGTACACTACACTCAAGGTTTCAGAGTATTTTGAGTATGTCCGGGTTGGTTCAGATACGAAACCAACCGGGCCCTTGGAGCGAAAACGCTTATATCTCGAGCTCCGGACGTCCGAATGACATGCCGTCGACTTTGTTGGTTTCCTATTGATGAGACGGAACTTTTAGAATGCTTAGCCTGAGTTTTGGATGCAGTTGGATAATGGCCGGGTTGGATTGTACCCAAAATCCAACCGGGCCCCTGGAACGGAAAGGCTGATAACTTTCAGACCGGATGTCCGTTTGATGAACCATCAGCGGCGTTGGTGATCACGTTGAGGAACGGTCCCTACGAGAATAACCTATGAGAGTTCGGGGTACAGTCGAGATACAGCCGGGTTGGGTTGCACACGAAACCAACCGGCCCCGAGGGACGAAAAGGCTAGTAACTCACAGACCGGGCGTCCGACTGACGCACCGTCTGTTGCGTTGAGACCCCTATGACGAGGCAGTACTTTGAGATACTTATTCGTGAAACATTGTGATACTTGGAGTATCGACCAGTAGCTCGTGGAGCGGACCCTCCCGGTGATGAGCTAATAGAGTGCAGAGACCTAGTAGCTGGCGGAGACTTGACGACTGCTGATCTATCGACTCGGTGTGTCTCGGATAGCCCAGTGGGGAGCACTTGGTTGTAGCACAAGACCCACGGTGGAGGAGCCCTTTGTAGTAGCGGCAGACCCGCGGTACTCAATAGAAGGAGTAACTCTGGAGTCTATGAGGGGGAGCGCTTGGTTGTAGCGGCATACCCACGGCGGAGGAGCGCTTGGTAGTAGCGGCAGACCCACGGTACTCAACAGAAAAAGTACCTCTGGAGGCTATGAGGGGGAGCGATTGGTTGTAGCGGCAGACCCACGGCGGAGGAGCGCTTGGTTGTAGCGGAAGACCCACGGTACTCAACTGAAGGAGTACCTCTGGAACCTATGAGGGGGAGCACTTGGTTGTAGCGGCAGACCCATGGTGGGAAGTGCTTGGTTGTAGCAGCAGGCCCACAGTACTTGACGGGTGGAGTACTACAGTAGTCCAAGGAGTCCGACGCACTTGGTTGTACCGGAAGGCCTCTAAACTCGACAGAGGAGGAGTTCGATGCGCTTGGTTGTAGCGGCAGGCCCTCTGAACTCGACAGAGGAGGAGTTTGGCGCGCTTGGTTGTAGCGGCGGGCCCTCTATACTCGACGGAGGAGGAGTTCTCCAGCAGCCGTGGTTTTGACGTCATGAATAAAATCCTGGTTGAGCTGAGTCTATAATCTTTGTGTTTACTCATGATTGATATGGTTCACTTGATAACTTAGGTATATGTATGGGAATATACCTGGGTAGTGGTTATCCGTTGATTTCATAATCTTTGTGTTTCCTCAAGATTGAGATGGGTTACTTGATAACTTAGGTATATGTATGGGAATATATCTAAGTAGAGGTTATCTGTTGAGATCTTCTTTGTGGTTATCCTTGTTGGATTTAGTGAGACCTTGAGGGTCTTGGGGTCCCTACTGAGTATCGTTATACTCACCCCTGCACGGGCTATGCCCGCATCTCGTTGTGTTTTTTGTAGACGACGGTCAGTGCTGACAGAGGCCGAGTGTTCAAGGACTGGATAATACCCGGAGGTAGACCATACAACGAGTCAGTATCCGGAGGTGGACTTCAGAGGAGGTTGGTGGGTGAGAGCATTGTGGAGGATATCTGTACCTACCCTTCAGGTAGGATCCGAGGAGGACGACCCAGGGGTTGCTTCCGTTCTTCCAACTATTGTCTTTTCTGTTGTACTTTCTTTCAGTTGTAGCTGTACTTTCGATTGAGTTTGTATTCTGGCCCATTTACTTTTCAGCACTTCCTTTTTGTACTTAGTGTTTTACTTCCGCTTGTACTCTATGGTGTTTTGTTACTTTTATAAAGGCAATACCTTCCCAGTTATTGGGATTTACGCCTTTGGTGCTAGTCGCCAGCCCCTGGCCTATGGAAGGCGGGCTTGGGGAAGTCACAGCACGGGCCCCGAGGATGGGTTGTGACAAATTGGTATCAGAGGAGTTCGGTTCTACTGCAGAACTCTGGACTCTAATCTTTTTCTATATGAAGCAATAGTGTTGAGAGTATTGAGTGTGGTTATCAGTCCAGGGAGTCCAGTGTTGGTGCGGTGACCGACCTATCCATACACCAGGACCCTGACTTCTGATTTCTGACTTAATGCACGAAAACATTGATTGCATGTGTGTTTCAAGTTTTCTTTGTGATTACTTGTGTCAGCTCACTAGGTATACTGTTCTGGCCATGGATCACCTGTCTCTTTTTAGGATGGCCCCACGATGGAAGCCAACTAGGGTTTCGAGAGTTGTGCATGACGATAGCCCACCAAGCGACAATGCCTCGGTACAGGTCCCTTTGACAACAGAGGCACCGACGATACCTCTACCCGCCGAGCCACCGATGCTACCAGCCCCAGTCACTGACGGTGCACGTCGCCTTAGTGCACTGCATGCGTTTCAGCGTCAGCAACCACCCATGTTCCATGGGGAGATGGACCCTCAGGAAGACGAGGATTTTCTGGAGGCTGTTGTACGAGTTTTTCGTTGGTAGGGACACCAGCTGACCTTATGGTGGTCCTTGCAGCGAGCCTCCTGCATGCAGCAGCAGGCAGATGGTAGAGCTTGATGCTCCAGGTGCACAACGGGGCATCTCTCCTTTGGACAGACTTTGAGAGTCTTTTTCTCTCGGAGTTCATCCCAGCCATCCTCCGAGCGGTGCGCATCCAGGAGCTGCTACAGTTGCGGCAGGGCAGCATGACAGCAGCCCAGTACGCGGCGAGGTTTACCGATCTCTCGCACTATTCGACGGACATGGTACGAGACCCATTCTTTAGGGCCTGAACCTTTGAGCAGGGGCTCAGGATAGATATCAGAGCTTCAGTTGTTTCTCACATCATTCCGACACAGGCAGGGGTGTTGGAGCGAGCCCTCTTACTGGAGTGTTTCCTTGCTAAGCAGTCTCCAGTAGCAGGACCCACCACTAGCCGACATGCGGCAGAGTCTTCTGCAACAGGCAGTAGACAAATGACGCAGAGGTCCAAGAGGACTAGACCTACAGGTGGTCGACCGCATGACACAAGATCGTTTGTGCGAGGCACCTGGGGTGGAGAACGACTTACCATGCGCGGGCAGTGTTACTCCTGCGGCGGGGTTGGTCACATGGCTCGTGACTGTCCGACCCGCCATACAGATGACTGGCAGATGAACGAAGGACCTCCCTGACAGAGGCAAAGGTTCGATCGAGGTGGACCGCATGGATCAGGAGACCGTGGAAGGGGAGCTGGACCTGCAGTTGGAGGTGGACGTCGCTTCGAGGTGTTGCCACCACCACTACCAGGAGGTCCACCCCGACCACAGGGAACAGGTGGACGTGGGAGAGCTTAGCTGTAGGCAGCTGAGGCCTACGATCATGGAGCTCCGAGAGCAGATGGACAGGAGAGGGACTAGCTCCAGACCTGGAGACTTTTGTTCATGTTGCTTCTAGCTCTGTTGATATTTGTTTTTTGATGCTTTGTGTCTTTGTACTTTGAGATGCAGTAATAAAAAGACACCTTTCTTATGGCGTTTACCTTCCTGTACTCTCTTTTAGTTGTTACTAAGAGGTTCCAGTTTAAAAACCATTGACTTGACCCTCACTTTGAGATACCTACTGGAGGACTCCCAGTGACCACACACAGATGCCGACAGTGTGACTCAACCCTTGGAGGCGAGAGTAGCGGTTGGATCTCTTGGTAGTAGCGTCGAGGCCTTACAACGTCATCCTTGGTGTGGATTAGTATCTTCCATGTCGGGATTGACTGTATTAGGCGAAGAACGTGGTTCATCCAGGGGATGAGATCAGATTTCTCTTATCGGCAAAGAAGAAATTTCATCAGCTCTTGTAGGACCAGAATGGTCCAAGTCATCCAAGAGTGGATGAGGACAGCTCAGAGCTGGAAAAATTCTTGTGCTGATGGGGGGCAGAGACCACTAGAGTTCGAGGTTGGCGACCACGTTTCCCTACGGGTCTCACCTCGACGTGAATTACGGAGATGTGGCCGAGGAGACAAGTTATCTCCGAGGTTCAACGGACCTTTCTAGGTCCTCAGTAGGGTAGGCGAGGTGGTTTACCGCTTGGCCCACCCACCTCAGTTGCACCAGGTGCACGAAGCCTTCCGGGTATCTCAACTGAGGAGATACAAGCTCGACCCTTCGATTTTCATCGACCATGAGGAGCTGGACTTGGGCGATGGGGTAACCCTCACGGAGGTTCATGTGGGGAGCGGGGAACGAAAGGAGCGGGTCCTACAAGGACGGGTCGATTCCTCAGGTGCACTTTCACTGGTAGTAAGAGAACCTCTAGGTGAGCACATGGGAGCGGAATGTTCAGATGCGTGCACAGTACCCGCATTTGTTCCCCTAGTTTTTGATGTATCTTTACAGGGACGTAAATCCCCGAGGTGGGAGTAATGTAAAGAACCGTAAAATTCAAGGTAAATTTTTTCTAAATTTTCTTTGGGATTTTACAAGAACGCGGTTTCTGACAACACTTGATTTCGAGGCCCGGTGTGTCCGAAATTTCTATCCAAAGTTTAGCTCGGGTATGTTCAGTGAACGAACGAGCGGGAATTACTAACTTTTTAACCAGTGCTTGGAATCGAATTCCGAGGGCACCGATGGAACCACAGCGCCAGTAATTGCTTAGGAACACCTTTTTCGGAGTTGTGTTTTCATGAGAGAAGTTGATAAAAATTGTGGAAGTTAAAATAAAAATGTAAACTACATTTTTTATTTTCCTAAGTGTTTAACCTTTGGGTGGAAGTTGAGTAACCAACCAACTTCCCATGAGAGGTTTTGAAGCTGGTGGGGCCAACACAAACCCCACCCCTTCATATTCTCTAACCCCCCTCAACTCACCATTAATTTTTGACAACTTATGTTAATTAATTAAGTGAGTTAAATGTAAATGTTTGAAATTCAAATGTTATGTTATGTTAATAAAATAAGTGATGAACTTATTTTTTTTGGGTTGGAACCTTGTTGTGTGAGTCTTGGGAGAAAAGTTGAGGAACTTATTCTTCGTTCTTCGACGAAGAACGCCGACCTCCGACGGCGGACAACGGCGAGAGACGCCTTCCTCAGAGATCAACTAACGCCAACGGCGTTCCTTCCGTGACACATTCTTCCGCGACGATCCTCTTCTTCCGTGACGATCCTCTTCTTCCACGACGGTCAAATCCACGACGAACGCTTGTTCCACAACAACGTTGAGGTAGGGGTTATGTGTTTTAATTTTTGAAATCTTCCGTCATCTATCCCCGTTCTTTGGACCACTTGATATCGTTTAACGGGAGGGGGCCGAACCACACAAACACGGCTGAACCTCCTCCCTTATTATTATTTGTTGTTGTGGTTCGATGGAAAGTAATGTGGTACCATCGCACCGTGCGGGAATGAGCGGCAAGGAATGCGCGGCGCCGTCGCGCCACACATTTGAGAATTGAACCAAGCCTTGGTGCCGTCGCGCCACGCCGGAAAGAAACCGAAGACACCGCGGCCGGAGCGGGGCCGCGGCGGAGGGGCGCGACGTCGTCGGGCCGCGCCGGACGGACCAAGGCCGCAGCTTAAGCCGCGGCAGAGCAGCGGAACCGGTGGCTGGAATCGGGCCGCCGGCGTCGGAGCAGGGGGACCGGCCTTGCCGGTCCCGCGGCGGCAGAGGCCGGCCGATCGGAGCGGGCTGACCGGACCGTGGAAGAACTAGGGGTTCGAAACCCCGGATGGATGGACGTGAGCGACCCCATTAAGGGGCCGCGGTTACTACATGCGGGGGCAGCGCCCCCCGCATCCGAACGGCTCGGCCGTTCGGTAGAGCCACCTGGCCAGCGCGCCGGACCGCCAGTGCGCCGGGCCGCTGAGCCGGGCTGCACCCAGACCGGGCCGGGCTGCGCCCAAACAGGTCGGACCCGGACCCGATTTGGGTCGACCCGGTTCGGGCCGACCCTGGGGGTATTGTGTCGGGTCAGACCGGGCCCGAACCCCTTAATACCGAACCTATTTCGGTCCGTCGCCCATAACTTGAGTTGCGTATCTCCGATCGATGCACCGTCAGTTGTGTAGAAATACTTGGATCGAGACGGTCGTTTTGGTATACTACACTCAAGATTTCGGAGTATTTTGAGTACGACCGGGTTGGTTCGGATATGAAACCAACCGGGCCCTTAGAGTGGAAACGCTTATATCTCGAGCTTCGGACGTCCAATTGACGTGCCATAGACTTTGTTGGTTTCCTATTGATGAGAAGGAACTTTTGGAATGCTTCTACTTAGTTTTGGATGAAGTTGGATAATGGCCGGGTTGGATTGTACCCAAAATCCAACCGGGCCCCTGGAACGGAAAGACTGATAATTTTTAGACCGGCCGTCCGTTTGACGAACCGTCAGCGGCGTTGGTGATCACGTTGAGGAATGGTCCCTATGAGCATACCCTATGATAGTTCGGGGTACAGTTGATATACGGCTGGGTTGGGTCGCACACGAAACGAACCGGGCCCCTGGGACGAAAAGGCTAGTAACTCTTAGACCGGGCGTCCGACTGACGCGCCATCTGTTGCGTTGAGACCCCTATGATGAGGCGGTACTTTGAGATACTTCTTCATGGAACATTGTGATACTTGGAGTATCGACCAGTAGCTCATGGAGCGGACCCTCCTAGTGACGAGCTAACAGAGTGCAGAGACCTAGTAGCTGGCGGAGACTTGACGACTGCTGATCTATCGACTCGGTGTGTTTCGGATAGCCTAGTGGGGAGCGCTTGGTTGTAGCAGCGGACCCATGGCAGAGGAGCGCTTGGTAGTAGTGGCAGACCCGTGGTACTCAACAGAAGGAGTACCTCTGGAGTCTATGAGGGGGAGCGCTAGGTTGTAGCGGCAGACCCACAGCGGAGGAGCGCTTGGTAGTAGCGACAGACCCGCAGTACTCAACAGAAGGAGTACCTCTGGAGGCTATGAGGGGGAGCGCTTGGTTGTAGCGGAAGACCCACGGTGGAGGAGCGCTTGGTTGTAGCGGCAGACCTGCGGTACTCAATAGAAGGATTACCTCTGGAACCTATGAGGGGGAGCGCTTGGTTGTAGCGGCAAACCCATGGTGGGAAGCGCTTGGTTGTAGCAGCAGGCCCACAGTACTCGACAGGTGGAATACTACAGCAGTCCAAGGAGTCCGACGCACTTGGTTGTAGTGGCAGGCCCTCTGAACTCGACAGAGGAGGAGTTCGACACGCTTAGTTGTAGCGGAAAGCCCTCTGAACTCGACACTGGAGGAGTTCGGTGCGCTTGGTTGTAGCGGCATGCCCTCTATACTCGACGGAGGAGGAGTTCTCCAGAAGCTGTGGTTTCGACGTCATGAATAAAATCCTGGTTGAGCTGAGTCTGTAATCTTTGTGTTTCCTCATGATTGAGATGGGTCACTTGATAAATTAGGTACATGTATGGGCATATACCTGGGTAGTGGTTATCCGTTTATTTCATAATCTTTGTGTTTCCTCAAGATTGAGATGGGTTACTTGATAACTTAGGTATATGTATGGGAATATATCTAAGTAGAGGTTATCTGTTGAGATCTTCTTTGTGGTTATCCTTGTTGGATTTAGTGAGACCATGAGGGTATCAGGGTCCCTACTGAGTATCGTTATACTCACCCCTGCACGGGCTATGCCCGCACCTCATTGTGTTTGTTGCAGACGACAGTCAGTGCTGACGGAGGCCGAGTGTTCGAGGATTGGACAGTACCCGGAGGTGGACCATACGACGAGTCAGTATTTGGAGGTGGACTTCATGACGAGAGGACACTCGGAGGAGGTTGGAAGGCGAGAGCGTTGTGGAGGCTATATGTACCTACCCTTTAGGTAGGATCTGAGGAGGACAACCCAGGGGTTGCTTCCATTCTTCCAGCTGTTGTCTTTTCTGTTGTACTTTATTTCAGTTGTAGCTATACTTTCGATTGGGTTTTTATTCTGTCCCATTTACTTTTCAACACTTCCTTTTTGTACTTAGTGTTTTACTTCCGCTTGTACTCTGTGGTGTTTTGTTACTTTTATAAAGGCAATGCCTTCCCAGTTATCGGGATTTACGCCTTTGGTGCTAGTCGCCAGCCCCTGGCCTATGGAAGGCGGGCTTGGGGAAGTAACGACACGGGCCCCGAGGACGGGTCGTGACAATCATTAGGTCTCTTAAAGATGAAATATCACAGGTAGAAAAAAAGGTTTATCAATTTTGATTTTCTCCTCAAATTCAACATAGCATCATTTGTGTTGTCCATCTTATCCTTACTCTTTGATGCATAGGCTCTCATAAATGTTATCACAGTTTCTCCTTCAATGCACATGAAATAATCTATGGGGTTTTAGTATTATCAAGGTGTCTAACTATTCTTCATTATTCTCTTAAATATATATTTATTAATATATTAATATTCGTAAAATAATATCATGAATATCATTTCCACAATTCATATGGAAACTCTATGATTATATGCAATGAGATATTCTCCACCATGAACATATTCAACCTTATTTAAATCAATTCAAGGCATATATTTAAATTTCCATAAGAGTTTAAATATTAACCCCCAACCGATAATGGAATATCAAGATCTCAAACTCTCTAGAAATATCTCAACATCAATTTCTTTTGAATATCTCTACATGCACACGAGATATATGCACTAAGATGTGGCTCTAGACTTTGTGGTGTGGGACTCATATATGAAATTTCTTCATCTCAATAGTTATTTCAAAATTCTACGAGTCATGAAGGCTTATGCTGATGTATTATAAAAAATTCTAACATCCAAAGTCATAAGCTCATGAATTCACATGATCTGTGTTCATTGACTTGCGATTATACTAAAATTGATACACCCAATGAAATTATAATATTATCATGAAATTAATATAATTAGTATCAAAGTCTTATGATCCACTCAATGATTTAAAATTATGTCATATTATCCTGAAAATTATTATTCTCGAAGACTTATGATAAAAATAATTCATATTATCTAAAGTAATATAATGGATTAAAGTTATACGATCAACTCAAAAAGATTATCCTCATGCCAACATGTTTTTAATTCCTTCTATATGTATTAACTCATATATACCATCTTCAATTTTAGGTGGAGCATCCTCAATCTCAAAGAATAACTGTAGGTTTGATATTTTAATTCTCAATAACTACGGTCGGGTTCCATTTGATAAATGAAGATACTTGATTCCATGATAAATTTCATAATCATTTTATGATTCAATTTCAAAAAAATATAAAAATTATAGAAACATAGATTTTCCCTAGTAATCTCTATAAAAATTTATTTAGGTATGTGAAGGCCAACAATGAGGAAAAAAGAAACTATTTAAAATTTTCAACTTAATGGATTAACTAGATGTATAAACTGCTAACCATGATGATCAAACATGAGGTATAAATGAGACCGTATAATTTTTTTAACTCAATGGATCGATCACATGTAGAAAATAACACTTACATTGGTCCTATGCAATGTTACATCACACTTACAACGAAGCATATCACACATATGCTAGTCATAAAATGAAACATATGTTGGTTGTCAATGACTTATATATAGTGTCCAAAACACACTTATGGGAAGAAAAAAAACATATAAAATTACATCTAAAAAATTAAAACCCATAAAAATTATAGAATTTTCAAAATAAGTATATATTTCATCAGAATAAATTTAGGAAACCATAAATCAAGTCAAAATTACTTGAATATTTTCTCAATAAATAATGATGCCTTTCTCTAAAGGACTACTTGAATCTATCTTATCATTTTAATCAACAATTATCTCAAATTATGTTATGAATTATTTTCCATTTTTTAAGTAGCTTCAACATCTTATTCACCTCTAAAAACAACTATTGACACCTTCTAACATCTATATTAAAAAAAATATTACTCAATAGACAGGAACAAAAACCGAACATTTTTTTTGTTATCAATAACACCAAAACATTATAAGTAAATATGTGTTCTTTGAAATTATTTTATTCTATATTTATTTTATATAATTACAATATAAATTTTAATGTGAAAAATAAATATCATATATTCCTTACTCATGTTTTTTTAAAGTTTCTACTCAAAACCACTTATTCTTAATCCTTAATTATGAATTTTAGCTATATTTTATTATGATAAAAGGATAAAATGACACATAAAATATCCAAGATCTTTTTGTTAATTAACTATAAGCCTATATGGAAAATCCCATTATAGAAAACAGTAGACACTTCACCAACAAATCGAGACTATCCATTAAAAATTAAGTAGGTGATACCAAATGAAAATTTATAAAAAATATGGATAGTTTAATAGATTTATCACTAAATGAATACCTTTTAATAAATTCAACAATTACATCATTAAATTTCAAGGGCTAGTTTGTTTACTCCCTCTTCATTCTACCGAATAGATCAACCAAAAATTTATATTTGTAAATATATTTTTAAAAATTCAAACTAGGATGAAATTCTTTATTAGAACACTTAAACCATTAATTTTTATTGGGTTATCTAGAACTATAAATTCCATGTAGTTTGAAATTTTTGAATAGTTTCTCGTAAAATTTTCTTACCCATAGAGGGATGCACTAACTTTATTTATCAAGGTATCCATCATGTTTCTTGATGGATATGTTATCTTGTTATCCACTTTTTATATCCTCACTCACCTCCCCCTTTATTTAATTTCCTATAATTTATAGAAAATTTATTATAAAGAAAATAAAGTGAAAACATAAGTATTTTTCTTAGGTCTGGTGAGATCAATAATTATGGGAGGCAGTGAATCCATGAACCATTTTATTTTTAGGAATAAAACTTCTTAATTTAACATGTGTAGGAAGCTAAATATTTTTATCAACTATTTTGGTTTTATATCAACCTTAATTTAATGTGTAGAATTTATAAGGCATAAGAGAAAAGGATTTACATGATTTATCCTTGAAATGGAACTTCTTTCCATATATAGGTGAAATTTTGAGATCTAGTTTCTACACTATGAATCAATCAAGTACATTTTACTAGAAATATCTTGAATAACATGATGTATAATATCCTAAAATACAAAACATAAAATATTCTTAAATGTATGTTCTTAAAGTGTTCATATTAATGGTATCCCGATGGAATACTTATACTAAAATCCCATTAGTTAAAGATATATCTCAAAATAGTTCCTTCCACATCTATTAGAGTATTTATACTATCTCCTGAGATTTCTCTAAGGGTCTTCTCAAACTCCTCCCTCGAATAGGTATTTGACTATATATTTAATGGTAAGCAGTTGAACTTTTTCTCATTCAAATCTTCATTTCCCCTGTTGATTATTTCTTATCCTTTCTCTATTGTCTTCATAATGATGTAATATCTTTGGTCATAATAAATAGCTCTCACATATCACTTTCTCAATAGATTTAACATAATAAAATTCATGTTTTCTTTATTTCACTTCCTCTTTTATGCATAGGATCTCTTGAATTCCATTGAGTTCTTACACTTTGATACACTACAAACAATCTCTTAGGATTTAGTGGTATTAGGGTATCTTACTTTTATTAGTTCTAATACCCCCATATATATATATATTCACAAAATAATATCATGAATATCATTTCTCTAATTCATATAAAAACTCCTTGATTGAAGGAAGTAAGATATTCTCCTCTTTGAACTTAGTAAACCTTTTTTAAATAGAGTCAAGGGTTTCATTTAAATATACCAATGACCCAGGCTCTTAATTCTCACATGATATTTAAATATTGTGATATCAAACTCTCCAAAAACCTCATGTATTTTAATTGTTTTTAATATATCCACGTGTACAGGAAATTTGGGAACTATATCATGGATCTTGCTTCTATGTTGTGGAACTCATCTCATTACATACATTGTAACTATAGTTATCTCAAAATTATCTACATCTTGATGGATTATGGATAATTCTTACAATAAAGTCTTATAACCATATTCATACATTTATGAATTCATATAATCTATATTCAAAGAAATATTCTGATAGTCAAAGACATATGTTGTAGAAATCATATGATCTACATGAAATTTATGTGGTCAACATTGAAGGATTATTGTTTAGTCATGTTATTATGATCAATTAATATGATATAGTGAATTTTTATGATCATATACTTATAATCACAATAAATAATATGATCTTAATTTATATTATGAATCAAAGACTTACAACTAGCTAAGAATCCTTACACTCATAAAAAACAATCTACATTCATTCGGCATGGAGCATATTAAATATACCTGCTAAAATTTTGGATATAACTTCTTCAATTTGACAGAATAAACTCTTTGTTTTGTTTCTTTGATTCTTATTATCAAGGATATTAATCCTTTTAATTGATTATAATACTTGAATACATGATGAGAATCATTATCATCACTTGATTCAGTGTCTTTAGTATATATAAATTTTAGAAACTTATAATTCAACTTGTAAACTCTATAAAAAATTATCTAAGTATATGAAATGAAACCTTAAGGTAAAAATGTGACTGTATATATTTTACAACTAAATAGATCTACTAGGTGTTAAAAAATTAATCTGAATAGTTACCATGTGAAGAGACCATCAATGTTCTACATTGAGTGAGTTCGCATCTACACTAAAGCATATCACACATACATAAGTCCTAAAATGAAGCATACATTGGATTCCAATGACTCATATATAGTTTTAAAAACACAATTATGTGGATAAAAAAGTTACACATATGAAATTAAATTGTCAAAACTCAAACTCAAGAATTATTCAACAATTTTCCAAATATGTATAGAATTTAGTCAAAATCATATCAAACCAACTAGAATATAATAAAAATGACTTCATTTCATTCTTAATCAATACTAAAATATTAAATTAAAGGAGTTATTTAATATTTCTTCTCACTTTCTATAGTTTTCATCTTCTATGTGTCTATGTATTCTCTTCCATATACAACGACAACACCTTTAGCATCTTCTGCACCACAAACAACACATATTGACACCTTTTAACACCATTATTTAAATTACATAAAACGCAAAACATGGGAACAACATTAATATACTATTTATTATTTTCATCCTTATATGATAGTAATGTGATTTAGTAGTCCATACATCTCACATATGTTATGTACATTAGTTATATGCTTGTTAAACTAAGTCCCATGTGAATTTGTATCATTTTGAAGGGGATTGAGGGTAAACAATATTCTAGTTAATCTCTATTAATGAATTTTAAAAATCCATTCAAATTTATTGAATAATTATTGTTATAACATGCATATAAATCATTTGATAATATTATTCTCACATATCTCTTGAATCCCAATCCTTGTTTCAAAATCACTATTTAATTCAAGTTTCTTTTAATCCATTTTTTTGTTTTAAAGTCATTCAAAACACCCCTATTTTTGTTTCATCTATATAAAATTTATATATAATAATATTTTGATCTTCAATTAACTTGATATATTACCCAGGGTCATATATATATATACAATATATCATCATTTTACTTGACCCATGACTTTGGATTTCTCCCATAGAGTTAGGTTCTTAGATTAATTGAGTTTTTAAATTTTTTATGAAATCCTAGGTTGTTTATTGGAATTGAAGGTTATTTTTGTCATATAATTTTGTTAGGTTTTATAGTTAAGGATTGGGGGGGGGGAGTTTGTATGAAAGTCCACTATGGTGGTTGAGGATTTTTAGGTGTTGGTGGTGGATGACTATCCTTCTATGGATGATTCCATGACTATTGAGGGTGGTTAGAATACCCTATTCTCTATAAACATGGTTTTACTTACATCTAGAGTTGGATAGATTATAAAATTATTTACTATTGAGTTGGTATTATTGGAGGCCTTGGTTTATTACCTCACAACTCTTTGAAGGGTCACTCAACTTTGAGAATTGGTCTAAATAGTGGGTGTTGGTGATATTGCAATGAAGGGGACAAGGAGGTTATGATTTCCAATGAGAATATAAAATTTCATAAATTAGTGTACTTACCTCTTCAATCTATATGTCCACCTTCATCTCCGAATCTATAAATTATACCTCATGGACTCCTATAATTGGTATAATGGACCTAAAACCATAATGATAATTGTTATATGACATGTTTTCAAGGATGATACTTCTATAAATGTGGTTTCTTAATCAATTTCTCCTTTTTTCCTAGTTGGGGAGATAAATACTACTAGAATAATGGTTCTAAAGGAGAATCAGATTACCACACACCCTACCGGCATACTAGAAGATGTTATTATAAGTGTTATGAATTTAATCTTTCTTACTCATTTTTATGTGATTAAAATAGAAGATGATAGTATAAATGGGCATTCCCTAATTATATTTGGGATAAATTTCTCAATAAACTCTAAAAATATAATTAATGTATATAATGGAGAATTATATATGGTGTTTGGTGGTGATCTTATCAACTTTAACATCCTTGATCCCATGAAGATCCACTCTAAACAAAATTACTCTAAGTAAATTACTTTAATTGGTATGATACCTATCCACACATCAAATTATTTCCTCTTAGATGACCCATTTTTAGAGTTTTAAACATCATTAGACATTGTAGATAATGATTCATGGGTTGAACATTGAAATGGTTTGGAAGAATTCCATGAATGTTTATGAATTTATTATTTCTTAAGAACTAGGGACTCAATGAACATATATGATTCTTCTAAACTTTTAAAAGTTATTTCTCATCAGATTAAGTTATTATTTAGTAGTTAGATAACATCATGGATCTCAATATTTCATATTTACCCCCACAAAATTTTTTCCCAAGATTTATAACATAAACCACCACCTAAAAATTCAAAATAGTATTACCATGAGAATGGAAAAAGTTGAATATTGAAGTACCAAGGAATGGATATAGTCACTCGAGGGGGGTAGGTATGACTAATTTTTACCGAGCCTTTATTATTTATAACTTTTACCCAATTATGTCACCCTCTTAGTTATGAAAACTATGTTATTAGTTAAGATAAAATTAGATCTATTTCTTAAAACAACACACATGTACCACTTACAATGTCTATAAGACATGTAAAGATTAACATATTCTATTTTTAAATGGTTTTCCTCGATGTGGATTAATATATAATTTCTATTTTTGGGATCATATAATATATATATTCTCCAATAATAACATTTTAATCAATAATATTTGGGTTGAAGAAAGATTTTCTTGATCTCAAAGTGCATCTTGCACATACACAACCACCCAAATGATTATACTACCTCTGAAGAGTCTTATAAAACTTCCTACAACATTTTAAAATAGATCACATATTTGTTAAGGATGTAACTGAATTAACATAAACTAAAATTATTCTTTAATAAGAGCCTTCAACTACCTATATATTTTTATATAAATTTCATGAAACTCAGTTATTATTCAAAACCTTGCTCCAAGAAATTATTAATAATTTGGATCATTGGATTTATTCACCATAGTCTTTAAATAACTTTACTACTAATTTCATAATATATTCTCTTCATGAATATAGGGATTTATTCTTCTCATGTTTTTGAAATAACAAACATCACAGGATCTAGTCTCAATATAAGTATCTTCTTCTACTTCTTCAATTGTCTTTGACACACCAAATTAACTCTCAGTTTCTTATCAGGATTACATTATTCATCAATAACCACAATTTTTTTCATCTCTATATCAGTTTTAGGTTATCTTAGTTACTAATTATCTTCGTATATTACCATGGTTTTATATTCTCAATGACCCATTAATTATTAGTCATTAATTATTATATGATTTCATTAAAACCAATTGCAAGACATATTATAGAAAAATATAATAATCTCAAAACCATGATCTCCATTTATTTTTCCTCAACTTATTAATGTGGGTGTGATCCCATGATCACTAATATTCCTTTTACCTAAACCTTTTTCTCTACTATATTTATAATAATATCCTTCTTCATTTTTTTTATTTAAACTATAAAAAACAAATCAACATTTATTATTCCAGAAAAATTAGGATGATTTTCATTATAATATTCCCACAAAAATACATAAAAAATAATTTCAATATCTATATTAAAGGGTATACTGTAATAAACTATTTTCATGTGGATCATTTATTCTTTATTATGATAGTCTGATATTCAGAAAATAATCTCTAACTTGATTTTTAAATCTCATATATCATCTCTTTTTTATATTTCTCATTAAAATCATGAAAATATTCTTTCATACTAAATCTACTTTAACCAAAAATACATTTATGATATTTAATACACATAATAATAGCCCAAACATCAAAATATTTAATTCCATATAATATTTAATTTAGTTTTAGTCACTAAAATTTATTTTCACATTTCTCTATTTGAAAATACTAGATTAATGGAGCAATGATCACCTCATTACCTTCTCATTTAATCCCCTTAAAATCAAGTCTTGAATCGTTTCATAAAAAATCATCATGATATGTTAATATTGAAAAAATACCATTATAATCATCTAATTTTTATTTCCCTAAAATATTAATTCTATGAATTTTATTAAATTCCTTCTTTACAAAACTAATAATTTCACAATAGTGGTGAAACTTAAAAATACTATAATTACTCATATAAAGTCATAATTTTTCAATTTTTTCACAAACTGATAACTATTTTGATGTCTTAGAATACCCTTATGAATAACCAATTCACTCTTTAAAATTCATAGATTTACTCATATGAAGTACTAAGTTACTCATCCAAAGTCTCCAATTACTATCAAAGAGTCATAGGTTACCCTTCCAAATTATATTTCTACCCTTCCAATGTTCCCCACATACTTTTTTGAAGTAAATAAATGACTCTTATGAACATTAAAATTACAATAAAATGAATATTTTTAAGTAAGAAATTAATATTATGTGGCCATACATTTTCCATTTTTAATTTTGTTTCTATGGATGACTCTTATGAAGTCATAGTTGGAAAATAATTACCTTTAGCATGAAAATTCTATAATTTATTCAAATAACTATATAATAACTCCGAATAATTTCATGCCATTACGATCAATTCATATTACATAAAAACATATTAAAATAATTCATAGAATTATCCAAATAATCATAACACTCTTGAATACAATTCTGAAGTATTTTGAAACCTTTAATTACTCATCTATATAATTTATAATTCATATTCGTTAATTAATAATTTCAGCTTCATATTCATTTCATCAAACCTTAACCCATTTTATTTCAATTAGTAAATATATAATCCATGTTTCAAGATAAAAATGGGATGGTTTCTCTAAAAAATCATCTAGATATTTCTCAAACATGTGAACCTTCTTTAGTCCCTTCACAAAATCATATCATTCTAAAATTTTCAACAACCAGTCCTATAACATGATCTTATAACTCTTTAACACTATTATGAAATGTACCATAACATAAATAGTTTCCTTTAATATGTAGATTATACTATTAATTGTAATATGTTTTTGTTACAAATCAAAATATATCAAGCCAAGTATTCTAAGATAAAAACGAAACTATTCTTTACCAATAAAATTATGGGTGACATATTCATCTTCTTAATTAGGTACATTATTACTTCATTACCAAGACTCAATATATATTTTCATTCATTAACATAACTATATTTAAAACCATAGAATTTATTAATACATTTAGGTTATTTAGTCGCCCTTTGGATTTGATTTCAATACCAAATTCACTTCTAAATCTAGTTCCATTTTTTTCATTCTTATTGATAATAAATGAAAAAATATATCTAATGGAAACATACTTATATTCCTTTACTAAAAGAAACATATTTTTTTTCACAATTATTTTTTCCCACCCATATTGTGAGAATCTATCAATTCCATATGAGGGGATGGTAAAAACACATTTTTTATAGTAACATGTTGTCAACTAATTAGCATTAGTTATACATGAATGATTCTAGGTTTAGAAAAATGTGTGGTAAATTTAGATAATATATATATGCATATACTTTTTATAATGTGTTTCCAGCTCTGATTTCACTTCTTAGTGGTTGTAAAAACATATTTACATGAAGTTATATGATCCTAATATCAAATTAAAAAAAATTAAAAATATAAAACCTAAATAATTAATTTCAAACCATATAATAAATTTAATAATCATATCCTCTTATTCAATAGATTAAAAATAATACAAAATAGATAGATAAATTTATAATAATACCTATTATTTGGTAAGATATGTTCTAGATTTTAGATTTTTATATATATAGATAATATTTTCACATGTTCACCCACTTCTTCTTAGCTCCCCCTAAATGGATGTAATATAAATAAACTCTATCAGGGTTGTTTTTCTTCAATATTGAATTCCAAGCATAATCTTTTGACACGAGATAAAGTGTTTCAAGGAGAAATCATGATACTAGTTGTTAATCAATATGATGAATTGTTATTTTTTCTATATTAAAATCATTACATTCAACTAGTTTCTCCTTTTGATGCACTGACTTGAATTACATAAAAAATATCTAAAAATTCATAGATGATGTAATAAAATGATTCCCCATAAGCTCACTAGTATGTTAAATGAGGTGAGGACTTTGATCACTACCGAAAAACCCTTTTCTTTAAAGCATAAAGATTGTGATAACTATTCATTCTAGCTTTACATGTTATTTTTCAAATCTAAACTTCTATGGGTTTTATGGATTTATTGTCTTTATTTTTTTTATTATCTATAATATCCTTATTAATTTATCTAGGAACACATTTTCATTCTATATATCTTTATTTAACTACTTACCTAATTAAAACTAATATAGACAAACTATTAAACATTATTTTGGAATATATTCAACCTTATTATTGTGTGTATCCTCTTTTTTATAGTATCTTACTAGGAATTTGAAATCACTAGTTCCTACCCTTTTTTCCTTAATAATTTTTCCTATTATAGAAACCATATATTGAATTTTTTTAGTTGTGTTCCATAAAATTTTAAAACATCCACACACAATTTCATCAGACTTTAGACTACCCTTATTTTGTAATCTATATAGTTATTCATTGAGAATATAAACCACTTGACCAATCCTCATATCTATTTCTAGGATTGACTCTCTTTTTTATTTAGGCTTTCTTTCTTAAATGATAATTTACATAAACAATTTTGGGTGTTACATAGTGTGTCCTTTACTTACATAAATTAAGCATCTATTATTTTTCAGTGTTACATAATTTTCATCTTTCATCATTGACTTATTAGTAGTAGATTGTTCAATTATTTTCTTTTGTTAATTCTTCAAGACATAAAGTTTTATTTACAAACATACTTCTACACTTGTTGTGGTATTCTCTTCACATTATTATAAGAGTTGTTCTATGTTTGTTTTTTCCAGTAATCATAATAATTATGACCAAATTTATTGTATTAATGATGAAAAATGTCTAAATATATAAAAAAAGTTTATAGTATATATATTTATCATATTATATAATTTTTTATCTATATTTTAGGTTCCTTATTTATTTCATCATCACTCCACCTATATTTAGTCATTATGTAATTTTTATAATTTGACATTATGTGGCAACATTTAATGGCCTTTTTCCTAAATCACTAAATACACTAATAGTGGCCAGAATATCTAAATCACTTATATTTAGTAGTATGTGTCTTGTTTTTTGAGTTTTATGTAGTGATATGATCTTCTTAGATATGAATATATTCACCTTAGATGACGTGGTTTGTTTAATGGAATATTTATCTACCCAAATTTTTATATATTTTGACCTTATTATTATATTATCAGATAAAACTGCAATGTTAAAAACAAAATTAACATGACAATGGGTTAAATTTATCCATGAGCATAGGGTATATAGATCAGGAAATGATTTCAATAACTTTTTTCCACTAGTTATTTTATTTTTTCAATAATTATATTATCAATAACATCTATGGTAACACATCTCTATTCAGTAGCCTACCACGATTCAACATGGTTGCCTTCCATATTTCCCAATTTCACTTGTAACCCAAGAAAATAAAAAAATTATATAATAATTTTGATCATAATGATATATCACCCTCTATTCATATCCACTCTTTACATTTTAAATCTAATCCTTAGGCATATGACTTTCCTCTAATATATAATTTTACATCTATTTTATTCTATTTTCTTTAACCTCCATCAAAGAATATTTTACATTTATAGTGGTACAATATTGATTCCAAAATGCATGAACAACTTTAACAATTACATCCTTTTACACAATAAACCATTTTAAATTAATATTTAACCAAATAAGTTTTTTCATCATAGTATGATACAAATTGATCTTTAGCTTTAATGATTATTCTAAATTTGATACATCTAATTATCATTTTAACCAATGAATCTTTCATTGCATCAAATTATATATCTAATAATGATTTTTCATATCATAGGCCCTATATTTATGTAAATATATATGTTAATACTTAAATATAAAATTTCATAAAATAATAATTAACTTTATAGAATAAGTCATTTAGTGATTTGTTAAATACATATTTATCATAATATGATCATGAATCATCACAAGATTCAATTTCAAAATATTTATCAGAACACTAGTAAGTTCAATTGCCTTCAAGTATTGGTGATTTTTATTTTAACTTTGAATCTTTTCTAGACTATTTTAAAACAGTATACTTATTTTTTCTTAGTGTTTTTCTCAAAATATCCACACCATCCTTTATAATGATAGAAATAAAATATTACAAATGAGGTAATTCTAAAAGAAATTAAAATATTCAATTCATATTATTTTAATAAGAATCACTAAAACATAGAAATAGATCCAACAAAAGGGAACATTGTTAAATTTGATATTAGTTAATGTGATCATAAATTGGTTTATTCATTTGAGATATGGGTGAAGAATTAGGTGTAATGAATTCTTACTAAGTCCTTATCATTTAAAACTTTCACCGACATAAGTTACCCTCTTATATTTGGATACTATTGTATTAGTTTTGATAAATTTAGATATAATTTCTTACCCATCACATATGTACCACATGAAATTTATTAAATTAATGCAAATATTAACAGACAATATTTTTACAGGGTTTTACCCTGATATGGGTGACTTTATCCTTTTAATTTTTTGGATTATCTAATATAAATATATATTGAGGTGAACTGAGAATTATATATATAAATATTACATCCTTTATATGAATATTAAATACATATCATATTAATACATTTCCTATAACTATAAAGGTATAGTTTCTTCAAAGACTAGATACATTGTCAATTCATTTCATGAATGATCTTAAAAATATCCCACAAATTTCACATCAAATTATACCCTTCATATAAATTTATCACTTAAAACCATTTTACATAACCTGATATAATAATGGGTGAGATTATATTCTCAATATAGGTAAACATGGGAGATATTAATAGATGATCATAAGTGAGAATAAGATAAGCTTAAGGGTATGTGAACAAGATCGCAACATAAAACACCATACCCAAGAAGTCATAAATCATAAAGCACGAGTTACTAAATAAGGATATGTCATAGTAAAAGACATGATTCATAAGAGTGTGTAATCATAAATAATCAATAATGATATTTGGGAGGATAACAAAACAATATTAAAGATTATAACAGAATGAATGTGCGGTATAATCATAATAATGGATATCATATGTTGAGGATTCAAACCATGACATTCATTACATAGTAGGCTTGGGATAACCACATTTTTACCTTCTAGTTATTGAACTAATAGTCCGTGTACCCTTATAGTCTTGGGTTAATCACTTTTATACCCTTTTAGTATTTAGAAAACCTATTGTGTACCCTATTAGGCTTGGTAAATCCTCCCTTATACCCCCTAGGCTTCATAAAACCTCTCATGTACCACCTTGGGATTCGAGTAATAACATGAGTATCCTTTAAGCTATTGACATATAAAACATTTCATAATGAATTGTAGGGGTATAACGAAACCTCATGTTATATAATAATAAAATATTCAAATATATACCATAATAATATAAGAGAATTATTTATTCATTCATAGTTTAAAAAACCATGAAAAGAAATAGGTTTTATAAAAAATCACTAAAACATCATCATCATAATCCATCGAGGGAAATAAATCGGATGATATCATAATATCATATCCCTAGTAAAGTAATAAAATCCCAAAAATATGTTGATAGGGATGAAAAATACATTTAAAAAATAACTAGAAATATTCTTTAAAAATAAAGAGAAGAAATAATTTTCTTTCAATATATATTAAGAAACTAAAAAATATAAGAGTAATGGGAGAACTATTTTCTACGAAAAAACATAGAAACATGTAATGGATTATTGTTAAAAAATTATGGCCATGATGGTGGGAAAATATGATTGATTTATAAATTTTAAAAACATTCATCTTATTAATTTTTTTAAAAAGTAAAAAGTTAGTCATATGGAAAACATTTTAAATTATCCATTTTATTAATTTATATAGAATAAAAATAAAAAATATTTCATACAAATATAAATAAGGTTGATTTAAAAAAAAAATCTTTTGGTATTTTTGTGTACCAATGAGGAAAAATATGGAAATAATATTTTAAAACCTCATAAATAAAAAAATTATAAGAAATTAGATGAGTTTAAATAAACAAAGAACATATAATTTACTATAATTTAAATTGAAACAAAAAATATGGATAAAAAGTTATATTGTAACATAAACCCTTACCTAAAGTCTCAAATTTCATCATAAACACTTTAAACATTGGTATAATAAATTTATAAATAATATAAATATATTAAAAAACTATAATCATAGTTATATTACTATATATCATTGCCTTATAATTTTATTACCCGATATCCTTTTACTGTTGGGGTATTGGACAAGTGGTTTGGTATCCCCATTGGAATTTATAAAGTCTATGGATCAAAACACGGAATACCCTAATTTATGGGGATTTATATTAGCTCTTATTTTCTCTAAATGAAGTGGCCTTCTCAGAAAGTGGGTGGTAGAAAGGGCATTGGAATTGAGATTGGGTCATTAGTAGACTACGATGAATGCTAGGGAGGGTCGATGGAGAGGATTATAGCTATGGGTCATCAGCTGGCTTTAAGTTATATTGATTACTAGAGGATACATTTGATAAACAAGCTGGTGGTGACCGGTGATGGTAGGCTAGGTCGACATCTTGAGTGGGATCAATATTGGTGGATGGACTAGCTGGACATGGGGCAGACAGTGCATGCATACAGGTTTGGTCCTTTTGAATATGGTGACATGGGATTTATTACCCAATGGGATTAAGGGTCATGAAATGGGATCCCATCTGTCTAGAAAATTATAGTGGGTTTTTGGTTTAATAAAAGGAGGCTTCCCCTTATATGTTTTAAAAAAATTATTTGGGTGCCAACTGTTATGTTTTCCACATAGGTTTTAGATCAAAGATTTTATAGGTTTTACATTGGTCTTGGTTTAATCATCACCACAATATTAATCATGTTATAAATATATTATTTATTCCTTATATGAACTTTTAAAACCATCCATCTATTGTTTTGATGAAAAATTAATTACATCACTTCATGGAGACAGTGTCTGCATATATGCATGAGTGATATTTTAATTCTTCAATGGATAAAGAGAAGGTGGATAAATAATAAATTAACTTTATAGAATCATTATTCTATAATAATTATATTATATACTCATAAAATCATTCTATATAACTATCCTTCATAGGTGTTAATGAAAAATGGATGACATCACTTCATAGTGGTGGTATTCCTCATATACACATGGGCGACATTTCATATTTCCATTAGAATGAAAGGAGATAAAAATGGTTTTATTATTAACATAAAAACATTTCAGTATCATAATGATACTAATTTAATTATGTTAATATGGTTATATAATGTTTGGAGTAAGTTTAAGAAGAAATAAACTTGAAAATTGTAAGTAATATTAAATACTACTTCCTTGGATAATCTCCTTTGTAAAACAAATTATGTTTTCATGGATGGGACTTTTGGGAAGACCATAAATAATAGGTCAAGAAGAGGAGACTTGGGTTTTGATTTAGGAAAATCTTTTTCAAGATAATGTTCTCAAGTGTGTGGATAAGTGAAAAGAGGACGTTCCCATTGAAGGGAGTGGAAACCTTGTAAATACCATTAACTTTAAAATAATATAAAGTCGTTTTTATGGTAAAGTAGCACAAAATGGACAATTTTTTAAATTATAGTACAATTTAAGGTCTAAATAAACTCAAAAAATATAATTTAGACAAGTTTTAAATATATTTAAATCCTTATCTTGTTTTAACCCCCTTATTAACCCTTTTAGCCCTTACTATGGTGATGATATTTTTACCAAACTAAGGATAAAAATTAACTATAACTTGTTAACTAATATTTATTATTCTAAATAAAATTATTGAATAATTTTTATAGGATTCAAAATCGTTAGTTTTTATAATTTAGTTCTAATATACATGAAAAAACCACATAAAAAACTTTTTTTTATAAAAAACGAACATTTAAGAAAGAAATGATTTTATTATCATTCTATTCCCAGTAAAAACCATTAGAAAAATTTAAATTGTTTTGATTTAATATATTATATAAAAATTTCATTAAAATAATTCATATTTACTGATTTATTTAACTAATTAAAATAAATTACACTAGGCATATAAAAACCATTTTTCAAAAAATTAACTTGTTTATACATTCAAATGATTTTATCATTATTTATAACCATTTGAAAGTACATTTATTAATGATTATTAATTTTTATAAATTTATGAAAAATATTTTTTCCATAATTTTTAATAATTTAAACAAGAAAAAATTACTTTTAAATTAAACATATAAAATAAAATAATGCTGAAAACACTACATTTCAATTTAACCAAGAATAATTAATGTATAACTTCTTATAATTAATTAATTTATTTTAAAAATTTTGTTTCATTTAATTTACTTGTAATATATTTATTTTTTTATTATAATAAAGAAATATTGACTTATGTTTGGTGTTTCATGCATTGTAAGCTATCAAACACATCAAATTAATTAAAGAGAAATATATTCTAAAATTTTATGGTGTTAAATTCGACCCACATTATAATAATTTCACACCCAAAAGTTACATAACTTTGAGAAAAAAATGATGATAGTTATGCGTCATTACATTATCTGTCTCCAACTTAGATTAATTAAATTTATTGTTTCTCCACAAAATGTTGACCAGTTAAGTGATCTTATTCCCCATCAATTTATCTCTTTAAACCAGAATATATACCAATTACTCCTCATATGAAAGACCATGCTCCAGTTTTATAGATTCTTAGTTCAGTGCATATGGTGGATCAGTTATAAACTTACTTAAAATAAATACATGGAACACATCATGAACTTAAGAGGGGTTTAATAGAAGTTCTAAGCGATAGTCTATTGTCTTAATATGATCATGAATCCCATAGAGACTAATATATCATGTGTTGGATTCCCCTTGTTTCCTAGTATCATAAATTTATTCCATGGAGAAATTCATTGTAATATGTTATCACCAAAATCGAACTCCAGATATCTATATCGATTTTCATCATTATGATGACCCGAGAGTCTCATATATATATATATATATATATTAAAATGAATAATATCTTCAGTAGATTGTGTCACAAACAACATGGTACTAACATGACACTCGACTAAAATCAACCATGAAATACTAAAATTACATGAATAACATAATCATTAGTAGATAAAATAAAAACAATCAATTAAAAAAATTTAAATATTATTATTTTTCTCTAATATTTTAAAATGGATTCCTTTGAAACATCTGTTTTTATTAAGGGTATTCTATATTACATAAATAAATAAAATTGATCAAAGTTAAAAGTTTATTATAATAGATAATATTTATATTTCCAAACTTCTATGTAGTCATTAAATTATTTTGAAATTTATGGGAAATAAAATTAATGACACTTGATGTTTAAAAAGCCATGTTTAAAGAAAATGTATTTTAATTTTAATTTAAATAAATAAATATAAAGATTTTAATTTGATGAAAATAACTTCACTTTTATATTTATAATCTCAAAAATTATCTTAGGATCTATTTTTTAGATTTTTCTGACATAATTATTTTTTGGTGAATAGTTAAAAATACAATTTTTAAAAAATCATTGCGTTTTTGACTATATCAAAAATTATGCATTAAATAAAAACTTATAAAACATTTTTCCTGATAAAGGATATATTTATGGAAAAACAATAAATTTGAAAATAATTTTATGAATTTAGAAAACCCAAGTTTAACAACTTAAGTAATATTTTCTAATAAAAAATGTTTTTTTATTTTTCTTTTAATTAAATAATATTTTGGTAAAAAAAAATTGGCTTGATTTATAAGCCATATAAATTTTATTTATTTTATAATAAACCTTTTTATATAATGAAAATAATTTAAATTTATATTTTTATTATAGAAATAATATTAAGCTTAAAAATACACTTTTTAAAAAATATGTTTTTATGTGTTTCAAGCCCAAATGTAAAAATTAATATTTTTTACTTGTATGAATTTTTAATAATAATTTTTTTATATTTGGAATCATTATTTCCAAATTACGTAATTTGTGCTATTTTATTTATGTGAATTAATATTAAATTAATTAGGTAAAAATTATATTGTATGGTAAATCCAAAAAAAGTAAAAATGAAAGTTCTAGGAGTAAAGGACTTAAAAAAATGTTCAAAAAATTTTTGAAAATGAATTTATGAGGGAGTCTCAAAGTTATCTCATTTCCCTATACATTATTATCCATTTTTTATTCTTTTTGACATGTGGAACATGGTATATCCATTCAAGACCACTCAAAGAATTAGGATTCAACATAAAAATATGCCAATTTCCATCCTTGATAATCCACTTCCTTTTTATTTAGAATTTGGTCATAAAAATATGCCTTAAGAACTCCATTTTATAGGGTTCACCTAAGGAAAATTCAAATATTTCAACATGATTACTCATTTTTTATAACATTTAATTATTTTTATGTTACCTTTTAAATTATATTTTTTATTATTCCTATAATATGAAATAATTATTGATTTTATACTAAACATTATTATGCTAAGGTAATAACTATTATCCACTTTCAAATTTTCTATTTTCAAAAAGGCAACATTCATTCGTACATTGTGTGGACTACTATCTCTAAGAAATGATGAGTTCCATTCATTCACCACTGCATCTCTTCACTAATTATAAAAGTTAAATTTTGGAATAAATATAATATATAAAATATAATTATTAATATTAAGATACAAATTATAATACAAATTATTTCCCTATGATTCTTTAAGAAATGAAAACATTAATCATGTGTTGTGCGAACTAACACCCCCACGATGCAATGTATCTCATTTTTCATCAAGTTTAATTATTATATATTAAACCCTATTCAAATTTTGTTCACCATAATAAAATTATATAAATAATATCATTACTCATCAATAAAAGTGAAATTATTAAAAAATAAATCACTTTTATAATCTTAATCATCCATTAGTAATGGTAAGTTAATCTTTAGGCCAACCTAACCACCTACTTGAACAATGCTATAAAACTTATCATTAATGACTATGAGAACTTAATTACCAATGATATATGATTTAAATAATTAAATAATGATTTATTTTGATTGTATAATGGTGACATTAATATTAAACTAATTAATTAATATACCATAGTTTTTCTGTTCATGATCACGAAAACATGTTGTCCACCAAATCCTTCTAAAATAATCATGACTATAACTCTTATTGAATGTAATTATAAAAATATAAACTATCATGAAACATAAAATATAGAGTATTTTTTTATATTAAGGACTAAATTTTAGATAATAATTAATAACAACACCTCTATTATGAAACTAGTTCAAAATGATCAAGATTACTCACCCCCAATATTGAAAATTGATACTCACTAATTAATAGCCATATAAAGAATGAATATAAATGAGTAATATAAATGGAAATTGTTATGAATATGGTTATGAAAATAAGTGATTACTAAATTAATTTTTTAATACATGATGTTATAATACATTTGATGAAATCATGATAAAGGGTAATGGTTTATTGTCTCAAACTTTCACCCCTTGAGTCACATTTTTTACTATACATCATGTTTTCATTTGAATGGTACAATTAATTCTCCTTTAATAATTTTTATCATGATTTTATCATTATTAATTATATTTAATGAATCATTTGAGTTCAAATCCTTCAATTTTTTTTGATTTATATGTTTCTATTATCGTAAGGGGTTTTTTCTTAAACTTAATTTCGTAAGACATATTTATTATTGTGCACCATGACATGTTTGATATGGTTTTATTAGTTTCTAATTAATATATGATCCATATTCATATGTTTCTAAAAGCCGAATAATGTCTTTATTTAAATGTATTTATATTCGTATGACACCAAGGTTTTAATCTTCTTTTTAACTCAACTCCCCTCATTAAGCTAAAATGTATCTTCTTAAACTTCTTTCTTAAATGATTGATTTCAAACACCATTTGATTTTATTTCATGGTACATTCTCTTCCTCTTAGGGGAAAATGAAAATTTTTATTAAAAACTTCCTCCTTGATGAATTTATTCCCACAAAAGTATATCACTGTTTAGAATAATTCCCATCTTATATTATTATGGTTTCCCCTTCTTATCCATATTTTCCATTCCCAACTAATTTTCTACATTATGTTTGGAAAAATATTTATGTGTTATCACATTTCAACTCCATATTTACCTTATACTATTTTATAAATGATGTTTTATTACTATTTATATGATATGGGTTTACAAAAAAAGTTATTTTAAAATATTTTACCATCCTTTAAAAATAATTTTTTTTATCTTTAACTCCAAATTTTTTGATGTCATTTCTCTCATTTTAAGGAACTATTAATAAAATTTCATATTAAAAATTATGTTTTTTCTAAATATTTCACTTCACATATTTAAACCTTTATGTATTTTTCAAATATTTTTTATTGAATATTCTATTTCAAAAGTAAAAGCTTTAAAACTAATTTGTACTTCATCTTTTTAAAACCATTATGTCTTTTTCATGGATCCATTATTAAATGTTATATTTTAAATGTAATTTTTTTAAAAAAATTTAACTTTACCTTTTTGAAACCCTTATTTCATTATGAATGACCATTTATTGAATATTATTTTAAAAAATAAATGTTTTAAAAAATCACTTTACCATATAGATTTTTTTTTGTTTTTACATCTTCATTATTGAGATTTCATTCCTAAAATTGATTTTTAAAATGCCAAGTATTTAATTTCTCAAAAGTAAAATTTATAAAAATTTACTTTCAAAGTGGTTTTAACTTCATATTTTATGTCCAAAATAAATAATTTTTTTAAAAAACTATTTTATAATTTCTCTAATATTTCCATTTAATCTTTGAAGGCTTTATTTACTTAGTAATTATTTTTTATTATTCAACATCTAATGTTTCTTATAAAATAATATTTTTGGGTCATTGAGTTGTATATGTCAACATTTTACATTCATGAGATCATTTTTTATTATACCATCTAGAAATTTTGAGAAATAAATTTTTTTATTCACAGTTTATTTATGATGTGATGAGTGAAACCAATTTTCTCCCATGTGTTTTCTTGAATTGTTGATTAATTAATATCTTATTCCACACATTTTTATGTTTTTTCATAAGTGATGGTTATAACCTATATATCTATACAATGAACTGGTTAAATCATTATATCTCATGATATAATTAAAAATTAGTTTTTATTCTCAATCCAAAAAAGTAAATAAGCAATTTAAGCTAGATCCACTTAGTAAAATAAGTAAGTGAATCCTAGTCTTCCAAGGGAAACTGGAAAGTGATTACTAATCCACATAGATAAATAATAGAGTTAAGTATAATCTAATAGGGAAACATGTTGTGATGACTAACACAGTATGTTATGATTCATATTCTCATGTTTGTTCCATTCTCGTATGTCTTGAAATATACATATGTTATGATTTATCTATATTATGCTCAATGTTTTATCTAAGTACGTTTTACTAATGTCATTTTCCTGAATCTTGATTATTATCTCATACACCAATTATTATATTTTTCTCACTTATTATCATCATTGGTTATCTATTATGTTACCCTTTATAATCATATGATCTCTCCCCTTTATTATGTTTCCCTTCATTACGATAGAAATATATTGTGATATTTTTGAATGCTTAGTATGGATTATATCACTTTGTATCCAAGCTAGTTTATAAAATTAATTTATTTTAGCACTAGACTCAGGAGTTTGGGATTGGGGTGCCTCAATTGGTATCTAATAAGTGTTTAGTTTTTTGGGGATTTTTTTAGTTATTTTTTATTTGGATAAGATAACTCTAATGAAAACACATAAGGTAAGACTATGTGGTAAGTCCAAGTATTGGATAACATCTCTATGTTTTGGTAAAGTAAATATTGTGTGGTTCTCCTAGTCAAGATACTACAAGTGGATGTAGGCTCCATCACATATATAACTAAGGGTAATAACCTTGAAATTGGTGGATTGTATATTATCTCTATTGTCACTCAATGCAAGAAAAAAGGTCCAAATGTACACCTTGTTCAAAACTATTTGGGATATTATATGGTTAATTCACATTATATCTAATGAAACATTTTGAAGGATTTTAGTACAATGTTAACTAGTAAGGTTAAATAAGTTTCAACTCATCATTAAACTTTTTAGTTACTCCCTTGATCATATTTTTCTTTTCATTCTTGGTTTTGAGTTTTCTACAGAAATCGGGTGAAGATATGTATACTTGAAGATTACATGATATGTAATGGGATTTCAAGATGTGTAATGGTCACTGGGAAGCCTTCATGAAGAAGTTTCAAGGAATTAAATGATTACACACCATGTAATGGTCAAAAGTAATATTTGAATAAATGGTGATGAGTTTATTGGTGTTTATGGGTTCTGTGGATTAGATGATGTGTATTGGGATTACAGGTCATGGAAATTTCATGAGTTGTGATTTTTAGGGAATGTTATGAGTGAATTTCATTTAATTCTACCATGAAACATCCCTCTCGAAACCCAGATCTCCCCTTTATGATTTTTGGATAATTTGGAGATCTCTGATCCATCTAAATCTCTCATTTGGTGATCAACCATCAGGGTTATTGGAATGTGTCTATACAGGCAAGTGTCCTTTATTTCATTATAATTGTTCACAGAAGTGGCTTTGGACACTGTTAGGTTTCAAAATCATGATTGGATAGTGTTTTATATTAATATTTTTATTTTTATTAATGTTCCTTATCTTTTTAAGGCTGATCCATGGTTTTTACCCCCCCTTTGTTGAAGGAAGATAGGGTTCTAATGTTTTTGAGGCAGGTGTTTCTATAAAATGGGTTAATTATATTAATTTATTATAATTATTATAAACAAAATTATGTTTTTAATGAATTAATTTTATTTTTTGGTTTCAATGGATTTCTTGGAAATATAATTTTATAAAGGGGTTTTCTTTAGAAATAATTTTCATTTCACACTATATGTTTGTTTTAGTGCTTATTTCGTGGTTTTGAGTTGGAAATGGGTTTTCGAACACTAAAGTGGTTTGTATTTACTTTTAAAATAATTTATAAACTGATATCATGGTTTTGAAATGTATTTTGACAATTGGTACAATGGAACCATGGGTACATTGGTAAATATACATGGGTAGAATTAGTGAGTGTGGAACCACTAGGAGGTAATATTTGGGATATTGATGGACTGTGGATGGAAAAAATATTGGTTGGTGCCAACATTATGCCTTTTTAGGATATATTATGTCATAGGATGGGGACCAATACGAGGTGATTTTTCATTTTTGATTTATTTATCACATAATGGATTTTTATCATGGATTTTTTCACACCAGTTTTTATGTGAGGTTGTATCACATAACTTCTCATGATAAGTTCTTTCATTGATATGTGTTTAACTGCTTACCTATTGATTTTTTGATTGACATACCTATTTAATCTCTTCTAATTTTCATATTTTCAGAATTTAAAATATGAAATTATTTTAGAGAAACCAAAATAAAATGATTTAAAAATGGATTGGATTTATGATTTTTTGGTAAAATGAAATTTTAAGCTAAAAATGTTTCACTCTTGATATTAGACATTGTATAGAATCTATGGAGGTATCTTACTATTCTTTTTATCACACCCTAGTTTTTTATTTGGGTGGTTTTATACATGGTACCACATGCTCTAGGTAAAGGTAATGGAATCTTGTAGCATGTTGGATCCCCTAGTTACTTCTACCTTTAGTTCATTTTGTTTAAGAGGTGATGATTGATCACATGGAAACAAGTGGTCTTGTATAATGCATACTTTTTTGGTTTATTCTATTTTAATTGAATTGTATGCACATGGTTGTATATCCTTTGGTTACACTCTTTACACTAATTGTTTGTTTTGTTTTGTTTATATTCAAAACTTCTTACCGTTATCTTTATTACAACTCACCATGATGGGCCTTCTCAGGTGGATTTTATAGTTTAATTGGGTTGGTTCATTACAATTTAGTATCAAAGGTAAGCTCATCCCCAAGTTTGTAAACACTAACTGAGTTTGGTTTTGTCTTTTGGGTATAAAGGTGTTTGTATTTTCAAAATTTAGATAGTAGGTGTGAAAAGGGGGCCCGGTCTGTTCACTTATATGATTGAACCCTAGTTAACATGGGTGGTTAGAGACTTTTACCAGGTCTGAGACTTCAATATTGAGTTCATTTGAATAAAATTTATGGGATTTAAATTTAAATATAACTATTATTTTTTTATTAATGTATTTATTGGTATACTTCATGATTTATTTAAATTCTGGTTGTTTTAAATTATTAGTTTGAATTTTGAATGTTGACTTAAGATTTCAGAATGTTCTTAGGATCTAATTGGTTACTGTACCTTTTATTTTAGAAAATTACAACAATAATAGATATTCCAAATCGAAGCAGAGCTGTGGGCCATGATAAAGGTGATCAGGTATGTAGTTCATTATTGTTAGCGGAAATTATGGCTAGAGTTGGACTCGTCTGTTGCTGTGCATATTTTGAAAGATCACTCTCGGAATGTTCCATGGAGGATGTTATCTTCCTAGATTTCTTATCTTAGTATTGATGAGTGTATATGCCTTGATGTTTCTCATGTCTATCAAGAAGTGAACCAGGTTGTAGATGCTCTCTCTAAATGGGCTATTATGGAGGTCAGTTCTAGTTGGTCATTTGTTTTTCCTAATTATTGTGATAGTTTGGTTTGGAATGATAGCACTGGTGTTCTCCACACAAGGATTTGTAAGGCTCCCCTTTTTTGAGTTGTATTGTACTGTTTAACCTTTTAATATATTAATTTGTTGAGAGAAGGTTTCTTCCTGTCTCTCAAACCTTTTGACTAGATCTTCGAAATCTAAGAGAGGAAGCTACGAGATAGGTTCCATAGGAAAATCCTCCAGTGGAACCTCCCTTGGTTGGGGAATAATCCGTATTATATAGACTCTGGTTCAAGTGGATGTTGGGAACCTTAGACATGTGGTAGATCATGGCTCTAAATTCACTACAAATTATCCACCCCTATTCTATGGTGACAAGTGAACCTTGTAATATGAGGATTGGATTGATAATATTAATAGGATATTCAACTTCTTGAAGACTCCTAAATACAATATGGTGTGTTTTTTCACATATATTTTTTAGGGAATGAGAAGGAGATGGTGGGGATCTACTATGAATGCTATGTTACATGAGGATCTTACTTGGGATTCCTTAAAGAAAATATTTAAAAAATAGTTTTATCCTGAGACATTACATGAATTGAAGAATGGGGAGTTTCTGACATTGGAGTAGGGGGGTCATACATTTTTGGAGTAATCTACCATTTTTCTGAGATGGTGAATCTGGAACTAGATATTTTCACTAATGAGTACCTAAAGGCTTAGAGGATTGAGTTTGGATTGAGGCCATATATCCAGTCATTATTGATTCTTATTTTCCTTCTGACATTTGAGGAGGTAGTTAACAAAGAAACATTAGATGATACAGAAATATCTCTAAAGTATTGTTTGAGTGGGGCTTCGGTTGGTGAATTTGTTATCTAGGGTGTATCTTTTGGCCAAAAAAGGAAATTCAAGAGTGTGCAGTTCTCTTCAGGAGTAGTTTTAGGGGATTTTTTAGGGTAGCAGAAAGTATCCTACTACTAGTGTGGAAGGATAGGTCATACCAATCCTAACCATACAAAGGCTCCTCAAACTTTTCATCATTGTGTATGATCTGACTATCTGAAAATTTTCTGTGACTGGATATCCTAGGTAAGTAAGGTAGGATCCGCATACACCAATGGCTTCCTGGTTCATGAAAATGTTTTAAGGGTGGTGGGTCTATTATTAGGCTGATGGGGATATTCATTTGGATAAGAATTACTAGGGAGGATTTGAGACTATAAGTCTTTATGCAGTGGAGTGTGCACTAAAAGAATATGAAGCAAGGTTAGCTACAGTTAGTGGTAGGTGTTTATTTCATCTTATATGATTCTATAATTGTTTGATACAAGTGATACTCATTCATTCATATCATCAATGTTATTTTACATGTTGGGTTTACATTCAGAACTTATGTCGTACTTGGGGGATCTTTCTATGTATTTGGGAAAGAGGTTCTAACATGGTTTCATGTGTCCCATGTGTCGGGTGATGATAGCCATATTTGAAGTGGAGTGGGGATTCTTAGTTCTTTATCTTGACACCAATGACTTGATTATTTACATGAATTAGATGATTAGGATTAAGAATCATATATACAATTATCATCATCAAGTTCAGTTCTTATCTTCTAATGGGTCCACTTAAGTTTTTCAAGGCGAGGGGGACTCTAGATCAGTAAGGTTAGGAAATATTGTTATTTATATAGGGTTAATCTCATTATTGTTTTTAGATATTTTTATTTATTTAGTTATTAATTTCCCTGACCTAATGCTACCTCAAGTGACCAAGCTGGTTGGCTATGTGACCTTAGGCACGTCTCCCCATATGCCAGAGGCTACCGACTTGCAGTGAGGGTCTAAAGAATATTGTGGGGATACAATAACCTATGGTAAATATATTTAATGAAATTTAAAAATAATATTAAATTATAATAAATAGATAAACAAATATGAAAAATAATCAGACAACCAATGATAATAAATGACAAACTAAATAAATCCAAATAATAAATGAATAATGTAATGACAAGTTGAGTAAAACTAAATGACATGTTGAAAGTAATAATGATAAAATACTAATTAGAATCAAATAATGACTTTATAGACCCTGGTCTTGAACCCCATTTTGGTCTCATCTCCCATCTCGTACCCATCCAACAAGCCACAAATAAAAAACATGGTCACTTTTTCCTTGTCAAAACTCCCATCCATGAAATCTGTTTGGTTACCAAACAAAGTCCGATATCGGGTGTGAGAATAACTTAGTAGGTCAACACTACCATGTCTAAAAAAAATCTTTTCTGAGAACTATAATGCATCTAATAAAAAGAATAATATGTTATTACTTTAATAAATTAATAATGCATATGAAATAAACATGCTGACCCTCATGATTTCAAGTGACATACAAGGATATCCCAAAACCTTCTCTGGCCCCATTATAGACACATATTTATATGGAACAATCCTTCTACCTTTGGATGGATCAAACAATAGGTAGAATATTTTTATGCAAAGGATGAATCACACATACATCATATTCACAATTGGACTCTGCCTTCATACCATCCCGAATATCACCCTTAGGCATATAGAATCTCTTCCTCAAGTATCCACTGACTATGCATATAGTCCTTAAAAATTTGATATAATCATATAATTTTCCCTCATGAATAATGTAACTATACTCTTAGACCTCATGTTGTACAAATACAAGCACCATTCCCTCGGGAATCAACATCAATCATGAGTTTTATTTCGAAAAACTCAAGATGCCACCAAGCATCCTACCCTTATACATCAATCACATTAGTGTCACATAAAAAAAATATATGCAAGAAAAAACAAGGAAAAATACACATGAAATATATATAATAATAATAATACACAATGATCAATCTAACAAATTTTCATGTGTCTATAAAATTATATTTTATTAATTCAGGTTCCAAATTATTGTCATAATTATATCAAAACTATTTCATTTATCATTTAACTATAAGGTCACTAACATATCAGTTAACCCAAATAGCCAAGGTAATCAAATCATAAGAAATTTCAAAATATAATTATTATTAAAATTCAAAATATTAATCCAACAACCAATAAATTTATCAAATTTATTAAAGGGATATAACATCATATTAACCATGTCTCAACAATGTCCATGTACGGTTTTCCAATTGGCTGATCGCATGTCTCATTTTTTATGCCTATTTACCCAAGGGGATCCAATGAATGTCCTAAAATGATAAATTATAATTTAAAAAGTATTATCCAATTTATTTGGTTGTGCTCATAGTATTCCTGCATGATCTCACATATTGCACATACTCGAGATAATTAAATCATACCTAAGGGATAAGTTTCAGATCACCCACTTCGAAAGAGGATAAAGCTATGTCAAAACCTCATGTCCACTATAGATATAGAATTATTAATTCCTTTCAATGAGAAACATAAATTATATCAGCAACATATCGAGAAGATAAAAAAGATATGGAATTCATATAATAAAAAACTATGTTCGTAGATCCAAGATCCAACATGCACTCGCTTTTGGATTGAAGTGGACCCTTGAAAGTCATCTGTGGTAGTTATGACGAAATGGGGTAAGAAGGAATTTACAAAACATGATTTTGGAGGGACCTTAAAAAGTTTATGTTTGAATTTTACACAACATGAATTTATTTCACATCAAGTAAGTATTATATCCACTTTTATTTTTTTTTATTTTCCAAAAATCCCATCGAGCATTAAAAAAATTAAAATATAAAATACATTTTGTGTAATATATTCACGGACTGATTTAGTTTTTGGGAAATGCCAATCGGGTGTGTAATTTTTCAGGCTGTGTAAATATTAGGGTGTGAATTAATTCAGGTCATGAATTAAAATCATGGGTTCTACCCAAAACAACTCACATCATGAATTAGGTTCGTGATGTGAATTTGTTCTACATCCAGAACTCAACCCTTATTCATACTACTCCCCTTGTAAAACTTGACACATCTTGAACCTCGTCTTGAAAAAAATATCTTAAAGGGAAGACAAAAAAACTAAAATAGTGTTAGCCAAAATTTTAAAGAGAGAAAAAACTTGTAAAAAGATGAGATCTTACAGCCTCCCCACCATATAATAGCATGTCCTGATGGTGCTCCATGAATAACTATGGGATATCATAAAAATATTATGGTCACTGTTTCACTTATCAAAATCCCTCTCCTAGAACTCCTCTTAAACCTTCCCATACTGCCACTGTACTCAGACTAACAAAATTGTCTTTCCTAAGATATTTTTCTCACTATGATCAATGATACAAATCAGATTATCCTCAAAGGATGCATCAACATCCATCTCAAAATCATCAAAATCTATCATGTGAGAATTTTCAAAATGATATATTTGAAGCTATGAAACGTGAAACACATCATGCATGGAATAATAGAACTATAGAAGGGAAAAATGGTATGCTAGTAAACCGACCCTTTCCACTATCCTGAATGGCCCAACAAACCTTGGTGATGGATTCATTTATTTTTGATATGGAATTTCCCAAGTCTAGGAGGCACTAGAATAAATACTATATGACCAACCTAAAAATACTTAGGTTGTTTCTAATGGTCATCGCATGATTTTAGTTAAACATGTGTGATCACCAACTACTTTTTGATCAACTCAACCTACTCAGACTTCTCTTACATGAGACTAGGCCCAAGAAGCACTAACTCCCCAGAATCTGACCAAAAAAGAGGAAAATTACACGATATTCTAGAAAAGGCCTCAAAATGATCTATATGGATAAATTCCTAGAATATATTATTATAATAGAACTCCAAGAGTCCCAAATGTTTCTCCCATGAATCATAAAAATCCAAAAAATAGTTTCATAACATATCCTCCAAAATATGAATAGTCCACTGAAATTAGACATTATTCTAAGGATGGTAGGTTGTAATCAAAAGAAACTATGATCACAAGGCCTTCCCAATACCCTAATAAAATCAAGATGTGAAATGAGAATCTTGATCATAAACAATTATCATCAAAACACCATGCAATTGATCCATCTCCAGCATGTAAATACTACCCAAATCATCCATGGTGAAGGTATTCTTAATAGTGAAGGAGTGGGATGAGTATGTTAATTCATCAATAATCACCCATAAAATATCATTATTGTGAGGTGAACTAGGTAATCCTCTCACAAAATCCATAGTGATGTCATCCCACTTCTACTCTGGAATGGGTAGAAGATGAAACATCCTAGTCGGCCTCCGATTCTTGGCCTTCACCTACTAATAGGTGAATCATTTGTCCATAAATCTCACTATATCATTCTTTATCCCTAAATACCGGTACTATCTATGGAGATAACAATACATATTTGTCAAAAAAGAATTTACTTCCCATATTGAAGCATGAAACTATCTAATCAGGTCCCTACAAAAACCATTAGAACCCATACTATGCCACGACTGAGAAAAAGGTCACTACCACCTAGAGAACATATAGATGGTGGCTCCCCATGAAATATAACTCCCCTTAGAGCTAATACCTCAAGATTATATTACTTCTTTATCTTGATCCAGTCAAGAAGAACTGGTATAAAAGATTTCCAAGTCAGAGCTACTTGTCCCTAGGAATCCTGAACATGAAGATGCATATATGAAAAGTGTTTTATTAGCTGCCAATCATCACAATATTCCTGTACTTCTAATGTCTGTATCTTCCATATCAAGTAGTCGGTAGTGAATTTTTCCTTACCTACAATGTAAGGAAACTTGTAGTCAAAATACTTCAAATACTTAATCAACCTCCCCTACCCAAGGTACATGTATTTCTAATAAAATATATACTTAGAGATTTTATGGTCTGTGTACAACATAAAACTCTCACTCAAAATATAATTTCTCGAGCATCTCAAATCATATACCACAACTGATAATTCCATATCATGAGTAGGATAATTCTTCTCATGCATTCTCAGCTATCTGGAGCCATATGTAACCACTTGGTCCAACAACATTAGAACCACTCTAAGTATAACTTCAGATGCATCACAATACACGGTATATACATTAATAAACACTAGAAAAATGAGGATTGGTGCTCATGTTAGCCTACCTTTCATCTTCTGAAAGGATCTCTCATAAGTATCTGATGAAAAAAAATTCAACCCTTTATTAGTCATCCTATACATTAATGCATCTAGATAAAAGAAGTACAAGATGAAATGATAGTTATAATCTAATACACCTAAAAAAATATGAATCTTGAATACATTATTGGGTCACTCCAAAGACACATCAACTATAAACTTATTTGGTTCCATTGAAAATACAACCTCTGACATGAAAATGGGAAAAGAAGTGTACTCTATCAATCCAGAAACTAAATTTTGATATCATGGAATAAATACAATTCTATTTAAATTTACATAGGATGATGTTAAGATGTTGGGAATGATCTTCTATAGAGTAAGAGTACACTAATATTTCTTTGAAAAAACTACCACAAACCGATCCAGGAAAAGATAAAATACAATCTATCAAGGCCTTGAATAATTATACTTTATTATTTAATCTGAATGGAGCCACTACAAAATCATATAGGTAATACCTTCTCCTAAAAGAATTTTGGGGTATATCTGATGGCATCACTCTCAAATGGTGGTATCCTAACCTCAAGTCAATCTCAGAGAAGATATTTTTACCTCTCAACTGATTGTGGAGATCATTTATATGTATAAGTGGATACTAGTTCTTGACCATAATTTGGTTTATTCTCTGATAATCCACTCATAACCATAAAAACCCATCATCATTCTTGGTGAAAAGAATATAAGAACCCCAAGGTGATTTACTAGTCCATAAAAAACCCTTGGCTTCTAGATCTCCCAACTAGACTTTAAAATCATTAAGCCCTGTTGGTTCTATCCATTATGAAAAAATAGAAATATTCTCGTCTCCTAGCACTAACTTGATCATGAACTCAATATCTCCCTTGGGTGGTAATATAGATAACTATTTAAGAAAGATGTCCTAAAAATAGTCTTACATTAAGGGATAAGTATCATGCTTCATTTAACCATCATCTAAAACATGAATTTCTATCTAAGCTGTGATACAATCCAATCAGCCCAAAAGTTTCCCTACATAAACACCCTAAACATCCCAATCACCCTGGTGTGTATAAATATCCCTATATGAATATATAATGGTAAATATTTTATGATAATAGTTAATATGATCTTGGTATAGAAATAAACAATCCATACCATGAATCAAATCTAATCATATTATTTCCAACACAAAAAGTTCCCAATGGAAATGATATCTACCAATTTCAATAGAAAACTCTTTATAGAACTTGATACCCTCTGACCACACTCCAAATCATGTATCAATGGTCATGACCCCATATATTGTCTCCAAATCCAAACCCAAACAATTTTAAAAAAGTGAATATAGAAAGGAATGTGATGATCCTATATAAAAACTATTTTTATGTTAAATGATACATGAATAATACCTCTAAAGGTAGAAGGTCCTGCATCTGAATCGGTCAAAGTAAACTGTATAGCATATAGCTGGCTCACCCCTATTCTATAGGCTTCAGTATGACTCCCCTGTTTTGTTCCCTCTTAAGGGTACTGTCACTCCTATACTAAGTACCATGTCCCCTACCTCATCTTGAATGGATAGTGGAACTCTATATACTAGTCTACTGAGGGGTAGCTAAGCCTCTCCCAGATTTAAGTTCCTCTCCCAATCCACCTCCACTAATCTACTATGGAATGTTTCGAAAAAACTTTTGAATATGACCTAATATGCCACAGACATGACACTCCACTATGGGGTGAGGATATTACATGTTATTATGGACCAAAATAGCACACTAAAATCACTACACAAAACCATGGTCCTAATGAGTAAGTCCACTCCCTTAACTATTCTCCAGCTACTTCCCTATAGTAACTATCATAGCAGTGATTCTAGCCACTAGAATAAGAGTTCTCAGATTACCTTTTTATAACTATATGGACACCACTCGGGTCCTCTATCAGATTTACATCCATGATAAGAGTCCGATTCATTATGTATATAGAGATTATCAATTGAATGAAATTCAATTGTGACCATATATCATGTCAAATCCCTTCCTAAAAACATAATTACCTAAAAATATCATTAGCTACTAAGGGTGGAGAAAAGTGTTGTAGGTTGGCGAAGCATTCAGAATAGTCCATCACTAAAATTACCTCATGTGTCAGATGAATCAACTTGTGATCCTTCTCACCCCTCAACATCTCAGGATAAAAGTAAATCAAAAACATTTCTACAATTTCCATCTAGGATAAATCCTATTATTGTCCAGTTTACCTCAGAATTTCGCAATAATGCTTGGAAAGTCCAAAAATCATGTATGTGTTAAGCATCACCCTCATAGCTTTGGGTGTATTGAGGTTCATGAAGGTTTCCTAGACTAATTTGATCTAGAACTCAGATTCTTGGGGGACTCCCTCCCCACTGAACATAAATGGATGATGTATCTAGAACTCTCTTGTCAGCTCAGACATCGAAGACATGGTGTGAATAACATCCCCTTCCATGGATCAAATTACCCTTAGGAAGATTCCCTGAAGTTGAACATATGTCTGATTCTTAGGAGATACATGAATCCTTGGCTCAGATATGAGAGGATAATTTTTATTTCTACTCTCCTGACACTCAACTTGATGATGGAAATGAAACATTTTCTTTACAAGAGAAATACACCCCATAGAACACAATGTAACAGAAAGGTCAACCTCATTAGGTGATAACAACAGAGAATAACCAGTTCATTGTCTCTCTGAACAGATTTTAACAGGTGTAATTTCATAACATAACTATTCATTTATTCCCCTTTTCATTAGATATAATAGGTATTTCATTTCCAAATTTATATAGTCAAGTATATCACATTCAATAAATATATCCCTATCATGAAAAATGCATGTCAATATATATATATATATATCCCTATGTTTCTATAATGATTCATGAATACTCATCTCATTCTATACCAAGAATGAGTATAAATCTCAATAAACAATAACAACACATAACATATGAATCACCCAAGGTGAAATAACATCAAAATGTAACAAGCGAACTTCATGAGCAAAAATACCATCACTGGGCACTCAAAGTTTATCCTATACATGAGATTTATACTACCATGAAAAAGTAAATTACCAATTTCTAACAAATCTTAGTCTTCTATATAACTTTTCCAAATAGAAAATAAATAGAAAAGAAACCTCTTTTTATACCACATTGTAACACCTCTGACCCGATGCTCCCTCAATTGACCAATATTGTTGGATACATGACCTCAAGAACTCCTCCCCATATTACAAATGCCACCAACTAGCATTGAGGGTCTAAATAATATAGTTGGGAGTTTAAACCCTCTTGTAAATAGTTTTAATGAAATCATAAAAGAATAGAAAATTAGCATAAATAGTGAAAACAATATGAATAAATAATCCGAAAACCAATGATGAGAAAGGACCAACTGAGTAAATCTAAATAATAAAAGAATAATGTAATGATAAGATGAATGAAAATAAATGACATGAAGATAGTCATATAGATAAAAGATTAAGATTGATAAAATAAAGTCTCCAAAGTCCCTTGTATCAAACCCCATGTCGATATTGTAGGTTTTGAGCGCAGTGGAAGCATGCAATGGGTCATTCTCAACTTTTGTTTTTTTCATGATTGATGATCAATATGATATTTACATGATGATAAACATCATTATCAATAGATTTGAATCAAATAAAAAATACACGGTATAAAATTATGGAACCAAGCACAAGATCATCACATATTATTTAAAATTAATTTTAATCAATTAAAGAATTACCCTATGAGAATTATTTCTTCATTGATGGATCTAACAACAGATCTATATTGTACTATCATTGAATTGTAGGAATCAAGAGCATGGTCTCTTTAGTGGTGATCCATATGTGTTCCAAAAATCTTTGACCATATGAATCTATAAGTGCTAGCATGACATATCTTATCCCTTGCATCGTTCACCTTTGATCGCCATGATAATCAATTCCAAAGCATTCTCCTTGATCTCTCTAGAATTAAGAGTGGAATATAGAGGAATATTTCTCTCCATTCTTGGGAGTGTTCTTTGAGAAGGGATATCTATAGGGATTCAAGAGTATTCTCTAGATTCATTATGAACAATAAAACAAATGAATTGGATCTTCTGAAAACTATTATAATTGGGTTTATACACCACTAGGGTTTAGAAATAAATATTTTCATAAGTACCCTTTAATATTTATTTAATACCTATGGTAGCCCATTCCTATAATAAAAAATATATTAATATTTATCGCCATGTTCTTAAAATGCGAATTAAAATTAAATATTATTTATTCAATTTTTTTTTAAATATATATATTTTTTACAAGACCATTAAACTATGTCCACCATTCCTCCACAAAATTTTTCAGGCCTTCAATAATATATATTTATTTATTAAAAAAATAGCACTTCATTATTCTCAAATACCCAAATAAATATTATATTCACTAAATAGAAAATACATATTCATTAAATATTTCGATCACATAATATTCTATCAAATAACTGGTGATAGAATATATGTGATCAATAAAACATGAATAATTATTAAACCATGTCTGAGAATAATATTTATTCAACTTGTTAAATAATAAATAATAATATATTATTTAACTGAGATTCTAGATACTCTTTGTGTGTGACCGTCTAGGCATCTTTCTCAGTGGCATAAGGTGAAGCAGCCGAAATTCCAAGGTTAATATCTAACAACATTCCAAGAAACTTATAGAAAAATAAGTTAATGGTGAAACAACATAATACCTCATATGGATTCTTGAAATGTAATATAACCCATTTATCATGATATCTATAATAAAAAAGGTTGCACACTGGTGCCATCAAATTATGTGCCCAATGTCTTTTTCTTTGACTTTTTGGAAATCAAACATGACTATAAAACACCATGGACATAGATTTATTTAGTCTATATCATTTAAATCAAAGGGACTGAGATATCAACAACTGTTAATGAACAATAGGTAAAAATCCTTTCTCACATTATTCATTAATGAAATATTACTCGTGATGCACCCAACATATCCTACCTCATCGTAAACATGTATCATCATAGTTTTCATAAATACATCAAAGTACATGACTTATAATTATCATTAATAATAATATGAAAGTATAAGGATAAATACACACATCTGTAGATAGAAACATCCAATGACACATATAAATGTGGATTTCCTACTGGAAGGTGTCATTCCCATAATATCATACACTGAATATTACTAAGGGTGTACACCATGATAATATTACTTAAATTACTATGAGTATCTACCCCTGGTAGCCTATATCCATTGTGTCCCTAAAATTATTTCATCCTATTATATAACATATATTTATGAATACAATCTTAGCACTTCTAGGTTCTCATCATAGTGGGGAAATACTATGAACTTTAGTATAAAAACTAATCTTATGAAATTATCACATACCATATTACATAGAAGATCAATAATGATGTGATAAATATTTTTATTAAAACTTAAAACTATGATTAGGTTATCATAAAGTACACAGAATTTTGTTTTAGGGAAAAAACTCCAATATACTATTACTTTCACTAGAGCCACCTACTAACAACCTTTAGTCTGCTATCTCTCACATGATACATATGCTTATGTTAATATATTACTTTATTCAAGGGTCCCAATGCATCTTTTATATGGTAACTCTTTTTTACTATAGATTCACCCCTCTGATAAAAATCTCTCAAGAGGTGATACTTCAAGATTTTTGCTTTGTCCATTGGTGTGGCCTTGTCTCTTTTTCAAGAGCCACTGATATAGTAAAATCCAATACAATGTGATAGGGTAATTATTTCTAAGTTCCACATCAATAAAATTGAATAAATTCCATAGAAAAATATATTACATGGGTACATTAGAATCCAAAATATACTTGAACTCCACTATAGAGTCAATGACAACTCACTGTTTTGAACTCTTCCAGCTCACAGATCTTCCATTAAGATAGAAAAAATATCCTGATTGCGACTTCAGATCATTTTGATCTATTTATGAAATAACATCAGTATAACCCCTGATGAATATCTTCTCATCTCCTCCATACATGAAGAACATATCCTTATTTCTGTTAAGATACTTGATAATAGCCTTAACAATAGACCAATGTTGTTCTTCAAGATATGATTGATATCTGTAATGACCTAGACTTTTAAATCTTTGTTTTTCTATGAATAAATGTGTGTTATATATAATATTACATGTAAAAAATATATAGAAACCGAAAAAATTTAATATAATTAATAAATATCATTACATTAGTCATCTATGAAACGAATTAAAATTCCAAACATTACAACTTTTCAAAAAATATAAAATAGAATAGATAAAATGGGAATTTAGGGATAACCCCTATCTACTATAATCATCACTTACACAAAAAACACTATAAAAATAAAATAAAATATCAGTAAACCAATCATTATATTATGAAAATTAAAATATAACCTTAAGGGAAATTGTAGTGAATTTTTAGCGAAAGAATAAAGTAGTATTTGTAGGGTATAAAGGGAAATGTGACCATTGGTATTCGACTGTTATATGACAATTGGTCAATATAACAATTGTTCAATATGACCTTTGGAAAATATACCCATGTCTAATAATTTTTCTATTATAATTAGTGTTTATAAGAATCAATGAAAAAATATAATTGATACAAAAAAAAATCAATGGCCTCAACTAGTAGATTTGTTCTATTTGAATCCCATTTTTCTAAACTTGGGAGGGAGGCAACATCACTGGGGGTTTCCCTTGACCAAGTACAAGTTGAGATTCAATAATTAAAGATTGAATGAAATATCCTATGGGATAAGTTCAAGTTAGTGGATACTACCACTTGATTGATGATAGCTGATCTACTCCATGAAACTAGCACCATCACACACATTACCCTTAAGGCCTATACATGTGTAATAAGGGGTTACATGACCACAACTTAGTGTAAATTAATTTTTATAAATAAAATTATTATTCCATAAATTCCACCTAAGAATAGTTTTTATTAATAAATATATGTTTAATTTATATGAATTTGATAATTTGATTTTTAGACCCAAATAAAACATAATTGTATTATTCTAGAAAACATATAAAATTTTTATAATAATACAAGTTATTATGAATAGTATTTTTTTTAAAAATAGTTTTCTAAAAAACATTCATTTAAATAATAAATGTAAAAATAATTTTATAATGATCTAGAAAATTTCTATAAGTGTCAGAAATGTGATTGTGCCTTAAAAAATTCTATTTTTAAATAAATGAGGTTTTTTATATTTAAAAGGTAAAATTATCATATTTAGATAATTATTCAAATAAAATAAAAAACATTTTTTAAATCAAATCATCTAAATTAGGTTAGGGTTAATTTCTAATATATTTTTTTAAAATAGTTTACCATTTCATGAATAATAAAAAATACAGTTTTAGGGTTTTGGTACATTTTATGATATTTTATTTATGTCATTATGATGTAATAATTAATTAATTACAATCCATGATCTAAATCATGTTATTTTATAAATATTATGTAACTTAATTAATTTAATCAATTTTTTAAAAGTAAAAGATACTTTCCAAAGTTTAAAAATGAATGTTTGATTTTTTTTAAAAACATTACTTTGTGAAATATCTACTTTTCCATGCCAAAAGAAGTATTTAAAAATGATATTAGGTTCTGGTGGATTAAATTAACATAAAATGTGACCCAAATATCCAATACCATGATAAAAAACCATGGGTAAACCAATGGTTTTTTATTTTCCACAACGTAGTTTTCCAAGATCGATATTTGGAAATTATTAAATAATTCCTCCACTTATCATATAAATACCCATCCATTTATCCATTTACTTTCACTCCCAATACATATTCATAAATTTATAGTTATTTTACTCCCAATTATCCCACCAATGTTTCCTTGATCCCCCATGGATCCATCCTCATGTTTTAGGAACAACTCTTCAAGGTAAGTGAAATCCTCACTTCTCTTTTTGTTCAAGTTCCCTTCTTATGTGGTTTGTATTTTAATGTCAAAACTAAGTTCTTTTTTTTTTCAATTTATATCATCCCATTACAAAAATAGTAGTATTTTATCAAAATTTTACCATCATTATCCCTCATTTTCCCTTTTACAAAACCATGTTTTATACCTATCTTGTTGCTAAATTTACTTCTCTGAATTCTCTCTTTTAAATGAGAAACTATTTTTTTTCCATTTTATATGAATACCCAAACCACTTTCTCTTTAATGGGTATAAAAAATATGTAATCCTGAATTTTTTATTCAGGTATTTTCATATATGACACTGAAATTTCCTTTTTGGTTCAAAAAAGACACAATGAACATGTCATTAATCACTTTTGTACTCAAGTTTTTTGATAAGAAACCCATTATTTATTCTCTGCGGGTTATTAATGAAATGATTTATTATGATCCATGTCAGGAACCAAATATGGTCTCCATAGAAACCGGTGCCAAACCCAGCCCGTGAAAAGACCTGAAGGGTGTTCCTGATCCCCATGGGCTGGCACAAGTGCCTGGGTATCATAAAATGAGAATTGGGAACAATTTACCTGAGTTTATAAACTTAAAACAATAAATGAATCCAATAAAACGAATCTCGATTTTTCAAACCAAAAAATCTTAAACAAAAATTCATAACTGAATTAAATAGTATAAAAAAACTCACCAATACTATAAAAATGTACAAAACCAAAAGGAAATATCCCAAGAACCCTCATGGAAAGGGGCACCACCCTCAAGCCATCTCCACAAGACTTCACCACCAAGGACTTGCGAGAATCCCGAACCACTGGAACTAAAAACTGTACCCAACCCGTGAAAACACAAATAACCAAGTCTAATTACACCCAAGGGTGTAAGTAGGGTGTGATCCGATGCCCAGTAGGATACCACCACTAAGAGATTCCATGTGATAAACATTCAAAGATGAAAAGATTGCAAGTTTTCAAAAATAGGAAATGCTAGTTACAATTTCTAAAAGATACAACTTAAAAATTAAAACAATTTTAAAGTGGGATATCATTAAGAATAAACATGTTTAAAAACAATGTCAACACTACTGAATTTTCTATCCAACCATACCGTATGCTGACGATAAGAACAATGTAACTAATGAGCACAAGCAATAGGAAATAACCCCTAGGCACTAACTCGCTGTGGGTCCCAGATACCTTGTATCTCGGTGAGAGTAACCATCAAAATATTCATTATCATGCACGAAAACTAGTAGGGAACATACCCATAACCTATTGGTCCCTAATCATCATCATCATTGTTTAGTTAGTGTTTTATGCGTTAATTTTTCTACACGAAACTGAGGCCAAACCCCACGGATTAACTAGCATACTAGTACACGTACACCCACCTAGATACTTGGGTTTCCCTATTGTGATCAAACAAGTTTAACATGATAATAAATATAATTTTAACATGAAAATATCACTTTCACATCAAAAATTCACCAAACCTCCCACATGTACATCACACAAGTTACAAAATCCACTTTTTCATTCAAATTGATTTTGAAATCAAACTCACCCCAAAATAGCCCACAACACATTTTGAACATCATTTCCAATTCAAAAAATCCTTTAAAATTTTTATAAAATATTTCCCAAGATTATAAAAATCCCATAACATCCCACTCACATGTTATATAATACACTTTTCATAATCAAAGTCCATTTTTCACATCACACTCACACAAAATAGCCCGAAAACATGTTTCACACCCACGTCACAATTTCATAAATCACCTTGAAAAATAACAAAACATTACCAAAACTTTTGACATAAAAACTAACCACTTTATATTTTAAAAACTAATTTTAAGAAAATAATACCACCCAAACAATACATAATCAACCATTGCACACTTTTTGTAACTCATTAAACCATTTACAATTTTCATAAAACCAACCCAAGGGGTATAACTATGTTTTTCCCACAAAACCCAATTCCAAATCCTCTTTCAAATCCAAAATCACACCAATACCAATACAAATCAGAATTTTCTTCCCTATATATATTTATTTAACAACTCTCAAGTATTATAAAATCACCTCAAATAATACCACAAAAGATGCACATGAAAAACACACATTTTCATAAAAAACTTTCAAGAGGCATTACATAGTTTCACACATAGAATCCATTAAAAGACACTATTTTAAACTCAAAGGAACACCAAGAACCTAAAAAAGAAAAATTTTCATCCCAACAAGATTTATTACACCAATTTCATATGTTATAAAACAAACCCAAACAATACCCCAAGGGTTACACATGAAAAACACCCAATTTTAAAATAAAATGAAACTATAAAATTAAATGCTTAACCAAATACATCATAAATAGTTTTCTCACCACACATATCATATTAGGAACATGAAAAATAATTAATTCATGAAAACTAACTCTTCTGGAAATGATTAAACATGGAATCACCTACCGAAAGTGTCGAAACCCTCAAATATTGGTGTGAAACATCAATCGCACCACTGCCGCACCTCATGAAAGTGAAAAGAAACCTAAAATCTCAATATTTCACCTAACATACAATAAGTTAGACCCTAGTCACGAAACCTAACTTTTTTACATTTTAGAACTCAATAAAGGGTGAAAGAAACCCTAAGGAAAGAGAATAAATCAACGAGAGAAAGACTTACTTGAAGAAATCTTAAAGAAATCACCCTAAATAAACCAAAATCTAAATCTACAAGTAACCAAAACTGGTATGGAGGATCGAAGGAGTGATAGTAGGTCATGTGGGGACTAAAATGGGGGAAAAGAGTGAACTTTGATGAGTTATTAAAGAATCATTTTACCTCTTCAAATCTGGTTGATTTGAGAAAGATTAAGAACATCTTCCCTAATATGTGGGGCAGATGACCTCCAAAGAGGAAAAATCACTAATGGGGGTTATCATTAGGTGTTTGGCTTCGAGTAAGAGGTAGAATCACAAAAAAAAAGCAAAAAATGAATGATATATTGAAAACTTAAAAAAAATTTAAAGTAGGAAATGGGCATACGGGTAGGCCCAATGCCTTAATAAAAAACCCAAATCCATCATGATTATGGATTTCTATGTGGTAAAAATGGATATGGTGATTTTAATATACTAGGTTATTCCAATTGGGAAGTGGAATGGGTGTAAAATGTTGAAAAAAATAAAGAGTAATAAAAGAAAGAAAAATTATTTTTAAATTCGGAAATGGGCTCCCGGTTTGGCCCAAATTTTGAAAACCCACCATTTCCACCAAAATTCACAGGAATCCCCCCCAAAAAAGAAAGAATGGAAGATAAATGAAAAATTCCTTCTAAAGAAGTCATGGATTTGACAATCTATATGGATCAAATTAAATTAATATATATGAAGGGTGTTCCTTTATAGTTCTCCAATTCAATGGGTAAATAATTTAATCTATAGAGATGATATATTTTACAATACCTTGCTGAATAAACTTATTAATTTTTATTTATGACACCTTGGTGATAAAACTTGGTAACATTATTATGAATTCATCATTTAAAATTTGTATCCACATTCACATGTTATGATTCAAGTTCATGTTATTATTTTATGTCTCTTGTTCATTTTTTATTTTTATGCCTTATGTTCTTATTGATATGCCTAATGATCACATTCATTTTGTCTCATTTGCTTATTCCCTTACTGGGCTTCATTATCATACCTTTCCTTTGATGTATATCCTGAGGATATGAGAAATATTAAATTTAACTTAGGGTGAACCCATGAAGGTTTCTTCAAGTGGACTTAGAATAATGTTTTATTTTTCCATGTATTATGTATTATATTTCCAAAAAACCAAACTTTACAATTCCTCTGTTTATAGCATGTAATGAAAAGTTATGTAATTAAAATGTAGGATTTCATAGTAGGTTTCAAAGTATGGTTTTGTTATTTTATGAAATTTGGACTTGAAAACATTAGGAACAACCCTAAAGACAAGTCTAAATATAAAAAAAACATCCTGGTATTTTGGTGAATTATTAAGTAAGTGGTTTCTAAGAAAATAAATACCAGTTTAGACACAAACAAGTGCAAATTAATCTGACACAGATGAACCTAGAGATAACACCTGGAAACACTAATTTGAGCTATACGTGAATGGGAACTGGTTCACAACAATGATCCTTGATGCACTAACCATTTTGAATGATATATAGAAAATGTAATTTTTTATTAGAGTAGATTAATAACATATTTAAGAATCATGTTTTAAGTTATAAAATACCTTAAGAATTATAATATTGATAAACGTAACATGTTTCTCACTAAGGTTTTATTATTTGAGAAAACTATTGGGAATTACGAGGAACCTGTTAAATGATGAGTGAAACAGACGATGTAATGATGGAATTCTGATAGAATTTGGAATGAAAAAATTCATGAGGATTACGAATCAACTAAATCAATTTATGAACAAAAAAATGAATCAAGAAGATATACCAAATTCTCCTTGAAGGTAATAAGTTTTCGTTGAGTCCTTTATAAGTCAAATACAACCCTATTTCAGTTGATCTACCGACCCATTGATTGCTGAAAAATGGATAAGCTCTATAGAAAATATTTTTCTATAATCCAATATTTTGAGTAAGAGAAATTCACTTGAGTAATATACTTCTTAGAAGGAGAATCTGATCTATGGTTGAAACTAATTAAAAACACAAATCCAAGAATGTAGATAAATTCTATGGAATGGAAATATTTTAGAAGAATCTTTTTCCATAAATATTTCCCCTATTTGATGTGAAAAAATGGATAAGGAATTCCTTGAACTGAATTAGAAATAAAATTAATAGGTTGGAATATATGAAATAAACTTTACAAGACATTCTCGATACACCTCTAGCTTTGTTATGGATCCTAAGGGAAAGTTTGATAGATTATTTATTTAACTGAGACCCCATATATAGAGGAATCTAGAAAATTGAGATAATAAAATATATGAGAAGATAGTGTGGAGTTCTGTGACAGTTAAATTATATTTTTTAGAGACATAGTGGTCACATAGATCGAATGAGAAGAAGAGAGAAATGGATCTGAAATCAGGGAATAACATTTATCACAGAATAGGAGGAACGAAAGTAAAACTTCCCACATTCAAAAAATGTGGGAAGAAGCATTCAGGGAACTGCTTTCTTGGGAGTGGAATGTTATGAAAATGTGGAAGAGATGATCATATATCTCAGAACTGTCATAGTGAGGTGAATCCTTAACTTATCAACACTAAAAATAAACCTATGATGTTGGAGGACCAACTAGAAGTTCAATGCTTCAAGTGTGGGTAGCTTGGGAACATTTCTAATAAGTGTCAAATTCATAATATAATAGAGGGGAACCACCACCAACCTCAACATAGGCCAAAGGAAAAAGGTTGGTTATTTTTTTATTAGGATAGATGAAGTAGAGGATCCAAATTATGTGGTGGAAGGTACTCTCATTATGATATCAAATATAGAAAGTACTTTATTTGATTTTTGTTCTACTCATTCCTTTATTTCATCCAAGTTTACAATGAATATAGAATCAATACCTGAACTTCTAGATGCAGAGTTATCATTCATGCCTCCTGGAGGAAATATCCTATCACCAAAAGTGTATATAAAATCTAGTATTAACTATGGTGAGTATAATATCATAACAAATCTAGCAGTCACTCTTATAGTGAAATTCAACATAATAGTAGGGATCAACAATCTCTAAATGTATAACTCTAATATTTTCTATAGATAAAAGGAAATTTTATAAGTCTTGAATACAAAAACTACAGTCATTTCCAATGAAGATATATCCTATCCTAATCTTTTCCTAGAAGAAACTCCCATAGCCTTATTTATGTAGATGATCAGTGAATATGGAGAGGAAATAAAATTTAAAAGGATATAGAATGTTCCCATAGTTCAGGAATACAATGACGTATTTCTTGAAGAGTTACCTTGACCTCCCCTAAAAAGATAAGTATAATTCTCCATTAAACTCATACTTGGATCCAAGATGATATCAAATACCTCATATAGAATGGAAAATATGGAGTTATAGGAATTAAGGAAACATCTTTAAGATATTTTGGAGAAGGGATTTATCCGACCAAGTGTGTCTTCTTAGGGATAACCTACTCTCTTTGTGAAGAGGAAGGATAGATCAATGAAACTATGAATTGATTATAGAGAACTTATCCTGATCATAGTAAAGAACAAGTTCCATATCCCAAGGATTGATTATTTATTTGAATAGCTTCGTGGGGCTCAATTCATCTTCAATATTGACCTCCAATTTGGGTATCATCAATTGAGGGTAAAAAAATAAAATATTACAAATACTTCTTTCAAAATAAGATATGGGAATTATGATATTGTTGTTATGAATTTTGGCTTGGCTAATACTCCTAACATATTTATGTTTTTGATGAAGAATGTCTTTAAGTACTACCTTAACAAATTTTTGGTAGTTTTATTGATAATATATTTCAAAATTCATGGGGATCTAGAGGATCATCTAAGGGTTATATTGGGAACTCTGAGGACAGATAATCTATTTAAAATATTCATAAAATTTGAATCATGGTTATAAAAAGTTTCAATCTTGGGGAACATTGTAACCAACAAAGGAATCTCAGTTGACCCAGTGAAGAAAAAGGTTATAAAGGAGTGGACTCATCCTACAATGGTAACTAATATTCGTAGTTTTCTTGGTTTAGAAGAGTATTATAGGAGGTTTGTGGATTTTTTTTTCACAAATTTCTATTATATTAACCAAGTTAACTAAAAAGGGTCAAAGTTAACCCAGACAAAGGAGTGTGAATAATGGGTTCAAGAACTGAAGAAGATAATTCTTACTACATATTTGTTAACTATACCAACTATCATAGAAGAACTCATTTTTTATAGAAATTTATCTATGAAAGGGATTGGGTGAATCCTCATGCAAAATTACAAGTTGATTTCTTATGAATCTCAATAGTTAAAGCCTCATGAGAAGCATTATCCTACACATGACTTGGAGTTAGCTGCAATTATTTTTTCTCTGGATATTTGTGGGAAATATATTTATAGAGATAAATGTAATATATACACATAACATATTTCCTAATCATCTTGGTCGAATCCTCAGGTGTATTCTTAGAGGATGTGGTATTGCCTCTTCACTGGAAGCTGAAATGATGAGTGTCATTCATGCTATCTCCTATGAAAAACACCATGGTTGGAAAAAAATATGGATTTTGAGTGACTCAACTATCATTTTACAATCAATTTGGAATGGGGGTTCATCTGGCCCGGTCGATAACTACTTCTATGGATAGAGTGCATCCGCTCACTCCATGATATAAACCACATTACCACTTATACCTACCATGAAGTGAATGCTGTTGCAGATGGTCTTGAAAATAAAGGTGTAAGTCAGGGAATTACTTGGCTAGAGGATCTCCCCGATGACTTACTCCCCCTTCATGTGAAATATTATAATCTAATGCCATATTTTTGGCTCATGTATTCTTGACTTTTAATTTTAATAATGCTTTTGTTATTTAACCAAAGAAACACCTTCATAAAAAAAACACATACCACCAATGTTTGAGGCATATTTTAACACAAAAAGAATTGAACAAGTGAAAACGTAGGTTTTTGGATCTTATTAAAGACTATTAAAATTCAATTTATTATCACCCTTAAAGAGAAAGAAAAGTCACTGATCCATTAAATAGGAAAGACATAGTTGTGATGGAAATGATGAGGATTCTAGGAGATCCATTGATCAATGAACTAGTAAAATAGGACACGGGAATCATAAGGGATGGTACATCATCAAACCTATCCCAAAATATTTATCAACCATAATTACTATAAAATATTAATAAATATTAAATAGGATATACTTTGTTACAAAGGAAGATAGTGGATATGAAGAATGGGATGTTTCATGAGTTCAATATTGATCAATAATGTGTATTGAAATTTCATATAAGGATATGAATCCCATATATCCTAGAGATAAATAAATATCTGATGGATGAATCTCGTAACTCTATATTCTATATAAATTCTAGAAGAACTAAAATGTATGGGGACTTTCTTAATAATTATTGGTGGGATAAAATGAAAAGGGATATTGTTGACTACACTGCAAGGTGCTTGTTATGTCAAAAAGTGAAGGCATAGCGACAAATTCCAAAAGGGGTATTTCAAGCACTGCCTATACTAACATGGAAGTGGGACAATATCACTATGTACCTTTTGAATGATCTCCCATGAACATCCAAATGAAATAATGTGATATGGATTATAGTGGATCGACTCACCAAGACTACCCATTTAATCACTATTTGGGATGATTTATCTCTTGACCAACCTTCCAAGATATACAAAAAGGAAGTGGTGAGGTTTAATGGGTTTACGCTTATTATCATTTCTGATCATGATCCAAGGTTCACATCTAAATTTTGGATAAGTATTCAACATACTCTGAATACTAAATTGAATTTCAGTATGTCTTATTACCTGCAAACAAATGTCCAATATGAAAGCACTATTTAGACACTCAAGGACATATTGGGAAGATGTTCAATGGAATTTAAAGGTGTATGGGACCAATATCTCACATTTTTTGAGTTATTATACAAAAAACATATTCCACTAGAGTATTCAAATAGACCCATTTTAAGATATATATGGAATGTTATGTATAACTCTTACTTGTTGGGATGAAGTTTGTGAGAAGAAATTTATTAGGCCTTTTCTTGTGAAAGAGATAAAACAAAAGTCTCATGCCATCCAAAAACATATAATGGATTCATAGAGTTGGTAGAAGAGCTATGTTGAAAACCATTAGAGGGACTTGGAGTTAGATGTTGGAGAATTTTTTTCCCTTCAGATATCACCATGGAAGAGAGTCATGTTGTTTGAGAAGAAAGTGAATCTTAGCCCCAGGTACATTAGCCCCTATGAAATCCTTGATCACATTGGAGAAGTAGCCAATTGGATAGCACTTCCACCAAATCTTTATCAATTTCATGATGTATTCCATGTATCTCTCTTAAGGAATTACATACTTTCTCCCTTAAATTTAATGAATCTAAAGGTGGTATAATTGGAACATGAACTCTATTATGAGGAGTATCTGATGAAGATATTGGACCATAGAGATAAGGTTTTATAAAAAAAGACTACCCACCTAGTCAAAGTCTTGTGGAGGAAACATAAACATGAGGAAAAAATGTAGGAAATATATGAGAAAATGAGATAAAATTACCCATACATTTTCTCGACTGAGATAACGAGTTGAAATTTTAGGGATGAAATTTATTAAGGGAGGAATAATGTATCAACCTATAACTTTTAAATGATATTTGTTTCCTGAACAAAAGTGTGTTATATATAATATTACATGTAAAAAAACATATAGTGTGTATAAACATTTAATATCATTAAAAAATATCACTACATTAGTCAGCTATGAAACCAATTAAAATTCCAAATATTACAACTGGACAAAAAATATAAAATAGAATAGATAAAATGGGAAGTATGGATTACCCCAATCTACTAGAATTTTAACTCTCACAACAAACAATATAGAAATAAAACAAAATATTATTAACCCAATAAATATATTATATAGATAAAAATATAACTTTAAGATAATTTGTATTGAATTTTGAGTGAAATAATGAAGTGGTATTTATAGGGTATAAAAATAATTTGACCTTTGGGATTCAAATGTTATATAAACATTAGTCAATATGAAAGTTGTTTAATATGACCATTGTAAAATTTAACCATGGTTGATAATTTTACCATTATAATTAGTGTTAAAAAGTAGTAATGAAAAAGGATAATTGATACAAGAAGGATAATTGATGTCTTCAACCACTAGAGTCATGGTGTCTGAAGCCCATTTATCCAAACTTGGGAGGAAGGTAGCGTCACTAGGGTTATCCCTTGACCAATACCAATTCAAGCTTCAACAATTGAATCTTGAATGAAATATCCTATGTAAGAAGTTCAAGTTAGTGGAAATTATCACTTGGTCAATGTTAGCCGAGCTACCACCTAAAACGAGCACCATCACACACCTTACCCTTAGGGAGTATGTGGGTGTAATAAGGGGTTACATTTATAAGACTTAGTTTAAATTTCTTTATATAAATAAAATTTTTATTCTATAAGTTCATCTTAAGAATAGTTTTTATTAATAAAATATATGTTTAATTGAGATGAATTTGATAATTTTATTTTTGGACACAAATAAAACATAATTGTATTCTTATAAAAAATATATACAATTTCGATAATAAACCAATATATTATGAATAGTATTTATTTTAAATAAATATTATTTTTAAAAACTTTTATTTAAATAATAAATGATAAGATAATTTTATAAAGGCCAATGAAATTCTTATAAGTGTCACAAATGTGACTATGCCTTTAAATTTGGTATTTTGAAATAAGTATTTTTATATTTACAAATTAAAATTATCATATTTAGATAATTTTTATTATAAAATTACCATCACTATTAAAATAATGATGTAAAAATTATTATAGGGTGAATTTATGAGAATTTTCTAAAATACATTATTTTTTTTGCGAATAGTAAAAAATTCATTTTTAGGGTTTTTGTATATTTTATGACATAATATTTATGTACCAATTATTTAAAAATTAATTATAAATAATCCAAGACCACAATAATTTTATTTTATAAATATTATGTATTTTAATAGATTGAATCAATTTTTAAAACTAAAAGTGACTTTCCAAAGTCTAAAAAGGAATGTTTGATTTTTAAAAAAACATTACTTTGTGGAATCTTCACTTTTCCATGCCAAAATAAGTATTTAAAATTTAATTCCTATTTTTATGGATTAAAATAACAAAAAATGTGTCCCAAATTTCCAAAATTATGAGAAAACCCCATCGTTAAACAAATGTTATTTCATTTTCGTCAACCTTGTTTTCTAAGACCTATATTTGGAAATTATTAAAAAATTCCTCCACTTATCCTATAAATACCCAAAAATTTATCCATTTACTTTAACTCTCAATCCACCCTCCATGACTTGAGATTATTTATCCTCCTAAGGAGTCCCCCAAGGTGTACCCAATCCCCCAAGGTTCCATCCTCAAGTTTTAGGAACAACTAATCAAGGTAAGGGAAATATTCACTTCTTTTTCCATTAAAGTTCCTTTATTATGTGGTATGTATTATAATTTCAAATCCATGTTATTTTTTTTGAATTTATTTCACACCATTAATACAATATTAGAATCTCTCTCATTTTTCACTTTTCTAAAACCATTTTTCATACACATCATGCTGCTGAATTTACTTCTCAAAATTCTCCATTTTACATGAGAAATTCTCTTTTCCTTTTTATTTGAATATCAGGAACTCTTTATTTTCAATTGGTATTCAAAATTATGTGAAAATGAATGATTTATTTTGGTATTTACATATATGAAACTCATATTTCATTTAATGGGGTAAAAGTGATGTAATTATCATGTCTTTAATCACTTTTATAATCTAGGATTTTGATAAGAAACCTGTTCTTTATTCTCTATGGGTTATTAATGAAATAATTGATTATGATATATGTGGATCACATGAAATTAATACATATGAAGGATGTTCCCTAATATCTCTCCAATTCAATGGTTAAATAGTCTAATTTCTAGATATGATATATTTTATGATACCTTAGTTAATAACCATGGCAATTTTCATTTTTGACACCTTGGTGATAATCCATGTTGATATTGTTATGAATGTCTCATTTAAATGTTATAGCCACATTTACATGTTATTATTCATGTTATTATTATTATGTTATGTCTCTTGGTCATGCATTATTGTTTTTCCTAATTTTCTTATTGATATGTCTCATGATCACTTGATTTTTTTCTCCCTTGATTATTCCCTTACTGGGATTTAAGATCACCACTTTACATTTATGTATATCCCTAGGATATGAGATGCAGTATAAGTAACTTAGGGTGACCCTATGAAGGTGTATTCAGGTGGAATTAGAATAATTTTTTTATGTTTTCATGTATTATGTACTTTATTTCCAAGAAAATAAACATTAAAAGATCATTTATTTGTACAATGTAATGAAAAGTATTGTAATAAAAGGAAGGATTCTATAGTTGGTATCAAATGACAGTTAAGTTATTTATGAATGTTTGGACATTAAAAATTTAGGAATAACCCCATATATAAGTCTAAATATAAGAAAAAATCCTAGTATTTTGGTAAATTATTGAGTAAGTGGTTTCTAATAAATAAAATCCATATTTGGATACAAAAAAGTGGATGTAGATCTGGAAAAAATGTACCTAGGGGTAACACCCAAAAATAATGCTTTGAGAAAGAATCAAATTGGAGCTGGTTCATGACAACATGCCTTACTGCACTCCTACTTTGACTCTACCAGGAGTTCTTTTTCTTTAATTATAAGATTTTTATGAACCATTATGAAGGATATATAGAAAATTTAATTTTTATTAGAGGAGATTAATAACATATATAATCATGATGTTTTAATACATAAAATAACTTTATAAATGTAAGGTTTTTGAAAGTACCATGTTTATCCATAAGGTTTTATTCGTTTATAAAAAATGATAGGAAATGGAAGGAATGATGTAAATGATGTGTGCAATGGAATAGGCACTAACAAAATTCCGATGGAAGATGTAATAGAAAAATTCATAAGGATGACGAATCAACTAACCCGAGTTATGAACAATAACCTAAATCAAGTCAAGATACTATATTTTACTTGAAGGGAACAACTTTTCATTGAGTTCATTATGCATCAATGACAACCTTATTTCAGTGGATCTACTGACACATTGATTACTGAACAATGGATAAGTTCTATAGAAAATATATTTTCTATACTCCTTTTTTATTGAAAGATAATGTCACCCTATTAGTATACCACATAGAAGAAGAGGCTAACCGGTAGTGGAAGAAGATTAAAAATAGAAATCCAATATGGAATATCGATTCAATAGAGTGGGAAGACTTCAAGATAATATTTTTCTATAAATAATTCCCCCATTCGACGACAATAAAAATGTAGAAGGAATTCCTTGAATTGAAGCATAACGAGAGTTAATCGGTGGGAATATATGAGATGAACTTTAAAATAATTTCTCAATACTCCTCTAGATTTTTTATGGTTCCTAAGGGAAAGGGCTATTGATTCATCAATGTAATAAGACCCCATATGTGGAGTAATATTGAAAATAAATACAATGAAATCTATTTATAGATAGTGTGGAATGCTATGAAGGTTTTATTGGAGTTTGGATAGATATAACAGTCACATATATTAAATGAGATGAATATATAAATGGATCCAAACTTAGGGAATAAATTTGATCATGGATGAGGAGGAAAGAAATTTCAACTTCCCATGGGAAAAAATGTGGGAAAAAGCATTTGGGGAACTTTTTTATTGGGAGTAGAAAGTTATACAAATGTAAAAGAGATGGGAATCTAGTTCGGAAATATTGTGGTGAGGTTAACCCTCAACTTATCAACACTAACGACAATGTGAATATGGTGTAGGCCCACCCATAAGTTTATTACTTCAAGTGTGGACAACTGGGTTAGTTTTCCAATAAATTTTAAAATCATAAGATAATGGAGGGGAACCACCATCAACCTCAACATAGGATAAAGGAGAAATCATGGTCATTTTCTATCATGATGACTAAAGTAGAGGCTCTAAATGATTTTGTGATAGGTACTATCGTTGTGTTCTCAAAGCTAATAAATACATTGTTTGATTCTGGTTCTACGCATTCTTTTATTTCATCATAGTTTTCAATTAATATTGAATCAATCCCTAAACTTCTAGAGGTGGATTTATCAGTCAATACACATAGATTACTTATCCTAGCATCAAAAATATATAGAAACTACAGTATTAAGTTTGGAGAGTAAAATATCATTGAAAATATAGTAGTCATTCCCATGGAATAATTCGACACCATACTAGGAATGGACTGGATGTCAAAGTGTAATGAAAAGATCAGCTATAGATAAAAAAATTCAGTAGTCTTTAATGAAATACCTACAATAATTTTCAAATGAGAGATATCCCAAATTTATAATTTCATAAAAGATCCTCCCATATTCTTCTTTATAGAGATGATCAGTTTATAGGGAGAAGGAATTGCAAGTATAAAGATAGATAATGTCCACATTGTTCAATAATACATTGATGTATTTATTGAAGAGTTACCTAGACCTCCTCCATAAAGAGAGTTTTAGTTCTCCATTATACTTATACATACATCCAAGACAATATCAAAGACCCCATATAGAATTGAAAATATGGATTTAGGGGAATTAAAGAAACAAATTCAATATCTTTTAGAGAAGGGATTTATCTAACCAAGTGTGTCTGATTTGGGAGGACTTATTCTCCTTTTGAATAATAAGATATATCAATGCATATATGCATTGATTATATTGAACTTAATTGGACCACAGTGAAGAAAAAGTTCCCTCTCAAAAATAATGATAATTTATTTGACCATTTTTGTGGGGCTCAATTCTTCTCCAAGATTGACCTATGATCTATGTATCATCAATTGATGGTAAATAAATAAGATATTACAAAGGATCCCTTATAAAAAAGATATGGGAATTATAATTTTATTATTATACCCTTGGTCTTGACTAATTCTACTGCTATATTTATGGATTTTGTGAATAGAGTATTTGGAAAATACCTTGATAAATTCATTGTAGTTTTTATTGATGATATTATGATATAGTCCAAAATTTGAGAGGAACATGATGATCATATAAGGGTTATATTTGGAACTCTGAAGAAGGATAATCTATTTGAAAAATTCAGAAAATGTGCATTATCGTTATAACAAGTTACATTCTTGGGGAACATTATAACCAATGAAGGAATCACAGTGGACCCTACGAAGAAAAAGTTTATAGAGGAGTGGACTCATCCTATAATGGTAACTCAAATTCATAATTTACTTAGTTTAGAAGGGTTTAATAAAAGGTTTTGAAAATTTTCTCATGAAATTCTAATCCACGAACCAAGTTAATTCAAAAAGGGGCTAAGTTCATCTAGATAAATGAGTGTGAAGAATGTTTCCATGAATTGAAGAATAGACTGGTTACTGCACCTATGTTAACTCTACCCTCTATTGTAGAATGATTTATTATTTACAGTGATGAATCTCTAAAATGTCTTGGGTGAGTCCTCATGGAAAATTACATGGTGATTTTTTCATTTCTATAGTTAAAGACTCATGAGTAGAATTATCCTATGAATGATCAGGAGAAAGATGTAGTTATTTTTCTCTAAGGATCTGAAGGCACTATATTTATTGGGAGATATTTGTTATATAAATAGACCAACAAGGTTGGAATTATATTTTCACGCAAATCAAATTGACCTTGAGACAAAGGAGATGGTTGGATATTTTTAAATACTACAACCGTTCAATTCATTATCTCCTCATAAGAGAAAACAAAGTTGCTGATGCATTAAGTAGGAAATACCATGTTTTTCTAATAGTGATTAGGATTAAAGGAGATCCAATGATCTAGGACCTAATAAAATTGGACATGGGTATCATATGGGATGGTATATCATCAACCCTATCCCAAATGATATCTCAAACATCAATATAAGATAAGATCAAGAAATATAAAAGAGAATATCCTTTGTTGCAAAGGAAGATAAAAATTGTGAAGAATGGGATGTTTTCTGAGTTCAATATTGATCAAGAAGGTGTATTGAAATTTCATACAAGGATATGTGTACCATCTATCCTAGAGATAAAGAAGGTGTTAATGAATTAAGATCATAACTCTACATTATCTATAAATCCTAGGAGCACTAAATTCATAGGGACATTGATGATCATTATTGGTGGGATAATATGAAGAGGGTGATTGTTGACTACAATTCAAGGTTGCTGGTATCTCATCAAGTGAATTCATAGAAACAAATTCAAAATGGGGTATTGTAAATAGTACCCATACCAAAATGGAAGTGGGACAATATCACTATGGACTTCACCACTGATCTCCCAAGAACATCCAAAAGAAACAATGTGATATGGGTTATAGAGGATTGACTCACCAAGACTGCCCATTTCATCATTATTCAAGAATATTTCTATATTGACCAAGTTCCCAAGATATATGTAAATTAAGTTGTGAGGTTTCATGGGTTTCCACTTTCTATCATTTCTGATTGTGATCAAAGTTTAAAATCTAATATCTGGAGAATTATTCAAAAAAATTTGAATACTGAATTGAATTTCAGTATGGTCTATGACCCCTAAACTGATGTCCTATATGAAAGGAATATTCATACATTCTAAGACATATTGAGAACTTGATAAATGGAATTAAGAGTTGTATGGTAACAACACCTTCCATTGGTTGAGTTATAATGAAAACAATTCTTCCAATCAAGTATTTAAATGGAACCATTTGAAGCTCTATATGAAATGCGATTTTTATCTTCTACTTATTGGGATGAAGTTGGTTAGAAGAAATTTTTTGGGCCTGATCTTATGAAATAAATGATAGAAAAGGTTCATTCCATTCAAAAAAAATATAAATTCTAATCAGAGTCTCCATAAGACCTATGTTTAAAACTATTTAAGGGACTTAGAGTTTGATGTTGGAGAATTTTTTTCCCCTCAGATATCACAATGAAAGAGATTCTTGCTGTTTATGAAGAAATAGAATCTTAACCCCAGGTATATTGGCCACTGTGAAATCCTTGATCGCATAGGAGTAGTGGATGGTTGGATATCACTTTCACCCAATGTTTATCAAGTTCATTATATATTCGATGTATCTCTCTATAGTAAGTACATACCTGATCCCTCACATGTACTGAATCTGAATGTGGAATGACTGGAACATGGTCTCTCTTATGGGGAGAAACCGGTGGAGATCTTCAACCATAAAGACAAGGTTCTACACAACAGGACTACCCACCTAGTAAAAGTGTTGTGGAGGAAGAAAAAATATGAATAATTAATGTGGGAACCAAAAGAGACAATGAGACATAATTACCCTCACCTTTTCTCAATCATGAAAATGAGTTGAAATTTCAAGGACACAATTTTTTAAGGGGAATAATATAACGACCCAAACTTTTTAAAAGATAGTTTTTCCTGAATAAATCGATGTTATATATATTATTACATGTAAAAAATATAGAAAAACTGAAAAAAATTAATATCATTAATAAATATCATTACATTAGTCAGTTATGAAACTAATTAAAATTCCAAACAATATAACTAGACAAAAAATATAAAATAGAATAGCTAAATTGGAAAGTATGGATCCCTCTAATCAATTAGGATCATCACTACCACAAAAAACTCTATATAAATAAAACATAATATTAGTAAACCAATCAACATATTATGAAAATGGAAATATTACCTTAAGATAAATTGTTGTGAATTTTAAGTGAAATAATGAGGTGGTATATATAGGGTATATAGGGAAATTTGGCCATTGGGATTCGACTATTTTATGACCATTGGTCAATATGAACATTGGTAAATATGACCATTGGAAACTATACCCTTGGTTGATAATTATGAAGTTATAATTAGTATTTATAATTTGTAATGACAAAGGATAACTGATATATAAAAGGATAATCGATGGCCTCAACAAGTAGATTCATGACATTCAAAGCACATTTTTTGAACTTGGGAGGGTGGTAGAATCACTGGGGTTCTCCCTTGACCAATCCCAAGCCAAGCTTCAACAATTGAATCTTGAAAGAAATATCCTATGGTAGAAGTTCAAGTTTGTAGAGATTACCACTCAGACGATGTTAGTTGAGCCACCCCATGAAATTACCACCATCACACACCTTACCCATAGGGAATTTGCAGGTATAATAAGAAGTTACATGTCCATACCTTAGTTTAAATTTGTTTATATAAATAATTTTTTTATTCCATAAATTCCTCTTAATAATTTTTTTTCTTAATAAAATATCTGTATAATTTTAACGAATTCGATAATTTAATTTTTTGACACAAATAAAACATAATTTTATTTTTCTAAAAAGATTTACAATTTTTATAATAATTGAAGGTATTTAGAATAGTATTTTTTATTAATGAATAGTATTTTGAAACACTTTTATCTAAATAATAAATGATAAAATAATTTTATAAAGGCCTAGGATTTTTTTATAAGTGTCAGAAATGTGATTGTGCCATAAAAACTTATTTTTTAAATAAATATGAATTTTTATTTTTCAAAGTTATAATTCTAATTTTTTTCGGGTCCTTAAACTGAATATTTAATATATATATTTTTTATTTTTTGGGATTTATATGTCTCTATTTTATCAATACATTGGTAGAATATGTTTTAAAAAAAAGGAAAGAAAGGAACTACATGAGTCTGAATGAGGGAATTTTATTACAATCTTTTTCATAAAGAGGGAGAAGGTCAACAACAGATCATCTCTCCATGTAATGCCCTGGTTGATTCCTTTATTGGAAAGACCATCAATGATCATGTTCTCTTCACGATAGGCATGGGTGACAATGTATCTGATATTCATAAGCAAGTCAAGGCAGCTCATCCAACGAGTAGCAATCGGCCAGGCAAGCTGAACCACCCCATTCCAAATAGCTTGCACAATATTGGTGGAATCACTTTCAATCCAATTTTTGTTCTAGACGTTTAGTTTAAAAAATTCAACAACCTAAATCACATCCATAATTTCCACTTCTAGGGAGGAGGTGATACAATAGCTACCAAAGAAACAACCATGATAATGTCTAAGAAAGTCTCTGTAAGTGGCCCCACAGCCCGCAGGTCTCAGATTTCCTTTGGAAGCTCAATCAACATTAATTTTGATCCATCCAGGAAGTGGGGATTTCCAGAATACCTCAAATGAGTTACTCGGTTGTCTATAGATACCTTCAATTCCAAGACTTTGTAGAATTAAGAAGTCACCAACAAAGTTATCACAATGAGCTTTCTGAAGCGAGGTGACATCCCTTATGACGATAAGAATTCTCGTCCGACCTGCATTAAGTTTGAATGAGTATTTGTTGTGAATAATAGAATTTCTATCATACCAGATCACATGTAGTATCTCATAAATAGTGGATAAGAAGAGATTCTTGATTTTTCACTAAGTATCAATCTCCACACAATGTTTTAGCTGAGAGAAAATAGTGTCAGAGAATAACCATCTTCAGTCAAACATGTCAGTAATATAATTCCAAAGGGTAGAAGCTATAACACAAGACAAAAATAGGTGGTTGGTATCCTATTTGTGTTGATGATAGAGGTGACATTTATAGTAGAGTTGTACACCAAAGGACTGGAGACAAACCTCAGTAGGAATACAATTATTAGAAATACGCCCAACAAGGTTAAGTCTTGAGGGTTTGATACAGGGTTTGTTGAAATGTTTCAAACAACAAAAACTAGAATCAGAGTTAGTGAATTTATGATTTTAGAAACTTTTGGAATCTAGGATACCATTAGGGGAAGGTTCCCAAATAAGGAAATAATCAGCATTAGAGAAGGGGTAATTATCAACAACCTGCATCATGGTATCAAGAAGATGTAAATTACGAGATTACATGAACTCATTTATGGTGAAGTTAATGTTTTCTGTAGGATAATTAAAAGTTAACATGGAAATGAGGGGGGGGGGTGCCGGTCTAGTTTCTAATATAGAATTTCATGGAGGAATCTGAACTAACCATCCATCTAGAGTTATGCATGATGTTGGCAAAGGAATTTCTAATAGAAGTCCGGATCAAAGAGTTGACATAGCTCAAATTTACCCCTTTTAACTTCTCTTGGAATCTATTTCTAAGAAAATCTATAGAGTCAGGTTTATTATTGATCAATATCCTAGTGAGTCTAGCTTGAAGGGCCTCCTTAAAGTGCTTGAGATTTTTGATACCTAGACCACCTCTCTCAATTTGTTAACAGCAGGTAGACCAGAGGATAGTAACGAGCTTCCTTTCAAGAATGATACCAGTCCAAACAAAGTTTTTGATATAACCATTAATTTTCTTTAGAATAATAATAGGCCATTTATAGATCATCAATGAGTAAACCATTTTAGGGATAATGGTAGATTTCACTAGACAGATCCTGCCATCCATGGAGAGGGATTTCCCTTTCCAGGAGGAAAGTTGGTTGATAACTTGGTCAAAAACAACGTTGAAATACATGGATTTAGGCCTTCCACAAAATATGGGAACTCCCAAGTGGTAAAAGGGATATATACTTCTTTGATTCCAATACTTTCAATGATGTTACCTTTCCTAATAGGAGAACATTTTTTTCGAAAGAAGACAAACAATTTTTCTAACTAATGGATTGAACAGAGATATCTTCATAGTGAGATAAGGCATTTTTTAGGTTAAGAATATTTCATCTCTCCCCCTAAAGGAACAAAATTATGTCATTGTAATTAAAAAGATGGGTCATCACATTTAGGTTTCTATCCACCTGAATAGGCATGATTTTGTTTTGATCAAAAAGCTGATTGAGAAGTCTGCTAAGATAGTCTTCCATGATAGCGAAAAGGATAGCAGATAACGGATCACCTTACTGAACCCCTTTTGATCATTTAAAATATCAATTAGTGGAGCCATTGACAAGGATGGAGATAGAAGCCGAATCTAATATAGAGTTTATCCTACTTATAAAGACATCATTGAAACCAAAGCCCTGAAGCACTTTGAAAATAAAGTTCCAGTCTATGGTATCAAAGGATTTTCTAATGTCAAATTTAATGGAAATATTTCCTCCTCTAGTAGTTTTATTAAGAAATTTGGTGCATTCAGAGGCAAGGAAAATAAAATCTTGTATGGACCTACCCTTGATAAACCCAAATTTATTCCAAGATATGATTTTATTACATAGGGAGGAAAGTCTGTTGGCTAAGATCTTGGTAATGATTTTGTATAGGGAGTTATTGAGAGCAAGAAGACGAAATAAATAAATTTCTGAATCATTGGTCACCTTGGGAATTAAGGTGATAAATTGATCATTAAGGCCATAAGGGAGGACACCATTAGAATTTTTTTTGACAATCTTACAAACATCCGAGTGGATAACCTCCCAGTGGTGTTGAAGAAAACCAATATTGAATGTAGGAGCACTATCAGGGTTGAGACTAAAGATAGTGGATTTGTGTCATAATTATGTAATAATTAATTAAACACAATCCAAGATCTAAGTAATGTTATTTTATAAGTATTATGTATTTTAATAGATTTAATCAAATTTTGAAACTATAAGTTCCTTTCCAAAGTCTAAAAAGTAAAGTTTGATTTTTAAAAACATTACTTTGTAAAATATTCACATTTCCTGGGAAAAAGAAGTATTTAAAAATGAAGTTCAGTTATATTGGATTAAAATAACATAAAATTTGACCTGAATGTCTAAAAACATTAGCAAAAACCATGGATAAGATAATGGTATTTAATTTTCCACAACCTATTATTTCAAGACCTATATTTAGAAAATATTAAACAATTCCTCTACTTCTTCTATAAATACCCATCAATTTCTCCATTTCCATTCCCTATCATTACATAATCTAAAATTTTATGGTGATTTTTCATCCTAAGGAGTCTCCCAAGGTCTCCTCAAGCCCCAAGTTTCCATACTCATGTTTTAGGAACAACTCTTCAATATAAGGGAAATCTTCACTTCTCTTTCCATTAAAGTTAATTTATTATGTTTTATGTCTTCTAATTCCAAAACTAATTTTTTTGTACACTTTATATCATACCATTACTGTAAAATTAGTCATTTATCAATAGGGGACCTTAGTTATGACTCATTTTCCCTTTTATAAAACTATGTTTTACACCCATCACACTGCCGAATTTACTTCTCAAAATTATATATTTTACATGAGGAATTCACTTTTCCTTTTTTTTTGAATACCAAAACAACTTTATTTTTAATGGTTATTCAAAAATATGTTAACATGATTTTTTGATTTGGGTATTTACATATCTAAAATTCACATTTCATTTCATGGGTTAAAAATGATGTAATGATCATGTCTTTAAACACATTTTACTCCCTAATTTTATAAGAAACCAATTGTTTATTCTCCATAGGTTATTAATGAAATGATTTGTTATGATATATCTGGATCACATGAAATTAATACATATTAATGTTGTTTCTTGATATTGATCCAATGTATTGGGTAAAGAATATAATCTATAGAGATGCCATATTTTACGATACCATGGTAAATAACCTTAGTAATTTTTATTTATGACCCCTTAGTGATAAACCATGGTGATATGCTTATGAATGTATCATTTAAATGTTTTATCCATATTTACATGTTATGATTCATGTTATTATTATTGTGTTATGTATCTTATTCATTTATTATTGCTACACCTCATTTTTTTATTGATATGTCTTATGATCACATACTTTTTGTCTCCCTTACTTACTCCATTACTAGGCTTCATGATCACCTATTTCCTTGGATGTATATCCCTAGGATATGAGATATAGTAAAATTAAATTATGGTGAACCCATGAAGGTGTCTTCAATATTAGTTTGAAGAATGTTTTATGTTTTCATGTATTATGTAACTTATTTTCAAGAAACTAAACATTAAAATATCATATTTTTGTACCATGTAATCAAAATTTATGTAATAAAATAGTAGGATTCCATAATATCTATCTAATATACTCAATTCATATGAAACATAAAGTATAATACATAAAATTGAATACATTATTGATCCTATCACTGAATCATATGTGATCTTAGTCATTTCCCTCTTTCACCTATTGTGTCTGAAGACACATTTTCATAGAAATATGTATACCATGTGACACTGAAACCAATCCTATCTTGTATTGTTCCATAATAAATCTATTTAGTATATGGTCAATGTATATACATTTTCTTATTCCAAGAATCCTCTTGGATCTATCACGAATGATCTTAGTCCCTATAATATAGGATGCTTCACCTAATTCCTCATGAAAAAACACTTGTTTTACCAGTCCTTAGCATAAAGTAATACTAGTATGTCATTTCTAATAAGTATTATGTCATAAAAATATAATACTACAATAATAACCTCATTCCCACTAAACATCTTGTAAAAAAATGGACTTCATTCATTCTTAATGAAAGAAAATTATTTTATAGCTTCATCGAATCAAATGTTCCATGACCTAGATTCTTGATTATATCCATAAATGGATCTCTACAACTTGTAAATTTTTTTGGCATCAACGGGAGTCACAAATCCTTCTGGTTGTGCCATATAGACATCTTCTTTAAGGTTCCCATTAAGGAAATCAGTTTTGATATCCATTTAACAAATTTCATATTCATGTTAAGATGCTATAGCAAGTATAATTCTGATGGATTTAAACAAGGAAATTAGTGAAAAGGCTTCATCATAGTTAATTACTTTATGTTTTTTAAACCCTTTATCTACTAGCCTATATTTATAGTTATTTACCATGCATTCTATGTACAGTTTTCTCTTGAATACTCATTTGAAACCTATAGACTTTACATCAACTAGTTCATCAAATAGAACTGAAACTTTGTTTTGATACATGGAATCCATCTCATAATTAATGGATTCTTTCAATATTGTATATTTTAATCTCTCCACTACCTCTTTTTACGAGTGAGGTTCATCATTGTCAACCAATAATGAGTCACCATATCTGGTGACTAGAAAACCATATCACTATGGTTCTCTTATATCTATTGTCATTTTATGCAGTACATGTGTTTTATGATCTATTTATTCCATGGGGACTGGTGGAATCTGTTCCTCTAACAACTCTTGTATATCCTGGGCATCAAATTCATCAAATCCAATCACTCTCCTACTATCCTATTTGAAGATGTGCTCCCTTTTAGGAAAAAAAGGATTGTTTGGTGACAATCAATCTCTTTTCTAAGGTGTTTTATATTTAGTATCCCTTTGTTTCTTTAGGATACCCTATAATGATAAACTTTGTGCTTGGATGTGCTAATTTGTTTCCTTAGAAAGCCTTAATAAATGTTTCACAACCCCATACATGTGTATGTGACAAAACCAATTTCTTTCCACTCCATTACTCAAAGGGAATTCCATTTTCTAATTTATTTGGTACTTAGTTTATTGTATACACAGTAGTTTTTAATTAATATCCCTAAAAAGATAATGTAAGATCTATATGACTCATCATTGAACTTACAATGTCTAACAAGGCATGGTTCCTCCATTCACTAACTCTATTCCACCATGATGTGTAGGGTGGAGTGAGTTGAGATTGAATCCCAAACTCCCACAAAAAGTCAATAAACTCATGGTTAATATATTCTCCACCTCAATCTAATCGATGATTTTTTATCTTCTTACAATTTGTTTATCTACTTCATTATTTAATTATTTGAATTTATCAAAGGCCTAATACATATACCACATCAAGTAGACATATCCATACCTACTCAGGTCATCACTAAAAGTTATGAAATTAGAATATTCACCTTTATATTCTACTAGACTTGGTTTACACACATCAGTGTGTACCAATCCTATATTATCTGTGTCCCTTTCACCCTATCCACTAAATGGTAGTTTGGTCATTTTTCATTGTAAAAAATAGAAACATCTTTCAAGTGGTTTTAGCTTAGAAGAGACTAAATAACTATCTTGACAGAGCATTATCAAACAGTTCTTGTTTACATGGATATGAAGGTGATTCCATAGATGGGTGTTATATGAGTCATGTGAACATTATTAAATATCTATTTCCAATACTTTTTTTTCATAATTTAATACATATATTCTGTTATTTAAATGTTTCATATCATGAAATATTTTTTCTTTATAAAATAAACAACTTTTATTACCAAAAATAAAAATAAAACCATCAATATCTAGGGATGATAAAGAAATTATGTTCTTGTTATGAGTTTGTACATAATAAAAATCTCTTAAAACCAATATCATTCCCATTGTAAATGATTTTTTAGTCATCAATGGCTAGAGAAGCCATCCTCTCACCATTGTTAGCTCTCAAATCAACCTATTATCTAAAAATATTTCGGAATTTACTTGGTTCCTGCATTTGGATACATATGTGAGAACCACAAGCTGTATATAATACCCAATGTGTAGATATTGAATGATTACACTTGATAACAAACAGTCCTTTAGCTTCCTCTTTCTTTTGTTTATAGTTATTCTTAAAGTGGAATTTCTTGTCACATGAAAAACATACTACTGTCTTTTACATTCATACCTTTGGATATTCTTCTTATTATAAGGATATTACTCAAGAGATTCAGACTTGTTATGAGCATTGAGACCATTTTCCGTATTCTTCCTTTTATTATTCACCATAAGGACTATGATCACACCCCATGTCCTTATCCACTTGGAGAATCAAAGTATGAAGTTCTGCAAGAATCTTCTCATTATTACTCTTATTATAATTAACAATAAAACATGAGAAGGTTTTGAGTATTGAGGAAAGTATGAGATCTGTGTGAAACTCATCTGAGAATTTAATCCCTAATATGTATAAGCATTCAATGTAGATAATAATCTTGAATACATAAATTCTAGATGGCACCAACTCTCCATTTTTAGTTGTAAATATGGAATTTGATATCTTGTATCTCTCTTGTATCACCTTCTATTAATAGAGATCCATAAGTCGAGACAACAAGATACATGCATGCATGTCCTCATTTTCCATAAGCTCATTTGTGGAATCATTTAAATATTTCTCATAGATAGTTTACTCTTCATCACTTGCCTCATTACCGAGCACATCCAAAATAGGTTCTTATACTACCTTAAATTTCATTTAATGATGAATGATAATGCGTAAGAGCCTTTTCCACCCTAGGGAATTTATGTCGATGATAAGGTCAACCATCTCAATTATAGATCACAATGATTTTTTTGTAGTCATTTTATTTCTATTTCTACAAATAAGATAACCAGAATTTTTGTACTTTATCTGATACAATTTAGATAAATAAATAAATATTTTCTTTATTAATCTCCCAATATTTTATCAAAAACCAATGTCCCTCACCATTGGATTCAAAATATCCTTTAGCTTGGGAAATATAGTGTAAAGGATCTATATTATGCTTCTCATTACCCCAAAATTGGTTTTTCAAGAAACATGAATGGTTTTAGGTAGTAATTCTAAATTCCAACTACATTAACTCACAATTCCTTGATCTATTGAGTGGACTGTATAACCCTAAAATTCTAAAATTGTATTTCCTCAATACCTACCACTTAGTTATACCATATCCTACTTTGGAAGTCAAACCTTTTTTTGAACTAGGTTAAGTCAACCCAAAACTTCAAGTTATAATTCCCAAATAATTGAAAGAACACCAACGTTGTCTTTTCAACCACTTTAAACTATGATTTGATTTTGAATGAAGTAGTGGAAGGATATTCCTACTTAATATATAATTGAGGGATTTTGTCTTTTATGCATAAATTTCTAGTTATTATCTTTATTACATGATTATTAATATTAATTGGATTTAATTAATTGGTTTTCACTACATTGGATAATATTTACGCATAATCCGATTTATTTTAGTTCTGAATTGCATGGTTGTTAATTAACTAATTCATTTGATAGAGACAAAAAATCCATAATGAAATAACCCAGAAACTTGACTGAAATAAAATAATAAAGTGGTATGATCATGTCATTTTATTAATGGTTAGTTTATCTAGTAGATGATAAACTAACTATTGACCTAGGGGAAAAACACCTTGAACCAATTAAGGTTTGTGTTATATATTTCCAATTATACACCAATGTATCTCTCTTGGATTGGTTTCATCTAAGCTCTTAAATTGAACTTCCTCCACTAACCTGAGAGATTCATCAATTACATATACCTTTACTCATGGGGTTTATATAAAATAAACCATGGGCATGCATACCCCTATATAATGAGATGAAAGATGACATGCATTCCAAAAAATTTAATCTAATAATAAGTTATATGAAACCAATCATATAAAAATTCTTCATCTAAGCTCCTGATCATCCATTAACATGTAATAAATTGCACATTTAATGAAATTAGAATTCAATTCTAATCATTCTTATTTAAGAAAAATCACGACCGAATCAATTATTTATATTCTTTAATTAATAAAGTTCTTTATCTTAATTCTTATCCAAATTTCCTTGAGATTATCAGCCATAATAATTTTAAACAAATTAAATAAATTTATTTAAAATTAGCTGTGTACTTAAATTTACCTTGGAGGAAACATGGTGAGTACTCATTAAAACTACCCAACATGTATTTTATTTATATACTGTTTACTCTTACAACTTTTGGCATACACGACTTATCACATACTTTCATGAAGTGTACTATAAATATAATGATTACATCAATTACATTATTTTTTTTCACTTGTTATGATCCAATGAACATTGATAAATAGCTGTAATATGACTTTTACATGATATGTAGATCCAAACACTACAAAAAAATAAATTAAACATTTATAGATATATTAAAACCCATCACATGGAATGTCCTATAATCTTAATTTCCACACATAAGTATATGATGATATAGTTTTTACAGTATCATAAATTAATTTTAATTCTATATAATTTGTTAAAGGTACACAACATGTACATTGTAGCTACACGACCTATATGATTTATCACCATATATCCATGGAACATGCCTGGGGAGTCGGCATGTAATCTTTCTATAAAAATGTTTGAGTACAAGGTATGTACATGAGATATACGCCATTTGGTATTTGAGTTACACGGTCACCAGTCAAGTAGGGAATGTAAGAAGATACACGGTCTGTTTGTGACTAAAAGACTATACAACATGTATGGAAGTTACACGATGTGTATTCTAGCTAAAAGTGTGCCAGGCTATCCTGGTCAACACATGATGTATAATTAAATTCACTGTGTATAATAAATTTACACAACCTTAATTAATTCCAAATTAATTCTTTGTTTATTGAACACTAGTACACTGTGTGTACCTTCAGGTTACATAGTGTATACTCTTGTGTTATCCGTACAGATTCCTTGACACCTTCGTATGAGATCTTTGATTTATTTCACACATAAAATTAATCAATTTTATTATATTTAAGATAAATGAAAGGGGAAAAATTACATCTCACAAACCATATTAAATAAATATTAAAATTGAATTTAAAACTAAGTAAAAAATGCACAAATCAATCAATAACATTAAATAATTGTAAATAATTATGTGACCTATCTGATACCACTTATAGGTTCTAGGAATATTGGTAGTGTGCAATGGGTCATGGATAACTTTTTTTTCATGATCAATGATCAATCTAAGAATTCCATGATGATAGAAACTGTGGTAAAAAAAATTAAATCAATGAAAACACACAAGGGATAAATCACTAGAACCAAGCACATAATCATCACATATTATTTTATAAATAATTTAAACAATTAAATAATCATCTTGTAAGAACTATTTTTTTGTTGATGGATCTAAAAACATAAATACATTGTACCATAATTACATTGTAGAACCATAATAATATTCCCTCTAGTGGTGATCCACATGTGTTCCACAAATCTCTAAACATTGCTGTAGGAATATCTGGTTGCTAGCATGATAGATCCTATCAATTTCATTATTATCCTTTGATAGCCATAAGAATCAATTCCAAAGCATTCCCTTGATCACTCTATACTTGAGAGTGGAAGATGGATAAATATAACTCTATATTCTTGGGAGAATTCTTGGAGAAGAGATATCTCTAGGTCTTCGAGAGGATTCTCCAAATTCTCTATGCACAAAAAAAATGCACTAGATCTTCTAAAAAATAATATAATTGGTTTATATACCTCTAGGGTTTAGAAATAAATATTTTCAAAAGTTCTATTTGATATTTATTTAATCCCTATGGAACCCCATGTCTATAATAATAATAATAATATTTATCGACATGTGCATAACTTGAGAATTAAAATTAAATATTATTTATTCAAATAATATTCAATATATATAATTTCTCACCGAATCATTAAACTAGGTCTATAATTCCTCCAAAATATTTATTAGACATTTAGTAATTTATATTTATTAAATAAATAAATATTACTTCATTATTTTTCAATAAATAAATAAATATTATATTCACTAAATAGAAACTAAATGTTTATTAAATATTCAACTCACATAATATTCTTTTGAATAACTGGTGATGGAATATATGCGATCAAGAAAACATGAATAAATAGTAAACCACATGTGGGATAGATATTTATTCAACTTGTTAGATAAGAATCAATAATATTTTATTTAACTGAGATTTTGTATACACTTAGTATGTGACCCTCTAGCCCTATTTCTTAAGGGCATTAGGAAAAGTAGTCTAAAGTACAAGGTTAGCATGTAGAAACATTCCAAGGTTCCTAGAGAGTGAGAATTTAATATCACAATGACAAAATACCTCATATGGATATTTACTACATAATATAATCCCATTATTAGTATATCTCTAATAAAGAAGGTTGCAAACTGGTGCCATCAACCTATGTGATCGATGTCTCTTTCTTTGAATTTTCGAATATCAAAATTGAAAATATAACACCATGACCATGTATTCATTTAGTCTATATAATTTTTATTTAATGGACTAAGATATCAACTTATATTAAATAACATAATGTAAAAATCCTTTATCACATTATTCATTAATTCAATATTACTCGTGACCCACCCAACGTATTCTACCTCACCGCGAATATATGTCATCATGATTTTTATCAATACGTCAAAGTACACAACTTATAATACTTATTAATAGTAATATTAAAGTTTAAGGATAAATATATATGTCCATAGATTGGAACATCCAATGAAACATATAAATGTGGATTTCCTACTAGTGGGTCTCATTCACATAATATCCTACACTGGATATTACTAAGGGTGCAAACCATGAGAAGGTTCCTCAGATTCCTATGAGTCTCCACCATTGATAACCTATATCATTTTTTCCCTCATGTGATATAATTATACTATATAACATACATTTCAGAATAATATCATAGAACTTATGGGTTCTCATCATAGCGGAGAACTACTATGACCTTTAGTGCAACGACTAATTATAGGACATTATCACTTACAATATTACACAGAAGAGAAATCATGATGTGATAATAAGTTTATTAATATTAAAAACTATGAATATGGATTTTCATAAAGTACAAAGAAGTTGGTTCTTAGGAACCAACTCTAGCAAGTCCCATCTCCAAGCTCCAAACCATCCAACAAGATACATATCAACAACATGATCCCTTCCCCTAGTCCAAACCTGCATCTATGAAATATCTCAGTATACCAAATGGTGACTTTCCCTGGGTGTCAGTAAAACTCATTAGGTTGACACCACTGTGTATAAGCAAATTCCTTCTGGGAAATATAGTGTATGAAATAAAGTAAATAATATGGTATTGATTTAATAAATTAACACTGCACATGAAATAAACATAGAGATCCTCAAATTCAAAGGTGACACACATGGATATCCCAAAACAAGATTAGGTTCCCTACTATATATCTATATCTAGGGAAGGATACTCATGCATTAGGATGGATCACCTAATCAGTGGAAGATTATCCCTTTATGGATGAATTGTACAAACAACATATTCTCAAATGGCCTCTTCCCGTCATCTATCTAGAATCTCACCCTCAAGCATCTAAAATACCCCCCTTAGGTATCCAACGAATATGTATCTATTACTCATATATTTTATATAACCATATACTCATCCCAAAAAAATCATATACCTATGTACCTAGCCCTTAGGAAGTATAAAAACATGCACCATGCCCTTAGGCATCAACATAAATCATGAGTTGTATCCCAACAAACTCAATGTGCCAAAAAGAGTCCCACCATCAGACATCAATATCACCCATGTTACATAAGAACAAAATCTTTTCAAGAAACCACAAGGAAAAAACACACATTCCAGAAATATAATTATAAGACATAATGATTAATCAATAAAATTATCAGTTTTCCATCCAAGTATATTTCTTTAAGTCAGGTACCTAATTTTTATCATAATTATATAAAACCTATTTTATTTATCATTTAACCCTAAGGTAATTAACCTATCAGTTAACCCAAATAGCCATGGTGATCCTATCCTATTTAATAACACATTATAATCTTTATGAAAATTCACAATAGAAGGTCTAAAATGAAGAATTATAATTTAAAAGGGATTATCCAATATATTTGGTCACACTCATAGTTTTTCTACATGATCACTCATATTCCACATACTAGGGATAATTAAGGTATACCCAATGAATATTTTTTGACCACCCACCTCAAAAGTAAAGAAATCATTTTCAAAAACTTTATTCCCTAATATTAACCTGCTTCTTCCTTTCTTTCAATGAGAACAAAAAATTTCATCAGTAGTTGATTGAGAAGCATAAGGACCAAAAATCATACATTAAAAATCTTGGTTTATAAATCCAAAATCCAACGTAGACTCACTTATGAATCAATGTGCTCCCTCAGAAGTCATCCGTAGAAGATCTACATTTAAGAGTGGGTATTTTTTATACAAAAATAAATACTAGAGGAACTTTAAAAATACTAGGAACAAATTTTACATGATGTGAATTTATTTTACACTGTGTATGTATTTTTTCCAGTTTTAATTTCTTTTGTTTTCCAAAAAAACATCCATCATTAATAAAACATTAAAATATAAATTATATGTTGTGTAGTATATTCATGGATTAATTTAATTTTTGTGAAATGTTTATAGGGTGAGTAAATTTATAGGGTGTCAATTAATTTCTGTCATGAATTAAATTCATGAGGTCTTCCTAAAAAAATTCATGTCATGAATTAGGTTCACAACATGAATTTTCCCTACATCCGGAAAACATACCTTATTCCTACTACACCCCTACAATACATGACCCACCCTAAACCTCATCTTGACAAATATGTTTTAAATGGAATAAAACCCAACTCAAATATAATTATCCAAATATTTAAAGAGATATGTTTCTTAAAAAGAAGGTATCTTACACAGTTGATGCTTTTTTGGGTGGTCAACTTCCTATAGTGGTGCGTGTACACCCCAAGGTCTTTCTGGATAATTTTTCTTATTTACTACTCTATAGAGTGGTTGATTTTATTATATATTTACTCCCTTTTATGATACCCATTTCTATCCCACCTTATATACTGACTCTTATAGAGTTGGTGGAGCATAAGGTCCATCTTGGGGATATGGACTCTATGAAATTTATTCATCTTAGAGTTTTAAAATGGGTTTCACCTATTCTCTTTGTGAATAATGAATACAGGAGCCTCAGTGTTTGCATGGATTATAAAAATTTTAATTGTATGACCATAAAAAATATCCTTTTCCAAGGGTTGATGACTTTTCAACCATCTTAGAGGGGGATATTGGGTTTCAAAGGTCGATGCGAGGTTAGGGTACCACATATTGAGATTCTAATAAGAAGATATACCTAAGACAACATTTATATGCTGTTATGGTAATTTTGAACCTAAAAGGGAAATATTTTATACAATCTGACTAACGCTCCTATAGTGTTTATGGATTTGATGAACTAGATCCTTCATAGGTTCTTTGAATATTTTTTTTTGTGTTTTTGGATCAAATTTTGGTGTACTATAAGATAGAGGAGAAGCATATAGAATATTGGGATATCATTCTTTGAACCTAAAAGGGAAATATTTTATAATTTAATCTTTGAAATTTTGATTTTTGGATCAGGGAATTGAAACTTTAGGGCCATGTGATATCTGAGAGGGGTGCCTTAGTGGATACTATAAAGGTACAAGATGTTATGTCCTGGGATTAGTCTAGAAATGTGTTTGAGATCTAGATATTCTTATTTTTGGGTGGTTACTATAGACGGTTTTCCTAGGACTTCTCTAATATTGTATCTTCAATGAAATATTTAACCCATAAGGGTGTATTATTTGAATGGAATAAAAAATGTAGATATATTTTGAGTATGTAAAGGTTAAGTTGACTTATGAACCAATTATGATTATTTCGGAATGAGGTTTAGGTTATAATGTTTTATGTAATTCTTTTGATATATGTTTGGGATGTGTCTTGGTGCAAGGGAAACATGTGGTTGCCTATGGCTCACACCAGTTACTCCCTCATAAGAAAAACTACCCTACCCATGATCTTGAGTTGGCAGCGGTTATGAATACACTCAAAATGTGGAGTTTCTAACTCTTTGGGGAGTGGTTTAAAGTATACTATAATCATAAGATCCTGAAATATATTTTCACTCATAGGGATATGAAAATGAAACATAATTGTTGGGAGGAGTATCTTCAAACTTTTGAATGAGATATTTCATATACTCTTTGGAAATGAAATGTGGTTTTTGATGCATTGAGAATAAAATTACCGACACAAGAAGTGAAGAAATTGGTTGAAAGGTGGTCTTTGATGAGTTTGTTTACTAAGATGAGTTTGAGAGTGGAGTATTTTGGTAGATAAGTGTCCTAGTAATTGATGAAAGTTGACTCATATTTGGATGAGTGAGTTCAGCTCGAGAAGGTGACACACATAGAATTCCAAAATTTCAGTGAAATCTTTTGGGTGGGGAAACCTTAGGTAGGTTTTCTTTGTCCCCCATTATAGTTTTGTGATTCCAAAATAGGTTGGTTGTTCTATTTCCCATGAGGTTGGAGTTGATGGATAGTGGAAACTGGCCTTATTGTTCTTTGAACCCTAAGGCTACCAAGATGAATCAGGAACTGAGACATAAGTATTATTCGGTGGGGATGAGATGGATGATTGCAAATTTTGTATCGAAATGTCTTATATGTCATAGAATCAAGGTGGAAACCAGAGACCTACAAGTTTGTTTCAACCCTTACCCATTACCTTATAGAAATTGGATGATATTTTAAGGGATTTCACCATTAGGTATCCACAAAATCTTAGTGGGAATGATGTGATTTGGGTTATCATTGATCAACTCATAAAATATACACATTTCCTCCCAATCAAGGAGATGAAGAAGGTGGAACAACATAGAGACTTTTATATAGGAGATATTGAGATACTTTATGGGGTTCCATCTATGTTTGCCTATAAAAATGACATGAGGTTCATTTAAAGGTTTTGGATAGGTTTTCTAGAGGTGATGTGTTCTCAAACTAAATTGAGCGTGACTTATCATCCACATATGGATGTATAGAAAAAGTGAGATATCTTGGTTCTTGAGGATATGATTTGTTCTTGCGTGCATGATTTTTTTGGATATTGGGATAAATATTTTCCTCTAGTCAACTTTACCTATAACAATAGATTTTAGTCTTTAATAATGATTCTACCCTTTGAGTATTTGTATGGTTGGACATTTAGGTCTAACTTATAATGGGTATATTTTGAGGAGTAGTTGTTGGTTGGGTTGAGTCTCATTCAAGAGATGACGAAAAAGGTGAAATTGATCTAGAAGAGGCTGGTCACAACACATAGCTATAATAAATCTTATGATCCCCATATTTATTAGCCTCTAGAGTTTGAGGTTTATGGTCAGATTTTTTTTAAAGTTTCACATCTATTGGGACATCATCGGTTGGGTAGCTAGATAAGATGGAATTGAGGTTTGTGGGACCATTTTAGATCCTTGGATAACTGTGGAAGGTTGCTTCTAGGTTTAAATTACCATCTTGTTTAACTTCTATCCAAGACATGTTCTATGTTTCCTAGTTGAGGTGGTATATATTGAATCCTTCCCATATGATTGGATGAGTGGATGTTGATCTTGATCCTGAAACCACTATGGTTGAGCAGCCATTTCAGATTAAGGATCATCAATAGAAGGTACTTCTTAATAACATTATTCCTCTGGTCTAGGTATTTTGGTAGTGTATATAGGATATACATGAGACGTTGGAGCAAGAATAGTTGATGGGGTAGTAATGGTTGTTAGATTTTTGTGGATCCATGATCTCAAAAACAATCTAGGGATAGAAAGCATTTTTTGAGGCGATTATAACACCCTATTACCCTTTTCAGGTGCTACCTTTATAATGTTTTGTTTATTTTTTTTTGAGTTTTCTACAAAAAATGGGTGAATATCTATCTTTTGGGAGATTACACGTCATGTAATGGGATTTCACAACATGTAACAATCATCGGGAAGATTATGTGAGATATTTTTAGGGAATTAGTGGATTAAACACCATGTAAAGGCCTTACACATTGTGTACTAGTCGAAAATAGAATTTTAATAAAAGGAGATATGCATTTCATATTTTTCAGGTTCTATGTGTTATACGATGTGTAATGGGATTACAAACAATTTAAATCTCATGAGTTGTGATTTTTAGGGTGTCGTACAAGTGACTTTTATTTCATTCAATCATGTAGCCTCCCTCTTATGACCCAGATATATATATAGGAAATTTTGGTTGATTTTGGAGATATATTCTCCTTCTTGGTCACTCATTCAACAATCGACCATTGGTGTTGTTGTTGTGTGCCTCTCCAGGTAATAATTTATTCTTTCTTTCACTGTCTTTGGTTGAGACATCAGTTTTTTCCATGGTCTGGTTTTAGTTTCATGATCAAATACCATTTTATATCAATATTTGGTAGTTTCTTGACATGAATTGTCTTTCAAAGGCTTATCTGTGGTATTTAATTCTCTTTTTTTTGAAGGTAGATAGGGTTGTAACATTATTGAAATAAGTGTTTCTATATAATTAGATAATTCTATAAATTTCATATCATTATTAAAAAATCTATTGTTTTGTTCAGTGAATTGAAGTGATGTGTGGCTTCAAGATATTTCTTGGAAAGATAAATGTTTTAAAGTGTTTTTATTTAAAAACTAGTTTTCTTTTCCCACCAAGTGTTTTTAATTCTTTTGTTGTGGTTTTTAGTTAGAAATGGGTTTTCAAACATAGAAGAGGATTGTATTGGCATTGATTTTTTTTTATAAAATGTGATCACAATATTGTAATGTATTTTTACAATTTTCACATTGGGAAACTTGGGTGCATCGAGATATATACATAGGTAAACTTAGTGAATGTGGAACCACTAGGAGATAAACATTGAAATATTTATGGATTGTTGATGGAATTGATATTGTTTAGTACTAATGTTATAACTTTTTGGGATCTATTATATCTAGTGCATATTCCCCTAGGCTAGGGCCCAAAATGAAGTTCTTTGTAATTTATGATTCATTTATCTCATGATGGATTTTTTATCATGAATTTTTTTCTCGTGGATTTTTATATGAGTTTGTACAACATATATTTGTATGATAGGTTCTTTTATGGATATGTGTTTACTTTCTCACCACTTGATGTATGGGTTGGAACCCCTATTTTATCACCTCTACTTGTCATATTTATATATTTTTAAATATGAAATTCAATTGTAAAAAATAAAGGAAAATGATTTACCAATGGATTGTATTTATGAAAATTATTTGTAATATTTTTTTTAAAATATAGAACTGTTTCATTCTTTATAATCAAGATTTTATAGACTCAATAGTGGTATCCTTCTAGGATTTTTACTTGTTAAGCATGGTGTTGCATTTTTTATCAATAAGATGTCAATAAGAAGTCAATTGTTAATCAGGTGTCAATATGCGTATGGAAGGATAGTGATGAATTGATGATGTTCATTGAAGAGGAGAAGCTATTACAAAGCTTATATCCCCTGGATAATTAGTATGAAATTACATTGGATGTCATGCTTGGACATTATTCATATTAAATTAGATGATTGAAGAGCTGATCTATAAAGTTACAAGACATGTGTTTAATGGATAACACATCACTCATTACAATATTGAAGGCCATGCATTATGTTTTATTACATGAGGTGAATAAATTATCCATGCATCATCCATGATTGGATTAAAGGAATGTTGAAGATCTTGGATATATTTCTTCCAAAAAGAAAGTCAAGAAGAGAAGATAAAAGGTGAATAGGATTGGTATTTAAAGAAGAAGGAGGACAAGAATTCTTATACACATGGTTTTTAACCAAGTAGAACCTTAAATTAAAAATATAATCCAACCAAGGAGGCCAAATGAGGAGATCAACCTTTGGGACATGTGTGATCCGAGGGTCAACCGCACCTAAGGGAAGCCTTAAGGCCAACCCTGTAAGTGGCACAAAGCATATGGACCATGTATAATCCTGTAGGTTCACGCACAGTGGTGAACATGTGGGGAGAGTGCATAGTGGGCTCTAGTAGCATGCCCAGAGGAGGAGGAGTGGGTGCTAAGGGCATGCCAACAGAATCCGGTACGGGGCGGTACCTACAGTGGGAGAAGAGAATTAATTTTTGAGTGGCTACCGCACTAAGTCTTATAAAGCGCAAAACATTCACGATGCATTTCTACATGGGATAGAAATAAAAACTCGAGAAGAAATCTACATCAGTGATCTCAATCCTGAATAAAGCTTCACCATTCAATTATCTTGAGATTGATCACGCATATCCAGGATATCCATCTGATCTCCATAGTTTGGGATTTATCCACCACCGTTCGATCTCTCTAGCTGAGTTATCTTCAACCTCTGGACACCCCGCTGCACCCACAAACCAATGATTATATCGGACACCTATCTCATCAATCCAGCCACCATTTAAGATCATTCCAATCTTGTTTGGATCGTATGAGCATAACAAATACCATGCATGCAATTCTATTTGCATGCATATATGAAACATCGAAATAAAGAAATTTGGAGAAGTCTGTGGAAAACAAAGTTTCCGAGGCCGCACTAGATGTTTTATATTCAAGGGAGGATTTAAAAACAAGAGACACGTGTTCCTCTTTGCATGCACATGATATTTTAACTGAGAAATAAGAAGGCCCATGTTTGAAATGGAAACACCCACAACTTGTACCATATCTCTATCCCACATTTGGAATATTCAAACCTGAAGATCACGAGTTTTCAAAGCATTGAATTCCATATATTTGAACTCAGAGATATGTTTTATTCCTTACCTATAAAAGGAGAGGCATCGAGCTGAAAAATGGTGTTACCATTCATAGAAAAAGATGCTCCTAATTCTATGAAGAAACCAAACCAACGCAAACCACTTTGGTTCATGAAAGGCTGAGTTCCAGGAAACCTAGCTACATGAAGAAGAGGTTCCATGCATATCCTATGCAAAGGAGTTCCATGCATCCCTTGAATAAAGGAGAACTGCAAACCCCCTCGGTTTGTGAAATATTCTACACCCTCTGTATGAAGGAAACCCATAGACACACGATCAGTTTAATAAATCCTCGTCATTCATTGTGAAGAATCTCATTTGTGAAAACCAAAGAGGGATAGTGCTCTACACCAATATTTTTTTAGTAACACATATAGAAGCACAAAGCCTATGTAGTTCGTGTGTTCATGTGAGATACCTTGAGACAGAAGAAGAAGAAGAACCCAAGGGCAGAGCATACCCATTCGTGTTTTGAAAAGAAGAACTCACACAGTTATGAATTAAACACATCTGAACCAAGTTCAATGAAAATAAGAAATAGATAAGAAGAGGATTGAGGGACCTTATGACCAAAGGGAAGAAATTACATGCACACACTCATGTTCTTAATTTGAATCAAATCAAGGCTATGCATGGTTGTGTAAAGAGAAGGACTCATGAGAAGAATTAGTGCATGCATACATGCACTCACATGTGAGAAGAGGAGAAGAGGAAGCCGTATGAACAAAGGATCGAACCCATTTGGGTTTGAAGAATATTTGATCTTAAAAACCCACATGTCATATAAAATATATTGAATTAAAAATAGAAAGTGTGTGTGTGCTAAGAACTAAAAGTGAAGAATAGAAACTGAGTTGCACCAAGAAAGAAGTGCATGCATGTGCATAAAATACACACATTTAACCTCATCCATTAATTCAAGAGAACTATGTGTGTTCATGATTTCAATAAACACACTATACTTGCATAAAATCATGCATAATAATATGTACATGTGAGAATTCAATTGATATATCAAAAAAAAAAGAAGTTTGGGTGCCATGCAATCCATGCATGAAGTAGATGAGAACTGAGACTGAAGCTAGACTGAATTAAAGAAGATCTTATATTTTAGTTAACAGTATTTGAGGATACAAGAAGGAAGAAATATATGATATTGTTCAGAATTATTCTAGAATTCTTGAAGAGGTTGTGTGCACCATTTGAACACACATAAGTGAGGCCAATTCTTTATCAAAATATGAAAGAATTTCCTGAGAAGTATTGCACTAAGGACTGATCAGAAAAGTGATCAGAGTTATTGAGAAAGGACAATAGACCTTATCAAAGGCTGTTGAATATTCTTGAAGAGATTCACGAGCAAGTGTGATTCAAAAATATCTTGAGGGAAGATCAGAGGATTCATCCACAGTGAATCAAGAAAGAACAAAGAAGGAAGCTGTTAGTGTGACTCAAGATCTAGAAGAACCTTGTGTAATTCCAGGAGGAGAAGAAGTCTTCAATGAGACTCTGGAGCAGGCCAGTGGGACTCTAGTAACACTGTGGGGATCAGTATAAAGAACCTCTTGTTGGACTCAAGAGAGATACATTGGTACACTTTATCAACCATTATAATTGATAATAATATTATAGTGGAGAATCTGTGTTGGGGAGAATAACCAACACAACAAGGACTAGGTCTTTTAACAGAACCTTGTAAATCATTGTGTTCAGTGACTCTATATTTATATCATCGTTCTAAGTAATGATAAGAGACACAAGACGAGTGGATAGAGGCTTTAACTAGCCATTTATTTTTAATTTAAAGGAATCAATTAGTAAAAATATTTAAATGGATCACTGATTTACCCCCTCCCCCTCTCAGTGATTCACACTATTCTGGGAACTTCAATTGGTATCAGAGGGAGGTTACCTCTAAAATATCCAAGGGTGTATTTATAATTTATATATTTGAGGAGATGAGTGAACAACCTCAAAATGGAGATATTTTCCAAGACTCAGAAAAAAAAAAGAAGAAACAGTCAACAAAGATAAAGAAGAAGCTTACTACTGAAGGGGAGACACCTTCTGCTGAAGGTAATATGAAAGGTATAACATGTGATAATTCCTTTTATTATTATGAATCTTTTAATAAATCCTGATCAAGCTGTGATGATGATAGTTCAATTAGTGATCTTCAGACTATACTCAAATATCATCTGAATAAATTAATAAGATAAGTGGAAAGACACATTGCTACAAGCATTAGTACACTTCAAGATGAAAAATTACAGCCAGAAGAAGAAGCTGATTCCATGGAAGAGGCATTGGCTAAAAGGGTTAGTCTATCTAACACTCTCACAAAACTTGTGAAGGAAAAGGAAGAAACAATTTCTATTTGCAATGATAGATATGATGAATTCATTGAAAAATTATAGGGAATTATTTGTGAGAAATAATTCTTTAAAATTTTAGATATAGAATCTTTCCATGCACTTGAAAAGTTTTACAAAGTATATGGTTGTCAAATATGATCAACTAGGAGACATAGATAACAAGTTAAAGGAGCTTGACATCTCTTTGCAACAATTCAGAATTGTTCATGAAGAACAAATGACAAAGATAAAGGGGAATTGGGAAAGAAATATGAGGTTAGTTGAGGATGAAGAACCCCCTCATCATGAAGTGTTTATGGCTGGACGTGAAATTGAAGAATCAACAATCACTCCAAGTTGGAACTTCACAAAAAATTTAAATAAGAGGTGCTTCCACTTAAGTTTTCATTGAGGAATATGATTCAAAGAGGAATATAAAATCATCCTCTAATCCAATGGAAACATCCTCAAAGGATAAAGAATCCCATAACCCATTTATTTCTATTTCTACCAATGTGGTTTCATATGCAAGTACAGTTTCAAAGCTAAAATATGGGAATATGTGGATTGATAAAAATGTTAATACATCCATCAAAATTTCAAGGATGAATACTGGGTTGATTAATAAGAAAAACTCCCAAGTAGATTCTCCAAATAAATAAATAAAATTATAGAAACAACAAAGCACTAAATTTAGCCATACTGATACTATAAGAAAAAAGATATTTATTGGCTATTGTTGGTTTTGTTGGATGTTTGGGAATCAGGATAATTATTAATGTAATAATATGCCATTATATGAAAATTATGGAAGGCCTAAATTTAGGGAAAGTAGATGTGAATAAATGAAGCATTATGCAAAGCAATGGTAAAAAACACAGATGAAGAAGAATCTGTCTATCAAGAACAAATTTGAATATCTTGAAGACTTCTGTGATAATTGCAATAGAAGTGGTCACAGTTATGATGATTGTTGGTTTAGTCCTACCATGCCTTAGTCATATGTTGATAAGAATCATAGACCACAACAAAGGTAGGAGAAATCAAAAGGAGTTCAAAAGTATTCCATTGGGAAAATAAAATACAATGAAGTCAAGAAAATAGTGAAAGAAATTAATAACAAGAAGAAGTTCAAGACACATTCCAAGAATTTCATCTCAACAAAGAAAATATGATTCTATTGTGGAAGTAAAGGACATACCATGTATCATCGCAAACAAGCCATGGAAATGAATTGAAGCAAGCTGAAACTAAAAGGAGAATCAATCGAGAGGAATATGTGATTGACTAAAGACATTCCTGTAGATAATCTTAATAAGTTTTCAAAGAAAGGTAACTTGAAGACAATGAAGAATCCATCTGAAAGATCTAAATGATAAAATGTTAAGAAGGGGTGTTTAGTTATCTATCCTAATAAATTGAAAATTTCTAGAGAAATGTAATGATAAGAAGATGAAGTATTAGTTGAAGAAAAGGAAAAAGGTAAACAGGTCATTCAAAATTAAGGAAAATTCTAATTTCATGAGAGGTTTTCAGCACATGATAACCCAAGTGTCTCACAACTACTGTGTGGAAAGTGCAAGAAGGCTGGACATCATGCAAATAAATGTATATCTATATTACCAGGCCAACTGGAGATGTTGAAAATTGAAAAACATACACCAGTGAAAGCTTCTTCACTACTGGTAGATGTAAAGACAAATAATCCACACATGTTTAAGGTGAATGTAAAAAAAGGTTCTATGATGACAATGAAAGATTAGAATTTCCAATGGATAAAAGACACCAGCATGAAGAGTACCAGACACATTAGAGATACAAGGAAATGATTTTTTAGGTTTGGAGGAAATTCTCATCCTTGTTTATCCTATTAATAAGATCACATGTATTCCATATTATTCCCTTATATTTTTGTTCTATTTGTGTGCTTACAATGAAGGGAATTGAAGGTTAAGGTCATTCTCAATATGATAATTGGAAGATCAAGTGGAGAACACAAAGTTGGACTAATCATTCATGCTTTGATAATTACTTGATGTGATCCACATTGGAAGATTATCAACATGAATATCTTCAAGCTTATCTAATGATATTCTCTACCATGGTAAATCAAAGGGAGTTCACCCCTTGAGGGGGAGAAAACATTAAAGAGATGATATTGAGGATTATGTCCTGACAAACCTTGAAATTCATATCATCTCAAGAAGTTGAAACTTGAGGTATTCCATCCACACTTCCAATCCTTGTTCTTAATTGTATTTATTATGTCAATTAAGGAGGAGTTCTTGATTGATGACATGATGGTATAAAAGTGGTAGATTTATCTTTTCAGTTGAAATTTTTAATATTTTTGGAGAAGTATGTGAATGATTTAGCATTTCATCGATAAATCAGACTATTTCCAACCCTTGGGATAAGAGGTGATACATTCTGAGCATGATTTCACATGGATGGTTGTTTATGGAAAACATTGAAAACCTTTTTCATATCTCTCTTATTTTCTACACCGAGTTATCCCAAAGTTAACTTATAGTTGATTTACTAAAGATGCTTTGATAAGTGAACCATGTGACATCATCCCTCTCTTAGAAATATCCAAGAAGATATTATTCAAAGGGAGGAGGACATGTTTTGAAAAGACCCCACTACACCTTTGCATTTGGTTTCCAAAAAGGGGGATAGATGATTGGCACACATATTGACCCATTCAAAGTGTTATTAAGTAATATTGAAAAAAAATAAAAATGGGGAGATTGTTGGGCATGATATTTCATTTGTTGTCAATAAGATGTCAATAAGGATCCAATTGTCAATTAGGTGTCAATATGTGTATGGAAAGATAGTGATGAAGTTATGATGTTCATTAAAGAGAAAAAGTTTTTCCAAAGCTTATGTATGTTGGATAATTAGTATGAAATGAAATTGGATTTCATGCTTGGACATTATCCATATTAAATCAGATGATTGAAGAGCTGATATATAAAGTTCCAAGACATGTGTTTAAAGGATAACACATCACTCATTACAAAATTGAAGGCCATGCATTATTCTTTAGTTCATGTGATTAATAAATAATCCATGCATCATCCATGATTGGATTAAAGGAATGTTGAAGATCTTGGATTTTTTTGTTCTAAAAAGAAATTCAAGAAGAGAAGAGAAAATGTGCATAGGATTGGTATTTAAAGAATAAGGTGGCCATTCACTCTTATACACTTGGTTTTTAACCAAGTAGGGCCTTACATTAAAAATATAGGCAAACCAAGGAGGCCAGTTGAGGACTTCAACCTTAGTCACATGCGGGACTCAAGGGTCAACTATGCCTAAGGGAAGCCTCAAGGCCATCCCCACAAGATGCATAGGGCATGCAGGCTGTGTAAAAGCCCGCAGGTGCATGCATGGTGGTGAACCCGTGCGGTGAGGGAATAGTGGGTGCTAGGAGTGAAATCAGAGGAGGCGGAGTGGGAAATAAGAGTGCACTAATAGAATCTGGTACAGGGCAGTACCCGTGGAGGGAGAAGAGAATTAATTGTTGAGTGGCTGCTACGCTGAGACTTATAAAGCGTGGTGAATTCACTATGAATTTTGATGTGGGATGGAAATACAAACTTGGAAATAAATCTTAACTATTTATCTCCTTCCAAAATATCACTTCATCATCTAATCATCACAATATCGATCACATATATCCATACCATCCATCTAATCTTTGTGGTTTGGGATTGATCCACCGTCGTATGATCTCTCCAGCCGAGTTATCTTTAACCTCCAGCCAACCCACTGCACCCACGAACCAGTGATGATCTTGTACACCTATTTCATCACTTCGACCACCATTTGAGCTCGTTCCAAGATCTTCTGGATCATCTGATCATAAGAAATACCATGCATGAAATTCCATTTGCATTCATGCATAAAACATCAAAGGAAATAAATTTGAATAAGGTTGATAAAAATGATGTTTCCAAAGCCGCACTGGATGTTTGTTATTCAAGGGAGGATTTAAAAAAATATTCACATGTTCCTCTTCGCATACACATGATATTATCACCAAGAAAGAAGGAGTCCCACTTTTGAAATGGAAACACCCGTGACTTGTGCCATATCTCTATCCCCTATTTGAAATATTCAAACCCAAAGATCAAATGCTTTATAAGATTTGAATTCTGTGGATTTGAACGCAGAGATATTTGTTGTTCCTCACTTATAAATGGAGAGGAATCAAGAAGAAAAATGGTGATGTGATTCATAAAAAAGGTGCTCCTGTTTCTCTGAGGAAACCGAGCCAATGCGAACCCCTCTAGTTCACGAAAGGCAGAGTTCTACACAACCTAACTATGCAAAGAAGAGGTGTCACACATCTTTTGTGTGAATGAGTTATTCATATCTCTTGCGTGAAGGAGAACTGCAAACCCCCTTGGTTTGTAAAAGATTCTGCACCCTTTGTGCGATGGAAACCCATAGACACAAAATCGGTTTAACAAACCCTCATCGTGCCTTGTGAAGAATATGGTTTGTGAAAACCAAATAGGGATAGTGCTATGCACCTCCCTTGTTTGATTAACACATAAAAAATCTTGAAGCCTCTCTGGTTAACATTTTCATGTGAGATACCTCGAGATAGAAGAATAATAACCCAAGGGCAGATCATACTCATTCAGGTTTTGAGAAGAATAAATCACTCACTTATGAATTAAACACATTTGAACTAAGTTCAAGGAAAAGAAGAAATAGGGAAGAAGAGTCTTGATTAAACTTATGAAAAATGGGTATAGAGTACATGCACACACTGATGCACTTAATTTAAATAAACTCGAGGCTATGCATGGTTGTGTAAAGAGAAGGAATCATGATAAGAAGTAGTGAATGCATACATACACTCACATCTGAGAAGAGAAGAAGAGGCAGCTATATGCAAAAATGATCACACCCATTCGTGTTTGAAGGATATTCAAGATTCAATAACCACATTTTATATAAAATTGAATGAATTAAAAAGAGAAAGTGTGTGTGTGCTAATAACCAAAAGTGAAGAAGATAAATAAAGTTTCACCAAGAAAGAAGTGCATTCGTGTACAAGAAATATACACATTTAACCTAAACCATTGATTCAAGAGAACAATGTGTGTTCGATATTAAAATAAACACACTATATATGCATACAATCATGCATAATCATATGAACGTGTGATAATTCATTTGAGATATCCAAAAATAAGAAGTTTGGATTCCATGCAATCCATACATGAAGTAGATGAGAACTGAGTCTGAAGCCAAATTGAATTAAAGAAGATCTTATATCTAAGTTAACAGTATTTGAGAATCCAAGAAGGAATACATAGCTGATATTTTTCAGAATTATTCTATCATTGTTGAAGAGGTTGTTTGAACCATTTACACACAAATAAGTGAGGTCAGGTCTTCATCAGAATAAGAAATAATTTCCTGAGCATTGTTTCACTGGGGACTGATTAAAAAATTGATCAGAGTTATTGAGAAAGGCCAACAGACCTTATCAAAGGCTATTGAATATTATTGAAGAGATTCACAAGAAAATGTGATTCATAAATCTTTTGAGGGAAGATCAGAAGATGCATTCACAATGAATCAAGAAAGTGCAAAGAAGGAAGCTGGCTGTGTGACTCGAGAGCTAGAAGAACCCTATGAGATTCAGGGAGGAGAAGAAGAATTTAGTGAGACTCTGGAGCAGGCCAGTGGGACTTTGTTAACACTGTGGGAAGCAGTATAAAGAACCTCCTATTAGAATTAGGAGAGATACAATGGGACTCTGTATCGACCATTGTAATTGACAATAATATGATAGTGGAGAATCTGTGTTGGGGAGAATAACTAACACAACAAGTAGTAGGTCACCGAACCTTGTAAATCCTTGTGTTTAGTGACTTTATATTTACAGAATCATTCAAAGTAAGGTTGAGAGACACAAGAAGAGTGGATTGAGGCTTTAACCAGCCACATATGATTAATTTAAAAGAATCAATTAGTAAAAATATTTAAATGGATCACTGATTCACCCCTCCCCCTCTTAGTGATTCACACTGATCTGGGAACATCATTACTCACACCTTACTTTTTAATTTGGGTAGTGATAGATGTTATATTATAGGATCTAGGTAAACGGAATAGAATCTTACACCATGTTAGATTCTCTAGTTGTTACTTCCATCGGTCTAGGTTTTTTGGTGGTTATGGTTGGTCACATGAAGACTTGTGGTCTTATTTTATTCATAATTTTATGTTTTATCCTATTTGCCTTTGTTTGTATGGATCTAGTTGTTTCAATTTTGTTCCAACTTTTTACCATGATTATATGTCTTTTTTTGTTTATATTAATGATTTTTTATAGTTATGTTTGTAATACCTCACTGTGATGGGCCATCTCAAGTGGCTTGTCTAATTTACTTGGGTTGGTTTGTTATAGAAGATAGTAGGAAAATGAAAATGGAAAACCACTTATTCAATAAGAAGATTCATAGGTTTAACATAAAGTATCATATGTTTAAAATTAAGGTCTCATAGGGGAATATATATTTTAATTGGAGTTTTTATATTCAAATTTTGGATATGATCATTACCATTTTATTTTTAGTATATGGTTGAAACAGGATCACGAAAATGACGCCGAGATAGGTATGTATATAGAAACCACTATGAATTATAACTAAATAATGTAACATACTTAAATGGTTTATAATTTTAATATATGACTATTATGATGGAAAATGTGAGTTCTCTAGTCTTACCTTAGGCAGTAAGGTTGATATCTTAATGTAAATGAAATATTAATACCGTTAGACATTTTCAGTAGTGAGTGATATTCATTGATTAAATTCTAGTATACTATAAATATAATGAGGATTATGTTAAACATATAATGATTTTTCTTCAGTGATTTTGAATTAATGTTTTAAAATAATATATTAATTTTCATCAATATCCCTAATAGGTGATTTTAGAAGAACTTTATGTTTTTGTGGATAAATATTTGAGAACACATGATTGAGGTATGTAAAAATATAAGGTTTAATATATTTTTGATGTTGATGTAATAAATAATTGATTAATTTTGAGAAAAGTGAGTTATATAGTATTGATAGCCTTGGAATTAATTAATGACTTATTAAAAAATAAGGCTATTGATTTAATGAAAAAGTGATCATTGATTTTTTTTAAGTTTATCACATTTTTTGGGATTATAATATAGATTGAATAGTTTTTGACTTTTTGAACTAGTGGTTAATACATTTTATGGTTAAATATAGAGTTAATTTTATAGGAATATATGATTTAACTGGGGATAATGTCATTAAAATTGATCGAGTTTTGAGAAAATTATATTTTGAAGAATGTATGATTATCATATATACATGCATTAGTAAATAATAGATTAAAAGATTAATGTTTTTTGAAAAATGATAAGTAACATAATATATCATAAAATACTATTGTAGATATCATATTAGAAGTTATATGTTGAGTAATAAATATTTTAAGAATAACCACACCTACATTTATCAGTGATTAATAATTAAAATTATGATGATGAAATTATTTTTCGGGGTAGAATGTTAGGACCACAAGTTTTGAATTATATATATATATTTTTAAAAATAGTATTATCTTTAAATGATTGTGGCACACAAAAAATGAAAATAACATGACCCCTAAATAAAATGAGCCAAGAAATATTAATATTACATTAAAAATATAAGTATTAGAAAAAAAATAAAAAAATAATTTTTTTTTTCATATTATTGTTTTTCTTTAATATTTTAAAAAAGATGCATTCTAAAGAACCATTTAAAAAAGTGTATTGTATATCAACTTAATAAATAAAATTGATCCAAGTTAAAATTTTACTATAATTGGTAATATTTTTATTTATAAACTACTATATCACCATTCAATTAATTATAAATTTATATGAAACAAGATAAAAGACGCTTTATGTTTAAAAGGGAAATTTTCAATAAAAAATAGTTTTTATTTATATTTTTTATTTCCATTCAAATAACTAAATATAACAATTTTAATTTGATAAAAAGAAAATTATTTTCTAAATTAATAATTTCAAAATTATCTTATGGTTACTTTTGATATTTTTTTTTAAATAATTGATTTTTTGGTGAGTAGTTATAAATATAGTTTTTACTAAAATCAATGAGTTTATGAGTATATCCAGAAGTAAGTATACCACAAAAACCTATAAATAATTTTTAATAGAAAAAATATATATCTAAGGAATAAAACTATACATTTTAAAATACTATTAATGAGTTTATTAAATCTATGTTTGGCAATATAAGTAATTTTTCTTATAAAAATTACTTTTGGACATTTCCTTTAATTAAATATTTTTTGGTAAAATTTGTATTTATATTTATTGTAAAGCCAAATAATTTTTTTTATAATAAAAAAATTTATATAATTAAATTAAAATTCATTAATAATTTTATCCTACACATAAATGTTAAGCTTAAAATACTCTTTTTCTAAAAATAGGGTTTTACGTTTTACATGCGCTAATGTTAAAATTAGTTTTTCTTACACAATGAAATTTTATCAAATAAAATGGATTTCAAATTTTCAATTATTGGGTAAAAATTATTTAATAAGTTCCATTTTAATTTTAGGTATTAAAATAAAATTACATAGAAAAAAATAGTTACGAAGGTAAAACTAAATAAGGTAAAAGTTAAAATTCTAAGAGTAAAGGATATAAAAACATGTTTAAAACATGTATCAAATTAATGGATGTAGTACTATTGAACATATTTCATTCCCCAAGATATTATTACCCATTTTGGAGTATCCTTGACATGTGAAACATTTCTCTCTCTTTATATTAAGTTTAAATATTTACAAACATTCTATTATCACCACTTATAAAAGGTGTCTCTCACCACCCCTTAAAGATTGCTCAATGAAATCAATTTAAACCTAAAAATTAAACCATTTATATTCCTTTATAATAATATTAATTTAAATTTATATTATTTTGATAATAAATTTTCATAGGACCTCCATTTCTGGGGAATCATTCGAAGAAAACCCAACTATTTCAATATGGGTACTCGTTTTTCATAACAATTTCCCCTTTGTATATTAATTTTTTAATTAATTTTTTTTATTCCTATAAAATTACATCATTATTAATTTTATAATTAATTTATCATTATAATTTAATAACTATTATCTACATTTTCCCATTTCTTTTAAAAAAAATTAAATCTCCACTTATGTATTGTGTGGACTACCACCTCCATGAAGAGACAACATCTTTTTATTCAACACAACTTATCTTTGCTAATAATAAATGTAAAATTGAGTAATATATATAAAATATATTATATAAATATTATTATTAATTTAAAAATTACAATCCTCATTTTTCCATTAGTTCTTTTAAAAATAAAAACTTTAACTGCGTGATGTACGGATTACTGTCTTCACAAAGAAAAATATCTCATTTTTCATGCAGTTTTTTTCTTATTTTCTAAAACCTCTTAAAACATGATTAATAAAAATAAAAAAATTATATATTCAATATTATTTTTCTTATTTAATAATTATTTTTTTCAAAATAAACAACTTTCAAAATCATAATCATCCATTAATTATGGTATATTCGTGTTTGGTTCGGTCTAACCACCTACTTGAATAATGATGTACAATAATATAATGGGTGTCTATGGGAACCTAATTATTGATTATATATGAAATTAATAACTAAATAATGATTTTATTTTGGTTAAATAATGGTAAAATTGAAATTAATATCATTAATTTTGATAACATCATTTTTTGTTAAAGATCAATGAAACATGATTATTGACAAATTCTTCTATAAAAACCATGAAAAAAACTATCATTTAATGAAATTATAAATTTATAAAATATCATTAAACATCAATTTTAGTACCTTTTATGACCAAGGAATGATGAAATTTGGTATAATAATTAATAACAACACCATTATTATCAAACATGTTCAAAAGAATCAAGATTACTCACACATGATATTGAAACTATATAATAACTAATTATTATACATATAATTAATTATTTTAAATAAATATTATAAATAGTTATAGTTATGAATAATATTATTTAATAATTTATTATGATAGTTATTTTTTTATACAAGATGTTAGATCACGTTTGAGGAAATCAAGAAAAAATGTATGGGGTTATTATCTCAAACATTCACCCCTTCAGAAATATTTCTTATTACACACCATGTTTTCATTGGAATGGTGTATATACTACCCCATTAATATCTTGTTTTATGATTCTATCACTGTTCATGAAATTTAATGTTACATTTGAAATCATATCCTCTGAGGGGGTTTTGATTTGAATGTTTCTACGATCATAAGGTGTTATTTGTCTCAAATTTAATTTCCTGAGGCATATTTATTATTGTGAACCATGAAATATTTGATATGGGGTGATTAGTGTGTAATTAATATATTATACCATATTCATGGAGTTTTAAAACCTATATCATGTTCTTACATTAAATGTTTTTTGATTCAAAGGACACCATAGTTGTAACGTTCATTATTAACTCAACTCCTATAATTTAGTTAAAATTCTTCTTTTTGAACCTATTTCTTCCATCATCGATTTATTACACCATAATTTTTTATTTCACGGTACTTTATATTCTTACTTATGGAAAATTACACTATGTATTCAAATCTTTTACAGTGATGAAATTATTTCAAATAAAATATATATAATTTTTAATAATAAATCACATAATCTTTTATGGAATTTTACCATACTTGTCCTTATTTTCATTTCCCACTTATGTTATATTTATTATTGGAAACATATTAATGTCTTATAACATGTAATATACATATTTTCCTATTCTAAAATAAAAATTAATATTTGTTACACTTTTTATAATGTGGTTATTCAATAAAGGTATTTCAAAATATTTTTCCATCATTTAAAAATAAATTTTTTTATCTTCAACTCCACATATACTTAATAAATTTTTTGTAATATAAAGGACATATTATTAACATTTAATCATTAAAATTATGCTTTTTATAAATAATTCACTTCATATTTTGAAACCTTTATGTCATTTTCAAGGAATATTTATTGAAGATTCATTTTCAAAAGTAAAAACATCCAATATGTTCTAAATACACCTTTTTGAAATATTTAAAAAAAAATTAATCTCTTTTATTGGATAATTTTTTAAAAGTTACAATGATTTGAAATTTTTTCAATTAAGATTATTAAAAATTTGATATCTTTCTTAAGACTACTTTATTAAAGATTCATTTTTAAAATTTATTTTTTTAAAAGTTTTCTAACATAGATTTTTTAAATAATTTATGTATTTTCAAAGAATAATTATTGATATTTCATTCCAATTATTTATTTTTAAAATAGCTTCATTTCAGTTTCTTAAAAGTTACTTTTCCAAATATTAATGTTCCCCTGACTTCATCTTTTACTCAAAAGATAATTGTGTTCTCCAAAAAACTATTACATTATTTAATTAACATTTCATATTTATATTTAAAGGATTTTTCCTTGGATGTTATTTTTATGAACCACCCTCTAAATGATCTTATAAAATACTCTTTTTTGGTGACTGAGTTCTGGGTAACAACTGTTTACATTATTAAGGTCAATTTTGATTATTCCATTTAAAAGTATTGGGAAACCCATTTTTAATTCCATTGATTCATTATGATGTTATGAGAGATGCCAATTTTATCTCATGGATTTCATGATATTTTTTATTATTTATATCTTATGGAAAATATATTTATGATTTTTCATTAAGTTATAGTTGGAACCTATATAGGCATCCAATGCATTGGAAAAAGATTTACATCTCATAATATTGTGTGAAACAAGTTTTTATTCTCATTAAACCATGGAAAACATGTGAGTAAATCTTAATACATGAAGGAAATTATGTGATTGAAGCTTGATCCACCAAGGTAAATAAGTGAGTGAATCCAGATCCACCAAGGGAAATAGGTGATTTAAGCATGATCCACTAAGGGAAAATGATTTTGATACCTGGTCTACTATTTTATGATTAATATACTCGTATTAGTTCCATATTATTATATATTTAAACAAAATTATGGTATGATTTAATATGTATTATGGTCAATGGTTTATTTGGGTATGATTTACTAATGTTATGATCATCGATATTGATTATGATCTCATACCCATATACTTATATTTTTATTACTTATGATCGTCATCAGTTATCTCTTATGTTTACCTAATATATCATATTTTTTCACCCCTTACTTATGTTTTCATTATCTAGGATATGATGACAATTATTGTGTGTGATATTTTTATAAAGGTGTGTAGAGTTGAGAGTTTATGAATAAATGATTATGAGTGCTGTAAAATAAGTTTCTTATGTAGCTAGTCCTAAAAATATATAAACCAAAAGCTTCTCCATGTTTTTTGAGATTATTCTAAGATGTAATACTAAGGTAAAATTTATGAAACATTATAATTTTCTATATAACTTGGTATTAATGTTAGTTTGTAAAAATATGTGTTTTTTACAACCAAACCTTGGTGATTGGGTTTGGGGAGCCTCAAGAATAATTATTCTATCTAATCTGAGAAACTCTGATGTTTTACTAAAATTGTATAACTTTTTTTTTCATTTTCTTTTCTATATTATCTCCCAATATATTTTATTCTCTAACTTCATCTCAACATGTGGTACATATACACTTGATGACAAAGTGGGTTTTATAAGGGTCCATCTGAATACTCGAGTGAAATATATCATTATTAGAAAATTTGACTAGAGGAAGGTTTTGATCCTAAACATATTTTTAATCCATAAATAAAGAACACAAAATATATTCTAGTGTTTCAATGGTCCTCTTAGATCAATTATTTTTCAGAAGAAGATATTTATTTCTAATTTTTAACTCTGTATTCAATTATTTATGAAGTATTTGCTATAAATTTTAGGTAAACATTAGATATTGATTGAATATAATTAAGAGTGGTACTCCATATAACCTCACCACTTTCTTTAATGTATATCATGATAAGTTTTTCAAAATAAAAATCTTTACTTTTAGTAATTAAATTATCTGGCTTTATAAGGTGATCAACTACAACCCAAATGGAATAATGTCCTTTAGATGTCTTGGGGAGTCTTAAAATAAAATCCATGGATATGTTTTCCAATTTTAATATTGGTATAGATAATAATTGTATCATCCCCTTAGAATTATAACAATATTACTTTACTTTATAATATATAAGGCATCATGATACATACTCCACAACATCCATTTTCATGTGGTATCACCAAAAATTATCTTTGAAATCAATATATATCATTATACTTCCATGATAGATAGTTAATTATGAGCTATGTGCTTCATCCAATAGGTCCTTCTTAAATTATGTTATTAAAGGGACTAATATATATTTTTAGAATCTTATCATTCCATAATTTCCATGGTTGAAATCTAGAGTATTTTATATCTTATTTTAGAGTTCTAAATCCTTCTTCTAGGCCCTTTTAATCTTCATATGGATGGATGGTCGAAAAATCATCTAATAAAGATAAATTTTATCCCTTTCTATTAGTATTTCAAGGTATATCCTTTTCAAATCCAAAATTATTGGATATCTTTAAATATTAATCATGGATGAACTAGCATGGTCCTTTTGACTCAAAATGCCAACCACCTTGTTCTACATCTGAGGGTGGTAAGCAATTTAGTAGTTTTAATTTTTAATCACCTAAAACCAACTAGAATTATGAATATTGAACTCCTTATAAGTGAATATATACTTAAATATATTATAATTAGTATGTATATCTAAAATTTCACCATAAAGATAATGCATATATATTTTCTTTACAAAAATTATCACAAACCACTCCAAATAATGAGTTAGGAAATTTTTATCATGAACCCCCAGTTTTCATGAGGTGTATATTATTACAATGTCATTATTCATGAGAATACTTCACAATCCATTCTTCTATGTATCACTATATTTTATAAATCATTTTATACTTATGGGTAGTGTAAGCATTGGAACATTGTCCTACTACACTTTGTATCTATGAAATTTTATAAGAATTTATTTATCCAAAGGACATTGGATCCCTTATACATAAACTTGGTTATTGGATTTGAAAGTCGTGATAAATTTCTCACAAAGAATCGATAAATATCTAACCAATCTATAAAAACTATGGATCATAGTCACCAAGGTTGGTCTAGACCATTACTCAATAAATTCGATCTTTGAAGGATCTATATATACCCTCACTTGTAATTATGTTACCTAAGAATGATACTTTATATAGATATATTTCAAACTTGTAAAATTTATAGAATGAATTATCCTTTCCCAAGGTCTTTAACACAATCCTCAAATGATCTTCGCATATTCATTACACTTGTAATATATGTTAATATAATCTATATAGACTACCAAAAATTGATCAAGGTAATATCTAAAGTCTCTATTCATTTTTCTCATGAATATATTTCAAGAATTTGTATGTCCAAATGAAATTACTAAAAATTCATAAAGTATATACTTTATTATTAAAGAATCTACTATAGCTGATAATCATCATATTATAAATTATTACACAATGAATATTTTAATATCCTTTATTAATGAGTATATTCAAAAGCCTAATATATAAATGTTAGAAATATATTTAAATAGAATAAACTTCAATTTTTAATTCATTGAAAAGATATTATCTTAAGATAAAAGTTTATGTTTTTTTTCCAAAAAAGGATTGATTTTTAGGTGAATGGTGTATGTAATATTTAAGTTAGAACTGTAACTATTATAACATCACTAGTATATAACCATAAAAAATAACTCTAAAAAATAATTATGTGATAAAATATGTATTTATGGAATAAAATTTTGAATTTTAAAATATTCCTTAAAATTAAAAATCCTATGTCCAACAATTTGATAACTAATTTAAATATTACATTAATAAAAATGGTTTTCCATATTTTCTATGAATCAAGTATTTTAAAGTTTTACCTTTCCTTGAAATCCTCATTCATTTTTTCCTAATAAAAAAATAAATTTACTTCCTCAAAATCAGTATCCAATCTAATTTTATCTTATATAAAAATTTAAATCTAAAAATAATTATTTTTCTAGAAGTTATTTTTACATGATTAAGTGGGTGTATTTTAAAATTATCATCTAACACATTTAGAAATATTACTTGCTAAAATGATTTTAAAATTTTAAATCCTAAGGAACTCATTATTTAAAAGGTTAAATATTAATGTTTTCATTAAAATTGTTTACTATGGTTAAAAATTAATTACCAAGGTAAAAGTAAATTAGGGTAAAAGAGAAAAAGTTAAAAGAAAAATATCTAAACTGCTCAAATTTTTATAAAAAGAAATTTTTAGGTATTTTTAGATCCACAATCACTATCTCCTTTATTTTTTTTTATTTTTTTTGGCTATTTACGAATTAATAGTAAAATTATATTATTGAAAATGTACGAGTTACTCCCAAAACTACCCTCCCCTTCACCTATAAATAGGTAACAATACCACCATATCAAGACTCAAATACCTTTATAATTTAATGATGAAACTCTACCAAACTTTTCCACCATTAACCAAATAACAAGTTAAATTTTTTTGGTAGTCATTAGTTATCATAAAGCCATAATTTTCAAGGATAATTCCAACTAAAATTCATTTCCCTGATGTGAGTATTATCAATTACTCAAATTTCCTTCTGAATTATCTTCATTAAAAAAAATTATAGTCACACTAATATAATGATATTAGTATCATTACTATTTTATAATGTTACAATATTATGGTATTATCATTTTCTATTAATCTATCCCCTCTATTAAGAGAAAAAAAATAATTGTCTGTGGGTAGGTGAAGACTACCACCTCCACGAGCAACAAAATTCATTTTTGATCACTGCCTATAATCAATAGTTCATTAAATGTTTTAATGATAAAATATTTTTTATGATATAATTAAGGTTTTGGAATTCCAAATTGGGGAACCTATTAATGATAAATTAGAGAATCGATCATAATTAATTCAACTGTTTAAAAGAATCACACTAAAGGGATAATATTTTATTCAAATTTTGTGATATTTTCATATTCATTACTTATTATTCTTAATGATCCATTATATGGTGGTGGATCTCCAATGTTCTCACGGGGTTCCTTTTTTCTCTTGTTGCAAAACATCCTCAGAGGGATATAGTTTCCTTATGAGATAGGTGATAGAAGATCTACGTTGTTTTTTTATTTTCTAAGTAGTGTTTAATACCCTGAGGTTGGGGATTTGTTTATTCTCATTGTTATCAATAAAAATCATAAAATTTATAACCTTTATCTCTTTACATTACTATGGTATTAACCATAATAAGATTAAAATAGATTAATTAAAGAAATGGTTTATACATTTTAGTCATCAAATATTTTAAACTATGATAATAGTTTTCCTATTGCTTTTATTGATAGTGTTATATATATATTTATGATTTATCATCATGTTTATTATAATTGGGTTTTTCATTTTTATATGATGAAAATGGTTAAAGAATGTAAATTTGGTAACATTTTTGGATAAATAATTAATGAAGCATGTTTAAATTAATTGTCCTTATTATGATTAATAGAAATCAAAGTCACACATAATGAATGTTCAATTAATTTGTTCTTCTATATGTCAATAAAGTTTTAAAAAGAACATAAAGCTGAAATTTCTTTTGTTAAGCTATGTTCAATGAAATATTCTTCCTTAAATTTTAATTAAAGTGGAAGTAATGCTTTAAATAATGTTTAAATAATAAATATATTATTGAAGTAAATGAAATAGGTTAATCATAGTTGTAACATTTTATACATGAATCAGTTAATCCGAGGTGGTAGTAAAACCTGTTGTTTGATAAAGATAATTGTTTAGGGTTGAGTGATACCATTTACATGTGAAGGTTGGATGCATTATTTATAGGGAAATGATGCTCTATTGACTCTATTTTTTTGGATCCTTTCTATATCTGATATGGATGTGTTCCTAGCTTTGTGATGTGGTGTCAACCTAAGATAGATAATAGTTGATGAGATGTAGATTGGGAGAACAAGGTTTTTGGAAGAAATTGACACCTGTTATGAAAAAATTCATGGTGATATGCATGATGGTTTTAGGGATGACAATAGGAATAATGGAATGGGTTAAAGCTTGACTTACCTATTTATGTGTTGAAATATGGGATACTTTCTTGTTAAAAATCATATTAAGGGATGGATGGATGGTTTTTTTCTGTATGCCTTTCCCCATGGCTTGAGGTAGTTGGTTATGCTTGTTTATTCATCTGTTTTATGCTAGATTAGAATTTTTCCTAGAGTATCTATAATTATATCATGATAGATAATAATAAAATTTTTAACTGATTGGTTTGAGGTCTTGTTGGAATGCAATTAATGATAATATTAAAAAATCATGGGATCAGTTTTTTTATGCCTGGAGGGCATGGGAATCTATTGATGATCTTGTTAAAGAAATTTTAAAGAAATGTTTAATGGTTAATTTGGAGAAATAATGTAATGAGAAATATTTAATGGGGATAATGAAACAAATGAAGTCTTTTTTAATTCTTTTATGCATATCAGATACTTGGTCCTTCGTAGTAAAAATTGGGTGTCTAAGAGATAATAAATATAGTTGAGCCTATGACTAGGTTAATTCCCATAGTATGGTTGTGAGGTATATTATATCATGTAATTTATGTGATTTAATAGGCTACCCCACCCATGTTGGTAGGGTGAATAAAACCTAGTGAACTCTAGGATGTTGTTTTCCCCAACATCTAGGTTGGCATGGAATGGATGGATAACAACCCCCTATTTTCCCACTCTCTTCTCCAAGTAGTATTATATGTTGTATGCATGAAGGATACCTTTACTAGATATTCCAGTAGATGGTTGTAATAGATTGTTCTTATTTTATACAAATGTGTCTTTGGATATAGTATTCTAAGTATTATTATAGTTTTTCCATGTATGATTTGCAATGGGTTGAGGCAAAATACACAATATATGAGTTCTAGTTTCTCTTGGAAACTACTCGATTACTATCTATAAATGTGAAAAGGATAACGTAATAATGTGAAGAAAATGGTTCATAGTATGTGATGAGATGATATAATGTGTGGGATATATGAGATGTAACATATCCTAGGTGTCTTTAGGCCAAATTACTTTTAGAGAGTGATGGATCAAGATTTACAATGTCATAGAAGAGTGGATGATGAGTGGGGAAGTTGTAGTAGGGTACCTTTTTTGGATATTATATTAAATGATCTCTTTTATGTGATACTTGGTGAGAGATATCCATAATTAGTCTGGGATTATAGTATACTAGTTTAGGTGATGAGTTAGCCTCACTGGTTGTTCACTGAGATTTAGTATGCTTTCATTATCTTCTTCTTGAAAGGATCCAAGGAGGATCCTATAGTGTATATTTTTTATGCCCACCATACATATATATAAACATTTTTTTTCATATATGTAGGATCTGGTTCATGATCATGCTAAAATTATTAGATCATGGGTTGTTTGGGAGCTATTTGGGCTTTCATGATCACTGTCGATGATTATCTTTTTTACATACATTTCTCTTTTTTATTTTGTTTTAATTTTATGACATTAAGTGCATGTATTTTGGTTATTTTAAATTCATATTTTCTAGGTTTTTTTGTGTTTTTATATATTATTTATTTCCTCATATTATTTTAGAGGTTAATGATTCCAATATGTATATATAATACACCCCCAGTACTTTTCAGCAACCCATGGACTATTAAAGATCGGTTGTGGTAATCATTATCTCTAATATCTCATTGTCATCCCAAGAGGGGTACCTTTGGGGGAGGGGTTCATGATAGAGTTCAATAAAAGGTTCTGGTTGAGGGATAAGATGATGTTTAGAGGTAGGCACAAGTGAGGAAGAATGGGTTGGTATGAAAATGGTTTAATATATTTTTATTATGAAATGAACAAATAGAGACTAGTTGTGACATGATTACTTTAGAACCCCTATGATTTGATGCATGATATGTTAATTTTACCAATCCTACTAAGAGAAGTGATATGGTTTTTGGGTAGAGACCAAAAAGGATCTTTCATTATTCTTCTAGTGCTTATTTTTAAATTGGCTAGATCTTGGGATTAGTTTTATCCTTAATTAATCAATTACATAAATCATAACTATTTCATAATCTAGGTATATGAGTCCCTAATAGTTTGTTATTTTGAATTTTTTATTGTAGGATGAGGTTCTCATCAGGTTGGTACCAAAGTTGTTTCACTGGATGGGCTAAAAGATCACCACAAAGTAGAGGATGACGATGATGAAACATTAGGAAGGATAATCTTAGTATTTTAGTAGCATAGTCTACACAAGTATGAGGTATGTTTTTTAGACTCGATGATAGAGGACTTGTTAGAGGAGGTAGAGATAACCTTTAGTTAAATCTATTCATGGATGGAGCTTTGTGTTTCAATTTTACTAAAAATGTTGTGTAGTGTATCAAGGTTAGTGAGGTTCTTATTCCCCATGGATAATAAAGAATTTTCATTATTGTGGGAGAAGATAAAAGACTAGTTCTGAGAAGAGTTTCTTTATTTGATCGAAAAGGTATCCAATTACCAGTCGCTACTTACTCTTCAACTGGTAATTTTCAGCATGCGAGAGTTTGGATCCATTTCTAGACCCGTCTCTATATGATTAAAACATGTTTTCAGATGATACATCTAGGGTGATACATTTTAATGAGTATTTATATATAAATGTCTAACACCGGGTCACATAATTTATTTTTTTCGAGATATCTCAAGGTACTAGAGATAGTAAAGTTCATTTAGATAATGTTGTCCAGGACAAGATAGTTATGAGAGGGGGTTCATTAGGATTCCACCTGTAGTATATCTATGCTCTAGGGTTATATGTTTATTGAATGTAAGAACTTTCAGATAGTCGGGGGTCGGGCCCAACCCTCATAATCTCATTTCTATTAGGGTGGATGATCTCAGGCACCTACTAAGGTATAATAATAATTTTTCTCATGTGGAGGTTGAGGAAATTAGTAGAAAGAGTGAATGAAATTTATAATCATGTAGTGGGAAGTAGGTGTTCCAATATAGGTTCCTCCATTGGGGAAGTTTCATCCAAGGAAGCAGTAAAAAGGTGCACTGACATTGGATGAGTAGAGAAGAGATGGAGTAGGTAGAGGATAGGCCTGAGATGCTCCCTATCCTTAGAGAGTTATGTGAATCCATCAAGGTGGTACACCCATGATCAAGAATTATCCTAGACTAATCAGTGGTACGTATCTTTTGAGTGCCTAAAAGAGAAGTTGATCAGCTCTCTAGTTCTTCATTTTCTAGAAGAGGGAGTTCATTTTGATGTTTTATATGATGCCTCATGTCTTGGTTTTGGATGATTTTTGATGTACTAGATATCAATTTTTTTGTGTATTAACAAATACATCCCCATGAGTATAACTATGACACCCATAATCTCAAGTTAGAAGAAATCATGTTTTCATTGAAGTTATAGTGACATTACCTTATCTGTTAGCATTTTTTTATTGTTACTGATCATAAGAGACTAAGGTATATCTTCTCTGGGTGTTACCCAAACTTATAACGGTAATAGTGGAAGGAATTATAATATGATTATGACTTCATGATTTAATATACACTAGTAATGGATAATGTTGTAGTTGATCTACTAAGTAGAAAATCACACAGTTGTAACGTCCCAGATCCGGATTCCACTACAAGGTGCCCTGTACCTGGTTGGACACATGGCCTCAAGCACATTTTCACAAACTCCAGAGGCTTCTAACTAGTAGTGAGGGCCTAGGGTGTGATAGTGGGGAAACTATGCCCTCATTTGAAGAGTGTAACACAACATAATAAATTATAACAATAGCAAAAGAAGTAAATAACATGAAACTAAAGTAAACAACAGAAGACTAAAAGGTAAAGATGAACAAAAGGCATATAATATTAGAATGATGCATCATGTCACATGTTCTAAGAAATTATAAAAAACAAGATACACTACTATCAAGAACAATACAATAATAAGGAAAAATAATACAAAATGAAACACTACAACATCACAAACCTTGGCTTAGTCCCATGCTCTCTTGCTCTTAAGTAGCAATCAAGTACCTGTATAAAAATCCTTTACCCTATTGATACCTACAAAAATATAGTCTATTTGGGCCCAAAAACATGACCCAAACATGGTGTGAGAAATAAATCCCAGTAGGAAACCACCAAAGGTCTGTTCCAAACTATTAGTGAGTATATGCTACAGTAGTGTATAATAATGAAATCATTAAACTAGGAAGTACTAAAAAGTTAACAATCCTACAAGTCTTGTTCCATTTATATAGTTCATGTTCATTAAACAATTCAATTAAATTGAATCATAAGTTCTTGGGATCCAACCACTTCCATTCAATCCCTTATTCAAGCAAACATAGTAGATACCTCAGCAGGAAATCTTTCATTTAAAATGACAATCAAATCCAAACATGTGATTTAGCTTGGAAGATGCATCATAAATCATTACAATAGTAAAAAATTAGTTCAAAACCTTTCCATTAGATAGTCCATATATATAAAAAATTATTTCTCATAGTCATAACAAAATGTAGCCCACATACACACAAAAACTTTCCCACATGCATGATAAATCTCTTCCTGCAGGCAGAATAATTCAACAAGGCCAAGCCTAACATATAATCAATTCAGAATAAGGAAGATCATGAAATCTTTATGCTATTACATGGTCAAAAAGGAAAAAATTCACATTATTAATAATTTAATTAACAAATTAATTTTAAAAAACCCATAATAGGGAAAACCGAGGAATAACCACAATTATCCTAAGCCAAAAGGCCAAACAACAGTTATCCAAGGGAAACGAACCCACAAGGTGGACCTAAATCAAAACAAGTAGTATAAGAATGCTTAAATTCACATAATTAATCACCTAAATATCCTTTGGTATTAACATAGGTTAATGTATCAACAAAGAAACACCTCAAACATGGGTGAGTAGAACAACGACACATATAAACAACTTGACATTGAGCAATAAGCACGGGACCACCTACCTCATCGTAGTATGACACTCCTCATCTAGCCTCGACTTCCAATTCAGTCTAGAATGGTATATATATATGAAAAAAGTATATTAAATAAAACTTAAATAACTTATTCAAGAAAAAAAATTATCAATAACGGCTCAATATTAATCGATAACTTACCGATTGGGTTAAAAAGAGACCAATAATGATTGTTTTGGAGTTCGGATGATCAACTGGGAAGGGGTTGAAGTTCTGACACTCCTCTTGAGTTCCCCCAGAGAGCCTTCTATCCAAGTGATAGAAGAATGAGGTTACTACCCATTTTAAGATAAAAACACAAAGTACATAGCATGAAAGTATATATACATAGCATGTATATCATTTAACTATTAATTTAGTGGTTGAACTTCACCAAATTAATTTACAGGTCCTGCCAACATGACTACACAACACGTACTAGGAAGTACATGGAATGTAGTTAGTTTCCCCCTTTTCTCACCGAAATGACCAAACACCATGTATTCCCTTGATACACGGACATACTAAATGGAATATGCTTGGGAGTACATGGCGTGTAACCTCTAATTCCAAAACTTTGCCCAAATTTCCCTTGTTTTCTCGAAAACAACTCAAAATAAAAAAGAAAAGAAGACACTATAACTCAAAGGAAGAACCGGGTTCTTACAAACATCCCCTATTAAAGAAATTCATCCCCGACTTTCCCTTCCAAGGATGGTGAAGGAATATTTGAAAATAACTCCAGCCACTAAGCATTTACTTTATCCTCCCACTCCCAAGTCTCATCCTGCACTCAGCCATGCTGCCATAGCACCTGTACGAGAGGAACTGACTGGCCTCAGAGAACCTTTGTGATCTTATCAACAATAAAAATTTGATACTCCTCAAAGGATGCATCAACCTCCTCAGTCTGAAAAAATGAGAGATGACTCAGAGTGATAACGACATAGATAAGATACATGGAAAATTTCATGCATGGTGTGATACCTATAAGGTAATAACAAATAGGCAATCAACCCAACTCGCTCCAGAATCCCAAATGGTCTGACATATCTCCGTGAAAGCTTACCCCGTCTCTTGATTCACTTTTGTCCCAACCTCAGTGAGACACATAAGAAAACTTGATCCTTGAACTCAAAATCTAAAGGTTATCTATGGCGATCGACATAATATTTTTAATGAGACTGTGCAGTAACCATCGGTCTTTAAATCAAGTGGACCTTCTCAAAAGTCTCTTGCATGAGATGTGGTTCCAGTAAGGCTACCCCACCCACCTCTAACCAAAACAGGGGAGAAAGACATGACCTACCATATAAATCCTCATAAGGATCCATCTGTATAGTTTCTTTAAAACTGTTATTTTATGTAACACCCCAAGATTTAATAGTATGTTATCTCTTTAAAGTAATTCAATAGTTTGTGCTACACGCAACACCGAGTTCAAGTGCATCATGACCTATCAAACTAGCAGTTTTAAAAAGCGTTTTTGAATAATATTAACCACATTTTGAATTATATATATATATTATATAATTTTAACATTTATATTTTGTGTTTCTTAGAAATAATATAAGAACAAATTCAATTTTTTAGAGAAAAGAAGTATTTTTCAAAAATACAGTTTTTTCGACTTTTAATGGAAAACCCTTTTTAAATAAAATATTTGACACTTTTATATATTTAATTTAATTTAATTTAATTTTTATTTAGATGTGGTACATAAAAATTTAGTTTTGAAAATTTTTTGGTACTTTTCTGATAACTTTCATATTTTGATGAATAGTGAAAAATATTAAATTTTAATTGAAAACAACTTTTTTAATCGAAATAATTTATAGTGTTAAATTATGTATTTGAGTGGTTTTAATGTATAATTAGATTATATTTTTATCATTTAATATAATGTATTTCATTGTAAGTAATTTCAAATTTAAATTGGAAATAAACACATGTCAATCTTTTGATAGTTTTTACTTCTTAAAAACCCATTTTCTGGTTTTGACAACGAGAATTAATTTTAAATTAATTAATGAAAATTCTATGTTTTAAATTTCATAAAATAGAAATAATTTTTTAATTTTTAATATTAAAATTATCTTAGGGTGAATTTTTGGTATTTTTTTGAAAACTTTCATTTTTTGATGAATAGTGAAAAACACTGCATTATTGTTTAAAACCGACCTTTTATTTAAATAATTAATATTTTTATTTAAATTTATTTTAAAGTAAAAATAGATTAATAATAACTATATTAGTTCAATTTAATTCCTTGGAGTCAATTTATAATAAGATTAGATATATAAAATTTTATTGAACTATTTAATGTCTTTTACCCACCTTCTAGGCACATCTGCAAATTTTCATAAAATGTGATCTTAATGCTTATGTGAATTGAATTTCCAAAATCTGGGAGAGATGGTTGACATTAGTAAGTAAAATTTGGTTCAATCAGATGACAATATTTTGTGGGGAATAGTAACTTTTGAATTTTATTTACCACGTTTAAAAGTAAATAGAGTAATTGAAGGTAAAAATGATATTATAATAACCATAAAACATGTCCTAATTCTATTGGATAAGTTTATTTCTACCAAAATAAATATTAGGACAAAAATATGGCCCTTTTTGATCCACTTTTATTAGATTAAGACATTTATTATATTTTATTTAATGAAGAGTTAAAAGTGTTAAATTCTAATTTTAATAACTAAACCATTTTTAATATATGGTTATAAATAAGATAAATTATACTATAAATATTAATTAGAAATATAAAAATATTTAATACATCATGGTATTATATTTATAATTTTTAGACATTAAATAATTAAATTTATTTATGACACAATGATGATGTAGTGATTACCTTATTAATGAAAGACTAAAATAATTAATGTTATAAATATTAAAATAAATTCAAATTGAGACTTTTGATGCATTACAAGAATTTTATAGGTTAATATGACATGTTAGGGATGATTAAATTAATTTTTATCTAAGTAATCATGTTTTTCTGACTTTCACAAAAACCAAATACCAAATAGTTTGAAAATTGACATAAATAAGTTAAAAAAATACTATTTTATTAAATTATATAACAGTCCTAAAAATCTAAGGTTCAGAAAAATGACTTATATAATGATAGATATTTAATTAATGAACCACTTTAGGCTCTCTTGGCATTTTATAGTAAGTTTATTAACCATGTATTATAAAAATACAAGAAGACATGGTAAATGTTAAACTATTTAATTAAGGGTTAAATCTATAAGATAAGGTTAATATGGTGACCTAAACTTGTCTAAAACCTATTTTTTGAGAATATTTAGACCCATCCCAACCTTAGAATCTAAATAAATTCAATTGGAGCTATTAGAAACCGAAAATGATTTTATAGTAAATTAATATTTCAAGATTTCCCTAAAGTGCCCCTCACCTCTCTTATAAAAGGGAACCTCTCCTTCTCTTAAATTCACACCTCCAATGCCTTTTGTCTCATCCAACCCCTACTCAAATATCCTCCCAACTACCCTAAATTCAACCTAGAGGCCTTAATTTTATCATAAAGCCAACCTAAGAAGCTATTTTGTTCAAATAAAAAGGAAGAACCCAAAGAAGAGGTAATTACTTCATTACCTCTTTCAAAGTTCTTTTCTTCTTCCACTTCCTACTTCTTTGTCATTTCCATAAAAAAATAATAACTTCGGTACCTTATACATACAGAGATGTTATTATAAATATAGTACAACCACGTTCTTTATTCTATCCATCCTATGAATGAAAAAATCATCATATGTGCGTACGTACGACTTATCATCTCCACATCGTGGTGTAGTTTATTATTCAACACTTAATTTTTTGGATGGGTATAATAATGAGTATAATTGATGAAAATAATAATTATAACATGTTAAAAAATTTTTATATATAATATAACATCCAATTACAAACAATTTCACCATCAATATAATGATATTGTTGCTCGTGCGTACGTACGACTTACCGTCTCCACAACGCGATGATATTAATTTCCACATTCACCATTCAACAATGATTATAAAAATATATATTATTAAAAAGTATGTAATATATGACATAATAATGATACTGGATATATATATATATACATTTTTATGTATTTACATATATCCCATTTGCTTATTTCCATTCAATATGATATGAAAACGGAAACAACATTTATGAGTACGTACGACCTACCGTCTCCATAAACGGTGTTTTCCATTTCATATATCTATCTATAATACATATTTATATTCTGAATATATATAATACATAAATAATTTTTTATATTCTGGAAGCAATTAAATAATGATATAAGTGATACAATCGAGAATAACAAGTTAAAACACGTACGATAAAGAAAGCGATTATTACCCAAAATGTTATTTTAAAATGTAAATTATTATTAAATGGGTAGTATAAAGTCATAAATGAATCATGTATTATATCATAAATATGAATATGGTTATGGTATAATTTAATAAAATACTATGGTCATTATACAGGAGGTTAAACGTACCCTTGACCAAAGGAAAGTACAAGGTAAGAGTTAATTCCTCAATCTCATTAATATCCAAGATTGTTTATGTGTAAGATTTTACTGAGACATATTTACCATATAGGTCCATGGTTCATTAAAATGTTTTAAAAATTAATATTTTAACGTTTTATAGAAGAGGATATTTAACTAGAACATCATTTTAAATGTTTCTAATGATTTATTTTTCTAAATATTTATAATTAATGTCCATGTTTTCAAAATGATTTTAAGGATTTATTTACATAGAAATTATTGTTTTAAAGTGTTAATTTCTTTCAAAATTTTCTAAGTCTTATGTGACACTTTGATTCAAAAATATCTTCTAAATCACTTCCTTTATAAATTGTGCGACTTTTAAATGATTTCAGGGAAAGGGGTATTTCTCTAAAAGAGTTTTATTGATTATTTTCAACTATGTAAACATCCTTTATTGGATATTAATCTTGATTGAGGTTAATTTACTATAATACAATATTCCATACTGTATTGAACGAGTTATGATATGTTTGACTATGGATGTTCTATTTTTATAACATTTATGGTTTATGGTTAAAGTATTGACATTTGGCATGATATTTTTAGTAAGAATGTTTATGTTATGTTTCAAAATTTTCATATGAGGAGTGCATTGGACTTAGTAAGTGAAGGGTGGGGCCCAATATAGCCCCTCGATTCATCGGTAGGTCTCATGAGACAAATTAGTGTCTTGGCACAAGGCATTGAATTTTTTTTATTTGTAGTCTTGGCATGAGTACTTGACTATGTGGTTATGATGTCTGACATTATGCATTCTCTCGTTATGAAATTAGTTATTACATGTGATTATTATACTAGTAGAATATCCATGTGCATGTTTATTTGGTAATGTTAGATTTATTTTTTCCAAATTATGTTGAATTTTATGTTTAAAAGTCTCTTGTTTTTACTACATATCTTGCCTTAAAATTTTATCGCTTCCACCAAATTATTTACCCTTACTGAGCATCTAATCTCACCCCTTTATTATGTTTTGTTTTCCCAGAATTACAAGAAGTGTATTATGATTGATATGAAGGGTTAATCAAGGGGAATAATGGCATTCACAAAGGATTATTTATGTTGTTTTTTATGTTTTAATGTGTAATGTAATGTTCATGTATGTAATATATTTTCCAAGACAGCTAAACTGATCGGTCCTTAGAGACTTGATTCCTTGTAATAATGCCAATGTATTAAAATAATGCACTGAATCTGGGCTTCTAGGGTCAGGGCATTATAGTTGGTATCAAAATAAGTTTAGAAATAACCTTGGAAATTAGATTTAGATAAAATATGATTAGTAAACATTACCCTAAGATAGACTTTGAGGATTAGTATAGAAGAACATCCAAAAATTTTGGTAATGTAGATATTATGTGGATTTTCCAAGAAATACATCCATGTTTGGATACTATAAGTGGACGTGGTTCTAGCACAGATGTACCTTAGAGTGAATACTCTTACAAGGAGTTTTGGACTTGAACTGGGGTATCCTTGTACATGAAAAAAAACCTTACTATGCACCTGGTTTGACACTCTTTGGGGATATTCTTTGGATAATTCACATTTTCGTTATGAAACTTTATAAAGTATTTATGATTAAATATGTAATCAAAGAAACCAATGTTTTGATTATGAGACTAGATGTTTCTAAATATTTAATTAATTATGATATTTTTTTTATAGTTTTTGGATTATACATAATGATGTGATCTATCCTAGCATATGTCGTCATTTAGAAATGGAACCTAGTAGAAGGAATGTGAACTCCAGCAGTACACATGATCCAAAGCATAATAAGGATAATATATTTCATTGGTCTTAATCCAACATTTATAAGGGAAATAGTATCCCATGTATCTGCATCATATGAAGAAATAGTATCATGTGTTAATAAGATGAGTAAAGAATTCTATGAGTCCTATGGGTTTGAAGGGAAGAAAGAAAAGAATAGGATGAAAAAAAAGATGGATTAAGGGAAGAAGGGAAATAAGGATTTTCCCACATGTGACAACTGTGGAAAGAATCACCTTGGTAAATGCTTGAAGGGAATGAGAGTATGTTATAAGTGTAGAGAAAAAGGACACCACATTCGTGATTGCAATGGTAAGAAAAAGGTTTCAAATATACAATGCTTCAACCAAAAAGAGATGGGACACTATGGGAATCAATGTCCAAATCATTAGAGTTTTCCCCAAATAATGATACTGGATAATAATCAAATTATGATACTACCATTGGTAAAGAGGAATGACTAGTGTTCTTATGTTGTTATTAAATAATTATGTCATTTGAGTGTTGTATTGATGATGTACTGGTTACATGAATTATGGAAATAAATAAGGATTATACTGTAGTACTATTTCATTGAGGATTTGAGATTATATGGTTTTAAGAAAAGTGACTCAATAGAAAGTTAAACTTTTTTTGGAAAATACATGGTTGAAGGAAAGATAAATCTTAATATGGTTCTGATATTGACGTAGTGATTTTGGAATAAGATATGATTGATTTGGATAAATTATATTAGATATTCTTGACTAACATGAAACTAATTAATCATTTTTTATTCCATCATTGTTGGATATTACAACATTTTTGGATTTAAGGAGTATATCAAGTATTCTATGTTTTACAGAAGGAATAAGGAAGTACATACCTATTAAAATAAGGTTTTATGGTAATTCAGGTTGTTACCATGTTTTAATAGAATACATGATGAAGGTATTCACATGTTGTTATATGATAAAAGAGATCTTCATTATGTTATGTTGACCTTCCTTATAATTTTTTTGTAATGTGAGTTTGGACAAAAGTATTTTGGATAAGTCTAAAGGTTGGAATTGAGTAAGTGGAACACTTGATATTTTGTTTGAGGTTAAAGTATGATTTTTTGAATACTTTGACCTAACCTTTTAGTTTTCAGAAAAAAATTAGAGGATTAAGGAAATAATTATGGACCTTATGATTTATCAAATGTGCTTCAGGCATAAAAAAATCATTTTTGAACTTTCATTTCCTAGTGTAAGAGATGAAGTGAAAATAGATCGAAGCACTATCAACTGATGAGAATATGATTATGATAGGTAATGAAATCAAGTATGTTTTCTTGAGTTCTTATATTGATAGTATATTAATCCCTACTATTCAAAACAAAATATCTAAAAAAATGTTTTATCCTAATACAATATGTTTTGTTGAACCGATGATACTTTAAATCATCATGGATTGATGGCTTTGAGGCCCTAAATTTTACATTTATTATTAAATTATTTGTGATTGATGAACTCAATCACTCCCTATAAATATTTATGTTTTACCTAAAATTATGTGTCTCTAATTTCCACTAATGTTCTTCTATTCTAAATCATAATTTGGTGGTGACTTTTTTCATTTCCCTTTCCCTCTTACTAAAACTAAATTTTATTAACCCTATTTTCGATGTGAGTTTTCCACAAAGGAATTTCTATTTTCAACCTTTTATTTTTGAAGAACAATTTCAAATTATAAGGACTCAATTTATAGAAGTAGGGGAGAATGTAATACCCCAAGTTTTCATAGTACGTTATCTCTTTAAAGTAATTCAATAGCTTGCGCTACACACAACACCGAGTTCAAGCGCATCACAACCTATCAAACTAGCCCTTTAAAAAGCGGTTATGAATAGTATTAACCACATTTTGAATTATATACATATCATATATAATTTTAACATTCATATTTTGGGTTTATTAGACATAATATAAGTACAAATACAATTTTTTAGATAAAAGAAGTATTTTAAAAAAATGCAGTTTTTCCGCCTTTTAATGGAAATCCCTTTTTTAATCCAATATTTGACACTTTTATATATTCAATTTAATTAAATTAAATTATTCTATATATGAATGAAATAAAAATATAGTTTGGATAAATTTTTGGTACTTTTCTGATAACTTTCATATTTTGATGAATAGTGAAAAATACTGCGTTATTGTTTAAAACCGACTTTTTATTTAAATAATTTATAGTGTTAAATTAGAACTTTGAGTGATTTTAAAGTATAATTATATTATATTTTTATCATTTAATATAATTTAGGTCATTTTAAGTAATTTCACATTTAAATTGGACATAAACATATGTCAATCTTTTATTGTTTTTACTTCTTAAAAACCCGCTTTCTTGTTTTGACAATGAGAATTAATTTTAAATTATTTAATGAAACTTCTATGTTTTAAATTTCATAAAATAGAAATGATTTTTTAATTTGGAATTTAAAAATTATATAGGGTGATTTTTTGGTATTTTTTAAAAACATTCATTTATTGATGAATAGTGAAAAACACTGCATTATCATTTAAAACTGACTTTTTATTTAAATAATTCATATTTTTATTTAAATTTATTTTTAAGTAAAAATATATGCCTAATACCTATATTATTACAATGAAATTCATTAGAGTCATTTTATAATAAGATTAGATATATAAAATTTTATTAAACTATTTAATGTCTTTTACCCACCATCTAGGCACATTAATAAATTTGCATAAAATGAAATTTTACCGATTCTGGGAATCGAATTTCAAAAATCACAGAGACACAGTTGAAATTATTAAGTAAAATTTGGTTCAACAGAATGAAAATAATTTTTTGTTAACAGTAACTTTTGAATTATATTTAGCACAGTTAGATGTAAATAGGGCAATTAAAGGTAAAAATGATATTATAATTACCCTAACACATGTCCTAATTCTATTGGAAAAGTGTATTTCGACCAAAATAAACATTAAGACAAAAATATGATCCTTTTTGATCCAGTTGTATTAAATTAGGATATTTATTATAATTTATTTAAAGAAGATTTAAAAGTGTTGAATTCTAATTTTAATAACTAAACCATTTTTAATATAAGGTTATACATAAGATAAATTCTACTATAAATATTCATTAGAAATATAAAATGACTTCATAAATCATGGTATTTTATTTATAATTTTTAGACATTAAATAGTTAAATTTATTTATGACACAATGATGATGCAATAATTACCTTACTAACGAAAGACTAAAATAATTGATGTTATAAATATTAAAATAAATGTAAATTGATACTTTTGATGAATTCCACGAATTTTATAGGTTAATATTATATTTTAGGGCTGATTAAATGATTTTTTTGAAGTAATCATGTTGTTATATCTTTCACAAAAACCAAATACTAAATAGTGTCAAGATTGACATAAATGAGTTTTTAAAACAAATACTATTTCATTAAGTTATATAATAGTTCTAAAAATATAAGGTTCAACCAAAGGAATTATATAATGATAAATATAAGGTTCATCCAAAGGAATTATATAATGATAGATATGTCATTAATTAACCACTTTAGGTTCTCTTTTCATATTATAGTATGTTTATTAACAATGTATTCTAATAATACAAGAAAGCATGGTAAAAGTTAAACTATTTAACTAATGGTTAAATTTAAAATATAAGGTTGATATGGTGACCTAAACTTGTCTAAAACCTATTGGTTGTGAGGATTTAGACCCATACTCACCTTATACTCTAAATAAATCCATCTGGGGCTATTAGAAACCGAAAATTATTTTATAATAAATTAATATTTCAATCTTTTCCTTAAGTTCCCCTCACCTCTCTTATAAAAGGGAACCTACCCTTCTCTTAAATTCACACCTCCAAAGCCTTTTGTCTCAGCCAAAACCTGATCAAATATCCTCCCAAATACCCTAAATTAAACCTAGAGGCATTACTTTGATTAGAAATCCAACCTAAAGAGTCATTTTGTTCAAATCAAAAGGAAGAACCTGAAGAAGAGGTAATTACTTTATCACCTCTTCTAAAGTTCTTTTCTTCTTCCACTTCCTCTTTCTTTTTCATTTCCATACCAAAATAATAACTCCGATAAATTATAAATATATGTATGTTATTATAAATATGGTATAACCATATTAATTATTCTTTCCATCCTATGAATGACAAAGTCACCATACGTGCGTACGTACGACTTACCGTCTCCACGTCGTGGTGTAGTTTATTATTCAACACTTATTTTTTTAGATCGGTATAATAATGAGTATAATTTATTTAAATAATAAATATAACATGTTAATTATTCATGCATATATAATATACCATCCAATCACATACAATTTCACCATCAATAGAATGATATTGTCGCTCGTGCGTACGTACAGCTTACCGTCTCCACGACGCGATGATATTCATTTCCACATTCACCATTCAACGATGATTATAAAAAAATATATTATTAATAAGTATGTAATATATGACATAGTAATGATAGTGGATATATATGTATATATGTATGTATTTACATATTTCTCATTTTCTTACTTTCATTCAATACGATATGAAAACGAAAACAACGTTTATGCATGCGTACGACCTACCATCTCCATAAATGATGTTTTCCATTTAATATATCTATCTGTTATACATATTTATATTCTGAATATATATGATACAAAAATAATATTTTGTATTTTTTAAGCAATTAAATCATGATATAAGTGACATGACCAAGAATAACAAGTCAAAACACGTACGATAAAGAAAGCAATTATTACCCACAATGTTATTTTAACATGGAAATTATTTTTAAATGGGTATTATAAAGTCATAAATGAATAAATTATGATATCATAAAAATTAATATGGTTATGTTATAATTTAATAACATACTATGGTCATTATACAAGAGGTTAAATGTACCCTCAAACAAAGGAAAGTACAAGGTAAGGGTTAATTCCTCAATCTCATTATTATCTGATATTGTTTATTTGTAAGTTTTTACTGGGACATATTTATAATCTATGTCCATGTTTCATTAAAATGTTTTAAAATGATTTTTTAAGGTTTTATGTAAGTGAATATTTAACTAGATCATCATTTTAAATGTTTTTAAATATTTTTTTTCTAAATATTTTTAATTAATGTCCATGTTTTCAAAATGATTTGAAGGATTTATTTATGTGGACATGATTGTTTTAAAGTGTTAATTTATTTCAAAAGTTTCAAATTGGTATGAGACACTTTTATTCAAAAATATATTTTAAATGACTTACTTTATAAATTGTGTGACTTTTAAATGATTTTAGGAAAATGGGTATTTCTCTCAATGAGTTTTATTGATTATTTTCAACTATTTCAACATCCTTTATTGGATATTAATATTGATTAAGGTTTATTTACTATGATACAATCTTCCATATTTTATTGAATGAGTAATGATATATTTGAATGTGGTTGTGATATTTTTATACCATTCATGGTTTATGGTTAAATTATTGACATTTCATATGCTAGTTTCATTACAAATGATCATGTTATGTTTCAACATTTTCATATAAATAATGAATTGGACTTAGTAAGTGATGGGTGGGTCCCGATATAGACCCTAGATTCATCGATAGGTATCATTAGATAAATTAGTTTCTTAGAACAAGGCCTTGAATTTTTTTATTGGTAGTCTTGGCACGAGGCCTTGACTATGTGGGTATGATATCCAGCATTATACATTCCCTCATTATGAAATTAGTTATTACATGTGTTTATTTAACTTGTAGAATATCCATGTTCTTGTTTGTATGGTAATGTTTGATTTTTTTCCAAATTATATTCAATTTCTTATTTAAAAGGCTGTTGTTTTTATTATATATCTTTCCTTAAAAGTTTATAGATTCCACTAAATTATTTTCCCTTACTGAGCATCAGAGCTCACCCCATTCTTATGTTTTGTTTTCCCGGGATTCCAAGAAGTGTATTATGATTGATATGAAGGGTTAATCTAGGGAAATAATGGCATTATAAAAGGATTATTTATGTTGTGTTTTATGTTTTAATGTGTAATATAACTTTCATGTTTGTAATCTATTTTCCCAAACTTCTAAACTGATCAGTGCTTCGGTACTTGATTCCTTGTAATCATGCCAATGTATTAAAATAATGCACTAACTCTAGGATTTTGGGGTTGGGGAATTACATTGTAGGTGAAATCGACCAAGGCAATATGATTCTCCTAAGATCCACCAAAGTCTAGGACACATGCACACAACATGTCCTCTAACAGCTGTATTGTATGCTATGACTAGCCATCAGTCTAAGGGTGGCATGTTGTTCTCAAAAGCACCTGTGTACACAATGCCCTTTGAAAAATCTTCTAGAAATGAGATGTAAAGTGGGCTTCCATATATAAAATGACAGAATAAGGGACCCCATGAAGTCTTACCACCTCTTGGATATACAACTTTCTAAGATCATCAACACCGAAGGTCTTCTTGATCAGAAAGAAGTGTGTGACCTTTCTAAGACTCCCAACTATGAACCATATAGAATCGTTGCCTCCATGAGACCTTGGTAACCCAATCATGAAATCCATCACAACATCATCCCATTCCACTTTGGAATTGGTAACTTCTATAAAATCCTATTTGGATGCTGATTTTCCATATTCACCTGCTGACAGGTGAAACATATCATAACAAAACCAGATACTCTCCACTTCATACCTGGCCTCCAGTACTAAAAGTGCTAGTCATCATACATCTTGGTGACTCTAGGATGCACTGCCCAAGCTGAAGCATGAAATTCCCACATCATCTCCTCGCATACATCCCTTGAAACCCACACATGTCCATGGATACGTAGAACTTTATCCTCACCTTTGTCCATCCCGGAGGTGGGTCCTCACCTGCGACACTCTCCCGTAAAACTAGGCCTTTGGAATATGATAGATACCTCATTATCACTCAGTCTAGTAGGATAGAGGTTATAGCCAAAGATGGAAGATAAGTCTATCCCTGACTATCATTCACCTCTAAATTAATCTCAAAGAACAAATCCATAAGCTTCCACTCACCACTGGCCTCTTGCATGCCTGTATTTGGGTCCTCCTGATCAGTGTGTCAGCCACAACATTGCCTTTTCCAGGCATATAGGCAAGCTAAAAATCGAACGAATAAAGGAATTCCACCCACCTTTTCTCTCTCAGATTAAAATCACGTTGAGTAAAGTTTTATTTGAGACTTTTTTGTTCAATGTACACCAAAAAATTATCTCCTAATAAATAATGTCTCCAACAGTGCAAAGCATGAACAACTACAGCTAAATCAAGATCATGCGTTGGGTAATTCCAATTATATGGCCTCAACTACTGAGACCCATACGCAACAACTCAATCCCCTTGCATAAGAATTACTCCCAACCTAATACCTGATGCATCATAGTAAATAGTGTAACTCTTTCCTTGATCTAGAAATATCAATATCATCACTGAAGTCAAAAATCTCTTCAACTCCTGGAAAGCTACATCACAAGAATCTGACCACTCAAAATTCACACCTTTCTTAGTCAATCCCGTCATCGACACTGCTAAGCATGAGAAGTCCTATATAAAATTATTGTAGTATCCAACTATCCCCAAGAAACTCTATACCTCAAAAAAAATTATTGGGATAGTCCCAGGTAACTACTGCTCTCACCTTCTTGGGTTCCACTGATACTCCAGTCTCTGAGATAACGTGACCTAGGAAGTGAATCTGATCCATCCAGAACTGGAATTTTTAAATTTTATTATATAACTAATGCTCTCTCAGTGTATTCAAAATGATCTCAAGATGCTTTTAATGTCTATGTAGATTGTGAAAATACACCAAGATATCTTCTATGAAAACCACCAAAAAAGAATCTAGGTAAGGACGGAACACTCGATTCATCAGTTCCATGAAAAATGATGGCATGTTCATGAGACCAAATAGAATAATTAGGTACTCATATATACTATACCTACTACGAAACATGGTACGAGGTATGTTTTCAGGTCGAACACGCACTTGGTGATATCCAGACCTCAATTCAATCTTCGAGAACACTAGAGCTCCTTGAAGTTGATCAAACAGGTCATCTATCCATGGAAAGGGATATTGATTTTTAAGCATCAACTAGTTAAGTTTCTGATAGTACACACAGAGCCTAAGGGTACGGTAACACCCCAGAATGATAACAGGTAAAATGAATAAATGATATGACTCATTTCAATAAGGTGCATCTTCATTTTTGGGAGCCTACTTGATTAGAACTCTACAGTTAAGCGTGCTTTGCCTAGAGTGGTGATTAGGATGTGTGACCTTATGGGAAGTTTCCTAGGGTGTGTGTGAGTGAAAAAAAGAACACTAGAAAGGATATGTGTTGTTCTGTGGGGACTTTCATTAGTCAGATGACCCATTTGGGAATGTGGGTGGGACCTAGGGTGGGGACCATGTGTCTACTGGCAAACTGGTGCTACCTGGAGGGCTAGGACCCAACGACCATGTTAAGGTGGGGTGTTTGTGGAATCATCAGGCCCTAGTTGTCACATTTGGTATCAGAGGTGGTACCCAGCCTTAAGTGTGGTGCACTGCCTGGGTTGAGATGTAGGGCCCACAACAAGTACGTTTTTCTCTAAAGGGGGTGATTGAAACAACCCAGAATGATAAAGGGTTAAATGAATAAATGATATAACTCATATCAATAAGGTGAACCTTCCTTTTCAGGAGACTACCTGATTAAAACCCCACAATTAAGCATGATTTTTCTAAAGTAGTGATCAAGATGGGTGACCTTCTAGGAAGTATCCTAGGGTCTGTGTGAGTGAGGAAAAATCACATTGGAAATGACATGTGTCGGCCTGTGGGGACTTTCATTAGTCTGATGACACATTCGGGCATGTGGGTGGGCCCTAGGGTGGCGACCACATGTTTACAAGGCAACTTGTGCTACCTAGCGGGCCAGGACCCAATGACCATGTTAAATAGGGGTGCATGTGCTATCACTGGGGCCTAGTTGTCACAGGCACCATATGCCTTTTTCGCAAAAAGGACTAGTGAACCCCAAGGAGAAGTACTGGGTAAAATAAAACCCTTAACTTCTAGATCCTCTAACTACTTCTTGAGCTCTTGAAACTCTGTAGTAGCCATACTATAAGGATGAATGTATATCATTTCAGCTACTGGCACTAAATCGATAGTGAACTACACCTCTCTGACCAGAGGTATGCTTGAAAAGTCATCCAAGAAAACATCCCTGAAACAATCAACCACTGGAGGGAAATCTTATAGACATGTTCCCTAGTCATCGAGATATAAAATAGTAATTTGGGTAGTCGTCTTTCCCAACCCACAATTCTCAGGTCTAGCTCTTTTGACTGGACATCCCATTTACCCTTATATTGAAATTTTCCACCCTAGTGATGTGAAACTCACCCTGTGGCGATACTAATAAAAAAAGGATAGAAAAGGAACCTTCCATTCCATTCCAAGAATCAAATCGAAGCCTATCATCTCTAAGACATAGAGGTTACAAAGAAAGTGACATCCACCAATCTTAAGGGGGAACTCCTTGAATTGAAACACACCTACCGTTCTAATTCCTAATGGAGTGTCTAGCATCATAACACTAGAAGAAGTATTAAAACAGAGCCTAAGGATTTACACAACTACCACAAATATAAAACTATGCATAGCACCAGTATTAAAAAGTGTACAAGATATAACATAGGTGACTAGGATAGTATCTATGATAGTAGAAGGTCCAGGATCCTGCTCCTGCTGGGTTTATTTCACTGCATAAGTCTGACCTGCACCGCGGCCCTGAGACACTACTTGGCTACGTTGAGCTGACCTTCACTACTGTCACTAAGATAATGGGGTCTGACTACTATGTCCATGACCACCATCTTGGATGGAATGACCCAATGTATTCCAGGTTCTATATTGGTGAAAAGCTACTGACCCTTCTCATACACAATGAGTTTGTACAGAACCTCTATCACTAGACACTAGTGGAAATGACCTATAGTCGTGCTATTGATGGACCATCCTACTACAAGTTCAGCACTCAACTAGGTCCCTTGGGCCCTGAGGTCTCTTGTGACCAACCTTTCCATACTGGTATCACATCACCTGGCCACCAGAGGAAACGTTCTGGTTTCTATTATCACCACAAGAGGACTCTACATGTCACTTCCTCTTGCCGGTTAAGATGGTACCAAAAACTGGTGCCGAACCACCCTGGCTCACACCACTAGCTTCCTGAAGATTGTTCCCGGTGATCAGAAGCTGATTCATAATAACAGAGATAGAAGGAAACCTGAAGACATTCACCTGTGATCAGATGTCAAACTTGAGACCATCCTCAAATCGTCTAGTTTTCAACATGTCATCACCTAATCAAAATATGTATGAATCACTGAAGCTCATTAAACCCAGAAGAATAGTCTATAACTAATAGTGTACCCTAATCTAGGTGCATTAACTCCCAGTCTCGGTCGACCCTCAACATCTTGGGAAAATAATAATCATAGAAGGCTGCCTGAAAGCCTTCCCACATCATATCCCGATGACGCCCGACCTGAGTGATAACATCCCACCATCTCTTGGATGAATCACGCAACATATATGTTTCTACCTTGACCATTCTCTCTATAGGCGTATCTAGATGCTCGAAGATAGTCATCACTAATTCCAGCCATTATTCTGCTTCCTATAGTCTTCCATCTTCTGAAAAAGTAACCAGATGCTTCTGTTGGAAGATACGCGTTATCTCTTCCATAGATGTTGCAACCTGTGGTGCTCCCTGAAAGGAATTTATGAACCTCAAAAAACATTCACAGAACTGTGAATCTACACCTGTGTCTAGAATAACAACTACTTCTATAGCTATCACAATTTGAGGATCCATCAGTATCCCATGGATTACCATTTTTGGAGTATGATCATCACCGCTCTCCTGGCCTACAACTTTTGGTCGTTGTGGCATCATGACTCTACAAGGTCTAGAGTACAAATTAGTTCAATATCATCATCAAAGATTGTCGTTCAGAAGTGCTAAAAAATAGGAAAAGACCCTTAATGTTTGGAAAAAATAGACTAAATGACATGTAGAAAGTATACACGACGTGTAACCCTAAACTCTTACATGTCCATGTGATACCGCCGACCTGGGTGTGTATCAACCCCAGGTACACGATGTGTTCCACATGCACACGGAGAGTACATAGTTCGGTCTTCCTGGCCATGTACTCCCACATGGCCAGGTCCACACGGGTTATACCTGGGTAGGATACATGGTTTGTACTGAAAGTACACGGTGTTTTCTGATCAAAACTTCACAACCCGTGTTTTCTCTCACACGGTCATATGCTACATAGAGTGTATAAAAAGTACCCGATGTTTATTTTAGAAAAGTATTTATTCCCCAAATAGGAAAAACACATGGAATGTGTTCATAGAACCACACACTGTGTTGTCTGGGTTTCTAGAAATTAGGCCTCAGAAACTTCCTTGGAACCCCTTTTTTTGAAAAATAAGCCACAATATTCCAAATTCCAATCCGTGAGGGCCCATACTCCCTATGAATCAAAGTTTTTCACCCATACATAACATAACATAACACAATTCTATATAGAAGGTTGAATCATGATCCATTAAATTTCAGTCCAAGAGGGCTCATATACATCAGTAACCAAAGTTTTACATCCATTGAATCCAAACCATAACACATGCCAATATACCTATCACAACATCAAACATATCTATCAAGGTAATATCACAAAAACATGCATCATTATTGCTCCCTAAATGGCATGGAATGTATGAATGAAATGTTATTTATAAAAAGTTCCTATATGAGTCATGAGATGTTATAGTCTTATATCATCATTTTGAAAAAATAAAACCACAATAATATCAATAATAATAGTAAAAAATAAGTGTGTCACCCAATAGTGAAATCGAACCAACTGTAATAGATCAAAATCCAAAAACACAATTTAATTTGTAGAAATTTGGATTTTCCCTATACATGGGGTAGCTACTCCCAGAAAAAGCTAACTAACAAATTCCATATCCTTTATATCTTCCCCAAATAGTAAAGAAAACTAGAAAATAAACTCCTTTGATACCCCTTTTTAATTTCGCAGATCCGCATGCCACTATAAGGTACCCCAGACCCAGTTGGCCACTTGGACTCAAGGGCATTTCCCCAAATTCTAGAGGCTGCCGACTAGCATTGAGGGCCGAGGGTGTGATAACAGGGAAAATGTTCCCTCATTAGCAGAGTGTAGCACAATAGAATAAATAATAACAATAGCATAAGTATTAAACAATATGCAACTGAAGTAAACAACGGAAGACTGAAAGGTAAATATAACTAGAAGGCATATAATATCATAATGATGCATCACGTCACATGTTCTAAGAAAGCTGTGAAAACAAGATACAATGCTATCAAGTAGAATACAATACTAAGGTGCAACAATACAAAATGAAACACAACAACATCTAATGCTTGGCTTGGTCCCATGCTCTCCTGCTCCTAAGAAGAAATAAAGTACCTGTATAAGGAGCCTTGCCCCTATCGACACCTATTACAATATAGTCTGTTTGGGCCCAAAAACATGACCCAAATAGGGTGCGAGAAACAAATCCCAGTAGGCAATCACCAAAGTTATGTGGCAATCTTTCAGTGATTATATGCAACAGTAGTGTAAAATAATGAAAGAATTAAACTAGTATGTACTAAAAAGTAAAAAATACTACAAGTATTGTTCCATTTATACCATTCATGTTAATTAAAAAATCAATTACATCGAATCATAAGTTCTTGGGATCCATCCATGACCATTAAATCCCCTATTCAATCAAACATAGCATATAACTCATTAGACAATCTATCAAGTAAAATGAAAATCAAATCCAAGATTGTGATTTATCTTGGAAGACATATCATAAGGCATTACAATAGTCAACTTTAGTTCAAAACCTTTCCCTCAGTCAATCCACAAGAATAAAAAATTCTTTCCCATAGGTAATTTCCCACAGGCATAACAAAACGTGGCTCATAGGAACATAAAACCTTGCCCACAGGCATGGTAAATATCTTCCTGCATGCAGAATAATTCAATAGGGCCAAGTCCGACATATAAGAAATTCATTATAAGGAAACTCATGAAATCATTACTCTATTGCATGGTCAAAAAAAAAATTCACATTGGTCAGTATTTAATTAACCAATTCATTTCAAACAACCCATAACAGAGAAAACAGAGGCATAACCATAGTTATCCTAAGCCAAAAGGCCCAACAATAGTTATCCATGGGAAACGCACCCGTAGGGTGTACCTTAACAAAAAAAAATAGTCTCAACATGCTTCAATTCATGTAATTAATCACCTAAACAACCTTAGGCATTAAAATGGGTCAAAGTCTCAAAAAAGTGACACCCAAACATGGCCGCACATCACAACGACACATATAAACAACTTGGAATTGGGCAATAAGCATGATACCACCTACCTAATTGTTGTATGACTCTCATCATCTTGCCTCGACTTCCAATTCAAGATAGAATGATATAGATCTATGAAAAAGAATATTCAATCCACCTTAAATAACTTATTTGAGAACAAAAATCATCAAGAACATATCAAGGGTAATTGTGATCATACCGATTGGGTTCAAACGAGATCGACAGTGATTGATTTAGAGTTAAGATGATCAACTGGGAAGGGGTTAAAGTTTCGGTGATCCTCTTGAGTTCCCTCAGTGAGCCTTCTGTCCAAATGAAAAATAATGATAATATTTCCCATTTTAAGAAAAAAACACCAACTGCATGGTGTGTAAGTCCATATACATGGTGTGTAAATCATTTAACTATTCATTTGGTGACTAAACTTCATCGAATTACTTTCCAGGTCCTACCGACATGACTACATGGAAAGTACTAGAATGTATATGGTGTGTATTTGGATTTACCCCTTTTCTTTTCTACATTCCCACACACTATGTATTCCCTTCATACACTGACATGCTGCACAACATGTTCTTAGGAGTACATGACGTGCAACCACTATTTACAGTACTTTTCCCAAATTTCACTTCTTTTCTCAAAACAAACTCAAAGGAAAAAAGAAAAGAAGAAACCATACCTCAAAGGAAGAATCAGGTTCTTACAAAAGTGATACCATACATGAATCTAGAGATTCATGGAAAATAATTTAATATATCTTAGTTATGCATCATGATGTGGGAGAGTATGGTGGAAGGGGTTTCCTTTTTCATGAGACACTACAGTCATATTTTGTTCCATGAATAGAGGATTCCTAGCTAGGTGGTTCTGAGGTAGAATTCTTGAGAGATGGAATTTTCTTTGGTGATGCCCATTATTATTTTTATAAGGATGAACAACCCAAGATATTGTTCCATGGGGAGGATTTTAATCCCTTTGGTGATGAATGATGTGTTTCATATATCACCATTAGAGGTACATACTGGAATGAAATAGATGTATTAAGCTATGAGAGGTCAATTTTGGTACCTTGGTTTTAAGTGTTTACTTTCATAGTTAGTGTCTTGATGTTTAGACTTCCACAAGATGTAGGCCAAGTACTATGTTCCCAGTTGTTTTCTCTAGCCATTGGATATTCCACTATAGTAGTGGGAGTACATATCAATATACATAGTCCCTTGTATATGTTGATCTTAGGGAAGATTTTATGCTATATGGGTGATATTGAAATATCTAAAAAATTAACCCCACTTTATAATAATCAAGAAGATGAGCTCAATGGAAGTTTTATCAAGGAAGTACCTAGTAGAAGTGGTGATACTCCATGAAGTCCTATGGAAATTAATCTCAGATCATGAAATGATTTCAATCCATATATGAATAGTCATATGATGTAGACCATTAAAACTCTTGATGATATTTTTTGTTCTTGTGTTATAAATTTTGAACATTTGTGGAAAAGAAACCTTCCTTCAGTTTAGTTTTCTTATATTAATAGTTTTCAATCCACTATTAGTAAGAAAATATTTATATACTTTTATGTATAAACTTGTCGTTCTATATTGCAAAGGACTAGGGTCATAGTGTCACCAATTCTTTGGTTGGAACTAGTTCAAAGAACATCAAAGATGATTCATCTAATTCATGAGATAATAAAGGAAATACAAGATCATTCACAGAACTATTTCTATCAAAATAGGATACCTATAGAGTTTGATGTTGGAGATCATGTATTCCTAAAGGTTAATACTTATCATATGCAATGATTTTTTGGATGTTGGAGTAAGCCTTTTCCTTGGATTTTTGGGGTTTTAAAGGTGTTTTCTTATGTTGGAGTCACTGTGTATCAGTTAGAACTTTCCCAATAAAAGATCTAGATACATGATGTCTTACATGTATCACGACTTCATTGTTATTTTCATGATTTATCTTGTATCATCTATTATAGAGATATCAACATTGATGATTATGTTTCCTTTTTTGAGATACCTATGGAGATTCTAGAACACTAATAGAATGGGTTTTATGGGCATGATATATCTTTGGTTCATGCCCTTTGGCGTCACTATGGAATGAAAAAGAGTACATGGTAATGTGAGTTATAAATACGCAGAAAATATCCTAATCTATTTGGTGTTTATGTATTCTTTTATATCAATGTATTGTGGTTGTTGACATTTATTTTGAATATTATATGGTTTTCTCTTCATTTATGAAATGTTTGTGGCCTTTCTTTTTTTAATGTAGCTCCCATGGGAGAGTGTTTGGGAGCTACAGGTTGTTGTTGTGTTCTAATTTTGTTTGGTGGGTTTTTTATTGGGAATTATAATGGATTATTGAATTTTATTAGTTCTAAAATAATTTTAAAATAAGTTTCCTAACCTCGTATATCCCCTTACCTATCCTATTAAATCATTATTTCATTTTTACTCCCCTATTTTATCTCTTAATCAAATGAAATCTAACTCGATTACTCACTCCTAGAATTTTCCATATAAAAAGATATATTAAAATATCATTATAACCTCCAAAAACCCCTAGCCCAAGAATTAAAGATATATAATTACCCAAAAATCAACCCACTTTTTAGGATATTAAGTAATGGATACGATGTAAGTAGTCTCTGTGTGTGATTCATTGAATAAGATAAGATAAATTAAAATTCAGTGAAATAAAAAATCTTAAAATGTTGATTCACTTTTAATAAATATATACATAGAATAAAAATACATTAAATAGTTTAAAAATAAAATTAATTAAAAAGGGTATATGGGGAGTCTCCTCATTTCAACCACTAAGGGAACATTGTCCCATCATGGGAGTTATTACAACAATAAATTAAAGAAAGTGATAAAAATAGTAGTGAGTGATACTATGAAAATGATTGAGCATGATAAAGATTCATCATCATATTGAAAAAGTAATTTTTTTATAGAAGAACACTCATAGGTCTTGGTGCACTTATAAATTATACATTTTAGAAGAATGAGAACCTTTACATTCACGTGAAATGTTCTTCAATTGCAGCATCAAGAAGCAACTTCTTCTTTATTGTATGACTGGAACCTATCCATAATCAAGGGCCTAAATGGCTTCCCAAAATTATTTTCACTCATCCCACAATTATTATCCATAACATTTTTGTGTTTTAGTGATTTATCACTTAAAAACACTATTGAAGTTGAAACCAGATTAGAGGAAGAAGACTATGAACATAATGCACTTGGTCTTTGGTTTATGGGCCTTGGAATATGGGCTTGTGTGGAATTAGGCTTGGGCATAGTCTCTTAAAATTTGGATATGAAAAAAGATACAATTTTATATATAATTTTGTAATTTAAAGAATAATTAAATTTAAAATGGTTGTGTGCAAAGGTCATGAGTAGATTTTTTATATTTCAAAACAATGTTCGGGTGCTATTAGAGATCATTTCAAGTAGTTCTATGATGTTCGGATTACAATTTGAGGCAGTGATTATTGAATTTTCATGAGTTCACCATAGTTCACAATGTATATATTTTTTTGCAATCCATGATAGGTGATCCAGGGTTGAATTATGTTTGGATGATCTTAAATCTATATAGAGAGAAATAAAAACATAGAAAACAAAAATATCAATTTTTTTTCAGCGGATTCAAATTCAATTGGGTGGCTCTTGTCAGGTCTTATTCATCAAGAAAATTTTAGATTATCCTTATTCATCTATGGTGGGGATTAATACTTCTTAAACTAATAGATTGAAAAATCCCCCTTCTCCAGTCAACAATGGATCTCAGTGCATCATGCACAACTATGACTCAAAGAATCAACCTCATATTCATCGGGCATAGTTCCTTTAACTAGTTGTGTGAATCTGGTTGGCTTATCTATAAATTAAGATTGACCAGGACGTGTGGAGATAAAAACTATTAGTCGATCGATTCCTTTAGTTGTGAGTCTCAATAGGCACATGGATCGCAAGACGAGCTATATTGAATAGTGTTTGCATCAACCTCATCTTCGTATGGTAGGTGTTCGTTCATTCATAGTGGACTTCTTCATCAAAAAAATAGTACTCGTACACTTCAAGTATGGAAAATCATCTTCAATAGTTCTATGAATTCATTCATATCTAGTTCAATCTGTTTTATAGTGGCGGTGTGACTGATCGGATATCATCAAAAGGTTGGTGTGATTCCATTCTCTCATAAACAATAGGTCTTAACAACTTTAGTCGGGGTGTCACCAGAAAGCATGCGGTGAAGCTGGTTCTCTTATTAGAAGCTTGGTTCAAATAGTTATACATTCAGATCTAGTAGGGAAGCACTTAGGTAGGAAGACATAATATCAAGATTCTCTTAATTTCAATGGGGGTGGCTGGCTCCATCTTCTCTAACAAGAAGTGACTATTCAAACATGGGGGAGAGGGTTGGTACGCAAGGTGGAGTGGTCATATATGAAGTGACAGCGAGGGAGAAAAGGTTTGGTGGGTTTCCATGGTAGGTTTAAGGGACAAGTGACCATGGAGGATGATTCTCATAGTAGTTTGTAGTGTCCATGGGTGGACATACATGGTCAGTATAGGTGCGGTTGGTAGAGAGGTGAGTTCGTAGTAGGTATACAGACCATGAGGTTATGATCACTTCATGAATTTGCCGCATTTTTTCAATATAAAAAACAAAATAAAAACACATTTGAAAATAAAAATTTAATCTAAATTAAAAACACAAATTCAAAATACCTTTTAAAAAATATTAATTAAGTATTTTAATTTAATTCAAAACAATGCTAAAACATTAAAACTTTAAAAATTAATCCCTTAAATAATTTTAATTCTAGATTGGAATAAAAAAAATTATTTCAAAATTTAAATTAATATATTTATTCAATGTTAACTTCAAAAATGAATATATCATTAAAATAATGTTTTATTACAATTCTCAATAAAATCCAAAATCTTCAATGTATCAAAAAAAAATGAATTAACCTGTATTTGAATTATTAATGAAGTAATTATCAATAAAAATAAATTTAAAAATTCAAAAATTTGTTCTTAGATCACTCCCCCCATTCTTGAACTATCACACTCCCAAGTAGTTTTATCATTAAATCCATTTATTCATATATTTTCAGATTTTCAAAATTCAAAACAGATTTTGCAATGAAAGTTAAATTCAAAGAAAAATAAATAAATAAAATAAAAATATATGCCAACTGAAAATTCTAAACTACCAAGTAAAAAGGGTGGGAAACTTTTTCAGTTCTTTCTAAAAAATAACATCAAGCCTCATATATGTGTTTTATTTCAAAGGCATGAAATTTACCTATTCACAAAAAACCTAACATTTAAAGTCTATCCAAAAACCATTTTGTTACCTACCTCACATGAAGTACACTACCACTCTTCACTCAGAAAAATGTATTTATATGGATTTATCCTCATTCATGGGAAGTTATTTGTTACCATAGTATTGAAAATTTATCAATCTCTCCACACTCTAAATCATGAAAAATATAATCAATCATGGGGTCTTTGAAAAGGTTTTTCAATGTATTTATGGTTGGTTGGAAAGTGCTTAAAATTCATTAGCAGAAAGAGTATGGTTTTAATCTTTAAATACAATTCATTATTTTTCAAGTAAAGTATGAAATAATCCATCACTAAATCACATCAAATCCAGGTGCGACACTCACAATCCCCTTGTTTTCATTCTTTTCAATAGACACGAGTCATGAAATAAATCAAAAAAATGTTTCATTCTAATATTATCTTCTTATTTTTCATATATACATTTTTTTTAATTTTTATTATTTTTTTAGGGAAATGATTTGTTAGTTTGAGCATAATTAATAGTGATAATTCCATTTTCTTTGATAAGGGTCATAAATCACTTAGATAAGCACACATATTTTTTCTAACTCATCCACTTTTTTTATAATTTTTATAGGAGAAGGGGATTATAAAATTGGAATTTATAAAAGGTGACATATATCCATTTCTTTCTTTCCAAATAACCTAGAATTATGAATCCCACATCTCAGAGACCCCAAAACATGATATTATTCCCAGATAAAAACACATAATATCACATTTCCCCCAAACTTTAGGCATGAATTAGTCATGAAATTTTATTTTAGAGAGGGGGTAAGTAAGTTATAATTTGGGATGAAATGTGGCTTAAACTAAGAAGTTCATTCATAGTTATGTAAGGGATTAACTTGGATCAATGTTCAATGTAGTTCTAAAAAATAAACGAGGGTCTTTCCAATTGAATTCATAAATCTTATTGAAATTACCTCATGAATTCTAAAGATTTTAGATATTCTAGAAACAATTTGTAGTTTATAAATCAAATCCAAATCATCTATCAATAAGTGTGTGTAATATAAATATGACGTAAAATATAGTTTAAAATCCTCTTATAACATGGATAAAGATTTTGGATAGTCATTAGAGATCATGGATTTCAATTTATGGTCAAAATCAATTTTTTTTAAAACCATAGCTTAATTTATGAAATACATTTGAAAAATAATTTTATCATTAAATATTCAATAATATAATCATCCTTTTCATGAATTAATTGCTATTCAAAAATTAACTTGATTTTTTCAATTCAAATCACTAAATGTTTGATAACAAATTAAGGAATGTATTTTATATTCGGCATAGTTCCTAAAATAGATAAGGATATTTTTAAAATTTTAAATATATATACATACATATAAATTGAATGTAAAATAGAAAAAATGGTATTTACATCCCAAAACAAATTTTACCTCTCTACGACACTTATGTTAGAGACCATTCCAGTTAAGTGAAATGTGCAATTTTTTCATGAAATTCAGAATTAAAAAATAAGTGTCATATAAATTTATTGAAAAGAGGAAACATAGGATTTATTTAGATAAAGTAATCATGGAGGATTTTAGACTCCTCTATAAGATCCTTCCATGGATCTTCATAGAAATGAATCAGCTTATTTCCCATCACCTTAAATTGATTATGTGAATCAGTAATCTTGATTTACATTGCACCATATCAAAATATGTTGGTTACTATAAATGTTATAGTACACTTGGAATGCTTATTACTGGTAATTAGATTCATTATCAAAGAGTGAAGTAGAAATTTATCTGCTACGTGAAAATATCTCTTCTAGTTGAATTTTTTTCATGGAAAGAACTGGCCTTCTACTTAAAAAATAGGGGGTTATAGTGGGATTCTAGTATCAATTTCTCCACCTCCATATTATATAGATTATTTGGTTTTCCATATCCATCTTCTGTAGCTTCTTTGGTAGAAAAACATGATTCTCCCTATAGCTCAACAGATAGTTCATCATTTTGGGTAGTCTGCATAGGTAAGGTAAAAGAGTTCATAGTTAATCAAAGTGAATTCTTTGAGTACTTATCACCAATTTCCCTATGTTTTTATGTACCTAAATTAGATTCCAAATTAAACTCATTTTCATTCAAAAATTCATCAATAAAATATGAGGTTACAAATACTTCATTAATAAAATAAAATTATCAAAAGTTATAATCTCTTCTTTAAGAAAACTTGAAACTTCAAAATGGTTTATATTAAAATAATTTTGTTACTAATGAGGGTATTTTTTTGAGACAAGAATGATAAAATACACAATGTCCTTACTAAAGTTCATGGGAAGTGTTCCTTCATTGACATTTATTATAGTTTTGGTGGTTTTGAAAAATGAAATACTAATGATGATGGGGTAAACATTCTCACCTTTTTTCTCCTCTATGTTTAGGATATATAAATTATTAGAGAATTTAAAACCTTGAAAACTTACCATAACATCTTTTAAAACATATTATGGGTAAGAAATGGATATGTTGGAAAGTTTCACAACCACTTGGAAAGGTTTTAGTTATCCTATATATAGATACAAATAAACTATCTATGGGATGGAATTTATTTATAGTCCTAAATCCCATAATTCATTGGAAAATGTAAGTCTCTTATAATAAATTTAATAGAAAAGACATCTTGATCTTGGAATTTCTGGGGGATTTGAGTGGTTACAATTTTAGAAACATTTTTTACTTAATCCTAAATTATTATTATCTTGAAATATTATTACTTTGGTGAACATGTGTTTAATAAACTTAAAATACCTTGTAATTTTGTGGATTACATCAAGTAGAGGGATGCTTATTTCTATATTTTCTAATACTTATAACATCCCATGTTGCAATGAATCATCACTAGTTTTCTTGGATTATTGAATCCTTATAGGGAAGGGTGGTTGGTTCTCAAGTGTTTCATGTAATGTCTCTGAATTTTGGTGTGATTGTTTTTAAATTATATGGAATTATTTGAAGATCGTACACTCTGACGACACGTGATTCCGAGGGCCGGTGAGCCCGAAACGGATTTTTGAACTTTTTTAAGGTGCATTCAGTAAACATGCGAGTAGAATTTTCTATCATTTGAACCGGTGCTCAGATTGTAAATACAAGGGAACCGTTGAAGTCATAACACCCAGATTCATCTAAAAATGACTTAACTTTTTCCCACAAGGGCCGAGCGGAAAAGCAATTTTTTGGTCTTTTCATGAAAAATAATAAAATAATATAAAAATAATTATTTTATTTCTTTCTCACCATTGGGTTGCAGATGACGATGTTGCAGTGCAGTGACTAGGAAAAAATGTGACACATTAATGAAGCTCATTAATAGCTCGTATCATGCAATGTAATGATGCAATGAAGTAAGTATAATAGCAAAATTGTTTCATAAATGAAACTGCATAGCGACATCATTTTTTTATTAAACCAACACATAGGAGAATGGGAAATTAAACTGTGGGGATTCTATGACAAACTGCCAATAGTTTTTCTCTCTAATGAAGAATGATGAACGCCAATGAGACCTCATCGTCTTCGACTTCCCTAGAATAACGGAGCCGGAAGCGACACCGACATCTTGAAACCTCAAGGATGAATGATTCAGCATCAAATGAAAACGAGTTAGGGGGTTGTTTAATTTTTAAAATTTCTTCCACGTTCATGTTTCTTAAAAAAGATGAACAAAAATCAACCCATGAACAAATTAATCCTTGATTTGCGTGTTTATGTGGGAGGGTGAATTTTTTTGGGGATTTCTTTATTCGGGGATGAATTATCCTTGTTGATCGAACTAAAATCTATGAACCTTATTTGATTATAAACTTCTAACGTAGAGGGCCTAGGCCAACATGAACAAGGCTCGAGCCTCTACACCATGGGTGTTCTTCATGGCCAAACTCTCAAATTGACAGAAAGAAAAATTTGAGACCTTCATGATGAAGAGAGTGATCTCTGGGGGCCTTATACGTAGAAGACGCAAAGAACGGACCACTAGAGTGCGTCCGGTGGTCCGCCACCATGCCGAAGGTGGAGACATGTGGTGGCACCGACCCCATTCCAGATGGCGGGACCCAGGGCTACCGTCCGGGTGGAGCGGTGCACCCATTGGCCCGCCGAGGGGGTAGGAGGCTGCAACCGACTGTCTACAGTGACATCAGAAGATACAACGCGAGGCACTGCGTGGAGGGACGTCACGTGTCCGAGCCATCTATTGGCTAGTGAGCCACGGTTTGTCGACCACGGATGGAGGTGGCCCTGCTTTCAAAGGGACAGTAGGAGTCAGACACGATGCGACTGTTGCGTCCTGGTTGGACGACGCCCCACTGATCGAACCACATGGAAGGTCTTCGGTGAGCAAGCTAGAACAGACTAACACCGGTAGGACAGAACCGCACCCATTGGGCCAGACCCTTGCCGTAAGGTTAGACCCGCACCCTTCGGGTCGGGCTGGATGAGACCGGGTCACCGGTCAACTCGGTGTACTGGACCCTCGACCAACCCGGGCCTGGTTCAACAAGGCCCATTGGGTTTGACCCACTGGCCAGGCCAAACCCGACCGACCCCAACCCAAATCGGGCATGGTCGAGTCCATCTAATTAAACCATGTTACGTGGGACTCTAGGCTGATTTGGTTTGATCTGTCTGACCAGGTCAGACCAGGCCCATTCGCAACTGGTCCCTATTTATAAAAATGCTTGTATCTCTTAGATTAGAAGCCCGATTAACATGCCGTCAGTGGCATTGGGACCCTTACAATGGAGCAGTCGTTTTGATATAATCCAATTGAGTTTTGGAGGAATTTAGAGAACATCCGGGTTGGATCAGACTCGAATCCAATCTGGTCCTTTTTACTATCAGGACCCACCCCTATAGAAACTCTATATGAGTTGGGAATATATTAGTGTCTGACCCCATTCTATATTTAAATGGACATGGTTCAGTTACCATTTCAAATTTAATGATACAACCTAGAATGGTATCATAACCAACAGCTGACCTGATTTTCCACTAACCCAAGAGGCATTCATGATCCCTATAGTATAACAAAGATCCCCTTAGAAAAATATACAATTAATGTGGAATATTTTACCCCTACATTAGAGTAAATTAAAACTGATCTTTCTCTTAAAAACCAGACATGTCTCATTCATAAGTTGAACATCTAGGAAAATAGTAGATACACAAAAAATAAATTAACAGGAAACAGAAATCATATATGCAAAATAAAATCCCACTATTGACCAAAAATATTGTCTAACCAGACATGTACCATTCCTAAATCTCATTGGTCCTATTTTGGATTGGTATAACATACAATTTCTTATTTTATGTTTTCTTTTCAGTTGGAAATATCTTCTTTCACACACCTCTCCTACAACACGAACGCACCTCCGCCGCACGCTGAACGAAACCTTCACAGTGAGTTTTCTCCCCTTACTCATTGGTTTCCTCTTTTTCTTATATTATTACTGTTTGATACTGATGGTTATGTTGTGAATTGTATGGGCTAAATGCTACACTAAAAAATGTGGTCGTTGGTGGTCCTTGTTTGCGCACTAAATGAATTTCATGTTGGTTGGTTCTTGTTGAAAATTTGAATATAGAAGTTGGTAATTTACATATACTTGGCTAATGAATGAATTATCCAAGATGATAAAAAATCGTTGATAATTATGAATTAACAAGCAGAATTGAATAAGGGACGCTTTTTAAAATCTGAAATTGTGTTTATTTAGATTATATAGTGTTGTGATTGTGAGCACGATTTTTTTTATGGTGTTTTGGTTTTTGGGATGATTGGTATGACATTTGTTTTTCATGTTGTAGTTCTTCCACCATTGACTATGAATCCAAACCATACCCATTTCAATGGAACCACAAATTTTTTACTAGTGAAATTCCAATGAATCTTAGAAAACCACTTCACTAGAGGACTCTATGGGACACTTTATGGACACCCTAGTCAAATAACCATAACAACACTTATAATTAATCCTTCCACCCACAATCACTCTATATAAAATCATACCATCTATTATTTTAGTACCATAGTTCTTGACTTGAGACATTAAGTTTATAGAGAAACATTAAGAAACCGGTTTACAAAAATGCATATAGATCACATGTGGGATACTAAAACATTATAGTGAAAGGGATTCTCATAGCTACTTCCATTGATCAGGTGGTGAGGAAGATGGGTGTGATCTAATTTGGTCCTAAGTAATGCATGGAGAGGTAAGGGTATTGTTTACCATAACTAGTTCCATTGATTATAATTAGATGATGACCCTAGTTGAACATCTTTTGGTTATTTTTTTGTTAAATATTAATATTAATGAATCAAATAGGATGAATATGAATAAAGAATGGATGATTTTGTCACGACCCGCCCTCGGGGCTCGTGCCGTGACTACCCCAAGCCCGCCTTCCATAGGCCAGGGGCTGGCGACTAGCACCAAGGCGTAAAATCCCAGTAAAAAGGGAAGGCATTGCCTTAATAAAGTAAACAATCACCTCAGAGGAACAAGCGGAAGTAAAACAGTACACAAAACTAGAACAACTGTGCTGAAGTAAAGGGGCCGGAAATACAAGCCCAACTGTAAAGTAAAGTACAACTTGAAAGGGAAAACAGCAACTGAAAGGTAAAACCGCTGCACCGAGCTGCCCACTAGAAATCCCACCTGAAGGGTGGGTACAGATAGCTCCTCTGCTCCACGGGTCCCGCCGTCCGCTCCGTGCACGTCCCGCCCAGTGGTCCACCTCCGGGTACCGTCCCGCTCTGCAAGCCTCAGCTAAGGTCAACGCTGTCCGTCGTCTGCAACCAACACAACGTAGTGCGGGCAAAGCCCGTGCAGGGGTGAGCATAAGCTACTCAGTAGGGACCCCGAGACCCCTGAAGGTCTCTCAAATCCACAAAGGATAAACCACGAAGAAAAGTAACAATCACGAAGTAACAACTGACACTGCTTAGGTATATGCCCATACATATACCTAAGTCATCAATTTCCGTTCGGCTCCAACACCGAGCCCAAGAACAACCCAATCCACAAAGAAGAGTAAACAGTAAATCCACACAGATTATAACAAGTTTATGAAATCAACGGATAACAATTACCCAGGTATATGCCCATACATATACCTAAGTTATCAAGCGACCCATCTCAATCATGAGGAATCACAAAGATCAATGACTCAGCTCAAACCAGGATTTTCATTATCGAAACCGAAAAAGTTGAAGAGCCCCATCTCTGAAGTGTACAGTGGTCCTGTCACGACTCCGAGGTACTGCTCACTAACCTAAGACTGCTGAAGTACTCCTCCTGTCGAGTACCGCGGGTCTGCTGCCAACTACCGGGCGCTCCGTCCGCTGAGGGTCTGCTGCCAAATACCGGGCGCTCACCCAGATAGCCTACTGAGGTACTCCTCCTGTCGAGTACCGCGGGTTTGCCGCCAACTACCAGGCGCTCCGTCCGCCGTGGGTCTGCTGCCAACTACTGGGCGCTCCGTCCACTGGGCTAGTCGACTCACTCCAAGTCGAGTCGGTCAAGCAGTCGTCAGGTCTCAGTCATCTACACGGTCTCCGTACTCCGCACGCACGCCTCCACCGTCGCGGGTCTGTCGCTACAACCAAGCGCACACACTCCGTAGAGTATCGCGGGTCCGCCGCTACAACCAAGCGCTCCACCGCCAAGGGTCTGCTGCTGCATCCAAGCGCACCACCACTGTCAAGTACCACGGGTCCGCCGCTACACCCAAGCGCTCCACCGCCAAGGTAAACAGAAGATTCAGCTCACACAGGTTTGGTAGCACTGTTCCACATAGGATCGCTGAGTGCTGTAGTCGTCGTCATCGAATCCACACAGGATCTCTGTACTGTCGTCGTCGAAGTCACAGTAGCAGTCGTAGCAGCAGAACAGTCGCAGCCAGCACTAGGGTTCCCGCACACAGCTAGCTCGTTCGGAGGGTCCGCTCCACGAGCCGAGAGGCTGATACATCAACTGTCACAAATACCAGAGTTGATGTATCCAAAAGTTCCGTACCGTCAACAGGAACTCAACGCAACAGACGGCGCGTCGATCGGACGCCCGGTCTGAGAGTTATTGGCATTTTCGTCTCCGGGGCCCGGTTGGTTTCTAAGGCAAAACCAACCCGACCGTACTCCACCTGCGTCCAAACCTCGGGCGGAGTATGCCAAAATATCTGTCTCACTAAGAGGAACACAACGCGACTGACGGCGCGTCAATCGGACGTCCGTAGCTCAAGATATGAGCGTTTCCGCTCCGAAGGTCCGGTTGGTTTCGTGAACGAACCAACCCGACCGAACTCAAAGTAACCCGAAACCTTGATTGCGATATACCGAAACGACCGTCTCGATCCAAGGATCGCGTTGCCGCAGACGGTTCGTCATTCGGAGGTCCGACGCTCAAGTTATGGGCCAAAAACCAAATCTGGTTCGAAACGGGGGGGTCCGGGTCCGGGCCGACCCGGCCCGACCCCCCCCCCCCTGGGGCGGCGCGGTGGCGCGGCGGCGGCGGCGGCGGCGGGCCGCGGCGGCGGGCGCCTGGCGCCGCACGAGGGTGGCACGCGGGGGGCTCAGCCCCCGCTTCTTCAAGGTGGCGCGGCCTTTGAGCCGCGCCTAAGTAACAAAACGGCCCCCCTCACGTGGGGGGCCTGCTGGAGCGCAACCGGGGGGCCGGCTGCCCCCCTCCTTCAAGGAACCGCCCCCCCTCATTAAGGGGGGGGGGTTTGTTGAACCGGCCGGGGGATTTAATCCCCCGGTTTTATGTCATCCGGCCGGCCAGCTGGCCGGCCGGTTTTTACCAACGGGACCGGAAATTCCGGTCCCGCCTTCGACTTCCGACGCCGGCGGCCCGGCCGCCGGTCTTCACATCCCGCCGCGGCCCGGATCCGGCCGCGGTCTCCTCGTCCCGCCGCGGTCCGGAACCGGCCGCGGTGTTCGTCGTCCGGCGCGGTGCGACGGCACCGCGCCCCTTTCGCCGTGCCATGATTCTTTTCAACGCGGCGCGACGGCGTCGCGTTCTTGATGATTCTTCCTCGACGTAGCGCGACGGCGCCGCGTAAAATATTTGCACGATCATCTGCGTGGTGCGACGACACCACGCCACTTGCTTCCTCACGCAAGAATAATTAACATGAACAATGGAGGGGGGTTCGGCCGTGTTCATGCGGTCCGGCCCCCCTCACGTTAAATAAGTAACTCAACTTAAACATTCAAGCCTCAAGTTTGACATGCGAGATCCACGTTCAAGAAATGGAATAAATAAATAATGAATCAACAACCCCTACCTCGGGTTTAAGATTCGAAGATTCGTCTATGTTCCGCGGAAGACGGCGTCGCGGAGGTCGGGCGTCGCGGTCGTCGTTCGTCAAATCCGTTGACGAAGAGATATGCCCGAAGAGATACGTCGTTGGCGAATCTTCGTATGCCGACGAAGAAGGTCCGAGGAGGAAGCGGCGTTCCCTCTTGTTGACACCGAGGACGAAGAAGAGAGGCGTCGTTCTTCGTCGGAGTCTGGGCGTTCTTCGTTCTTCGTCAGAGCTTGAAGATGAAGAAGAAGCTCTCAAAAGCTCTCCAGGTGACAAACAAACAACCCATAATAAAATAAGATAACATCTTATTTTATTATTACAAAACACACAAGAATTTCAAAAGTTTGAAATTCAAAAAGGTTTAACTCCCATAATTAATTAAGTAACTTAAGCCATTAAATGAGGCGTTAAGGGAGTTGGGAGAATTTGAAAGGTTTAGGGGCTCGTGTGGGCCCCACCACACTTAATCCTCCCAAGGGAGGTTAAGTGGGTGTGGGTCCCACTCCCAACCTCCTTTGATAGGTTTTAACAAGTTAAAAATAAAATTGTTCTACACAATTTTATTTAACTCAAACTAAAAACCCCTAAAACTAACTTTCAACCCGCAACAAACGCAACTCCCGAAAAGGTCTCTTTAAGCGAATATCGGCGCTGCGAGTTCATCGGTGCCCTCGGATTTCAATTCCGAGCACCGGATCAAAAGTTAGGAATTCCCGCTCGTTCGTTCACTGAACGTACCCGAGCCAAACTTCGGAAATTAATTCCGGGCACTCCGGGCCTCGGAATCAGGTGCCGTCTGAAACCGCGCTCTTGTAAAATTCTAAAGAAAATTAAAAAAAAAAAATTCCCTTGAATTTTACGGGTCTTTACATTACTCCCACCTCAGGGCTTTACGTCCCCGTAAAGATACAACAAAAACTAGGGAAACAAATGAGGGTACTAAGCACGCATCTGAGCCTCCCGCTCTCATGTGCTCTCCTGGAGATTCCCGTGCTGCCATCTGATGCGCACAAGAGGAATCGATCGCCCACGCAGGACCCGCTCCTGTCGATCCTATATCTCTACCGGGACCTCCGTAAAAGTCGCCCCATCGTCAACGTCAAGCTCCCCATGGTCAATGATGTGCGTCGGGTCGTGCACGTATCTCCTCAGCTGGGATACGTGGAAGACGTCGTGCACCCGGTGCAACTGAGGTGGTAGAGCCAGGCGATAAGCCACCTCGCCAATCCTGCTGAGAATCTGGAAGGGTCCGATGAAGCGCGGAGATAACTTGCCGCCTCGGCCAAGTCTCCGAATACCACGTCGAGTTGAGACCCTCAAGAAGACGTGGTCGCCATCCTCGAACTCCAGTGGCCTCCGCCTCCTGTCAGCATATGACTTCTGCCGGCTCTGAGCTGTCCTCATCCGCTCCTGGATGACCTGGACCTTCTCCGTCGTGGCCTGGACCATCACAGGTCCCACAAGAGCTGCAAGATTTCTTCTTTGCCGAAAAGAGAAATCTGGTCTCATCCCCTGGATGAACCACATTCTTTGCCTAAAACAGTCAATCCTAACATGGATGATACTAATCCATACCAAGGATGACGTCGTAAGGCCTCGACGCTACTACTAAGAGATTCAACCGTTACTCTCGCCTCCAAGGGTTGAGTCACACTGTCGGCATCAGTGTGTGGTAACTGGGTCTCCTCCAGTAGATGTCTCACAAGTGAGGGTCAAGTCAACAGCCAAAACTGGAACCTCTTAGTAACATCACGAAAGAGGACAGGAACGAAAATATCACAAAGGTATGCGTCTTTTATTATTGCAGCTCATATTACAAGACGCTACACAAAAGCAACAAGGAACCAGAAGTACAAAGGATGTTATCCACTAGTTCTGCTCCTGTCCATCGGCTCCCAGAGCTCCATGATCGAAGGCGTCGGCTGCCTGAAGCTGAGCTCTCCCTTGCGGTCGGGGTGGACCTCCTGGTGGTGGTGGTGGAAGAGCCTCAAAGCGTCGCCCACCACCGGCTGCTCGTCCAGCTCCTCTGCCTCGTCCGCCTCCTCCCTGCGGACCGCCACGGTCGAACCTCTGCCTCTGCCTGGGAGGTTCTTCACTTAACTGCTGATCATCAGTATGGCAGGTCGGACAGTCACGAGCCATGTGACCAATCCCGCCACAGGAGTAACACTGCCCACTCTCGGCACGCCTGGCTCTGACTCCACCCCGGCTTCCCCGTACAACTGAGCCTGAGTCGTGCAGTCGGCCACCGGTAGGTCTGGTCTGCCTGGAACCCTGAGTCATCCGTCGGCTACCTGCTGCAGATGACTCTGCCACGTACCGCCCTGCGGTGAGTTGCTGTGCTGGTGTAGACTCAACAAGGAAACTCTCGATCAGAAGTGCCCGCTCCAGTACTCCTGTCTGAGTCGGTATGCTGAGGGAGATCAGCGATGCCCTGATCTCGTGTCTCAAACCCTGCTTGAAGGTCCGGGCCTGGAAGAAGGGGTCCCGTACCATGTCTGTCGAGTACCGAGAAAGGTCGGTGAACCTCGCCGCGTACTGAGCGACCGTCATGCTGCCCTGCCGCAGCTGTAGAAGCTCCTGGATACGCACCGCACGAAGGGTGGCTGGTACGAACTCTGAGCGGAAGATGCTCTCAAAGTCCGTCCAAAGTAGAGATGCCTCATCGTGCACCTGGAGCATCAAGCTCCACCATCGTCCTGCTGCTGCGTGTAGTAGGCTCGCAGCGAGGATCACCATGAGGTCTGCTGGTGTCCTCACTAGCCTAAGCACTCGAACTACTGCCTCCAGCCAGTCCTCTACTGCCTGGGGATCCGTCTCCCCGCGAAACCTGGGCGGTCGATGGCGCTGAAACTCATGCAGTGCGCTGAGGCGACGTGCATCGTCAGCGGCTGCTGCTGGAAGCATCGGGGGCTCGGCGGGTAAAGCTACCGCCGGTGCCACTACTGGAAAAGGGCCCTGCACCGAGGCCTCGTCGCTCGGTGGGCTGTCGTCTCGCTCGACTCTCGGAACCCTAGCTGGCTGCCGTCGTGGGGCCATCCTGAAAGGAGACAGGTGCGCCATGGTCAAACAGTATACCTGATGAGCTGACACAAAGAAATCACAAAGAAAACTTTGAAACACACACGCAATCAATGTTTTCGTGTATTAAGTCGGAAATCAGAAGTCAGGGTCCTGGTGTACGGATACGTCGGCCGCCGCACCAACACTGGACTCCCTAGACTGATAACCACACTCAATACGCTAAACATTATTGCTTCACATAGAAAAGATCAGAGTTTGCGGTAGAACCGAACTCCTCTGATACCAATTTGTCACGACCCGCCCTCGGGGCTCGTGCCGTGACTACCCCAAGCCCGCCTTCCATAGGCCAGGGGCTGGCGACTAGCACCAAGGCGTAAAATCCCAGTAAAAAGGGAAGGCATTGCCTTAATAAAGTAAACAAGCACCTCAGAGGAACAAGCGGAAGTAAAACAGTACACAAAACTAGAACAACTGTGCTGAAGTAAAGGGGCCGGAAATACAAGCCCAACTGTAAAGTAAAGTACAACTCGAAAGGGAAAACAGCAACTGAAAGGTAAAACCGCTGCACCGAGCTGCCCACTAGAAATCCCACCTGAAGGGTGGGTACAGATAGCTCCTCTGCTCCACGGGTCCCGCCGTCCGCTCCGTGCACGTCCCGCCCAGTGGTCCACCTCCGGGTACCGTCCCGCTCTGCAAGCCTCAGCTAAGGTCAACGCTGTCCGTCGTCTGCAACCAACACAACGTAGTGCGGGAAAAGCCCGTGCAGGGGTGAGCATAAGCTACTCAGTAGGGACCCCGAGACCCCTGAAGGTCTCTCAAATTCACAAAGGATAAACCACGAAGAAAGGTAACAATCACGAAGTAACAACTGACACTGCTTAGGTATATGCCCATACATATACCTAAGTCATCAATTTCCGTTCGGCTCCAACACCGAGCCCAAGAACAACCCAATCTACAAAGAAGAGTAAACAGTAAATCCACACAGATTATAACAAGTTTATGAAATCAACGGATAACAATTACCCAGGTATATGCCCATACATATACCTAAGTTATCAAGCGACCCATCTCAATCATGAGGAATCACAAAGATCAATGACTCAGCTCAAACCAGGATTTTCATTATCGAAACCGAAAAAGTTGAAGAGCCCCATCTCTGAAGTGTACAGTGGTCCTGTCACGACTCCGAGGTACTGCTCACTAACCTAAGACTGCTGAAGTACTCCTCCTGTCGAGTACCGCGGGTCTGCTGCCAACTACCGGGCGCTCCGTCCGCTGAGGGTCTGCTGCCAAATACCGGGCGCTCACCCAGATAGCCTACTGAGGTACTCCTCCTGTCGAGTACCGCGGGTTTGCCGCCAACTACCAGGCGCTCCGTCCGCCGTGGGTCTGCTGCCAACTACTGGGCGCTCCGTCCACTGGGCTAGTCGACTCACTCCAAGTCGAGTCGGTCAAGCAGTCGTCAGGTCTCAGTCATCTACACGGTCTCCGTACTCCGCACGCACGCCTCCACCGTCGCGGGTCTGTCGCTACAACCAAGCGCACACACTCCGTAGAGTATCGCGGGTCCGCCGCTAAAACCAAGCGCTCCACCGCCAAGGGTCTGCTGCTGCATCCAAGCGCACCACCACTGTCAAGTACCACGGGTCCGCCGCTACACCCAAGCGCTCCACCGCCAAGGTAAACAGAAGATTCAGCTCACACAGGTTTGGTAGCACTGTTCCACGTAGGATCGCTGAGTGCTGTAGTCGTCGTCGTCGAATCCACACAGGATCTCTGTACTGTCGTCGTCGAAGTCACAGTAGCAGTCGTAGCAGCAGAACAGTCGCAGCCAGCACTAGGGTTCCCGCACACAGCTAGCTCGTTCGGAGGGTCCGCTCCACGATCCGAGAGGCTGATACATCAACTGTCACAAAGACCAGAGTTGATGTATCCAAAAGTTCCGTATCGTCAACAGGAACTCAACGCAACAGACGGCGCGTCGATCGGACGCCCGGTCTGAGAGTTATTGGCATTTTCGTCTCCGGGCCCCGGTTGGTTTCTAAGGCAAAACCAACCCGACCATACTCCACCTGCGTCCAAACCTCGGGCGGAGTATGCCAAAAGATCCGTCTCACTAAGAGGAACACAACGCGACTGACGGCGCGTCAATCGGACGTCCGTAGCTCAAGATATGAGCGTTTCCGCTCCGAAGGTCCGGTTGGTTTCGTGAACGAACCAACCCGACCGAACTCAAAGTAACCCGAAACCTTGAGTGCGATATACCGAAACGACCGTCTCGATCCAAGGATCGCGTTGCCGCAGGCGGTTCGTCATTCGGAGGTCCGAGGCTCATGTTATGGGCAAAAAACCAAATCTGGTTCGAAACGGGGGGGTCCGGGTCCGGGCCGACCCGGCCCGACCCCCCCCCCCCCCCCTGGGGCGGCGTGGCGGCGCGGTGGCGCGGCGGCGGCGGCGGCGGCGGGCCGCGGCGGCGGGCGCCTGGCGCCGCACGAGGGTGGCACGCGGGGGGCTCAGCCCCCGCTTCTTCAAGGTGGCGCGGCCTTTGTGCCGCGCCTAAGTAACAAAACGGCCCCCCTCACGTGGGGGGCCTGCTGGAGCGCAACCGGGGGGGCCGGCTGCCCCCCTCCTTCAAGGAACCGCCCCCCCTCATTAAGGGGGGGGGGTTTGTTGAACCGGCCGTGGGATTTAATCCCCAGGTTTTATGTCATCCGGCCGGCCAGCTGGCCGGCCGATTTTTACCAACGGGACCGGAAATTCCGGTCCCGCCTTCGACTTTCGACGCCGGCGGCCCGGCCGCCGGTCTTCACATCCCGCCGCGGCCCGGATCCGGCCGCGGTCTCCTTGTCCCGCCGCGGCCCGGAACCGGCCGCGGTGTTCGTTGTCCGGCGCGGTGCGACGACACCGCGTCCCTTTCGCCGTGCCATGATTCTTTTCAACGCGGCGCGACGGCGTCGCGTTCTTGAAGATTCTTCCTCGACGTAGCGCGACGGCGCCGCGTAAAATATTTGCACGATCATCCGCGTGGTGCGACAGCACCACGCCACTTGCTTCCTCACGCAAGAATAATTAACATGAACGATGGAGGGGGGTTCGGCCGTGTTCATGCGGTCCGGCCCCCCTCACGTTAAATAAGTAACTCAACTTAAACATTCAAGCCTCAAGTTTGACATGCGAGATCCACGTTCAAGAAATGGAATAAATAAATAATGAATCAACAACCCCTACCTCGGGTTTAAGATTCGAAGATTCGTCTACGTTTCGCGGAAGACGACGTCACGGAGGTCGGGCGTCGCGGTCGTCGTTCGTCAAATCCGTTGACGAAGAGATATGCCCGAAGAGATACGTCCTTGGCGAATCTTCGTATGCCGACGAAGAAGGTCCGAGTAGGAAGCGGCGTTCCCTCTTGTTGACACCGAGGACGAAGAAGAGAGGCGTCGTTCTTCGTCGGAGTCTGGGCGTTCTTCGTTCTTCGTCAGAGCTTGAAGATGAAGAAGAAGCTCTCAAAAGCTCTCCAGGTGACAAACAAACAACCCATAATAAAATAAGATAACATCTTATTTTATTATTACAAAACACACAAGAATTTCAAAAGTTTGAAATTCAAAAAGGTTTAACTCCCATAATTAATTAAGTAACTTAAGCCATTAAATGAGGCGTTAAGGGAGTTGGGAGAATTTGAAAGGTTTAGGGGCTCGTGTGGGCCCCACCACACTTAATCCTCCCAAGGGAGGTTAAGTGGGTGTGGGTCCCACTCCCAACCTCCTTTGATAGGTTTTAACAAGTTAAAAATAAAATTGTTCTACACAATTTTATTTAACTCAAACTAAAAACCCCTAAAACTAACTTTCAACCCGCAACAAACGCAACTTCCGAAAAGGTCTCTTTAAGCGAATATCGGCGCTGCGAGTTCATCGGTGCCCTCGGATTTCAATTCCGAGCACCGGATCAAAAGTTAGGAATTCCCGCTCGTTCGTTCACTGAACGTACCCGAGCCAAACTTCAGAAATTAATTCCGGGCACTCCGGGCCTCGGAATCAGGTGCCGTCTGAAACCGCGCTCTTGTAAAATTCTAAAGAAAATTAAAAAAAAAATTTCCCTTGAATTTTACGGGTCTTTACAGATTTCCAATTAGTTGAAAAAATAGTATGAATATGCTGTGAAAGAGTTTGTCATGTTTAAAAAAGATCATGCATATGAACCTTCTCAAATCCTTTTTTCATGTTAAGCTGTTGTTATTCAAGACAAATTAGTCCAGAGGAGTTAGAAACACACTTGATCTATCATAGAATAGATCGATGTTATACATGTGGGAATAAACATGGGAAAAATGAATGTAGGTAGTGGCTAGGATAGAACTGCATTTATGGATCATTTGATATGATTACAAGTGTTAACAATAAATATGATTGTATAAAGGATTTGATTACATATGTTAATTATGATGAAGATAGTATTAAGGAAATGAAAAGTACAATTGAAGATGAACTTCATGATTGACCAATTTTTTTTGAGAAGTAAAAGAGTTGTGAAAAGATGCCATTGTATGTTGGTTCCACTAAATATACAACATTTTCAGTTGTATTGAAGCTATATAATTTGAAAGAAAGAAAATGGTGGAGTGATTCCAGTTTTATGGAACTACTTTCTCTCCTAAATGACATGCTCCTAGAAGATAATGAGATCCTACACTGAACATACGATGCCAAATGAATGATAAACTCGATGGGTATGATCTCTAAAAGAATACATGCATGCCCGAATGACTATATAATATTTTTCATGGACCAAAAATCACTTAAAAAATGCCTAAACTGTGATGCTTCTCGGTACAATAAAGATGAATCTAGTACTATGAAAGTTGTATGGTAATTTCCAATCATTCCAAGGTTTAGGCGCCTATATGGAAGTGAGAACACTGTAGGAAAATTGACATGGAATGTATATTCAAGAATTAAATATGGGAAACTACATCACCTGGTAGACTCTCCTCGGTGGAAGAGAATTGATCATGAGTATCCTAAATTTGGAAACGAGTTGAGAAAAATCTGTATTGTGTTATATACAGATGGAGTGAATCCTTTTGGTTTTCAAAGTTGTAGTCACAATACATGGCTGGTTATGTTGGTAAATTATAACTTACCACCGTGGTTATGCATGAAACAAAAATACATCATGTTATCTATGCTTATATCAGGACAAAAACAACCATGTAATTATATTGATGTTTATTTGGATCCATTGATATAGGATTTTAAATTAATGTGGGATTCAGGTGTTACGTTGTATGATGCTTACAACGATGAAGTTTTCACATTGAGAACCATGTTTTATGGGATGATAAATGAATTTACAACTTATGTAAATGTTTTAGGAAATAGAAATAAAGTAACTAAGGGTGTCCTTTTTGAGAACAAGGTACACAGTCAATTAGGTTGAAACATTCATAAAAAACCGTGTTTCTAGGACATCACATATTTCTACCCCGACGACATAAGTACCGATCTTGGACGACATCATTCTATGGATGTTTAGAAGAATGTACAACACCATCTCCACTTACAGGTGATCAATTGTTTGATAAAGTAAAATATGTGGACCCTACATTTGGTAAACCATTTTTGAAAAACCTTACAGAAACTGGTTGGAAAAAGAGATTAGTTTATTTTAGAATTTCATACTAGAATTTTCTGCATGTCAGACATTTTCTTGATGTTATGAATGTTGAAAAAAATGTATGTGATAGTGTCATCGACATGTTTCTAAATACACCCAGCAAAACAAAGGATGGAATTAAGGCTAGGTTGGAAATGGTTGAGATGGGAATACGAGAAAAGTCAGCACCAGTGAAAGGTAAAAAATGAGCATTTCTTCCTCCTACTAATTACACTCTTTCTAGGAAGGAGGGATATCAGTTTTGTAACTTCTTGAATGATATAAAGGTTCTATAGGGGTATTCAACAAATATTAAGAACATCGTGTCAATAAGCGATTTAATATTAAAGGGTCTGAAATCAAATGAATGCCATGTTTTGATGCAAGATCTAATTCATATAGCTTTACATTTCATTTTTCCCAAGAATTTCTGCCATACATTAACGAAGCTTTGTTTTTTTATTCAAAGGTATATGAAGAAAAGGTATAGACCCAGTGAAATTTCCAACTATAGAAAGAGAAATTGTTGTCATATTATGTGAATTGGAAAAGTTCTTCCCACCAAAATTATTTTATTTGATGGTTCATTTGGTGAGAGAGATTCTACAATGTGGTCTTGTACATTATAGATGGATGTACCCCATTGAACGGTATATGAATATTTTGAAAGGGTATGTCAAAAATCGAAGTTGGCCAAAGGGTTGTATTGAGGAGTGATATATTGTTGAGGAAGCCGTTGAATTCTATAATGAATACCTTTATGGTGTGGAAAGAATCAACCTGTCAAAATATCATCACACTGGGTGGCTTGAGGTTGAAGGAATTTCTGGAAGAGAGGTTATCACAAACAATATTACAGATCGGGAGCAAGCCCAGCTTTACATTTTTCATAACAATTTCGATGTTTACCCATATGTTCATACCCACAAATAAATTTTTAAGCATTTGAATCCATCTAGGTATGAATAATGGATATCAGATACACATAATCGAAAGTTTATAAGATGGTTTTGGGACCATATTTTTAATAAGTTAGATGAAAATCCAGACTCAATTTCAGAATGACTATGATGGATAGCCAGAGGACCAAGTGTGTATGTATTATCATACAATGCTTATGTAGTTAATGGTTATACATTTTATACTAATGAACATGATGAAGACAATAACATATAGAATGGTGGGGTTACACTTGTGGATAAAGCGATGCATGTTTCTGGTGATAAGGACCAAAATCCAATTTATGAGAATATGTTATAATTTGGCATCATCAAACAAATATGTGAGTTTGATTATACAAAATTCCATGTTTCGATTTTTCAATGCAATAGATTGATAATAGGAGTTCTATTAAAATACATGAATAGGGATTCGTGAAAGTTGATTTAAGTAAGTAAGAGGAGAAAGATGAACCATTTATAATGGAATCACATGAAGTACAAGTATTTTATATTCCTGATCCTGAAAACTGAAACTAGTCAATTATTATGATATTGAACAAAAAAACTGAAGGTTCAGATTAAAATTCAACAGAGGATGACCCTTTAATTGGGACATTGCAGTCATTTTGCAGTGGTCCCAATGTCGACAAAATTTTTTATGTCAGAGGAGACTATAATGAGGGGATTTACATAGTCGATAGAGGGGTCAAATCTCTTCATCCTTAAAAAAAGAGAGTTTAATAATCATGTTATTTTTTATTGTAATATAAATTGTGTTACCTTATGTTATTATCTATTTTATTCCGCCTTTATGTAATATAAATTAAATGTTAAACCACTATTATAGATAATGACTTCTACACCTACCGATGTGCCCAATACCAAGGCACAATAGGTCTCTCAACCTGAAACTGCTGGTACCAATGTAGAGGAACAATAGGTTTTTAAACCTATTATTGCCGGCCCCAGTGTTGAGGTACAAAAGGTTTCTCAACCTATTGCTGCTGGTCCCAGTGCCAATGCTAGCAGTCTGGATGAACATAACGATGATGCTGAAACTAAGGAAATGGTAGGCAATGAAACCCTAGCGGCACAAAAAGAAACAAGAGTATCATAGTTTGACAGTGTTAGAAAAAAGTTTTAAGGAAAAAGTAAAAGGCATCAAATTTGAGGTGGAATTGAATAAGCGAGGCCAACATGTTAACCCCAATAAAGACATGTTCAGTAGATACATTGGAATCATCACTCGACAACGCATACCGATTGATGTATAGTCGTGGCACCATGTTGTCACTAGAATTATGACAATAATGTGGGAAGAGATTACGATAACATTATGATATCATTTCTTTAATTTATTAAAATAAAATAAAATACTAAAATATTGACTTACTCTTCATCATCCCTTGTAGAGTGCATTTAAAGTAGATGCCTCACACAAGGAATATGTATTAAGAGTTACAGGAAGGATTCATAAAGGCTTCCACACAATTTTAATGAAATATCATCTTAAAGACGCTGAAGGTAAAATCAAGCCACACCCACCTCCTCTTTATGCACACTTGATATCCCAAGGAGCATGGGATTCATTTAGCAACCGTCGTGTGGAGCAGAATTTTTAGTTACATTGTGTCTGGTATTATGATGTTTGACGTTGCTTTTATTCATCACTTCGATTGACAGTTTTTTATTTATGAAACAACAATTGAGTTCTAAAAATAAGGAATGGGAAGAAAAACTAGAGTACCCCTTCCGTAAAGTAAGGATGGGGTATGCTTTAGTTGAGAAAAAATTTGTTTGTATTTTAAATCTACCGTAATACTTTTATGTGACATAAAAAAAAACCATAACCTTGTTCCTCTATTTATATGCAGATTGATGAATCGAAATTGAAATCCACTTCCATCCCACTCCATGTGATATGGAAGGAGGCTCGTGTAAATAATGAGGGGACACTAATAGATGAAAACATACAAAAAGTGTGGAAAACATGTGTAAGTATGACATAATATGATTTTTTTTTATTTAAATCACTATTACACAAAAATAATTACTTATTTTCCAATATTTTTTTTATCTAAAATAGTCACTAGAATCAACAACACCCACACCAGATGCAGACATACATACTGCGGCCTTGAAGTAGTTAGAACAATATGGCTGCGTCAGAGGTGCGGGTTTTGGGGTGACACCCCAAACATATTTTCATAATGAAATCAAGTGGAGGATCAAACTGAGGAAATTAAAAAATGGGAGAAACATTAGCCATGTTTCAAAAAGAATTAAAATACCAGAGAGAGATGATAGCAAGTTTAATGGGGGGAGGCAAAGAAAATAAGCAACTGAAGAACAAACTGTGCATGAAGATCCTACCCCACCCCAACATTTTTGAAGTGAGAAATTACCCTAAAAAATCTAACTTAACGGAGTTAATCAATGTTTTAATAATTTTTTCTTTTAAATTTGAATCACATAAGCACTAATACCATTCATATACTGATATTCTATAGGGTGAAAATTACTGTGATTTATATCTATCAACTCCCACCGATCGCCTTGTAGCGAGGGATACGATGATCATTATGAAGAATGGTATGCTATACAATAGATCACTTCCAATAGGTCATTTCAGAGTGTTTATTAACGTATCTCATGAGCCGAGCAAAGAGCTACCTATTCCAAAAGATGATGACGACATTCATATGGTCGAACAAGATGTTGGAACATTCATCGCATGGCCGTTAATTCTTGAAAAAAAAAACATGTAGACAAGGAGGTATTCATTTCCAATTTATTTTTCAATCTAAAACTTTAACATTTATATAAAAAAGTTCTGAACCGATGAATGTTATTAAAAAATGATAAAGGGAAGGGGTAGAAATGAAATATCGGCTCAAAACTATCTCAAGGATCAACCAACTGATCGAGACAATCTACTGAGAAAACCTTCACCCTGACTATTCTATATCCACATTTAATATCATTGTAGGCTCATGTGGATATAGAGTTGATATATGGAAATACTCACATATTTGATTTAAAAAAAAATATGTATAGAGGTGAAGAATCATATTATATTAGTGCTGACATTGTAGATGAAATTCTCAAGTATGAATGGCTAGTCGCCTCAGTTGTAAATGTATAAATGATGTTTATTTTCATGATTTGATTTTACAAAAGATGATATACTATGATAATCATGAATAAATACATATCATATTTTTTGTAGGTGTATATATGAAAAAAAATTAAGGGATTTTCCCATGAACAAAAAATTGGAATCGTTAGCCCTCACATCACCTCTTGAAAATAAAAAATAAATTCTGATAAAGAGGTTGAAATAATTTCATCCCTTCTCAAATTGTTTGAAAACAAAATTACTGATGAAAAAATCTTTTTAATACCAATGATGCAGGGTAAAACTCTACAATTTAATCATATCAACAATATTTTCGTTTATTTCATTACTTATTCCTTTTTGTGTTTTTAGGTAGCATTGGATGCTCATTGCGGTCCATTTGGATACTCTAAAGATTTATTTTTTGGATTAAATTCATGGATATCAAACAAAATGAACATTCATGATGGAGTTGGTCAATTTTTAAGACACTAGATCCAAAATTTTAAAACTAAAAATCTAGTAATATAATTTATATTTTCTTTTATTGAGGATTCTATTATGATAGCGTAGTGAATCAATATCATCTACTTCATGGAATGAATCCAGAGCCTAAGGACAAGAACTCCAACAAGATCTTCAACTGGACAAGTATCATGGTATATATTATAAGATTGTACTCTCAAAACACATATCAAAACAAATTACTTATTTTTATTGATGTTTCTGCAGTGTCTAAAACAAACAAAAAGAAAGGACTGTGGTTATTATGTTTGTAAATTTATGAAAGAGATCATATTTCATTAACAAACTAGAATCTATAAAGAGGTATTTTTTAAAATAATTACTAGTTCATTTAAAATATTTATTAATCCTTTGTGTATTTATATTTTTTCAGTAATACCATAACTGTCGCAAGAAATCATATTCACAAGATGATATAGATGCGTTTAGAAACGAATGGGTAGCATACCAGATAGAAGATTGTACAAAAATGGGATGAAGGTGAATTCCTACAACTTATGTTATCCTTATATGATCATTGATATCTCCCTTTTTTACACTTATTGAGCATCTATGATCACCCTTTCTTATGTTTCATATCCTTAGGTTATAAAGAACGGTTTTAGAAATGATTTTTATTTACAGTAAATAATAACTTAATGAGAGACATGGAGTGTTTCTTTATGTTTCCATGTTTCCAAAAACACTAGACCTAAACTATTATGCATGGAACATTTATATTCAATATTATAGTCATTTATTCTACTATTTATACTAATGTAGGATGTTGGAAGAATATTTGTTGTGCATCACTCACAAATTAATAAAAAAACTAAGTATTTTTATCTACAATTGGTTAAATATCGCTTTGCATAGAATCTAATCTAAACTTATGATCCGGAATCCCCATGATGCTCTCATCCCACACCATCTCTATGATATATTCATTCTGCCTTCACTTTTCCTTCTCTTCCTGCACCCATTTATAGGTAAATGGGTGCTGGAGGAGAAGTAAAAGTGAACACTGAAATACGATATCGTAGAGATGGTGTTGGATGAGAGCGTCATAGGGATGCCGATGCAGAAGTTCAGATCAGATGCTATGCTAATTGGTAGTTAACAAATAGTAGTGAAGTGTAAAAATAATCATTAGTTTTATTATTAGCTTATATATGGACCAAAGAAACCCTTTGGAAAGATATAAAGGTAATGTTATGATATAATATCTCTATTTTAATGAAAAATTATATAATGAAATTTTGATTTGATTTTGCATTATTCCTTATAGGGTTCATTTATTTTAGAATATTTATATCCATGTGACATGCCTTTGTAGGAAGAGAAATGACGTTGTGTATACTCAATCACAATGGTAATCTTGATGTTTTCATTGTAAAATCATTGTCCATAGAATTAATTCATTGTTTCATATTTATGTTTAATTTATTTCTCTTATGTAATGAATATTAATCTACTCATATGTGATATCAATGTATGAAATGTTTAGGTTATTATAGTTGGTATCAGAGTAACTGACATATTAAAAATCAATAAAATGAATTTAGTTGTTTTGATACTTTATTAAGATGATCCATAAGTCTTTTAAATTATGTAGTAATCAATTCCACCTAAATACGACAGACAATGCGACTGGTATAACTCAAAGTGTCTATTTTTATTTAAAATTGACATTATTTTTAGTAAAAAGAACAAGTGGCATACTAAAAACTGAGAAAATGCATTCTAATTGTTTTGATACTTTAGGGAAACGATCCATAAGTGATTTGTGACTTGTAGGAATCGATCACACTTCAATTAAATGCACAATGTGACTGGTATGACTCAAAGTGTCTCTTTTTATTTTAAATTGACAAACATTTTAGAAAAAAACACAAGTGACATACTGAAAAATGATCAAACACATTTGTATTGTTTTGATACTTTTGGAAAATTATCCATGAGTCATTGTCGACGTGTATAAATCAACCTCACCTCAATTCAATGCACGGTGTGGCCGGTATGGATAAAAGTGTCTTTTATTAGTTTAAAATTGACATTTTAGCTCATAATGTGTCACTCATTGAAAACCAAGAAAAACCAATCCAATTGTCTTTATAATTTAGGATAATGATTCATATGTTCTTTGTGACATGTATGAAGCAGTCTCATATAAAACCAAAGCACAATGTGACAAGTATGACTCAAAATACGTGTTTCCTGTTTGAAATGACATTTTAGTAAAAAAACACAATTAACATACTAGAAATTGAGAAAAAACATTCATATTGTTTTTATAATTTAGGACAATGATCCATAAGTCATTTGTGGCATATAGAAATTTAATTAAGCTCAATTCAATGCACAATGCGACTGGTATGACTCAAAGTGTCTCATTTTATTTAAAATAGACATTAATTTTAGAAAAAAACACAAGTAACATACTAAAAACTATGAAAAAATATTCAGATTGTTTTTATACTTTATTAAAACGATACATGAGTCATTTGTGATGTTTATAAATCATCTTCACCTCAATCCGATGCATGATGTGACCGATATGTCTAAAAGTGTCTATTATTAGTTTAAAATTAACATTTTAGCTCAAAATGTGTCACTCACTAAAAACCAAGAAAACCTACTCCAATTGTCTACATAAATTAGGATAAAGATTCATATGTTCTTTGTGATGTGTATGAAATAGTCTCATATCAAACCAACACATTATGTGACCTATATTACTTAAAATATGTGTTTCCAGTTTGAAATGACATTTTAGTAAAAAAACACAACTGACATTCTACAAACTGAGAAAACACATTTGTATTGTTTTTATACTTTATAAAAAAGATCCATATGTAATTTGTGACATATAGGAATTGATCTCACCTCAATTCAATGCACAATGCGATTGGTATGATTCAAAGTGTCTCTTTTTATTTAAAATTAAAATTAATTTTAGAAAAAAAAGAAGTGATATACTAAAAACCAAGAAAACGTATTTGGATTGTTTTGATACATTAGGAAAATGACCCATCAGTCATTTTTAACGTGTAGGAATCAACAACACCTCAATTCGACACATGGTGTGACCGGTATGGCTAAAATTTTCTATTATCAGTTTAAAATTTCCATTTTAGCTCAAAAATTATCACTCATTGAAAACCAAGAAAACCCACTCCAATTGTCTTTATAATTTAGGATAACAATTCATAAGTTCTTTGTGATGTATATAAAGCAGTCTCATATCAAACCAACAAATGATGTGACTGGTATGACTCAAAATGTGTGTTTCCTATTTGAAATGACATTTTAGTAAAAACACACAACTAACATACTACAAACTGAGAAAAAAATTCAGATTGTTTTGATACTTTAGGAGAATTATTCATAAGTCATTTTTGACATGTATAAATCCACCACAACTCAATTCAATGAAAAATGTGACTGGTATTACTCAAAGTGTCTCATTTGTTTTAAATTGACATTAATTTTAGAAAAAAACACAAGTGACATACTGAAAACCGAGCAAAAACATTCAAATTGTTTTGATACTTTAGGACAATGATCCATCATTCATTTGTGTCATGTAGGAATCAATGAAAACTAAATCCAACGAATGATGTGACTGATATAAATCCAAATGTATCATTTAAATTTGATATTAATTTTAGTAAAAGAACAAGTGACATAATTAAAATTGAGAATACCCATATAGATTGATTTATTATTTTAAAACAACAATCTATGAATCATTTGTGACGTGTAAGAATCAACCCCACCTCAATACGATGCATGGTGTGATCGGTATAACTCCAAATGTGTTTTTTTATTAAAAATTGAAATTTTATTAATGTATTCTTTCATATTAATGTTTAATTTATTTCATTATTGTATTACTAATATAAAATTTGTTTTATTATATAGGTGTAATTTTTTTATTGAGTTCAGATGATTTGTTCGGAAACTAATACCATGGATGACAATTTTTGTGTGGGGATCACAGATGCCAAAGGATGAAACATTAATGTTTTTAACTATTTGTTGGACAATTGCAATTGTGACCATATAAAACATTGTTTGAAATGTATATAGCAGTGTGTTTTTTTTTCATTCATGATGTTAAGTAAATTCATATATCATTGTTTACAAAACTCTCGTGTGCACTGTTTCATTCTTTTATTCTTTGTTTGTGTGCAGGTGTTGTTTTGTGCAGGTGTGTAGGTGCTCGGTGTGCTGTGAAATAAATAGCACATTACAGGAAACTAGTCCTTTATCGGCGCTATTTTGGGGGATAATAAAGACCCATTATATCAGCACTAATTAAGTGCTGATAAATTGGGCCTTTATCAGCACTCAAAATAGGGAGGATAAAGGGGACCCCCTTTATCTTCGACGTGATTACCATCGCTTTTATAGCACTATTAAAAGTGGTTTCTAGAGTTTTTAAAATCCTTATTTGTAGTAGTGATTTTTACTCTCATGTTTTATCTCTTAATAAAATGACATTTCACTCAATTACTCTCTCCTTGAATTTTCGATTTAATTGGAGTGACGATGTGATCACCACAACCCCTGATCTACCCTAGACCATTAATTAGATATCTCTAATTACCCTTAAATCAATTTCATGTAATATAGACAACTTTACTAGACTATATGTGTGATCCTATGAAGAAGAGAATATAAATTCAAATTTAAATAAAATAGAAATCTTCTAATGTAGAGATAAGAGAAATTAAACCAATGAAACATAAAATTCATTAACATGGTGATATGGGGAGTCTCCTTATATTAGTTAATAAGAAATTAGTGTGACATCAAGGGATTTATCAAAAAAATAAATTAAAGGAAGTGAAAAATAGTAGAAATGAATGATAGAAAAAAAGAGAGTGTGAGAAAGATCCTTTAACATAGTGAATAATGCTTTATTTTTAGAAGAATGATCATAGGATTGGGTGAGATTTGAAATTATTTAGATGAGAATCCTGAGAATATTTAAGTTCATTAGGAATGCTTCTTAATTTAAGAATCAATCAATGAGTTTTTGTTGGTTTCATGATTAGAAAGTATCTATAATCAAGGGTATACTTACCAAACTGATTCACACTCCTCCCATGATCAACCTCTATATAATATTGGATTTGAATTTATTTAGTTCTTCTAAGAATAGTGGATATAAAAATATACTTGAAGGAAGAAGAAAATGAACATATTGGACTTGGGAAATGTTATATATTCCTTGGAATTTAGTCCTATGTAGAATTAAGGCTCGATCTCAGTGTGTTAGATTTTGGGTATGCAAATAGAAATAATATTCATAATAATACATTACATAAAAGAATACTTCAATTAAAAATAGTGTTTTTTAAAGGTTATTAGTAGATGTTTTATATTTCAATATGAAGTTCAAGTTGTGTTAGAGATATTTTCAAGAGGTTCCTTGATGTTATATAGGATTCCAATTTGAGGTAGTTATAACTGCATTTTTATGGATTCACCCTGACACAAAATGTTTAAATTTTTCTAAATCTATGATCAGTGAGTTATGGTCAAGTGACATATGGATAATATTCAATCTACACAGGAAAAATAAACATAGTAGGAAATAATATTAACTTTTTTAGTGATTTTTAATTTAATTGGGTCGTATTGGGGAAACAGAGTGTCGTGGTGATGAAAAACACATTAAACAGAAAGAAAAATGGAGAACACAAGGAATTTATGTGGTTAAAAAATTGATGCCTACGTCCATGGGAGAAGGGGTCCAGATGTATATTTACACTATCTAGATAAAACATCAGAGGATTTTCATCATTACAATTAAAGGTATTATAACCCATAATGTAGATGGAGCTAAACTAGCATGGCCAAGGGTTGGTTTTTGGGTGGTTCATCAACCCTTGAAAAACATCTTCTGCCAGCTACTATCCATGATTTCTACTTCAACGGGGTGTTGTGTGTCAACTATATAGGTGAGTTGGTTGCTGAAAACTATTCATATGTTGATTTCTCCCCTTGTTTGAGAGTTACCCCCACAAATATCCCCCTGACGAGTAATTTGGGGTAGAAGCTAGACCTACAATCTCTTTGCAGGTATCCAACTTCTCTTTTGGAAAAACTTTTGTCATCATGTTTTCCCCATTATCACTGGTGTGGATTTTTTATCTTTCAACAATATTTCTTCCAACCAATTACGAATCTAGTGATATCACAGGTCAATGTATTTATACCTAGAATGAAATGTCCGGTTCTTGCTGAGATGAATAGAGCTCTGACTATCATAATAGAGAATATAATTCCCTTGACTCTGTCCCAGCTCTTGTAAAAACATCTTCATCCACAACATCTCCTTGCATCCCTCAGTGACCACAATATATTCTTCTTTTATGGTGGATAAAGAAACACACTTCTGATGTCGTGATTTCCATGAGACTGTTACCCCTATAAATGATATCTGGTACCCAGATATGGATTTCCTCATGTATAAATATCCATCCATATCTACAGCTGTATATCACTATAATACAATTTTATCAATTCCAAAACATAAAAAATGCCTAGATGTACCTCAAAGATACCTCAATATCCATTTTATCACTATCCAGTTCTCTTTTCCTGGATCTGATAAGAACCTACTCACAATTCCAATAGCATGAGAAATAATTGTTCTAGTGCACACTATGGAATACATAAGACTACCAAATGATGAATGATAAGGATCTTTTTCTATATTTTCTTAATCCTCTTCAGTTTATGGACTCCAAATTTTTGTGAGATTGAAATGAATCTTAAGTGGAGCGCTAACTGGTTTCTTTTTCCCCCTGTTGAATCTTTCAATAACCTTCTCAATGTACCACTCCTGAGATAGCCAAATCTTATGATTCCTCCTATCATAAGTAATCATTAAACCAAGAATTTGAGTAGAGACTCCCAAGTCCTTCATTTCAAAATACTTTTTCAATTCCTTCTTCAACCTGTTAATCTTGGTGGTATCTCTGCTAATAATTATCATATCATCAATATAAAGAAACAATAAAATGAAATCACCCTCGGAAAACTATTTGATAAAAACACAGTGATCAGCGGTCATCCTCATATACTCATTTTCTCCATGAATGAGTCAAATTTCTTATACCACTGCCTCAGTGCCTATTTCAAACCATATAAACATTTCATATGCTTACATACTAGTTTTCTATCCCATTCACATGAAATCCCTCTGGATACTCCATGTATATATCCTCCTCAAGATCACTAAGTAATAACGCTATCTTTACATTCAGGTGTTGAACTTCCTAGTTCAAACTAGTCACCCACCAAGAAAAAATCTGATAGAAGAGTTTTTAACCATAGGAGAAAAAATTTCATCAAATATAATACCATTATTTTAAACGAATCCCTTTACAACCATTCTGAATCTATAGTGCGGTTGTGAGCTCCCATCTTCTCCTTTAATTCTGTACACCCACTTGTTCTTGAGTGCATACTTTCAGTGTGGTAATTCTACTAAATAAAATGTACAGTTCTTGTTCAAGGATCTCATATCCTCTTGCATGGACTTCTTCGATTACATATTCTGATGACTCCTGATTGCATTATTATAACTGTCTATCTCTCCCCTATCAGTGAACATAACATAGTCATTTGGTGAGTATCTACAACTTAGTTTTCATTCTCTGGTGGATCTCCTCAATTGTGCTTTGGGGGGAATCTGTTCTATAATATCATATGATGAAGAGATATCAGCAGATGGAGACATATTACCTGGTAGTGATGTATCATTAGTGTCACGTATCTCTCTCGTGCCGGCTGGTACTGATGGTGGTGATAGTGGTTCTAGACTGACAGTAATTTATCCAAGCTACGACTTCTTTTCACTTTATGACTACTCAAAATCTTTAATCGTTTGATCCTTAAGAAACACCACATTTCTACTTCTGAAGATCCTCCTACTGATTGGATCCCAGAATTGGTATCCAAGCACTTCATGACCGTATCCCAAAAATATACATTCCTTTTTTTCTATCTACCTTTTCCCACTCATCTTTTGGGATGTGAACAAATTACCTACAGCCAAATACTCTCAAGTGTTTGTATGAAACATCTTTACCTATCCAGACACTTTCTAGAATGTTGTAGTTCAATGGAACTGATGGAGAAAGGTTGATAAGATCAACTGCAGTCATTATTGCCTCCCCCCAAAAGGTGTTTGGTAGCTTTTCATTTGAGAGCAGACATCTTACTCTCTCACAAATTTTTATGTTCATCCTCTCAGTAATATTTTAACACCCCAAACTTCCACGGTACGCTTCTCTTTGAATAATACAGTAGCGTGTGTTGTACACAACTTCGAGTTCTAACACACACCACGACCAATCAAAGTAGCCATTATGAATAGTAATATCCACTTTTTGAAATTTTATAAATTTTATCTCTCAAAATGGACTTCATTTTTGGATTCAGAATATCGAAATTAGCCTAGGGTGAAATTTTGGTACTTTTCAGATAACTTTCATATTTTGATGAATAGTGAAAATTACTAAAATCTAATTAAAAACAACTTTTTAAATCAAAATAATTAATAGTGATAAATTATGAATTTGAGTGGTTTTAAATTATATTTAGAATATATTTTTACCATTTAATAGAATGTTGTTCATTGGACATAATTTCACATTTAAACCGGACATAAACAAGTGTCAATCTTTTGATAGTTATTATCTCTAAAAAACACGCTTTTTGTTTTGACAACGAGAATTAATTTTAAATTAATTTCTGCCACTTCTGTGTTTTGAATTTGGAAAAATGGATTCCATATTTGGAATCAGGATTTCCAAATTGTGTAAATAGGTAACTTTTGTTTTTAGACATTTTGAATAATTACTTCGGTAAATATTTTATTTACCATGGTTAAAGGGTAAATTCAGAAAATAATGGTTAAAAAATAATATTATAATAATAATAAATTAATCTAAAACGTGTCCTAACCTTATTTGTTGATACATTTCCGACAATGGGAATCTTTGGGTCGATTTTGGGACCCCATGGAGCCACTTGTTGGTGATAAGGACAGTATATTAATTAAGTTAAAATAAATACAAAAAAGACATAAGTATATATCTTTTATGAAAACAATTTTTACACAGGGTTATATATTTTAAAATTTAGACTATAAATATTAATTATAAAGATAAAAAGATTTACTACATATTGGTATTTTATTTATAATTTTTAGACATTAAATAATGTAATTTATTTATGACACAATGATGATTCATTAATTACCGTATTAATGAAAGATTAAGATAATTGATATTATAAACACCCAAATAAATGTAATTTGAGGATTTTTATAAATTCCAATAATTTTCTAGGTTAATATGACATATTAATATTATTTATATAATTTTTTTTCGAAGTAATAATGCTGTTATGAATTTATTAAAAACAAAATACACAATAGTGTCAAAACTGACATAAAAGAGTTTTTAAAACAAATATTATATTATTAATTGATATTGAATTCCTAAAAATCTAAGGTTCGGCCAAGAGCCTTATATCATGATAGGTGTATCATTAATGGACCACTTGGGGGTCCTTTGGAGGTATATAGTATGTTTATTAGCTATATAATATAAAAATACAAAGTGACATGGTAAGTGTCAAACTAATTAACTAAGGGTTAAAACTAAAATATAAGGTTAATAAAGTGACCCAAACATATCTAAAAACTATTGGTTAAGTGGATTTCTACCCATTATCACCTTATACTTTGAATAATACACTTTTTATCCATTATAAACTGAATATTAATTTATTATAAATTAATAATTTATGTTTTTCCTAAAGAGACCCTCCTTCCCCTTATAAAAGGACACCACTTCTATCTAATTCCTCACAACTTTCAGGACTTTTGTCTCGTCCAAACTCTACCCAATTAAGCTCCCTAAATCCCACTACTCCTTCTAGAAGCCTCAAATTAGTCAGAAGGCACTTCAAGAGTCCTTTTTGGTTCAAACCAATGGGAGTTACCCAAATTAAAGGTAACGATTTCTCTTAGCTTCTTTTCTTTTATTTTACTTCTCCAACCACTAAAATCTTCTTATTATTTTATTTGGTAACAAAACCAGTATATTAAATATACTAGGACATTTTTATGAGAAGTATTCTAACTAAACTTACACACACCTCCATCTAATGGGTGAAGAACATAATGTTTCTGTGGATGGCAACCAAACGCCTCACGAAACGATGATTGTTCAATTATCTCCTACCGCCTCTCATGGTGGCCATTATGATGGAACTATAATTAAATATGATATTAATTATATTTATTTTATATATAAGCTTATTTAATTCCATTTTATAGCATACCATTATTCGTTTCATGTTGTATATATATACGATAATTTCATTTGAGGAAGTGCGGACTACCGCCCCCTCAAAGTGATATGACTCGTTTATAACATACATGGAACATATAAAGGATGGTATTAATGAACTTAAGTAACACATATAAGATATTATATTTTACTAGAATAATAATATACCTATGTATTATTTGGTTTTGATTCCTTTTAAAATGAAAAATGAAATGGAAGTAGCGTTCGTGCGTACGTACGGACTACCGTCACCATGAACGCAATGAGATTCATTCCCCATTGTATCCATTAAAGTATAATTATCATTTTATGATTAAAAATAATTTTTAAGGACTTTATATCATTCTGGATATGTATGATATACAACCTATCAATAAAAAAAATGTCTTATATAACAAAACATATAAAATAAAACGAGTAAGTTAACACCCGAAACGACGATAATACTAAGATATTATTAACAAAGAAATGTTAAAAGATCATATATGATATCATATTAATGTATATTATTCTTGTATAATTTAATAACAATAATTTAAACATTATAAATGATATTAACTACTCTCTACAAAGTAAAATTACAAGTTAAGGGGTTTTCATCTCACTCTTTATTTCCGTGAGATTCATGCCATATTGCCCTATTAACTTTTGTGTGGTGTATGTACTGATCATAATTGTATTATTTGTGTAATAAAATTTAATTTATGTGTATTTACATATTCATTGTATGATACCTCTTTCATGGGTTGTATGTTTCCTAAGTTACCAAATTGGGAAGGGTTTATTTCACAATCTCTTCATTATCCGAGGTTGTTTATACGTAATTATTTACTGGGACCTCTTTATCATCCACACCCATGTTTCTTAAAAATGTATTTCAAAACATTCTTAATATTTTACAAAATATGGTTTAAAGTCACTTATACCTTTTTTCAACTTTTTATTAGATGTTTATAAGGGAATCATTCCATCATTTTCCAAACAAGATCCTTTTTAATCTTTTCGACATAATTAAGGTAAGAATGTCTTTTTTTAACTTATACGGCGGATGCAGCTATTTTACGCCGTTATAAAATCTTAGAAACTTCCCTTACAATATTATAAGGATATTTTCAAAGTAAATGTTTTATTTTATAATTATGTGACTTTTAAATGATTTCAAAAAAAGATATATTTCTCTCAAATAGTTTTGATTTCATCTATGTCAACATCCTTTGATGGATTTTAAGCTTATTTGAAGTTGATTTATTGTGATAAAAAACTTCCATATTGTATTGAAGTTTTTGTGATGTGTTTGACTGTGGATGTGTTATTTTTATACCATTCATGGTTTATGGAGAAATTATTGACATTTCGTATGATAGTTTTAATATGAATGTTTATGTTATGTTTAAACCTGTTCATATGAGGGATGCATTGGACTTAATATGTGATGGGTGGATCCCAATATAGCTACTTGATGTATCGGTAGGTCTCATGAGACAAACTAGTGTCTTGGAACAAGGCCTTGACAAAATCTTATTTGTAGTCTTGGCATGAGGGCTTGGCTATGTGGTTATGATAGTCTGGCATTATGAATTCCATCATTATGAAAGTGGTTATTGATATTACATGTGATTATTCGACTAGTAGAATATCCATGTGAACAAGTAAATGGAATTATTTCATTTTATCTTTTCCATATTATGCCTAAGTTCAAGTTTAAAAGGCTTTTTTTAGTTATACATTGCCTTAAATGTTTATGCTTATTTATGAAAGTTTCCACTATATTGTTATCCTCACTGAGCATCTGAGCTCACCCCTTTCAATGTTTTATTTTTCCCAGGATGTGAAGAAGTTATTTATGAATGACCTGTAGGGATAATATGAGGGGATACGAAGACAGGATTTTTTAGTAGTAGTTTTCATTTTTATGATGTAATGTAAGACTTATGAATATATATAGTGTTTACAAGGATACTAAACCAATAGGTATTTCAAGATTTGACCTTTCTTGTGATCATTCCAATGATATGTAATAATGCACCGACTCTAGGTAACTGGGGTCGGGGCGTTACATTTGGTATCAGAGGAAGTTTAGTACAAACCTTGGAAGCTAGATTTAGATGAACATTGATTAAAGAACATAGACCTAAGATGTACTTTGAGGATTAGTATATAAGAACTTACTAGAATTTTGGTATTGTAGAGATTTTGTGAGTCTTCCGAGCAATACATCCCTGTCTGGATACGAGCAGGTAGAGGCGACTCTGGCATAGATATACCTAGGGGTAAAACCCAAAAACACCGCTTTGAGCTAGACTCGAACGGGAACTGGTGCACGACAACAAGCCTTGCTGCACTCTTGGTTACGACACTCCCGGGGGATATGCTTAGGATAACTCTCATTTTCTTTACAAACCATTATGAAGGGTTTATGAGTATATACTTCCTCAAAGAAAACATTTTTATGATTATGGATTATATCCATAAATAGTTCAATTTATGTTAAGTGTTTTATAAGTATGGAATTATGTATTTTTATTCATAAACTGATCTAGTTTATGCCATTGTTTAGAAATGGCGCCTAGTATAAGGAATGGAAACTCCATAAATACGCATGATCCAAAGAGTAAGAAAGATCATATCTTTCATAGTATTAAGCCAGAATTTAGAAGGGAAATAGTCTCCCACATATTATCATCATATGAAGAAATATTATCATGTGTTGAAATGATAAGTAAATAATTCTCAGAGTCCTATGGCTTTGAAGGGAAGCCAGAGAAGGAAAGGATGGTAGAGATAAGGACAGATTAAGGGAATAAGGTAAAGAAGGATTTTCCCATATGTGATAACTATAGAAATAATCACCTTGGAAAATACTTTAAGGGAATGAGAGTATGTTATATGTGTGGAGAAAAAGGACACCAAGTACGTGACTTCAAGGGTAAGAAAAAGGTTTCAAATGTACAATGCTTCGTCTGCAAGGAGTTTGGACACTACATGAACCAATGTCCCAGTCATCAGACTATACCTCAAATGATGCTATTGGATAATAATCAAGTTATGATACTACCACAGATGAAGAGGAATGACTAGTGTTATTATGTTTTTATTTTGTAATTATTTCATTGAAGTGTTGTATCAATGATGTACTGGAAATAAATAAGGATTGTAATGCAGTACTATTTCATTGAGAATTTGAGATTTTATGGTAATAATAAGAGTTACTCTACAGTGAGTTAAACTTTTTGGAAATTACATGGTTGAAGGAAAGATAAACCTTAATATGGTCCTAATATTGAGGTATAAATTTTGGAATAAGATATGGTTGATTTGGGTAAATTATATTGGATATTCTTGACTGCCTTGAAACTGATTAAATATTTATATATTCCATCATTGTTGGAGTTGACAACATATTTGGATAGAAGAAGTATATCTAGAATTCTATAAGGAATAAGGGAGCATGAATGTAATCAATAAGGTTTTATGGTAATTCAGGATGTTTCAGTGTTTTAAAAGAATACATGATGAAGGTATTCACATGCTATTATGGGGTAAAAAGGATCTACATTATGTTTACCTTTCATATAAATTTTGGACTGAGAGTTTACAGAAGTATTTTAGATAAGTATAAAGGTTGGAAGGGATTTAGTTTGAAAGGTTATTTTTGGATTTTTATAAAAGAACAACCCAGAGGTTGGGCGGCAACCCGTCGCGTCCGGCAAGGCCGCAAGACTTGAACCCACAACCGAAGGGCGACATGGGTGTATCACCTACCACTAGCCCATGTGATTTCCTAGATTGAATAATGTAGTTTTTTAAAGGGTTAGATATGTGAATTATAAATTCATTATTTTTGGAACCCTATACGATTAGGATAAATAGAATATATATATATATATATATTTTAAATCTTTTTGAGTAAAAGATGATTTTGTAATAGGAATTAGTTGAAGGATGAAACTCTACTTGTCAAGTATATATATATATATATATATCTTCTTATTTTACGGATAAATTAATTATTAAAATTTTTGGAAGGGATCTTAAAACCAAAAATATGTTATCCTAATACCTTACATTTTGTTGAACCGATGGTATTTTGAATCATCATAAATTGGTGGCTTTGAGGCCCACAATTTTACAATTGTTTGTGGTTGATGACCTCAATCACTCCCTATAAATATTTACGTTTTTCTTCCAATTACGTGTCTCTAATTTCCACCAATGTTCTCATAATCGAGATCATAATTTGGTGGTGACCCTTTCATTTCTCTCTTCTTCTTATTAAGACTAAATTTTATTAACCCAATTTCCGATGTGGGTTTTCCCACAAAGATACTTTCTATTTTCAACCTTTTATTTTCGAAGAACAATTTCAAATTGCGAGGATGCAATTTATTGAAGTAGGGGATAATGTAACACCCCAAGCTTCCACGGTACGCTTCTCTTTGAATAATATAGTAGCGTGTGTTGTAAGCAACTTCGAGTTCTAGCACCCACCACGACCAATCAAAGTAGCCGTTATGAATAGTAATATCCACCTTTGGAAATTTTATATATTTTATCACTCAAAATGGACTTCATTTTTGGATTCAAAATATCTAAATTATCCTAGGGTGAAATTTTGGTACTTTTCGGATAACTTTCATATTTTGATGAATAGTGAAAATTACTAAATTTTAATTAAAAACATCTTTTTTAATCGAAATAATTAATTGTGATAAATTATAAATTTGAGTGGTTTTAAGTTATATTTAGAATATATTTTTAAAATTTAATACAATTTTGGTCATTGGATATAATTTCACATTTAAACCGAATATAAACAAGTGTCAATCTTTTGATAGTTATTGTCTCTAAAAAACACGCTTTTTGTTTTGACAGTGGGATTTAATTTTAAATTAATTTCTGCCACTTATGTGTTTTGAATTTGGAAAAATGGATTCCAAATTTGGAATCATGATTTCCAAATTTTCTAAATAGGTAACTTTTATTTTTATACATTTTGAATAATTACTTCGGTAAATATTTTATTTACCATGGTTAAAGGGTAAATCCGGAAAATAAGGGTTAAAAAATAATAAGATAATAATAATAAATTACCTTAAAATGTGTCCTAACCTTATTGGTTGATACATGTCCGACCATGGATATCTTTGGGTCGATTTTGGGACCCTATGGAGCCACTTGTTGGTGATAAGGACACTTAATATTAATTAAGTTAAAATAAATACAAAAAAGACATAAGCATATATCTTTTATCAAAACAATTTTTACATGGGGTTTTATATGTTGAAATTTCTAATATAAGTATTCATTAGAAATATAAAAATATTTAATACATAATGGTATTATATATATATTTTTTAGATATTAAATAATGTAATTTATTTATGACACAATGATGATTCATTAATTACCGTATTAATGAAAGATTAAGATAATTGATATTAGAAACACCAAAATAAATGTAATTTGAGACTTTTTATAAATTACAATATTTTTCTAGGTTAATATGACATATTATTATTATTTATATAAATTGTTTTCTAATTAATAATGCTGTTATGAATTTATCAAAAACAAAATACCGAATAGTGTCAAAATTGACATAAAAGAGTTTTTAAAACAAATATTATATTATTAATTGATATTCAATTCCTAAAAATTTAAGGTTCGGCCTAGAGACTTATATCATGATAGGTGTATCATTAATGGACTACTTGGGGGTCGTTTTGAGGTATATAGTATGTTTATTAACTATATAATATAAAAATACAAAGTGACATGGTAAGTGTCAAACTAATTAATTAAGGGTTAAAAACTAAAATATAAGGTTAATAAAGTGACAATAACCTGTCCAAAACCTATTGGTTAAGTGTATTTCGACCCATACCCACCTTATAATTTGAATAATACACTTTTTATCCATTAGAAACCGAATATGAATTTATTATAAATTAATAATTTAAGTTTTTTCCTAAAGAGCCCCTCCCCCCCTTATAAAAGGACACCACTTCTAACCAATTCCTCACACCTTTCAAGCCTTTTGGATCATCAAAACTCTACCCAATTAATCTCCCTACATCCCTCTCCTACTCCTAGAAGCATCAACTTAGGAAGAAGGCACTTCAAGAGTCCTTTTTGGTTCAAACCAAAGAGAGTTACCCAAATTAAATGTAACGATTTCTCTTAGCTTCTTTTCTTTAATTTTACTTCTCCAACCACTAAACTCTTCTTATTATTTTCATTGGTAAAAAAAAACAGTATCCCAAATATACTAGGATATTTTTATGCGAAGTATTCAAACTACACTTACACACACCTCCATCTAATGGGTGAAAAACATAATGTTTCTGTGGATGACAACCAAATGCCTCCCAAAACGATGACTGTCCAATTCTCTCCTACCGCCTCTCATGGTGGATATTATGATGGAAGTATAATTAAATATTATATTAATTATATTTATTATATATATAATATTCTGTAATTCCATTTTATATCATACCATTATTCATTTCATGTTGTATATATATACGATAATTTCACTTGAGGAAGTGCGGACTACCGCCCCCTCAAAGTGATATGAATCGTTTATACCATACATGGAACATATAAAGGATGGTATTAATGAACTTAAGTAACAAATATAAGATATTATATTATACTGGAATAATAATATACCTATGTATTATTTGTTTTTGATTCCTTTTAAAATGAAAAATGAAATGGAAGTAGTGTTCGTGCGTACTTACGAACTACAGTCTCCACAAACGCGATGAGATTCATTCCCCATCGTATCCATTGAAGTAAAATGCTAATTTGATGATTAAAAATAATTTTTAAGGACTTGATATCATTATGGATATGTATGATATGCAACCTATCCATAACAAACATGTCTTATGTAACAAAACATATAAAATAAAACGAGTAAGTTAACACCCAAAACGACGATAATACTAAGATATTATTAACAAAGAAATGTTAGAAGATCATATATGATATCATATTAGTGTATATTATTCTTTTATAATTTAATAAAAATCATTTAACCATTATATAGGAGATTATCCTACCCTCTACAAAGAAAAAGTACAAGGTAAAGGGTTTTCATCTCACTCCTTATTTCCGTGAGATTCATGCCATATTGCCACTATTAACTTTTGTGTGGTGTATGTATTGCCCATAATTGTATTATTTGTGTAATTCACTTTAATTTATGTGTATTTACATATTCATTGTATGATACCTCTTTCATGAGTTGTATGTTTCATAAGTTACCAAATTGGTAGGGTTTATTTCACAATCTCTTCATTATCCGAGGTTGTTTATACGTAATTATTTACTGGGACCTCTTTATCATCCACACCCATGTTTCTTAAAAATGTATTTCAAAACATTATTACTATTTTACAGAATATGGTTTAAAGTCATTTATACCCCTGTTTGAATTTTTATTATAAGTTTATAAAGGAATATTTCCGTCATTTTCCAAACAAGGTCCTTTTTAACCTTTTCGCTGAATTAAGGTAAGAATGTCTTTTTTTAACTTATACGGAATATGCGGCTATTTTACACCGTTATAAAATCTTCGAAGCTTCCCTTACAAGCTTATAAGGATATTTTCAAAGTAAATGTTTTATTTTATAATTATGTTACTTTTAAATGATTTCAAAAAAAGAGATATTTCTCTCAAATAGTTTTGATTTCATCTATGTCAACATCCTTTGATGGATTTTAAGCTTATTTGAAGTTGATTTATTATGATACAAAACTTCCATATTGTATTGAAGTTTTTTTGATGTGTTTGACCGTGGATGTGTTATTTTTATACCATTCATGGTTTATGGAGAAAGAATTGACATTTCGTATGCTAGTTTTAATATGAATGTTTATGTTATGTTTAAACCTGTTCATATGAGGAATGCATTTGACTTAATATGTGACGAGTGGAGCCCGTTATAGCTCCTCAATGCATTGGTAGGTCTCATGAGACAAACTAGTTTCTTGGCATAAGGCCTTGAAAAAATCTTATTTGCAGTATTGGCATGAGGCCTTGGCTATGTGGTTATGATATTCTGAAATTATGCATTCCATCATTATGAAAGTGGTTATTGATATTGCATGTGATTATTCGACTAGTAGAATATCCATTTAAACAAGTAAATGGCATTATTTCATTTTATCTTTTCCATATTATGCCGAAGTTCAAGTTTAAAAGGCTTTTGTTTTAGTTATACATTTCCTTAAATGATTGTGCTTATTTATAAAAGTTATACTATATTGTTATCCTTACTAAGTATCTGAGCTCACCCCTTTCAATGTTTTATTTTTCCCAGGATGTGAAGAAGTTATTTATGAATGACCTGTAGGGATAATATGAGGGGATATGAAGACAAGATGTTGTTGTAGTAGTATTCATTTTTATGATGTAATGTAAGACTTATGAATATATCTAGTGTTTCCAAGGCTTCTAAACAAATCGGTCTTTCGAGATTTGATATTTCTTGTGATCATGCCAATGATATGTAATAATGCACTGACTCTAGGTAACTGGGGTCGGGGCATTACAAAGATCATTATGCTGAGGCCTCTTTGGTTTTGTTTTTTCCATCCTGATTCTGAAAATCTTAAATTACTCCTCAAATGGACCATGATACTCTCTTCCATTATCTTCTCTCACACACTTTAACCTCCTTCCTATTTCTCTTTCCACCTTTACATGAAACTTCTTGAAAACATCCTGCACATGATCTTTAGTTTTCAAAGAAATGGCCTAGACTTTTCTAGAATGATCATCTATGAAGGTAACAAAAGAAATAGAACCTCCCATTGTCTTATTGATAATCATATAGAGATCAATTTGAATCAAATATAATACATTTTTTTTCTAGATGGTATATAACCACAAAATGATAATCTATGTTGTTTTCCCATGATGAAATCAACAAAAGTATCCAAATGTGTAAATTATTTTTTTGGAAAGAGATCTTTCCTGGAGAGAATTCTGATTCTTCTCTCACACATGTGACCCAGCCTCCTATGCCAAACTTCTGCAGGAATATTTTTTCTTACTGCATTTACTTATCCTCCACACAATCTTTCTTCTGTGAGATAAATATAGGTATCTTTCTTTCCTTTAGAAATTACCATGTTACCTTTGGTAAGCTTCCATTTCCCATGAGCAAAAAAACAAGAATATCCCTCATCATCAAGAATTCTAGTGGATATTAGATCTAGGATAATATCAAGAACATGCCTCACATCCTTCAAAAATAACTTTTATCCAACATTAGTTTCTAGAAAAATATTACCAATACCAATAATTTTAGATGCACCATCATTTCACATCTTCACATGTCCGAAACTCCCTGAATGGTATGATGAGAAGAAATCTCTTCTAGTAGTGACATGGTAAGAGGTGCCAGAATTGATCACCCATGTCGAGTCTTGGCTTGCAAGACTGTCTTGATTGTCTTCTTGAACAATAACGATTTCTTCATTGAAAACTGCAATATCGTTATTTTAGGTCTTACCTTACTGATTCTTCTGCTCTACCTTTATCCTTCTACACTCTCATATGAAGTGTCCGGGCTTTCCATAGTGGTGGTACTTTATGTCATATCTTGATCAATATTTTTATCACTTATTCCTTTTAATACTTTGGTCACGAGGTTCTCTTCCTCTGCTTCTTCCCTACCATTTCTTCTTCCCTTGTCTTTTAGTGACAAGAGGATTTTATTCAAATGTATGTCCCTCATATTTTCTTATAGACTCTTCATTCAACATTATTTCTTTCACCATATCCATGGTGAGAGTTCCATATCAAGTAGAATTCCTAACCGACACAACTAATGTGTCCCACTTCTTTGGTAAATAACTCAACATCAACAGTGCATGCAACTCATCATAAATCTTCATTTTCATAGAATTTAGCTGATCAAAAGTACCTTAGAGCCTGCTCATGTGCTCTGATACATTATTACCATATTTTTATTTCAATTTGAAAAGATGAAGTATCATGTTTTATTTGTTTTATGTGGTTTTCCTCACATACATCTTTTCCAATTTTCTCCAAAGAACACAGGCACCGTGTTCATTGGAATTTTTTTGAAAGATTCTCTTGTCGATCCACTATCTGATTTGGGCTGTGCACTTATTTTTGAGTATTACCCACTCCCCATCCACTGGCAGGGTACTGGATGATGTATTCTCATCAGTTTTACTGGTAGTTTATGTTTCTTCCTCTTTCACTACAACAGGCTTAGGGGTTTCCACTATAGGCTTCCACAAATCTTTCATATACAAAGGTCCTCCATTTTCAGTTTCCAACTGGAATAATTAAATGCAATGAGTTTAATCATATTACCAGTATTTTATTCCATTTATGGAGTGCTAATTTAGAAAATATAACTATACAAATGTGTTTGGAATGGTCGAAATACCTAGAATCGACTCTTGGATCGCTGAAAATGGGCTATGATTGGTCGATTTATGGCCAAAACAGTTTCAACAGTCTGGATTGACCGCTGATTTGGCACTAAGGTGGGTGCTAGAACAGTGGCCAGAAAAGTCACCAGAATGTCGCCATCAATGTGAACAGTGATGACTTCTTTGGCATGGGGGTATTGTAGCACCCACAGTTTGACCAAAATTTGACCGATTTTATCTCCTTCATTTCAACTATGTTTTTGACGCCGCTTGCACCGTCAGAATCGTCTCTCCATGCTCTTCACAGATTTGGGATCTAATTTTTTTTACAAGAAAATTAAAATTTCTAGTATCCAAAAAATTTCACTACTGCACCGTCATTTCACTCGTAGACACTTTAATAGAACTTTTTTGGGGTAGCAGAGTGTCGTGGTGATGAAAAACACATAAAACAGAAACAGAAATTAAGAACACAAGGAATTTACGTGGTTTGAAAATTGATGCCTATGTCCATGGGAGAAGGGGGATAGATGTATATTTCCACTCTCCGGATGAAATGTAAGAGTATTTACATCATTACAATTAAAGGTATTTGAACCTATTTTATAGATGGAGCAAAACCAGCATGCTTATTGGTTCATTTTTGGGTGGTTCATCAATCCTTGAAAAACTTCTACCACTGACTGCTATCCATGATTTCTTCTTCAACAGGGTGTTGCGTGTCAACTATAAAGGTGATTTGTTTTTCAAAAACTATTCATCCTTTTATTTCTCTCCTTGAATGGGAGTGTCCCCCACAGGTCAATATTCTTGGGACTTCTTCATCGAGAAAAGCTTAGATAATTATTTTTCATCCATTAGATGGCATGATATTTCTCCAAATAATTACTCAGTGTATTCTCCTTCTCTGGTCAATCATGAATCTTAGTACTGTGGGCATGGATCTGACTCAAGGCATCAACCTTGTCTTTTTCAGGTTTGGATCCTTCAACTAGTAGTGTGCATCTGGTTGTCTTCTATAGAAGGGTAGATCAATTAGGATAGGTGGTTTTCCTCATCTCCAAATAGAGGGAGTTTGGTCATTCATGGTGGCCATCTTCATCGGAAAAAAATAACTCATCCACTTACAAAATGGCGATGCATATTCTATAGTGGAATACATTACTTTAGATCTATATTGATATGTTTTAAAGTGGAATCATGCTCGATTTGAAATCATCAACTGGGTGGCGTGAATATATTCTTTGTTCAACCATGGATCATAGAATCTTTTTTCAGGGAATCATCGATAAGTATACGGTGAAACTCGTTATATTTGGTGGAGTTCAGTTCTATCGATGGTGCATCTAGATCTAGCGGGGTAGTGCTCAGGTAGGGTGAAATATCATCGTGATTATCTTTATTTCTATAATGGTGTTTCCAAATCCATCTTCTTCAACTGACGATGATTGTTTGAAGGTGGGGGAGAGGTTTGGTGCATAGGGGTGGTATAATCAATTTCCATTTGACCATGAGGGAGAATAGGTGTGGTGGGTTTCTAGAGTATACTAAAAGGAGTAGTTAAAGATGGGGATGAATTTCAAGGCAGGTTTAAGTGGCTGTGGGGGAGACACATGGTCGGTATGGATACAATCAGTAGAGAGGGGGTTCATGATTGGTATATTGACCACGAGGTTACTTCCAGTTCATGAATTTGTATTTTTTTTTCAATTCAAAAACAAAAAAATTACCATTTGAAAATCACACTCTAATCAAAATAAATAATAAAAAATCACAATTAATTTTCAAAACAATTTAATTTATATATTTACATTTAATTCAAAAAAAAATCAATAAAACTAAAAAAATTAATCTATTAAATAATTTTAATTCCAAATTGAAATTGAAAAATTTTATTTCAATTCTCAAAGTTGATATATTGATAAAATATTAACCTAAAAAATGGATATATCAATAAATCCATATTTAAATCCATTATTCAATAAATTCCATAATTTCAAAAATTACTAAAATTAAATGAATTACCCAGTATTTGTATTAAGGATGAGGTTATTATTATTAAAAATAAATTAGTATTTTTAAAAAAATTGTTTTCGCATATGTATCTTGTGGGGTGGCTATTCATATGAACCCTTTTTATCTTCTTTCTCTATGGGTTTAGCTTTAAACTATAAAGGGTGAGGATTGTCTAAAATTAATTTTTACAATCCATTTATATTTTTATGAAGACTATGTTTCTTGGAGGAGGACTAGTGTAGGTTTAGGGGATTTTTAGAAATTCAATCTACTTGCATGAGAAGTTCACAATGTGAATTTTAGATGATGACGTGAGTGAGTAGTTCACGACCTAAATAGAAATTCACAACCAATGAAGGGTGGTTACAGGGTGTGACTTGGGACATGAATCATGGGTACATGAAATTAATGGGTGGAGGAATATATTTGATAGATTTTTACCTGAGAACTTATGAATTGAGTATAATGTTCGTGACATGAATTGATCCAAGTTTATTGGATTGAAGAGATTTATTTTTCCAAGAGTCTTAAGACACAATCCATTCATGATGTAAATGGAATTTTTACACTATGAATATATTTATAGAATTTTTCCTATAAATATATTCACACCATTGGTTATTATGAAATACCATTGAATTCTCCCAAACCCTAAGTGACCATAATAGCTTTCTCATGGCGTTTTGAATCCCTTTGAAAGGGTGTTTATCATTGGGTTACTGAATTTTATTTTTTGAGATCTAAGGTTAGTTTTACCATTTCTCTTGTGGTTTCTTTTCTAATTATTATTGTTTCCCATTTTTCTATCTTTCCATGATATATCAGTTGATCTCCTTTTTTATCTTGGGGTTCCTTCATTTTTTGTGGTATAGTGTCCTTGAAGGGCTACAATTTCTATATGGGAGAGGTGATTGGATATAAACATTGTTTTTCTATTCCAATTTAAGTAATTTTCAAATACTTTAGGTAAGGGAATTGTTGCTTCTCCTTATTTTTATAGAAAATAATAATGCTATTGTGTTTTAGCTATTTGGGTGAAAGTGGAGTTAACCATAATAATGGTTAAACATCATTAATGAAAGAAATGGTTTATGTATTTTATAAATCACATGTTTTACACTTTGATAAAATTTTCCTCTTATTTTTATAGATAATTTTATGTCTAAATTTATTATTTTAATATGTTTGTGTGCTTAGGTTTAGCATGTTTATATGATGAATATAGTTACACAATATATGGTCGGTATTATTATTTTTTGATAGAAATGAAAGTAATTTTTAATTTATATATAATTATTTTATTCTTCCATATGATAATTTAATTGGATAAATAAACTGAATATAAATGTTCTTATTGTTAATGCATGTTAAATAAAATGCTCATCCTTAATGTTTAATGAAACTTGAAGTTATGCTTGAAAGAATGTTTAAATAATAAATAACTTGTGGTAGAAAATACATTATGTTACCCATATTTTTTCCTATGATAAATGAATTGTTTGATACAAGATGGTAATAAAAATAATTTTATGATAAAGATAATTGTTTGTGGCCGAACAAGATTGTTTTCATGCAAAGGCAAGATAACTAGTTTTTAGGGACCAGATGCCATGATGGCTATATCTATTTTTTTTGTTTCCTTTTATCTTTCCTATAGATGCGAGCCTTGGTATGTGGTGATATGTGAGACTAGGATTTCTAATGGTTGGTGAGATATGGTTAGGAGGGCTTAGGTTTATAGAATTAGTTGACATATATGATGATGAGATGTGTAGTGATATTAATGATGGTTTCAGAAATAACACCTGGACTAATGGAACAAATTGAAGTTGGGATTTACCATTACTATTTTGAATATTGAGATTTTTTCTTGATAATAAATATTCTTTAGGGCCAGATGACTGGGTTTTTTGTTTATGCATTCCTTTCCCCACTATCTGAGGTAGCTAGTTCTGCTTGGATATGAATCTCTTTTATGGTAGATTTGGATGTTTCCTAAAGTAACTATAATTATGGAATGATAAATAAAATTAAATATTTTAACCCATGAATTTGATAGATTGTTGTAATGAATTAATGATAATCTTGAGAAATATTAGGATCTATTTGTTTATTCCTGGAATGCATGTTAATAATTTAGAGACACTGTTAAAGAAATGACAAAGTAATGTTTATTTTTTAATAAGATTAATTAATGTAATATGAAATTTTTAATGGGAAGAAAGAAATAAATTATGTCTTCTTGAATGTTTGTGTGATTATTGGATACCTAGTCCTTAGTAGTGGAAAATAGGTGTCTGAGAGATGATAATTCTAGTTGAACCTAACATTAAGTGAATTCCCATAGTGTGGTTGTGAGATATATTATATCCTAATTTTTATATTATTTCATATGTTATCCCACCCATGTCGGTAGGGATACTGACACCCATTGGACTCGTGGAGGGTGTTTTCCCCAATATCCAGGTTAGAAATGAATAGATAGTGGAAGTCCCCCTCTTTCCCCATTCTCTACTCATCATATTATTATCTTATGTTTTCCCATAGGTTACATTTCCCATATATGTGTGTAGAGGTATGTAATGGATCATTCTTATTTCACACACAAAAATATCAAGATATAATATCCTATGCATAATTATATATATTTTGTGTATGGGTTGTGATGGATTGAGGTATAATACAAGACATACATACCGTGTTGGCTCTCGAAAACTAGTCAATTGCAATATTAATATGTGGAATGGGATGAAGTGATGATGTGATATATAGATTTCATTGTATGTGATGATATGATATGTTGTATGTGATGCACGAGATGATACATAACGCAAGTTTCTTTGGGTAGTTTTACTTTTAGAGAGAGATGGGTCGAGACATATAACATTGAGAAAGAACAAAAAACCAGTAGGGAAGTAATAGAAGGGTAACTTATTGTGATAGTATGTTATATGATCTCATATATGTGATACTTTCTAGGAGATATCCACAATGAGGCAAGGATTGGAGTACACCTATTTAAGTGATGAGTTAACATCACTTTTCTATTAACTACCCTTTAGTATTCTTTATTTATATTTCACATGAAAGGATATAGGGAGGATCTTACTATGTTTACATGTTATGCTCACCCTATATATATATAAACTATTTTTAGGTCTATTAGAGGTAGTTGGTGATTGAGATAGAAATTAAAATTTAATAGATTTTTTAGGTTCTATTTGGGTTTTCATGGTTACTACTGAGGATTTTCTTTCAGTAATTGAACATTCCTTTTTTATAGTAGTTTCTATTTTATGACATTACTTGCATATATTTTAGAGCTTTTACATTTATCCTGAATAGGTTTTGTTGTATTTTTTTTAACTTATCTCTATTTACTCATGTTTTTTAGAGGTTAATACCTACCATATATATATATATATATGACATACCCTCAGTTATAATCACCCACCCATGGCCTATTCTATGTGGGATTTGGCAACCATTTTCTCCCCTCTCTCATTGAAAACCATAGAGGGGTAACATTTGTTGAAAGGGGCCATGATATTAAATGAATTCGAGACATCACAAAAAATTATAAACCATCCCTAATAATGAATTTAATTACCCATTAATGATTAACTTTGGAATAATAATGAATATGGGCACCACTATTATGAAAAATTCATATAGAAAATTACTATTTATGGATTGTCTAAATGAAAATAGATATGAGTAAGGTTCTAAATTAAGTGATTATGATATCTATGTGTTTGATACGATAGGTAAATGTTAATTTGTGGAATTATGGACAATATATATGTGTTTTCTACTCAAATTCATCCATTTGTGACATGTTTTGTACTATATAACAAATATTTGTTAAGTGGTGTATATAATACCTATTTTAGATTTTATATCATGAAAAATCATTATTATTGGTATTTAAAGATCAATTTTAATCCATCTATTTCAAGAGGATTTGTTTTGAATTACCACCCATGCCATAGGTTGGGTTTCTCTGTCTCAATTTTAATTCTTTGTGACTCATGTTATATTCATGACCTATTTAATTTTGTGAGGTGCATGAATTTCCATGGAAGAATTTTTACCATATTACTCATGATATTTAAGTGATTTAAATTTCTATATTTTTACCCCTCCTTTATATTATTTTTATTTAAGTTTTGATAAAACTATTGTAAATCTAAATCATCCCCATAGTAGAGAAACCATACTAAGTTTTGGTAAAGTAAAAGTGTCTGTTGTTTGTAAGAAAATAAATCCATGTATTGGTTCTAGAAATTTGATCTGGTTGTGGATAAAATGAAACTAGGGCGAATCAACCTAAAAAGGGTTGATTTCTCATTGACTCGATCCTTACTCTGATACATGATAGGTGCACCTAATACTTCACACTTAGATAGAAACTCTTGAGGGATATGATTTGGGATATTCACATTGTCTTTATGAACCATGTTGAAGGTTTTTTCCTACATTTGACTTGGTATCATAACAATGAAAACCATTAAACCAAATTACTATCTTCCATGGACAATCCAACACATTAAAATTTCCCTTACATATATATTTCTCTGATAATGGTATATCCTATTACTTTGATGATACCCAAAAATATTAGTGTTGATTAAGGAATGTTCTCCTAGACAACCACAGTATTCCATTTAATGGGGAAGTAATTGTTTTCAATATTTTTCATTATATACATTATTTTTTTTATTCAGTTATAGGTTCCTTAGGTAATGGTATGAAATGTTTTATTGACTCTTATTGTGAATTAATTGGACTTAATCAGGTGGTATATTGGCCCATTTATGATATAGACCCTTGATTCATGGAAATGTCTCATGAGATACCATAGATTGGGTCTGGGTGTATACCTCTACCCATAACAATATATTTTCTTGGAATAAGTCCTTGAAAGTATGTCTTCATATTTGGACTTATTCATTCCATCATTATGAGATCAATTATTATTGATATTAATATTTTCTTTTATTATCTTGGATATAGCAGGAAATCAATTTTAGTTGATTATGGATTCATGTTATTTATTTATTAATACAATATCTCTTATGTCATGTTTATGTTATTATAGTTTCTATTGTATTATTATCCTCACTTAGAATCCTGTATATTTCCTATAACTCATAGGGATGGTTGTTTTGGGAATATCCTCCCTTTTTACCATTAAATAGTGATATAGATATCAAATATGAGTCATAGATATGTATTTATCTCCTAACAGTTGATCAAGAAAGTCATCACAACTGGGTAGGGAATACCTATTCTTTATATCAATTTTATTAAGTTCTCGATAATAAATTCAATTATGAATTGAACCATATTTATTTGTAACAAAAATTATTGGTGCAGCCCCTGGTGATGCACTAGGTTATATGAATCCATTTTATATATTCTATTAGAGTCTCTTCTTTACTTCCAAAAACTCAATTGTGTCTATTCTATGTGGATTCTTCCAAATAGTTGTAAATCTAGGTATGAGTTATATTGAAAATTTAACATCAGGGTATGACTACAAAACTCATCAAGTAATACATAATCATAATCTTGAACAACATGAATTTCTTAAATTTTGAGTTTCTACCCCACCATTTGAGATAAATACCCCTCCAGAATAGGTAGTAAAACCCATATAATGGAAGTATCTCCCTTTTTAGGTTTATAGTCATCCTCAAACAGATATATTATCATAGGTTGATTTTAAACATCAAATGTGACTTTCATTATTTGGAAATTGATATAAGATCTATGTATATATAGGATAAAATCATACCAAAATTCACTCCTATAATTTATATGGACAATACATCCCCAAAAACTCTTTAAATTCAATAAGAGGGAGAATAATAATATTTTTAGGAATCACATTCCCATAAAATTATATCTAATAAGAGATATAAACATGAGATATGATTATCATACCATTTAGAGGTTTTAATGAAAAATTAATATCTGACCATTGAGGAGGGGATTCTATACTCTTAAAAAATTCATCAGATATAAAAGTTTATGTAGGACCTAAATAAAAAAAACACATTTGAAGTTATAAGCCAAAAGGTTCAGGAGTTAGGAGAACCTTCTCCTAAAAAATATATTAGAAAAATAAAGTGTAGAGAGACATTACAAAGAGGCTTTAAAAAGATGGGCATACCAATCTCCATGAGAGTCTACATTAACCAAACTAGAACAAAAAATATAGTAACAAAAAAGACAATATCAAATTGATCTCCATGATATCCCTTTTGGAAAGAACACACGTAACCCAGTTTTCCTCCCTATAGACATGAGTGAAATTAAGTGTTAAAGATTCAGAAATATAGAGATAATCAATCCAGGATGCCATCATTCTCCATGGTACATTCTTGATCGACCTCTAAGAATATGCACAATAATTGTTGAATCTAATTAAATCCACAAGTTATTCCAACCAATTGAGAGGAATCATTGATTTCCTTGATCATCGCCCATAGATCAGCTTCAATTACATATCCATTCCTGATGAAGTGATAGAATCATACCTCAATGATACATAGTTGGGTACACAAGATACCACCACAACCAGATAGACCCGATGCACCTAAAGCTGGCCCATCAACATTGGCTTTCAACCAGCCTAAGATTGGGGTATCCATATAATGGACCTTGCAACTAGTGGTTTCCTAACCTTACTTCAAACACAAAGAGATCTTAAAATTCTAGTTTAGAAAAATCACTATTCATCATCCCTGTTTGTATCTTGGAGGAAAGCATGATTCCTCAATGCATATCAGTAACACTCTCATGGAAAGTAGGTGTATGACTATTAAATACCAAGTCATTATGAGACCTCCAGGTGAAGGCAAGCAGACTGGCCATTGTAGCTAAAAACAGTTATTGAATCTGGTCACTGCATTTGGTTCTACAAACTAAGGCTTGTAGCGCATCAACATTTTAAAAATCTAGATAGCTGGAAAAAAATATCTTGTAAACATCTCCACAATTTAATCATCACATAATAGGACCCAAATAGATAAGATAATGTTTCCTCATCTTGCAAAAAAAAAAACACAAAAACAATCAAGGTGAAATCCCTTATGCAGTAAAGTACTTTGAATAGAAAGTCTATCATACATGATTTTCTAGAATAAGAGAAGGTTATCTAGGGTTATAATGGTATTTCTAAAGGCTATAATCCATATAGTAAGAGTAATAGTAAAACTACATTTTAAGTTATAGAGTGGATGAAATATACCTTTTACTATGTTGTTCTCATAACTCACTTCAACAGTTTTGATTGCATAATCCTTATCTTTTCCCTTTAGATTAGAAGTCTATGAAAGCTGTTTCTCATTATTGACGCTTATTTTTATTCACTGGTTGTTTTAATTTTTATACTCCTTGTAATTATATCATTTCAGTGTGGGTGGAACACTAAGTTGATATTTTTCATCATTCATATCAGTAGTTGACTTATTTGCATCACTTTAGAATTCATGTGCTTAATTAACCCTCTTCTACACTCAAATAATTTACTTGTTACAAAAAGAAAATTTCCAATATACTTCTTCAAGAATTTTTGGAATAAATAAAACCAAACATTTCCCCTTGATGGATTTAATTATGTGGATCTCTATAAATTTTTTTTCTCTCTCCTTTTCCTTCAAACCAAAAGAATAATGAGAGTACCCACTCTCCAATTCAACCTTGAGATCACTTAGAATGATTTTTTCAAAGTTATAAAAGTTAAATATATCCAATTCCTTTTGTAGACTATTATTTATACCATTATGGAAATGATAAATTTTTATTACATGGTCAATAATAAAACCATAATCATTCCTTGCAAGCCTATTGTAATTTTCCCCATAAGTATAAATGGATTCATCATCCTTATGATTTAGTTCTTGAAATCCATTTCTAATTTTAGTGTGAATTGTTTTCAGAAAATACTTATTGAAAAATACATTCTTAAACTCTTCAAATTTCATGGATTCAACTTTTTCTTCTTTCCTTGTATTATTTATAAGATTCCACCATTGATCTTATTCAACTTAAAAATGATTCATAGCCAAAAAACCCCTCTAATGTTCCAAGAACAAGAGAATATAAAATATATTTTCTATTGATTTACTAAATTTCTAAATAATAGGTGGATCATAGGACCAACTAAAGAGAGGAGGTTGTTTCCAAGCGAAGGACCCAATGGTGAGTTTCTCCACTATTAAGATATTTGGATGTTTAGAATGATTAATTTTACTAATAATATATTGAGAGAGTTGGGTTAGCATAGAAAAAAAGATTTTGTATCCAAGATCCTATTCTATTTTATTTCTCATGAGGATGGTCACAGAATTGATCATCACATTTTTCATTAACATGACCCCCTAGTTAAAACCATTGAATAAAACCAAATATCATAGGAGTATCAATAATCAATAATAAAAGTAAGAGATAATTTTATAATGAAAACCATTCCTAAGATGTCATATATTATGACACCTCATTATAAGCCTACAAAACTTAAAATTTACCCTATATAAATTTAATATTTGATAAGTTTTAATAGGTTTTATCCTCTCATTTTTTTTCAAATATTAATCTAAAAAAATAATTAAACCCTACAATGATACCAAATATTGTGACCCATGAATTACATATATACATATTACATTATTTTAGTTTAATATTCAATTAATATCACAATAATACATGCCCAAATATCACAAAAACTTATTTTATGTTGAGAGTAGATACATAATCAACTTATTTAATGGATAATCTTCAACATATCCCATAAAGTTCTTCTCACATAGTAACCTTATTAAATGTTTTTACTTAAAATAAATCTTTTTAACCTAGGGAAACATTAACATAATAAATGGTGTGATAAAATTATCAATAAGATAAAACATGGGAGATATCAATCAATATTGATAAGTAAAAACTATATAAACATAATGGTATGAGAAAATTATCACAACATAGAATATCATACCAAAAAGTCGTAAGCCGTAAATCACGAGTCATTAAATAAATATTTTTTAAAATAAAATAAATAAGTCATAAAATTTTAGAATCATAAATAATCAATAATGATACATGAGATCATATAACTATCATATAATATAATTTTATAACATAAAATTGTGTCATAATCATATGCATATTAATCATTTTTCAAGGATTCTCACTACTGCAATAATTACATAGTGGGACTTGGAGAACTTGTAATATAAATCATTAGGATTAGTCTACCCACTTATCTACTCTCTTTGTATTGGGTTAATCAACCATTCATCTTCTTGGGATCGGTAAAACCCTTATGTACATTCTTTGTCCTCGTAAAACCATATGTGTACCCTATTAGCCTTGGGAAAACCACTTGTTTACCCTATTGTGCTTGGGTTAATCCACAATATTCCCTTTTAGATCATGAAATATTTAACAATACCCAATTAATTAAAAGTATATGACATACATTCTCATCACATAATAATAAACCATTCATATATATTCCATCACAACATAACATCATTCATTATTCTTTCATTTTTTAATTAGATAATGAGAAGAAAAAAGTTTCAAGAAATATCATTATCATAATATATTCAAATAAAATAAGTGGATTGTATTCTAATCTCATATACATAGTGAGTTATCTTAATCCATAAAGCATGTTGGCATAAATGAGAAATACTTTTATAAAATAATTGAAAATATGCATTGAAAACCAAAAGAAAACATCATTTTTTTGGTATATTTTAGAAAATTGAAAAATATAAAAAATATGAATAAAATTCTATTTGAATATTCATATAATATTGTAAAATAATATTAATAATTAATAGTATTCATGAAGATTAGAAAATTTGGTCTATCCTAAAATGTGAAAAACACATTTTATTCTTACTTTTATAAAAGTCAAAAGGGATTTGTATAGAATTTTTTTGAAAACAATCCTATTAATATTTGGTAAATAAAGTAAAATCTAGTATAAAAGTACCTTTATTTTTAAACTAAAAATATATAACAACATATATAAAATAATTTTTAAGAACACCAATATGTAAGAGAAGGATTCCAGATAGAAAAAGAGAAAGAAGTTCAAATTTTATTAAAACATTCCTTCAATATTTTTCAGTACCATAGAGGGAAAACATAGAAGGAATAATTAAAAACCTGATAAATGAATGGATAATAAAAAATATATGTGTTTTATGAATGATATAATATAAAATTTTTTATAATGGGAATTAAATCATATACAATCCCAATAAAAGGCAAGATTGTAACATAAACTCTTACCTTAAGTCCTGACATTCTTCGTACAAACTTTAACTGGTTGTATACTAAATTTATAATTAATATAAATAAATTCTACATAACTATTCATAATTATATCACTATATATCATTCCCTTATAATTTCTAATTACCCATTTATTAAAAATTCTTCATTAAAATTAATATTTGGTGGGGGGTCAATTGTTCTATTTTCTATGAATGTTTTGGTTTACTGATTCCAATACATTCACCTTGGTCAAGGTTTCAGAATATAAAAAATATTATAAATGTAATAAATTTAATATTTATTCATTATATTCACTTTTATATCCACCTATGAAAGGGAGTGATGAAAAATAAATTGCATCACTTTATGGAGGTGATAGTCTGCACTTATACACATTTGATATTTTTATTTTTCAATAGATGTAAAGAAATTAATTTAAATAATAATTTAATTTTACAGAATCATAATTATATCATAAATTTCAATTATTAACTTTTAATACATCTATATAACCATCTTTGAGAATTTTTTATTCAAAATGAATTAAATCACTTTACGGAGGTGGTAGTCTGAACGTACACAAGAGAGACATTTTCATTTTCCATTAGATTGAAAATAAGATTGAAAATGTATGTAACATTAAAATTAAAATATATAAGTATACTAGATACACATATTTAATTATGTTAATATAGGTGTGGAATATTTTTATTAGTTTTAATATGAAATAAACTTGAAAACATTCTGAACGAATATATACCTCTTTCTTGGATAATATCGTTAGAAAAAAACATAAGACATATTGGATGAGAATTTTGGGAATAAATGAAACTATATGTCATGGGGAGGATATATGGGAATTTATTTAAGTATGTCTAGATCAAGATAATTTTCTCAAGTAGTGTGTATAAGTGAGAATAAGAGGTTTATTTTACAAGCGAGGGGAGTAGTGCCCTTGTAAATATAATCAACATTAAAATAAGAAAAAGTCATTTTCATGGAAAAGTGGAAGAAAATTGAAAAAATTTAAATATAGGTTAATTAATGATTAAATAATCTCAAAAAATTAGATCAATACAATTTTTAATGGTATTCTAATCCTTATCTATTAATTTGACACCCTTATTAACCCTTTTAACCCTTACTATAGTGACAATATTTTTTTAGCTGTAACTATTCATTAAGGATAAAAATTAAGTTATAAAAATTAACTAATATTTATTATTTTGTTTAAAAACATGTAATAAAATTTATGTGGTTAAATTAAAATAGGTGGTATAAATTATTTCTAATATCCATTGAAAAAAAATCATAGAAACAATTTTTGGAAAAAAAATATTTATGAATAAAATAATTTTATTCTCATTACATGAATAGTAACAACCATAAGACGAATATTAATCTATATGACTGAATATATTATCTAAAAATTTAACTAAAATCATACATAAATAGTGACTAATATAATTTATTAAGAAAAAATAAATTGTTCATATATAATATAATTTAATGGAAAATAACTCTTTTTACATTCAAATGTTTTCATCTTTATATAAAACCATTTGATAATCAAATTAGGAATGATTACTCATTTTTATAAATTTATAAATAATAAATTTTAATTTTTTTAACAATATAAATAATATAAATTAACTTTTAAATAAAATATATATAATAAAACAATGTTGTAAACAATACATTTTTGTTGACCGAAGAATAATTAAAGTCATACTTCTTATAATTATGTAATTGATTTTACTAATTATGTTTCATTAAACTATCATGTAATATATTTAATTTTTAATTTTAATAATAAATTATTTACTTATGTTTGGTGTTGTGTCTATGAAAATATTTTAATCACATAAAATTTATTATAGGGAAATATATTCTATAATCTCATGGTGTTATATTTTTCACTAATTATATTTTCATTAATTAGAGGTCAAATGAGCAAGGATAATACTAAACTCATAGTGAATCCCATGAATACATAAATTAATATTTTATTATAATACCTCTAATCTATCTTGTAGCACTTCCTCAAACCATTTTATGTTGATCACCAATATTAAAAGGATTTCATTGAATCAAGATAAGAAAATTTTCTTCCTCAATTAGAGTCTTTGAATACCTATATATTTTCTAATGAAATCATGGAAATCTATATATATTCACACCATTTATCCTATATCTTATTCAGTATTTAAATAACTAGATTTGATCACATCATTCTTTAAGGATATTTACTTCCAATGGATTATCATATTCTACTCATTCACAATATCCTTTAATCATCCCAAGATTCATGAATACTTTAACTTTTATGGTATAATCTCAATACCAATATCTTCTTCTTATTATTCTTTAATAAACTTTTATGTTCTCGATCAAATCTTAATGTTTCACTTTACTTATCTTCTTCCTTGTGACCAATAATTTTTTTTCTTCTCAAGAGTAGTATCTGGCTCACTTGGTTATTGTTTATTTGTCTCTCTCACTAAGATTTTATATTTTAGTTTCTCATGAATAATTAGTTATTTTTTATGATGGGGTTTATATAAAATTTTTTTTATGATGTATTTCATAATCTATCACAATACGGACACCATTATCTCTATTTATTTATCCTCGAAATCTTTACATGGGTGTACTATCATGGCATAACCCATCATGACCTTCTTGACTAGAAGTAAGCTAAGTGAGACAACCCAAGCCAACCTCCAATCGGCTAGGGGTTGGATACCAGTACTGAGTAGGCATATAAAACACATGAGAGGCATTATACTTATGTACCTATATGCACACACACATCACTAAATAACCACATGATGCTGAAAGGTATAATACAACTGATACCAAATGAATTCATAAATATATATCCCACAATTAGAGTACAATAGAAGTTCTTAAAACATAAATGACCAATTAAAATCCAACCAAACTATGAAATAAAGTTCAAACTTATTAGAAGGATGTGACTTATATCAATTACAACACTCGATAAGAACCTTGTAATTTCTTTCTCACTGTGATCCACCCAATCATAGTCCTCCTAGGACTCTATCCAAAGGTATTCCATCTGGATATCTGGATAAGGAAAAACATGTGAATACAAATACCATTCAAGGGAATATATAACAACACCTATTAGGGAAATCCAAAATCACCAAACATAAAACATCAAGATAAGGTTCATCTGAACCATGAAGTTATGTCAATCAAAAATATGAGAAATAAGGATAATAATAAGGTAAATCCAAATATACTTAAGAAGGAAACTTTTTTATCAATGTGGTATCGACCAAACTTCCAGCCTTATGATTTCTATCGAGGATTAAATTTAATTACCATTCAAGATAACACTCTCCATGAGCCACTTTGTCACTAATAGTGATCTTCTGAGAAGTCATTCTTGTCGAGTCTCACCAAATAATTACTCACTTGATCTCTAAAATCCTATTTCACAGATAGGGGGTCACTGCCAGTATCACTGGGGGACACAAAAAACCTATTAGGACACTGAAGATGATGATAACTAGTTAGGTGATAACACCCATGATTGTTGGGGTACACCAAAACCCCTAACTAGATCGAGCTTCTAGATTGGGGATCACTTCCCATGTAGTTTTAGTCACAAAAATACCACAAAACCCACCAAAGATTAAAGAAAGAGGGATGTGGGATCACACCTAGGACCACTGGACTACACTACAAACTCTATATGAAACTCATCTCATATAGGGTATCAGAATACTAAATGTGGGATGTAATTCCATGTTTTACCCTCATAGTAATAGACATAAGGATCACACTCGATCAATAATAATTACGAATCACTAAAAAAAGTGTACCATATGTATCACATGACATCATATCTCTAATGGTAAAAAAATTCATAAAATTGTTAAATATAGAAAACTAATTAAGATAGAATACTCACATAACCAAATCTGAGTCTAGAAAAAGATTGAAAAAATCACAAAGCTCATCATCAATATGAAAGAATAAAACATAAATCTTCCAACCTTCCACAAAAAAAGGCATGAATGGCCAAATGAGTCTTGTTGGTGTGATCCATAGGGGAGAAAAACCAGTAAATACTATTTACTTTCCCAAAAAGGATACCTAGTGAAATTTTCTTTTCACATAACATCCATCAGTTTCTCTATAGGCCCAAGCAAGGTGTTAGAAATAAATAACCAACTTTGGCCTTGAAACAACCATATTAAACTCATGTCCACGATGACATAGTCGATTCATAAATAAAACATCTTAGCTTAATGATTTAACTAAAACATGGATTGATATTGATAATAATAACAACAAAAACAACAATAATAATGATAATAATAAATTTATTATTACTATTATACTATCAATATAATATAATTATTTAATTGGATTGGAGAGTCTTAACATTGGCGGGGGAGTCTACACCCATTAACCCTTATGTTCCTTCTACCTTCTCTCTATACACATTATTATATTAAATATTATTATTATAACCCAATATAGGTTATCTTTCTTATAAATATCACACAACATCCTACCACCCTAATAGATGATAACTCTATCACATGGAACTAATACTCACGTGGAACCTCCTCACATGAAGCCTCCTAGAATCATGCATACCCAGTTCCCTATACACAATGGTCACCCAAGTATTGCCTCCTCAACCAGGAATAGCATTTTATCTCACTATCACTACCAAAAAAATGGCTGGAATTTTCTCCCTGCACCCCATCGGTCATCACCACCCATCCATCACTGGTGGTCAGATTCTGGCCACACCACCAGCTCGGGAAACACCACCAATCGCATAACACCTCCACTTTCCCATACAAGTTTATACCCCCTATATATGGCCTATGATCCATTTACAATATCACATCACACCATATTAAACTTTTATCATTATGTCAATCTTGAATCCAGACATATATAATAGTTCTGTTGCACCAAATATTGGTTGTGTAACAGTCAATTATTGAATATTTATCAAACTTATGACCAAATGAAATACCAATGATGAATATGTGATGGATGGGGAAACCCAATAAATAAATTGAGTATTTAAACTCATCAATTGTTCAAGTTTGACACATATTTCATTCATTTGAAAGATGAATGTAGAACCCATAAACAAAAATCTGATAAATCAACTGTAAATCAACCATCGATGCATGAATTAATTCATGTCAGTGGACTTGATTCATATTCAACATGGGATAAAAAACCAGATAAATACAAAAAACAAAAAAAATACTACCTTGATTAAATATCAATCATTGGTGAATATCACAGCCTCTAGATAATAATAAGACGACGTTGTTTCACTTTTCATTCGTCTCATGATCATCTTCAATCATTTGTCATCATTCTCTAATCTCGATTCAAAAATGGAGATCTCCACCTCCTCATATCTAATATCTTATGGTTATGTGAATAAACCAAAATAATCTTCATAGTGATATATTTATATCTAGTATTATTGTTAGGGTTAGTGTTATTAAATAAATAAATAAATTTTTTTTACATAAGGCACCCACTAATGACCTCCTTCCACAGAACATTTGACACAGAACAATTATATTTTTCACCTAGGGTAAACCCCACTTTCCTGAATAAAAAATTCTATTATATTACCAATCCAAAACATTGTTCATAGTTTATTAAATAATTTCTAAAAAACTATGCACATGTGATATAATATATATAATATTTTTATTATATCAATACTGTGCTCATCGAGCCTTATAATCTTACGTTATCTCAGCGCCAGGCTTCAAAAATATTTCTTAGAATATTAAAAAGTATTACATGAAAAAATAGATGTTTCCTTATCCCCATGATAGTGATTTTCATCCTAAAATGTGAAAAACCTTCTCAGATGGGTGAATATACTGAACTCAATAGACAATAATTTCCAAAGGCCTCTTACTTCCTCTCAATACTTTTGACATGAAGTATAAATTCTGGCCTAGAAAAATCGTTGAAGGAATTACATGAAGAAAAACGGCCTCATTCATGAAAATTCATCCCAAAATCCCCACTAAACACTTGTATTGGATGATTAGGGAGTGGAACAACATGTTGAGTCGGTCTATGGTCACTTAGATTTCATCATAACCTTATGTTGATCCTAGAATATCCAACACAAAAACTAAAAAGATACCATCCCATTTCAACTTCTATCTGGGAACCTAGGCCTCAACCCGTAGGTAGGTGTGACAATGAGAGTAAACCATCCCAAAAGGACACAAAATCCTTTCCCACCAATATTGATGAAAAAGGATCATGGTACAAAAAACCTCTCCCAATTTTACAAATAATGGAAAGAATCCTCCTCCTCATCTACTCTTAAATAAAGACTGGTGTCATCATCCATTCGCAAACAAGGATGATTTGGTCCCCGACTTTATAAAATACATCAAGAACATGACCAGTGGATATATGGTCATGCAATATCTCATAATTGATATCCTAAAGTTCTACCTCACTGACTCACTAAAGAAGATGAGGGGTAAAACCATCTACTGAAGGTATGCTGCACCATCCTCACCCCTAAGGTTCAATAAGAAATATGTCAAGTGCTATGTCTCCTTTCTCAAAAACATCAAATGTAAAACTTCATTATGAGAATATACTAAAACTTTCACACCCTTGGATAGATCTATATATTTTACTACCTCAACCTTTATTGGGTCCACTATAGATCACATTCTTTAAAAGATATATCCCAAGAAGTTTACCTCCAGAACCCAAAACTGAATCTATGAGATCTCCCAAAAACCAATCCAAGAAGAGCTTGAAGGACCTAGTTCATAAGTCTCAAAACATATTGGCAACATTCAACATGCTAGAAGGTATCCCCATGAACTCAATACAACTGTGGTGTCTTTAGAAAGACACCTTAGGTACATCTTCATATCGACCCTAGAGTTGGTGATAACCTGCCCCAAGGTCAAACACTAAGAACCAATTCTCCCCTAACCACATGATAAATAAGTCATGGATTCTAGAAGGTAGACAAAGCTTCTTGAAAGTCACTTGGTTTAGGTGATTTCAATCCACACCTAAACTCAATATCTCATCTGCCTCATTGGTGAACATCACTGGTCTTATGAGGAAAAAACACTGGTTCATATAAATCCCCAAATCCCCAAATCCTCTAATAGATCCTTTAAATATCTTGGATCTAAGAGGCCATATGGTATGCTCACACAAATATCATGCCATCCCTAGGTGTAAGTCTACATAAAAAATAACTATATGAGGTGGTAAAAAAGTATCATTCTTAATTTTGGCACTTTCAAGCTCCTGCAACACCAAAGAGAACTGAAATATCATAACATCTACTACTACAAGGTCGATACTATCCAAATAATAGGAAATAATTTTTTTATCCTGTACATGATCTCATCCTACTCTCTCTGGGTCTCCTTCTCACCAAAGTATGAAAACACCATATTTCTAACTTGAGAATCCTACAACCCATGGTAATAATCATATGGTCATGAATTTTTGGAAATCAGTCCATAAATTGAAAAAAATAATAGGACATCACAACCATTACAGAAATATTTCATTTGAGGTTCTTTATCCTCCCAAATTTAGGTCACACTTTTAGTAATTTTTTGTGATAATTGATAATTTCTATAAGATCCTATGAACACAAGGGTTGAGATAAATGGTCTTACCAGCATCACTAGACCTCTATCAGGTGATAATTCCATGTAAAATTAGTGTATGACCATGTACAAAAACATAAATTGTATTATAGAAGACACAAGTCATACCTGAAACACAACTTAGGTATCTAGGTCACAAGACTCTTCTACTTGAAGAAATATTTCCATTGCCTACCTATTCACCACAACTGGGGCTCTCTCCAACTCCTTCACATCAAAAATTCCTCAAACATACAAGCAAAAGGAACTTATCCAGCTCACCTTGACTCTGTGTACTTTGAGGGGAACAGACTCACCCACATGGTTCTAGATCATATCACCAGAACATGTCTTAGTGGTGGTATCATCCCTCTACCTTGCATGCCTGAAACCATATCCAAAATCATTGATAAAGGGATATACTAAGACCCCATGTCTCCCTAGATAAGTCTCTCCAATAGGACCACCATCCTAGGGGTTCCTATAAATATAGAACATCTACACCTCAAGATCGAAACAGTCCTCTACCATCTGAGAAGGGGGTCTAAATCACCATAAATCTTGGGAGATATCTAAATCAACAACTCACTTAGGGAATATTTGAGAAGTTTTTCATCTTCTAGTAGCATGATAACCAAATGTTTCTCCACAAAGAAGACTAGTCACCAAAAAAATAGTATGGTCTCTCATGGTATAAATGATAAAAAAACCTAAACCATTTCCTTGATCCAATTCTCTACTTCTTGAGGGCCTAGATCACTATGAAACCGCAATGGTCACTATCATTGGAACATTCAAGACACACAAAACTTGTGCGTATCATCGTCATTACATTATGGATTCATCACATTACCATAATTTCATTTACCATCTATCATATCAACCTAAGGATATACACACTACTTAAAAGGTGGTAGAATTAATATGTTCCCTCAAGGAGGAAATACCTCATGAGTGGGTCCCTAGAATAAGGCCTCATTGATCAATTGGTCATTATCACAACACTATATTAGGATCCTATCTAGATATCATAATGGATGCATATTGAAAGTTACCAAGACATAAAAATGTAAAAGAGTATATGTGGGGAGCTAACTAAAAAAGTATATGGAAGCCACAACCCATTCATATATTATGCATGTGTTAATGTTTTCCCTATAACCAGGGACCACATTTAGTGAGTCATCAAGAAAGTTATCAGAGCCCTTGTTGACGCTCCTTTCCGTCACCAAGTCTAAACGACTGAAAAAGGGAAATACCTTAGTCTAAAGTGATTCATCCTTTGAAGAAACATCAAAAATTGACAAAGGCATGAAGACGGATTTGGTAAAAGATGGGATGCGCATGTTTCATCATGATCGTACAGGTATACCTGCGTGCCACATTTTGGGCATGCAGGTGACCTGCGCACCCTATGTAATTTTTTCCCGGGGTCTTCAGTAGCCTATAAATTCCCCTTATAGGCCCCCCCATTTCGTGGATAAAAATTTCTAAAAGCCAGATTTAAACTCCCGACTCCCTAGTCTCATCTGGAAGTCTTCTGAATACTTCTAAGGTAATTTCTTACCTAGAATGGTATCTCTAAATAGGGGAAATAAGGCCTAAGTGTTGAAATTCATCAACACATACACGCCTAAGTTTCTAACCCTTATGGGAAATAAAGACACCTGTGCGCCGCCTTATCCCTTCCACAGAACTTGCACTCCATTCTTTTGGAATTTCCTATGGATAATACTAAGGGATTGAGCCAAGACTCACCCAAGTGTTACCCTTTTGGTCAACCATCGCACATGTACACCTGTTTCGTGCAGGTATACCAGCGCGACCAGGACCTGCGCGCCCTCGCAGGACCTGCACGCCTACTTCTTTTTGGGTGCCCCCTCTACCTATTCACCTCTTTTCATAAAATACTCCTCTCCTCTTCAAGATTTAGCCTTAAAAACCCTCTTCAAAGTCATTTATGACATGGTTCCTTTGTTGGATTCCTTACTTGAAAGGAATTTTATGAAACATCTCTCAAAACCTAGTGATTTACATATCTTCATGTCAGTAAGGTGGGAGATTTCATTCATTCAACCTCATCCTTTAAGATGAGAGAATCTTTAACCTGGGCCTTCTTCTGAGGAGTAATCCCCAGTCATAATTTCCCAAATTTGGGCCTCCTTCTTAGGAATAATCCCCAGGTCTTAAGTTCCCTAACTTGGGCCTCCATTTCAGGAGTAATCCCTAGTCATAATTCCTTTAACTTGAGAGTCCTCCTTATGAGTAAGCCCCAGTCTTAATTCTGTTAGCTAGGGAATCCTACTTAGGAGTAAGCCCCAAGCATAAGCTTCTTTAATTTGGACATCCTCCTTAGGAGTAATCCCTAAGTCCCCTAACCTGGGCTTCCTTTTTAGGAGTAAGCCCCAGTCTTTACGTTCCCTTAATTTTGGGCATCCACATCAAGAGTAAGCCCCAAGTTCCCAAATATGGGCATCCTCCTTAGGAGTAAGCTCCAAATTCCAATTTCCCTTAACCTGGGCCTCCTTCTCAGGAATAATCCCCAGTCATAATTCCCCTAAACTGGGCCTCCTTCTTAGGAATAAGCCCCAGTTCTCAAGTCCCTTTAACCTGGGCCTCCTTCTCAGGAATAAGCCCCAGTCATAATTTCTCTTAACCAGTCTTAATTTACATTTTTATTTGGGCTTCCTTCTTAGGAATAAAACCCAATCATAAGTCCCCTCTAATTTGGGCATCCTTCTCAGGAGTAAGCCCTAAGTTAAGTATCCAAATCTCCATAAAGTACATATACCTTTATGGACCTTGTTCCCGGGTTTTCTTCTCTGAAGTAAATCCCAATACTCATCTATCTGGGTAGTCATACATACATAATCCCCACATTATTGAATCTTTCATGGCACAATTGTCTGGTTTTACCAATACCTTTCATTTCTCACACCGAGCATGACTCACATGAGCTTAGAGTGTAAAAGTAATTATGACATCTTTATTTGAGCCATCAATCATGCATAAAACTCATTCTTATTTACTCGAACTACGTGTCTTATGATTCCTTTTCTAAAAAAAAGGATACGTAGGTAGCCCATCTGCAGGTACAATCCCAAATATGAAATAATCCATGTCCTTATGAATGACAATAAACTTAAAGTGCCCCGCTGAGTGGATTTAAACCCAGTACGGTTATCATAATGACCAAGAGATTTCTGTATAATGTGTTGAAGGATACCATGGACTAAGAATATATAACAAATACAGATGATTCTGTATCAATGAAGAACCTCAAATACATATAAAATATTCTCTGAATTTCATACATACTAATAATTGTTTTCCAGATCTAAATGAAAGCTCATTTTTATACTTGGTAATTTAATAAGGATTCACGAACATAACTTTAATCTATAAAGAGAGAACCAAATTAGACAAAAATTCCCCTAAAAAAGGTGTGATGAGCCCAACTTCCCATCCTATCTCCCAATGAAAATTCTTAAGCCTCATCGGTTCACAATTAATGAGCACCTACCATTGGAAAGTAGGTCCAAATGGATATAGAATCATTGGATGTTTCCAGTTCTACGAACAAACCCATTATAAACCTCTTGGAATGTTTTAACCTTAAATCAATGAAGTCATCCCCATTTCTAGAGGAAAAAAAATGGTGGACCCGACTTGAATCCTTAACCAAGTTAAAATGAGGTTTTACATGTTTGTTAGGCCCCTATTTTAACTCAATGAGAGGGCCAACAAAATAATCAATAACATATGTGCTCATAAAAAAGATGTAGTGGCCGAACTTATATTGATTATGTTAGTTATATCAAATAGGCACTCTTTTCCAATATCTTATGTGTTACAGAAAAGGGTTATCTTAAGTTCACACCTGTGAATACCTCTGCTGTGAATGCCTCTGCTGCTACTCCTAATGGACCATCGTCCACTCTGAGGACGACATCACCTACTCAGCGTCTTCAACGCTGAGTATCAAATGTACTGGTTAAGGAATACCATCAAAACAGTACTATTCCGACTCTAGAGGCCGCTCGACAAGCCCTCCGAGTAAATAATTCACCCTTGATGTCTAGACAGCGATGACCAGCGATCAAGAAGAAGGTGGTGCCAACCACCATCTCCAACCGTTTTGGGTCATTATCCCCGGAACGCAATCACCAGTCACTCCCATATTCTGGGGAGGTGAATGAGGAGGTCACTGAAGTCCTTAATTCAAGGAAATAGGAGTACTTCCAAAGGGATCCCATCAACAATCGCCGCCAGATTTGTGTGACAGTGCACCCTCAACATGATGAGGGTATCGCCTTCAGGGGTTTGGCTCAGGTCCCTCAGACCCGAGAAGGCAAGACGAACCACCAGAGGCTAAATCCTGTCAACAGTGAGCAGGTTCTTATCTCTGCCTTTTCTGGAGAAGTCCACCAACCTAACTTGGTGGAAAGTAATGTGCGGGCACACACACCAGTCCGTTTTAATTTCGCTGTCTAGAAGACTCGTCTGGCAGCAACCCACCATTCCCGCCAGACAATTCCGGTGGAGTACTATAGACAGGAACATTCACCTATTTATAAATCATCAGCTAGTCAGCAGGCTCTTCTAACTACATATGATGAAGCCCACCAACCCAATGTGTTGACAACTGGTAAACAGGCACATACACCTACTTACACTCATCAATCCTGCTAGCAGCCTCGTATGTCAGTATTCAAGGAAGTTCATCAACTATGTTCAGCGGAGTACAATCAATAGGCACATAAACCTTCTAGTATTGATCAAGCCTACCAACAGTCTCATTTGGTAGCACTCAGAGATGTCAATTAGAAAGCCCCAATGAAAAACAAGAGGCAGACTCAACTCTCTACCCCCACACATGAGTACTATAATAATTCACTGACAGGAAAAGGAGGACATGAGAAATAACACACACCTACTCCAAGCACGGAATGGACGTATATTCCCATTCCAACAGCCGAAGTTACCAAACATATTATATCAATGGTGAAAGAGCAGAAGCAAATCCCTAATCATATTCTGGATGCCTTCCAGGATCTTATAATAGCTTCAACAGCATTACAGGGAAAAAAATGAAAATCACTCCCTACCAGTGGAGGGACACATCAACAGTTCACTCCGGAACAGACACACAGCTCTGTTCCAGTCCAAGAGGGTTGTGGGGCATACTCCCCCATCTCATACGGAAAACCAATTCAGGTACATACACCTGATTTGAGTAGAGATAATCAGCCAAACCTGATCCTTTCTCCTGAGCTGGCACATATACCTACCCATAATAACAAATTTCGTCAACAAGTGGTTTCTAAAGTGAGTAAGAAGGTGTCTAAGAAAAAGACCCGTCCATCACAGTCAAGAAATTCAGGGCCGATCTGTAATAAGGCTTTACTCGATGCTGGAGTTCTTGATGCACTCAGAAAATTATCTGTTGCAACTCAAGATTATACTCTCTCAGTTCCCAATAGTGGGAACATTAATTATGAAGTTTTGCATCAGACACTTCCTCATGAAGGCTTGATTCATGAACGTTCGGTCGATCTTGAAGTATCATCTTCAAATGAGAGTCATGATAACCCTTTGCGTGGCCAGAAGATCAAGGATAAAAATGTTTCATCTTTTGCTGTAACCCACCATGGTGGTCCTCCCCATGATGATTAATTTAGCTTAGAATGTCCTCTCCGCAGTAGTAATTCACATTGTCTGGAAAATACTATAATAGACAATGTAGTGATGAGAAAGCCCTATTATTTTGAGGCACTTGTAAATGTGAAGCCAATCATGTCTAATGCTTTACTGCTAGCATGTGAAATACTTTATCAATCAGAAGATAGCCCGGGGTGTAGGTCATTCTCCGAACCACCCCTGATTCATGCATCTTCTAATTTGATAAATGAATTATCTACCAATATTGTTGAATCTAATGAAGCAACAAAGAAGCACCATCTTTGGTCTAAACAGGTAGAAGAATCTTCATCAAATGATAAGGAAGAATTAATGAATATGAGAAAAAAACTGGAGAATGGTGAAGTGCCAGTCATATTTTGGCCTTTGGCTGACTCTCAGTATGACATTCCATAGATGTTGACGGAAGATTGAATTCAAGATATTCACCTCAACATGTGGAAAACTCTTTGTCAATTGAAAAAGAAAATATTATATTATGATGAATATGAAAATCATGTCAAGATAATAGAAGGTTTACAATGCCAAATTGACTTGGCATCTCTCTCAGTTTCTCAATATCCGAAGGCTGAAAAGCAGTAGAGATCCCTTCATCGTTCATGCCTTGGCGCATTAAGAAGATTGCGCCAGTTAATTGCCAATGCCCCATCTGGTATTCACATTATAGGATGGGGTGTTCATGGAGCACTACGTTTAACTATACTCTCCATCCAACAAAGCCCTCCGAAAATGGTCTCATGTAAAGTTATTGCCCATGGCCGGCCACAACCAATTGGATTTGTTTGTAATCAAAGGCTCGCCCAAGAAAAAGCATCAACTAGTTCTTCTCAAAATCAGGAATACAGAGAAAAAGTTGTTGAATTACTATTTCATCAGGAAAACGAGAATATCGAACATTCTTCTCATTTAGAGCGTGCACATCATCAAGTGACATATGTGTCTGAAATAATCTAACGGTCATTTGAACCAGGTGATTTGAGTGGATGTAGGTTGATGCATCCAGCCAATTTCTGGACTAAAGTCCGAAAGATCAGGAGAGATTTTAAGAATGTATCAGATATAGAAACTTAAGAGCCACCCCAGCTTTCCAGACAGGGGAATCTTTTAACCCAACCCTCAGAATCAACAAATAGGATTCAAGGAGTTGAGCAGGAACAGCAGGAACAACCCCTGTCCACCAGACTGGGGACTTTTTCAAATCCTCAATCTCTTTCTTAGAGAAAGTCAGTCTTCTCTCGATTAGGGAAAAAGCCACAAGAGGAACACAGAGATGAATTATCATAATATTCCCTCCAAATTATGGTTTGTCAAGAAGTTCCTGAAGGATTAAATCAACAAAAGGCAATGTCTCATCAAAGAGATGGAAAAAAACAGTATCGCAGAAATGATGATAGAAGGGATGCAATGCGTTATGCATCAATTAATGTCATCAATTCCATTGTTTCTGATCCTCCAGAGGAGCCTCATTCAGAAGGATCAAATGAATAAATTCCTGCTCAAGAAGTTGTATGCACAGACACGGATGAAGAAGGTGTGCGTACACGAAATCAAAGGATTACTCAGAATCTAGGTATTACTTCAAGTAACAAACTCCCCCCCTCTCCGAAACACATCCAACAAGGGGAAAGGAAAAAGTTAGGTTGTATTTCACCCTACCTATGGAGAAGGAAAATCAATCTCATTAGAGGAAAGGTTCACACAACAAGAGGCGAAAATGAAGTACTTGAAGAGGTTGAATGCAGAACTACTTCAAGGTAGTCTTCCTCCTAAGCGTGATGGAGTTAGTCAGCTAAGGGAATTTGTTGCGGCCACTGAGACGGATCAGGAATATCCTCCTTTATCAGTACACCCTCACAGGTCTAATACTATGGGTCAGGTGCAACAAAAACCGGTGGTGTTATCATCAGTTGCAGTACCAGCCACCACATCTGTCCAAACTCTATTTATTGCACCTGCACAGGTCCAAGCTCAACTGTATGTTTCTCAAAAGTTAATAACTACTATTGAGTCATTAACAGCTCGATTGGAAGCTATGGAAGGAAAATGTGTGCCAGTTCAACTGGAGAAAAGAGCCTACCCTGAATGGGTTGATGCAATTCCTCCCCCATCAAATTTCGCAAGTACAACATTCCCAATCTTTAACGGTTCGAGAGAACCAATGCAACACGTAACACATTTTGTTTCTCATTGCAATCCTATTATGGGAACCCCTCAGTAAAAAGAGGCAATTAGGATCAGGTGTCTTGTACATTCATTACAATGACCTGATTTTGTCTGGTATACAAGCTTGCAATCCCGGTCAATTACCAGGTGGGAGGACTCCGTCAAAAATTCCTTCTTCAGTTCAGCTCAACTTTGCCAAAGACAACAATTTTTGATCTTAAAAACTATAAGAAAATGGATAATGAAAGGGTTTCAAATTTCATTGCTTGCTGAAAGGGATTAACATATTCCCTAATCTTAGCACTCCATAGAGAGGAATTGTTTCCAATTTGTGTGGCAAATTTGCGTGATGAGTTGCACACACCATTGATACCTGTGAAATACACAGGAGGGTTTCAAGACCTTACTTAAATTTCTCAACAGATTGAAAACTCTCTTATTAATACTAAGGATAATGTTCATGGAATTCCATCAGCTCCAAGAAGGATAATGGGTAAAGAAGAGACTGATACAGTCATGCTTAAACAAGCACCTGTACCTGCTTCTACTTCAAAACCTTCATCTTATCGAAGGGATCCGCCTCCTGAGCGTCAAAAACAGAGGCCATTTTGTCAAGATGATAAAATAGATCAAAGATGGAAACATTTTGAGGATCTGAATATAAAAGTTTATTCTTTCTGAAATGAACAAGTTCCTGGTCACTTCATTTCGGCTCTGGAAAATAATTTGGTTCAATTTCCAAGGACCAAAAGGCCGAACAAGGAAGAAGATGAAGACCGTCCAAACTATTTCCCATTTCATCAGATGTTGGGGAATCCCATTAAGGAGTGTTTTGTCTTCAAAGACCTCCTAAAAAAGATGGTGGACTCGGGACAAGTCAAACTGAAAGGTTCTTCATCTTAATTAGCATGTGTTACTACTACAAATCTAGAGGAAGAAGGCGAGTGGCAAGAAGTAAAAATAAAAAATGTGCAGAAATATGATGATTGTATGGTCAGAAAAATGATCAATTGAACTCATTCCATTTTGCGAATGCAATGGAAGAAACCAATTGTGTCTTATTCTATGAATGCCACAGCAAAACGCTCTTCATCAGAGGGAAAATCCTCGAAGAAATGGAATAATTCAAAGAAAAAGGAACAGTCAGAAAAGATGAGATCGTGTCAAAGACCAAGTTGTCTTTGACTCTGGCATATTTTATGCCATCTACTTCAAATCCACGGGCACTGTCCCACCAAACAGAACAGCCTAAACTGGCTAATCAGGCAGAGTCTTCATCAGATGAAGAGTTGATCTTTGGTTATGTTAACATGATTCACTGAATAGATCCTTATGCGAGTCATAGTTTCGATCTTGATGAACCTGAGTTCCCTATATCAAACAGAAGAATTAGAGGGAGTTCCAGAGGTCTGGGATACAAAGGAAGACATGGATATCCTAGAATCCACTATTCCAATTCTACCCCTACTAGAACTGTATATGCAGCAGAAACTCGTGGTAGATCTATTCAGCAGGCTCAACATGAACAATCAAATTCTTTCACCAATAGCAGATTCAGTCCTAGAACAATTATTCTAGAGGATCAGTCAGAGGTTCCACCTTCTTCCTCTCAGTAAGTGAATAGACCTATTTAGTCTAATCTTCCAAAGCCAAGAGTATTTCCAACTCCTACCCTGATACAAGATGCATCTACTTCCAAAGCATCAACTTCTAAGGCACCTAATAAACCACATGTTCCTGTTGGGAAACACAGACCTTTGGATCAAAAATATGATGTCTTGAAACATTTGGCCCAAGTACCGGACAAGTTATCAATTCTAGATGCCTTGAATCTATCCAAGGATCTTCAGGAGGAACTCATTGAGGCTTTGTCAAGTCCTCAGGAGTTCGAAATTGAAATTGTTGTGGATGAAGTCTACCATGTGGAGAATGGGCCTGCAAAATGCCATGCATAGATATCTTTTACAGATGAAGATAAATATGATGTCATGCATAGACATATTATACCTTTGTACTTATCTGGAAAGGTCAATGGTGTAGAAATCCGAAGAGCTTTCATTGATAATGGTTCAAGAGTCAACCTCATCCCCATTTGTACACTTCATCGATTGGGCCTCACAGAATCTGATTTATCTCCTTCTACTTTGATGTTACAAGGATATGATAATAATTAACAAGAAACACTGGGCGAGATTACACCCAGAACTCAGTTTGGAGACCTTGTATCCAATTCAGATTTCATGGTTTTTGATCACGATACAACCTTCAACATTTTTCATGGAAGACCTTGGCTACATCAACATGCAGATATCCCTCCATCATTCAATCAATGTCTTAAATATTGTTTTGATAGTCAAATTGGGACATTGTATGGTGATAAATCCCCCTTCAAAACATGTGAATCTCAATAAATTGAGTCAGAATTCTATCACGTGAAGGTTAAGGAGAAATCCACAATAAGGGAGGTTAACAGAGTTAATGCTCCTTATGGTTTGGAAAAGATTCCAGTAAACCCATTTACACAAGTGAGTAATGATTATGTGTTTCCTATCAGTAAAATTGAAAGGATAGACCTGAATCCAAATACTCTTATGGAAACTTCCATAATGTCAATTACGGCAATCAAGCCAGACAACATGGGAGAAATTGGCGATTCAACAAGCAATGATGAAAGCTCAAATGGAGATGTCTTCATTTCATCTGCTGAAATCCATCAAGTCTATACTTCACCAACCAGGATAGAAGTAGTTTTAGAAATGTCAGAGGTGAATGATGATGTCGATTCTCAATCCGTTATCTCCTCTTTATTACCCAAGGAAGACCCTCCATCATCAATAGGGTCAGAAATGGAAGCTTCTTCTTCAAGATGTTCAAATTTTAACATCTCTTCTAATCATGGAAATTCTGCTTCTTTATCTACTATGAAAGTAGAAATAGAAGAAATAACACATGTTGAAGAAGAAGAGGAAGATCTTAGGGATGATCCTCCATCATTTTATGAGGGTATCTCTACTACTGTGGATGAAATCAGAGAAATAAATCTGGGTAGAAAAGAAGTTCCATGATAGACTTTAATTAGTGCAGTCATGACTCTTGAAGAGAAGGAAATGTATATTTCATTTTAAAGAAAAATCAAGATATATTTTCTTGGAACTATATAGAGATGCCAGGGCTTGATCCTGATGTTGCTACTCATCGTTTGGGTTTTCCAGAAGAACACCGATGATTCAAACAAGCTACAAGAAGAACACACCCAACTTATGCTTCCAAAATTGAAGCTGAAGTGGATAAGCTTATCAAAGATAAATTCATCATAGAAGTTCAATATCCCAAATGGTTGTCTAATATTGTCCCTGTGAAAAATAAGAATGGAAAAATTAGAGTTTTCATTGATTTCAAAGATCTTAATAAGCATTGTCTTAAGGATGATTTTCTAGTTCTGATAATAGAACTCTTAATTGATTCAACAACTGGCTATGAAGCACTTTCCTTAATGGATGGATATTCTGGATATAATCAAATCCAAATGGCTCCAGAAGATAAATAATCTACAGCCTTCAGAGCCCCTCGGGGTGTGTTTTGCTATCAGGTAATGCCATTTGGCTTGAAGAATGCACGCGCAACATATCAGCGTGCCAGGCATCATATCTTCAAACCCTTTTTAGGGAAGTTTGTTGAATGTTATGTGGACGATTTGGTGGTTAAATCCAGGTAACGTTCTAATCACTTGGCTGATTTGGAAGTCATATTCCACAAACTTCGACAACACAATTTGAAGATGAACCCCTTAAAATGTGCTTTTGGGGTAACCTTAGGAAAATTTCTCAACTTTGTGGTACGCCATCATGGTATCGAAGTAGATCCTGAGAAGACAAAGTAAATCCTTGGTATGTCACCTCCTAAAAATTTGAAATAATTGAGAGGACTTCAAGGACACTTAGCCTATATTGGGTGTTTCATCACCAATTTGGTAGGAAAAAGTCTACGCTTCACCAAATTGATGAAGAAGGGAGTCACTTACCAGTGGACTGAAGAATGTCAAGAAGTCTTCGATATTCTCAAGAAATATCTCTTGAGTCCACCAGTATTAATGCCACCTATTGAAGGAAGTCCACTTATTCTTTATGTGACAACTTTAGAGAAATCATTGGGTGCCTTCCTTGCCCAGAAGAATGATGCTGAGAATGAAAACAACCTCTACTATCTCAGTCAGACTATGCTTGAAGAAGAAACCCGATATTCAAGTCTTGAGAAGTGCTGCCTAGAATTAATCTTTGCAGTTCAGAAGTTGAGAAACTATCTGAAACATCATGAGGTCCAATTGGTATCTCTTAATAACTCGCTCAAATTCATCCTTAGTTGTCCAATGCTTACAGGACGTTTGGCAAGGTGGGCAGTTATTTTGTAGCAATTTGATATCCAGTATGTGTCTCAAAATCCAATAAAGGGCCAAGATCTGGCTGATTTCCTTGCTGAACACCCTTCAGTAGAAGATACATCTTCAGATAATGAACTTCCTGATGAAGAAGTCTTTTCTATTCAAGATAATCTTCAAACATGGGAAATGTTCTTTGATGGTGCTTTCAGAAGTCCAACAGGGAAGAAAATGGGGGATCCCAAATTCATCAATGTTGGGTTAGGAATTGTGCTCATTTATCCAGAAAAGATAGTTCTACCCTATTGCATTTTATTGTGGGAAGGAGGTACAAATAGTAAAGAAGAATACCAAGCTCTCATCGCAGGATTGGAGTTGGCGCTTCAACCACAAGTGAATCACTTAAAAATGAAAGGTGATTCAGACCTGGTAATCAAAAAAGTCAATGGGGATTATGAATTCAAAAAATAAGAACTAATACCTTTGTATGATTATGTTAGAGAGTTAATGGTGGAATTCCCTTTGGAACCAAAATTTTCTTATGTTCCGAGATCACAAAATGCCCAAGATGATGCATTGGCTAATATAGCCACAACTCTGGAGGATCCAAATCAGGACGAGACAATCATCAGTATTGCCCACCGTCGTACAATTTCACCTTTTGTTCAAGCCAGAATAGAGGAAATCAATGAAATTAGTCCCATTATTGAACCATATGGTCATACTACAGGATAAATGACACCTATCATGAAATACCTTCAAAATGGAACACTTCCACCTGATAGATCTGGGAAAGAACAAATCCGGCAACGTTTGGTCAATTTTACTCTTTATGACAGCCCAGATCACCTAGAGAAAATTCTTTACAAAAGAGGTTTTGATGGAATTCTCTTCAGATGCATTTACGGTGAAGAGACAGTGGCTGTCATGAAAGAAGTGCATGCAGGAGTCTGTGGTGCCCATCAGTCTGGACATAGAATATCTGATCAAATTTGAAGGCTTGGATACTTTTGGCCATCAATGACACAAGATTGTGTTGATTTCACAAAGAAGTTTCATTCTTTCCAAGTATGTGCCAACTTAATTCATCAACCCCCATAGTTTCTTCATATAGCTAAATACTCATGGCCATTTTCCACATGGGGAATGGATGTAGTGAGACCTTATCCTTCAGCTACATCCAAGTAGTTTAAGTACATTCTTACTGCTACTGACTTCTTTTCCAAATGGGCAGACGAAATACCTCTCAAAGAAGACAGTTCTAAATTAATTGTTAGCTTCATTAAGTCTAACATCATTACCATTTTTGGTGTCCCTCATACCATATTGATGGACAATGGCACCAACTTCTATTCATCCGAGGTCAGGAAATTGTATCAAGAATACAACATCAAATCCAACCATTCCTCCCTGTATCATGAAGCATCCAATTGCCAAATAGAAGCCTTCAACAAGACTTTCAAAAATACTGCAAAACATGGTGGATAAAGATAAGAAATCTTGGCCTGATAAACTCTTTCATGCTTTATGGGCTTATCGGAGCACCGCCCGCACTGAGATGCGGTCAACTCCATATTCATTGGTATATGGAACAGAAGTAGTTATGCCCATTGAGGTTCAATTAACCTCACTCAGAGTAGCCATTTGTGATCAGTAATCTACAGATGAACAATATCAAAAGCGATTGGATGAATTTTGACGATTAGACGAGAAAAGATTGTGCACCCTGCATCACTTAGAAGTCTATCAGAATCAAATAGCATGATCTTTCAACAAAAAAGCTCATCTTCATTCATTCATTCAGGGAGAATTGGTATTGGTTCTCAGAACTCCAATGATACCAAGAAATAAAACTCCCAAGGTTGATCCAATGTGGGAAGGACCTTACTCAATATATAAGGTCTACTCCAATGGAGCTTATTCTTTAATCTCAATGGATGGAGAACTCATCATGACTCCAACCAATGCCATATTTCTGAAGAAGTATTTTGTGTAACACAAATACTTATACGTCCAGTAAGACGTTAAACTGCATAGTCGCTGGTCTATTAATATGACCTTAAACTGTTCGCACTATCATCCAACATGACGTTAAACTGTGAAAAAGTCCCTTATATGTCCAACAAGACATTAAACTGCATAGTCATTGGTCCATGAATATGTCCTTAAACTATTCGCACTATCATCCAACATGACGTTAAAATGTGAAAAATTCCCTTATACATCCAACAAGACGTTAAAATTCCTAGTCAATGGTCCATGCATATGACCTTAAACTGTTCGCACTATCGTCCAACATGACGTTAAAATGTGAAAAATTCCCTTATACGTGCAGCAAGATGTTAAACTGCATAATCGTCGGTCTATTCATACGACCTTAAACTATTCGCCCCATCATCCAACATGAAGTTAAACTGTGTTGTTACCCTTACGTCCAACATGACGTTAAACTATTCCATCGTCCAACATGACGTTAAACTGTGTCCTATTTTGTCCTTACTGCATGACATTAAACTGCACAGTCCCCCTTTCGTCCAACGTGATGTTAAACTGTATCGTCCACATCGTCTTAGCTATAGGATGCTAAACTGTACAACACCCATATTGTCCAACATGATGCAAAACTATGTTCACATCCAACATGACGTTAAACTATGTCCCTATATTTGTCCTACATGACGTTAAACTGTACTGCTCATTTTTCCTACAAGACGTAAAACTGAACAAAGTCCCTTATTATATCCTACATGACATTAAACTGTATTTTGTCTCTACTACATGACACTAAAATGTGCATCACCAATAGTCCTCACTGTAAGACTTTAAACTGTATAGTCCCTTCATATGTCCTACATGACATTAAACTGTGCATTATTAAGGTTGTTTCTATCTCTTATTTCTCACACCGAGTATGACTCACGTAATCTTAGAGTAAACTTCAACCATAACACCGTCTCTGGGCCGCTAACCATGCGTAATTCCCAACACATTCTTTTTATATTGTTGTCCATAAAAAAACAACTTGATCACCAATTCATTCTTCAATTGAACTACGCGGACTTTGATCCTTATCTTATAGACTGGGTATGTAGGCAACCTCTCGAGGTTCAATCCCAAAATCAATCTCTTCACATCATTTCACCTCCGTCTCATAGGATATTGATTCGTGAAACTGCCCCCAGAACCAATATTTTTTACATTGGTTCACCATCGTCCTTGCTATATGACGTTAAAATATTCTCACTTTTGTCCTATATGACAATAAACTACAACATTCTTTGACACCCTCACCTAAGAGGGAATCATTATTTTCATTGATCTCGAATCATGTTATATTCTAAATACTACGTGCATACATGTAAATGATCGAACCTTTTATCTTGGGTCAAACCATCATTGCACTAAAGTTCCCTTTCACCCTTCACTTGTACAAACCAAATCTGTACAGAGTGTATTTCAAGAACTACGTGCGGCTTGATTCCCATCCTTATGGGATATGTAGGAACGTTCGAGAGTCCCTTGAAACCAGACCCAAGTCTTTGGGCCTAACCCCAAATTCCAATTTCAGTCCCTTGGCTGAAAAGCCCCCTTGGTCCGAGCTCTATGACCTTAAACTAAGATTTCCTATACTCTCGTCCCACATGATGTTGAACTGTATTTCAATAACTACGTATGGCTTGATTCCCATCCTTATGGGATAAAAGTGAAGTCCAACATCTCAATTCAGGACCCATCCACAACATGATTATGGTTAGCATTGGTCTGTGTATCTCTACATGCATTAAAAAATGCCCATTTTTATGTGTCATACTCTTATCCTTAAATACTCCCAGATCTCCATAACCCTTTTCTTGACTTTTGGTCACAAAATGTCCGATTCCTAAGAGTTATTTTTCTTGATTATGCTGTACATGCCCTTAGGTGGTCTTGCATAAACAGTCTACATAACAGACCTGTCAGCCAAAAGATGCTATTATTTAACTACACAGCCAATGCCTTTAGGTGGCCCTGCATAATTCAAACCCCTAATGGGTTTGTCAAATAATGGTAACTTAATTCTTGGGAGAAAAACCTTTTTTCCCTTATTGGTCTTATTGACAATATGTATGGATCCGCAGAAAATAGCCATCCTTAACATATTTGTCCCATACTCTTTTTCATGATCTGAAAGTATTCAAGTCTATGGTTTATATTTCCCTTCCCTATGTTTGGGTCAGAAATTCGTAGGAGTCACATTCATCCACTTCTTAGATAATCTTGATTGGAAATATCTTCTCCATATTCAAGTACCACTCTCTATAGAGCAAACTCTATGCTTTGGAAAATTTGAATCTCCATAAACTTCCACTGGATTTTTAGAAGTAGAAAAGTAAATTTATAAGAGTTCTTTTGCCTGACTATGCATCACGTTCCCTTAGGCATCCTTGCATAAGTAGTCTACATAATGGACCTATCAGCCAAAAGATTCAATTATTTGACTATGTAGCCAATGCCCTTAAGGGGCCCTGCATAATTCAACCCCCTAATGGGTTTGTTAAATAGTGGTAACTTCATTCTTGGGAAATAGTTCTTCTAATTCATTTTATTCCTTTATCGTATCGTTCCTCAGATTCAAAATTTCTTAAGTCACAGTTTACATGTTTTCCCTCATACTTGAGTGTGGTAATATGTTTTTAGATAAATTATCAAGTAATTGATTCAATTTTAATCCATTTGGTCAAAGCTATTTCGACCTTAAACATTATCCTTTTTATGTCCGATGTGCATGACGTTAAACTGCCCACAAAAGATAAGGTAAATTTGAACAAACGTCATGTTACAGATCACTAAACATACATTTCGTATGATTTAGGTAATATTGAGAAATTAAAGATTCAATGTTTGTAAGGTTATTTATAATAATCCTAGAAAAAAAATCAAACTATGCTTACTAGGTCCATTGGCTTTGGTAAAAATTTAAAGTAGTTAGAAAAAGAAGGCATGCACGAATGATTGAAGATGAAAGTATTTTTCATTTGATGCATAAGATTTAGAAGGACATCCACAGACTGGAGTCTCTTCTCTTTTACAAGAATTACAAAAGACTTTCAACTTAAATCTTAATTTGATTTACAACATCCCGAGCTTCATCAGCAACCACTTGAAGCTCATGCACTTGACCAATTTCACTCTTTCCAGCTTGATGGAGTGCTTTCTTGGCATCTACAATGGCTTTCATACCATTCGTTTGAGCTCCTTCCAATGAATTATTAAGTTGGTCAAGTTCCCCAATAACAACATCTAACTATTGTTGAAGATACATCTACTGGGAAACATTCTCTTTGATCTTATGCTTCATCTCCTTCAACTTGGAAGCATAATCAGCCTCATCTCGGGATACCGCAGCCTCAAATTCGTTGATATTGAATGGCATCCTCACCTTGGTCAAATCGTGACAGTAATTCTACTCCTTCTCCCTTCTCAAGATGAATTGTTTTACTGCTACATGGATCTCTTGATATCCAAAACCGCCAAGTCCTAACATGAAAAATAGGGATGACAGTCGCGGGATCTTCGATGACAGGTCTTTAAGGGGCACTTCAGATATGATCTTCCATATGTTCTTCCATGCCTTGCGTTGTGAAAATGGGAGTTCTTCTTGTATCTCCGGGTCTGATTTAGAATCACTGTCATAGGGGGAATATAATCCAGGATTAATGCACTTAGGGAAGTGCCCTTCTCTTCTCCTTCCCCCCTGACCCATGGTTATTCACTTTCTATTCCTGTTGGGGAAAAGGTTGAGGCTTCACCTCCAGATCTAGCCACTGAAATTTATGGCCCTGCATAATCAATTGAAATCTTTGGTTATTTTCAAAGGATAACAAAATTTTGTGGCCTCTGACCCTGGACGATGTCTTCAGATAAAATCGAAGCATTAGTTTCAATGGATTCCAAAATCTCTAGTGTAGGGGTTGAACCTAAAGTATCACATAATGGAAGTCAGTTGATGTTTCATTCAACATTTTATGAAGCATTGTTAATTTACCAGAAGCAGGCTCTTCTCGCCATGCAACAACAGCAGGAGGGATACTGGGAACAGACACTGTCTCTTCTCCAGGAGCAGTCAAGTCATCATGAACTTGTGATTGTTCACTAGTACCCTCTGTGGTCCTCATAGGAGGGTCATTCCTTTCCTTCAGAGGTGAAATTGAATAAGCCCCTATAATCCCAAGAGGAATGAGCAATCTTTTCATGGATTAAGACTCATGACTATCCAAAGGAATTACCACTACTAATGAAGCATTTAGTTGTGGTATTCTTCCTTCGATACCTTTGCTTCTTTGGCTTCTTTGGAGTATTGACGTCATCATCTCCAAATACAGGAATTGGAGAACGGAAAGCCATGTCTAACTCCTCCTACATGGATTGCTGTCCTAGAGATATCTCACCCGACTCGTGAGGATATTCATTAGCCCCGATGGCAGTACCACCAGGGCAATAATGTGGTGAAGGAACCTCGATAGTTCCTTTCTTTTCAAGCTGCAGGATGAAGGAAATAATTTCCTTAAGTAAAAAATCTTTGACTGAAATCAAGTTGCAAAGCAAATAAGGAAAGAGACTTACATCTTTAGGAGCCACGTAATCGTGCCACTCCTTATCCCCGGAACCACCAGTCCCCTCAGTGGTGTCACGATCTATCATTTCCTTCACCCGCTTGGTGACGGGAATGGAATCATTGGTGGCATATATGAGCATTTCTAGCTCTCAGATGTAATCCCACACTTCATTGGGGTTATCCTTGTAACAGATATCTGTAGAAGCCTGAAGATTCCCTATTCCAAGGATTTGTAGACCCTCGCACAGATCCAAATAGGCAGTTTCAGCATCGCAATATAAATTTCGCCATGTCTGGACAACCTCTGGTCATAGATATTCAGCATGTGTACCAGAAGGCTGTGAGGAAGGTCCTACAATCTTAGAATTCATCTTCTTCCCAGCTCCTGCAACTACAGATAATGGATAAGAAATTTTTTTGCTCTATAAATTAATGATGATGAAATCTCCCCAATAAATTAACTCACTAGGAGTTGATGGAGTTGGTCTCTTGATTTATATAGGAGGATTATATCTGGCACGAGGCCACTTTGCTGCATGTTGTGCCTCATCATCCCCATATTGGGAATCCGATGAATCAGTTCCAGGTGGGGAAGTGTCACCTTCCCGAGGAAGGGTTTCTTTCTCTACAGTTATTTTCTTTTTCCCCACCTGATAAACTGGATGATTCAACACCCCTCCAGGGTATGATGCTATCCATTTCTTGGAATACCATGTAGTTAAGTTACTCGCCGCTTTATGAACTGGTAGATCAAACACTGCCCTGGTATTCTCCATAGATGTCAGCAACCATAGTTGTCGGGCAACTATCAGATGCTTCTCTAACCTGACATGCACAAGAGGGGATACAACAGTCTTCTGCAGGAACTTGAATTGGCATGCATATCTGTATGGAGCATAGGCCTCACATATAATCTCTCCGTCAATCCTAGTGGCCAGTACACCATCTCTGCAAGCCAGCATGTACACCCTCAATTCCAGATTAGTGATTCCATCATCAACAAATCGCCTGGTTGGAGGGTTTCCATAAGGAAAGAAATTGAATTCCATGTACATGCTCAGCATCACCTTCATATCATAGATGTTTAGAGCTAACAAAGTAATTCCAGAGTATGCCTGCACTGATGGCCTGAAAGAACTTCTAGGAATCTTTACTCCATTCTGTACATTATATGTCCTGAAATGAGTGGCGATCCATCCCCACAAAACTTGTAATGGTCCATCTATTCTCAAAAGAGACTTACCCATAAAGACATGGAGTAAGCTCCTGTGAATCTTCACCAATATGGGGGTGGCTAACCCAACCATTTTCATCTCAGCCAACTTGACTGCCACAATGAAGGTCCCTGGACTGACGCCTCCCTTCGAATCCCTGACTGGAAAAAGATAAAAACTGAGCCATAAGGCTAAGAAGCCTGCAATATGGGTCTTTTTTGGGATTTTCTAATTCACTCCGAACCCCCACTTATCAAATTATCCTGCATCTAGAGTTGGCCAGAATGTGTCAGGAGCACCCCTCTTCTCTATTTTGGGGAAAATAGTAGGAAGAGTACAGGTAGGCCACTGCCCCATCTTCCTGGTAAGAAACATATCCATACAATCCTCTGGATGAATATCCTTTCTGGAATGAGTTTTGGAGGTCGTGGAATTCTTGAGCTTGTAGAAGATTTTCAATAATTCCCGAGCCAAAGCCGGAGTCTTCTCCGAATCCTTCCAAGTCTCCTTGGGAGGGATGAATTCATCATACATGTCACCTAGAATTGGATCCCCTGAGATCTTGTGGACATCCCATAGACTTATGCCTACTTCTCTATGATTCAGATGGAAAGAATTGGTTTTTGTGCTCGAGCTGCTGATTAGATCTGACACAAACTCATCATTCTTGTAAACATATGTCTACCCAGCCCAGAAGGCTACATATATCGTAGCTCCTTTCAAATCCTTGAAAAAATATGCACAGGTTTGTCACACCCAGTATACCCACATCCAAGTTGGATTTACACCTCCTCTAGAAAGGAAGTCCCAACTCTTCTTCCAGCCTTTGGATTGATCCATCTGGGAATTTCGGAAGATTGAAGGATAACAATGTGGTTGCAGCTCAGGCTTGTGAGGTTTTAGATCTGGCGCACAAGGGCCATGATGCATCATATAGGCCTTCTCCATTGTTCCAGTATTTAAAAATGCTCCTCCACATGAGATATTTTCTGAAGAAAAATTGGTGTAATTCTGAAACCAAGAATGTGGGAGATAGTTCTTTGCCTCTGGAATGTTGACATCCTGCAAAAGACCATACCCATACAGAGGCAAGTAGATGTTCTGTGGAAAATTAAGATGATACTTCTTCAAGTACTTGGCCAAATCTGAGGGAGTGCTGTCGCAGATATCATAGTAATCATGGCCAACAACATTCATCATATCATCAATTTGTTTTCTATCTAGTTCATCAGCCGTTCTGATTCTTCTAGGAGCCATTGAATCTGCACAAAGGTTGAATAATTAACTCTTAAGTGGGTTTATTTTTCATAAAATTTGTGAGGAAATTTGAAAAAAATGGCTAAGGAATTAAGGCGCGCAAGTCCAATTTTGGCACGCAGGTGTAACTGCGTCGTACAGGTTTTTGGCTCTCAGGTATCACCGCGCATGTCAAAATACCTCTGTAGCAGCACGACACGAAAAAAAGCACTGAACCGCGGAAAATTAGCCACCTGCATGACGACAGAAACTTGCATGACGAGAGCTCGAAAGTTTTAAATCCAGGTGCTTTGCGCCTAAATGGACTCATATTTATAGGCCAGGCCGCACCCCTGTGCACCCAGGCCTACGCGCTTCTCACCTGCACGCCGATGTCTACGCGCTCAGAACTTGCGCGCCACCCTTCCTTGGTTTTCTTCTTTACCTCAGAGTCACATCCCCCTTCCTTTCGGATCCAACTCTGAGGGAGGACTTTTGTTGATGCTCTTTTCCATCATCGAGTCTAAAATACTAAAAAAGGGAAATACCTTAGTCCAAAGTGATTCATCCTTTGAAGAAACATAAAAAATTGACAAAGGCATGAAGAAGGATTTGGTCAAAGATGGGCCACGTATGATTCATCATAGTCACGCAGGTATACCTGCGTGCCCTATGTAATTTTTGCCCGGAATCTTCAGCAGCCTATAAATACCCTTTGTGGCCCCCACATTTTGAGGAAAAAAAATTCTAAAAGCCAGATTTAAGCTCCTGATTCCCTAGTCTCTTCTAGAAGTCTTCCTAACACTTCTAAGGTACTTTCAGTCCTAGAATGGAAGCTCTAAACAGGGGAAATAAGGCCTAAGTGTTGAAATTCATCAACAACTGCACGCCTAAGTGTCTAACCCTTATGGGAAATGAAGACACCTGTGCGCTGCCTTATCCCTTCAACAGAACTTTCGCGCCATTCTTTTGGAAGTCCCTGGGGTTAATACTAAGGGATTGAGCCAAGCCTCGCCCAAGTGTTACCCTTTTGGTCAACCGTTACATAGGTACACCTGTGTCGTGCAGGTATACTAGCATGCCCAGTGTAGAGACCCGAAGCTTGACGTATATTGACATTACATTACATTTGCGGAATACTTAGTACATAACAAAAAACACACACACAAGGATCGTAATAGTTTAGTGTCTTTGGAAACTCGGAATATAATCTTCTAATCCTGGTGAAAGATCTTCAACATCTCCCATAAAGATCTTCTCTTTTTTTATACCTAAAACCTTTCTTTATATCCTGGGGAAAAGAAAACATAAAAGGGTGAGCTCAAAATCTCAGTAAGGGTAAACAAAAGAAATATCAATCACATCATATTCATAAGAACATAACATTTTGGAAATCTTAACCTGCAAAAGAGAGCATAATTTCATAACATGGGATAAATCATGGCAGTGAAATGTAATCACAATAATCATAACATAAAACATGAAAATTTGTGGCATATACACATAATCATAGAGAATCATTTCTTGTTAGTCAAGACTCATTGCCAAGACTATCTTAGTGGACAAAGTCCCTTTTTGAACCGAGTCACCCTTGTTTCAGTCCTGTTTCACTGAACCGGTATAACCTACCGTCCAGCCATGTCTATCTCATGAGATATAAAATCTTTACCCAATGAATTGGAGGGATATATAGGTCCCACCCATCTTATAATTAATACTTTCTTATGTGTGCCACATAATCATAAATCATACATCATCGCATAACACATGTAACAAAAATGGGATTCTTGAAACATCATGACATCATAAAACAAATCATATAAGGTAAAAGACTTCATAAAAATAATTCCCTCAAAACATAATCAAATCAATGTAATAATAGGGATAAAAACAGAACCCTTTATTATCTTAGATGGCAAATAATTTTGATAAAACACTTGAACTCCATTCTTGAGGAAAATATCCTTTCTTCTTCAAAAACACTTTTCCTTTCATAACATGTCATACAATTCTAAACTAAAAGAAGTTGATTAAAAATAAACATGAAAACTTGTAAAGGAAGATTCTTGGAAATAATGTTTTAAAAATCCATTCATGCCGTATAAGTTAAAAAAAACATTCTTCGTACTTTTGTCGAAAAAGTCAAAAAGTACCACGTACGAAAAACGACAAAAGATTCCTTTCATATCTTTTACAAAAACTTATCGAAGGGTAAAATTGGATATAAACTATTGTAGAAGGATAGAAATAATATTACATATTGAGGGAACATGGATGCGGATGATAAAATACACCCCAGTAATTACCAAAGTAAAAACAATCTTGGATAAAAGTGAGATTGTGATATTTCCCTTACCTTAGGTCCGATTTACTTCGTAAGTGTCCGAACCTCCTCTTCTTTGAAGCGCCTCTTTGAGATCTCCTTTTAGAGCACTAAAATTGGTCTTTGAGGAAGACCAGAACCTATAGGATGTTTCTATGGAAGTGTATAAGAGAATTTTGCAGGGGTTGGCAGATCTTGAAGGCTCAAAGTTGTGTGAGGAAGAGAGGGAGGGGGTTCCCTTTTATAAGGGAGGAGAGGGGCACCTTTGGAATAACTAAAAATATTATTTTATTATAAAGTCAAGTTTGGTTTTAAATAGCTCCAAATTGATTTATTTAGAGGCTAAGGTAGGTATGGGTAGAAATCCTCTCATCCAATAGAATTTAGACAAGTTTAGGTTCCTATTTTAACCTTATCATTTATATTTAACAATAAGTTAAATAATTTTACTTTTACCGTGTCTTCTTGTGTTCTTACACTATAAGGTTAATAAACTTACTATAAGAAGCCAAACGAACCCCAAATTGTTTATTATTAATATATATAACCTTATCTAAGTCATTTGGCCGAACCTTATATTTTTAGGAATAAAATAACAATTAATAATATAATATTTTTTTAAAAACTATTTTATGTCAATTTTGACACTATTTAGTAATTGATTTTTGTGAAACTCATAACAGAATGATAAGTTCGAAAAAAGTTAATTAAATCAATAATAAAATGTCATATTAACCTATAAAATTAGTGTAATTCATAAAAAGTCTTAAATTATATTTATTTGGGTATTTATAACATCAATTATGTCAATATTTCATTAATGAGATAATTACTGCATCATCGTTGTGTCATAATAAAATTAAATTATTTAATGTCTAAAAATTACAAATAAAATACCATTATTTAGGATATCTTTTTATCTTTCTAATTAATATTTATATTCGAATTTATCTTATGTATAACCCCATATTAAAAATGTTTTAGTAAATAAACTTTGATTTTAACTCTTTTAACCCTTCTTTAAATAAATTAATAATAAATGTCCTAATCTAATCCAAGTGGGCCTAAATGGTCATATTTTATTCCTTTGTTTGTTTTTGGTCGAATTAAACTTGTCCAATAGAATTATGACATGTTTTAGGGTAATAATAATATCATTTCTACCCTTAATTACCTTATTTACTTTTAACCGTGGTAAAAAAAGTAAAAAGTTACTATTCACCAAAAAATTATTTTCATCTCATTGAACCACATTTTACTTACTGACATCAACCGTGTCTCTCAGATTTTTGAAATTCCACTCACAGAAGCGGTAAAATTAAGTTTTATGAACAATTCCGTTTTTTTAACTACCACTTAGTGGTTTCACTATTCATAAAAAAATTGAAAGTTTTCAGAAAAATACCAAAAATTAGGCCTAAGATATATTTGATATTATGAACTCAAAAATGATTTCTATTCTACGAAATTCAAAACATATCAGTTGCATTTACTAATTTATAAATTAATTCTCGTCATCAAAACAAATAGCGTGTTTTTAAGAGATAATAACTATCAAAAGATTGACACTTGTTTATGTCTGGTTTAAATGTGAAATTACATCCAATGACCAAAATTGTATTAAATTGTAAAAATATATTATAAATATACTTTAAAACCACTCAAATTAATATTTTATCACTATTAATTATTTCTATTAAAAAAGTTGTTTTTAATTAAAATTTAGTAATTTTCACTATTCATCAGAATATGAAAGTTATCCGAAAAGTACCAAAATTTTACCCTAAGCTAATTTCGATATTACGAATCCAAAAATGAAGTCCATTTTGAAAAATAAAATTTAAAAAATTTCAAAAAGTGGTTATTACTATTCATAATGGCTAGTTTGAATAATATTTTAATAGCATATCGTTGTTTAGTGAAACTCGGTATTGCGTACTACACACGCTATCAAGGAAGGTCGCGATTGCGTGTAATGAAAGGCAAGTCAAGGATGCGTGTTGTGCAAGCTCCTTTTGGTGTAGCGTACAACATAAGACATTAATGAAATTAAAAAGAATATTTTTCATAAAATCTCGGGGTGTTACATTCTACCCCCCTTAAAATGAATTTCGCCCTCGAAATTCGTCGGGGTTATAAATGGTTTACTAATCGAAAGTTTATTTAATTGAAACCCACATCGTAAAAAGGAATACCAAAACCAATATTTAAAAACAAAAGTATGAAACTTAATGGTTACCCAAATAAACTAATCATTGGGTTTCCACATAGGTGAAAATATGGATATGGAAGAGAAATCTAACCATCATGTTCTGATGGAGAGTGGTAGAGAAAATGGCTATGAAAAATCCAACAATCGCAAATCCATAAATTTGTGATGATCTAGGGTACCATCTGATTCATCAGATATAAGATCACTAGGAAAACATTTTTGGTTTTCAATATCATTTCCCTAAAGTTGAAAATTTTGAATTAGAAGAAATACTTACTTGATTTTGGTACAATCTCACTATTGTTCATGCTTTGAACAATTTCCACTTCATCTCTTGAAGAAATGAAGTTGAATTTGTTATTCGTGAAGTGTTAACAGATCATGTGATAGAATGATGGGTCATTCCATCTGTTTCAAACAAAAGTTTAGCAATAGTTATCAAATATACATAAGTCCGTCTTTGGTGAGGTTAATCGTATACGATTCCAAAAATGAACTTATACTTCATATATCATACCGCTTAATAAAATAAAACTAGTTTCTACTAACCAGGGACTTTCTGTAGGCTAGTGGTATGTGATAAAGGCCAATCACACTTCGGTTGTGGGTTCGATTCCCACATCCTTGTCCGACGCGATGTACGGTCGCCCATCCTGCAGGTTGTCCTTTTTCTAAAACTATATTACTATAACATCCCATCAATAATATCGAAAAACAAACAATACTAACTTATGTCTAACATAATCCATTCCAATCTGCAGTCCACTCTCACAGATTTAATACCATCATTTATCCCCATATATCATAAGATATATCTTGTTGGTCACATTCCAAACATTCAAAGGCCTTAATCATGTACTCTCTTGAATACCCATTGAACCTTATTGAAAACATGAGTGCTGTTAAAAGTTAACTCTTTCCACATACAAAAATCCTCAAAATTCTATATACTCAAACCATGATATAACCTTCTCCTTATATCAGTCATGAGCTCATGAATACTATCAAACATTTAATTTTCTCCTTATCCCTTCATTATGCGCATATCATCTACATTCCAAAAATATCTGAATAAACTTTCATGGATACTGGTAACATTAATCATACACTTTCAAAACTCAAGGAAAGGCAACAGTGTAACAATCCTTAGATGTCTCTTTATTCCATAGTACCATGAGATACTTCTACAACATTACACATGATAAACATGTAATCATTCCACTACATTCTTAAGCCATTGACCGAGCTTCAACAATTCTTTCATCTCAAATATCATTTGTAGTATCTTTATCATAATCAACATAAATACTACCCATACGACCATACTGATTCTTTTCATGATACTTTACCTTAGGGCATTGGTTTGCATAATGCCCGCACATTCCACATTTAAAACATTTAACCATTGTTGATGTCGTAGCAATACCATTATCCTCATCCCTGGTGTTAACTGAACCTTTTCCTTTACACTTACTGGCTTTGTGTCTTTCTTTTCCACACCCAAAGCATCTTCCATTTCCTTTGAAACATTCTCCTTGATGCCTCTTCCCACATGATTTACATAGGGGAAATTGAAATTTCTTTCCTCTATGATCATCATGAAACTCCATCTTTCTCTTATTAGCCGAGTCAGGAAACTTACCAAATTTTACTTTATTGATCATATTATGAGATTGCTGATTCGGCATAATAATGATGTTTGGACTTCCAAATCCCATTTCATTTGGTTTCCCATGAAGAATATCATTCCATTGTCCATCATATCCTCCATTTTCGCGAATCATCTTGTTTCCAGCCATTTTCTAAAACCCAAAAAAAATAGTGTGAGAGGAAAAAATCATAATAAAGGGGGTGTAACTTCAATATCTAACATCTTTGGTTTAATCAAATATCGTTACCATAGTTCTAGGACTATATCCTATACGTATAATTATCCTTAGGGACATCCCTAGACATACCTTAGAAATGTCTCTAGGGATCTCACTAACGTTTTCGCATCCTAGTTTCCAAAGGTTGACTAAACCTTTCCTCTGATACCAACTGTAGAGACCCGAAGCTTGAAATATATTGACATTACATTACATTTGTGGAATACTTAGTACATAACAAAAACACACACACAAGGATCGTAATAGTTTAGTGTCTTTGGAAACTCAGAATATAATCTTCTAATCCTGGTGAAAGATTTTCAACATCTCCCATAAAGATCTTCTCTTTTTTTTATACCTAAAACCTTTCTTTATATCCTGGGGAAAAGAATACATAAAAGGGTGAGCTCAAAATCTCAGTAAGGGTAAACAAAAGAAATATCAATCACATCATATTCATAAGAATATAACATTTTGGAAATCTTAACCTGCAAAAGAGAGCATAATTTCATAACATGGGATAAATCATGGCAGTGAAATGTAATCACAATAATCATAACTTAAAACATGAAACTTTGTGGCATACACTCATAATCATAGAGAATAATTTATTGTTAGTAAAGACTCATTTCCAAGACTATCTTAGTGGACAAAGTCCCTTTTTGAACCGAGTCACCCTCGTTTCAGTCCTGTTTCACTGAACTGGTATAACCTACCGTTCCAGCCATGTCTATCTCATGAGATATAAAATCTTTACCCAATGCATTGGAGGGAGATATAGGTCCCACCCATCTTATAATAAATCCTTTCTTATGTGTGCCACATAATCATAAATCATACATCATCGCATAACACATGTAACAAAAATGGGATTCTTGAAACATCATGACATCATAAAACAAATCATATAAGGTAAATGACTTCATAAAAATAATTCCCTCAAAACATAATCAAATCAATGTAATAATAGGGATAAAAACAGAACCCTTTATTATCTTAGATGGAAAATAATTTTGATAAAACACTTGAACTCCATTCTTGAGGAAAATATCCTTTCTTCTTCAAAAACACTTTTCCTTTCATAACATGTCATACAATTCTAAACTAAAAGAAGTTGATTAAAAATAAACTTGAAAACTTGTAAAGGAAGCTTCTTGGAAATAATGTTTTAAAAATCCATTCATTCCGTATAAGTTAAAAAAAACATTCTTCGTACTTTTGTCGAAAAAGTCAAAAAGTACCTCGTACGAAAAACGACAAAAGATTCCTTTCATATCTTTTACAAAAACTTACCGAAGGGTAAAATTGGATATAAACTATTGTAGAAGGATGGAAATAATATTACATATTGAGGGAACATGGATGTGGATGATAAAATACACCCCAGTAATTACCAAAGTAAAAACAATCTCGGATAAAAGTGAGATTGTGGTATTTCCCTTACCTTAGGTCCGATTTGCTTCGTAAGTGTCCGAACCTCCTCTTCTTTGAAGCGCCTCTTTGAGATCTCCTTTTAGGGCACTAAAATTCGTCTTTGAGGAGGACCAGAACCTCTAGGATGTTTCTAGGGAAGTGGAGAAGAGAATTTGGTAGGGGTTGGCCAAGCATGAAGGCTCAAAGTTGTGTGAGGAAGATAGGGAGGGGGTGCCCTTTTATAAGGGAGGAGAGGGGCACCTTTGGAATAACTAAACATATTATTTTATTATAAAGTCAAGTTCGGTTTTAAATAGCTCCAAATTGATTTATTTCGAGGCTAAGGTATGGATGGGTATAAATACTCTCATCCAATAGAATTTAGACAAGTTTAGGTTCCTATTTTACCCTTATCATTTATATTTAACATTAAGTTAAATAATTTTACTTTTACCGTGTCTTCTTGTGTTCTTACACTATAAGGTTAATAAACTTACTATAAGAAGCCAAACGAACCCCAAATTGTTCATTATTAATATATATAACCTTATCTAAGTCATTTGGCTGAACCTTAGATTTTTAAGAATAAAATAACAATTAATAATATAATATTTGTTTTAAAAACTATTTTATGTCAATTTTTGACACTATTTAGTAATTAATTTTTGTGAAAATCATAACAGAATGATAAGTTCGAACAAAGTTAATTAAATCAATAATAACATGTCATATTAACCTAAAAAATTAGTGGAATTCATAAAAAGTCTCAAATTATATTTATTTGGGTATTTATAACATCAATTATGTCAATATTTCATTAATGAGATAATTACTGCATCATCGTTGTGTCATAAATAAATTAAATTATTTAATGTCTAAAAATTACAAATAAAATACGATTATGTAGGAAATCTTTTTAGATTTCTAATGAATATTTATAGTCGAATTTATCTTATGTATAACCCCATATTAAAAATGTTTTAGTAAATAAACTTTGATTTTAACTCTTTTAACCCTTCTTTAAATAAATTAATAATAAATGTCCTAATCTAATCCAAGTGGGCCTAAATGGTCATCTTTTATTCCTATGTTTGTTTTTGGTAGAATTACACTTGTACAATAGAATTAGGACATGTGTTAGGGTAATAATAATATCATTTCTACCCTTAATTACCCTATTTACTTTTAACCATGGTAAAAAAAAGTAAAAAGTTACTATTCACCAAAAAATTATTTTCATCTCATTGAACCAAATTTTACTTACTAACATCAACCGTATCTCTCGGATTTTTGAAATTCCACTCACAGAAGCGGTAAAATTAAGTTTTATGAACAATTCAGTTTTTTTAACTACCACTTAGTGGTTCCACTATTCATCAAAAATTGAAAGTTTTCAGAAAAATACCAAAAATTAGGCCTAAGCTATATTTGATATTATGAACTCAAAAATGATGTCTATTCTACCAAATTCAAAACATATTAGTTGCATTAACTAATTTAAAAATTAATTCCCGTCATCAAAACAAATAGCGTGTTTTTAAGAGATAATAACTATCAAAAGATTGACACTTGTTTATGTCTGGTTTAAATGTGAAATTACATCCAATGACCAAAATTGTATTAAATTGTAAAAATATATTCTAAATATACTTTAAAACCACTCAAATTAATATTTTATCACTATTAATTATTTCTATTAAAAAAGTTGTTTTTAATTAAAATTTAGTAATTTTCACTATTCATCTGAATATGAAAGTTATCCGAAAAGTACCAAAATTTTACCCTAAGCTAATTTCGATATTCCGAATCCAAAAATGAAGTCCATTTTGAAAAATAAAATTTACAAAATTTCAAAAAGTGGTTATTACTATTCATAATGGCTAGTTTTAATAATATTTTAATAGCATATCGTTGTTTAGTGAAACTCGGTATTGCGTACTACACACGCTATGAAGGAAGGTCGCGATTACGTGTAATGAAAGGCAAGTCAAGGATGCGTGTTGTGCAAGATCCTTTTGGTGTAGCGTAAAACACAAGACATTAATGAAATTAAAAAGAATATTTTTCATAAAATCTCGGGGTGTTACACCCAGGACCTGCACGCCCATGCAGGACCTGTGCACCTACTTCTTTTTGGGTGCCCCTTCTGCCTATTCACCTCTTTTCTTCAAATCCACCTCTCTTATTAAATATTTATCCTTAAAAACCCTCTTCAAAGCCATTTATGACATGGTTCCTTTATTGGATTCCTTAACTGAAAAGAATTCTGTGGAAAATCTCTCAAAACCTAGTAATTTATATATCTTCATGTCACTAAGGTGATAGATTTCATTCATTCAACCTCATCCTTTAAGATGAGAGAATCTTTAACCTGGGCCTCCTTCTCAAGAGTAATACCCAATCATAATTTCCCAAATTTGGGCCTCCTTCTCAATAATAAGCCCCAGTTCTGAAGTTCCCTAACCTGGGCCTCCTTTTTAGGAGTAAGCCCCAGTCATAATTCCTTTAACTTGGGCATCCTTCTTAGAAGTAAGCCCCACTCTTAATTCCCTTAGCTAGGGCATCCTTCTTAGGAGTAATCCCCAAGCATAAGCTTTTTTAATTTGGGTATCCTCCTTAAGAGTAATCCCCATGTCCCATAACATGGTCTTCCTTTTTAGGAGTAAGCCCCAGTCTTTATGTTCCCTTAATTTTGGGCATCCACATAAAGAGTAAGCCCCAAGTTCCCAAATATGGGCATCCTCCTTAAGAGTAAGCCCCAAATTCCAATTTCCCTTAACATGGGCCTCCTTCTCAGGAATAAGCCCCAGTCATAATTCCCCTAAACTGAACCTCCTTCTTAGGAATAATCCCCATTTCTCAAGTCCCTTTAACCTGGGCCTCCTTCTCAGGAATAAACCCCAGTCATAATTTCTCTTAACCAGTCTTAATTTACTTTTTGATTTGGGCTTCCTCCTCAGGAATAAAACCCAATCATAAGTCCCCTCTAATTTGGGCATCCTTCTTAGGAGTAATCCATAAGTTAAGTATCCAAATCTCCGTAAATCACATATACCTTTATGGACCTTGTTCCCGGGTTTTCTTCTCTGAAGTAAATCCCAATCCTCATCTATCTGGGCAGTACTACATACATAAGCACCACATTACTGCATCTTTCGTGACACAATTGTCTGGTTTTACCAATACCTCTTGTTTCTCACACCGAGCATGACTCACGTGAGCTTAGAGTGTTAAAGTAATTATGACATATTTCTTTGTGCCATAAATCATGCATAAACTTCATTCTTATCTACTCGAACTATGTGGGTTCTGATTCCTTTTATAAAACAAAGGATACGTAGGTAGCCCATCTGCCAGAATGATCCAAACTCTTAAATAATCCATGTCCTTCTGAATGAAAATAAACATCAAGTCCCTCGCTGAGTGGCTTTAAAACTAGTATAGTTATCATAATGAAAAAGAGATTTCTATATAATGTGTTGAAGGATACCATTGAATAAGAATATCTAGAAAATACAGATGATTCTCTATCAATGAAGAACCTAGAATACATATAAAAGATTTTATAAATTTCATGAATACTAATGATTGATTGTCAGATCTAAAGGAAAGATCATTTTCATACTTGGTAATTTAATAAGGATTCATGAACATAACATAAATCTATAAAGAGAGTCCCAGATTAGATAATAATTCCCCTAAAAAAGGTGTGATGATTCCGACCTCCCATCCTCTCACCCAATGAAAATTATTAAGCCTCATCATTTCACAATTAATGGGAACCTACCTTTAGAAAGTAGGTCCAAATGGATATATAATCATTGGATATTTCCGGTTCTATGAACAAACCCATTAGAAACCGCTTGTATTGTTTGAACCTTAAATCAATGAGGTCATCCCCATTTCCATAGGAAACCATCCTGGTTAATGGATATATCGGCCTCCACACCAACCCCCAACACCCAGACCTATGAACCAAACTCAATTTGTTATAAAACTATTTCTATATATCTCAAACTAGAACCTAATAGTTATAAAATCTATAAAATTTGGTCATAGGGTAGGTCTCAAACCCCTAATATCACTCAATCATGACCCAATCTACTAGGGCCCAACTAGTCGGTGGTATGATGAGTGTGAAAAAACCAATATCACATCCAATAAGTCTGGGTCTGATGATCTATGCTAAGTAGGAATATCATACACATGTGAATAATTATTCAAATGGACCTATACACATGAATACAACTCCAAATACCAATACAATAATGAAAGGTAAAATATAATTGATACCAAATTCATGCATACGTCTATATCCCACAATTAGAGTAAACCAAAATTAATGATAACATTATGGGACAAAATAATTCCCACAAAAATTGGAAATAAAGTTCAACCGAATCATAAGGTGGGTACTGCAGTCAAATGAAACACTTGATAAGAACCACATTCTATCTATCTCACTATGTTCTTGTTTGTCCATGTCATCCTAGGACTCCGTCAAAAGGTTTTTCATCTTCCTGACACATAAAATGTGTTAGATGATCCCATGCTCAATTTAGTATAATAATACCTAGTAGGACACCCCCAAATCACTAAACCTAAAATTTCAATATAAGCTCCTTCTAAACTATAAAGGGTTTTCAATCATAAATATGAGACATATAGATAATCAAAAATTAAATATGGATATACTAAATAAGAACACTTTGTATTAAAGAGGTATCAAGCCCACCGTTAGTCAAATTATTCCACTAAAGGCATCAAGGTGATTCTCATCTGGATAACTGTCTCCAGGATCCATGTTGTCACTGATGATGATCATCCAAGAACTTGTGCACTTTGAGTCTCACCAAGTAAGTACTCACTAGATTTCCTAGATCCCAAATCCTAGAAAGGGGATCACTCCCAAGACAAATGAGGGACACAAAAATCATACTAGAAATATGAATTTAAAAATACATGGTAAGGGGATCACACCCAGGACAAATGGGGTACACCAAATACCCTAACTGAATAAACCTTCTAGATTGGGAATCATCGCATATGTAGTGTTGGTCACAAAAATGTTACATACCCAACCTAGTGTGAAAGAAAGAGTGATGTAGGATCATACCATTACTATTGGGGTATACAATGAAATCCTTTCAAGAATCATATCATAGATAAGATCACAATCCTAATCTCGAGATGTAATGGCATGTTGTACCCTCATAGGAATAGAAAAGGGAACACACTCAACTAGTAAGAGTTTAGAATCACTTATAAAACTTCCCACTTAAATCACCTTGACTAATATATATAATTCCAAAATCAATGTCATAATAATTATCTACATGGATAAATACTTTGGATATAATACTCAATGACCCAAATTTTATTCTTGAAAAAACTTAAAGAATGTGCGGGTTCATCATCAGTCCAGTGAGATAAACCTAAATATACCAAAATTCTAATGAAAATAGTCAGGAATGGATGAATGGATCATTTTATAATGATTTACATAGAAAATGACTATGATAGAATATTTAATTTTCCAAAACAGACACCCGATGTGAAAAGTATTTTTTTTCATATACATACATTGGCCACATCCTTAGACTGAGCCACGAGTCGTAATTAATTACTTAAAATTGGTCTTCAAGTAGCCATCTCAAAGTCAGGTTCATGATTCCACAGTCGATTCATCAATTTGATGTCTCATCTTAAATATATAACCAATACATGGATTGATATTCCTAATTAAAATAATAATAATAATAATTATAATAATTTTATTATTATTATTATTATGTTATAAATTTAATACACTTATTTAAAGGGATTGGAAAGTCTTCATAGTAGGGAAGTATGTAGACATCAACCGTTATAAAAACCCCTCCCTCTACCCATTATTGTATTAAATATTATTATTAAAAACCAATATAGGTTATCTTCCCCCACCAATCTAACATAGTAGCCTACAGGCCTAACTGAGGGGATCTCCGTCATGTAGAACCACTACTGATGTGAAACCTCCTCACATGAAACCTCCTAAAATCACTCAACCCTTATTCCATGCACACTATGGAAACCCAAGGACCACTGCCTCAACCACAACTAGGGATGTACCTCAACATAATTTTATCAATTCCAGATAATTACATCACCTCACACCCCACTGATCACCACCACTCATTCAGTAGTCGGTGGCCATATTCTGGCCACCTGACCTGCATAGGAAATGACACTTATCACGCTGCACCTTCACTTCATCGAATCATAGTCGAAAACCATCGATCTAGTATCTAGTATATTTATGATCTCCCATAACAACATATCTCACCTTGATAAGGATATGAATCCCAAATTTGGACCCTCAAAATCATTCGATTGCACCAAATATCAGTTTTACAATGATCAATTATTGGGTATTGGTGGAACCACTGACCAAATTAAATACTGGCGATGGTCATGTGAAGGACGCACATGTAAAAAAATAAAAAAATTGAGGAAAAAACCACATCCATTGTTTGAGTAAGCCTCGATCTGTTTCCATTAGAATTATAAATAAAGAAGAAATAAAAAAAATTAGATAAATCAACTATAAATCAACCATAAATGCATGAATCAAATTTTGGTTAGGAAATTGAACCATATTTTACACAGAATAAAAAATATAATGAAGAAAAAAACATAAATGTCTTACCTAGATTATGGATTAATCATTAGTGAAGATCAAATCTTCTTGAAAATAAAAATTTGACCTCATTGTGTTTTTCATCCATCTAATGATCCTCCTAAATCATTCATCATTATTCTCTAATCTTGATCTACAAATGGAGATATCCTCCACCTATCTAATATCTCAGGGTTATGGGGATAACATTGAATATTTTTCATGTTGTCATATTCATAGGTTATAATTAGTTTTAGGGTTATAAAATAAAATAATTAATTTAATTTATTAAACGTACCAACTAATAGCTACCTTATATAAACTGTCCGATGTAGACCAAACTTGTATTTCACCTGTGGTAAACCCCACACTCCAGAATTAAATGTGGTATCATATTACCAATAAGAGACATCATTCAGGATTTATTCAATAATTTCATAAAAACATCTTGTGTGTTATTTAATATATGTAATATTTTTATTAGATCAATATTGGGCTCACCGGGCCTCATAATACAACACCATCTTAGTTCCTAGCTCTAGAAATAATCTATATAATATTCTAATGTTTTACATGAAAAAAATAGATACATTAAATTCTACCCAAAATAGTGATTTTCATCCCTAAAGTTAAGAAACCTACACTGATAGGTGAAGATGCTAAGATCAACTAACACCATGTTCCAAAGTCCTCTTGTATCCTCTATATAATCATGATGTGAAGTGAGCATCAGACTTCCATACTGATCATTGGTGTAATTATATAAATCCTTACTACCTCCTGTATGAATAGGAATCCTAAACAACCCACTAAGCTCTCATATCATATGGTTAGATAGTACAACCACTTGACGCGTCGGTCTATTATCATTTGGATTGCATCGTAACCTCACAATGATTGTGGAAACTCTAATATGAAAACAAAAAATATACAATCCCATGTATAATTCCATCTTAACACCTCATCTTCCACCTATAGGAAAGTGATACAAAAATACTTAATCTTTGAAAAAAGATGGAAAATCCTTAGTCACCAATCCTAATGCCAATGGATCATGATGAAACCACACCTCCGCCTGATGTACTACTAAGGGAAAGAAACATCCTCAATATCTCCTCTCACAACATGGATGGTTTCACTATCCGTACGCTAACACGGATGGTGTAGTGACTAGCTTCATAAAATCCATCAAGAATAGTCCAATGGATATATGGTCATCCAAGATCTCTCAATAGATATCTGAAATTTGTGCCTCCTTGACTTACTGAAGAAGATATGGGAGTAAAAAAAAATTGCTGGAGTCACACTGTACCGTCCTAACCCTTAAGGTCAACTAAAAAAACTTCAAGTTCTTCATCACTTCATTCAACAATAGTCGATGGAAAAATTCATTATGAGCATATGATACTATGGTCACAACCTTGGGTGGATCTCTATCAAGAACTTTCTAATCATTTTCTGGTTTCACTATCACTCCTATTCTTGAGAATACATTACCCATGAATTGGACCACTTGAATCCAAAACTAATTCTACAATATCTCCTCATTAAGATGGCACACTTGGTACATTTTTTGAACCATCCTCAAGTGTACCATGGGCTCCACTACTGATTCTATGCACTCAAGGATTTAACCAAAGAATAATACCATATATTTATCCATAAAGATATTGAAATACCTATTTCATAAGTCTCACATCACACTGGTGTGTTCAAAAAGATTAAAGGTATCATTATGAACTCAGTGCAACCATGGGTGCTTTAAAATGAAACCTCTAGTACATCCTCCTCTTGGTCCTTGAGATGGTGATAACCTATCCTGAGGTTAAACACTAATAACCAATTCACCCTTACCACATGTTGAAGAATTTATGGATTCCTAGGTGTGGATAGTCTTTCATGACAATTTCCTATTTTAGGTGACATCAATCTACACCTTACCCCAAGCTCGTATACACCTCCTAGGGAAACATCACAGGGATACCTTAGAAAAAAAATTGGGTCTTGTGAAGCCCCACCTATGTAGATCCTCTAACTACACCTTTAGCACTCCCAACTCTCTGGGGTAATCTAATATGCTGGAAAAAATATTAATCCATCCCTTGGTTTGGGTCTTTAGAAAAACAACAAGATGGGGTGGTAAGAATGGATAATTCTCAAGTAAGTCACTCATATGCTCCTCTAACACCACATGAAAATGAAATATAATTGCATCCAAAACTCCATTTTCCATACTAGAAAAATGATAAGAAATAAATTATATCATCCTTCACATGATCTCATCATGCTTTTCCTAGGGCTCCTTCTCACTAAATAAGGAAAAAAATATCCTGCTAAGTTGGTAACACTTCACCCCATTATTAATTATCATATGGAAATGGAAATCAAGAAATAATTCCATATTGAGTAAAAACTATTATGAACTCACCACCTCTATATAATGATTCCACATGATTCTTTCCCTCCTCTCATATTCATGACACACAATCTATAAATGGGTGTGATCATTGATCCACTCTACAAGAGTCTCTGAATACAAGGGTATATCTAAAATGTCTTACTAGTTTCTCTAGTCCATGAACAATGTATATGTCATAAAAAAATTGGTGTTTGACCATGTACCAAAACTACAATGGGAGTAGAGAAAAAACATGTTGTACTTCAAACACACCTAGAGTCTTTGGGTCACAAGGCACTTCTTCTTAAATACATCTTTCCCTTCTATACCAGTTCACCAAAACCAAGGATATCTCCAATAAGATCACATAAAAACGACCTAAAACACACAATTGGAAGTAAATCATCCACCAAACCTCAAAAATATCTGATTTGGGCGGCATCGACTCACACACACTATTTTAAATCGTGTTACAAGAACACATCTCAATGGGGAAAACATACCTCTTCTTTGCATGCCCAATGCCAAATCAAACATCCCTAACATAGGGATATACTGATTCCCAATCTCACCCTAGAGAATTATCTAGGAACACCACCAAGTGGGGTCCTATATAATTGGGATGTCCACACAACAAGATCACTCCATTCCTCAACCACTTGAGAAGGGGTTATGGATCACCACAGATCATATTTGACATTTAACTCTAAAACTAACTTATCTCATATAGAACAAGTGCCTCATATTATCGTACCACCAGAACCAATTTATAATATATGAATAATACTGGACACCAAAAAAACCATTTGATTACTCATGGTCTGAATTCTAGGAAAACTTGAACCACATCCTCGATCCAATTCTTCACTGCTCAAGGTTCTAGATTATAGTGAAACCTCAATGGTCACTATCTTTGGAACTCAATTAATTTTCTAAAACTATCTATACCATTGCCATTAATTACTGGAGAAATTATATCCCTATCATGTAATTGACCATATATCTGATCCACTAGAGGATATAATCACATCTCAGTAGGTGGTAGAACATATATGTTTTCTCCTCGAAGAAACACCTCATCAGTGTGTCCCTGAACTGTGGCCTCATCGATAAAATGTTTTTTATCAAGACATTGTTTCAAAATACCATATGGTTATCATCATGTAGATATGTTGAAAGTTATCAATATGTACCATGACCATAGAGTATATATTGGTATATGACTCTATAATGACATGGATAACACAACCTATTCCTATATGATGCATGTACAATTTTTTTCCATATAACCAGTGCTATATGTACCGATTCAATAAGCATGTTATTAGAGTCCTAGTTAATGGATATATTGGATGCCAAAAAAGAAACATAAATCCTCTTTTATGATCCAAACATGAAATATTTTAACAATAATTCCATAAATCCCAAAATAAAACATCATAGACATAAATTATTTAAACTCCAATAATATGGTAGAACAAAAGCCTTTGATTCCACTTTGCAATGAACCAACCCACCAAGAGCTACCTTGAAAGTGATAAGCTAAGTGTGATAACCCATTTCCCACCTATAATAGGCGATGGGCTAGTGAGTAGCATAGAGTAAGAATACCACACATAAGGGAGGCATTATCCTAATGTACCTATAATCATGAACGCATCTACAAATACCCATACATTGCTAAAATATAAAATAAAACTGATACCAAATAAATTCTTACATCTATATCCCAAAATCATAGTATAAAAAATTCCTAAAAACATTAAGGTCCAAATAAAGTCGCACTAAAATCAAAAATAATGTTCAACCCCCTTAGAAGGAGGTGACTGATGTTAAATGTGACACTTAGTAAGAACCAAGCTCATAATGCTTTATTTGGTATTTTTACTCCTAGGACTATTTTGAATGGTCTTTTGACTAGATAAGACACAAAACATGTGGGAAGATCCCATATAGGGGTGATTATAACAATACCTAGTAGGATCACCCAAAAAATCACCAAACATAAAATACCAAAATAAGGGTAATATAAACTATGAATTTATATAAATAAGAAATATGATAAATAATGATAATCACAAATAAAATCTTGATATACTCGAGAGGGACACACTTTCTCATAGAGGAATCAACCAAACATCCATTTACAAGATTTTTCTTATTGGGCCAGGGTAAATATCATCCAGGATAACTCTCTCTATGTGAAATTTTCACTGATGGTGATCATCTAAGATGTCATGCTCCTTGGGTCTCACCAAAGAAGTAAACACTGGATTTCCTAGATATAAGCTCTTAATGAGAAGATCACTCCCAATAACACTGGGGTACACACAAATGATACTAGAACTCTGAAGATTATGATACATAGTTAGGGTATCACACTAAGGACACTGTGGTATACCACAAACCCAACTAGATCAACATTCTAGATAGGGTATCTCTTACTATGTAGTGTTGGTCATGAAAATATCATAAATCACACATAGGGTGAAAGAATGTTTGATGGGGATCACAACCAGTACCATTAGGGTATACTCCAAACTCCATCCGAAACTCAACTCATAGAGGGGGTCATAATCCTATGCTTGAGACAGAATGCTATGATATACCCTTATAGGAATAGACCAAGGGAACACACTCAACCAATATAGTTTAAGCATAAAAAAAAGAAGAATCCTGCTTAAATCACCTCACATTATATATCTAATGCCAAAAATAAAGTCATACTATCATTCTACATGGTAAACTAGATGATATAGACTACTCACCATCCCAAATACGTGTCTAGAAAAATCTTGATTAATTCATGGGGATCACCATCAATTTGATAGGCTAAAATGTTAATCTATCAAACTAACACCACAAGAGAATATGAATGGAAAAAAAGATCACATTGTTGAGATATATGTTAAAAAAATACATAGTATATACCATTTATTTATCCTAAATAGACAGCTGGTTAAAAGACAATTTTTTCATAGCACATACATCAGTCACTTTGTGGGGATGATCGATGAGTAAGAATTAAATAACTAAGTTTTTTTCATTAAATAGCCATATCAATGTCAGGATCACATTGAAATAGATGATTCATCAATAAGATATATTAGCTTAAATATATTACCAAAACATGGATTGATATATATAATAATAATAATAATAATACATAACATTATTATTATTATATTATCAATTTAATACAATTATTAAAAGACATCAGAGAGTCTTTTCATTGGGGGGAGTCTACATGCGTCAACCATTATGCGCCACACCCCATTTTCTATCTTCCCATTATTGTATTAAATATTATTATTAAAAACCAATATAGGTTATCTTCCCCATGACTCTTGAATAGCAGCCTACAACCCTAACTGAGGGGATCTCCATCACATGGAACCACTACTCATGTAGAACATCCTCAAACATGGCCTCTTGAAATCACACTGCCCCTGTTCCCTATACACGATGGAGACCCAAGGAATGATCCATCAACATGAACATCACTATCATTCAAAGTTTCCACATTAACGATGACTGATATTGTCACCCTTCACCCCACTGACCATCACCATTTGATCCATCACATATGGTTAGACTCCAACCACCTGAATTACTCAGGAAACTCCACCCATTGCGTCACACCCCTGCCTCATCAAATATCGATAGTAAACCCTCTATTTAGTCAATAATATATTTTTTATCTTCTACTACTCTATAATGGACCTCAATTTTGATCTAAATCGTAAATCCAGACTAGAGGAATCATTTAGTTGTGCCAAATATCGGTTGTGCAATGATCGATTATCAATTATTGTTTGAACCACCGACCAAATGAATTGCCTGTGGTGAACTTTTGAAAGATGAGTAAGAAAAAAAAATAATTTTTTTGGAACATATATTTTCCATTGTTTTTTTTGGCCTCAATTTTTTTCCATGAAAATGATGAATGAAGAAAAAAAAGATAACATCTAAATAAATGAAGTTTAAATCAACCGTCGATGCACGAATCAATTCTTATTAGTGTAATTGATGCATGTTAGATATGGGATAATATAATGTGATGAATCTAAAAATACCAAAAATATTACCTTGAATTCAAATCAATCATTAGTGAATATCATGTTTTGTAGAGAAGAAGAAGATGATCTAATTATGTTTTTTGTCTATCTCATGACCCTCCTTGATCATTCGTCATCATTCTCTGATCCTGATCCACTAATGATGATATCCTCCTCCTCCTATATAATATCTTAGGGTTACTTGGATAAACCTAAATATTGTTCTTAATGACACAATTATATAAAATATTTATGGTTTTGGTTATTAAATAAATAAATTAAACTAATTGATTTAGTTATTAAATTCACTCACCAATGGTCTCCTTCCACATAATTCTTTCCTATGACCAACCTTATTTCATGCCTAGTGTAAACCTCACATTTTAGAATAAACCATTGTATCATATTCTTGATCCAAGACTTAATTCAAGATTTATTTAATTATTTTATAAAAACTCTGTATGCATGATATAATATATTTAATATTTTTATTATATCAATACCGTTCTCAATAGACCTCAGAATCTCACATTGTCTCAGCGCATGGATCCAAAAATATTCCTTAGAATATTCCAAAGTATTACAAAGAAAAAAATAGATTTTATAATACTCACCCAATCTATAATATTCATTTTCTTCACTTATTATCTCCATATTATTTTTAGGAAAACACTTCTTCATTTAATTTTCATTTTAGTCGCAACTTTATAAATTTTAATTTATTCATATAATTTTCTGTTTATTATTTTACACAAACTGTTCTGATAAAATGCATAGTAAAATGTTTTAAAATCTTTTGGAAAAATCATATAGGAATATACAGTTATGGAATGTTCCATTTTTTATCATCATGATAGTCTAAGATTTTGAAAATATTCTTCGACATGTATTTTAAATCCTATGAATCATTTTATGTTGAGCTACATATTTACAATATTAAATATTATCATCCTTAATCAATCAGATTAAATAAAAAATAAAGTTTTTATATTTAAGACACAAGAAAATAGTTCCTACATAAAAAAAAGTAATTTCAAAAAATTATTTCATTCATCTTAAATCACAAACATTGGTTTTAAAATTTATATATTTGGAAATCCATGACAATTAGAGCAGTGATATCCAAATTCTCTTCTTATATAATCCCCATAAAATCATGGATTAACAAATCCTTGTGATGTTTTAGTCTTGATAAATTACCCTTAAAATAATCAGATATTTATTTACTCATAATATTAATTCAATAATTCTATTTAAATTACTTAATAACAAAACATAATAATCTCATAGAGGGTTTTAAAACTTACTTGGTCTATAATCTATCTTATAAAGTGATAATTTTTCAATTTCTCACGAATTGATGGATCTTTCAAACTCTCAGATAACCATTATGAAGTACCAAATTACTCTTATAATGACTTAATGTTACTCTTATTAAGTACTTTGTTACACTTATGAAGTCACCAAATACCCTTCTAATGTTATGAGTTACCCTTTCAAAGTACTAGTCTACCCTTCCAAAGTTCATCACTTACTCTTATGAATTCATTGAATGACTCATACAAACTTTTCCTTTACTCTAAAAAGACTCTTTTGAAATCATCAATGGATCTTATGAATTCATTAATTTTCCATTTTCAGCTAGTTTATATAGATTAACCTTTTTAAATCATACTAGGATAATATTTATCTCCAAAATTGAAAAACCAAATATTTTCTGAATCACTATAAAAATAACATAATATAATTTCATGTCTTATCAATAACTTCAAATGTTCTTCAAATAATTTTGGAATTAACATAATATTTCCAAATCTGGTTATATTGTTTCTAAAGAAAATTACAACATTTAATTACACATATATTGAATATCTAATTTATTTTTAGTAGATTTAAATTTCAACTTCATTATAGCTTATTAAAACACATTATTTAATTGATTTTAATCACTACACATGACATCAATTTTTCTAGATAACTCTAACATAGTTTATCCATAACTTTAGACTTCGATTGCCCAAAACTGTAAACCTCCTTTAATATCTTCTAAAATAAAATATTTAAAATCTATTCATTAACTTTTTTAATAACTTTATATTACAACTAAATGAAACTATTATAAATAGTACAAAAATACCATCATTTGCCTTTCATAATAAAATAAGATCATTAATCATTAAAAAAGTTAAATACTACTTAGAATATAACTAGTTAGTTATCATATGAAAGTTGGTATACTCTTTATTACCCATAAAATTATGGGTGTCTAATTTATCTTATTTACTTGATGGACTCTTCCTACATCACCCAAACTCATCGTACATTGAATTTCTTTCACATGACTATAATGATATTTGTTGAAAATGAATACAACATCATCTACATTATTACATTTGGGTTATTCATATATCATTATTTATTTTTCACTCCATCTAGATCATTAATTTATATTAAATGAACTATAAAGGGAATATAAATAATCATTGGGATAGAAAATTGTAGAAAAATTCCTTTATTATCCCATAAATTTTCATAGATCATATATTATTAATGATGATTATAAAAGAATAAGGTATATGCAATGATGATTTAACTAAACCCTCCCATGGGTAGTTAATATGGAGTTAACAAAATTATTAGATTATGGAATCATTTAATATATATCTAACATAAAATGGGTAAATCTAATGCCATTAGTTTCTAATAAAACAAGTCTAATAGAAATTAAAAATTAAAATAATTAATTGGTGCCAACCAATTTGTATAATAGCTATAGTATTTATATATACTATCACTGACTAAACCAATACAATATAAATAACTATTTATAATTTTCATTCATTGACCAAATTCTAGATATTTTAGAATTTTACTCCCACTATAATTTCCTAATTCAGTATGTTAGATATTCATAAATACATATTTCTACAAGGATCAATAAAATAAACCATTCAGTTTCCCCTTTTGAATAATCGTATATAATAGGATGCTAATTGGTCTATAAAATGATCAAGGTACTTTCCAGTGATACATGGTTAGTATTTTTTATATACTATATGAAGAGAATTATGAAAGTGTTCATTAATGATTTCGCTATCTATGGTTCCCTTTTGATAAGCGTTTGAGAAATCATATTGTTTTCCTTTATTATTATATTAAATATAATCTTGTATTAACTTAATAGAAATTTCATTTCATGGTACAGTAAGGGATAATAATTGGACATTTCATTTCTAGGGATGGTATCCATTCTTATTAATCAAAAGTGGATTTCATTTCTCCCCTTCTTTTCACTAGAAATATATAGTTTGTTTATTTATTTCTAGGTCAAATATGTTTTTATAACTATTTAATTTATGAGATTAGTAATATTTCACATTCGTTATCCTAGTTACTCCAAATAAAATCATTTTTGTTTGATGAAAATAATTTGAATGATTTTAAATAATTAAATAATAGTCTTACAAAACCTTGGTAATCCAACCACCATGGTTTGATTTATATCAGAACTCATGTGTAGTGATTTTAATAATTTAATTGGGGTATTCTAATAATAATATGTCAATTCATCTCCAAATTTCACAAGATATTTCTAACACACAAGGTATCTTACCAAATAAAGATATACCTAATCTAAAACAATTCTTACCACTGTGATTACCCTATATAAATTCAATTTGTATCGTTTAGAACCTAAAGTGATTGTGTATTCTAACTATGTATTTCTTTGATGTCCCATTAAGAAAAAATATATCCAAAATATGTCTCATTAGTTGTATGGTCTTACTTCATGTATTCAATTTAGAAATCACAAATAGAAAAGAGTGGAGAATTTGGTGGTGGACTATATCAATAGAATCCTTTAATCCACAGATATCGACTCATCCCACTACATTCCAATAAATTTCATATTTTTTATGGGAAATTATAATAAGTAAAATATGTTATTTCATTATATAATTAAATAATAAATTTTTAGGAAACTTATTGTATTCCTACTAATTTAAATAAAAAATTAATATGATAGTCATAAAACCGAGTCTCAATAGTATATTTAGGATGACCCATATCTTTGGTGTTCATGTACTGATCATGTCCTTAGTAATTATGTTCTTAATAGTGTGTTCTATTCTATCATCCAAATCCTTTACACACTTTTATGTGGGGGACACTTCACCCCCTAATGGACTTTTCATTAGGTAATTGATTTTTGACTATGTTTGAAAACATTATTTTAGGATTCCAATGATTTTATAGACCATATACTCATTTTCAAAGGGTATGAAATGACTCTAAAAGATTATAAATTCCACAATAAACTATGTTTTTTAATGACATTTATTATGTTTTTAGGATTGATATTATGGGTCCATTTCATAATTCATTTGGAAACTAGTACATTATTCTTACAATTTATTTTGTGTCTAAATGGGTAGAATAATGGTATATAAGGATTGATGACTAAAAAATATTTTTATAACATTTTAAAACTCAAATATTCAGTAGTATTGGATTACTTTGGTTAATAATATTGGCCATGGATCTTGTTTTTTTTAAAAAAAATTCATAAATTTCTCTGGAAGAAATTTTTGAGGTGGAGATCAATGGATAGAGATCACCAGATGGAGGAATAATGAAAAGCGGTTTCTAATAATTTGAGTCAAAAAAGTCTAATTGGATTTAATTTCATTGAATGGAGTCCATAATATGGATTCTATCGAATGATGTCAAATTGGGTAGAGTGTCAACCAAAGGAGTTCACCGGACTTAAATCTATTTGTGTTGGTTGTAGGCATGGGTAATGGATACTGGAATATTAATTAGATAATTCAACATTGTTTCTTAGGTTACATAAGTCAAATGGAGGTTTAAATTGAATCTCAGGTGGTGGTATGACTGATTTACTAGACAAATACCACTATTAATAGAGATGTTCTCCTAGCTATGATTTGTTAATTTCTGTACAATTTAATCAATTGGGATTAGTTCTCATAGCTAGTGAGAGTTTTTAAGTTGATCTGAAGTGATTGTTGTGTTTTTTATTCACTCTAATATTCTTAAGGAAATTGTTTTCCATGTTCTATCATATATGTCGGATGATTTTATGAATTACATAATATTGTTTTTTTCTTTTACACTATTTTTTTGAAGTGTGGTCATCGAGTTTGTGTGATGATTATGTGGGATCTCATCCTACATCCTGTGTAGTTACTTGGAATGGGGTGGTGATCATAAAAACCTATATCTAGTGGTTTTACTAGTGTCTATATAGTGTTTTGAAATCTTTCTGCTACATTGGATGAGATTATTGAAAAAAGGTTTGCCTGGTTGTTTGATGGAACTACAAATAGTGTACAAAGTGCTCGATGTGACCTTATGGTGAAATATACATATAGTTTCTCCTCATCCTCATTCTCTTGCAACCATCCCCTATATATGGTATAAGTGGTTTGGTAATAATTAATTCATTACATTCAGGTTTCTTATATCCTTGTATTTTAAGCTATTTGATTTTTGTTATTCAAACTATTATTAAAAGAATAAATTTTAAGGAAGGTATGGTTTGTATCATCAAGTTTAATGGATCAATATTTTACTTTGGGAGGATGAAACTAGATGAACTTTTGATATTGAAATATCCAGATACATCTTGGTCTAGTGGATTTACTAAGGAAATGGAAAAGAAGGATTGTGAGTGATTGGAAAGGAAATACATAGCCTTGATATGGAGTCAATCACTAGAAATGTTTCTTCAACATTTGAGGGAATTGAACTGTTGAAAAGGTTATGAATGTTTTGGATGATATTTATGAGAATAAAATGGCTATTAACAATGTTTTCATGAATTGAATATTTTTCATCTTAAGTATTTCAGATTGATTTCCTATAATAGATCATGTGAATGATTTCAATATGATCTGAGGAAAACTCAAATTAGTGAATATAAAATTCATTGATGATGATTAATCACTATAAATTCTATCCTCACTCTTGATAAGTTGGGATGAAATTGTAAAAACAATGATCAATTCTAGTGTAATGATAGATCTTTCATTTGATGATATTATAAACTTGATTTTGATTGAATATGTGAGTTAAAAGGTTGTACAATATCTATTTGAAGATGATCTTACTTATACCTGAGGGGGGTGTTGACTACAAATTAAGGATCATAAGAAGAATAAATCTACAGATGATATTTCACAAAAAAAAGAAGTCAAGGTAAATTTTCTAGCACTGGTCTGACATATTGGCCTTATGGAAAAAGGGATATATCAATAAATATTGAAGGAACTAGAGTTAGGATTTAACTTCTAAAGAGAATAACTTTATAAGTGTAATGAATAAAATAAATAGTTTTTTACTATGTTTCAACATTACGAAAGAATCATTAGTTATTTAATTAGGTGTATCTTTTCATTTAGTAAGTGAGTGAAGGTACATAGAAGATTAAATATCCGGAATCTTGGGTAGAGTACATATTTTGGATGATGAAGATCTGTAAATAGTTTTTAAGGGATATGTTTACATTCAAATGAAAAATTTATGTTTGTTGAGATTGAAATATGTTAGACATATTCTAGGTCTTTGGAAGAATCTAATATTAGTGGGACAATATGATGATATCAGTTTTGGAATGAATATTTTGAATGGAGTATATAAAATCAATAGATGGTCTATGGTTATTTATCAAGGGCTAATGAATAAATCATAGTACTTTAAATAATATAATTATGAAGTTATAGTGATCAAAAGTACTTTATCAAATGTGATAGAAGTTTGGAACTGTAGTTTTGAAAAAAATCTATGAAAATAATATGAAATTTGTTATAGAAAAGGGAATACCAAAAATCGATCTCACTGAACTTGGAAGATGTGATAGTTGTACATTAGAGGAAAATAAGAGTTTAATTTAACATGGATGGTAAAAATCGATGGAATCTAAATCAAAAACTTGTTCATTTTAATATTTGGGGACACAACCCAGTTCACTACAATAGAGAATCTCTATAATTTGTGACCTTAATTGATGTTTCCACCTAAAAGGTCTATATTTTCACAATGAAGAATAAATATGATATTTTTAAATAATTTATTTAGTGGAAGGTTTTAGCTGAAAGAGACTGTGAATAAAAGTTAAATTGTCTTCAAAAAACAATTGTGGGGAGTACATTAGATGAAAAATTCATAAAGTTTCTCATTAGAAGGGAATAAAACCTGGGAATAGTTGTCCAATAAATTTATAAAAAATGGATTAATAGAAAGGATGAATCATACCATGCATGAGGAACCTTGGATTATGATGATTCACTGAATAATTCCTAAGAAAATTTGGGCGGATGCTAAAAATAAAACGTCATATATGGTGGAAATAAGTCGAGCTTACATTATTGGATAAGAACTATCGAAAGAAATTTGGTCTAATAAGATACCATAGGTGAACTTATCAATGTATATGGAATTATTAGGTATGTTATTATCAATTCTAAAGATCGAAATATGTTAGAGGAGATATCCACTGTGTGATTTCTCAAAGGATATGGAGATTAGAAAATTGGATATCATTTTTTGGATTATAAAAAGTAACAAATCATCTATATAAGATATGTAGTTGTCAATAAAGGAATTCTATGGGGATATAGAAACATTATTTAGAAGTATGTTGAGTTTAAAATACATTAGAATGATGTTACCAGAAATAATATTCATTTATACACTTCAAAGAAATCTTCAAAGGATAGTGATCCAATAGTTTTTTTACTGGTTAAAGAATGATTGCATAGACATACACTAGATGAATAATATTCAAATAGATTAATATTGGATAATGATGTGTCTTTTAATGTACCTATGGTTTTTATAATAATATCAACTCTAATCATTAAACTAGTTTAGAGTTTTGAATATGATTTTAATTTTTTAATTTTAATGGACACATGAGAAAAAACATTTATTATAGAACCATCTACTCTAAGAGACATGAAACAATGTGGGGTTTCCATCAAGGAAGAAATGGATTCCTTAAATCTAAACTATATGTGGGAGTTGGATGAATGAAGAAAATAAAATTAATCTCTAAAAAACAAATGAGTCCTTGATTTAAAATAGGAAGATGATAAAAGTAAGAGATAAAATGAAAGAAAGGTGGTGAATGTTTTTTATATATAAAATAAGTGATTAAATTATCAAATGACTTCTCAAATATTGTGAAACACACAATAATTTAGATAGTCCTCAACATTTTTGTGTCCAAATATCATCACATAGAGAAGATGGATTTGGAGAAATATTTTCTTGAGGGGTATTTAGAAGAATAAATTCTCATGGTTAAACACAAGGTTTATAAAGATCAAAAAAATATTATTTTTTCAAGTTGAAATGAAGTTTTTATGGCTTGAAAAAAGATCCATGATAGTGTAAATTTATGTTTGAAACTTTCAAGAATGAAGAAAATTTAATTTTACGTGATTATAATAAATTTTTATACCAAAATAAATGGGATGATGAAAAATATATCACATTATTATTATTATATATTGATGCTTTTATGATTACATATATAGTATTCCATCATACTGAGGTACTAATGAAAAAAATTTCTAAAATTTTTGAGATTAAGAACCTTGGACAATATACAATTATTTTGGGTTTGGTAATTGAGAGGGACATGAAAACTCAAACTTTTGTTTTATCCTAGAAGGAATAAATCGATAAGGTCCTTGAGAAGTTCATATTGATCAGTTGTAAACCAATCTGAAGCCCCTCACAAGATATTTTAAACTTTATAAATCATAGGCACTATCAGTGGATAAATAATTTAGTGACATTTATATGGGATTATTTTCTTTAGTTTTTCATTTTTTTTATACTAAATGGATTTCCCAAAACTAAACAATGATTTTACAGTGGGATTTGTTTTCCACTTCATGAAAAATCTCAAACAGAATCACTGAGAAGCTGTGAAATAGATCATTTAATACATGAGGAGATAAGAATATGTAGCTTTATTTTTTTAAGATGATAACTAATTAAAGGGTATTTTTGGAATATATTATACTGGATACATAGATTCATGGAAAATTAAAATATATTTTATGTTTAATTTTGTAGAAATAGTGGCCAATTAGATATTATGTTTTTATTCAATTATTACTTTGTCTACAAAAGAAGCAGAGTATGATTATACTAATGAAGTATTAAAAAAATTGATATGGTTGATGTAATTTCTAAGGTACTTGGAAAAGGGTAAGGAAAACTAAATCTATTCTATGATATCTATAGTCTCATCCATCATGCCTTAAATCTGGTGTTTCAAAAAATAAAAAAACACATTGATCTGAAATATCACATTATACAAAGTCTACTATAAGATAAAGTGTTGGATCTATAGAATATTACATGGAATAAAAATAAAACTAATATATTTAAAAAATTTATAGTATAATAAATTATAAGGAACCATTGTACCTTAGTTGGTATTGGTTGATCATATGGAGAAGAGAACATTCCATGTATTGGACATATTATGATCATAGGTGTATGGTTAATGAAGGTTTAAAGCATAACGGATTTGGTAAGTGGTAGATTTTTTGATTTTGTGACTTTTTTTTATTTTCACCTTAAAATGTTTTTAAATATATATTAGTAGATAGATATCACTAGAAATATGAATCTTGATGAGGGGGTTTGGAGTATTCAGGAAAACATTGTCTCACCAGACCGACTTGCATCAGACATAGTCGATAGGGTGGAGTCCCATAGGATGGAATTCAGTGGGATGGATTCCATTTGAATAATAAACCTATGTGTAGGCCATAATCATATGTATAAGTTGTGTGTAATTTCCTAGAATGGTTTAATAGAGTATCATATGTTTCCCAGGTCAATAAGAGTTTGATCGACAGTCTGATCGGTTCACTAGATGAAGAACTCTATAAATACAGGTTGTAATGGTATGTGCCTTCCTAGTCTATAAAATTTCAAGTTTTTGAGGTTTGAGGTGTTTAAGGAAGTTATTAGTAGTTGTTCATGATGGTTGGAGGTACAGTGGAGCCACTGCATGGAATACGCGCCGTGTATTATATACACAACATATAAAGGTTCTTCACGATTTGTATAGTCAACAGGTTCACAGATTTTAAGTTAGATAAGGGATATATTGTGAGAAGATTAAATTCCATGTAACTTGGATTAATTATGTGTATTAACCAAATACCAAGGCAATTAATTTTTCATATAAGGTTGGAAATTTTAAAAAACCGAAGGATTATATGTCGTGTAATGTTTACAAGATGTGAAACCTATGGGATTCTAGGTTTTATGTCCCTTTATTAACCTAATTTCTATTTATTTTTCTTCAACTCCCCCTCAATATTTTTGGATGATCCCTAGGAACCCAAAGTATAAATTCTATCCCTACTATCCCTTATTCAATTTACTGGTTCCTATGGTTTTTCATTGGCGATCAGTGGTGAGTTCTTCTCTCTTTCTTAGTTGTTTTGTTCCATTCTCATCCCAATAATTTACTATGATGAAGTTTTTATGGTTTGGTGTGTGTGTTGGGTTTCCTTTTTATGTTTTTAGGTGTGGTGTGGGTTTATCTGTGGATTATCATGATGTAGTTTTGGTTTTCAGGAATTTCTTTATCACCATGTAGTGCGCAGTGAGTTGAAAAATATTCTTTGAGGTAGGGAATCCCTCATTTAACTTTATTTTGTATTATGGAAGAGGGGTTTATTCTTGTTCATATTTGGGGTATGGTATTGATAGCTTAATCGAAGATAAATAGTTGGTTAAATTTAAATTTAAGGGTTAAGGGGTTTGATTCAAATGTTTTTATAGCTTTGTTACTACTGTGATTTTATGGATTATACGGGCTTGATGCCCACTAAAATTTGTTGATGTTGGTGGATTTGTTTTAAATAGATGATATGTGATGTGACTACTAATTTTTTTGATCATTTAATGTTATCCTAAAATTAAAATTGACTTACCACTTATATTATTCTAATGAAATAGTTCCTCCATGATTTATGGATTTTGTGACAACACCCCTAAAATAAAGTGAAATGATGTAGAATCCATTTATTAAAACAATAAAATGATCCTTGATGTGACATGATGTGTGGTTGTTCCTATAGGTTGGATATATGTGGTTACAATGGGGTGTGGGAAAATATGTGGTTGTTTATCTGTGGTTTTGGAGTGACATGTTGGTGGTTTTTTGTCCATTGTTTTGCGGTGGTGATGTGTTTTTTGTTTGGATGTTATTTTGGGGTGACGAGGTGGTGGTTTTTTGGACATTATTTTCTGGTAGTGAGGTGGTGGTTTCATGGTCATTATTTTATGGTGGCGAGGTGGTTGTATTATAGGGATTATGATCTTCTTGTGATGTGTGGATTTTTATGCTAGATGCTTGGATAGTGATGGGATGAATGATTAATAATGTTTCAAATGGCTAGGATTTGGTTCTGTTAAACGGATGGGAATGGATTATGAATATATAAATTATATAATATGTGATTAAATGTGAATGATGCTTAATAATTAAATTAATTGACTAGATAATGAGATTTTGTTGGTGGTGTGATGTGGCCTGTGGTTTGTTTGGTGTTATGAATTTAGAGGTGGAATCAAATGTGGTGATGTTGTGGGTTGGTTAGTGTTCAACTTTAAACACATAGGTTGGGCTTGTGTGTGGATATGTATATATAGTTTTATACTATTTGTGATTTCTATATGTACCTCACCGACATCGAGCACTACATTCTGACACCAACATAGTCATATGGGGGATGTTTTCCTCATAATTTGGCAAGGAAGATGGATGGATGAGTACCCTATATTTCTTGCTATCTCTTCCAAGTGAGGTTGGTATTGTATTGTGTGTGATGGTTGGAGGTCTATTAATGCATTATATAGTGGTTTGGATGCACCAAGTTTTTTCAGATGAGTTATGACTGTGATTGTGGGGAAGCTTATGGTGGGGGTCATTCATGGTAGGAAGAGGGTACAAGTTTGATGTCCTTCAAGTTCATGATACCCTAATACTTTGGTTATGTTAGAGATTGTGATGTGGTTACCCAAGTGTCTTTGGGTGATATGTGATGTGACCGTTCTTGTGGAGAGATGGACTTGGTTTTTGTGGGTGTGATGTGATGTGACTGTGTTTGTGGGGTGGTGAGGTATACATAAGAGATGGGAGAACCATGATGTATGATGTTGGGGCGTGATACTAGTATACCAAGTCGAAAGGAGTGTGGAATAACCTTTATCAATATTCTTATTATTACGTTATATTACTTGACTTCTGTTATTTGGTGAGTGTGCCTTTCTATGGTTGGGATGGATAGATGACATGTTTAGGTGTTATTTGTTCTTTTGTTTTCTCACATGTTCATTAGTATGCTTTGTTCACATGTTCCTAGGAGACTTTGGTTTTCTTATTGAGTATACTTTTATGATCATTGTATGTATGTAAACTTTTTTATGTTTTCAGGAGGATTAAATGGATTGCGCTGAAAATTATGATCTTAGACCTTGGATACCTACTGTGTTGCTCCATTAGATTTTGTTTTTGTTATTTAATTTTAGATACTTTTATCCGTATCAATTTTATTTCTATATGCATTGTGGTATGGTTTTGGATTATTTTTATATTATTTCATGGAGTTTTTTGGATGATTTATCTTTTTTCATTATCCTACACTATTATCGCGGGTAATTCATCCCATTTCATGATATTTTTATATCCTCACAGCTAGTTTCTAACATGGGGCCTACTAGAGGCGGGACTTGAGTGTGATTATCTCTCTCCCCTCATTTTTTTATATTTAGAGGGAGGGAGTCATAATAGAGTTTTATCAAAGGTTATGGTTGAGAGATAGATGGAGAATAGAGCTATGAATAATGATGATTACATGGGTTGGTTTGGAAACAAGGCTAGTTGACCTTGGTGCTTGACATGGACCCGATAGATCGTATAGAACACATGATTTTAGGGCCCCATAGGATTTAGTTCATGGAATTTGATATAACTGAACTACCAAGTGAGTTGGAACTGTTTATAGGTTAGAGAGCTAGGATAGGTACATATATCATGAGGACTTGTGTTCTTGTTGGAATTAACTTATTCCAGAAAGGTTAAAATGAATAAAATGAATTAAAAGGAATATTACTAAAATTACACACTATTGAGGTTAGGACATTCTTTTTTTCTTTTCAGCTATGGCTCATGTTCATCATCCACATATAGATTAGGTAGTTGAGTTTCATCTAGATTATCTAGTTGATTATCATAGGTTTTATATGATATGGGAGAAAGAGTATGGTAAGAGGGCTTTGCATGCTTTCTAGTGGTAGGATTTAGGGTTGTACAAGGGATGTGTTTCAGATATGAAGATAAAGAGCTAGCTAGAGGAGCTCGAGATTGATTTCGATTTGATCTGGGTCCTGGTGGGATACTAGGTCCCTTTGGTATTAAGTTATATGTGTGGAGTTTTAAATTTTTTGTGGAAACTATATCTAGGATAAAAAAGTAGGTACATGTTTCATGGGTAGAATTTTAGAAGGAGTTCCACGAAGTATTCCTTTCATAAACAATGTAAGAATTGAAGAGGAAGGATATTATTTATATTCATTTAGGGAGTATGTCAGTGCGAGAGTTGGAAATAAAGTTCAAAGACCTTTGGTATTTTTACCTAGATCATTTTACATATGAGGAGTCTCATGAGATACTTCTCGAGGAGGCACTCCATCCTTATATCCAGTATGAAGTTACTCCTTTTACACTGTCAAAGTATATGAAGGTTCAGAAGAAGGTGGAAGTGATTGTGCAGATTCACCCATGATTAGGTTTAACATGGGAGGGAAACTAGTAGGGTTCCTTAAGGAGTAGAGTTTTTAGTGGAAAGTATCAGGTATTAGGACCTTTGAGGTTTCAACCAACAGAGAGTTGACCTTAGAAGATTCATTTAAAGACTTTTAGGGATATATGTTTCCTTTCATTTCCTAGTGGATTTTTATAGTCTGTTTTGGTTGTTGGGTTTTTATCCCTTATAAGAACTAGTGCCCAGTGGTTCCTCGATCTCTGTTAGGTGGAGGTAGGATGTTTTAGTGCTAGCCTCAGCAACAGTTTCTTGTGAGACTGTTTTAGTAATAGGGGAAAAGGATTATTCTCCACCGAGGGAAGATAGAACAAATACAGGCTGACCAAAATATTTTCTTCTTATTCAGGGACCTCAACCAGAGTATTGTGACGGAGGTGGTCATCAACATAGAGGTATAGGAGTTGGGAGTGGTTAGTTTCACACAGTGGAGATATTAGTGCAATAGGTTCTAGTTATCATCTTAATTATAATCATTTTGTTTAGTACCCATATGTGTACCTTGATTGATTTAGGTTCTTCACACTCATTTGTTTCTTCCAATCAAGTATGTGCTCTAAGACTATATGTAAAGAGAATTATTTTTTCCCTGGTGTTGACTATACTATTGAGAGGATATACCATCTTTTTTTGATGTGTGTTAAGGGTGGAGACTGATGACGGACCCACATTAGTTTTTTGGGGATCTCTTCATGCTACAGATGTAGCAATACAACTTCATCCTCATCATTTATTGGTCATATTCCATACATATTGTTATCAAATGATTCTGTAGGAGAGTCATGTTCCTGGATGTGGATGGACATCATGAGGGTTTTTTGTGAGAGGGGTTATCAGGTGGGAAGTCATCATGTGGGGACCTTTATTTTTTTGATATTTGATTTTTTTTTGGAATCCATAGATTCTGGGATAGTGGAGGTCCCTGGGGTCATTGTGTAATTCCTGTATATTTTTCCTGAGGAGGTTGTAATGATACAACCATGAAGTTATGTTTAGTTCAGGATAAACTTAAAACCTTGTGATTCTCTGATTTCAATGGATCCTTATCATATGAAACATTCCATGCTATAGGATTTGAGGTTTTATAAAAGTGATCTGATGAAGATGGATTTTATCTGGACTAATTTGTTTGCATCGGGTGCCCTAGTGTTGCTATCTAAAAAGGAAAATGGTAGTTTGAGGTTGTGTATATAAAATTGGAGGTTGAATTAGAAATATTTGAAGAAACAATACCTTATTATGATGATATATGATCTTTTTGACCAGTTGGGATGGTTGATTTGGTTTTCAAAGATCAATTTGTGGTCTGGATATCACCAGTTAAGGGTGAAGGATGTTGATATATGAAAAACTACCTTCCGATGTAGGTATGATAACTTTGAGATTGTAGTCATGTCATTTGATGTTATGAACACACCATCTATGTTCATTGGTCTTATGAAATCCATTATACATGAGTTCATAGTCCATTTATTCATTGTATTCATCGATGAAATATTGATCTAATCAAAGTCATAAGAAGAGAATGTTGAGCATACCAGAGACATTTTCTAGGCTATTCAGCACCACTATCTTTTTTTTAATGTTGTCCAAGTGTATTTTTTCAACATGATAGGTGCATTTCTTTAGGAATTTGGTGTCTCAAAATGGTGTGGAAGTGGACTTGTAGAAGTTTGAGGTAGTTATTTCTTAAAAACTACCCAAGAATGTGGTAGAGGTTCACAATTTCCTTGGTCATGTGGGTTATTATAGGAGGTTTTCACCTAAATTATCTCAATTTTAATCTCCATTAATAGGTTTTTCCAAGAACAATTATTCTTTTTTTGGAATGATTAGTACTAAGAGGCATTCAGTTACCTGATGGGAAGTTAGTCAATGCTCCAGTACTTCAGTTTCATGAGGAGGGTGTGATGTTTGAGGTGTTTTGTAAACTTCTCATAAGGGATTTGGATTCATGTTGATCTGGAATATAGAATTAATCTCTCATGGGTCTAGGCTATTATGTCTTCATATGTGTAACTATTCCATCTATGATCTAGATTTGGCAGTGGGGGTTTTTATACTGAATTTGTGGCGTGATTACCTCATTAGGGGGTGATTTTTAGTCTTCACATATCACAAGATCATGTGGTATATATTTTTCACATTATGATCTAAAATTTTGGAAGTTGAGGTGAATATGAATTATTTATTATTATGATTATGAGATCTCCTCCATCTTGGGAAAATAAAATTTTTTGGATAAAACTTTGAGATGGAATTTGAGAAAGGTTGTTGTTTAGAAGTCTGGGAATTCCAAGAGAACAATGGAGGAGATGGAAGAATTTCACTTAGCTGAAAAGGTGTATGTGGGTAGAGGGTTTTTGTTTCATATAATAGTGTATCCTTCTTTGATTCAATAGGAAGAGGAGTCTTAGTGGGGAGAATCAAAGGTAGAGGTGATGAATTATTGTGTTATCCATGGTGATTCTCCAGATGAATGGGAGGAGGATGGTCAAAAATGAATGTTGTTTCATGATAGGTTTTTTGTTTTGGTAGTGATTAATGGGGGAGTACTTTATGAGTTTCATAGATCACCATTAGAAGTATAAATTGATGTTTCTAATATGTACCATGGGTTTAGGATCCAGTTTTGGTGGCTCAAGATGAAATGGGTACTGGCTGTGTTTATAGGGAGGTTTTTGTTTTTCCAGTAGGTAATGGCTATAAATTATGTTCATGGTGGGTTTTTGTATCCCATTGATGTTTTTGAGTGGAAATGGGATGATATGTAGATGTATTTATTCATAGGTTTACCCCGACATCGGGTTGATTTTTGATTCTATCTGGGTGATCATGGATTTGTTGATGAAATTGGCCCACCTCTTAACGATCAAGGGGTTGATCATAGTGTATTCTTTGGCTAAGAGGTATTTGTATGAGGTGTCATGGCTACATGGAGTTCTAAGATTCATTATATCATATCAAGAATCATGTTTTACCTCATGATCCTAGAGTGAATTAAACAATAACTTTTTCACATAGCTACTCCTCAGCACTAAATTCCACCCTTAGATAGATGGGCAGATGGAGAAGACCATCACAGAACTAATGAATATGTTGTGCGTGAGAATCTTAGATTTTGGTGGATCTTGAGTATGTCTCATGATTTTTTTGAGTTAGTGTACAACAATATATATAACTAATCCATTGGAATGGATTATTTTAAGGATTTTTATGAGAGACTGTGTCACTCTCTGTTGTGTTTGATATAGGTTGGGGATGCATCAATTTCTTGGTACCGATGTGGTGCAGAGTATGACAGAGAAAGTTTATATCTTTCATGATAGGATGAAAGTAGTATAGGACCCAAATAAGTATCATGTCAATCGTAGGAGGATGCCCTTGGAGTTCAAAGTTAGAGACCATGTGTTCTTGAAGGTTTTCGTTCAATGTGGGCAACAAAGATTTGGCAGGGTGAGTAAGTCTTCTCCCACGTTTATATGGCCCTTTGAGGTATTAGGGTGAGCTGGATAGGTGGTGTATAGATTGGAATTTCCACTGTGGATCGAGAGGATCCACGATGTATTCCACATATCTCATCTTCATCAGTATCCTCAAGATTACTCCCATTTCATTGATTGAGGAGAGTATGATATTGAGGATTATGTGACATTTATGGAATGAAAAGTAGAGATCCATGATACTGAGGTGAAGGAATTGAGTGGATTGACCATTCATTTGTTTCGTTTATTATGGAGGCATGGTATTCGGGAGGAGAGTACTTGGGAGTGAGAGATATAGATTCATGCTCAGTACAGGGAGTTGTTTTTATTTTTTCCTTTTCTATTTTTTATGAAGTGATTTTTGGATCTTATTATATGATATGAGATATTTTATTTGTTTGTGATATATAATGTGTGATAAATTTATGACATATGAAAAGGGTAGGACCTAATTCCCAATATATATACATTAACTGTGATGTGATTAAACTCATGTGGTCGGGTCAGTGCCACCCATAATAGATTGTATCTTTACATGGAGGATGTAATTCCATGATTCATGTGTTAGGGGTTGTGCGGTTAGTTTGTTTCAACTGTTGTTAGTTTGAGATGCGTGGAGGTTGATATGGTTGTGCAGAAGTGTGATTGTGTGAGATGGGATGGTTTTAGCTATAAAGTGATGAGGTTGTGAGATATATTCTTTGGATATTTTGTTTGGGATGTTTGGATGGTGGTAGCACTATAGGTATGATGAGTTCCTTGGGAGGTATCTCATGGGGTGGTAGTTTAGATCCCCTTTCCTTATGGTCTTAGTTTTTGATTCTTGAGGGAAAGAATCATTTGAGAGATATATGATGTAAATCTATATTTCTTATTGGTCTATTACATTGGAATTTTTGGTGGTTATAGGTGTTAATGAGAGTTTCTAGGATTTTTCCATGGAGGTTTTTGGTGCAACAAAGTTGTTGTAGGAAATAAATGTCATGTATTATGTTCACAATGTGTAATTATTGTTCACTAATTGTATAGATGGAAGGTTTATAGTTTGTAAATTGTATTAGGGGTATCCATTAAGACAAGTACACATTGTGTTAGTGGGATTCAATATGTGTATTAAATAAAGACCAAGGAAACATGTTTTTAGTGAATTTTGGAAATTTTTAGAAACCCATGGATTATAAACTATTTACAATTTACAGGATGGGGAACCTATGAGATTGTAGGTTTTAAGTCCCTTTCTCAGCTGGATTTCTTTTTATTTAGATGAACTTCCTCATATCTCATTTTAGATTATCCCTAGGTTCTCTAAGAAGACCTAATACCCCTCCTCTCCCTTGTTAATATTTTTGGTTTTATTGGTTGTTCATCGACGATCGGTGTTGATATATTCTCCCTTTCTTGGTTTTTTCTTCTATTATTCTTCCAGAGACTCACTATAGAAATTTTGTTTTGGTTTGGGGTATGTTTTGGTCTATGTTTTTATTATACATGGATGCAGTGTATGTTGATCTATAGTCTCTTGTGTTGTGTTTGTGGATTGTGGACGATTATTATTTACCCTATGGTGTGCAGGGAGTTATAAATTATTCTTTGAGTTAAATAATCACTCATATTTTGTTTATTTTATATCTTATAGGATGGGTTTATTATTGTTAATCTATTAGGAATGGTTGTGTTGGATTAATCAGTGATAAATAATTGGCTAAATATAAATTGAAGGGTAGAGGGGTTTGATTCACATGTTTTTACAATTTTGTTACTACTGTGATATTGTGGATTTTATAGGATTGATTCCCCGCTAAAAATTGTGGAAATTGGGGGATTTGTTTAAAATGGATGGTATGTTCTATTACTACTTCATTTGTTGTGATTGTTTCATATCACCCTAAAATATATATTGAATAACCACTTATATTTGGATAATGAAATGGAAAACTCAAAATATATGTTTTGTGGGATAAAACCACTAAAATAAATTGAAATGTGATAAAATCCCTTTTTTAAATATATTAAATTGTCCTTGGTGTGTTGTGATGTGTGATCGTTCTTTTGGGGCAGTGATATGTGGTTGTGATGGGATGTGAGGTGATATGTTGTTGTTTGGATGTGCTTTTGGGGAGGTGATTTTTTGGCCCTGATTTTGGGATGGTGAGGTAGTGGTTGTTTTCTATGATTTTGGGGTGGTGAGGTGGTGGTTTCTTGTCCGTACTTATGGGGTGGAAAGGTAGTGGTTGTTTGGACATGTTTTATAGGTGGTGATGTGGTTGTATTATGGGTATTATTACATGATTGTGATGTGTGTTAGTGTAGTGTTAGATGACCTAATAGTGAGTAAGTAAATGATCAATAATGATTGAAATGGTTGGGGTTTTGTTTGGTTAATGTGATGAAAATGCATAAGGAATAAATAAATGATGGAATCTGTGGTTAAATTTGGATGATGATTAATAATGAAAAAATTGACTATATAATGGGAATTGGTTAGTGGTGTAATGTGGCTTGTGGTTTGTTTCATGTTATGCATTTAGAGGTGGTAGAAAAAGTGGTGATGTTGTGAGTTAGTTAGTTTTTGGATGTAAAACCATAGGTTGGGATTGTGTCTAGATATATATACTTTTATATTCTTTTTTATTTCTAAATTCACCCCACCCACATCGATTACTATGTTCGGACATTTACATAGTCATGTGGGGGGTGTTTTTCCCGACATACGGTGAAGAGGGAAGATGGATGGTTACCCACTTTTCCCCCCTCTATCTTCTAGGAGAGGTAGGTGTAGCCTAGGTTGTGATGAATAGTGTTAAATTAGTTAATTATATGGTGGTGTTGATGGACCAGGTGTGTTTGGGAGAGTTATGACCATACCTGTGGGGTGGCTTATAGTGGGGGTTGTGCATGGTAGGAGGATGGAACGAGGCTGATGTCCTTCATGTTCATGATACCCTACTACTCTTGTTATGGTAGTAGTTGTGATTTGATGACCTAGGTGACTACAGTCGAGATGTTATGTGACCATACTTGTGGAGAATTGGACCTAGTGTCTGCAGCTGTGATGTTATGTGATCGTGCTTGTGGGGTGGTGTGGTATATGTAAGATATGGAAGCGTTAGGACGTATGACGTTGGGGTGTGAGAGAGGCATACCAACATGAAATTGGTGTGGGGTTCCCTTTATTTATATGGTTTTTATAATTTAATATTACTTGATTTTTGTTATTTGGTGAGCATTCTTGGGTGAAGTTGGGATGGATAGTTGACCAGTTTAGGTGCTATTAGTTCTTTTATTTTCAAATGGGTGCATTATTAGGCTTCATTCAAATGTGCATGAGAGAATTTGGTTTTCCTACTAAGTATAATTGTGTGCTCAGCATATGTATATAAATTGTTTTCTAGTTTCAAGGGTTATTATGTGGATTGTGATGGACATTTCTAGCTCAGAAATTAGATTACTGTTATGTCGCTACTTTATCTTTTCTTTTGGATATTTAGTTTCGCTTACTTTCATCTCTATTAATTCTAATTTTACATACCTTATGGGATATTTTTGGATTTATTTTATATTATTCCTTGGAGTTTTTTGGATGATTCATCTAATCTATTTCTTCTATATTATTATATAGAGTAATGTCTCCCATTTTATGTCATTTCACACCCTCGATTCTAGTCCCCAACCCCAGTCCTACTGGAGGTGGTACTCAGGGTCATTATCTCTCTCCCCTCATTGTGTTATATTTAGAGGGAGGGCATCGTGACATGGTTGGTAGACCAACTAGAATTTATGTTTATATATACAATTTAATAATGAATGATATATTATGATAGATGGGGATAGATTATAAGTTTTTCGTAAGTGAACGATGAGTTTTATATTTCCCTGTTTCTATCTCATGAACTTATTTTCAATGTCCTTATATGGATATGATTTTTTTTCTAAAAAAATAATCCTCATTATCTATTTCTTGTATATTTTTTGTTTTAAGTGTGTTCTTTTATTTTTTGGTTTTTGGGTGGGATCTCATCATAGTTCTAGTGGAAAATCATGAGAAGGTGCGGTGATCAGACAAACCTTTGTCTTGTGGTTCCATTGATGTCTATCTAGGGGTTCTTGGAACTTTCTATTGTAGAGGCTATAATGGTTGGAAGGAAACTAGTCCAGTTTTCTTTGACAGTAGTCTATTCTGTGTCCAAATTTCTCACTTCATATATCCAAGGAAATGGTCTAACTATTTATCCTCATCCTCATCACTCTCTCTCTACCTTTCCCTATAGTTATCAATTATATAATCACACAATATAATCACATTAGTGTAAGTATGGGGTTATGAATTGAGTTTTTATATCATATCATCCCCAAATAAATGTGAATTTAAAAGAATCTAAAATTTAAATAAAACAAATACATGAAAAAATGGAATAGAAAAATTAAAAAAACTTATGCCTTTGACTCTATGATTCTTTGGGGTATTATCATACTGACTTCAAATCACCCATTTCAATCTCACCTTATTGACATGAATTTGGAAAGAGTTTTCACCTCACATTTGAGATAGACCACTAAGACTATTAGTATATAAAACAAGGAAACTATAATCTTTTTAGTGAAGGTTCTCAAAGGAAATTATATATTCTAGAATATAAAGATATATGAAGAGATTAATTTAAATTTTTTTAATCCATAAGGAAGGAACCATGGAAACCCATGATTTCATCATCCTTTATCATTATCAAACTATTGGGAAGGTCTAACTTTTAAATAATAAAATGAATTTATACCCAAGTAAGTTTCGTTCACAAAAATTCACCCGATACACTATCACTAATTCCTATACATTTATAGTTTTCCAAGTTAAAAATGAATAAACCCAACATACATTCACCAATAATGTGTAAAAGTTAAGACACTTCTATAAAACCCTTCTTGAGTACCTAGTAGTAGAACTCTACCTTTAAGAGGCAACCTTTCAGTGGAATCAAACATATTATATAATTCATTCACACCTTATCATTATTTATAGAGAGTATTTCATAAATTATAGGGTTGGGGGTAGATACATCTATATATTAGTACTTTTAGCATTACTCTCAATTTTATCTCAATCTTTCTAATTTCTTCGTATTTTCTACTTTTTTTCTTCTTATTTTTCACACTTTTTTTCTTATTTCATGGTATTTTAATATTTATTACTCATGTTTTTTTTATTTTTTATAACTTTTATTCTATTATACTCTTATAAAATACTCATATAATCATGGAATATATTGAAAATTCATGTCAAATTTTATTATATCATATTGTTTTAACATTTAATGAAAATCAATTACATTGATGACATTTGAGTATGAGCATGGATTTAACATTGTTGGGGGATTTTTATAAAATTTTATTTTTTTCAATGATATAAATGGTTATACCATTATAAAAACATAGTTATTATTATATTATAAATGTTATTTTTTATAGAAAATTGTGTCATTTAATATTTTAACAATTGTTTGAGTGGAACCAAGAAATGTGAATCTTTTTTAATTACTTGAAGGAATATAAAATTCAAACTCATGTTATCTTACATTTTAATTTTTTTCTATACATTAATTTATTATATTATTGGGTTTATTACTATTTTGGATTTACCTATGATTAATACATAATTATGTTGTTGGAAAAAATATAAAAAATGGAAATAAAGAAAATAATAATAACAAAACACAAAATATTTAATGAAAAAAGCTGTTTAACATCTAGAAATAATTTTGTGAGTGGTTTTTGATATTATATTAGAGAGGGTGTTGGGAAGGTTTTGTGGAAATGAATAAGGTATATTGAATAAATTCTATATAACATATATTTATTGAATAAAAAGTATAAAGATATACGTGAAATAGTTGTCACACACATGTGGGGATTTAGTGGCATGATAAACATATGAATTTCCTTACTTGGATTTGTATCATACATCTCCTTAAATTTTATTATGATATAATTATAAATAAACTTTATATCTTGGTTACTAAAATTGACTAGTTTAGTTGTTCTTTATTTGATCACATTTACACTATGAATTATATTATCTCTGGATATTAAATATTTTATTGATATATAAAAGCTTTATGTGTCATCATTTTTTAGAATATTAATTTCAATGGTTTTAGGTTTTGGGGAAGGGATTGCATTGGGATTCAATAATCATTTCCCCAATTATATTGATATTTTTAATTTATTATGCGTTATAAATTATTAACTTTAACTACATTTTTACTCAAAATGTAATTTATTTATTTTATTTTAGATACTATTTAAGATGATATTTTCCTTAATTTTAATATTTTCATGGAAGGTGCAGGTGATTTTTTAATTCCACAAAAAACATGAATAAAATGGGGAAAAATTGATCAAAATCCTTGGTGTACATGTGGATGTAATCTATATTATATTTATTTTTTTAATATAATTGGTATGAAAATTAGTAGGAAACTGATTTTTTTTGGATAAAATTCTCTTGAAGATCTAGAATTCGAATTAAGCTATTATGTAGACTGAAATGTGTCATCATCTGATAGAATCATCGCTATTCATAATCATAAGGTCAAATATATAATTTAAACCTACCATAACTTCTAGAACTCCAATTTTAGAGAATTTTGGGGTGAAGATATTAATGTCATGGGGAAATAATCTTTAATTTTTGAAAAAATTGTGAAAATATTATCTCCTATATGAATTTTTTTTTTCAGTATGGTATTTTAAAAACATTGTTTAAAAATAATCTTTCATATTTACTATAAATTCCCACCTTGAAAATCTGATTTGGGATTTAAATAAAAGGGGTAAAGTGATTACATTTTAGAGGGTTATGGGGTTCCACTTCTCATTACAGATATTATAGATCTCAGTATCCTCATAGAGAGATAAAATATTTATATAGAGTCCTATAAGAGATTCATCTTCCTCTTGAAATCATTATTGATGGTGGGAAATCATTGTAAGAGAATTATGCACTATTAGAGAGAGTTATGATACATAGTTGTCTACTAGTATTGTATAATTTGAGTTTTAAACATTTATAGGCATGTTTTCAAATATAATTTCTATTTGAAACATTATGTTTTGATACATTGAATGAAATTAAATAATCTATTTAAATGATTGGTTTTTGGTTTTGAGTGTGGAAATGTGTGATATATAGATTAGAAAACATAATAGAACCTTTATTTTCTAATGAATATAAGATATTAATGGACTTTGGTTGTATATAAACCTCACATATGTTGTGGTCCTTGGATATATGATATTTATTAGAAGGATCAAGTAGAATTGTATCATTTCTAAGGGCATGAAAGTTCAATTGGTATTCCCATTAACCTCCACCAATGAATTGTATAAAACCTATTTAAATTTGGATAATATATATCCCATCAATATTTGTAACAACCATGTGATTATATTACTTCCATGTACCTCTATAATACCAATCCTTTTTCCAAAATTCAATGTTTTATTAAAGTTATTTTTGTGATTTTTTTTATTTTAAAACAACAATCAAAACACCCATCTCTTTATGTTTCATTTAATTTAATTATCTAAAATACAGACTCGTGATCTTCAATGATCCATGAGTTAAAGCCTTTGATATTACCTATATTATATATTATTATTTTAAAAATAAATAATTTGACACATAACAATAGTGCACTCAATCATCTCTTTCAAAATTCACTTTAGTATTAAATCATGGTCTCTACTATGAAATTTTGAAGTTTATTTATTATAAATAACCATGATTTGGTTCAATTCTTACACCTCATTATGTTATATACATAACATTAATTAGATCTAACATCCTTTAAATATATCAATAACATCCATTATTACCTAAATCATGGAAAACCCATAAATTTATGATTTTAAAAAAATATTATTTGCATTAAAATTCATGACAAATACATATATTAAAAATTAGGTTACTTATAAAATTATAGGATTCCCCATAATGGACACCTTACCATTCGTGGACAAGTTTATTTTCAAGTGAATCTATTTTAAATTTAATAATTAATTTTAAAAGTATATAATGATGATTTTAGTCATTAATTAAAATATAATATAATTTATCAGAATCTGTAATCAAATTTAGTGTTAAATATTTCTATTTTAGCGGGACTTTGTAAATGTTATTGAAAATGAAGAATTTTTAAAGAATTAAATGGTTTGAATAGTCATAATAATAATATATTTACTTTTATGGTATTTTATTTCCATATACCATAATTAACCTTAGATATATAGATAGGATGATATATATGAAAGGAGTATCATGTAGGAATAAGAGATTAGAGCAAAATTTTTGGTTCTTTCAATCATTTATTATCATCATTTATGTCTTTTTATCCCCTAAAAACTTCAAGTTCTTTTTAAAAAAAATAAAATAATGAATTTTCATATGAATTCCATGTATGTTAATATGGATATCAAGATATAAAAAATGGTTAAGGTTTAGTCAAAATTTGTTCTATGTATTAATAGGAAATAATAGAATAATTTTTCATTTCAAAAAACTCTATCAATATTTTGGATGCCTGAGCCTTAAAATCCTAAACAAAGTTTCTTTTATTATGTAATTTGTTTCCAAACCAATATATTTCCATGAAGATTTGTTGATTTATATTTTTATTTTTAATTATAACATCAAAAAATGATATATATTTTTTTATTTATGGATAATTCTGATATTTACAAAAATCTCTAATCAATAAACAAGAAATCCATGTATCCATTTAAAGGTTTTTTTGTTATGAATCTAATGAGATTAGTTTGAGAAAAATCATTTAAATGGATTTTATTTTTTATTTATAAATTTCATTTCTATATTCTCACTTCCTTAAAGAATTTTTATGTCACAATTATTTATTTAGGAAATTATAATCATGTTTATATGATCTAAAAGATGAGAAGAAGCTATTATATAAATTTTATTAAATTTAGAGTAATTTCCTCTCTATAATTCCCCCAATGAGAGGTGGTGGATAGTGGAAGCTTCACCAAAGTGGTGGTTTAGTGAGAATGGATTCTAGGACATCAGATCATAGAATGGATGGTTGATATTATTCAATAAAGACATATAACTACATGAATCACACAAAAGCTATACATAGTGGAATATATAATGGTGATTTTCCATTAATTATATTAGATGGTGATAAGGGTGATACACATCCTATTTTCAGTTTATACTATATAAATATCCTAGTTCTAGGTAACTATATGATCAAATTGGTCTAAAGACATAATGTATGTCCACATCAATCACATGGGTGACCCTACTTTGATCAATTCAATTTGATGACCTTGATCAAATGAGATCATTAAAGGATAAATCAGTCTGGTGGGAGATAGTTAATCCTATATTTATCTATGTGAATATATAGTATCTAATATAAATTAGATAGTTTATATCATACCACACTTGAGGCAGTGATATCACCCAAATTTGCCTATGTTTTTAGGGTTAAGAGGTCAAATGTAGAGTATCTTGGGTTGTTGATTATTCAGAGACCTAAGAAGAATCCTATAGACACGCACATTATATATACTGAGTTTGGCTATTAAGTGGCCAACTTTGGGTTTATTTTAGATAGTTTTAAGTGAAAAATATGCGATTTAAATGAATTTAAATTATGAGAAGGGTTGGTCCAAGGTTATTATAAGGGGTGGATTGGATGAACTTCATCTTTAGCAAATTCAATTTCTTATATTTGAGAAGAGTTCATTCAAGTATATAAAACAACTTCATCACTTACTGGTTCATACCAACACACTTTAATAATTATCAACAATACACTTGGAGGGTCATATTTATGAGCACTCTAAGGTAAAGATTAGTATTATCACTTGAAGTGAGTGGCCTTAAAATTAAATAAGGATGAAGAAGTTTTAAAATCATCCAATAAAAAGAAAATTTAAAAGGAGTATTAGATATTAATAGAGTGACAAATAAAATAAAATCCATCCCCTTGATACTCCCTTGGATCCAAACATAAGTGATTTACCCCTCCATTGATCCTATGATCTTAATGGAAGCGGGAAGTAGACTCATGAGGGAGGAATTGAAAGAAAAAAAAACAAAAACAAAGTAACAAACACTCCACCATTATGTGATAAATATCACTAGGTTTGGTGTGAATAAATTCACACCATGAAGAAATGGTATCAAAGTGTTAATAATAATAACATAAAATGAGAAGAAGAATAAGTTTTATATAAAATCTTAGGTTATTTGAATAACTTAAATTTGAGGAATAACATTACAAAGGAAAAGTGGTAGCATAAAACTATAATGAAACAAAGCACAAAAGATCCTTAAATACTTCAAAAAAAATGCCTTAAATTGGAATTTTTCTAGCCTTTGTTTGGAAAAACAACAGTGTAAGTCCCCTCAATTAATGGTGGTGGGCCTAGGTGGTTGGAAAGTTAAGGGAGAGTGGACTTTTCTACCCTTGACAATCAATCCGATCCAACTAGCATCCACTAAACGGAGATGCCGAAAAGAAAATATAGATGGACAAATTTCGGTGGTCCATAGAAGAAAAAAATGAATATAAAGATGTTACCTGAGTGTATATAAAATTTTAGCCAAAATAGATATTTGTTACTCGAGATATTTGTAAAATGGTGGTATATTGTTTTGGGCCATAGAATCTAGCCCATAAGTTTATCTCAAAATTGGGCCACCTGAAACTCTATTTAGAACTCCGAATTAGCTCTTGTAACTGTTGGATTAAATGTTCCCCTTGATGTCCTATATCTTCAATAAAATTTTCCGAATTATTGGGCTTATATTGTGGACTCTATAGTCTTTTTACTAGGTTGTTGTTCAGTTTACTTTTCCCAGAATGTTGTTGGTTCAAGGCCAATATTGGTGGTCTTCAATGTGAATCTTCAAGTGATACAAAATCATGAATTGTTCCTTATATCATGGGAGACCGGAAAATAAAATATTAAAATATAATTAAGATCATTTTATGTTTTAGGAGGTGTTTAAATTGTACCAAGTAATAGTGCACTTTAACAAAGAATTATAATCATAATGTGAAGTGATGTTCAAAGTGTAAAATGTACTAAAATAGTGTTTATGAATAATGAACCACATGAATATTATATATATTAAAAATGAATATTATCCTCATTCAGTGGCTAATCACACCCCCAACTTGAGTTTTTCTAGTCCCGAGCAAAAGGTATCTCAAAAATAGGAAATTTTAATTCCCCTTTTCAAAAACATTTTAATACACAATGCTTACCTAAAAAACTCATACCAAACAATTATAAAACCCATAAAAATAATTTAAAACATGATATGCCCATAAGAATATCACAATACCAAGCATGTTCCTCTGTTCAAATTCATCGCTACATTTCATCCAATCTCAATAAAGTATGACGATGTGTTGTGTGTCACAAAAGACACAGGGCATCATTTTTATTCAAGGGGAAAATGATGGAATCACTTGGTGAAATAGAATTTAAATATTAAAATTATTATTAAATTTTACTTTGTATATTTTTTATTGTATTTTCTACAATTTTTCCACAGTAATTGAAATTGCACTCAATAGAGTCAACCAATGTAGCAAGACTTTGCTGATGACTCCCAGGCTTAAAGACCTTATGGCACCAAGTGAAGCCCATATACTCGGGAATCATATCAAGTTAACTCAATCAAAAACAAAGTCAAATTACCACAAATCGAGATAAAATTACTAACTCTGGGCAAGAAAAATATAAAGTCACAATCCCCAAGTGCCGAAATCCACACGATAGGTCATTTCATTACTCTACAAACAAATTTATTGTTTTTTCTTGTTGAATACTCATATTAAAACTAAAATGATCACCAAACCTATGCTATTTATTTGGGGTACCCCATGAAATCAAACTAGTACTCCACTATCCAAAGGACGTGAATTGTGATTTTTTTATTTGGATGAAAATATAAATGATGAAATATCACATTAGACAACAAAACTTTCCAAAATCTATGCACATGAAATTAAACTGGAATTAAAATCATAATCAAGGCATCAAAAAATCTTTTTAAATTCAATTTCAAAATATGAAATGTGTAATATCATGTTCATGGATAAAGGAATTTTTCCATCCATGCATTTTTTATATTCCAAAACATTTAGTAAATTTAATTTTTTTCCACAAAAGCAATTTTTTTATTTCATCTCACCCAAATTAAAATATCACTATCCCCAGTGTTTGAAGAAAAGAAAATTTAGAAGGGGGTAGAGGTAGAGAAGGGGAGTTCAAAAAGGAAATTGAAAATGAGAATCATGGAATGAGGTCACCTGGTGGTTGTAGTTGTAGTTCGTGTTGCACCCATTTAATCCCTTGATATCCATGTCACTCACAGAGTTCCCTAGTAAAAAACAATATATATATATATATATATATATATATATATTTATATAATAAAAAAAGTAAATTCTAAGTATATATAAAAAAATTATTGACTAATAAGAACTATAAGCCATTGGTTAGTGGTAAGAGTGTGCCCCTATCTCCCTTCAGTCTTGGGTTCGAGTCCCCGCGGCTTCACCAGTTATGCTGAGGTTTGCCCCACGACCTACGACTTGTCCTTTAAATTTTTTAATTATTATTATTATTTATGTATTTTTCTTTTAACATTCAAAAACATAAAAATAAAAATGAACTGATGATACATTGTCTTCTTTTTAAATTTTTGGGTAAGGTATTTCTCAAGGATCACACCACATGACACGTATGAATATGGCGCTCCCATTTCATACCCATCAATACTCATAATAGAAGTAAAGGTCAACAGTCTACGGTACTATCATATTCAGAGTTAAGTATTTTTTTTAAATATAAAATTTATTTATTAATCATATTTGAAAAATAAATATGATTCACAATGATTGAAACCATAAAAACCATGGGATTCCTCCCATGCAGCACTTTTGTTTAATGTTGTTATCCCGACATGAACCCTAAATATATCAAATTTTTTTCTAGTTCATAGGTTTTCTCAGTTAACTCATCATTTTTTTACTAATTTTTTAATGATTCAATGAATGGTTTTAACATATGAACATTGACTTTGAAAATATATCCACTTATCAGATATTGAATCTCAACTGACCCATGGGGGTACACATGATTCACTATGTATGGACCTGACTATCAGGACCTTAACTTTCTCGAGTGTTAATGATGTTTTGAACTATACAAAAGCACAAATTTTCCAGGTTCAAAGTGTTTAACTTTGATATTCCTTGATTGGTAGGCTTGAAATAAAGCTTTATTTATCCTCTAATTTTCATAAGCATCCCTCCTAAGTTCCTAAAGTTCATTTAGATCTAATTTCATTTTTACATTAGCCAAAGAAATGTCAAAGTTTACTTTTTTTTGATTTCCCAAAAGGCCTTATACTCAATTTAAATAGGTAAATGGAATGATTTTCCACAAACCAACTTATATGGTGACATTCCTAGGATGGTTTTGAATGTAGTGAAATATGCCCAAAGGGTATCCAAGAATTTCTCATACCAATATTTCCTAGAGGTATTGATAGTTTTTTTAGGAATTTTATTAATTTCCCTATTTTCCAACTCATCTTGACCATTGTTTTGAGGTTGGTAGGCAGTGTAAACCTTGTGAGAAATCCCATACTCATACATGAGTGAAGAGAATGGCCGGTTGTAGAAATTGGTTCCACGATCACTAATGATAGCTCTAAGAATTCCAATTCTAGAAAATATATGCTTTTTTAGAAATCAAATCACAACTTGATGATAATTGTACTTAGTGGGAATGGCCACAACCCATTTTGATACATAATCAACAGCTAAAAGGATGTAGATATACCCCCTAGAGTTTGGGAAGGGTCCCATGAAATTAATTTCCCAACAATAAATGATTTCAATGATAAGAAATGAAGTGAGGGGAATTTGATTCATTTTGGTAAGGGATCTTAATTGTTTACATTGAGGATAACTTTGGAAGAATTGGTAGGAATCCTTAGTGAGGTTAGGCCAGTTGAAACCACATTGGAGGACCTTTTCAATGGTTTTCTTTGTTGAAAATTGGCCTCCACATGTCTTGGCATGACATAATATTAGAATGTACTCTAGATCAGACTCAGGAACACATCTCCTAATGATTTTATTAGGGGAAAAAATTGAAGAGTTATGTATCATAAAAAACATAGTGTTTGACATTAGAAAGAAATTTACTCTTATCTTGGATCCTGAGAAATTTTGGAAGGTCACCTATAACCACGTTGTTTTCTATGACATCATACCATGGGAAGTCACTCACAGAATAGTTGTTCTAAATAGGAAATGAATCAGACCAAGAATGGTGATGTGAGTTGCCTTTGAATTCTATCCTATAGAGGTGATCAACTACAACATTTTCAAAACACTTTTTATCTTTAATGGTTAAATCAAAATCTTAAATAATAAAGACCCACTTGATCAATATATCCTTGGTATCTTGTTTTTGTAAAAGGTATTGCAGGGCAGAATGGTCAGTGAAGAAAATGATGGGTGATCCTAAGAGATAGAATCGGAATTTCTCTAAAGTAAAGACAACAGAAAGAAACTCTTTCTCAGTGGGGGTGTAGTTGATTTGTGCATCATTTAAAGATTTGATTTCATAAGCAATGACACATGGAGTTTTCTAACACCGTTTTCCTAATACTACTCTAATAGTGAATTCACTCGCATCACACATGAGTTCGAATGAATGTTTCTAATTTGGAGATTCCATGATAGGTGGAGAGACAAGAGCTGACCTGAGTGTGGAGAATGATTCCTCACAGATTTATGTCAACACAAATAGAGCATCATTCACCAAAAGAGTACAAAGTGGTCGAGAATTAGAGATAAAATTCCTAGTGAACCTTCTATAAAACCCTGGTTGTCCTAAGAAGGACCTAACTTAATTGACAGTTTTTGGAGAGGGGAGGTGATGAATGATATCAAACTTAGTTTTATCAACTTCAATCCCTATAACAGAGACCATATGGCCTAGAACAAGTCCTTTACCATGAAATGGAATTTTTCCCAATTTAGGATGAGGTTCTTATCCTCACATCTTGACAAAACCCTTTAAACATTTAGTATGCATCCCTAAAAAGTATCCCCAAATATGGAGAAGTCATCCAGGAAGACCTCTAAACAATCCCCCACCATGTCCAAGAAGATTCCCATCATGCACCGCTAGAAGGTCCCGGGGGAATTACATAATCCAAAGGACATGCTCTTGAAGGAAAAAGTGATGAATGGACATGTGAAGGTTTTTTTCTTTGATCCACTAAGGAGACCTCAATTTGATTATACCCTGAGAATCCATCTAGGAAGTAATAGAATTGATTACCCGCCACTGGCTCGAGGACATGATCAATAAAGGTAAAGGGGAAATGGTCTTTCTTGGTACAAGAGTTGAGATTCCTATAGTCAATACAGACTCTCCATTCACTACTGACTCTTGTGGGGATAAGGTCACCATCCACATTGGTGATCACAGTAATTCCAACTTTATTTGGGAAAAATTGAATTGGGCTTACCCACTCACTCTCAGTAATGGGGTAGATGATACATGCTTTCAAAAACATAATAAGTTATTTCCTTAACACATCCATAAGATTTTGATTGAGTCTCTACTGAGGTTTATGACAAGGTTTGGATTTAGATTCAAGAATAATACCATGATTTCCAATGAGTGGGATAATCCCAAGAATATCAGAAAGGGTCCATCCAATTGATTTCTTATGCTTTATCAGGACATCCAGAAGAATTATCTCTTGATTGGCTTCAATATAAGAAGAAATGAAAACAAGAAAGGCTTGATTGTACCCCAAGAATGCATAATTGAGCGATGAAGGTAAGACCTTAAATTAGAGATCATATTGGTTATAAATTTCTAAGGAAGGATGTGACATTGTATTGAACTCAGTTTCTTTGTCCATATTTCTTGACAGAATTGGTTCCATGTGAATAGAATTTTCATCCCCTAAATTTTCCAGATTTGTGTCATGAATGGGAATGGTCTCAATGTTATTGGTTTCACCAATTTTATCATTGATTGATGATTCTATAAAATCATCAATAGAGATATCTAAAAGAGATTCAATCCTAGGAGACAAATTTCCCTCATGTGAACAAAGAAAATCTATCTCTTCTTGACTTAAAAATTCTTCAGTAATCCCTTGATGTTCCTCAAGTTCACTTTCAACACAACCTATCCAATTTAACTCGTGGATCTCTTCATCATCCCCAATATGAGAGTTGTAATTGTAGATATTTAGATCAAGGGTCTTGTTTCCAAAGTTTATTTTCAAGTTCCCATTCCTAACTTGGATGATTGAGTTGATTTTTGATAAGAATGGATGACCATGGATGATGGCGGTTTGTTCCCTAGGACCTAAACTTGGGTGATTTTCATGAACAATGATGTCATATGGGTAAATTAAAATTTCAACGTTCACTAAAACATCTTTTAAGACCCCCATATGAACTCGAAAACTAAGATCAGTAAGTTTAAGAGTGACATATGTGGCTTAGAGTTCTTTGAGCCCTAACGGAAAATACATGTCATAAGGAATGAGGTTCACACTAGCTCCCAAATCATAAAGGGACTTGACAAAATTGTTGTCTCCTAACTCAACATTGATGTATGGACATCCTAGGTCTTTCAACTTTAGAGGAATGATCCTTTGAATGGTGGTACTCACATTAGTAGCCAAAAGGACTTGGTTTTTAAGTAAACATTTCCTTTTAGAAGTGAAAAATTCATTAATGTACTTTGAGTGGCCAGGAATGGATTGGATTGAATCTAGAAGGGGAATGTTCAACTGAACCTGAGAGAATATTTCCCTCAAAAGTATCCCTAGTTATAGTTTAGTTTTTCCTCTCATGCGTTGAGGTAAGGGAGCAGGTTGTTTGAATTTTTTTGTGTTGTTGTAGTTACTTCACATTCACATTGGGGTTTTAAGAATCTATTGGTGTTTATTTATTATTTTCATGCATTGTTAAATCTTTTAATGGTTCTAGAATGTCTTGTTCAGGTTTCTCAATGGATTTCCCACTTCTTAAAATAGTCACTACTTGGAGTTGTTCATGATAGGTTTATGTGTAACTGGATTATCCCCTTAAAGCTGAGGATGATACCGCCTGAGTAGGAATGGGTGGCTTCCCAATCTTAATGGTTTATAGTTCATGTTTAATGGATAAAACTGTTGAGTTCGTTTTCTCTATTGGTTTACACAACTGCTTAAGGAGTGGAAGAGGGACAGATTGAGTAGGGGTTTGTGCTGGTTGGTTTATCCCAGGAGGATACTTTGGTTCTTGAATGGCTTATTGGTATTTGACAGGAGAATATTGGTATTGGATTGGTTGTGTTTGGAACTTATTATGGTTTTGAAAATTTTCTGGAGGGTTGGGGTTTGGACCATATGGTTGAGTAGGTTGTTGGATGGGTTGTTGTTTGTCTTTCCAATGAAATCCTGGATGGTCATTATACCTAGGATTAAAAGTTTTTTGGTATTGTGTCTTCTGAAAGTTCAGAGCATTGACCTCCGTTGGTGGTCATCCTAGAATAACATCTTTAATGGAAGGAATGGATATGCAGTTGTTAGTCTTTTGGTCATGTTTGTCACAAATCATGCAAATAGGGTCAACAGTTTGAATTACATGGACCTTCCCAAGATCGATTTCTTCGACCTTCCAAGTGAGTGCAGCGAGTTTCTCCCTATGGCGTTCCTCCTCCCTAAGTGTATGAATTCTACCAGATTTGGGTGGCTTCTCATAGTGAGGTGATTTTCCCCATGTTTGATTTTGTTTAGTAAGGCTTTCTATATACTCATAAGCATCATCTGGGGCTTTGTTTTTGAAGTTTCCATTATAAATCATATCAATGAATTGTTTGTTTCCTGGACCCAAACCTTAATAGAAAATTCAAACTTGTTCTGGGATTGAAAATCCATGGTGAGGTGCCATGTTGAGTGTGTCCTTGAACCTCTCCCATGTTTCATAAAATAACTCCGCTTCATTTTCAAAAACGTTTTGGATGCTTTTTTTTAAGTGAAATTGTTTTCTGATGGGGGAAGTATTTTTTGTAGAACTCTCTTTAAAATTCGTCCCATGACTGGATTGATGAAGGTATCATATTTTTATAAAATTATTTTCTCAATACTTTAGTGATAAAGGAAGGAGCCTCATCTTAGCTGACTTAAGTTGATGTTGTGGGCACATGGTTTCAACAATGTCATTGAACTCTTTGACATGAAGGTATGGAGTTTCTGACTCCATACCATAGAAAGTTGGAAGGTGGTTTAGGACATGAAGTTTGAAGATATAGTGGTCTTATCCTAGGTCAGAATTCCTAATGCAATAGGTTTCATTGGTTCGGGAAGGTGTGAGGTAGTCATTCATGGTTTGATCGACTGTATTCCCCATGTTTGGAGCTGCCTCATTTGGATTTCCATTTTGGTACCCACCCGAGTTTATGAGTTGATTTCATTGAAGACCCTCCATTTATATTGGATCAATTTTTGAATACAAAATATTAGGAATATTTGGATATAATGGGAAGAGACCCCTAGGTTTTCATGACTCCCCAAACCTAGAACATTCCACCCTAACTAATCTGTTTGAGTTATCGCAGGTGTAGGCGGACATGCGCTAAAAGAAAAAAAATGAGAAAGGAAAAAAATAAGAGAATTTTGGGTGAGAAAAGAGAAATGGGGGAAAACAGAATGGTTGTTGAGATAACATAGTTGGGTCCCCAAAAATAGTGTCAAAATTTGGTCTCCCTAATGTGTACCCACGTTTTAGGGTTAAGCGGTCAAATGTAGAGTAGCTTGGGTTGTCGATTCCTTAGAGACCTAAGAAGAAACCTATAGATGCACACATTCTATGGAATGAGTTTGGATATTAAGTGGAAAACTTTGTCTTGATTTTAGATAAGTTTATTTAAACACTATGTGACTTAAGTTAATTCAAATTATGAGAAGGGTTGATCCTTGGTTATTATAAGGGGTGGATTGGATGAAATTACTCTTTAGCAAATTCAATTTATTATATTTGAGATTACTTCATTCAAGGAGGTCAAACAACTTTATCACTTACTAGTTCATACAAACACACTTTAATAATAATCAATAATAAACTTTGAGGATCATATTTATGATCACTCCAAGGTAAAGATTCGTATTATCAATTGAAGTGTGTGGCCTTAAAATTCAATAAGGATGAAGAATTTTTAAAATCATCAAATAAAAATCTCATTTAAAATAAGTGATTAGAGATTAATAGAGTGATAAATAACATACCATACAACCCCTTGCTGCTCCCTTGGATCAAACCATAAGTAGGTAATCCCTCCATTGATCCTATTATATTAATGGAAGTGGGAAGTAGACTCATGAGGGATGAATTGAAGGAAAAATACCAAAACAAAGTAACAAAAACTCCACTGTTATGTGATATATCTCACTAGGTTTGCTGTGAATAAATTCGCACCATGAAAAAATAGTATGAACGTGTTAATAATAAGAACCAAAAATGATATGAAGAAGAAGTTTTATTAGAAAAATAAGGTGTTTTGAATAACTTACATTTGACGAAGAACATTACAAATAAAAAGTGGTAGAAAAACACTACAATGAAAGAAATCACAAAATTCACTTAACTCATTCAACAAAAATGCCTTAAATATGAATTTTTGAAGCCTTGGGTCGAGACAACAACAGTGAAAGTCACCTCAATTAATGGTGGTGGGCCTAGGTGGGTGGAAAGTTAAGGGAGAGTGGACTTTTCCACCCTAGAGAATCAATCTGATCCAACTAGCATTCACTAAACCGAGATACCGAAATGAGAATCTAGATATCTGAATTTCGGTTGACCATAGAATAAAAAAAATAAAGATACAGATTTACCCTAAGTGGCTATAAAATTTCAGCTAAAATTTATATTTGGTTCATGAGATATGTGTAAAATGGTGGGATGTTTTTATTGGCCCTAGAATTTGGACCATAATTTTACCTTCAAATTGGGTTGCATGAAAATCTCTTTAGCACTCCGAATTAGCTCTTGTCACTATTGGATGTAATATTACCCTTTATTTTATATATCATAATTTCATTTTTTAGAATTATTGTTCTTGTATAGTGTCCTCTACAATCTCATTATTGGGCTGTTGTTCAGTTTACTTTTCCCATAATGTTGTTGGTTCTATGCCAACTTTGGTTGTATTCAATGTGAATCATCAAGTGATCCAAAAGCATGAATTGTTAATTATAGCATAGGAGACCTGAAAATAAAATATTAAAATATAATCAAGAACATTTTGTGTTTTAGGAGGTGTTTACATATGTACCATGTAATAGTGCACTTTAACAAAGAATTACAATCATAATGTGAAATGATGTCCAAAGTGTAAAATGAACTAAAATTGTGTTTATGAATAATGAAGCACATGAATATTATATATATTAACAATTAATATGAGCCACATTCAGTGGATAATCAGGTAGTCAAATGGTTTTTTCCATAACCCCTTGGTGTGTGGGGGGACACGTGGCAGCCCCTCACATTTTAAATATATTCCTTATTCATGGGGAGGTGAAATAAGACCATAAAATTAATTTGGAGTGATCATAATACCTTGGACCCATAGGAACTATGTTTTCGTTAATTGTAGATCATGATGGTAAATTTCAAGAGTTGAATCTTATATAAATGTGAAATTATAATTATAAGATAATGATAACGTAATAGATGTTGGATGTTAGAGTGGATGTGTATTCCATTATCAGAACTTGTTGGGTATCATGTTAGAGAGTTGTTTGGGATAAATATAGTGTGAAATGATAGTATTGTTTCTAGAATTTCTTGAGTTTCTCATGTTAAAATATTATTATCATTAAATAATGATTGTAATAAAAATAATATTTTCTAATATATTTTACCTTAAGGGACAATGATAAATTGTCAACATTGATGAGTTAATACCTCTAGGGACTAGATGATGGGCCTCTACTGGAAGATCTCTACTGTCTGGAAAGCCTAGGGGTTCCCTTCGACGTCAGATCAGAGGGGGAGGATTGAATGCTAAATCTCTATTGTCATCTCAACCTCTACACAATTTTCCTTCTTCTTATTCCCTCTAATGTCCTCATATATCTCTTCATCTTCATGGTGATAACTCACTTTGTCATTCCCTTCAGTGCTTCCCCATAACGTGTGGTGGTCTGCAGGTTCCCTCCCATTAGTTTTCGTTCCCTAATTGTTTCTTCTCCAATTTGGTGTGTATTTGGTCCCATTGATCTTCTTCTTTATTTCTACATTTTCACTCATTTACATGTTGTTTTCCTTCACCATTCTGTTTCAGGAGTTCATTTATGATATTGACACCCTTGTTTTGGTTCTTCCTTGTCTTTAGTCTATTTGGATTCAATACCAAAGCGGTGATTTTGGCTCCGATTGACTTGGGACTTACCCCAGTGGCATCTCTCATTTTTGTGACTGAGTCTTCTAGCCCCACGTTTTGATGACTTGATCTGGTTCCCGGGGATTTTTGTCTCATTGGGTTCACATTTCAGAGAATTTTTTGTGCAATTTCATCTTGAGGTGTGTTAATGGACCTAGATTTGGTTTTCCAATTGGTTGATGCTTAGTTGATGTTGGGGAGGGAGGCTCTAGTTCACTCTACATTAGATTTCATTAGGTCTATGGTGTGAATTATGGTTATTATGGTGCTATGGAAATGAGTATTTTATTTTTTGTATCTTCTTCATGATGACACTTTATTGGATCTATGTTTTGGTCTATGGTGGTGGATTGTGTGTCTTGTTTTGGTGGATTCATTTTTAGTTGGTTTTGATTTTGTACTTATATCTAGATGATGTTGTTTAGGGTAGAAATGGTATGGTGATGATTGGATTTCAATGAAAATATAGGTGACTTATATAGATAAAGGTAGGTGAGGAGTCTTTGGATAATGCGAGTTAATATTGGGTCGTGATATTCTCAGGTTCATTGTTCCATTATGTTTTTTGAATTTTGAATTTCTATTTTGTAATACTTTAATTTTGTATCCCATCCAGTGGGTTGGTTAATTTTTCACCATAAGGAAACTATTTTGAAAACTAAATAAAAAATGAATTTTTAGTCACTACCTGTAGAAGATGGTGATTAGTTGGAAATGATGATTCATTGGTTGTGACATGTGGTTATACCAAAGGAAAAATGATCATTGGGATAAACAATTTTTATTCTTTTTATAGGTCGATGAAAATGTTAAAACTATGAAACTCATTTTAAAATAATATGTTTGTATAATGGTAGGTTGAAAAAGATCCTGATTATAAATATTAACAGGATGGAAATGGTTTATGTAATGTTTAAATACAGTGAAAATGATTATCATGAGATCCGTGATAACAGAAAGTTATATATTAAAAATGTTATCCAACTTCTTGAAATAATGATGATTCTAAGGAGGTATAACAATCACTATAGATTATTTTTATTTTTTGGAACCCTATATGAGTTAACCAAATGATAGAGAATTTTATTAAATTTCTAAAATCATGGAATATTATTTCAAGGAATAATAAATAACTTGTGAATAATGGAAATATAATAATACAAGGTAAAGTGGAATGTTATAACAAGGATTCAGGTGGCTTGACATTGGTAGGGGAACATAATTAGGTTCCATGAAATGTTTTTATTGACTCAGACATGGATTGTAGCATGGAAAGTAACATTTTTAGTTTTTTATGTGGATTGTTGAATAATTCACTAACATCATTCAACTAATTTTGAATTACCATTCCCACACTACTTTTTGGGATATTTTATTTCATTAGGGATGATATAATAGTTGTACTAGTACATGGAATGTTTTTTTCCAGTTCATAGGTCGGTCATTTGATTCTTATTGTTATGTTTATTATGTGTTATCACTACCTAGAGACGTGATAAAGCTTTTGGCTGATATATATCAATGATGATTTTATATAGAGATGGAACTTCATGAATATAACACTCTATTTAGTTTTAGAGTGATATGATAGTGACTAAAACATTTCTTACCCCTTGATTTGGGTAGATACTGATGATGTGACACCCTCGGTTCACTATTGTTTATAATTTTATTTAATTTTGGACTATTGTTGTGTCCTTGATAGATTTTGGAAATTATTTCCATTAATTCAAATTTTGTAATGTTTTGGTTTGTTTCACCATTAACGCACGGTTAGTAGAAACCATTTGAGGATCATGGAACCAATGTTACATACCTCATAGTTCTATTTTTCATAGTTGGTGCATAGTTCTCTAAGAGGTGTGTGATCTCCAATAAAGCCATAAAGCCAATTTTTTTCATGGTATGACTTTTATTGTTGGAATACTATTTGGATAAATTTTTCTTAAAAACTACGAGGGTTCTAGTTTCAGATCTAGTGGGAGCCACATGTTGGGGTTATGGTTTACTAAATCGTGTGGCCTAATAATATCGGTTTCCTATGTTTTAAAATTTTGAAATTCGAAATTTTCATATAATGGGATTTAAAATATATTTTCCTCATTTCATCCCATTCATGATCAGTTGAAACCCTAAGAATATTATGGGGATCTATACATTACCTATATTGATTTTTAGCTTCTCTATCGTTGTTTTTATGACATTTCTTTAAGGTAACACCTCCATTATTCCACTAATATTTTCTCCTTTCTATTTTCTTTTTTTCTATTTGGTTCCCCTTCATCCCAAGAACCCTAAATAAATTTTTAATCTGGGTTTTGGGTATGTATTACTTCTATTTTAGGGTTTTGAAGGTTTAAATTTTATATATGGGGATTCCATTCTTGTTTAAGTGTTCTTCATGGTAGTTGAAATGATTTTTCTCGATTTTCATAAATTTGGGGTAGTTGTTTATATTCTATCCCTTTATTATGAAATTAATTGATGCTTGAGTGTTATAAATTTGTTTGAAAGTAAAATATTGATATATATATATATATATATTATATTTTAATAGTAATATAAATGTTTTCTTTGGAAATAGTGGATTGGAACAAAGGATTTTCACTATGGTATTTTTGTTTTTCTTTTCAATTAAATGTTTTGACATGTCAAACATCCTTATAATAAATGTTATGAGATTTTAAATAATTTTTTGGTAGAAAACTATTCCTTGGGTCTTTTGGTTTTTTAATGAGTGTTTTCATGTTTTCAAATAATTATTATGGGTTTAAAATGGGATCTCTATTATAGTGTTTTAAATTTCTAGAAATAATTATATTTTAAAGAAAATAAAGTGACTCTGCTTTACAAGTTAGTTTTCATGATAATGACACTTTACCAACTTAAAAATTAAAGGGTTTATTTCTCATAATATCCAAACAGTTACACATTATGTTTGTTTCTTTATTATTTTCTGCTTACCATTTTGAGGGATTTATGTTGTAAAATGGATTTTTTATATGAGGTTGAAGGAGGTGATGAGTGAAGAATTTTTTTATCCTTTCATGATAATTATATTTATTTCAGGGTCACCAACATGGTTTTTAATTCATGGGAATCCTAGGAAATAAGTTCAATACCTAGATTATTGAAAACTCTAGTTTAGCATATTATCTAACAAAATAAGAAAAAGTGGTAATTGAGTTCTCTAGGATGGTTTGGGTTTATATAATCATTTTTCCCCTTGTATGGTTATAGGTTCTAGATTTTTTAACAAGACTACATGGAATAAAATTTTTTTATAGTCTAATCTATGTTTTGATTCATCATTTTAGGATCCTATTTCTTTAGTACCTTGGTTTATAGCCCATGAAAATTGTGCTTTTTCATGGTTCTTTTGGGGATTTCTATTTCTCACTTGTTTTGACCCTTTGTCCATGTTTCTTATGGATCCTCATACATTGTATGTCATGTTTTGAAATATATTGATATAGGGGTGCATTTTTTTATTGTTCTATATAGATTAAAGGTTGATTTGGTTTTATTGAATTGTTCTAAAGATCATTTTTCAAATGTTTCAGTAGTGGTTTTAAAGTTAATTTAGAAGTTTTCTCTTAAAGTAAAAAAGGAATTTTTGGACTATTAATGAATATTTTATAAAATATTTAAAACAGGGTTTCCAATGGGTTTTTCAAATTTTTCAAGAAATGGTAAACTCATGTACATTGGTTTTAAATTGGTTTCACATACTTGTGTTTTTAAAGGGGGTGTTTAATTAATTTTTGAAATAATGTATGATTTTTTAACTATTGATACAAAGCATGGAAAACTTTATTTTCATTATTTAATTTCAAAGTATCATTCATGGAATATTTTATTTAAGTAATTCTATATACTTCTTAGCAGGATCTTAAAAGTTCATTTTTCTCACACCCTGCATACCCAGTACTATATTTGGGTATGATAACCCAATTAATTCATATTGGTTTCATGTTTTCCTTTGGATTGAAAATTTATCACTTGGGCCAATGATGGTGCGTTGGGAGTTATATGGAAACCAAAGGATATATGGAGATGGATTAAGGTCATGGTTTGTTTTGGGTTTCATTTTATTTTATCGTGTCGAGATATTTATCCAAGATGACCTTCCTTTTTAATATTGAGTTATTTTTTATTTTTTATTTTTGTATTATTCTTGTATATTAGATATGTGATGTATTATTTGGATGAGGTTTATTCATGAATGGGGTTTTAATTTATTTATTTTAATATATTTATTGGATTTTTCATGAATATATAATGTGTATATTATTCGTAATGGATGTTGGTGAAAAGATATTATACATTTTTACTATTATTTTTGGTAAAAATAATTCCCAATGGTTAATTCCTTGATGTATGTTAATTATATTCAAGCCCATGGGGATCATTAATTTTCTTTTGGGGCTTGTGACAGACTAAATTAGTTAAATATTCAATGGTATCCTAGGTTGTATAATTAAAAAATGGTATTCTAAATTAGGTTATTGGAAAGGGGCCTAGGTCTTTGAGTGAAAGATTTTACTATTTAGGATGTGTTGTTGTAGTTAGGATATTATAATGTTATAACTCAATAAGATGTCATGGGGAGAGTTTAGATTCCCCTTTCTCATCTTGAATCTTATTTTTCCATGGAAAGTTGGGATTAGAGCCTTTAATATTGATTTATTTAATTATTATTTAATGTATTTTGAAGTTAAAGAATAGTTTTTGGATCCCCAATGAATTAGGTAGGTGATTAGAGGGGTCCCATTTTATTTTGGGGTGAAAGTGGAAGTGGAATTGGTGATTCATGGTTATACTTAAGGGTCTAAAAAACCATGAAAAACTTGTGAAGATGGCTCTTTGATCTTCCAAGAGGCTACCACGTGGTTGGTGGAGGGACATAAAAATCATGTAGTTAAACCATTGACATCTGTACATCCAATCCAGTTTTTTATTATTTTGATCCCTCTTAGTTTTGGATCACTCTTAAATTGTCTTTCCCTTGATGGAGAAAAATTGAATTGGATTTTTAGGTTGTTTTTATGTGAATGATATGGATTTTTTTGGAAGTGTACCCCAATGTTTTGTTGGGTCATGTTTTTTTGAAGAATTAATATTTATTTTATAGTTATAAATGGGGAGAATTTGATAATTAATTATTTTATAAACAATACTTGTAATATTGTTTTTAAAATTATTCCCATGTTTTACTTGAAAAAGTTTATAAATGTCCAATTCTATTGTTGCGTCAGGAAAAAATTTCAAAATAGAAATGAAATTTTAAATAAATGTATTAAAATTAGTATATTGCACATGGAAATTGTTTTTAAATTATACTAATTTTGTGAAATGTTTTTGGTTAATTTTTAAGTGAAATGGATCATGTTTCAATGGATATCTTATTTAGAAATAATAGTGATTATATTTTCAGAGGTATCCTTTGGAATCATTTTTGTCACATGAGATTATTGTGCTATATTTTGTAACGTTTAGGTCATTGAGTTCTTCCATTAATTGTAATGGTACAATTTTGGCTTGATTTGGGAGGAATTAATTATTTTTATTCATATCATGTATCCGTTATAGTACACCTCTCAGCAATGTTAAGAAATAATGCATAAGGATTTTCTTCTAGGATGATCCTCATAGTGAATTTGTTCATTGCTTGGAAAAGATGTTTATCATTTTGGATTGTACCTAGACTCCAAATAGATTTGTGGATTCAGAAACCCCTCTACTTTTTGACCTACATTGGGAGATACCTGAGGTGTTTTTCATTTAATAGCTCTAACCTGAGGGTGTGAAATTGGTAGAGTCTCTTGATTTTTTGATACTCCATCTTGGTGAATAGATGATGAAGGATTTTTTTATATACTAGTTGGAGTAGGTTTTAATTTCCTATTACATGGGAAAAATGATTATATGAAATATCAATCCCTTGAAATAAATTATTATTTGAACCTTATATTCAAATAGGGGTATTTCTCTTTAGATACCCATGTATTTATATGTGTGAGGGTAATATTTTGCGAATTTAGGTGTGGCATTTTCATCTCTATTTAGTGATTAGTAAGTTGTAATATCAGATAAACATTAAGGATTAATTTTATTGGGTATGTTATATAATTCCATTCTTTTCATTTTACAATACTTGGATTTTGTAAAAAATCTGAGGTTCTATGTTACTAGAGTGGTTGTTGGTTTTTGATAAGTTTCTTTTATAGATGTAATTTCTTATTTTCATTGTATATCTCTGGATATCAATCATTTTTAAGGAAAGGTCTATTATGGCTCTTCTTTGGTGGTGGATTATTTTAAAAAGTTTCCTCTTATCATTTAATAATTTTAGATAAATTATAAATGGTGTGACGACATATAATATGTCTCTATTCATTTACATATTATAGTTAGGTTGTTTTTTATTTGATTTTTTATTGTAGATTTTTTTCATTATTTAATGATTGTTATTGGAATGCTTTGAAAATGGAACATTTTTTAGGGTATAATGTGGCATGGAGGGGAGAATTGTGACACCTCTATGTCACTATAATTCTCTTATTTATTTATTTTTTGATTATTATTAATCCTTAGAAAGTTTTTGATGTTTTTACCCCTGTATTTAAATTTTTTAAACTTTAGGGATCTTTCATGGTTATTGAATGGTTAGTATAATACATGTAATGACCATGGAACAAAAACTACATACTTTACTGTGTGAATTTTCATGGTTGGTTCACGATTATTCAGTATGTATAGGGTTATCTAGGAGAATATAAGAAATTTTAATCTTGGGGTGGCTTGTATGGTTGAAATATAGTTAAGAATATCCATGTGTTGAAATTATTCATGTTCCAGGTTCTTATCAAGTGGATTTTATGTGGTTGGAACATAATTTTACATACTATGTGTCCTATCCATGCATACTAATGAATTTTTTATAAATTTTAAATATAAATTTATTCCTCTTGTTCTTTAGTTTATTTTTAACTCACTTAATAAAGATCATGTTCAACTAACCCACTTGTCTTGTAAAAGGGATCTCTCCCTTCCCCCTTCTTTATTTTTACCTCCTCCACCTATGTTTTCAAGAGTTTTATTTAAGGCAAAAACTATTTTTTCCCTCTAATCTGTTCTCCATTATTTCCTTACTTCTTTTTTTAGGTTTCCCTTCCTCTCCAGAACCTTAAATCAACTTTTAGACGAGGTTTAGATTTTGGGTTGACTCTAACCAAGGGTATTCATTGTTTAGAGATTATATGGGGATATTAATCAGTTTTTTGACAATTCTACTTGGAAGGAGACATAATGTATCTCGATTTCCTCTAACGTGAAGTGGGTATTTCAATGGAATCCATTTATTATGAAATTTATATTTTATTTAGTACAATAATTTTTTTGAGATTAATTGTAACACCCCAATATTTTAGAAATAAATTTAATATAGAATGTAATTCATGAAACATTGAGTCGTTATGAAAGAACAATTTGTAATTATAACCTAGCCGTTAAACATAATGTTTCTGCCTTTGTGTTTTGAATTTTGAAAAACAGACATACATGGTTGCGATCAGTAAGATATTTAGAATCTAATAGGATCAAATTAATTTTTTAGTGAATAATAATATACCCTTATGAGTAGTAACCTACACCATCGAAGTATAAATAAAATTTATGGGCCTTATAAATGAGGGTGAATATTTAAAATAATTAATAATTAAATGTTGGTGTTTTTGTGAGAAATAAATATTTAATTATAATTTTATATTAATAAATTGACTTAAAATAAAATTCATTTTCCTAAAATGTATTCCTAAATAAATATTTTGTTTTCCTATTAATTTAGGATAATTTTATTGGACCTCAATTAATCTTTGAAAGTATTATAAAATCAGTTTTAAATTTAAAATATGTATTTTTAAGTAGATAATTATTTTATTGAAAAATTAAATTTCAAGTACATAGAAAATTATTTTTGAAAAAATGGAGTACTTTTTGAATTCTAAATGTCAAAATATGGTTAGGGGGAATTTTCAAGATTTTTCTGAAATACTTGAATTTTTTGTGAATAATAAAATATCATAATTTACGATATAAATACATTAGAAGCTAAACACATTATTCATCATGTCATACCTGATGTAAGAACACTTTTGTCGAACTCAAATGTACATATTACTATTTTTTTCCACAGTAATCCATACTACTGCTTGTCTTGAGAAAAGTAATAAAATAATGAATAAGATATTCCAAAAACACCCCTCTCCTCCACTATAAAAACCACCCTCACTCCATCTTCTTCTCACTCCACTAAGTCCTGAATATTTTCAAAGTTATGCCCAAATACTATTACATAGTCTCTCTCCACGTCCAGGAGATCTTTTTCATTACAAAAGACAAAAACCCCTTCCCTTAAGAAGTTTCTCAGGGAATAAATTTCAAGAGGTAAACCCTCTTCCATTTTCTTTTTAATTTCATTTTAAATTTACTTTATTTTCATATATTCTCCTCAAATACACTATAAAAATGATCATGATAACTCCAATATAATATATATAATATAATTATATCATGTTAATGTAATATTTTTCCTTAAATTAATATCTTTCTCTCTTTCTTTTTTAAAAAAAAAATCATCGTCTAAGAGGTTCTAATTTACAACCTTCGTGGATAACTAACCTACATTCTTAAATTTATCCTTCAAGTACGGCCATAAATCTATTTTTATTTCTCATACAGACTATAATATATGTATTATAACATATTTAATATTCTATAACTAGTATATATACATAATACTAGTTCATATGAGAAAACTAGTTCTACACAATCAAAATATCACCAAAATAATCTAAATGATTATCACTAATGTTTTATCTTATAACTAATCCTCATACAATATAAAAAAATAATTATATCACTATTTAATATTATGGATTTTAATTAGTATCATATAAATTCAATACCTGATAATTATACCAATTCCACATGAACTTCTATACTCATATACAAGTATACCAATCATGAAATCTAAGGAAACAAACACACCTGAGCGATAAATTTATTTCTTATAACTCATCAAAAAGGCCATAAATGAACTTAACAAAATTTTAATTAAAAAATAAATACATTTGATGTTATTAATTAATTAATTAATGGATTTTATTTTATTTTCTAGTATTTTAAGGTCATGTGAAGAACATGTTCCAACATGAGGTAATGGGTTTCTACCCGAACACCATTTTCTTTCAGGTTTCTATTTTTATCTCTTAATACCAATTTAATTATTAATTATTCTTATTTATTACTTATAAATTATATGTGAATGTTCTATATATGTGTATTAACCATATTCCTTCTTTATTTTATGGAGATTTAAATGTTTTATAATGTTATTTCTCAATTCTTCCAGATAAACAAGACCGATTCAAGGGAACATCTCAAACTATTACCTATTTTCAAGTACAATATATAATATGTTTTATGCCACAATTATTTTTATAAAACCACTAATTTTATCATGTAAAAAATTCCTTAGTTATTTTCTAGTTTTCGGAAAATAGTTTTCTAAAAGAACTCTTTTTTTCAAAGTAAAAGTGTATTTATCTCAAAAATTACTCGATGATTTTATTATATTATTTTTGTCTATTTCAACTCATCTATTAAATTTTTTGTCTTTTGGAGGTTAATATATTATTTTTATCATCTATAATATTTTATTAAATGGTTTATGATCAGTTTGACTTTGGATGTGCTATTTTGATATCATTCACCATACTACTCAGAATAGTTAGTGTTTATGTGTACATATTGGGGAAAGTTATTTGATATTTTCATGTTGTTTATGTTTATCCCCTTTAATATAAGGAATTAATTAGACTTAAAAAGTTATGGATGGGTTCTTCTATAACACCTTGATGTATCGGTAGGTCTAACGAGACAAAACAGAATTGGGTTTTGGCCGAGGCCTTACCCTAGCATTTTCAAACGTCTTCGCCAGTGCCTTTATAATATGTTTCAGATGTCAAAAATTAATCATTCCTTCATTATGGTTTTATTAATTGATAAAACATGTGATTATTCAAAAAGTATAATTTCAATGGTTATGTTTCATTCTCTTATGATTATTTATATGGCCTTATTTAATCATCTATCATTCCAACCTTTTTATGCTCAAGTATATTTTTAAAGGCATGTGTTTTTAGTTGTTCACCATGAAAAGTGTTTATTTTTATGATAAATTTCAATGTATTACCTACCCTTACTGATAATCTAATCCCACACCTCTCTTATATTTTATTTTCCACAGGTTTTGAAGATGTATAATATGAATGACTTGTAGGGATAACCTAGGATTCATAGATTTTTACAATGGAATTGCTATTATGTATTTCATTTAAAGTTTTAATGTTGAAATTATGTTTGTATATTGTTTTCCAAAACTAGTAAACCGTTCATTCCATTGGGATATGACATTCTTGTCATCATGCTAATGGGTTAATATAATGCACCAGCTTTGGAAAACCAGAGTCTGGGTCATTATAGTTGGTATCAAAGTAAGTTTAGTAGAAAACTTGGAAATTAGATTTAGAAAACATAGATTAGGGAAAAAACCCTAATATAGACTTTGAGGATAATTATATAATAACATCCTAGAATTTTGGTAAGGTATAGATTATGTGGATATTTCTAGAAAATGCACCACTATTTGGATAATACAAGTGGACATGGTTTTGGCCCAAATGTACCTATGAGTAACAACTTAGACAAGGTGTTCTGGGATTGACTTGGGGTAACCCGGTACACAATAATGGGCCTTAATGTGCACCTGGTTTGAAACTCCTGAGGGATGTGCTTAGATAATTCACATTTTCATTATAAACCATTATGAAGGATTTAAATATAAATTTTTCCTCAAACTTACCATGATTATGATTATGACATTGGACATGAATAAAATTTAAATTTATGTTATGTGTTTTTCTAGTTCTACATTATATAGTATAATTCATAACCTAATTTAGTGTATTCCATTATTTAGAAATAGTTCATAGTGTAAGGAATGGAAACCGTATGAATGCACAAATCCCATGAAGGGATTTCCCACCTATGAAAAATAATGATGTTGGTTCTGAAGCTACTACTGGTGCGGAGAAACATATAACTATATTGGGATAGTTGACTCAATTTATAAACAACAACCTTACCTGTATGGAGCATCCTAATCCACAATGTGGAGGAGCAATGTTAGACCACTTTATGCGACAATAACCTCCATCATTCAATGGGACTACAAACCCATTCATAGCAGAGTAGTGGATAAGTTCATTAGAGAAGATATTTCTCGCTTTGGGATGTAATGAAAGAGAGAAGGTTGTCATGGAGGTTTATCATCTATCAAGAGATGCATATCAATGGTTTTCATTAATTCAAAAAACAAAGGAGGATGAAGAAATAAAAGAAATTAAATGGAGGAAATTTAAGGAAATATTCTTATAAAATTATTTTCCATGAGAATAGTGAGAAGATATGGGGAAAAAATTATTGATTTAGAAAAAAAAGGGAATGATAAGTTTTCAAAGTAATAATCCAATTTTAGAAGGCTAAAAAGGCATAAGACGGACTACATTTGTAATCCGAGGATCAAGAATGATTGATTATTTTATGGTTTAAAACCATTCCTCCTAAGGGAACTAGTCTCCCCAAAAATTTAATCATACAAAGTTATAGTATCATTTGAAATTAGGACAGAGAAATAATTCTATAAGTCTTATATAATTAAGGTAAAGAAATCTAATTTAACAACCCGATAATTTATGATAATTATTGTTTTTAATTTATTTGATGTCATGTTTTTTATTCTACAACAAGATTATCTTGTACTATACGCCACACTGTATTAGCTTGAAGTATACGCAACACTATTCTTAGATTGTGTTACACACAATTTCAAGTTCGTTTTATAATAGTCATTCTACGCAACATTGAGTATATATATATATATATATATATATATATATATATATTCAATGTATAAATGAAATATGGCTGGATTCTGTTATATGAAATAATAAAAGATTCTTGCACAACACGCAACCCTGACTTGGCTTGCATTACACGCAATCACGACCTTCCTCGATAGCGTGTATTGTACGCAATACCGGGTTTTACTAAACAACGATATATTATTATAATATTATTATGAACTAGTCTTTATGAATAATTTTAACTAAAATTTAATTTAATAACATTATTATTCATCTTACACATTTTCTAGAACATGGTATAAGAACAAAATAAATTTTTCAGGTAAAATAAGTATTTTTAAAAAAATACAGATTTGCCCCCTTTTGATGGAATGCGAACTTTAAATCTAGTTTTGACATGTTTATAAGTTCAATTTTACAAAATAAAATTATTATTTGAAATCAGGATATAAAATTTTACCTTGGATAATTTTGTCATATTTTTCTGATAACTTTCATATTTTAAATGAATAGTAAAAACACGCTATATTTTAATTAAAAACACCTTTTTTCATCGTAATAACTTATGTGGTAAAATTATAATATTGAATGGTTTTAAAGTATAAATAGAATATATTTTTACCATTTAATATAATTTATGTCATTATCCTTGATTTTACATTGAATTCGTCAGTTAAATAAATTCAATCTTTGGCAATGTTTTAAATTTTAAAACCCGTTTGCTTAACAACGGGATTAATTTTAAATTAATTACTGAAAATTCTGTGTTTTGAATTTTGAAAAATGGATTCCATATTTGGAATCAGTGGGTCCAAATTATGTTAATAGGTTACTTTTATTTTTTTTGATATTATGAATAGTAACTACGGTAATTTTTTATTTACTACGGTTAAAGGTAAATAGGGTAATTCAAGGTTAAAAGAATATTATAATAATTCAAAATTACATTGAAACTTGTCCGAACCTTATTGGATGAGTAGTGGACAACCACGAGAATCCTTGGTTCGATTTGGGGACCCCATTGATCCACTTGGTAGTGACAATGACAATTTGGATTAATTAATTTAATGTAAAGACAAAATTGACATTAACAAAAAATCTTTTAGTAATTAATTTTTGTAAGGGGTTATATAAATTATATTGTCGACTATAAATATTCATTAGAAATCTAAAAATATTTCCTACATAATGATATTTGTTTTATAATTTTTAGACATAAAATAAATTAAATTATTTATGACACATTAATGATGAAGTATTTACCTCATTAATAAATGATTTAAATAAATAAAATTATAATGATTAAAATATTTTCCAAAACATGTCCAATTCTGATTGGATGATTTTATTCGACCATGAGTCATCTTATCTTTATCTTTAACGATTTTTGTAACTTTTGAAACCGAAGATAAGTTTATAATAAAATAATATTTCTACACTTTCCAAAGGTGCCCCTCTCCTCCCTTATAAAAGGGCACCTCCTCCCTCTCTTCCTCACACCAATTTGAGCCTTCAATCTCGGCCAAACCCTATCAAATTCTCTCCTCCACTTCTCTAGAAACATATTAGAGGTCCTGGTCTTCTTCAAAGACCAATTTTAGTTCCCTAAGATGAGGTCTCAAAGAGGCACTTCAAAGAAGAGGAGGTTCAGACACTTACGAAGCAAATCAGACATAAGGTAAGGGATAATTTTGCAAATCTCATTTTTATCCGAGATTGCTTATTCGTAAGTATTTACTGGGTTTATTTCTATCATCCATGTCCATGTTTTATAAAAGTGTATTCATGTATTTTTAAAGTCCTTTTTACCCATTTTTGACTATTACTACATGGTATGTATGGAATCTTTCTTTTACGAGGTACTTTTTGACTTTTCCACCCAAAGTATGAGAAGAATGTTTTTTTAACTTATATGGTATGAAAGGATTTTTAAGATTTTATAAATCCGTATTTTTATGAAGCTTCCTCCAAAATATTTCATGACTATTTTTAACAAAATCCTTTTCTTTTAAAATTGCATGACATTTTGTGAAAAGAAAATGATTTTGAAGAAAAAAGGATATTTTCCTCAAGAATTCATTTCAAGTGTTTTATCAAAACCATTTTATATTAAATATGAAATTATTTTCATATGTGTATGTTTCAAGTATAATGTCTCTATGATTTACATGGTTTCACTTTCCTTATTATGAAATGATATCCATTTCTTTTATAGAGATTATGTAATGATGGGATGATGTCTATGAAATCCATTTTATTTATTGGGTTATTATGAATGATGTATGCTTATTTTGTGGAAAAAGTAAGAATGATTTCATTATGAGATGGGTGGGACCTATATCTCCCTCAAATACATTGGGTAAAGATTTATATCTCATGAGGTAGACATGGCTGGAACGACAAGTTAAACCTGTTCAGTAATACAGGACAGGAACAAGGAGTGAACTCAATTCAGAAAGGGACTTTCTCCACTAAGATGGTCTTGACAGCAATGCCTTGGCTAATATGGAAATCATATAACGTGCTTAATGGTTTCCACAATTACATGTTTTATTACTATGCTATTTTATCATTCTTAATGTTTCTTTATGATCTATGCCTTACGTACTTCCACGTTTTATGTCATTGCTCAAGCTTTTGATGTTTAAACATTATGTTCATGTTTTTAAGTTCAAATGTATATGGTATGTTTTATTTTATCCATGATTACCCTTACTGAGCATTTGAGCTCACCCTTTTTATGTTTTATTTTCCCCAGGGTATAAATAAAGGTTTTATGTAAGAAAAAAAGGGAAGATCTTTATGGGATATGTTGAAGATCTTTCACCAAGATTAGAATATTACATTCTGAGTTTCCAAATACACTAAACTATTACGGTCCTTGAGTTTTGATTTTTGTTATGTATTAAGTATTATACAAAATTAATTTATTGTCCATGTACGTCAAGCTTCGGGTCTCTACAGTTGGTATCGGAGGAAAGGTTTGGTCAACCTTTGGAAACTAGGATGCGAGAACTTTAGTGAGATCCCTAGAGATATTTCTAAGGTATGTCTAGAGATGTCCCTAAGGATAAGTATACATATAGGATATAGTCCTAGAACTACAATAACGATCTTATAATTTAACCTAAGATATTAGATATTGAGGGTACTCCCCCTTTACTATGTTGTTTTCCCTAGCATGATTTTTGCCTCTCACACTATTCTTTTGGGTTTTAGACGATGGCTGGAACCCGAAGGAACCGTGTTGATCAATGTAATGGACAATTCAATGAATTTTCTCCGGAAAAAACCAATGTTATTACAGATGGAGTGAAAAATCTTATTTCTATACTTACAAAAGCTATGAACCATTATGGACTTCCAAATGAACAGAGAAGGGAACAATATTCTATTGAGTCCTTCATGAGGAAACGTCCACCTTCTTTTAGTGGGTCTTCCAATCCAATTGTTGCTGAACAATGGATCAATACCACTAAAAAGATATTTTCAGTTCTTCAATGTTATGAAGATGATAAAGTCATCTTTGCAGTATATCGTTTGGAAGGTGAAGCTGATCAATGGTGGAATCTTATCAAGAATACGAGGCCAAGAGATGAAATTGAGTCCATGGAATGGGATGAGTTCAAGAACTTATTTTTCAATAAGTACTTCCCTCATATTCTTCAAACAAATATGGAGAAGGAGTTTCTTGAACTAAAGAAAAAGGATGATGAATATTTTGGTACATACGAAGAAAATTTTACAAGACTTGCAAGGTATGCATCTGGATTTATCATCCAACCTGAAAGTAAAGTTGATCAATTTTTCAGTGGCTTAAAACCAAGTTTTCAAAGGGAATTAGATATAAGAGACTTCAGTATCTATGAAGAAATTTTGTGTTGTGCTATCAAGGTATAAATGGAATTTTGTGTTACATATCCATCTCATGGTTTTGACAAGAAATGAAAGATGGAGTTCAAGGAGAAATCGCAGAATAATGGTGAAAATAAGATGAATGTTTCCTTATGCTCAAAGTGTGGAATGAAACACGGTGGAGATTGTCTTAAAGGGACTATAAAATGTTTTATGTGTGGAAAAGAAGGTCATCGAGCCGTTGATTTTTGAAGTAATGGGAAAAAGGTTGCTAATGATGTGAATAGAGAAAATACTATAGAGAACTCTCCACCAACACTTCAATGCTTCAAGTACAAGGAAATGGGGCATTATGCTAATAAATTCCCTAATCCATGGGTTAGTGATGATTTACATGAGAAACCACTTAAGGAAAAGGACAAAGGGAAGTTGCATGTGATCACTATTGGTGATGTTGAATATGACAACAATGTGGGGGAATGATTAAGTGTTTATGTAATGGGATTCCAAAATAATGTTGTATACAATATCGTGGAATATTGGAATATTTATGTATTGGTCTATTGTGGTTTTCAATAATTTTATGGTGCTGGTAACCATGTAAAGTGATTGAGATATTTTTGGAAAGAAGATTATATGAACATAATGAAGGGATAAGGATAAAATGAAATGTTTGAAAGTATTCATGAGCTCATGACTGATATAAGGAGAAGGTTATATCATGGTTTGAGTATATAGAATTTTTGGATTTTGGTATGTGGAAAGAGTTAACTTTTGACAGCATTCATGTTATCACTAAGCTTTAATGGGTATTCATTTTTCAAGAGAATACATGATTAATGTATACACATGATTGGAATGTGACCAATAAGATAATGGGGGAAAAATGATGGTTGGTTGATGACATTTCATGTAATCGTTTTCTTTATACTATGAGCTTGGACCGAAGTATTTTAGATAAAGATTGTAATGGATTATGTTGGACAAAAGATAGTATTGTTTAAGGATATAACTTTTTTCAATATTATTGATGAGATGTTATAGTAATGTAGTTTTAGAAAAAGGACAACCTACAGGACGGGCGACAACCCATCGCGTCAGACAAGGCTGTGGGAATCGAACCCACAACCGAAGTGCGACTGGCCTTTATCACCTACCACTGGCCTACAGGAAGTCCCTGTTTAGTATAAACTAGTTTTATTATATTAATCAATATGATATATGAAGTATAAGCCCATTTTAGGAACCATATATGATTAATCTCACTATAGATGGACTTATGTATTTTTTTGATAACTTTTCTAACCTTTTGTCTGAGACAGATGGAATGACCCATAATTCTATCACATGATCTGCTAACACATCACGAATGACAAATTCAACTTCATTTCTTTAAGAGATGATGTGGAAATTTTCCAAAGAACGACCAACAGAGAGACTGCACCAAAATCATGAAAGTATTTCTTCTAATTCCAATTTCATCAACTTTAGGGAAATGATCTTGAAAACCAAAAATGTTGTCCTAGTGCCCTTATATCCGATGAATCATATGGTACCCTAGATCATCACAAATTTATGGCTTTGTGATTGTTGGATTTTTCATAGCCATGTTCTCTACCACTCTCCATCAAGAACTTGATGGTTAGATTTCTCTTCCATATCCATATTTTCACCTATGTTCTCCTACGTGGAAACCCAGTGATGAGTTAATTTGGGTAACCATTATGTTTCATACTTTAGTTTTTAAAGCCGAGTTTTGGTATTCCTTTTTACGATGTGGGTTTCTATTAAAGAAACTTTCGAGTAGTAAACCATTTATAACCCCGACGAATTTCGAGGGTGAAATTCATTTTAAGGGGGGTAGAATGTAACAACCCGATAATTTATGATAATTATTCTTTTTAATTTATTTGATGTCATATGTTTTATGCTACAACAATATTATCTTGTTCTATACGCCGCACTGCATTAGCTTGAAGTATAGGCAACACTATTCTTAGATTGTGTTACACACAATTTCAGGTTCGTTTTATAATAGTAATTCTATGAAACATTGAGTGTATATAAATATATTCAATGTATAAATGAAATATGTTTGGATTCTGTTATACAAGATAATAAAGGATTCTTGCACAACACGCAACCCTGACATGGTTTTCATTACACGCAATCACGACCTTCCTCGATAGCATGTGTTGTACGCAATACCTGGTTTTACTAAACAACGATATATTATTATAATATTATTATGAACTAGCCATTATGAATAGTATTAACTAAATTTTGAATTTTATAACATTTTTATTCATCTTAAACATTTTCTAGAACATGGTATAAGAACAAAATAATTTTTTCGGGTAAAATAAGTATTTTTAAAAAAATGAAGATTTGCCGCTTTTTTTATGGCGCACCCACTTTAAATCTAGGTTTTGACATGTTTATAAGTTCAATTTTACAAAATAAAATTATTATTTGGAATTAGGATATAAAATTTTACCTTGGATAATTTTTTCATATTATTCTGATAACTTTCCTATTTTAAATGAATAGTAAAACACGCTATATTTTAATTAATAACAAATTTTTTCATCGTAATAAATTATGTGGTTAAATTATAATATTTAATGTTTTTAAAGTATAAATAGAATATATTTTTACCATTTAATATAATTTATGTCATTATCATTGATTTTACATTGAATTCGTAGGTTAAATAAATTCAATATTTGGCAATGTTATAACTTTTAAAACCCGTTTGCTTAACAACGAGATAAATTTAAAATTAATTACTGAAACTTCTGTGTTTTGAATTTTGAAAAATGAATTCCATGTTTGGAATCAGTGGGTCCAAATTATGTTAATAGGTTACTTTTATTTTTTTGATATTATGAATAGTAACTACGGTAATTTTTTATTTACTACGGTTAAAGGTAAATAGGGTAATTCAAGGTTAAAAGAATATTATAATAATTCAAAATTACATTGAAACTTGTCCTAACCTTATTGGATGAGTAGTGGCCAACCATGGGCATCCTTGGGTCAATTTTGGGACCCCATTGAGAAACTTGGTAGTGACAATGAAAATTTGGATTAATTAATTTAATGTAAAGACAAAATTGACATTAACAAAAAATCTTTTAGTAATTAATTTTTATAAGGGGTTATATAAATTATATTTTAGACCATAAATATTCATTAGAAAGATAAATATATTTCCTACATAATTATATATTTTTTTATAATTTTTAGACACCAAATAAATTAAATTATTTATGACACAATAATGATGAAGTATTTACCTCATTAATAAATGATTTAAATAAATAAGATTATAATGATTAAAATATTTTCCAAAACATGTTCAATTATGATTGGATGATTTTATTTCGACCATATGTCATGTTATATTCATCTTTAATGATTTATGGATCTTTTGAAACCGAAGATAAGTTTATAATAAAATAATATTTCTACACTTTCCAAAGGTTCCCCTATCCTCCCTTATAAAAGGGCACCTTCTCCCTCTCTTCCTCACACCAATTTGAGCCTTCAAGCTCGGCCAACCCCTGCCAAATTCTCTTCTCTGATTCCATAGAACCATCCTAGAGGTCCTGGTCTTCTTCAAAAACCAATTTTAGTTCCCTAAGATGAGGTCTCAAAGAGGCGCTTCAAAGAAGAGAAGGTTCAGACACTTACGAAGTAGATCAGACCTAAGGTAAGGGATAATTTTTCAAATCTCATTTTTATCCGAGATTGCTTATTCGTAAGTATTTACTGGGGTTATTTCCATCATCCATTTCCATGTTTTATAAAATTGTATTCATGTATGTTTAAAGTCCTTTTTAACCATTTTTGACTTTTACTATATGGTATGTATGGAATATTTCTTTTATGAGGTACTTTTTGACTTTTCCGCCCAAATTACGAGAAGAATGTTTTTTAACTTATATGGCATGAAATGATTTTTACGGTGTGATAAAGCCATATTTTCATGAAGCTTCCTCCAAAATATTTCATGACTATTTTCAACAAAATCATTTTCATTTAAAATTGCATGACATTTTGTGAAAAGAAAATGATTTTGAAGAAAAAAGGATATTTTCCTCAAGAATTCATTTCAAGTGTTTTATCAAAACCATTTTCCATCTAAGATGACATTATTTTCATATGTGTATGTTTCAAGTATAATTTCTCTATGATTTACATGGTTTCACTTCCCTTATTATGAAATGATATCCATTTCTTTTATATGGATTATGTAATGATGGGATGATGTCTATGAAACCCATTTTATTTATTGGGTTATTATGAATGATGTAAGTTTATTTTGTGGAAAAAGTAAGAATTATTTCATTATGAGATGGGTGGGACCCATATCTCCCTCCAATGCATTGGGTAAATATTTATATCTCATGAGATAGACATGGTTGGAATAGCAAGTTATACCAGTTCAGTAATAAAGGACTAGAACGAGGAGTGAACTCGATTCAGAAAGGGACTTTGTCCACTAAGATAGTCTTGGCAGCAATGCCTTGGCTAATATGGAAATCATATCATGTGATTAGTGGTTGAAACAATTACATGTTTTATTCCCATTCCATTTTATCATTATAAATGTTTCTTTATGATCCATGCCTTACGTACTTCCATGTTTTATGTCATTGCTCAAGATTTTGATGTTTAAACATTATGTTCATGTTTTTAAGTTCAAATGTATATTGTATGTTTTATTTTATCCAGGCTTACCCTTACTGAGCATTTTAGATCACCCTTTTTATGTTTTCTTTTCCCCAGGGTATAAAGAAAGGTTTTAGGTAAGAAAAAAAGGGGAAGATCTTTATGGTATATGTTGAAGATCTTTCACCAAGATTAGAAGATTATGTTCCGAGTTTCCAAAGACAGTAATCTATTACAGCCCTTGAGTTTTGATTTTTGTTATGTATTAAGTATTCTAAAAAAGTAATGTACTGTCCATGTACGTCAATCTTCGGGTCTCTACATCTATGAAGAGGGTGGTGGAGGAAATAATGGATAAAGGGAAGAATAAAAAGGGAGTTTTCCAATATGTGATACTTATGGAAAGAAACTCCCTAGAGTCTTCTTAAAAGTAAAAGACTTTATTAAAAATGTGGATAAAGAGGCTACCAATCTCTAGATTGTAATAAAAAGAAAGAAGTTACTAATGTTTAATGATATAATTATAATGAGATGAGGCTGTTGGTAAAAAATCCCTCAAGGTAACATTGTAGAATTTTTGGATTGGTTGTGTTAATTGAAGAAGCAGGTTTTCATGGTGAATTGTCAAGTTTTAGAGATGTTGTTGACAATCTATGTTGACAAAGCACCATGAAAAACGAATGAAAGATCTGGAGGTGGTACAAAAGAATAGATAAAAGGTGGTTCTATTTTCCATTATTTACCAAATTTTTGGGGTCCAAAATTTGGGATTTGGTGAGCATTGAGAAAAGTGTATTTCCTTGAAGAGCACATCAAAATATGGAAAAGTCATGAGATTTCATGAAGATGGACTTATTGAAGTGGATTTTGTAGAGACTGGAAGAATGTTTATAGTGAGCTCTACAATTACGACAAGCTTCTTGAATGGAAGATATGTAGATCATTAAAAGGGATCATTGTGGCAGAAACAAAAATAAATTTATGGAACACTCTAAAATTACGACGAGCTCTACGGTCCAAAAATTTCTGTGGTTCTTCACAATATAGAGTGAATTTTGATGGGAATTTGAAAGACTTTCGATTTGAGTTGACGTGGAACTGACTTTTCATGGAAGGTTATCAAGTCGGTTGAATATCCTATAAATAGGCCTTGAAACCCTTAATAAGAGTAGAGAGTTTTCCATGAAAAATTTGTAGCTCACAAATCACAAAGGAGGTTTTTAGAGTTAGTGTGATTCACGATAGTTAGGAGCTTCGTGGTTCCTAATCAAGCTCCACGAAAGAGGTGTGTTCCGTGTTGGCTCAATGAGCTTCGCAAAGGAAGTCGTTTTTCAAGGGCTTAAGCTATGTGACAGACTAATCTATGTGAAGGTGTTTTCTTTTTAACGAATTAGGGACTTTGTGAATTCTATTTTGAGCTTTGATAAATTGAGAGATTCATGGAGTATATAGATTTGTGAAGGTATTTCCAAAGGTTGTTTCCTAGTGATAGTGGAAAAGGTGTATTTTTAAGAGGATGAAATTTAGACTTCAATAGAGCATCTACATACAGTGAAGGATATACTCATTTGAGATAATGAAAGGACCTACATGTATTTAAACTATTATTGGATCTTATGGAGAAGCAGTGAACTCACATCAGTTGAGAGATTAGTGAGTTATTAAATAGTGAATGGTTGTAAACCAAGAGGGACAACGAGTCTACTTTAAAGTTGTAAATAGAAACAGACTTATAGTGGATTTGGTACATCAGCACATCCCCGGTGTATACTCCGTGGACGTAGCCTAGTGAGGGTGAACCAAGTAAAATTACTGTGTCATGTTCATGCTTAAAGATGTATTTATACTCTGTAATGAGAAAAAGGGAGATAATAGAGTTTTGTTTAACAACAAAACAAGATCAAAAGGGGCTGTTGTTTTAATTTTTCATACCCTGATTCACCCCCCTCTCAGGGTATCTAGCCTAGTGGAGCTAATATAGACATTATGCCAAAAAGTTTCCTAAGCATCAAAGAAATATTCCCCAGAGAAGGCCAAGGGAGAAAGGCCAAGTTTATGTGATCATAACTACTGAAGTTGAAGTTTCCCATGATGTGGTGGAATGTACTGTAATATTTTCCTCAAACATGGAAAATGCATTATTTGATTATGGATCATCACATTCCGTTATTTATTTCTAGTTTTTTTTAAAAATTAGATATTTAAAATTCATTTTAATATGGGAGTTGGCAGTCAAAACCCTTAAGGGAAGTCGCATGGTAACAATGATGTGTCAGGAAGTCCCCATTATGGGATATAAATATTTTTTATCTACTAGTTTTATCATCATAAGTATGGTCAAAATTGACATATTACTTTTTATGTACTAGTTTTAAAAATATTATGAAAAGATCTATTGTAAGAATAAGGAAATTAAAATTTGTGAGGAAAGTGTATAATCCATTATATTTAGATCAGAAACATCACAATATGATTCTTATCTAGATCCACCCCCAATAGATCTACTAAATTCAATTATTGGGAAGGAAGAGAATGCAATATCTATGGGAGAGGGAATAAATAATCGAATTGAGGATGTAACTACTATGAAAGAATACATTTATTTATTTTCAGATTATTTACATGAACACCCTCGAGAGCGGGTAGTTGAGTTCTCTATTGATTTAATCCATGGCGAAAGGCCAATTTCAAAGACCCCTTATAGAATGGATATGGTGTAACTAGTGGACCTAAATAAAAAACTACATGAATAGAGTGATAAATGATTTATCCACCCTAGTGTTTCTCCATAGAGAGGTCCAATTATTTTCGTTAAGAAGAAATATGGATCTATGAGGCAATGAATTGACTATAGGGAGATTAATGATATTATGATAAATAACAAGTATACTCTTCCCCGCATCGATGATTTATTTGTTCAACTTTACAAATCCCAATATTTTTGGAAGATTGAACTTTAATATAGATATCATCAGTTTCCTGTGCGGGAGGAATATATTCTAAAGACAACATTTTGAACCAGGTACGTGCATTATGAGTTTACATTAATGCCTTATGGACTGATTAATTCACCCTATGTTTTCATGGATCTAATGAATAGAGTTTTTAAGGAATATCTTGATGATTTTTTGTTGTATTTATTGAAGATATCTTGTTATACTTGGAATTCACCTAAGATCATGAGAATCACTTGCGCATTATTCTGAAGACTCTTAGAAGAAAGGGTTATATGGGAAGTTTAGTAAGTGTGAATTATGGATTCAAAAAATTTCTTTTCTTGGCTATATTGTCTTTAAAGATGGAATCCTAGTTGATCTTGTAAAGAAAAAGGCATTTCAGGAATGTTCTACTCCAATGAACATAATCGAGGTATGTAGTTTTATTTTTTTAGTTCTTTATTATCAAAATTTTATTCCGAACATTGACTAATTAGCTAACCTGTTAAGAAAGATTACTTGTAAAGGGGTTAAGTTTATAGGGAAAAAATAATGTGAAGAATGTTTTGAATAATTGAATAAGAGGTTAGTGAATGCTCCAATATTGACTCTACCATCATGAAACGATGGATTTGTGATTTATAGTGATGCATCAAAGAAAGGAATTGGTTGTGTTGTTATGAACAATGATATATTTATTTCTTATGCATCAAGGAAGTTAAAAATTCATGAAAAAACTATACAACTCATGATGTTGAGTTAGTATCTATAATATTTTCTCTGAAGATATAGATACATTATCTCTATGGTGAACAATGTGAGAAATATAATGGTCAAAAGATCTTGAAATATATCTTCTAATAGAAATAACTCAAAATGAGAAAAAAGATATGGCTCAAACTACTCTAGGATTATTATTGTTTCATACACTACCATCCAAAGAAGGCAAATAAGGTGGGAGATGCAGTAATCAGGAAGGATCATGGAGTTCTAAACAAAATGAGGATTGACAAAGATCCTATATACATGAATCCAGTGAGGATGTATATGGTAATTATTAAAGAAGTTGAACCATCATTAATTTTTCAATTGGTTTCCCTATCATATTTATTGGAAAGAATTAAAACTTCTCAATCTATTGATGAGAATATTCAAATGAAAATTAAAATAGTAAATGATCAGAAGTTTCCATATTTCATGTGTGAGGTTGGAATTATGAAATTTGGGATAAAGATATATGTTCCCTCTATACTCGAGATAAAAATTGAGTTATTGGATGATTCCCATAGTTTTAATATGTCCATTCACCCTGGCAGCACTAAGATGTATAGGGATTTAAAAGAACATTTTTGGTGGGACAATATGAAGTGTGAAATTCATGATTATGTATCAATATGTTTAGTCTTTCAATATGTAAAGGCTAAAAGACAATATCCTAAAGGTGTCATGCAACCTATACCTATTCGTATGTCGAACAATAATGACATCACCATGGATTGTTTCACTAGATTACCAAAAAAACTCAAAGAAGGAATAACACAATATGGGTAATTGTGGATCGACTTACCAAATATGCACATTTTATCACCATAATAGAAGATTTTCCTCTAGAAAGACTTGCATGGATTTATATCAATAAAGTTGTAGGACTTCATTGAGAACCTATATCAATTGTTTCTGATCATGATCCAAGATTTACATCGAAATTCTAGAAAACTCTTCAGAATGCTTTGGATACTGTTCTTCTATTGAGTACTGCTTATCATACTCACACTAATGGGAAGTTAGAAAATATGATCCAAACTTTAGAAAACATGTTGAGATCATGATCACATGATTTTCAAGGTATGTGAGATCAGTATTTACCTTGGGTAGATTTTTTCTACAATAATAGCTTCCATTAAAGTATCCAAATAACACCATATGAAGCATTTTATGGAAAGATATGTTGTACAACAACATGTTGGGATGAAGTTGGTGAAAGGAAGATTACAGGACCAGAACTTATGGAGGAAACAACAGTGAATAAAAAGACTATTCAAACCCATATCAATGAATCTCAAAGTAAGAAAAAGAACTATGATGATAATCGAGGGAAGGATTTGGAATTTCAAGTGGGAGATCATGTTTTCTTAAAAGTATATCTATAGAAGGGTGTTATAAAATCTGATAAGAAAGGGAAACTAGGTCCCAGGTAAATTGGTCCTTTTGAAATTATAGAGAGATTTGGAGATATGGAATATCATTTAAAAATACCACCTAGACTTAGGGTACACAATGTGTTCCATGTAACATTGTTGAGAAAATATATGCCAAAACCAACAAATGTACTCACTTATGAATGTATAGAATTGGAACCTAACTTATCTTAATGTAAAGTGCCTATATGAATTATAAACACTAAATAATTGGTGTTGAGGAATCATATGACCCAACTAGTAAATGTACTTTGGAAAAATCATAAAATTGAAGAGTAAATGTTGGAACTTGAGGAACTTATGATAAAGACTTACCCAAATATTTTTCCGAGCTAACATTTTTGAAATTTTGAGGAAGAATTTTTTGTAAAGGGGGATGAATGTAAAACCCCATGGTTTTACAAATAAATTTAATATAGAATATAATTCCTGAAACACTGAGTCTTTGTGAAACAAAACATTGTTATTATATCATAGCTGTTAAAAATAATTTTTCTGCCTCTATGTTTTGAATTTAAAAAAATAGATATACATGGTTGCCATCAGTATGATATTTAGAGTCTAATTGGATAAAATTACATTTTTAGTGAATAATAACGCACCCTTATGAATAGTAACATCACCCATGCAAGTATAAATAAAATTTAGGCACCTTATATATGAGAGTTAATATTTTAAAAGTTAATAATTAAGTGTTGGTATTTTTGTGAGTAATAAATATTTAATTATAATTTTAAATTAATAAATTTATTTAAAATATAATTACTTTTCATTAAATTTATTCCTAAATAAATATTTTTTTTTGTTTTATGAATTCAAGATCATTTTATGAGACCTCAGTTAATTTTTGATAGTATTATAAATTAGTTTTAAACTTAAAATCCATATTTTCAAGTAAATAATGATTTTATTTAAAAATTAAATTTCACATATTTAGAAACAAATTATGATAAAATGGAGTCCATTTTTGAATTACACTTATTGAAAAATAGTTAGGGTGATTTTTTAGGATTTTTCTGATATACTTGAATTTTTAGTGAATTGTAAAATACAATAATTTATGGTATAAATACATTAGAAGCTAAATACAATATTACATTCATAGATGATATAAGTACACTTAGTTCTAACCCACATGAACTTATTTCTATTTTTATTAATAATAATCAACAATATTTATTGTCTTGAGAAAAATAATAAAATAATGAATAAGATATTCAAAAATCACACCTCTCCTCTACTATAAAAACCACCCCTCACTCCCTCTTCTCCTCACTTATCTAAGCCATTAATCTTCCCAATGTTCTTCCAAAATAATATTACCTAGTATATCCCCATACATGAGCTCTTGGTCTTTCCAAAAGACCAAAACCCCTTCCCTTATGGAGGTTCTCAAGGAGGATATTTCAAGAGGTAAACCATGTTCCTTTTTTTTTAATTTCATTTTCAATTTATTTTATTTTCATATATTATCCTCACCTATTATTTCCAAATTACCATGATAACTACATTTTAATATATATAATTTAATGATATCATGTTATTGAATTATTCCTTCTCAAACTACTATCTCTCTCTTTTTTTAAAAATGAACTCATCGTCTGGGAGGTGTCAATTTACAACCTTCCTGGATGATGAACCTTTTTTATTCAATTTATCCTTGATGGATGGTCATGAAACCATTTTTATGGTTTAAACAGACTATAATATATGTATTATAACCTATTAAATTTTTTGGAACTATTATATATACATAATTCTAATTCATACGACAAAACTAGTTCATAACAATCGAAATAACGCCAAAATTGTCTAAAAGATTATCACTAATGTTCTATCTAATAACTCATCCTCATACAAAATAAAAAAATGAATTATATCACCATTTAATATTATTTATGTTCATTATTATCATATAAATTCAATTAAATAGAATTATACCAATTCCACATGAACTTCCATACTCATATACAAGTTTACCGATCGTGAAAACCAAGGAAATGAAAGCTCATGAGTGATAAATTTGTATCTTATAACTCATTCAAAAGTAAATAAATGAAATTAAGAAAATTATAATAAATAAAATAGTTATATATAATGTAATTAATTAATTTATTGATTGATTGATTTAATTTTATTATCTAAGATGTTAATTTTAAGTGTAGAACACGTTCGTATATAAGGTAACAATTTTCTACCCAAACCTCCATTTGATTTAGTGTTTCTCTTTGTCTCTATTAATCCCAATTTAATTATTAATTATTATTATGTACTCCTAACAAATTTCGTTTGTACCAATTGGATTCATTTATTTTATGGGTATTTTAATGTTTAATAAATATCTTTCTCAATTCTTCATGATAAACACGCCCGATTCAAGGGAACTTCTCAAATTATTACCTCTTTTCAAGGAAACTATATAATATGTTTAAGTAAAAATTATCTTTATAAAAAAAATTATTTAATCATGTAAAAACTACCATATTTTATTTTGGTTTTATGCAAATATTTTTCCAAAATAACTCTCCTTTTCAAATTAAAAGTGTATTTCTCTCAAAATTTCCTTGATGATTTTATTAGAGTATGTTTTTCTATTTCAATGCCTCTATTGAATTTTATGTCTTATTGAGGTTAATATTTTTATATCATATAACATATTTTATTAAATGTTTTATTATTAGTTTGACGATATGCTATTTTGTTACCGTTCACCATACTACTCAGAATTGTTAGTGTTTATGTGTACATATTGGGGAAAGTTATTTCATCTGTTCATGCTGTTTATGTTTAGAACCTTTCATATGAGAAATGAATTGGACTTAAAATGTAATAGATGTGGACCTATATATCCACTCGATGCATCATTAGGTATCATGAGACTAAACAAAATTGGGTTTTGGATGAGGCATTACCCTAGTATTTTCATACATCTTGGACGAGGTATTGACAATATGTTTCAGATGTCCGACATTATGCATTCCCTCATTATGGTTGTAGTAATTATTAAAAAATGTGATTATTATACTAGTATAATGTAAATGGTTATGTTTCATTCTATTATTATCATTTATATGTACTTATGTAATCAAATATCATTAATTCCACATTATGCACGATTATATTTTTAGAGGCATGTGTTTTTAGTTGTTCACCATGCCAAGTGTTTATTTTTTATGATAAACTACATTGTATTAATTACCCTTAATGATCATATAATCTCACCCTTTTATTATATTTTATTTTTCCCAGGTTGTAAAGATTAATATTATGAATGAATTGTAAGGATAACCTAGGATTCATAGTTGTTTCCAAAGGAATTGCTATTATATATTTCATTTCAATTTGTAATGTTAAAATTATGTTTGTATCTTGTTTTCAAAAACTAATAAACCATACGTTACATTGGGATAAAAATTTGTTGTAATAATTCCAATGTACTAATATAATGAACCGGTTCCAGGAAACTGGGGTCTCAGTGTTGACATCAACGGATAGCTATATTATTTTTCTATGGTAAAATTAATTATTTATATAGAAAAGGTGGCTTGAAACAATGGATTTTACTTATGAAATTGATCTTTATATTTGAAATCAAATGTATTAATGTGTCATGAATCCTTAAAATAAATGTTATTATATTTCAGGGATGATTTTTATGGAAAACTAGGCCTTGTTTTTTGTTTTAGGACTTTCAATGGAAGTAATTTTTTTTCAAATAATTCTTTTTGGTTTAAAATGGGAAGTGTATTAGAGTGCTTTAAAAATGATTTAAATAATGTGGTTTTAATGTAATGGATAGAAATCAGGATTATAAGTTATTTTTCATGTTAATTATTGTTGGGATATTTATATAGTAAAGGGTTCATGATCTTTAGACTCTTAACATTTCCCATTATATGTATATATATATATATATTTGGGTTGTTTTACATTTTTAAATGGATGTATATTGTAAAAAAATATGATTTCATATATGAGTGTTTGAAGGGTGAGGTGTGGGGAATATTTGTATCCTTTTTTAGTAATTATCTTAATTTCTTATTCACCTTGATGTTTTTTTGGTCGAGGTAATACAAGGTAATTAAGTGGTGTCCTTGATGAGTTAAAAAACTAGTTTATCATATGTTTAATCTAGATTATGAACTATGGTAGGTAAATGATTTTGAATGGTTTGTACCCATGGTAACTTTATGATTATGGGAAGGTTATATAAACCGACTAGTTTAAAGGGACTACTAGGATAGATAGGTTCTTGTATGTTATTCTAGGGATCTGGTTTCTAATGCAGTATCATATTAGTTAATTATCATAGTCTATATCCTATGACATTTGTTTCTTGATTGGTGGATCTTCAAGTGATTTTCATTCCATACTTGTTATGTCATGTTATGATTTTTTATTATAGAACCACATTCATTGTTTGTTTTTTTAGAACTCCATTTATATAAGGGTATAATTTTTTTATCCATATAATAATTGTTGATATTGTTTTTAAAATGGGTTTAAAGGTGATTTTAAAAATATTTTTGAAATTATATTAAATGTTGTTTCAGAAACATTTTTTAAAGGAAAGAATGAATATTTGACTTATGAATGAATATTTAGGAAAATTTTTTAAATGGGTTTCTAGAAGGGGTCTATATGGTTTTTATAAATTTTTAAAGACTCATGGCTTGGTTTTAAAGTGGTTTCATTAGAATAGGTTATGAAAAGAATGTTTTTATTCTTTATTGAATATACATGTGATTTTTTCTATGGATACATGGGATGGAAAACAATATTTTTATTATTATATTTTAAACCTGTAATAATATAATTTTTAATAAAATAGATTTTATATAATTGCATCTGGGATCTAATTAGGTTATTTTTTTTGCACCCTATAGCGTGTGTGTGTGTAAAGTATGTATTATTTTATATAGATTTATGGTATTATATCAGATTGTTATGGTTCACTTGGGATAATTATGGTTAGGTTGGAGGTAGAGGGAAACTATGGTTTTTATGGACATGGATTCAGGGAATGGTTTGGTTGGGTTTTATTATTATAGAATTTTGAGATATTATTTAAATATAACATTCATTTATAATATTTAGTTTAGTTTTTTTATTTTGGTTATTGTATTATTCTTGGTAGCTGGATCTATGTTTTAGTAATTTGAAGATGTTTATTCATGAATTGGTCAAACCATAACTAATTGTGGCTCATTTTTGTCATTAGTTTTCTTTTTTTATTTTGACATATTAATTGAATGTTTCATGAACATATTATGTATAGATAAATCATGTCTGTAATCTATGAAAATCCTACTATATTTTTAACTCTAATTTCAGGGGAAAATTATTCCCAGATGTGAATTCCTTGATTATTTATCAGAAGTTTCCTAACAATGGGGATTAGGAACCCCCTTCAGTCTATATAGTGGACAAGTTTGGTTATTGATTTTTTCTAGCTCAGGTTCATTTGTTACATATGCTTGATTATATATTTATCTATAAATACAACTACCCTCTACTCTTGGATGATATAATGTGGATATTTTATAGATTTAGTTAGTGAAGATAAATTCCTCCAATATCACTGGCATGCGATAGAGAGATATGGGTATTTCTGTATGTGTCATTGATATGATAACATGATATATGGGTTGGATGAGGATGTCTAGTTCCTCCAATATACTCATTATATAAATGGGATGACAGTAACTCACCTTAGTAGTGACACACCTTATATCATGTAGGGATAAAGGTAGATAATGAATCACTAAAACTATTTCTCATCCAACCCATAACTCTTGGACATAAGATGATCAGATATATAGATACATCTCTAGAGATATGTATTTACTCTGGTATTTCAATATGTAGGTTTATCACTGGATATGGGAAGTTATTTAAGTATTTATACATGTGTCTGTTGTACAATATGGTGATTTATATAACCTATAGCTGGTGATGTGTATTCTTTTCGAACATTAGAGATAAATAGAAATGGACATTTTCTCAAGTACTTTTATGATTTTTATAGATGTGTATTTACATTAATATCTTAGAAATTATCCATCTATAGTGAATTTTTGGGATTTAAATCAATAATAGGATATGTGATTGGTTGGAATTATCTAATATATTATATGAAAATGCCTTGATATTTTAAAAACACTGTAGAAGGGATCTATGGGTATCTTGTTAAAGTTGATTAAGTTTTTGTCTATGATGTTGATGATGTTAAGGATTTCAGATATCTACACATTATTTATCATTTGTTTATATAATCACTTATTGTTTTATTCAGTTTAGTTCAACTCTTCGAAAAAACATAATGCCTGATGATATACTCAATAATTTATGTTCACTTTCTCATTTCTAATGACCCAAGATTTTAGTTAAATATTCCTCCTTAAATAAATATTATTTTCAATAAATTTATCAATACACAACACCAAAACTCAATAGAATACAACACATTTTAATAAAATGGATATTCACCACTATTGTATAGACAATAAATGAGTAGGTATAAAAAGTTTTAACCACTTTGTGAATTAAAGGTTCCTTTTAATATTGTTTCAACTAGTGTATCTAAGCATCTAATAAAAAAAATTATACTTAAAATTTATTTTCTAATTTAGACATATTTTAAGCGCCATATATTTTTGGTATAAATAATACATTATACCTAATTTTATAATAGTAGTTAATATTTCTAAATAATGATTTCTAATTTTCATTACTATACATTGTAATTTAATTTAAAATTTATATTCATTATTTATTGAATTGGAACTTAATTGTTTTTAATTTTATCATTATCATTTCAATATTACCTTAATATTATTTTTTGTATTTTTCTATATGGATATGTTTTGAGGTGAATAGTAAAAAATATTGTTTTATACAAATACCACGACTTTTACAATATCATTCATATAAAAAAACGACTTATAAATTTATAAAACTATTTTGAAGAACAAATATGAATTTTATAAGTGATTGTATAATATTGTTTTTAATTTTTAAATTTATATTTGACATTTTTTATCTTAAGGTATATGTTTTAAAAACCTAATTTAATATATTGTTCACTTATTATTTTTTAATTTATTCTTATCACTTTTTGTAACACCCCAAGATTTCATAGTACGTTATCTCTTTAAAGTAATTCAATAGCTTGCGCTATACACAACACTGAGTTCGAGCGCAACACAATTTACAAAACTAGCCATTCAAAAAGAAGTTACGAATAGTATTAACTGAATTTTGAATCTCATATACTATATATAATTTTAACATCCATATTATGTGTTTATTATACATAATATAAGAACAAATTCATTTTTTCAGATAAAAGAAGTATTTTTCAAAAAATGCAACTTTAACACCTTTTAATAGAGAACCCTTTTTAGTACCAATATTTGACACTTTTATATATTCAATTTAATGAAATTAAATTCTTCATTAGAAGTGGGAAATAAAAAATTAGTTTGAATAATTTTCTGGTACTTTTCTGATAACTTTCATATTTTAACGAATAGTGAAAAGTATTATGTTTTAATTGAAAACAATATTTTAATCGAAATAATTTTTAGTGTTAAACTATGAATTTGAAAGTTTTTAAAGTATAATTATAATATATTTTTATCATTTAATACAATTTATCTCATTATAAGTAATTTCACATTTAAATTTGACATAAACACATGTCAATCTTTTGATAGTTTTTACTTTTTAAAAACCCGCTTTTTGGTAATGACAATGGAAATTAATTTAAAATTAATAAATTCAACTTCTATTTTTTTAATTTTGTAAAATATACTTCATTTTTTAATTCATAATATCAAAATTAGCTTTGGGTGAACTTTTGGTATTTTTTTGAAAACTTTCATTTTTTGATGAATAGTGAAAAACATTGTGTTATTATTTAAAACCGACTTTTTATTTAAATAATTATTTATTTTATTTAAATTTATTTTAAGTAAAAATAGATATATAATCCCTATATATGTTCAATTTAATTCATTGGAGTCATTTTATAATAAAATTAGATGTATTAAATTTTATTGAATTTTTAACCACTTTTACCCACCTCCTAGGAGCATTTACAAATTTGCATAAAACATAATTTTACAACTTCTGTGAGTTGAATTTTTAAAATATGAGACACACGGTTAATATCCATAATTAAAACATGGTTCAATAATATTAAACTAGTTTTTTGTGAATAGTAACTTTTGACTTTTATTTACCGTGGTTAAAAGTAAATAGGGTAATTAAGGGTAAAAATGATATCATAATTACCCTAACACATGTCCTAATTCTATTGGATTAGTATAATTTGACCAAAAGAAACCTTAGTAATAACATATGATCTTCTTTGGTCTACTTGGATTAGATTAATAGATTTATTATTATTTTATTTAAAGAAGAGTTAAAAGAATTAAATTCAATGTTTAATAACTAAACCATTTTTAATATATAGTTAAACACAATATAAATTAGATTATAAATATTTATTAGAAATATAAATAAATTTCCTACATAATGGTATTTTATTTATAATTTTTATACTTTAAATAATTTAATTTATTTATGACACAATGTTGATGCAGTAATTACCCTATTAATGAAATATTAAAGCAATTGATATTATAAATATCCAAATAAATGTAAATTGGAACATATGATGAATTAAAATAATTTTCTAGGTTAATATTAAATGTTAGGGTTTTTTAAATAAATTTAATTCTAAGTGATAAATTTTTTATGACTTTTAAAAAAATCGAATACAAAATAGTGTCAAAATTGACATAATTGAGTTTTTTAAAAAAAAATACTATTTTATTAATTGATATAATATTTCAAAAAATATAAGGTTCGGCCAAAGGACTTAGATAAGGATATATATATTAATAATAAACCACATTGGGTTCTATTGTCTTGTTATAGTAAGTTTATTAACCATATAATATAAAAATACAAAGAGACATGGTAAATGTGAAACTATTTAACTAAGAGTTAAATCTAAAAGATAAGGATAGTATGATGACCTAAACCTATCTAAAACCTATTGTTTGAGAGGTTTTCGACCCATCTACACATTATCTTATAAATAATTTATTTTTTAGTCATTTAAAATCAAAAATTATTTTCTTAAAAAATAATATTTCAAGCTTTTCCTAAAGTGACCCTCACCTCTCTTATAAAAGGGCACCTACCCTTCTCTAACTTTCACACCTCCAAAACCTTTTGGATTAGACAAAACCTACCCAAACATCCTCCCAACTTTCCTCCCTTCATTTTAGAGGCCTTCCTTTGGTCAGAAATTCAACCTAAGGATCCCTTTTGATCAATTCAAATGGAAGAACCCTAAGAAGAGGTAAATATTTCCTCACGTCTTTTAAGTTCTTTTCTTCTTCCGCTTCCTTTTTCTTTGTTGTTTCCATAAAAAAATAATAACTCCAGTACCTAATACATACTATGATGTTATTATAAATGTGGTAAAACCATTTTAATTATTTTATCCATCATATAAATGACAAAGTCACCATATGTGCGTACGTATGGATTACCGTCTCCACGTCGTGGTGTAGTTTATTATTCAAACACTTCATTATTTTTATGGGTATAATAATGAGTATAAATGATTTAAATAATAAATATAACATGTTAATGATTCGTTATATATGATATAATATCCAAATACATAATATTTCACCATCAATATAGTGATATTGTCGCTCGTGCGTACGTATGAATTACAGTCTCCATGACGCGATGAGATTCATTCCCACGTTCACCATTCAACAATGATTATAAAAATATATATTATTTAAAAGTATTTAATATATGAACTAATAATGGCACTTGAGATAAATAAATAAATATTTATTTATTTATTTATGTACTTACATATATCTTATTCACTTACTTCCATTCAATACGATATGAAAACAGAAACAACGTTTATGCGTACGTACGACCTGCCATCTCCATAAAAGGTGCATTAAATTTCTTATATATATATATATATTATAAATATTTATATTCTAAATATATATGATATATAATTCAAGGTTTATATTCTGGAAGTATTTAAATCATGATCTTAATGATACAAGTTAAAAAACGTTTGATAAAGAAAGTAATTATTAGCCAAAATGTTAATTTAACATTGAAATCATTATTAAACGGGAATTATAAAGTCATAAATGAATCATGTATGATATAATATATATGAATATGGTTTTGGTATAATTTAATAATATACTATGGTCATTATACATGAGGTTAAACGTACCCTCGACCAAAGGAAAGTGAAAGGTAAGGATAAATATTAAAATTTCTTTATTATCTGAGGTTGTTACTATGTAAGTATCTACTGGGAAATATTTATTATCCATGTCCATTTTTCATAAAAGAGTTTTCAAAGGTATTATTTTTAGGTAATTTTAATAAAACATTATTTTAAATGTTTTAAATATTTATTCTTATAAACCTTTCTCATTAAAGTCCTTGTTTTCAAATTGGTTTTACAGATATATTTATATAGAGATGAATGTTTTAAAATGTTAATTAATTTAAAAAAGTGTTATGGGAATATTTGATTCAAAAATATATTTTAAATGAATTATTTTATATGACTTTTAAATGATTTTATGAAAAAGGATATTTCTCTCAAAGATTTTTACTGATCATTTTCAACTATGTCAACATCCTTTACAGAATATTATTCTTGATCGAGGATGATTTGTTATGATACAATTCTTCCATATTGTATTGAAGGTTTTTTGATATTTTTGACTATGGATGAGTTATTTTTATAGGATTCATGTTTTATGGATTATGTATTGAAATTTCTTATGCTAGTTTTAATACTAATGTTTATGTTATGTTTTTTACCTTTTTATATGAGGAATTCATTGGACATAATAAGTGATGGGTAGAGCCCACTATAGCTCCTCGATGCATTGGTAGGTCTCATGATACAAACTAGTGTCTTGGAAAATGTCCTTGAAAAAATATTATTTGTATTCTTGGCCCAAGGCCTTGACTATGTGGTTATGAAGTGTGGCATTATGCATTTCATCATTATGAAATTAGCTATTGATATTGTATGTGATTACTCAACTAGTAGAATATCCCTGTGAATAAGTAAATGGAATTTTTTGATTTAAATTGGCCATATTATGAAAATGTTTATGTTTAAAAGGCTTATTTTTTAGTCTTATACATTTCCTTAAATGTTTATGCTTATTTATGAAAGTTTCTGCTATATTGTTTTCCATAATGAGCTTCTGAGCTCACACCTTTCTTATGTTTTATTTTCCTAGGATTCCAAGAAGTGTATTATGATTGATAAGCATGGTTAAGGTAGGGGATTAATGGATTTATCAAAGGATAATTTATGTTGTGTTATATTTTCTAATGTGTAATGTAATATTCATGTATGTAATCTATTTTCCAAGACTTCTAAAGTAATCGTTCTTTTTGGACATGATTCCTTGTAATCATGCCAATGTATTAAAATAATGCACCGACCATGGGTAACTGAGTTTGGGGCATTACAGTTGGTATAAGAGGAAGTTCATAAGTAACCTTGGAAATTGATTTAGATAAACTCTGATTAGAGAAAATTACCTTAAGATAGACTTTGAGTATTAGTATAGAATAACTTCCTAGAATTTTGGTAATGTAGATATTTTGTGTATTTTCCAAGAAATACATCTCTATCTGGATACGAGCAGGTAGAGGCGGCTCTGGCGCATATGTACCTAGGAGTTAAAACTCTGACAAGGAGTTTCGGGCTTGACCCGAGGTATCTTGGTACATGACAATAGGCTTTGCTGCACTCTTGGTTACGACACTCACAGGGAATATACTTAGGATAATTCACATTTTCATTACAAGCCATTTTGAAGGATTTAGGAGTAAATAATTCTCAAAGAAAACATTTTATAATTATATATTATATGCATACTATTTTCAATTTACATTAGATATTTTACAATTTTGGAATTATGCATTGCGATTCATAAACTAACCTAGTGTATTCCATTGTTTAGAAATGGAACCTAGTAGAAGGAATAAGAATTCCAGCAATACGCATGATCGAAAGATTAAGACGGATTATATCATTAATGGTATTAAGCCAACATTTAAAAGGGAAATATTCTCCCACGTATTCTCATCATATGAATAAATAATATCTTGTGTTAATAAGATAAGTAAAGGATTCTCTGAGTCCTATAGATTTGAAGGGAATCAAGAGAAGAAAAGGTTTGAAGAGAGAATGATGGATAAAGGGAAGAGGGGAAAAAGGATTTTCCCATATGTGATAACTATGGAAAGAATCACCTTGGTAAATTCTTGAAAGGAATGAGAGTTTATTATAAGTGTGGATAAAAAGGACACCAAGTACGTAATTTCAAGGGTATGAAAAATGTTTCAAATGTTCAATGCTTCATCTGCAAAGAGATGGTACACTACGTGAAGCAATGTCCAAATCATCAAAGTATACCCTAAATGATGCTATTGGATAATAATCATGTTATGATAATACCGAAGATGAAGAGGAATTATTATATTTATTATGTTGTTATTAAAGTATTATGTCATTTGAGTATTGTATTAATGATATACATGTTATAAGAATTATAGAGTATAAAAGGATTTTACTACAATACTATTTCATTAAGGACTTGAGATTTTGTGGAACCAAGAAAAGTGACTCAATAGAAGGTTAATTTTCATCGGAAAATATATGGTTGAGATAAAGATAAACCATATTATGGTTATGATATTAAGGTAGGGATTTTGGAATAATATATGATTGATTTGGATAAATTATATTGGACATTATTTAATACATTGAAACTGGTTAATGATTTGTATATCCCATCATTGTTGGTGTTTACAACATTTTTGGATATGAGTATATCCAGTATTCTATAAGTAATTAGGGAGAATGAATGTAATCAATGACTTTTTTTGGTAATTCAGGGTGTTATAGCGTTTTAAAAGAATGCATGATAAAGGTATTCACATGTTATTACATGGAAAAAAGGATCTTCATTGTGTTCACCTTCCTTATAAATTTTGGACTGTGAGTTTGAACATAATTATTTTGGATAAGTATAAAGGTTGGAATCGATTAGGTTTTTTTAAGGTTAAATAATTTCTTGAGATTATTTTTGGATTTTCATAAAAAGGAAAACACGGAGGTTGGTTGACAACCTGTCACATCAAGCAAGGTTGCGAGACTTGAACCCGCAACCGAAGGGCGACAAGGGTGGATCACCTACCACTGGCATATGCGATGTCTTGGTTTTTATAATGTAGAATGTTTTAAATAGTATGACTAATTTATTATAAATTCATTATTTTTGGAACCCTATACAATTAGGATAAATAGAATATTTTTTTAATTCTATTATCTTTTGAAGTGAAATATGAGTTTGTGGTAGGAATTAGTTGAAAGATGAAACTCTATATGTCAAGTATATTTTTTCCTCTTATTATATGAATAAATTAATTATTAAACTTTAGTTAAGGGATCTGAAAACCAAAAAAATGTTTTATCCTAATACCTTATGTTTTATTGTACTAAAGATATTTTCAATCATCATAGATTGATGGATTTGAGGCCCTCAATTTTACACTTGTTTGTGATTTATAACCTCTATCACTCCCTATAAATATTTAAGTTTTTCCTCTAATTATGTGTCTCTAATTTCCATAAATGTTCTCATAATAGAGATCTTTATTTGGTGGTAATGTTTTCATTCTCTTTCTCTCTTATTAAGACTAAATTTTATTTACCGAATTTCTGATGTGGGATTTACACAAAGGTATTTTTCTATTTTTATCCTTTTATTTTTGAAGAACAATTTCAAATTGTTTGGATGCATTTTATTGAAGGAGGGGAGAATGTAACACCCCATGATTTTATTGTATCTTATCTCATTAAAGTAATTTAATACCTTGCTTTATACGCAACACTGAGTTCGAACGCACCACAACTTACCAAACTAGCCGTTCAAAAAGCTGTTATGAATAGTATTAACTGAATTTTGATTCTTATATACTATAAATAATTTTAAAATCCATATTATTTGTTTCTTGGAAATAATATAAAAAACAAATTCATTTTTTCAGTTAAAATAAGTATTTTTCAAAAAATGCAACTTTACCGCCTTTTAATGGCGAACCCTTTTTAAAACAAATATTTGACACTTATATATATTAAATTAAATTAAATTAAATTCCTATTTAGAAGAGATGAATAAAAATTTATTTTGGATTATTTTTGGTACTTTTTTGAAAACTTTCTTATTTTGACGAATAGTGAAAAATACTATGTTTTAATTGAAAACAACTTTTTAATCGAAATAATTTATCGTGTTAAATTATTAATTTGAAAGGTTTTTAAGTATAATTAGATTATATTTTTATCATTTAATAAAATTTAGGTCATTATAAGTAATTTCACATTTAAATTTGACATAAACACATGTCAGTCTTTTGATAGTTTTTACTTTTTAAAAACCCGTTTTTTAGTTTTGACAATGGGAATTAATTTAAATTTACAAGTGAAAATTTTATGTTTTGGATTTGGTAAAATAGACTTCATTTTTGAATTCTTAATATCAAAATTATTTTTGGGAGAATTTTTGGTATTTTTCTAAAAATGTTCAATTTTTTACTAATAGTGAAAAATAGTGCGTTATTATTTAAAACCAACTTTTTATTTAAATTATTATTTATTTTATTTAGATTTATTTTAAGTCAAAATAGATATATAATACCTATATAATTTTAATGTACTTCATTAGATTCATTTTATAAAAAAATTAGATGTATTAAATTTTATTGAACTTTTTAACCTCTTTTACGCACTTCCTTGGAGCATTTTAAAATTTGCATAAAACATAATTTTACCAATTCTTTGAGTTGAATTTAAAAAATATGAGAGACATGGTTAATATCAATAAGTAAAATTCAGTTCAATAAGATTAAAATATTTTGTTGGTGAATAGTAACTTTTGACATTTATTTACCACGGTTAAAAGTAAATAGGGTAATTAAGGGTAAAAATGATATCATAATTAACCTAACACATCTCCTAATTCTATTAAATAAGTATAATTTGAGAAAAAACAACCTCAGGAATAAAATATGATCCTCTTTGTTCCACTTGGATTATATTAAGACATTTATTATTATTTTATTTAAAGAAGAGTTAAAAGAGTTAAATTCAAAGTTCAATAACTAAACCATTTTTAATATAGGGATACACACAATATAAATTATACTATAAATATTCATTAGAAATATAAAAATATTTCATACATAATTGTATATTATTTATATTTTTTGTACATTAAATAAGTTTTTTTATTTATGACACAATGATGATGCAGTAATTACCCTATTAATGAAATATTAAAATAATTGATATTATAAATATCCAAATAAATGTAAATTGGATATTATGATGAATTCCAATAATTTTATAGGTTAATATGACATGTTAGGGTTGGTTAAATAAATTTTATTTTAAGTGATAAAGTTTTTATGACTTTCAAAAAAATCAAATACAAAATTGTGTAAAAATTGTCATAATTGAGTTTTAAAAAAAATACTATATTATTAATTGATATAATATTCCAAAAAATCTAAGGTTCGGGAAAAGGACATAGATAAGGTTATATATATTAATAATTAACCACATGGGGTTCTATTGGATTATTATAGTAAGTTTATTAACCATATAATATAAAAATACAAAGAGACATGGTAAATGTCAAACTATTTAACTAAGAGTTAAATCTAAAAGATAAGGTTAGTATGATGACCTAAACCTATCTAAAACGAATTTGTTGAGAGGTTCTAGACCCATCCCCACCTTATAATCTAAATAATTCATTTTTGATCCATTATAAATGGAAAATTATTTTATTATAAAATAATATTTTAAGCTTTTCCTAAAGTGACCCTCACCTCTCTTATAAAAGGGATCTTACCCTTCTCTTAATTTAACACCTCCAAAACCGTTCATATCTTCCAAAACCTGACCAAATATCTTTCCAAATTTCAGAAATTTATTCTAGAGGCCTTACTTTGGTCAGAAATCCAACCTAAAGATCTCTTTTGATCAAATCAGATGGAACAACCCGAAGAAGAGATAAATATTTCATCACCTCTTTCTTGTTCTTTTCTTCTACCACTTCCTCTTTCTTTGTTGTTTCCATACCAAAATAATAAATCCAGTACCTTTTACATATTTTTATATTATTATAAATATGGTACAAACATATTCTTTATTCTACACATCCTATAAATGACAAAGTCACCATACATGCGTACGTATGGCTTCCCGTGTCCACATCGTGGTGTAGTTTGTTATTCAAACACTTCATTATTTGGATGGGTATAATAATGAGTATTAATGATGTAAATAATAGATATAACTTGTAAATTATTTCTTATATATGATATACCATCCAATTATATACTATTTCACCATCAATAAAATGATATTGTGGCTCGTGCGTATGTATAGATTATTGTCTCCACGACGCGATGAGATTAATTCCCACGTTCACCATTCCACGGTGATTATTAAAATATATATTATTAATAAGTATGTAATATATCACATAATAATTATATTAGAGATATATATATATATATGTATGTACTTACATATATCTTATTCACTTACTTCCGTTCAATACTATATGAAAACAAAAAAAACGTTTATGCGTACGTACGGCCTACCGTCTCCATAAACGGTTCCTTACGTTTCATATATCTATCTATTATAAATATTTATATTCTAAATATATATGATATATAAATCAAGTTTTATATTCTGGGAGTATTTAAATCATGATCTAAATGATACAAGTTAAAACACGTACCATAAAAAAGCGATTATTACCCAAAATGTTAATTTAACATGGAAATAATTATTAAATGGGAATTATAAAGTCATAAATAAATCATGTATGATATAATAAATATGAATAAGGTTATGGTATAATTTAATAACATACTATGGTTATTATACAGAAGGTTAAACGTACCCTCGACCAAAGGAAATTTCAAGGTAAGTGTTAATTTCACCACCTCTTTATTAACCAAGGTTTCTTTTACGTAAGTATCTACTGAGACATATTTATTATCCACGTCCATGTTTCATAAAATATTTTTCACAAGGATTATTTTAAAGGTATTTTTACTAATTTTTTTTAAATATTTTAAAGATTTATTCTTCTAAACCTTTCTCATTAATTCCCATGTTTGCAAAATAATTTTAGGGATTTATTTATATAGACATGAAGGTTTTAAAATGTTAATTCCATTAAAAAGTTTAAAAGTGGTATGGGACACTTTGATTCAAAACATTATTTTAAATGACTTATTTTATATGACTTTTAAATAAATTCATGAAAAAGGGATATTTCTCTCAAATATTTTTACTCATCATTTTCAACTACGTTAATATCGTTTATGGTATATTATTCTTGATCGAGGATGATTTATTATGATACAAATATTCCATATTGTATTGAAAGATTTGTGATATGTTTGATTGTAGATGTGTTATTTTTATACCATTCATGGTTTATGGATAAAGTATTGACATTTCGTATGCTAGTTTTAATATGAATGTTTATGTTATGTTTAAACCTTTTCATATGAGGAATGCATTAGACATAATAAGTGATGGGTGGAGCCCGCTATAGCTCCTCGATGCATCTGTAGGTCTCATGAGACAAACTAATGTCTTGGCACAAGGCCTTGAAAAAATCTTATTTGTAGTCATGGAATAAGGCCTTGACTATGTGGTTATGAATTCTGGCATTATGCATTCTATCATTATGAAATTGTCTATTGATATTACATGTGATTATTTGACTAGTATAATATCCATGTGGATAATTAAATGGCATTATTTGATTTACATTGGCCATATTATGTAGAATTTTATGTTTAAAAGGATTATTTTGTAGTCTTACACATTGCATTAAATGTTTATGATTATTTATGAAAGTTTCCACTATATTTTTATCTTTACTGAGCATCTAAGATCACCCCTTTCTTATATTTTATTTGTCCAGGATTTCATGAAGTGTATTATGATTGATAAACAGGGTTAAGCAAGGGGGTTAATTTCATTCTCAAAGGATAATTTATGTTGTGTTTTATTTTCGAATGTTTAATGTAACATTAATATAAGTAATATATTTTCTAAGACTGCTAAAATGATCGGTCTTTCAGCACTTTATTCCTTGTAATCATGCCAATGTATTAAAATAATGCACCGAATCTGGGTAACTAGTGTCAGGGCGTTACAATTTTTAAAAATGAATATAATAAAATGGATTTAATATATGGAATTATAATTTCTAAATTATTTAATAAAGTCCATTTTATTTTAGGGTATAAAGGATAAGTTACATTGGTAATTTATTTATAATAGTACAAAACCAAAATGGTAAAAAGTAGTAAAATAGGGATTTAAAGGACTAAAATGTTAAAAAAATTCTAATTGAGTGATTGAGGTGTGTCTTTGAAAAACCATATCTACACTCAATTATTTTATCTTTTTTTGAGTCACTTGACATGTTTAACATGTGATGCCTTTGTATTAAGTAGTCATAATTGAAAAATTTTCATTCTAACCACTTATAAAAGGAGACTGTCACCACCCAGTTAAAGACCACTTAAAGGATTTAGATTCCACCAAAAACTGTGTCCATTATCTATAAAAAATCATAATTTTCACACACAAACATAACATCATTTTAGATGAATATTAAAAAATTGGAAAATAATACTTTTATGAGGACCATATAGGTTTAGTATCTTCAAAAACATAGATACGTAAACAACCGATACATAAAATATCTATATAATTTCTAATTATTCTCACCACAATTATCACCCTTCGTAGACATGTCATACTTAAAAACATTATTTATAGCATAGGGAATAGAAAGGGAAGAATGGGTGAACTCAGGCTCTCAATAAGGTAAAACATAATAGATATAAATCAATGTTCATAAGTGAGACTAATTAAGAATAAGGGTATGAAAACATGATCAATACATACAATAATCATACTTAATTATTCAATGATATTTAATCATAAAACATTGATTAAGTTTTTTTAAACAATTTCCATAATATTTAAGTGTGTGGAATCATCAATAATAATTAATGAGAAATGAAAACATATCATGAGTGTAAGATATATGTTTTCAGTATGAACATAAGCCTAGAAAATCATTTCTTAAATCAAGGATCACTTTCAAGAATATTATAGTGGACTGGGTCCAATCCCCATTCCATGATTTCCTTAGTCACAGTTTGTTCCCAATACTAGATTTTAGGGAAAAGTACCTTACTAAATTGGTTTCACTCCCCATTTCAGTCCTTATTATCTCATGGGATATCCTTCTTCACCTAATTCTTTATAGGGTAATACATTGTGGGCTAACCCATCACATATTTAAAACCATACATATGTGTGAATAAGGTCATAAAACATCCACCATATCATCCAATCCTAACTCATGTAAAGGATACAAGCTTCATAAAGATTTCATAATCCAAATAATAAACCATGTAGATAACGAATAAAGAAAGTGACATTGTTTCATATACCTGGAAAGTCATAAGAAACAAAAAATTATATTTCTTATAGATGAAAAACAATCTAAAACATCAATAAAACATTCCTTGAGGAAAATAATATTTTTTTGAAAAAATTATTCAAAATCTAATAATTTCCAAAATATTAAGGAAATAATTTTATCTCAAAAAAAAAAAAGAAAACCAATAGAGGAATATTTAATGAAAAGAGTATTTATGATGGTGGGTATATCTGTTCATATGATGTATACTAAATCAAAAATTTCATTCACATTTTCTATAATAATAAAAAATTATGTAATTTGAAAATGATAAGAATGTTCCTTTAAAACCGTGTTAATGAAAGAAAAATATAGCTAAAAATGACTAAAAATAATATTTATATAATAGTAAAATCATTATTAAAAACAATTTATATAAAATATAGACATAGAATAAATTAGTATAGAATGAATGGAGAAACATGGTTGGTTTTCCTTGAAAATGTTCATTTGGCCTCTTGAGTATATAAAGATAGGAAAATGAAGAAAAAACATGAAATATCCATAAATAACCAGTGGAGAATAAAATACATAATATTAGGGATAAAAGGATCATAAAATATTTTCATAGGAAAATTTGAGTATAAAAAATCCAGATATCAATGCATTTGTTGTATAAAACCCCTACCTCATGTGTTTATTGCTTCATAAATGCTCTAACCTCCCCTCATTTGAGATACCTCCTTTGGTTTACTTATTCAGCCTTGATATATTAGTCTTAGAAGAAGACTAGAAAATCTAGGATAAAGGGAAGGATTCTTGGAAGGATTTGGAGTAGTTTTTTTTCTGATCTATAATGCTCAAAAGGTATGAATAGGACAGGAGAAGTAATTGCCATTTATAAGTGAGGGGAGGGCCCCCATGGAAATTATTAAAATATTACAATGATTTAAGGTTATATTTTTGGGAAAGTGGATCTAAATGGATAGAGATTTTAATTTTTAATAAGGTAATGTTGAAATATATTCAACTCACAATAATTTGATATGTTTGTGTGGAAATCCTACCCTTATCTCATCATTTAACCCCCTCCCCCGATAAACCCATTTAAATCATAACCATGGTAACACAATTTTACTATTTTTAATATTTATTATGAATAAAATTATGTTATAATTGTTAAATTATATTAATTATTATGATTACAAATGTGTAATTCATTTTAATACATTCAATTTCTATGAGTAGTGGAATTTAATTTTAACTAAGTTTGCAAACTGCAACAAAAATCCATTTTTTAAAAATGATTTTTCAAGCATAAAACAAAATTTACATCCATTCCTTGCCATGAAAAATCTATAAAATGGATGTTAAAATATTATATTGAATATATAATAAATAAATTTTATTAAAACCATTAATCAATATATATTAAATTAATTTATTAATATGAAAAAACATTGCGCACATGAAAACTATTTTAGATGAATGTGTTTTTAAGCTCAAAAACTAACTTATAACAAAATAAATTATTTTTATTATTAATATATAATTAGTTATATTATTTTATAATTATTGGATACTTAGGTAACTTTATGATCAAATTCAAAACACAATTATACATTTATTTAAATTAAATGATTTCTTTTACAAAAATCAGTACTTTCACTATTCACTAAATAATAAATATTTTTAGAAAACCGTAAAAATTAACAATAATATAATATTAAATTTATGATTTCAATAATTATATTAAGTTCCTCAAATAAAATTTCGTAATAGAGAATAATTTAATTTTAATATTTTCATGAAAAAAATTGATTAAAACATTTTTGTAGAAAATATACTTTTGAAGTGTAAAATGACTTTATTGAAAATTGAGTACATATTTATTTTGAATTTTTAAATACATTTATGTTATTAAAAAAATTTATATATATATTTTTCATAAAGTGGTTATTACAATTTTACCTTGAAAATCAATGGATTGGTCATAATGGTTTACTATACTATGGTTCATATAGACTTGGAGTTTTGTGTAAGGAAATATATTTCATACATCATGTTTTATTTAAAAAATACATATAATTTTTTTGGATTTCACATTATATCCCCATTAGTATTAATTTCTTCCTTAAAATTACTTCACCTTTGTATAAAAAATTAGTATATATAATCTTCATCACATCCTCGGGTTCTCATGTAGACTACAAATATTTTAGATTCATCCAAATAACTTTAACTAGGTGACGACTCTTATCCCATAAAGAATTTTTTCCTTGATCGATGATTTCTACATGTTGTTATTCATAATAAATTTCATGATCTTGTGATATAACCTTTTAGTTTAGTACATTTAAAGGATCAAGTATGTAACTGCTCTAGTGAGATACTTATAAAACATCATGAACTTTAGAGTGGTTTTGGTGTGAGTACCAAGAGATAAGCTACAATTCTACTCGATCAAAAATACCAAAGGGAACAATATAAATAGGGATAAATTTACCTTATTTTTGAATCTAAAAACATTATTCCACGCATAAATTCATATGAAAACCTTCCCACTAACATCAAAATATATATTTCATTGATGATTGTTAACATAAATCTTCTATTAGATTTTAAGCCTCCTTGATGCTTCAGTGATTCAATCTAACCTTCTCTACCATTTCCTTTTCTAGATTAGGTCCTAATAACTTTTTATCTATGAATTAATCCTAGAACATAGGATTTCTATAATTATTTACATATTGGTATTCATAAGGATCCATCTAAATTATTGATTGAATACTATTATTGTAATAGAAATCAAATATTGTAAGGTGTTGATCCCAACCACCTTTGAAATATAGAGAATAATATCTCAATATACCATTTGGGATTGAATCATCATGTTAGACTAGAAATCTGTATGAGGATGGTAAGAAGTAATGAAGTAAAACTTGATATGTATTTATTCATGAATAATTCAACAAAACATAAAAGTAAACCTTATATCGTGATCATAAATAATAGAATGTGGTGCCCCATGTATCTTTTCCACTTACTTAATGCACGTCCTAGATAGATGATCAAAAAAGAAATCATTTATGAAAAAAATGAGGTATAATAAATTTATAAGGTTATAAAATTAATCCCAAATAATGTCACGGACTTCATATGTTTTTGGGAGACCATCGATTAAATCCATGGGGATTTTTTTATCACCCCAATACATTTTATGAAATATTTATCTTTTAATAGTTTGATTTCATCGGTAACTTGTGTTTCCATCAACATCGAGTTTAAAAAAACATGATATAATGTTTTAATATTATAACATAACCATTTTATTGGTGGGTATTAATATTAAAAAAAATATTATGAAATATATTTATTTTTTATTTCTTACAAAATAAACACTTAATATTTATTAAACTCATTTCATTCGTCAAAAATATGTTCTCTTTAAAAATGATTTTATTCTTTCTATTAGAAAATAAATAAAATTATGTTTGAAACTTATTGAAAGTTTAATTAAAAAAATAAACTTTATTTCTAAATTAATCATGTCAAAATTATCTTTGTATGAGTTTTTGATAATTTTCTAAAAAGTTTAAAATTTTAATGAATTGTAAAAAATACTAATTCGTATGGATAACTATATTTTCATTTAAAACATTTACAAAGAAAAAACTTATTTTCCATTAGTTTTATTCTATCATTAGTTAATTTTTATTATAAATGATATTTTTTATATATTAAATGAAATTTACATATGGATTTGATATAAAAACATTTTATACTAAAAAACGGGATTTTTTGGAATAATTGTTTTTCGTTGCATTACGCCGATTTAATATTAAATTAAATTCTGAAACTTCTACGTTTTTAATTTTGAAAAGTTGATTCCATATTTTGAACTATGAGGTTCATATTTATTTAATAACCTCCTTTTATTCTTTTGGTCAATTTGAATAGTAACCTTACTAATTATTTTTACCATGGATAAGGTTAAATCAGGTAATTAAGGGTAAAAATAATATGATAAGGATTATAAAATGACCCTAACAATTAAAAAATTATATTTGATGACTAATGTTCAACCAAAATTATATATTGGTCATATTGAGGACATTTTTGAGCCAATTGGTTGACATTAAGTCCTCTATAGTATTTTACTTAAAGAAAAATCAAACATGCCACAATATTGGTTTAATATACAAAACATTTTTAATATGTGTTTCTCTAGAAGTTTTGTTTTATAATAAATTTTATTTTAAAATATAAAATATTTATCTTCAACATGGTAATTTATTTTATATTTTTATGGAAGAAATACGTTTTTCAATTATTTCACAATAATGATGTAGTAATTATTAAAATAATGGAAAACCAAATAAATGATATTAAAAATATAAAAATAGATATTATTTTATATATTTTTGGTTATCCAATAATAATATAATAAATTTTTTTGTTAGAATTTGAAATATTTCTTTGATGCTTTTAATGTCAAAGTAATGAATAGTCTCAAAATTGACAATAATGATATTCCATGAATATAATATTTACTAAAATATTTTAAAATGATAAAAATTTTATATAAATAAAAATGAGATAATATATGGTCTATAATGTAATCCCTTATGAAATTATAGTCCATTTGGATATATTTGTCTCTCAAATTGTCTTATTATAATTTAATATTTTGAGAAATTTTAAAATTTCTCCTCAAATCAATTATAAAAAGGCACCCCTTCTATCAATTATTTACACTACATCGAGACATATAACCTGAAAATACTCTTCCCATTTCACTTATTAATTTTTTATTTATGTTATAATTGTGATGGACCTTCAAAATGACTTACCGTAGGTCCCACAATATAAGTTATAAATGAACTCTTTCATAGAAGTGGTAATCATTTTACCAATTCTTTCAAATCTCATTCCTATTATACTTCCTATTAATATGTTATACCCATACTAAAATAATAACTTCAGTATAATATATAGATATATTTTATTATTATTATGATATAAGCATATTCCACATGTTAATTATCCTATGAAAAACGGAAGCACCGCGCGTGCGTTCGTACGACTTACCGTCTCCACGTAGCGGTGTAATTTGTCTTCCATCACCATTTTACATAGATGGTTATGATGATGTAATTAATTTATATATATGATACTTATTACCAGATATTTATTCTGAAAAAATAATATATCATCCATTTCTCAACCCATTCTCCGTTAAGGGAACGATATCATCGCTTATGTGTACGTATGACCTACCGTTCTCCACGAAGCGATGCGACTAATTTTCAAAATCAAAAAATAAACAATGTTTATAAAAATATATTAAATAATTAAATATTATACTTATATTATTAATATAATTCTATATATGATGAATCTATATCCCATGTACATGATCTGAAGCTTACACTACAAAACCTGCATGGAAAAGTGAAGTAGTTAACACCCGAAACAATTGTAATAATGAAATATTATTAACGAGTGGGTGGTAAGAGGTTATATAATGACTATATATGATATAATAAATATGAATATTGTTATTTTATAAATTAATAACATTATTTAAACCATTATAAAGGAGGTTAAATCATGTTCAACAAAAGGAATGTGTAATGTAAGGAATCTCCCCGGACCTCCATATTTCATTTGGGTTAAAATTCTCTCTATTTTCCTAAATTTATCACATCATTATTCTAACATATTTCACCTATATTATATTTATATCTACCAAATATATGTATGTATCTCAAATTAACTTTTTCATGGTTAATTATATGTTTTAAAAGGTTCCCTTCTCAATTCCTCCTGATAAGCAAGCCCGATTTAATGGAATTTCTCTATTTCTTACCCATTTCAGGTAAACTCATTAAACTATTTTAAGACACAATTATTTTTATAAAATAGCTAAATATATATTAAAAAACCCTATTATTTAATTTTTAACTTTGTGAAAATAATTATTCCTTTATCCTCTTTGTGGACTATATTTTCCTTTTCTTTAAAACAACACTTATGTGGTACATTTCTAAAGCTACCTAACCACTCTTTTTAATGGTTACATTTAAATCAGACTTCATTATTCATTATATATTATTTTATTTCCATTATTAATTTACAAGAATGATCTAAATCCCTTATTTCAAGTATACCATTATGATATTCCCTTAGGTTATTCCTTATGACATGATTATGAAACCCATTTACTTCCATGGGTGACTCTTATGTTTACTCCTTATGTTCGGTTATTTATTTAGAACAAATATGTATGTATATGTCATTATGGGTGTGAAAAGATAGCACTAAAATTCATTAGGTAATGTTTTAGTCTCATGTGAAGTTATGTTTGGGATCAGGGAGTAAACCTAATCCATTATGGGACTTTGTCCACTATATGATATAGTATTAATAGTTAGACATGAATCATATTTATGTCTGGATATATGTTGGATCCACATTCCCATTTTTTCCATGATCATATGATTCCATGTTCTCTATGACATGCCTCCATGCATATATTTAGGATCCATGCCTTTTATTTTATTATGTTATGTATTCTGAGTCATGTTCTATGATTCATTTCCATTTTTATTTTCTTACTAGTATTTTCAGCTCACTCCTTTTGCCAATATATTCCCTTGGTTATCTTATACAGTTTTAGTGGATCAAAGGGATTTAGGATCTCATTATTGAAATTAACAAAAATATTTTTCATTCTAGTTTCGTTATTTCTATTTATTTACCTAGTATTCCAAATAAACTATACTTTTAGATACTTGGGTTGTATTTAACCGATAATTATGTCTAATGTCATGAGATAATATGTGAAAAAGGATTGGGTTTATATAGTCGATATCATAGAAAAGTCTAGTTATTTTTGGGGATTAGGACTATAGAAATTTAGTAATAACCCTAGTGATGATTCTATCACCATGGATAACATAGATTTAAACTAAGGGAATCATAAGTTAGTACATAATTTTTTTATAATAATATCCTTATATGTACATATTTCATTTTTTATGTACTCTTTCGATAAGTATTCAAACCCCCAAATTCTATTTTTATATTCTAGTTAATGGTGGGAAATAGGAGAACCTATGCTAATAACAAATGTGATAGGTAATGTGATGGTTTTCTTAATAAGAATCCAAACCTAATGTGAATAAGAGATCATAAATTTAGAACACTATTAGCTCAACTAGCACAAGTTATCAATAATAACTTCAATAATGTGGAACACCCTCCCACAAAGAAAAATCATGTTCTGGTCAAATATTTTATATGAAAAATACCTCCTATATTTATTGGATTTGTTGATCCACTCATTACAAAAAAATCTATTAACACAATTGAGAAGATATTCTCTATCCACTAGTGCTTAGAAAATGAAAATGTCATATTGGTAATCTATAATTTTGATGCGGAAGCTGATCAGTGGTTAAAACTAATCGACAACATGAATTCTAATGAGGATTTTGGTTCCATTATTTTCATGTATTCAATAAATATTTTTTTACTAAACATTTCTTCTAAACTCTCCATCTTTAAATTAATAGGCAGTTCCTTAAACTAAATAAAATTTTAGATGAGTATATTGGAGAGAATGAGGCAAACATTTAAGCCTTCCATGATACACCTATGAATTTTTTATGAACATTGAAATAATGTTGGATCACTTATTTAGATACTAAAGATGATTCTTTGAAAATCATCGGCAATTCGTTACTTTGAAATCTATGAGGAGATTTTCTATTCTTACCTTATGGTTGATATGGATATTGGAGACACTTAGTGGTATTATGGGACCATAGATAAAAATATGAAAATAGAGTTTAATATTCGAGTATCAACATATAATTCCCATGGAGGAAATAAAGCCCAACATACCATGTTTCAAAATTGTGGGATGAAGAATCCCAAGAATGTTTGAAAGGGAAGTAGGAGATGCTTAAAATGTGTAAAATAGGGGTATCATGCTAATCATTGTCGAATAGATTTGAAGAATACCACTAATTTGGAAGATAAAAATAAGGTTCAAATAAACACTCATCCTGAAGTATAGTGTTTCAATTGAAAGAAAAATGGGTATTATGTGATTGAATTCCCTATTCCAAGTGTTTTCAGAGATAATCAATGAAAATAACCTCCATGGAAGCAAGGAAGGGAATATTCTATCACTACTACCTAATTGGAGCCCAAAAATGACGTGGTGATAGGTATTATTGTTATTCATTCAAGAATAAAGAATATAATATTTGATACTAGTTCAACCCATTCATTCATATCATTAAAGTTTAGTAGGACTATTCAAATAACAGCTCAAAATATGGAAGTAGAGTTATATGTGTGAATAGAAAATGGGGAAATTATTGAATCTAATGTATATAACTCCTACTTGGTTAATGTTTATGGACCAGACCTCCTAGAAAATACTGTCTTATATCCTTCAGTTTTGTATGGTTTGATTCTATATTGGTCATGAATTGACTATCTTTATAAAAATCCCATATCAAATATTAAAATAAGGAGGTCACTCTTCATTTCCTAAGGCATCCTCCAAATCTATACAAGTTTATGGAGGAGGATTAATCTATTTTAGAATCATCAACTAAATTTTTAATATTATTTCCTTATAAGAAATCCTATGGTGCTCAAATGATTTAGGTAAACGAGAGGATTATCCAGGAATACATGCCTCTTGGAAGGGACTACTCCAATGTGTTCATTGATGAATTTCCTAGTCTTCCTTCTGAAATAGATGTTCAGTTATCAATTGAACTTATAAATGAGTCTATGACGATTCTAGATATACCTTATTTTATGGAAACTATTGAGTTGGAATAATTGATGAAACAATTGTAAGAAAATATTGACAAGGGATTTATGTGCCCAAGTGATTCACTATGGGGTGCGTTGGTCCTCTTCATCATAAATGAACCACAATATACTATTAAATTATTAAAACTTAGCCATTTAATTAGATAATATGAATAGTAATATCTATGTTGTGATATATATATAAATATATATTAATAACTATAAAATGAACACTTAAGTTTTAGTAAATTTATTTTATTTTACAAAAATATGTTTTCTTTCAATTTTTTTTATTTCTTTCCATAGAAAATAAATTTAACTAATTTTGAAAGTTTTAGGAAATTTATTTTAAAAAATAAAATTCATTTTTTAATTAACCATGTCAAAATTGTCTTTGGATTTTTTTAATAATTTTCTAAAAAGTTTGAAATTTTAATGAATATTGAAAATACTAATTTAGATTGAAAATTGTATTTTATTTTATAAAATTTACAATGTAAAATTATTATATGGATTATTTTTAAAATATTATTATTACCTTTTTATTATAAATAATAATACTATTTTTATTTTAAATGAATATTGTACATGAAATTAATATTAAAAAATTATTATTAAAAAGTGAATTTTGTAGAATTTTTTTTCATTATTTTTTCTTATTTAGTATTATATAAAATTCTTCAAATTAACTGTATTGATTTTTGAAAAATGGAATATATTTGGAATTAGTATGTCAAAATTTATTAATATCCCCTATTTTGGTCAATATGAATGGTAACCTTAGTAATTTTTGTTACCACGATTAAGGGTAATTCAGGTAATTAAGGGTAAAAATAATATTATAAGAATTATAGCATAACCCTAAAATTTTCCTAAATTAAATTTAATGAGTAAGGTTCGAATATTAAAATACATTGGTCAAATTTATGACCCTTTATAGCCAATTTTTTGTTATTAATTCCATTATAGTATTTTACTTAAAGAAAAGTCAAACATGCCACACTATTTTTTAATAAGTATAGAATTTTTAATATATGGTATTCTCGAAGATATGTTTGAAAGTAATTGTTATTTGGAAATATATAACTTTTATCTTTATCATGTTAATTATTTTTAATTTTAAAGAATAAATAATTACCTTAAATGCATACACAACGATGATGCGGTAATTATTAAATTAGTGGAAAATAAAATAAATGATATTAAAAATATTAAAAGTTAAATAATTTGAGATATTTAAGGTGATAAATGAAAGATCCAGAATATCATGATATTTTTAGAATATAATAAAATATTTTTTTTCTAACTTTACTTATTTATTTATTGTTTTAAGAGTCAATGTAATCAATTGAGTCAAAATTGATAATAATGATATTTCATAAAACCAATAATTATTAACTTATTTAAAAATAATAAAAATATTATATAATCAAAAGGGGATAAGATATAGTGGTTAAAGTATTCTCATATTCATTTATGTGCCATTTTGAATCATTTAGATCTAGAATGGTCATATTATATTTTAATATTTTGTCAAATTCTAAAATTACCGCTCACCTAAATTATAAAAGGGAACCCATTCCTTCACATATTTACACCTCATTGAGATATCTAGTTCAACAATACTATTACCATTTCTATTATAAAAATACTTATTTAAGTATTTTTGTTCCTTTAAATTCCAAAACTCCTACCCTTGGTCCCTTAAGAGAAGTTATAATGGAGATCCTTCGTAGAAGAGGTAACCATCTTTACCAATGCTTTCAAATTTATTTCTTCTTCTATGTCATCTTAATATGTTATACCCATAATAAAATAAGTACTATAGTATCATATATATATACTGATATTTTAATATGATTATGGGACAAGTATATCCTACCTTTTATTCATTCTATGAAAAACAAAAGCACTTATCATGCATACATACAAATTACCATTGCATATAGCGGTGTAATTCAGTTTCATCCCCACTTTACTCAGATATTTATAATGATGGAAATAATATATATATGTGATATTTATAACTTTATATTGAATATTTAAAATTAATAAAACATCCATTAATCTACTCATTAACCATTAAGGAAATGATAATGTCGCTCATCCATATGTAAGACTTATCGTTTCCACAATGTGATGTGACACATTTTCCATATAAATATTTCTATAATGGTTGCAAAAATATATTAAATAATTAAAAATTATACTTATATTATGAATTATATTATGGAGATGATTAATCTACATCCCATGTACATGAACCTGAGCATACATGACAAAACATGCATGGAATGTTTAAGCAGTTAACACCCAAAACAATGGTAATAATGATATATTATTAACAAGAGGGTGGTAAGAGGTTATATAAGTATTATATATGAAATAATAAATATGATTATATTTATGGTATAAATTAATAACATTATTTAAACTATTATATTTTATGTTAAAGAACGTTCAACTAAAGGAAAGAGCAATGTAAGGGATCTATCTGAACCTCCATATTTCTTTTGGGTTATAATTTCTATATTTTTTTCACAATTTAATTATTTATTATTACAATATAACTTTCTTATATTCTATTTATTTGTATAAAACATATGTATATTACTCAGGTTATCTTTATTTTATGCCTAATTACATGTTTTAAAAGGCTCCCTTTCCATTTCCTCTCAATAAAAAGCCTGATGAAAGGGAACCTCTCTATTTCTTACCCATTTTAAGTAATTTCCATAACTATTTTAACCCTCCAATGTTTTTCTAAAATAAAAAAAAATTATCATAAAAAACTATTCTTGTTAATTTTTGGTTTTATGGAAGTAATTATACCTCTATCCTCTTTAAATTATCTTTATTCTTTTCCTTAACAACTCACTTAAATAACACATTTCTAAAGTTACATAAACACTATCTTTAATATCTTAACTTATTTTGGACAAAATTATTTATGATTTATTCTCATATTTAATTTATTAATGTATAATAATGATTTAAATCCCTTATTTGTGGATACCATCATGAGAATCCCATTACTTATTCCATATGACATGATTATGAAACCCATTTCATTCCATGGGTAACCCTTATTTTTATTCCTTGTGTTTGATTCTTTATATGGAAAACATATGTATGTACATGTTATTATGGGTTCTCCCAGATAGTTCTCCAATGCATTGGGTAATGTTACAGTCATATGATATGTTTTGTATGGAATTAGGGAGTAAACCTAATCCATTATGGGAATTTCTCCACCATGCGATATAGTATTGGAAGTTATCCTTAACTAGTGTTTATGTCCTAATATATGTTTCTGCCACATTCCTTTTTTTTCTATGATCATATGTTTAAAAATAATAAATTATATTCCTCCATGTGATTATTTAAGATCCATTTCTTTATGTTATCATTTTATGCCTTAAGACTCATGTTCTATGCTTAATTTCCATGTTTATTCCCCTACTAGGCTTTTTAGATCACCCATTTTTCCTACGCATTCCCTCGGTTATCCTATACAGTTATAGGAGATCAAAGGGATTTAGTTTCTGATTATAGAAATTAAAAAAAAATATGTTTTATTCTATTTTATTTATTTCTATTTATGAACCAAGTATTCCAAAGACACTTCGTTCGATTATTTTTATTTAATGGATAACTATGCCTAACGTCTTGTGGTAATATGTGTAAAAGAATTGGGTCACTATAGTCTCATGTTTTCATTATGGTATGGTTAATGGTTGTAACATACCCTTAGACTTCAATCACTCATCCTAAACATAATGACATTCCATGATTTGAGATACATACTCTCCAATATCTCTCACCTTGTTATCTCATCAGAAATAGTCTTTCAGATCTCTGTACTTCTTCATAATTACTAGATGAATAATTAATGATGACTTATGAGATTATTATAATAATTAATTAATTATATCTTGTATTTACGAGATTCATACTCGGATCATAAGCCTTATCATTCCAATACGATCAAGGTTGAACTCAAAAAGATCATTCACATTCTTTTACATTTCCACATACCCCCTTTTCACCTATTTAACATTTTATCGATAGATGATTTTACACACATTTGAGAAAGATTATATTTATCACATTCATTTAAAATTTATTGATCTATCATTTTTAAATTCATAAATATTTTATATTTACTTATCCTCATCATTGTTAAGCTATCAAGATCCTTTTGACTCAAAGCATCATCAACCTTATTCTCTCTCCCAGGGAGGTAGTATATTAAGAAGTCATAATAATTAATCAACTCCAACCATCTTATTTAGCACATATTCAAGTATTTATGGGTGAATATATTCTTTAAACTTCTTTGAATAATATATTTGTCACATATTTTCAATAAATATATTTCCTTTTGATATTTAATGTAAATATTACCATTATTAACTCCAAATCACAAGTCAAGTAATTTTTCTTTGGAACCTTCAGTTGGCATGAGGAATAATCTATTAGAACATAATTCTTAATATGAATAAAACCTAGACCCTTATTTAATTTATCAGTCTAAATCAAAAACCATTCTTCTATACAGGGTAGTGTGAGCATATGTACAATGATGAACTTTTTCTTTAGTTCATTTAAATTATCGTCACATCCATCTTTCCAAATAAAAATAAATCCCTTATAAGTTAAATTGGTTAGTGGATTAGATATTCATGAGATTTCCTTTACCAATCATTAATAATATGAAACAAATCCAAGAAAACTACATATATCTATCACAGTGGTCAGTCTAGGAAAATGTTTAATAACCTCCATATTTTAAGGATCCACTAATATACCCTTTCTTTAAATTATATAACCCAACAACAAAGAATTAATATATAACAAAAATTCATACATTGTAAATTTTTCATATAGATTCTCCTTTTTCAAGGTCTTAGATAAAATCCTCAAGTGATCTCCATTCTATTATTTATACATAGAATATATAACAATATCATCTATAAATAATTCCATAAACTTTTAAAGGTAATATCTAAATACACTATTAATTAAATCCATAAAGATAGTGGGGAAATTAGTATTACCTAATGAAATTACTATAACCATATTGTTTCCGTACCTCAAATGGAAGGATATATTGGATATATATACAATTCCTACCCTCAAATGATAGTATCCAGACCAAAGATAATTCTTGTAAAAATATTTATCTCTTCGTAATAGATAAAAAAATCACTAATATGGGGAAATGATACTTATTCTTGATCATGATCTTGTTAAGATCCTGATAGTCAATATAGGTTCACAATGATCCTTATTTCTTCTAAACTAAATATACTAATGTGGATTATAGTGATAGAATTTTCTAAATTAATCCCTTATCAATATTCTACTATATTTTCTTCTTCTAGTACTATTACTCAATACAATCCATTCTATATGGAGTCCCTAAAAAAGGTGTAACACTAATTATGAGTTATTTTGAAAAATCTGACATCATGATTTAGATGAAGACTAGGAAACTCTTTTAGAAAGACATTAAAAATGACTTGTACAATAGAAATATCATTTATATTGAGTCCCCCCAACCGTCTTGGTTAAATACCACCTTTGAATAGAAATAAAGACCCATATAATGGATTTAATTTGAATTGTAATTTAAAATTTTTTCTTACATCGATAGAAAATTATATGTTTTTTCAGAATATGAAATGTGACATAATTTTATTAGTAATGGATATAGGATTTATATAAAGAATGTAAATCCATGCTAGAAATCACATGATATCAAAATAAAGAAAGAATAATAATATTTTTAGAAATTAAATTCCCATAAACATAAATTGGGGATGAGTAATAGACTTGAGATGAAATCATCAAATCATTAAATTTTTTTATTAATATCTCAATATCTAATCATTGAGGTGGTAATGTGATACCTTTAGAAAATTATTAATATAAAATGTGTCAGTATCACTAGAATCAAATAAGGAATTATTATTTCTAGAGTTGATGGAAATTTTACCATTCACCACATAATTATCACACCCCACATCAGTAATAGTGATGAAATGATATTTTACTTTGTCTCATATATAAAGTGGTTACTAATGTAAATCATCATTATTAACCATTATATTCAACAATTGGTTCCCATAATTTATGTACTTTATAAAATTATTGCATTTGAGTGTGGGTGGTGCATTTGGTGGAGATTTATCCACATTTTAATAAATAGTTAACTTCTTCCGATTCCTTCATCATCTGATTGTACGAAGACCTTATTTTATACACTTAAAACACTTACTAGTACCCTTAATACAATTTGTTCCATGCCTCATTCCACACTTTTGTAATAAATAAGAAATCATCTTCTTCCTTATAGGACTTTTATTGGTGTTTACTTTGAATTTCATATTTCAATTCTTATCAAAACCATGATATTGATGGGTGAATCCAATATTTATTTCCACTATGATAGCATACTGAACTATTTATTCATTGTTAATAAAGTTTCTTATGGATAACTCCCAATGGATACATGGTTTTACGACACTGAAGAATCAATGAATCTTACATTCTGGTTTAATAGTGATACCCAAATCATACCTCATAAGCCTCGTCAAAATTACAACACATGTACCAACTAATTCATCATCCTTATTCTCAATCTTGAGGAATTAATTATCTATCTTAATACCAAGCATAAAAAGGAATTTCTTATCGAAAAATAATCTCCTAAACTCATCATACTCCATGGATTCAATTTCTTCACATTTCCTCTTATTATTGATAAGATTCCACCATTGTTCCACTTCACCTTACATATGATAAATTGATGATATAAAATTTTTATGTTTCAAGCACTAGATAATGGAAAATATATTTTTAGTGATATGGATCCATTTATTAGAAATTAGTGTATTGATGGACTTAGTAAAATAAGTAGGATGTTTCCCCAAAAAGGAATACAAATAAAATTGTTCCTTCCTTTTCGAATATATTAGTTCATCATGATTAAATAATTAATAATGTTTTATGAGTATTGAAATAATAATTTTATTATATATTTAATAACATTAGGCTACTATGGGGGGAGGTAATCTTTCAATTTTACATTACATTTATTATTAAAAAAACTCTTTATTTTTTATCCATTGACTATAACCAGTAATCATAGTATGAGAAACAATAATCATTGTGGGAAATCATATAATAATGAAAATCATTTAAAGTATATCTAAATCATGATAACTTATTCTCAAAATTTTATGCCTTAGGTTTAACCTCATCTATCCATTACAATATCAATTTAAATCATTCACAACATATCTTAAATAAAATGTGAATTAACCTAAGAATATCCCATGGGAGAATGAAACCAGGGGTGAAATAAGGGACTATTCACCATGCAATATAATTATGGTCAAGATATACTCAACCAAATTATGACTTGGTACATCTATTCCAAACCAAATCCACTTGTAGTATCAAGATAGGGATGAAATTACTTATGAAAACGACATTTATTTCTTTACCATAACATATAATATCATCTTATGCATAGGAATATCCTATTATTTCTCACTAAATTTTACTCATAATGGGTTTTAATATTCACTAAACAATTCCACTGATACAAGCTATAGTGACCCATAATTTTCATACATAAATTATACATCATTTTAGATGAAGAATCAATACATTTCACAATTACATATGCAAGAATACTATATTGGATTAATGTATTTGAAAAAATATATACATAAAAATTTCATATATAATATATCTACATCATTTTGAATAATTTCTTTACAAATTTCACCTTTCTTAGACATATCATACCTAAAACCTTTCCTCATAACCTAGGGAGGGGAAATATAAGAAAATTTCAGATCAGATTATTATTAAGTGTGAAAATAAGAGATATCAATTAATGATCAAAAGTGAGAATATGATAAGAACAAGGGTATGAGAACATGATTTAGACTTATAATAATCATACCCAATTAGTCAATAATATTTAATCATGAAACATGGTGTAAGGTTTTGTCAATATAATTACACAATACAAAAGAGTGTGAAATCATCAATAACAAATCATGACCCATGAAATTATATAATTAGAATAATACATAGGTTTTTGGTATTCATATAGGAATATAAAATCATTCCCTTATACAAGGTTCACTGCTAAAACTATCATAGTGGATTGGGTCCACTCCCCAATCCATAATTTCGTTTATCAAGGTTCACTACCAAGAATATCTTATTAGATAAATCCCATTACAAAACTTGGTTCAATCCACATTCCAGTCATTAATATTTCTTGAGATATTATTTTTTATCAAAGGAATTATATATATATATATATATAATTCTAGTCTCACTTATCACATAATTTAAACCATACATATGTGTTCCACAAAATCATAAAACACTCATAATATCATAAATTCATAACATATGGAAATGATATATGTTCTATAAAAATTCAAAAATAAAAATCATAAACTATCTAGAGAAATTATAAATATGGTATCATCAGATTTAATCCTCTATAAATTATAAGAAACATTAAAATATGTTTTTATAGATGATAATTAATTTAATAGATCATTATCTTCACCCAAATATGGATGACAAGATAGAAAAGATAGTGGTAAAATGTCCTTTGAAAAATTAATATATTAATTATAAAATTATTAGAGTAATACTTATTCAAACTGACAAATATATAAATATGGGCATGGTTTTCAAACAACTGGATAGAGGAATAAAATTAATTAACAATTACATAATAAATTTTATAGTAGTTTAGTTCTCCATGAACCTAGTCTACTCTTCAATCCCCTCTAACTCAATGAGAGGACTGGTAATCCCTAAAAAGGTGGGAAAAAGGATTTAAAAGTGAAAAAAATACATATACTATTAAATAGAAGAACAAAACTATCTTACCATTTCCAAGAATCTAAGGAAAAAATATTTCCTAAAGAGAAACCCTATCCTATCACTTGACCATTAGGGGTGTAGAAAAAACCCAGTCTATTCAATATGATTAAAGAAAACTCTATGAATTTCTTTTTAAAAATGTTAGAGTAACCATGATATATCTTTTAATTGAAATTTAATAATTTTTGATAATTTTAATTTTAGACACATCTATAAAATAATAAAACTACCTTTATGTTTAGAATGATTTGATGTGGAGATATGATGTAAAAAGATGGTATTCATCTCTTTTGGAATTTTTTAGAATATGAAAATATTAGGTAGCTGGAAATCCCTCAACAAATTGGAAGAATATTAATTTTGTTTCTCAATGATTCCTTGATTAAATATTTCATAATGCTTCATGTCATATATCCAATATTTTTCTCTGACCCTAATTTATAGATAGAAACTCGAACTGCTAGATATTCCTTAAAATTCCATGAATCTTCTCTATATGGATGTTTCCTATTCCATCAATATATTTTTAAAACCCAATGGTTGGAAATAAAAATGAAAATAGTATTTTTACCTGTATTTTGAATATCACATGAAAATTCATCATTTCAGTCTTCTTGGTTCATATATGGTTCAATTTCATTGAGGACCTATTATCTCTATGAGAAAGTGTAAATTTGTGTAATTATAAAACTAGAGTTAGTGTAAAATGATATATGAAAATCTTATATAAAGGTAATATTGTGTAAGGATAAATCAAATAAGGTAATTTCATATTTTATGAAACATATTTATAAGAAATATATAGAATTTTACATGGGTTACATATGGTTAAACATGCACCATGTAAGGTTACAAGGAATTTCATATGGTTTAACCCACATTTTCAAATGTTAAATAAGGGTAATATGTACCTATTGTAAGGGTAATGACTTGTATAAGGTTAATAATATAAAGTTAATTGATATAAATAATTGTAAAAAATATTTTATACCACTCATTTAAAGGTATCTAGTTTACTATATAAGGCTAACTTATTATTTTTTTAGTTCATGCAGGGGTAATCAAAAAATTGTTTAATGGTGAACATTGTTTCCAAAAAGCAGCATAATGGTATATTATCATTTGTTTAATGGTAAAAAAGTCTTGTAAAGGTAAATAAAAATTATTACTCCCTAAATAAGGGTTCAATAATGCACATGTAAATATAAGAAGAGTTTTGTAAGGGTGAAATTAATTTTGAACTACTTACGCAAGGGTATACTAATCTTATGTAAAGGTAATTAGGAAGATAAAATAATTACATAAGTATAGAATATGAGTAATGTAAGGGTAACAGAATGAATAAAATCTATGAATAAGGGTACAAGGGAACTTATTTAATAATAATAATATAATTATAATACATACATAAGGGTATAAACCAAGCTACATAAGGGTAAAGAATAAATAAAAAAGGATACACAAGAGAAAACAAAATTTTGAAAATTAAAATTTTCACATGATTAAAAAAATTATAAATAATAATAATAATAAATGGAAAAATAAAAAACAATTAAATAATTATATAATTCAACAAAAAATTATTATAATAAAATAATAAACCATGCTAAAAAAAATATAAAATTTTCATCATAAAATTAAATAATTTCAAATGATCAAAAAAATTTCTTTAAAATGTAATTTAGATAAAATGTCCCATTTATAAGAAACTAAATAAAGTGTTAGATATTAAAATTAAAATTCTTCAAATAAAGTAAATCTTTAATTCCCATAATAACATTAACAATATTTCATAGAAATTGAATAACCAAATGAGAGAGGTTTTGAATTTATAAAAATAGTAAAACTCAATTTATCAAAACTCTCAGTGTCTCAATTATATTAATCAACCCCCTTTTTATATTGAAAAAATGATGTTTTAATTAAAAAACTCTTAAATTATTCTCCCATTTTTAAAATTTATCAAAATGATCCAAAAAATCTTTTTTAAAAATAATATTCCGATTTTTTGTAACATCCCACCCCTCCTCATTGCCTTGAGTTGAGGAGGAATTGATACTTGGCCTTAACCGACATCCGTAAATTGCTAAATGATTTCAGTATATACTAAAGGGTTCATTAATATTTGGGGGATGATTTTACCTTTTGAAAGAAAAGAACCCAACCAACCATTCCATAACCAAATAACCACTACATGATTCATGAAAATAATGTAAAACCACTCAATATAATCCCATTAGTATCAAAATCATACTAAAAAATAGTACCACTATAGAAGAGGACTAAATACCAAAGTACAAAACAAAAGGAAAAACCACAAAACACCAAGATTATAAGATTTAACTCCAAAGCTCCCAAGATGTTCCATTCTCAAACTCCACAAAACAACCTAAGTATCTTCAAGAACCACTAATGATGCATCATTATTTACCTTTTCCTGTGTCATGATGAACAAAATCTGAAAAAGAACCAACATTCCAAAGAATTGGTGAGTAATGAAACATAGTAGGCTTTCCCAAAATGACTTCCCTACTAACACCACTAGTATAGAACAAGTCAGTAGATTTATATAAAATAACTTATATAAAAATAATTTAAAAGAGTTCATCAATTTATTACAAATCCACACAATTATATACAAAAATAATTCTCAAATAATCCAATTTCCAAGGAAATAAACAAAACATATAATTTATCAATTTATTAATTTCCATGTTGGAATAACCCATTTCTTTTCACATAATCACACACACATACTTAACCACACAACCCTGTAAACTTGGTGTTATATTGACAGTGGAACCTCACATACATACTCCATCCCTTTGATGGTGGTACTCCACGACCATTATCCATACCATTCCATTTGTGCTTAACCATTTGAGCCAAATACATTCCAATTCAACCCTTTTATAAAAATTCAACCATTTCAACAAAACCACACATTTATTGAAAACTATACCAACAAACCATTTCAATAAAACCAATCCTTTTATTGAAAACATTTTTCAAAAAAACTATTCCAATAAAACCTTCCTTTTATTGTAAAAAAGTTTCCAAAAAACCATTCCAATAAAACCAATATTTTATTTAAAACAATTTTCCACGAATCTAAAACAAATAACAATTTTAAAATAATTTTTTTAAAATCAAGTTACCATTTTCATTTTCTTCCAAAACCCCCAAATTGTATAATTCTATAATACGTCAGCAAAGAAGGTTTCTAACAATTATTAGACAAAAAATTCACTATCAATTTCCGAAAAAATGATCAATTTGATATAAATACTTCTATTTCCAACAACATGAGTCAGGAGTGAATCCATATACCTATGAAATTAGGGTGAAAATGAATAATGTCATGAAAATTCCCACAAAATCAGGTTAAATCTTAAAAAACATTCCTTAGATATATTTCCCTAACAAAACAAATGTAAAAATATAACCTTAAATATCATAAAACAACTTATATCCATCCATAATGGACTAGATCTATAAATATGGTAAATCTAAGAAAAACCATGAAAAACTACTATCAATAAAGACATACCAAGGGAATTGGGCTTCAACATAGCCTATAATGCCTCAATATCACTTCCAATTTGTTGGGGTAAGGGTTTTATAGACTTTGGGAGGAAGAAATATCATGTTAGGGATGATTTGGATAAAAAACATGGGGTTAAAACTAAATCTCAACACATCTAAAACTTTTAGGATCTTTTTTTTCAACCATGCATGGTTAGTCACTTGGTTATGCCAAACTGTGTGCTAACTCTATGCCAAGATCTTCCTCCAGGATGAATTTTCCTAGTTGGACTACACAGTTGAACAAAACATGTGCTAACTATGAAAAATATCATTGTACCACATTTCATGGTTCCTCTAGGGTGGCTACATGGTTTGGGAAAACCATGTGCCAAATTACGTTCCTTCCCCTTAGCCATTATCTCATTGTGAACGGTTTCCTATAAGAGTTTCATGGTTTAAACAAACCATTCGAAAAATTTGAACCTAAATAATATCTTTAAATACCTTCGAAAAGTCTTACAAACCCTCCAAAAATTCACCCAGACATTTTACATACTTAAAAACCACAAAGAATTATTTACTTACTTGAAATTTATGGTTCTACATTCTCCTCATCATTAGCATTTCTATCTCTAGAAAGTAAAACCCCATCATTTTCTCAAAATGTTATAGCCATTTATCTTTAATTTCTTACCCCCATTCTCAAGTATCTTCTTTAATCTGACTATGTTTCCATAAAACTCACACATGTCCAATTCTTTTCCCACACAATACTTTCAACCATCTATCGACAATACACACTGGAACTTGCACCAATAAAGAATATGACTCTAGGTCAATGTGATCCCATTGAATCACATTGTTAGGTTCCGGTTGATACTTTTTAAAATGAGTTACATGAAAACAATTATCAATAGTACTGAACCATGGTATAAATTCCAACTGATATGTCCCCTTTCCAACCCATTCAAGTATCTCGAAAGAGATTATATATTATAGTGATAACTTTACCTTATTTCCAAAATGACAATGTACAAGACATGAAGTGATTATAAAGAAAACATGATCACTCAATTATAATGAAAAAGGCGATAAATTATGATCCACATATGACTTTTACGACTCCGATCCATCTCTATTTTCATCCGGATCAACTGAATCTTCTCAGTTTTTTCTTGGGCTAGGCTCAGCCCAACCAGTGAAGTATCACCTGTTTCCATCCAATGAAATGGAGAATGATAAAAAAACCCATAAAATTATTCATAATGATTCATATGTTCAAGGAATGATAACTGTTTTTATATGATATCTCTACTGACTATACATGCCCCTCCCATAATCCACCAAATTCCATTCCACAAACCCACAATATATCTTCCCTTGTTTGTATAATCCCTTTAGGTTTCCCATCCATCTGAGTATGATATGCCATACTCACAGTCAAATGAGTCCCACGGAATATCTGTAAGGATTTCCAAAAATAAGACATAAACATCAGATCTCTATCTAGTGCTATCGAAATTGGTACACCATGCCTTTTTACAACTTCTTGGATATAGATTTTTGACAAGTCCTACACTGTATGAGATTCATGAAAAGGGTTGAAATGGGAATTGTTTTGAGCTGATCCACTATACATCATAAGATATCCTTTTTTAGAACCATTATTGGAATACATGTTAAAAAATCAATATATATACTCATATTTCCAAACATGAATAGGTAAATATTGCAATATACCTTTAGTCATTGATGTTCTTCCTTAACCTTCTTAAAATTTAAGCATCTCAAAACAAACTCATCTACCTTCATTTTCATACCGACCCACCAAAAATGAAATTTCAACACCTTATACATCTTCAACATTCTCGGATGAACATCCCATCTTCAATTTTGGTAATCATGGATAATTTGTTCCTGAAAATCCATTGGTTAGAACATCTGATCTCAAAATCACACAACTGAACATATATCCAGTTTCAATCATTCAATGGTATCCCCACCAATGAGTTTTGACATAAAATAAAAAAATTTAAAATCAGGATTTCGTACCTTCTTAACCATTTTCACCATATTAAGAACCATTGAAAAAGGAATGAAAATCAAAACTTCACATCAGTGTTCACATTCCTAGTGCATGTATTCAATCACTAAGATCAACTATCACTGATTTGAATCCTCTTTTGTAACTCAGCATATGAATTTCTACTTAACGAATCTTCCACAGTGTTTCATTTACTCGGGGTATACATCAAGTCAAAGTCAAACATTTAGAGATTCTACATCCATCTTATTTATCTTAGGTTCATATACCTTTGTGAAAAAATATGTTTCAAGATCTTATGATCTGTAAACACATTAAATTTTTCACCAAATTGGAAATGACATCGAGTCTTCAATGCATGTACGACAACAAATAACTCCAAATCATGTGTTGGGTAGTTATTCTCATTCAACCATAACTTTATTAGGATATAATTAACAACATGATCCACTTATATTAGAACACATCCCAACCCTGATCTCGAAGCATCATAATGCACAAAATACCCATGTCCTGATTATGGAAATATCAAGATTGGTGCTGATGTATTGAGAATATTAAGCTCATGAAAAGAATACTGACATTCATCATTACATTGGAATAGATCATTCTATCTTTTCAAAGATATAATTGGTGAGGCCATTCTAGACAATTCACAGACAAATAATCACCAATAACTATATAGAACAAGGAAACTATATATCTTTAAGACATTCTTTAGCGATTTACAATAGATAACAGTGTTTATATTTTATAGATCCATATAAAAACATATTTAGAGATTACATGGCCGTGTAAACATACCTCTTGTTTTCAAAAATACCACTTTCATAATTTAACATACATATGATCATCCCACAAGATTACCATCCTTTTCACCAAATATTTCTCATGCTCAACCCTTAACATTGAATACACTAACATGTCATTCCAAAACACCACCACAAAATAATCCAAATATCACTAAAATATTTGATTCATCAATTCCATAAAGACCACTAGTTCATTCACGAGACTAAAATAAATTAAAACTCATTTATAATATCCATATTCACTCCTGAAATAATCCCTTGGAATATCCTCTTTCTAAACATACAATTGGTGATATCCTAAGCACTTTTCAATCTTAGAGAACCACTGATATCCCTTCAATTGACCAAAAATATCATCAATGCATGAAATTGGATATCAATTCATTATCTTAAATTGGTTAATATTATTATAATCAACACAAATCTGAATAGTTCTATCTTCCTTTTTGAAAAACAAGATTGGTGATGCCTACTAAGACGTGCTAGGACGAATGAACCCTTTTCCTTCTAGCTCTTATAACTACACTTCCAATTACATTAATTATTTTGGTTAAATCCAATAATATGGAAGGTAAATAGGAGTGTTCCCTATGAAGAGATAAATCATAAACGAAACTTATCTTGTGGGTGGAAACCTTGAGAGATTTTCAGGATAGAAAACCTAAAACTAGTCAACCACCACCAAAAAACTGCTATCCTAAACCCCTTAATTGATTCCAAAGTAAAATATTTCAACTTGTATGATATTGTTCCAACTACTGGTGCTAACACACTTATTTCACCTTTCTTTACATTCAGTTATCCTTTAAAGAGATGATCAAGACCATCATCCATCGTGAAATTAACTTGTTGAGTATAACAGTCGATGTGAGGCTTGAATGTTTTCACTTGATCCATACCCATTATTATATCATAGAAATATATTTATAGAATAAATAAGTCTCATATTTTCTTAAATACATAAATATTTATTTAAAATGATTTACACATAAAGGCTCTCGATTCTCTTTGTCCAAGAAGAGTTTACTGTTTTAATATTGACGGCATCATCTCATCTTATAAACCTAGAAAATCAACAACATAAGAGGCAATAAAATAATTGTATACAACCATATCAAATAAATATTTCATAAGGTTATAATTAAAAACAATCATACCTTGCAACATCATTAGTCAAGATCCACTATCCCCAATAACTTGGTCTTCTCTATATAATTTCTTAATTGCTGCTCATTGTTCTTTATTTACTTATTGAGATAACACTTGCAAATGAGTCATGGTATTCCTAGAATTATCATGGATAAGATTTTTGTGCTGAAAAAAGGTATTATGATGTCCTTATACCATCAAATCATACAATTCTTTTGATTCCTAAGAAGTCTCTTGAACACCTGACCTCAAATCACTAGACAATAGAATTGAAGATGTAGTATCTGGTTTTAATTGCAGCATGCACTAGGTGGTGTCATACAATCTTGCTTCATATGACTAAAAGGATCACATTGGAAACATCCTAGATTACTCTTGGGTCTTTGGGGAATATTTAAAGATCTATCTATCTGATTCCGATCCATACTTCCACCTTGGAAATAGGTTTCCATCTTCTTCCTGTTCCCAAAATTAGATTTCCCACCATTTCCCATAGGTATCAACATACATCCTCTACTTGTAGCTCATAAGATTTCCTTTTATTCCACAGTATCTCTATTTACTATCTTTATATAATTCAATATATAGAGGTTGTAAATCTTAAAGAAAATTTCCTACTTTAGCCCTGATTCAAAAATGTGTTCCTTTAAGGATGAACTAGAAAAAAAATCAGGTGAAAAGTAGACAAAATTCATTAATTTATCCACATACTCCGTCGCCATGAGGCTATCTTATTTCACGATAAAGAATTATATTATTCATGTAATCCTAATGGTATGAGGATAGAATATTTTGTTGAAAAATTCTTAAAAATACTACCATGCCAGGCCTTAGTCTAATTTTGCTTAAATCACTAAATCCCACCATTGGCATGAAAGATCCACTAGTATATACATCACATAATTTACTTTTAGCTCTTCTGGTGTGCTAAGGAAAGAAAATATACGATTCATCCTATTCATCCACACCTCTCTCTTCTCTGGTTACAAATCACACCAAAAGATGTGTGGATTCTGATTCTATAAATGGATGAAATGATCCACTTTTCTTGGTTCACCCCTTATGTTACCTATATCCCGAACTTGAATATATTAGACATTACTGTTAACCAACTATTGGTTCACCTGTAGCTCAGGTGTGACCATATTCTTATCAACTTTATCTGGTTGTTTTCTATGAAGCCTACATGGTTCCATTTTCTATAGAGACAACAAACACCATAAGTAGCACTATTTGGAAACTGAAGTCTTAAAAATTTCAAATTAAACCACATAATACTATCACAACATTGCTTTCTAAAATTAAATATTTCAATTTAAATCCATTTTTGGAACTTACACAATGATTTTGAAAATAAAAATATTTTCAAAATTACACAATCATTCCCTTTTTCAAAATCTCACATTAGAAAAAAACGTTAATAATTTTAGAAAATCAACACTTTTTTACCAAATCAAATATCCTGACTAAAAATGAGATATGCACTCATAGAGGTAAGTCATTTCTAAAATTCATGTCTTTCTCGTCTCATTAGCTAAACCCATGACAATGATATTTGAAATTCTATAACTGTCTCAAAAACACTTATGTACCCAACTACTTGGTAACATGAAGTTCAACATAAAATGATTAGTTACACCTTTTTATGATAGACATTTCAAGTCCTGACGATCCTACTCCTTTCTACCAACCCAATGAAAGGAATATATTTGGATGAATTTAAACTCCAATACAAATAGAACTAATGACCACATGTTTCTCATGGAATGAACAAGTTGATACCACTTGAAACATCCCAGCCCTCATCATTGGCTAGAGTCGAGGATGGATTACTACATAGACTTAAGGGACATCCCCAAGATGTTAAAAGATAGAAATAAATGCTAAGGGCTTCAATAAAAGTTGATGGATGATTTATCCTTTTTAAATAAAGAAACATAACAAAAAATTCCATAAAAAATAACCACTACATGATGCATGATAATAATGAAAAAATACTCAAGGTAATACCATTAAAATCAAATCCATACTAAAATGAAGTACCAATATAGAAGATGAATGGATACTAAAGTACACAGAACATGAATAACCACAAAAATTAAAGATTCCAAGATATAAACCCACATCACCCAACATGCTCCATGCTCAAACTCTAAATACAACCCAAGTATCATTAAGCACCACTAAATAAGTGTAATAACTTACCTTTTCCTATGTCACGATGAACAAAATCTATAAAATAACCAACATGCCAAATAAGTAGTGAGTAACGAAACTCTGTAGTCTTCCCCAAATAGTTTCCATACTTATTCCACAAGGATAGAACAAGTTATCACATTTTTATAAAATAATTTTTATAAAAACAATTTAAAATAGTTCAACAATTTATAACAAAGATAAACAATTCCATACCCAAATAGTTTTCCAAAATAAACCAATTTCTAAGAAGAGAATCCAAAAAAATAATTTAAACTTTTCTCAATTTTCATTTTTGTATAACCCATTCTTTTTTATATAGTCACACACACATACTTAACCACATAACCTCACAATCTTGGTGTTACCATTGATGGTGGAACTTCACATCCATACTTCATCCCTTTGATGGGGGTAAATTATGACCATTATCCATACCATTCCATAAATTCATAACCATTTAAGCCAAATATATGACAATTAAACATTTTCCAAACCAATTCAACCATTTTAATAAAACTGAACTTTTATTGAAAACCATACCAATAACCCTTTCCAAAAAAACCAACCCTTTTATTGAAAGAACTTTTCTAACAAACTGTTTGAATAAAACCAACCTTTTATTGGAAAAACATTCTTATAAACCATGCGAATAAACCCAAACATTTATTGAAAACACATTTTCATGCATAAAAAACAAATAACAATTTTATAATCATCAATTTAAAATGAAGTTACCATTTTCAATTTCCACCAAAACACCCAATTTTTACAATTCCATAAACCATCACTAAAGAAGGTTTTCAAAAATAATTTCACAATAATTTCACAATAAATTTCATGAAAAAATAAATTTTAAATGAAGACTTCTATTTATAGAAAGAGGAGTTGAGAGTGAAGCAACCTACCTTAAAAAATATGGTGAAAATGAAGAACAACATGAAAACTCCCAAAAAATAGGGTTGAATTATAACACCCCAAAACGATAAAAGGGTTAATTGACTAAATGATATGACTCATGTCAACAAGGTGCACCTTCTTTTTTTGGGAGCCTGTCTGATTATAACTCCACAATTAAGCATGCTTTTCCTGGAGTAGTGATCAGGATGGGTGACCTTCTAGGAAGTTTCCCAGGGTGTGTGTGAGTGAGGAAAAAGCACACTTGAAAGGACATGTGTTGGCCTGTGGGGACTGCCATTAGTCAGATGACCTATTTGGGCATGTGGGTGGGCCCCGGGGTGGGGACCACGTGTCTGCTTGGCAATTGGTGGCACCTAGAAAGGACATGTGTTGGCCTGTGGGGACTGTCCTTAGTAAGATGACCCGTTCGTGCATGTGGGTGGGCCCAGGGTGGGGACCACATGTCTGTGGGGGCAACTGGTGGCACCTAACGGGCCATGAACCGACGACCATGTTCAAGTAGGATGGCTGTGCTGTCACTGGGAACTAGTTGTCACATTTGGTATCAGAGGTGGTATCTAGCCTTAAGTGCAGCGCATTGCCTAGGTTGAGTTGTAGGGCCCACAACGAGAACGTTATGATCTAAAGGGGGGTGATTGTAACACCCCAAAATGATAAAAGGGTTAAATGACTAAATGAAATGACTCATGTAAACAAGGTACATGTTACTTTTTGGGAGCATGTCTGATTAGAACTCCATAGTTAAGCATGTTTGGCCTAGAGTAGTGATCAGGATGGGTGACCTTCAAGGAAGTTTCCCAGGATGTGTGTGAGTAAGGACAAAGCACACTAGAAAGGAGGAAATTGTGCTCTAAAGGGGGGAGATTGTAACACCCCAAAATGATAAAATGGTTAAATGACTAAATGAAAAGACACATTGCAACAAGGTGCACGTTCATATTTGGGAGCATGTTTGATTAGAACTCCACAGTTAAGCATGTTTTTCCTGGAGTAGTGATCAGGATGAGCATGCTTGGCCTGGAGTAGTGATTAGGATGGGTGACCTTCTGGGATGTTTCTCAGGGTTTGTGTGAGTGAGGACAAAGTACACTAGAAGGGATATGTGTTGTCCTGTGGGGACTGTCCTTAGTCAGATGACCCATTCGGGCATATGGGTGGGCCCTAGGGTGGGGACCACGTGTCTATAGGGAAACTGGTGGCACCTGGCGGGCCAGGACCCGACGACTATGTTATGGTAGGGTGGCTGTGCTATCACCGGGAACCAGTTGTCACATGAATCTAGAAAAATCCCCAAAGATATCTTACCCTAACATAAACACGACCAAATATAACTGTGATTAGCATACATAACCTTAGATATTTCCATAAAAGAATAAATATAAGAAACTGAGAGGGGGAAGAAAGTAGATCTAAGAAAAACTGTGAAAACTACCAAAAATGAAGACTTATCAATGGAATTGGGCTTCAACGCACAAGAAAATTCCTTCGGATCAATTAAAATTCTATATGAATTGTTCCATAGCATTTGAGAGGGGGAAATATATAGTTAGGGTCGACTTGGTGAAAAAAAGAGGGGTTAAAACTAAATCCCAAACTAGATTAACTTTTTTAGGATACTATTTTTAAACCATGCATGGTTAGTCGCACGGTTAAGAAAACTAGTGTGGTTGTGCTGTCACATGGAACCAATTGTCACATTTGGTATCAGATGTGGTATCCAGCCTTAACTGCAGCGTACTGCCTAGGTTGAGTTGTAGGGCCCACAACGAGGACGTTGTACTCTAAAGGGAGGTGATTGTAACACCCCAAAATGATAAAAGGGTTAAATGAATAAATAAAATGACTCATGTCAACAAGGTGCAAGTTCTTTTTTGGGAGCATGTCTGATTAGAACTCTATAGTTAACCGTGTTTGTCCTGGAGTAGTGATCATGATGGGTGACCTTCTTGGATGTTTCCCAGGGTGTGTGTGAGCAAGGACAAAGCACACTAGAAATGAGGACATTGTGCTATAAGGGGGGGGGGGTGATTTTAACACCCCAAAATGATAAAATGGTTAAATGACTAAATGAAATTACTTATGTAAACAAGGAGAACCTTCCTTTTCCAGAGAATGTTTGATTAGAACTCCACAATTAAGCCTGTTTGGCCTGAAGTAGTGATAAGGATGAGCGTGCTTGGCCTGGAGTAGTAATCCGGATGGGTGATATTTTTTTTGGGATCATGTCTGATTAGAACTCCACAGTTATGCGTGATTGGCCTAGAGTAGTGATCAAGATGGGTGACCTTCTAGGATTTTTCCTAGGTTGTGTGTGAGTGAGAACAAAGCACACTAGAAAGGACATATGTGGGACTGTTGGGACTGTCCTTAGTTGGCTGACCCGTTCGGGCATGTGGGTGGGCCCCTGGGTGGGGACCATGTGTTTGTGGGGAACTGGTGGCCCCTGGCGGGCCAGGACCCGACGCCCATGTTAAGGCGGGGTGGCTGTGCTGTCATCGGGAACTAGTTGTCACATGAATCTAGAAAAATCACCACAAATATATTACCCTAACATAAACAAGGCAAAATATATCCATGATTAGCATAAATAACCTTATATATTTCCATAACAAAACCGAGAGAGGGAAGAAAGTAGATCTAATAAAAACTTTGAAAACTACCAAAAATGAAGACTTATAAAGGGAATTGGGCATCAACACACAAGTAAATGCCTTCAGATCAATTAAAATTCTATAGGAATTGTTCCATAGCATTTGAGGGGGAAATATCTAGTTAGGGTAAACTTGTATAAAAAAGAGAGGTTTAAACTTAATCCAAAACTAGATCAAATTTTTTAGGATATTATTTTTAAACCATGCATGGTTAGTCGCACAGTTAGGCAAACTAGTGTGCTAATCATGCACCAGGCTCTGCCTTAATTAGGATATCACCTAGTTGTCCAACATGGTTAGAAAAGATGTGAGAAAACTATGAAAAATTTTATTATCCAACATTAAACTGTTTATCCTGGGTGGCTATTCGATTTGAAAAATCATACAACTAATATTTTTCCTTTTCCATTGACCATGTCTCATTGTACACAATGTTCTGTAGTATTTTCATGGTTTTGACAAAATATGCTGAAACATTTCACCAGTAGAAAAGCCCCCAAACATTCCAATGGTCTTATAAAACCTCCCAAACTTCACCCAAACACATTACATACTTAAAAAGAATAAATAAATGGTTAATTACTTGTAACCAAGTGTGGTAAATTTTTGAATTTGTTATCCTAAATGGAAATAGATTAAAAAATGGCAGCATCCAATTACAGGACATGAACATGATTTCATAAAAAAAGTAATCATCCTGCTTAAACTAGAATATAATATCATAAATATATATAGTCAATACTCCATGAACACATCATTAATTCAAAAAATAATTCCAAAACTCATAATTCCAATAAAAATGTACATACTCCTTTAATTTTTTTTCAACATGATAAACGGTTTAATACTAAAAGGAATACTCCCATTTAATTGATGTAATATAATAATAAAATCAATCTTAGAATATATGATTTCTTTGAATTGATGCATCTCTTAAAAATATGTTCCATGAATTATAAATATATTTCCAGTGAATTTAAAAAATAAAAATGTAATGATCAGTCCATTAAACCATAAAAAAATGAGAACATGATTACTGGACACAAAGAAAACAAACTCATTAATTCATGTAATTTCAAGTCATGTTAAATATAAATTTAATATTTAACTGAATTAATTTTGGTTCAAGAATAATTAAATTATCTATTCCAAATGAATAAATGAATCTATTAGAAAAAATATTTAAAATATTCTTAAGGATTTACAATGAACTAAAAAATTAATAATTCATGCATGAAGAATATAAATTTGATCTATATAAATAGGTTTCAAGGTCATATTAATAAATAATCTAGACACATGCTAGCATACGAGTATATTAAATAGTATAGAATATTCATTTTGGGTATACAAAATACTTACCTAGGCATGTATACCAACTTGGGACCTATTATATTTGAACATGATCATTTAAGAACCCAAAAACATTCAATACATTTAGTGGAATATAATTTTCAAGATAGATCCTTAGAAATAATAGTATTATTAAAACCCAATTATTGTGTAAATTGAAGAGAACACCCAATTTAATAATTCCTTTTATTTCAAAACATAAAACATATTGTAGAAAATGATTTAACATTTGGAACTTTTAACAAAAAAAGTATTATACATCTTATAAATCTAAACATTATAACCAAAACTAAATCTTTACATATTCATATTATTCATGGATATCATCTTTTCAATAATTTAATTCAATTTTTCAATATTTGAGAGTTGATCCGAAATATTCATCATTCTTTTAAGGCTTTTCATTCTATTATTTTATAATGTTCTAAATGTGACCAAATTTTACAATTAGAGTAGGAAGATAAATCTCTTAGAATTGTATTATAGAGTGTAACCTTATCACACTTAGCTTCCATTTTAGTTAATTCAACCATTATTTTCTCAACTCCCCTTTTTGAACTTCATTATTTATAGAAATAAAATATTTAGTTCTCATTTTATCAACCTTAATATTTTCATATTTTCCTTGAAGATTTTCTAATTAGGTAATATGATTATTATTCAAACATGTAGCATAATTATTAAAATTTTAATTTACTCAAAAATAATTTAATTTTTTTAGATTCATATGTATTTATTTTGATCTATCATATAGTACTATTATATTCAAAACATCGTTTATTAACATTTTATTTTCTCCAGTAAGTTTATCGAACCTATTAGAAAAATTTTCATATCCATAAATTGGATATTACTTATATTTTTTTTCGTATTTGAAATTTTCAATAACACTGGTATGATTTAGTAAAGGTGGGAAGAATGATTCCGGTACTCATAAGTGTAGCTAATAAAAAATATAACATTCCTTCTTTTTTACTTTTTGATTATTCACTGATTGAACCTGAATACTCAGTACAACTCCATAAAGAATGATATTATTTATTTATATCCTTCTTATATTTCTTGCCTCTTTATTATTGTTTTATTATTTAAAAATAAACATTGATATTCCGCTTTTTATTAAATTCAAAACATGTTAGTAGAGAAACACTATTTTACTTAATATGGTTACTTGTCTTTTCTTTTCTTTTGTATTTCTAGTATTCCTTTTTAGATAATATCAGGAAACATCCCTTTCATTTATATAACTTGTAAATACCTTTTCTTATGTATATAAATTGATACTCATAACATATTTTGTATTCTATATCAAAAGGTTTTGAAAAAAATGTAGTATTATATTTAAATGTTATACCTTTGTTTTTGTCAAAAACATCACTATCATTTCAATTTAATTCCATCACATATTTAAGAATATATATAATTTTTCATCCATGGTATATTGAGTGAAATTCTATATTTCATCGATTACAAACTTCATTGAGTTACAATTCTTTGGTAATTCTCAAATTATTCCCTAAATAATTGCTTCATTATTTATAGTCACCCTAAGAGAAACCATATCATTCACAATATTAGTAAAGAAGTTGTACATCTCACCAATTTTCTCATTATCATACATTATAAATTCATGAAATTTGATATGATGTATTATTAATTATGTTCTCTATAACTTATCAGTTCCTTGATGAGTGAAGATTAAAGTTCTCAAAAAATCATAAGTAACTTTAGATGATGAAATTTGACTGTGAATGTTTCTACTTAATGAATAATAAAATAAACACAATATTTTATAATTTATAATATACATAGAAATATCATTTACAATAATTGTATCCAAATATTCTTTAGGTAGTATATATGAATTAATCATAACAGTCCAATATTCAATATAAATATTATTTTAAAAATTCCTCCATATGATCCTTCCAATATGCCTAATCACTTACATTGTAACAAGGTGGACTAAGGGGATATATGACTCTAGTTTCTTGATATTAAATTGAAATAAATGATCTTTATTTTAACTATTAAGTCTAGGACATTGTTACAATAATAAAAAACTAAAATCAAAATCAACAATATAGAAAAAACAATCTTTTTAATAAACCATACTTGATTCCAATTGTTGGACCAAATATGTATGAAAAATTAAAAAAAATGGAGGATAATAAGCCTTTTATAATTTTTAAACTTAATTATAATATTATCATAGAAATATTTAGTCAAACACAATAATATATAAATTTGAAGGTGGTGTTCAAATAACTAGACAGTGAAATAAAAACAAAGAATTAGGACACCTCTATTTTTCGTAGTTTGGTTCATTGTGAATCTACAATACTCTTCAATCCCATCTAACTAAGAGACAAAACTAGTATTCACTAAAAAAAGAGAGAAACAAGTATTTTACGTGTTAATGTTCAAACTATCTTATTATAGGGAGGACCATACGTTTCTTACAATTTATGAGAATAGGAAGAACCGATGGTTCTCTAAGTTGCATCCCTAACCTATCACTCAACCTTTTAGGAGTGTAGATTAAACACAACATATTATAAAATATAAACCAAACATATGTGACTACAATTATATTGGGTAAGAAAAAAAGATAGCACATTTTTATAGAGGTATAATCTTGTGTGAAACATTGAATTACAGACACTTTTGAAAGATAATAATACTAAATAGACTATAAAAAAGTTTTGATAAAGAGACTTGGTTTAGAATAATGGTCTTCATCCCTTATTGAATTAATGTAGAACATGAAAATCTTGGGAATCTTGAAATCCCTTAGCAAATCTGTAGGGTTGTATTTTTTGTCTTAATGATTTAGCACTTCATTTTTAAATTTTTCATTACGACGTATATTAAGTATTTTTCTTCAACCATAATTTATATGCAGAAATTCAAAGGGGTATTTATTCCATAATATTATGTGAATATTTTATGAAAGGGTGATTCATATTTCTTTAATATATATTTTTATAAAATGGTTAGAAACAAAAATTGAAACGTTATTTTTCCTTTATTTTGAATTGTGATCAAATCCATCATTTGATTCCCTGAGATTCATGCCTAGAATTGCTTCATCAATGAGTTGATATCTCTAAGGGTATGTTTAAAATAGAGGGAATTCTAAACCCGTTGTAAGTGTAAAATGATTTATGAAAATCATGAGTAAATGTATTCTTATGTAAGGTTAACTCAAATAAGGGTAGTTAATATTTCATAAAACATGTGTAAAAGTAATTTGTATAACTCTTTGTTACACCCCAAGGTTTGAAAAAATAAATTTAAATTCCTGAAACACTAGTTTTCTATATAATTTAACTTTTTTAAAAGAGATAGTTTCAAACTAGCTGTTAAATATAATTTTTCTGCTTCTATGATTTGAATTTTGACAAACGACATCTACGGTTACGAACAATAAGTTATTTGAAGTCTGATAGAACTAAAAAGATTTTAGGTGAATAGTAACATACCTTTAGAATACTAATATTAATAGTAATATGAACCTTATGAATAGTATATATTATTATTATTTTATTGTCTTAAATTTATAAGATATTGCGATCTTGATTAATTTTTCCAGGTGATATAAAATGAGTTATAGTTTTAAATTTTTTATTTTTGGAATAAATTGTGATTATATTTAAAAATAAGTTTTCTCATAATTAGAAAATTATTTTAATAAAATAGTGTTCATTTTTAAATTCTTCATGTGGAAAAATGGTTAGGGATAATTTTTGGGAATTTTGGGAAATACTCGAATTTTTTATGAGGTGTAAAATACGGTAATTTACAATATATATACATTATCAGTTAAATAAACTATTCCTAGAATAATAGATCATTTAATCACCCTTAATTAGAACTCACATCCTCTATTTACTATTTAGGGTCACATTAATCAAGACTATTCATAGTATTGAGAAAAAATATTAAACTAATGATTAAAATAGTAGAAAACCCCTCCTCTCCTCCACTATAAATACTATCCTCAACCCCTCTTCCTCTCACACCTCTCAGGATTATAACATTGACTAAATAATGTCCAATCCTTTTCCCAAGGATTTCCCCACGTCCAAGACCTTTTAGTCCCACCAAAAGTCCATAACCAGGGACCTTAAGAAGAATCTCAAAGAGAATAGATCAAAAGATAAAAATCCTCTTTCATTTTCTTATGTTTTCATTTAAATTATTTTCTTTTCTTATACTCTCTTCACCTAACCTTATCCAAGAGGAATTAAAGCTATAATATTATATATATCTTATATTTTTATCATGTTTATGAAAAAATTCATCATCATTCTTCCTCTTTTCATCCTCTTATCCTAAAAACAAAAACATTGTTCGTGATGTGTCGATTTGCCAACATCGTGGATGATGTGTCTTCAATTTCCTTTATGTCCTTCAAAGTTTGTTCTAAAACCATTTTAATGGTGGAAAAATATTTTAAATTTTCTGATATGACCTCTTTTATGTTCTGTAATTAACTTATATTCATAATATTAAAGTTATATGATGAAACATGTTCGTGATTATCGAAGAACCGCTAAAATGATCTAAATGAATATGACTAATGATTAATCTATTGATTCAACCTCATACCATATAACCGAAATTATTTATGGAATAATTTATTATTCAAAAAACATATTGACAACATTTTATTTCAGTTCTGAATTTTTTCTTCCATTCGACAAGAATATACCTTATGAACTGACCAGGGAAATCCTGTAAATCACGCACCAAAAACAATGGAAATAACAAAATATTATTAATAAATGTGTTGAATGATGTTATAAAATGATAATATAAGGTGTTTATGACATTATTATGCTTATTTAAAATTTTAATAACATCCTTTTAACTATTATAAAAGAGTTTTAAACATGTTTCAAGTAAGACAAACCCAAGGTAAGGGAATTCTTAACCCAATTTCCATTCTTTGGGTTAACCTTCTACTTCATTGATTATATGGTAATAATATTATTTTGTGTAATTAATTTTGTTTATAATATGTATTATTATTTTTATTTAAAATGTATAAACATATTCCATTCATTATATTAATTATCATATCAATTATATGATATTTTAAAGGGACTTTTCTTTAAAAATACTCTTTTAAATTTCTATTTTTACAAAATTGAAAATACATGTTTTGGGAATGTTTTCATGTTTTATGAATATTTTATGGTTCATGGGAATTTTTTATGAGTATGGTGGGACCTATATCTCCATCTAATTCAATGGGTATGTTTATGTTGGAGGTCGACAGTACGGTTACTCCAAGTGAAACTGTGATAGTTACACCATAAGGTAGCCATGAGGGTTACATCGTAAGGTAGCCCTGAGGGTTACATTGTAAGGTAGTTATAAGAGTTACAAATCATATGGTATCCATGTGGGTTAAAATTATATTTAATTAATTCCCTATTACACCTTTATGATTTTTATGTTTTATATGATTATGGAAATATCGTGTTTCACAATGTATATGATACTTTATGGGTGAGAATTATGTCTTTGTGAATATGATTTCATATATATTTAATTATTCAAAGAATAATGGTTTCATTCCTTCATATTATATCCCTTATTGAGATTTTTATGCTCATACCATCTTTCTAAATGTTTTTCATAAGTTATACTAATGTGTAAGAGAAATAAGGAAGTCAAGTTAAATGTTACGAAGATTTGTCAATGAAATCATGTTGTTGTTTTGTGTAAACAATTATGTTTTGGGAGAAATTGATACTGTTTTAATGGTACCCAATTTTTATTCTTATGGGTTGATATGTTTGATTTATGTAATAAATTTATAAAACTCTAAACTAAAAGGATATTTGAGAATTTAATAAGGTGAAATATAGTTTAAATAGTTTTATTTTGTAATGTTTAAGAATGGGTCGTTATAGTTGGTATCAAAGCACAATTTAGATAACATTAAGAGTTAGTATGATGTAAACAGAATACCATAAATGAATTTTTCCTTATGTTTATGTTGAAATGGAATAGAATTTAAATATTATCATGTTTTTTCATCTAAGATATGTTTGTTAAGAAGGGGTTTCTGTAGAAGAAACACAGAATCTAAATTTGGAAGAAACCGAGAGACTAATATCTTTCTCGAATATGCAACCCAGAATAGTGAGAAATAGAACCAATCAATTTGTAATAGTAATGTATCTACTGATAAAATTAATAAATGGTGGTGGTTAAAGAGAACGACTAGAGCTACCACAAAGGAACCTGACGATAGTGGAACATTTTATGAGGCAACACCCTCCTGCCTTTAGTGAATCTTCTATCCTAGTAGCGACTGAAGGATAGATTAAATCCATTGAAATTATATTCAATGTTATGGGATGATCAGATAATAAAAAGTTTAGTCTTTCGATTTATCATTTCAGAGGTGAATTTGATCAGTGGTTGTCAATGGTCAATAATATCTAGGATATAGATGAGATTTAAGATTTAGAGATGGTTGAATTTAAAAATATTTTCCTTGAAAAATATTTTCTTGAGGTGGTTCAATATTGGATGGAGAAGCAATTCGTTGAATTGAGGAAAAAAGGGGAATATTTAGTGGCTGTGTATGAAGAAAAATTCACCCAACTGGAAATGTACACTCCAAATCTTTTTCAGGACCGTGATAGAAAAATAAATAGCTTTTACTTTAGATTGAAGCCAAGATACCGAAGGGAATTAGCCTCTATAAAATTAAAAAGTTATGAAAAACTTGTACGATATGATAAGATGGTAGAAATGAAGATTTATAATGATCACTTTTACTTTGACAACAAATAGAATACGTGGTACATATGGAAAGTTATGGGTAAGAATCAATCGAAGAAATCTGATAGTTAGAAATTCTAGTTTCCAATTTTTGAAATGTGTGGTAAAAGGCACTCTATGGAATGTATTACCAAAATTGAGAAATTTTTCAATGTGGTAAATTTAGACATATAACCCGAGATTGTAATGAAAATGATCTGAAGATCAATTATGATAAGAAAACTGTAAATTGGTTCAAATATGGTGGGAAGGGTCATTATGAAAATTCCTTCTCAAAGAAACATTTGAGTGATGAAAATTAGCCAGAATATAACCAAAAAGGTGTAGTGAGATCCTTTGAGACTACATCAGTAGATGTAGAGCTATCCAATGAAGTGGTATCAAGTAATTTTCTTATTTACTTAGATTTTACTAAAGTATTTTTTGATATAGGGTCTACACATTCATTTATTTAGGATAATTTTTTTTGGTAAACTGAAAATATCACATCAACAAATGAGACTAGAACTTATTCTTAAAACACTAGGGTAAATGTTACAACAAAAAGGAATTTGAAGAATTTTCATATTGTTATATGAGGAAATACATTACCTAAAAAACTTTTTGTTTTTCCCTTAGTATATTTTGATTTCATTCTGGGTATGGATTGGATTTTTGTTTATCATACAAAGATTTAATATAGAGATAAATAATTTCTTTATAAACATATTTAGTTGGTATAAAAGAATTAAGCCATACAATTGACAATGCATCATAAAGGTGAGAAACTATTGAAAGATGGAAATGAAAGTTATTTTGCTCATATTGTTGAAAATAAGGGAACGTTTCAGATTAATGATGTACTAGTTGTAAATGAATACCTTGATGTTTTTTCTAATGAGTTACTCGGTGTTATAACTGATCAGGAAGTTGAATTCAGTATTGAGTTAGTTCGTGATGCTAAGACAATTTTATATCCACCTTATCAAATGGATCAAATGGAACTTCTTGAATTGAAAAATCAATTACAAGAGTTTCTTGATAAAGGCTTCATTCATCCTAGCACTTCACCATAGGGAGATCCTATTTTTTTCCATAAAAAGAAAGATGGTTCCTTGAGACTTTTTATTGAATGTAGAGCTTTTAATAACATTACTATTAAGAATAAGTATCACTTTACTCATATTGATGACTTGTTTGATTAGCTCTAGGCAGATTAGTATTTTTTAAGATTAAATTGATATCCAGGTACCATCATCTAAAGTTGAAGGAGGATGACATTCCAAAAATAACTTTTTGAACTAGATATAGTCATTATGAACTTTTGGTTATGCCATTTGGGTTAACTAAGGCACATGATATATTCATTGATCTTATGAATAGAATATTCTGTGAGATCTTGGATAAATTTATGGTTTTTTTATTGATGAAATTATGGTATATTTTAGAAGTAAATAGGATCATGAAAAACATATAAGGTTTTTTTTGAAAAACATAAAAGAAAATAAACTGTAGAGAAAATTTTTCAAGTATGAATTTTGGTTGCAACAAATTTATTTCCTTGTTCACATTGTTTCTAAATATTGCATAATTATTGATCCTGATAAAATGAAAGTTGTTAAGGAATGTCCAAGACCCATAAATATTACTTAGATTCATAGTTTTCTCTGTTTAGAAGGCTACCAGAGGTTTGTTGATAACATTTGCTCATTATCTAGTCCACTAACTAGGTTAACTCGAAAAGGAGTTAAATTTATATAGACAAAAGAATATGATGATTGTTTTCAGGAATTGAAAATGTGATTGGTGAATGCTCTAGTTTTGACCCTACCTTTTAGAAATGGTGATTTTTTCATCTATAGTGATGCCTCATTGAGGGGACTCGGATTTATTCTGGTATAGAATGATTAAGTAATTACTTATTATTTAAGATTACTAAAACCTAATGAGTTAAATTATCCCACACATGATTTGGAATTAGAAGCTGTGATTTTTTCTTTAAAAAATCGGAGGAATAATTTATACATATACAAATGTGAAATATATACTAACCACAAAAGTATGAAGTCTATATTCACTCAAAATGAATTTAATTGAGGCAAAGAAGATGAATGAATTTATAAATGATTCGGATTTCATGATAAATTACCATCCTGGAAAATAAAAAAAAGTGCAGATGCCTAGATTCAAACACATCATGCCTCATTGACTATGTTATGATTAGAACAAGACCCTTTGATTAATGATTTAATGAATTTTTGCATGGAAATTGTGCAGGAAATTCCTATGTTTTGTTTTTGGTTTCAATTCAATTATGTTTGTTAGAAAGAATTAAGAAAGCATAGAAGGAATATAGGGTGTTAAAAAAAAGGGTAGAATTGGTTAAAATGGGTAAGTTTCAAGAATTTAACATTGATAAATATTTTTTTCTAATATTTTTAAAGATATTATGTGTTCCATATGATTCTTAGCTGCAGAAATAATTGTTGTACAAAGATTATAGTTCTATATTTTCAATTCATTTTCATAGCACAAAGATTTATAGATACATTTTATGTGTATTACTAGTTGGTTGGAATGAGAAGATATATTTTAGATTTTACTGTAACATTTTTAACAAGTCAACAAGTTAAAGAAGAGTGGAAGTTACCGAAGGGGATTCTTTATCCTTTATCAATACAACTTTTTATCCTCAATCATATGAGAAGTCAAAAACAGACGATTCATACTTCTGAGGATATGCTTAAATAATGTTCAATGGATTACCAGGGAAGATGGGATTAGCTTATTTATTTAGTAAATGTTTCTTATAATAACATTTTTTATTCCATTACACAAATGGAACCTTTTGAAGCATTTTATGGGAAGCTATGTCGAACACCAGCTATATGGGATAAAGTTGGGGAAAGAATGTTGATGGGACCAAAATTAGTAGAGGAAGTGGCTGAGAAAGTGAATATGATTTAGAAAGACATGAAGATAGCTTAGTGCAGGCAGAAAATTTATGCGGATAACTAGAAGAAAGTCTTTTCTTTCGAGGTAGGTGATTATGTTTTTTGTAGAATCTCACCATGGAAAAAGGTTATTCATTTTGGTAAGAAAGTAAATATAAGTCCATGGTTCATTGGACCTTATGAAATCATGGAAAAATCTGGACCAATTTCCCACCTAGTTGATTTTCCTCTATATTTATCTCAGGTACACAATGTTTTTCATGTTTTTATATTGAGAAAGTATGTGATAGATTCATCTCATGTTTTGAGCCCAAAGTAGTTCAGTTGGAAGAGAACCTTTTTTATGAAGAGAAACCTCTTAAGATTCTTGATCGAAGAGAAAAGATATTGTGGAATAAGGTAATACACTAGGTAATGGTATTTTAGATAAACCACATGATTGAAGAAGCAACATGGTAATCTGAAGATTCTTTTAGGTAAAGGTACCCTCACTTGTTTAATAAGTAAATAAAATTGTGAGGATGAAATTTCCAGAAGGTGGGGAGAATATAACACACTAAGGTTTTAAAAAATTAAATTGAAATGTGTGAAACACTGAGTCTCTAAATAATGACACTTTTTGATGGATATAATTTTAAACTATCCATTAAATAAAATTTTTCCGCATCTATGATTTGTATTTCAAGAAACAGACATCTATGGTTGCGATCAGTATGTTATTTAGAGTCTGATGGAACCAACATGATTTTTGGTGAATGGTAATATAACCTTATTAAAATTAATATGAATATTAATATTATTCATATGAATATTAAATAATATTATTATTTTATTTATTTAAGGTTATAAGATAATAGGATCTTGATTAATTTATCAAGGTGATATAAAATGGGTTATTGTTTTAAAAATGTTATTTTTTGAATAAATTATGATTTTGTTAAAAAAACTAATTTTCTCATATTTAGAAAATTATTCTGATAAAATATATTTCATCTTTTCCTTCTATACTTTGAAAAATTGTTTGGGTGACTTTTTGGGATTTTTCTGAAATACTCGATTTTTTATGAATAGTGAAATACAATAATTTCCATATATATATATACATAAATTCACTATTACTAGAATCATAGATGATGTAAGAACACTTGGTTAGAACTAACATGCTATATTTACTGTTTAGGTTCACAAAAATCAACACTATACATATTATTGAGCAAAAATATGAAATTAATGACTAAAATAATGAAAAACCCTTCCTATCCTCGACTATAAATAGCACCGTCATCCACCTCTTCCTCTCACACCTCTCAAGCTTTGATAATTGTCTAGATTCATCCCAGTACCCTTAAAAAGTCTTTTACCTATATCCAAGAACTACTGGTCTCACCAAAAGGCCAAAACCAAAGGCCTTAAGGAGGATCTAAAGGAGAAGAGATCAAGAGGTAAAAATCCTCTTTCATTTTCTTGTGTTTTCTTTTCATTTTTTTTCTTATACTCTATTCACCTCCCCTTATCCAAGTGGCATGAAATCTCTAGTATTATATATATTTTGGATTTTTATCATGTTTATGGAAAAATTTATCATCATTATTCCACTTTTATTCATCTTATTCTCAAAATAAAAACAATGTCCGTGATGTGTTGATTTACCAACATCGTGGATGATGTGCCTTCAATTTCATTTAAATCATTAAAATATGGTTTTAAAAACATTTTAAAGTTTTAAAAATAATTTAATTTGTATTATATTACCTCTCTTATTTTTTTAATTAACTTATATGAATAATATTAAAGGTATATTATAAAACAAGTTCATGATTATTGAAGAATCGCTAAAATGATCTAAAAAAATATCACTAATGATTTATCTAATTATTGATTCCCATAATATATATACAAAATGAATTATGGAATAATTTAATATTATATAAACATATTAACACCATTTTATTTCACTTCTAGAGTTTATCTTTGATTCCAAAAGAAAATCCTTTATGAACTGACCATGAAAATCACGTAAAGCACACACCCAAAACAATGTAAATAACAAAATATTATTAATAAATGGGTAAAATGATGTTATAAAATGATCATATAGGGTGTTATAGACCTTATTATGATTCTATAAAATATTAAGTATACCCTTTTAACCATTATACACGAGGTTTAAACAAGTTTTAAGTAAGACAACCTTGAGGTAATGGAATTCTTAACCAAATTTCTATTTTTTGGGTTAACTTTCTACTTCATCGATTATATGGTAATAAGATTATTTTTTATAATTAATTTTGTTCATATTTTGTATTATTATGTGAATTTATAGTGTATACACATATTATATTCATTATATTAATTCTAATATCAAATATATTATATTTTTAAGGTAATTTGCTTTTAGAATCCTCTTTTAAATTTCTATTTTTACAAAATTCAAAACAAATATTTTGGGAAGGTGTTCATGTTTTATGATTATGTTATAGTTCTTGGTCATTGTTTATGTGTAGTGTGGTACCTATATATCCCTATGATTCATTGGATATTTTTTAATTTGGAGGTAGACCGTATGGTTACTCCAGGTGTAACTACAATGACGACACCATAAGGTAGCCATTAGGGTTACATTGTAAGGTAGCCATGAGGGTTACATTATAAGGTATCCATGATGATTAAAATCATATGGTAGCCGTGAGGGTTAAAATTTTAAGTAATTAATTCCCCTTGATACCTTCATGTTTTATTTATGTTTTCTATTTTTATGGATATCTCTTGTTTCACAAAGTAAGTATATGATACTTTACAGGTGAGAATTATTTCTTTGTGAAAATTATTTCATATGTTCATAAGTATTCATGGAATAATGGTTTACTTCCATATTTTTATATCAATTATAATTTGTTTTTCTAGTACCATGTTTTTAAACGTTTTTCACATGTTATAAGGATGTGTGATAGAAAAAATAAAGTTAATTTAAATGTTATGAGGATTTTTCAAAGAACTCATGTTGTTGTTTTGTGTAAAAAAAATTATCTTTCAGAAGAAATGGATATTTTTTTAATATTACCCACTTTAAATGCTTGTGAGTTGATTTTTATGAGTTACGTACTAACTTTCTGAAAATCTGAACCAAAAATATCTTTTGGATTTTAAAAATGTGAAATCTTGTTGAAAAATATAGATTATGTAATGTTTAAGGCCAAGACCTTATACTTTTATTAGGGTACAAATGATTTTACATGGGTTTCATAATTATACACATTCATTGTGTAAGTGTACAAGTAATTCAGTAAGGTTCATGCCATATTTTTATAAGTTAGGTAGGGAAATATGTATCTCACATAAGGGAAATGACTTCCATTAGGATTCTCTCATAAAGGAAAATTAATTTTATAAATTTTTTAATAATTATATAGAATATATAAAGGTATCTATATTACTACGTAAGGGAAACTTACTAATTTTATAGTTCACATAAGGGTAATGAAAAAGATAATAAAGGTAAACAAAATTTTCAACAAGCTATATAAGGCTATATTAGAATTTCATAAGAGTAATCGATAGTTGAATAAAGGTAAATAAAAAATTAAAACTCCCTATGTATGTGTACAAGAACTCTGTCATAAAGGTAATAAGAATTGAGTAGGTGTAAAAAAGAGTTAAATATACTTATGTAAGGGTAAAATAAACTTTCATAAAGGTAAGAAGAAAGAAAAAAATACTTATTTAAGGTTATAACATGATTTATGTAAAGGTAATAAGAAGAATAAAAAGAATTCATAAGGGTAAAATTTATTTTACATAATGGAAAAAAATATAAGGCATGTATAGGGGTAAAAACCAATATATGTAATGGAAATGAATAAATAACAAAGGCTTCATAATAGGTAATTTTTTTTGAATATTTTATCCTTAACAAGAATAAAAAATAAATAATAATAAGAATAAATAAATGAAAATAAAATTTAACAAAATTAATTATATAATAATAATAAACCATAAATAAAAAAAATATAAATAAATTTTAATAATACAATTAAACCAATTAATATTGAGAAAAATTTATTCATTAAAATTTAATTTAATTAAAATTTTGACTTTATAATGAAAAAATTAAGTGTTGGATATTAAAATTAGAATTATTAAACTAAATTCAAATATTAATTCCCATAATATGATTAAAAAATATTTAATATAATTTTAATAATAAAATTATAGAAGTTTTAAATTTACCAAAATAATAAATAGAATATTCTAAACCAACCAGTGACTCAAAACTAACACACTAGAACATTTATTGAGGGAAATAACCCTTTTATTTGAGAAAACATATTTAGAATTTAAAATATTCCATAAAATTAAAAAAAACATCTTCATAGAGAAGAAGAAAGTAAAATTATAAATGAATATTTAATTAGAATATTATTCATGATGGTAGGGAAATTTTGGCATGCGTTGTGCATTAAAACAAACATTTCTCTCATTTTTTTAAGTGAAAATTCAAAAGTACCTCATTTAGAGAATAGTAAGCTGGATTGTTTTTATCCTTGTTAAAAAAAGTAAATTTTTTTTAAAAAATGGAATATAATAATCTTTAGAGATTATTTAAAAATATTCCTGAAAATATTTTAAAGAAAAAAATTTCAAAGAAAAGGAAGATTCCCAACTGAAGGGTAAAACAAGTCTATCTTTACTTAAAAAGATTCATTTGGTCTCCTATGAAATTATTTAGAGGAAAATGAAGGGGAGACATGAAATCTCTATAAATTACCTGAGTAGAATAAATGAAATAATATGTTTTTGAGATATATTATCTAATTTCATCATCATAAAATTTTCATATAATATTTCTTGGTAAAAATGAGACTGTAACATAAAACTCTTACCTTAATTATGTATTTCTTCATTAGTTCTCCACCCCTATTCTTTGGGAGACCTCATTTGGATTAGTCCATAATCCTTGAATTATAAGTAATAGGACAATTAACTAAGATCTTTGATGAAGGGAATGATTTTAGTATGGTTTTGAAGTATGTATTTACCAAGATAGAAGGCTAAAAATGTTTGAATATGGGAGGATAACAAGTTCTCTTTTATAAGTTATAAGAGGGACACATATGTAATTTCTTGAAAAATTTCATTGATTTATGGTCACTTTCATGGGGATGTGAATCAAAATGCATATTTATTTGAATTTTTGACAATATATTGTTGGAATATATTCAACCTATGATAATTTGATATGAGTGGGTGGTAATCCTACCCTTATCTCATGGTTTAACCCCAACAATCATGTTTTAGCCTTAAGTATTGTAATACAGTGTCATTGTTTTTCTATTAATTTTGAAAAAAATATGTTTACCCTATTAAATTATTTTAATGTAAATTATTATAATATTAGAATCTATTTTATCAGATTCAATCCTTATAAGTGTATAAATTTAATGTTAATTAAGCGAATAAAGTTCAACGAAAACCTATTTAAAAAAACGAATTTTTAAATATAAAACATAATTTACATACATTACTTACCTTGTAAAAAATATCAAATGAATGTTAACATGTTATATTTAATAAATAATACATAAAATTCATACAAAATATTTACCAAAAGGCATTGAATTAATTTATTTTGATAAAAACACAATTCTCTCATAAAAATAGTTTTTAGAAAAATGTGTTTTTAAACCCAAAAGATAACTTATACAAAAATAAACAAAAATTATTATTAATATTTAATTAATTATATTATTTATAATTAAAGTAATGTTATATTACTTTAATATAAAATTATAAATAGAATGGTACATTTTCTTAAAAATAAACGATTTTTTATAATAATTGGTATTGTTCACTTTTCACTATGAAATAAATATTTTTATAAAAATCCTAAAAATTTACCCTAAGATAATATATAAATTATGAATTCAAATATTAAATTCATTTAGTCAAAATATATTTCTAAAAATGTTTTATATTAATTAAAATATTCACATAAAAAATGTGATATAAAACTTTTTTGGGGAAAACATATTTTCGAAGCGTAAAGTGACTACTTAAAATTGATTAATTAATTATAATAAATTAAATAATATATTTTCATTATTAAGAACATTTGTAAATATTTTTCATAAATTTTTTATTAATATTTAGACATTCCAATTTAGTAGATTTGTTATAATGGTTTATAATATCATTGTTCATATAGACTCGAGGTTCCGTCTAAGGAATGCTATTGCAAACTTCATGTTTAATATTAAATGTAATACATATAAAATATGAGGGTTCAATATTATACTTATTTTTAACCATTTTCCTTTTTATCATTTTTTTCATTATATATTGGCTTAAGACCTCTATTTTAAAGTATTCTTCCAAAGGAAATCTTATGTTCTCAACATGAGTACTTATTTTTTATCTTAATTTTTTTATTTCATACCTTCCAAATATAATTTTAAAATTAATATATATTGAAATAAAGGATTTTATATTATAAGTTATATATTTAAAATATAATAATTGGTAACCACATTTCGTATTTTCTATTATAAAAAACAAAACCGACATTTCTTCATTTTGTAGACTACCACCTCCACGAAGTGATGACTTTTTTTTCACCACCTCATATAATAAATTATTATAAGGGTAAAATTTAAGAATAAATTTTTGATATATAATATAATTATTATTAATAATATTAAAATTATAATACATTTTTTATCCCTAGATTTATTTGAGAAATGAAAATGTTAACCGTACGGTGTGTATACTACTACCTTCATGAAGTAACAAATCTTGTTTTTCATCTAGTTCAATTCATAATTATAAAAATATAAAAATATTATTAAAAAACTTAAAATTATATAAATTATATCATTATTATTATTTAATAATGATATTATGATAAATGAAACCACTTTCATAATAATATTTGTCAATTAGTTACGATATGTTCTTGTTTGGGTCAGTCTAACCACCAACTTGAAAAATTATATAAAATAATATCATAGAAGGAAAATATAAATTATTTACTAATAATGTCTGATAAAAATAAGAAACTAAATATTTTTGTGGTCATGGAATAATAAATTAATACAAAAACAATTAATTAAGATACAAATTATTTTTCACTAAAAATCACTAAAGCATGTTCATTAACTATTTCATCTTTAAGGATCATAACCAAAATACCCATAGAATGAAATTTTAACATTATAAATATTTACAAGTGATCAATTTTATTGAATTTTTTATCTGTAATTATGATCATTGGTATAATAATGAATAACAACACCGGGATTATGAAACTAGTTCAAAACAATGAATATTACTCACAACAATAATTGAAAATGGATAAGAAATAACATACATGTATAGAATAATTATAAATTATGTTTATAAAAGTTAATTGATAAAAATATGGTTTTTAAATAGGTTATTAAGATAGTTATTTTTTTATACAAGAGGTTGAAGTACTTCCATGGAAATCAATACTAAATGTAAGTTATTTGGTAACTCAAAATTTCTCCTTTGAGTTATATACCTTCTTATTGAATTTATTTTCCCTATGTTCACTACAAGAATTGATTTTTCATGATTTAATCCCTTATATATATAGGTGAAAATAGTTTTTAAATTATATCCACATCCATGAAGTTTGTCATTTTCACTTGTTTTTAAGAAGACAAATGATAATTTTTGATAAAAGACTCATGACTATGACTATTACATCAATGATTAATTTTTATTTTGAAAAAAAATATTTTAGGATTATGTTTTCATTTTACTATATATATTTAAAAAATCAATATACAATGGAGTTTTGTTTCATTTTTCACACTCCATTTTACTTCTATTATGTGATTATTTTTTGGTGATCAAGTTTTGAATGTAAATTGATTTAATTCATTATTTCATAATATTTAAAAATGTTATGAAACACACTTTTATTTAAATTGGTTATTTATTTTATGAAGGGTAAATTATTTTTAAATGAATGTTTCATGAAACCAATTTTTATTTCTATGGGTTGGTTATGACAGGTGATTTATTTTCCATTAAATTTTATTTGAGACCGATTTTATTTACATGGGTTCTTTATAATATGATAAGTGAATGAATTTAAAGTGGAACTCCTAATTATGGATGATGGTGGGTGGGTTCTTATATCCACTTACAATAAATTTTTTAAAGATTAAGTCCCATGAGATATGTATATACGAGAACAATTTAGTTATTCTGATACATGGGTGCAAGTTTGTGACTCACAAAGGTGATGTATACATGGGTACAATTATGTTATCGAGCAATAATGGTTTAAAGTGTGTGTCTCATGAATGTAATGTTTCCCTATGCTAATGGGTGTGCCCTAGTTTAAAGATGTTATGCATTATAATCTTATTCTATCATGATTCATGTTTTTTTCTAAAGTAATTTAATCGATTTAATAGTTATTTTGAATCCTTATTGACCTTATGCGTCTTTCAGTTCTTATGCCATGTATTTTGGTGACCAATTATATTTTTTGATTATCAATCATTATGATATGATATTTCTATTATTATAGTATTTTTTAGTAAATCATACTTTATGGATTGTTTATTCATCCCTTACTAAGTGTTTTAACAGAAACCTTTTTATGTTTTCATTCCCCAGGTTATGACGATGAGTTTCACTAGTTATATGTTTATAGAATGGTCGAGTATGGTTTACTTAATATTTGTTGATTGAAGTTTTTCCAAAATAAGAATATTATGTAGATAATCTCCAAATAATTTAAACCTATCAGTCTATAGGAAATTATTATGGATATTTAGGAAATTTAATGTTAATTTTATGTAAAATATTTAAAATAAAGGAATATTTATCTTGGGTATATATTTCTAGAATCTCAGAAAAGGTTTAAATTTTTTTGGGGAATTGAGATGCAATTTTTGAGAATTAGGGATCAAAATAATTGGTTGAAACCATAGATATGAGTCTATGTAAAGGATGACATCCTGAAATTTTTGTAAAGTCGTGAGTTTGGGGTTTTCATAAATATTACTTCTATAACCGTATACTAGAAAGTATATGAAATTTGGGTATAAATGTATTAAGGGAATATCACATCAAAAAATATAATTGATCATTGTCTCCATCTTTACTATGGTGCACAATGAGTGGGACTAAAACTAAACACCTATCCAAACACTCCGAAGGGATATGATTTAGTTATTCAAATTCTATTCAAAAACCATTAATAAGAACATGATCATAATATTATGGTATGTTTAGGGATCTTGATTGGAATAAGAAAAATAAATAACCTATATTGGAGCCTTAAAATTTATATGTTACAAAATATGTGTTATTTAGGATTCAATATTTATATGAAAATAGTTTCCTTTTTAGATTATGTATTATTATCCTTTAATTTTAATTATTTAATAAATGGTTGGAGTAAGGAGATATTGAGTTAATAATGGGTTTGATGTTCAATGAAATTATTCTTCCAATGAGTTTTCAAATGGGATGGGAGTCAGTGTGCAAAATCTCATATCAATTCTCACCCACCTATCACAAGTTATTAATAATAACACAAACCATGTTATGTTCTCAAATCCACCTAGGATAGAATGGATTTTTATTGAGTATTTCATGAAACAATATCCACCCTAATTCATTAGACCTTCTTATTCAATATACTACTGACTAATGGATCAATGTGATGGAAAAAATATTTTTCATTCTTTAGTCCGTAGAGAATGAAAATTTTAACATCCCCAGTTTCAGGTACATTACCATTATATTATGTATCTTGATTTTATATATTACTTGGGTTATGTTTCAAGAGTTTATGTATATTTTTGGAGTTTTTTGGAAGCATTAATGGTAGTGTATAGTTTGAGAACATTTAGTGGAAACCATGCACCTTCTATAAAATCCTATGATTTCAAAATATATTTCCTCTTAAATAATTTTTAGGTATCTGATATCTTTCTTGATAAGATTGTTATGTTTAAAACGAACAATGATATATTATAACATAGTAATTAGATAGATGGTATGAATAATAATAAAATCATTATTAAAAATATTCATTTTTTATAATGAAAATATATAGATTAACGCATAAGTACTCAATTTTCAATAAAGGCATTTCATACTTCAAAAAATACACATTCTTCAAAAAATGTTTTGTATTGATTATTGTGAGAGATTATTTGAATTAATTTTTTAGATATTTAGAAGTTTTATTTGATAAAAGTGATAACATTTTATAAATCATCATATCTAAAATCTCTTATGGAAAAATTTTGGGATTATTTTTAAAAGATTGATTTTTCTATGAATTGTGAAAAAGGCGATTTTGGATGAACTCTGGTTTCTGTTGATTAAAAATATACATTAATATTTTAATTTGATCTTAAATTATTATTATATTATTTTATATATAAATAATAAAATTCATTATATAGTAATAAGGGTTGTGCATGATTATTGAATAAGCGCATTTTCAGGATTAAAATGTATTTTCCTAAAAAAATGTTTTTCATTGTGTTTTATCCATTTATATTTAAATTGTTTTCATAAAACTCTATGAATTGAATCTATAAAAATTAATTCCATATTTTTAGTCATTATATAAATTTTTTTTAAAAGTAATACTGTAATTCCCACACCCCATTTACCCAGAGTTGAACATTATTACATAACATTGGCATGATATAAGGAATCATGTCCCGAAAGACTGATTAGTTTAGTAGTCTTAGAAGTACTAGATACATTCATAAGTTTTACATTATACCATGAAATAATAATATCACCAAAATTTTATCCTAATTGACCACACTTATATCCTTATCCTATCCCTATAGGTCAACCATAAAATATTTCTTCACATCCTGGAAAAAATAAAACATAGAAAGGGGTGAGCTCAGATGCTTAGTAAAGATAACAATATAGTAGAAAGTTTCATAAATAGGCGTAAACAATTAAGGAAATGTATAAGACTAAAACAAAAACCTTTTATGATTAAAATTACACATAATATGGAAAATATAAAATCAAATAATTCCATTTACTTATTCACATGGATATTCTACTAGTCTAATAATCCCATGCAATATAAATAGCCACTTTTATAATGATGAAATGCATAATTCCAGACTTCATAAACACACAGTCAAGTCCTTGTTCCAAGACTAAAAATAATATTTTGTCAAGGCATTATTACAAGGCACTAGTTTGTCTCATGAGACATACCGATGCATCAAGGAGTTATAACAGGCTCCACCTCTGAATTACTAAGTCCAATGCGTTCCTCATATGAAAAGGTCAAAACATAACATAAACATTCGTATTAAAACTAGAATAAAAAATGTAAATACTTTATCCATAAAACATGAATGGAATAAAAACAACCCATCAACAATCAAACATATCACAATACTTTCAATACAATATGGAAGATTTTTATCATAATAAATCATCTTCAAACAAGCTTAAAATCCATCAAAAGGATGTTGACATAGATGAAATCAATTTTTTATAGAGATATACCTATTTATATTTTGAAACCATTTGAAAGTAATATAATTATAAAAGAAAATATTTATTTTTAAAATATTCTTATAAGCTTGTAAAATATTCTTTGATAATGTTATAACAACAGAAAATAGCTGCACTCGCCGTATATGTTAAAAAAACATTCTTACCTTAATTTTGTCGAAATGGTCATAAAGTACCTTGTTTGGAAAACAACAGAAAGATTCCTTTCTAAACATATAAGTTCAAATAAGGGTATAAATTACTTTAACCTATTGTCTAGTAAATATTAAAAATGTTTTTAAATGAATTTTTAAGAAAACATGGATGTGGCTGACAAAGGGGTCCCAGTAGATACTTAGGTAAAAACAATCTTGGATAATGAAGAGATTGTGAAATTAACCCTTACCTTTTACTTTTACTTGGTCGAGGGTACGTTAACCTACTGTATAATAGTTAAATAATTGTTATTAAATTACAAAAAAACTATATACCTAAACATGATCTCATATATGATCTTCTAAAATTGCTTTGTTAATAATATTTTAGTAATATTATCGTTTCGGGTGTTAACTGATCTGTTTTACTTTATATGCTCAGTTACGTAAGCCATGTTTGTTATGGATAGAATGTATTTTATTCATATCCAGAATAATATTATGTTCTTAAACGTTATTTTTAATCATAAAATGAAAATTATTCTTGAATTATTACAATGGGGAATGAATGTCATCACGTTCGTGGAGACAGTAATCCGTACGTACGCACGAGCGAAAATATCATTATATTGATAGTGAAGTCATATGTAATTTGATGGTATATAATATATACAGAATAAATACCATGTTATATTTATTATTTACAGTATTTATACTCATTATTATACCCATCCAAATAATGAAGTGTTTGAATAACAAACTACACCACGACGTGGAAATGGTAAGCCATACGTATGCACGTATGGTGACTTTGTTATTCATATGATGGAAAAAATAATGAATATGGTTGTAAAATATTTATAATAACATCACAATATTTATAATTTACTGTATTTATTATTTTATAATGTAAATAGAAAAGAAATAGGAAGTGGAAGAAGAAAAGAACTTGAAAGAGGTGATGAAATATTTACCTCTTCTTCAAGTTCTTCCTTTTGATTTGATCAAAAGGGATCCATAGACTGGATTTATGACCAAAGTAGGTCATCTAGAATGTAACGCCCCGACCCCAGCTACCCAGAGTCGGTGCATTACTTCGTAACATTGGCATGATCAGAAAAGATCAAGTCTCGAAAGACCGATTAGTTTAGTAGCCTTGGAAACACTAGATACATTAATAAGTCTTACATTACATCATAAAGTGAAAAACTAATAACAAAGTCTTCATAGTCCACACTTATATCCTCTTCTGACTATCCCTGCAGGTCATTCATAAAATACTTCTTCACATCCTGGAAAATATTAAAACATCGAAAGGGGTGAGCTCAGATGCTCAGTAAGGATAACAATATTGCGGAAGCTTTCATAAATAATCATTAACATTTAAGGCAATGTATAACTAAAACAAAAGTCTTTTAAACTTGAACATTAGCATAATATGGAAAAAATAAAATTCAATAATGCCATTTACTTACTCACATGGATATTCTACTAATCGAATAATCCCATGCAACATCAATAACCACTTTCATAATGATGGAATGCATAATGCCAGACATTCTGAAACATTTTGTCAAGGCCTCGGCCAAGACGTCTAAAATGATTAAGGCCTCGGACAAAACCATAAATCAAATTGGGAAAGGTCCTCGGCCAATTCCACGTCTAGTTGTCTCATGATACCTACCGATGCATCGAGAAGCTATAGCGGGCTCCACCCGTCACTTATTAAGTCCAATGCATTCCTCATATGATTAGTTTTAAACATATCATAAACCATAACATAATCGTATCACATAAAACATGGATAAAGGGAACATAACATTTCCTCATTTCAATCACAAGATATCAATACAACACATTGATATAATAAAAGTTCTTTCAAAACAATTTTCAATACCAAAATAAAATAAAGTTAAAACATTGTATTTATTTTTCATTAAAAAAAGTGATGGCTTGTAGAGGAAGCCGAAACTCATATAATGGTCACGGCGGCGGAGAAGTATTTGTCGCCGCATATGTACGGAAAGAAAAACATTCTCTTTTTGTCTTTTAGTAAAACTCTTAGTATAAAAAAGATTCTTTTTGAATAAACCTAAAAGTCAAATGAGTTTATACACCGTATAAAAGAAAGTTGTGTATAAAACAAAATATGCCTCAATGAAAGGAGATTGAGACGAAGTCCTTAAAAAGATCATTTTTAAAATAAAATAGATCTATTATGTGTATTCACTATAGGTACACATAAGGAAAGTAAAAATATAAAATAAGACATAATAATATCATGACATAATTTGAAAGTAGGAGATTAACCCAAAGAATGGAAATTGGGTTAAGAAGTTCCCTTACCTTGCGTCCTGTCCTGACTCGACCGTTCTTTAACCTCTTGAATAATAAACTAGAGTTAATTTATATTTACTTAAGAACCTTTTTAATGTTCATTATTCCTTTTATATCCATTATTACCATGTTATGAACATTATTTAATTATTTAAGTTAATAACGGTCGTTTTGTCGATCTTTGGTACTTGAGTCAACAATAAACTTCTTATAATTACAAGTTGTTTATGTGGTAGAATATCCATTATCTCCAGAATTATATTCATGATTTAGATGTCATATATATCATATATATCCAGTATATACATTCATTTATAACATTACGTAACATTTAGAGGTAAGAAATGAAATGCACCGTTCATGGAGACGGTAAGCCGTACGTACGCATGAACGCTACTTTCATTTATATTTCATATTTAATGGAATGAAATCATAATGATATAAATGTATAATATAATTCCAGTATAATATAGTGTATAATAACATTTACTCCATCCTTCATAAATCCCACATATGGCATTAACGATTCAAATCACTTTGAGGGGGCGGTAGTCCGCACTTCCTAAAATGAAATTATCGCGTTTTCCCATAATGGAAATCATAAAGTATGCCATAAATGAGAAATAAAGAAGCATTAGTAAAACATAAAAATATTATATATCATATATAAAAATAGTTACATCTTAATGGCCACCTTTGAAGGTGTTATATGAGTGTTGAACAATCATCGTTTTGTGAGGCAGAAATTCGCCATCCACAGAAACCGTATGTTCTTTAACCATTAGATTTAGGTGTGTGTAAGTGTAGCTCGAATCCTTTTTATAACAACATCCTAGTATATTGAGGATAATGGTTTTTTTACAAAAGAAATGAATAAAAAGAGTTTAGGGGGTTGGAGAAGAAAAATAAAACAAAACAACATTAGAGAAGACATTACCTCAAAATCGGGTATCTCTTTTTGATTTGAGCCAAAGGCTTCCTTGGGAAGAGTTCTGCCCAAAGTGAGGCTTCTAGGAGTAATAGGGGGAATTTGGGAGAGTATTTGGGCAGAGGTTGGCCGAGCCAAATGGATTGAAAGTGTAAATGAGATGGGAGAGGTGGGGGCCTTTTGTAAGTGGAGAGGAGGGGCTCTTTTGGAAAGATTGAAATGTTACATTATTATACAATGCTTTTCGGATTCTAAAGGTCCCACACTTATATAATTCGTGGCTAAGGTGATAAGGGTTCTAAATCTTTTCATCCAATAGGCTTTGGACAAGTGTAAGCCTTGGATTTTTCATTATCTTCTCATTTTATTTAAATCATTAAATAATGAGGTCATCACTGCATCATCATGATGCCATAAATAATTTAATTTATTTAATGTCTAAAAATTATAAAAAAAATACTATGATGTATGAAATCTTTTTAGATTTCTAATTAATATTTATAAACAAAATTTGGACTTATGTAACCCCACTTAAAAACTGTTTTAGTAAAACAACTCATGTTTGTGTCAATTTAATTTTAACATTAAATAAATATATATTAATGTAATTTTCCAACTAAAGTGGCTCCATGGGGTCCCCAAGTTGACCCATGGGTTGTCTTGGTCGGCCATGACTCATCCAATAGGAGTAGGACATGTTTCAAGCTCATATAATATTATTAAAACATTGTTTTTACCTTAAACTACACTAATTACCTCTAATCGCGATTAAAAACACAAAAGTTACTATTCACCAAAAAATTATTTTAATCTCATTGAACCACATTTTACTTCTTAATGACAACCATGTATGTCGGATTTTTGAAAATCAAATCACAGAAGTGGTAATATTTCATTTAAACGAAAAATCAGTTATTTAACTACCACTTAGTGGTTTCACTATTCATCAAAAATTGAACTTTTTCAGAACAATGCCAAAATTTCACCCTAAGCTATAATTGATATTCCGAATTCAAAAATGATGTCTATTTTAAAAAATTCCAAAAATATAAGTTGCATTAATTAATTTTATAATTAATTCCCGCTGTTACAACAAATAGCGTGTTTTTAAGAAAGAATTTATATCAAAAGATTGGAAATTGTTTATGTCCAATTTCAATGTTAAATTAATTCTAATGACCACCATTGGATAAAATGGTAAAAATATATTCTAATTATACTTTAAAACCAGTAAATAGTATAACTTATCACTATAAATTATTTTTATTTAAAAAGTTGTTTTAAGTATTTTTCACTATTCATAAAAATTTTGAAGTTCTCAGAAAATTACAAAAAATTCAACATAGGCTAATTTCAATATTAGGAATACAAAAATGAAGTCCATTTTGAAATATAAAATTTCTATAAATTTAAAAAGTGGTTATTACTATTCATAACGGCTACTTTGATTAGTTGCAGTGTGTTAGAACTCGATGTTGCGTACAATGCAAGATATTACATTATTGAATGAGAAGCGTATCATGGAAGCTCGGGGTGTTACATTCTCCCCTCCTTCAATAAATTGCGTCCTCGCAATTTGAAAATTTTCATTGAAAATAAAAGGTTGAAAAGAGAAAATACCTTTGAGGAAAACCCACATCGGAAATAAGATTAATAAAATTTAGCCTTAATAAGAGGGAAAGGGAAATGAAAAAGTCACTACCCAATTATGATCTCGATTAGGAGAACATTGGTGGAAATTAGAGACATATAATTGGAGGAAAAACGTAAATATTTGTAGGGAGTGATTGAGGTCATCAATCACAATCAACTGTCAAATTGAGGGCCTCAAAGCCTTCAATCTATGTTGATTTAAAATATCATCAGTTCAACAAGATATAAGGTATTAGGATAACACTTTTTTTTGTTTTAATATCCCTTTACTAAAGTTTAAGAATTAATTTATTCTTTGAATAAGAGATAGGTATATATATATTTATGCTTGACAATTAGAGTTTCAACCTTCAACTCATCTTTCACTCAAAAAGATAATAGAACTCAAAAATATTATACTTATCCTAATTGTATAAGGTTCCAAATGTTAACACATACCATTTAGATTAGTAAAATTATTTTGTAATAACTGGGGACTTCCTGTAGGCTAGTGGTAGGAAATAAAGGCCTGTCGCACTATGATTGTGGGTTCGATTCCTGCAGCTTTGTCCGATGCGACGGGTTATGCCCCACCCTGCAGGTTTTCCTTTTCCTAAAACTATAGTATCATAATATTCCAAAAATAATCTTCATAAATGCTTTAACCTTAAACAATACTATCCATGGTTCAACTTAATCCATTCCAACCTTAATAGTTATCCAAAATACCTCCGTCCAGACTTTCTCTAAAAGGTCTCTAAATTCCAAAATCAATTGTAACTTCAGATTCCCCAAACAAAGTAAAGTTTCTCTTATTGTCACATACTAAAAATATAATTACCTTAATCATATTAAAACCTTACTGAAATCAACAAGTACTGCAGTACAATCCTTATATATCACATTATTCTAATAACCAGAATATAATCCATGAGTCCAAAAGCACCAATACATTAATTATTCCTCTTCAACTGTAGTCACAACATAAGATTGGCCTTGATCCCTTGGACTTTTCTGAGGTAAGTTTCCCTGACGCTTAGTACATTCATTTTCATAATGACCCATTTCTCTACAATTGTAGCATTCAACTTTGATAGCCTCTTTCTTTCCCTTGCAATCACGAGCCTGGTGACCCTTTTCTCCACATTTATAACAAACTCCCATTCCTTTTAGGCAAGTACCAGGGTGATTCTTTCCACAATTATCACATAATGGAAAATCCTTCTTTCCCTTTTTCCCTTTATCTGTCTCTTGTTCCACTGTTCTCTTCTTCTCTTGCTTTACTTTGTTGTCATAATACTTAGAGAATTCCTTTTCTTTCTTGATAGCACATGAGACAATATCTTCGTATGTTGAGAAAGATTGTGATACTAAAGCTCGACGGAGAAATGGTTTTAACCCATCAAAGAAACGATCAGTCTTACTTCTTGGGTTACGTATGTAATCTGCAGCATACCTCGCTAACCTTGTAAAGTTAGCCTCATACTTTGCGATATTCTCATCCTCCTTCTGCCTCAGACTCAGAAATTGCCTTTCCATATCCGCTCTATGCTCTCGAGGAAAGTATTTTTCTAAGAACAGCTCTTTGAACTCCTGCCATTCCATGTTTGTTAATTCATCATCTTCCTTTGTGTTTTGGATTAGTGACCACCATTGATCGGTATCTCCAGTGAGGCGGTAAACTGCCATGACAACTTTCTCCCTTTCACTACCCCCCCAAGGCATGGAATATTTTCTCTAAGGAATTTATCCATTGCTCAGCTACTATAGGATTTGTACTCCCATTAAAGGTTGGCGGTTGTTGCCTCATGAAACGGTCTAGCATTGATCCTCCACGTTGCAGATCAGGGTGCTCCATACGAGTAAGGTTATTATTCATAACCTGTGTGAGTTGTCCCAGTATGGTGAGAAGCTGATCAGCACCAGTTGTATCACTAGCTCCACCATAATTATCTTGAGCAGGAGGGCAATCCCTACACAGAGTGCGTGCATTGATACGGTTTCCATTCCTTCCACTAGGCGCCATTTCTAAACAATGGCATAAACTATATTAGTTTATAAATCAAAATACATAATTCCATACTTGTAAGATACTTAACATAAATTGAACTATTTATGGATATAATCCATAAAAATGTTTTCTTTGAGGAAGTATATACTCATAACCCTTCATAGTGGTTTATAAAGAAAATGAGAATTATCCAAAGCATATCCCCCGGGAGTGTCGTAACCAAGAGTGCAGCAAGGCCCGTTGTCGTGCACCAGTTCCCGTTCGAGTCTAGCTCAAAGCGGTGTTTTCAGGTTTTACCCCTAGGTACATCTGTGCCAGAGCCGCCTCTACCTGCTCGTATCCAGACAGGGATGTATTGCTCTGAAAACTCACAAAATCTCTACAATAACAAAAATCTAGGAAGTTCTTCTTTACTAATCCTCAAAGTCTATCTTAGGTCTACGTTCTCTAATCAGAGTTTATCTAAATCTAGCTTCCAAGGATAGTACTAAACTGCCTCTGATACCAACTGTAACGCCCCGACCCCAGCTACCCAGAGTCGGTGCATTACTTCGTAACATTGGCATGATCACAAAAGATCAAGTCTCGAAAGACCGATTAGTTTAGTAGCCTTGGAAACACTAGATACATTAATAAGTCTTACATTACATCATAAAGTGAAAAACTAATAACAAAGTCTTCATAGTCCACACTCATATCCTCTTCTGACTATCCCTGCAGGTCATAATAAAATACTTCTTCACATCCTGGAAAATATTAAAACATCGAAAGGGGTGAGCTCAGATGCTCAGTAAGGATAACAATATTGCGGAAGATTTCATAAATAATCATTAACATTTAAGGCAATGTATAACTAAAACAAAAGCCTTTTAAACTTGAACATTAGCATAATATGGAAAAAATAAAATTCAATAATGCCATTTACTTACTCACATGGATATTCTACTAATCGAATAATCCTATGCAACATCAATAACCACTTTCATAAGGATGGAATGCATAATGCCAGACATTCTGAAACATTTTGTCAAGGCCTCGGCCAAGACGTCTAAAATGATTAAGGCCTCGGCCAAAACCATAAATCAAATTGGGAAAGGGCCTCGGCCAATTCCACATCTAGTTGTCTCATGAGACCTACCGATGCATCGAGGAGCTATAGCGGGCTCCACCCGTCACTTATTAAGTCCAATGCATTCCTCATATGAATAGTTTTAAACATATCATAAACCATAACATAATCGTATCACATAAAACATGGATAAAGGAAACATAAAATTTTCACATTTCAATCACAATATATCAATACAACACATTGATATAATAAAAATGCTTTCAAAACCATTTTCAATACCAAAATAAAAGAAAGTTAAAACATTGTATTTATTTTTCATTAAAAAAAGTGATGGCTTGTAGAGGAAGCCGAAACTCAAATAATGGTCACGGCGGCGGAGAAGTCGTTGTCGCCGCATATGTACGGAAAGAAGAACATTCCCTTTTTGTCGTTTAGTAAAATGCTTCGTATAAAAAAGATTCCTTTTGAATAAACATAAAAGTCAAATGGGTTTATACACCGTATAAAAGAAAGTTGTGTATAAAACAAAATATGCCTCAATGAAAGGAGATTGAGACGAAGTCCTTAAAAAGATCATTTTTAAAATAAAATAGATCTATTATGTGTATTCACTATAGGTACACATAAAGAAAGTAAAAATATAAAATAAGACATAATAATATCATGACATAATTTGAAAGTAGGAGATTAACCCAAAGAATGGAAATTGGGTTAAGAAGTTCTCTTACCTTGCGTCCTGTCCTGACTCGACCGTTCTTTAACCTCCTGAATAATAAACCAGAGTTAATTTATATTTACCTAAGAACCTTTTTCATGTTCATTATTCATTTTATATCCCTTATTACCATGTTATGAACATTATTTAATTATTTAAGTTAATAACGGTCGTTTTGTCGATCTTTGGTACTTGAGTCAACAATAAACTTCTTATAATTACAAGTTGTTTATGTGGTAGAATATCCATTATCTCCAGAATTATATTCATGATTTAGATGTCATATATATCATATATATCCAGTATATACATTCATTTATAACATTACGTAACATTTAGAGGTACGAAATGAAATGCACCGTTCATGGAGACAGTAAGCCGTACGTACGCATGAACGCTACTTTCATTTCTATTTCATATTTAATGGAATGAAATCATAATTATATAAATGTATAACATAATTCCAGTATAATATAGTTTATAATACCATTTACTCCATCCTTCATACATCCCACATATGGCATTAACGATTCAAATCACTTTGAGGGGGCGGTAGTCCGCACTTCCTAAAATGAAATTATCGCGTTTGCCCATAATGGAAATCATAAAGTATGCCATAAATGAGAAATACAGAAGCATAAGTAAAACATAAAAATATTATATATCATATATAAAAATAGTTACATCTTAATGGCCACCTTTGAAGGTGTTATATGAGTGTTGAACAATCATCGTTTTGTGAGGCAGAAATTCGCCATCCATAGAAACCGTATGTTCTTTAACCATTAGATGTAGGTGTGTGTAAGTGTAGCTCGAATCCTTATTATAAAAACATCCTAGTATATTTAGGATACTGGTTTTTTTACAAAATAAATTAATAAAAAGAGTTTAGGGGGTTGGAGAAGAAAAATAAAACAAAACAACATTAGAGAAGACATTACCTCAAAATCGGGTATCTCTTTTTGATTTGAGCCAAAGGCTTCCTTGAGAATAGTTCTGCCCAAAGTGAGGATTCTAGGAGTAAGAGGGGGAATTTGGGAGAGTATTTGGGCAGAGGTTGGCCGATCCAAATGGCTTGAAAGTGTAAATGAGGTGGGAGAGGTGGGGGCCTTTTATAAGTGGAGAGGAGGGGCTCTTTTGGAAAGATTGAAATGTTACATTATTATACAATGCTTTTCGGATTCTAAAGGTCCCACACTTATATAATTCGTGGCTAAGGTGATAAGGGTTCTAAATCTCCTCATCCAATAGGCTTTGGACAAGTTTAAGCCTTGGATTTTGCATTATCTTCTCATTTTATTTAAATCGTTAAATAATGAGGTCATCACTGCATCATCATGATGTCATAAATAATTTAATTTATTTAATGTCTAAAAATTATAAAAAAAATACTATGATGTAGTAAATCTTTTTAGATTTCTAATGAATATTTATAATCAAAATTTGGACTTATGTAACCCCACTTAAAAACTGTTTTAGTAAAACAACTCATGTTTGTGTCAATTTAATTTTAACATTAAATAAATATATATTAATGTAATTTTCCAACTAAAGTGGCTCCATGGGGTCCCAAAGTTGACCCATGGGTTGTCTTGGTCGGCCATGACTCATCCAATAGGAGTAGGACAAGTGTCAATCTTATATAATATTATTAAAACATTGTTTTTACCTTAAACTACACTAATTACCTCTAATCGCGATTAAAAACTTAAAAGTTACTATTCACCAAAAAATTATTTTAATCTCATTGAAACACATTTTACTTCTTAATGACAACCATGTATGTTGGATTTTTGAAAATAAAATCACAGAAGTGGTAATATTTCATTTAAACGAAAAATCAGTTATTTAACCACCACTTAGTGGTTTCACTATTCATCAAAAATTGAAGTTTTTCAGAACAAAGCCAAAATTTCACCCTAAGCTATAATTGATATTCCGAATTAAAAAATGATGTCTATTTTAAAAAATTACAAACATATAATTTGCATTAATTAATTTTATAATTAATTCCCGCTGTTACAACAAATACGTGTTTTTAAGAAAGAATTTATATCAAAAGATTGGAAATTGTTTATGTCCAATTTCAATGTTAAATTAATTCTAATGACCACCATTGGATAAAATGGTAAAAATATATTCTAATTATACTTTAAAACCACTCAATATTATAACTTATCACTATAAATTATTTTGATTAAAAAAGTTGTTTTAAGTATTTTTCACTATTCATAAAAATTTTGAAGTTCTCAGAAAATTACAAAAAATTCAACATAGGCTAATTTAAATATTAGGAATACAAAAATGAAGTCCATTTTGAAATATAAAATTTCTATAAATTTAAAAAGTGGTTATTACTATTCATAACGGCTACTTTGATTAGTTGCAGTGTGTTAGAACTCGATGTTGCATACAATGCAAGATATTACATTATTGAATGAGAAGCGTATCATGGAAGCTCGGGGTGTTACATAGAATTACGGGAGGAATGTTGGGAGGATATTTGGGTAGGGTGTGTCCGATACAAATGGATTTGGAGGTGTGAAATGAAGAAAAGGGGAAGTACCCTTTTATTAGAGAGGTGAGGGTCACTTTAGGAAAAGCTTGAAAAATTATTTTATAATGAAACCATTTTAGGTTTCTAATGGCACAAAAAGTATTTATTTAGAGTATAAAGTGGTTATGGGTCTAAAAAATCTCAACCAATAGGTTTTAGATAGGTTTAGGTCCCCATTTTAACCTTATATTTTAGATTTAACTCTTAGTTAAATAGTTTGACATTTACCATGTCTCTTTGTATTTTTATATTATATGGTTAATAAACTAACTATAATAAGCCAAGATAACCCCAAGTGGTTAATTATTCATATAATAACCCTTATATATGTGCTTTTTCCGAACCTTAGATTTTTATAAATATTATATCAATTAATAATATAGTATTTGTTTTAAAAATCAATTATATCAATTTTCACACTATTTAGTATTGGGTTTTTTTGAAAATCATAACAACATGATTAATTCGAAAAAAAATTATTTAATCAACCCTAACATGTCATATTAACTTAAAAAATTAGTGGAATTCATCAAAATTATAAAATTACATTTATTTGGATATTTATAATATCAATTATTTTAAACTTTCATTAATAAGGTAATTACTGCATCATCATTGTGTCATAAATAAATTAAATTATTAAATGTCTAAAAATTATAAATAAAATTCCATTATGTATGAATTTTGTTTATATTTCTAATGAATATTTATAGTCGAATTTATCTTATGTATAACCCTATGCTAAAAATGGTCTAGTTATTAAACATTGAATTTAACTATTTTAACTATTGTTTAAATAAAATAATAATAAATGTCATAATCTAATCCAAGTGGACGAAAGAGGATCATATTTTATTCCTAAGGTTGTTTTTGGTCGAATTATACTTATCCAAAAGAATTAAGACACATATTAGGGTAATTATGATATCATTTTAACCCTTAATTACCCTATTTACTTTTAACCATGGTAAATAAAATTCAAAGGGTACTATTCACCAAAAATTATTTTAATCTTACTGAACCACATTATTTACTAATATTAATCATTTATCTTGGAGTTTTGAAATTAAACACACATAAGTGGTAAAATTAAGTTTTATGCAAAATTTTAAATGCTTCTAGGAGGTGGGTAAAATACGGTAAAACGTTTAATAAAATTTCTATATATATAAACATATTATAAAATGAATTCAATGAATTAAATTTAATTTATATAGGTATTATATATCTATTTTTACCTAAAATAAATTTAAATAAAATAAATAATTATTTAAATAAAAAGTTGGTTTTAACCAATAACGTACTGTTTTCACTATTCATAAAAAATTGATTGTTTTCAGAAAAATACCAAAAATTCACCCTCAGCTAATTTCAATATTCCAAATTCAAAAATGAAGTCCATTTTGAAAAATAAAATTAATAAAATTTTAAAAAGTGGGTATTACTATTCTTAACGGTTAGTTTTATTGGTCGTAGTGTGTTAGAATCTTGAAGTTGCGTATAATGCAAGATATTGCATTATTCAAAGGGAAATGTACCATGGAAAGTTGGGGTGTTACATTCTTCCCACCATCAAATAATTTCATCCTTCAAATTTCTATAATACTACCACATAAAAATATTTGGGTGGTTCTTCATTATAAGTTTCTCTAGTTCCCACGTTGCCTCTTCTATCTTATGGTTTCTCCATATAACTTTTACCAGATGAGTCATCCGGTTTCTCGGAACTTGTTATATTTTATCAATAATTTTGACAGGCTCTTCAAAATAAGACAGATCAGGTTCTAGTTCAATTTCCTCATAAGTGAGTATATGCATTTGGTCAAGCATGTATTTTCTCAACAGTGATACATATAACCCATCTTGAACTTTCTAGAGACTTGGAGGCATTTCCAAATGATAAGCTACAACTCCAATTCCTTCTAGAATTTCTAAAGGTTCCATGTACCTTGGACTCAGTTTACCCTTCTTACCGAAATGTATAACACCCTTCCATGGAGATACCTTTAAGAATACATGATCTCCTACCTAAAATTCCAAATCCTTACTTTGGTTATTGGTATAGCTCTTTTTCCTACTTTGATCTACTTTGATGTGGGTTTGGATAACCTTTACCTTTTCCATCATTTCCTCATCAAGTTCTAGGCCTACAAGTTTTCTTTCACCAATATCATCCCAACAAGTTCATGTGTGACAAATCTTTCCATATAACTCTTCATATGGTGCCATCTGAATACTTTAATGTAAGCTATTGTTATAGGAAAATTATACCAGAGGTAAATATTGATCCCACAAACCTTGAAAGTCAAGTGTGAAATATCTCAACATGTCTTCTAAGGTTTGAATAGTCTATTCTGATTGTCCCTCAGTTGGAGGGTGGTAGGCAGTGCTCAAACAAAGTTTAGGAGCCAGGGCTATCTGAATACTTTTCTAGAATCCTGATGTAAAATGGGGATCACAATAAAAAACAATCGATAGGGGTACACCATGGTGTCTTAAAACATCATTAATATATAGTATTTCTAGATGTTCAAGTGTTAAATCTTATCTTATATAAAGAAAATGTGTTAATTTGGTAAGATGGTCAACAATGACCCCTATTACATCATTCCTTCAAGTAGTATTTGGTATCCCCATTACAAATTACATTATAATATTATCCCATTTAGACTCAAGTATGGGAATAGGTTGCATGACTCCTCCAGGATGTTTCCTTCCAGCTTTCACTTGTTGACAACCCATAAATCCTGACAAAAAATCAGCAATCTCTTTCTTCAGGTTGTCCCACCGAAAATGTTTTTTAAAATCTTTATAAATCTTTGTGCTCCCAGGGTGTATAGAGAAATTGAAGACATGAGCATCGTCAAATAATTCCCTTTTTAGATCAGGTATGTTAGGAACATAAAGTCTCTTCCCAAATTTCAAAATTCCATCTTCATATATGATGTCACTCAATCTCCCATCATTCATAACATTAATTTTCTTTTGAAATTCTGAATAATCATAATGAGAACTTTTTATCCTTTCTATTAAATATGATTTGGTAACCATTTGAAAAATTATTTATGTTTCACCTTCCATGGTTATTCCCATATCTATTCTTACTAGATCCATGAAAATAATATCCTTTTAAACTCGCATCATATTCAAAACTCCATGATCCTTTCTGCTCAAAGAATTTTCCACCTTCGTTTCCTTCCCCAGATGGTAGTGTATAGTGAAATCATAATCCTTGAGTAGTTCAAGCCATCGCCTTTGCCTAATGTTGAGTTATTTTTGTGAGAAAATATACTTCAAACTCTTTTAATCAGTATAAATATCACATTTTTCAACCTAGAGATAGTGTCTCTATATTTTCAGAGTAGTTATTACAGTTTCTAACTCAAGATCATGTGTAGGATAGTTTTTCTCATGAGTTTTTAGCTATCATGATTCATAGGCAATAACTCTAGCATTCTTCATAAGGACACAACCAAGTACTTTCTTTGAAACATCACTATAAATAACAAACCCATCGTTCTCTGATGGCAGAGTCATGATACGAGCATTGAATAATATTCTCTTCAGTTCTTTAAAAAAGTATTCACACTCTTTTTTCCAAACAAATTTAACCCTTTTATGTGTGATCTTGGTTAATGGGTTAGAAAACCAGGAAAAATTATGGATGAAACGTTTATAATAACCTTCTAAACCAATAAAACTACGTACCTTAGTTATACTCATTGGTGATATCCATTCTTGGATTGCATTGGTCTTTGATGGATTAACATAGATTCCATCCTTAGAGACAATATGGACAAGAAAATAATTCTCCTGAAGGCAGAATTCACACTTGATAAACATCCAATATAATTCATTTTTTCTAAGAGTCTTTAGAATAATGCGCAAGTGATTTTCATGATCTTTATATATTTTGGAGTATACCAAGATATCATCAATAAATACCACTTAAAATTCATCAAAATATTCCTTGAAAACTCTATTCACTAGATCCATGAAGATAGAGGGTTCATTAGTCAATCCAAAAGGCATTACTGTAAACTCGTAATGCCCATACCTGGTTCAAAATGTTGTTTTTGGAATGTCTTTCTTATTCAAACACAACTAATGATATCCATATCGAAGGTCAATCTTTGAAAAATATTTATCTCCATAAATTTGGTCGAATAAATCATCAATGCAAGGTAGGGGATACTTGTTCTTTATTTTTATTGCATTGATCTCCATATAGTCAATGCACAACCTCATAGATCTGTCTTTCCTCTTAACAAAAAGGATTGGGGCTCCCCATGGAGAAACATCAGGGAGAAAAAAAATCCTTTTTTACTCAATTCCTCTATTTGTTTCTTTAGTTACACTAATTAAGCAGTGTCCATTCTATAAGGGGTCTTCGATATGGGCCTTGAACCAAGAAATAAATGAATGGAAAACTCAATTTCTTGTTCCGGAGGATGTATAGGTAAATCCTTTTGAAACACATCAACATATTCTTTCACAATAGGTTTGTCCTCTATTTGAACATTCTTTTCCTCACCTATAGTTATTTCATTCTCTTACTCCCCAATAATTGAATTTAGTAGAGCTATTGGGGGTAGATCTAGATAAGAATCAGGTGGTGGTGTTTCTGATCTAAAGATAAGGTACTCCTTATCATCATTCAAAATTGTAACCTACTTATTCTTATAATAAATTTTCACATCATGGTTCGAAAGCCAATCCATTATGATGATTATATCAAAATAAATCATGGGTATGATGATGAGATCAGCTGATAAAGAACATTTATATACCTTAATGGGAGCTGATTCACAAAACATTGTTGCGATGATACTTTCCTTATGTGATTTGACTGACAACTCCCTTGTTATGTAAAATTAAAAATATCTAATTTTCTTAGCAAACAGAAAAGATATGAAAAAATTAGATGATCCATAATCAAATAAATCATTTGTTAAACTTGAGGTAACCATTAAATTACCTGCCACCACATCTTTCGGAGCTTCAGCCTCAGTAGTAGTGATCACATAAGCTTGGCCATGTTTCCTTGTCCTTTTCTGAGGCAAGTTCCCTTGGTGATTATAATATTCATTTTCATAATGCCTCTTTTCTCTACAATTTTATCATTCAATGTTGACAACCTATTTCTTCCTCTTGAAATCACGTGTTTGGTGGCATTTTTCACCACTCTTATTATATACTCCCATTCCCTTCAGGAAAATACCGGGGTGTTTCTTCCAACATTTACCACAGGATGGATATCAACCATTCCTTTCATCCCCTTATTTCCATTTCCAGAGTGTTCAACAGATCTATTTTTCTCTTTCTTTGCTTTAAAGTCAAAATTCTTAGATAATTACTTTTCTATCTTGGTAGCGCATGAGACAATATCTTCATATGATGAGACAGATTGTGAGACTAATGATCGACATAGAAATTGTTTTAACCCATCATAGAATCGATAATTATTACTCCTTGGGTTACGTATATAATATGTTGCATGCCTTGCTAACCTTGTAATGTTAGCCTCATTATTTGTGACATTCTCATCCTCCTTTTGATTCAGACTCAAAAATTGTCTTTCCATATCCGCTCGATGGTCATGAGGAAAGTATTTTTCTATGAAAATCTCTTTAAACTACCTCAATTCCATGTTTGAAACTTCTTCATCTTTCTTTGTGTTTTGAATCAATGACCACCATTGATCTTCATCTCCTGTGAGGCAATAAACTACCATGATGACTTTTTCCCTTTTTCTACATCCCAATGCATGAAATATTTTCACCAAGGAACTTATCCATTGCTCAGCTACTAACGGATTTGTACTCCCATTGAATGTTGGTGGTTATTACCTCATGAATCAGTCTAACATTTGTCCTCCATTTTGTGGATCAGGGTGCTACATACAGGTAAGGTTATTATTCATAACCTGAGTGAGTTGTCCCAGTATGGTAATAAGATGATCAACAACAGTTACATCACTAGATCCACTATAATTATCTTGAGTATGAGGGAAAACCCTACATGGATTACGTACGTTGATATGGTTTCCATTCCTTCCACTAGGATCCATTTCTAAAAAATGGAATATAATAGATTAGTTTATGAATCACAATACATAATTCCAAACATGTAACATAGTTAACATAAATTGAACAGTTTATGGATATAATCCATATTAAATTTTTTTTTAAGAAAGTATATAATCATAAATGCTTCATAACGGTTTGTAAATAAAATGAGAATTAACCTAATCATATCCCCCGAGAGTGTCCTAACCAAGAGTGTAGCAAGACCCATTGTTGTGAACAAGTTCCCATTCGCGTCTAGCTCAAAGTGGTGTTTTCGGGTTTTACCCCTTGGTACATCTATGACAGAGCCACCTCAACCAGCTCGTATCAGGATAAGGATGTATTGATGTAAAACTCACAAAATCTCTATAGAATCAAAATTCTAGGAATTTCTTCTATACTAATCCTGAAAGTCTATCATAGGGTAGTGTTCTCTAATCAGAGTTTTTCTAAATCTAGTTTCCATGGTTTTTAGTAAACTTCCTCTGATATTAACTATAATTCCGCGACCCTAATTACCCATAGTTGGTGCATTATTTAATAACATTGGCATTATACAAGGAATCATGTCCCGATAGACCGATCAGTTTAGAAGCCTTGGATGTACTAGACACATTCATAAGTTTTACATTACATCATGAAATAAAAACATAAACAATATTTTATCCCTATTGACCACAACTATATCCTTATCCTATCCTTGCAGGTCAACCATAAAATATTTTTTCACATCCTGAGAAGGATAAAACATAGAAATGGGTGAGCTCAGATGATTTGTAAGGATAACAAAATAGTGGAAACCTTCATAAATAAGCATAAAAAATTAAAGAAATTTATAAGACTAAAAAAATCCATTTAGACATAAACTTCAGCCTAATATGGAAAAGTTAAAATCCAATAATTCCATTTTCTTATTCACATGGATATTCTACTAGTCCAATAGTCCCTTGAAATATCAATATCCACTTTCATAATGATGAATTCATAATGCCAGACTTCATAACCACATAGTCAAGGCCTTGTGCCAAGACTAAAAATTATATTTTGTCAAAGACTTATGCCAAGGCACTAGTTTGTATCATGATTCCTACCGATGCATCGAGGAGCTATAGCGGGCTCCACCCGTCATTTACTAAGTCCAATGCATTCCTCATATGAAAAGGTCTAAACAAAACATAAATATTCGTATTAAAACTAGAATAGGAAATGTCAATACTTTATTTATAAACCATGAATGGTATAAAAATAACACATCCAAATTCAAACATATTACTAAACCTTCAATACAATATGGAAGATTTTTGTCATAATAAATCATCTTCAAACAAGCTTAAAATCCATCAAAAGGATGTTGACATAGATGAAATCAATTTTTTATAGAGAAATACCTCTTTATATTTTGAAACCATTTAAAAGTCATATAATTATAAAAGAAAACATTTATTTTAAAAATATTCTTATAATATTGTAAGGGAATCTTAGACAATGTAATAACAACAGAAAATAGCTGCACTCACCATATATGTTAAAAAAACATTCTTACCTTAATTTTGTCGAAATGGCCATAAAGTACCTTGTTTGGAAAACAACAGAAAGATTCCTTTCTAAACATATAAGTTCAAATAAGGGTATAAATTATTTTAACCCGTTGTCTAGTAAATATTAAAAATGTTTTGAAATACATTTTTAAGAAAACATGGATGTGGATGATAAAGAGGTCTTAGTAGATACTTAGGTAAAAATAACCTCGGATTATGAAGACATTGTGAAATTAACCCTTACCTTGTACTTTTCCTTGGTCGAGGGTATGATAACCTCTTGTATAATAGTTAAATATTTGTTATTAAATTATAAAAAAACTATATACATAAATATGATATCATATATTATTGTTTAATATCGCTTTGTTAGTAATATTTTAGTAATATCATTGTTTCAGGTGTTAACTGACCCATTTTACATTATTTTCTCAGTTACGTAAGCCATGTTTGTTATGGATAGGATGTATTTTCTTCATATCCATAATTATATTAAGTTCTTAAAACATTATTTTTAATCATAAAATTAAAATTTTTCTTGAATGATTATGATGGAGAACGAATTTCATCGCGTTCGTGGAGACGGTAATCCGTACGTACGCACGAGCGACAATATCATTATATTAATGGTCAAATAAAATGTAATTGGATGGTATATCATATATTAATAATTAATATCATGTTATATTTTTTATTTACATCATTTATAATCATTATTATACCCATCCAAATAATGAAGTGTTCGAATAACTGACTACACCACGACATGGAGACGGTAAGCCATACGTACACACGTATGGTGACTTTGTCATTCATATGATGGATAGAATAATGAATATGTTCGTAACATTTTTATAACAAAATCACAGTATATATGAAATACTAGATTTATTATTATATAATGGAAACAACAAAGAAAGAGGAAGTGTAAGAAGAAAACAACTTGAAAGAAGTGATGAAATATTTACCCAATCATCGGGTTCTTCCTTTTGATTTGATCAATAGAGCTCCTTAGGTTGGCTTTCTGACCAAAGAAAGGCATATATGAATAATGTAGGAATGTTGTGAGGATATTTGGACAGGGTTTGGCCGATCCAAATGGCTTTGGAGGTGTAAAATTATGAAATGGGGAAGTACCCTTTTATAAGAGAGATGAGGGTCACTTTAGGAAAAGCTTGAAATATTATTTTATAATAAAATCCTTTCTGGTTTCTAATGGCTCAAAAATGATTTATTTATATAATAAGGTGGGTATGGGTCTAAAAAATTTCAACCAATAGGTTTTAGACAGGTTTATGGAACCATATTAACCTTATCTTTTAGATTTAACTCTTAGTTAAATAGTTTGACATTTACCATGTCTCTTTGTATTTTTATATTATATGGTTAATAAACATACTATAACAAGCTAAGAGAACCACAAGTGATTAATTATTAATATATATAACCTTATATATGTCTTTTGGAGGATCCTTATATTTTTAGGAATATTATATCAATTAATAATATGCTTTTTTTAAAACTCAATTATGTCAATTTTGACACTATTTTGTAGTTGGTTTTTCTGAAAATCATAAGAACATGATTACTTCGAAAAAAATTATTTAATAAACCCTAACATGTAATATTAAATTAAAAAATTAGTTTAATTCATCAAAACTCTCAAATTACATTTATTTGGATATTTATAAAATCAATTATTTTAATCATTCATTAATAAGGTAATTACTGCATCATCATTGTGTCATAAATAAATTAAATTATTTAATGTCTAAAAATTATAAATAAAATACCCTTATGTAGGAAATATTTTTATATTTTTAATGAATATTTATAGTCCAATTTATCTTATGTATAACCCTATATTAAAAATGGTTTAGTTATTAAACTTTGAATTTAACTCTTTTAACTATTCTTTAAATAAAATAATAATAAATGTCCTAATCTGATCCAAGTGGACCATAGAGGATCATATTTTATTCCTAAGATTTGTTGGTCAAATTATACTTATGCAAGAGAATTGGGACATGTGTTAGGGTAATTATGATATCATTTGTACCCTAAATTACCCTATTTACTTTTAACTGTGGTAAATAAAAGTCAAAAGTTAATATTCACAAAAAAATTATTTTATTCTTTTTGAATCACATTTTACATACAAATATTAATCGTGTCTCTCAGATTTTTTAAATTCAACTCATAGAAGAGGTAAAATTATATTTTATGCAAATTTTCAAATGCTTCTAGGAGGTGGGTAAAAGACGACAAAAAGTTTAATAAAATTTTTATATATCTAAACTTATTATAAAATGACTCCAATGAATTACATTGAACTTATATAGGTATTATGTACCTATTTTGCCATAAAATAAATAATTATTTAAATAAAATATCGGTTTTAACCAATAACGCAGTGTTTTTCACTATTCATAAAAAATTGAATGTTTTCTGAAAAATATCAAAAATTCACTCTAAGATAATTTTGATATTCCGAATTCAAAAATGAAGTCCATTTTGAAAAATAAAATTTATAAAATTTTAAAAAATGGGTACTACTATTCATAACGGGTTGTTTGATTGGTCAAGGTGTGTTGGGTTCTTGAAGTTGCGTACAATGTAAGAAATTGCATCATTCAAAGGGAAACGTACTGTGGAAGCTTGGGGTGTTACAAATACTTTATTTTTTTTATAATAATTAGTAACCATAGTAAATATTTGTCTCCTTGGTAAGAAAAAATCTAGTAATTATGATTAAAAATATTTTCATAAGTATTTAAAAATATATATAACATATAAATTAGATATATTGGATGAGTATGGTTTTAATATCCCAATAATATACTCTAAAATATATAATTTTTGTTAAATTTTTCATTGATAAAGATATTTATATTACTTTAAGTGATGGAAAAGTATAAAATGTTACTCTATTGTTTTGAATATATATTTTATGTTCACATAATTATAAGAATATTTTATGATTTAATTTAAAATTTTATTTTGGAAAAATATATTTAATTTTTTGATGGTAATTTATTTTAAATTTATAGAAAAGAAATAATTAGCTTAAATTTTTACACAATTTTGACACAATGTTTGTGTATGCAATAAACAAATCAAATCAAATGAATATGAAAACATAAAAAGTGATATATTTTTTGAACTCCTAAGGATTCACATGACTTTTATTTTCAATAACAATATATATTTAATAGTGAGTTATTTTATATTCATATTACATACCTATCTTGATGTCTTCAAAGTGAAAATATGTGAATAGCTGTAAAATTATTTTAATGATATTTTGTATTACATAATATATTTATAAATGATTTAAAAATAATAAAAATATTTAAATAGGATAATAGAGATGGTATATTTTCCAAAATTACATCCCTTGATGATTTTTTATCTATTTTTTTACCTTATTTGTAAATTTTTAACCCTTTAGTAGTTAAAATGTTGTTACTAAGTATATGGTTAAAATTGGTTAACGAATGTGTTTAAACAAAATACAATGTTTAAAATGATACATAAATGCATTAAAATTTTACTGAATTAATGGATTTAAATTTTAAAATATATTATCTTTTAAATTTTGGCCATATGGAGCCACTTAAAAATGATAAATAATTTGGTATATTTAATTCTTTTTTTATAATTCCAACTGTGTTCTTTCCTTCACTATAAAATAACACCACATCTGCACTATTTTTAAAAACACCATAATCCACTTATATCACCAAAAAAAATAAAATAAACATATTCTAAACAGCCTTATACATGTTCTAGAGGTTATTATCTACTCAAATGACTATCCCTAGGGCGCTTGGGAAGTGATCCAAATCCCATTTCTCAAAGAGGAGGTAATCATCTTAACATATCCATTTCATTTTACTCTTTCCATTACCTCATTCTAAAATGTACTAATAATTACAATATAATAATATTTTTAACTCCAATATACCGATATTTTCATATTTGTATTTTTAATCTTTACCCATATCCTTTCCATAAAATGGGAAATGAAAATATCACTCGTCTGTATGTCTGGACTACTACATATATGTAGAAATACGATTCATTTTCCATCACCATATTTCAGGGATGGTTAATATGAATAATTTAATGTGTATACTACGAAACTTTTAACAAAATTAATCTTCTTATAATTATTTTATCTTTCCTATTACATTAAATTTATATTAATTGGAAAATGACAATTTTTACCATGCGTTGGTGTGGGCTACCACCTCTATGATTCAGTGTGATTCTTTTGTCATTTTAAGTTTAAATGGTTGGTAATAAGAGTATATTTAATGAATATATATTATATATATGATATAATAAAAATTATATAAATTTTAATCATCATTTAAATCTATTTCATTCTATTTTATTAAAAAGTAAAAGCATCACTTGTGTCTGTATATGGATTACCCTCTCCATGAAGTGATGTAATTCATTTTTCCCAAAAAAAATTTATGAATGGTTAATAATTTTATATAATTAATGAAAATAAAACTTATTTAATTATTAATATTATATATATGATGGAACCATAACCAATATTCAATTACTAGAACCTTCGAGGGAAGTATGCATGGAAAACTTAATAGTTTTCACCCCGAATGCCCATTTTAATGAATAATTGGTAATAAAAGGATAATGATAAATGATAAATGAATGATATATATTATAGTATGTATTAATAAGGTTTTATAATAGATTTATAATAAATATATATATATATTATACAAGAGTTTTTAACCTATAAAAAGTATGAAGAGACCTAGGGTAAGGGTATTTATCATCTCAGTTTTATTTCTTTGAGACACATGAAATATTCACCAATGTTTCTTTTTTGTGGTGTATATAATTACCATAAATTTATTTTATGATTATTCAAATGAAAATTTCCATGATTTAAAAACTTATATAGTGTTATCTCTTTAATTTGGATTTAATTCAGAGATTACTAAAGTAGAAATAAATGTATCTCTTAATTTCATTTTAATCGGGATTATTTATGATTGAATTTAATTTGATGGAAATTATATTATACGTATTTTATGAAACCATTTAATTTTATTATCCTATACTTATTCATGTAAATTTAATGTAATATTTCCATTTTCATATATTTTGAACTTAAAAGGGATGAAAAAATGTTTTAACAAAAAATAGGTTTTATTTTCTATTTGGGAGGGAATATTTTTATTCAATGTCCATATTTAAATTAAATTATTTTCAAGTATCATTTTTCTATTATATAATGATTTAATAAATTTATTTTTACCAACGTTTAATATTTTATAATTTTTTTTTAAATAATCTTATATCCATTTTCCAAACAAGGTACTTTTCACCCAAGGTATCAATAAAATATTTTCTTTAACACACACCACACAAATGTATTTTCCTACCATCACAACTACACTATGTTCTGAAGGTCACTATACAATATTCTGGAGTTATTTTTTAATGAAATATTTTCCTCAACATTTTTTTTCATTTTTTTATTTTAAATATGTGATTTCCAAATGAAAATGAGTTTTTCCAAAAAATATATTCCATTGATCTTTTAAATGATTTTTTATATATGATAACACCCCTTGATGTTACTTATATTTCATTGGGGATATGATTAAATGATGAAATATAATTCTTTTCCTTGAATAGTTTATGATGAATAAGTTTTATGTATAATTATATAAAACTCATTACCATTCTATGGGTTAATGAAGTTATGATGAAATATAATTGAATCCTGTTTATTTTCCATGGGTTATATGATTTTTAAATGAAGAATGTTTTTATGATCTTATTGCATATTTATATTTTAGTGTTCTGTTATGGGTTAGTCTGTAATTCTACTCCAATGGATGTGGTAATGGTGGATAACTCCTGAGATACTTATTTTATGCATGAACCTGATATTTTATTTTCACTATTATGTGTAGACATGGTTTTATGTAATTTAGTTGATGTGTAGATCATGTTTCATGTGAATAAGTTAATTCATAGACCTTATTAAAGGCCCATAAGTTTAATAGAAGTCATTAATTCATTTCCATAAGATATTAAGTGAAATAATTACTGTTTATACACGTTCAAAATGCTATAAGCTTATGTTTTTTCCATATTCATATTTTTACGATATGCTCCCATGGATCCTTATTGATTATTGGTTATTTTCCAATACTATAATTTTTTCTTCTATTATGAAAAAGACATATTCCATGAATATTGATTTATGATCTATGATTTGATTATTTTTTTTCTTTCTTAGGTTATGTTTATGATATCATATCATTATTCTCAAAGATAATCAACGATTGATACCTCATATGTTTACCCTTACGGTGAATTTGAGCTCACCATTTCTTATTTTTTAATTTCCTAAGTTTTGATTGAATTATCTTGGTGTGATATATATAGAAGGGTACTCAAATGATTAAATTATTATGGGATATATTGAATATATTTTATGTAACATTAGATTATGTATCCATGTTTCCAGAGGTACTAAATGTTTATTGATCTGGAATCTATCATAATGTTGTGAATATTCATCTAAAATGATTTAATGTTTACTCATGTAATGTTTTATTTGATATTGGTTGGTATTATAACATGGTTTAGTTAATTTATGATACTAGGATTTTAGTACTTTGGTGAAAACCAGTGGATAATTTTGAGTATATGATTACATCATAATTATCTTGTATGGTAGAGACATTGTGGTTTTCCTAGAAAATAAAACATTATATGGATATTTGATAGTGTATTTCATTGTAATAAAGATACACCTAGGGGAAAAGAGAATAAAATGGTTATATTTGTTGTTAACATGATCATTGTTGTTTCATGATAAGTGGTCCTAAGACAGAACATCTAGCTAGGTACTCCTAGGTGATATTCATGGGATAATTCACATTTTCTTTGTCAACTATTATAAAAGAATTTAATTTATGATGATCATGAATGACGTATGTAACATCCCTCCCATCCTCATTTGATTTATTCAAGGAATAATTTATACAAGAACTTAAGTGACATCCCCAAGATACTAAAGGCTAACAATAAATTCCAATGTCTTTATAGTAGTTGGGGAATGATTTTCCCATTGAAAATAAACCAACCAAAACCAAAAACACCATAAACCATATATACTTTATAATGAATGAAAATAATGTAATGAAAATAAAGTATGAAAAACTAAACAAGCTATATTAAAGTAAAAAGTGAAAACTAATACCAATATCAAAATACAAAGAGAAATAAAAAACCAAGAAAGATAAAATACTCAAAGGACAAAAACATAGAAACCCTTAACATGCTCTAAGCTCTAACTCCATAATAAATTCTCAAGTATCGTTAAACATATCTAATAAAATGTGATACCTTGAATTTTACAATGTCCTAATAACAAATATTCCCCAAGAACTAAATTTACAAACCAGGGGGTCAGTAGTGGAACTCATAATGTTTTCTTCAAATTAATTCCCCACTCACTCCACTAGGATATAACAAGTTAGTACATTTTTATAATACAATTGATATAAAACCATTTAAAATTTATCTATCAGTTTATATAAAAAACAATGTAATTCCAAACCAAAACAGTTTTCTAACAAAAATAGTTTCTATGTAATGAAACAAAATAATGATTAAAATTACTTCCCATTTTTTGACATACCCTTCCCATGATTCGCACCCACACCCACACACACATTCATGATTTAGTGAAAATTTCATACCCATGAGTGGTTTCTTATCCAAACACCAATTCATCACTAAGTGTTCAATATCCTTGTTCCCATGTGGATCATACCCATTATCTTGGGTCATATCCCTTATACCCCAATGTTACACAACCCTTATTCATGGTCACATTAAAAGCATAAACTCACACCAACCCGTATGTTCCAAAACCATGCCAAACCAACCATTTCAAGTGATTTCCAAAAAATTCCTTTTATTGAAAACATTTATATCAAAATATTTCCACATATCAACCAAAATAATATTTTAAAATGATAATTTAAAAATTCATAAACAAATAACATTGAACAAAAACCAATTTTCACAATTCAAAAAATCATCACTAAAGAGAGATTATACCATGCTTTTCACATCAATTTTAGAATCAATTTAAATTTTTTTAAAAAAATTGAAACCAATCCTACAAAATATAATAATAGGATTAAAGAGTGAATCCACCTACCGAGGAAGATAAGGAAAAAAATAGAATGGAATGAATTATTTAACAAAACCATGTTGAATCTCCAAAACCCACATCAGATGTTGTTCCCTAGCATCAACACAACAAAATATCATCGTGATTGGAATTAACAAACTTATATCTATCCCTAAAAGATTAGATATTTGATTCCAATATATGGAATAAGAATTAATCTAAGAAAAACTAAAAAAAATGGAGACTTACCATGTAATTTAGCCTTCAACACACCACAATCTTCCAAAGTATCACTCCATGGTCGAAGAGGAATTTTCCCAAAGCCTTTGGGTGGAGAGAAAACCGTATTGGGGTTGAAATAAGTGAAAAAATGAGATTTTTAGGAGTAAAAATGAGTGATGTACACTTTTTTAGGATCTAAGATTTAAGCGTGAAAGGTTTAGTTGCACGGTTAGGAAAACTATGCGAAAACCATGCACCTTCCATTATCTCCAAACACCCTTCACATAGTTGGATTGAAAAGATAGAAAAACTATGTGATAACAATGTTTTTTCTTATATTACACAATTCATGGTCACTTCTAGGTGGCCGCATGGTTTGGAAAAACTATGAACCAACCTATACACCACTGTCTTCCTTTTCATGGTTTTCTAAAGGTGTTTCAAGGATTCTACGAACCTTGCTCAAATCATGAACCTTCATAAAATCCCAAAAAAGATTCAAAAAGTCCTCCAAATCATCCCAAACATCACCCAAACCATTTACAATATTAAAACACATAATTAAAGGGTTACTTATTTGAAACTGGGTGTGTTGTATTCTCCCAACCATTGGAATTTCAATCCCCAAAAATATGAAAACAAATTCTATCCCAAAAGAGTTTGTGCCATTGCTCGGCCATTCCTTTATCCTATTCCCACGTTTCATCCCAAATATGACCATTTTTCCACAAAATATGCACTATACTGATGTAATTGCCTTGAAATAATTTCTCTTACCTATCAACAATCCACACTGGAATACACACCAATGAAGCAGCCTGTTCAAGGTTAATATCATCCCATCAAATCACTTGGTTAGGATCAGGCTAATACCCATTCAACTGAGATACATGAAACACATTTTTCACCATAGTAAATCCTGGTGGAAGATTTAACCTATATTCCATATCACCAACCCATTCAGGTATCTCAAAGAACCTATGAATTGAAGAGATAAGTTTCCCTTGATACTATAATGATGATGTCCAAGACTTTTAGAGATTCTAAATAACACAAGATCAGTCACATCGAACGACAACGACCATTGATGATGATCCACATATAATTTCTGATGACTCTAAGCCATCTCTATTCTCTTAATGATCAACTGAAACTTTTTCATTATCTCTTGGACAAGGCTTGGCCCAGCCTATAAACTCTCACCTATTTAAACCCAGACAAGTGAATAATGAAAAGAAAACTCATACAATGTTTCAAAAGGATCCATATATATCAATTATGGATAAATATTTTTGTATGATAAATCCACTAATGGTAGATTATGTTCCCATAATCCAACAAAATCCATCACACAATTCCAAAGCATGTCTTCAAACATTTGTATCGTCATTTCTGATTTTCCATCCATATGAGGATGATATACCATACAAATAGTTAAGTGAGTTACAAGGTATTTATATAAGGATTTATAGAAAATAGATGTAGTCCTTGGATCTTGATCTGATACTATCAAAATTGGTATGTCATTCGTTTTTACCACATTTCAAATATATATTTTAGATAGTTACTCTACCGCATGATATTCACAAATGGGAATGAAATTTGCAAAATATTTGAGCCAATACACTATATCCCATATAGAATTGTGTTTTCAAACCATCATTTAGAAACTGGTCAACAAATCCAGGGATATATTCTCCCATTAACAAACAGAAATAGGTAAAGACTGCAACATACATACTGGTCGCTGATGCTTTGCCTTAACCTATTGATCAGTTAAGAATATTGAAATGTACTAAGAAAAATTTATTTTAATATCAACCCACTGAAAATGTTATTTCATCTTTTTATACATCTACTTTATTCTAGGATGAAAAAACCATATTGAATTTTGGTAAGCCTAAATAAGTTTTTCATAAAAAGCCCTAGGTACGACCATACGATTTAAAAACCAAAGAATAACCTCTCATTCAGCTTCCATCCCTCAATGGTATCTCAACCATTGAGTTTTGAACATATCAAAACACCGTTTGAATCAGACATCTATGTCTCTTAATCCATCACAAAAAAAAAGGTAAACAAGAAACTAGAAATAAAACTATAGAATTTCCCTAGTATTAAAATTCCAAGTGCATGTCTTCTTTCACTGATATCAAGTTCCATTGATCTGAAACAAATTTTTGTCAACTGACCATATGAATTTAAACATTATTTATCCACAACAATGTTGCATTTACCCACTGTATACAATAAGTCGAAGTCAAACATTTATAGATATTACATCCATCATCATTTTCTCAGGTTCAAATTTTTTTTATGATAAAATATGTTTCAAACTCTTATGATTCATAAAAACCATACATTTATCAATTAATATGTAAGGATGACATGTTTTCAAAGAAAGGACTACAACAAATAACTCTAAATCATGTATTGGGTAGTTCTACTCATGAAATAGTAACAATCATGAGCCATAAGAAACAACATGATCTCCCTAAATGAGAACACATCCCATCCCAGATCCCAAATCATCACAATACACCGCATACCCTAATCCTAATTGTAAGTAGATAAATATTGGTTATGATGTAATGAAAATATTAAGATCTTGAAAAGACTTAAAACATTACTCATTCCATTAGAATGGAACCTTTTTCCTTGTCATATCTATCATTGGTGAGCCTAGTAATGAAATATCATGAACAAAACCTCAGTAATAACTAGACAGACAAAAGAACAAGTGTATCTTGAGGTCATTATTCAATGGCTTCCAAGATATAAAATAATCTATATTTTATGGAACTACTGAATTTCCAATTTGATTTATTAAATGGACAAGTAAACGTAACTCTTGTATCCGAAAATCAAAATTTCATAATTTAGCATATAGACGACGATTCTATCAAATTCCCAACACTGTCGTAAACTGATGCTCATGCTCAAACCTTTTCATTAAAGATACTAATATTTTATCAAAAAAAATAACCACAAAAGAATATATATATATTTGTAATATCCTATTTATAAATTCCATATTGACTACGGGTGAATTCGTAAGATTGAAATGAACAACCATCTACTCGTAATGGATATATCTACTCTTGAAAGGCGTATTGAAATTTCCTCCCTCGAACCTGTAATTGGTGATATCCCAATCACAATTAAATTATAAAGAACCACCGGGATCACCTAAATTGATCAAATAGATCATTAGTGAACAAAATTATATAATGATTCTTTATCATAAAATCTTACGATAATCAACACACAAGTAAACTGTTCCATATTTAATTTGTACAAACAAGATCAGTGCTGCCACAAAGACATTCTTAGATGAATGAAACCTTTTATTTAAAACTTCTCCAACTAGAGGTTGAATTCCATTAACTGTATTGTTTCCATATGATAAGATGAAAGTCATATAGGATTGGTTCCTTGTAGGATATCTCCATAAACTCCACATTTCTTGTCATGGAAACCCTTAGAAATTTTAAGGAAACAAATCAAAAAATTGATCAAAAACCACTAGAAAACAATTATTCTTGATCTCTTATATCGATGCTAATTTCAATGATACCAACTGTTATGAGATCATTCCAACTATTAGTGCCAACAAGACTATTATACCTTTCTTTACGTTCTAGTTCTCTCTAACGAGATGTTTGATGATGTCATTAATCATAAAATTAACCGTTCAGGTATAAAAAATGATTTGATCTTTGAACATATTCAACCAATACATACCCAATCTTATGTCATATATATCCATCTCAATCATAGAGAAATCATATACGAACTTATCTCCTTCAAAAGTTATAGAACATGCTTTACACATAAAGGATCAACATTCTCTTAAACCAAGAGAAGTTTGATGTTTGAAAATAGAAGGCACAATCTCAACATGAAAACCAAGAAAATAGATAAAATAAGAAGAAATAAAGGAATGGGATGCACCCATATGAAAAAATCACACCTAAGGGTAAAATTCAAAATAATCATACCTATAACCATTGATGGTCTAGCTTGATTGTCCATAATTAGTTTCTATGTTCTATATAACTTCTTTCTCACTGCACTTTTTTCATTATTTCTCTATTAAGATTTCTCTACCATAGGAGTCAAGGTATTTCTAGAATCCCCATGGCTAGATCAGTTGTAATAACAAGAGGTATTATACTTCTCTTATCCCATCAGAGTATATGATTTCAACAAACCATGATATTTTTCCCGAACAACCAACCTTATAGCATTGTGAAAATAGCATTGAATATTCTCCGTCTGATTACAATTAGGGAATGCTATAAGATAAGTCATAAAATATCACTTTGTATGATAAAATGTTCCACATTGGAAACAGTAAACTTTAATCATGGTTTTTGGAGGAAGGTTCACTGATCTAGCAATCCAATTCTGAGTCATTAGACAACCTTGGAAGTAGATGTCCCTCTTCCTCTTGTTCTAAGAAATAGATTCCCCAACATTTCCCATATGTATCAACTTGATTCCTCCTCCCACATCTCCTGGGATATACCTTTCTAATAACATATCACTATTTACCATATCCATATAATCCATTTTAGAAAGAAAAATAATATACAATCAAATCTATTTCCTCTTCCTAGATTAAAAAATGTGAGCCTTCAAAAATGTAATTATAGAAATAATGGGTGAAAATAAAACTAAATTCATAAATTTAGATGCATACTCTATCAATGAGATATTCACCAGCTTCAATAAGAAAATCCCCATCATTATATAAATCATTAACATGTGAGGATATATTTTTTTGTTGAACAAATCTTCAAAATAATCCCATGTAATGACTTGGTATGATTTAACCCAAACTAATAAATCCTAAAATTGGTATGAAATATCCTCCGACATATATGTTTCCAACTTGACTTTTATCTCTCCTACTATTTCAAGGAAATTTATTTTTTGGTTGATCATATTCAGCCACACTTATTCCTTATCTAGTTTTGAATCATCCCAAAAGATAGATGGATTCTTCTTCTGGAACTGAATGTAATAATTCATTTTCCATGGTTTATTCCTTTTTTTCCTTCTACCCATGTCATGAAAATAATTTAAAATACTCTAAACTAGTTATTCATTCACCTGTGGATCAGGTGAAATGTCATTCTCAACATCCTCTTCTAGTTGTATCCTGGGATGCCTACCAGGTGCCTTTTTATTTTAGAAAAACAAAAGGCCATAATTCTCACTCTCTAGAAACTGATGCCCTAACAATTTCAAATGTACCATATCAAAAATATAAAAATAAGGATTTCCTAATTATAATTGCATTACTTTTTAAACCTATTTTTTAAAATTTTACAAAAAGTTTGAAAATCAATCCATTTTTAGAATACCATTTTCATGTAGTTTTCAAAAACTCACATTTGAAAAAATTTCTTAGTTCTTTTCAAAAATAATCATTTTTACACCAACAATAAATCATTACTCAAAATAAAATATGCACTTTTAGTGGAAATTAAATTCTATCATTTCATTTCATTCTCTTCTAATTATCTAAACCCATTACAATGGGATTAAAACTCCTATAAGTGTCTCTAGAAAACATATCTACCCAAATCCAAGGTAACATGGATTTTATCTTAAATAGGTTATCCAAGTCTTTTTATGTTGTACATTTCATGTTTCAAAAATCCCACTCCTTTCTACCATCTCATCTTAAGAACTAAACCAAAATGAATCTTAAAATCTAAGATTGAAAAAACTGATACCACTTGTCCAAAAATATTTGGAACACCCAAGACTGATTCCATTTGTAACATCCTACCCCTCCTCATTAGCTTGAGACAAGGTAGAATTTATACTAGGGATAATGTGACTTATCCAAGATTCCAAGGGTTGAAAATAAATTTCTAGGGCTTTATAACAGTTGTGGGATTATTTTTCTTCTGAAAATTAAACAACCACTACCAACAACCCCATAAACCACAACTACTATATGATACATGATAGTAATGTGGTAAAACATGTGTTTGAAAAAAAAAATATATTAGAGTACAAAGAGAAAACCATGACCAATATCAAAATACAAAGTGGAATACAAAAACCAACAATGCTCAAAGACTCCAAGGACACTAACACAACTCCTGAAATTCTCCATGCTCCAACACCGCAATTAATACCCATGTATAATGATCCATCACTAATGATATGTGATACCATTCCTTTAATGTCCAATATTTTTCACTTAATTTTTTTTAAATTATATGGGATTATTTTGAGACCAAGAACTAAGACAACAAGTGATTCCATGGCCCGAGGTACCCATAATAAATTTTCAAACCTTTTTTATAGTTTATTACAAATAGCATGCATGTGCAGTTTTAGTTACTTCTAAATGAGTTCCTGGATCGATAATCTAAGGGGCTAATTGAGCTAAGAACAATGAGTTTACCCTAGGAAGTGCCTAACATCAGGCCATATGGTTCAGTTGATAAATTTAATTTATGGGTGTTTTAAGAGAAAAATAAAATATACTTTAAAGTTTATTTTATTTTATTTCATCAACATTATGCAGCGACTCAGCATCACTACAATGCAGCAACCAAAGGATGATGCAACGAAACATCGTTGCAACACTGAAAAAATTTAAAATTAATAAATATATTAATGTGTTTCCTACATTAATCATGGGTAGGGACCAACATTATAATTCATAATGTAGGAGAATTTCTCTAGAGCCCGAGAAATCTCTCTCCCCAATGATGACAGTTTAGAGATCAGATCTCGGATCAAATGCCAACGAAAAAAAGATTGAAGATGTTCATAGAAGAATTTCCATCAATGAAGAATTATTTCATCCAACCGATCCTCTTTCTAGGTAGGGGGTTTACTTTTCTTCATGATTCCTTTCCCTATTCTTGATTCCAACAACGAATGCAGACCAACCCATGAACAAGTTTATCTATGGTTCAATCATTCTTTTAGGGTGGATAAACTATAGGAGTAAAGGGAATAGACTGATAATTATTTCTTCTTCATAATATTGCTGACATAAATGGACCATGGATGACATAAAAAAGGCCAAGGTCCCTTTAAATTGTATTCTTATGCTATTTATCTCTCGTGTTATTGCATTATTCACTAATGGACCCCTATGGTCACGTTGGGCTTTGTCAGGGGGATACAAATGTGACTGGACCCCTGTCGCAACGATACGACGATATTGGGCCCAACATACCGAAGACGAAGACCCAAGGATCGCACAGCAGCATGACCGCGTGGTAGGAGGAGGCTGCCAGATCTATGACCAGCTGTAGAGGACCTCGTGGTACAATGGATCTGGATAGATAACAAGGTGACTGACTCGATGACCGACGATGGGCCTCAACTGGATGCGGAAGGAGGCCGCGTCACGTTGGGAAGGCCCACAGTCTAGCCAGACTATGGCGGGACCCCACGACAACCGACCTGGGGTGGTTCACATGGCAGCCGACTACGTAGAATGTGGTGGTCAACCACATTAAATCCGGCAGTCATCCGCATTGACTATGTGGGGATGCGACACCCAACACATCCCAGGCGGACGCACCGGCTAGCCAGGCCCAATCGGGGCGGGCTGGATCCAGTGTGTCGGGTCGACCAAATGGGTTAGGTCAGACCTAGAGGGTCAGGTTAGGTGGGACCCGAGTTGGGTCGGTTCGGGTTGGTTCGCGTGGGTCACCCTAGCCCTGGACCCAACTAGCCTATCTTTACTTAAATGCCCATAAATCTCAAATCGTGTGTCCGTTTGACGATAGGTTTCTAGCGTTGGGACCCTCATGATGAGGATGTCCTTTTGAGATACTATATGAGTGTTTTCATGGATGTTGGAATACATCCTATTGGATTAAATATCAGGTACTCCCATAACGATCCGTCTAAGGATGAGATCATGTGGCTGGATGTGACCCATACATAGTGTGTCTCCTATGATGTGTGTCTCCAGTGACACATACCGAGTGTGTCTTGTATGGAGTGTGTCTTATATGCCTCATATGGTGTGTGTCTCCTATGGAGTGTGTCTTATACACCCATATGGATTGTGTCTCCTGCACCCATATGGAGTGTGTCTCCCCCTATACATAGCGTATGTCCATCGCCTATACGAAGTTTGTCTCCTACACCTATGCGGAGTGTGTATCCTATGAATACATAGAGTGTTTCTTTTTGGATTTGGATATTCCTAGTCTTTATTAGTTTTTGTATTCTAGTGTGTGTTGTTTATAGTAACTCTATTTATTGTACTTCTTAGAGGATACACTTCATGTACCACTTTGGTATTCTTCCTTGGGTCTTTCTTTGTGGTTTACCATTGTGGTTTTGGGTCCCTACTAAGTAGTGTTTTACACACCCATAAAAAAGATTTACCTGCATGTGTCATGTCTTGTGCAGATGATAGACATCTTTGACTGAGTCCTTGGTGGACTGAAGATAGGGGTGCTTTAGGGTGACCCGATAGATGTGATACGCTTCAGTGACATTCAAACAGATTATTGTACCTACCCTTCAAGTTGGTTTTTCTGCATATGAGACCCAAGAGATTATTCTTTTTTATCTCAGTTGGGCTTATATTCCGACCTTTTTAATTTTTATATTGTAATGTTACACTCAGTGGTTGTCTTAGTGGGTTTCATACCTATTTACTCAGTGTTTTTAGTTTTATCACATTTCTTGGGGACTGGTGCGTGTGTATAGGTTTATAGGAAAATTCCTCCCATTTGAGGGAAATTCCTACTTGGTGCTAGTTTCTATCCCCTAGACTATGGGATATGGGATTGGGGTTGTCACGACATGGGCCCTGGGGGATGGGTTGTGATAGAGTGGTATCAGAGGGCGGTCAATTTTACTTTTGTTTTGGGGAAATAATCCTAAGTGTTTCGAGTTCAGATTTCAAGTCAGGGAACCCGGTATTGGTGTGGCGGCTGATGTATCCATATAATAGGACCTTAAACTCTGATTTTTGACTCGGTACATAAAAACAATACTTGTGTGGGAAATTAAAGGTTCATGCATCATATAGGAATTGAGTGTGATCTCATGTCCTTCTTGAGTCAGATTTAGCTCACCAGGTATACTCTATTGACCGTGGTACATCTTGTTCTGTTTCAGGATGCTTCCACACAGGTAGCCAACCAGGATTCTGGGGTGTGACCATGAGGATGGTTTTCTGAGAAATGAGGAATCTTTGTAGGGACCATGGTCATAGATATCACCTCTTGGTGGTGTACCATTGATACCACCACCATAGAGTTTCATTTCCTACCAGTATTACCAGTAGAGGATGCATGGAAGATCAGTGCATTGCATGAGTTCCAGAGATAGGGACCTCCTAGGTTCTGAGGTAAGACATATCCTCTAGTAGATGATGACTGGTTGGAGGTGGTAACATGATTTTTCTTCCTAGTGGGGACTCCTATTTACAAGATGGTGGTCCTATACATGAGTCTCTTATAGGGATCAGTGGGGAGATGGCAGATCCTAACAATACAGATGCATGAGGAGTTGACCCTCTCATGGAAAGAATTTCAGTGTCACTTCAGGGAGGAGATATTTCCAATGATGTTATGATCTTTGCATATACAAGATCTCCTATATCTATAGCAGGGCATCCTGATAGTGGTAGAGTACTCAACAAGATTCACAGATCTTTCTCCCAACGCTATATACATGGTCTGTGACCCATTCTTCAGGGATCGTACCTTCATGCAGGGACTACCCTAATAGATTAGGTCATTAATGATATCCATTAGTATCCCTACGCATGATGGGGTGATAGAGAAAGATCTACTGGTAGATATATTTCATATGGAGATGGAACCAGTAGTGGGAGTTACCACTAGGTGTTAGGTAGTTGGGTCATCGGTAGCAGGTAGCCGACAACTGACAAAGGGTTCCATGGGGACCAGACAATCCCAAGGATGATCTCAGGACATGAGATCAGAAGTGCATGGATTTCAAGGAAGAATAGGTCATCCAAATAATATTTTGTGCTACTTGTGCCTCAACTAGGGAAATATGGCTACAGATTGTCTGACCGTCCATATGACCGACCAGAAGATGATCGAGGTACCGTCGAGGTAGAGATGACGGTAGGAATAGGGCGGTCCACTAGGTGATAGATGTGGCAGAGCAGTATGACAAGTAGAGGGATGTGAAAGGAGGTTCAAGGCACTACCACCACCATCCCTAGGTGGTCCACCCTGATCTTAGGGAGTTGGTGGACAAGGGTGAGGCCAGATCCTGGATATGGAGGTTTATAATCATGAGACACCCAAGATGATTAGAGTTACAATGTGTATCTTTTCTACCCTAACTATATTTTTGATAGACACAGGTTCCAATCACTCCTTTCTAACCATGACCCTTGATCGAGACATGGTGATTCCAGTGGAACCGTTGACTCAATACTTTTTCATAGAGACTCCTATGAGAGGATATTTGACGATAATAAATGGTTGTCGATAGTGTTCCATTAGTCTTAGGTATGAGATTATTGGTTGGGATATCTTGGTGGCAGCGTCAAGGCCTTACGACATCATTATGGGTATGGACTAGTTATCCATAGCTCATTCTCAAATCGACTGTTTTTGGTGCACAATTCGATGTTTCTATGGAGATGGGACCATGTTTTCCTTTATCGGCGAAAGGGAAACACAAGCAGCACAAGATGGGCTGGCACGTAGGTGGGTGAAGCTGATCTCACATTTGTTTGATATCATGACCATTAGTGCAGTGGATAATACGAGTCCATATATTCCTATAGTGGGGGATGAGTACAAGGACATCTTTTCAGAAGATATTACAGGACTACCTCATCATAGGGAGGTAGACTTCTACATTGACCTATACCCTGAGACGACACTGATATCTACAACAGAATATGAGATGGATCTTGTAGATCTTTTTGGATTGAGGGTACAATTTGTGGATTTTCTGAGAAAGGACTTTGTGAGACCCTGTGTTTCACCATGGGAAGCCCCAATTTTGTTTTCCAAGAAGGAAGACAGGATCCTGAGGTTGTGTGTGGACTTACATCACCTGAATTTAGTGACCATGAAGAATAAGTTCCCATTACCTATGATTGATTACCTCTTCGATCAGCTGAAGGGAGTGATATGCTTCTCAAAGATATACCTTATATCAGGCTATCACCAGCTTCAGGTGTGGGATGAGGACATTCCAGAGACATATTTCATATGTTTCTATGACCACTACGAGTAATTAGTGATCCATTTTGGAACAATTAACACCCCAATAGTGTTTATGTTACTCATGAATATGATCTTCTAGCCTTACCAAGATCGGATAGTAGTGGTCTTTATTGATGACATACTGGTGTACTCTGCATCTAAGGAGGCACACACGATACACTTGAGTATGGTCCTAGACTTACTCTAAGAGCACCAGCTTTATTGGAAGCTCTCAAAGTTTCAGTTATGAAAAAAAGAGATTCACTATCTCAGGAACATCATTTCTAAAAATGGATTTGTCGTAGATCCAGTTAAGATAGAGGTGGTTCTCTCTTGGGAGCCACCCAAGATCATTACTAAGGTGAAGAGTTTCTTTGGGTTGGCCGGGTACTATTGGAGGTTTGTACATGACTTTTATAGAGTAGAAGCATCCATGAAATCCTTGAAACTAAAAGGTAAACCTTTCATACGAATAGAGAAGTTTGAGGATACATTTTAGCAGCTGAGACAGAGTTTGAAGAGCGCTCCCATCCTAATATTTTTAGAGGAGGGTGTCAAGTATGTGGTATTCAATGATGCATCAGGGATCAGGCTTGGTTGTGTCCTTATGTTGGGAAAGTGGTGGTTTCCTACGGTTCACGGTAGTTTTGACCACAGGAGCATAACTATGTGATCCAAGAACTAGAGTTGTTGGAAGTAGTCTTCGCGTTGAATATGTGGTGACACTTCCTTATGAGAGATCAATTTATCGTCTACTTAGACCAAAAAAGTCTCAAGTATATCATTTTCCAGATGGATCTGAACCTAAGAATATAGCACAAGATAGAGTTCCTCTAGGACTATGACACCAAGAAAGTATGTAATCTTGGGAAGGGGAACATGGTGGAAAATGATCTCAGATAGATATCGAGTTCACAACTACTGAAAGATGCCTCAGAGCAGTTGACCTCACCTCAGATGTCCATCATGGATTAAAATGAAACATCTTATCTCTAGTGAATGGTGGTTACCTATCCAATATTATAGGATGTCTAGGTGGAACAACTCAAAGATACCAGCTACAAGAATACACATGACCAGATGTCCACAAGGCATGCCCTTGATGGATATTTCAAAGGTGGGGAGCACATTATCCTTTTCAAAGGAAACACAGTTGTACCAACGACGTTACATGATGAAGTGTTGAGGGAGTTCCATACATACCCTTTTTTGATACATCTAGGTGTGTAAAACATGTACCAGGATCTCCAATGTCAGTTTTGGTGGACTGGAAAGAAGAAGTTAGTGGTAGAGTTTGTCTCTAGATTCCTCACTTTTCATCAAGTAAAGGCTGAGCACCAGGTTCTAGCGTGTTTCACTCAACCCCTTGAGGTGGCAGAGTGGAAGTGGGATGGAATATCGATGGAATTTGTGATGGTTTTACCACATATTTCCATTGGTAATGATTCCCATTTGTATGATTGTTGACTGACTCACAATGTCGTCCCACTTCCTAGAATTTAGGAACTGGGTTCAATAGAGAGCTTCAGATGCCTATATATACAGGAGATAGTTTGAATACATGGGGTCCAATTGACGATAGTCTTAGACCGTGATTCTCATTTTACATCTTGGTTGTGGAAGGGATTTTATGATGCATTTGGGACTCATATATGCTTGAGCATAGCATTCCATCCACAGACAGACAGTCAGACAGAGCAGACTATTCAGGTCCTATAGGATATGCAACGTGTTTTCATCATCAATTTTTTTCTGTATTTGGGAGGATAATCTACCCCTGCTAGAGTTTGTGTACATAAAATCTACCACTCCACCATTGGTATGACACTGTTCAAGGCCTTGTAAGGGAGACCGTGCAGGTCTCCGCATTACTAGATTGACCATGGAGAGTCACCACTCATGGGCCTGAAGTTGGTGCAAGCTACTATGGAGAAGGTACAGGTCATCCAGAAGTGGATGAAAACTGCACAGATCTGTCATAAGTCCTATGTTGATAGGTGACAGAGATCCTTGGAGTTCGAGGAGGGGGACTATGTGTTCCTTTGGGTCTCTCCTTGACATGGGATACAATGATTTGGTTGGGGAGACAAGTTATCTCCAAGGTTCATCAAACATTTTTTGATTCTGAATTGAGTGGATAAGGTGGTGTACCGCTTGGATCTACCTCCATAGTTAGGTAAATGGCACAGTGACTTCTATGTATCCCAACCGATGAGATACGTACATGACCCATCACACATCATTTACTAGGGCGAGCTAGATGTTTATGATTTGGAGACTTTTGCAGAGTTCCTGATGGAGATTGAGGATTGATAGGAGATGACCATCCATGGTAGATCGATTCCTCTAGTTCAAATTCAGTGTCTACATAGGAATATCTTGGAGATTACTTGGGAGAGGGATTCATATATTTTTGCTCAGTATCCCCATTTTTTTTGTTTATACCTTGTTTTAGATTTTAGGGACGTAAATCTATAAGGTGGGGAGAATGTATTGTCCCAGATCTTCCATGTAGTTTTTTTGAAAATTATATGGTATTATTTTAATGCTAGTAACTAAGATGTAACATGATTCCAAGGCTCAGGGTTCCGAGAATAAATGTTTGAACTTTTTTTATGTTTATTAAAAATAGCGTGCGTGTGCAGTTTTAGTAACTTCTAAACAGTTGCATGGATTGGAAATTCATGGTCACCATTGCACTCAGAATAGTAAGTTTACCCTAGCAGAGGACAAACATTGGCCAGTGCGGGTCAGCTGTAAAAAAATAATTGATAAAAGATTAAGAGAAAAAAAACTAGATAAAAAATTATTTTATTTAATTTCTTAATGTTAAGCATCGACCCACCCGAACTGTGATACAATGACTCAGTGATGCTGCAATGCAATGTCATGGAAATACTGAAATGCCTTAAAAATGATGAAATACATTAACATGTTTCCTCCATTAATCAAGAGAAGAGACCAGTGTTAGAATTCATAATGCTGTAGAATTTATCCAGAACCTAAGGAAGCTCTCTCGCCAACTATGACTATTTAGGTATCAAATCTTGGATCAAATGATGATGAACGAAGGATCAAGGATGTTCATGGACAAATCACCATCAATGAAAAATCCTTTACTCCAAATGATCCTCTTTCTAGTTAGATGGTTAATTTTTCTTCAAGATTCTTTTCCCTATTCTTGATTCCAATGACGAATGAGGACCAACCCATAAACTGGTTGATCCATGGTTCGATCATTCTTACGAGATGGATAAACTGTGGGATTAAAGGGAATATATGGATAATTATTTCTTCTTTGTAATCCTACTGACATGAATGGACCATGGCTAACATGAACAAGTCCAGGGTATGTTCTAAGGGCGTTCTTTTGCTATTTCACTCCCCGGCTATTGTGTTCTTCACTGACAGATCCTCATGGTCATGTCGGTATTTTCCTAGAGGTTCTTAACATGAACAGACCCTCAAAGTGATGACAAGATGATCTTAAGCCCATGAAAGTGAAGAAGAGGAACCAAGGATTGATAAGGTATTTCTATTTTGAAAAACGAGTTAGCACAACAATGGTGCAGACCCACAGAAGAGGATCCACTATTTTCGGCATGGACACCCAACTGAAGGAGGTCGCTGGCTCTATGGCCGGTGGTGGAGGACCTGCAGAACAGTGGCCCAGGGTAGTGGAAAGGGCCACTGGATTTAAGGCTGGAGGAGGGACTCAACTAGACACAGTAGGATGCTACATATTGTGGAGAAGGGATACGGTCTAGTGGGACCGTGATGGGACCCCATGGCCACCATCATTGGGTAGTTCATGCGGCGACCGACCATGTTGAATGCAGTCATCCACTGGGTTGACCAAGCAGAGATGCAACACCCGCCGCATCCCTGGAAGAAGAACCAGCCTGCTCGAGCAAGCCGGACTGACAGCGAGGTGGGTCAACTCGACAGTTCGTGTCGAACCTAGTAGGTCGGGTCAGATGAGACCTGGGTCAGGTTGGTCAGACCAGGTCAGACCGAACCCAAACCCAACCAGACCCTTTTTAGTAAAACAAGAATTACTCACAAACCATGTGTCTGTTTGATGATCCATTAATAGAATTGGGACCATGGCAATGAGGTGGTCCTTTTGAGATACTATACGAGAGTTTTCATGGAGGTTGGCATATGACCTATTAGCCTGAGGAATAGCTTCTCCTGATGTGAGCGTGCTAAGGATGGAATACTGTGACTGGCTATGACCCATATGGAGTGTGTCTCTTATGACCCATACAGAGTGTGTATCCTATGGAGTGTGTATATTGTGACCCATATAGAGTTGGTCTCCTATCGAGTGTGTCTCTTATGCCCATACAGAGTGTGTATTCTATTTCCATAGGGAGTCTGTCTTCTATAGAGTTTGTCTTCTATGCTTACACAAAGTGCATCTCCTACGCCTACAGAGAGTGTGTCTCCTTCACATATGCGGATTGTGTCTCATATGAAGAATCAGAGTGTGTCTCCTTGTATTTCAATATTATTTTAATTTCTTAGTATATGTATCATGGTGTGATTTGACTATAGTGACTCTCTTGATTGTGATTCTTAAAGGCCACACTTCATGTACCTCTTTTATAGTTTGGTTTGTATCTTACTTTGTGGTTTACCTTTATGGTTTGGGGACACTACTAAGTATTGTTTTTATGCACCCCCACACGGGATTCACTCGCACATGTCATGTCTTGTGTAGATGATCGGCAGATTTGATGGAGTCATTGGTGGTCTAGAGATAGGGGTGCTTCAGGGTGACCCGACAGATGTGGTATGCTTTAGTGACATTTAGATAGCTTGTTGCACTTACCTTTAAGGTAGGGTTTTCTATAGAGGATACCTAGGATAGTATGCTTTTCTATCTCAGTTGGGTTTTATTATGACCACTTTACCTTTCAGTTTGTTCTATTGCTCTCAGTGGTTATCTTAGTGGGTTGCATACCTGTTTACTTAGTGGTTTTAGTTTCAGTACTTTTCTCGGGGACTAGTGCATGTGTTCATGTTTAAAGTAAAATGACTCCCCTTTATGGGAAATTCATACTCATCACTAGTCTCCAGCCCTTGGCCAATGGGAGGTGGGATTGGGGTAGTCACGACATAGTCTCTGAGGGACGGTTCGTGACAATTCCTTTACATATTTTCAGATAAATAATTTCTACAAAATCACAAAAACTGCCAGAGTACGGGGTGATTAATGAAACATAGCAGGTTTTCCCCAAATGACTTCCCAACTAACTCCACTCAGATGAACAAGGTAACACAATTATATAAACCAATTTATATAAAACTATTTAAAAACAATCAATTACTTTATATAAAATACAATTTAATTCAAACCCAAAATTGTTTTAAAAATAAATATTTTGCAGGTAAAGCAACCAAAAAATTCATAAAACCATTTCACATTTATTTTTGGCATACCCATCCATTGATTCACACACGCACCCACACAAATGATTTATTTAGTGAAAGTTCCATACTCATGATAGGTTCCTCATCCAACCCCATATAATCACTAAGTGGACAATCCCTTTCTGCCCTAATTTTACATGCCCCTTATCCATGGTCAAGTCCCTTGTACATCAATGGTAAAGACCCCTTATTCAGAGTCACATCAAAATCATGAACTCACACCAACCGATGTAAGCAAAAATCATGCCCAACAAACCATTTCAAGGAATTAAAATAAAACATTACTTTTATTGAAAACATTTATATAAAACCCTTTTAATTAATCAACCAGTGTAATATTTTAAAATCATCATTTTAAAATTAGTATGCAGTGCACTCTACAAAATATTTTCCTTCACAATTCCAAAAACCATCAATAAAGAGCATTTATACCATGATTTTGCACATCAATTTCAAAAGAGATTTTACAAAATTCATAAAATTTTAAATTGATCCTTAAATTTATAATAATATGAGTCAATAATGAAGACATATACCATATAAACAATGGTGAAAATAAATAATAACCCAAATTATTCAACAAAACCGGGTTGAATATCTAGAAACACACCTTGGATCTAGTTCCCTAACATCAATATAGCCTAATCTAATCATTATTGGAAAAAAATAATATATATATATATATATATATATATCTAAAAATTATTAGATTTATGAATCCAATATAGGGAAGAAGAATAGATCTAAGAGAAACCACCCCAAATAGAGACTTTCCAAGCATTCTGGCATTCAATGCACCATGATTTTCCAATGGATCACTCCTAGATCAAAGGGGAATGTCTCCATAGTATTTGGGAGGATAGAAAAATTATTTAGGTTTGAAATAAGTGAAATAAGAGAGTATTAAGAGTAAAACTAATAGACACACACATTTTTAGGATCCAACCTTTAATTGAGCACAGTTTAGTCACATGATTAGGAAAACCGTACGCAAACCATGCGATGTCCACTATCTCTAAATACAATTATCATGGTTGGCTCACACGATTAGAAAAAACACGTTCCAAATGTTTTTACCTATGTTACACTTTTAAAGTTTACTCCTAGGTGGCCACACAGTTTGGAAAAACTGTGCACCTACTGAGAGCCAACTTTTTGCCTTTGCACAGTTTCCGAAAGGTTTTTCATAGTTTCTATTAGCCATGATCAAACCGTGAAACTCCCAGAAAGCCTGAAAACCCTTAAAAATTACTATAAACCCTCCAAAACATCATCCAAACCCTTTAAATAGTTAATATAAATAAATAAATGGTTACTTACTTGAAACTTGGGGTGCTACCACCAAGGTTAAATCTAATGTGTCATAGATTGACAAACTATTATGTTTTAGTCAAAAAATTAATGATTTTTAGGATTAAATGATTAATACATATGATTATTGTTACTCACACTATGAAACACCCCTATATTCTAAATTAATAACATTATGTTCAATAGAAAATATGATAAGCAACACAAAGCTTAAATGAACCATGAAAAATTATTATTTAAATATAATCGTCACAAACTATCCATTGAATTGGATGTTATGAATACAAAAGAAATTATAGAATATATACATAAATTTCCTCCACAATATAATTTTTTTTATTTACACTTAGGAAATAAAAATTAAACTTTTTTATTTAAAGCCATATTATGCTTCAAAATTACATTTCATTCAAACAAGACTTCTTTTCCATTTTGTGAGAAAATATTATGTTTAATTATTGAGACTTATTGAAAATGTATTTGATAAAATTATTTTAATTTTAAAATAATAATGTAAAAAATATTCTAGAGGGAATTTTTATGATTTTTCTTAAAATAAAGATTTTGTGATGAATAGTAAAAAATAATTATTTTTACTAAAAATTGTATATTTGTTTCTATAATTTAAAAAAAGAACTATTTTATTTTAAAATGGTTTCAAATTAAAATTAGTTAAATTATATAATGAATAATTTAATTATATTAATTTTACTTAATGTTTTTATTGAATTTGGAATACAAATATTTCTATACATAAAAAACATTTTTGTAAAACAAAATTTTTTGTGGTGTTCTTCGTTTTTATCTTAAATTATTCAATCCCAATTATTGAAATTAAATCAGGAAAAACATATTATATATATATATAATAATTATATCCAAATTATAAAAATATTTTCCTTTTATTTATTTAATATGAGTAATAAAGATTGTAATTTTTGGTCACCCTGATAACGGTAAAATAGATAAAATTGGGTTAAACCTTTCGGATAAGGCCTTAAAATTTCTCTAACACTTTACCTTAATATATTTTATGGGTGTATTTTAAAAAATTTCATCCAATTATCGAATATAAGTATAATTGGTTTTATATTTATTAGATTGTTAACTATATATTAATTTAAGTAAAAGATAAAGTCAAAAATGCCTCACTCTTGAATTCAATAGATCTAATAATTTATAATAATGAAGAAATGATTTTATGTTTTGTTTCAAAGGATTACATAAAACATAGATAAATTTATTTTTTCATAGTAATTAATTTTTATTTTTTAGTGATTCAATACTTACCCTAAATGATTATGTAATACTGAAACAGTATTTATTTGATTAATAGGGAAAAAATAAATGATTTTAAAAATATATAAATTTATACAATTTGGATTAATTATTATGTTTAATTAATTTTCATATAAATATTACATATCAGAGGTGTTTTAAATTTTTTTATTTTAGTTATACTATTTTCATGTCATGTTTAAAGTCAAATTTTGATAATAGTGTCTGAAATTACATTAATAATATTTTATGATAAATTATGTTTTATAAAATTACTTAAAAGTCATAAAAATATTTATAAAGGAAAATAAGGATGGTAAAGGTTCTGAATTAACTTCTATTTCCCATATATGATACTTTTTTACCTTATAAGTAAAATTATAATCCTTTAAGGGTGTACAATATGTTACAACGGTTAAGGTTAAAATATGTTAACTGAGGGGATAACCTGAAATATAAGGTTTAAAAGAGCACATAAAGTAGCAAAAATTTTATTGTTTGATGGTATTTATACAAAATGATACCTTATATTTCTATATCTATCTATGTTTTATTATTTTTCATGAGAATTACATCATCATGTTTTAGTTTTTTAAGAAACTCTAAGAGTACCCATCTCCTCATTTAAAAAAGGCTACCCCACCTTTCCCTTATTTACACCACTTCCAAACATCTAGATCAATAAAACCCTATGAAATTATCTTCTAAAATTCTCAATACATGATTTCGTGGTTTTTTATTTAGAAAAACATTTCATGGGTCCTTGATAAGAGATATAAAAGAAGGTAAACAAATAATATGTAATCATCTTACCCAACCTCTTTCAATTTGATTATTATTATAAATTATCTAAATATTTTATTTTTTCCATAAAATAAAAAATCCAGTATCATAAATATAGTTCGATGTTATTATTTTTTTTACAACCTTTAATCTCCCTCTTTTCTATCAAATGAGATGTAAAATTATCACTCATGCGTATATAAGGCATATTATCTCCAAATAATGATACAATTAATTTTCTATAACCATTTTTAATGGAATGTTACTATGATGGGTTTAATGTTTATATATAAAATTTATGATATAATAATCCTCCTAGGACTATAATATCATATCTACCTACATACCATTTAATCATTTTGAAAATGGTAACTTCGATCGTGCGTACATGTGGATTACCACCTTCACGAACTAATGCAAGTTGTTTTTCATTTCTAATTTACTTGGATGTTAATAATAATATATTTAATGAATTTATATGTTATATATTACATAGTAATTATTTTTTAATATTGAATTATTATTTACCTTTTTTATTATATTCATTGAACATTGAGAATAGTGTTAATGAGTATGTACGACCTACCGTCTCCATGAATAGTGTAATTCATTTTTCTATATCTACTTTTTAAGGATGAATCTAAATTTATATATATATGTATTTAATTAAAATAAATTAATTTTTAAAATTATTGATATTATTTAAATATTGGAACCATTATCATTGTATAGGGATCGAGGCTTCCAAATCGAAACAAGCCTAAAAAACGATGCAGTGATCACACAAAATAACGAATTCAATAAAAAATAGTTAAAAAATGTGAGGTAATATGTTATCAATAAATTTTGTATGGAATTATATATTTTTTGTTTCTATAATTTATTTATAAATATCTATATTTATTATAAATGAGGTTCAAACATGTAAAAATAAATACAAGACTTGAGGTAATGTATTTACATCTCAATCCCATTATATTCAGGATTGTTTATGATTGAATTTAAATTGAAGAAATTATATGATCATTATATGATAAATATATTGATTTCTTATTCTTCTTTGGTTATTTATGTAGAATTTTTTTCATTTATTTTTTATAGAATTAAATACTCAAGAGGTTGAAATATTTTTTTAAGGAAAACTAATTATGATTTAATTTTTGGTCAGAACCTTTTCCTTCCAAGTCCATGTTTTCTAAAAACAATTTCAATTTTTTATACTCTGAAATTATTTTTTATATTTATTTTTATAAATTTTTTAATTGTAAAAAAAATTAAAAAGAATGTTACTATCATTTTTCAAAAAATTAATTTTGATTTTTTAGAAAAAATGTGAATGAAATATTCATTTTTTCATACAAAACATGAATGATATTTCCCACCCTAATGAATTTTCAATATTTTGATACTTAAATTTCATGTTTCCATTGTTATTTTAAACAAAAATTATTTCCTAAATATTTATGTTTTTTATATTTTAAATTATTGATTTTAAAAAGATAGTTGTATTTTCCTTAAGAAATATTCCATAGATCTTATAAAATAATTTTCATCTAAGAAAACATACATTGATGTTATATTTGTTTTACTGGGGATATGATCAATGATATCATCCTTTTTTTTCTGGATGTTTTATTTTTATGACGATGAGTTTTTAATGAAACCCATTTTATTTTCCACGTTATTAAGTTATTCTAAAAATTTAAAATTTTTCATGATCTATTGGCATACATATGTATGGATTATTATTATGTAATGGGTGCGTCATTTATAAACCTCCAATTCATTGGATAAATATGGATTACTCATGATAAAAATAATATTATTAATGGAACTAGGTTTCATGTTCATAATATTATTCATGTAATTAGATTTCATGTCTATTAGATTATGTATGGACATAGTATCCATGTCCATAAGTTTATATCTAGACTTGGTTCTCATGTACATATGATTTTAAAGGGTTCTAATTTTATATACTTAACTTAAAAAGTGAAACTATTTCTATTTATACTTGTTCACAAGGTTTAATCCTATGTTTTTTTTCAAATTCATATTTCTATTTTATGTTCTCATACCATTTGATTGATTATTGATGATTTATCACTCTTGTGAATATTGTTCATTTTTATGATAATGTTTAATCCCATGAATCATGTTTATTATTTACGATATACTGGGCACACAAATTTTATTTTATTTTCACAATATCATACCCTTATACTTATCTTATGGTTATTTACAATAATTTATTGATATCTCCTATGATTACCCTTACTGAGAATAAAATCTAGCTCTTTATTATGTTATTCATTCACTAGTTTAAGAAGAAATGTTTTATGTAGGGTAAAAAAACAATCTATATTGAAGATTATTCATGAAATTATAGGATTGTGTATCCTTTATCCAAATGAACTAAATACTTATGGTTCTATAAGGGTTCATAATGTTATTTATAGAATACTCATTTAAAATGATGTAATATTTATGAATGGAAATATTGGGTGGTTATAGTTGGTATCAGAGCTCGGTTGAGTTAATCTTTGGATATTAGGATTATAGAACATTAGTGAAAACTATAGGTATACAAGTATGTATATAATATTATCCTAATGTTTTGGTAAGATATATATAATGTTTATTTCCATAAAAAACGTCAATGTTTGGATACTAAAAGTGTAAATTGTATTAGCATAGATGAATCTAGTGTAATAATCCAAAAAAGTGTTGGATGATTATATATTAGCCATCATTCGGGGTCATGTTGAGTGTTACCTTACTCTACACCTAGTTTGACACTCTTTTGGGCTATGGTTGGGTTAATTTGAATTTTTCTTATGAAAAATTATGAATAAATTTAATAGATGATAAGCATGTAGAGTGAGGTTACACCTATGGTGTCATAGTTTGAAAAGACGGTTTCATGATTTAGTCATATTATGAATGGTTTTTAAAAATTATATGATTTATCACTATGATTATTATTAATCACAATGTTGGTTTTTGTTTTAGAAAATTGGTAAAATCAGAAGGATTGGTGTGAATAGATAATGTGGTAGGCAATGAAATGACCATCCTCCTGAGCAACAAAACCTCTTCAAAGTTGGGATGTAATATTTTGTAACTATACTCACTAAACTCTATCAATATATGTGTATATTGAACTATCCTAAAACATTACATAATCTTGAGTTTTAATAAAAGAAATCATACTATTATATTTGAGGATATTTATGCTTTATAGTTTTAGTGAATTAGTCCATCACCCATAAATAATTAAAAATTACCACACAAAGTTGAAACTTCAACTCAGTAACAATTTTTTCCATAAGATATAAATTTTAATATATTACAAGTTATCATTTCGTGCCAAATATTCAAAATTTTCATCTTGATATAATTCTTGTTCTTAACCATCCTTAAAACAATGTGATTTTTTTAAAAATGGTATAGACATTAAAATAATGATAAGGGACATAAAAATGAAGAATGAAACTTTTTATTTCATAAACACTCATAATAAAATTTATTTCTAAAAATAAATATTTGGATCAAAAAAAAATGTTCATACTCAAGAAATCAACTTATCTGGACAAAATTCTCATAAAATACTTAATTATAATTCTTAAAGGAAAATTAAAAATCATAAATGCTTCTTTTAAATCATGATAAAACTATGTTTTTTTTAAAAAGTTATACTTTTCACCCTTAATAATTAGCACACACATTCCTTTAAATTTAAGCTCATTAGAATGCACTGTGAAATCATAATATTTCTGTAAAAACCCTAAAAATTATAGATCAGTTTCATTGGTAACATGGGGAATCATTTTTGTATCACTATTAAAAATGGAATATCTAGCATAATAAATTCCAAAAATATATTAGAGTAAACCAAAAAATCTCACTCCATACCTTTACCCAATGCATTAAAGATCTATATCAAGCTATCCCATCCGTATTTTATAACAGAATCACCATCCATGGTTTATAATGGAAAAAATCATCCTTGCTTTATAACAGAACCACCCATCATCCTAAACAATTTCAAAAACCATAACATTACCATAACACATGACGACTTACATTTACATATCATACTCATCAAAATATTATTTCCACCCATAATAATGAATAATTTTCTTATTTAAATATCCAATACATTTAAAGAAATTTTTGAAAATAATTAAAACATAGGGAATGGGGGGGTTTCTTTTAAGAAAACAATAAATATTATGAAGGAATCCAAAAATCATGTAATAGTTATAGTGATGGGAAAACCATTGGTATTGTATATGTTAAAATTGAACATTCATTTTTTACTTTTTATGAAGATAGTTCATATAAAACAATACAAAAGAATCATTTTAAAACCATTGAAATAATGTAAAAAACTGATATAAAATGTTCTCTATAATTCATTCATGTCCACGTAAATATATAAATAAAATAACTTCTAGAATATGAACATGGAAGGAAAATATTTAGAATATAATTCATTAAAAAAATAAAATAATGTTTTAAAGTAAAGAATCTCTTACCTCAAGTCGAACTCATCACGTGCATTTTTTATCTTACTAAATAGTAAAATTATGTAAATTATACAATTTATTTGGAAAATATTTCAAGTTTATTATTCTTTTTATTTAATCTATTTCCATGTTAAATTTAATTACACAATCAATTATGTTTACATCGGATATTATGACATTATTCAGATCATATGTCAAAAATGACATCTGTAGGTTGACTATGGTCAAAGAGAAGGATATTGTATCACATAAAAAATAATAATCATAAAATTATTATCAATTCTAAACATCAATTGTAATTTTATAATAAACCCTGATATATGGTTATGAAAAGTGACATATGTTACACTCATAAAGATGGTAGGTCATATGTACGCATGATTAACGTTTCCATTTTTCATAAATACTTATGTAAAGAGGGTATGTGTTCTTTTATATTTAAATAATCATAATAATCTCATAAATATCATATTAAATATTTAAATAAACTTATATGCATATTTATTATGATGTTCTAATGAAAAATGAATAACATCGCTTCGTGGAGGTGGTAGTGCACACATACACACAAATGATGTTATAATTATTCAATGAATGGAGAGATAATAAATTATAAAATATATTATATTTCATGAATATAATATATAAACCTTAAATCAATCCTTAAAATGCTGTGAGGGGTGGTGATGGATAGTGAATTACATTGGCTTGCAATACTATAGTCTACCATACACATGAATGACTATTTGATTTCCTATTTAATAGAATCGAAATTAGATATAGTTTAGAAAATTAACATAATTAAATATAATTATTTTTTAGATACTGGTGTTATTATTTTAGAATGTTTGAAGAGTATTTGTAGGAGTTATAATAAGAAATAAAAATAAAACAATCAATTTAAAGTTATACCTATTCTTCAGACAACCTGTTTTTCTTTACTCCTTAATTCCACTAAGGAATGAATTCTATCATAAATAAGACCTATAAAATTTGTGGAGGGATTAATGGATGGTATTTGGGAATTTATTGGCTGAATAAAATGATTTTATGTTTTAATCAAAGAGGATAAGAGGTTCCCTTTTTATAAATGAGGATAGGGGAACTATTCAAATTTCTAAATTTCTAGATAAATACAAATAAATTTCCATATTAAAATGGATAAAAATTGATATAATTTGAATATAAAATTAGAATGATCCAAATTCTTCTTATAAAATAGTATTGGTCATGTTTAGGTGATTTTTAAACCCTTATTGTTTTGTTTTAAACCTCTTGCTGATTACCACAATAATAATGTTTTTTTACTCTTTAGGGGTCAAGATATTCAGTATAAAATGGAAATTTAACCATAAATGGATAGTGTTTAATATTTTAAATAATATACCAAACACTTCTAACAATATCAATACTGGAATTTTGGTTATTTGCGACGGTATCCCATTGCAAAAACTCTTTTGCGATGGGGTCCTGCCGCAAATAGCCAATTATAGTAAACAACGTCGCCATGAGTATTTTTTTGGGACGGATCTGTCGCAAAAAATACTACTTGCAACGGGAATCAGTCCTGTTGAAAATAGATCTTCGATTAAATACATTAAATATACAAGAACCTGTTGTGATGAGACCATCACAAAAAGTATTTGTGATGAGATGACGACTTGTCACAAATAGATTTATGTTATAAACCTGTTGCGATGAGCCCGTTGCAAAATAGTTTTTTCAACGGTAAAGTAACCCGTCACAAATAATTTTAAAAAATATATATAAATAATCTATTTGTGATAGGACCACGTCACAAAAGCCCTCATTTCAAATACTTAATAAAATAAAATAAAAATAATATAATTATGATTAATGAAAAAATATTATTAATATTATTAAAATATTAAAAATAATAAAACATTAATATTCTCAATATTCGCAAAAAAATAAAAAATGTTATAAATGATGATGATGATGATGATGATGATGATGATAATAATAATAATAATAATTATTATTATTAGTAAAATAAATAAACCTTAAAAATATAATCGTGCCTTTACATTATCTTTGGTCTTACCTGGTGTATCCAAAACTATATGAAATAAATTATCAAAATAGTTCTTCTCAATATTCATGAATCCAATATGTAGCAGTACAACAAATTAGGCAAATATGGAAGATCCCAAAAAATGATCCATTTTATCAAATTATTTTCGTTCTTAAAGCCAGGAATTTTCTGTTGGTTTACTGTCGGCCCAAATATGATTGGAGGTAATGAAAATACAACTGATTTTAACTTTGCACCTGATATCATTTTTAGAGATTCATTCCTTTCAATTGTGTCTTTTTTGAAATGATATTCGTTCCTCCGAAAAGGATGATCGGTTGGATGAAATCTGCAATGGTAGCCAAATAGAAAGGTTTTTTTCATTTAAGAGAATAAAGGCTTTTTTGTCTTTCACACGGTAAGGACATGATTTCATACAATATGTACTCTAGCCAGATAACATGCCATATTCCTGGAAGGCAATAATAATCCACATCAATGTAGCATTTAATATAAAATTTTCTTTCACAGCAACATCATATGTACTAACACCATTACTCCATAACGAATTTAACTCATCAGTCAATGGTTTAAAATAAACATCAATATTCTATTTCAGATGTCCTGGGATTAGTAAGGTCAAAAATATATAGGGCTTCTTCACCAACATCCATGGAGGTAAATTGTACAGAGTTATAAGGATAGTCCAACATGAATACTGACTAACATAAGAACTAAACTGTCATAAATCATTAGTAGAAAGACCCAATCACACGTTTCAGGCTTCTAAAGAAAAAGAAGGATGCAGTCGGTCAAAATTTTTCCATGAATCATCATCATATGGATGATTCAAGATTTTATCGGTTGAAATCTTGGTTTTGTGCCATGACATTATTGAGGTTGTGTTTTGAGACATAAATAAATGCTACAGCCTAGGTGTAAGGGGGAAATATCTCAACTACTTTACAATAATCGATCCAGAATTCCTCAGTTGAGATTCTTTATTCCTCGATTGTACACATGTGTGACAACTATCCAACAACTCATTTTCAATAGAATATATGATGCAATCATTTGCACATGCATGAATCTTCCGATAACTAAGGCCCTGATTATGAACCAGCCACTTTCTCTCATAGTAAATTGCAGGCAACATATTTCCTTTAGGTAATAGTGTTTTAACCAAAGAAAATATCTGATCAAAAAATTTGTTTGATATTGCATTATCTGATTTAATAGCCATAAATTTTTAAAACACTTATAATTTGATAATATTGCAACCAGGATATAATGCATCCTCATCAGACCTAAAAAACTCATAAAATTCAAATGGTGCCAACTCAATAGTTAAATCAATATCATCCTGAGTTTCAGTTTGTTGAACAGATGGACTATAAGGCCCCAGCCTTAAACCTTACTTAATCTTGATCTATTACAAGATTACACATTGAGGATCTTTTCAGGTTTAGAGTTTTAGAGAATTAGATCATGAAACTTGCATTACATTCCACATTTAAACAAAGTGGTTACATAAAAGACAATATTCATTCTTCCCATCAACGGAAACATATTTAAAATAAAACACGGATTCTTTCTTGACACATCCTTGACACTATCATCACATCATGTACCTTTCCCTCGACCCGTGAAAAACATTTCAAAAACTTGGGATGAGTATAAAAAGCTCAGTAATGGTTATAAAAATATGGAAAGGGAACATGAGTTCATATATACATAAGAATGAAATCATACTTTACCCATAAAACATAGGCACTTTAACATACCTCATCAAAACATGAATAAATCAAATAAATCATAAGACATAAAGGTAACTTGAGGCATTCATAACATTCTTACGTAGGGAGTAACCCTCTTGGTTACGTTTTGGAATACCCATCACAGTATATTCCCTAAATCTCTTCAGAGAAACCTTAACGTTTCACTCCTTCACGTTACCCAATGCATTAGAGAGCTATAACGGGCTCACCCGCCCTTGGTTTATCACGAAACCACCCGTCTTCATAATAATGCCCAAGATCCATAACATAATCATATCACATAAAACATGCATAAAGGAAACATAACATTTCTACATTTCAATCACAAGATATAAATACAACACATTGATATAATAAAAACATTATGAAAACCATTTTCAATTCCAAAGAAAATAAAAATTAAAACATGGTATTTATTTTTCTTTTAAAAAGAAGGTATGGCTTGTAGAGGAAGCCGAAACTCAAATAACGGTCACGGTGGCGGAGAAGTAGTTGTCGCCGCATACGTACGACAAAAACATTCCCTTTTGTCATTTAGTAAAATGCTTCGTATAAAAAAGATTCATTTTAGATAGACGTAAAAGTCAAAGGGGTTTATACACCGTATAAAAGAAGGTTGTGTATAAAACAAAATATGCCTCAATGAAAGGAGATTGAGATGAAGTCCCTTACAAAGACGGTATCCTTGGTTTAAGGATAAATCAATTACATAATTATGTGTGACAAACGAATACAAAAAATATTAGTGTATATTAAGTGTAAAATAATCAAAGGTCATTGACACATATTCAAAGGATGACATATTCAATAACTACATGTTGAACCCAAATAAATCGAAATTTGGTTAAGAAGTTCCCTTGATAGCCTAACGGCGTCACATCAAAATGAGTTGATGAGAGATAAAAAAAGGATATCTCATCACTTGGACCTAAAATTTACATCAATAAGGATATATGAGAACATAACCCAACATAAAAATATGTAAAATAAAAGACCCAACAAAATAGGTTTTTTAAAAAGAGGAGGGTGAAAGGTTCCCTTACCGACATGGGTATCTTTCGAAACATACGCCCCGTGAAAGAAGAACAATAAAAAATTGATGTAAATACTCATAAATTAAATAATATTACAAAATGAGTAAAATAATGGTCAGTACATACACCACTCAACGGAAATTGTGGCAAATGTAGCATAAATCTCACAGGAATAAAAGTGAGATGAAAAATCCCTTACGAAAACTCGGCAGCCTAACGGCGCCACTTAAAACTTCCAAAAATGGATTGATGAGATAAAATAGGGTATCTCATCACATTAAAATAAAATGTAAAGAAAGAGGAATATAAAATAACATCCCCCATCATAAAAAATAGGAGCTTAAAAGAAGTGACATAAAGGAGAGTACTTAAAGAGAAAGAGAGAGGTTAGATCTCTTACGAAAATTTGGCAGCCTAACGGCGCCACTCAAAACTTCTAAAACGGATTTATGAGAGGAAAATAGGGTCTCTCATCATATGAAAATAATAATTACAGTAGGATTAATATAAAAGAACATCCCAATCATAAGAAAGATGAGCTTAAAAGGAATGACATAAAAGAGTGTACTTAAAAAGAAAGAGAGGTGTAGGATCCCTTACCTTGGGTCCGACTTGACTCGATCATTCTTTAACGTCCTGAATAATAAACTTGAGTTAATTTCCACATTATTAAGAACATTTTTCTAGTTCATTATTCCTTTTAGATCAATTATTGTCATGTTATAAACATTATGTAATCATTTAAGTTAATAATGTTTTTTTGTCAATATTTGGTTCTTAAGTCGAAAGTGGACTTCTTACAATTACATGTTGTTCGTGTGGTCAAAGGTTCTTTATATCCAGAATGACATTAATGATTTTGATAGCATATATATCATATATATCCAGCATATACATGTATTTATAATATTACATAATCATTTAGAGGTAAGAAATGAAATGCACCGTTCATGGAGACGGTAAGCCGTACGTACGCATTAATGCTAATTTCATTTCTTTGTCATATTAATCAAATAAAAACTAAATTAGAGGTATTTATATTTTAATTCCAGAATTATATTAATCATTTAGATGTATCATTCATAATATATATCCATTATATACATGTACTTATATTAGTACATTACATTTGGGGATAAGAAATGAAATGCACCGTTCATGGAGACGGTAAGCCGTACGTACGTATGAACGCTACTTTCATTTCTATCTCATACTTTAATGGAAAGAAATAATAATGATATATAGGTATATTATAATTCCAGTATAAAATCATATATAATAACATTAAATCCATCCTTTATACGTCCCACGTATGGCATTAACGAACCACATCACTTTGAGGGGGCGGTAGTCCATACTTCCTAAAATGAAGATATCATGTATACCCATAATGGAAACAATAATGGTATGAAATAAATGAAAAATACATAAGCTTAAGGAAATAATAAACATATTATATATCATATATAAAAATAGTGGCATCATAATGTCCACCTTTGAAGGTGTTAAATGAGTATTGAACAATCATCGTTTCGGGAGGCAGAATTTCTCCATCCACGGAAACCGTATGTTCTTTAACCATTTGATGTATTTGTGTGAGAGTTTAGCTAGAATAAATCTTATAACAACATCCTAGTATATTTAAGATACTGGTATTTACAAAATAAGTAAATAAAAATAGTTTAGGGGGTTGGAGAAGCAAAATAAAACAAATGAACATGAGAGAATGAATTACCTTTAAAAGTGTAACTCCTTTTGATTTGAGCCTAAAGGCTTCCTTTGAAAGGATTCTGCGCAAAGGGAATCCTCTAGGATGAGGAGAGGGATGTGGAGAGAGTAAATGGTCAGGGGATGGACGAGCCAAAGGCTTGAGGAGTGTGTGAAATGAGGTAGAGGTGGGGGCCTTTTATAAGAGGAGAGGAGGGGCACTTTTGGAAATCATGAAACTATTATTTTATTTTCAAAAGTGTTTTGAATTTCTAAGGCCCCACATTGATATATTTCGAAGATAAGATGATAAGGCTTTGAAATATTCCCATCCAATAGTTTTTGGACAAGTTTAGGTCTTATATTTTATATTATCGTTTCATTTTATTTAAATGGTTCATTAATGAGGTAATCGTTCCATCATCATGATGTCATAATTGAATTAATTTATTTAATGTCTAAAAATTATAACAAAAATATCCTGATGTAGGAAATATTTTTAACTTTTCAAAGAGTATTTATAGAAAAAAATATGATTAGTATAACCACTTCTAAAAATTGTTTTAGTAAAACAATTTATGTTAGTGTCATTTTCACCTTTATTTAAAAAAAGGCATTAAAGTCATTATCTCACCCAAGAGGCTCCATAGGGTCCCCTAAATCGACCCATGAGTTGTCTTGGTCGGCCATGACTCATCCAATAGGGGTAGGACAAGTTTCATGGTGTTTTCATATTTTTATAATATCATTTTTACCTTAAATTACACTAATTACCTCTAATCGCGATTAATGAAAAAAAGTTACTATTCACCAAAAAATTATTTTCATCCCATTGAACCAAATTTTACATACTAATGACAACCATGTATGTTGGATTTTCAAAATTCAATACAAATTAGTGGTAAAATTTCATTTAACTGAAAAATCAGTTTGCTTGATTACCACTTAGTGGTTTCACTATTCATCAAAAATTGGAGTTTTTCAGAAAATTACCAAAATTTCACTCTAAGATATATTCGATATTATGAATTCAAAAATGATGTTTATATTAACTAATTCAAAGAATATAAGTATAATTAATTAATTTAATAATTAACTCCCACTGTCAAAACAAATAGCGTGTTTTTAAGAAACAATATATATCAAAAGATTGATATTTGTTTATGTCGAATTTCAAAGTGAAATTAATTCAAAAGTACACCATTGAATAAAATGGTAAAAATATTTTATGGTTTCACTTTAAAACCAATTCAAAAGATAATATAATCATATAAATAAATTATATTAAAAGAGGTTTTGAATTAAAATACAACATTTTACACTATTCGTTAAAAAATGAACATTATCGGAAAGATACCAAAAATTTACACAAAGTAAATTTTGATGTCCCGATTATAAAGAAGGATTTTATTTGGTCCAAAAGAATGTATAAGAGTGACCAAAACTATATTTAAATAGGGTTCTCCATCAAAAGGTGATAAGTGAACCTTTAGTGAAAACTAGGGCATATACGCCTAAAATTGAATTCTTTCCGTATTTTAAGCCTTTATACTTTATTGGACAAATGTAAAAAGATTTAAAAACATATATAATCATATTTTAGTTATTTATATCCATTCTCGCAAATACAACAGCTACATGTTAACTGCCATTTAAAATAATATTATTTTATTATTAGAGTGCAACGTAAGATTCTCAAGAAACCCGTTGTTGTGTGTTGGGTACGCCATCGAGCATAGCGTCCCCTTTAATGTCATATTAATATTTTATTCACAAATATGGATAAATATGAAAATGTCATATTCTTTATTTACCTGGGGTGTTACATCCTTCCCCCCTTTTGGGAATTGCGTCCTCACAATTTTAAAATTGGGCTTGGAAACATCCTTGAAAGTCCCACATCGGAAGAAGAGTCGGTAAAACAATCACTTTAAAATAAAGAAAGATAAGTACAAAGGTCACCCGAGTTAACCCATACTAGGATTCCAAGTATGAAAACATGGACATGGAGGAGAAAACATAGGGTCATGTTCTGATGAAGAGTTATAGAAAACATGTTTAGGAGAAAGTTAACCATGAGAAAATCACAAACTTGTGATGGGTTAAACGGTATTCGATTCCCCAGTAGAAAAAGTTAATAGACAAAATTTCTATTTTAAGATACTTTTTATTGGGGAATTTATTCATAAGGAAACATAATTACTTATCATGTTGACTTTCAACTTTTATTAGATTCCTTACACAAACTCATATTTTCTCCAAAAGGCGAGTATTTAGGAAGACTTGTTCACATTAAGAGTACTATAATCAACTTTTAGAGAATCACCTAATCCAAAAAAGAGAACTATATACTTCCCATGTATTTAGACTTTAACCAAAACCAAAACCAAAAAGGCTAGTACAAGACCAGATAATCCAGAAAAGGATAACCCTTTATAAAAAGAAAATCTATTCTTAACCTCCAAAATTTGTCCAACAAAACCCAAAGTTCAATGAGGACCATTAGATAAACAATTTTTCCATAAAATTCTTCAAAGTAAACCAATATAAGATTGAAACCCAAATATTTGAAGGATTTAGTCACGTAGTCTTCCAAGTTAAATCGTAACATTTATCTCCAAACAACATCCGTTTCTCCTAAAGTCTCATATTGAAAAGTAATTAACCTAATCACATATCCTTCATGATAGGTTAATCATTTTCATAAATAAACCAAAATCAACTTACTCTTAATTCATAAAATCATATAACTAGAAATAATCAGTCAAACTAACCAGGGAATTCACGTAGTCCAGTGGTAGGCGATAAATACCAGTCGCACATTGGTTGTGGGTTCGATTCCCGCATCATTGTCCGACGCGACGGGTTGTCACACGGTCTGCGTGTTGTCCTTTTTCCAAAACTATATAATTCTCAAAACATTTCCCAAAACGAGATAAACATAACATATTTTAACCTCAAGTTTATCTCATGCCTTTCATTTTCCATCATAACATATAATAACCCATAATTACCTCAAAAGTAAGGATCATATAAACCCTAATGGTTACCTTTTTAATTATTACCTGAACTTCCACATCGATTGGTCATCTCTTACATGATGTATTATAGAACATACCAAGGCTCAAGTGGTTGATCATGACTCCTTGATAGTTGGTTTAGAACAACCACGATTTTCCTCATTGAATACCCCATTTCATCGAGTCTCTTAATCAGAGAACCACCACAGTTTCCTTCAAACCAATTGTCACTTTTGTGCCTGCGAGATCCCGCCATTCACTAAAAACAGAAATGTCAGTGTGAGTATATCAAAAAAACCATCATGTACTAATGAGGAAGGTAAACACTAAGATATACTTACTCATTCACTTTATCTAAAACTAGGACTCTTTCTGAAATCCTAACCATTATGGCAATGTCACTTATGCTTAGAGAATACCCTAACCTATAAAGTTATCTAAACAGACCTTTGATACCAACTATAAGGCCCCAGCCTTAAACCTTAATTAATCTTGAGTTATTACAAGATTACACATTGAGGATCTTTTCAGGTTTAGAGTTTTAGAGAATTAGATCATGAAACTTGCATTACATTCCACATTTAAACAAAGTGGTTACATAAAAGACAATATTCATTCTTCCCATCAACGGAAACATATTTAAAATAAAACACGGATTCTTTCTTGACACATCCTTGACACTATCATCACATCATGTACCTTTCCCTTGACCTATGAAAAATATTTCAAAAACTTGGGATGAGCATAAAAAGCTCAGTAAGGGTTATAAAAATATGGAAAGGGAACATGAGTTCATATATACATAAGAATGAAATCATACTTTACCCATAAAACATAGGCACTTTAACATAACTCATCAAACCATGAATAAATCAAAGAAATAATAAGACATAAAGGTAACTTGAGGCATTCATAACATTCTTACGTAGGGAGTAACCCTCTTGGTTACGTTTTGGAATACCCATCATAGTATATTCCCTAAATCTCTTCGGAGAAACCTTAACGTTTCACTCCTTCGCGTTACCCAATGCATTGGAGAGCTATAACGGGACCACCCACCCTTGGTTTATCACGGAACCACCTGTCTTCATAATAATTCCCAAGAACCATAACATAATCATATCACATAAAACATGCATAAAGGAAACATATCATTTCCACATTTCAATCACAAGATATCAATACAACACATTTATATAATAAAAATATTATGAAAACCATTTTCAATACCAAAGAAAAAGAAAATTAAAACATGGTATTTATTTTTCTTTTAAAAAGAAGGTATGGCTTGTAGAGGAAGCCGAAACTCAAATAACGGTCACGGCGGCAGAGAAGTCGTTGTCGCCACATACGTACGACAAAAACATTCCATTTTGTCGTTTAGTAAAACACTTCGTATAAAAAATATTCCTTTTGGATAGATGTAAAAGTCAAAGGGGTTTATACACCGTATAAAAGAAGGTTGTGTATAAAACAAAATATGCCTCAATGAAAGGAGATTGAGACGAAGTCCCTTACAAAGACGGTATCCTTGGTTTAAGGATAAATCAATTACATAATTATGCGTGACAAACTAATACACCAAATATAAGTGGATATTAAGTATAAAATAATCAAAGGTCATTCACACATATTCAAAGGATGACATATTCAATAACTACATGTTGAACCCAAAGAAATCAAAATTGGGTTAAGAAGTTCCCTTGACAGCCTAACGACGTCACATCAAAATGAGTTGATGAGAGATAAAAAAAGGATATATCATCACTTGGACATAAAATTTACATCAATAAGGATATAAGAGAACATAACCCAACATAAAAATATGTAAAATAAAAGACCCAACAAAAGAAGTCTTTTAAAAAGAGGAGGGTGAAAGGTTCCCTTACCGACATGGGTATCTTTCGAAACATACGCCCCGTGAAAGAAGGACAATACAACATTGATGTAAATACTAATAAATGAAATAATATTACACAATGAGTAAAATAATGGTCAGTACATACACCACTCAAAGGAAATTGTGGCAAATGTAGCATAAATCTCACAGGAATAAAAGTGAGATGAAAAATCCCTTACGAAAACTCGACAGCCTAACAGCGCCACTTAAAACTTCCAAAAATGGATTGATGATATAAAATAGGGTATCTCATCACATTAAAATAAAATGTACAGAAAGTGGAATATAAAATAACATCCCCCATCATAAAAAAGAGTAGCTTAAAAGAAGTGACATAAAGGAGAGTACTTAACGAGAAAGAGAGAGGTTAGATATCTTACGAAAATTCGGCAGCCTAACGGCGCCACTCAAAACTTCCAAAATGGATTGATGAGAGGAAAATAGGGTCTCTCATAATATGAACATAATAATTACAGTATGAGTAATATAAAAGAACATCCCAATCATAAGAAATATGAGCTTAAAAGGAATGACAAAAAAGAGTGTACTTAAAAAGAAAGAGAGGTGTAGGATCCCTTACCTCGGGTCCGACTTGACTCGATCATTCTTTAACGTCCTGAATAATAAACTTGAGTTAATTTACACTTTATTAAGAACCTTTTTCTAGTTCATTATTCCTTTTAGATAAATTATTTTCATGTTATAAACATTATGTAATCATTTAAGTTAATAATGATTGTTTTGTCGATATTTGGTTCTTAAGTCAAAAGTGGACTTCTTACAATTACATGTTATTCGTGTGGTCAAAGGTTATTTATATACAGAATGAAATTCATGATTTGGATAGCATATATATCATATATATCCAGCATATACATGTATTTATAATATTACATAATCATTTAGAGGTAAGAAATCAAATGCACCGTTCATGGAGACGGTAAGCCGTACGTACACATGAACGCTACTTTCATTTCTTTGTCATATTAATGGAATTAAAACTAAATGAGAGGTATGTATATTTTAATTCCAGAATTATATTCATCATTTAGATGTATCATTCATCATATATATCAATTATATACATGTACTTATAATATTACATTACATTTGGGGATAAGAAATGAAATGCACCGTTCATGGAGACGGTAAGCCGTACGTACGTATGAACGCTACTTTCATTTCTATCTCATACTTTAATGGAAATAAATAATAATGATATATAGGTATATTATAATTCCATTATAACATCATATATAATAACATTAAATCCATCCTTTATACGTCCCATGTATGGCATTAACGAATCACATCACTTTGAGGGGGCGGTAGTCCGCACTTCCTAAAATGAAGATATCGTGTATACCCATAATGGAAACAATAATGATATGCCATAAATGAAAAATACATAAGATTAAGGAAAGAATAAACATATTATATATCATATATAAAAATAGTGACATCATAATGGCCACCTTTGAAGGTGTTAAATGAGTATTGAACAATCATCGTTTCGGGAGGCAGCATTTCGCCATCCACGGAAACCGTATGTTCATTAACCATTTGATGTAGTTTTGTGAGAGTGTAGCTCGAATAAATCTTATAACAACATCCTAGTATATTTAAGATACTATTTTTTTTAAAAAAGAAGTAAATAAAAATAGTTTAGGGGGTTGGAGAAGCAAAATAAAACAAATGAACATGAGAGAATGAATTACCTTTAAAAGTGTAACTCCTTTTGATTTGAGCCTAAAGGCTTCCTTTGAAAGGATTCTGCCCAAAGATAATCCTCTAGGATGAGGAGAGGGATGTGGAGAGAGTAAATGGTCAGGGGATGGCCGAGTCAAAGTCTTGAGGAGTGTGTGAAATGAGGTAGAGGTGAGGGACTTTTATAAGAGGAGAGGAGGGGCACTTTTGGAAATCATGAAACTATTATTTTATTTTCAAACGTGTTTCGAATTTATAAGGTCCAAAATTGATATGTTTAGAAGATAAGATGATAAGGCTTTGAAATATTCCTATCCAATAGTTTTTGTAAAAGTTTAGGTCTTAGATTTTATATTATCGTTTCATTTTATTTAAACTGTTCATTAATGAGGTCATCGTTGCATCATCATGATGTCATAATTAAATTAATTTATTTAATGTCTAAAAATTATAACAAAAATATACCGATGTAGGAAATATTTTTATATTTCCAAAGAGTATTTATTGACAAAAATATGATTAGTATAACCACTTCTAAAAGTTGTTTTTGTAAAAGAATTTATGTTAGTGTCATTTTCACCTTTATTTAAAAAAAAGCATTAAAGTCATTATCCCACCCAAGAGGCTCCATAGGGTCCCTTAAATCGACCCATGGGTTGTCTTGGTCGGAAATTACTCATACAATATGGTTAGGACAAGTGTCATGGTGTTTTCATATTTTTATAATATCATTTTTTACCTTAAATTACACTAATTACCTCTAATCGCGATTAATGAAAAAAATTTACGATTCACCAAAAAAATATTTTCATCCCATTGAACCACATTTTACATACTAATGACAACCATGTATGTTGGATTTTAAAAATTCAATAAAAATTAGTGGTAAACTTTCATTTAACTGAAAAATCAGTTTGCTTGATTACCACTTAGTGGTTTCACTATTCATCAAAAATTGGAGTTTTTCAGAAAATTACCAAAAATTCACTCTAAGATATATTCAATATTACGAATTCAAAAATGATGTTTATATTACCTAATTCAAAGAATATAAGTAGAATTAATTAATTTAATAATTAACTCCCGCTGTCAAAACAAATAGCGTGTTTTTAAGAAACAATATATATCAAAAGATTGATATTTGTTTATGTCGAATTTCAAAGTGAAATTAATTCCAAAGTCCACCATTGAATAAAATGGTAAAAATATTTTATGGTTTCACTTTAAAACCAATTCAAAAGATAATCTAATCATATAAATAAATTAGATTAAAAGATGCTTTGAATAAAAATACAACATTTTACACTATTCATTAAAAAATGAACTTTATCGGGAAGATACCAAAAATTTACACAAAGTAAATTTTGATGTCCCGATTCTAAAGAAGGATTTTATTTGGTCCAAAAGAATGTATAAGAGTGACCAAAACTATATTTAAAGAGGGTTCGCCATCAAAAGGTGATAAGTGAACCTTTAGTGAAAACTAGGGCATATACGCCTAAAATTGAATTCTTTCTGTATTTTAAGCCTTTATCCTTTATTGGATAAATGTAAAAACATTTAAAAACATATATAATAATATATTAGTTATTTCTATCCATTCTCGCCAATACAACAGCTACATGTTAACCGCTATTTAAAATAATATTATTTTATTATTAGAGTGCAACGTAAGATTCCCAAGAAACTCGTTGTTGTGTGTTGGGTACGCCATCGAGCATAGAGTCCCCTTTAAAGTCATATTAATATTTTATTCAAAAATATGGATTAATATGAAAATTTCATATTCTTTATTTACCTGGGGTGTTACATGGACCATGTCACGACCCTTCCTCAGGACCCATGCCGTGACAACCCCAATCCCTCCTTCCATAGGCCAGGGGATGGTGACTAGCACCAAATGCGTAAATCCCTAAGATGGGAAGGCAATGACTTTATAAAAAGAAAACACACACAAACAGAGTACACAACTGGAAGAAAAACACTAAGCAATACTGAATACAGAAGAAGTGCTGGAAAGTAAAAAGGGGACGAAAAAACAAGCCCAACCATAATGTACAGGTACAAATGAAAGAATGTACAACTAAAAAAGGGAAAAAAAGATGAATGGTAAAGAGCATCTGTTGGATCATCCTCCGGGGTTCCTACCTGAAGGGTAGGAACATATGACCACCTCAGCACTCCACATCTGTCAGACTCTTCTGTGTATCAACTCGTCGTAAGGTCCACCTTTGGGTACTGTCCAGTCCTAGTGCTCTCAGCCTCCGTCAGCATTGTCCATTGTCTGCATCCAACACAACGAGGTGCGGGCATAACCAGAGTAGGGGTGAGTATAATAATACTCAGTAGGGACCCCGAGACCCTCAAGGTCTCACAATATCTCACAAGGATAACCACAAAGTAATGATTCAATAGATAACCCTTACTTAGGTATATTACCATACATATACCTACGTTATATATTAACCCATCTCAATCATGAGGTAAACACAAAAGTCATTGACTCATCTCAAACAAGGATTTTATTCTAGGGATAGTAGTAAGTAACATCCATAGTCAAACTGTCGGATCTTGTCTTATGGTGTACTCCTCCTATAACGAGTATTGTGGGCCTGTCACGTCACACAGAGGAGCTTCCCACCTTTCTAGACTACTATGGTACTCCTCCTGTCGAGTACTGTGGGTCTGCTGCGTCACACAGAGGCAATCCCCACAGTGGGTCAACCACACTCACATAGAGGCGCTCCCCCTCGTATCCTACTGAGGTACTCCTCCTATCAATTACTTTGGGTCTGTCGCGTCACACAGAGGCGTTCCCCACTGTGGGTCTGCCACACTCACATAGAGGCGCTCCCCTAGTGGGCTAGTGGAAACACTCTGAGTCGAAAGGTCATCAGTCGTCAAGTCTCAGCCAGCTACTAAGTCTCTATAATCGTCTTGCTCGTCTCTAGGAGGATCCGCTCCACGAGCTACTGTTAAATACTCTAACTATCATGAAGGCCCAAGTATAAGTATCTCAAAGGTCTGCCTCGTTATAGGAATCTCAACGCAACAGACGACCGTTAATTGGATGCCCGGTCTGTGAGTTATTGACATTACCATTCTAGGGGTCCGGTTGGTTTTTAAGTTCAAAACAACCCGACTGTATCACAACATTATCCAAACCTCAAGTGGGGTATTCCAAAAGAACCACCTTGCACTAAGATTTCCGTCTCTCTAGACGGTTCGTCGATCAAACACTCATAGCCCAAGATATGGGTGAAAAGGTGTAAACAGCCCAAAGCGGGTCCAGGTCTGGGTCGACTCAGTCGGACTGACCCAGCCCGACCCAGGTCCGAACTGGGGTCCGACTCGATCCACGGGTCTGACACGGTCCGAGGGGGCATCCCGTCTCGAGCGGGCAGCCCGGACCGAAGGGGCGGCCTGGCTCGAGGGCGGCCCGGCCCGATGGCGGCCCAACCTGAATAGGCGGCCCAGACTGAGGGCGTCCTGGCCCGATGGCGGCACCGCCTGGAGGGGCGGTCTGGCCTGATGGCAGCCTGAACCGATGGATTGTGGGGTCCACCTAAGCCGCGGCCAGGGGAGAAGCTGCGTGCCCCTACCTCCCGAATGGATCTGCCTTCCGGGTAGAGCTCCCACCTGCGCTAGGTGGCGCTGGTCCAACACACGTAGGACCTGACAGGGTCCCGCTCATCCCGGCTGGCCGAGTGGCCAGCCGCTCACCTGCGGCCCGCCCCAGCCACGGCTCCCCTGCTCCGAGCGGCGCGATGGTGTCGTGCCACCTCCGCCACGGCCCGGCCTGGTCGCGGCCACCCACTCCTTCGCATGGCGCGACGATGCCGCTATCACCGTCCGACCACCATGGCCCGCCCTGGCCGTGGTTTCGCACCACCGGCGCGGCGCGATAGCGTCGCGCCTCTCCGCCGTGGCCCGGCCTAGCCGCGACCTCTTCTTCTGCACTGCGAGATGGCGCCGTTCCCTTTCGGCTACCCGGCGGCCTTACACCGCCGGTTGTTTTCCTTGCGACTGGCCCGACGCTGGACGTCCTTGCTCCATATCCGTCATCATTAAACGAAATCACGAAAGTGGAGGGTCGGGCCATGTTTGTGTGGTCCGAGCCCTCCTCATTATGGTGTCGTGATTCAGAAATTCATATTCCAAAAATTTAATGACGTAGAATGGGAACCAAATCAACTCAAATACCCTTACCTCATTTGTTGGTGATCTTTGACGAAGTCTCACGAAAGTAGCATCATTTCGTCAATGTCGGAAGAGGAAGAGTTCGGAGAAGATGAGTCGAAGATGACGTCGTTAGAATTCATCGTGGGCAGCCGTGCTTCCACTTATTTACCTAGTTGAATAGGGAGAGATGTCTATCTTCCTTAATTGGAAAAAGAGACATTCTCCATTGGGAGAATTTGTTCCACCAAGTTCTTCAATGTTCTTCCTCCTCTCCCAAAGGTTCCACTAAAAGAATATCCAACCAAAAATAATGGGTTATGATAACCCATTATTTAATTTTTTGGAAAAAGAATTAAAAATAATTCAAATGGGTTTTAATTAATTAATTTTAGGAGCTAAATTAATTTATAGAGGGGGTTGGCACTTTAATGAGGGGAGTTCAAGAGCCTTCCCCCACTTATAGTGAGTTCAAGGAGGTTTAAAGCTTGTGTTGGACCCACCTAATAATATCCTCCCAAGGGAGGTTGTGTAAGGGTGGGCCCCACCACCATAACCTCTCATGGGAGGTTATGGTGTGTGGGCCCTCACCACTAACCTCTTCTTGGAGCTTTAACCACCAAAAATAAAAATAAAGCTAACACTTTATTTTTATTCAATTTTAATTTAAAACCCAAAAAACTAACTTCCATTCTCGTTATAATGCAGCCGCGGTGAAGGTCTTCTTAAGTAAATACCAGCGCTGTGAGTTCAACGGTGCCCTTAGATTTCAATTCCGAGAACCGGTTCAAAAGATATAAAATCCCACTAATACGTTTACTAAAAGTACACGAACAAAACTTCAGAAATTGATTCTGGGAACATCGGGTCTCGGAATCAAGCGCCGTAAATTTTCATGGACTCGTAAAAATCAATGAATTTAAGAAGAAAAATTTCCATGGAAATTCTGGGTCTTTAAATTCTCCCCACCTAAGGGCTTTATGTCCCCAAAATCTACAACTCACACTAAGGGAACAAATGGGGGTACTGAACACGCATCTGAGCCTCCCGCTACCATGTGCTCTCTTGGAGGTTCTCGTGCTACCAGTGTACACACACCAGAGGTATCAACCGTCCATGTAGGACCTTCCCGTGTCGATTCTCAATTTCCGCTGGAACCTCCGATAAAGTCACCCTGTTATCGATGTCCAGCTCCCCATGGTCGATGATGTGGGTTGGATTGTGCACGTATCTCCTCAGTTGAGATACATGGAAGACGTCGTGCACCCGGTGCAAATGAGGTGGAAGAGCTAATCGGTAAGCCACCTAGCATACTCTTCTGAGGTGTAACACCCTAAGCTTCTACGATATGCTTCTCTTTGAATAATGCAATAGCGTGTGTTGTACGCAACATCAAGTTCTAACACACACCAGAACCAATCAAACTACCCGTTATGAATAGTAATACCTAATTTTTAAAATTTTATAAATTTTATCTCTCAAAATTGACTTCATTTTTGGATTCATAGTATATAATTTAGCCTGAGGTGAAATTTTTGTACTTTTAGGATAACTTTTATATTTTGATGAATAGTGAAAATTACTAAATTTTAATTAAAAAAAACTTTTTTAATCAAAATAATTAATAGTGATAAATTATGAATTTGAGTGGTTTTAAAGTATATTTTGAATATATTTATACCATTTAATACAATTTTGGTCATTGGACACAATTTCACAATTAAACCGGACATAAATGAGTATCAATCTTTTGATAGTTATTATATCTTAAAAACATTCTTTTTGTTTTGACAGCGGCAATTGATTTTAAATTAATTTCTGCCACTTATGTGTTTTGAAATGGCAAAAATGGATTCCATATTTGGAATCAGGATTTTCAAATTTTGTAAATAGGTAACTTTTATTTTTAGACATTTTGAATAATTATTTCGGTAAATATTTTATTTACCATGGTTGAAGGGTAAATCTGGTAAATAAGGGTTAAAAAATAATATTCTAATAATACTAAATTAACTTAAAACGTTTCCTAACCTTATTGGTGGATACATGTCCGACCATGGGAATCTTTGGGTCGATTTTGGGACCCCATGGAGCCACTTGTAGGTGATAGGGACACTTTATTTTAAATAAGTTAAAATAAATACAAAAATGACATAAGCATATATCTTTTAGAAAAACATTTTTTACATAGGGTTATATATGTTTGATTTTCGTCTATAAATATTCATTAGAAATGAAAAACGATTTCCTACATAATAGTATTTTATTTATAATTTTTAGACATTATATAATATAATTTATTTATGACACAATGGTGATGCAGTAATTACCTAATTAATAAAAAATTAGAATAATTGATATTATAAATACCCAAATAAATATAATTTGAGACTTTTTATAAATAACAATAATTTTATAGGATAATATGACATGTTAGGATTTATTTAATTAACTTCTTTCGAAGTAATCATTCTGTTATAAGTTTTAAAAAAATCAATTATTGAATAGTGTCAAAATTGACATAAAAGTGTTTTTTAAAAAATATTATATTATTAATTGATATTAAATTCCTAAATATCTATGGTTCGGACAATAGACTTATATCCTGATAGGTGTATCATTAATGTACCACTTGGGGGCCTCATAAATTTATATATTAAGTTTATTAACCATATAATATAAAAATACAAAGAGACATTGTAAAAGTGAAACTAATTAACTAAGAGTTAATACTTAAAGATAAGGTTAATATAGTTACCCAAACCCATATAAATATTATTGGTTGAGTGGTTTTAGACCTATCCCCACCTTATACTTTAAATAATCTACTTTGGAGCCATTAGAAACCGAATATGAATTTACTATAAAATAATATTTCTAGTTTTTCCAAAGGTGCCCCTCACCCCTCTTATAAAAGGGAACTCCCCCTTCTCATTAATTCACACCTTCAAAGCCTTTTGGTTCGTCCAAACCCTGCCCAAATACTCTCTAAACTTCCCTAAATTCATCATAGTGGCCTTCTTTTAGTCAGAAAGCCAACCTAAGGAGCTCTTTTGATCAAATCAAAAGGTAGAACCCAGAGAAGAGGTAATGATTTCACCACCCTTTTTCAAGTTCCTTTCTTCTTCCACTTCTTCTATCTTTGTTATTACCATTCTAAAATAATAACTCCAGTATATTATATATAATTTGATGTTATTATAAACATGTTACAACCATATTTCAGTATTCTATCCATCCTTTGAATGACATGTCAACATACATGCGTACGTACGGCTTACCGTCTCCACGTCGTGGTGTAATTGTTATTCAAAACATTATTATTTGGATGGTTATAATAATGATGTGTAATTCACGTAAATAAAAAATATAACATGATAATTATTCTTTATATATGACATAACATCCAATTAAATATTATTTTAATATCAAAAGAATGATATTGTCCCTCGTGCGTACGTACGGACTACCGTCTCCATGAACGCGATGAGATTAATTCTCCATCGTATCCATTCAAGTACAATTCTCATTTGAAGATTAATAATAATTTTTAAAGACATAATATAATTTTGGATATGAATAATATACAACCTATCCATAACAAACATGGCTTACATAACAAAACATATAAATGAAAATGAGTAAGTTAACACCCGAAACGACAATAATATTAAGATATTATTAACAAAGCAATGTTAAAAGATCATATATGATATCATATTAATGTATATGATTCTTTTATAATTTAATAACAATTATTTCACCATTATACAGGAGGTTAACCGACCCCCAACCAAGGAAAATTACAAGGTAAGGGTTTGTTTCACAATCTCTTCATTATCTGAGGTTGTTTATACGTGATTATCTATTGGGACTTCTTTATCATCCACATACATGTTTCTTAAAAATGTATTTCAAATCATTCTTACTATTTTAAATACTATGGGATAAAGTCATTTATACCCTTGTTGACTTTTTATAAGAATTTTATAAAGGAATCTTTCTGTCGTTTTCCAAACAAGGTCCTTTTTAACATTTTCGACAGAATTATGGTAAGAATGTTTTTTTAACTTATACGGCGGGTGTGGCTATTTTCTGCCGTTATAAAATCATCAAAGCTTTCCTTACAAGATTATAAGAAAATTTTAAAAGTAAGTGTTTTATTTTATAATTATGTGACTTTTAAATGATTTCAAAAAAGGGATATTTCTCTTAAATAGTTTTGATTTCATCTATACCAACATCCTTTGATAGATTTTAAGCTTATTTGAAGTTGATTTATCATGATACAAAACTTCCATATTGTATTGAAGGTTTTGTGATTTGTTTGACTGTGGATGTGTTATTTTTATTGCATTCGTGGTTTATGGATAAAGTGTTGATATTTCGTATGCTAGTTTTAATAGGAATGTTTATGTTATGTTTAAACCTGTTCATATGAGGAATGCATTGGACTTAATATGTGACGGGTGGAGCCCGCTATAGCTCCTCGATGCATCGATAGGTCTCATGAGACAAACTAGTGTCTTGGCACAAGGCCTTGAAAAAATCTTATTTGTAGTATTGGCACGAGGCCATGGCTATGTGGTTATGATAGTCTGGAATTATGCATTCCATCATTATGAAAGTGGTTATTGATGTTGCATGTGATTATTCGACTAGTAAAATATCCATGTGAAAAAGTAAATGGAATTATTTCATTTTATCTTTTCCATATTATGCTGAATTTCAAGTTTAAAAGGCTTTTGTTTTAGCTATATATTGCCTTAAATGTTTCTGTTTATTTATGAATGTTTCCGCTATATTGTTATCCTTACTGAGCATCTGAACTCACCCCTTTCAATATTTTATTTTTCCCAGGATATGAAGAAGTAATTTACAAATGATCTGTAAGGATAATATGAGGGGATATGAAGACAAGATGTTGTTGTAGTAGTTTTCATTTTTATGATGTAATGTAATACTTATGAATATATCTAGTTATTCTAAGGCTACTAAACTAATCGGTCATTAGAGACGTGATATTTCTTGTGATCATGCCAATGATATGTAATAAAGCACCGACTCTAGGTAACTGGGGTCGGGGTGTTATAGTTGGTATTAGAGGAAGTTTAGTACAAACCTTAAAAGCTAGATTTAGATACACTCTGATTAGAGCACATAGACCTAAGATGGACATTGAGGATTAGTATGGAAGAAATTCCTAGAATTTTGGTATTGTAGAGATTTTGTGATTTTTCCGAGAAATACATCCCTGTCTGGATACGAGCAAGTAGAGGCGGCTCTGGCACAGATTTACCTATGGGTAAAACCCAAAAACACCGCTTTGAGCTAGACTCGAACGGGAACTATTTCACGACAACGGGCCTTGCTGCACTCTTGGTTACGACACTCCCGAGGGATATGCTTAGGATAACTCTCATTTTCTTTACAAATCATTATGAAGGGTTTATTAGTATATACTTTCTCAAAGAAAACATTTTTATGATTATGGATTATATCCATAAATAGTTCAATTTGTGTTAAGTGTTTTATAAGTATAGAATTATGTATTTTGATTCATAAACTGATCTAGTTTATGCGATTGTTTAGAAATGGCACCTAGTGGAAGAAATGGAAACTGTATCAATGAACGCACTCCATGTAGGGATTTCCTGCCCACTCAAGATAATTATAGTGGAGCTGGTGATACAACTGGTGCTTATCATCTTATCACCATACTGAGACAACTCACTCAGGTTATGAATAATAACCTTACCCGTATGGAGCACCCTGATCCATAGCATGGAGGATTAATGTTAGATCGCTTCATGAGGAAACAAACACCAAGATTCAATGGGAGTAAAAATCCCTTAGTAGCTGAGCAATGGATAAATTCCCTAGAGAAAATATTTCAGGCTTTGGGGAGTAGTGAAAGGGAAAACGTTATCATGGCAGTTTACCTCCTCACTGGAGATACTGATCAATGGTGGCCATTGATTTAAAACACGAATGAAGACGATGAAGTATCAAATATGGAATGGGGGAGTTCAAAGATCTTTTTTTAGAAAAATACTTTCCTCATGACCATCGAGAAGATATGGAAAGAAAATTTCCAAGTCTGAGACAAAAGGAGGATGAGAATGTCGCAAAGTATGAGGCTAACATTACAAGGTTAGCAAGGTATGCTGGAGATTATATATGTAACCCAAGAAGTAATATTGATCATTTATTTGATGTGAAAGAACCATTTCTCCATCGAGAATTAGTCTCACAATCCTTCTCGTCGTACGAAGGCATTGTCTCATGTGCTATCAAGACAGAGAAAGAATTCTCTAAGTCATATGACTTTAAAGCAAAGCAAGAGAAGAAGAGATCTGCTGATCAATCTGGGAATGGAAAAAAAGTGAAGAAGGGAAAAGTTGAATATCCATACTATAGTAAATTTGGGAAGAAACACCCCGGTACTTGCTTAAAAGGAATGGGAGTCTGTTACAAGTGTGGTGAAAAAGGCCACCAAGATCGTGATTGCAAGGGGAAGAAGGAAGCTACTGGTGTCTAATGCTATAATTGCAGGGAGATGGGACATTATGAAAATGAATGTCCTAAGAATCAGGGGAACCTACCTCAGAAAAGGCCAAGAGATCAAGTCCAAGCTTATGCTATCACTACTGCTGAGGTAGAAGCTCCAAAAGACGTGGTGGCAGGTAATTTAATGGTTTCCTCAAGTTTAGAAAATGCATTATTTGATTCAGGATCATCTCATTGTTTCATATCTTCCCAGTTTCCTAATAAAATTAGATATTTCCAATTTGATTTAAAAAGGGAGTTGTCAGTTAAAACTCCCATGGGATGTATCATTGCAAAAAAGTTTTGTGAATCAGTCCCCATTAGAGCACATAAATTTTCTTTATCTGCTGATCTCATCGTCATACCTATGATTGAGTCTGATATAATCCTCAGTATGGATTGGATTTCAGACCATGATGTGAAGATTTATTGTAAGAAGAAGGAGGTTATTATTATTGATGATGATGATAAGGAACACCTTATCTTTAGACCAGAATCATCGCCACCTAATTCTTATATAGATCCACCCCCTGTAGCTCGACTAAATTCAATTATTGGGGAGGAAGAGAATTAAATGACTGTGTGTGAGGAAAGGAATGTTCAAATAGAGGATGTACCTATTGTGAAATAATGTAGATGTGTTTTCAGAAGATTTACCTAGACATCCTACAGAATGAGAAGTTGAGTTTTCCATTGATTTAATTCCTGGATCAAGGCCTATATCGAAGACCCCTTATAGAATGGCCACTGTGGAATTAGTTGAACTAAAGAAACAACAAGAGTAATTAAGTAATAAGGGATTTATTCTCCCTATTATTTCTTTATGGGGAGCCCATGTTCTTTTTTTTAAAAAGATAGATGGATCTATGAGGTTATGTATCGACTACAGGGAGATCAATGCTATAACAATAAAGAACAAGTATCCCCTACCTTGCATTGATTATTTATTTTACCAACCGCATAGAGCTCAATACTTATCAAAGATTGACCTTTGATCTGGATACCATAATTTTTGTGTAAAGAAGGAAGACATTCCAAAGACAACATTTCAAACCAGGTACATGCATTATGATTTTACAGTAATGCCTTTTGAATTGACTAATGCACCCTCTGTATTCAGGGATCTAATGAATAGAGTTTTCAAAGAATATCTCGATGATTTTGTGGTGGTATTTATTGATGATATCTTGGTATACTCCAAAATCTTCGAAGATCATGAAAATCACTTGTGCATTATCCTGAAGACTCTTAGAAGACATGAATTGTATGGGAAGTTTAGAAAGTGTGAATTCAGGCTTCAGGAGATTTCTTTTCTTGGCCATATTGTCTATAAGGATGGAATCTCTGTTGATCCTTCTAAGACCAATGAAATCCAAGAATGGATAGAACCAACAAGTATAACTGAGGTACGCAGTTTTATTGGTTTGGCAGGTTATTATCGAAGTTTCATCCAGAATTTTTCCCAGTTAGCTAACCCATTAACAAAGCTCTCACGTAAAGGGGTTAAATTTTTTTGGACAAAAGAGTGTAAATAATGTTTTGAAGAACTAAAGAGAAGATTAGTCAATGCTCCTATATTGACTCTACCATCAGGGAATGATGGGTTCATTATTTATAGTGATGCATTGAATAAAGGAATTGGTTGTGTCCTTATGCAGAATGATATGGTTATTTCCTATGCATCATGATAGTTAAAAATTCATGAGAAAAACTATCCTACTCACGATCTTTAGTTACTAGTTGTGATCTTTGCTTTGAAGATATGAAGGCACTACCTCTATGGTGAAAAATGTGAGATTTATACTAATCACAAGAGTTTGAAGTATATTTTATCACAAAAAGAACTCAACATGAGGAAAAGGAGATGGACTGAATTACTCAAAGATTATGATTGGATGATACACTACCACCCGGGGAAAGCAAACAAGGTAGAAGATGATTTGAGAAGAAAATATCATGGAGTTTTGAACAATATGAGAATTGAAAGGGATCCAATTTGCATGGATCTAGTGAAGATGTACATGGGAATAACCAGGGAAGGTGAAACATCAATACTTTTTCAAATGGTTGCCACACCATCGTTACTAGAAAGGATTAAGATTTCTCAGACCGATGATGAAGAATTTTGAAAGAAGAATAAAGCTATTAATGATGGAATATTGAGAGACTTTGTGTATGAAGAAGGAATTTTGAAATTCGGGAAGAGAATTTTTGTTCCTGATATACCTGATCTAAAAAGGGAATTTCTGGATGATGCTCATAGTTCAAATTTCTCTATACACCCTGGGAGTAGCAAAATTTATTGATCTTTGAAGGAACCTTTTTGGTGGGACAACATGAAGAGGGAGATTTCTGATTTTGTGTCAAGATGTATGGGTTGTCAACAGGTGAAAGCTGGAAGGAAACATCCTAGTGGAGTATTGAAACCTCTTCCCATACCTGAGTGGAAATGGGATAATATCACTATGGACTTTGTCACGGGACTACCAAAGACTCCTAGAAGGAACGATGAAATATGGGTCATTGTTGATCGTCTAACCAAGTCAGCACATTTCCTTTCTATAAGGGAGGATTTACCACTTGAACGTCTAGAAAGGATATATATTAATGATGTTGTGAGACTTCATTGAGTACCCCTATCAATTGTTTCTGATCGTGATCCCTGTTTTACATCAAGATTCTGGAAAAGTCTTCAGAAGGCCTTGGATACTGAACTTCTTTTGAGCACTGCCTATCACCCTCAAACAGATGGACAATCAGAATGAACTATTCAAACCTTAGAAGACATGTTGAGATCATGCTCACTTGACTTTCTGGGTATGTGGGATCAATATTTACCTCTGGTAGAATTTTCCTATAACAATAGTTTCCATTCGAGTATTCAGATGACACCATATGAAGTGTTATACAAAAAGAGATGTTGCACACCAACCTGTTGGGATGACGTTGGTGAAAGAAAACTTGTAGGCCCAAAACTGGTGGAGGAAATGATGGAAAAGGTGAAGGTAATCCAAAACCACATCAAAGCAGCTCAAATTAGGCAGAAGAGCTATGCTGATAATCGAAGGAAGGATTTGGAATTTCAAGTCGGTGATCATGTTTTCCTGAAGGTATCTCCATGGAAGGGAGTCATACATTTTGGTAAGAAAGGTAAATTGGGTCCCAGGTAGATCAGACCTTTCGAAATTCTAGAATGAATTGGGGTCGTAGCTTACCAATTGGCAATGCCGCCAAGTCTCTCCAAAGTTCACGATGTGTTCCATGTATCTTTGTTGAGGAAATACTTTCCTGAACCAACGCATGTTCTCACCTATGAGGAATTAGAATTGGAACCAGATCTGTCTTATTGAAAAAGCCCATTAGTATTCTTGATATGAGAGAACAAGTGCTAAAAAACTGGACGACTCGTCTGGTAAATGTTCTATGGAGAAACCATAAGATGGAAGAGGCAACGTGGGAACCTGAGGAACTTATGATGAAGAACAAACTAAGTCTTTTCATGCGGTATTATTCTAGAAATTTTGAGGACAAAATTATTTGAAGTAGGGGATAAGGTAACACCCCAAGCTTCTACGGTACGTTTCTCTTTGAATAATGCAATAGCGTGTGTTGTACACAACATTGAGTTCTAACACACACCACAACCAATCAAACTAGCAGTTATGAATAGTAATACATAATTTTTTAAATTTTTATAAATTTTATCTCTCAAAATGGACTTCATTTTTGGATTCGGAGTATCGAATTTAGCCTAAGGTGAAATTTTGGTACTTTTCGGAAAACATTATTATTTTGATGAATAGTGAAAATTAATAAATTTTAATTAAAAACAACTTTTTTAATCAAAATAACTAATAGTATAAATTATGAATTTGAGTGGTTTTAAAGTATATTTAGAATATATTTTTACCATTTAATATAATTTTGGACATTGGACATAATTTCACAATTAAACCGGACATGAAAAAGTATCAATCTTTTGATAGTTATTATATCTTAAAAATACGCTTTTTGTTTTCACAGCAGGAATTAATTTTCAATTAATTTCTGCCACTTCTGTGTTTTGAATTTGGAAAAATGGATTCCATATTTGGAATCAGGATGTCCAAATTTTGTAAATAGGTAACTTTTATTTTTAAACATTTTGAATAATTACTTCGGTAAATATTTTAATTACCATGGTTAAAGGGAAAATCCTATAAATAAGGGTTAAAAAATAATATTATAATAACACTAAATTACCCTAAAACGTGTCATAACCTTATTGGTGGATACATGTCCGACCATGGGCTTCTTTGGGTCGATTTTGGGACCCCATGGAGCCACTTGTCGGTGATAGGGACACTTTATTTTAATTAAGTTAAAATAAATACAAAAATGACATAAGCATATATATATTTTAGGAAAATAATTTTTTCATAGGGTTATATATGTTTTAATTTTGACTATAAATATTCATTAAAAATATAAAAAAATTTCCTACATAATGGTATTTTATTTATAATTTTTATACATTATATAATTTAATTTATTTACGGCACAATGGTGATGTAGTAATTACATAATTAATGAAAAATTAGAATAATTGATATTATAAATACCAAAATAAATGTAATTTGAGACTTTTTATAAATACAAATAATTTTATATGATAATATGACATGTTAGGATTTATTTAATTAACGTTTTTCGAAGTAATCATTCTGTTATGAGTTTTACAAAAATCAATTATTGAATAGTGTCAAAATTGACATAAAAGAGTTTTTTAAAAAAATATTTTATTATTAATTGATATTAAATTCTTAAAAATCTAAGGATAGGACAAAGGACTTATATCATGATAGGTATATCATTAATGGACCACTTGGGGGTCGATTGGATGTATATAGTAAATTTATTAATCATATAATATAAAAATACTAAGAGACATTGTAAAAGTGAAACTAATAAACTAAGAGTTAATACTTAAAGATAAGGTTAATATAATAACCCAAACCTATCTAAATACTATTGGTTGAGTGGTTTTAGACCTATACCCACCTTAAACTTTAAATAATCCACTTTGTATCCATTATAAATTGAATATGAATTTATTATAAAAGAATATTTCAAGCTTTTCCAAAGGTTCCCCTCACCACTATTATAAAAGGGCACTCCCCCTTCTCATTAATTCACACCTTAAAAGTCTTTTGTTTTGGCCAAAACCTGCCCAAATAATCTCTCAACTTCCATCAATTCATCCTAGAGGCCTTCCTTTAGTCAGAAATCCAACCTAAGGAGCCCTTTTGATCAAATCAAAAGGAAGAACCCGAAGAAGAGGTAATGATTTCAACACCCTTTTTCAATTTCATTTCTTCTTCCACTTCTTCTATCATTCTTGTCACCATTATAAAATAATAAATACAGTATATTATATATAATTTTATGTTATTATAAACATGGTACAACCATATTTCAGTATTCTATCCATCCTTCAAATGACATGTCAGCATATGTGCGTACGTACGGCTTACAGTCTCCACGTCGTGGTGTAATTGTTATTCAAAACATTATTATTTGGATGGTTATAATAATGATGTGTAATTCATGTAAATAATAAATATAACATGATAATTATTCTTTATATATGATATACCATCCAATTAAATATTATTTTAATAACAAAATAATGATATTGTCGCTCGTGCGTACGTACGGACTACCGTCTCCACAAACGCGATGTGATTCATTCTCCATCATATCCATTCATGTCTAATTTTCATTTTAAGATTAATAATAATGTTTAAGGACTTAATATCATTCTTGATATGAATAAGATACAACCTATCCATAAAAACATGGCTTACATGACAAAACATATAAATGAAAATCAGTAAGTTAACACCCAAAACGACAATAATATTAAGATATTATTAACAAAGAAATGTTAAAAGATCATATATGATATCATATTAATGTATATGATTATTTTATAATTTAATAACAATTATTTCACCATTATACTGGAGGTTAACCTACCCCCCAACCATGTGAAAGTACAAGGTAAGGGTTTATTTCACAATCTCTTCATTATCTGAGGTTGTTTATAGGTGATTATCTACTGAGACCTCTTTATCATCCACATACATGTTTCTTAAAAATTTATTTCAAATCATTCTTAGTATTTTAAAGACTATGGGATAATGTCATTTATACCCTTGTTGAATATTTATAAAAAGTTTATAAAGGAATCTTTCTGTCGTTTTCCAGACAAGGTCCTTTTTAACCTTTTCGACAGAATTATGGTAAGAATATTTTTTTAACTTATACAGTGGTTGAGGCTATTTTCTGCCATTATAAAATCTTCTAATCATCCCTTAAAATATTATAAGAAAATTTTCAAAGTAAATGTTTTATTTTATAATTATGTGAATTTTAAATGATTTCAAAAAACGGATATTTCTCTCAAATTGTTTTGATTTCATCTATGTCAACATCCTTTGATGGATTTTAAGCTTATTTGAAGTTGATTTTTTATAATACAAAACTTCCATATTGTATTGAAGGTTTTGTGATTTGTTTGACGGTGTATGTGTTATTTTCATACCATTCATGCTTTATGGAGAAAGTATTGATATTTCGTATGCTAGTTTTAAAACGAATGCTTATGTTATGTTTAAACCTGTTCATATGAGGAATGCATTAGACTTAATATGTGACGGGTGGAGCCCGCTATAGCTCCTCGATGCATCGGTAGGTCTCATTAGACAAACTAGTGTCTTTTCACAAGGCCTTGACAAAATCTTATTTGTAGTCTTGGCACGAGGCCTTGGCTATGTGGTTATGATAATCTGGAATTATGCATTCCATCATTATGAAAGTGGTTATTGATATTGCCTATGATTATTAGACTAGTAGAATATCCATGTGAATAAGTAAATGAAATTATTTCATTTTATCTTTTCCATATTATTCTCAAGTTCAAGTTTAAAAGGATTTTGTTTTAGCTATACATTGCCTTAAATGTTTCTGTTTATTTATGAATGTTTCCACTATATTGTTATCCTTACTGAGCATCTGAGATCACCCATTTCAATGTTTTATTTTTCCCAGGATGTGAAGAAGTAATTTATGATGACCTACCGGGATAATATGAGGAGATATGAAGACAAGATGTTGTTATAGTAGTTTTTATTTTTCTGATGTAATGTAAGACTTATGAATATATATAGTTATTCCAAGTATACTAAGATAATCGATCTTTCGAGACTTGATATTTCTTGTGATCATGCCATTGATATGTAATAATGCACCGACTCTAGGTAACTGGGGTCGGGGCGTTACATGAGGACATGGACAGGTCTGATGAATCGTGAAGATAAATTTCCGCCTCGACCAAATCACCGTAGACCTCGTCGAGTTGAGACCCGTAGGAAGACGTGGTCACCATCCTCAAAATACATAGGTCTCCATATTTTATCATCATATGAATTATTCCAGCTCTGTGCATTCTTCGTCCTCTCTTGGATGATTTGAACCTTCTTCGTGATAGCTCGTACCATCTCTGGTCCCACTGGTGTTGACTCCCCAGGGTTAGTACAACACAAGGGTGATCTGCAAGGTCACTCGTACAAGGCCTCAAATGGTGTCATCCCTATGGTGAAGTGATAGCTGTTGTTGTATGCAGACTCCACCAAAGGCATGTGATCCTCCCAACTGCGACCAAAGTCATTGACACATGAGCGGAGCATGTCCTCGAGGGTCTATATGGTCTACTCGGTCTGACCATCTGTCTGAGGTTAGAAGGCGGTGCTCAAGTGAAGCTGTATCCCGAGAGCTTCCTCAACCCCTTCCATAGCCTGGATGTAAATCATGCATCATGGTCGGAGACAATAAAAGAAGTTACTCCATGTAGATGCACAATCTCCTACACATAGAGGCATCCCAAGCTCTCTACTGAGCCTTAATCTCTGATCGGTAGGAAGTGGGACGACTTGGTGAGTTGGTCAACGATCGCCCAAATAGAGTCATGACTCCATGATGTATGTGGAAGACCCGTCACAATGTCCATGGATATCCCAACCCACATCCACTCTGGGACCTCTAAGGGTTGTACCAATCTTGCTTGTACCTGGTGCTCTGCCTTCACTTGTTGACAAGTGAGGCATCGTGAGACAAACTTTGCTACTACCTTCTTCATACCTGGCCACCTGTGCTATCGTCGAAGGTCCTGGAACATCTTCGTCACTCCTGGATATACCACTAAAGGGAAAATGTAGAACTCCCTGAAAACTTCCTCCTGAAGTGCTACTGGTACCATAGTACATCCTCTAAAGAGAATGATGTGCTCCCCACCTTCAGAAAATCCATCAGGTGCCTGCCTTGTGGATATCTGAGCATGTCGTGTCTCGCAGTCAGCGTCACCACGCTGCGCCTCCCTGACTCACTGAAGAAGTAGAGGATTGACTATAAGAGACTGTAGATACTCTAATCCATCCTTATCCACAAAGGATATCTATAAGATAGTTAGCTAATATGTCGCCTCTCCTAGCAGCTGAATACCATTTTTCCTGCTGAGCGCATCCACAACAACGTTCCCCTTACCAGAAGTATATCTATCTAAACGTCATAGTCTTGGAGGAACTAGAGCCATCACCACTATCTCAAGTTAAGGTCCTTCTGAGAGAAGATATATCTAAGACTCTTGTGATTAGAGTACACGGTAAGATGTTCGCCCATCAGATAGTGTCACCACAAATTCAAGGTGAATACCACTACTGATAACTCCAGGTCATGGGTAGCATAGTTCTGCTCGTGCTGTATTAGATGCCGATAACCATATGCGATCACTTCTCAATCTTGCATCAGGACACACCCAAGTCCGTCCCCTCATGCATCTCAGTAAACTACATACCCAACGCCATCCTCTAGAAGGATCAAGATGGGTGCACTAGTCAGCCTCTACCTCATCTCTTGAAAGCTCTACTAGCATCTATCCGACCACACGAAGGGTTACCCCTTCTTCGTCAAGGCTGATAGTGGTGCTGCAACCCTAGAGAAGTCTGGGACAAATCTCCGATAGTATCCAGCCAAGACCAGAAAACTCCATACTTCCATCATGCATCTGGGTGGATCCAAAGCAAGTACCGCCTCAATCTTCGCTGGATCCACTGCAACTCCATCCTCTTAGATGACATATCCCCATAAGTGAACCCACCGAATCCAAAACTGGCACTTCGAGAGCTTACCATAAAGCTGGTGCTCTCGGAGTGTGTCCAGTACTACCTGCAAATGGTAGGCATGCTCCTCCTCAGTAGTCGAGTAGATCAAAATGCCGTCGATGAAGACTACGACAAAGAGATCGAGGTATGGCTGGAATATCCTATTCATGAGACACATGAACACTACTATAACATTGGTTACACCGAATGGCATAACCAAGATCTCGTAATGGCCATAACGAAACCTGAAGGCCGTCTTCTGCACATCCTTATCTCAAACACGGAGCTGGTGATAACCTAATATAAGGTCTATCTTCGAGAACCATCGTGCTCCCCTGAGCTGATCAAAGTGGTCATCAATCCTCGGGAGTGGGTACCTATTCTTCACGGTCACCTAGTTCAGGTGACAGTACACAACATAGAGCCTCTTGCTCCCATCCTATTTCATGGAGAAAAGAATCGGGGATGCCTAGGGGGAAACACTGGGTCGGATGAATCCCTTCCCCTGCAAGTCCTCTAGCTGTACCCGCAGCTCACGAAGCTCAACAGGAGCCATTTGATATGCTAGAGTAGATATCGGTGTCGTACTGGGGTACATGTCAATGTATATGTCCACCTCTCTGTGAGGTGGTAGTCCTCGAACATCGTTAGGGAAAACATCCGCGTACTGGTCCCCCACTATAGGATGAGTCGGACTCTCTATATCTACTGCTCTGAGGGTAACGCAAGACAACTGGTGAGTGATCGGCTACACCCTTCTTTTAGTAAGTCCGTTCTGTGCTGTAAAGGTTCCCTTCTCATCGGTGAAGGTGAACCTGGTCCCATCTCTGCAGACACACCGCACAGTTTTCCTAATACAGTCAATCTGACCATGAAATGTAGATAACCAGTCCATACCCAAGATGAAGTCGTAAGGCCTCAAAGCCGCTATGAGGAGATCTCAGCCAAATCTCTCGCCTCCTAAAGTAAGCTCACACTGTCGGCACCAGTGCGTAATTGTCGAGTCTCTAGCTGTAAGGATCGAGCCAATAGATCCATCAGAATCTCCAAGCTCCGAATGAGGGTAGTGGCAATGAAAGAATGACTAGAAACTGTGTCTATAAAATCTACATTTAAGGTGGAGTAGACAGATACCGTACCTAGAATCTTCTATAGAGTGACATGGTCGTATGCCTCAGCTTCATGAAGCTAAGCTCTCCCCTGTCCACCTACTCCCTATAGTCGGGGTGGACTTCCTGGTGGTGGTGGTGGTAACACCTCATAACGTCGTCTACCACCAGATGCTTGACCAGCTCCTCAACCATGTCTGCCTGTGCCCTGCGGACCGCCTCGATCGAATCTATGCCTCTTTCTAGGAGGTCCCTTAACTCTCTGTTGATTATTTGAACAATGGGTCTGACAGTGTCGAGCCATGTGACCCTGCCCGCCGAAAGAGTAACACTGCCTGATTTTGGAAGGTAAGTCACTGCCTCGAGTGCCCCACACAAAAGATCCGGAGACTTGCGGTCGTTCACCCATGGGTTTGGTACTCTTGGAACTCTGCGTCATATATCTACTTCCAGCTGCAGAAGACTCCGCAGCATGTCGACAAGTAGTGGGTCTCCCTACTGATGATTGCTCATCTTGGAAACTCTCTACTAGGAGGGTTCTATCTAACACCCCCGCCTATGTCAGGATGCTGAGGCAGATCATCGATGCCCTGATCTCTAACTTGAGACCATGATCAAAGGTCTGAGCCATAATGAATGGATCTGTACCATATTTGTGGAGTAGTACGAGAGGTCGGTGAACCTCACTGAGTACTGTGATACTGTCATGCTGCCCTGCTGCAGATGAAGTAGCTCTTGTATCTGCACCGCTCGAAGGGTGGCTGGAAAAAACTCTGCCCAGAACAGGCTCTCGAAGTCTATCTAGAGGAGGTTCACCGCATTGTGGACCTAGTGCATCAGGCTCCACCATCTTCCTGCTGCTTCCTGAAGGAGGCGGGCAGCAAGGACCACCATGAAGTATGCTGGTGTCCCTACTAGCCTGAAGACTCTCACCACAGCCTCCAGCCAATCCTCAGTCGCCTGTGGGTCAGGCTCTCCCCGGATCCTGGGTGGCCTCTGGCACTGGAACTCATGCAACACGCTGAAGCAGCTTACATCGTCTACTGATGGGGCTGGTGGCATCGGTGGACCCAAAAAAAACGGTACTACTGGTGCCTCCGCTGGAGAAGGGCCCTGCACCGAGGCCTCATCGCTCGGTGGGATGTCAGAGCATACGAATCTCGGGGCTCTGTGGGGAGGCATCCTAAAAGAAACAGATGCGACATTGTCAAAGGATTATACCTAGTGAGCTGAACTGGTTGAGATAACTTAAGAAAACTTTTAAAGACACTCACACAATTAGTGTTTTTGTGAACTATGTCAGAAATCAGTAGTCGGGGTCCTGGTGTATGGATACGTTGGCCACCGCACAAACACTGGACTCCCTGAACTGAAAACCACATTTAGTACCCTCAACACTATTGATTCACAAAAAAGAAATATCAGAGTCCTATGTTCTGCGGTAGAACTGAATCCTCTGATACCAATTTGTCATGACCCTTCCTTGGGACCTGTATCGTGACTACCCCAAGCCCGCCTTCCATTTTCCAGGGGATGGAGACTAGCACCAAAGGCGTAAATCCCTAATTAGGGAAGGCATTGCCTTTATAAAAAGTAAACCCACCCAAATAGAGTATACAAATGGAAGAAAAACACTAATAAATACTGAATACAGAAGAAGTGATGGAAAGTAAAAATGGGCCAGAAATACAAGTCCAAGAATAATGTACATGTACAACTGAAAGAAAGTACAACTGAAAAAGGTACAAATAGATGAAAGGTAAAGAGAAGCTCCTGGATCATCCTCCGGGGTTCCTACCTGAAGGGTAGGTACAGATGGCCACCTCAGCACTCCACATCCGTCATACTCCTATGTGTACCGACTCATCGTAAGGTCCACCTCTGGGTACCGTCTAGTCCTGGCGCTCTCGGCCTCCATCAGCATTGTCTGTCATCTGCATCCAACACAATGAGGTGAGGGCATATCCTCTGCATGGGTGAGTATAACGATACTCAGTAGGGACCCCGAGACCCTCAAAGTCTCACAATATCCAACAAGGATAACCACAAAGTAAATATTCAACGGATAACCCTTACTTAGGTATATTCCCATAAATATACCTAAGTTATCTAGTAACTCATCTCAATAATGAGGTAAACACAAAAGTCACTAACTCAGCTCAAACAAGGATTGTATTCTAGGGATAGTAGCAAGTAACATCCACAGTTAAACTGTCAGATCTCGGATGATAGTGTACTCCTTCTCTACCAAGTACTGTGGGCCTACCGCATCACACAAGGGCGCTTAACACCTTCTTGGACTACTGTGGTACTCCTCTTGTCGAGTACCGTGGGTCTGCTGCATCACACAGAGGCGCTCCTCACTATGGGTCTACCGCACTCACATAGAGGCGCTTCCCCTCATAGCCTACTAAGGTACTCCTTATGTCAAGTACCATGGGTTTGCCACGTCACATAGAGGTTCTCCCCACTGTGGGTTTTCCACACTCACATAGAGGTGCTCTCCTACTGGGCTAGTAAAAACACTCAGAGTCGAAAGGTCAACAGTCGTCGGGTCTCAGCCAGCTACAAAGTCTTCGTACTCCGACTACTCATCTCCGGGAGGATCCGCTCCACGAGCTACTATTCGACATTCCAAATATCATGAATTCCCAATTATAAGTGTCTCAATGGTCTGCCTCGTCATAAAAATCTCAACACAATAGACGGCGCATCAATTGGACGCCCAGTCTGTGAGTTATTGGCGTTACCGTTCTAGGGGCCTGGTTGGTTTTTAGGTTCAAACCAACCCACCCGTACCCCAAATGTATCCAAACCTCAGGTGGGGTATTCCAAAAGAACTGTCTTGCACTAATATTTCCATCTCCATAGAAGGTTCTTCTATCATACACCTGTAGCCCATGATTTGGGCGAAAAGGTGTAAACAGGGAAAAGCGGGTCCGGGTCTGGACCGACTCAGTCAGACTGACCCATCCCGACCCGGGTCCGGACGGGGGTCCGACTCGATCCGCAGGTCTGACCCAGCCTGAGGGGGCAGTCCGGCCCAAGCGGGCGGCCTGGCCTGAATGGGCAGCCCAACCCGAGGGCGGACCGACCTGATGGTGGCCCGGCCCGGATGGGTGGCCCAGCCCGGCGGCCCGGCGGCTCACGGGGTTTTCCTAAGCTGCGGCCTGGGGGAAGTCGTGTGTCCCTATCTCTCGTATAGCTCTTACATTCGGGTAGAGCTCTAACTGGTGCTAGGTGGCACTGGTCCAACACACGCGGGAACTGACAGGGTCCCACTCCTCCCGGCTGGCTGAGCGCCCAACCGCTCACCCACTCTACCGCATCCCGCACCGGCCGTGTCTCCCCTGCTCCGGGCGACGCGATAGCACCGCGCCCCCTACGGTGCGGCCCAGACTGGCCGCGACCTCCCGCTCCTCCGCTCAGCACGACGGTGCCGCCCTCACCTTCTGACCACAACGGCCTGCCTTGGCCACGGTTTCACACCACTAGCATGGCACGATGGTGTCGCGCCCCTCTGCCACGGCCCGTCCTGGCCACTACCTCCTCTTCCGCGTGGTGCGACGACGCTGCGCCCTTCCGGATACCCAGTGGCATTGTGTAACCGATTTTTTCCTTGTGGCTAGCCCGATGTCGACCGTCCTTGCTTCGTCTCCATCGTCACCAAACAAAATCAACAAAGGGGGAGGATCGGGCCTTGTTTGTGCGGTCTGAGCCCTCCTAATTATGGTGTCATTATTTGGGAATTCATATTCCAAAAATTCAACAACGTAGTATGGGAAAATATCAACTCAAATCCCCCTAAATCGTATGTCAATGATCGATGATGAAGTCGCGATAATGTGGCATCATTTCGTCAACGTCGGAAGAGGAAGAGTTTTGAGAGGACGAGTCGAAGATGACATCGTCGACATTTTTCATGGGTGGTAGTGCTTCCACTTCTTGCCCATGTTGAAGAGGGAGAGATGTTCTTCATCCTTCATTGGTGGAAGAGACGTTCTTCATTGGGAGAATTTGTTCCTCCAAGTTCTTCCAAGTTCTTCCTCCTCTCCCAAAGGTTCCACCAAAATAATAGCCAACCAAAAATAACGAGTTATGATAACACATTATTTAATTTTTTGGCCAAAGAATTCAAAATAATTAAAATGGGTTTTAATTGATTAATTGTAGGATCTAAATTAACTAATAGTGGGGGTTTGTACTTCAATGAGGGGAGTTCAAGAGCCTTCCCCCACTTATGGGGAGTTCGAGGAGGCTTAAAGATTTTGTGGTCCCCACCTAATAATATCCTCCCAAGGGAGGTTATGTGTGGGTGGGCCCCACCACCATAACCTCTCATTGGAGGTTATGGTGTGGTGGCCCCCACCACTAACCTCCCCTTGGAGCTTTAACCACCAAAAATTAAAATAAAGCTAACACTTTATTTTTATTCAATTTTAATTTAAAACCCCAAAAACTAACTTCCATTCTCGTTAGAATGAAAATGCGGTGAAGGTCTTCTTAAGAAAATATCGGCGCTGCGAGTTCAACGGTGCCCTCATATTTGAATTCCGAGAACTGGTTCAAAAGTTATAAAATCCTACTCGTACGTTTACTGAACATACCCGGAAAAAACTTCAGAAATTGATTCCAGGCACACCGAGCCTCAGAATCAAGTACCGTAAATTTTCACGGCCTCGTAAAATTGCAAGAATTTAGGAAAAAACAATTCACAGAAATTACGGGTCTTTACAGATGAGAAACATCATGTACTAAATTTTAAAACCATGATGGATCTAGAATCAAGTTATTAGTATCTTCTGTGGAACTGCATTCACAGTGTTGATACCAAAAAACATAATCTGATTGAAAACCAAACCGCAAGTGATATCCCCCAATCTTGTCAAATGTGTCAAATATTCTCATAGCACATTTTTTACAAGAACACTTAATTGTGGCTTTTGAAACAAATTCTGGGTTTTATTATGAAAATGATAAGAAAGATTCAACACCCTCAATATATACAAGATTTAAACTAGAACCATTTGGATTTCTACACTGATTAATCCAAGCGCGATCATCTAATAATGATTGTTGTAAACTTCCTTGTTCTATATTTTTCTACAAAATATCAAATCATTACTGTTTTCGAATAATTTGAAATTATAAAAACACTATCCAAAAAAGAAGATAAATAATCACAACTACTTTATAATTACCATTTATTACTGGAGACATAATTTCTTATGGATTGACAACTACTCTTTTGTTTGACGGCTCATTTACATGCATCTTTCTCACACTGAAATAACAATGAAAAATTTACTTGGAGGTACGCTTATACATTCTTGTATGCACGAGAATGAATATGTACCTCTGAGCAGATTCATCATTGTGATTTTAGTGTGATAAAGATGCAAGTAAATGCACCGTCAGACAAAAAATCCCCCTTTTGGTTGATGAATCATCTTCTTGCAACTATCACCTCCCGGAGACATTATGAAATATGTGGTCTGATAAATGCATATTTGAACTCATGCATATGATATTGGATATGCCTATGTATAAGCATAATTTTCATAATGTTTTGAGTCAGTGAGAGTTGAAAAGAGAATTATTATCAAGTAAAAGGAGTGTCGCTAATCAACTAGAAATTATTCCAAGTTATTACAATTTATTATAATTGATTTTATTACTAATTATTTCTAATTATTTATAATTATTACTAATTATTACTAATTATTCCTAGTTATTCTAAATTATTCCAAATTATTACTAATTATTAATAATTATTACCAATTATTACCAATTTTTACCAATTATTACCAATTATTACCAATTATTAAGAATTATTACCAATTATTACCTATTATTTCCAATTATTGTGAATTATTATGAATAATTATGAATTTTTACGAATAATTACGAATTATTACGAATTATTACAAATTAATACAAATTATTCTTAATTATTCTTAATTATTCTTAATTATTCCTAATTATTCCTAATTATTCCTAATTATTCCAAATTATTCTGAATTATTCAAATTTATTCGTAATTATTCCTAATTATTCCTAATTATTCCAAATTATTCATCATTATTCCTAATTAATCCTAATTTTTCCTAATTACTAATAAATAATCCTAATTAATCATAATTAATCTTAATCAATCCTAATTAATTCTAATCAATCCTAATTAATCTTAATTAATCTTAATTATTCCAAATTATTATTAATTATTCATTATTATTCCTAATTATTCATTATTATTCTTAATTATTCATTATTATTCAAAATTAATCCTAATTAGTCAGAATTAATCGCAATTAATCTTAATTATTCATAATTATTCCTAATTCTTTATAATTATTCCTAATTATTTCTAATTATTTCTAAATAATCCTAATTGATCCTAATTAATCTTAATTAATCCTAATTAATCCTAATTATTTCAAATTAATCATAATTAATCCTCATTAATTCTAATTAATTCTAATTAATCTTAATTAATCCCAATTAATCCATATTAGTCTTATTAATCCTAATTAATCTTAATTAATCCTAATTATTCATAATTATTGATAATTATTGATAATTATTGATAATTATTGGTATTTATTGCTATTTATTTCTATTTATTCCCATTTATTGCTATTTATTGTTATTTATTTCTAATTATTACTAATTATTGCTAATTATTGCTAATTATTGTTAATTGTTGCTAATTATTGCTAATTTTTGCTAATTTTTGCTAATTATTGCTAATTATTGCTAATTATTAATAATTATTACTAATTATTCATATTTATTACTAATTATTACTAAATATCTCTATTTATTAATATTTATTACTATTTATTACTATTTATTAATATTTATTAATATTTATTGCTATTTATTGCTATTTATTACTAATTATTAATATTTATTACTATTTATTACTATTTACTACTATTTATTACTTTTTATTACTAATTATTACTAATTATTACTAATTATTACTATTTTTTAGAATTTATTACTAATTATTAGTATTTATTACCAATTATTTCTATTTATTAGTATTTATTAGTATTTATTACTATTTAAAGTATTTATTACTATTTATTACTATTTATTAGAATTTATTAGTAATTATTACAAATTATTACTATTTTTTACTATTTTTTACTATTTATTACTATTTATTGCTAATTATTACTAATTATTACTATTTATTACAAATTATTACCAATTATTACTATTTATTACTATTTATTACTATTTATTAGTAATTATTTGTAATTATTACTAATCATGACTATTTATTACTAATTATTACTAATCATTACTAATTATTACTAGTTACTACTAATTATTACTAATTATTGCTAATTATTTCTAATTATTAGTATTTATTACTAATTATTAGTAATAACTACTACATATTACTAATTAATACTATTTATTACTAATTATTACTAATTACTACTATTTATTCTTATTTATTACAATTTATTAGTATTTATTACTATTTATTGGTATTTATTACTATTTATTACTAATTATAAGTAATTATTACTAATTATTAGTATTTATTACTATTTATTAATATTTATTACTATTTACTAGTATTTATTACTATTTATTAGTATTTATTACTAATTATTAGTATTTATTACTAATTATTACTATTTATTAGTATTTATTTTTAATTATTTCTATTTAATAGTATTTATTACTATTATTAGTATTTATTACTATTTATTAGCATTTATTACTAATTATTATTATTTATTACTAATTATTACTAATTCATAATATTTATTACTAATTGTAAATATTTATTACAATTTTTTTCTAATTATTTCTATTTATTACTAATTAGTGTTAATTACTATTAATTACTGCAAAATACCGGTACTAAATACTAATTACCGCTAATTATTTATATACATTACTAATTATCATTGATAATTATTAATTATTACTGATTACTAAGAATTAGTACTAATAATTTAATTTTATTATTACAAATAAATACTGATTACAAAACAATTTTAGTCTAACTTAATTACAACTAATCAACAACAATTAAAATTATTATAAAGAAATGAAATAAATACTAAATTAAATAAAACATAAATACCTTTAAACTTGATCTCTTATAATTGCAGAGGGCTTCACAACTACTTCGTAAAAAATTTGAACTCTGAAAAATTTTCACTCTCAAATTAGAGTTTAGAAAAGTAGGGAAGGTAGGAATTGAGGGGGAGGGAGGAAAAAATGGATGGGGTTATATATACTTTAGATTAATTGTGATGAAACTATTTGCGATGGAAATCCCGTCGTAAATACCTTCGGCAACATTAATTACGGTTGACGGTTAAAAAGTTATTTTCAACGGGCCCCGTCGCAAAAAGTAACCTGCCCGCACAATATTTACGATTGGAAAACATCCTGTTGCATATAGGTTTTTACCGCCGCCGGTTATTTGCGATGGGACCGTCCCAAATACCCTCTGGGGGTCAAACTAGTTGCGATAGGGATCCCTCACTGCAACTAGTTCTTACCGTCTCCTGGTATTTTCCAATGGGTGTTGCCTACCCGTCGCAAATACCCTTTCGTGGAGGTTGACATGTAAACCGTGCTAATCAGCGCGTACGTTTTTGCGACGGGGTGCCTATTCCGTCGCAAATAATTTCTTATTTACGACGGGTTAATTGTCCCGTCTCAAAAAATGGGTTTTCCCGTAGTGTATAAGTTTTTTATGAATTTTAAATCATTTAAAAACAATTATTAATTATAAAATACCATTACTAAGATTTTTGGAACCATTAATTTAATTTGACTTAGAAAATAATATGAAAAAAACGAATTCAAATATAATCCCATTACACATCCCTAAAATTTTAAATATATATAATAATCTGTGCGACAATATAATTCATTCAAATTAAATTTCTTTTAATATTGTTTTAATAATTTATTATATTTTTCTATTAATTTACACTATATTAATGTTTCCTATGATTTTTTTTGTAATTATTTCATCACAAAAAAAATTAAAAATAAATTACAATGTTAAAAAATTAATTATCTTTAAAACAACCACTTATAACAAAAATTATGTTGTTTTGTCCCTTTTGGATAATATTATAGCTATTTAAAAATTATAAAGTGACATTTTGGATGTTATCTTTTCCATAAATATTATAAAGGTCAAAATAAAATAAATATTGTTAACCTTAATTACCCGATTTCCCATACTGCGGTGAAAATTATTTACTACGGTTACTATTCATACAAACCAAAAAATAAAAGTGAACTATTTTCAAAATTTGGACCTTATAATTCCAATTGTTTAAATCTTTTTTCATGATTAATTTCATATAATTGGAAAAAATTTGTATTAAAATTAAACCCACAAAACACAATGACAAATAGTTTTTCTCAAAAAATCCTTTATATATGTATATCAATGTTTTTATACAAAATTAAATCAAATAATTGAATCCAATAAACATAATTAGACTATTAATAATATAATAGAAATATTTTTATATTTAAAAAATTTAAAAAAATGTAACTTTATAAATTATTGACATAAAACTACAGTTTAAAAAATCATTATTTTTAACTATTCATTGGAAAATAAATATTTTCAAAGAAACCCCAAATAATCACTCTAAGATAATTTTTTAATTCTTATTGAGAAAATGATAAAATTTTTATAAATTAAAAATTTTAAAATTTTATATAAAGTAATTGTTATATTAGCTCAAAAAAAATAAATAAAAACCATTTTTGAAAAAGAACATATTTTTTAAGTGTAAAAAGACTTTACTAAAAATTGAGTTTTTTTCATAATAATTAAAAAATACATTTTTATTTAGTAGGACCAATATATATATTGTTCATAGTTTAGTTAATCTTATTTATACTTGCTAACTCAACAACTAGGTTTTAACAATCATATTTAAATAATAATATTTTTTTTGTTCATTTAAGTTGGATGTTGGGTATCATGTATGGTATCGAATATAGTGATTATTTTTAAAATAAATTTATAATAAATCCCCCAACCCATTACTAAACTGTATCCCTTAAAATTTAACTTGAGCTCAAAAATCAAGGGTTTGACATTTGAAAATACCTTTGTTGAAATATCACATCAGAAAAAAGGATAATAAAAGTTTCTCTCGAAAAGAGGGAAAGGGAAAAGAGATTGTCATATGGAATAACACATAACATGGTTTCTAAGTAGGATAAATTTGTGGGAAGTGAAGTTATGGACATGGAGGAAAATATTAACGTCCAAATAATGTTGGAGAGTGATGAAGAATATTGATATCTAGAAATTGAACAATCAAGAGAATGTTAAATGCATCAAATCTACACACCAAATAGTTATAAATAGGGAAATCAATTCGTCAGAAATCAAGGTAATAAGATAATTTTTTTTAAATATCATTTTCCTAAAGTTAATGAATTCCTTTAACATCTTGAATAATAACATAAAAAAATATAGTAACATAATTTTATTCAACTCTATGAAAAAATCACCCATTAGTTGTGTGTTTCAGTTAGTTTCCACCTTTAACTCAACTTTTATTCCAAAAGTGAGTATTCAAGATGAATTTTTCATTCTTGAATCACTAAAATAAAATTTTAACGGATAAAATTATTCCAAAAAAGGATAAAAATCTATTCCTCATGTATTTATACATTAACCAAAACCAAAATGGTTAGCGTAGTATAATTCCAAAAACGAATAATATTTCATATAATGAAATACAACATTAATATCCAAAGCCTTAATAATAAACCAAAAGATAACCATAGATCATTATTAGATAAATAATCTTAAAATAATTCAAAATATCCAAAGTCAAGATTTAAACCAAAAAATCATAAGGATTTGATCATATTTTCATCTATGATTAATTTTAAAAAGTATATCCATTAAAAATTAGTAACTCATAATGTCATACACCCAAAAAAATTATATGTTCTAATCATATAATCTCCCATGTATGCTAATAATCTCTATAAATTTATTGAATCACCATTAACCCATATCAAAATAATATATCATTCTAAAAAAATTCAATCTTTATTCCTCAAATAAAATATTATAATATATATTTTTTCCTTAATCATGTAATATTACCCAATATTATAGTATTATTTTTCCCATATAACATTAATCACTAAATCACCAAATCATTTTTCAATCCCATGGTTATCTTTATGATTAAAAATGCTTTCACAAAATTAAATTTACATTTATGTATAAATTTTTTTAAGTAAAAATACCAATATCATATTACTAGAGAATCATATTTTCCAATGGAATACATTGAACCCTTTTCTCCCTTCGGTTTTGGGTTCAAACCCCACAACCTTTTTAGATTCGAGGGGTTTTCCTTTTACTAAAAAATATTAATATAATTCTTTTAGTGTTCCCAAAAATATAATATAATTCTTATTAAATAATCATTCATGTTTTGCATAAGGGTTACTTATACCTCAATATGATAAAACATCACTCAAAATATCACTAATCACCTTAAAATTCAATCATATAAAACCTTATAAAGGTATGTATAAGAATTTTAACTTATGATAATCCATAAACATAAAAACACATGATGGTATACATTAACATTTATTTAACCTCATATGAATACATCATAATCTCAGAAGTGATATAAACATTTCCTTTGATACCAACAATAAGGTATCACCCTTAAACATTACATAATCTTGGGTTTTATGTTATGAATTCTTTCTATTACATTTTAGGATCTTTACAGTTTATATTTTTAGTGAATTATGTCATAACCCATCCATAAATAAATGCTACATCACAAAATGTAAACTTCTACTTAGTATCTATTTTTTCCCAAAAAACAAATCTTTTAAGATACAATAAGTTTTCTATTCAGGACACATCTTCACAGCTTTCATCTTTATATCATCATTTTCCCCGCATATCTGTAAAAACGTATGAAATTTTTTTAACACATGGGATATGAAAAAAGCTCAATATGGAACATAAAATATAAATAATCACATTCATTAGTTCATTAACACACATTAAAAGATTATTTTTAAAAAATATATTTTGGGATCAAAATAAACATTTTCTTAATCAATAAATAAACATTTATACTAAATTATTTTTCTAAAAAATTTAATTATAAATCATAAAGGAAAAATAAAAATCATATTTTTTTATTTGAAATCATGATAAACTCAGGAAAAATTTTCAAAAAAATATAATTTCTACCCTTACGAAGTAGCATATAAATTCCTTAAAAGTAATCTCATTAGTTTACCTTGTAAAATCAAATTATATACATAAAAACCCATAACATTATAGATAAGTCATATAGGGAACTTGGGATATCATTTTCATACCACTCTTACAAATGGAATAACTTACCTAGTAAATTACAATAATATCTTAGGAGAAAAATTACTAGATAACTCTGTCCCTTTACCCAATGCATTGAAGAGCTATAATGGGCTCACCCATCTGTAATTTACAATAAAATCACTCATCCTTTGAATATATTAGAACCACCCATAAATTTATTATAACATGAACACCCATCATAATAAAAAATTCCCATGGACCATAACATAATCTTAACACACAAACGATTTTATTTTTATTATGATAATCATAAAAATATTATTTTCACCCATAAGAAAACATTTCTAGACATTGAAATATCCATTACATTTTAAAATATTATTTAAAATAACCATAAAAATTGGAAGGAGTGATTTTATTTGAATAAAACATGAATTATTTTAAAGAAATAAAAAAATAAAAGTATAAATATGATGGATTTAGAAACCATTATAATTGTATACATTAAAATAGAACATTTATTTTTTCCTTTTTGTGAAAACGCTTCATATAAAATATGTCAAAATATTCTTTTTGAATTTTTTTAAATTAAATCAAAATTGACATAAAATTTTCTTTATAATTAATTCTTGTCTATATAAATAAACCCATAATATAATTTCAATAATACTTGGATTCAAGAAAAATATTTATAAAATAAATCTTAAAAGCATATAAAATGATGTTTTTAAAAGCAGAGTATCTCTTACATTGAGTCTGAATTATTATGTGTGTTCATTATCATCCTTAAAAATAAACATATATTAATTATATAAATTAGTAATAACCTTTTTAAGGTCTATTATTCCTTTAATTTTTTATATTATAGTGTTGTATTTAATTACATAATCAATTAAGATCACATAGGATGTTTGGTAATATTCAGCTCATGTGACCAAAATGACTTAGGTTGGTTGAATGTAGTAATATTTTTCAATATTACATCATACCCATAATAATAATCATGATATAATAATAATTTTAATATATCATTTATTTTTTTTGATAATAACTATGCCATATGATAATGAAAAATGAACTACTTTACACTCTTGGAGATGGTAGGTTATACGTATGCATGAGTAACATTTCTATTTTTCAAAAATCATGATGGATAAAGGTAAGTGTTTTTATATAATTATATAATTATTATTATATCATAAATATAATATTATTTATTTAAATTAACTTATATATATGATCCATATGTTGTAGAAATGAAGAATATGTCACATCTCTTCTGGAGATTGTTATCCACACAAACACACAAATGAAATTATAGTTTTTAAATAAAGGAAAAGGAAATTAATTATATGATATATTATTATCAATAACTATAAATATTCCATAAATATCATATATAAATCTTAAATAAATAATTTTAACGATATATGAGATGTAGTGATGGAAAATGAATTATATTAGTTCGTGGGGGTGGTAATTCGCTGTACACATGAACGATGGTTTCATTTTACATTTTATTTAAGAGGATATCGATCATTGTTAAACCACTAATATAATAACATAAAATTATGATTAAGATAAATTTTTAATTATTTCATCATGTTATAAAAGGATTTAAAGGAGTTGCAATAAGAAATAAAACCTTAATATTCATTTTTAAAACCATTATCTATTATTTAGACAACCTCCTTTGATTTACACATTAAACCATATATGGATGTTTTTATACCCATAATATAACATATAGAATGTGGGGAGTGATTATATTAAGATATTTGGGTAGGTTTGAGTTGAAAAAGTATTTTTATGTTTGAATAAAATAGTATAGGAGGTAATGTTTCATAAGTCATGAGAGGAGTACTCTTAAAGTCTATTAAATTATAAAATAAATATAAATTATTTTTCATATTGAAATGAATCCAAATTCATATAATTTTAATATAATATAATTATTTGTCAAATTATTCTCATATAATAAAAATATGACATGTTTACGTGTTTTTTTCACCATTACTATTTTGTTTTAACCCTATGTTAACCCTTTTAAATGATTACAATGTTATTTAATATTTTGGGGTTAAGATAGTTACTATAATATGAAAATTATCCCATAAATGGGGAGTGGTTGATATTTTTAACCATAAAAAATTAAATTTCATTATGATTGAATGATTAGTAATTTCAACCATTTAATAAAATTTTATTTATTATAAAATATCATTAATGTAATATTTGGAACTATTCATTAAATATGACTATGAAAACAGCATGAAATTAAAATAATTCGAATCTAATAATTTAAAAAATTTATAACATCCTATTTTTATCATAAAAAAATATGTGTAACACACTAATTTATTCAAATTATATGACTTGTAATATGTTTAAAAGCATTTATTTTATTTTTCAATTAATTTAATAAATATTATGTTAGTGTTGCATATGCATTTAAGTTAATAATTTTATCACAAAATATTGTAAATACATTACCTTAATAAAAAAATAATTATATTAAAAAAAATATAACTAAATATAACTTATTTTTCTCCCTATAAAAAAATATTATGAATATTAAAATAATGAAAGAGACATTTTTTAGTTTATATTTTACATAACTATCATAAAGGTCTTAATAAGATAAATATGGTTCTATGTTTCAATAATTTAAAAACATTTTTTTAAATTACTAAACTAAACTCATCTAATAGGATAAGACAATATTTTATGTTCATTTTTTCCTTTATTATATTATTATTAACTATAATTATGTTATGTATACTTACTGCAGTTACAATTATCTACTATGGTTATTATTGTAAATAGCCAAAAAATGTAAATATTTACCTAACAGAGACCTCTTTATTCAAAATAGGCAATACATTCATAAAAATTCAATTCAAATAATTTTAAGAAATTAATTCGAAATTAAAAACATGAAATGTATTGAAAATTAGTTTTTCCAAGAAATTCCTTCTTATGTATACAAATATTTTTATTCCATATTAAACCATAAAATTTATTAAAATCAAAATATTTTTACTATTTATAATATAATATAACCAATTTCAATTTTAAATTATCTTAAAATATAATTTAACTTTGTAAATTCTTATAATAAAAATATTATTTTCATAAAAAATATATATTTTCACTTTTCACAGGAAAAAATCAATCGTTAAATAACTCAATAATTTACTCTAAAGTAATTTTAAAATTATGTTATTAAAAATAATATAAATTTTATTAAATAAAATATCTGAAATTTCTAGAAATTAATTATAATATCAGCTCAAAAAAAGAAATAAAAACCATTTTTGAAGAAAAAATATTTTTGAAAAATGAAATGACTACAAAAAATGAGTTCATAGAGTCTAGGATTTAATCAATATATTTTTATTGATTTTTTACCTTATATATATTTCATGATAAATTTAATGACATTCATTCCCATCAATTCAATAGCTAGGTTACAAAATACATATTTAAATAATAATATTATGTGGTTTATTTAAGATTACTATTTGGTACCTAATATACTATTAAACAAAGTAATTATTTTAAATATTAGGATAATACAATGAATTGTAACATTGGTTGTGTTGAAATTCTAAATTCTATAAAGAGGGAGAAAAAAGTCATTAATTAATTTATGTGACAATGTTTACCCTCCTTTTATGGGTTATATGATGCTCTCATTTCTGAGACACTGATCAATGTGATTGAAAAGATATTTTCGGTTCCACAGTGCTCGGAACCTGAAATGATTATCTGAGTAATTTATCATTTGGAAGGTGGAGAGTATCATTGTTTTAATATTATTAAGGATACAACAAAAGAGTATGAAATTTACCCCATGGAATGTGATGATTTTAAAATGTTATTTTTCATTGAGTAATTCCCTCTTTTTATAAATTCAAAAATGGATAAGGAATCCATTAGTACCTATGAAGAAATTTTTTCAAGACTAGAAATGTATTCTTCTAGTTTAGTCATCTTACATAATATACAAGTTTATATATTGTTTTGTGGTTTGAAATAATTTATTTGAAAGGCATTATCTATAAGGGACTTTGGAAGCTACACAGAAATCATTCCATGTACACTCAAAATGGAAATGGAAGTTAGAAACTCTAATGGTTCTGTAGATAAAACAATAAATACAAAATTTCATAGAATCTTCAGTGGTTTGACCCATGGAGGGATAAAAAAGATTCAACCTTACACATTCTAGAAATATGGGAAGAATGGAATAGGTGAATTCCTGAATGCAATAATAATATATCTCATGTGTGGGAATTCAGTTCATTGAAAAAAATAATTTTGAGGCAATGCGATGATACTAGTCAACGAAATGATGGGAGATAATGGTCAAAAGAATGAACCACTCACACTTCAGTGCTATCGATGTAAAGAGTTTGGGAATTTTTCAAATCAATTCCCTAATATAGGGGCTAATGAGGATAATAAGACATAAGAACCTCTAAAGTCAAAAAAAACGGGACAAATTTTTTAGTCACAAATATTGAAGTGAACAAGAATAATTAGGGAAAACTTATCCTTCTATATAGACCTATGTATTCTAAGATTATTTTTTTATGAATAACCCCTATGAAAATCTTATTATTTATCATTTATTGAAATTTTATGTGTTTCTGAAAATTTTTTATATCTATATACAAAGAATCTATATAAATTTATATAGTATGTAAATCAAAGTTGATACTACAAATCAACCTATGATCATCGATAAATGCATGAATTGACCCAATAGTAATATATTGGCTAAGATATGAGCGTATTTAAGGGATGATCTATGATTATCTTTTCTAAGCATATATTATTTTTTTGTGACATTATTTTGGGAATCGATTTTTATATTTTGGATAATATATGATCAAGGTGTACACATTGTTGTATGAGACTTTATAAGTGTTTAAAATTATCATTATCAAGTTTATCATGAAATGATATGACATAAAATCATTTTAATATTTAAGTTTCAATATTTAAGTTTCAATATTTTTCCTACATTTTTTTAAGAGTCTAAAGGATAACTGTTTATAGAATGGGTTATGTTGATGTTTGAGTGTTTTTGTTGAAGTTTTAGAGAATAATTTATTATATTTAAACATATTGGAAAATTTTTGAAAAAATTTTATTTTTTATAATAACTAAAGATAGATTGAATGGATTATCATTCATTTTTTTGATCTTATGATTTGTTAAAATTTAATTTTAGTACTTTCAGAATGAAAAGTTCATCTTGAAAAGTATGTTCATTGAGAAGTGATGAAGTGGAAATTCATTTAAACACAACCAAAGTATGAAATTGTGTTTTTTAAATTGAAATAAAACATGTATGTCTCTATATTAAAATTAAAATAATCCACAATCTTTTGAAAAATATTCATGAACAAAAAATACTTTTACTTCCATTTCTGATAAATTGATATTCATTACACCTATAAAAAATATAAGTTTTATTCTTTAACATTATTTTGACCATGTTATCTCTAACTCCATATTAGTCCTTTTGCATTAGGTTTCTCCTCAATTTCCATATTTTAAATTCACATAATTTTTTACTATTTGGAAGCATAGTTTCTCTGTTATTCCAGATGAACTTCATATTTCCATATCTTTCTATGAAGATATTTTATTAACCCTCTCTACACTATAGGTTTTCAACAAAGAAAATTTTGAGTGTAAAACCCTTGATTAGAAATCATATGTTTAAATTTTGATGATTTAATTTATTAAATGGGGGATAATGTGAAACCGAATATTTTAAATGAATAATAGTATGTTTGATAGTGTATATGACATGTGAAATTGATCTTGAACAAATCATGAAATATTATTATTTAAATATAACCATTATAACCTAGTTAATGAATTAGGGGGTATGAATAGGAATAAACATGTTAATATATATATATATAAAGGTTTTACACAATAAAAATTTGTTGATTAACTCTTGGGAAATAATATTTTTTTAGTAAGTTCGTAATGTTTATTGAAAAAATGTTTCCTTCAAACATTATTTTTATTTCTTTTTATGAGAAAATATTATATTTAATATATTAAATTTTTTGAAAATAAATTAGACAAAATAAAAATCATTTTGAAATCAATATTTTAAAATTATCTTATAATGATTTTTTATGAATTTCCTGAAAATGTTTATTTTTTTTAATGAATAGTAAAAAATACAGATCTTTATTAAAAATTATATTTCTGCTTTGATTTTTTTACAATTTCCAATTTTTAAATGGTTTCAATGTAAAATTAGTTTTATTATGTTACTAATAGTACAATTTAGTTTAATAGAATCAATTTTATGGTTGAATTTAGTATAATAATAATTTATTCTTAAAGTGACATTGTGTGCAAAAATATTTTTCATTATATTCTGTGTTGGTTATTTAAATTAAATTATGAAATTTATATAAATTGAATCTTAAATATTTTTTTATATATTTGTAATCAGGATGTAATTTTTTTTGTAAATATTTTTATTTTATTTTGTTTCTATATGAATAGTAACCATACTAAATTTTTGTCACCACAGTAAGGGTAAAATAGGTAAAATAGGGTTAAAACATTAGTATAAGGCTTTAAAGATTTCTTACCACTTTACCTTATCCTATTTCATGGGTGTATTTAAGAATGTTTCATTAATTAATTTAATATATGGCAATTTAGTTCTATATTTCTATGATTACGACCTTTATATTAATTTATGTAAAAGATAAAGTCAAAAATTCCAAACTCTTGAATTTAATATCTCTTATATTTTATCAAAATTTTAAAAAGTGGTTATGTTTATTTATAGATGTTTATCTCAAATATATATTACTTTTATCTATCCTAGTATTATTTTTTAATTTGTTTTACTGAATAATTACCCCAAATGCCTACTAATCCCAGACGCCATATTTATTTAATTAATAGAAAATAATATAAATGATTTTGAAAATATAAAAATTAATACAATTTGGATAAATTATTTTATTTCCTTGACTTCATAGAAATATATAAAATATTAAATATGTTTTAAAGGTTTTGATTTGAATTCCCTTATTTTTATGTAGTTTTTAATCCAAATTATATAAATTATGTCAAAATGGTATTAACAACATTTTATGAAACATAAAATTTTATTAAATTATTTAAAAATAATTAAAATTATTAAAGTTGAAGTATAGGATGATAAATGGCCTAAATTACCACCAATTCTCCATTTTTTATATAATATATTCCTTTTATGTAAAATTATAAACCTTTAAAAGTGAAAATATGTTATCACGTTTAAGGTTAAAATGGGTTGATAAAGAGGTTAAAAATAAAGATAAGGTTTAGAAAAGAACATAAAACTATAAAAATGCTATTTTAGGAAGGTATTTCAACCAAATAAAACCTTATATTCTATTATGTATCCATTTGGAATCATATTTGATAAGAATAACTTTATTATATTTTAATCATTTAATAAATTTGAAGAGTGCCCCTATCCTCACTTACAAATGGGAATCCCTCCATTATATTATTTACAACACATTCATGAGAAAAATCTAAAAATTATCTTTTAAACTCAATTATTCAATAAATAGAGGTGATTCTATTCTTAAAATACAATTCCATGTGTCATTAAAAAAATATCTAAAGGAAGCCTACTGAAGAATAGGTAATCATCTTACCTAAACTCTTTTGATTTTTTTCTTATTACAACTCCTATAAAATATGTGATATTCTCCATAAAATAATAACTTAATTATAATAAATATACTTAAATATATTTTTATAAAACCTCATTTATTTACCCTTTTTCCATCAAATGGGAAGTGAATGTATCACTTCTGAATACATACGACTTACTATTTCCCTATAGAGATATAATTCACTTTCTATCAACATATTTTAGGGAAGATTATTATGAAGGGTATAATGTTTAGTTATGATATTTGGGACTTGATTATTCTCCTCTAATTATAATATCATATTTACCATTTACCTTCTAATCTTTTGGAAAATGATAATACTGCTTCTGCATACGTGTAGACGACCACCTCTACGAAGTGATTTGATTTGTTTCATTTCCTATTTACGTGGATGGTAATAGGGATATATTTAATGAATTTATATGTTATATATGATATAATAATGATTATTTAATGGTTAATTACTATTTAAACATATTTTTTTCCATTCATCAATAATTGAAAACAACATTCCTGCGTACGTACGACATATCATCTCCATAAATAGTGAAATTCATTTTTCATCTCTAAATTTTCTGAATAAAGATATATATATGTATATATAATGAACATATATTATATTTTCAACATGCATAAAATTATTTATATATTTTTTACAACGAGCAATGTTTAAGTATTGGGACTACCAAACCAAAACACGCATGAAAAACGAAGCAGTTATCACCTGAAATTTTTATTTTCATAAAAAATTGTTGATAAGTGGGTGATAATTGGTTATAAATAAATCATATATGGTGTTATATATAGATAATTATGGTTATCTTATATATTCATAATAAATATCTTCTTATTATATATTATTTTATAACACGTACAAAGTGATAGATGACTTGAGTTAAGGTATGTACATCTCAATAACATTTTATTTTGGATTTTTTAGGCTTAAATTTTCATTGAAGAAATTATATGATCATTATAATAATATATTTTATTTTTATAGAGGTTTGTAAACTTTAAAATTATATATAACTATTTTATTTTATCTTGATTAATGTTATTAAAGGGATATGGATGGTTTCAGGAGGGCTTGGAACTTATTCGGGGCCCGAAGTTTTTGTTTTTAGAGAAATAGTATGAGGAACATAGCTAGAGCACGATTATTAGTAACTGGGTGGCTCAACCATGTGCTCCAAAATAGGAGGTTCATGGTTTTACTAACCTTGAAAGGTATTCCATAGTACCATGTGAGAATCTTCCAACATGTTCCACAAGTGAAGTGCACTATTGGCACAAAATTTGTCTAACTGTGCACCTAGCCAGGAAAGGCATGGTGGATTTTGGACAGATACTGAAAATAGGATAAGCACGGTTAGTCTAACCATGTACTGATCCATGTATGGGTTTTCTTCCCTTGAATAGTATAATTTCATGGTTAAAACAATATTATTCTAGTCCTGCGAAGAAACCATGTGCCCCCATTTTATGTGGTGAAATTTAATTTTTTCCTCTAGAACTTTTAATCATTAACCCTTGTTCTTTTACCTAAAAACAAAAATATCCCGACTGAGAGATCCTCTACTTACTCTCCTAGTTTTTGATGTATCTCTTCTATACGGTATCAGAATCACTTGTTGTTTTTCACATTAAATATCCATCGATATTCTATTTAATATGTTTGATTTTTTTCTTAGATTTCCTCATTGTATATATACTAAATCCTTTTAATATATCTTACCTATTTTCTCGAAATTTTTCTATTTTTTCAATTTCTACCAATATATTCTGTATTAGAGGCTTATACATGATGAGGATTTGACTATCAGTATAAGGTAGGTGGTCTTTCACTTTTCTTTAAAAGTTTCGATGTTTATATCACGTGTTGTCTTGTCATGTGTCATACCTTCCATGCGATACCATTTAAATGTAAAATTAAGTTATTAATTTTTTATCACCTTGTTTGGTTCTTGATTATTAGTTTCATCATTGGAGTTTTTATACCATGAAATGATCCACTACATAGAGTGTTTCACTTTATACACCTATAAAATGTATGCCATATTATGAAATCAAACAACCCTTAAGGTGTGTTAAATTGGGTTTTCAAATTAAATGGATAAATTTAATTAAATGGAGTTTTGTGATAACTTGTTTGGTCCCTAATATTAGGAGATGTAACTAAACCACTTTTTGTGGTGTGTTTATTTTCCCATATAATTTAACTATTTAAATGATTTAAATTAATAGGGGATGGCGTGACCATACTCATATCCTTTTTTTATTTATTAAATGAAATCATTGATATTGTTATTATCATTTTGAAAACTTAATAAGTTGGGATATTATATTTCACTATGGTCATGGACCATAAATTACTATAAAGGTAAGGTATTCCCTGTGAAAAAATTAGACTCAAATTGCAGTTTTCTTTGGATGGGCTCATGGGATGCCAACCAATTCAGTGATAAATCTTCCAAGATATAGGAAAAACATGGATTTATAAATTGTATTATTATTTTGAATGCCCCGTTTTATCATAAATAGTTAACATATATTTCTAGAAATTAAATAATTTGAATTCATTAGATTATTATCTATAGACTTGTCTTGATACTATAGATCACCTTCGTTACTACCTTGGGATCATTTCAAGTATAGTGTTGAGGCTTCCAAGTAAATATCATAGGGCTGAAGTAAAATTCCCCCTAAGGTGAAGTATTAGGATTACACACCCATGTACTTCACCTTGTTTATAAAACATATAATCTTTGGAATATAAGAAACTATACATGAAAATAAATAGATATAGAATCCCTAATTATATCCCTTTGGTCCCATCTTATAAATTTAAATTTTAATCGATAATTGCGTAGATACATTTATGTCTTAGTCTATAGTAGGGAAAACTTATTATTTATTTATTTAGAACCTTTATTTATTATACCTTCAAACTAATCAATATATTTTCATCGACTGAATATTGTTAGACACCATTAGTGGGTCCTACAATGTTTTACTAACACCCTATTTATGATGCCGATTGGTACTGAGTCTGAATTTGTGGATGCTAGAAGGGACAAAGGGAAGCACCTAACAATGGATGCTTGATCTTCTTTACTATCATGGAGTATGTGAGTAAAGGAATGATCATGTGTTCATGATGTTGTTAGAGATTTATTTTGTATTTTTTATTTATTTCATATATTATTTATTGTTTATACAGTCTACCTTGTTCCCTTGTACTCCCATATTTTTGTATAGCATCATTACTTAATTCTGTATGTGAAAATGGGTTAATTAAATCAGTTAATTTTGATTGGATGATTCATTCCACTATAATAATTTATTATGTGTTAAATTCTTACTATTATTATTCACAACTATTATTCACACTATTGAAAAATAAGGATATACCCATAGTTTTGAAAAAAATTGGTAATAGTTCACCCCTATATCCACGGGGAAAAAATTTCATGGATGGGACCTATACCCATGGTTCTCTAAAAATCGCGGGTATAGGTCACCGATATACCTATAGTTTTTATAAAACATGGGAATATGTTTCACATGGGAAGTAAATTTTTATGGTAAGGACTTGTACCCACAGTTCTCCAAAAACCATGGGTATTGGTCACACCAATACCCATGATTTTTGTATTACATGGGAATATGTTTCAAGAAAAAAAATCGTCGGAAGGAACTATACCCATGATTCTCCAAAAATAGTGGGTATAGTTCAACCCTACACCCATGGGTTTCAAAAACTGTGGAAATAGGTTGCGTGAGATAAAATATTTTCATGGGAAGGATGTGAGAAAACCTATACCCATGGATTGAGCAAACCGTAGGTATAAGAAATTTTTCTGCGCACCTATACCAATGGTTTTGGTAAACCATTTGTATAAGTCACATAAACCCACAATTTGATCAAACAAAGGGTATAGGTTGGCCCATTATTTTTCCATAATAATAATAACAAATAATTTAATATATATATATATATATATTAATATAAGTATAAAAAACATGTTTTATTATAGTCATAAACTTATTTTATTATAAATAGATGGTTCTCGGGTCAATTCCCAGGGGTGGATTTTTTCAAATAAGGGACCTATGCCCACAGTTTTTATAAAACAGGGTATTGGTTGGAACGTTATTTTTGTATTCTAATAACAATAATAATAAAAAATATAATATAAATAATTATATATATATATGTTAATATAAAAACATAAAATGTGTTAGTGGATAGTGGAAATGTAGTTTGAGTATAGGCGGAAGGTGCTAGGATCAATTTATAAGAGAAGATTATTTTAATTATGGACCTATACCCATGGTTTCGTCAAATCATAGGTATAGGTATTTATACTGAAATTTTCTACATCAATGGTTTAAGAACCATGGTTATAGGTGGCCTATACCCATGGTTTGGTCAAACTGAGGTATAGGTCTATCCTGGTAACGTCTCAGGTAAATAAAGAATATGACATTTTCATATTCATTAATATTTGTGAAATAAGTATTTATTTTCATTTAAGAGGGATGGTATGTTCGATGTAATACCCGACACAAAACAATGAGTTTCTCCGAAATCTTATGTTATACACAAGTCTGAGTCATGCTGAGAAAATATTAATAATAATATTATTATTATTTTAAATGGTAGTTAACGCCAAGTCGTTGTATTGGTAAGAATGAACAGAACTAACAATACTATGATTAAATTTTGTTGTTAAATGTTTTTACATTTAAACAATAAAATTTAGAGGCTTAAAATGATAATGAATCCAATTATAAGAATAAATACTCTAATATTTTTAAAATATAGTTTTACCGCCTTTTGATAGTGAAAGCCTTTTAAACATAGTTTTTGTCACTTTTATATGATCCATTTTAAAAAATAAAATTCTTCTTTAGAATAGGGAAATCAAAATTTACTTTGTGTAAAATTTTAGTTTTTTCTGATAAAGTTCATTTTTAATGAATAGTGAAAAATACATCATTATAAGTCAAAACTGCCTTTTCATCTAATTTATTTATTTTGTTTGATTGTCTTTTTAATTGGTTTTAAATTCAAATTAGATTATATTTTTATCATTTAATCAAATTGCGGTCATTGTAAGTAATTTCGCTTCGAAATTTTACATAAATACATGTTAATCTTTTGGTAGTTTTTACTTCTTAAAAACACACATTTTGGTTTTGACAAATGAGAATTAATTTATATTAATTTCTCCAACTTCTATGTTTTGAATTTTAAAAAATGGATTACATATTTGGAATCAAGAGGTCCAAATTTTTTAAATAAGTATCTTTTATTTTTAGACATTATGAATAGTAACTTCATTAAATATTTTTTTACCGTGGTTGAAGGGTTAATCTGGTAAATAATGTTAAAAATAATATTATAATAATATAAAAATAACCTAACATGTGAATCCTTGGTAAAACTGTGCCCTAATCCTTTTTATGATACATTTCATTCAATGGTAATTTCTAGGTAGATATTAGGACCCCATAGAACTTTTTGTGTGTGAAAATTTTATTTAATTACTTTTAATTTAAATTTAAAGAAAAATATAACATAAAAATATATCTTTTGGTAATTTATTTATATGGGGTAATATAAGTAATAATTTTGAATATAAAGAGTCATTAGAAAAATAAAAATATTTCTTAAATCATGGTTTTTTACTTATAAAATTTTTATACTAAAAAAATAATTTTAATTATGACACAATGACGATGTAATGATTGCTTCATTAATAAAGGATTAAAATAAATGATGTTAGAAATATTAAAATAAATTTAATTTATTTATTTTTATGTCATACATGATTTTATTGGATGACATTTACATGTTATTTTTTTATTAATTACGTTCTTTCAATTCAATCAATTTGTTATGGATTTTTAAAAAAGGCATGATATGAATAGCGTCAAAATTGACATAATTCATATTTTAAAATATAAAATATTTAATTAAATATTTTAAAAAAATATAATATTTGGAAAAATAGTTATCATAATTCTAAAATTTTATTATAGAAACTTTAAATGGATATGTTTCATGTTTTGGTAACTATTTTTATTCTCAAAGTGTTAAATACTTGATAAAATGGTAAGAGTAAAAAAAGAGTTAAATAAAAAAGATAAGGGTTAAAAAATATCCATAACCTGTATAATTCTTATTGGATGATATTATTTCAACTTATATTCACTTTATCTTCAAACTATCTGAATTTTTACTCATTTATACTCTAAATATAGTTTATAATAAAATAATTATTCAAGATATTCCTTAAGTTCCCCTTATGCCTCTAATAAAAGGACACCACCTCTAACAAATTACTCACACCTCTCAAACCCCCTTGGATCATCCAAAATCTACCCAAATAAGCTCCTAACATCTCTCACTTCCTCCGAGAAGCCTTCCCCTAGGCAGAAAGAAATTCAAGATAGCCCTTTGGATCAAAGCAAGAGAAGTTACCCGATTTGAGGTAACGTCTTCTCTCATGTACCTTTCCATTATTTTTTTACTTCTGTACTTCCTATGATATTATTATTATTTGTTTACATAACAAAAACATTATCCTAAATAGACTAGGTTATTTTTTTGATCAGTATTCTAACTAAACTTACACAGACCTTCGTCTAATGTGTATAGAATATACTGTTTCTATTGACGGTGAACTACTGCCTCCCAAAATGATGATTGCTCAATATTATCCTACCACCTATTATAGTGGAAATTATGATAGAACTATAACTATATATTATATATATGGTATTTATTTTATCTCTATTTTACTGTAATTTGAATTTAGAACATACCATTATGCTTATCATGTTGTATATATACAATAATTTTATATGATAAAGTGCGGACTACCGCCCCTTCAAAATGACATGACTCATTCATGCTATACATAGAACGTATAAAGGATGAAATTTATGAACTTATGTAACATATATGGAATATATATTATACTAGAATTATAATATACCTATGTATCATTTATTTTTCAATCCATTAAATGTGAAAAAGAAATGAAAGTAGCGTTCTTGCGTACATAAGACTTACCGTCTCCATGAACGGTGCATTCTATTTCTTATATCCAAATGTTATCAAAAAATTTAAATAAATATATACTAGATATATATGATACCTAAATCATTAATATATTTCTGGAGATAATGGAATTTTGACTACATGGATAATTTATAATTATAACAAGTTCATTTTTGACTCAAGTTCCGAACATTGACAAAATGTATGATATGAACTCAAATAATAAACTAATTGTTATAGCAAGGTCATAAGTTATATAAAAGGAATAATAAACTTGAAAAAGGTTCTGAAGCAATTATAAATTAACTTAATTTTATTTTTTAGGAAGAACAAGTAACATACGAGACAAGTCAGACTCAAGGTAAGAGACTTTTTCTCAATCTCCTTTCTTTGAGGCACATATTGATTTATACACGACTTGTTTTTATATAGTGTATAGACCCATTTGACTTTTAATTACATTAAAATGGAATATTTTTTTACATATCATTTTACTAAATGAAAAATGAAATGTTTCTTCATAATGTACGCGATCACACCGACCTTTCCGCCACCAGGAGTATTATTTGATATTTAGATTCCTTAACAAGATATGATCTTTTTAAATGAAAAATAAATACCATATACCCTTTTTACATATTTTGGTATTGAAAATGGTTTTCAAGGTGGGTGTACTATTCCAATATCTATAAATTATTTGTTGTGACTTCAAATTAAATTTTTATGATTAAAATAATGATATTTTCAATCTTTTATGTGTGATAATTATATAATGGTACATGGACAATGGATAGGTAGTTACATGATAAACCAAATGATGGGTGGTTCTGTGATAAACCATGTATGGATGGTTACGTTATAACCTCCAAGTAATTGGGTATGTGAGTCGGCCATATGGATATACCATTTGTAAGAATGATTTGTGGAAGTTGACCGTATGGTTATTCCATTTTAGTATGATTATGTACCAAGTTTACCTTTTATATGCTATGTGTTTCGTTATATAGGTTTTTTGGTAATCGTTTGGTTAAAAAATAAGGGTAAACAATGAGATATATCCAGTGATGTATTTTTTCTACCTCTTTTATGTGAAAATTATTACTTTATGATAATGTATTCATGGTTTACATGTTGTTTTAAAAACTAACAATTTTCATTATTTGTGTATCCCATAATGGGATTTTTATACTAATCCCAAGCTTTTAATTTTTTTTTCACAATACATAAGGTGGAACTGGTTCATGGATGGGATCATGTAAAAGTCATGATGTTTATAATATGTAACTAAACATGTTTCTTTTCTTTTAAGAGTTTTTATTTTATTAAAAATAGATACTTTGTAGAAGTGTCTACATTTAGTATTCAAGTTGTTTTGTATAAGTTATGACCTAATTCTATAAATCTATAAAACTGAAAAGATCCTCATTGAGAATTAATAACTTAATTCAAGATTATGTAATGTTTAAATATGGGGCCTTATATTTGGTATCAAAGGTCCATTTAGATAACATTATAAGTTTGAATTTTGATTATATAATATCCATCAATATTTTTTACATTATAGTAAAATTGAAATGATATAGCATTTGAAGATTACCATGTGGCTTCATCTACGATATTTTTGTTTAGAATGTTTTTTCATAGATAAAATAGGGTAGTAGAGTTGGGAAGGAATATAGAGGATAATAACTGTCCAAATCAGTATCTTGAGATGGTCAGAATCAGAACTGAATAGTTTTTTTGTCGTAATAGCACAATTAAATCATGCTATAAATAGTGGTGTTATACATGCAAAAGATCAACCAGACCAACAGTAGAGGAACATGTCTATAGTGGATAATTTCATGAGGCAACATCCCCCATCATTTAGAGGATCATCTGATACTATTCAATATGTTGGGTGGATCAAAGCACTAGAAAAGATTTTCATTTTCATGAGTTGTATAGACAATCCAAAGGTTAGTCTTGCTGTTTATGATTTTGAAAGAGAAGAAGATCAGTGGTGGTTAATGGTTAAAAGTAATAGGGATAGTGAGGAGATTGATGCTCTTTGTTGGGAAGAATTAAAAGGTATGTTTCTTGAGAAATATTTTCTTAAGTCGGTTAGACTTAGGATGGAAAAAAATTCTTGGAATTGAGGCAGGAGGATGACTCAGTGGATGCTTATGAAGAAAAGTTCACTTGACTAGAAAGGTATGCTCCAAACTTCATCTGAGATCTTGATAGTAAGATAAATTGATTTTACTCCGGACAGAATCTGTGCTATCAAATGGAATTAGGCTCTTGTGAATTAAAAAGATATGAGAAACATGTTAGATGTGACTAGAAGGTAGAAACAGTGTTTTCTAATGATAAAGTGTTCTATGAGAGAAAGAAATAGAAGTGTCTCAATTGGCAGGAAAAGTGGAATAATTCATTAAAGAATACATGATGTAGGAAAATTAAATTTCCATCTTGTGAGAAGTGTGGTAAAAAGAATCCTGGAGGATGTTTATCAAAATCTAAGATGTTATTCCAGTGTGGTAAGAAAAGTCATATTGCTTATTAGTATAAGTAAGATGATCAAGTAGGAAATGAAAAGCAAGGGGTAAGATGTTTTTGTTACAACGAGTTTTGGAATTATGACAATGTGTGTCCTATTTTGATTACCTAGGATCTAAACTGAATAGATCAAAAGTATATGGGTGGGGAAAAATCTTTTCTATTACTGCGGTTAATGTGGGACTATAAAATGAAGTGGCATCAGCTCCAGAGAGCTCAGTACTTCTCGAATATTAACTTGAGGTTGAAGTACCATCAGTTCAAAGTAATGTAAAGATACGTTCAAAAGACCGTGTTTCATACTAGATATGGCCATTATGAATTTGTAGTTATACCTTTTGTGTTAATAAATGCACCTACTGTATTCATGGATCTTATAAATATAATTTTCTGCGAGTTCTTGGATAAGATTGTAGTTGTGTTTATTAATGAAATTTATTTATATTCTAGATGTAAATAGGAACATAGAATTCATTAAAGGGTTGTATTTTAATCCTTAAAAGAAAAAAATTGTATGGGAAATTCAGAAAGTGGGAGTTTTGGTTACAAAAAATTTCATTCCTCTCTCAAATTGTTTCAAAAAATGAAATAAATTTTGATCCTGCTAAAACAAATGTTGTTAAATAATTTACAATACCTAAGAATAATACCGATATTCATAGTTTTCTTAGTTTAATGGGCTATTATAGAAGGTTTACTGAGAATTTTTCCAGGTTATCTATCCCACTATCTATCTTTACTAAAAATGGTGTTATGTTCATCTAGACAAAAAATGTAATGATTATTTTTAATAATTGAAAAAAGATTGGTGAATGGTCAATTTTTGTCATTACCTTCCAGAGATGGTGAATTTGTTATCTAAATTTATTATTTATTGAAAGACCTTGGTTGTTCTTAATACATAATGATTAGGTAATTCCCTATGCTTCACGTTAGTTGAAACCTCATGACTAATATTACCCAACACATGATTTGGAATTAGCTGCTGTTGTTTTTACTTTAAAAATTTGGAGGCAACATCTTTATTGAGAAAAATGTGAAATATATACTGACTAAAAAAGTTTGAAGAATATATTAACTCAGAAATAATTGAACATGAGATTGAGGAGATGGATGGAATTAATCAAGTATTATGATTGCACGATTTATTACCATCCATGAAAAGAAAATAAAGTGGCTGATGCTTTGAGTCAAAAATGTAATGATACATTAACCATGATACCTTTGGAACAAGATCCTTTAATTAATGATTTGATGAACATGGTCATAAAAGTTTTTGGTGTAGGAAATTATTCTGTTTTGTTTTAGGTGTAAGTGAAATCATCTATCTCAAATAGAATTAAGCAAGCACAGAAGGAAAACAGTGAGTTGCAGAAAAAGGCAGAGTTGGTTCAGAAGGGTAAGTTTCATGAATTTAACATTGACAATGATTTTATTTTGAGATTTGGGAAGAGATTATCTATTCCTTGTGATTTAGAGTTAAAGAAATATTTGATATGTGGATCTCATAGTTCTCTTTTTTCTGTTTATCCCTGCAGTAATAAGATGTATAGAGATATTCGGAATAATTAATGGTGGGATGGAATGAAAAGAGATATTGCTGACTTTACTGTGAAGCGTTTGACTTGTCAACAGGTTAAAACAGTGTGGAAATTTCCAAAAGGGATGCTTTTATCATTTATCGGTGCTAGAGTGGAAATGGGAAAATATATCCATGGACTCCATTATTGGATTATCGAATACATCTAAAGGTAATAATGAAATATGGGTTATTGTTGATTGATTGACTAAATCTACCAATTTCATTCCTATTTGAGATACACTATCTCTATATCAACTTTCTCAGTTGTATGTTAAAGAGATAGTTAGGTTACATGGAGTTTACCTCATCATTAAATCTGATCGTGATCCCATGTTTACTTCTAACTTTTGGAAAGGCCTTTAGAAGTGGTTGGATACTGAATTAAATTTCATTACAGCTTTTCATCCTCAATCATATGGCCAGTCAGAACAAACAATTAAGACCATGGAAGATATGCTATGTGCTTCCCCAATGGATTACTAGGGAATATGGGACGAACATCATTCATTGATTGAGTTTTCTTATAATAATAGTTTTCATTCCAGTATACCAATGGCATCATTTGAGGCATTATATAGAAAGCGGTGTCGAACTCTAGCATTTTGGAATGAAGTAGGAGAAAAAAATTATGGGACCAGAATTGGTAGAGGAGATGTTAGAGAAATTTTAATTGATACAAAAACACATGAAGACATCTTAGAGAGGGTAGAAAAGTTATGTGGATAACTGGAGGAAAGATATTTCTTTTGAGGTAGGTGATCATTTCTTTCTCAAAGCTTATCTATGGAAAGGTGTGATGAGTTTTGGTATGAAGAGAAAGTTGAGTCCAAGGTTCATTAGAACCTATGAAATCCTAGAGAAAGTTGGATCAGTAGCCTATAAAGTCTTTACCCCCATTTTTATCCCAGGTACAAAAAGTTTTTCATGTTTCAATGTTGAGAAATTATATTCCAGATCCATATCATGTTTTGAGTCCAAAGGTAGTTCAGTTGGAAGAGAATATTGCTTATGAGGAACAACCTGACCAAATTCTTGACTGAAAAGAGCAAGTGTTATAGAATAAGGTAATTCATCAGGTAAATGTTTTGTGAAAAAACCACATAATTGAATAGGAAACATGGGAATCTGAAAATGCTATGAGGGATAAATACCCTCAATTGTTTTATAAGTGAATAAAATTGCGAGGACGCAATTTCAAAAAGGGGGATGGATTTAACATCCCATGTAAATACTGAATATGAAATTTTCATATTTATAAATATTTTTGAATTGAATATTAATTTTACTTGAAAGGGGATGATATGTTTGATGGCATACTCAACACAAAATAATGATTTTCTCCAAAATATTATGTTGTACATAAGGCTGAGTCATACTGAAAATAATAATAATAATAATATAATATTATTATTTTAAATGGTAGTTAACGCCTATCCATTGTATTGAAGGGAATGAATAGAACTAAACATATTATTATTAAACATATTTTTAAGTGTTTTTACATTTATAAAATAAAATTTAGAGGCTAAAAATGATAATGAATCTAATTTTAAGTATAAATACTCTAATATTTTTAAAAGATAGTTTTACAACCTTTTGATGAAGAACCACTTTTAAATATTTTTTTTCCATATTTCTAAGTTCTATCCGACAGAAAAAACCTTTTTTAGAGTTGATACATCAAAATTTACTTTGGGTAATTTTTTTGTATTTTTATGATAATGTTCAATCTTTAATGAATAGTGAAAAATAATGCATTTTATGTCAAAACAATATTTTCATATAATTTGTTTGTATGATTAGATTATATATTTAATATGATTTAAATTGAAATTAGATTTTATTTTTATAATTTAATCCAATTTTTTTCATTTTATGTAATTTAACTTTGAAATTGGACATAAACACATGGCAATCTTTTGGTAGTTTTTACCTCCTAAAAACATGTTTCTTGGTTTTGACAAATGGGAATTAATTTTAAATTAATTTTTGAAACTTATGTGTTTTGAATTTGAAAAAATAGATTCAATATTTAGAATAAGGACATCCAAATTGTGTAAATAGATATCTTTTATTTTTTGACATTATAAATAGTAACTTTAGTAAATATTTTATTTACACCGGTTAAATGGTAAATCTGGTAAATAAGGGTAAAAAATAATATTATAATAACATAAAACTACCCTAAAATGTTTCCTAATCCTATTTTATGATACATTAATGACCATGGACATCCATGGGTAGATTTTACGACCACATGAAGCCACTTGGGTGTTAAAATGACATTTAGTTAATGTTAATTGAATGTTAAGGAAAATATTACCTTTACATGGATCTTCTGGTAAAATAATTTTTATATTGAGTCATATAAGTTATCTTTTAAACTGAAAATATTCATTAGAAGTATAAAACAATTTCCAAAATCATGTTATTTTATTGATAATTTTTGAAGATTATATAATTGAATTTAATTATGACACAATGATGATGCAGTGATAGCTTCATTAATAATGGATTCAAATAAATGATATTATAAATGTTCAAATAAATTTCATTTAGTTATTTTGATTTCATACACTAATTTTTGGATTATAGTTACATGTTTTATTTTTATTAATGATTCTTTTCGAATAAATTATGTTTTTTTTGGATTTTTAAGAAGTCATGATACAAATAGTGTAAAAATTGACATAATTCATACTTTAAAATATAAAATATTTTATTAAAAATTATAAAATTACAAAAAAATAATATTTGGAAAAATAGTTATCATAAGTCTAAAAATAAATTACCAACTCTTTAATTGGATATTTTCAGGTTTTCGTATCAATTTTGATTCTCAAAGTGTTAGATGCTTAGGAAAATGGTAAGAGTAAAAAAAGGTTAAAATAAAAATATATGGATTAGAAAAAATCCAAAACTTTTCAAATTCTTATTTTATTATTTTATTTAGACTTATATTAATATTATCTTATAACTATCTGAATTTTGACTCATTTATAATCGAAATAGAATTTATAATAAAATAGTAATTCAAGATATTTCTTAAGTGCCCCTCATCCCTATTATAAAAGAACACCACCTCTATCCCATTAATAACACCTCTCAAGGCCCCTTGGCTCATCCCACATCTGACCAAATAAGATCCCAACTTCCCTCCTTTCCTCCTAGAAGCCTTCTTCTTAGAATAAGTCAATATAAGAAATCCCTTTGGCTCAATTCAAAAGATGTTACTCTATTTTAGGTAACGCCTTCTCTCAAGTTCTGTTCCATTATTTTTCCTTCTCCACTCTCTACGATCTTCTTATTATTTTTTACATAACAAAAACAGTATCCTAAATATATTAGGTTGTTTTTATGAGAATTATTCAAACTAGTTTTACACACACCTTTGTATAATGGGTATAAAACATACTGTTTCTGTGGATGATGAACTACTGCCTCCCAAAATGATGATTGTTCAATCTTCTCCTACAACCTCTTATGGTGGAAATTATGATGGAAATATAATTATATTAGATATATTTTATATTTATTTTATCTATATTCTACTTTAATTCAAATTTATAACATAACTTTATTCTTTTCATGTTGTATATATATAATATTTTTATTTGAGGGAATCCGGACTACCACCCCCTCAAATTGATATGAATCATTTATGCTATACATGGAAAATATAAAAGATGAAATTAATTAACTTATATAACATATATAAAATAATTATTATACTGTAATTATAATATAACTATGTATCATTTATTCTTCATTCCATTAAATATGAAAAATAAATGAAAGTAGCGTTCATACGTACGTACGACTTACCGTCTCCATGAATGGTGAATTTTATTTATTATATAAAAATTATATGGGCTATTATAAATACATATATACTGGATAAATATGATATATATGATATCTAAATCATTAATATCATTCTGTAGATAATGTAATTTTTACCACATGGACAATTTATACTTATAACAAGTTCATTTTTTGACTCAAGTTTTGAATGTCGAAAAAATGTTCGATATGAACTCAAATAATTAACTAATTGTTATATCAAGGTAATAAGTGATATAAAAGGAATATAAACATGGAAACAGGTCTGAATAAAGTTGAAATAAACTTAATCTTATTATTCAGGAAGAAAAAGGAACAAATTGGAAAAGTCGGACTCGAGGTGAGAGACTTTCTCTCAATCTCCTTTCATTGAGGAATATTTTGATTTATACATGACTTGTTTATATATGGTGTATAAAACTCTTTGAATTTTAATTAAATTAAAAGAGAATCTTTTTTATGTATCATTTTACTAAATGATAAGGGAAGGTTTCTTTTTAACTTACACAGTGACACCGACCTTTCCACCTTTGTGAGCATTATTTGATACCTGGATACCTTAACAAGTAGTGATGTTTTTTGATGGAAAATAAATACCACATACTATTTTTACATATTTTGGTATTGAGAATGGTTTTGAAAGAGAATTTACTATTCAAATATTTTGAAATTATTTTTTGTGATTACAAATGAAATTTTTATGATTGAAATGTTGATATTTGATATCTTTTATGTGTGATAATTATATAATGGTACGTAGACATTTGACATGTGGTTACGTTAATATACCAAATTGTGGGTGGTTATTTGATAAAACAAGGAAGGGTGGTTAGGTTATAACCTCCAATGAATTGGGTATGGAAGTCAGACGTATGACTATTACATTTGTAAGAATGACTTGTGGATGTCGACCATGTGGTTATTCCATTTAATTATGATTATGTACCAAGTTTAACTTTTATATGTTATGTGTTACTTTCTTTGGGGTTTTTGGTAATATTTTGGTTACAAAAGAAGGGAAAGAAATGATATTATATTCAGTGAAGTGTTTTTTCTACCACTTTAACGTAAAAATTATTACTTTATGATAAAGTATTCATGGTTTACATGTTGTTTTGAAAACTTACAATTTTCCATATTTGTGTATCCCTTACTGAGTCTTTTATGCTCATCCAATGTTTTTGAAATTTTTTTCACAGGTTTTAAGGTGGAACATGGTAAAGTATGGGATCAAAGAAATGTTATTCTATTTAAAAAATGGAACTAAACATATTTCTTTCCGTTAAAGAGTTTTTATTTTATGAAAAAATGGATACAGAGTAGAAATGTCTACATGTAATATTCAAGTTGTTTTGTATAAGTTATGACCTAATTCACTAAATATATATACCTAAAAAGATACTCAATGTGAATTATTAACATAATTCAAAATTGTGTAATGTTTATGGCTGATGCCTTATAATCTCCACTACTTGAGCACCCACAATTCAATGAATTGTGGGTATAGCCTATACCCATAGTTTTGTGGGATATACCGATGGTTAAAACCCATGGGTATAGGTAAATATTATATTAGTTACACTCTAATAAATGGGATATATTCTATTAACCAAACTATTATAGACCATAGATGCTTGTTGGAAACTTATGGCATATGGGGAGGCACGTTTAAGGCTACATGACCAACTAGTTTTAGTTACTTGTGATTGAACTGGGTGACAGATGTCACCAGTTTTATGGGAGTATCATTTTACTTTTTTCTTACAATTTTGGGATAGTATTTAGTATAATATTGAGATATCATAATTTGGAAATATTCATGTGCCTAGAAGTAACTATCCCATGTACATGAAAAATCCAAGTTATGAGGGATGAGACTTGTTGTTATTGATTGTGTCTATTATAGTTGAATTGATTTCACCATTGAGTGATTCACATGTTTTGTGATGTTTATTATCATTTGGATTTATCTTTTACCCTTGTACTAATAAGGAAATGAGTTATTGTATCATGCATCATTATAGGAACCTAAGGATTTATACAACATTCATATTCTATTCCATGTATACTTTATTTCATGCATTTCATATGGCATGTTGTAGTAATTTGAATGTTATAACTACCAGTTCACTAATGTTTCTAAGAGATGAATGAGATAAATAATTAGTTAATTAAATCGTATGAATCAACCTAAAAAGTGATTTCTTATAAAACATGATGTGGGTACATTAACTAAAAAAATTATCACATGTTTGAGAAATTAGACATTGGTTTCATTGGATGAAATGTTAGTGGTTGAAATTAAATCGATGGATAATTGAATTTAAAAAGAGTTTGGGCCACTATAAATTGGTAATGGTTATCTATATAATTAAAAAATTCTAACATATACACATATTTACATAAACTACCAATTAAAACATATAAATCATAAAAATTTATAACCTAGAAATGGAAGACACATCTATGTAAACCAAGACATATATACGTATATATATATAAATGATGAATTAATTTTATTAAATGAAATAGTTATAGTAAAATGGGGATTCAAATTGAAATATAAAAAAAAATTCCTCTATAACTTTAAATTCAAAATCCATATAAAGGGACATATATTATATTATATGATGACTTGACCCACACTTGACCTTATTAGTTGGTATTTGGAGTGTCACTCATGTTCTGTTATAATCTGAAAACTCACCTAGACTTGTCTTTAGGAGAAGGAATATGGGAATTTACTCTTTTATAGGAAAGATTTACAAATTTCATATTCTTTTATCCATGATAATTTTATGTTATCAAAAAATATTTTGAGGTGTTATTTTTTAATTGTAGAAATATATCACCATGATATTATAGAGTCATGTGCCAAGAGGGTGGAGATGACAATGCTTCAGAGGTGGTTTGAAAAAACCAACGATGTTACCTCCCATAATTTCACATGTAGAACCTCTAATATTACCAAACCTAAGTAAAGATGATCAGTTTTGAGAAGAATTATTATAGCTAGTGTAGTCTTTAAAGGGAGATCCCTGACCTACCTCTTCTATGGAAGATCTAACTATGAAGTCCCAGTAGTAACACTCTCCTACCATTTTACTGGAAAGGGTCCCCAGGACACTGAGTTATGGTTACTGGACATGCTATATATCTTCATTCATTTAGTGACACCTTCATAGAGGTGATTTAATATTGCATTTTACATTATAAGAGGTTATTACAACATATATTTGGATGTTTTAACCTAGGAATGTCAACATCGGTACATGGGATATAGAAATTTCTAGACTATATGATTATTTCTTTTTTCTATATTTTTATGACTGAATGATCCTAAGTGTTTATGCACCTAGATTAGAGAAATATTTATATTATGGATGACACCACTAATTTCATAGATATTCAACATTCAGTTCATTCTATCCTTGGTGAAGAGTTGTAGAGGGGTAGGTGATTTGAGGGTAGGCTCATGTATAGAATATGAACATAGGTAAACATATTCTGTTTGACTACTATCACAAATATAGTAAAATGGGGTCTCATATCAGAGTGAAATATAAGGGAACATGAATGTGTGGTCTAGAGAGGTTCAACATCTAGATCTTGTAGTACATTGATAAGTAGAAGTAAGCACCATTTTGAGCCTTCTAACTAAGGTGGTAGTGTTCAGAGTGTGCACCATGAAAGATATGTGATATTTCACCATTGTGTTATATTGATATATATGAAACCCAAATATAGTAAGGATACAATTTAGTATTAGGACTATGGAATGATGGGTAATATTTAGCAGTTTTTCAGAATGATTCCTCTAGTGACTAGTGAGGTTGTCTGCGTTGACTCCATGTTCTGGAGTTGGATAAGAAACTCTACATCAGGCAGGGATCTAGAGCACCATAAGTTGTAAAGGCTGAGGAGGAAAAAAAACATTCCAAATTTACACTTTAGGTATTCATAAATAGTAGGGAAGACATAGTTATGGTTGTTTGGATATAACTAAAGGCCAGAGATCATTCCATATTTATGCATTGCAGCCTACTATTGAAGAGAAGAGTGTAAAGCCTTTTAGGATGTGAAGTATTATTTTAGTATCTTCTAAATTAGTGTATGATTTATTTTATATAGTAGCATACCACTCTTAAAAATTTATTTATATTATGTAAATTCTTATCCTAATGAAAAAATTATTCTTTAGAGTAATGACTCTTGATAATCTGTTGGGATTCTAATAAGAAAGTGTATGTACATGCATGGAATTCCCCCTCAAATTTGGCATCTATCATTTCATATAGAACATTTTCATCATTGAGATGTCAACATTTTTCATAATTATTGATATGGATTGATTTGTTTCATATAAATAATTTATTTATTGTTATTATAAGAGGGTTTTCTTCACATGACTCATGGAAGGTAATCATATTTATCAAGGAGAGTGATATGTTCAAGAAAGTATAGATGGACCTAAGCTTCATGGGCTAGAAAAGGTGATAACATATATTTAAAGTATTCTTATGCGTGATTAGGGAAAATTTCATACTAAATTACTTTATTTAGTGTACTATTTCAGGGATTTCTTCCCTGATAATTTTTCCAGGTTACCTCTCATGTGGTAAGTGGAGTTTATTATTGACCTTGTTCCAAGAGTAGCAGTTGTATTTATTCCTTCTAACCAGATTTCTGCTACTCAGCTTCAATAACACAAAAAATAGTTTGAGTACCTAGAGGCTATGAATTTCATATTACCTAGTACCTTCCCCTAGGGTTCACCCATTCTATTCTCCAATAATGAGGATGAAAACCCCATGAATTATGTGGATTTTAGGTAGTTGGATCAGCTAGTAGTTAAGAATCATATTCTACTACTTGGAATAGACAATTTATTTTATTATATCTGGGGATCATGGGTGTTCTTGAATATTTATTTGAGTCTAGGATTCCTTCACGAGATGGTTATACCCTCTAAAATACCATGTAAAACATTCCATTATAGATATGGTTTGTTTGACTATCTGGTAATTTCATTCTATCTAACGAACACACTAACAAATTTAATGGATCTAATGAATTGAGGTTTCCACCTGTATATTAATTTTTTTTGTTTTCATGGATGAAATCATGGTGTACACACTTACTCAATACTATTATTATAAATATCTTGATATCATGTTCATTACACTAATATAGCATAAGTTTTATTTTAACCTCACAAAATTCCACTTTTGGATTTGTAAAGTACACATCCTAGGTCACATAATCATAAAGGTAAGAGTATTTATAGACCCAGATAATGCGAGTGTCATGGTTTCTTAGGAGTATCCCTAGAACATCATTGATATTTTGTGTTTATTAGGGATAAATGAATATTATAGGAATTTTATTTAGGATTTTACATGCCCTAACTCACCTCTTATGGGCTTGACCAGGAAAGGTGTTAAATTCTTGTGGTCTATTAATTATTTTAAAAAATCAATGAGTTGAAAGGAAGGATTAACTCAACACCAATATAGATTCTACCTGATCCTCATAAGGGATATATGGTATATTTTTTTCATCATTTATTTGTCTATGAGTAGTTTATATGAAAGTAGATAAAGTCATGGTATACAGGTCTCATCAGTTGATGACTCACATGTGAAAGTACCTGATGCACTATATCAATATAGTAGTATGGGTTAATGATATGTGTTATTGTAGGCATTTTTTGTATTGAGAGTTGTTCATTTTATATACAAACCATAAAAGTCTCAAATATATATTCAATCAGTGTGATTTGAATCTTAGAAAAATGTGGTTGAAAAGCGAAATTATATTGAACTTGATCTTGCCTGTACGTTTGAAAAGGGTAATGTCATTGCTAATTCTATGATCCAGAAGACTTAGACATTAGTAGTTCAATAGGCCAATATCAAATGAATGTTTATGGTATTTGTTTCTAAGATGAATCTCGAGGTTCAAAAGTGTCATGATTAGATTTAGTGGTGACCTATTCACTTCGAGATCTAGTAAAGATGAGTTATATTTCTGATCTAGAGGGATTACTCCCAAGAGAGAGAGTTTTGGGTGAGGACCCACTACTTGGTTGTGTCATTGATGAGCCTGAGATCTTACACATCCATGGATGTTTCTAGGTAACATCAAACATATTAGAGGATTTTATTAGAGAGTATCATTCCTTTGGTTGGGTAATATATTCTGGTCTCATGAAGATTCATCATAATTTAAACCTCTAGTATTTGTGGCACGGTTTGAAAAGGTATATAACATGTTTCATTACTCAGTGTTCCACATATCAGTAGGTAAATGTAAAGAACCAACAACCTAATGGATTTTTAATACCATTATCGATTTAATAATGGAAATGTGATGACTTCACTATTGATTTCATTAGTGGTTTACTAAGGTCACCCTGAGGAAGTGACATTGGATGGGTAATTTTCGATTAGTTAAAAGGATTCTCAATTATTACCATTCATAGAGCCCTTTTCAGTGGATGAGATATGAAGGCTATATGTCAGGGAGATTATACACCTTCATGGTGTTCCACTTAATATTGTATAAAAAATGGACAATCATTTTATGTCCTAGATATTTCATGGTTTGTAGAAGGATTTTTGTTCATAGGTACTACTTTGTACATCCTACCACCCTAAAACTAATGGTCAGTATGAGCATGCTATAAAAATGTTATAGGAAATTCTTTAGGAATTTGTCCTTTATATTGGAGGTTCTTGGAAAAATAACCTACCTTTGGTCATATTTTCTCATAATAATGTCTTCCAATTGACTATATAGATGGATCCTTATTATTAACTATACAATAGGTCATTATGTTCACCCCTCTACTATTTAAAGGTTGGAGATGGATCACTATAGGGAAATTATCTTGTTTAGAAGACATTGGAGAAGGTACAACTTATCAGAAATTGTATTTATACAACGAAATATATAAATAAGTCTTATACTGATCGTCATCAACATTTTTTAGAGTTTAAGTTATGGGTTCAAGTTTTATTAATTATTTTAACTTGATTAGGGAATCAACACATTAGGTGAAAAGGTAATATATCTTATCTCTTTTTCATAACTTTTTAGATTTTGGATATAATCATACTAGTGGATATAAAGATATCATTTCGTAACAGATAAAAGTATATGGAAATCATCTTTCTTATTTCTCGGTAACATATTTATGAATCAAACTCATCTCTTGTCTTTAATCCAACTGAGTACGAGTTGAATGTTGAATATTCTTTTATGGAGTACCTGATTTATATTATTTATCGTATTATAAAGGTTTTTCATGGAAGGTATCTTCCTATAGTTAAGGTTCTATGGAAGTAAAACCATTTACAAGATGACAACTGTGAGGGGGAGCCTAACATGTGTGCTCAGTGGTTGGGGTAATTCTTAGGTTATGGTCAACCTCCCTCAGATGGGATGCTTAGGGAAGAGTTATTTTAAGGAGGATAAGTTGTAAGATACCAACATTTAAGAGTTGTTTATGTACTTTTATATTCTATATCAATATTTATTTTTTTACTTATGAATATTATTAAGGGTATTAGGAAGGTTTCAGGAGAGTATAGCGATTTTTCAAATTCCAGAGCTTGGGTTTTTGTAGAAACAGTTTGAGGTACAAAATTTATGCATCTCTAATAGTAAATATGTATATCAAACATGTGGTATAAAAGAGTAGGTGTATGGTTTGAAAAAATGAAAGCTAGGATGAATATCTATGTGATAAACTTCATAAATGTTATAGAGGTGAAATGAATGGTTAGCAGATTGTTTTACTTTCTGTGGTCCAAGACATGTAAGGTTGGGAGGATTTTAGATAGAGAGTGTTTATGGGCCACTAATGATTAGTCTAAACATGCACTAGGTCATTAAAGGGATGTATCCTATTGGATTCTATTGGATCATGTATAGTATAACCATGAAGCCAAATTGTGTACCCCCTTTTTAAGGAGTGTAATTTCATTTTTCCATCTGTCCCTTTAACTGTTAACCCTACTTCTTTTCCCAAAAAATGTGAAACACCTCCACCATTGAAAGCTCATCCACATCCTATCCTAGTATTTGAGGGATCTTTCAATATGGAATTAAAATAACTCACTATTCATCATGTTTGATAGCCACTAGTATCCTCTTCAATCATCTTGATTTATTTCTTTATTTCCTTCATCACATGGATTGAAAAATTCACGTGAGATAATATTCCCTATTTTCAGGGAATTTTTCTATTCATTATATTTCTCATATTCTATCCCATATTACTGACTTATAGTATATAAGGAGTTGACTTTCTCTATAAGGTAGGTGGTATTACTATTTTATATAAATGTTTGGATGTTTATATCATGAACCATATTTTTATGCAATGAACCTTCCATGAAATACCCTTTAAATGTAAAATTAAATTATTAAATTTTTATTAACTTGTTTAGGTAGGTTCATGGAACTTTGTTTCATTGTTTGACATTTAATATCCCAATTCCATCCACCCCTTAGTGTGTATCACATTAAATTCCTATGAGTGTTATGCATTATTATGAAATTAAAAAACCCTTGAGGTGTAATGAATCAAAGATATTATTATTATCATTGTAGATACTTGATCAGTTTTAATATTATATTTAACTATTGTAATGGACCTTGAATTAACATAATGTTGAGTCATTCCAAAATAAATAATTATACTCCCATTGTGTTTTTCATTTTACATGATCATGGGATGGAAACCGATTCATTGATGCATATTCCAAGTGATAGACCTCACTCGAATTCATTCATTGTCTTATGATTGTGACTACCCTAGCTTAGCTCTGAGGGTCCACCTACATTTATGGAAATTATATGAATCAACATCCATAGATGCTTCCTCTTGGATGAAGCTTGATATTATGTATATATTGGTTACTAACTCAATCTCCTTTCAAGTCTATCACCAAGGATCCCTAAGACATGTCCCGGGGATCAGGTAGAATCCCCCTATTGAACTGTCAAGGGTTCACCCCTGTGTACATTAACAGTTTATAAAACATGAAAGATATTGAATTTAAGTAAATTTACACGTTGATCACTATATATAGATTCCCTGGCTGTATTTCTCATGTATTATCTTATAAATGTAAATTTTAATTGATAATTTCCCAAAGTCATTTTCATATTAGTCTAAAGAAGTTTGTAGTAGACATGTTTTCCATGTGGATCCTAGACCGACATAATTTTTTTATATTTATACATTATTTATTATGAATTCACACTGCTCATTGTATATTCACAGAATGGATAGTCCTAGACACTGTTGATGGTGGACTGCTTATTTTTACTCACACCACATTCGAGATAAAGATTGGTCCCGAGATAAACATTATAGATGCATGTAGGGACAAAGTTAACCACCCTATGATGGACACTTAAATTTATATAATAAGATAGAGTATGTGATAAGAGGACAGATCTTATTCTTACGATGCTATTGGAGATAGATTTTGGGTTTTTTAATTATGTATAGCATGTACTATATATTCGTACTACAATGATCCCTTGTATTCCTCCATTTTTGTATATCAATATGACATCATTTTATATGTGACACTGGGTTATTTATTTTAGTTACATTTTTTTAGATGATTAATTCCTCTATTATAATTTATTTTGATTATACTACATATTGTTATTATTTATAATTTTGATCTAATCTAATAAATTGTGTATAATATCTTTACTAAAACATTATAGACCCCACTACTAGTCGATATCCTCTAGTGTACAGGGAGAAATACTTGAGGCTACGTGACTAACCGGGTTTAGTTACTTATGTGTAAAAAGGGTCAAAGACATCAAAATTACCACATAAATCCCTTTAATTTTTATTAAACTTTGGTTATTTCTTAAGAATACATGTTTTCCTTTTATTTCTTCACTTAAAATACTCTAAAGGATGGAATAATGTTTTCTAATGGAAACCAAGAATGTTTTACTATTTGGATTGGAAAGTTTTTATTTCATGACCATGTTTTATAAAAATGTTTATATGAATGTTTTTAATATTATCCTATGATTATTTAAAGTAATTTTAATTCATGTATTAATTTTTAACATAGCGTTTTAAAAGGAATATTTAGGACAATTTTTGGGTGATGTACTTTGGAATTTTTACAAAAATAATATGAAAGGAATATTTATTTTAACATACATGAAAAGAATGAAATCTACCACTATCATGAACACTCATTGTTTTGAATATTACTTTACATGTTTCTAAGATTCTTTTAATATAAAATATTTTCTATATTATTAAGGTATTTTTTTATATTTTCATGAATTTATTTAAAATTAAAATTTTATTTTCATCAAGAAATATTCCAAAGATATTTTAAGGGAATTTTCATCTAGTATAACATCCATTGATACTATATATGTTTTACTATGGGTATTATCCACTGATACCATCCTCATTATTTATTTATATGGTTTGTTTTTATGATGATGAGATGTTTACGAAATCCATTTTCATTTACATGGTATTAAGTTAAGATGAAAATTTAAAAGTTTTCATTATTGTGTGGTGTATATATAATTGGACAATGCTTATGTGATGGGTGGGTCCATTATAGCTCTCTAATGAATGAGGTAATGATTGATAACTCATTAGATAAATTAGAAAATTTCTGGACCTATTTTCTATGTATATATGATTATTCATGGACTTGGTATACATGTTTATAAGACTATATGTGGAGTCGTTTTTCATGTTTATATGTTTATGTGTGGACATGGTTTTATTGCCCATAATTTTTTGTGAGGGACTAATTTCTTATCCTTAACATAAATAGTGAATCTATTTCTATTTATATATATTCAGAATGTTATAATCTTATGTTTTTTTTTCACATTCCAATGACTATGTAATGATCTCATTGATTATGAATAATTATTAATGATTAAAAACTCTTCAAAATATTTAACATTATTATGATGAGGTTTTGGGAGATGACTCAAGTTTATGATCTATAATAGATTCTGTATGAACTATGTAATTTATGATCAGGACAACATACATTTATTCTTATCTAATTATCATATATAATAATTGATTGAAATCTCATATTTTCACCCTTATTGAGCATATGAGATCATCCTTTCTTAGGTTTTCCTTCCCCATGTTAAGAAGAATGTTTTTATGTATGGTATACCTAACAAGCATCCTATGTGGGAATCATTAAAGATATTTCATGAAATAATTGTATTATGTGTCTAGTCTTCAAAGACACCAAACCATTATATTTATCGAATCGATCATAATGTTATGAATTTAATATTCATCTAAAATAATGAAATATTTATATATGGAGATCTTGCGTCACTATAAACTATGTTTTTTGGATTTAGCTATTACATAGATGACATAGTAATTGTTTTAATGAAAAATGTGATGAAAAACGGAATGATTATACCTCCAGAGAAATCTAATGAAACAATATCTAGAACAAGAAACTTCCAGATTATACCTAATTAGATATCTTATTATATCATTCAAATCATAAACTTCGGTGAGTTTCTTAACACAAATAATATGAGAAAAAAGCGCGTTTATGGGAGTTCAATTTATGAAGACCATTAAAAGAAAATGATTCAACTTCTTACTTTTCAAGAATATAGAAATAAGCACCTAGAGAAATGTATCAAAGAAATAAGAATATATTTTTTATATAAAAATAATGTAATAGAAAAATTAACTTGTAAGGAAAAATGAATATTTTGATGGAGGAATATGAATATCATCATAAGGAAACATTAATAATTCAAATTTTTTAGTGTGAGAAAAATGGGAATTATCTAAGTCAATTACCTAATATAAGGGCTACCCACAAGACCATGGAAGGACCTATATTAAACCAATATTGAAAGATAAATTATTAAAATATCTATATATTGGTATTTGATAATTATGTTATAGATGTTTTTTATAAATTATATTCTATTTATAAGAATTATGAAAATTTTAAGGACTAATCTGCAATATTTTTTTTAAATATTTCCTTGAATATATTGAGAGGTATCAATAACCAAGAGAAGTGATTTAGTGGTAAGTGTTTTTTTGAAAACATGTGATTGAGGGACTGATAACCCTTAATATGTGCCTAATGTTTAGATAATAGCATTTTTTGAGATAAAATTTGATTGATATTGATGAATTATACTGGGTAGTTTGAGTAGAGTTAATTTTTAGAATTTTATATGATTTTATTGTGTCTCCATAATGATTATAATATTTATTAAAAATATTGGAATATTTTTTGAAGTATATGATTTGGGCATATACAATTTTTATATATGGCCCTATGAATGATTGATATTCTTTGGAGGTGATTATTAAGTTGATCATGGAAGAATATGTGATAAAATAATTACAATATTTGGTTCTCAATATTGGTATAGAATATTTCATAAAATTTTAAGATCAGTTGAAATTTGGGTTTTATAATTGTGATTTTTGAGATTTTTTACCATTTTTTATTTATATTGGATAAATGTTTCAAACCATTTTGGTTTTGGAAAAAATACAGAGATAAAAGGAATGGAGTTTCATTCTTTTATGGATCTTATGATTGGTCATTATTTAATTTTATCATTTTGGGTGTGAAAAACATTCATCATGGTTATCTATCAAGTGTAATATGAGATGGATTAGGGATTTAAGAGTACTAAAAGAATAATTAAATGCTGAAATTATGCTTATGGTATGGAATAAAATCAAGTAATTATGTTTTCTCATATTCTCTACCTTGATAGTAGATTATTTCTTCAACTCACGTAAGAGGAAGATAAATCTACTGAATATTATAAGTAAATTTTCACTAAACTATCATGATATGTTTTTATAAACTCTGGAGTTTTATAATGGTACAAACCTTGATTTAGAAATACATGATTAGAAAATACAATGTTTCCTTATGGTGATATAGAAATTATGTAGAATAATAAAATATACATCAAATTAAATTACTATTTCATGATACACTAATTATAATAATATATAATTAAAATTTTGAGGGAAAAATTTATTCTTATGGGTACAATGTAACACCCTGAAATTTTAGAATATATTTTTACATTAGTAAATTTTAAGTAATTGATAGATTTATTTTTAAGAAATATAAAATTAAAAAGAATGGTGATTTATTATAAATGAGTCACTAAATTGATGATAAGAATATTAATAAACACATTTTTACAAATATTAATATATGCCTTATATAATTTAAATCTATTGATTAATTCATATGTACTGAATTTTTAGTAAAGTTATTTTATGGTTCAAAAAAATATTATTTCATCTAAAATGGTTTCTATTGATTTTTGTAAGTGAATATTGTAATAAATTTCTACTACATTTAATTTTTTTGATAAAAAATATATCATTTTTGAAATCCTCATATTAAAATTATTGCAGGGTGAATTTTTTTGATTATTCCAAAAATATAGATTTTTTAGTGAATAGTGAGAATACTGATTTTCATAAAACTATAAGTTATTCTATTTAAAATGTAGTATTAAGATTAAAATTTAATATTAAATTAATATAATACTAATTTATTTAAAAAAACTATAATTTATTACCTAGTATTCATCATTATTCTTGATTTTGGTATTATTTCATTTTCGATCTTTACTTGTTTTTAATAAATATTTTTTATTACACTTTCTTAATTTATATTAAAACTGATTCCATCCAGTTATAGACATTAAATTTTATAAAATTGATTCCATATTTTTAATTAAGAGGCTAAATTTTGGTAAATATGTCATTTTTTTTATAATAAATAGTAATCGTTGAAAATATTTTTCACCTAGGTATGGGAAAATTAGGTGTTTAATGTTAAATAAAATGTGATAGGGATATAAAAATATTTGTAAAACCCAAATTATTTATATTGTATGATTTTGTACCTCCCATTTATTTATTTTAAAATATGGATTTTATGCCATTTGACATTGATAAAGACCTTTATATTATTTTAAGTAATGTAAAATTCCAAAATATTACTTTTTTGAATGTAATTTCTATTATGTGTTTAGATAAATTTGTTATAAAAGAATATAAATGTTTATACTGAACATAATTAATTTTTTTGTGATGATAGTTTGTCTAATTTTTAGTGATTCTATAATTTCTTAAATGAATACATAATGTAAATACGGTGCTTCTGTAATAATTGGAAAATTCAAAGTAATTTTTTTTTGAAAACATAAAAAACTATTATTTTTTTTATTAATTCTAGTTTCATATGAATTTTATTGTTCATAATTTTATATTCAAGTTGCATACTTGTCATGGTGTATTTAATTATGAAGTATCTAAATATTGATTAAAATGAATTTAATGGTATTTTATGTTAAATAATTTATTATTAGATTATTTAAAATCATTAAAATAATTAAACGGGAAAATAGGGATGATGTATGATCTAAAATTTCATTCTATTACTATTTTGAGATAAGTTTTTATTATTGAATTAAATTTATAAATCGTTAGTATCAAAAACGTTGTAACCATGGTTAAGGTTAAAATTGATTAATGAAGGGGTTAAACCAAAGGATAAAGTTTAAAATGCCACATAAACCAGTAAAAATATCATTGGATGAAGTTATTTGAATATTAAAATATCATTTATTAAAAAAATCCCACTTAGTGCCACCATCACATAATAAATAATTTGGAATATTTAAATAATTAAGGTGATTCTAAGTGTATCCTTTACTTTGTTATAAAAGGAGATCTCCTATCCTATATTTTTCATAACATCCTAAGCCACTTGGCTCACCCAAACCATTAAAATATCTCTTATATACATCCTAATATATGTTATATGGGTCTTGGTCTCCAAAAAATTCCATCCTTAGGGATGTTGAGATGAAATCCAAAGGAGGATTCTCAAAGAGGATTCAATCCTCTTATCCAATCTCTTTCCCTTTAATTATTATTTTACCTCCTTAATCTATATCAATAAATATGTAATAAAAAATGTATATCCCATATAATAAGATATTATTATATTTATGGTGTAACTTTATCCATATCATTTCCATCATATGGGGAGAGAAAATATCACTCCCACGTCTATGTGGACTACCACCTCCACGCAGTGATATGATTTGTTTTTCATCACCATTATTAATTGTTGGTTATTATGATTTATTTTATTTTTATGTATTATATATATTAAATAATTTTACTTCTGTAATTATAATATCTTATCTACCTTTTTACCTTTCCATCCTTTTGAAAATGATAATGCCACCTGTGCAAATGTGTGGACTACCACCTATACATTCTGATGTGATTCATATTTAATGCATTATTTACATGTATGGAAATAAGGATATATTTAATGAATATATATTATATTTAGGATATATTAATTATTTATTAAAGGATAATTATTTTTTACCTTCATTTCATTGCATCCGTCAAAAACTGGAGACATCACTCGTGCGTACTTATAGATTACCGTCTCCATGATGTGATGCAATTAATTTTTCACAAACACTTTTAATAAAGTATATATAATAAATATATATGAAAATTATATCAAGAATAATATTTTGGATATAATGATATAATAACCAATGTGAAAGTATCAGAACCATCTAATTGAATCATTTATGGAAAAGGAATCTGTTTTCACCTGAATGTCAATTTTTTAAAAGAAATTTAAATAAAAAAAGGGAAATTATAATGAAATAATAAATAGTATTTCTTATACGAATATTCTTTTTAAAAATATTTATGATAAATATTAATTTATTATACATTAGTTTTTAACCTTAATGGATCGCGATGAAACTTGAGGTCAGGGGATTTATCACGTTGCATTTATTTCTATGAGATACGTTCTGTATTCATCAATTTTTAATTAGTTTTGTGTACACAATTATCATGTATGTATTTTTTTATTCTCATCATGAAAATTATGTGAATTTAAAAAACCATATAGTATTATCCCTTTCCCTAGGGTTTTTATTTTGAGATTACAAAATTAGTTATGGTTATATGTTTCAATCACATTTTAATCGGGATTTTTTAGGCCTGACTTTACATTGAGAGAAATTAAATGAAACATATCATATAAAAACATTTAATTTTATTCTCCTATTGATATTCATGGTATTTTCATGGAATATTATAATTTTAAAATATTTGTTACTTAAAATGAATTAGAAAATATTTTAAATAAAAAATAAATTTATTTTCACTTTGGTTGGGAAAGTTTTTATTTCATATAAATATTTTCAAGAATGTTTTCTCTATTCTATAGTTATTCAATAAAGTAATTTTTACCCAATTCAACATTATAAAAAAAAAATTCAAAGAGTCTTATTTGCATTTCCCGATTGATGTGACTTTCTCTAAAGTTTTGATTGAAATATATTTTTAACATAAAACAGATGAATAGATTTTCCCACCATCCTAACTATGATTTTATTTGAAAATTATATTATAATATTATAAAGGATATTTTCCATGATTTTTTTTCCTTAATAATTTGTTAATATTTTTATTTTAAAAATATGATTAAAAATTAAATATGGATTTTTATAAAAAAACATTCCAATAAACTCCTAAAATAAGTTTTCATCTATAATAACATCCTTTGATGTTACTTATGTTTCACTAGGGATATGATCTAATGGCACCGTACAATTATTTTATCTAGATGGTTTGTCGTGAATAAGTTTTATAGATGAATCTATGATTCCCATTATATGTCTTTGGGATAAGTTGAGATGAAATCATTATGAAATTTATTTCTTTTCCACATGTTACAAGATGATGAAGTAATGTATCTTTTTATGTTCTTGTGGAGAATTTATTGTTTAATGTTTTATGATGAGTGGGTTTTTTAGATACCTACAATAAATTTTATAATAATGGATAACTTCTATGAGAACTATGTTATACATGAACCTAATTTCAGGTTCACAATATTATGTGTAGAAATGGTTTCATGTATATATGTTGATTTTTTGACATGTTTTGAGGTTTATATATTGATTTATCAACCTAGTTTCATGTCCCTAAGTTTACATGGGACCAGAATTCATGTTTTCAACTTAATGAGTGAACCTGTTACAATTTATATGTAATCAAAATGTTATCAGATTTTGTTTTCACACATTCCTATGTTTATGACATTCTCTCATGACTCAGGATTTATTATTGAGTATTATAAATTATTATGATTTTTTTTCGTTTTTTATAACCAAAACTTATGCCATGTGTCATGATTTATGATCTCTAAACTGATTTGGAATGAATTTCATATGTTATGTTCTTGTTCTCATATCATAATTCACATGTATAATCATTGATTTATATCTCTAATGTTTTCTCTTACAAGGAATCTAATCTCACCATTTTTTAATTTTTCCTTCCAAAGGTTTTGATGGAAGGGTCCATGTATGATATGTCTAGATTAGTCTTAATATGAAGAAAATAGTGTGGGAGATATTAAAGATCTTTTATGATCGTTTTATTTATGTATCCAAATTTTTAAAGACACCAAAATTATATAATTTTGGAGTGCATCATAATGTTATGATTATTCATCTAAAATGATTTAATATTTATATATGTAATGTTTGGGGTCATAATACCCTATATAAGAGTAAGGACACATGTTTCTATAGACTGTTAAATTGAGTATAAATTTTAATTTCTTTCTTTCAAATTCTCACGCAGATTAAAATGTTATTTTACCTTAGAATATGAAATCAGATAATTTTTTAGACCAATCGGTTAGTCTTGATAGAGGATTTTACCTTAATATAGGAGTTTTGTGGAATTCCATTCCGTTCAAATCACACAGTAATTAATAATTAATATATAATTAATTAAATGTTAATTTATTTTCACACATTGATTTGGTTTTATATTTTCAATGGAGTGTTATATTGAAATTATATCTCTTCTATTAAGTCTGTAATAGTGGGTTTTTCTTGTCGAGGCATAAACTAATGTTAGATGTCGGGGCTAGGTTTATGCCCCTTTTTATTCTATTTTTTACTCTTTTCATTCTTCTAGTTCCCCTGGAATCTTTAATATCCCCTCTATGGGTTTCCCCTTTTTGTGAGCTAGAGAAATAATGGGGAGGTAAAGAGAGGAAAATATATAAAGATAGTAAGAGTGATAGAGAGGATGGGAGGTGTCGCTACAGATCCTGAGAGGATATGGATCACCATGCGGAAGCTAGAGATCATATTAATGAGTGAAGCTTCAACATATTCTACACAAAGAAAGTTCTTTTTAATTTTATTCCAAAAATACTTATATATTTAACAATTTCTTATTTTAAGGCCCAATTATGACTCTCATAGACTCCCATGGGGTCAATTTATACTTAAACATGGTGAAATGGGAGTTTCGTGCTGATTGCAGGGGTTCCCTTTTGGGAAATCCTAATTACATGTCATATTGTTCTATGAACACACATAGTGAATTATTTATATTCATAGAATATTTATTTTCTGAATTACATGCTCTATACTAGGAATATACACATGTACTTGTACTTGGGATTCTAGTTGAGTACATAGGCATATAATTTTTTTCAAAACTAGACACAGTGTACCAGTGGTACACGTCATGTAGTTGTACTCAACCATGTAGCTAAGTACATTACTAGATATCCCATGTAGGGGAATATAGTGGTCTAGGATTCATGGATATACCCCATGTGGGTTACACAGCATGTATAGGTAGACGACCATGAAAAGATTCATGTCAGATCCATGTAATGTAGATATAAAGGTACCCCGAGTAGGGTACACGACATGTATATGACTTAAATACCATTTACATGGGTTTTACATGCCATGTCTGGATAGAGTACATTCCTAGGTGGTGATTTGAGGGTACACACCATGTAATCGAGTATGCACAATGTGTAATTCTTCCTTTCTACCCTTTTGATCATTTTCATGTTTTTACATCCCAGAGTCAGAATAGAAAACATGAGTAGTCCATATTGAGATTTTTTCGTCATTGATCACGATGGTGGAACCCTTTAGGTGTTCTAAGGTCTTTTAATATGTATTTTGGTGTGATAGACTCAATGGAATGATTCTTCCTCCTGTAAATTAATTCATTTATAAACTCTGTGTAAAAAATGGGTTGAAACCTAGTTAAGGGTCATCAAAATGATTACTATGGATGGGATGAAGGTTTCAATATCCTCATCTGGTGTATCTTGGGATATGACCTGATTAGTGGGACGAGTTTGAGACTTAAAAAGTGGATAGGCTGGGTGTTAATACGAAACTAGAGTGGGAACATGAACTATGATGGGATTTGGGACTTCTCCCTTGAGTGATGTTTAAGTGGCATTTTCCTTGAGGACATTTACCTTGTGAGTTGGGCCCATTTAGATAAGGAGGTTGTGAATTTTTAAATATGGGGTTGTTGGATATCATTACCTAAGACTCTAGTGTGAAACAAAAGATTTCATATGAGATTCCTCCACTTATTATCCAACTCAGAGGATCTCCTATGGTATTCCTTTGATTACTTTCATTTCTAATGATCTCAAGAGGAATTCATTTGATTATGTTTTGACATAGAGGATCCCATTTTGGATTCCGATTCTTATTTTCATTTCCAAGGATCAAAAAAGGGATGCCACTACAAATGTGTGGGACTTGAGGATCCTGAGTATGATGGATCTCATATTTTCTATTTAGGGGACATTTTTGGTTCCCTAGTGTTTGAACAACCCAGGAATGTGTGTTATGGGTTTGGGTAGATATGGTAGTGAGTGTAACCATAGATCTCTTACAAAACCTGTAATCCCAAGTGGCTATGGTGATAGTGATGTGTCTATGAAGTTATAGACCCAAACTCTTTTATTAATATGTTCACTTTGTTTTTACTGATGTAGTAGTGGTTTTGAGAGGTGCTTCCAGGTACATTTTCGGTGATCTTGACATGATATGATATATAATATGGTTGATTTATCATGTTTGGATCATGGCATACTAATATGGGATACTTTGGTTAACAGAGTTGGTCATGAAACTCTATAGATATGATTGAGATTAGTGGACATAACACTCTATAGTATGATTGAGTTTAGTGGACATGGTGATCCATGGTTATGACTGATAATAGTGTACATAACACAAAATAGTTAAGACTGAGTTTAGTGGACATGGAGTTCAAAAAATGTTACTTAAAGGTGGGATCACTTCCCACGAGATTTAGATTTTGTGATATTCCTAGGGACTGTTGATGGTCTACCTGAGTGACTCCTGAGATAATCTATAAGGTCAGGGTGGACACAACATTACTATATTATCCTAAAATTCATAGAAATGGGGGTTTTTATCCATTTATTGATTTTACCTCTCCTAATTTGAGAATTATTACATCATTCCATGGGATATACATGGATTCTTTATATGGAATTACTTCGATGGTATCATGGGATAAATGATATAAAATGTTTCCCTTAGTGATACTTAGGTTCCTGCCATATAAATCATTGGATGAGATCAAAGGATAAATGGAATTATATTATTCCTTGAGTAATACTTGGGTCCCTGATACAGAATGAATTGGAAGGTCACATATGTTAAATGAAATTATATTATTATTTGAGTGATACTTGGGTTCCTGATATGTAATGATTTTAATAGGTTTATTGTTTATATCAAATTATATTATTCCTTGGGGGATACTTGATTTCCAACATAGAATGAATTTAAATAGCTCACAGGATAAATGGAATTATATTATCTTTGATTATCATTTTACATGGATTCCCGAGTTATATACCTCAAGTCCCGATTTCATTTATATAATGTAATATTATTAGAGAAATATTTAGAAATAGAGAAATTAGGTATTTTTGATCGTGATAAATGACCCATGGATCAACTATTGTTTTATATTATTTATGTATTCTGGTTGTGTTTCAGCTAGGATGGGCATCTTTTCATGAGCATGCACTTATGACAGAAGATCATAAGTTCAACTTTGGGGGATTCATACTATGATTTATACCCCAACCCATGTTCATGAACCTTGGTGAGTGTGAAAAAATTATGTATGATTTCAATTATAGCATGTGTTCATGCGATACAGGGATGAATAATAGAGATTAATGATAGAGAGGAGACATTAATGTAGATTATTATGATTGGGTTGGAGAATCTCAGTAGTGTCTTAGAGACATGGAATGTCGTTTAGATTGTAGTTAGTATAATATTTTGGTACATTTATTCATGTTTCTATTATTTACTCATATATATAGGATCCCCCTAGTGAGTTATTAGTGTTTTATGTATGAACTAACCATTCAGGACTTCATTGCATATCATTTAATTATACCCTTTTGTATATTTGATGCTTATATAGTATGATTATTTTATACTATATATAATGTTTGGTTATTTATGTTGTTTTCTTACTCTAGTATGAGGGAACATTCTACCCAATGTCATAAATTAGGTACTCAATGTTAGTTGGAATCCTATGGAAAATGCAGATACAGGCTTGAGGCCTTGTTTCTAACTAGTCCAATTATTATTTATAGAGTGATTGAGGTTCAGAAATGATAAATTTGTATCACAGATGTTCTTTTCCTATTGTATTACTATTTTTGATAAATCATACATGATTATTAGTAATGTGGTGGAAATTGTGATGGATATCAGACTGGTGAATCAAGAACACATGTTCTCTTAATATGAATTAGTTTCTAGGTATTTGGGATTTCTGTCTTGATCGTGATGCTTATATTTTATATGATATTCTCTTTGAGCGATGAAAATTTGATGGAGATTCATGATTTATTAGAGATTTATGGTTCTCGACTAATTGATGGGAGTCAACTTATTGATTTTTACTACAGGCTATCAAAGACAAGAGATTTCTCAAACAACATATTTTTCATATAGTGTATGCATGTTATATGCCATCTAGTGTGTGATTTTAATATTGAAAATGAGGCCAACTATTTAAAGTGTAACAAAAACCTAAATGGTTTTTTCCCTTATAGGTTCTTGGTGTAATTATACTTATTTTGATATATATATATATATATATATATATATATTATCATGTAAGTTCATGTGTTTCTATAGTGAGTTGTTTGAGAATGAGGATAATAACACATTTATCATGCATAAGAGGTGTCGATTCCCTAGTGGTTTGATATGGTACATTATTCCAATGGGTGGGACTTCATATGATGGATTTGTTACCTTGGTTCAATTATTTAAAGTTTTAGTAACAACCATTCTGGTGTTCTCCCACATAGCTTGGAATGACATTCTACTTAATTGAACTGTGTGTGTGTGTGTGGTATGTAATGGATTCTTTAGATGACTTTGTGTGCATACCATTGACCATCATTGGTCAATGTCTATAGTTTATGCCTTTCTATTAAACCACTTTATGGGTATATCTTTTTTAGGTCTCGTTAACTGATGTTTATGAACAACCTATATTGAGTTTTCCCATCAATATTTATATAATATATTACATAAATGAATTTTTATTATGGTTATTTAGATTGATTATTAAGGATGATGTTGATAGGTACCTAAATGTTTATAATGAATTGGTACCTCAAGGGGGTATTACCATATACATATGCCCACTGATGATCAACTCATCATATATTATACATTCATATTATAACCCTTCATGTAATAGTCCCTTATGAGGATTCATGGAGTGGATCAAGGCTTGGTAGAATTATTCTTGGAAGGTGATTCCATTAGATTATTTCCCTATGTTAGTAGTTACCAATTATTTTAAGTTAAATTGACTTCCAATTATAACTTATAGGGAATTTTATTATATAAAAATTAATTGAATACCAGTATAACTGAACAAATGTTGATAGTTTTTTGACCCTCACAAGTTGATGTTATAATTATATCCCTTAGATAGGGTTGATTGGTATGTTATATGACTTGATTTAAGATATGTGTGTGGATGATTCCCTGTGACATGTTACCTTTTAGATAGGTTTAACCTTTGGGCATAGTGTTCCGGCCTAGTGCTCCTATTATGAGACATTATTACTAGTGATTGGTGGGAAACATAGAGTCCATTTATTTTAACAAAAAATCTTGTAGGTAGTCATTTGGTTTAATCTATGGAAACTTATTAGAATAGATAACATAGGGTTTTTGAATACCTTTTTAGGAAGTGGTCTTGGTTCTACAATATTGTAGATACCAATTCATGGAAGGTACTTGGGTTTTATGATAAAGGTAGGGTGATGCCTTTGATTTTTTAGGATGGACCTATGATTCTTGTATATTAAGAATGAGTTTGATGAGTAAGACATTTCAGGTACTTGGACTAGTTTAGTAGTAGTTTATGGTTTGAATCATTCTCAAAGCATGGGTAGATTTTTGTACATGAAACGATATCTTGTGAGGGGTGGTCATAGAATAAATGTTGGAACATGTGAGATACTAGATTTTAGAGAAGAGTTATAAGGGATATTTTGTCTTAATATAGATTATGTACCATGTATCATAGTCATATTCCCCTTAGTGATATGTGGAATTCAAATACATGCGTCAAGTGATAGCTAAGTGGTATGGGATTATACACCCATTATGCAGCATGAGTTTAGTACCCATCAGTTGCATGTGGCAATTTTAAATCATTAATTGATTAGTGATCATGTTCATTCTAAGGAACGATGGTTTCAAAGAAATGATATTGGAAGGGTTTGCAGAGAGTTACCATTAAAAAATAAATATCCCACTATGGGAAAGAACATAATTAGAATTGATCGGGTGATGTGGCATGACCGATCAAGAAAAGTCCTTGTTAGGTATTGACAGGATGATGATCATGGATTGATATGATCAATGATTATTTAGAAATGTAACCTATCAAGATTTTTCTCTAGGAGTGATATAAGGTAATCCATATTGTGGGGAGTGAACCACTGGACGTTTTAGGCTGGTGACCGTTGTTATGGGTGGGAAGTTTGGTGTTTTTTGTGGAAACCATTCTGGGAAGATGGAATGGGTTATGTTTTGACATTATGAGTTAGCACTCCAAAATGTGATATTTTGGACGTGATATTCATTTAAATAGGTGATGGAGAATGTGTGGGAAGTGGAGATTGGATATTTTTCGTGAGGTGACAATAAGCATGCCACTATGATGGGGAGTACTAGATTGATCATGGAAGAACATATTCCATTTCTTGGAGAGTGTTTTGGTTGTTGTAATACTAGTCACTGGATGGTCAATATAGTTGAGTTTTGAGGACTATTAGGATGAGATCATGGTTGATGTTTTATCAAAATGGTTTTTTAGGGATGAGATGATTTATAGTGGTGATGTTCTAAAGACCTGAGGTTTTTCGGACTATGAAATTGAGTAGAAATTTTAATTTTCTCTTGCGAATTATCATGAGTGAAAAAATGGTATTTTCCATTAGTATATGATATAAGATAATTTTTTGACCACTCTGATAATCCTAGAATAAGAGTTTTTTCTTTGGTAAAGGTTTATTGTCAAATTTTATGCCACTCATATTTTTATAGAATAATTAATAGAAAATATTTAATAAAATAAATATTTAATTATTTTCACATGTTTTTCAATTTTATAATTTTAATGGATTATTAGATTGAGATTCTATCTTTTTTATTGAGTCCAGAACATGTAGTATTTTCTGATCAAGCTATAAACAATAATCTGACACCAGGGCCAGAGTGATGCCCCATTTTCTTTTTTTATTTTAATTTCATTCCTTTTATTTTTCATATTTTCCTTCTAGTACTACCCCTATATTCTCATATATCCCCATTTTGGGAATACAATTATCAGGAACTATAGATAAAATGGATAGTGATTGAGAGAGGGGGAGAGAAATTAAGGTTCCATCGTGAATCTTTGGGGGATTCAGATCATCGTGTGGCAGTTACAGATCCCATAAATGACAGAAGCGAATGAAAATTCCACCAAAATGTAAGAAATATTTAATTATATTCCATAATCACCCATATATTTATCTTTTTAGTTTTTATGGAACTATTTTTATTTCTAAGGACCATCATGGGGTTAATATATTCTTTCACAGAGATAAATGGATGTTTCATGGTGATTGCAGGGGTTCCCATTCAGGAAATCTAAATCACACAATAGGTGGTTCTATGAACACATATGATGAATTCTTTCTATTCAGGAAAAAATATTTTTTTGAATTTGTATATTGTGTCGACATGTCAGGTACTAGTAATTGAACATGTATGCGAGTACACGGGAGGATGATTTTTTCAAAACTACACATCGCTTTCCAAGGGTACATGTCATGTAGTCATACTCATCCACATAGAAAACTACATGGATATACAGCCTGTTTAGGGGAACTTGGCTATATTGGGTACATGATCAGACCCTGTGTGGGTTACACATCATGTATAAGTAGATGAAAAAGTAAAATTAATTGTTTGTCCATGTTATGTACACAAGTAGGTACCCCATGCAGGTCACACACTGTATAAATGAAATATATGACTTGTACTTGGATTTTACAAACCAAGTCTAGCTGAAGTGCATGCCCAGGAGTGGATTTTAGGGTACACCCTATGTAGTAATCCCTTATAACCCTTTTCAGAGTTTTTTGTGTTTTTATTCCCCCAGAGTCAGAATTAGAAATTTAAGTAGTTTACTTTGAGATTTTTTCCATGAAGTTTATAATGGTGGAACCCTTGGAGTGTTTTGAAGAATTTTGAGAGGTTTTTTGAGAAGATAGACTTGATAGGGAGGTTCTTCCTCCCATAAATGAATTTAGTTTTATCAAGTGAGTGAGAAAAGTGATGTGACCCAATTTATGGTCTTAAAAATGATTGGTAGACATGTAATAAGGGTGAAAATGTCCTCATTTAGTGTCTCATAGAATAATATCCAATTAGAATGACTGGTTTTTAACAAGAAAAAGAAAATAGGTTTGGTTTTCAGACCAACCAGGAGTAGGACCTTGAACTGATATGGGACATGAGCTATCTCCCCTGACTGATGTTTAATATTATTTTCCCTGGAGGAAATATCCCATGTTAGTTCTTCTTCTTTTTACCTTGGCGTCCATGAGTTTTTAGAGATGGAGTTGTGGGATGTGTTTACAAAGAGTGTCTAGTGTGAAAGCAAGGATCCCTTGTGGGATTCCTCCTGCTATGATATGACTTAGAGGATCCCTTGTGGAATTACTCTCTTAGTTTTCATTTCCGTGTATCCTAAGAGGGATTCCTCCACTTATGATCTAGATTAGAGGAGTCCCTATGGGTGGCCTCTACTTTCCCTCTTTTCTAGGTTTCCCAAGAGTGATTCCCCTTCTTATTTGTTATACTTGAGGATCCCGAGTAGGATGTATCTCATGTGTTTGATTTAGGGTACCCAAAGTGTTCACCTGTGTTTTACTGACCCTAACTAGTGTTCTATGGGTTTTGGTAGTGATGGTAGTGCATGTTTCCTTATAATAAATTCTGTATGTGTTATCCCAAGGGGTTGTGGAAGTAGTTATTTTTCTAGGCATTCTTACACCCTCACTCTTTTATTCATGCTTTCAAATGGTCACTATTTATGCAGTTGTGGTTACTAGAGGTCCTTATGGGTACTTGGTCGATGATCCTAACATGAATTGATATATAATATGTTTAAGTTTTCATGTTTGGAATCTGATTTACTGATATGGACTAATTTAGTTAATATAGTTGGAAATGGAACTATAAAGACATGATTAAGATTAATGGACATGGAACTCCATAATTATGATTGATTTTAGTAGACATCATGCTCCCGGGATATGACTAAGAATATTGGACTTATAATTTCTCTGTTATGATTGATATTAGTGGAAATGGAATTCCACAGATGATAATTTTGTGTTGGTTCACTTCCCCTAGGATTTAGATATTTTGATATTCCTGATGATTCATGATGATATCCATGAGTGATGCCTAATTTAATCCCCAGGGTTGGGATGGATGCACCATTACTATATTGTATAAACCTTATTAGAAATGGAGATATTGAGAAATTATTAAATTTATATCCACTATTTTTCATATTATTTCATCACACCATGGGTGATACTTGGGTTCCTAATACAGAATTCCTTGGGTTCCCTGATAAGACAGATGAGGTCATATAATGCCTAGAGTGACACTTGGGTTCCTGATATGAAATTCAATGGATATGATCATTGGTAAAATAAAATTATATTATAAATTTATAGATACTTGGTATCATGATACATAATTCGTTGTTTGGGATCATAGGTTAAAGGAAATTATATTACACCTTAAGCGATACTTAGTTTCATGATAAAAAATTCCCTGGATAGGCACATATGTTAAATAGAATTATATTATTCCTTGAGTGATACATGAGTTATGACTCAAAAATAATTTTATGGGATCATATGATATATTAAATTATGTTATGTTTTATTATTTTTATACATGGATACCCTGCTTACATACCTATAGTCTTGATTTCATTAATATAAAGTAAAACTATCATATACATTTCAAGATCTGGATGAAGTATATATTGTTGATCGAGATCACGAACCCTGGGATCAATTGTGGTTTAATATAAATTATTTGTTCTAGTTTTTTTCATCTAGGGTATGTATATTTTATGAAACTTAACTTATAAAATACAATTTTAGGTTCATTATTGGGATGAATAACTAAGATTTATTTATCACACCATGTAAGTGCGCCTTAGTGTTTGTACAAAATGTATCTCTAATTTTTTGTTGGGAATGGATGGATGATGGATAGGTCTAACGCCAGGAGTTTAATTGTTGATCAAATATGATCATGTGTATTATTATTAATGTGTTTGAGAAACATGGAAGTGTCTTGGATACAAGGTATGTGGTTCAGATCAGAGTTAGTTGTAGAGTCTTGTATATTTAGTCCTTTTTATTTTATTTTATTTTATATATGGGGTCGACCCAAAGAGTGATCAGTGTTTTATGTTTGACATGGTTATTTGGCCCTTTAATTAATTTTTTTTATTACATCATTGAATATACATATTTAGTCCCCACTATGATTATTTACTACTGTAGATGGTGTTTGGTTATTTTCACTATTTTCTTACATGGATATAAGGGTGTAGTGTCTCCAATGACCCACCCTAGTCCCTTGTTGATAATTATAATCCTCTATCATGCATGGAGGCACACTTGAGGCCTTATCAAAAATCTATCTAGTTTGTATTTATAGAGTGATCCGTGTTAGGATGTGATACCAAGTATCCATGAAAACAGTTTTTGAGAGTTACTAGGAAAAAACTTGGTTAACACTTGATTTGGTCAAACCATGGAGTTATAGATGAAACCATGAAAATGGAGATATGTGGGTAAATGATGGTTGTAACATGGTTCTCCAAACCATGAGGTACAACCTTATCACTCATTAGGTGATTTTCAGTAGCATGATCATTGTTGGCACATGATTTATTAAACTCTATGTACTACCTATGTGACATGCATTTATTTCTACCAAAATTTGAGTTTATCTATATATTCCCCCTTAAAATTATATTTTTGTCCTATTCTCTAAGGATCTTGAAATTATCTCATTACCTAAAAACCCCTAGATATTCCTTTGGACTCAGAAGCTAATTTTGATGAATTGAGTTGCGTTGTATCCCCAAAATCAAGGGAAAGTCTTTGTTTTCCCTATCCCTTCTTAGATATCCTCATTTTCTATCATATAAAATGTTAGATATAATATATTATGGATATATTTTTAATTCATAATATGTTTTTTATGAGATTTTTATTGGGTCTATCAATAGAATTATTTTTCAATCCCGTAAAAAGATGTTTCCTTATTCTGTTCTATGCTGTTGTCACCCAATGAGATATTTGTTCCATATCTTACAACCTAATTATTATAGAACTCAAATGATTATTTCTATAAAAATATTTAATTAGACTTAAAATTTATGTTTTTATGAACATGTCATGTTCATTGGATTTAGGAAAACCCACATTTAGTAATTCTAAACTATGGTTTCAAAATAATGGTTTTGGTTGGACACAAGAAAGAATTTTTAAGAAATGTAATAAAGGGAATACATTTATTATATTGTATGGATTGATATGAGAAGATAGAATACATGGTATTTTATTTTCTTGTGCAATCAGGACAGATCATGGTTGTGATGTTCCATTATCAATGTGGGATGAAGTATATCCATAAAGTACCCCATTCAATGTGGGTTTCCATGTGATGCCTTAATAATAATATTACTCACCCATTATTATTATACAGTGTTCCATGGCATAAATGTGTGTGTGTGTTTGAACATGGTATGGTTATTCCAAGTGAAATGAAATAGAAATAAGATTTGATTAAGTATTTCTTACATGGAAATAGTTTATTGATTTTTATAGAACAATTTTTATGTTTCTCATTTATTTATATAAAATGTAATAAAATGTTCTTTTCCTAGTGTATTATGTTGGTATGTCTCTATGTATATCTTGTATAGTGTTATACTCACATAATTATTGGTAATTTTGGTGTTTTTTGTTGTTGTTGTTTACCAGGACACATGTAAGAGAAATTTGTCATACTTCTCTAGTGATGCTTCATGATACCATGGCTAGGGAATGTGGAGTCAGTGATTGGATATTATTAAGGTGATGAATGGGATAATGAATTTTATTCATTTATTCATGTTATCTTTTAGTATTTTTTGGTTGATGTATCATGTTAACATTTATACACTTGTGTTTGTTTTATTTTGAGTTTAATGTTTAAATAATTTTCTTATCATGCATCATGTAGTTTTTATATATCTTGGAATTTTGGTATGTTCTTTGTTTTTTTATTTTATAAAAGGAAAATTAGCCACCAATATTTAGTTAAGGCCTTGAAATTTATTTTTACACTTTTGTGACTTTGGGACATCAACTATGGTTAGTTCCCCATCTAACATGGCCTACACCAATGGGTTGGGTGGGGGTGTTATAAATGGTATCACATGGGGTCATTCCATTATCTTGGAAGGGTACCAAGGAGTTATGAATAGTGGAACATGAAATGTAGCATAGAAAGACCTAGATAACCTATTTATATAGAACATAAAGTTACCAGAGTGGTCCATGTATAAAAGTATTTTAGATACTTATAGGTGTGTTGTCATCACAACGTTTTGGGATTAGATGATGAGTATATCATACCATGAATTTTTAGTAATACACCCCACTAGGACCTAATTTCTCATATGATATTTGAGAATTTCATTAAAATTATAATAATATTTTTTATTATAATTATTTATGAAAATTTTATTATATTGTTCTTTACTTTGATAATTGCTATACTCTGGGACTTAAATTACCACCGATGGATGACTAAGTGGTTTCTTGTTTTAACAATAGTGGAATGAAACATGGAATATCGTGTAGAAACCCATAATAGGAGTCTATGTAAAACATGGTTTCACAAGAGCCATATGAGAATAAATATATTGTTTAAAGAATTGTGAAATATTCCAAGTCTTTTGATAATGGAAATCAAAATGATGATCCTAAAAAAGTGAATCCTTTTAAGTAGTTTCAAAATAGAATCAACCAATAATTTAAGGGGAATTGGAACATGAAAAGTTTCAAGTGTGGATAAATTTAATGAATTTTATTTTCAATTTCCTTGGAAACATAGATGATATAAAGGTTATGTTATTGGTATACATGTTGTAGGATATTTCACACCAATGGTTGGATTTATTTATACAAGATAAAGTTTACTATGGACCTACATGGGTGTATTTTTATTTTTTTCACAAAATACTTCTATCCTAATGCATTCAAAATATCCAAAATAATGGATTTTATAAACCAAAAGTAGTACAATCTATTAGTGATGGAGTATGAATCTTTGTTTATAAACATAGTTAATTTTTATCCAGAAGTATCCACTAGTGTGTCTCTAAAGGTATGAATCATTGATTATGTATTGCAATTGGAAATTCATTCTATGATATCTTTCCTCTATATTATGGATTATATGGAAATGGTTAATAGAGAAATTGTTACATCCCAGGTAAATTAAAAATATGGAATTTTCATATTTATTAATATTTGTGAATTAAATATTAATTTTACTTTAAAGGTCATGCTATGTTTGATGACGTACCTGATACGCAACAATGGGTTTCATTGAAATCTTACGTTGCACACAATGTTGAGTTATACTGAAAAATAATATAATAATATTATTATTTTAAATGTTCGTAAATGAATAGTAGTTGTACTTGTGGGAATAAAAGCAACTAAATAAAATATGATTACACATGTTTTTTAAATGTGTTTACATTTATACAATAAATGTTAGAGGCTGAAATGTGAATGAATCCAATTTTAAGCAAAAAATACTCTGATATTCTTTAAAAGGTTGATTTACCGCCATTTGATGGAGAACATTTTAAAAAAAATTATTTTTCGATTTTATATGTTATATTTTACAAAATAAAATTTTTCTTTATAATTAGGACACAAAAATTTTAATTTGGTTGAAATTTTGGTATTTTTCTGATAATGTTCATTTTTTAATGAATAGTGAAAAATTCTGCATTTTAATTCCTGACTGATTTTTAATATAATTTATTTATAGGGTTAGATTATATTTTTAATTTGTTTTAAAGTTTAATTAGATTATATTTTTACCATCAAATATAATTATGGTCATTGGATGTAATTTAAATTTAAAATTGAACATAAACAAGTGTTAATCTTTTGATAGTTATTATTTTTTTAAAACAAAATTTTTTGTTTTGACAACGAGAATTAATTGTAAATTAATTTCTACAAATTATATATTTTTTATTTGGAAAAATGGATTCCATATTTGGAATCATAAGGTCCAAATTGTTTGAATATGTATCTTTTATTTTTATACATTATGAATAGTAACATTAGTAAATATTTTATTTTCCATGGTTAAAGGGTAAATCTGGTAAATTAAGGGTAAGAAAATAATATTATAAAAATATTAAATTACCCTAACATGTGTCCTAATCCTATTTTATGATACATTTATGAACATGGGCATCATTGGGTCTATTTTGGGACCCCATGGAGCCACTTGGGAGTGATAATGACATTTCATATTAATTAATTTAAAGTAAAGACAAAAATAACATAAACATATATCTTTTAGTAAAACAATTGTATATGGGGTTATATAAGTGATCTATTCAACTATAAATATTCATTTTAATAATAAAAATATTTCCAACATTATTTTATTTTATTTATAATCTTTAGACATTAAATATTATAATTTATTTCTAACAAAATGGTGATGCAGTAATTGCTTCATTAATAAAGGATTAAAATAAATGATATTATAAATATTAAAATATTTTTTTGAAACTATTTATTCCATACAAGAATTTTAGAGACAATAATGACTTGTTATATTTTAATTAATGATGGTTTTTCTAAAGAATAGTGTTTTTATTGATTTTTTTAAGACTTGATATGAATAATTTTTAAATTTAAATAAATGAGTTGTTAAAACAATTAATATTTTAATAAATGATGAAAAAATAATTTAAAAATAATATTATTCAAAATGACTTAAATAATTTTATAAATATCATAAATTTTCCATTTTGGGTCTCTTGGAATTTTATTGTAAATATATTAACCATATATTATGAGTATATAAGAGGAGATGGTAAAAGTTAAATAAGTTAACAAAGTGTTGAATACAAAAGATAAGGATTAAAAAATATCCAAACCTGTCGAATTCTTATTGGATAATTTTATTTCAACATATTTTTACTGTATATTTGAATTAAATATGTTTTGGAACATTGGAAATCGAAAATCATTTTATAATAAAACAATACTTTCAAACTTTCCTAAAGAGCCCCTCCTCCCTCTTATAAAAGGCCACCACCTCTAACCCATTACACACACCTATCAATCCCCTTGGATCATCCAAAATCTGCTCCAAGAAGCTCCCAACAGACCTATATATCTTTGAGAAGCCTTCCCCTACGAAGAAGAAAAATTAATAAAGCCTTTTGGTTCAATTTAAAGGGAGATACCCTATTTAAAGGTAACATCTTCTCTCAAGTTCTTTTCTTTTATTTTCCTTCTCCAACCCCCTAAAATCACATTATTCCATTTTTTATAACAAAAAAATTATCCTGAATATACTAGGATGTTTTTTTATCTGAATTATTCAAACTAAAATTCATCACACCTCCATCTAATGGAAATGAACATAGTATTCCTGTGGACGGTGAACTACTACCTCAAGAAACGATGATAGTTCAAATATCCCATACTGCCTCTTGTGGTGTCCATTATGATGATAGTATATTTATATGTGGTATATATATGATATTTATATTAACCGTACGTATCTTTATTTTTCATTTATAACATACCTTTATGGTGTCCATACTAGGTAAATACGATAATTTCATTTGAGGAAATACGAACTACCGCCCCCTCAAAGTGATACAACTCATTCATGCCATACATAGAATCTATAAAGGATGGAGTTAATTAAATTATGTATGATATTATACTTGAATTATATTATACCTATGTATCATTATTTTTTAATTCCATTAAATACAAAATATAAATTATAGTAGCGTCCATTCATACGTACGACTTACTATCTCCATGAATAGTGTGTGACATTTCTTATCTCAAAATGTTATGTACTATTATAAATACATATATAAACTAGATATATATGATATATATATATATTTGATATATAAATCATTAATATAATTTTGGATATAATTTACTTTTTACCACATAGATAACTTGTAATTATAAGAAGTTCTTTTTTGACTCAAGTACCAAATATCGAAAAAATGACCATTATTAACTTAAATGATTTTGAAATATTTTTAACATGGTAATAAGTAATAAAAAAGGAATAATAAACTTGAAAAGGTTCTTAATCAAGTATAAATTAACTTTAGTTTATTATTAATGAGATTAAATAACGAATGAGTGTAGTCGGACATGAGGTAAGGGAGTTCATCTCAATATCCTTTCATTAAGGCATCTTTTGATTTATATATGACTTTATTTTATATAGTATATAAACCCATTTTAATTTTCTTTTCATTAATAGGGAATATTTTTCTATGTATCATTTTACTAAATCAAAAAAAATGTTTATTTTTGACATACGCAGTGACAACGACCTTTCCGCCACCACGAGAATTATTTGATATTTGGATTCCTTAACAAGCCGTAATATTTTTAAAAGGAAAATAAATACTATATACTCTTTTTACATATTTTGGTATTAAAAATGGTTTTTATAATGGATTTATTATGTCAATATATTTAAATGTTATATTGTGATTGAAATGTGGAAATGATATCTTTCATTTATGCTTGTTAATGTGTTATGATTATATTATGGTTCTTGGGGATTGTTTATGAATATAGGTGGTTCCAGGATAAACCTAGGGCGGGTGAGCCTGAGATATCTCTCCAATACATAGTATAATGTGATGGAGGTAAACATTAATGGTTATCCTAAGATATTTAGAGAATATACTATAATAAGTATTCCAAATGTAACTCCCTACGTAGTTGTGAAAGATAAATTGTAAGTATGTTATAGATGCCACAAGTTACCTTTAGGATTTATGAATTCCATGTGTTATTAATAAATCTTATGATCTTGTGTGGAATGTTAAATATGGAAAAGTATTATTTCATTGACTTGTATGCATTGATGGAATAATGTTTTCTTTCCTTGTTTTATAACCCTTACTGTGATTTTTATGCTCATACCATGTTTTTGAAATGTTTTTCACAGTATTTAAGGAAGGGTAAGAGAAAGGAAGAATTCAAGAAGATTTATATCCAGAAAAATTCTTTTGTTTATTTTAAGAGTTTTATTTAATGTAAAAAATGGATACTGAGTAGAAGTGTCTACTTTGTAATATTTGAGATGTAATGTAATAATTATGGCCTAGTTCACTAAAACTCTAAACCTAAAAAGACACCCAATGAGAATTATTAACTTAATTAAAGATTATGTATTGTTTAAGCCTGAGGCCTTATAGTTGGTATCAAAGGTCAGTTTAGATAACTTTATGAGTTAGTATATTATTAATTTAATATCCATAAATAAATTTATGGTAATACTGAAATGATATAGCATTTAAAAATTACCATGCTGCTTCGCCTAAGATATTTCTATGTTTAGAATGGTCTTCCACAGAAGAAACAGGGCAGCTATGATGGGGCAACATCAGGAGGAATATAGCCTTCCAAATCATAAAACTATGATGGACGGAATCATAACTAAACAAATTGTTGCAGTGATGACAGAGTTGACTCAGGATATAAATGGTGGTGGTATCCATGCATGAGATCATCCGGATCAACCACAGAGAAACATTTTAACAGTGGAGTATTTCATGAGGCCACATCCCCTATCATTTAGAGGATCATCTGACCCTGTGCTATATTAAGGGTGGATGAAAGCACGGGATAATATTTTTGATGTCATGGGGTGTTCAGAACATCAAAAGGTTAGTCGTGCTGTTTACCGTTATGAAGGTGAAGCCGATCAGTGGTGGCCGATGGTGAAAAATATTAGGGATAGTGAGGAGATTGATGCTCTTGATTGGGATGAATTAAAAAGTATGTTTCTTGAGATTTTTTTTCAAAATGTGGTTCTTCTTATAATGGAAAAATAATTCTTGGAATTTTGGTAGGAGGATGACTTAGTGGTTGCGTATGAAGTAAAATTCCCTCTAATGGCATGGTATGCTCCAAATTTTATACGAGATCATGATATTAAAATCAATTATTTTTACTCAGGATTAAATCCAAAGTATCGAAGGGATTTAGCTTCTCATGAGTTCAAAATTTATGAAAAACTTGTTCGATTTGCGGAGAAGGTGGAAATGGACTTTTTCGATGATTAGGTGTTCTTTGACAAACAACAGAAAAATAGGTTGAGATGGTATATGAAAGGTAATAACTCTACAAAAAAATCTTATGGTAAGAAAATAATGTTTATAATTTGTGAAACTTATGGTAAAAATCATGATGGGGAATGTCTTTTGAATTTTGTTAAGTGCTACTGATGTGGTAAAATGGGGCATGCGGCTCATAATTGCACTAAAAAGGATTTGGGTAATGGTATAACAAAATCAAATTTACTGTCAGTAAAATGTGTTAAGTGTAATGAAATGGGTAATTATGAAAATGAGTGTCCAACAAAGATCTCAACTGAGGGAAAGCATCCGGCCTACAAGCCTAAAGGGGTGGTGAAATCATTTTCAACTACATCAATAGATGTTCGACCATCAATTAGAGTAGTATCAGGTACACTATTTGTTTTTTCAGATTACGCTAATGTGTTTTTTGATTTAGGGTCTACACATTATATCATTTCTTAGAAGTTTTCTAGTAAATTGGAAATTCCATCTCAAGATATGAATCCTGAACTTATGGTAAAAACACCAGGAGGAAATGTTGAGACAAAAAAAATTATTATAACCTTATTGTCCATATATGTAGAAATAATTTACCATAAAACCTTATTTTTTTGCCTCTATTAGAGTTTGCTATTATTTTGGGTATGGATTGGTTTTCCCTTTATCATGCTAAGATTGACTGTAGAGATAAAGAGGTTTCCTTTCAGAAAGAAATTCATATTGTGTACAAGAATGAACCCTTACTTTTGATATCATATTAGGAAGATGAGAAACTAGTAAAATATAGAAATGAATGTTACCATGAACATATTGTTGAAAACAATTGAACTATTCAGATTAATGATGTGCTAGTGGTAATTGAGTATATTGATGTTTTCCTAATTATTTTCCTGGTATAATACCTAACTGGAAAGATGAATTTATTGTTGACTTAGATCCTGATGTTAGGACAATTTCAAATACCCCTTATCGAATGGCTCAAATGGAACTTTTAGAGTTAAACAAGCAATTACATGAGTTATTAGATAAAGGTTTCATTCGACCTAGAACATCACCATGGGGTGCTTCTATCTTGTTTGTTAAAAATAAATATGGTTAAATGAGACTTTGTATTGATTATAGAGCATTTAATAATATCACTATTAAGAACAAGTATCCTTTTTCTCATATTGATGATTTGTTTGATCATCTACATGGAGTTTAGTATTTTTCATAGATTGATTTGAGTTCGGGGTACCATCAGTTGAAAGTAAAAGAAGAAGGAATTCTGAAGACCACATTTCATACTCGATATGGCAATTATGAATTTGTAGTTATACCTTTTGGGTTAACCAATGCACCTACTCTATTCATGGATCTTATGAATAGAATTTTTTGTGAGATATTGGATAAGTTTATGGTTGTGTTTGTTGATGATATTTTGGTTTATTCCAAAAGTAAAAAAGGAACATCAAAGTCATTTAAGGGTTTTCTTGGAAAACTCAATAGAAAATAAATTGTATGGGAAATTTTTCAAGTGTGAGTTTTGGTTACAACAAATTTCATTCCTTGGTCACACTATTTCAAAAAAATTTCATAACTGTTGATCCTTCTAAAAAAATTTGTTGATGAATGGACAAGACTCAAAAATATAATCGATATTTGTAATTTTCTTGGTTTAGCAGGTTATTACTAGAGTTCTATTGAAAATTTTTCACTATTATCTATCCCACTAACTGAGTTAACTCAAAAAGGTGTTAATTTAATTTGGATAAATGAATGTGATGATTTTTTTTTCAGGAATTGAAAAGAAGATAGGTGAATGCTCTATTTTTGGAATTGCCTTACAGAAATGATGAGTTTTTTTATCTACCATGATGCTTCATTGAAAGGAGATGGATGTGTCCTTATGCAGAATGATCAGATAATTTCTTATCAATCATGTCAGTTGAAACCTCATGAGTTAAATTAACCTACACATGATTTGAAATTAACTGCTATTGTTTTTTATTTAAAATTGTGGATGCATCATCTGTAAGGAGTAAAATGTGAAATATATACTGAACATAGAAGTTTGATGTATATATTTACTAAGAAATCATTTAAAATGAGATAGAGGAGATGGATAGAATTAATCAAGGATTAAGATTGCACGATCCATTACTATCCAGGAATGGAAAATAAAGTGGTTGACGAATTGAGTTGAAAAAGTAATGCTACATTAATTATGTTATGTTTGGAACAAGATAATTGATTAATGGTTTGATGAACATTGAAATTGAAGTTGTTGGTGTATGAGATTCCTCTGTTTTGTCTCAGGTGTCAGTGAAATCATCTCTATCAGACATAATTCAGCAAGTGCAGAAGGAAGATAGTGAGTGGAATAAAAAGGTAGAGTTGGTTCATAAATGTATGTTTACTGATATGAACATTGATAATGATTATATTTTGATATTTGGGAAGAGATTATGTGTGCCTTGTGATTCACAGTTGAAGAATGAGTTGTTATGTGTAGCCCATAACACTCCGTTTTCAGTTCAACCTGGAAGCACTAAGATGTACAAATATTTTAAAGAGTATTACTAGTGGGATGAAATGAAAAGAGACATTGCTAACTTTACTGTGAAGTGTTTGAATTTTCAACAGGTTAAAGCAGAGAAATAGTTACTGAAAGGGATGCTTCATCCTTAACCGATGCCAGAGTGGAAATGGGAAAATATATCCATAGACTTCATTGTGGGATTACCAATGACATCTCGAGGAAATAATGAAATATGATTTATTGTTGATCGATTGACTAAATCTACTCATATCATTCAAATTAGAGATACTTTGTCTCAAGATCAACTTCATCGGTTGTATGTTAAAGAGAGAGTCTGGTTGCATAGATTTCCCCTTTCCATTATATCTGATCATGATCCCATGTTTATTTCTAATTTTTGAAAAATCTTTCAGAATTTTTTGGGTACTGAATTAAATTTCAGTAAAACTTTTCATCCTCAATCAGATTGGCAGTCAGAATGAACAATTCAGACATTAGAAGATATGGTACATGCTATCACAATGAATTACTAGGGATTTTGGGACTAACCTCTATCTTTGGTTTAATTTTCTTATAATAATCGCTTTCATTCCAGTATACAGATGGCTCCATTTGAGTCATTATTTTGAAAGTGTTGTTGAACTCCTTCTTTTTGGGATGAAGTAGGTGAAAGGAAGTTGATGAGGCTGGAATTGGTAGAGGAGATGGACGAAAAATTTCAATTGATTCAGAAGCACATGAGAACAGCTCAGAGAAGGTAGAAAATTTATCCAGATAACCAAAGGAAGGATATTTTTTTAGAGGTTTGTGATCATGTCTTTCTCATGGTTTATCCATGGAAAAGTGTGATGCATTTTGGTATGAAGGGAAAGTTGAGTCCAAGGTTCATTGGACCCTATTAAATCTTGGAAAAAGTTGGATCAGTTTCATACAAAGTGGATTTACCTCCATGTTTATCCCAAGTACACAATGTTTTTCATGTTTCAATGTTGAGAAAGTATATTCCAGATCCATATCATATTTTGAGTCCAGAGGTAGTTCAGTTGGAAGACAATCATTATTATGAGGAACAACCAGTACAGATTAAAAATCGAAGAGATCAAGTGTTGAAAAATAATGTAATTCATTAGGTAAATGTTTTTTTGGGAAAAACGTATGATTTAAGAGGCAAAGTGGGAATCTGAAAATTCAATGGGGGATAAATAACCCCATTTATTTGATAAGTGTATAAAATTATGAGGACACAATTTCCAAAAGGGGGGAAGGTTGTATCATCCTATGTAAATAAATAATATGGAGTTATAATATTTATTAATATTATTGAAATAAATATTAATTTTACTTTAAAGGGAATGCTATGTTTGATGGCGTACACGATACACAACAACGATTTTCTTTGAAATCCTATGATGCACACAACGTTGAGTTATACCGATATATAATATAATAATAATATTATTTTAAATGGTAGTTAATGCATAGTCATTGTATTGGTGAAATCAAACAAAACTAACTACAATACTATTACACATGTTTGTGAAATGTGTTTACATTTATCTAATAAAATTTAGAGGCTAAATTGTGATTTAATTCAATTTTAATCGTAAATACTATAATATTCATTAAAGGCCAATTTAACACCTTTTGATCACAAAACTTTTTTAAATCTAGATTTTACCACTTTTATATGTTCTATTTGACAAAAATAAAACAATTTTTTAGAATTGGAACAGAAAAATTTACTTTTGATGAAATATTGGATTTTTTTTGATAATGTTCATTTTTAATGAATTGTGAAAATTAATGCATTTTAATTCAAAACATCATTTTAATATAATTTATTTATATGAATAAATTATATTTTTAATTAGTTTTAATTTGTAATTAGATTATATTTTTACCATTTAATACAATTTTGGTCATTATAATTAATTTCACTTTGAAATTGAACATAAACAAGTGTCAAAATTATGATAGATATTATTTATAAAAAACACAGTTTCGTTTTGACAATAGAAATTAATTTTAAATTAATTTATGCAACTTATATGTTTTGAATTTGGAAAAATGGATTCCTTATTTGGAATAATATGGTCCAAATTGTGTAAATATGTAACTTTTATTTTTAAACATTATGAAAATGTAACATTAGTAATTATTTTATTTACCAGGGTTAAAGGGTAAATCTGGTAAATAAGGGTAAAAAATAATATTATAATAATACTAAATTACCCTAACATGCATCCTAATCCTATTTTTGTATACATGTCGGACCATGGGCATCCTTGTGTCAATTTTGGGACTCAATAGAGCAACTTGGGAGTGATAATGACATTTTATATTAATTAATTTAATGTAAGGACAAAAATAACGTAAACATATATCTTTGAGTAACACAATTGTATATGGGGTTATATAAGTGATATATTCAACTATAAGAATTAATTTTAAAGCTAAAAATATTTCTACATCATGGAATTTTATTTATATTTTTTAAACATTAAATAAAAAAATTTAATTATGACATGATGGTGATGCAGTAATTTCTTTATTGTTAAAGGATTCAAAGAAATGATATTATAAATATGAAAATAAATCTATTTTAACATTTTTATGCCATCCACGAATTATAGGGATAATAATGACTTGTTATTGTTAATTAGTGGAGGTTTTTATAAATAATAATTATGATATATATTTTTTAAAATGACATGATATGAATAATTTATAAATTGACATAAATTAGTTTTTAAAATAATTAATATTTTATTAAATGATAAAATAATCCTAAAAATATAAAATTAGGCCAAATGACTTAAATAATGTTACAAATGTAAAAAATGATCAATTTTGGGTCTTTTTGAATTTTATATAAATATATTAACCATATAGTATGAATATATAATAGGACATTGTAAAAGTTAAATAAGTTAAGAAAGGGTTAAATAAAAAACATAAGGATTTAAAAAAATCCAAAACCTGTTCAATTCTTATAAAATGATTTCATTTCAACTTATATGTACCTTATCGTAGAATTAAATATGTTTTGGATATTTTAAAATTGAAAATAATTTTATAATAAAATAATACATTCAAGCTTTCTTAAAGAGACCCTCTTCCCTTCTATAAAAGGCCACCACCTCTAACACATTAAAAAAACCTCTCAAGCCCCTTGGATCATCCAAAATACGATCCCAGAAGCTCCCAACATCACTATCTTCCTCATATAATATTTCCCATAGGCAGAAGTAAATTTAATAAATACTTTTGGTAAAACCAAAGGGAGTTACCCAATTTAAAGGTAATGTCTTTTCTCAAGTTCTTTTCCTTTATTTTCCTTCTCCAACCCCCTAAACTCTATTTATTCCATTATTTTATAGGAAAAAAGTATCCTAAATATACTAGGATGTTTTTTATAATAATTATTTTAACCAAACTTCTACACACCTCCATCTAATGGATACGAACATACTGTTTCTGTGGACAACAAACTACTGCCTCATGAAATGATGATTGTTCAAATATATTCTACCGCCTCTCCTGGTGGCCATTATGATGGAACTATATTTATATATGATATATATATGATAATTATATTGTCTCTATGATTCTATATTTTTCATTTATATCATACCATTATGGTTTCCATGACGGGATAATACGATACTTATATTTGAGGAAATGCGGACTACCACCCCCTCAAAGTGATATGACTCATTAATGCCATACATGGAACATATAAAGGATGGATCTAATGAAATTATATATGATATTATACTATAATTATAATATACCTATATATAATTATTTTTTCATTCCATTAAATATAAAATCAAAATGAAAGTATTGTTCATGCGTACGTATGACTTACCGTCTCCATGAACACTGCATTTCATTTCTTATCTCGAAATGTTATGTACTTTTATAAATACATATATATATCGGATATATATGATATAAATATATATATATGATATCTAAATCATTAATATAATTTTTTAGATAATGTAATTTTGACCACATAGACAACTTGTAATTATAAGAAGTTCATTATTTACTCTATTACCAAATATCGACAAAATGACCGTTATTAACATAAATGATTTTTAAAGTTTATAATGTTTTAATAAGTGATATTAAAAGAATAATAAACTTAAAAATTGTTCTTAATCAAGTAGAAATTAAATTTAGTTTATTATTCAATAGATTAAAGAACAAACGAGTCATGTCGGACACAAGGTAAGAGACATCGTCTCATTCTCCTTTCATTGAGGCATATTTTGATTTATACATGAATTTAATTTATATGGTATATAAACCCCTTTGAATTTTAACTTCATTCAAATGGAATCTTTTTCTACATAACGTTTTACTAAATGAAAAAAATAATGTTTATTTTTAATGTACGCGGTGACAACGACCATTCCACAGCCGCAATCATTATTTGATATTTGGTTTCCTTAATAAGATGTGATGTTATTAAAAGTAAAATAAATACCATATACTCTTTTTACATATTTTGGTATTGAAAATGGTTTTGATAATGTATTTATTATGTCAATATATGGAAATGTTATATTGTGATTGCAATGTGAAAATGTTATCTCTCCATTATGCTTGTTCACGTGTTATGATCATGTTATGGTTCTTGGGCATTGTTTACGCATACCGGTAGATCCATGATAAACCTAGTGTAGGTGATCCCGAGATAGCTCTCTAATTCATTTGGTAATGTAATAGAGGTAAAAATTAATCTTTCCCCTAAGAGATTTAGGGAATCTACTATGATGGGTATTCAATATGTAACTCCCTACGTACCTGTAAAAGCTACAACATATGTATGTTATATATGACACTAGTTACCTTTATTATAAATTATTTCCATGTATTATTCATAAATCTTATGATCATGTGTGGTATGTTAAATATTGAAAAGTATGATTTCATTGAATTGTTTGTATTAATGGAATAATGTTTTTTTCCTTGTTTTATAACCCTTAATGAGATTTTTAGGCTCATCCCAAGATTTTGAAATGTTTATAATATGATTTAAGGAATGGTAAGAGAAAGGAAGAATTCAAGAATATTTAAATCAAGAAAATTATTATTGTTTCTTAAGATTTTTTATTTTATGAAAAAAATGGAAACTGAGTAGAAGTTTCTACATTGTAATATTTGAGATATAATTTAATAGTTGTGGCCTAATTATTGAAAACTCAAAACCTAAAAATTTCCTCAATGTGAATTATTATCTTAATTAAATATTATGTAAGGTTTATGGCTGGGGATTATAGAAATGATGGTGGGAGGGGATATTGATAGGAATCCTATGGGAGGAATAATTTTTTCAACATAGGAATATGTGGGAACACTTGTCATGTGACCATGAAAAAGATAGATACCAATTTCCAAGGTAGTAAAACATATTAGAATTAGACCACTGAAACAATTAACATTACTCCTTAACCATATTTAAATAACAAATGTTTCTAGTGTAGTTTACTCAAGAAAACCAACAATGATTTTATAGAACCACCTAGATAATGTAACAACTATAATCACTTGAAACATTATCTAAATTTTTGTCATTGTTATACAATGTCATCTACTAGGAATACATATCATTTCTCTTATACATTGAATTCTTTGACTACAGGATCTAATCAAAACAACTCTTTTCCTCAGAAATGAGTGAGCCATTTTGATTATATGAAAAAATTGAATATTTAACTAATAAAATCATAGAATGGGACCAAATATCAAGGGGGAGTGATTATGTATTTCTATGGAACTAAGTAGATGATCACAGAATACCTATCAGGTTCTTCGACAATATGAGGTATCATTCATTATAAGCTGACTGTATTGTGATTTCTATTTGATACTAGCACATACCACTATTTTATATCTTTACACTCATATTGGGATGATACCACACATGATGTGTATCCACACAACACTTGGGAAAGTGAGAGTTCATGTGATTTAAATGTTCATCTTATCCCATAACAAAGCATGGAGTCTCGTTTGATTGGGACTTTATTTAGACATGGATTTCTTTGAATTCATCTTAAGAATGTATTTTTTAGTTTCTTTCAATTACTATATTGATTTTATGGAATATGAGTAGTTTTTACATCTTATAATAAGCTAGAACATATCTTTAAATGAGGTTGTGTTATGATGTTTGGGAAAAAGGACACTCTAGAACCAATGGTGGGAACAATTTCTTATAATCTAGAAAAATTAACATTAGAGACTAATGAGATAAATGATATTATAAAATTTATTACCATTATGGATAAGTATTCAAATGTTTTTTCTGAAAATCTCATTATGTTTACACCTAAAAGAAAAGAAGAATATTTAATTTATCTTCTTACTGGGAAAAATTCCAATACAGAATAGAAGAAACTGGATTGAATGAGTTGATTGTCTAGTAAGAATAATTGTAATGTAAAGGGTTCATAAAATAAATTATGTTCCATTATGATTCTCTAGTTCTTTTTTCAAGAAGGATGTCGGTTTCTTACAAATTAATACTGATTATCATAATCTAAACTAGGTTATGATAAAGATTATATTTCTACTACCTTAGATTGATGGATTTTTTGATCAATTTAAGGAAGATAAATGGTTCAATAAAATTGATCTATGATATAGGTATCAGAATCTCTAGGTTAGAAAAAAGGACATACTGAAAAATATCTTTAAAAACAATATATAATCAGTGTGAATATTTTTTCATTCCCTTTGGGATTAATAATTCCCTAAAAGATTTCATGGAATTGTGGAAGCACATATTTATATGGTCCCAAGAGTGTTTCATAGTGGTGTTTGTGGATGAAATCCTATTGTATAATAAAACTCATAATGAACATGAGGAACATTTTGTGATTATATTAATCATTTTTCAAGACCATCAATTATATGAACAATTATCTAAGTTTTATTTTTGGATACAATAGGTAGATACCCATGGCCATGTAATTTATTAAATAGGATTCTCTGTATATGTTGAAATAGTGGAAGAGATTATCTCTTGATAAAAAATAAAGAATAAATTTGAGATGTATAGTTTCTTTGGATTAGAAAGGTATTACAGATTCTTTATTTATGAATTTTCATTACTTTACTCTCTAATTAAATCTTTGACAATGAAAGGTTTTTGCTTTATAATAGATATATGAGTACCAAAAATCATTTCAAGAGATTATAGTTCATCTTACATAATCACCCATCCTTATATTTATGAAGTTAGGATGAGGCTTTGTAATATATTTTGATGTTTCTTTACCTGGTTTGGGATTTTTTTTTGATTTAGGGAGATTATGTTGTATCTTATGGGTTATGACATGTCACTAACTGAATCGGGTCTTCATGAAAATTGGCTACATACATGGTCTGTGACATGGCCCAAAGGGTGTTCCATACCCAAACGGGCTGGCATAAGTTCTGGGATATCATATAATGAAATTTGGGAACAACTTACCCAAGTTTATAAACATGAAAAAACAAAAAAATCCAATATAACAAATCTGGATTTTTTCAAAACAAACCATCTTTTAAAAAAATTCATAATTGAATCACACCATTTAAAAAACGTTAAAAGACCATTACAAAGGTTCAAAGACAAAAACAATACATCCGAAAAACCACCACATGGTAGGAGGCACCACCCTCAAGCCATCTCCACAACACCACATCACAATGAACCGCTAAAAACCTGAACCATTGGCATACAAGATGAACCCAAACCTGTGAAAAAAATAAACAAGTGTACTTACACCCAAAGGTGTATGTTGGGTGTGATCCAAATCCTAGTGGGATACCACCACTAAGATATTCCTTGTGATAAGCATTCAAATACCAAAATCTTACATGTTTTCATAAACATGGAATGCTAGTATCAATTTCTAAAATATGAAAATTTAAGAAAAAACATTTTTCTAGTGGGCTATTTTAAAGAATCATCACTTTTAAATAAAATATCAAATCTACTGAATTTTCCAGCCAAACAAACCCTATACCGATGGTAACCATAAATCATCCAATTAGAACAAGCAGTGGGAAATAACCCATAGGCACTAGCTTGTTGTGGGTCCAAGGTACCTCGAATCTCAGTGAAAGTAACCATCACAATATCCATTATTGTGCACAAAAGCCTCTAGTAGAATTCATACTCCTAACGTAGTGGTCCCCCATCATCATCATCATCATCATCATCATCATCATAGTTTAGTTAGTGTTTTCATCGTCAAAATTGCTATGTGAAACTAGGGCCAAAACCCCATGGGATAACTAGCATACTAGTACACACCCACCCACCTAGATACCCAGGTGTCCCTCTTGTCCCAAAAAAGTTCTAAAATCCATGAAATATAATTTTCACATGAGAATAACACTTCCACATCACAGATTCACCTAGCATACCACATGTACATCAAACAAGTCACATAATTTCCTTTTTTCATTCAAATTCATTATGAAATCATACTCACACCAAAATAGCCCACAACACATTCACATCTCTTTAACACTTTACTAAATCCTTTAAAAAATTTATAAAACATTTCCGAGATAACACACATCACTTAACTTCCCACACAAACAATCCAAATAATACCATTTTTTCTTCAAATTCATTTTATCATCATACTCACATGAAACATCCCATAAACATGTTTCTCACCCACATATGAATTTAATAAATCACCTCGACAAATTAGAATATATTCTAAAAGCATTTGACACAACAACTAAAAAATTAATCATTCAAAAACTCATTTTAACAACATACACCCACCAAAATAGTACATAGACATCCTTTTCACACTTTTTGTAACTCATTAAACCACTTAAAATTTTCATATAACACATTCAAGAATAATAAGAAGGTTTTGCACCAAAAACCCATTAAAACCCCTCTTTTAAACCCGACAAATCACCAATACCCTACCAATGTAGAATTGGCATCCCAAACAACATTTAATAAACCACTTTCATATGTTATAAAATAAACCCAATGATTACCAAAAGGGTTACATATGGAAAATTCACAATTTGAAACAAAAGTGAAACTATAAAATTAACTGCTTACCAAAATCCATCAAAAATGATTTTTGAATAATGAGAAACATATGAGGAACATTAAAAATAATTAAATCAAGCATGATAACTCCTGAAAAAATTTCTACACAAGGAGTCACCTAACGAAAGTGTCGAAACCCTCAAATCCTGGTAAGAAACATCAACTGCACCACCGCCACACCTCAAGGAAGTGAAAAGAAACTGAAAACATCATGATTACACCCACAAGACACATTTTTAAACCCTAGGAACGAACACTATCTTGTGTACACTTTAGAACACAAGAAATGGTGCAAGAAACCCTAAGTAAAGGGAATAAAAAAAGAGATAATTACTTATTTGAATGGTTTTGAAGTTTACCCTATCAAATATCCCTTCAAAATTGATTCCAAGGGAGGGAGGGAGAGCTCATAGGCTGTAGATGTAGGTAGGGCACCAAATGGGGAATAATGGGGTAGATTTGGGTTTATTTTGGAAGGAAAATATTGGAATTACAAAAGATTTTTAATGACTTGGACACCCTGACACAGTTTTTCTGAACTGTTTAGTAAACCATACCGCCTAACCGTGAAACCTATTCTGGCAACCCAAAACCAAGACATTATCCTCCACATTCGGGGGGGGGGGGGGGGGTCCAATGGGGAAATTAAGGGGGAAAGGTAGGACATATATAGGGGAGAAAAGGTCAGAAAAGAAACCATCCTTTTTACCCCACAACTCATACAACTCAAGGGTACAAACCACTTCAACAACTGACCCCACAATTGACGCCACAAAGAGTGTCACTAATCCAACTCCATAACACCATAACCTCACACCATCCCTTTGACAAAATAGGAGGCCAATTACCATCCAATACCCCCATGACTAAGGTAATATATCATGAACATGAGAGACACCAAAATTTTAAACCCGGAACACCCAGAAACCAAGAGAAAGCTATGAACCGAAGGAGTATTTAAATCAAAGCATGGAATTGAAAACCCGGGTGTGAAAATTCTCCCCACCATAAAGCTTTTCACCCCAAAAAATACACAACAATACCAAAGAAAAAAAACCAAACCCAACTATGAAATAAAGATGTACTCCTCTGCCATGTTTCGCCCCCAAAGGCCAAAACACCTCCAGTGATCAATTAATGATGGAATACTCTCAGAAACCAAAACATACACCACTTTCCTGAAATAAGGAAACAAACTCCAACTTTATCCCAAAATAAAACTCCTCAAACACAATTTGAACAAGACTCAATCAATTTACCCAAATTAAGAACAACAATTAAAAAGGTTACACTTACTTTTTTTAACTAAACTTTTCAGAGCTCTCTAATCCCAACATCTACCCAAGGAAGATGTTGGTTGCTAGATAGCTCTGAATGAGACTACTTACCACCAAACCAAGACCAAATACAAATCTAAGTTACTAGTATGGGAAGACACTAATTGGTTCCCCACCATAAATGTCAACTATAATTTTCTTGAGATAGGATCAGGTCACCAATAGGGGGTGGCCTGAACGGACTCCCTGGTACAAGGGGTAAACTCCCATTAGACCTTTCTAAATGAACTTACCTAAAATTCTTAGTGGGTATCCCCACCATATGGAGCAACCATATTAACTGACCAGCATAGGCCAACAAAGAAATACCCCAAGTTTAAAGAGTTAGGATGACTGTAAGGTTAGTCTTTACCATTTGGTAAACTGTGCGCTAACCGTGGGGATCCTTCTATCTGCATGGTTTTCTAGGGCATAGTTACTACTAACCATGTGCTCAAAATATCTTTCAAAATTTCAAAAATTTCTCCAAAAACTCCCAAAGGGGGAATGAATGGAATTATGTGATAACATGGACACGAGGTCCTCCCACCTCTTTCCATCAAACAGGTACAACAAAAGAAAGATAATGACACAAGAGGTTTAAAATACTCCCATATTTAATAATGACGATAGGACTTTACAAAAGGGTTTGAATGACCCTGGTATTTTCCATAACTATGTGTCAGATTCTCTTTGGAACTTATGGTTGGAGCTCAAAAGATTGAAGCATCTTCGGCCTCACAGTTAGGCTATGGAAACCCCTGAATGAAACTTATTCTTTCGGTGCTACAAACAACTACACTGCAACCCCATATGGGTTTACTAAGACATAAAACATTCCAAAACTCACTTTACCAAAACATAAAATTTCCCTAAAACAAGTGATTCGAAGACGCACACATATCACACCTTATTACATTGGGTGAGAAACACAAGAAGGAAAGGACACCTATAAACACCTTCCTATAAAATATAGGATTTTGAAGTTTTTACAAGGGATACATACTCCATACATAATAGAGACTTTCATAGGATTTCACAACCGTCACCTTAATAGTCGAATGAGCACGCAACATTAAAAAACGTCACCGAACATGACCATTGTGACTGATAAAAACAATACATGTAAAGAGAACTTATGCAAAGTCCCCAAACAACACACAATTCTAGAAAGTGGCCATAATAGCCTCTTATGACCAGATCTCCTACACTGGTAGTTTAACATGAGATCTTTAATTGAAGAGACTACGAAGGAACCAAAGGCCCTTTTAGGCACCATCCACACTAACAATCCCAGACCACTTCCACCTTCTAAGAATTATGTAACTTAAGAAACTGATGTCTCCTTCAACCTTCCATGAGAACTCTACCTCTACAAGAGGATCCAAAAAACAATGAAAGTAAAAGGTATAGAATAAATTTACAAAGATAGGGAAATGTTTCTTCATACTGATCAACTGGAGGATCTTCTAACAGTGAAACAATCAGGGTTGCACTTCATTTATGCACTAACCCTTAGTGGGGGTGTGCCTTTTTTCAACAAGGGAACCTATAGAACCAACCATGCTAGTCTATTGGTCAAATGTGAAAAAAATATAACCGAACATGTGAAAGGGAACCACCATAAAGGCTTCCCAAAATTTTCTCAGAAGAGACAACTAACAACACCATTAACCCAGCTTACTGACCAAACAAAAACCCAAAACACGGTTCAAACAGGAGGGGTTCTTGGACTCAAAACATCCCACAACATCAACATTTTAAAAAACACATAAGTAACACCCTCCCAAACCAGTCATCAAGACATCATGTTTCCCGTTAAAATCATCTCTTTGAAAATAAACAGTTCAGTGCTATGCGTATCCACCAATGGTACCCCATGGGCCTCACACATGCATGTTTTCTTGCCACACCCGGAACCCTCCTCATATCCCTCCTAGAACTCATCCAATTATTGCATTAACCATCCCTCATCCCATATAACCCCATGCATGTGGTCTATCAAAAAAATACCAAAGGATAAAAAAAAATTCTTTCCACTTTTCAAAACCAAAATGGTCAACCAATACTTCCTTTTTGTCAGACCCGCTAACTTCAAAATCCAACCCAAATTACATCTTAACAAACTCTTCAGAAAGGAACAATCATTCAAATGAAAACTCACTTTCAATATATTCACATCAATTTCAAAACATCTCATCCCATTAAAACACCTTTTAATAGTTTAAAGAACTCTATCGGAAACACTTTTTCAAAACCATCTTTAAACTAATTTCTTGCCATCAAAATTGTTGTAAACACACCATATTCTATTTCAAAACAATTATGAAAAGTTATTTAGACCATCTCCCAAATAAAACACTTCCCTCTTTATTGGAAAATAATTTCATAAAAACTGTAATCTTCTTAAAACCATGCTAATTTTTTCATTAAAACCAAACTTCCAATATTTCAAAACAAAAGGACACAAGACAATGCAAGAGGAAACTAGTTTTCATGGGTGACTTGGACATATGGTTTGAGGCCATAAGACAATAACTTCACCATAAAATATAGTGTTATAGGGAATTATCCCTGGATCCACATGGCTTTCCAGGCCCTGCGAGCTAACTGAGACCATTAACCCAACTCTCTTTTCATTTCCCCTAATCATCATCAAACCAAGAAAACCAAAGGACTCAAATAAATCCCAACTTTCCCTAGAGACTCAAATCCCATCCTGATGTGTACTATCAAGGAATAATACCCATAACCATAATTTCAAGTCCTGACACTCTTAGATCCAGACTATCTAGACTCTTCCCCAAATAATATGACCCAAAGAGTGAACCTAGAACTCCTTTTATACCCTTTTGTCACAAACTGAATCTAGTCTCCATGAAAACTGGAACCCGACATGGTCCGAGACAAAGCCCGAAGGGCGTTCCCTATCCCTAAGGGCTTGAACAAGTGCCCTAGTTTTATTAAATTATATTTGGTAATGATTTAATGGGTTTTATAAACATAAAACCACAAACAAATCCAATATAACAAATTTGTATTTTTCAAAACAAATCATATTTTACAAAAATTTAGAATTGAATTTCACCATTTAAAATAATGTTAAAAGTCCATTACAATGGTACAAAACCAAAAAATAAGAAATCCCAAGATCCTCCACATGGGAAGGGGCACCGCCCTCAAGCCATGTCTAGAACATCGCATCATGATGGACCGCTAAAAACCCAAACCATTGGCACAAAATCTGTACCCAAACCTGCGACAAAAATATACAAGTATACTTACACAAAAAGGTGTAAGTAGGGTGTGATAAAAATCCTAGTAGGATACCACCACTAAGATATTCCTTGCAATAAAAATTCTAAGATAAAATGATCACAAGTTTTCATAAACATGGAATGCTATTAAAAATTTCTAAAAGATGAAACATTCACTAGTGTAGAAAATGTTTTTCACGTCACCATTTTTTATGTTGGTTATATATAACCAATGTGAAAATCTATGATATGTTTTTTTACGTCAGTTATTTTATAAACCATGTAAAAAATAGGGAGGGTAAATTTTTTATGTCGGTTATTTTATTAACCGACGTCAAAAATCCCGCGCGTTCATTTTTTACATCGGTTATAAATTAATCGACATAAAATACCAAAGAGAAATTTTTTTTAGGTTGGTTATTTGATAACCGACGTAAAAAATGAGGTATCTACGAATTTTTTACGTCGGTTATAAAATAACCTATGTAAAAAAGGTGACATTTGAGGCCTTTTTTATGTCCGTTTTCAAATAACCGACCTAAAAACCCAACCCGCTGATTTTTTAATGTCAGTTATATTATAACCTATGTAAAAAACCAACACCCAGATGTTTTTAAGTCGATTATATAATAACCGACGTAAAAACTGTGGTTTCTAATGTGTTTTTTAGGTCGGTTATAGAATAACCGACGTAAAAAAGAAACACACGGATTTTTTTACATCGGTTATAAAATAACCAACATAAAAAATGCGGAATCTGATACATTTATAACATCAATTATTATAATAACTGACGTTATAAATGTAATAAAAATAGTTTATAACGTCAGTTAATAAATAACTGATGATATAAAACATTAAAAAATTAACACGCCCCGTGGATTGTCATTTATGATTTTTCGATCGATAGACCGACTACTCTTCTCTCTCACGTGGAAAACCCTAATCGACTCTTCGATCTCGTTTCGTTAAACTTGTTTTTCCATACTTGTTTGTCATCTTTACTCTCTTCATATCTATCATCTCCACTCATAACACTCAGGTAAGCCTCCCACGTCATTATTTCGTTCATTTTTTTTCAGATAGTCTATATTTACGTTTTGCGATTTTTTGTTTAAACTAGGTAAGATTCTTTGATTTTGAACCCTCATACCTCATTTTTCTATCATCATATTATTTATTATCACTAAATATTTTAGATCGACTTGAAATATTCACGTAAGCCACACATACTTTTATTTCGTTTGTTTTTGTTTCGCGGATGCTCGATGTTGATGGTAATTTTTTTTGTCATTGACAACTAATGATCTCATTCACCTATATTTCTGAAATTTATATATACACCATTGGGATACACCCATTCCGTTTACCAGTGTGATTTATTTTATAAGTATATATGGTTTTTCATGGTAGAATTGTTGTTTTGGATGCTTGGTTGTTTCTATTTTGGGTATCACTTTTTGTTATTCCATAATCTATTTACATCGCTTATTTTCGTGGACTATTATAAGTCTTCATATGCTATTAAAACTCGATTCATTGCACAATAGATCATTTTAGACTAGTGGGAGATACAGTTCATGGTTCTCATTTCGAATAATGGCTTGATACCAAAACTAGTAGCTTGAGGTTAAAATCCCTAGATATGCCAAAACTAGTAGATTGAGGTTAAAATCCCATGGTTCTGTGGGGTTGTTAAGAGGGTTGGTGGCTGTCCTGGGGGTTGGGGGCTGTCTAGAGGGTTGGGGGCTGTCCAGGGTGTCCATGGAGGTGGGGGGGGGGGGGGTCCAAGGGGGTGGGGGTGTCGAAGGGTGTGGGGGGGCTGTCCAAGGGGGTGGGTGGCTGGGGGGGGGACTGTCCAAGGGGTGGGGGCCTATCTAGAGGGCTTGGGGATATCTATAGGGTTGGGGGGTGTCTGGGAAGGTGTCCAAGGTGGTAGGGGGTGGGGGGTGGTGTCCAAGAGGGGTGGGGGTGCTGTCTAGAGTGGTGGGGGATGTCTAGGGGGTGGTGGGGGGGGGGGGGGCTGTCCAGAGGGGTGGGGGCTGTCCAAGGGGGTGGTGGTGTCCAGGGGGTGTCCAAGGGGGTGGTGTTCAGAGGGTTCGGGGGGCTTTCCAGTGGGTTGGGGGGTGTCCAGGGTGCCCATGGAGGTGGGGGGGTGGGGACAGTTCAGGGGGTGTGTGTGTGTGTGGGGGGGGGGGGGGGGTCCATGGGGGGTGGGGTGTAGAAGGGGGTGGGGGGGGGTGGGGGGGGGGGGGGGTGGGGGGGGGGGCTTTCCTAGAGGGTGGGTGGGTGGGTGGGGGTTTCCAAGGGGGTGAGGGCCTGTGCAGAGGGTTTGGGGGGTTGTACGAGGGGGGGGGGGTGTCCAGAGGGATGGGGGGTGTCCAGGGGGGTGTCCAAGGGTGTAGGGGGTGGGGTGGTGTCCAGGAGGGGTGGGGGTGCAATCTAGAGGGGTGGGGGTGCTGTCCAGAGGGGTGGGGGCTGTCCAAGGGGGTGGTGGTGTCCAGGGGGTGTCCAAGGTGGTGAGGGGTAGTGTTTAGAGGGTTCGGGGGGCCGTCTATGGGGTTGGGGTGTCCATGGAGGTGGGGGTGGAGTCTAGGGGTGTGTGTGGGGGGGGGGGTCCAAGGGGGTGGGGGTTTCTAAGGGGGTGGGGGGATGTCTAAGGGGGTGGAACCTATCTAGAGGGTTTGGAGGTTGTTCTAGGGGGGATGTCCAGAGGGTTGGGTGGTGTCCAGGGGGTTGTCCAAGGGGTTTGGAGGTGGTTGGTGGTGTCCACGAGGGGTGGCGGTGTCCATTAGGGGTGGGGGGGGGGGCTGTCCGAGGGTGTGGTGGTGTCCAGGGGGTGTCCAAGGGGGTGGGTGTGGTGTCTAGGGGGTGGGGGTGTACAAGGGGGTGGTGGTGTCCACGGGGTGTCCAAGGGGGTGGGGGATAAGTGTCAGTAGGGATTGATTACTACATCATGGTTTTTGATATTATGACATGATGATTGTATTGTTTCATGGATATTAGTGTTGTAATATTATTCTATTTGGTTATATATATTTTGACCAGTCATTGACTATGAGAAAATTATGGGTTATGGGGGAGACCATGTTGTGGTTTTCAAATATGCGTAGTTAACATGACCCCACTATGCCGTGATGATTGGCTTTACATTGTGATTTTCTCCATCTGAGTTTTTATTTTAAATTTGATTTGATTCTCAGGTTTACTCCATTTTCTCCAATTTTTTATCAACCATTGGAGGCCCTAGGGTTTTCTTTGATTCAATGGAATTTAAAACTATTATATCTAACTATATTTTCTTTCTAAAATCATATTCAAGCATATTTTTTTAAATATGCATAGATTTGTTTTATATTTCCAAATTGTTTTACATTCAAATTATGATTTTTTTCATATAAACATATATTTGTCTTATCTTAAAAAGATGTATAATTTTGATATTTGTTATAGGTAATAATGAGTCAAAATTGGATTATGGAACATCGAATGAGCAATGAATATGAGGAAGGTGTTGTTGCCTTTTGGGAATTTTCTAAACAAAGTGTTCCAAGTAGTTACATTTTTTTCTGTCCATTGCCTGAAATGTTTGAATATGAAGAAGTTGAAAAGTAGAGAGATAAAATATCATCTGATTTGTCATGGTTTTAATCTAAGTTACAGACCTTTGTATTTGGCATGGTGAAGCTGGGGCGGAATGTCACTGTTGATGATTATTCGCAAGATGGAAAGTCCGATAGAATTGAAGAAATGATTCGCGATATTACAGCTGAACAAATTGAGATAGAACTGACAGTTGCAAGTCTATATGGTGATGCTGAAAAAACATTATATCCTAGTTTTATAGATTTTACGGTTTTTTGGCGGTGTTAATTATTGATTAACCTAAAGGTGAAACATGGATGGAGTGACAAAATATTTACAGAGCTGCTACAATTGATGAAAAACATTCTTCCAAAAGATAACAATCTTCCGGATTCACATTATAAGGCCAAGAAAATATTATGCCCGATGGGATTGGGATACACGAAATACATGCCTGTCCGAATGACTGTATTATATATAGGAAGGAATAAGAATTTCTATCAGAGTGTCCTAATTGTGGGACATCAATGGTATAAGGTGATAGAAAAATCACAGGCTGATGTAGAGATTACAAAGATCCCTTCAAAGGTATTTTGGTATCTTGCTATAATTCATCATTTCAAACATTTATTTCCTAATTCGCATGATGCAAAAAGGTTAAGATGGCATGCTGATGAGCGATTATGTGATGAAAAAATACGTCATCTAGCTGATTTTCCACAATAGAAGAAAATTGATGAGCAGTATTCTACATTTGGAAATGAAATTAGAAATCTCATACTAGGGTTGTGCACAGATGGAATGAATCCATAACGAACCCTCAATAGCACACATAGTTCATGGCCTGTTTTATTGGTAATTTACAACCTCTCTCTTGAAGTTTGTATGAAGCGCAAATATGTCATGTTGAGTATAATGATCTCTGGTTTGAAGCAACCCGACAATGATATTGATGTTTACTTGTCACCATTGATTGATGATCTGAAACTTTTATGGGATGATGGTATTAGGGTGTATGATTCTTATAAAATGGAATATTTTCAACTGCATGAAGTTCTTTTGTTCACTATAAATGACATCCCATCATATGGAAATTTGTCTGGATACAGTGATAAAGGGCATAAAGCATGTCCAATTTACAAACAACAGATGTCATATTGTCAATTGCATCATGGGAGGAAAACAGTGTACATGGGTCATCAAAAGTTGTTGCCTATGGATCACCCTTATAGAAGACTAAAAAAGGCGTTCAATGGCTCACAAGAATTTTATATTTCTCTAAAACCTTTATCCTATGATCTGTATTTTGAGAGGGTGAAAAACCTCGATGTGACATTGGGAAATACACAAAAATCTAGTAATGATAGACATATTTGGAAGAAAAGGTCAATAGTTTTTGAGCTACCATATAGGAGATATCTTAAAGTTAAACATAATATTGATTTCATTCATGTGGAGAAGAATATCTGTGATTGTTTGATTAGAACATTGTTAGATATTAAAGGAAAGGAAAAAAGTTGGGTTAAATGCAAGATTAGACTTACTATCAATGGGAATACGTTTGGAGTTAGCTCCCACTCTTAAAGGAAGACGAACATTTCTTCCCCCATCTAGTCATACATTATTGAAGAGGGAGAAAATTAGCTTCTCTCAGGGTCTTCATGGTATCAATGTGCCTCAAGGTTATTCTTAAAATGTAAAAAAAAATGTCTCATTGAAGGACTTGAATTTGATAGGCATGAAATCACATGATTTTCACATCATGATGGAACAAATTATACCAGTTGCATTGCGTGGAATATTTCCCATCTGTGTTAGAAAGACTATAATGATGTTGTGTTATTTTTTCAATTCAATTTTTAATAAGGCGATTGATGTGAATTCTTTGAACATTTTGGAAAAGGATGCAATTTTTGTACTTTGTCAATTGTAAATGTATTTTACTCCAATTTTTTTTTATATAATGGTCAATTTAATGATTCATCTGGTTCGAGAAATAATGATTTTTGGACCTATATATCTTCGTTGGATGTATCCTTTTGAAAGGTATATGAAAATATTAAAGGGTTATGTTAAGAATCCATATTGACCTGAAGCCTCCATTATTGAGAAGTATATTTCTGAGGAGGTTTTAGAGTTCTGTACGAGCTACTTGGCTACGGCGCATCACATAGGTTTTCCTCCATCTCGCCATGAACGAGTTAATAATGGGGGAAAGAGGATTCGTGCCTTGAAAGTCAAATCATTGTCAGCTGAACAGATGAAGAAGTTGGAATCATACATCTTGAATAACATATCTGATTCTCAACCATATATCTCATTGGTTATTAATGAGTTGAAACAATGTCATCCAAAGAATAAAGAAATGTGGATTTTGAATGAGCATTACAATTTTTTTGTCAAGTTTTAAAAAGACCTTTATTGGTAGATCAGATGTATCAGAGACATTAAAATGGATAGTGGGTGGTCCATGTTTAAATGTGATAACATGGTCCTGTTATGACATTAATGGCTATACATTTCATACGAATGCTCAGGACAACAGAACTGCAGTTCAGAATAGTGGTGTATTGGTGTTTGCAGAAGCAATTCATTTTTTGAGTGCTAAGGAAAAAAACCCAATTTCTGCATCAAGTTCATATTATAGAGTGATTGAAGAGATATGGAAGGTTGATTACTTTAAAATTAATGTTCATGTTTTAACTGTAAATGGTTTATTGATAACAATAGTGTCATACATGATGAATTTTGAATGACAGTTGTTAATCTGAAAAGATTGGAAGACATAACTGATTCTTTTATAATGGAAAAACATGCAAAACAAATTTTTTATGTAGTAGATCAATCAGATATGCATTGGGCTGTTGTTTTACAATGGAAAAAATAATACGTTGGTGAGGATGAACTTGATGAAGATACTGATTTATGCGAGATCCCTAATTCTATGGAAAGATTAATAGAACATAATGATGAGTATGTTAAAGACATGGTTTGTGCCATAACGAACGATCGCGATGAAGGAATTTTGGAAAATAGTCCATTTGTACATTCTTAAAATTACAGGTAACATTTGTTTATTTCTTGTTTACATTTATTTTTTTCATAAAATGTTAGATATTATAAGTTTTTTATTTATTAAAACGTTTATTAAAACAAAATAAGTATAAGTATTTGTTTTTTTAAGTTTGTTTAGTTTACTTTATCATGTTTACCATTACATGAATTATATATCTATTATTTTTGTTTAGTGACAATTACTTTACCATGTTTACTAGGTTTACTAGGTTTACCATGTTTACCATCTTGACCATCTTGACCATCATTAACATTTTTTAACATGCTTACCATATCAACAATTTTTACTATTACATAACTTAGTACAATTTTCTATTTTCTTATTACATTAGTATTAAAATATTTGAATTTTTATATTGGTTAACTAATGTTTGTTTTTATTATTTGAAGGATAATGACAGATCATTCAGTTGATCAACCAAATGATTCTGGAGATGACCATATGGGTCATAACTCTGGGGAAGAACATTCACATGCTCCTCTTGATGTTCCCCAATCTTCCTCATGAGATCCTATTACGACAAAGAGTTCAAGAGTTGGTAAATGTGTGTGCACACGTTTACCCAAATTATCACTTTTGCGTACGCAGAATCAGAGGATAGTCGTTGAGTTTGATGATGATGATATTCATAGAGGTCCAAATGCAAATGATTTAAAGAGTTTTGTATCAACTCAGGCTAAGAGAAAAGTAAGCATTATGTATGATGAATAGAGAAGTGTGGATAAAGTGATAATCTCTCAGTTGTGGGAGACGGTTTTGGTAAGATCTTTTTCTATTGTTTGACTATTCTTTAAATGTTTCAAGTATATATAATATGTTTAACCTCTTCTTTATCAGATGACATTTGATATTCCTGAAACTGGAGGAGTCAAGAAGAAATTGTTATCGATGGCTGCCAGGAGATGGAGGGATTTCTAATAATCTCTCTCATCTGATTTCATTTTCGGTCATAGGAGTCATGACAATTCATGTCGTATATATCCATTTATAGATGAAGACACATGGTGACAGTTTGTTGAAGGTAGAAGAAAAGAGTCATTTTTGGTAAGGGAAATGTAAAATTTTATAAGATTTCTTATATAAATGATCTTATTAATGTTTTATTAGTGATTTATTATTCTTAATTTACAACAAACAAGGAAATATCATCCGGAGATCCAATCTAAAAATGTATACCCTCATTTTTTATCTCGGGGGGGGGGGGGTATGCATTTTTGGAAGAACAAATGATGGAAGAATAATTTCAAAAACTAAGAGCTGAGTCTTCAAGCTTTGGATAGGTGTCCCCTCCATCCCCTCCATCTAGACATGAAAAATGGAAGATAGCTTGGATGGGAAAAAAGGGAAATATCTTTCGGAAGAATCGAGAATCGTAGCTGAGTGTATTGTAAGATATCTATTTTATTTATTTAAGTTAACTATTTTCAAAAATAATTTCAATCATTATAGAAATGTTAAATTAATTAATATAGGACTCTCTTGAGGAGAAGAGCTCATAGGGGGCATTTACAGCTATTGGTAGGAAAGATATTTTATCTGTAGCATTGGGAAAGCATGGACATCCTGGTCGTGTAAGAGGATATCCGGCAGGTGTATTGTTAAGAAAAGTATTGCCACGTTCTTCAAATTCTAACATTGAGGGTGTTTATAATAAAAATAGAATCCTTGGAGGCTGAAGTTCATAATATTAATGCGACGATGCAATAAAATATTAGAGCATTGGTACAGTCAATGTTTGCAGACATGCAAAGAAAATTTCACACTGTAGCTCCCACTCCTCCACCTTCCCCTGTATACCCTATTATTTATCCTCCACCTCCGCCAGTAGCTCCCACTCCCCCACCTCAGCCTGCGGGCCCCATTTTTTATTCTACTCCTCCGCCAGAGCTTCCTACTTATTGCGAGTTGTATGTTGATGATCCTCAACATCATATAGTTTCCTATGGGTTGGTATATTGTATAGAAGATATAGTTCATCATCAACAATTGGAGGTATAGAATCAGAGGGTCACTGTACAGGATATTATAGATATATCTGATCAAGTACCATTACCTACAGATGAGGTGACGATAGTTGGAAATTGTATCGGCCATTTTTTAATTTGTCCATCCAGACTTCTTTGACTACTTACCATAGAGGTATGAATTTTATATATTTTTTTTATTAAAGTTGTTTTATCATTTGAAAACTAATATATTTTTCTATTTACTTTTATAGGAATACTTCAACGGTAAAGAAGTACTGTGTAGACAATAACAAAGACAAATTTCTATGACATCAGTTACAGATTCTAGTAGTCTTGACAGATTTTCCAGATATTCAAATTTGTTGGTGGGTCATTATGAGTTTCTAATGGAAGATCATGTTTGTGGACGTGCAATAACTATGGGGATTATGAAAACTTATATCATGGAGCTTGTTACAGGAGATAAGTTGGGCATCAACATGGTGAATTTTTTTCCATGTAAGTCTTAACACCTTTTCCCAACGTTATATTTATTAAAAATGTATACTTATGCCTATTTTGTATTAGGTATCTTTATAACATTTGTGAGAGGAATGAGCTGACAGATGTATATGGATTCATGGACCTGCAATTGATTTCCCCTGAATCATGTGCATTGGATGAGGAACAAAGAATGCTTTATATTGCTGAAAGACTTGAGCAGAATATAGTCACACAATGTTGGATGATGACTTTTTGTGAGAGGTATGAAACACATCTCTCTCAAAGATTTCATTATATTTTAACAAAAAAAACCACTAACCTTAAATTTTCTTTTATTAGTGATCATTGAATGTTAGGGGTTTTTTCCCAAGGGAGAAAACACATTATTGAATATGTTCTGTCCATGATGATGTGTGGGAAAGTTTTAAGAATATATTGGAAAATAATGTTTCAATTTCTCAATATTTTTATATATTATAATGAATTTTAAATTTACCCCATTTGTATTACTTTCTAATAGTGCATGGGTTCACTTTCGAAAAAACACAAAGAAAAGGAGTGCAAAGATAAAATATGTAAATGCAAAGGTAAATATCCATTTATAATTTTTACTTTTTGATTTATTACATAAAAATAATATATTGAATTGACACTCATTAAAACAAAATTGTAATTAACAACATGCCATCATCGAATGTAGATATTATATTTTAAGATTTATGTATGAAATAATAACAACTGGGGCAATTGTGAACTTTGACCTGGTAAGATTTCCTTTTAAACATTGCTATAATATTTCAATTTGATTTCTTCATTATACACATTAACTAATATCCTTTTCATTTGTAGCTATTTGATGACCCTCAACCCTATATTGCTCAAGACATAAAACACTTACAAGTGGAGTGGTCAAATTATTTTATAGGTTTGATTGAATTTTAGTTGTTTGTAGTGTAAAATGTAATTTTGAATATTGTCATTGTAATTGTGAATTTGGTAGTCATTTAGGGTGGATTTTTTTTGAAGTTTACAGTGTATGTTTTGAATGTTATATATGTGAATTTTTAATTTTTCTCTACTTCTTATTTTGGTCTACTTATGATGGTTTTTCTGGTATGGATTCTGGTCTGCGGGGGAGGGGTTACAAGGGTGTGGGGTTGGGGTGTTCAGTGGGGTGTGGGGTGTCCAGGGGTGTGGGAGGGCTGTCTGACGAGGTGGGGGGGGGGGGGGGGGGTCCTGGGTGTCCATGAGAGTGGGTGGGGGGGGGGGGGGGGGCAGTCCATGGGGGTGAGAGCATTTCCAGGAGTGTGGAAGGGTTTTCCAGTGGAGTGGGGGGCTGTCCAGGGGGTGTCCAGGGGTGTGGGGGTGTCTTGTGGGGTGAGGGGGGGGGGGGGAGGGGGGGTCCATGGTGTGTCCATGGGGCTGGGGGGGGAGTCCAGGGGGTGGGAGAGGAGGTGCCGCCATCCCTAGGGGGGTTGAACGTCACTCGAAGGTATTCATCACTCCCACATGGGAAACAATTTTGAGGGATAAAGCTTCACATGTGGGAGTGATTAGTACCTTCCAGCAGCGTGCCCCCCGAGGGGGTGTCTAAGAGGGTGCCCAGGAGGGTCAGGGGTGTCCATTGGGTGTCCAGGAGGGTGGGGGCAGTCCAGGGGTGTGTGTGTGGGGGGGGGGTTGTCCAGGGGTGCGGTGGGCTGTCCAGGGGGTGGTGGGGATGTTCGGGGGTGTGGGGGGCTGTCTAGGGGGTTGGGGGGAAATCAAGTGGTGTGGGGGGGGGGTGGTATATATGAGGGTGTGGGGGTTGTACCAGGGTGTTTGGGGCTATCCAGGGGGTTGGGGGGGGGGGCAGTCCAGGGTTGTGGTGGGGGCTGTCCAGTTGGGTGAGGGGGGCTGTTCAGGGGGTGGTGGGGGGCTGTCCAGTGGGGTAAGTTTTAAATGTTATCAATGTAAATGCTTAATTTTTCTTTTGTTCTTGTTTTGGTCTTTTTCTATTTTTGTGGTACGAATTCTTTATTTGGTTTCTAGTTGTTTCTGGGGAGAGTAGAGGACTGCATTCCATTTAAAAAAAAATTGGTCTTCCACATCGGTTATTTTATTACCGACGTGATAAAGGAATGGGGAAGGGTTTATCATGTCGATTATTTGAATAACTGATGTGACAAACACCTGTGGAATGGTTTATCACGCCGGTTATTAAATAAATGACGTGATAAAGGCCTAAGAAATGGTTTATCACGCCGATTAATATATAACCGATGTGATAAACACCACCACACTGGTTTATCACGTCGGTTAATTAATAACCAACGTGATAAACCCTCCCCCTAGTTTTTTCTTGTCGGTTAATTAATAACCGACGTGATAAACACCGCTATCTTATGTTTTTTATGTCATTTTTTAAATAACAAACTTAAAAAAAAAATTATAAATTTGTTCGTATTAACATCGGCAAAAAACCGGCATAGAAAAGGAAAAATAACCGACGTAAAAAATGTTTTCTGAACTAGTGATTAAATAAAAACAGTTTTCATTTGAGAAATTTTAAAAAATCAACACTTTTAAATAAGATACCAAATATAATTAATTTTTCATCCAAACATACCATATTCCAATGGTAATCATAAATCAACCAATGAGCAGAAGCAATAGGGAATAACCCCTAAGAACTATCTCGTTGTGGGTCCCAGGTACCTCATATATCGATGAAAGTAACCATCACAATATTTGTTCTCGTACACCAGAGCCACTAGTACGAATAATACCCATAACCTAGTGTCCCCCATCATCATCATCATTATAGTTTAGTTAGTTTTTTAATCATCAAACTTGCTATGTGAAACTGTGGCCAAACCCCAGAGGATCACTAGCATACTTCTACATGTCCACCCACCTAGATACCTGGGTTTCCTTCTTGTGCTCAAACAAGTTCAAAAAGCCATGAAATATAATTTTCACATGAAAATACTACTTCCACATCACACATTAACCAAACATGTGACTTGTATATCACACAAGTCACATAATCCATTTTCATTCAAATTCACAATGAAACCATACTCACCCCAAAATAGCCCAAAACACGTTAACATATCTTTCTCACTTTAGTAAATCCTTTAAATTTTTTTATAAAACATTTCAAATATGATGTACATCACATAACATCCATTACACACATTCCACAAAATACCCTTTTTAAATTTAAATTATTTTTGTCATCATAATCACACAAAACAGCCCACAAACATGTTTCGCAGCCACATCACTATTTAATAAATCACCTCGACAAATTGCAAAACATTATAAAAACGTTTGACATCACAACTGACCACTTTATCATTACAAAACTCATTTTATGAACATACACCCACCAAAACAGTACATAAACATCATTTCCGTAGTTTGTGTAACTCATTAAACCATTTAGATTTTTTTTATAGAACACTTTAAAGAAGCATGACAATGTTTTGCACCCAAAACCCACTCAAAACCCCTCTTTTAAAACCAACAGAACACCAACACCCTACAATATCATAATTGGAAGCCCAAACAACATTTAATAAACAACTTTTATTTTTAATAAAATAAACCCAAATATTACCACAAGGGTTACCCATGGAAAACACTGAATTTGAAACAATAATGAAACTATAAAATTAATCGCTTAACAAACTCAATAAAAAATGGTTTTCGCATAATTCACAGCATATGAGGAACATTCAAAATAATTAAATCAAGCATGTAAACTCATAAAAACATTATTAAACATGGAATCACTGACCTAAAGTGTCTAAACCCTCAAATCTTGGTGTGAAACATCAACAACACCACCGCCACACCTCAAAGAAGTGAAAATCAACCTAAAACCTCAAGATTACAGAAAAAAGACACAAGGTTAGACCCTAGGTATGAAACCTAGAATCTAGAAACTTTAGTACTCATGAAAGGGTGAAATAAATCCTAAGTAAAGGGATGAAAACAAGGATAGAGTTACTTAATTTCATGGTTTTGATGTTTCCAACATCAAATCTCCCTTCATAATTGAGTTCCATGGGAAGGATAGAGAGCTAGGAGGTGGTCCGTGAAGGTAGGGCACGAAATGGGGAAGAATGGGGTAGATTTGTTTTTTTTTTCTAGAAGGAAAAAATGGGAATTACAAAATACTTTTAATGACCTGGACACCCTTGCACGGTTTTCCTGCACGGTTTAGTAAACCATGTGGCCTAACTGTGCGACCTGTTCTGAACAGCCAATACCATGCCATTCTCCTCCAATTTCAGGGGTGTACAATGTGGAAACCAAGGGGGAAAGGTAAGAAAAGGATAAAGGAGAAAAATTTCCAAAATAAACTATTCATTTTACCCAGAAACTCATCCAACTCGTGGGTACAAACCACCTCAACAACTTACCCCACAAGTGGTTCCTCTGGGAGAGTCAATAATCTAACTCCAAAACACCACAACCTCACACCATATCTTTGACAAAAGAGGAGGCCAGTTACCATCCCAGACCCCAAAGACTAAGGTCGTAGAGTAAGAACACAGGAGACATAAAAATTTCAAACCCAGAACACCTGTAAACAAATAGAAAGCTAAGAACCAAAAGAGGGTTTAAATCAAAGCATAGAATAGAAAATATGGGTGTGACATGACATTTTGAGTGCATGATAAGTAGAATCTAACACATTATTTATGTTAGATTTTATAGTCCATATCTTAAAAAAATGGTGTCATTATCATTTTGGTGCGATGTTAACAGTTTTCAAAGATCATAATTGATTTAAACCAATATTCTCACATATTTATTTGAATACAAGACAATTAAGATGGATTGAATACCATCATTTTTTTCATCTTGATATGGTTTATAAAATGGTTAAATGAAAATCACTGGTTGATGCATTGAGTAGGAATTGATAAAGTCAGTTCACTAAAGATCCCTTGAATTAGTGGAAGCTACTTATGGTCATATATGAAATGTATCTATATTGTGTTGTGGAAGGTGATATTGAGATTTTATTTCATTTATATCTTATTCTTGATTTGAATGAGTTGGTTAATGATTTTTTGACACCTAATATGGAATCTATAACCATGATTTCAAAATGCAATAGTGGGAAGACCATTTAGGGAGGAAAGATATTTGGGATATCTGTGTTTCAATTTAGAGATTGGATTATGATTCTTATGACTTGTCATGAACTGAAATTTTATATATACCACCACACCAGATAGGTTGTTCATCCTATAACTTAGAATATTTATAAGCTGTTGAAAGAATAGTTTTGTTGATTGGTATAAAAAGGAGGCTAGAAGAGTATGTATTGAGACACCTCACGTTTTAGTTTGTAACGTCCCGACCCCAGGTGCCACTCAACGGGTTCCCCGAACCTGATTGGTCACATGAACTCAATCGCATTTCCCCATACGCCAAAGGCTACCGACTAATAGTGAGGTCCCACGTCTGATAGTAGGGAAACTATGCCCTCATTTGTCAAAGTTTAGCACAGCGGAATACTAAATAAAGCATACAACAACAGCGAAAGCAATAAACCATACACATTTAAAATAAACAACTGCAGTAAAAGATAACAAATAGTTATATAGATAATGATGCAACATGTCTCATGTTTTAATAAAACATCTAGAACATGTTACATAGCAGTATAATAAGATACAATAGAAGTGCAGGTACAATAGAACAAAACAAAACAGCCGGTAGCATCGCGAGCCTAAGATCGGTCCCACACTCCCCTACTCCTCTTCTACTATCATGTACCTATATAGGGACCCTTTCCCCTGTCGAAACCTATAGAAATATAATCTATTTGGGCCGAAGACATAACCCAAATAGGGTGTGAGAAATAAATCTCAGTAGGAACCCACCAAAGGCTTGTGCCCAACTGTGTGAAAATATACAACAACAGTGTGTAGTAATAAAATGCAATAAACTAAGAAGTACTCAAAAGTAACTAACTTTACCGATTATATTTCCATTTTTATTATTCATTTAACCTTTCAACTTAATAACATTTCATGCTCATCAGAACCATGCCCCCAGGCTAACATAATATAACCACGCCCTCAGGACAATATAGTAACCACACCCTCAGGCATATAAAGTAATCATTCCCCCGGGCTATAAAATATCTATGCCCTCAGGCTATAAAATAACTATGCCCTTAGGTTATAAAGTAACCACTCACTGAGGCTATAAAGTAACCACACCCTCAGGCTATAAAGTAACCACACCCTCAGGATAAAAAGTAACCACGCCTTCATGCTATAATGTAACCACACCCTCATGCTATAAAGTAACCAGGACCTTAGGCTATAAAGTAACTGGGTCATGCCCAACATTTAAACATGCAATTATTTACAATTACTCTCAAGGAAAAAGTAATGCATAATGTAAACATGGCCTACCCTAGGGTATCCTGGCCAAACGTCTAAATAGAGGAACACGCCCTAGGGGAGGCCCTGGATCCAAGAAGCGATCCCAAACAACAATTTATTATCACATTTAATTACCTTTAAAGTTCTATGTATTTAAAATTGCCATAGCCTCAGCCACACGATACCCCAACATGGGTTCGTAGCACAACGGTACACAAAAATGCACAACAGTTGAAATTTAAACACCAAGCCACCTACCTTAAATGATCCTGAACGATATACCTAAACGTCTCTTCCAGAAATGCCCATAGATGACATAGATATGGGGTAGAAGAAAACTCGTTCAAACATAAATAACATTCCCTCAGGAAAGAATTTGTTTGAATGGATTAAGTAGATGGAGAGGCTTACCCGTATAGTTCCAACAAGATCGACAGAGGCAGAAACAGATTCCCGACGTGCGATCTGGAGAACCTCAAAGTTTCGACCCTCTGTAATTAGTGCCTAGTTCACAATAGAATGTACAGTAGGAAACCTGAAAATATTAACCAGTGCTCGGAGGTCATAATGAAGACCATCCTCCAAGCATCTAGACCTCAACGTCTCATCGCCCACCAGAATGGGTGCAAAACGCTGATGCCCGGTGAAATGACCAGAATAATCCATCACCGACATAGTGCCCTGCTGCAGATTCATGAACTATAGAGCTATATCTTCCCTTAGTGTCTCTGAGAAGAAGTCATAGAAATCTATCTGAAAATATTCCCACGCCATGTCTCTGTGTTTCCCTGTCTGAGTGGTAACATCCCACCACCCCTTGGCGGAATCATGCATCATATAAGTTGGGAGTTTGACCCTCCGCCCTAGAGGCGTCTCTAGATGTTCGAAAATAGCCTGCATAAACTCCAGCCAAGACTCTGCAGCTTGTGGTCTGTCATCCCCGGAAAACGTAATAGGATATTGCTGCCGGAATATATGAGTCAGATCATCCATAGATTTAGCTACCGGTGGTGCTCCCTGAAAGGTCTGCATGAACCGCATAAAGCCTTCACGGAACTGTGCCTCTGTGCCTGTGTCCGGTATAATAGCTGGTGCTGCATCTGGCTCTGCTGGAGGATCCACTGGTAGCCCCTGGCCCACCATCTCTGGAGTATAATCATTTCCGCTCTCTTGGAGAGCAACGTGTGGTCGTCTCGGTGGCATGACTCTACAAGGTCAAACACATAACTTAGATCAAGATTATCAATGACAGAAAATGAAGGAACCAAAAGTGAAACAGGAGGAAGAAGGCATTCAAGATTTACAAAACAAGACTACATGGAATGTATACTGACTACACGGCGTGTACCGTACTTTTCTTCCCCTTCCCTGGTCCTTCTATATGGCTAAGCCACATGGCTTTGGTTTAACAAGACTACACCGCATGTATATAATCTACACGGCATGTATGGTGAAAATTCCAACTGCCCATGTCATTCGTGACACAGCCGACTACTCGGCTTAAACTACATGGCATGTTACACCCGAACATGGCGTGTACACCACCTTATTTTCGTAGACACACGGTTAGGTCCACATGGTCTGTCACAGGTCAAAACTACACGGTGTGTCCCACGGGTACACGACGTGTACTAGATGAGCTTCGACGACCCATTTTGTTAGTTACATGGTCGGATACACATCTCACACTACACGACGTGTTCCAGATGGACACATAGTGTACATGAATGGATTACCCCGACCCGTGTTGTTAATTACACGACCAGATCCCAGGTCAGACTACACAGCATGTTCTACAATGGACATAGCGTGTATGGATTAAGGTATCCTCCATCCATGTTTTTAGTTACACGGCCAGACTCCGGGTCAACACTACACGGCGTGTACATCCATTACACGACTTGTTTTCCCCAAGAATTTCCTTCCCCGAGTCCCCTCTAACATGGTCCTTAACACGGGAAGCGACTACACGGCGTGTACTCAAAATATTTTTTTTTCATCCTGTATAGAAAAACACACAGTGTGTATCCAAGTAACTCCACGGCTTGTATACTAGGTTTTACTGACATTACGCTGTTGAAACTACTCTGGAACCCAGAAAATTCTAAACACAACACCTAAGTTCCAAATTCCAATTCGTGAGGGCCCGTACTCCCCGCGACTCAAAGTTTGGCATCTTATGTGTGTTATAACAAGATAAACAGTCAATGCTCCACCAAATTCCGGTCAATGAGGGCCCATACTCCCAAAAAACCAAAGTTTGGAATCCATTCTATCAACAGTCTCACCCGAAAATACCCTATCACATAGAAGGTATTTATCACGCAGCTATCACAAGAACATGCTTTTCAAGCACAACAACTATCAAAACAATATGCAATTTCTAATGCACCTACATTGCAGGGAACTTTGCATGGAATGAAATTTTTAGCATGTTCCTAAATGATGCATGAGATAGTATACCCTCATCTCATCAGGTTGCAACTTAATAGAATCCATGGATAAAATATAAACAACACAATCTCAAGTGTGTCACCCAACAGTGAAAATCAAATCAACTGTAAATTTCAAAATCAAAAAAATTGCAATACGAGGTAAATTGGATTTTCTCTGTACACGGGTTAGCTAAACCCAGGAAAAAATTATTACCAAATACCTTGTCCATCCTATCCCTGATTAAGGCTCCAAAAAGTAAGTCAAAGAAAAGAAACACCTCTGATACCTCTTTGTAACGTCCCGAGCCTCGGTGCCACTCAACGGGTGCCCCAAACCCGGTTGGTCACATGACCTCAAGCGCATTTCCCCAAATGCTAGAGGCTGCCGACTAGCAGTGAGGGCCCAAGTATGATAGTGGGGAAACAATGCCCTCATTTTACAAAGTGTAGCGCAACAGAATACTAAATAAAGCATACATCAACAGTGGAAGCAATAAACCATACACATTTAAAATAAACAACTGCAATAAAAGATAACCAACAGTTATATAGATAATGATGAAACATGTCTCATGTTCTAATAAAATAGCCAGAACATGTTACACATCAGTACAATAAGATACAATTGAAGTGAAGGTACAATAAAACAAAACAAAACAGCCGGCAGCATCGCAAGCCTAAACTCGGTCCCATGCTCCCCTACTCCTCTGCAAAAATCATGTACCTGTATAGGGACCCCTGCCCCTGTCGACTCTTGCAGAAACATAATCCATTTAGGCCGAAGAAATGACCCAAACAGGGTGTGATAAATAAATACTCGTAGGCACCCACCAAAGGCCTGTGCCCAACTGTGTGAAAATATGCAATAACAGTGTCCAGTAATAAAATTAAATAAACTAACCAGTACTAAAAAGTAACTAACTTTACTAGTTATATTGACATTTTTATTATTAATTTAACCTTTCAATTTAATAACATTCCATGCTCATTCGAACCATTTTCTCAGGCTAACATAATATAACCACGCCCTCAGGCATATAAAGTAATCACGCCCTTATGCTATACAATATCCACGCCCTCAGGCTATAAAATAACCACGCCCTCAAGCTATAAAGTAACCACGCCCTCAGGCTATAAAGTAACCACTCCCTCAAGCTATAAAGTAACCATGCCCTTAGGCTATAAAGTAACCATGCCCTCAGGATATAATGTAACCACGCCCTCAGTCCATAAATTAACTGGGCCATGACCAATATTTAAACATTCAACTATTTACAATTACTACAAGGAAAAAGTAATGCATAAAGTAAACATGGCATACCCTCAGGTATCCTGGCCAAACGGCTAAACAGAGGAACACACCCCATGGCTGGTCCTGGATCCAAGAAGCGATCCCAAACAACAGTTTATTATCACATTTAATTACCTTTACTGTTATAGGTATTCAAAACAGCCACAACCTCATCCACACGATACCCCAACATGGGTTCGTAGCACAACGGTACACAAAAATGCACAACTGTTGGAATTTAAACACCAAGACACCTACCTTAAACTCCCCTGAACAGTATACGTGAACGTCACTTCCAGAAATGCCCAAAGACGATGTAGATCTGGGGTAGAAGAAACCCCATTTAAATGTAAATTAAATTCCCTCAGGAAAAACTTTGTAAGAACTGACTAAGGAGAAGGAGAGTCTTACCCGTACGGTTCCAACGAGATCTACTGAGGTGGAAACGGATTCCCAGCGTGCGATCTGGAGATCCTCGAAGTTTCAGCCCTCTCTCGCGACTCCTCCTCCAGTTTTAAGCCTTCCCTATGAACTTGGGAGGATATTTCCCATTTTAAGTGAAAAAACAGACTACACATCGTGTACTATTGGGTACACGACATGTAGTTTTCCTTTTTTTTAATCAATATGAGTACACGGTGTGTGAAACCCGAGTACACAGCGTGTACTGCTGCTCAGCTGGCGGCTGCTTCCACCGCCTTAATATTTGCCTGCCAACTGACTACATGGTATATAAATTCCCACTACATGACATGTAGTAAGTTTTTAAATCTTCCATTTCCATCATGGCTACACACCCTGTGTACTTATCCCAAACGGCCAAAGTACACGGCATGTAGTCCCAAAAGTTGGGATTTTCCCCATTTTCCATATTTCTCAAAAACACTTAAATAAAAGAGAAAAGAAGAAACTGATACCTCAAAAATAAGAACCAGGTTCTTACACAGTTTTTCATGGTAGAGTACTATTTTCCAGCTCATAGGTTGTAATTTTTACATATACATATGTAGAAATAAGAGAAAATGTCTATTTATTTTTTCATTGGTCAACTAAGAATAGTTTGGAAACATGATTTGATATGGGTGATTTTAGATCATCTCAAAAATTCAAGTCACTTAATCCCAATTTATGAGTCCAATATAGTACAAGACTTGTAAAAAGTCTACCTTCTGAAAGTATTAAGGTTTTATGGTTTACAAATTTCAATTGTGTCTAAATTAGACCATAGGTTTACATCTTTATTTTGGGTATATATATAGAAAGCCATTTGTATCCAGTTGACCATGGGTATAACTTATTATCCTCAAATGAATGTAAATTTTGAATAAAAAATAAAAATGATGGAATATGTTGTAATATATTGTGTTTTTGTTTTTGTAGTCTTATTGGAAGATCAAATATCATTAGGGATCTTCGAATACAATTAATGTTTTCAAGAATCCATACATAAGGCTCCTTTTTAATATTAGTATGGGTTTCAATGTGATTATCGACATTGTTGGGTGAAAATGGGTGATAATTTATTTATCAAAACTAGCCTTGTGCATGAGAAGATAGAAACGATTCAAATGATCAGGAATATAATTATGATGGCTTCAAGTCATAAAAAACCTTATGTAGATCACTGTCAATTGTGGATATCAATTGATGTGGAGATCTTGTTTTCCTGAGTGTGTTTTTGAGTCTAGGGCATCATCATTTTTGGTAAGAAAGGAAAACTATCTCCTTGGAACATTATCACTTTTAAGATACTATTATGAATTGATAAATTGTCTTATCAATTAGATTTATTAATTTGACTCATCTCATTACAAAATTTATTTCATGTATTGTAATTAATGAAGTGCCACCTTGATCCGGACTAAATTATTTGATGAGACCATGTTGATCTTGATCCATATGCTTGATTGATTCATGGTCCAATACAAATGGTTGATAGGCAATCAATGTTTTTACATGGAAAAAAATCATTTTGGTACGAGAATTACGGAATCACAGTCTTCTTTAAGAACAGACATAGATCATGAGGAATAAATGTCAGATAAATGCACTAAACTTTTATAGAGCACTAAAAATATCTAACTTTTCATGGTTGTAATGACTAATGGTGGGGAGAATGTAAAACCCTTGGTTTCAATTACTTTACCCTATAATTATGTATTTTGATATTATTAAATACTTAGTTTGATTTAGAGTGTTTTGGACAAATTTCTTGGTGTGTACTATTTGACAATAGTTATAGGAAACTGTGAACCCTCACTGGGAAACTGTGCTAGGAGGTTTTTGGAGTTTCATTGTAAGAAAATGGTTAGTGCAGGGTTTGGACAAACTATATGGGTGCTGGTTGAAATCGAGAATGTGGAGGTAGAGGGAAAACATAGTTCATACATGATTTGTAAAATCATGCAATCCAACCATGTAAGGGGATATTTTGGTGATAATATCGTTTAAAAATTTTCCAAATCATGTACCACAACCATGTGGCTCCCTGGGTGAGGTCTAATTGTATGTGAATGGTTGAAATAGGGTTCTTCCATGGATTGTTAAACTGTGTGGCCTAACCATGTGATGCGAATTTATTACTCTAAAAATTAAAGGTTAACTTATGTTTCTTCCATGAAACTCTATATTTTACCATACATCCCTTATTGCATGAATTCCTCTCCTTTCTTAAGAATCTATACTAATTTCTTTTGATCGAAAAGCCAGTTTTGATGAATAAAGGTGTGTTTCATCACTAGAATCATTGTTATGCCTCTGTTTTATCTCATCTTCCTTAGATATCTTCCTATTATCTCACCCAAAATATTATTCCTACTCTATTATGGATAAATGTATGTTCAATTACGTTTTTTATGATATCTTTATTTGATATATTCATGGAAAGCAGTTTTGAACATAGTGCTAGAAGTCTCCTTTTGTAATTCATTATTTTTGTCACTTGTTGAGTGGTTGGTGGATTCTATTCCACTCAAAATATTCTATAACTTGTTGCATTGGTTTTATTAATTTATTTTCATGGATATACAAATTAATTTTTGGATAAACATATGATATTTAATGGGTTTTGGAAAACCCATGTTTCATAATTTTAAATTATGATTTTGGTTTTACACAAGAAATATTGTCAATGAAATGTTTTAAATGGAATAAATGTTTTTTATGGTATGGTTTTATATGTGAACTTGTCATAGATGGTGGTTTCTTTTTAAGTGTAATTAGAATGAAACATGTTCCTGAAGTACCACTGTCAATGTGGGAAATAGTATGGTCATGAAGTACCACTGTTAATGTGGGTCACCAAGGGTTTGATTGATGATAGGATGAATCACCACTAATGGGTATAGGGTGATCCGTGTCATTTATGTCTATGTGTTTTTATATGAAGAAGGTATGTTTATTCTAAGGGGTATGTAATGGTAATAACCATTGACAATTTTTTATAACAAGAACCTTGATTATGGATTTGTATAAAAAAGATAGCATCTTCTCTTATATTTTATATAAAATATTGTAAAATGTTATTTTATTAGTAGAATGGGTTGGGAAATCTCTAGTGGTTTCTTAATTAGTGATATAATCAACCAATTCATGGGAACACTAGTCTGTTTGTATATTTTGTTTGTCAAGACATTGGGAAGAGAAATGTGTTATACTTCACTAACGATGTTTCATGACATCATTGGTGGGGAATGTGGAGTTTGAGATTTTATCCAGTTCATGAGATGATTGATATCATTCTACCTTGGTTTCATGGATTCATGTTTCCTTCAATAATTTGTTAGTTGATTTACATTTTTAAATCTACTACTATGATTTTTTTTCATTTTGAGTTTATTATTTAAAAAATTTCTTATCATGAATCATATAATGCTTTTTTATCTTGTTGTTTTTTATGTTTGGTTATGTTTTTATTTTTAAAGGGGAAAATCATCTCCCAATATTTTTTTGTAAGCCCTTGGTATTTTTTTCTGAACATTACTATCTTAGGTACATCACATAAGGTAAGTGGAACCCACTGACCCACCCAAATAACTTCTTTGGGAGGGGATGTTACCAAAAGATTGTATTTGTTGTTTATCATTTGGATGAAGAGGCTGGCCAATGGTAAACAGTAATTATGAATGAAATAGAGGAAGAGGAAATAGAAACAATATAATATTAGTATTTAAAGAAACTATTCTTAATATAGGAATTTCCTAGAACTCTTCCCAGGATGACGTATTGATAATACTTATAGTTGAAAGAATAGGAGGATATTTCATTTGTAACTTATTAAGAAAATTTTGAGGGATTTAATGAATATATACATTAATTTGGTGGTATTTAAATTATGAGTCAAACCATTCTTTAGAAATTACCCTTAATTATGCTAAATTTTTATTCATGTATTGGATTAGAAAATTTCAAATGTCTATAATCCTATTTTCCTTAAATTTTCTCATTGATAAATGTTTAGATACTCTATTATATTTCCTCATAGATAAGTTAATTGGATAATTTACATCATTAAAATCTTTAAAAAGTAATTAATTATTTTTACTGAATCTATATGAAAAAATATCCAAAATATCGATATAAATTATAGAATACTATTCCCATATAAATTCATTATATGAAATTATACACCATTACAATATCTAAAATAAAATAACAAAAAATTTCACGTCATTTTTATAAGCTTAATTACTTATTTAGAAACAAATTATTTTTAAAAAAAATAATAGGGTTTAGAAAAAATATAAGTTCCTAAAATAATATAACACGTTTTACAAATCATTAAAACATTCCTATTTAACCAATTTCAAATCAATTATTAAACAAAATAAATTACCCAGAATGGCTATACACATAAGAAACAAATATAAATATTTCATTATCTTTATAATATCTAATGTTTATTCCCAAAAATATAAAGAAATTAAGTTTCCAATTAGCTATAAATAAATTTAAATTTAATCAACTATGCATCATTAAATACCCTAGGGAGAGACTATATAATTATTTACTATAGTTAATAAATGAATTAAATAATTACATTTATTTCTTAAATTTCGTAGAAATATAATATTTTTTTATAATTTCTTTTAGAAGGTAATTAAATAAATTAAAATAAACTAGTTTTTTTACCTATAAGTGATTTATATCAAATATTATACAATGTGATCTAACATAAGATAGAAATGAAATAAGATTGATCGATTTTGATTAACTATTAGTTAAAGTTATATCAATATATCACGGTAAGTGATGATGAGGTTATGCTCATCAATGATGTAACTACTACCTATAGATAAGCTCATTAGAGTTAAAATTTTATAAAATTTACAATAGTCATAATGGGTTATATTAGATTCAAGAACATCAGCAAAATTTTTAGTTTGGTTGGATTAGTATATTATGGAATCTTCTTCTATTGAAAATGGGTCTTTAAGTGGAAGAATGAAATGGATTGTGTCATGTTTACCTTTTATATAAAAAAAATTATAAAATGTTTTACTAAAAACCCTAGAATTAACTATAACCTATCCATCTATAAATTTTGGATAAATAAATTCATTAGGAATATCCTAACTATTAATTTTTTACTATTATGTGATAAATCAAATTCATTTTAATTTGGCATTAATTTATTGGAATATACCTAGTAATGAATATTAGTGACCAAAATGTGTTTTCACATAAAAAATGTCATAATTAATTAAATATTAAAATTAAAAACTAGTAATATAAATTGGGAATCTTAAAGTTGGGATATTTGATTAGGTAAATCAATAATTTAATTATTTATTTAAAAATAACAAAAAGGATCACTGTATACACAAGTGGATTAGTTGTTGAAAAAATATTTTATAGATTTTACATATTAATTGTAATTTCCTCATTAGAAATGAAATTACTAAAATATATTTATTTTATGATTAGTTATGGAATAACTCCAATATAAAGTACTTATATAATTTCATATACCAATTGTGTTTGTTGTGATTTTATATTAGATGAATTATATTTCTCATGTTATTTCAAGGAACACACAATGGTAAAATAATAAATTGGGTCATGATAGATGAATCCAAAACATGGATTAATATAAATGTTATATTGTAAGAGTGTCCCAAAGATTTAATTCCTAATTTATAATATTCATATTAAGGTATTAAATATATATTGAATTTAAGATTATTCACAAACCTAGGTTTACTATAATTTTCAATAAGGATATAACGATACCAGTTTGAACCCTTTGAAACTAATTATATCTATATAAAGTGAATACACTTTAGGGGAAAAAATATATGTTCATCATGTTTAGGGATAAATGAAATTACCTGTGTTATTTAAGGTTTGAAGAACTGGATAAATTAGGAATTTTTTGAAATTATTATAGAAGAAAATCAAATCAAATGTTATATTTGAAATATGGGATATTTTGAATTTTTAAATATTTTTCTTGTGATATTTTTGTAGTCTTATAATGGGAAAAATTATCCTTGGGTGAGTTTCCATGTTTCATATAATTTAATACCACATAGTGGAGTATATCCAATCCAAACTCTGGTGGGATAAAATAATGATTCTAAGAGGAGAGGGATTCGAAATGTTCCACTTACTAATCCCCCAGGAACATATTCGATCACTTGACGTCTAGTTGAGTCTGGTGATTTTTTTTAAAATATTTATAATACAATATTTTTCATTTTTAAAATTAAAATACAATCAACCCTCACCCCTTCTATTACTTCATGGCCCTGACCCCATCTCCCTCATGTTTTACCCCTCTACCTTAACATTATTTCCCTTCTCAATGAGACAAAAATCATCTAATCATTTATTTTTCTAGTATATTAAGCATTACTAGTACTGATAAGGTAATAACCCATTTTTATATCATCATTTTTCTTCACTCACCTAAATTCAATCACAATCATCATTTAATGAATGTTTTTTAACTCTTCTATTTCAGTAGAAAAATACATAACTGAACTATGATAATTGTAATGTTAATATCTATAAGATAAAAGTAATTGGAGGTTTTATATTTTTAAAAACCTTATGTTTATTTATATATGTTTCGTATGAATAATTCCAGGTTTTTGTTACTAAATATATAATAGGGATAAAAAGGATTTTTAATTATGTGTTACTCTATGTGGATCATCCACATATTTGAATGAGTGATTGAATATTGTTTAGAGATTATAGAACTTTTTATGGACTACATTACTAAGGGGTAAAAAAAATAGTTATATTAAAAAATTCATGTAAGGGATCTTTGAGCATAGAATAAGTTGTATCTAGCTTTTAATGATCCTTGTAAGGTAGCATTAAGGAGTCACAAGTGGTTATGTCCTTTTGTGGTTTTCTTTTGATTTTTTATCTTATGAACCATCCGAATAGAGTATCATGAGTGGCCTATAGACCATAAAACTATTTTAGTTGGTGTTTTAGGTCCATCTAATTGTACTTTGACTACATGTATATTCAATTAATTAAATATTAATAACATAATTATTACATATTGTTCACTTTTCTATCAGACTTTAACATAATAACGTCTTAGAATATCTGTCTCATAGATAAGATCATATATTTTCCCCTCTATTATGAGAATATTTTTGTTCTATGATGATATTACTAAATATAGTTTTATGATTTGATAACTTATTATGATATGACACATATTGTAGACTGTCAGGTGAGAGTAATCATAAGTGGATGTGGCTTCATATCATTATGTTCAAACATAGTGATCTCTAGGATGATTGATTATGAGAACTGACCCACCATTTGTTATTACACATGTTTTAGTGTCATTTAATATTACTATATATGAGCACGTGTAATGTCTCATAGACCTTAAGATAATCAGGGATTAATTTCCTGACTAACACACTTATATTTACAAACCAAACTCATTAAAAAATGTGTTGAAGGGATGTATGGTATATTGGTTCATCATGAATGACATGTTTTTAAAGGATAAATCAAGGAATGATTTATACCTTCCATATATAAGGAATATTATATATCATCCCTATGATTGGAATAGAACCATCACATTTAATTCCGTGGCCACTGGGTTAGGATGAGTTTATCTCAAATAGTCGAAGAAATATGTACTGATTATATAGATTCATGACATACATGTTTCACATGATTATGAGATATTAGGATAGAGGGATTATAATACATAGTGAGCATTCATATTTGTTTGTCAATGTTGTGACATTTGGTTCTTTCCCTTTTCTTCCTTGACCCATTACCTGATAGTATTCTTGTACATTAGGCAGTCTCTCCAAGTTCCAATAAGAAATAATCCTTGAGGGACACATACTAATATTTCCACTTATCATCATTAAATTATATATGAATCTAATTATTATAATAAATATTATTCTCAAGACTAAGGAGTAATTTTATTCATGTTTTATCGATTGAAAAATATTTTTTTATGAATGAAATATTTAATAAATATTTATTTCTGAATTCAATATTTTTTGATGAGTTTGAACTAACCAAGATTTTGTGAGGTGATAAATATTTTTTAACAAGATGATAAAATAATATTTCATATTAAGAATGTTAGCGCACACACTATCAAATAATAATAATAATAATAATAATAATAATAATAACATTATTATTTGGAATGGTGTATAATAAATATTATAATATTAATTAAGGGTTGGTAAGAAAATAAATAATCGTTTTACCTAAAATAAATCTCTATAAATAGATAGTGATTTCTACTATGTAGGGTTAATAATAATTTGAAAATTTAGAATCATTGTGCACAACTAAATCCACTCTCTCTATCTTTCATTCCATATTTCTTTCTATAAAAGATCATAATAATATCTAAAAGAATTAATCAGCATGGAGTGATCTAGATGAACAATGAAAGATAATTTATTCACTACATTAGAACCTATAAATTAATTATAATATATCTCATATCAAAGGAGAAGATGTGGATAATTGCTAGAGGGATTATATACTTGAATCCTTATAGCTCATTTAAGGTAATCTAAAATGGGTTTTGTAAGATCATAAACATCATCAAATAATGTATTTTAAGATGAGGAAATTATTTCTTCCATTATAAAAAAATTAATTACAAAATTAATTTTTAAATATCCCATATAGAAATGAATCTGATTCTTATACTTAAGAAATATATGGATATAGATTATGAAAATATGATAAGGATAATTTTCCTTATAAAAGTGATTTTCCTTATAAAAGCGATTTTACTTCTAAAAGCAATTTTCCTTATAAAATCAATATTCCTTATAAAAGAAATTTTACTTAAAGATAAGGTGTTTGTGATTTTAAAAACAAGAAGGAATGGAAAAGTAATAAGGAAAACCTTATTGACTCAACAATCACCAGCTCTGGGTACGAGATGAGGATGTGCCGAAGATGGCATTCAGATATCGGTATGGAATTTATGAGTTCTTGGTTGTTCAATTAGGCATGAACAATGCCCCATAAGTGTTCATGGGACTCATAAACAAGATCTTTCAGCTATACCTTTATTTCTTTGTGGTAGTCTTCATCGACAACATTATAATATACTCAGCGGTAGAGGAGGAGCATGCCTATCATATGCAGATTGTTCTGGACACACTATGAGAGCACCAACTTTATGGTAAGCTCTCAATGTGCTAGGTCAAGATATGAGAGGTCCACTTTGTAGGACACATAATCTTAGAGGATGGAGTTGTGGTGGATCTAGAAAAGATTGAGGCTTTGATTTCTTTGGAGACAACCACTAGAGTGATAGAGGTGAAAAGTTTTCTGGGTTTGTCCGGTTACTACTAGAGGTTTGTGCCTGACTTTTACACATTTGTGGCGCCCTTATCAGTATTGATGAAGAAGGGGAAACCCTTCATGTGGTTGGAGAGATGCCAGTGGAGTTTCCAAGATGTGAGGTAGAGATAGATGAGTGCCACCATCTTGAGGATACTGGTTGTTTGCATTGGGTATGTCTTCTACTGCGATGCATTAGAGACCAGACTTGGATATGTCCTGATACAGGAGCAGGCAGTGATTGTACATGGTTCTCGACAGCTGAGACAGCAAGATCAGAACTATGCAACCCACTTTTTGGAGTTAGTAGTAATGGTCTTCTCTTTCAATATTCGGCGACATTACGTGATGGGAAAATATTTTACAGTGTACTCTGATCACAAGAGCCTCATGTATATCTACTCTCAGAAGGAACTGAACCTGAGACAGTGGTGTTGGATTGAGTTCCTCCAGGTATATGACTTCGAGATAATATATACTGTTGGGAAGTGGAACATAGTAGAATATTCACTAAGTATGAGATCTGGTATTTAGTTGTTGGGTGAGGCGAAAGAGCAGATGGCCACATTGTGGGTATCCTATATGGATCGAGATGGATTAGCTTATATTCAGTCTCGGACAGTCACTCCACCACTCCTTCCACATGTCTGGGAGGCACATCTTGGGGAAACTGACTACGAGGCTCGATGTACTCAGATATCCAAAGTACATGTACCTGTTGAATTTTCTAAAGGTGGGAAGCACATCATGCTCTTCAGAGGACATACTATGTTACCAGTGGAACTTAGGGAGTATGTGTTGAGAGAGTTCCATATATCCCCTCTAGTAGTACATCTAGAAGTGGAGAAGTTGTACCAGGACCTTCAGAATCAGAACTGGCATTCGGAAATGTAGAAAGTAGTGGCAATGTTTGTCTCACGATGCCTCACTTGTCAGCAAGTGATGGTAGAGAATCAGTTTCTAGTGGGCATAGTTCAGACACTAGAGGTTCCAGAGTGGAAGTTGGATGTAATTTCCATGGACTTCATGATAGGACTTCCATGCATGACCAGGGGTCAGGATTCTATCTAGGTGATGGTTGACCGACTCACCAAGTCGGACCATTTCCTACCTATCAGAGAGCAGGGATCAGTATAGAGTTTTGAACACCTCTACGTGATAGAGAATATACAGATTATTGGAGTTTCATCTACTATTTTCTTTTACCATGATGCATGTTGAACTTCCCGGATATGGAAGGGGTTACATGAAGCCTTTGGGACACAACTTTGGTTGAGCACCTCTTTCCATCCTCAGACGGATGGTTAGACATAGTTGACTATTTAGACCCTATAGGACATGCTGTATGCTTTCATCCTAGATAACGGACACAACTGGGAGGGTCACTTTCCTTTGGTATAGTTTTCATACAAAAAAAGACATCATTCCACTATCGGGATGACACCATTCAAGGCGATGTACGAAAGACCTTTCTAATCACCTCTTTTTTGGAATGACCCAGTGGAGTATACACTCATGGGACTAGAGATGGTATGGGCTACCATAGAGATGGTGTAGATCATACAGGTTTGGATGAAGACTTCATAGAGTATAATGATTTCCTACCCTGACAGGAGACAGAGACCTCTTGAGTTCATGAATGGTAAACATGTCTTTCTACAGGTCTCACCTCAATAAGGTTTGTAGAGATTTGGTTGGGGTGACAAGTTATCTCTGAGATTCATCAGAACCTTTCAGGTCCTTAGTAGAGTTGGAGAGGCTGCTTATATTTTATCTCTTCTACCTCAGTTGCACTGGGTGTACGACGTTTTCCATGTATGTCAGCTGAGAAGATAAGTACGTGATCCTTTGCACATCATTGACTAGGGAGAGCTGAACATCGATGATGGAGAGACGTTTTCAGAGGTTCCAGTGGATATTGACGATCGATAGGATCGGGTCCTTTATGTGTGGTCGATACCTTTGGTGCACGTTCGTTGGTAGCATGAGAACCTTCAAAAGAGAACATGGGAGCTGGAGGCTTGGATTCGTGCTCAGAACTCCCACTTGTTTCCATAGTTTAGGTTATGGATTTCGGGGACACAAATCCCTGAGGTGGGGAGAATTTAAAGACCCAAATTTTTCCATGTAATTTTATATTAATTATATAGAAATATTACGAGTCCGTGAAAAATTAAAGGTGCATGATTCTGGGTCCTGGAGTGCTCGGAATAAATTTCTGAAGAAATATTAAGTACGTCAAGTAAACGTGCGAGCAGATTTTTGTAACATTGGAACTAGTTCTCGTAATTGAAATCTAAGGGAACCGTTGAACTCGCAGCACCGATATTTACTTAATGAGACCTTCAACTCAACCATTGTAGGTCAAGGGTGAAAGTTAGTTTTTGGACTTTTTGTGGGATAAAATAAAATAAACATGCATTATTTTATTTTTGAAATTGGAACCGCTCATTTTGAATCTTGAAGGTGGGGACTACATGAGGGTGGTTGAGAATTTAATTCAATTAAATAAATGCCTGGTTACACAAAATATGTAACCACATCCCTCTTTAGTTAATATGATTCTTTAATTAGGAATCAACTTGTTGTTAAGAGTTATTATTTTATTAACTCTTGGAATTTTCCATTGATGTGCCAACATTAAATCTTAACTTATTAATTTGGTACCAAACCTCTCATGGGAGAATCGTTGGGAAATAATGAGAGATTTTGAGAGTTGGAATGATATTTCTCCAACAAAAGAGATCCTCCAACGAAGAACAACTTACAGAATTGAAGAACGAGGAACTAACCTTAGAGAATCTTTCAGGAGTGATGAACGTAGATGTCAATCTTCAATTACTTATTCTTCTTCCTCATGACACCTCTATCAGAAAATAGAGGTAGTGCTTGTTATTAATGTGACTGATTTTATTTATTGATTCTTCATATTTTGGTTTCACAACGACAACGGCCAAACTAACATGGCCATCGTCCCATGCATATACCTTGCCTATTATCTTTTGATTCTCCGCGCATTCATCGTGCGTTCTTTAACACCAAATATGTAATGACACTGGAAACACAATATTTTGTTGAGAGCGACATATGGATGCGGAGCCCTCAACCCAAGGATTGTGAATATATGATCATTTTATTTTTTGGTCTAAGAATGGAGATGCGGTGACCCGAAGAAGAGGAGGAGGGCGGACATACCGACCGCCCGTATGAAGAAAGGGTGGAACGCATCGATGCCACCAGATGGGAAGGATACTATGACCACTTGGCTGCGGCGGAGGCTGAAGAGTGGCCAACACTGGGTTGGCCGTCGAGGAGTAGAGGAGCGTGACCATGCCGCAGGGAGGAGGACCGGTCGGTCGAGGTGGATCGACGTGAACTGTTTGGGTCCCGTGGTGACTAGGAAACACCAAATAGAGATGTCGTTTGGCCTTCAAAGTAAAAGGGGGCCCCTCCCCTTCGATTGCAGCTCGGGCGGACCATGCTGCCCAATGGGCCGTGCCCAACGAGAGCCTGGCCTGGCCATCCCCTTCACGGGTTGGGCCAGACCATAGCTCAGTGGGCCAGGCCTGCTGAGGCCTAGGTCAGCTAAACCAGACCCAGACTGGGTCAGGGCGACCCGAACCGGGTTGGGTTGGCCTAGGTCAGGTTGGGTTGGGTCAGACCGGACCCGGGTCTATTTAGACCCAGATATGCCTTTTTGGCTATAACTTGAGAACTGAGAGTCTTTTTGAAGAACCATCTGCAGAACCAAAATACATGGATCAAGATAGTCCTTTTGGTATTCTACACTTGAGTTTTTGGATAATGTTGGAGTATGGACGGGCTGGATCGAACCCCGAATCTAACTGGGCCCTCAAATCTTAAAAGATAAAAACTTATAGACTGGGCATCCAATTGACATGTGGTCTATTGTGTTGGGTTCTTTATGATGTGATAGGCCTTTGGGATACATTTTAGTGTGACTTCATGGCTGTTGAGGTACGACCTATATATTGAGGGACTGATTCTACAGAACTCGAGCACACCGGGTGCGAGGAATCCAGTGGATGGAAGTGAGGTGGAGGTTGGAGACAAATCATATGGAGGTTAGATACGTATTAACTATGGGCGGGTCAGATCCTGTGTGGGTCATTGCGGGGGTTAGTACCTATCGATCCTGTGTGGGTCAGTTCCCAACGATCCTCTGTTGGTCAGCGCATACCGATCTTCTGTGGGTCAGATCCTGTGTGGGTCAGTGGTCAGTGATCCTATATGGGTCATCACAAACTGATCCTGTGTGGGATATATCCTGTGTGGGTCAGCAGAGGTTAGTACCTATCAACTCTGGGCGGGTTGGATCCTGTGTGGGTCATTGCGGTTGTTAGTACCTATTGATCCTGTGTGGGTCAGACTTCCTATGGTTAGAAAGAATACCTCTTGAAAGAATAAGATGATCTATCTTCTCGACTAATCACCTGTACTTATATACTTCACTTATACCTGTGTGAGATGAGTCTTATATCTTCATTTTGTACCTGTGTGGTACTGTATCTTTGTGGTGTTACCTGTGTGGTACTTCTACCTTCATGGTGTTACCTTTGTGGTATTATTCCCTCCTATGTGAGATGATTATATCGTGAAAACATAGTTATATGTATGGTAATATACCTAAGTAGGGTTGACTATTGTTTCCATGACTTTTGGTTTATCCTTTGTGGATTTGAGAGACCTTCATGGGACTCGGGGTCCCTACTGAGTATTTCTATACTCACCTTTGCATGGGCTACACCTGCACCTTGTTGTGTCTAGTGCAGACGACATACAACGCTGTCTAAGGATGAGGGTACCTAGATTGGAGACTGCTTTAAGGTGGACCTTAGACATGGCATAATGCAGAGATGACCGTTTGAGAGCTATAACTACCCTTCTGGTAGGATTCATCGCTGGTGTTCACAAGATCTGTTTTCAGTTTTACTTGTACATTCCTTTTTTACTTGAACATTCCAATTGGTCTTGTATTCCGTCCCCTTTACATTCTATATACACCAAATTTACTATATATATTACATTGTGCTTGTATCTTGATGTGTTCTTGGTTTGTGTGAGTTTAATGTTTATAAAGGCAATGCCTTACTATTTTTGGGAATACGCCTTTCGATGCTTCTCACCAGCCCTTGGCCTATGGAATGAGGGCTTGGGGTAGTCACGACATGGACCCTAGTGGACAGGTCATGACAAAAACAATGGTGGGAAATATTATAGCAAAATGGAATTATATAAATCTTCTTGTTGTTTTTTGAGGAAAGACATTACCTGCAAACCATGTTGTTTTACCCTTAGTAGAGTTTGATGTCATTCTAGGTATGGATTATCTTTCTATTTATCATTAAAAGATTTATTTCAGAGATAAAGATGTTTTTTTATAAGATAGAGTTTTCTTTTATAGACAATAATGATCCCATATAATTAATTATATATCAGGAAGCTGATAAATTGTTAAAAAAATTTAAATGAATGTCATCTTGCTCATATTATTGAAAGTAATGGAATTGTTCATATCAATGATGTTTTAATGGAAAATGAGCACTTGGATGTGTTTTTGAATGCATTTCCCAGTGTTATACCTATTTAGGAAGTTGAATTTACCTTTAAATAGTTCTTGATGCTAAGACAATTTCAAAACCCCATTTTCTAATAGCTCAAGTTTAACTTTTTGTATTGAGAAATTAGTTTCACGAGTTTCTTAATAAAGGATTCATTCATCCTAGAACTTCACTTTATTTTTATCTAGTTTTTTTCATTAAAAATAAATATGGATTCATGATACTTTTCATAGATTTTGGAGCTTTGTATAACATTACTTTTAAAAATTAGAATCTTTTTCCTCATATTGACAACTTTTTAAATCACCTATAGGGAGCTCAATATTTTCCAATATTTACTTGAGATCTGGCTACCATCATTTGGAGGGGAAGGGGTATGACATCCCAAAAATACGTACAAGATATGGGAATTATGAGTTTATTTTTAAGCCCATCGGTTTGACAAATTAACCTTATGTATTCATGAATCTTATGAATAGAATATTTTGTGAATATTTGGATATGTTTCATTGTTGTATTTATTGATGATATTTTAGTATTTTTAAAAACATATGAGGATCATGGAAAACATATAAGCATGATATTGAAAACTCTCAAAGAAAATAAATTTTACGGAAAATTTAGAAAATATGATTTTTGGTTGCAACATATTTCTCTTCATGGGCACATTGAAAATAAGGATGGATAAAATTTTATCCTAGAAAAACAAAAGTGGTTGATGAATGGACATGACCTAAAAAAGTTTTAGAGATTTATAGTTATATTGGATTATCAGGTTATTACTGATGGTTTGTTAAAATAAATTTGACAGTTATCTATCCCACTAACTAAGTTAACATGAAAAGGGGTTAAATTTATTTGGAAAAATGAATGTAATGTTTGTTTTTAGGAACTTTGAAAGATATTGGTGAATTATCCAATTTTGGATCTGCCTTCCAGAAATGGTGGGGTTTTTTATCTATAGTGATTCTTTATTGAAAGGAATTTGTTGTGTTATGATGTCGATTGATCAGGTAATTTGTTATGATTCAACACAACTGAAACCAAATTAGATAAATTATACAACAAATTATTGGGAATTATAATTTTTTTTATTTCTTTGGGAATTTTGAGGCATAATTTATATGTATCCAAATGTTAAATATATACTAATCATAACGGTTTAAAGTATATTTTCACTTAGAAGCAGTTAAACATAAGGTGGAGAATATGGATTTAATTGATAAAATATTATTTTTTATGATTAAATACCATTTTGGAAAAGAAATTTTTTTTGAAGATGCCTTGATTTGAAATCATCATGCATAATTAACCATGTTATGTTTGAAACATGTCCCCTTTATTAATTATTTGATGGATTTTGGATTTGATGTTTTTTGGGTAGGAAATTCCTCTATTTTGTTTCAGGTGTTAGTGCAGTCATCTATATTAGACATAATTAAGAAAACACAGAAGGAAGAAAAATTGTTATAGAAAAAGGATGAATTGGTTAAAATAGGTAAGTTTATTGAATTTAACATTGATAAAGACTGTGTATTAAGATTTGGAAAGAGATTATATGTGCCTTTTGATTCAAAGTAGAATAAAGAGTGGTTGTGTGAAGCTCATATTTCTCCATTTTTGGTTCACCCTGGCTTTACAAAGAAGTATAGAGTCCTTCAGAAGTATTTCTAGTGGGATGGAATGAAAATAAATATTTCATATTTTACTGTGAAATGTTTGACTTGTCAATAGGTTAAAGTAGACAAAAAAATACCAAAGGTGATTCATCATCCTTTTCTAGTACTATAGTGGAAATGGGAAATTAGATCCATGGGATTAATGATAAGACTACCAAATAATTCCATAGGTAACAATGCAATTTGGGTTATTGTTGACCAAATAACTAAATATACACATTTTATTCATATTGGTGATACTATGTATTTGGGTTATCTTTCCCGATTATACATCAAATAGATTTTCAGGTTATATTGAGTTAATCTTTCCATTATATTTTACTATGATCCTAGGTTCACGTTTATCTTTTGTAAGGGCCTTAAAAAGTCGTTCGACCTAAAATTAAATTTTAGCACATACTTTAATCATCAATTTGATGGACAGAATGAGTGAACAATTCAAACATTGGAGGATATTATTCGAGCTTGTTCAATGGACTATCATGGATGTTGGGATCAGCATATTTCTTTATTTTAGTTTTCTTATAATAATAATTTTTATTCTCATATACAGATATAATCTTTTGAGGCATTATATTTAAATAGGTGTCAAGTTATAGCTTTTTGGTATGAACTCAAAGAAAGAATATTGATGTGATAAGAATTATCAGAGGATGTGGTTGAGATAGTATAGATAATCTATAAATACATGAGGATAGCTCAGAGTAGGTAGAAAAGTTATGCAGATAAAAGGATGAATGAATTTTGTTTTGTGGTTGTTGATCTTGTTTTTCTTAGAATCTCACCATGTAAATGTTTTATGAATTTTAATAAAAAAGGAAGGCTAAGTCCACAGTTCATTGGACCTTATGAAATACTAGAAAAATTTAGACTAGTTCCCTAATATGTAGCATTGCCTCCGATTTTATCTCGGGTACATAATGTTTTTCATGTGTTCATGTTGAGAAATTATGTGCCAAATCCATCTCATCTTTTGATCCATGAAGTAGTTCATTTTGAAGAGAACCTTTCTTATGATGAAAAAACATTTCAGATTCTTGATTGTAGAGATAAATTATTGAGGATTATGGTAATATTAATGGTTTTGGTTTTGTGGAGAAACCACATGGTTTTAGAAGCAACATGGGAATCTAAAAATACTATGAGGTAATGGTACCCTCACATGTTCAATAAGTAAATAAAAATTATGAGGATTAAATTTCCAAAAAGTGGGGAGAATATAACAATTAAGGCACCTATAAAATAATTTTTTTCATTATGGAATTATGTATTTAAATTCATTATATATTTATAATGAAATAATTGATATTTATAGAAATTATGAAATTTTTACCAAGGGAATAATAACTTGACTTCAGGAATAGTAACACGACTATTAAGAATAGTCATGTTTCCAATTTAATAGTAACCACACCTATGAGTGTATAAATAAAATTTCTATATCTTAAAAGAATAGTCATGATATATTTATATAATGGAGTAAGTAAATAAATGTTTTTGAAATGATAATTAAAGTGTTGGTATTTTTGTAAGTGATCAATATTTAATTTCAATTTTATAATTAATTTAATGATATAAAAAAATTATTTTCATAAACTATATTTATAAATTATTATTTTATTTTCCTGTGGTTATAATATAATTTTATGAGACCTTGATTAATTTTTCAAGGTGTCATAAAATCAGTTATAGTTTTAGAATTATTATTTTCCAAATAAATTATGATTTTAGTTAAAAATTTAATTTCTGATATATAGAAAATTATTTTCAAAAAATTGATTTCTTTTTTGAATCCTACATGTCAAAAAATTATGGGGGTAAATTTTTGGGATTTTTCTGAAATACTTGAATTTTGTTGAATAGTGAAATATGGTAATTTTCAGTATATATACATTATAAGTTAAATACACTATTTCTCACATCATGAATAATGTAAGAACTATAATCTAGGACATACCTTGATTTTTTTTAATATATTCTATGATATATCTCAAACTATTCAGGTTCTTGACCAAAATTAATAAACTAATGAATAAAATAATAAAAAAACTCTCCCTTCCTCCACTATAAATACCACCCGTCACCCCCTCTACTCATAAAAACATAAAGCCTCGTAACATTTTCAAAATCTAGAAAATATCTTACCAAGCCTCTTCCCCATGTCCAATACCTACTGGCCTCTCTAAAAGTCCAAAACTAAGGGCCTTATGGAGGCTCTCAAGGAGGGTAATTCAAGACGTAAAAATACTCTTTCATGTTCTTTTATTTTCTTTTCAGTTATTTTTATTTTATTATACTATATTCGCCCCCCCTTATACAAATGTTATGAAAACTCTATTTTCATATATTTAATTTAATATTATCCTGTTCTGGGAAGAATTAATCATCATACTTCTTCTCCTATTCTTTTTATTCTAAAAATAAAAAACATCATCTGTGTTGTGTCTAATTACTGACATTGTGGATGAGGTGTTTTCAATTTATATTACTGTATTATTATCTGGTCATAAAAACATTTTAATTGGTGAAATAGTTTTTAAAGTGTTTTATATAACCACTTTTATGTTCTGTAATTAACATATATTCAAAATATTGAATTATATAAAGAAACTATTTCGTGGTGACCGAAGAACCGCCAAAATGATCTAAACAAATATCATTAATGTTTTTTCTAATGAATCATATTAATATATGAAAAAATTATATATGGTATAATTCAACGTTTTGGAAACATGTAAATACCATTTCATTTTAATTCTATAGTTTTTCTTCTATTCCACAAGAAAATCCATTATGAACCGACAATGAAAACTAGGAAAAGAACGCACCTGAAAATTTTGAAATAACAAAATATAATTAATAATTGGGTGGAATAATGTTAATAAATTATCATATAAGGTGTTATAAAAATAAATATGTTTTCATAAAATATTAATAATACTCTTTTAACCATTATAGAGTTGGTTTAAGCACATTTTAATTAACAAGAACCTGAGATAAGGGATTTCTTAACCCAATTTCCATTCTTTGGGTTAACAAACTACTTCATTAATTATGTGGTAATAAGATTATTTGTGTAATGAATTTTGTTTATATTATTTTTTATTAAGTTTATTTGCAGTGTATACACATATTTATTTTGTTCTATTAATTTTCATATCAATTATATGATATTTTTAAGGGACTTTTATTTTAAAATCCTATTTTAAACATATATTTTTACCAAATTAAAATGGGATGTTTTATAGAAAGTATACATATTTTATGATTATGTTATGGTTCTTGGTAATTGATTATGATGAATGGTGGGACCTATATCTCCAACCAAGTCATTCGGTGTGTTTAGGTTAGAGGATGGATGTATGGTTACACTAAGTGTAACTGCGATGGTTACACCATAAGATATCCGTGGGGGTAACATTTTAAGGTAGTCATATGGGTTACATATCATAATATTCCCACAAGGGTTACAATATTAAGTAATTAATGCCCCAATATACCTTTATGGTATTATTTATATTCTATGAAAATATCATGTTTTTGTAAATTAACTATATGATACATATTGGTTGAGAAGTATGTCTATGAAAATGATTTCATATATTTATAAGTATTCATGTACTAACAGTTTCTATCCTTCTTTTTATATCCTTTACTAATATTTTTTTGCTCATACCAAGTTTTAAAAAGTTTTTCATTGGTTTAAGGCTGGTTAATTGAAAATTATAATCCAATAAGAATGTTTTAAAGAATTTTCATGAATATATTTCCTGTTTTATTAAAACATTTGTGTTATGAAAAATGGTTATTGTTTTAGTAGTATCCACTTTATATTATTATGGGTTGATATATGTGAATTATGTCATAACATTATGTAAATATGAAAAAATATATATTTTGGAATGAAAATATGTTAATTCTGAAATAATTTACTAGATTATGTAATGTTTAATGTCAGGTTCTTATAATAAAGACTTGAAACTCAGTTCCCAAAATCCTAAGAATTAAGAACTCATGAATTATTAGCCTTTATAATTATAAATCATTGAGTAAATGTATCATTCAAATAATATTGTAAATACTATTGATGAATTAGTGTGATATTTGGTTAACCGTGGGAATATTTTCGTTTAATTTTTCAAAAAAATTGATTCTTTTAACTCACATGTTATTTACTTGAATTCATGGGGATGCAACATTAGTCATATACGGTGTGAAAATCTCTCATAATTAGCTTATTATCCCTCACTAGTTCACACTTTATCTCAACATGACTCATTATCCATGTATGGTCATGATTTAATATCAATGAATTGATCTATACAAGAATTACAAATTTTAATCTCCTTTCTCTAAAAATAAAATATAGAATCCTAATTTTCCACCCAATAAGATCCCAATGAATTCATTAAGTGATAAAGCCTTATGATTTGTGTTAAAATATTATTGTGGAACTTTACATCTGTTGAAAAATAATTTTTATCATCTTTAAAATACTTTAATTCAATGGAATTTCAATTTTCCATGTTTCAACTCAATGTTATTTGTTTATCTTAAATCATTATAAATAAATCAAATCCTTACGATAAATATTTTCAATCAACCAAGTAATTCACCGAGGCATTATATTTAGGGAATTTTCCATTTCCATCATTCTATAGTAGTGTATTATGATAGGATCAAATAATTATAATTTCAAAAGAATTATGTTCTATTTTGGAACTCAAAGCTATAAATTTTAACAACCAATAATTACGATCATTCCTTTTTCATTTTTCCATCCTCATCTCAAATAACTGAAATAATTTGGTTTAATTTTTTATTTCACTCCCCGAAAACTCTATAATTATTATATCTTCAATGGAATTATTATTGAATCAACTTTGAGTGAATTGACTATATAAACAACCCTCATATCAACTGCATGACCAAACTCAGCTGACCCTGGGAACATATAATTCGTGAATCGACCACATGAACAATTTTATATCTCATATTAAAGGATTGACTGTGTGTAATAGTTTTCTCTATTTCTTTTCTATGTTCCCAATACTTACACATCATACATATATGGAACTATTATTTTCAGAAAACTTTTTTGAACTATAAAAATTATTTTAAATACCCAGTAGAAACATCTTTAATCTTGGTTTTCATCAAGTGTATATTCTCTATTATTATAATAGTAGTAACTCCAATACTCAAATATAATTTCCATGAATGAATATTATAGAAACATCAATTAAATTATTTCATTTTAATATAAATATGATAGAATATTTCAATTTCACTACGTTTTTTTAATTTTTATCATAATTATATTTGGGGGGATGGACTGTGGGATGGAATCGAATGATGTAAGCATCATGGATGTCATGAACCAGTGGGTACAAATGATAGTGAATCCTAAACACTAGTGGGGGTGATATTTTTATGGATGAAGATACTAATCACCAGAAAGTAGGATGGAAACACTTTCAACAAACCATTCAACTAATGGGAATAATGTCAACAATGATCAAGGGACGGGGGATGTTGTTGGCTGAGATCAGCTCAATAGAATAGTGAAAATGGAAAATTCATAAAATATGATCTTAATTCGAGGGAAAGAGGAACCCTCTAGTGTATGTGGAGTGACATACAATAGGGAAAGGTATAATAGAGATGATGTGGACATTAACAGTCACTAAAAGGGATGATATGGTGGTCTATGATGATGTGTGGGTGTGGACAAGTGCAGAAGGGCATTTGGGTTAGTCGTTGCTGTATTTTGGGCTAATGAGTTTATGGGGGCCACCAGATTTATAGTAAAATCATATGTGCCTATATTTATATAGTAAATAATAAATGCTTGATGGGTGGGTTATCCTTTGGGGTGCTGTTACATGCCCTAATATCCTATGGGTGTGAGGTGTGTGTATCATTTATTATAATTCTACCCCCAATACATAATATATATAACAGAAAGACTCAAAATCAATTTGGGTTCATCAATATCCACTTCTTATTTATCTTCATCACAAATATAAGATAATGTCATGTTAATATGTTACTCATTTTTATATCTCCCACACTTATTGATGATAACCATAAAGTGTTTCATATGATGGTATAATTTAATTCTTAAAAAATTACTATCAAACAATATACTATAATCGAATTTGAGAATTGATAGGTGTAGAAAACAATAGGGTTTGGTTAATTTAATAAATTTTTCCATAATCAATAGAATATGACACCTCTTATTACATTTTTCAACTTTGTTCCTCAGGGGATGATCAAATATATATAAGATTATCTATTGTTAAAATTATTTTCAAATGTTATTCAATATGAACTTCCCAGAAAAATTCAATACATAGATGAAAATACTTAATGTGAAACTAGAAATATTTTATTTCAAACATCCCTATAAAACATTGGGATTCATTGAATTATTTTTATTAAGACAAATATATTTATCCCTATTAATTTAAAAAATAATTATTTGAGAAAAAAGGATGAAATAATAGTTTTTATAAATTTTTCAATGATTGGTTTTCAAGAAAATTGTTAAAATACATATTTATATAAATAGATTTATTTTGGTATCTTCTTTTGAAACTCCCCATCAAGGTATGCATACAACCTTAAAATCATCAACAAATATCTCATTATGAATTGATTTCTATTATTATAGTTATTGATATAACACCAAGAAAGAAGCATTTATTATTTATTCGTCAGGGAATATTCACATCCTCAAATACTATTTGGGATATCATGTATTTCATTCTTGTAAACATGTGTACTTTCATTGTTGTGCTGACAAGCTTTGAGATGTTATGCACCATCGTCATGGTTTGACTCTTCGGGAATGTTCTTTAGAATACCACATAACTAATAATACAAAGGTTTTCTTATTTAGATATAGAATAATTATTACAACTTACTTTATTTAAACTATTATAATTTTTGAAACCATCATCACCTTCAATTCTGCCCATGGTTAACTCAAAAATACCACCCAAATGATTTAGGGAAAATGGTCGACCTCCTTATTCATCAATGTGAGCAGTTGGATTGAGACAACCATTTTTCCATTTTTAATTTACCTCTATGTTTGACTGTTATCTTCATTATTGAATAATCATTAATCAAAATTTATTTTCCTTTGTCAAACATTGGTTTTTTTCTTCCTATGTGGAATATTTTTCTTAAAATGGGGCATTGAGGTGCATGTAACACTAGATGTGGCTTTCATGTTCTTCATAATTTATTCTTATAAAGAAGTGATTTATGTATAATAAATTTGATTATGTATAGCTTGGTAGTACCTACCAAATAAATATTATGAAAAAATTGGGAAATTATTTATTAAAATACTCTCATGAAATTAAATTTATTATTTAAATAGAATATTCTATTTCTTTTTGGATATTTCATTCTCCTGGAATTTTATTTCCCTTTCACTTCCGAATTCAGTTAACTAGATTGGATAACATTTTAATGTATATTATAATACATTATAATTTATCTATATGGATTTTTTTATGTTCTCTTCACCAGATCTATTCTTTCATTTTTTACTTATACCATTCTTCATTTAGTTCTAGATTATTATTTTTTATCTCTCACATTCATGGATTATTTGAAAATTACTATGATGTGTCCTATTTAAAATATGTAATAGTTTCCATTTTATTGAAACATCCAAATTTTTCTTCTTGGATTGTTTTGAACTTAGTAACTTTTATTTAACATGTTACCTAAGGGTAACTCACCATTTTTCTTCAGAATCTTCTTGGGAAGATTCATTCCAACATCATTCTCATGATTCTTCCCCAATTAAATCTTGCCTTTATTCATCAAATTATCTGGTATCTTCATCCCATTTTATGTTAAATTTATGCATGAATTAATTATACCCACATGATTCTCCACTATTACCACCACATTTATAATACCAAATATATTTACAAACATTTCAAATTTTATTGATATTGAAAATTGTGTCTTCACAGTATATGGATATTGATCTCTTGAAGACATTCTCCCCAGAAAAATATGTATCCTTTGTCCCTAATTAATTGTTGGATAAAAAAAATCCAATTAAAAAAATCAAAATATTTTATATAAAAAATGAAAATCAACAAAACATTGTTTATTTCCATGACTCACATGTGGTCTAGATTTTCTAGAACATATAACTTTCTATTTATTATAATTTTCATCAACGATTTTGACTTATTTTTGGGTATATGTCCTTATAAAATTATTTCTATCCACATTGATTGTAGTTGTGGATTACATATTATCTTTATTTAACCATTTTTGTGCATATTTCGATTTTAAACTCTCATAACACATGCTAATAGATTTAGCACCAAAATAATTTCCAGAAGTCAGTGGAACCATTCCTTTTGTGGATGTTATCGACTAACTAATATATTATCTCAGAATATTTATACCTCAATAAATAGGTATTTTAAAAGAAACCACCTTTTTAGTTTTTGTAGAAGAATCTTTATTTTCAATTTTTTCTAAAACAATCCAAGCATTTATTTTAGATTCATCCATTTAATTGATGGATCCACGCATTTTATATTGAGAATTCTTTTCTCATTCTTGATTAATTTCCATTTTCATTTAAAATATTACACTATCTCTTATAGTTAGTATTCATATACTTCTTCCCTTAATGTATTTAGTAAAGGTATATATTCATCCCTTCCTTGACCTCATGTTGATTATTTATATGATTAATTACATTAAATAGATAAAATGATTTTTTTAATAATTATATTGGTTACATACCTCTCATGAATTTAAGTGAGCCAGTAACTCTAAAAAATGGATCATATTTATTTAATCTCTTCATTCATATTTCTTAAAGATCCTATATATTTAGAGAGGTTTATATTCATCATCACCCTTTGTTCCAAATTATCCTCCAAACATTTTTCTCTTATCTTAATGATGGGTGATCTTCTTCTGTATGTTTTTAATAGATACATAAATAAAATTGAATAATTTAATGGGTTGTTTCTATAGGGTATTCAAAAAATAAGTACATTCATCACCAATGTTTTTATTTCATGATTTAATCGAGATGTGATCTTCCCCTCTTATCATTGATTCATATTCTTCCATGGAATATTTTCATTGATCAGAATTGTTTTAAGGGAAAAATATTCCTTATTCCTATTTACATAAGAGAGATGGATTCTAAACAACAATTTATTTAATATTCATATTGTCAATAGAAATATAAAAATTTATAGTAATTTTAATACCTTCAATTTGTAGACATTCAATATTCTCTTCTTTCTCATATGAGGCCTTTATCAACCTCCTAGCATCCCTTAGCTACCTATTTTTTAGTTCCTTGGTAGACATTAATTCAATGATTAATTTGATAAGTAAATCATAGGATTATTTAAATATTCAATTTATATAAACCATGATAAGAAAGAACATAATTCATTAAAAAACATCAATTTTGAGATCCCAATAGAGGTGTAACTTTCTTTGATACTAAATGTTTTGATCACTTTATGATATTCCCAATACATATGGTTGAATCAATGTAGATTTACTTCTAACCTAAGTTCACTTTTATCCCATAATTACATCTTCAATTATTTATGGATTGGATGTTCCTCTTTTATCTCAACATTATTTGGTATTAAAATACTAAAAATGAAAGGAAAACAATAGAACATCAAGGTTTATTAATGAGGTTCACCACAGTAAGGTTGATTACATCCCCAGTGACACATGGTTATTATCCAATATTGATTAATTCCTTATTATTATCAATGAAAACCCATGAAATGGTATAAAAGTGATACTATTATCCTAAAAATAACCAAAAACAAAGAAAACGAGGCATTTTTTCCCTTCATACATGATAATGGAATTGTAATTCCCTCAAGAAATATTATAAATGTTATCTCTAATATCACTTAGACCGTATGAAGAAATTTCTTTCCCTCACTCATAACATTCATATGATTTCCTCATCATTCATCCAAATTCATAAAACATCGGAATAGGGTATAATTATCAGTAACACATCTTAACTCTTACCTTCATCAAAATTCTATGAGATGTGATGTTTATAGACTGGAAATCTTAAATATTTCACTTTGAATATGATCAGTTGTCAGTTCAACTGGATTTTTTATTCTCTTATTCTTCTACAATTCATAGGAATATCACTAGGAAAAATTCTACTTGTCATTGATACACATGATCTATAACAAGTAATTTTATTACCAATTTTGTTTCACTTTTTCTTCTTCTTTTGATATATTCAATATTTTTTGTTCTCTACCTTTCAATAATCAATATTTTTTATCTATCTTACTCGTATATTGATATATATAATTTATTCTATAGCATCAGGTCTTTCACATATACAAACTTCTACAAATATCATATCTATTACTTATTTTCTTTCCAAAATACTTGGAACTCAATTTCTATAATCCTCTAAATTCTGTAGTCATAAAATATCATCATTTTTTAATGATGTGGCTAAATTCCCATTTTATTATTAAAAAAGGAAACCCATATTACAATTTCATTGTGTAGAGTGAGACCCTTTACATGACTTATAAACCCCATTGTACTTTGTTTACTTTTCTTTTAAATAAGTCAATAAAAATTATTTATGACTATGATCAATTCATATTGAACCTTCAACCTTGAATGTTGTATTATGGGGTTATTACCACTAATTAAAACTCAAACTATATAAAATATAATCTTTATTTATTATGAATCATCAAGTAAAATTTTCATTCAAATCATTATAAAAATCAAGATGGAGACTCAATTAATTTTCTCGGTGGGAGATTTAAATAAATATAGGATTATTTTTTCATTTAAATTCAAAAAAAATAAAAATTTTATTCCACATTACATTTATATGTCGGCCTAGTGAAGTGAAATATATAGTATGTGGTTTGGAGTCACCCGTCATAAAATTATTCTCCCTCATATTTTTCAATCATCATGTCAAGACCACATCCCTCCAAAGATGAGCCTTCTATGATGGAAATGAAGGAAGAGAGATAATGACCCCCGAGTCCTGCCTCCAATAGGCCTCGATGTGGAGACCAACACCATGGGTATTCAATCTCAAAATATCAGGCATTACCATTTTAATAATAACCAATATAGAGAGATATTATGTATCAATGTCAAAAAAACTCTAATACATGTATACAAAAATGAATCCAAAAACCATCCCATAAGAATGCTTAACATAAAACTGCTAGAAATATAACGAAAATCTCTGATGTAAATTCCAAAATAAAAAACTAATAAGAAAAACAGTAACTATCCCAATGTCAGATCTAGTAAGGTCTAGCATGGTCCACCTAATCTCCCTAGACACATGAAAACAACATTATATACATAGGGTAATCATACAAGTATACTCAGTAGGAAATGCGAAAGTCACTCATGCACAAGTGGGAGAAGCATAATAATTCCCCTATGAGAAAATAGTAGAAAATAAAATGGAAATAACAATGTATACTATCCACCCCAACCACACTAGGGAATTCTCACAAAATTACTCATGTCAAGTCAAGTAATGTAGTAAGAACATCAATATTTGGGTACCCCTCACCACTTCCCACTGGTAAACTGCTCATCCCTAAAGGTGGATATCTTGATGCTACCATGCACTTCTATAGGCCCCAATGTCACAACCTTCCTACACAAACTTAGGCTATAAAACACACTATATTTTTTCTTTCACACACCTGGGCCACTAACCACACCACATTCTTGCCCGTAGACACCTGGGCCTCATCCTGAAGACAATTGGGAAAGCACACCTCTCCCAAACACCAAGTCCTCTCAACCACACCACAACCTGCCCGAAGAGTCTTGATATACTATTGCATATAAGTGGGAGAAGAGAAGATCCAATAACCGTCCATCCATCTTCCCATAGGGATGTTGGGAAAGAACACCCTACCCCATAACAATGGGAGTGTTCGACATGAAGTGCTCAACACAGGTGGGGTGCACAAAGAGATCACAAGGAACTACAAGTATATATATATATATATAATCAAACACTCATCCCAACCTATGAGTTTTCAAAAGCAACCCACCGGCCCACCCAAAACATCCCTTTCTTCCTACCCTACATGAACGCATCACCAAGAACGACGATCACTTCTGTAATGATAAAAAAGAAACCGCCTAACATTTAATCACCTGATGCTATTAAGTATCTACCATTTATTTCATCCATATATGGGAAACCACCAAACACACCACACCAAAAGTAACATAATAACCCACAGTCACTTCACAAAAGTCTCTTGAAACTCTGAGCGAAAGTCCCACCCAAGATAACGTCATCCTTATTCAATATTATCCCTCATAAACCATCCTCCACATAACAACTGACCAAAAATCACCACATCCTTGAAAACAACAAATATCAACCATTTTTCAGTCCCATAGTACAAGCCCCTTTAATAAACACCCTTTCCACCACTACCACTATGATTATTCAAATTAATGCCACCATGTCCTTACTCTCAACAAGTAAACCCACAACATACCTTGTAACAACCACATATGGAAGCCCTACTACATAACAACACCTCACCCAATAACATAAACATATCATGAACCGAAACTATAGCCATACTGCCCAACCACTACCCAGATGTAGTCCCACTACATAAAAAGTTCATCCATTCCATAATAAATTAATCTCTCAACTTGAGATACCACCACACCACCTTTTCTACCCCATACTCATAGCCGCACTCCCACCCGTAGAACCACATGACCCAAAAAAGGTCGAACAGAACCATATACAAAATATAACCACACCAAATAGTAAAGTGTATTCAGATTTCACATTACTCATTATTTAATTCCACTTTCAATATATAGGGGTAATCAAATAACATGTTTGACAGTGGGGAACCCATATATTTAATAGAATATATGTTATTAATAAAATTTCCTTATTTTTACCATTAAATATGGAAATAAAGAAAAAAATTACCAAGTCATTCAGGTGTGAAAATAGAGTCCATCAATGACCATGATTTTCATATGGAATATAACCCTTAAAACGCGACATGGATAAAGGATAATGTTAAAAATAGACAAATCATCATCATCATTATCCAAGCACCACATTTTTTACTTCTTATTATCTTCGTTAAATTGGTTTCAACCATACCCATAATGAGACATTAGTACACCAACCCCTTGTGATAAAAAAATAAAAGAGAAACGAAGGGATCCCTACATGGAACAACTAATGTTAAACAATTCCTCCTCACACCCAAAACAGGGGGACACACAATCAGGAGGGAGACTCCAATGAAGGATGAATCTGAATTCCACAACACAACACATTACTTCATGGGGAAGAACAGCTCTAGGCGCACTAGGATAAAAAAGAAAACACTCCAGTAAGAGAAGATCTATGCTTAGAAGACCCAGATCCTATGTTAAAGGAAGGGAAATAGTTTCAAGGGACATTAAAGTCGGATCATGTTCAAGAACATGCCTTTTGACTATTTCAATGCCTTTGGGGAATTAGGATATTAAATATATAATTAATATCTTTTGAAACACTATAATTTCACATATAAGGCATGAAAATAAATATATATCAAATAAAACATATGATGGGTGAAACTAGAAAAATTAGAAAAAGCTATAAATGACCCACTAATGGGTGAGTCACTATTGTGTCTCACTGAAAGTGACTCATTGATAGTGATTCATCGACGTGAACCACCGATAGTGAGTTACTGACATGGCCCATTGAATCCCATCCTACCGATGCCTGACCTACAGATACCTGGCCAACTAATGTCTAACCTACCGATGCCCAAGTTACCGATGTTGATCCACTAAGGCTGATCCACAAAAGTTGAGAAACAGTTGTGTGGTACTGATGGGAGATACCAATGCTGAGCCACAAACATTAAGCCACTAATGGAAAATTAGGAATTTGGGAAAACTCTTGAAAATGATCTACCATTGCCTCCCAGAACACCCCAAACATGGATTTTTCAAAAGTGAGGGATGAGGGAGGTCTAGGCCATTACATTAGATACCTCTCAAACTATTCTCTCCCTGAAGAATTCAAAACCAATCCCAAATGAAATATGGGTCTTTACAACCACCCCATAAGATACCTATGAAGGATAACCCACCAATGTTATTTGAAATATGGAGTGAAACCTCAACATCTAAGAACACCTCCTCCCACATATTTTAACTCAAACAAAAACAACATACCGCACACAAGCACTAACTATTTGGACACATGAATTAGATAATTCCTTCCTCCATACCAAGATACTATCCACTCTGGGTGCACTACTAAAAATACCCATTTTATTAGCACTAAAAACCCCCTTTTATCAGTGCTAGAAAAGCACTATTAAACTCGGTGAAGATAAAGGGGGTCCCCTTTATCAGCGCTCCAAAACGCGTTGATAAAGGACCCTTTTATCAGCGCTAAAAAAAGCACTGATAAAGGGGTCATTTATCAGTGCTTCCTTTATCAGCGCTTTCGTTTTAGCACTGATAAAGGACCCCTTTTATCAGATCTTTTTTAAAAGCACTGATAAATGTAAAAAAAATTAAAAAAATTAAAAATAAATTAAAAAAAAATAAAAAAATCCTGCCAATCGGGGGGGGGGCTTTTATAGCGCTTCAGCCCCCCCTTTTACAGCACTTTTACACCCCATCCAGTTCCCCCACACACCCCCTCCACCCTTTATCAGCGCTAACTACCATATTCCCCAATGCGCTTATGCCTCTGCCTCCACCAGGTTTTGAACTAGAGACCTCCCCCCTGCACGCCTAAGCCCTTACCACTCCTCTATTTTGATTTGTTTTACATTTCATGATATCTATATATATATAGTTATATTTATTCATATAGTAATATATATTTATATTTATATATTTATATTTATATTAATATAAATATAAATATATATTTATATTAATATATATATAGTTATATTAATATATATATATAGTTATATTAATATATATCTCTATTTATATATAAATATATTTAGTTATATTTATTCGTATAGTAATATATATTTATATTAATATATATATATATAGTTATATAAATATATATAGTTATATTAATATATATATAGTTTTATTAATATATATATTTATTGTGATATTAATATATATATATTTATAGTCATACTAATAAATATATATAGTTATATGAATATATATATATAGTTAGATTAATATATAGGTATATATATATTCATATATTTGTATTTTAAATAAAATGGATATTAGTTATTATTTAGATAAATCTAATATATTTTATATGTAAATATATTTTATTATTTATATTTAAAATTAAATTATTATGTGTGAATATATAAAAAAAATATGTATATATTATTATATATTTGATTATAAATATCATTGAATTATAAAAAACGATAAAATTTCAATGACATAATATCAATATGAATGTAATAACTTGGAATAAATTCATTCCCCACCAAAAAAATCAAATAATACCCCCTTAAACGAGGCTGAAAATCCACCAAATGTTAAAAAATCGGGGTACGTCGACTAAAAACTCAGTTTTGGAGGCCTTCTAGGCCTTTTTTGGCCTCGAAAAGTCCTCTACTGAGGTCGTCCTAGGTTATATCCACATAGAGCTCATCACAGGTTTCGATTTGATATGTGGTAGAGCTCAAACGGACACCCGGATGAAAAGTTATGGCCATTTGTAATTAGAGTTCTGTTTTCAACATATTTTGGATCTTTTTTTAGTCTTCAAATTGTTATTAAATGACTATTAATCCATGATAATTAGAAAATTATTAATTAATTTTTTTTTATTTTTTTATAATCTATTTTCACTAAATATATTATATATTAAGTGTAATTGTATATTTATACTTATCAAAAATATATTTAAAAATATATTTAAAAAATATATACTATATTTATATCAATATAACTATATCTATATATTTAAATATTAATAAATTTTTTTAATGATTTTTTTTGGAAATAGTCTCATTTTCAGGGCTAAAAAAACGCTGATAAAGACCCCCTTATCAGCGCCAACGAAAAAGCGCTGACAAAGGGGGGTACCTTTAACAGAGATTAAAAAAAGCACTGTTAAAGGAGGTAACTTTATTAGTGCTAGAAAAAGCACTGATAAAGGTACCACCCTTTATCTGCGCTTTTTCGTTAGTGCTGATAAAATTGTGGCGCTGGGAAAAACTGTTTTGGTGGTAGTGGTGGAACTAAATCAACTGAAAAAGATTAATCACATCTAAATTAATGCATCTTGAATAGGAATCTAATCTACCCCTTTTCACATGGAATGACTTTATCACACATTACATAATAAGGAATGAAATTATATCATTGCAAACAAGGTTCAAGCATTACATCAGAAAGAAAAACACACAACAAAGACTCAAAACAACTCTGTGTACTAGGAACACATCTGCGTCTCCCTTTTCTAATGTACTCCCCTATAGACCACCTTGCCTCCAAAACACAAGAACCGAAGGAATATTCCATCCACTCGACAGCTTCTTCTGATGATCTTGGATCTCCACTGGTCACTCCACTAACCTTTTTCCATCCTTGATATCTATCTCTCCCCAATCAATGACATGGGAGTTATCTTGAAGATACCGACAATGTTGAGAGATGTGAAAGACATCATGGACCTTCTCTAACTGTGGTGGAAACTCTAATCGGTAGGCCACCTCACCAACTCACCCAGCACCTCAAAAGGTCCGATGAACCTTGTAGAAATTTTTATCTCTCTACCAAACCTCCATCGCCCTAAGTTTTGATCTATCTTAGAAAAGATATATCTCTAGATCTTGTGATCTGTGATGACCACAATGTTTTCCCCAATGAGGTAATGCCGCCACAACATTAGTGAAAACACGACCACTTCTAGCACTAGATCATGGATGGTATAGTTACGTTCATGGCGACGTAACTGCCTAGAACCGTAAGAGGTCACTCCTCATTGCTTCATCAGCACACAACACAAGAATAGATAAGAAGCATCAAAAAACTCCTCGAACATCACCCCTTCCCCTGGTAATTGGAGCAATGGAGTAGTAACTGATTTCCCCTTCAAGGAGATGAAAGCTACATGACACTACTCAGTCCACACAAAGACCTGGTCCTTTCTGGTCAGGTATTTCAACAGAGTTTCTATTCGAGAGAAATCTCATAAAAATCTCAATTAATAGACTTATAGACATAGAAAACAGTGAACCTCTACCACATTCTCAAGTGTTTCCCAAGAAACAACTGCCATGACCTTTGATGGGTCTACTACTACACCCTGATGATACATCAACTATCCAAGGTAGTGGAACTCTAGTGTCCAAAAAATTCACTTATAAAACATTCCATAGAGATAGTGGGATCAAAGGGCCTCCAAGATAGTTCGGAGATGCTCGGTATGACCCTCCTTGAACTTTGAGTAGATTAGAATGTCATCCATGAACACAACAACAAACTGGTCTAGGAACACACAAAATAAGGATTACATAAGTCCCATGAATACGGTGGGTACATTTGTAACACAGAACGACATAACCATGAAAACGAAGTGCCCATACCTACACCTGAAATCCGTCTTCAAGATGTCACCCTCATCTAGTGATACCCATATCGTAGATCAATCTTAGGAACCAACTTGTTCCCCTCAACTATTTGGAAAGATATTCTATCTTTGGGAGAGAGTAGCCGTTCTTGAATGTCACCTGATTCATCCTCTGGTATTCTATGCATAGCCTTAGACCACTATCTACCTCTTTTGAAAATAAGACCGAAGCACCACCTGGCAACACACTGGGCCAGATAAATCCATTCTTCATTAGATCTCTAATATAAATCCTTATCTCACATATCTCAAAAGGTTCCATCTAGTAAGGAGACATCGAAACCAGTGAAGCTCCGTGATGCAAGTATATTCCAAACACAACGTCACATCGAGAGGGTAAAGACACATCCTCCCTAGGAATAATGTCCGAGAACTATCTGAAGCTCTTTTAACCTACACCATCTCAGCATCCACCAATTCTACTAATAGCTCACCCAACAAAGAAAGAAGAGTCTCCATATGCCATCTTCCCACCTAGTAACTCTGCTCACCAACAAAAGATACACAGTTTCCACTCATGTCTGAAAACACCAATCTTCTCTAGAAGTAGTAGAGAATAGCATGCACAAATTACAACTAGTTGATTTCAAGGATAACACTGTATGACTACATCTATAGGAAAAAGAGATCCCCATTAGACTAATGTAGTAGCGATATCAGTCTACATCCCTAGAAAACATCGATAAGGATGGTATAACCTCTGACTGGTGTACTCAGAACCGAGGGCACAAAAAGTCTCTCAAAATATATTCCCTGATAATGGGCTAGACTGGGCCCAACAATGTATTGGGAAGCTACTAAATCAAATAAATCACAAGAAAGAGTACCAAACACCCTGACCATACCTCGAATAATCTCTAGAACCACTTGAATGACGACCTCTTTTGTATTCAACTAACAACACTCATCTCCTCTTACCATCTGTTGTTGACCACCTCCTTGACCACACTTGGGTGGAGGTCCCAAAGGGACTACCTAAGGTCAGATTCGGCCTACTCCATCTCCCCTCAACAAAGCATTAGGCTGCTATTCATGTTGAAAAAATGCCCTGGCCAACAACTACTATTGGGGTGGGTGATGAACCTTCTCACATCCACCATACTGAGCTCAAACTACTCAATGACTCTAAAGGTGCCCATAAGCTCCACAAGTGAAACATCTCAGTCCCAATCCTATGGGAAGTGTATGAGGACTAAAAGTTAGAAACTGAAACTGCTAAGGCCGACTCACCGATGAGCGGAACCTTGAAGTCCATGGAAACTAGGACCTATAGCTGGATGCCTTTCCCTTAATAGAACCATTCTGGATCCCCTCTTGTGGTAGACCACCTCACGAGTGCATCCTTTCAACCACTTCCTCCTTCTTCTAGACCTCTAGATATGTCATCAAGGTGAAGGGAGTAACTGCATAGTGGAGGGCATGACATAGGTCCTCCTATATGAATCTTTCCCAAGACTCCCCATCCAGAAAGAGATCTGGAGGAAAATGAAGGAGATCCATTTTCTTGATCCCTAGATCCTATACTGACATACTATCCTACTGGGAGAAGAGTAACTCCTTTCTCCTCCTAGACTTCATGGTCGAAGAAGTGAATTCCATTCAGAAGTCCTTGTCAAAATCGACCCACCTAACATTGGTCGCCTTCCTCTCCCCTAGGTGCAATGTCTACAATTGACGTGCATCACCACTCAACTAAATAACTGCGAATAGAACCCAGTACATCATCGGAGCCTGTATCAAGTTGAAAGTGATCACCATATCCTCAAGCTAACTCTCTGTCTTTGTATCTGAAACGCTATATTCATACATTTCCAGGGTATACTTTTGGAAAGAATGAATCGTCCTACTCAATTGGTTTTCCTCATCCTTTTGATAAACCCTCTACTGATCCCTTGGATTTCCCTATTGATCCTCCCCTACTTATACCACATGCAGATGAAGAACAGGCGCCATAGATGAAAATTAAATAGGGAAGTCCTAAGCCCCGATAATATGTAATTTTATTTGGGATTAATTCTAACTCATATTTATTTTAATCTCTCAAAAACACCCAAAAAAACAAGAACACATGCCACCATGATTCATGTACCTTCCATAGGGTTTCTACCCCACAAACAATGTAGCCTCACTTGGTCATTTGGTAAGCTCAGAGTCCTTTCATCAGATCATAGGGTGGCCTAAAATACAATGTCCAAGCTAGTCTTCCCTATCCTATGTCATGCACCAAGATCATTTGTCACCATGTCCATCCCAACCCATGCAATCTTCACTGTGCCTAACTCTAAAATACATCCTATATTTCAACTATCAGCTCTGATACAATTCTTTCATGACCCCCTCCCTCCAAAGAATCCCCTCAGAAGGAAATGAAGTAATATAGATAATGACCCCTGAGTCTCGCCTTGAATAGGCCTCGGGGTGGCGATCAACACTAGGGGTATTCAATCTAACAGAATGGGAGGCATAACTATTTTAATAGTAACTAGGATTGAGAGATAAGATGTATCAACCTAATAAGAACTCTTAGATGTATATATATAATAATCTAAAAAACAATCCCACGTGAATGATTAAAGTAAAATTTCTTGAAATGAAATGAAAACGTGCAATGTAAATACCAAAAGAAGAAGCTAAGCAGAGACACACCAACTATCCCAACACCTGAGCTAGTAAGGTCCATCGTGGACTACGTAATCTCCCTAGAAACTTGAAAAAGTTTTATATGCGTAGCATGAGAGTACAAGTATACTCTTTAGGAAAATCCAATGTCACTCATGCACAAGTGGGAGAAGCATACTAATTCCCATGTCAGAGAATAGTAGAAACTCAAATGCCCCTAACAAGGTATACTATACACCAGAATGTTACCAAGGCACACAACCCAAATAACATAAGAAAATTAATTTAAAGTAGTAATAACATTGATATTTTGGTACCCCACACCACTACCCACATGTTAAATACTCATTCCTAATGGCGAACATCCTGACACTACCATCCGCTTCCACAAGCCCCATTATCCCAAGAGTCCCTCACAGACCTAGTCCACAAACCACAACACATTCCTACCCACACTTACTTGGGAATCATTCCGAAGACACATAGGAAAGCACACCTTTCCCACACACACTTGGGCCTCTCAATCACACCACAACCTGCGCAAAGAGTCTTGGGCTACTAACGCCTAGAAGTTGGAGCATAGAAGATCCAATAACTTGTTATCCATCCTCCCAATAGGGTGTTTGGAAAGAACACCTTCCCCTTTAGAAATAGGAGTGTTTGGAATGTAGTTCTCAACACAAGAGGTGCATGCATATAAATTACACCAAACTATAAGTATATATATATATATAGGTATCAATCACATAACCCAACCTATGGGTATCCAAAAACAAAGAACCAACCCACATAAAACTACCCTAGTTTCCAACCCTACATGCATGAATCATAATGAACAACAGTTAATTATGTAATGATAAAAATGAAACAGACTAATATTTAATAACTTGATGATATTAAGCATTTACCATTTATTCCATCCCTACCTGGGAATGTAGCAAACCAACCACACCACAAGTAACATCATAGCGCACACTCACATCACAATAGTCTCTAGACTATCTAGGAGAAAGGGCTATGAAAGGTAACACTATATTTCTTAAAAAATATCCCTCATAAAACATCCTCAACATCCCTACTACCCAAAAAGCACCGCATCTTAAAAAAAGAAAAGGTACAAATATCTTGTAGTACCACTACATACTCCCCTTTTTTAACCAGTTGTTCAACCACTTCCACCACCATTCTTCAAAGAAATGATTCCATATCCCTCCTATCATCAAGTAAACCCCAAACATACCACATCACAACCACACTTGGAAGCCTCACTACATTAAAAAAACCACATTCAGTAACATAAACATATCATGAACTGAAACACCAGCCTTGCTTCCCAACCGCTACCAAGATGCAGTCCCAATACATAACAAGTTATTCCATTCCATAATAAATAAATCTCTCTACCTGAGATAAAATCACACCACACTTTCAACCTAATTCCCATAGACACGCTACTAGCTACAACACCACATGACTAGAATAAGAACAAGGTAGAATAGATCCATACACAACACACATCCGCACAAAATCGAAAGGTGGTTTCAAATTTAGCAGCACTCATTCTTTAATTGCACTTTCATTATTCATGGGTGATCACATAACAAGATTAATGATGGGGAATCCATATATTTAACTATATATACATGATTAATAAAATTTCCATATTTCATTAATTTGATATGGAAATAAAAAAAATATATTCAAAAGTCATACAGGTGCACCAACAGAGGAATCCAACATCCATGATATTGAGAAGGCATACATCCTGTAAAAAACACAACATGGATGAAGGTAACAAATAAAATAGAGTGATCATCATCATAATATTCCCATACCGTCATTTATTACTTCATATTGTCTTTGTTAAATTGGTTTCAACCATAACCACTAGAATAAATTAGTACACCCACCCCACGTGATACACAAATAAAAGAGAGTTGAAGGGATCCCTACTTGGAACAATAGATTATCAACAAATTCTTCTATGTCCAAAAAATAAGGGGTTTCACAAGAAGGAGGGAGACTACAAGGAAGGATGAATCTGAATTCCATAGCACAACTCATGAATATATGGGGAAGAACATCTCTATGCACACTATAAGAAAAATAAAACACACCGTAAAGAGAAGATGTCGGTTTAGAAGAGCTAGATCGTATCTCAATAGAAGGGAAATAGTTTCAAGGGAAATTAATGTCAGATCGTGGTCACGACCACACAATTTTACTATTTCAAATCCCACAGAGAATTAAGATATTAAATATACAATTAATATCCTCTGAAACTCCTCTAAAAACACTCAAAAATTATTTAAATTTGATTTAAGAAAAATAAAATGTTAGAGGGTTCAAATTGAATAAAATGGAAAAAAATGGAAATGACTCACCAATGGGTGAGTCACCAAAGTGAGTCACTAATGTGAGTCACTAATATCGACTCGCCAATAGCGATTCACTGTCATGACCCACCGATAGCGAGTCAGCGAGAGGACCCATTGATGGCTGACCTACCGATGCCCAACCTACTAACACCTGACCTACCGACGCCTGGCCTGTAGATGCTCGACCTACCAAGGTTGAGCCACCAATGTTGATCCACTGATGATGATCTACCGACGTGATATATTTATTAAAGCTACTAACACTGAGCCACCGATACAAACTCTTGAAAATGATATATCATTGCCTCGTGGAACACCCCAAACACAGATTTTGATAAAGTAATGGACCCGTGAGGTCCGGTCCATTACGCATCATCTAATATTGAAAATAATCCATGAATTATCATGATATTATATACAGGAATATATTTGAACAAGAATATATATATAATGTCCTTCTTTAGAAAATAAAATCTAGAAACATGATTTTTTCTCTTAACAGGATCCTCAAAAGTTCACTTAATGGTGAAGCCTTACAATTGGTGGTAAATTATTATGATAAAAAATTATATCCTTGATCAAAGAAAAATGATATAATAGAAAATAAATCCATTTAGGTACTTTTACATGTTCTTATTTTTATGTCCAATTCAAACATTCAACATAAATTCTTATGATCAATGAAAGCCTTACAATAAAGTCTTATGATCAACTATGTAATTCATTAATTCTTTATGTTAAGGGAATTTTCTATTTTCATTATTTTTTTGAAAAGTATTATGATGATAATCAAACACTTTTAATGTACAATGACTTATTTTTGATGTTGGAACTCAAATCAATAATTTTAGAAGATGAAGACTTATGATATTGTATTTACCATTTGTCCTACCATAGATCAATAGATTACAATATTCCATTCATAAGAAACTATATAACTCTTGGATTGGTCATAAAATTATCAGTGGATTGACCATGGGTGAAGTGAATACGTAATTAACCTTTTGATTGACTTTGGGACCAAACTCAACTGACCATGTGAACCTCTAATTACTGAATCAATTGTATGAAAAATTATACATCTTTTCTCAAGGGATTTTCTATGTGATGTAGTGTAATATATTTGTTATATAAATTAAAAATTGTTATGTTTGACCCAAGGATGGGTGCCTTACATTCATTATAACCTCATAAACTCAATATATGCGTGAAATACCAATCATCAAAATTTTTAGTCTAATTTTCCACCAAATGAATATTCAATAATAGTTACAATGGAAGTAACTCCAATAATCCAGATATCATTTACATGAGTGCATATCTAAGAACATTTATTAGCATTATTTCAATTTTCATGAAAATATAACTGAATCATACAATTCTCATAAGTTGTGCCTCTCAAATCTAAATATATTGATCATAATTTTACCATTGAGAAGAATATAGACTTGGGAACTTTTCATCCTTACCCTGTTAACCATAGTAAAAACTAATATACATGGGGAATTTACTCTCTATGAAATATATCATTTTTAATCTCACATTGATATCCTTTATGTTATTATATTTTTCTAAACTAAATACAACTCAAATAAAAATTGGGTTCATCAGCCTTTCAAGAGAAGTCTCAAACTCTCAACGTCAGTATTATCCACTCCATAACATTTTATTCTATTTTTTCTTATCCAACCTAATCTATAAAAATTATAAAAATATTAATATAATGAAATAAATATCACTTGTATAGTAATTTTTTTAAATTATTCATATATAACATAATTTATTCCCCTCCAAACCATCCGAATAACTGAAAACATCACTTGTGTTACATGTGTACTACTTCCTCCACGGATGAAATACTTAATTTTTCACCACTACCTTACATAGATAGTTATAAAAATAGATTTTATAGATAAATATGATATTTATTACTAGATTCTTATTTTAGAATAATAATTTAGGAATTCGATTATTAATATTAACAATTAACGATCATTAAAAATTTAATCACCAAAGACTGGAATACTGAGAGAAAAATATTAATATTTTTAACTAGTAACTTATAATAATATATTCATCGAATTAAATTATAAATAAAATAATTTTTATTCTATAATAATTTTATTATAGTCACTTCATAATCATATTCAACCACTGATTGTAGCATGTTCTTGTTTTGGTCGGTTTACCACCTATATGAAAAATGCTATAAATTTTTATCATTCATTGTTATTTAAACATAACTGCTAGTATAATATGGTATTAATATGAAAATAATGTTTGTTTATATAATTTACAAATTTATATTTAATTTTTTTTTGGCATACGACATTAATTTTATTAAATATTACTAAAAGAACTCATCACTAATTTCATCTCTTCAAATCATAAATAAATCTATCATGGAATATAATTTGAGCATTATGAACCATTATATAAAATATATTTTAGTAGCTTAAATATTTTTGGAATGATAAAAATGGTATTAATGTATGTCTATTGAAAATAAATATTAGAAAGTGGGTGAAAAACAATCAAATTTACTAATATTCGATGATGAAAATAAAAAATAACTAACTAATAAATACATAATGAATTATAACAAATAAAGTGAATAAAATGTAATATATTGGAATAAGGTTTTAGAGTAAGTTATAAATATTTTTATGTTTATTTTATAATATGTTAAACTAAATTCATGGAATTCAAGAGTAAAGGTAATGGTTTTCCCATATCAGTTTCATTCTTTGAGACATATACCATTTTCCCCACTTTTTTTCTTTTGGGTGGGTTATATAATCCAATATGGATTCCTTTTATCATACATTTTCATAAATTAAATTAATTTATTAAACCATCGCTAGTCATTTTTTGAGGTGCTTCTAATTCAAGTAAAACCAAATCTATTACAGTTTTTGTTAACTCAATCTTCATTCATTGAGTTATGAACATTTTTCCTGATCAAAATTATTTTATATTGGGTAAAACCTACCCTATAAATAATTATTTTTTATTTCATATCATGTTTATATGTATTTAAATTTCATTCACATTTAAATATTCCTAAAGTTTTGTTACATCAATCTTTCTTCATTGACTATCTTCTTCATTCATAAAAATATAACGTTGTTCAGAATAATCCTCATCCTATTAGATTATTGATTCTTCTCTATGTCCTTGTTTTTATTTCCAAAAATCATTTTATTTTTTATTTTGAAACTCAAATATGTATTATCATATGTGATATTATGATTTAAATTTACTTATATTCAAATGAATGTTTTAATATCCTTCTTATGATGTGGATTTTTAGTTAAAGTATTTGGAAAATATTAAAAATGATTTCACTTTCAAGTTTATATGTTTTTCATCCACTATAAATTTCATCTAGAACAATATTATGTGTATTTGAAGAATAAATGTTTTGTATTTATCTCAATGTAGTTTTTAAAAAACGATTTTATGTTACCATCTTGAAAAAATATTTTTAAAATTGATTTGCAATTTTATCTCTTTATGAAAAAGTAATGAAATGTTTTCTAAAATTGATTTCTCATCGATTAACTTCTATTTTAATGTTTATCTCAAAAATATCTATTATATATTGTAATATATTTCATTAATTGTCATATAATTTTAATTATTAGATACTCATTTTGTGTTATTCAATTTTTGGAATCAACTGATCTAACTCTTGATGTAATTTTATGTGGTACCATTTGGATATTTTGTGAATCATGTTTTCTTTCCATGGGTTATTATGATATAATGAATGATTTATTTTAATGGGAAAACATATTTATAGATAATTATTATCTAATGGTTGGGGTATTTTACCTTATTGTAATATATTTATTTATATTTTATGCCATATGAGATAGTGATGTGATGTGTGGGGTTTTTTATATTTTCACAACATCAGTTGTGGGAATTTTTCTTAGTTCATGACATAAGCCGTGTGGATTTTTCATTGTTCATAACATGATTTGTGGGAATTATTATTTTTTCACAACATGAGTTTAGTTAATTTCACTTTTTTTACAACCCATGTCTTGGGAATTTTACTTTTCATAACATGATGTGTCTGAAGGTTGTTTTTTCAGAACATGATACATGGGAATCATTGAATTTTCTCATAATATTATGATTTTATATGATTATTCTTATTAAACATTTCTATGTTATACGCCTATTTTATGATTAATATCATGTTAATATTGTCTCATGATTCTGTACTATTTTATCATGTTATATATTTGATCATTTAAAATTACATTTTATTCTATTAAATGGGAAAATATAATTGGTTCATGTTCTTTTAATCATAAAATTATCCAATGTTCAGGTTTTTCCATTCATATAATCTAATACTTGTTGAAATGTTGATATTTTTATGTTACTATTTTTTGAACTCACCCCTTTCTTATGATTTCAGTTCTGTATGTATGATGATGAGTATAATCTCAGATATGTATAGAAGAGGATATAGTATGGTTTGATTATAAATAAATTTTTACAATAAGATTTTTATATAGTTAATATAAAAATACACTAAACATCTAAGTATCATGTTTATGAGACAATTATGAGATTTAATGATGAAATTATAAAAATATTGAGAAATATATGCAAGTTTATCTTGTTTAATCTCAATTAGTATCAAATATAATGATTATTATATCTGTTCTTATAATTATATAAAGGAGTGTAGAACTTGGGCATTATAACTAAAATTTTACACCATTTTATTTTTTTTCAAAACTATTCAAAATCTATAAACCATAAAATAATTATGATTTTATGGATTTTGGATCACTATATTTATTATCCAATTGAAATAAATATTCCAAGGTCCAAGCAGTTATGTTTTTCATTTCACCCTCTCTCCCTTTCTCACATAATAAAATATAGTAAACTTCCTAGCTGTACGCCCCATTTTTCCTTACAAAAAATGACTAGTATATCATTAAAACCTATTAAGTACAATAAATAAATAAATTTTATAATTTTAAGATAAAATAATTATGATTTTATGGATTTTGGATCTCTATATTTATTATCCAATTGAAATAAATATTCCAAGGTCTAACCAATTAAGTTTTTCATTTCACTCTCTCTCCCTTTCTCATATAATACAATATAGTTAACTTCCTAGCTGTACGCCCCATTTTTCCTTACAAAAAATGACTTGTATATCATTAAAACCTATTAAGTACAATAAATAAATAAATTTTATAATTTTAAGTATTGATTTTATGGATTCATATTCATCATAGGTTTATATATATTTTTATTCAATTTTTCATTCAAAAATGCAATATTTTAGTTTAACTAAATTGTTTTTCCATGTATTACATGGATTTTCTAAAAAGATAAATTTTATAAGTTTAGATTTTTAAATGAATAAATTTGAATGAATTGTTGACATAATCATGGAAAAATAATCCTAAGATATGTTTTTGGTATTTTTTTAAATATTTTATTTTGGGGGGAATATTGAAAAATAATGATTGTACAATTACTATCACTTTTATGACATTATCAAGATATAATAATGACATGAAAGCATATTAAATATTTTTATAGAATACATATATATATAATAATTAATATATGATATTTAAAAATTTAATTTTGAACTTGTGCATCAATGTTTGACATTTTCAAATCTATGTAATGTTTGTATTCATCTAAAATTATTTCTAGATCCCTTTTAAAATAGTCTTCTTAGGATTACTTTCAGACATCGTTTGATTTTAAATTCAAATAAGTATAATTTTATTTAATAGAATCCAATTAATTAGATATGAATCATCATTATACATAATTTTTTTTATAAAATTATTTGTATCCATTAAAGGGGAATTTTCTAAAAAATCATTATTACACCTAAAGAAGTTGAATTATATAAAATGGATTCCATGTTTTGGATATTTTTTTTTAATTTTTAGTTTTCTTTAATTTCATTTTTATTCATAAGGAATAGTTACCATGGTAGCATTTTATCGCCATGGTAAATGTTAAAAGAACTAAAGTTGGTATCAAACTAAAAGATAAAGATTCATGTATCTCTAAAACTTCCCTAAATTTGATTTTATGATAGTATTTAGACCTTATGTTGTCCTATATTTTACATTTTACTAAATTTCTTCCACTTACCATGAGAAATAAATTTATTATAATTAAGGGTTCTTAATTTTTACAAGGATTATACTCTTCTCACTCATAATATACTACCAAATATCCTCACATATTCACAATTATTTAGAATTTTATATTTAATATCAAATAAATAAATCCCTAAATATAATACATATTCTGTATTCGTCCTAGTATCACTAGATTACCAATCCTAGAAGACTTAACATTTAAACCAAAGCAATATGTCTAAAGAGGTGGTGTAGGTATTAATTGAATTCATTCATCTTTATTTCTTTTTATACCACCTTAAAATATTTTAAAACCATCCAAATATAATGAAATAAGTATGTTTAAAATCAAAAAAAATAATTATGTTTGTTTAAAAACAATTTTTTACCTTTTTTTCATACTATGGAAAATGAAAATGTCACACATGAGTACGTGCGAACGAACACCTATCAAAGAGATTTATTATAATTTTGAACACTAAATCAGATGTATGGTTATAAAGATTTAGTAAGTGGATATATATTATATTTATGACATAATTTTTAATCTATAAATGTAAAATATTTTATACCACAACACCTGATTATCTATTGAAAATGGAAATGTTGTTAATGTGTATGGGTGAACTACCTCCTCCACAAAGAAATATATTTCTTTTTTCATCACCACATCACATGGTTGGATATAAAAATATAATTAATGAATAAATATTAAATTTATAATGTGATTATAAATCTATGAAAGAAAAATAATTTTCTACATTATTCCATTTTTTCTACAAGAAATATAGAAACATCACTCATGCGTACTTCCAGACTATGGCCTCCATGAATTACATATATCATTTCCCATCAACAACATAGATAGATTATTTTAAAATTATATTGAAAATATAAACTTGATGATTATAAAATGATTAATATTTAATATATGATTAAACCATTTAACCTTTAACACTGATCAATAAACCAATGCTGTTTTTGATTAAATAATCCACACACACCTAATGTAAACTTAACCAATTTAATAACTAAATAGAAAATTATGATAAATAAAATAAAAAGAATAATAATTATTGAAAAAATGACACTTTTTTCTACAAACAATTAATTAATTATTACACTTTTAGGAATGTAAAATTCATACATGGAGTTTTGCGACTTGATGAAAGGTATTTCTCTTTAAAACCTTGTTTAAAATGTTTTAATGTTTTACTTTCAACTATTTCTCATCCATATACATGTTCATTTAATAGTTTTAAAAATGATATTATTTATACTTAAATGAATTATTAATATCATTTTCTATTAACATTGACATTTTTCAAAAGTTATAAAAGGAATTGCCATTACATTATCCATATGGATCATTTTAGCTTATTTAAAAAAGCTAAAAAAGAATGTTCTTTAACATTTACCACATGAATGAATATTCACAACATTAAATGAATTATATTTTTTCACTATTTTTATTTTTTTAATAAGATCATATTCCACTTTTTATGATAATTTTTCATTTTAAATTTAATTCAGAAAAACCATATTTCCTATTATTTTTATGAGATAATTGAATGTGATTTTTATTATGGGATCAAATTACAATTTTTATGGTTGTTTTATTTAAAATTAAATATTTTATGATTTTAATTCATGTTATGGTCCATGTAGATTTTTTATAATAATGGGTGGGTTTTTTATATCCCTCAAATTCATTGGGTAACAATTTTTTCTTTGAGGAATATATATTTGATTAAATATGTTTGATTATTCCACTTGTAATAATGATTGTAAGAGCTATATGAATATAATTTTCCAAGAGACCTTCATATTTATTATTTTTTATAAAATTTATTTTTTTGAAATATTTTAATTTCATATGGTAATCAAATTTTTTTCATATATTTAATGACCTTTTTATAAAAAAATTATTTTTAAGGAATGTTGTACTACAAACCATCATTACTGTAATCTTGACTTTATTAAGGATTATGAGTTGTTTTAGGAAAAAAATTAGGTAATAAAGCTCTTTTATATATAATTAAATGATTATTTTAAGTCAATGTTTTTCACATAAAAAAGAAAAACCCTATCACCAGTTGTCATGATTTTTAAATAGACTAGAAATTCTAATACCTTTTTATATAAAATACTATAATTTTGATGATCATATCATGTTTTCAAATTTTTATAGGGATTAAGGGTGATTAGTAACTATTTAAAGTTTTGTCTTTCAAGAATGATGATTTTTCTTAAAAGAATAAAATGTTCCTTCGCTGAATATGTAGTGAAACTTATAAAGCTATGTTTGTGGATAAAATGAACATTGTGTGGAATTTTCCACCCTATTATGTATTGGTTTTCCTAATTCAATAAAAATATAAACCTAATAAATTTTGGAACTATAAGAAACTAAAAATATTATTATAAATCATGTAATTATGGGTTGTTTATGTTATGGGGTATTATATTTGGTGTTGATAAAATTCATTAAAGAAAATTATAGGACATGAAGATGTTAAAAGATTATTTTAATATATTATAATTTATGGATAGATTATTATGATGGTGATTTTTAGATTTACAGATTTATTCATATAATACATTTCTATTTAAAATTGTTTTTCATAGATAAGTATGAAGTTAATATGTGAATTATGATTTTCTAAATAAATAACCTAGAGTGGTTTAAATCAGAATAGATGAGTTTTTGGTTTTGATAAATTAGTTAATATAGGTTTTTAATGGTTTTAACCATGCCTTAGAGTAACTGAATTACCTATAATGTAATGTGTCTATAGTTAAACATTTCATAAAATATAAACTATTAGAATTTTGTTGATCTTCAAGCTAATTGGTAGATTAATGATGAATAATTACTTTAGATAAGATATTCATGGTTTTGGTTAGTTATAATCATCATAAGGCCACTCATTTAAATTATTAATTTGAAGTTGAATTTGACTAATAATGGTTATTGGTAAAGAATACCAAATATAAATATGATATTGACTCCATATAGTGGACAACATTTAATGATATTTTTCATGAGAAATATTTTTCTGATGTTAATGATATTAGAATGGAAAGGAAATTATATGAATTAAAGAAAAAAGATAACTCAATTTAAACTTATGAATAAAATTTTACTGTATTGAATAGATGTAACTATATTTTAAGTGAGACCATAATAGTAAAATTGATATATATTTTATTCAGGATCTTTCTAACACATGAAATTTTTAGAATATATGTTTCCATTAAATAATAATTTAATTGATCAATTTTTTCATAAAAAAACATCAACTTAAAATGATTTTAGATATATTATATTAGTTCTGTTAAGAAAATTTAATAATAATAAAATGTAATGTAAATAAAAATATGATAATAGATTAGAAATTTATACCAAATAAATTAAAAAAACTTATGGATTTAAAAGATATATTTTTATAAGATAAGTTTATATATGTATATAATTTTTTTATTTAACTAAATATGAATAAATTTTAGAATTTTAATTTTAATAAATGAACTTCACTTTTGAGTTCAACATGTCACAATATTCTAAGGGTGAGTTTTTAAGATTCATAAAACAATTATTTTTATCCGAATAGTGAAAAAATCCTATTTTTTCTAATACAATCACCATTATGACTTAAGTAGTTTTTAAATTATTTTACTCATAAAAAATTATTTTTAGTAAAATAAATAATTTATATATAATATATTGAATTTATAAAACTCATGTACAATGTTTTGTAAACATCAATAATATTTTACACTAAAAATTATTTTTCTTCCCTTAGATTAAAAATTAGTTTTCATAAATTATATAAATTTACTCTAAATAATGTATTTCATATTATAGATCAATATTTTTATATTAACTAATTATGAAAATTTCATTTTAGGTATACAATTTTGAAAACTAACAATAATGTCAGGGACCATGATAATGGAGGAAGGGATATTTTTTAAGAATTGACTTATTATAGATGTGTAATTTCTATCTAATAATTTTAATAAATATATTTTATATAATTAATTTTATATAATTTTCTCGTTTATATATAAATATATTATCCCATGTTCACTTGTTCATCAGTGTTATATAAGATTAAGAATAATTAATTGAAATAAGATTTTTCTAAAAAATAGTTTCTCTAAATATAAAATGATTTAATTCAAATTTAATTTTTTAGTATTCATTAACCGAATTAAATTATTTGGACCTTAAATTTTTTTTATGATCAAAATTGGGTAATATGGGTTATCTTATATTTTTCGTGAAATATAATTTAGTTACATAAAAACTAGTTACCATTGTAAAACCCAAAATGGTAAAGTGTAAAAAACAATTGTAAATAACACAAGAAAAAGATTAAAACATGATTTAAAATGATTTAAATATTATTTATTGACCCAATATAACCCAAAAATCCATTATTTTATACTTTTTATCCTTTTAACTTTGAATAATTACATACCATTATTGATATATAATAGGTACATCCAAAATTACTCTTCTCTTCACTTTTGAAAGGGGATAACTTCCACCCATTCATGCTATAACTATACCTTATAAAATCATCCTAAAATTATATCATTTTTATCCTAACAAGGACCTATCTCATTATCATAAGTCTCCATTGTAAATTTTTTACCCTAATTCCTTCATTTCCAAGGATATTTACAACATAAATTCCATCTTTTCAATGTGAGTATCTCTTTATCCTTAGTTTTATCTTCTTTATCTTACCCTTGAAAATTCTTTATAGTTAATATAATATAATGAAATAACTATTATGAAAATAATTAAATGTTATTATATTAATTAATTATTAATTATTCAATCCTTTACATCAACTAATAAAAATAAAACAACATCGATCGTGTGTATGTGTGGACTACAAAAACCATGAAGCAATTTGGTTCTTTTTCATCAATTCCAGTCATGGTTAGAATCAATTATGTATGAGATGTATGAATTTGTTTACTATGTAATAAATTATTTTTTTGTAAATAATAACCTATCATATAACTTTATCTTATCATAATAATTGATAAATAGAAATGTTAATCATGTGTATGTGTAGACTACCACCACCCTGAATAACTAATTTAATTTATCATCAACATCCTTCATGGATGGTTCTAAGAATGAATTTAATGAATGTATATTATATTTATGTAATTATATAAATCTAATATTAGAAATTATACATGTAATATTAATAATAAATAGTAAAAGTAAACTTAACCTCTTAAAATGAAGATATCAATATACCTTTATTAATTTCATCCCTTTTTGGGACAAAATAAAAAAACTATATACATTTTCATATAACAGAATATTAAAATAAATAAACCTCTAATATTATGTATATTATAATTCTATTAGAACAAAATTTTGACCATAGTCAATATATCTAGAAATATTTAGATAAATTGAATGAACTAGATCAAGTTACCACTATAATAAAGATTTATTTAATAAAAAAAATAAAAAATGATTTTAAATAGTCATTAGAAAATAAAATATTTATATTAAAGGATATTAAAAATTAGTTTTATAAATATAATTTGATTTTCTAGGGATTAATTCACATGTACAATGTGAATTTGGAACTTTGGTAAGGGTTATTTATCTATACTTTTAATTCCTTGAGATATATATGATATTTTTCACCATTACATCATTCATATTGGGTATTAAAAACCCAATTTCTATCATTTAAAACAATTTTAAGATATTAAACAAATATTTCCTTTCATAATAAAATGTTTTATCTTCCGCACCACATTCCCAGCATAAAACTGTTATGTTTTTCTTAAGCTTTTATTATTAAATATTATTTTTAAAATTAAAAATTTTCAAAATATTCTCACTTCCCATGTTTTACATCATAATGTATTTTTCAAGGATTCTTTATTTATGATTCATTTTAAAAGTACAATTTTTTCAAAAAAATATCTTAATATTTTCGAAAATGACTTTTAAATGTAAATAATAACTTTATCTTTTACAATAATGATAAAAATTTTATAAAAACTCTTCAATGGGTTTTCTTATATTTTATACATTATCTTAAAATGATTTATTTCCATGTAATTTTTTTCCTGAATAACTCTCTAAATTATCTTTTTAAATACTTTATTGGAGTAATTTATTTTTGGGTATCAGCTATTAACATTCATGTAGTCATTTTTGGGAACATATCTTGAAATTTTATAGAAACCGTTTTTTTCAATGGGTTCATTATGAAGTGACAAATTATTGTTTTCAAGTATGGCGCAAAAAAATATATGGAAAATTGATGGTGTGGGTCTTATATCATCCTCAAATGCATTATTTTAGGTTTTACATCTGATAATATATTTATGGACTATATGTTTCTGGAACCTAAGTCATTAATGGGTCATAGGTTTGTGAAATATGAGTCACTAATGAACCATATGTTTATAAAACCGAAGCCACTTATGGACTATTGGTCTGCGAAAATAGTGTCACTTATTGATATTAGCTTTATGAATCCTAATACAACAATGAAGGTTTGTGAAAAAAAATCACTTATATACCATAGTTTTGTAAATCCCAAGTCACTTATGGACCATTAGTTATTGATACCTAACTCAAAAATGAACCATAGTTTTGTGAAACCTAAGTGAAGTTCCATAGGATAATGAGAACCACTGAGATGGGGGGGGGGGTTAAATCAGTAGTCATATTTTATAATTTCAATTATGTAGAAATTATCCACGCAAATTTTTTAGATATTTTATCCTTATCAACATTATATAATAATCTCACAAGAATGAAATGAAAAGAAAGTAATGTATGGCACACAACATTTACAAGGTTCGCCTGTAGTGTGGGTGACTAATTTAAACTCTCATTGTTCCATGGAAATTCACTATAATAGAAAAATGAATACAATGAACCAAATCTAATTTGACTCCTTTTATCTTTTAATTGGTATTGTCTTACAAACTCTCACGAACCGAATCGGGTCTCCATCAACTCAACGCCCGACCTGGCCTGCGGCAAGGCCCGAACCCGAAGCATCACAATAAACCACATAGCCCTTTCCCTAATCTGGTATGGTCAACACAGGTGCGGTGGCCAACTGCCGCTTCATCTCCTCAAAGGACGCCTGACACTGAGGGCTCCACTCAAACATCACCCCTTTCCGGGTGAGTGCGGTCATGGGGGTGGCAAGCCGCGAGAAGTCCCAGACAAAGCGCCTGTAATAACCAGCCAAGCCTAGAAAACTCCTGATATCAAACACATTTCTCAGCTGCTCCCATGACATAACTGCCCTGATCTTATCGGGATCCACTGAAACCCCTTGTTCTGAGATGACATGCCCCAAAAACTTCACCTCCCTGATCTAAAACATGCACTTAGAGAGTATGGCATAAATACGATGGTCTCGCAAAGTGCCCAAAACAATGCGCAGGTGATGATCATGCTCCCCCTCAGATCTAGAATAAACCAGGATGTCATCCACGAATACCACGACCAATGAGTCGAGATATTGGTGGAACACCCTATTCATGAGCACCATGAAAACTGCAGGAGCATTCGTCAATCTAAAAGGCATGACCAAGTAATCGAAGTGACTGTACCTGTTTCAGAAAGCCGTCTTCGGGATAACTAATTCTCTCACCCTAAGCAGGTGGTATCCCGAATGCACATCAATATTGGAGAACCACTTTGTCCCTTTCATTTGGTCAAAAAAATCTTCAATCCTAGGCAAAGGTTATTTATTCTTGATGGTTACCTTGTTCAATTTCCGGTAATCAATGCACAACCGGAGGGTTCCATCGGCCTTCTTTGCGAATAAAACCGGGGCGGCCCAGGGAGAGATGCTCGGTCAAATAAATCCATTGGATTCCAAATCGTCCAGCTGTATCTTTAGTTCCCTCAATTCGGTGGGGGCCATGCAATATGAGGAAAGAGATATAGGCTGTGTTCCCGGTGCCAAATTAATCGAGAACTCCACGTCCCGCTCTAGGGGTAAGCCTGAAAAATCATCTGGGAAGACCTCTGGGAACTCATCGACTACACAAGGTAACCCGCCCTAAGAAACACCACCATTGTCCTCCAATGCGAGAGACGAAAACTGATAAGAAAGATTTCCCAACTCCAGGAGTGGAGGTTCCATGAGACCCGACCGAGGGTCCCATTCTCCAAGAAATAACTAGGGAGTCCCATCTGGTTCCATAAAACTGACTCTATGCTGATAGAAACCAATGTGCGCCTGAAAGCGCACCAACCAGTCCATACCAAGGATCACATCAAATAGGTCTTTGTCAAGGACCAAGAAATACCATTCCATCTCGACTTCTGACATAGAGAGTGCGCACGATGGGTACCTAAGGCCTTGCACCATGTTTTTCCCAAACGGTGTTGCCAACTCCATAGAAAATGATACCAGCTCAGTTGGTAGGTTCAGCAGATTCACAAGGTGAACAGATATGAATGAAACTGAAGCACCAGTATCAAATAAAACTATAGCTATAGAAGATGCAACCAGAATGGTACCTCTAATAGTCAAAGGCCCTGCATCAGATCCCGCTGGTTCCTGATCCACAACATGAAAAAGTATGGTCCCTGCCTGAGAACGACCACTCTCTTGAGGCTCCACCCTAATCTGGCGCTGCCCAGAAGATGATCTGGTCCTGCCACCACGACCACTGAACTGAGATCCCGACGTCCTGGTTGGCTCTGACTGCACTGATACACCCTTGGAATCTACAGATCCAGTCCCACTCTGGTAAGGACATACAGTTCCGTAGAAATGTTGTAGGTGCCCCATGACTCCACACCCTTAGTAAGTTCTGGGAGGATGTGCACATGCAGGTCGGAAGTGACCTGCCTTTCCACACTGATGGTACAAAATGGGCCTCACATCAGAATCCTCAGATGATGTCTGCCTGGAAGGATGGCCTGAGCCACCACCACTCTTCTTCCACTGCTCAACATGCTTCCTATTATTTTCTGAGGAACTACCACTACCAAAGCCTGACACTGATCCAGAAAACCCCGACTTTCCTATATGGTCAATCTCGGTCATGCAAGCATGATCTATCACCTCGGCATAAGTCTTTAGCTTGAATAAGAAAACCTGAGCGTGGATTTCTGGTCGAAGGCCCTTCTCAAACTTCCGAGCTTTCAAGAATTCACTCGAAACTATCTCAGGTGTGTACTTCACCAGCTCAGCAAAGCGGTTCGCATATTCCATCACTATCTGATTCCCTTGCGAGATATCCATGAACTCATGAGATCTAGTGTAGGCTAGTAACTCTGGAAAATGCTTCTCGTTGAAGATAACCTTGAAATCTTTCCAACTCATGTGCTCATGTTTCCCATCTTGGACCTATAATTCCCACAAATTGTGATTGGAACCCTCCAGCTAGAACGAGGCACACTTCACCCTGACTTCCTCAGGCTTGTCAAGAAATTAGAACATGCATTCTATCTTTTCAAGCCATTCCTCTGCCTCCTGAGGTTTTGAACTACCTCAGAATGAAAAAGGTTTGTTCTTTAGAAACTCCTGAGCTCTATCCATCCTGGAGCCAGATTCTTCCCCTCTAGCTGGAATAGGGGCGAGGGCAGGAGTCGCCCCTTATCCCAAAGCCTGAACGGCTCGGACCATAGCCTCTACCAATCTCTGATCAAGCAGTGTGGGAGAAATCTCTTTGGCTTCCTCCCGTGGGTTAATGAGAGCTCTCCGGGGAGGTATCTTACTGCAAAGGGCAACAATCATAAAGGGATTCCATCAGTATCACATATCTCAAGAGGAACCAATTTTTTCTGCAAGATAAATAATCATCAGTAAACCAAACATGCAAAAATGACTTCGTGTCAAAACTCTACTTTCTTTCCTGGTGTCCATGTACATTCTGTAGCCTATATGTCCTTCCTAAAAAAGAAGTCAAACAAGAACCCTGACATCCCATGGTGACTCAGTATCTGTCACGAGGCGTGCTAGCCAGGCACCCTACTCGCAACATGAATTCCGAGCCCTGACAGTCCCAACTTTTGTATAACCCAACTCATCCCAAAAAACATAAACCAAGAGCTCAACCAGCCTCTGATACCATTTTGTCACGAACCAAATCGGGTCGCCATCAACTCAATGCCCGACCCGGCTCGCGGCAAGGCCCAAAGTGCGTTCCCGATCACCACGGGCTAGCACAAGTGCCTGGGTATCAATTTATAATTTTTGGGAACAATTTACCTGTATAACAACTAGAAACAATCCATAAGTAAACTAAATTCTGAAATCAACTTTACAACTACACGTTTTAGAAAGCAGCACGAACATGTCTAAAAAAAAGAGAAACTACAACTCAACCACAACTAGCTCCCAAAAAAGGGTGACCAAAAACCAAATCAGCAACTTTCACCTGATGGAAAAATATCACTGTTAGGCCTCCGCCACCAGTGCCAAATCAGATTACCCAACTAACAACTCGGACCACCGTATTCAAAACCTTGGCATTTCCCTACATTAGACATAATCAGATCTACTTACACCCAGTGGTGTAAATAGGGTGTGAGCAATCACCCAATAGGTTGGCACCAGGGAAAAGATTCCGCATAAAAAGGGTTATATGATCAAAGTAGTTCATAGGTTCAAATTTTAGGGAATGTAAATAAATGCACTAACATTTTGATGGAAACAATTTTTAATGAAAGGAAGGAATTTTTAAAATAGGAAAAAAGGGTTTTTGATACTGAAAGAAAATGAAACATTCTTACCTTTTGAAACCACATAATTCACCAAAACCAACTAGTGATGAGTATATAATCACACAAGAGAAACAAATGTGGGAGAGGCCCTAAAGTACTAAAGTTGTGTGGGACCCTAGAACCTCACGTCTCAGTGAACCATAATATACTTTCCCGTGCACGAGCCATTGGTAGAGAAAGACCTCCTACCATAGTGGTCTCCAGTCTTCATCCAATGTTTAGTTAGTTTTGGAATTTTATACTTATTAATCAACTTTTTTAATTGTAATTGGATTTGTTTAATGGTTAATTAAATTGATGATATTTTCTAGGTTGGCACTATGGTGACTTGGTCTACTGTTTCAGGACCTTTTTGACAGCTCCATATGGTGCGACCGTTTCACAAATGGAGTTTTGCGCCGTGTTGCTTTTCATACCCATTTGAGGTTGGTGGTTTCACATGCTTAGGGCATTTGATCATTTAGTCTGATGATTTGATTAATTTAATATGACTTTTATTTAAATGCTATCGTGAGTTGTCAGTTTGACTAGTAGAGCGTGATGTTTTACTCTGATTAGTGGTCTGTTTAGATTGTCGGGTTTATACCGTGTTGTTCCATGGTTTTTGAACAAATGCAGCAGTTGAAATTTGATCCTTGTTATAGTCTTAGTGTGCATCCGAGTGGGTTTTGCACTATTGATTGTGTTGTTTTATTTTCATAAAATTCCTAAACCAATTTTTCAAATGTTTGGAAACATTATTTTGGTTCTTGTAATTCTGTAGTTCTTGCATGTTTTGAGGTTCTATGTTGTGTGTTGTGTCTTGACCTTGATGAGTAGGGTGAACTTTGAATAATGAGCACAAAAGGGGAAGCATGGGTATTAGATGGGTGGACTAGACTAGCGTTCTAGTGATATGGGAGTGGCCTCGGCCTAGTTTCACTTAGCGGGATTGATGCTTACAGCACTTACTAAACTTTGGATGATGACTAGAGACCAGTATGGTAGGAGGTGTTTACATACCATTGGCTCGTTCATGGGAATGTATATTATGTTTCACTGAGATGTGAGATTATAGGGTCCCACACAACTTTATTACTTTAGGGCCTCTCCCACTTTTGTTTCTCCTGTGCAATTATAGACTCCTCACTAGTTGGTTTTGGTGACTTCTATTGTTTCAAAAGGTAAGAATGTTTCATTTTATTTCAGTATCAAAAACCCATTTTTCCTATTTTAAAACTGTCTTCCTTTATTTAAAAACTGTTTCCATAAAAATGTTAGTGCATTTATTTACTTTCCCTAAAATTTGAACCTGCGATCTGCTTTGATCATATAACCCTTTTTATGCGGAATCTTTTCCTTGGTTCCAATCTGTTGGGAGATTTCTCACACCCTACTTACACCCCTCGGTGTAAGTAGATTTGATTATGTATGATTCATGGAAATTCCAAGGTTTTGAGTACGGTGGTCTGAGTTGTAAGTTGGTTCATCTGATTTAGCGCTAGTGGCAGAGGCCTGACAGTGAAATTTTTCCGTCAGGTGACAATTGCTGATTTGGTTTTTGGTCACCCTTTTTTGGGAGCTAGTTGTGGTTGAGTTGTAGTTTCTCTTTTTGTTGAGACTCGTTCATGCTGTTTTTTAAAACTTGTGGTTGTAATGTTGATTTCAGAATTCAGTTTACTTATGGTTTGTTTCTGGTTGTTATATGGGTAAATCGTTCCCAAAAATTCAAAATTGAAACACGGGCACTTGTGCCAGCCCGTGGGGATCGGGAATACCCTTCGGGCCTTGCCGCGGTCTGGGTTGGGCATTGAGTTGATGGAGACCCGATTCAGTTCGTGACACAATCTCTCATCATTTACAAATATTATACTATATCTCACCATGAAGAAATGTTTTTATTATGTTTTTATCTAAAAATGGATTGAAATATTTTTTTCATTTCTCACTAAAAGTATTCTTGGAAATTATCTATCTAATATGTCTATGTGGTATCTCAATCTAGTGCTCCTTAAGACTTTATCAATGATTATCCATCTAAGGCACCTCAAAAACTTATTCATGTTCATTGAGAACTATCCGATGAACATAACTCATGAACCTCAGAATCTGTTCCAAATCTATATATGATGAAATAGTTTTTGGGTATCTATGAATGAGTCATATTTATAATGTCTCTAAACATAATATTTTACTAGTTCCATATAAATGAATCGATATCCAATTTCTCAAAACTAAATCCTATGTCTGATGAATATGATTGGTAGCATTTCTTCTTCATCCAATTATATTGGAAACATACACTGTATAAAAATATAACTTTTTAATATTTTTATAATATCCATGTCTAATAAGTTTTCTTCATTTTCTCGCTCAGTGAAAACTCTAAATTCAAATTTGATATAAGAACCCAAATTCATTCATTTATTATAATATATATAAACCTGGTGATCGTATACTATAACTCTAGCCTATGTTTATCCTTATTAACATTACTATATATGATCTTCTTCAACAGAAAAACTTTCTCTGGTGAACTAATCTTCTCTTTGATATATGATCCAAAAAATCATCTCATGATAAATAGACATAATATTAGTCATTCCAAATTAATATTTCTGATGAGTCATTATGATTCAGTCCATCTTCAACTGAAAATTCATATGTTGACAAAACTCATTATGGTAAAATAATCATGGAATCATTTGTCTGATGACATTGTGATTGTTTATATAATTTTCATCTATCAGAAGGACCCTTTAGCATCTATTACCATTTCTTGCATCTTTTGTGATTCCCTTGGTAAGATATCTTTGAAAATAAATCCTTTATACCATTATATAGCCATCTTAGTATGATTGTTCATTGTTCGTTGACTTGATCTAATGCCTTCATAAAATATCCCCTTTATGACTTTATATATTAAAACATTGTATAATAAAAAATGAACTCATCATCATTCAATTTGTACAAAATGCATATCTGAAAAACTAAGATGCTTCTATTTGGTGTACGTGTTCCACTGATTGGATAAAAACACTATTTCAACAAATACTTTCTTCTTTTACAAAATTAATTCCCCTTTTACTATTGAAACCATCCTTCCTCCATCCATTATTACTTCGATAACTTTGTATTTTCACACAGATAGTAAACTGCTCACAAAATTTTACTTCTTACTTCTTTAGAATTCATACACTTTTTATAAGTGTCTAAAACCTTTGCAGTGAGAACTTCATGCCAACCACTATCTACTAATAACTTACCTTCTCTATCTGGTAACATTATTCTTTGTCCATCTAGTAACATTTAATTTTTTCCATCCAGAAACATTGTGCAATTCCAACCACTTCCATCATATCACTAAATCGCTAACCACCTACATCTGTATGCTGATCTATGTATGGTGATTTTTATTTTATAATATTATTTATCATTTTATGAAATTGTACAACATCATCTTGGATCTTTAGTTTTCTCCATGATGTTGGGAACTTGAGATCATATTATAATCTTCTGACTTAATGAATGTTTCCCTTACATAGTTAATCAATTATTCCTTCACCTTTGATATTTCATCATAATAAATACTTTAGTAGCATCATTGTAAAATATTTCTCACCTTTTTTCAAAAATAATCATAGTAAGATATGTTGACAAAAAACTAAAACTTGTTATAAAAACGTCCTAATGGATCTTTGATAGAACAAATTTTTCTTTGTTTATTTGATTTAAAACACCTTTTCTATCTAATTTAAATATTTCAACTTGTTTTTATTGAACTCTTTTATGCTTTATGATAAGATAAAATTATTTTTCAAAAATAGGATTAATTGTGTTGAATACATAATATAGAAGACGTTTTGTGACATTCCATGGGAAAACGGAAAATTCCAAAGCATAAAATAGGAGAAATAGGTTTATAGAGATAAATTTCTCTAATAAATTGATGATTTTTTTCATAAATATTAATTTATAGTATAAAAGGTGAATAATTAAAGATGTAAAGACTAGTCAGGAAAGAGAAAAGGCTTTTTGGAGTATAAGAACATGTTTTGTGGAGTGAAACATGATTGTCACGCCATGATGCCACACCTCAGAACCTTATAGCCATAATGTTATTCTGTAAAACTCATATCATTTTTCCTCGGTGATATTAGGGCATGAAACACATATTTACTCCATAAAAGTGTTCATTGAGCCTAGAAATAATGTTCTTTGATGAAATTAATTCCATCGATGGACAATTTTGGACCCAAACCCTACTAGACATCCTAGTTTAATTAAAATAGATATTATTGACCCATTTATCATCTATAAAGGGTTCTTTTATACCTATGAATAAGAGGTAATTTTGATTGATAGAGGATCTCTTGGTAAGGGGATTATATAAACAATGACCTACTAAAGATTTATTTCATTGTTTTCCTTTCCTTTTCTTTTATTCAAATCGTAGATGTATTCATTATCCTCTTCTAACTCATTTACCCTTGACATGGAAGGGTAATGGTTTCAATTGATCATTAATGGGAATGGATGGACTGATTAAACTTTGTTTTAATTTTTCACCAAAATGAATATAACATTTTCTATCCCTTTCCTAATGTTTTCAATTTCGCATTTAGTTTTTAATGAAAAATGAATATTCATTATGGTTAAATTATTTTAATTTCAATTTCTTTTTTCAATGATATATATCTCTATCTAAAAAATTCCCAGATTTTACTACATAATTATTAGGTTTTTTTGGTGAGTAATCAGTGATCCTCATCATGTGTGGGGAATTGTCACTGAAACTATTGGTAATTCGGGAATTGAAATACCCAATTAGATATTTCATTAATTTACTTAAAAGTACCACCAAAACTCCATAAAAATAATAAGGTAGGTAGAATTGTTGATACTTCTATTAAGATTACCCTCACCACCTCTATCCACTAAGGGATAGAGATATCGAAAGAATACTATCTATTTTACCCATTTGGAAGAGGAAGATTAGTTTATAAGTTGAAACTGTAATACCATTTACATAGGTCCAGCCAAACCCATCCCAAAAACCACTTTAATTTTTTTATTTTAAATTAATTAAATGATTTCTACTTATAATTTCTCCAAAACAATTAAAACTGACTTTCTATAAAATAAAAAAATGACAAAGTTGTTTTTTTTGCACTCTTATTTTGGAGAAAAACTAATAGATGAATGACTATATTATACATAAGTTATTAATTTTTTTCCACATCCCATGAGAGGTGTGTGTCAATCATTGAACCATTTCTAGACCAGTAGTGCCCAAAAACACAAAATATTTAATTTAAAATTTAATGACCTGTAGTTTAAATGAACCATTAATTGAATTTGAGCCTGAAATTGAATGAACATTAATTCAACTAAGAAAAATAAATTTAATAATATATTTTGAATAAATAACCCTTTCAAATTCAAGTGAAACTTTTAATGTTGACTATGAGCCTGAGAAAATGGTTGGCAATACCAACCAAACCTTGTGTGATGTAATTGCACTTCAATTTACAAATCCATTAAATAAAATTATAATTATTACTGTTAAAAATGATTTTAAATTATGGGTTTACATGATTTTGGAACATCCAACATTCCATGGAATTGTAATAGAAGACCGAAATAGAAATATCAAGGAAGTAAGCTATGTCTTCTTAAGCTTCAGGCTGAGAGGAGTACCTGAAGACCAATTATATAAGAGGGAATTCCCTTTTCTTCCTCAAAGGAGAAACTAAGAAATGACTATATAGTATATAATCAGTAAATTTCTGTGGCTATTAAGACCTCAAACAATGCTTCAGGTAATAATTATTTCTCAAATCCCAAATTACATAAATTAGAAATTATTTCTTAGTCATTTAAAAATCTATTAGAGAGACCATTTTTAACTACTAGGAATGATTCAAGAAGCTTTATGTAAGCTGACCATTTCAAACAATAGTGGAACACCACTTCCTCATTTTCATCTTCCATGTCCTGCTCAATAATGATTGAAACTAGGTAGATCCCTTATTTGTAGGAGCCCTTATTGAAAAACGAACATATTATTATAGTGGATTAATTGTGATGATTGTGAAAAACTCACAATAAATTTGATTGATAGGTTTGGCAACTAGAGGAATACATGACATAAAAACATCTGATCTATTTACATTAATTTAAAATAAGGTAGATAACCATACAAAGTTAGTGTGATAGTGGGTTGTGATGGATTCTAGTGGACAACAAGATTCATTTCAGATACATAGTTTGTGTGGTTTTTGGCTTAATTTATTGACTAGTGTCTATAATTGTAGGAGAAGAAACCTGTGTTGTGGAACTTCATCTATGGAAATTATTGAAGAATCAACTACATCAACCCCTGACCTAACTATTATGTATAAATCAACAAATTTAGGTGATATCATTCTATCAAAACCAATATCTTAATTTACCTATATGTTCATAATTATAAATTCCTAAACCCACCATAATTTCAACGACCCTATAAGCTGATGTATTAGAAACAACACTTTCAACCACCACCTTTGAAATATAAACCATATGTACCACCATCAATAAGAACTCGAAAGAACCAAAAATGTGTAGAGTTTTTAGAGATAAATAATGAGGAAGATATGTTAACATACTATGTTGGAACCATTATAGACATTCTAATCTAAAGTCCCTAAAAACTACCATTACAGAAAATTCTAAGTCATAACAAAAGAATTCCCCCTATTAGAACTCAAATTTGAGTAGATCTCTAACCACCTAAACAAAGAAAAGATTTTGATACTCAATATAATTATGAAGATCCACTTATCCATAAAATATAATAGGATAATATTTAAGAAAATTTAAGTTTCAGGATCAGAATATAAAGGTTATAAACCCCATTATAAGTTAATTTTTTTTGAAAAAGTACATTAATGCATAATTCCGTTCTGCATTATCTGAGATAATAAATAAAAAAATATAAAATTCAAAAATAGAGTAAGGTGTTCATTTAGTGGGATGAAATTAATATCCCACTAATGGATTTAATCAGAAGAATCCTAAAATGTGAAAAAGTTCTCAAGGATTTGTGCACTAAGAAATAAAAATTGATGGAAATGAGAGAATCCCCATTGATTAGTTATGTGAACTATGTCCTTCAATTAATGTTACAAATCAATCTTTGTTTTAATATTTACATATTGGAGAGTTAAAACTAACCAGATTAGTGGTATAATTAGGAAATGGATCCAGCATATTCACAGAAGGAGTTCTAGATGACTTACTCATGGGCGTAAGAGAACTGATTGTTCTAGCTTACTTCTAAATCCTTAATATGGAAGAACACAGAAAAATATTCCACTCTTCCATCATTCTTTAGAGACCATACCTGAATACGGAAAAACCAATCATCAAATTCTATTAAAGAACACCCATAATAGAGCTTTGAGATATCATTTTCCACTTGAATAATATTGATGAAATGAAGCATTCATCAAGAAACCACCCCCTTTATGTAATATCCTATGAAGAAGGTATGGAAATAATTGAAGAATTAGGTATTATTTATGAATTCTTAGATTTATGAGAGAAACTTTCATTTGAAAGTACCAATGCCCAAAAATCTAATAATTTTAGTTTCTAGTAAGAAGACAAGTTCACATATGATTTTATTAATGCCTTACTAATAATAAACAAGAAGATAAGATATATTCCATACATTTTATTCAATCCTTAGAAGTAGGAGGCCTCAATTTCATACCATCCCTTGAACAACCCCCCATGTTCTAAGTTAAAACCACTACCATGTAATTTAATGTATATTTACCATATAAAAAGGATAGAAAATACCAATGATAATTGATATTAGTCTATCTAATTCCCAAAAAACTCTTACAAACCTTATAAAAATAGACTTAAAATATATAGTATGGAATATTAGAGATATCTAGGGGATTAAGCCTATTGTTTGGTCTCATTGAATCTTTTTTAATGTCGATTCCAGAAGAGTGAGACAGCCTTAGAGAATACGGAATCCAGAAATCATGGAGGATGTTATGAAAATGATAAAAGGTGTTTTGGTAGTTAACATCATTTACACATTATCTGATTCACAGTGGGTTAGTCCAGTTCATGTAGTCCCAAAGAAAACTAGTATGACCACTGTAAAAATGAAAATAATGGATTGATACCCATTAGAGTGAGAAACAGTTATAGGATATGTACAATTAAAAAAAGATGAATCAAGTTACCTGAAAAGATAAATTTACCATTCCATTCATTGATAGCATGTTATAAATTCTATCTAGAGAAACTCATTATTTATTTTCTAATGGAGTTTTAGGTTACGTCTAGGTACCCATTTTATCAAAAGACCCGGAGAAGATGACTTTCACCTTCCTCTTTGATACATTCTCCTATAATAGAATGTCATTTAGACTATGAAACACTATTGTTAAATTTCAATTGTGTATGGTGATTATTTTCTCATATCATATTGAGGACTTCATAGTGTTATTTTTTTGATGATTTTATAGTTTTCATAAATTCATTCAATCACTACTTAGGGAATTTTAAAAAGTTTCTAAACATGTAAATTTAGGGAAATATAATTTTAAAATTAAAAAAATTTAATTTAATGCAAAAACAAATTTTAGGTTGCATTATTTCATGGAAAGGAATTAAGGTACATAAGTCAAAGGTTGGATTAATAAATGCATTGCCATATCTAACTTGTCTTAAGAATTTTAGATCTTTTTTAGGACATAAAGGTTTCTATATAATGTTTATAAAACATTATATATATATTTATCTCCTTATTTCAAGGATACTATTAAAAAAATTTGAGTTTAATATTTCTCTTGGGTTTATGAAACATTTTAGTGAGTTGAAACAATGGTTCATTATACTACTAATGTTGAAGCCTCCCAACTAGGACCATCATTATGAGCTACTCTATGATTAATCAACCAATGATGTGGGAGTATCACTCTCAAAAATAATATATAGAAAGACACAAGCCACATTATATGAATCAAGGATTTTTAATTGCACACAAATCAACTACACAACCCATAATAAGAATTTTATTGTAGTTATATTTTCTCTTGATAAATTCATATCATTCCTTCATAGAACTAAATTTTATTTTTTTCTAATCATTGATCTCTTAGGTATATAATAAAGAAGGATGATTCTAATCAAAGATTGGTAATATGGTTGATACTTTTATTAGAGTTCCTAAAATAAATTAAGGAAAAGAATTTCATCAAACATTAAGTCACATATCATCAAAGTTGACTACCCAACACCACTAAAGTAGGGAATCAAATTCAGAACCCACTCAATGATCAACATCCTAATATCCAACTGTACACCGTGGATAGTGAATTACTATGGTATGCCAACATGGTCAATTATTTTGTGACTTCTCGGGTACTGTCTAGTTAAAAATATTATTAGTTACACAAACATAACATATAACTCTAGATTTTATAATAGGGAAGTCCCATTCCAAAGGAATATATAATCTGATTAAGTAATTAAAATATGTTCACGTGAAAGTGAAATTGAATATTTTTTAAAATATTATCATACATTATCTTATGTGGGCCATTATTGATCTTCACGAAAATCCAAAATTGTCTTTGAATCTATAATTATTTGTCCCACATTATTTAAAGATACATAAGAGTTTTTAAAAATATATTTAAAATTCTTATTATCTATAAATATATCAATATAAAATGAACGAAAAACCAATTACCTTATGTTAAATTTTTAATGTATGGGGAATATACTTCATGGGACCATTATTAGTGTGATTTGGATATTCTTTTATTTTTTTAGATATAGATTATGGTTCAAAATAGATTGATGAAATATCCACCAGGTCTGATGATTCTAATTTGTATGTACTTTTTTTCGTTACTAACATATTCTAGAGGCTTAGAGTACCATTATCCATCATTATCAACCAGTGGAATAACTTCTAGAAGATAAAAATATAAGGATTAATGATACGGTATGGAGTGCATTATAAAACATCAACCCCGTACCATCTACAAAAAAAATTCATGTATAATTTTCCAATAGAGTAATTAAAGTAATTTTAGGAAAATGGAAAAACCATATAGGAAAGACTAGAACAAAAATATAGAATACACCCTATGGGATTATAACAACACCTATAAGACACCCATAAGAACGAGGTCATAAAAATGTATTACTGGGAAGTGTTCCACCTCACAATGAAATTGAAACATGAATCCTACTTTGTCATGAGATAGATGAGCCTAGACCATAAAAAATCATGGAAGGAGATGATACTATAGCAGTAGGAGGAATAGAAAATAAGTAGAGAATATTTTGAATTTTCAAATATTTATACAAAAAGAACATGGATAAACCATGATAAGTTAATTCAACCTAGAAACATTAAATCTATAGACCAGGTTTTTTTATAAAACAATAGAAACAAACTTATGTAAGTAAATTTTCATCTGTATTGGAATTCCCCTTTAATGTTATTCATATATAACCTTTTAGTGTTGTGGAAATTGAAAATTAGGGTGGAGGAAACCCATTAAATATAAATGGTAAGAGGTTGAAAATTTACCGTGGGACCATACTTCAAGAATAAGTGGAGAAGATTACACACCATCAACCAAATTACCAATAAAGACCCACTAGGTTTCACCATTCCATTACACTTGATTAAATAAAATAATTCAGATTTAAATATACTTATATGATTAACAAATATAATTTCCTTGAAAACGCTACATAAATTAAATGTGGGGGTGGTAATATTATAGTCTATGATTTCATAATAAAATTTAATTTTTTCAACTTTTGAGTCGAGCTAATAATGATAAACAAAATCTCTTCCAGGAAGTAACCCATTTTTTTCTATAGTCTAATATTCCATTGAATCTTATATAATAAATATTTAATAGTAATAAAAAAATCACATAATTTCATTATTATTTCAATATCCATAAAAACTAAAAAATGAAATCGGAACAAGCCAACCATAATTTACACGGTAAAAAGGAGTTTTCACTTTATAAATGGGATTTATCCCATAAAAGTAGAATTCACACAGTAAAATCTATATAAAATAACTATACAAAAAATTGGATACACAATGTAATCATAATCATAATGGGCGGTATGTTTTTCAATGAATTATTTTATTTTAACCCCATTATTTTAATATATATTTTTGATTTAAAATAAATTCCATGCCCACGGTTATCCTTCTTTTTTTACTTGATTAATCTAGGATATATTAATTTTACAGGAACATCATGATTCCTTGTTTTAGATTTCACATTCAACAAAATTGAATGAGTAATATGAGGAATTCACTAATTATATTTAATAATAAATATATTTAATTAATGATTCCTTATTTTAAGGGATTAGTTCATTCGGGTAAATGAAATTTTCCAACCATTTTCTTACTACAAATTTTTGAAATTTATCTAGATTAATTTTTCTTATTATTTCTTGTCATGAATGGTTGTCCAAAATTATATGTTCTATACCCTATATGATTCCTATAGAAAATAATTTCAATTTTATCTAGATCATATTTATTTAGTGATCTTAGATAATGCCACTAAATAGAACTTGTATTGGAACTTTCTAAGGGTATGACAGTGCAAAACCACATTTAAAATAATTAAGGTAATTTTTACAATCAATAACTTATACAAGTACACATTATGAAATAATTTTTTTTATCATGAAGAGTTCATGAATGACCTATCTAGGAAGGATCCACAATACTGTCCGTTTATATCTATTCTCACCCTGCTTTATTTATATTTCATGAAATTTTAAATTTTATGTTTGGGGGGTGTGGGAAATTGTGGCAGACAAGAGTTATTATATTTTATGAAAAAAAGTGTGGGGTTATATTTTGGGTATTGTCAATGTATCATGTTACATTAATTGTACTCTATTTGTTTCACCTTCTGGAAAAAATATATAATAAAACTTGGGAAAAAATTATGAAAAATGAGTTGGGTACTTTTTTGGGATAATAAAAAATCACTATTACCAGAATTATTATCTTTTGACCACACTTGTTTTGGTGGATGATGTAAAAATTGTTCCATGAATAAATTATGAAAAATTTATATTGATAAAAAATAAATAAGGTGAAATTATTTCATTATACTGACATTTATCATGACCTTACTCTGTGTTCTAGAATTTGGAGTTGTCATTTTACAGGAGTGGTGTTAATTGCAACATACATTAGATATCATGTAGTGTGATTTAAAGTTAATAATCTTTTTTATACTCAATATTTTTAACATAAATCCCTACTAAACACAAGACATAGAGTCATCATAACATTTATTTAAAACCTTTTATGGTTTTATATCAGTTTTTTCTTTACGTGGTGGAGAAAGTAGTTCATTTTCAATCATATAGAATAAGATCATGTTTCCATAATAAGAACATAAATATACATGAATTTTTATCATGAGATATGATAGAAAAGAATCCATTGTGATGTAAATCATGACTATGCATACTTGGTAATAATGAATTATGGTATTTGATTGAATGAAAGGAAAAGATCCACCATTCTCAATGGGAAAACATAAAAGAGAAGGATTTATTAGTCACTTTGAATGGGTTGAAGTTGAATATACAGTTCTTATTGAACATGAATGGTTTATACACCATTGATAACTTTTGTTCGGAGTGGAAACTCAAGAGGGAGGTGAATTTAGTTCCTTCTTAAAATTTCTATTAAAAACATTACGGAAAAGATCACCCAATTTGGAAACTACCCAATTAATTAAGGTAGTATAGATATAAATGTTTAGTTGGTCAACAAGTATCTCAATGGGTGATTAGCCCTCAGTTGAATCAATTTAAAACAATCATTGAACTTTTGAAACATGTTTACTGAATTAAAAACAAACACACACTAACCAGAACTATATATTTGAGTTAAAGTAAAATAGTTTTCTGTTTTTGAAATTATGAGTAGCAGAAAATTGGAAAACAGAGTATTACAAAATATATTACACAGAAGAATTAACCAAGAGGTTCAGTCTCAAGTTGATACTTAATCCTCTCCACTTGGTGACCACCTTCCACCAAGTAGTTTATATTAACAATAAACTTGATACACATCCTGTATCGGGCTTTACAACAGTTTTCAGAAACTGTCTAGGGCTCACACCCTCTAACACAGTTACACGTGGGAATCAAAAGTGTAAGTAAATTTTGATGTGAGGATTTTTAGTATCCTCCAGTTCAATCATGGGAGACAATGTGTGTAATATAAAAACACACACTTCTCAGAAATGTAATATAATTAAACCAATAGATCTAATGTTATAAATATTGTGTTTAGAAGGCACCATGTGTTTGCAGTTCAGCGCTTGACTCCTTGATGTGAAGAAATTGCATATTGAGTTTTTCTCTGGTAGTTTTCTCCAAAACTGAGTGTTTCAACTGTTGGTTCTAGATTCTAGGAACTGAGTGTTCTGCTTCTTGATTTGACAGAGATTTGATGAATCACAGAAGACATTCTTGAATTTGTTCCCCCAAAATGATCTTCTTGAGGCTCTTGGGTTTACAGTGTGAGTGGTTGTGTTCTTCTTTGGTTCTTCAGATATAGCGTGTAGTGAATCTCTCTAGTGTATTCTATCTTTGCTTCCTTGGCCTTCTATTTTATTTTTGAGGTCTGAAAATAACAATAGGAAAACCATGTGCGGTCTTCCTCGTACCACGTACTGTCTCCAGATACGGTCTCTTGATATGTCTACAATTATCAGTAATTATGTTAGAAGCATTAATGTTTCCAAATATAATAGTTAGAATAATCTTAATGAAATTGAAAAAGTATGGAGTAGAAGAGTGGGTATCCATATACTAGTAATGGTATCCTTCAGTGGAAGCCTTTAGCGGAAGCCTTCAAAAGTCACCTTTAGTGGTAGCCTTTAGTGGTAGCCTTCAGTGGTAGCCTTCAGCGGTAGCCTTCAACGATAGCCTTCAGTGGTAGCTTTCATCAGTATATTTCATTGGTATCATTTTAGCAATAACTTTTATCAGTTCCTTTACAACAATAGCCTTTTAACGGTAGACCCGTAGTGATGACCTTGAATTGATAACTCAGCAGTGAGGTTCCTTAGCAGTAACCTCTATCAACAACATTCTATCTGTAACCTCTATCAGTAACCTTTATTGGTGACCTATTAATTAAAGAAAATTTTCATTGTAAGCATTAAACGAGAGAGAAGTGAGATTAAAAAATACATAGTTATTAATTGATAGAAACTAAGAATATTAAAGAAACATGATTATCATATAAAATAAATATGATTTGGGATTATCAAAATAGGTGAGTCCAACAATCTCCCCCATTTTTATAATCACAAATTATATTAATTAAATATTATATTGAAGTATTAGTGAATGAAGGTTATGGAAATTTGTGGTTAGAGTATACATATTTTATGTATCATGAAATAGCATAAATTTGAACCATATTTATTGCTGAAAACATACATCATTGAATATAGGATTAAGCTTCTTCCCTTTTGTGGTTAACAGAAAGAAGGAAAGTCAAGAAGAAGACAATCAAAGATTTTTGTATTAATGATACAAGAGGACAATATATAAAATGATTAAAAAATACCTATCAACTAAGACACCCCACATTCAATCCAAATCAGAAATGTCCAATGGATATTTCTATTTAGATGCTAAGGAGGTAGGTTCAGAAGATGGAGGGACAACCCTGGGGATGTCAGTGAGAATGGTAGGAGGAGTTTCTACAGAGGCATCAATCGACAGATAATGAGTAGACCTATGAGGAATAATTGGATTCAAGCTTCTGATGTCCTATGGAGGAGTCATCAATGGGGAATCACAAGGAGAGCCTAAGGCAGCTGAAGAAGAAGGTAATGCTGGAGGAAAAATAATGGGAGTGAATTCGACATGGAGGAAGGGTAAAACATTCCTATAATCCATAATTATGCTTCCCCCTCTTTCCATAGCAGAGATAAAATCATCATTATTATCCTTGAATTTCTCCATGGATGGAGTCAATTCTCTAAGCCTGCTAACTTGATCCATAAAAACCTAAGTGCCATGTGGGATCCTCAAGTTTTCTAACAGTAGCTTAAAGTGACCATCCATCTGATGCTTAGTTTACACCCTTTTGTAATAGAAATTAACTTTCTCTTGGATGGCCTTCTATTCATGAGTAGCCTCCATTATGTAATCTCCCACAAGCTTATGAATGTATCTAATAGTGAAAATGACTTGAGTCATAGACTGAGGGTCTGAGGTACTTGCAGCAGAGAACTTCTCCACTTCTCTAACAACTGACTTGAAAGCTTCAAGATCAATAGGAGGAGATGTTGAAGAAGAATCAGATACACACAGAGGTACCATTGTGAAAGTTGTTATCTCCATAAAATACTTGGTCAGACCACTGATCAATCTTTTCACATCATCATCCCATCCACTAAATTGTGCCACCATAGACTTCTTAAAGTCCTCAAACATAGTGACCATCTACTAAACAACACTCTTAAAAAACATAAGGTATTTTTCCACTTTAAACCTTGATTCTATATATGATTACAAACTCACAATATATTGTTTCACAAATTCCATAGATTCATACAAGGTTCTGACTTGATTCTGACATTCCTTCACTTCATGTAGTAAGTTTGAGTGAGAGGTAGAGATTACTCTTTCTAAGGAAGATTCCATGACTTCTTGATTGAGATCCACTAATCTCTCTATCTCAATAGATTGTTAATCAAAGTGTTTCTTCAAATCTGATTTTAATGATTCTAAATCATTATTCTTCACACAATCTCATGGTACAAGAACCACTAGCTGCACAATAGTGGTTTCTGAAATATATGGATTTGGAGGGCTTCTGATAGGCTTGTTATCTTTAGAGTCTTCATAGTCTATTCCCAGGACCACAAATCCATGATCTTCTGACCAATCCTATATTCCATGATAAACAAAGACTGAACATGCGGCAATAATTTCCTCCCCCTCCCTTAGAGTATTCTTCTAGTCAATGATAATTACCTCTTCCATTCTGTCTTTATCAACTACAAAATTAGGATAGTCCATGGCTAAATCGTCTTCAAAATCTCCAACCACAACCATAGAAATTTCTTCTCCAACAGATTCAACATTCTATTCCTCTTCACTCTCTACCACTTCTGTATATACTAACAAGGAACTGAGAATTAAGCATTACTCTTCACTTTCAGCAATAGCTATCTCAAATTCCTCAATATCAGTGTCATCTTTATCCTCCTATGAGGTCTCTCCAACATTAATGTATCTTAAGCCATTCTCTTCTCCATCTTCTTCACTAGTTTCATCATCATCACTATCCATTAGGATAGCCTCTCTTCTGGGAAATCTCTTTAGTGGTCTAGGCTCACCAAAGGATTCAACATTGGCATGAGTACTTGAGGGTAGGTCAGGATCACTCCGGTCATCTACCCGAGAATCATCTCTTTCTTGTACACTAGTTGCCTCTACTTCGTCATCTGAATAAACGGGTTCCACTTCATTAGTTTTTAAACCTGAATCTCTTTTATTCATCGGTCTAGTAGGATTGGTAATAGGATTGAATTCCTCACACATCTTAGTCTCATCATCCACCCATTTTCATTCCCAAGGGTTCCATCTTATCTATATATATTTTCAAATCAGTTTGGTAATGCAAAAGTTGTCATGACCAACTGTTGTTTCTTCCTTATTTCCAGTAACACCTTCCACTCTCAACATCAAGGATGTCAACATGGAATGAAATAAAGCATTTGATTTTGAACATAGCCTAGTAATATCCTCTAACTGAATCATTAGAAATCTAAAAATATTTATCTTCTTTCCATGAATTAATAGATACAATAGAAATATCTCTTGATACCTCAATGTAGAAAAGTCTCCTATCATGGGACTTAAAACATGTTGAAAATTTTAAAAATAAACATTTTTTCTTCTTCTATTTCAGAAGCAATCACTTTTCTAGGGATTCCATTCCCTGTCATCTCAACCAAAGCCTCTTTATAGCAGAAATACTCACTGGTGGGAGGCACCACTCCAGAGTAGTAATAAAAAATTCCTTCATGTGGGACTCTTAGGAATTTATCCCATTAAATAGAGGAGATGGTCACACTTACTCCATTTACCTTTGAAGACATTCAGTTCTCATCCTCAGACTTCTCAAACATCAGATATTTATAAAATTCCTTCACTAGAATCGGGTTGTATGGTCTATTTTTATTTGAAAAACATTATACCAAATCAAGATATTCGAGTGCCTTCAGCACAACAGACATGCTTGAAAAAATCCATTAAGAACTTAATTCCTTTTCTACCATGATTTACCTCTTCGAAAAATGTGTATTGATCAACTTCACCACAACTTTTCTTCCACTACTAGACCCATCTTGAGGTATCTTTGGATTTGGTGCATCTCTTTCATCACCGACCATCGGTCTCTTTAGCATTTCTATTGCAGTATGATGTGGTTAGAGGGTTTTTGTAGAAGGGTATATTCCTATATTTAGGAGTATGAAATTTATGAGAGGATTTAAGTGGATCGAAAAGTTGTTTGTACTTTGTTTTTATCATTTTAAGATAAAAAACTAATCGAGTAAAAGATATAGATAAGATTAAAATATTATAGATTCCAGCAGAAAAACATGATGTCCCAGACATATGTAAGATAAACTATCAGTAAGGTGCCAACAGTGAGGTCCAACAGTGAGGTCCAATGGTGAGGTCCTAACGGTGAGGTCTTATCAGTGATGTTTAACGGTGAGGTCTTATCGGTGAGGTCTAACAGTGAGGTCTTGTCGGTGAACTCTAACAGTGAGGTCTTATCGGTGAGCTCTAACAGGGAGGTCTTATCGGTGAGGTCTAACATTCTGGTTTTATCTTAATAGTTTATCATACCTAACTCATGTTTGATGTAATTTAACCTCTTGGAATTCAAAGGCATTGTGAATATATCATCCAATTGATGTTCAATGCCAATAAAATCAAGAGTGATATCACCTATTTGATAATGATCTCTCAAAAAGTGATGTCTCACATCAATATACATTGTCCTTGCACGAGATACATGATTTTTAGAGATGTTAATAGCACTTGTATTTTCACAGTTTATAGAGAAATGTTTGAATTGATATCCATAGTCTAGTAAAGTGTGTTTCATCCACATAATTTGAGCACAACAACGACCAGAAGCTATATAGTTATCTTTGGCAGTGGATAATGTAATATAATTCTGTTTCATACTACACCATGATACTAGTGGCTTTCAAAATAGATGATATGTTCCAAAGGTTCATTTTCTATCTAACTTACAACAAAAAAAGTCAGCATCTGAATAACTTATTAAATCAAATTATTGTCCTTTTTCATAAAATAGTCCTATGTTTGTAGTGTACTTGAGATATTTAAAAATATTTTTAACAGCAGATAGATGAGATTCTTTAGAATTGGATTGAAAACAAGCACACATAGATACACTGAACATAATATTAGGTTGGACACCAGTAAGGTAGAGAGGACTCCCAATCATACTTTTGTAATTGGATTGATCCACTGGTTTACCAGTTTCATCATCATTCAACTTACAAGTGGTACTCATAGGTGTATCACTACCTTTATTACTACCCAAACCAAAAAATTTCAGCAGATCCTTAGTATATTTAATTTGATTTAGAACGATACCATTTTTATTTTGAAAATTTGAAATCCATGGAAAAATTTATGTTCCCCCATTAAAATCATTTCAAATTCATCTTTCTTACTCATTGAAAAATAAGTACATAATTGTTTTTGAGGATCCAAAAATAATGTCATCTACATATAATTGGTACTATTAAAACATCTTTGGAAATCCTTTTAATAAAAAGAGTAGGATCATCTATTCCTTTAGTAAAACGTTTAGAAATAATAAGATAACTCGGTCTATGATACCAAGATCTAGGAGCTTGTTTTAGACCATATAACGATTTAGAATGTTTAAATACATGATTTGAAAATTAGGGATTTGTAAAACCAGGGCATTGTTCAACAAATACATCCTCAACTATATACCCATTTATAAATGAACTTTTGAAATCTATTTGATAAAGTTGGAAATTTAGACGAGCTGCATGGGAAAGTAGTATCCTAATGGACTCTAGTCTAGCTACATGTGAAAATATGTCCTTATAGTATATTCCTTCTTCTTGACTTCATCATTGTGCAACTAGTTTAGCCTTGTTTCTAACTATGTTTCCAGATTCATTATCCTTATTCGTAAACACCAATTTAGTGCCTATGGTCAAAGTGTCTTTAGATCTTTCTACTAATTAGAAAATTTTGTTTCATTCAAACTGATTTAATTTTTCTTCTATAGATATCACCCAAAATTCTTCATTGATAGCATCATTAATATTTTTGGGTTCAAGCTATGAAAGAAAAGCTCGTTGTTCAACCTAGTTTCTCAGAGAAGTTCTAGTTTGTGTACATGTATTTAGATCCCCAACTACAACATCTAAATAACGATTCTTGAGAGTTATAATACCTCTAGAAAGATTTGAACTAGATTCCCGATGATTTTCTATTGGTTCAGATTCAACATGCCCTGATTCTGGAAAATTTCCAGAACTTGTTGTTTTCACCAAGAGTTCATTGTCTTTATCATTAAGGTATGGAATTGAAATATCATCCTAAAAATGTTCAAGAGAGGTTTTGGGTTCATGTGGATCAGTCTCATAAAATTTCACATTAAATGATTCTTCCACACATTTGGTTCTCTTATTGAATACTCTATAAGCTTTACTAGAGATTGAGTAACCTAGGTGAATTATTTCATCACTCTTAGAAGAAAATTTATCATGGTTACCTCTAGTGTTAAGAAAAAGACTTTGTAACCAAAAACTATAAACTAATTCACCTTAGGCTTCCTATTATTCCCTACCTCATAAGGTGTTTTATTAATAATGGGTCTAATTAAGACTCTATTAATGATGTAACAAGCCGTATTAAAAGATTCATCCCAAAAATAGATAAGCATGTTTTACTCATTTATCATAGTTTGGGAAATCACTTGAATTGTCCTATTTCTTCTTTATAGAACTGCATTTTGTTGAGGTGTTCTAGGAGAAGCGAAATTGTTATTATAGCCCTTATGTGACCAAGAAGATTCAAACTCCTAATTTTCAAACTCACGGCCATGATCACTTCTAAAGGTCTTAATTCTAATTCCACTATGATTTTCTACAGACATGGAATATTTAATGAAGAAAATTATTCACTTTTATGAGCTAGAATGTATACCCAAGTGTATCTGAAAAAATAATCTACAAGAAAATAAACACAGGGCTTCCAATTTAAACATAAAACTCTTGATTGTCCAAATAAATCCATATAAACCCACCCAAGAGGTTTATAAGTTAAAACTTCTTTATTTTGTTTGAACGAAACTTTGTGTTGATTTCTCTTTTGACAAGGATTACAAACTTTGTTAAGATGTAATTCAAATTTAGGTACATCTCTAACTAACCCTTTCCTAGTCAATTTTCTAAGAGAGTGCACAATACAGTTTCCTAATCTTATTTTCCATAACCAAGATTCCTTATAAAAAGAATTTAAATATGAAACATTTTTCTTAACTAGAGAGTTTAAATCAACAGAATATACATTTTCATTTCTAAGAGCTATGAATATTAAATCATTATTATAATTAAAAACATTGCATTAATCATTTTCAAACATGACATTAAAACCATCATTACACAACTATGAGAGACTTAGTATATGTATTCTAACCCATCAACAAAATGTACTTTTGAAATTAATATAGTATTCGGGTTACCGATTTGGCCTAAGTCGACGAGCTTCCCTTTATCATTATCACCAAATGTAACATGTCCACCGTCAACTTTAATTAGGCTCTTGAAGCATGAATAATCTCCTATCATATGTCTTGAACATCCATTTTCCATGTATTATAGGGTCTTACAGGAGCTCTTTATACAATTTTCCTACAAAATATATTATGTATAGGGTAACTTTGGTACCCATATTTTCTTGGGTCCAGAGAGGTTAGAAAGTAAAACATTGGGAACCCATATTTGTCTCACAGGTTTCTTATAATCAAAAGATTTGTTTTGAGACATGAACACTTTTTTAGGTCCCATAAAAAATTGTTTTTCAAAAGACAGTCTAGAACATAAATTGGCAGTGAACTATCCATATTTTGGAACAAATTTGTTCTTAATAATTCTTTTATGTCCTATATTATATCCTAAACCGGTTGTGTATTTTGGAGAAATATTTTTTCCTATAAATCGAGTCAAGGTATCTCTACCTACAGTAAACTTCTCAAGATCTATTTTTAATTGCTCATTTTATAATTTATGTTTTGTATTTTCATTTAACATCTAAGAAAATTTTTCATTCTCAATATCCAAATCAATCTTATAATTAGCATTTATAGCATGATGCCTTATCAGTAATTTATATATATCATTGAGTTCATTAGAGGTATCCTCAATCATTCCACATTATTCAAATAGTTTATCCTTTGTCATATCTTCCTCATTATTTGATTCACTTCCATTTCCAGAATAGTAAGCATTTTGTATAAGAGAATTTGTTATTACCTCAGATGTTTCTGTCATGAAACACTACTTTTCATGTTTGTTCTTTTCAATATCAGAAGTTTTAGATCCACTTGAGCTGTCTTCTAAAGCACTTCATGAAACATTCCTAGACTTTTTATATCCCTTGACCTTTTCTTCATATTTCTTAATAAATTTCATCTTGGGCCAATTAGTCTTCACATGTACTTTTCATTTATACTCATATCAAACTGTCTCATTTGTGTTGTTATTCTATTTTATGTCCTTTTTTACTATCCTTTACTATCACACCTTCTTTAATAGTTTGACTTTCTGAAGAACTTCTTCTTTCGGTATATCTTTTTGAATATCCCAGCAATATGATCCATCTCATCATCACTGTAATAATTTGAATCTTCACTGGTGGAACTTTCTATTGGAACTCGAATTTTTTTATCGTTTCTCTTTGAGGCCTTAGTCTTGAATTCTAGAGAATTCTTTCTTGGTTCTTTAACTACTCCTTGATTTAACTTAAGTTATTCGTCGTACATCATAAGTTTTCCAATTATTTCCTTCACTGGTAGCTTGCTTATATCATAGGAATATCTGATTGAAACAGAAGTTCCTCTCCATCTATTAGGTAGGCATTGAAGCGACCTCATAATCTAGTCCTTGTTGTCCGCTGGTTTCCCATGAAAACTCATGGTATTTAATATTTCATTGAACCTGAGATACATTTCAGATATAATTTCATCATGATTCATTTTAAAATTATCATATTTAATAGCATAAGTATTTGATCTCATTTCATTAACATTGGTTGTTCCCACATGAGAAACAACCAAAGTATCCCAAATTTCATATGCAGTTTTACAGGCATATATTTTATTTAATTCTTCATCACCTAGAGAACAGTATAATGAATTCATTTCATTATAGATATTTTTATATGTATATTTAATCAACTGAGACCATGTGTCTCTAATAGTATTAGGAAATTCATGTTTTTCTTCAATTGTGTCCCAGATTTTAGGACCCATGCTTTCTAGATACATTTTCATTTATAATTTCCACTGAGCGTAGTTATTACCTTTAACGAAAGTTTTCTCATTTATAGCCACACCCTCAACTCAGTTTTCCATAGTCAATTAGAATTTACATAATTGAAAATTTAGATATGACAGAAATTTTAAGATCTTTAAGATACAACTAAAATCACAGTTGAATATAATTTCAAAACTTGCACAATAGTTTAGATGGTAGCAATAGAAATTTATCCCTTTGATACAAAATGTTGGTGAGAGTGGAAACACAAGAGGGGGAGGGGGGGGGGTGAATTGATTACCTAATTAAAATTTCCATTAAAAACATTATAAAAAACCCACCAATTTGGAAACATCCCAGCTAATTAAGGCAGTAGATATATAAATGTTTAGTTGGTCAACAAGTTTCTCAAAGGGTTATTTGTACCCAGTTTAATCAGTGTAAAACAGACATTCCACTTTTGAAACAGGTCTACTTAATTAATCAAATACACACAATAAAATTAACTAACTATCAATGTTAATGTAAAATAGTTTTCTGTTTTTGAAATTATGAGCAGTGGAAAATAAGAAAACAGAGTATTACAAAATATATTGCACATAAGAATTAACCAAGAGGTTTAGTCTCAAGCTGAGACTTAATCATCTCCACTTTCTGATCCCCTATCACCAAGCAGTTTATATTAACAATAAACTTGATATATAGCCTGTATCGATAATTACAATAGTTTTCACAAAGTATCTAGGGCTCACACCCTCTTCCACAGTTACACGTTGGAAACACAAGTGTAAGTAAAGCTTTATGTGAGGATTTTCCGTATCCTCCTGTTCAAGAACAGGAGACAATGTGTGTAATAGAAAAACCAACACCACTCAAAAATTTAATATAATAAACACAATAAATCTAATGTTATAAATATTGAGTTTAGTAGGTTCTATGTGTTTTTAGTTTCGCTCTTGACTCCTTGGGGTGAAGAAATTGCAGATTGAGTCTTTCTATGGAAGTTGTCTCCAAAACAGAGTGTCATAACTCTTATTTCTAGCTTCCAGTCACTGAGTGTTCTGCTTCTTGGTTTGACAGAGATTTGATGAAGTACATAAGATGGTATTTAATTTTTTCTCCCAAGATGATCTTTTTGAGGCTATTGGGTTCACAGTGTGAGTGCTGATGTTTTTCTTTTGTTCTTCAGATCTGGTGTGTAGTGACTCTCTCTCTAGTTTCTTCTATCTTTGCTTCCTTGGTCTTATATTTTATATTTGAGGTCCGAAAATAGGAATACAAAAACCATGTGTGGTATTCCACATACCTCATATTGTCTCCAGATTCAGTCTCTTGATATGTCTACAATCATCATTAATTATGTCAGAAGCATTAAAATTACAAAATACGACCATTATAATTATTTTTTAAAGTCCGAGGGTCAAGACACCTTAAATTGATCAAATAAAAGAAGATCCTCTTTGAGAAATAGGAAAGACGAAAACCTTAAGAATAATCTTAAAGAAATTGATAAATTATAGAGTAGAAGAGTGGGTATTAGTAGACTGGTAACATTAGCCTTCTTAATGGTAGCCTTCAGCGGTAGCCTTCAGTAATAGCATTCAGCGGTAGCCTTCAGCGGTAGCCTTTGGCGGTAGCCTTCAGTAGTATCTTTAATCAGTAGCTTTCATCAGTATCCTTGTAGCAGTAACTTTTATCAGTACATTTACCACAATATACTTTGAACAGTAGACTCGTAACGATTTCCTTACATTGATAACTCCATGGTGGGGTTCCTCAGTAGTAACCTCTTTCAGTGACCTTCTATCAATAAACTCTATCAGTAACCTCTATTGGTGACCATTTACTTAAAGATATTTTGCAATGTAAGATTTAATTGAGGGAGTAGTGAGATTAAAAAATACATTGTTATTACTTGATAGAAATTAAGAATATTAATGAAACACAATTATCATATAAAAGAAACATGATTTGGGATTATAAAAACTGGTGAGTCCAACTATAATAATTTAAATTAATTTCAGTTGAATTTGAATATCAGTGACTGTAGTTTCTCTTTCATTTATTTTGAAACTACAGTCTTGAGGAAAAATAAGATCAAAGTTGTGGGAATTAACAGAATTTTTTTCTTCATGTTTACTTGAATTTAAAATAACTTGTTTATGAAATTTAAATATTAAATATTTCCAATATTTGATTATTTTTATCTTTTATGGTTGGATGAAATAATTTTTCGAAAATGGGATTAAAATTATTAAATTAATTATATAGAAGATGTCTTATAACATTTCACAGATAAAGAACCATGTCATAGAAATCAAGTAGAAGAAACATCCTAAAAAGAAGAAAAAATATAATATAGATTGATGATTTGGGCTCTAAATTATAATTTACAATCATATAGTTAAATAATTCAAGGTATAAAGATAATCTGAAAGGGGAAAAACCTTTCTAGAGAAAAAGAAAATTTTTCATGGAGTGACACATGTATTTCACAATATGATGCCTAACCTTAAAAACTTACTACCGTAATTTTAGAACAAAAAAACATCCCGAGTTGTGCCTCAATGATATTACTGTGCAAGAAACCTATTTACACCATAAAGGCTTTTATTGAGCCTAGAAATAGTGATTTTTTATAAAACTAATTCCACAAAAAGACACATTTTGACCAAAACCCCCGATATACCCTAGGTTAACCCAAGGAGACATTATTTGACCATTTATTGGCCCAATTGTTATATTAGTCTTATAAATAAGATTTTATGGGTATTTATATAGGATCTCTTGGTTGAGGGAATATTTGGATGATGACCTGCTACTAATTTGTTTTCTTGTTTTCCTATTATTTTATTTTATTAAAATATATGATTCCTCCCTTATGTATTTTTAACACATTTACCCTTTACATGGAGGGGTAAACGTTTCAAGGGATCAAGAAAATTCAAGTCTAGATTACTCCAGCTTTATTTTAGTTTTTCACATAAACAAACAAAATATTCTCTTTCCACTTTCTTGAGGATTTAATTAATAATTTAGTTTTTCACACCAAATACTACTGATATCAGTTTAGATTATCTTAATTTCAATTTCCATTGTCCATTACACAAATATCCCCCCACATAATTATCATCTATTTACTACAAAATAATATAGATTTACGTGGTCAGTTCCCATTTACCACTAGCATGGGTGAAAAATTGAGACTAAAACTGTTGTTAATTAGGGAATCACAATACCCAATTTGGGATTTCCATAATTTATCAAGAAAAACAAAAAAATACAATCTCAAAATAATGATGTAGGATGATTGACTCTTATTTGGGTTACACACAAAATCTCCATCTTCCAAGGAAGATAAAGGAAACTAAATAAGTTTCTATATCTATATATAGTACCCATTTGGAAGAGGAATATTAGTTTATAAATTTATAATGTGATACCATTTCCCAAGGACCAACCAAAACCATGTCTATCCTCACATTCATTATTTGTTTTAAATCAAAATAATATCTAATAAAATTTCTCCATATCAATTTTAACCAAAATTTAATAAATTAAATAAAAATTGAAAAATTCAGTTTGTGTGCACTGTTTTTTGAGAGACAACCTAAGGGAGAACGTACTATACTATACATAGGTTATTAAAAAATTATTTTCCCATAACCCATTATAAAAATTCATTATTCTTCAAATTTCCTCTACTTTTATTAAAAAAAATCATAAAAACATTTATCATCCTTTTTAATGACTATTTGTCTCAAAAATTAGAGACTTTTATCAAATCACATCATTTCTCATAGAGAATATCCTGAAACCAAACATCTTGATAAATCAATATTTTTATGTAATTGCATCCCTTGGTGAAAAGAAATTTTATAACCATGATAAGAAAACCCTCCCCAATTTTATCTTCTCCCCCATTTGTTGATAACAAAATAATTAAATTTATAATATTAGGAGTTTTACACATTATTACGATGTTAGACTTACTCTTCATTGTTAACAACATAATCTAAAGCATAGAGGGTGTTATCCTTTAATAACTTTAGTAATTCATTAGTAGAGGATGAACACGTAGTTTAATCGTCAATTATACAAATCTTTCCATTCCTATAGCTTTGGTAAAAACATAATTTTTTTGATACATTATCAAAATATACTAAATTAAAACATATCCATTAGAAAATTTTCCTTTTATAAAAGTGATAGTTAATTTCAATGTCATTTGATCTCAAAGGTTTTATAGGGTTTTTTGAATGATCAATGGAACTTTGATTAGAAAAAATAACCATCTATGTTTTTGAAACCTTAACACTCAAATATTCTAGTTGTACATTCATCAATATCATATATGTACAAGAATGGTGGATGCAACATATTCTCTTTATGATGTACTCATTGTAACAAAAAAATGTTTCTTACTATGCTAGCTCACACAATATTCCCCCAAGGTAAAATTTCCTCCATATTCTGATTTTCGATCATTTCAATCAATAACCCAATCAGCATCAATATATCTATGAATGTTTATATCGCAACTTCTTTTATACAACATTCCATAATAAGATATTCCCTTAACATATCATAGTATTCTATTTTCCTTCCAACATATATGACTAATTTGGATTTCTTTGATATCTTTCATACAAGGTAACAATATAAACAATATCTATCCTTGAAGCTTTAAGAAATATCAATACACCTATAAACTTTTAGATGTATTTTTGATTGAATATTTTCCCAGATTAATCTTTAATTAACTCTAAACTAATAGAGATAGGTGTAGAATCTTTTTTTATTATTCCAAGATACATTTTTTTAGAAACTCATTAGCATACATTTCCTATTAGAAAAAGATATATATTTTCTTCAATTAAACTTATAAATCTAGAAACAAAGATAACTCTCCAAGCATTGACATTTCAAAGTTTCTCTTTATTTCATCAGAAAAATAATCATAAGATTTATCCATATCCCCTAAAAAAATTATTTCATCAACATAGACAATATCAATCAATATACCAAAGTTAATCTCCTTTAAATAAAATTTTATATCAAATTCTAATTTAAAAAATTTCAAATGCTTGAATAAACTATTAATTGTAGATTAAAAGGAACGAGGAGCTTAATTTAACTTATAAAAATATTATTTTCAACCTAAACACAATGGTTCTATATTTATCAAGTAATAACCCATTGGGTTTCTCAAAATAAACTTCCTCTCGATTTTTTTCATTTAATAAGGATGACTAGACATCCATATGATGAAATCATCAACAAATATGTGTACCAACTTCCAATAACATTATTATAGTATCAATTCTCACAATTGGTGCAAAAGTATATTCAAGATCAATATCTTCCACCTATGTGTAACTTTTATAGAAATTTTCTCTCTGTTTCATAATATATATCCTTGTATGTTGAGTTTATTTCCGAACACCCGCTTTTTTCCTATAGCATTATTTCATATTTTCATGGAAAAGACACCAAGTTTCATTTTTCTCAATTTTATATAACTCTTAATACTAATATTGAACCCAATTTTTATGTTATACTTCCTTTAAAATAGATTATGGTTCCACCTATGAGATATGTTATGAGCAGTTTTCTTACAACAATTTACTTCTAATATAAATAGAAGCATTCCAATTTCCAAAGATACTGTAAGATTAAAAATGAATATATAATATATAAAACGATATATATTTTCTTCCTGTCTCAAGTACCATATAAAAATATTAATTCGACTCATCTTATACACATCTTTGTTCAAATTCATCTTCCTTCTAATTTTTGTCAATAAAATCGTTTAATTTTTCATATATTACATTGTGATCAAATTTTGTTCAGGAGGATGGAATTTGAATTATTCTCACATGATAATAATCCATGATGTTTTATAGATGTTTTTTTAATAAATTCTAGAATATTTTTTTTGATGAATATCATATGAAAATTCATTCCTCAAATTGTTCACTGAACTATCCTAGATATTTATTTTTTGATCTTTGTTATGAAATGTCTTCCAAAGAAAATAAAATGTTTTGATGAAGGTTTTTTTTCATATACCACAACTCTTTGGGAATAATTATAGATTTTGGTTTTATAAACCATAAATTTTTATATGAAAATTAGTACTAACTACTATCCATAAAAATTTATAATGTTTTTATTAATCCAGAATAATTCATCAAATTTTCACTAAACTATATATTTCTATTTCTTCCACTCTAATTTACTAAAGAGAGTGTAGAACACTATATTTTTTTGACTCCATATTTTTTTAGATAGAGTTTAATGTCTTTTTTTGTGTACTCTTTATTTATTTCTTAGCTTCTGTATATAAACATTGAATCTCTTTCAACCTCCCTTATGAAATATCTAAATATTTATACTGCCTCTGATTTATGATTTATAAACATTATATTAATCGTCCAAGTGAATTCATATATAAAAGTGATAATGTAAAAATTCCATTTTTTGTTTTATTTCAAATCACCCTATAAAGATCAAGATGAATGACCTCCATGGATCTAGTGGATGGAAATTTAACTTTATTATGTTTTCTTCTAACCGTATTTCCATTCTCACATGTTATACAATAAACGTTATCTTTTCTTTTAAATGCTGGTAAATTTCAAATGGTAATTGCTATAAAAAAATTTCGTATACTTTTTCTATCTAATATGCATGAGTATTTGATAACAAAACTTTCTATTATCCTCTTCACTTAATTAACATGAGTTTTCAAGATCCTAAATATGGAAGAGATTTTCACTAGTTATTTCTCTCTTAGTAAAAATTTTTAAATATTAAAATCATCTAATGATACAAGGATATTTCATTAATATAACTTCCTTACAGTAATCAAAAATATTCTATCATATAGAAGGTTATGTTTGAACCAATAAAAATATAAAATTTCAATTAATTTTAAACTCTATGCATCAATATCAGTTTTTTTACTTCCTTTAATTTTTAAGTAAAAATCATTTCCAAAATAATCTCCTAGAAAATTATTTTATTCATCATTTATTTATGATTTTCATGTCACATGTCATATGTAAGGGAAACCTACTATTAATATTCATGGGTTTGTTCATTTTTCTAGACTTTATGATGGTATCAACAAAAAATCTATTTCATTAATTTTCTTCTTTCAACTTCATTTTCTTCCTTGGAGTATGAAACATTTCCCAAAAATTTTTTCATATAATATTCATCAATGTGATCCGGTTTGTCACATATTCTAAAATTTTCATCCATTAAATAATATCTATTTTTCCAGGAAAACTGTATACCATCTTATGATTTTAACTATTTTATTTCATCATCTTTGGAATTTTACTTTATTTTCTTCCACTATTTCCCCTTCATGAATATTCCTAAGGAAATCCATTTTATGAGGATAATTATATTATAGGTTCCCATATATACAATAGCACATACAATATCCAATGAATTATTATCTTTTCTAGAAGACGGATATTTCCCTATAGAATTTTGTTATAGGTTCAAAATGATATTCAATATGTAATTTATTTAGTTGTGTCAAAACCTATTATTTGACTCTATTTCCAACTTCTGTAGATATAATATTTTTTCTTATATCCTTTTTCAATCCATGTTTTCCCACACTATATCTAACACCATCTTGGTTAGTAAAATCATATAAACTTTTATATTTAGTGGGTATAAATTTCACCCGATTCTTGTAATGAGTTTTTTCTACATCTTTAGATGTCTCACCATTTACCTTTGACGATTTGTTGAAATTTTCATTCATATTCTTTAAGGTGTTATAAAATTTTAGAAATATAAATTTATTTTTTTCAAATCTCATCTTTCATAGTAGTAATATTCCTGATAATATCATCCATCATATTCCTTCGTTCTTATAATTTTATTTTGAGGTTTTCTATCAACTAAATATATACATATTATTTATTAATAAGAACTAATTTTCCTATATTAATTTCTATAAATTCATTCTTTAATATTCTAATTTATTTCAAGAGTTTTGTGATTCGATTAAGACAATCCCTATATTTTAATCTGATATGATATTTTATGTAGGTTTATTAACCTTCTTATTCATCTCTATTTTAGAAATATTATTTCTCTCAACATTGGAAAATTAATTTCTACTTTTTTTTGATTTTATTATTCTGAATAACTATTGTTGGTAGAGTCTCATTCAACTTTACTACTAAACACACATCTTATGTTCTTTCTAGTGAACGTTTTATTACTTTTGGTGGATTTATTATATTACTTATAAGTATTTTTTCTACTTTTTATAATGATTTATTTATTTATAATGATCATAATATTTTCTACATTCTTTCATTAGAAAATTAATAGATAAATTTCCCATATCTCATCACAAAAAAAATTATATAGGCTTTTATCAGTAAACATTACTCTACCTTCCTCATATGTATTAGAAATAATGGATATGATTATATCATTTTATTCATCATTAACATCCTTGTATTAGTAATATTTGACATCATCAATATTATGATCAATATATTGGATCATCAGCATTCTCATAGCTTCAAAATTCATTTCATCTTTAATAATTTATTAAATATTGGAGCTTTTCTCTTTTCATATATCACAAGAAGATTACATAATTCATCAATAGATAAATAATCATTATATTTTATGGATGAACTTCAAAAATAAATCATGTTCAGAAATATTTATGTGAGTTTATCAACAATAGTGGAGTATTTTAAGATATTTTTTAATCCTTTGATGTTAAAAACAATTTCATTTAACCTGGTGAAGTACTCATTAACAGTTTCATAATATTTCATTCTGATATATTAAAAATGTCTTCTCTAGATTTATAACCTTGCTTTCATTACATTGATATTTACCTTAATGATACTTATGATTTTCTCCCATGTTTTCTAAGTTATCTTGAGACACAACACTATTATAATAAAAAAATTATGATAAAAAAATTAGAATTGTATTTCTATCATTCCCATCTACATAAAGATTTATTTAGTTTGTGAATTTCATAGGTTAATTTTACTCTATATGTCGAAAGACAATTGTTGTCGCATCAACTGCCACTAGACCAAGAGACAAAAGATAAGGTATACATCTAATTTTTTAACCATGATAATTTTTTCCATCAATGGTATTAATAACTCTATTATTCCTTAAGTTGGGATTTATTATGATAATAATATAACAGAGGGACCTTTTATGATACCACTTGAAGTTTATTTGGATCATAAAGACTACTAATAAGGGGTTGAATCAATAATGATATTTTACAATTTCCATTCTTAATAAATTAACCCCTACAAGTTTTTATGTTTATTATTCTTATCAATTGTATATAAAACCTCAAAAGTATGCAATGATATGAATGTAAATAATGGAAATCATTATTTATAAGATTTACCCTCAGTATGGGTGACCAAATACTTTCCATGGAAACTCCCAATTGCCTAAGTAAATTCAACATAATAGAAAATTGAATATGATGATCCAAATATTATAGACTTCTTCTATCTCCTAATAACTAATATTATACTAACTATCACTAGTTAATAATATTATCCCAAATCTATTCATTTATAAATGAATTGGTTATATTACCATGAAAAAATAATATGTAAAACTTTTTTATACATATCACTAACAACTTATTTGGAATTTCTCTATCTAATATATATGACTTTTATCTTTGTCTCATGTGTATTCTGACTCCATATAATATTTTCTATCTAGTGAACCTCAAAAAATGTTTCCTCTTCTATGACCTCTATCTGAAGAATGAAACTTCTATACATCCCAATCTATTCATAATCTATAACTGAAATAATCATTGTTCATTATCTCTAACAGAATCCTCTATCTGATATATCTGAATGGAATATTTTTCTAGTTTCATAGAACTGAAGTTAGTTTCGATGTAGTAAAACTAAAGACTATATTTTATTACCATAATAAGTATTATTTTTCATCAATAAATTTTGTTATAAACTCATACTACTTGAAATTATATATTTTCAAACATCATTTGGTATTTGTGTCTGATACATTTTCTGTGGATCCTCTACTTTCTAACATGTGTGAACAACGCACATTTTCATACAAAAATTTCAACACATATTGTATTTTCACTATATGGAAAAAAAATGTGGGAAACCATTTTTAATTAAACACCCTTTTATTTTAGCACTTAGTGGAAACACTAATTTCAAATCTACATCACATTTTAAATTCACTGGATATTTCTCAATTCCTTTAATATTCTCCTAAATCTTTATGAAGTGCTCCACTACCCATAGAATTAAAAATTCCGTATAATAAGAATTATGAAACATCTTCAATATTCAATATATCATCTAGAAAAAAATGTATCTTATTAGAAACAACATGTTCAGATATTTACATAGTTTATGTAAATTTATTACAAGATTCATCCATTTAATTTTTTTCCAGTACTATGTTTCTCTATCCAGTGAACATTTTTATGTAACCAAGGCATATCCCTATTTACTTCACTTTGTTTTATTGACTTCAACCAAAATACTCTAACCAGTGAACTCAACTTCTCTTCTACTACTAATCTTAAAATGATTCCCCTTGTCAATGAACTTATGTTAAGTCCATATACAATGATCCTTCTGATGATTTAGTATATATCAATCCATCATCAACTCAATCTTTATATGTTTAACAAAATAGTCTGGTAAATTCTTTATAGAATCATACATCTGATGAAATCATGATTTTTTGTGCATTTCTTATATGTCTAATGATGACTTAACTATCAATTTCTCTTAATATCATCTATTTATATTTTCTTTGGTTGATATATTTGAAAAACCATCCTTCATACCTTTATGTATCTTTCTCTTTTTAATGGTTCATCATCTGATGGAATCGAACGTATTCCATCATAATATAGCTCCCTCCATGAATTTTTATCTTCAAACATTATAAAACCCATGGAAAACACAACATATTACACATTGTACAATTTATTTGTTCATAAATATAAATTTATAATATCTAATGTACTTGATATATTTATTCGGTAGAATAATTATTTCAACTTCAATATAATTTAGTCTCAAAAGAGTTCCCCCTTTATCAGGATCAAACATCCTTACTCTATCTAGAATTAGAGCTTTAACTTTATACTACTTCTCAAATATAAAACATCTCTAACTATTATTATTATTCCTCCTTTCAAATTCTTACAATTTGTATAAGTGATAAAAATATAGTAGTAATAAATTCATGAAATCCTCTGGAAGGTAATAAACTCCGAGGCTTTTCTGGTAACATTGTGCCTTTTCCAACTGGCAACATTAAATTATTTCTATCCATAATCATAGTTCAATTGACACCTCTAACATAATATCACTACAACGTCAGATGATTACATCTGTATAGTGATATGTGTGTACTGATATCTATAAGGTGATCTTCATTCTATTTGAATAAAAGGTACAACAAGATATTTTGGGTCATGAGTTATCTTTATGATATTGGTAACTTGAGATCAGCAAAGAATCATCTGACTCATATAATGTTTTCCAAATATAGTGAAGGAAAATATTCCTTCACCTTCTCGAGCTCTTCAAAATAATTAAATTCCTCACAAATATAAAAAATTCTTTCTCAGTTATTTAATAAAAACATTCATAAAAAATTAATTTGATAATAAATAAAAAACATGTAAAAAAACCACCCAAAGGATTTTATTTAAGCCACTAATAGACAATAGATTTTGGAAACCTAAGAAACATATGGACCATATGTTTTTTAAACATAATTAATTAATGGGGCATAGGACCATGATGCCTAACCAACCAAGAAATTATTTAGTGTACTTATGTTTACATCATATTCTATTATTATGGTAAATTTCCATGACATTATATATCTCTATTCCTATGATTAAGATCTATAGATCATAATTGTTATTACTTGTTACCACACACTTTTTTCCATGGTATATGTTTGGAAATTGGATATTACATATCTCACTCACATGGATTATGTATAAATATTATGATTCTACATTATTTTTAAAAATATACATCTCTATTTATCATGTTTTCTCATATTATTATTGTATAACCCTTGATGTCATGTTGAAAATATTTTCCTTACTGAGTATTTTATCTCTCTATTTTTTTATATTTTCATTCATCGTGTTATAATGATTATTATAACATAGTATATTTATAGAATTGGATATGTTGTATTCAATTATCGGAAAATGTAAAAAAATATCCTAAAATAATTTGTTAATCTAGTTAATCATTAATAACACTAAACCATTCAATTTGGGGATTATGTGTTTTTAGATGTAATGTTTAACATTTATAAATATTGAGAATTAAAAATAGGTTCAACTCACTTTATATCATATCCAATGTTAAAATGACGTTTTTAGAACCGGGCATGGGAGTATGGGTCTAGGGCACCTCAGTTGGTATCAGAGTTGGTTTTAGTTATTTTTTAATATTAGTTCATTTATTTTCTAAGATTAGTGAAATTGTATTGTGAATTAGGATGATGGGAAATTAGTGAAAACCCTTAAAACTAGTCTATGTATGATAAAACATCCAAATGTTTTGGTAAAGTAGTGTTTTTTAGGTGGTAGAGTAATTATATCTTTATATGGATACTATAATGTGGATTTGATTATGTCACCAATGCACCAATGTTTAATAACCTTGAAAAACGTTGGTTTAGAATCAACACAATCTTTACTCAGTGCAAGATGAGTGGTTATAAGACTATAGGATTGGATATATTCTCCCAAGGGACATGCATTGGTTGATAACATTCTCTTTAAAACCCATTAGGATGAATTTGATTATATATTTATAGTAGGTTATAGAACCTAATTAGAATAGAATACTTGAAAACTAAGGTTAAACAGAAGGATTATAGGTTGATCCAAATGTATCATAGTTTAACCAAAAGTATCATATGTTTAAAGGACGGTTTCAATAGAGAAAATATCTTAGGATTTAGTTTTCATATTTATATAACCATTTACTATGATTTTATTTGATATTATCATAATAGTCTGGATTTTAATTTTTTTTATATAGGATCTTAAAAATGAAGATGTGGATGTTATGTCTCCCGAAACTCCTAAGACTTAGATATAGGGTAATATTTGGAAGAAATGGTTGAGAATTTTAATATATACCAAATATGATGGGAATGATATGTTACCTAGATTTTATGGTTCGTATGTCTTTCAGAGTCATTTCTTAATTCATTATTATCTTTTATATACCCTTTGATATTTCAATTAGTAATTGATATTTAAAATTTCATGTATGTAATTTATTAATGGGGTTTAATATAAAGCCTCAAGATTTTAGAACATATAATATTTTACAAAAAAAAGTATTGATATATTATTTCACATGAAACACTAAAAAATGATCCATGAAATAATAAATTAATATTATTATTAAAATTTAAGAATAATAAAACCTCCAGTAAATTAGAAATGTCACATTGACTTATAAATTCGTAAATAAATTAGATTAAGAACACTTAAATCTTTAAAAGGAAAATTTTCAGTAAATCTATTTTTCCATTATATATATTTATTTCATTTAAATAAAAATTTAAAAAAAATTAATTTTGATATTTTAAAATTAACATCATTTTATAATTCTTCATTGAAAATTAATTCTTGGGTGAATTTTTTATATTTTTCAAAAATAATGGAATTTTAATTAAATTGAAAAAATAATTATTATTCTAATGAATTAACTTTTCTCACATAAAGGATTTTTGAAAAAAAAATTCTATAAAAAATAATTATAAAGTAAAATAAATCATCTAGAAATACTATGTTTAATTTACAGAAACCATGTTTTATATTTTGGAAACTTGGGTAACATTTTACTGAACAAACTGTTTGTATTCACTAATATTAAAAATTAGTTTAAATTTATTTTACGAAATTAAATCTGAAAAAATGGATCAAAATGTTCATATATTATAATAAAGTTAATTTTATTCTAATCATAAAATTAATATTACTAATATTAAAGTTACAAAATGTGACAATAGTGAAAGTGTTATTTCCAAATAATAGATTTATTAATATTTATTACTTTTTATCTAATAAAGTATGTGATATATTTTATAAAATTAATTTTATATACCATTTGAACATAAAATCAAATATATTATCAGTCATTTAATTGGTAATAAATGTTATATAATAATTAGGACAAATAATAATAAAATTAATATTTTTTAAAAAATATTTTTTATATATATTAAATGATTAAATTTAAAAGATAAATTTATATTATATATAAATAGAATTATATTATATGGAACATAAATTTAGTTTTAAAATTAATATTTTTTTAACAAATCTTATCTAAAATTTTTATTAACATATGAATTATTTAGTTAAAAACTTCTTACCATTATAAAAACCAAAATGGTAAAGTGTAAAATCTAATGGTAACTAAAAAAATATGATTAAATCATGTGTGATGATTATTATAAGAGGCTTTCTAGACCCAATAAAACCCAAAAAATCTTTTATTTTACACTTTTGAAGCATTTTTCCCTTGAACAATGACATAACATTATTGAAATGTAATGGGTACTTATAAAATCACCCTTCTATTTTATTATGAAAAGGGATCACATCAACTACTTAATTATAAACCAATACCTTAAAATTTTATCTTGAAAATACACCTTTATTATTATAATATAATCCTCTCTCATGTTCATAATCTTCTTTTCTCAATTAGTTATCCCAAGTCCATTATTTCCTAGTAGATCTCCAAGGTAAATCCCACGTTCTCTACATCTGTATTTCTTCCTCTAAGGTCTTTTCTTATTAATCTTATCATTATAATTTTTTTTAAATAAACCATAACATAATTGAATTAGATTCATTGAAATAGTTCAATTTTAATAAATATATTGACCAACAAATATTGAATAATTTCCATCCACTCATAAAAGTAAAACAACATCAATCATGAGTACATGGAGACTGTAGCCTACATAGAGCGATGTATTTGGGTTTTCATCATCACCTCTTAAGGATGGGACAAACCATAGATTTTATGTATTAACATGTTTGCTATGTCATAATTATGATTATAGATTTATAATTTATCCAATATAATCATTTTGATATCAGTCATTGTGTAATGGAAATGTTAATCATGTTTATATGCGAACTACCACATCCAGGAATGATCCATTTAATTTTCCTTCACCACCCATAATGGATGGAAATAATAATTAATTTAATGATCATATTTATTATTTTTTGACACTATTAATTTTTTTAAGGATAATATTTCACATTTTAAAAGTAATATTAATAATAAATAGTAAATGTGAAATAAACTATCTAAAAAAACATATCGGGATAACTTTTGTATTTGAATCTATTTAGGGAAAATTTAATAAAATATATATAATTTTTGTTAACGTCATAATTAAATACATACAAATTTAAAATTATGTAGATTATAAATTTTTTCTTTAACACCATTAAAAATGGTTAATATACCAAAATAATTTTTGAGATATTGACTGAACCACCTCTAGTAAACTTAATTTTTTTTAGTAAAATTAATTTTATTTTTCAAGAAGTTATTTGAATGAACATAGTGAATAGGGAACAAAGGTATGGGTTATTTGCCTATAATTTGAATTTTTTGAGGAATATTTTATATTGTGTATACTTAATTATTTTATAAGGTTTATTCACAACCATATTTAATTAAATTTTATTTAATATAATTCATTTAATTATATTTTAATTTATATTTTTTGAAAACTCTCTTTTTATTATGTTACCATTACTATAAGGGTTTTTGGAAATATAATTATTATTCATTGAGTTATTATTCTAATTATTAAACTTATTTCATATTATTTGGGTCCATTCTACTCATTAATTTTGTTATATTAAATTTTTATTTTTCTGGGGATTTGTATTTCTACCACAAAACTCCTTTCTAAATATCTCTTACATCATGAATTATGATATATGTAAGGGATTTGGTTAACTCAAATTTACATTCATTGAGTGAATATGTTATTCCTTGATATACATTAATCTAAGTGCAGTACATTATTCTATTTCCTATTTCATTAGATATTTACTCTTTTCCATATATGGAAATTGATTTTTTAACCCCATATATGTTTTCATGGTGAATTTATTTCTCATAAAAGTGAACCATTAATAAGATAAACATTAAATCACATTTAAAGATTGTTTTCCACCATTTCCTTGTTTATTATTCCAAAACATATTTTCCTTTATTATTTTGAAATATATATATTTTTACTCATATACCCATCTTATTTTCCATTACCATCTTCTAAAGGTAGTTTTATTACAATTTTTTTGTTGCTGTTTTCAAAAAAGGTATTTCAAAATATTAAAAAGTTTTTCTTTCCTTTTATAATAATATGTTTTATCTTCCACTCCACAATCCTTTTATAATTTTTTTTTCTATTTTCAAGTGTCTATTATTAAAATTTATTTTTAATATTAAAATTTTCAAAATATTTTTACATCCACTTTTTAATTTCCTTATATATTTTTATGGTCTATTATTTGGGATTCCTTTGAAATGTAATGGTTTTTTAAATGTTTTAACATCAACTCTTAAAAAAGGTATTTGAAATTTGATCCATAATTCCATATTTTATGATGGTGATAAAAAATTATCAAAAAATTATCATTATTTTTCTTCTATTTTACACTTTATCTTTAGAGGATTTATTTACATGGGAATCTTTTTTTGAATCACTATATAAATTCAATTTTGAATTAATATTTTGGGGAGATTAATTTTTATGTATCAACCATTTACACTCATAAGGTCAATTTTCATAATACCATCTATAATTGTTATAAAACCCATTTTTCCTTCTATGGTTTCTTTATGATGTGATCGATGATTTTTTTTAAAGTGGAACACGTACATATATATGATTGATGGGTGAGATCCTATGTCACCCTTTAATTAATTGGTAAAGGTTCTATATCACGTGAGTTATTTATGGACTATAGGATAAGAAACCTAATTCATTGATCGACCATAGGATAGTGAAACCTAATTCATTAATAAACTATAGGTTTTGGAAAACTATGTCAAATTTGGTCTATAGGTTTTTGAATCTTAAAGAATTTATAGACCATAGGTTTGTGAAACCAAATTAACTATTGGATCAAAGGTTTATGAAACTTAAGTCACAGATGGGGCATATGTTTTTAAAACATAATTCACTTATAGAGAATAGTTTTTTGAATCCTAAGTGTCTAAATGACTATAGTTTTGGGAAATCAATGTCACTAATGGGGTGTTGGTTTTTTAATCCTAATTCACTTATAGACCATATTTTTTTTGAAACTTAAGTCACTAATGGACCATATGTTTATGAAGGAAAGGTAACATATGGACCATAAGTTTTTAAAACCTTAATAATTAATGGTTTATAGGTTTTTGATGTCTATTTAAGCAGGTAATGATTACAAGTTCTTATAGTTTATCTTTAGTTTATCTGTATGGTACATATCCTTGACATTACATATATTTGTTCCTAGGATTATCATTCATGTAACATGTTCAATATCTCATATTTTTATACTAGTATGACATGGTTTATTATTTATCATTTTAGATTACATGTATTTATATCATGTATTAAGTTCAACTCCTATTGTTCTAAATTATTTTTTTATGATATTTCTCCCTTTATCAGGTTTTATAATATAATTATGTTCTAAAAAATTAAGAATTTTAAAAAAATTACCTTATTAATAATTTGACCTCAACCCTTTATTATTTTTTTATTTCACTGATTAAAAAGATTATTAAAACATAATTTATATATATATATTTATCTATTGAAGTTTATTATAGAGAAATTTTCATTAGTATCCCAAAATAAGTTTTTATAACGGTATTTCACTCTCCTGGTCATCCTATCTCAGAAATTTAGGGTTACATGTATTGTCTTCTCTCCCATATCACCTCTCAGTTTCTAGTCATTCATTACACGTTATTCATCCATAGAGTTTATTAATTTTTCTCCCACAATATTTGGCCTTTGGTATCATTCTTAAATTTCTCTTCCCTGATGTCTTAGTTCTTTGTTGGATCTATTTCCCCCTCTACTCTAAATATTTTTCCCCTCACTAGTTTTTACAACTACTATATTTTATCCCATCTAGATTTTTACTAGATATGAATTTTAATCTAGAATCGGTTATTCTCATTTTTATTTATTTAAGATCTGACCTTAGTGGTACCCTTCTGTTTTGGTTTTAGTAATACCTTCTAAAAGTTGTGTTGTACCATATTCCTTACATTGATGGTGACCTAGTGCATGGTGGGTTGGTTTTTTCACTTATAGATTCACATAAGTTGGTAGGCTAGATTGTTTCTTTTGTCGTCAGTTGGTTCAGGTTCTTTGGTTTTTTCATGGTGAAAATAGAATTGAAGGTGGATTGTGTTTGCATCTTTTATACAGATGATTTCCTATGATACTTTTTCAGGTGTTTTTTATTAATGTTTTATATTGATTATTGGTTGTCATCTGGACTTGGTTTCATCTTATACAGTTTTTAGTCTCTATAAATGGGCGGTTTGAGGGTGTTTTGGTTCAATTTTGAGTTTATTTTCTCGAAATGATGGAGTTAGAAATTGTATATGGAGGTAGATAGCCCGATGGTGCATGGATTGAAAATGGTGAATTTTTGTCAAAATTTTCTTTATGAGGTCTGATAGCAGTGAGATGCTGGTGGATAAATCAAGAAGTCAACACAAATAGAATTAATGTTTTCCCCCCTCATTAATCATAAAAATATATCATATCTACATGGAATTCTTTTATTTTATTTTTTTAAATTTCAAAATTCAGTTTCAATTTGAAATTTGAAATTATAATGTATATAATTTTTTGTTTTCAATTTGGTTTTCCAGTTATAAGTTAGATATTATGTGAAGGTTCACACTCAACCACAAAATTTGATTTTAGAAAAACCAAAAACATAGAGTGGGATGATAAAATAACTTTCTTATGTAGTTCATACTCAGAGACAATAAACCTTCCATTTAAGGGATTTTGTTTATTTATGAGATATAATGCTCATATTTTTTAAATGATAAAAAAGTATTTTATTCTCTCATGGTATCAAATCTAGTGTTAAAATATATATTTTTCATTATTGCATATAAGAGTGTAGATATAGGTATGCTTAATCAAAACCTTGATTGTGAAGGGATCTGGTTTCTCATGATTTTGTAATTTATAAAGACATCATTTTATGTGATTAAAAGGTCAATATAGAGTTTTTTTAAATTTAATATGAATAAATTTAAGAAGCGGCATATGTCGAAAACAATTAGAAAGAATCTAGAAAGGAAATATAGATTTATGTAAGTTAAACATAATTAATTTGATAATATTCATATAAATAATTTTGGGGAATGTATAATGAAGTATAAAAAGTTTTACCAATTTGGTAAGCTTGGAAATTTTGATCATTACATTATATAATCGAAAAATAGTGTTGGTTAAACCTGTTATGTTTATCCATTAGTAAAGAGTATTAATTTTGATGAGATTAGACATTATGTAAAATGCCTTTGAAGAAAAGATTTTAGGATTGAAATCATCATTATTATGAGAATAAGGTTCAATAAGTTTCATTTACTATAACCTCAGTGAATATAAATCCATAAAAGTAGGTTTTGATAGGTACATTGCATGTTTAGTTAGATTATTCTAATGTATTGTTTCGTTTCAAGTCAACGCTTTCATTTATTTTTATTAAATTTTACTATAAAATTTATATATCACTTCAATAAATTAAGATATAACTTTTGGTAATAAAATTAATGCCCCAATTTTTTTGATAATTTTCTTTTGAAATTGAACATCTTCGATAGCTTATACTTTATGCAATAACCAACCTAAAAAAACAATGAAATATTATTATTTGGTCGTTATAACATAAACATTAAATTATTAAGACTGAATAATATTGACCAAATTATTAAATATATTATTTTACAAATCAATTTTATTATTTTAATTACTTACTTGTGAATCAGTGCTTAATTTTTATTAAAATCATTTTATTTTTCAAAGAATACTTTTTCTTCAGGAACAGTTTTCTTTCTTCTTATGAATAAATATTATAATAAATCTCTGGACCTTCTATAAATTTTATTTTATAAAACTAATATCAATTTTAAAATTACCATATTAGAAATAACTTATGGTTAATTTTTGGGAATTTTCTGAAAAGGTTGATTTTCCAGTGAATAGTGAAAAATAGCAATTTTTTATAAAAATATCAATTTCCTTAAATTAGAAGTATCTTAATAATTTTAATTATATAACAATATAACTTATGTAATATTTATTTATAAATAATATAATTTATTTCATTTAATCATATTTTAAACTTATTTTGGTATAAGTATATTTTTGGGCTTAGAAATGCATTTTTTCAAGAAAACTATTTGTCATTGTGTTTTACATGATAAATTTTAAATTTGATTATAAAGAAAATGAGTTTTTCATTTTATAAAATTGATTCCATATTTTTATTCAAAATTTCCAAATTTATTAAATGGAAAAATTTTATTTTTTTTCATATATAAATTGTAACCTTTCTAATTTTCATTACCACAGAATAGGGAAAATTCGGTACTATATGTTGAAAATAAGACGATAAACACTACAAAATGACCCTAAAAATTGACCCAATTTTATTTTATGAGTTATTTTCATTAATAAATAGTCGTGGTTTGAATATATGACTATTATTTAAATTAGTAAGTAATTATTAACCTTATAATGTTTTATTTTATGAAAAGTACGAGATGTCACATTTCAGATTTTAATAACTTTAAAATTTTAAATATAGTTTAATACAAAAAATATATTTGACTATAAATATTATTTTTTAATATGAAATAATTATCTTCATAATTTCCATTTTTTATTTTTAGTGAAGAAATAATTACCTTAAATTCTTGCATAACACATATGTAGTAATTATTTAATAAATGGAAAAATCAATAAAATGATATAAAATATATTAAAATTAATATAATTTGAGAAAATTAATATCATAAATTAATTATATATATGACCTTGACATAATATTTTTTCATTAAAAGTTTTTTTCAGAGTTATCTTTTCGTATCGATATTTTCAAAAGTCAATGTAATGAATACTGTCAAAATTGACATTGATGATATTTTAAAATAAATAATATTTTATTAAATGATATAAATTTTTTAAAAATATTAAATACATAAGAAGAATTTTAGTAAATTTATAAAAATAACCCATTATCCATTTATGGGTCTCTTGGAATTTTATTGTAACTATATTAAACCTCATTGATTAAAAATACAAGTTGGCGTGGTAAGAGTTAAAGGGGTTAAATAAGTGTTAAATCCAAAAGATAAGTGCAAAAAATTAGTAAGAACTTAACTAAACTATATAATAGGAGTAAATTTCAATAATTAATTATTGTATATTAAAAATTAATGTGTTTTGATCCATTTAAAATAGAAATTTATTTATATTATTTTAATTTTTTAAGAAATTCCAAAATTTCCCCTCGCCTCAATTATAAAACAGATCTCATTCGTTCAATTATTACTCCAATTATAGCCATATATATCAACAAAAACCTAAAAATTTATCTTAACACGTTCATTATCCATGTTTTGGATGTTTTGGTCTCCTCAAAATACCAACCCTAGTGTCCCTAAGAAGAAGTCTAAAGGAAGTTCGCTGAAGAAGAGGTTATCATCTTTACTGACACATTCAAGTTTATTTAATCTAATTTATCTTCACGTTTTGTTTCCATGAAAAAGTATTAAATAAAATAAAATATATATTCTTATATTTTATTATGATTATGGTACAACCATATTACACCTTTTATCCTTATTGTGAAAAAAATAACCATGTGTGCATACGTACAACTTACCGTCTCTACTTAGTGGTGTAATTATTTTCATAACTATTTTTATTAGATGGATCTAATGATGAAAAACATGGATATATAAGTTAAATATGACATGATATTGATTATTTTAATTTATTATGTCATCCATTTTACTTACCCATTGAGAATCAATGGAATGATATCATCCCCCGTGCGTAAGTACAACCTACCATCCCCACGATGCAATGTGATTCATTTTTCCATGATAAACTTTAATTAATGGTTATAAAACTATATTTAATGTTTTAATATGATATATATAACATTAATATCATTATTTATATGATTTATATATATCCTATTCAAGAGAATCGAGACTTACATTAGAAAACATTAATGAGAAAACATGGAAATCAATACCCAAAAGAGTGATAATAATGAAAAGTTATTAATGAAAGGGTGGAAGGATATTATAAAGGATCATATAATATGTTATAAATATGTATATGGTTCTATTATACATTAATAACATGATTTAAACAACTATACATAGTTTAAAGGACGTTCAATTAATGTAAATATCAAGGTAAGGGATTTGTTAACATAACTTTCATTCGTTGGATTAGACTTTTATTTCATTGATTATGTCATACTAAGGTTATATGTGAAATGAATTTTGATTATATTATATTGTATTTACAGTTTTTATTTGGATTTATTATGGATACACATGATTTATTCATTTTATTAATGATATTATCTTTGTAAGGGACTTTATCTTAATTTCCATTCATTGAGGCACATTTTGAGGTTATGTACCTATATTATTTTCTGAGGTGTATTTAGCATCCCTTTGACATGTTATATCATGAATTTATTTATTCTCATGATGTTTTAAGTTTTTGAAATTTTATTATTTCATGGGACAAACAGTTCAACTGATTACAAATAGGTAAGTTTTTACTACACAATCTTATTATTATTCAAGATTGTTTAATTTTAAGTTTCGATTGAGGAATATTTCTATTTCATGCCCTTGTTTTATAAAAATATTTTGAAAATTTATTTTACTATTCCAAAATGATTGTTCAAATTCATTTTTATTCATTTTTTACTTTATTAAAAAATGTTTTAAAATTAAATGTTCTGTCATTTTCCAAATAAGGTATATTTTGACATTTCTTATGAAAATGTGAAGAGAATGTTGTTTATATTATGTTGAACAAACTAAATTTCACACCATAATGTCACTTTAATGTTTTGATGATTCCTTTATAAATTTTATTGATCATTCTCAAATAAAATTATTTTTTTTATTTTGTTCGTAGTTTTTCATTTTTCTTAAATTATTTTCTACGTAAAAAAACGTAATTTTCTTCAAGAAATATTCCAGCAATATATTTTAAGTATTTTCATATATGTCGACATCCTAAGTTGAATATTGTGTTTCTAAAAATATAATATAATAAAATTAATCAAATTAATTTTGATGTTTATGATCAGTTTGAATGAGGATGGGTTGATTTTCGTTATTTTTAGTACTTCCAATATGGACAATTATTGATTTTGTTAAGGCACATTGATTCAATTGTATTATTTATCCATGTGAGGAATTAATTTAAAATATTATGTGACGAGAGGGGATTTATATATCCTCTAGATTAATTAGTAGGTTTCTATCCACAATTCTTATTGGGTTTTGGCCACTACCCTACTGATTTATTTTCAAATATTATGGCATAAGGCCTTAATAGTATTTTCAGATGTATCTCCCAAGGCCTCGATGGTATGTTTCAAATGTCCAGTATAATTTATTCCAAAATTATGAATTTACTTATTGATATTTCATGTGAATATTATATTAGTATAATATCCATGGTTAGGTTTCATTATCATGTGATTATTTATATGTTAATATTTTCTCATCTTTAAATCCTTCCATATTATGATAAAATTATTTTTTAAATGAAATGTTTTATAGGTATCTACATTTTCCTATTGGTTATACAAATTGATTAATGCTAGATTTAATTATAATTAAATTTTAATAAGAATTTGAGATTTAATTTATTTTGTTTCATTTCCCTAGGAATCCATGAAATGTACTATGATTCATTTTCTAGGATATGATAGAGGGAATAATATATATATCATAAAGAATTATAATTTGAGTTTCAAATGCATTTTGGGAATATTTTTTGTATCTAGAATACTAATACTACTAAACTAATCAGTAATTCAAGATTTTATTCCTTTTATCTTATACTAATGTACTAAAGTAACCACTAGATCTGGTTTACTGGGGTTGACTGGGTTATAATTGGCATCAAAGGACGTTTAATAGAATCCTTGGGAACTATATTTAAGAAAACATATATTATGTAATATAACCTTCTGACTAACTTTTAGGATAATAATAAGTATTGTATAACATCTTATAGATCTGTAATGACTATGGGTAACCAGGGATAAACTTATACACTCATATATTGAGAATAAGGTTTCATTATTTAGACACCCTATAAATGATTCTTTAGGACTTCATATGATTAGTGTTTCTCACACTATGGTTTTTGGTTTTATTTAATAGATATACCTAGAAGTAATTGGGTTAATGTTGAATACAATATAAAATGTGTTGATGATCAACCAAATGGGATAATGAATGTTGTGAATGATATTGTGGTCATGATATATGATTTAAAACATGAACATTAACCAACTCTAAGACTCACCAAAGAAGGGAAGGGTAGAGTTCGCTGAGAGCTCAGGTGGTGGAGACCATAGAGGGATGAATATCTAATTTCTTATATTGATAATCTATAAAGAAACAACTAATTTAATTACTTATATGATTTGGAATATATTTTTTTTTCTGGAAAATAAAGATATAAGGAAATTAATTTCCAAAAAAAGAATCAAAATTTTGGTAAATTAAATATGATGATAATAATGATCTCCATAAGGTATCTTCGACGGTTGAGTGTTTTAAATGTGTAAATATAATCAATGTCCTATGATGAAAAACTAGTAAAGAGAATAATAATTTTTTTATGTGTAATGGTTATACTACTAGTGATGTAGAGACTATAAATGACACATGAAAGAAATAAGGTTTCCAGTATAGTTAATTATTTAAGAATAAAGTGGAATGGTTAAAGTGGTTGTTTATTTTGAATCAATAATTATGTTGTAAAAATATTTTATATAGTTATAATAATCATGATATATATAGGTATTTTACTATGGTACTTCTTCTTTAAGGATTTGGAAGCATGTGATGAATAGTACCAGTAACCAATATGAGTGATTATGTTGTAATTTTACATTTTCCAAGACACATGATTTGGGAAAGATAACACTAATATGTGCTTGATGATAATCTTAAGTATAAGAGAAGTATTTTTGACCATGAAATTTTTCATTTATTGTATGTTTTATGTTATATTTATAGGTTTAATACATCTTTGGATATAAGAAATATATTCAATAATCTAAAATTTAATTTCTAGATAAAAGGATGATTTCATTAATTTCCAAAGGTTATCAATGTATGCATATATTTGATATTTGTAAATAATATATAAATTGTTTTTTTAGGAAATATTATCTTAAGTTTATTTTGTAAATTTAGCGTCATTCCTTCAAAAATTTGGGCAGGTGTATTTTGGATTCCTGTTAAGATTAACAACATAGTGAATGGATAAAGTTAAAAAATGGATATTATTTTTTTAGGTAAATGTGTGATTTATTATATTGGATATCATGTGTTAACCATTTTTGATTTAGTAAAATTTTATGGGTGGAAGGAATGGATTTGGTATCTTATAATTACTAATGGTCTTTAGAATGGAAAAACTCACGTTGAACATTCATTTCCTAGCATAAGTAATGAAGTTAAAATAGATCAATGCACAAAAAAATGATGATATTATACTTACTATAGGAAACAAACCATGATGTTTTATTTTATTAAGTTCTTATTTGGATAGAAAAATAATTCCTCAACTCTAGGAAAATTATTTTTGAATAAAAATGATATCTATTTAATTTTCTTAATGTAAAATCAATGGTATTTTAATTGACCACAATCTTATAGTTTTTTTAATGTAAATTTCCCCATATCATGTTTTCTATCAATCTCCAAAAGAACTTAATAGTTATTTTTTTATTCAATGATCATATTTTAACTTTTCGCTAATGTTATCATATTTGAAATCCAAGTTTCTTGGTGTCCTTCAGATTTTCCTTTCCCTCTTATTAAAATGATGTTTTATAACCCTTTTTATAATGTGGGTTTTCCAAAAAGAAAATTTCAAATGTCATCCCTTCATTTTTTATGTATAATTTCATATTTATGGGAATAGATTTATTGGATGGTATAATTTAACAACACAAAATTTTTCGGTAATTCTATCTTTAAATTTAATCTCTTCAATGGCATATGTTTCATGCATCAGCCAGCCTAAAAGAACAACCAAATAATATTATGTGAATGTTATAACCTAGCTATAAAATTTGAACGAATTAATATTATTAACAACAAGAAGAAATATATAATTTCCTAATTAATTTTCAATGTAATAATTAATTATTTTTGAATAAGTCCTTAAATTTTCGTAAAATCATTTTATTCTTCAAATATTACATTTTCTTTAGAAATGGTTTTTTTCTTTCTATGAGTAAATATTATATTAATTTTTCAAAAGTAATATAAATTTTATTTTATAAAACTAATAATTTTTTTCAAATAAAAATGTTAAAATTATATTATGTTGATTTTTTGGTAATTTTTTGAAATGTTTGATGTTTTATTGAATAATGAAAAATACCGATTTTTTATAAGACTTTCAATTTAATTATATTAAATGTATATTTACTATTTTAATTTTATATAAATTTATCTTTAGAACTATTTATTTATAAATAATATAATTTATTTCATTTCGATCACCCTTATACCTTATTTTGGTATAATTACTTTTTTTTCTTAGAAATACAATTTTCAAGAAAATTATTTTTTGTTGCATTCTGCAATATTAATTTTAAATTGAAGTAAGAAAATTATATATATTGAATTTTGAAAATAGGATGATATATTTGTATTTATAGGGTCTAAATTTATTAAATAGGTATCTTTTATTATTTTTTCATTTTGAATAGTAACCTTAGTAATTTATGTTAACATAGTAAGGGTAAATTGGATAAAATTAGTTAAAAATAATATGATTAGGACTAGAAAATGACCCTAACATATAGACGAATTTTATTGGATGTGTTAAAATTTTCCAAAATAATTAATGGTTCATATATATGATGATGTTTTTCTATTAGTAATTGATTATGACCATTGCAATATATTATTTAATGAAAAGTCAATGACATCATAATAATGATTTTAGTAATAATAAAATTTTAAATACAGTGTTATACAAAAGTTATATTAAAATATTAATACTATTTTTAAATATAAATGAATTATATTCATCATGATAATTTATTTTTCATTTTCCGTGAAAAAAAGGTTCCTTAAATTCTTGCACGACGCTGAGGCACAAATAATTTAATAAATATATAAATCATGTAAATAATATTAAAAATATTAAAATAAATAGGATATGAGATAATTAATACCTTACATGAATTTTATAGATTTAATTGATATATTAGTAATGTATTAAAATAGTTTTTTCCCATTTATATTGTTTTATTTATATTTTTAAACGTCAAGGTAATTAATAGTGCCAAAATTTAGATTTTGGATATTTTAAAATAAATAATATTTTATTAAATGAATAAAATGAATAAAATTATTAAATTCTTCTAAATTATTATTATAAGGTTTGAAATTTAATCCATGGTCCATTTATGGGTATTTTTTAATTTTATAGTAATTATATTAATGCCAAAAATGTAAAAACCCATGTTGTTAAGGTAAAAGTTAATGGGGGTCCAATAAGGGTTAAAACCAAAAGATAAGGTTATAAATTTAGTCAAAAGTTATATAAATATTTTTTTATTAGTGGTTTGAGATATATAATGATATTATATTGTAAATTAATAATTATGTATCTATTTATAATTAAAAATTAATTTATATTAAATTAATATTTTAATAAATTCTTAAATTGACCCTCGCCTCGATTATAAAGGGGCACTCATCCATTCTCATATTACACCACATTAAGTTATCTATATTGACCAAACCCTAACCATTTCTCCTTAAAAAATTCTTTAAATATGTTATGGAGGTTATTTTATCCTCATAAGACCAACCCTAGTGTACCTTGGAAAAGATCTAAATAAATTCACTAAAGAAGAGGTAATCATCTTTACTGACTCTTTCATGTTTATTTATTCTTGTAATTCCTCTCCCTGTGTTATTTACATTATAAAGTAATAAATAAATTATAACATATGTTGTTATATATTATTATTATTATTATTATTATTATACAATCATATTACACCTTTTATCCAACCCAATAAAAACAAAATCACCACTCGCGCGTACGTTCGGGTCACTATCTCCACGTAATGGTGAACTTTTATTCATCACTGATTTACATGGATGGTTATAATGGTAAAAATAATATACATATATATATGAAAATTTTGAATTGATATTGAATCTTAAAATTTAATATATCATCCATTTTTTCTACATATTCATAATTAAGGGAATGATATCATCCCTTGTTCGTACATACGACCTACCATCTCCACGATGCAATACAATTAATTTTCTATAATCAACATTAAATAATGGTTATAAAAATATATTTAATGATTAAATATGATATTTATAACATTAATATTTTTTTGAGAGGATGAATCTATATCCTATTCAATATAGTCAGGACATTCATGACAAAACATGCATTGGAAAACATGGAAATCAACACCCGAAATAGTGAAAATAATAAATAATTATTAATGAAAGTTTGGTTTGGTATTATAAAATGATAATATATGATGTTATAAAAATAAATATTATTCTGGAATAAATTAAAAAAAATTATGTAAATCATTATACAAGAGGTTAATTCATATTTAATTTAACTAAAGTGCAAGGTAAGGGATTTCTTAAATCAATTTTTATTCATTGGATTAAACCACTATTAAATTTATTATTTCATGATAAGGTTATCTATAAAATGAAATTTTATTATATTATGTAGTATTTCAACTTTTTTTATGTGTATTTATAGTGGATGCACATAATTGATTCATTTTATGATTAATATGATATTTTTAAGGGACTCAATCTAAGCTCCCTTTCATTAAGGTAAATTTTGATGTTATGGATCTATATTCTATTCTAAGGTGTACATAACAACCCTTTGAAATTTTATATCATTAATTTATTTATTATCATGATTATTTATGTTTTTGAAATGTTATTATTTTGAGGAGAATATGATTCAACTAATTAAAAAGTCGTAAGGGTTTACATCACAATCTCATTATCATTAAATAATTTATATGTTTAAGTATCTACTGAGGAATATTTCTCCTCCATGTCCATATATTTTAAAAAAATTTAACAAATGATTTTATATTAGAAATTTTTTTCTAAATTCATTTTCATTATTTTCTTACTTTTTATAATAAATTTTGAAAGGAATATTTCTGTCATTTTCCAAACAAGGTACTTTATAAAATTTCTTATGAAATTATGAAGAGAATGTTTTTTTATCTTTTAATGCATGAAATTAACTTCCCACCATTATGTTTCCATAAAGTATTTAAGATTCCCTTACAATTTTACAAGTTTATTTTAAAGAAAATTATTTATTCATGACATATATAGTTTTTAAATTATTTAAAAGTATTTTCAATGTAAAAAAGTGGAATTTTCCTCATGAAATATTCTAATAATATCATTAAAGTGTTTTTATCTATTTAAATATCATTTGATGAATATTAAGTTGATAATTTACTCTAATTATCCCATTCATCATATTTACTTCGATAGTTTATGATTAGTTTGACTATAGAGGTATTGATATTTTATATTTTTAGTTCATCTAATACAGACATTTATTAATTTTGTATGTCATGTTGATTCAGTTGTATTATTTATACATGTGAGGAATGAAATTTAATTATTAAGTGAATGAAGATTCAATATATATACCCCTGATGAATCAGTAGGTCTTATGAGAAATATAAAATTGGGTTTTGCCTCAGGCCTTACCCATTTATATTTAGATTTCATGGCATAAGGACTTGATGGTATTTTCAGATTTATTCATCGAGGCCTCAATGGTAAGTTCCAAATGTAATAAATTATTCATTACAACATGATGAATTATATTATTGATATTCAATTTGACTATTTTATTATTATAATATCCATGGGTAAGTTTCATTGTCACATTATTATTTATATGGATATATTTGATCATATTTTACTCCTACCATATTATGATCAAGTTATTGATTAAATGGAATGTGTCTCAATTATTTACCTTTCCATATTTATTATTCTTATCAATTCATGATAAATTTTATGGTATATAACCCTTTCTGGTCATTTTAGGTCACCCTTATTTTATTGTTTTCCCTAGGTTTCTATGAAGTGTTTTATGATTGTTATGCAATTATTTTCTAGAGGAAATAATTTATTTCTTAAGAAAAAAATTATTTTTTAATTTCTATTTCCAAAGTATTTTGGGAATCATGTATGTATATAGTTTACCAAGAAATCTTTGACATTTACCCCTTTAGGATTCAATTCCTTCTATCTTATTCTAATGTAATAAAGTAACCATAGGATCTAGTCTACTGGGGTTAGGGTCGTTTCAAAAAGAACCTATTAGAAGTATTAAATATTCGTAGATTTATATAAACCATAGTATTATCTTCCATGGAATGTATTTTCCTAGAAATATATTTGACTTTCCCTTAGTGGAGTCTGATGTTATTCTTAATATAGATTGGCTTTAAGTTTTTCTTAAAAAGTTAGATTGAAAACATAAATAAGTCATATTTAATTTTCAAAAAGAATTTCAATTCATTTATATGACTGAGATAATACCTATTATAAAATTTCAAAAAAATGAAAATTTGATTAATGATAGGGGTGAGGGTTATATTTCACAAGTCATTGACAAAAGTAATTATTCAGCTTAGTGATTTGCCTATGGAAAATGAGTTTTTGGATTTATTTTCTAATGATCTACATAATGTTTTTCCAAATTATGAGTTTTAATTAACAATTGACTTATACCCTGATGCTACATATATTTAAAAACCTCCTTATCAAATATATTTACTAGAGCTATTATAATTGAAAAATTCACTACAATAATTATTTAATAAGGGTTCCATCCCCCCTAAAACTTAATCTTAGGGTGCTCATGTTTTATTTATTATAAATAAGGATGTTTCTATGAGGTTTTCATTGATTATATAGTGGTCAATAGCATTACTATTAAGAAAATGTATATGTTCTCTCATATCAATAAAATATTTCATCATCTATAGGTTACATAGTATTTTTTTGGAACATTAACCATAGTTGTAAGTATCTTTATCTGAAATTGAAAGTGGAAAAAATTTCAAGGATAGTGGTTCACAAACCTACCCTTGTTATCCTAATAATTAAAACCAAGACTGGCCCATGACATTTCATGAGGCATGTTTTTATCTCCCTAGGCTATAAAAAAGTTTCATGCTATCAACATAGCTAACATTTTGAATGATTCCATCATTAATAACAATAATAATAATGGAAAAAAATAAACCAATAATGAAATAATTACAAATAAAAAAATAAATAATCAAACCATGAAAAAAATTAAAATAAAATAAATGAACAATAATATATATTAGTCAAATACATAATTAAAAGAACCCCTAACATGAGAGAATACCAATTCCGAGGAACCTAAGAGAGAGAACACAAGTTGCATACACTTAATAGTGTATGTAGAGTGTGAGTGAAGAAAATCCTAGTAAGATCCCAATAATGAGTTTGTTCCATTAATTTTATTGACAATTGTATATTTATATTTTAAAACATGTTTCATAAATTTGGTTTCTAAATGAATATGTAAATGTATGATAATAACATACTTAATATCATTCTATAGACTTTATTCTTATTATTCTTAAATGATAATAATCACTTGAAACCCATTATAATTGGACTAAATCCTTTTAGTTAAAAGAACTCCTTTGAAATATTATTTTTTAAACTTTTCTAATACACTTTATAAAATAATTTATAATTTCTTTAAAAACAAGACAAAAGATGATATATGAAACAAGCATTATGACAACCTATTACTAAAGAAAAAAGGTAGATGAGTAGATGAAGGGATATCAGTTTTATAGGTTCCAATTGAGAAATGATGAATTATGGAAATACACAATATAACATTAACAAATATTTTGGGCATCACATTGGGTCTAAATATTACCAAAGTAGAATAACCTTCAATTTTAAGTTGCATCAAAATACAAGTCACCTGACTATCTATCACCTAAACTTATTAGGGGGAACACCCACACTAGACTTGTCCTATAACACAAATAAATGAACACTAGGATTTTAAACTACCTAGTTTATAATAATCATATATCTCTCACACAGACCAAATATACCCATAAAATCATCAATATGAGTTGGCAAATTTGGAATAATTCCATATGAAAGAATAAATTAAATCTAACCTCACCATAAACACCCTCATAAGAAAAAATCCCAAAAATGTCATTAACTTCACAAGGATTACAAGGTATAACTCTAGTATAACATAAAAATATTTTTTCCTCTAAGACATAAACCATGTCACAAACAAATAACCAGAATCTCAAGAGAGCCACACACACCCACATAATTTCAAAACTATTTCAAATTTCCAGATGGACCATTAATTAATTTAGAAATCGTTTTTTAAAAACATGTATAAAATTTAATGTCAAAAAATAATTTTACATTTCAAATTTCTCTTAATTACATTACACACATATATATTTATATTCATATTTTTATATATAAAAACATATATATATCACTCTATACACAAATTCACATCTTTATGTGAATGTGTATATCTATTTATATATCCATGTACCTATATATATGTGTCTAATACCACTCGGTACAATAAACATAATATTTTCATAAGATACATGTAGACATTATGTATTAGTTACTGGTATGAACATATATATTTTCAAGTATATATATGTCACTCTATACACAGATTCACATATTCCCATGTAAAAGTGAGTATACATGTATATATGTGTATACCTACGTGTGTGATTGTGTGTGACTTTCCAATACAATAGACTCTATAATTCCAAATCCTTTTCATTCATTTTAATTTTTACTTTAGACATATCTTTCAAAATCAACCCACATAAATTAAAATCGAAAAATATTTTCTAAAATAATAACCAAAACCATTTAAATATCCCATTTAGAAAACAATTATCTTTTAATTTAGGACCCAAATAGGGTTATTATATTATTAAATATTACTTCTCATATAAAATTTTCCCTTAAACAAATTATCAACAATTTCAATTTTAAGTACCACTTGATATGCTAAGTAAAAAAATTATTCCATGAGAAGAAACCATAAAAAGGGATTGATAATAAAATTACATTGGATTGAGTGGAATAATTTTGAGTTATAGTGACCTAATTCTCTTCAACAATATATAAAATCACTTTCCAACATATAAAATCCAAAAAAACAGAACCCAAAGATGGAGTGTCCTAATTTATTTGGAATACTAGTTATATAAAACATCATGATGAAACTAAATTAAAAAAAATTAATCTCTATAATTTGATACTAAATATCATTGTACTCCTAATACTGTGTTGGATAACTTGGGGAATACATAAAGAGAATGTGTGGGTTATAAAGACCAGTATTGGAATAAACCTGATGAAGAAGCATAATATATGAGTCAAAAGGGAAAACAAGATATCATAAAAGAAAATGTTATAAGTCAATAATATGGTATCATGAAATAAATTACATTCAATCATAATATCATGGTGTCATAAGAATTTGAAAGAAACATAAAACATTACACAATCAATCATTAAGAATAACTTCCAAGACCACATCACATGGTTGAAAAAGTCTCATCAATGATTAGGTTTACTTAGAATCCCATACATATCATATCAAGAGAATATATTACCTAGTTCATTGAAGAACTATCTTAGCACAACCATCATAACATCTACAAACTTATGTGTTCTGAAAATAGAAGTAAAAAAATAAGGCATAAATATAATAATTACCCAAGGAAAGAATTAGGTTTCATAATCTTGTCATGTAGCATAAACAGGTGGAATATCAAAATGGTTTCAATGAAATAAGGAATTAAAAAAATCTTAGTAATTAATAAGTGTAAAATAAGAACTTATAATGAATATTGATGTCCACATAAAGTGAATATGAGAAAATGTTTTGGATTAGTAAGTTTATAAATGTACCAAATAAGTGGGGTTTTAAAGAGAAGGGAAAATAGTATTTAAAGAGAGGGGAAATAATATTAATTTCCATAAAACCAAAAAAACTAATTATAATTGTTCTGCATAATAAAATGATAAAATTTATAATGATTGGTTTAAAATATCTATGGAATGGTATATGAATTGTGATAATAAGTAAAGAAGTTCCCTTGAATCTGGTTTTCCTATCAAATGAGATTGAGAGGGAAACCATTAAAACATATATATTCCCTTCAACGAAAACTAAATTTAACAAGGTATATATGTTTAGGAAATATATTAAAAATATATATGAATTGGATTATAATAATAGAGATATAATGTGGGTAAAAGGGAGAGAAATAATATCCTAAAGAAAATTAGATTGTTTAGAGAGATCTCTTACTTTATGTTTCAGAATCATTATGCACATGAACTTAACATCCTGAATAATCATATTATATTAAATAATTACTTAATTTATAAAATTATCAATATATATTTTATTCTAAATAAATATATTAGGTTTATTTTCAACCATTTCAATATGTTATAAATTTTCATTTTGATGTTCTAACATTGTTCGTTTGAGTGTTTCATGGTCAGATCACTTGTGGATAATTAATGGTGTTCTTGAAAAAAGGTTCTATAACTACATAAGAGAAATGAGATGGTATTAATTTATTTAAAGTTTTTAAATATTAAAAATCATTAATATTTTCTCTAATATAGAGATGATTCTTTTATTATAAACTTTTTAGACGGTTAGTACATTTAGGTGGTTTTACCAACCATCATAAAATAGATTTTTTATTTAATTAAATGTTTATTAATACGTTATAGAATCATGAAATACGTTATAAAATAATTATTATCATAATATTTAATAATAATAATGTTTCTATAACCATCCTTGATGGAAATCGATAAAAATGAAGTATGTTGTTCATGGAGGCGGTGAATCCACCATAATATAAACAACATTTTTTTAGAATGAGGATAGAAGAGAAGATAATATATGTTACATATTACATTAACATAATAAAATTATAGTATATTTATAATAATATAGTCATTATGTCATTCTAGATTGGGGATGTGAGGAGGCGGTAGAAAAAAAATTAATTAAAAGGGATTGATTGATAATATTACCTCTTAAACATCCTCTCTTGAAATAATCCTTAAGGAACATTGGTTTTTACATTTTGTGAGGACAAAACAATGTGGATTTGGGAGAGAGGTTTGGTAAGATAATTAGACAAAAAATTTGAAATCCCCATGGCTCAGGTGTGATGAAAAGGGGTGGTGAGGAGTGGTATTTATAAGTGGAGGACAATGGTGTTATTTGAATATTATATTCATTAGTTTATTTTTTTTTCTCAATACTACTAATTTTTTAATTATTTTGAACATATATAGTAAATGGTGTATGTTATTTTTATCTAATGGTCACATTTATTATGTATGACTTGTTTTTGAATGTATTTATTTATAATTCAATTTAATAAATATTTTTTTATTTTACTATTCATTCAAAATTCAAATATTTTAGAAAAAAAATGAAACTAACCATTTTTTAAATGTAGATTTAATAAATGAAATGAATTCTAGTTTTCTTAATGTGAGAAATTAAATTTTAAATTAAATTAATTATATATTTAAAAAAATTAAATTTTAATATTGTGATCATTTTCTATCCCCTTGAAATATTATTTATTCTCTGATAAAACTATAATATAATTATACTATTTATAAACCCATTTAATTTTAAAAAAATCTTGTATATAATTATATTTTAAAATATATATATATATATATATATATATATATTATGTTTTTAAAAAATAAAAAAAATAATTTTATCATCTTTAGAACAACTATTTACTTGTATCCTAGTTTAAATATGTAATATTTTAATTTTACAAGAAATATAAATACTATGTTAGACTTCCATGGTTAAGGATATTGTTATAATGGTTAGGTTCTAGTTTCTAATGGTCAGATAACTATTCAAATGTTCAAATATCTATTCCAATGGTTAGATTTGTAACAGTCATACGGTTCACTACTTCATAGAAATACCTTATATTTTATTCATACTTCATTCACTTATATTATATTTCAAGGTTATATATATTTTTAAATATTAATATTTCATTACAAATATTCTACTTTATTTCGATATTATTTTTCATGAGTGCGGTTATTCTGGTGGATCGAGAAGATCAAGATTTTCATATATTAGTTCTATTATTTTTAATTTTTTTATTCAATTATAATATATTGAATGATTATGTCTATGATTATTATCTAAATTTAATTTTTAAATTAATATAATAAAATTTTATTGGACCTATCATATGTTTTGTGACTCCTTTATATAATAATATTTTACTAAATATGATACAATTGTATATTCAGAAGATAAATCCAACTGATAAATTTTTGTGTTGTTACATTCTTCCCCCCTTAATAAATTTCAAAAAAAATAATTTTCCACTTAAGATGAAAATGAATGTATGTAATTATCCTTTATATATTCTAATGATTACCCAAATTCCTTCTTGTACTTATGGATTCTCTATAGTACATGGACCAGGTGAGTTATCTTATTATGTAATACTTTTTCACAATGATCCAAGATCTTCCCTAATTACACCTCATAAGAGAGATTATTTTCAAACAATACAACCTATAAACTAAATATATGTGATAGATATGGTATGTAATTCCTTAAGAGGGTTATTTAGAACACATTATGTACTTATGATAGGGTTTCTGGTTGGGCTATTCAATAGGCTATAGATCTGATGTGATCAAGAATCTCATAGGGGATAATATAACTAGAACATAGCTTTTTCAAATTTTACTAAATCACACAAATTTATTTCATAGAGATGTGTGAAGGAAAACATTTTCTCTAACCTCAAACTCTTTCTATCATCAATAATTTTTATCATAGCTCATTTGTTGAATTTGAGTAGCCTTGATGTGAGGATGAATGGTTTTTACCTTTTCTACCTTTTCATCAACCATTTATTATCCCATAAACATACATTCACTAATTTCATCTTAGTACATAGCTGTTATACATATATTCTCATAATGAGATTCATATAAAGAAATTTTTATTCTCATGTAAAATTTATTATTTTATGAGAACTCTACCAGAGGAATATGTTGATCCCATTCACCTTTGAATCCCATCAATAATTCTATCAACTTTTCCTCAAGTGTATGGATATTCCACTCATATTTACCATCATTTTGGGGTTGATATGCTATAATGAAGTCAAATATAGTGTTTATAGAAATTTTGACACTTTTTAAGAACATTTAGGAAAACCTTATATCTAAATTGAAAATATTGAATAATGGTATTCTATATAGCCTCACCACTTATTTGAAGTATATCTTTATAAGTTGATCAAATTTGATGTCATGTTGAATTAAAATGAAGTTATGAGTATTTTCCAGACCATCCACTATAACCCTTATGGAATTATTTCATCTGGATGACTTTATATGACCTATGATATAAGACCCCAAACATATAATGAATTAAGATTCTACAAAAATTTTGGTTTGAATCCCATTAAGTTTGTTAATGGAAGACTTCCAAATAGTGGGAAGTGTTTTAGGAGAGTATCGTAGGTATAGTATATGAAAATTGAGATAGGTGTTCATCCATTACATGGAACATAGTTAGTAAAAACCATGCACCATAATCATTAATCCTAGATAAGTGAGGTGTATGGTTTGTAAATTTTGTGAGTGGAGGGTAAAAATTGTGCAGCTTTGGATATAGACAATTACATAGACACCACATGGTTTTCAGAACCATGTGGACTCCCATGAAAACCATGCAACCTATCACCCCCTCTTAGATAGAGGTTACTTCATGGATGGTGAATAGTTTGGACAACCGTGCGGCTAAACCATGTTCCTCTTAAAAGGGGAAATTGATTATTTTTACTTCATGACTATTTTTCGATTCTCACACATTTTCCCCTCATTTCTTCCCCCAACAACCTTGTGTACACACTGTGAGCTCTCCCCTCTTCCAAGTATAAAAATCCTTCGATCATGGGAAAATCTAAGTGTTGTTTAGTGAAAATAGAAGCCCCGAGTGAGTCTAAAAATCCACATTATTATATTTAATGAAAAACCCCCTTAGTTTTGGTTTTATCATATTTTGAATCTCATAAGCCCTATATTTCAATAAAATTATTATATTGAGAGATAGTAGTTTTTTAGTTTAAATCACGGGATATGATTGAGTGATTTGCTTTATAAAATCTAATGTGGGTGGTCTACAAGTTATTTTCCATAGTCTTTGTGTTTATTCATGTGTATTTGGATTGTTTGTTTCTGTCATTCTACTATGAAATTGATCACAATTAGGAAATAAAATTGGGAGTCTAAATGATGTGTTTGATTTTTCAAGGGCCCCATTGGATCCATTGATGATGAGTGGACCGAGCCTAAGGCCACCGGTGGGGTGCATCACTCCATCAAACATAGAAATTTGACTTTTAACTAAAAAATTAAATGGTTTGTGAGATTAAACCGATTTTAATTGTGTTTTGTATGTTAATATGATATAAAAGGTTTGATCGGCCTAATTTGCATGTTTAAATGGTTTCAAGATAATTATAGGGAAATTGATAAATGGTTAAAAGGGGAAATGTCCATGTTGTTAAATAGTATGAAAGTATGTATAGTGATTATGGTTATGAATGAAAGGTTAAATGGGATATTATAGTCTTTAGATAAATTTATTTGATGTAACAACCCATGGGAATGTTGTTAAATGAAAAGGTACACCCTTATTCTTATTGATTGATAAAAGTTCATTGATTATGAAGCTTGGAAATCATGGTTGATGGAACTATTAGTATTTTGGATTAGATCTCTTCATCTTTGGATTATGCAAAACTGATTCTCTAGGCCCCACTAATGAATTTTATGGTTTGGGTGTTGGAATAATAGTCCAGTCTCCTCTAGTATGTTCATGATATGGTTAATTGGATTCATTCTCCGTGGTGTTATAATTTAATTGATTTCATTAATAATCACCCATGTGATTTAAAGTGGTATACCCCTTATAGTATTTATTTTAGACTTACATCATGTCTTGAAGTAGGTTTGTGTGTTGGTACCATAGTGGGAACCATGGGCCCTAGGGGATATCTGATAATTATTCATTTATATATTTTTTACCTTTATTATGGTTTTATTTATTATTTTTACTTCTTAATACACTATTTTTATAACGGGTTTTTATAGAAATAATTGGTGGTGGACTACTAAGTTTTACTCACACCCTACTTGGTCCGTCGTTGGGTACCCGGGGAAAATCCATGTTTTTATGTTCTGATAAGGGTACGGTTCCGATGTAAGATGGTTGATTTTTTTGGATCATGGATGAGAAGAATGTAGATGATATTGGAACCTATTTGGGGGATATTCTATGCTTCCTTAATTTTGTTTTATATTCATGAATTTAGACTCTCGTGGCATGACATACTCAATTCATTGGATTATTATACATACATAGTTTTAGAGTTATATTATGGGATGTGTGGTTATAAGTTACTTTTCCATATCAATGTTCATTATGATTTATAGTTTTTTAATATGGTAAATAGGGTATATTCTCCTCATGTGTTTCATTATACCCTCACTTGTAGTTAGTATCCTCTACCATATAGGGATGCATGTTTAAGTTCATGTCATAATCTAGCTCAGGGAACTGGTTTAGTGGCACATGGTTCGGGACATTACAAAGTGGTATCAAAGATGTTTTATTTTTATATTGATTTACTATTTCGGGAAGTGTATACATGAATCTAGGATGTTTTGTTCCTCGTAAATGAGCTCTTCTAGGGGAGTAGTTGACATGTGTAAATGGAAAAACCCAATTTCCCTTAGTTGGATTTTCGTTATTGATTTTCTCTTATTATGGTTGGACATTATTTCATTTTGGGTGATCCACATGATGTGTGAATTTAATGTTCTTTAGGTTTTACCCAAGGGTTTTCATGTAATTGGGAGGGGTATGTAAGCATCATTTTAGGCAATGGGGGTTTACTTGACATGAATAATGTTAGGAATGTAAGCGGGAAATCATATTGATTTAGAGGAATAATGTTTTTTTATTCATTTTGGTTTTAAATAAGTGGTCACTAATAAAGTGGGATCAAGTATTTTAAATTAATGTATATTAATTAAAATGGTCAAAATGACAATTATGTAGAGAGAGATGCTCTTGAGCTCTCGAAAATCGTCGATTGATTAGGGTTTCCATGCCTGCTTCCCTGAGCATGGCAGATATCCTTACGGATAGAAGATTTATTACCCACCACTTCATGACTCCTTGGACGAAGTAGGTGCCCCATGTTCCTATCCCTGTTGCGGAAAAACATAATAAAGACTCCCTGAAGACATCTCATGGCTTCGTTCCTTTTATGATAGATCACGAGGGATCTCGTTCTTGGATGCTCTAAAGAGCACATAGCTACATAAAGAAACCCCGACTAAGCCTCACCTTCTCAAAAGGCTTGATGAAGGAGGGTTCTTGGTGGAAGCGGACCCAGATGCTATTCAACAATGCACGCATTTGAGAAAATTTTCTATCATGGGCCGCATCTCCTACCTCAAAGGTAACCACCCTTGGACCTTATCTAAATTACATACACATATTACACACTACTACCATACAACAAAAAAGAAACTAATCCCAATGGAAAAGGATATTTTCATATTCTATTGAAAATGAAAGAAGATCTAGAAATAGTTTTGAATATAAGAAACCTTAATTTAAACCTGGGTTTTCTTAGACTTTCTGACTGGGATTCTACTTTCAATCTGCTTTCTTATAGAAACACAATGGCACTGGTCTGGATCAAATTGGATGGCCTTAACTGGTTCTTTTGGCACCTGATAATTTTGAACGATATTGTTTCCTGTATAGGATCTCCCCAAAAAATTGATCACTGAACCTTAAATGCAGACTTATGACAGTTTTTTGAGTTATGGTGGAAATAATCCTTGACTCCACGCTACCCAACACTATTCAATTCAATGATAATGACTAAAAAATGGAAATCATAATTGAATATGAGAGGAAACCCCCCTTTTGTGATTATTTAAAGATCATTGGTCAAACAATATACAATTGTACGGTGATTAGAAAACAAATAATTAAACCAAATGAAAATTATTGGAAGGAAATAAAGAGAAATAAGAAAGGTAAAGCCCCATTAATGAAAATACCTAAACCCCCCAAAAGGAAATTAGAATATTTGGTGAAGAAATAAAATATTTTGGCACACATAGGGGAGCCATCAGGTACTAACTGAGATGATATTTCTTAAGAGGATGACAATTCCATTAATGATTACGAACTTTTAGAAGAAATTGAAATACTAGATTTAGAAACTATTTGGTTATCTCTGAAGGAAGAACCCAATACATATCCAGCTGATAATAACTCAAATCTCATACACAATTCTGAACATACTCTCAATAAGAGGTATAAAATATTTAAATACATTGCATGAAATGTCTACACTACTCCCCCTCACATTTGTCCTGGGGTCGACTCTAGTGAATTCATTGATGTGCACATCCCAACTTGGGGTAATAGACAATCCTGAGACCCCTCCCTCTTATCCAACAATTATTATTTAGTATCTAAGAATCAAATCAACATTATCTAAGATGACCTAGACTTCCTTCCCCATGTTAACAACATTTCTATTAATGGTTCTAAAACCCTGAATTCTACTGGCCATGATATAAAATCTGAGAATACTCATTCCAACATGAAAACTATGCAAGAGTCCGCACAAACTATTATTACTAAGGTGACTGAATCTATTTCCATGTAATTGGAATCTTTCAATCCATTGAGTGCACACTTGGTGCAGAATCAGAAAATACAAGACCTCAAAAGCTCCACCAAACAGCCTCAACCAATAGAGAATTATGGGGTGGAGAAACCTGACACAACCATTTCTGTTTCTTTAACTCAACCTAATGTGAATTATATTTTTGATAATAAAATTACTCATACCAGTACCAACATTGAATTTATTTTATAAAGGAACAATGAAACAAAATAATTAGAGAATGAACTAGTTTCTTTTCCCACTTCTCTCATCAAACCTCTTAGCAATACTGGCGGCCCTGGTCCAAAGACTATTCAAACAGTGGCAAAGAAAATATATCTATCATTTCACCCATAGTTTTAGAGCCTAATACTTTGCAGAAAAACAATGACACCTTAGTGCATATGCAATGCCAACTTTCAGAATAGGACACTATCCAACAGCAGGCCACAACTCCTTCAAAGGGTTCAGGTACTCTTATATCCCAACCTATAGTTAGTATGATTGCTCTATGATGTTTGATTCTAAACAAATCATCAATCCTTTGTTGTTATTTTCTATTATTTCTATATAATAAACAATGAATAACTGAATAAAGGAACCTGCAATGAAGAATCCTATCACATATATAAATGAACAAGAACAAGCCACTAACACACAAGAGGTAATAAGGTCTACTAGAAACAAAGGTTCTAGAAAAAAGAAAAAGGTGAGTTCTAACTCCAAATTTAGGTTTAAATGAAGATACTCATTTGGAATTGGTAGGGAATCACTAACTTTGAAATGTTCATTGTTCTAAAAATAATGGTTCATACCCATTGTCCTATATTATTTGTTGTTGCTGAACCTAAAATTATCTTTTTCCTCCAAATAATCAAACTTATGTCAAAAAATTTTTTTTTTTCTGGTGCTACCAATAATTCTCTCAATTCTAATTAATTATGTGTTTTTTGAACTCTTATTTATAGAATAATTGTGTTTTTAATATCTCTGACCAAATGTTTTTACTTTCACTTTTAATATTGAAGGAACACACTCTTTATTCTCCTTTGTTTATGATAAAAATAGAAATAAAGAAAGAATAACTCTTTGGATTGATCTCTCATTTATAGGCACTAACATTAATGCCCCCTGGTTTTATTATTGGTGAAATTTATTCCATTCCTAACTCAAGTGAGAAAATTGGACTAGCTCTAGATTCTATTTCCATGAGAGAATTTAAAACCTCAATTGAAGACAATAATCTCTTTTAAATTAACCTCATTGGTGTGAAATACACTTGGTATAAGAGACATTATAAAAAAGTGGTGTCCACAAAATTAGATTCAACCTTCATAATTTTCCCTTCTTTAAATAACTAGGACACTATTTTTGGCACCACTCTTCACAGTCTTAATTGTAATCATCACCCCATTCTGGTTAATGTCTCCACCAGATGCATGAACCCAAGGATGCCTTTCAGATTTAACAATGTGTGATTCACTGATGACGAGTTCCCCCATATCATCCAAAACTTTTTGTTCTCAATGTATCACTAAAATTATTCCTTTACCTATAACCTTAAATTAAAAAATCTCAAGAAGACTCTAAAATCATGGTGTAGTTATAAATCCCAACAAGTTAACAATGACATCATGATCCTTGAAAAAGATCTCAAGGATATTCAAAACAATAATACCATATGTGACCTCAACAATGACCCTACTCAACAGATAAATATAGTGTTCAAACTAAAATCATTACTCATGTTTAAAGATAATATGAGAAAAGAAGCATTTAATGTTAAATGGTTAACTGGAAGTGATAAAAATATGAAATTCTATAACTCTTTTTAAAGAATCAGGTGGGTTTGCAGATCGTGAACCATTATAAAGGATGTGGACAACCTGCTTAACAATGTAGAGGATATCTCTCACCATATTGTATCCTACTATGAATCCATCTTCAATGGTCTGGATATAAAGAAATACCTCCTTCTGGAGGTCATTCCTTTAATGGTCACTAATGAGAATAAAATCTTTCTCTTTAGCACTCTTATGGACCATGAAATCAAAGACATTGTCTTTAGTCTGAATCCTGAAAGTGGTCCGGGTCTAGATGGATTCAATAGTGGTTTCTTTCAAAATTATTTGGATGTAATTCATATAGATGTTTTTAATCTAGTAAAATATATCTTTTCTAATTGGGTGAACCCTTATACTCTCAATGCACAATTTCCCACCTAAATCCCCAAAGTGGATAATGCTTATGAGATTCATCTGTTTAGACCTATTGAACTTATCAATATTCTTTATAAAATCATCACAAAATCATTACTACAAGACATTCAACTATCAAGGACAATACTGTCTCTTGGAACCAATTTAGTTTTATAAATGTTCGATCCATTCAAGACGGTATCTCTCTTGCCTCTAAATGTGTCAATACTTGAATAAAAAAATATAGGAGGCAAAATAGCTTTTAAAAATGATATTAGAAAATCCTTTGAAACTATGGACTGGAGCTTTATCTTCAATGTCCTAAAAGGTTTTGGTTTCAATTATTATTTCATAACTACAATAATAAGTCTTTTCAAGTTGGAATCAATATCCATTTTAATCAATTTATCTCCTAGGGGATACTTCAGTTGCACCAAAGGTTTCAGAAAATGTGATCATCTTTCATCCATCCTCTTCTCAATAGCGGAGGACTATCTTAGTCTTCTGATCAACAGTCTGGTGGTCCATAATAAGCTAAAACCCATCCAAGTCTCTAGGAATGTGAATGCTCATACTCAGATTTTTTATGATAATGACATCATTATTTGCATCAAGGTGATAAAAGGAATATTATTAATCTCAAAAATTGCGCTCTCACACTATGAAGAGGTTTCTGGCAAAACCATTCATTGGAACAAATCTTGTATTTTATTTGGGAAGAACATTCCCCCCAACAGAAAATGTAAAATCATCATTGACCTCAGTTAGAACGAGGGAATGCTCCATTTCACTTTTCTTGGTGTTCTTATCTTTTGGGGTAGGCTTAAGTCCTGTCACTTTGCACTTATTGTTGACAAAATTTTTAATCAGCTTTCATTGTGGAAGGGTGATGCTCTCTACATGGCAGGTAGGACTTACCTCATTAAATCTATTATTGTCTCTAAGATGGTTTACTCCATGATGGTCTACAAATGGTATATTGGTCTTATTAAAAAGGTAAACTCTGTTATTAATAATTTCATCTGGACGAGTATTACTTTGGAAAGAAAACTTGTAACTATTCCCTAGTCAACCTATTGCAAGACCCTTGAGAATGGTGGTATTGGTGTAAAAAAATTAAAATTATTTAATGAGGCCCTTCAAGATAATCTCACTTGGAAACTTCTTCATAATACCTCAGATGTTATAGATTTTCTCAAAACTAGATTCCTAAACAAACATAAAGAGGAATGCTCGAACTACATTAGTTATTCCATTTTTCCTACCATCAAAAACTTTTTCATAAATAATATGAATAATTATAGATGGACAGTATCCAGAAACTCTTCCATGAAATTCTTGTTGGATAACCGGAGGGCCACACTTTTAATTTCTATGGCATCTTCTGATCAAACTCATGAAAATATCAACAACACCATAAGAGACATCGGAAGCTCTCAACATGACCACCTCCATGATACTATTCAAAATTTCATCGAAAACTACTCTTTCACTTCCACTGATGACTTTCTAATATGGGAACTAAATCAAAATGGTATGCTTAACTCAAAAAAAATCTATAATCATTATTTCTGTAACCCTGAGAGAGATTACAGCTGGCTAAAACATTTTAACAAACCATGGATAAAACCTTTGAGATTTACACTCATCTGGTGTCTCGCTCACATTAGAGTTCCCTGATATTTTCCTCCAATAATCCAGAATCCAGCTTTTCTCTAAGTGTAAAATATGTAACCAACATAGAGAAGATGTCAATCACATCTTCCTTTCTTATTCTACTCATTATACTCTTTGGAACTATATTCTTGACATTTTTAATTGAAGATGGATGTTTTTTGACTTTTCCAAAACTCAACTAAAGAAATGTGCAAAAATGGAAGGATCTCAACAAATCAAGAACATTTTCCTAGATATATTTGTTGAACTCCACCATGTGATCTAGTATGACCAGAATTATATTATTTAAAACAATTACTCACTTAATCTATATGTAGGTTATTTTTGGATCCTTATTTCCATACGTGATGCATCTTTCTTGCAAAAGGGACATTGCCACAACAGCATGCAGGACTTTGGAATCCTGATGCATCTACAGATTAATGGAAATTTCTTTCCTTCACATCACACTCTAGAGGTGTTCTGGGGAGCCCCTCTACCTAGATGGATCAAAATCAATATTGATGGAACCTCCAAGGGAAACTCTTTCCCTGTAGGGTTTGGTGTAATCTTTAGGAATCACTTTGTTCAGATTCTTGGTTGTTTCATGGCTAATTGTGGCATCCCCACTACACTTGAAGCTAAGAGGCTATGTTTTATACATGACACTACTTTTTCCAAGCTCTTTGGATTGAACAACCTCTAGATTGAAAGTGATTTGACGACTATCCTTCAAGTGATCTTGAATGGAGTAACTCATCTTTCTTGGCCGATTATTATGCATTAGATGGAATGAAATCGTTCACTCATCAATATTAACTATATCACCACACATATTAATCGAGAAGAAAACATGGTTGTAGATGTACTAGCCGACATGGAAGTTGATAAACACAATTCCTAGTTTTCAAACCTCCATGTTGAGCTCATTTCATTTCATGAAAAAGATTGTAAAATTATCCCATTTTTTCTAATCATGTAAACTTTATTTTAATAATATTTATGCTTTCGTCATTCTAGGCCAAGGCATCACCTTTTCCAAAAAAATTAACAAAATTAAAATTGTTAAAATTGTTACTAAATGAAAAATTTTAATCTATTTAAATTTAAATATGTAAAGTGAAAGAGGTAAAGTAGTGTTAAATACAAGCCTTTTAAAATATGAAAGTTGGATTACACAATGTTATCAATGGCCCGTGTGGGAATGGTTGGGGGTAGTGATAGTGATTTTTTTGTCTTCATTAGGATACTGTATTTGGATTTTTGTTATGGATAGTTTGGAAAATATTTTTTATAACTTTTTAATGGCTTTTTTTGTTCCCTAAAACATGTTCTAGGAATTGTAGAAATATTGCACCGTGGTAGAATTTACTAGTAGGGTACACGATGGTTTTTTTTAGAATTCACCTTTAGTATTATGATAGGAACCCCATTAGTTCTGAGTAATGGTTTAGAAGAGAAGTTTCATGAGAAAATTTACGAATTTATGTATTTTATGGGGAAATTCCCAAGGTTGAAACTGTAAGTATGTTTAAGCTGATAAGGGAGTTTCAGCAAAAACACACTTCTATGTTTTCCAGAGAGGGTGTACCTAAGGCAATGTAGTTCTAGATTTTGTCCAACCAAATAATACTGGATCACATAGATATCCCTTAGATAAAATGGTCAAGCTAACAACATATATGTTGTGGGGGATAGTGAAGAGGTTATGGGATATTAAAGTCGAAGAATATAAGACTGTAGATATGGCATGGATGTAATACCAATAGAATTTCATAGATAACTTTTACTTAGATTCCTTAAGATAGGAGCATGAATAATAGTTTATGTGTTTTACACATGGAAGCATCTGAGTGATTGATTATGAATGTTTCTTCACCTTTTTGTAGTGTGTTGTTCTAATGCTGATGGGATAAAAGGAATCTATGGATAAACATTTCTCGGATGGATATAAATGTGATATCAAGTCTCAATTGAATATCTTCTGTTTGAGGATGTTTTTTGAGGTTGTATACCCAACTCACATTTGTGAGGGAAATATGAAAAAAGTTTCTAGTGGTGCGTAGATAGTTCAATCCTTTTGATCATGTAGTACATACTCCATTAGTAGGAATTCATGTTATGATAACATTCACCAAGTTCATGGTGCAATTTATATCCAGGTAATTGGATCATCCCTTTAGGGAATTTAAGGAGTTTTTAGCTATTAGTGAAGTAGTTCATGTTACATGAGTGGTCAGTTTCCCCAACCACTAGTGGAGTGTATATTTTAACTTAATATGGAGGATTTATATAGGTTCTATATAAAACCTCAAAAAAGATGTGTTGATAGAGGACCTAGGCCAATATAGTTCACGGGAAGGGGATCTTCAACCCAGTATCTATCCAAAATATGGATCTCTACGAGAAATAGTGTTTTGGTGGGGGATAAGGTACATCAGGATAGGATCATCCATATTAGTAGGTAATTGTAGCTCATAAGAGCCAAGAAAGAGCCTAGGTTATGGGGATATGAAAAATTTGTGCAATTCAGACATCCCTATATGGTGAGGAGGATAGAACATCTGTAGTCTAATTTATGATTATTGTATCTTATATGCATGAACATAAATTTTTTGATATAGGGGGTTATTACTCTATTATATCTATGAGGACTGAAATTATTCAGTTCTACTGGTGGAATATTTTTTTAGAGTTATTTCAATCAACACCCCATTAGGGGTATGATCAGAGAATATGCTACATTGTAAGGAGTGTTACCTTGAGATTTATGGGTATAGTGTCCTTTAGGACTTGTTCATTTTTTATATTTTTGGTTTTATCCTAGTATTGGGGATGGAATGGTTTGTTATGTACTAGTATTACATTTATTTTTACCACATGATGGAGAGTTTTACATCTCCAAAGGGTGATGCTTATGTTATTTATAGAGAATAGAATATTTAGGTGAGGTGTGCAAGGACAGTCTATAGGATGTTTTGTGAACTCACATCCTAGGTAGAAAATATTATTCTTGAGGATGAGGGAGTGGAACATAGAATATTTTTTCCTATATTATATCAATTCTGGGACATGTTTCCTAAGAAGTTTTTAGGGCTTCCACCAAATAGAGAGGTGAGTTCATGATTAAGCTAATGCCTGGAGCTAATCCAGTTTATATATATCCTTATATAATTGAACTGTTAGATTTTAATTGATTAATATTTATTTGGAGGAGTGGGGGATAACGGTTTTATTTATCCGAGTGTTTCCTCTTGGGGTCACCATTTTTGTTTTTTATAAATCTTATTGATCCTTGGAGTTATGTTTCGATTATCAAAATATGAACTGGATGAAAATATGAACTGATATCATCTTCCTTATATCGATTATGTTTTTTATCAGTTGAAGAGTTATTGTGTGTTATCTAAAATTTATTTGAGATCAATGTATCATTAGCCGAGGGTGAGACATTGTGATATATTAGAAATGGATTTTAGGAGAATTTATGGTTTGTTTGAGTTCATTGTGAAGTCATTTGTGCTAAATAATTCTCTGTTTGTGTTTTTGTATTTAATGAAACAAAATTTTCAACTATATCTATATCGGTTAGTGTTTGTTTTTTTATAAAATCTTAGTGTACCTTAGGACTCATGACGATTATACCAAACATCTTGACATCATATTTAATATATTGAGAGAGTATCAAGTATATACAAATCTATTTAAGTGTGATTTCTGGATTGAAAATGTAAATTTCTTGGTTCATATCATCTTATAGGAAGGTGTTTTAGTGAACCTTGATAATGTTAAAGTGGTTTTTTCATGGGATAATCCAATTTTTTTATATGAAGATTTTGGGGTTTGGTGGGTTATTATTGAAGGTTCATCAGAAATATTTATCATTTGGGAGCATTGACCTTTGTCCAGACTAAGATTTGTGTAATGTTTGAATGATATGGATCCTGTGATTATTCATTTTAGGAACTAAAGAGGAATTTGTAAGAAACACCAATTTTGATCTTACTCGAACCATTTGAAGAGTATACACTATTTTGTCATGCATCTGGGATTAGTGTTGGGGAATTTTGGTTTCAAGGATAAAGTGTCTTGGAATATGGATCATGATAGTTTAGGACTCATGAATGGAGCTATCCTACTCGTGATCTTGAGTTGGTCATAGAGGTTTATGCTTTAAAGTATTGGTGGAACTATCTTTTGGGTGAAAATTTTACTATTTTTTCTAACTGTAAGATCCATAAATACATCTTTTTCGGACATGATTTAAATGATCAAAATTAAATAAAGTTTGATTATATGTATTGTTTTTATTTTTATCTATCTTGATTGAAAATTAATTTTTTATTGATTTTGAAAAAATAACAACTGAAAGCACCCTCAAAGAGGTTGGAAGTGGTGGAGGTCCATGGAATCCCCTTGGATCACCACCATACACTCAATAGGAAGACACATAATCATAATATTTAGGAGTCTAAATCTCTATGGAAAATAATGTATTTGTTTGCTAAGATGTATAGAGGAGTTCATGATGAAAGGGAGTAGATGCCCCTTGTGTCCTTATCCACCGAGCTATCTCTTTTGATCAATATCATGATGAGATAGTACAAGGATCTGTAGTGGCTGGAATTGAGAAAATACTTTCATTGTAAAAAGATACCTATTGACTGGAATATCAATGATGATAATATCATACATTTTTTTGGAAATTTTATTTTACCAAGTTATATGTGGGAGAAGATGATTCACGAGTTTCATGCCTCGAAGAGGGAGGTGCATCCTTGTTTGATAAAAATGTATCCCAACATTCGTAAACAATATTGATGGTCAAGAATGAAGAAATAGATAATATGTTTTGTCACATGATGTTATAACGTTCAACATGTGAATACTGAGCACAATTTTCTTACATGTCTGTAATAGCCAATTACCATTCTAGAATAGAAATGGCATGATGTTACTATAGATCTTGTGATGTATTTTCAAAGGTCTCGTTGGAAAAATGATGTGATATGAATGGTCATGGGTTAATGGAAAATGGTATCAAGTGTTTTACTAATCAAGGATACATTCGCTATTAATTATATGGACGGCTTGTATATTCAGGAGATAATGCATCCTCATGGGGTTCCACATAGCATTATTTCAGAGAGAGACCATTGATTTACATTGTGCTTCTAGAAATGATTGAAAACGTAACTTTTTTTACTTAGGTTTTATAAGATCATATTTTTACCCACAAATGAATGGGAAATCATAGAAAACTATCTAGGTGTTAAAGGACACACTGAGAGTATGCATCCAATATTTTAGTGGGACTTTAATAAAACACTTAACTCATGTTTACTTTTCCTATAATAATAGTTATTAAGAGACTTTTCATATTGAACCAGATGAGGTTCTCTATGGTAGGCTATGCATTTCACCATTATATTGGAAGGAAATAGGTTAATCAAAGTTGTTTGGATAGAGTTTCGTGTAGGAGATGTCATAGAAGGTTTAGTTGATTTGGAAGCAAATGGATGCAGCCTATAGTAGACAGAAGTCATAATTCAATCGAAATTGTAAACCTCTTGAGTATATAGTCAGAGATACGGTATTCATTTATGTTTCACTGAGATTGGATCCCCATCAGATTAATAAATAGGGATTGTTGGTTCCCTGTTATATGGGAATATTTGAGATTGTGGAAAGGATCATACCCATAGCATATCCATTATATCTTCCATAGTGGTATAGGGTTATGAATAATGGTTTTCATGTGTCAAAACTTTAAATGTGTCAGCCCATCCCTTCTCATTTGATTGATATTGATGATGTTGAGATTAAGGTTAATGAATAATTTAAGTAGCATATGATTCATATTGTGGATCACAGTGATAAAATTCATTAGGGAAATATGTTTCCATTGGTCTGACTATTGCAACATCATGGTAGTGTTGATGAGGATACTAGGGAATATGAAGAAGATATGTGGTACCCATGGATTGATCTGTTTACAGTAGAGGATTAGTGATGTTGGGAGTGTAACACATGGATGAGCTGCTATAAGTTAGGGAGGTTTTAAGACCATGAACTTATCATGAGGTATATTATTGTCTAAATTTTGGTATATCTACCATTAATTTGGTTAACAGAAGAACTCCTAGGAGTGGGAAGGTTCTTGAGAGTGTCTCAATGGTTTGGGATGTGAAAAGGTATAAAGTTGTACATCCAGTGCATAGAACACAGTTGGGGCATGGTTAGTACTAACCATGATCCAGAACCATGAACCCTATAGAAGGGAGGTGCGCGGTTAGTAAAACATGTGAGGGGAGGGTGAAAACCACATATCCTTAAAGAGATCCATTTGAATGGTATCTAAAAGGTTCAATGAATCATGCAGGATCCCTACAAAACCCTGTACCCTAGACACCCTCTTTGATAGATGGTACCACAAGGATCGTTCATGGTTTAGAAAATTGTGTAGCCAGACCGTGATCCTCATAAAATGTTTAAAATTGAAAAAAAAATTCCTTCCAACCATTATATAATTTTCAGTCTATTTTCTTCTCATTTCCTCACCAGTATCCTTCTATGTGAACCAATAGATCTCTCCTATTCCAAGGATCAATATCCTTTGAACTTTTGTTGTTTGATAAGTTTTTTACTGAGAATAAAATATCAGGGGGTGTATAAGTTTCCTATATCCTCTATTTTATTTAAAAACTATGATTAGTGGTTTTATCATCTTTTGAATCTCATAAACACTAATTTTTTACATCTAATTATTAGAAAGGGTGATAGTGGTTGTTTTAGCTCCAATCATGGTCCAATATTGAGAAATCAATTGTCTATAAACATGAAGTAGGTGATCTAGAAGTTTTTTCCCATAATATTAGTGTTTATTCATCTAAATTTGGATTGTTCATTTGTGTTGTTTCTTTTTCAATTGATTCCTTAATATGTAATGATAAATTACGCATCTAAATGATGTTTTGAACCATTGACAGGCCATGTTGTATCCATTATTGATGAGTTAACTTGGATTATAACCACCCATGGGGTTTTACAGTCCCTTGAACATGAAAAGTGATTTATTAAATTATATATTGAAGGGTTTATGATATTAATCCAATTCTAATTATTTTTAGTATGTTAATGTGATATAAAAGGGTTGATTGGATTGATATTTAACATTAAATGGTTTTGATATAATTAAGGGAGAAAAGTGATAAATGGTTAAAGGGGGACATGTCCATGTTATTAAATTCTATTAAAGTATGATTAAGGGTTGTGGATACCAATAAAAGGTAAAATGTGATTATTATTCATTAATATAAATGTATCATAGTTAATAAACCATGGATTTTATTTTAAGGTTAAATGGATTTTATATAATTAAGGGGGAAAGTGATAAATGGTTAATGGTAGACATATCCATGAAATTAAATTTAATGAAAGTATGATTACGTGTTGTGGTTACTAATGTGAGGTAAAATGTGACTATTATTCATGAAGGTAAATGAATGAAAAATAAAAAATCATGGTATTGTTTTTAAATGAAAAGTTTCACCCATATTGTTATTGATTGATAAAATGCCACTGATGATAAACCTAAAAATAATTATTTATGGAATGGTTGGGATATTGGACTGAGGAACCTTATCTTTGGTTTGGGTCGTATTGATTATCTCGGACCTGTCGATGTATTATTTGGTTTGGGTGTTGGATAGATGCCATATTCCCCTATTCTAGAGACATAATGTGGATACCTAGACTGATGATCCATGGTATAATGATTTAATTAAAATTATTTTTGAATTACTATGATATATGAAGTGTTTGACACCTTATAGTATATTGTTCATAATTTCAGTGTGGGATGATGTAGTTTAGTATGTTGGTTCCATAGTTAGAACTATGAACCCAATGGTCTAACTCAAAATAGTTTAATTAAAAATATGTTAACTTTCACAATATTTTTTATTTTTTATTTATACATTTGTATAAACTATTATTAGATTGGATTATTTTATAGACACTGTTGTTGGTGGCATAATGAGTTGTACTCACACCCTATTCAGGTCATATTTGGGTTCCAATGTAGACTTCATGTTTGTAGGTTTTAATAAGGGAGAGGGCCTTATGTTATATGGTTGACATGGTGTGGAGCATGGATGAGAAAGCCGAACATGATATCTGATTCCATTGTTGGGATTCTCTTTGGTGTATTTTTTATTTTTATTTTTATCACTATAGACCCTTGAAATGACATACTCATTACATGGGATTATTATTGTTACACAGTTTGGGAGTTAAATTATTGGATGTTTTAATGTGGATTATTTTTTCATATCAATGTTTATTATTATTTATACAATTATTTTAATCTCGTAAAGAGGGCATAGTCTCCCCACGGGTTTTATTAGACCCTTGCTACTTGTAGAAATCCATTGGCCTATGGGGAGGTTCACTTGAGGTTACATAATGATCCATCACGGGGAACTAATTTATTAGAACCCAGGCTGAGACGTTACAGGAGACAAATTCAATAGTCATTTTTCTTCTTTCCATGTAGGTATGGGTAATGTTTGCATCATCCCATTGTACATTTTCCATTCTTACTTCACTTCCTTTCGTACCTTGCACATTAATGTATATTCAATGATCTCGTTATTCATTTTGTCCCACCAATAGTTCTCTTAGGGATCTCGATACATCCTCATGTTCCTTGGGTTTATTGCGAAATTTGAGCCATGTGTATCATTAAATATCCCCATATTTATCTCAGTATTTGATTATACACATATTCAGGACCAAAATATTACAAATCTATATTCATAAATTTTGAACATTGAGTATTTGACTTTTCTTATAGCTTAAACCTACATCTATATCTCAACATCGTCTCTTTGAGAATTTTTTATCTTCTCTAGACGGTATGGTTGAGAAATCATTGGAGAACTAAATTATAATATTTCATCCTTTAGCATTACCATATCTATCCTCAGAAAGTATAGGATGATTGGATCCTTCTCATTCTCATCATTGATATGATTTAAGGGCCATTTATACATTGATCATCAACCACTTTATTTTCCTTCTCCATATGGTTATGGATTGATTAGTTCTAATCCCCAAACATATCAAACCATATACATTGATTCATATTATTCTCATTTAATGGAATTTTTACTTTAAACTCTTATGATCCATATATATTTTACACTTCTATCCATAGAGATAATCCCTCTAATCCTTTAGTGTGATGATAATTACAAACAACTCCAAATGATGTGTTCAGTAGTTTTAATTATGAACTTTTAACTTCATTGAGGCATAGAATCTCACATAATCATTTTTCATCAGTACATAGAGCAAGACCTTCATTTTAGTGTCTCTTTACTCCATTAAATGTCCCTGACTAGCATGTAATGTAAGAACTGTAGTAGTGATAATCCAATTTTTCAATTCCATGAATCTCTCAAAACATTCATTGGTGTAAAAAAACATTACTCCCTTCTAATACTTCTTGTTTAGTGAGATTTATAATCATGATATATTTCATAAAAAATCATATACAATACATAAATAGTATATGAAAAGTATAGATCACCATTATAGATGATGGCCTAGACCACTTATAAATTTACTTTATCATAGAATTTTTAATAAATATCTTTTTATAGGTGATGAAATGCCCCAATAAGTACAATTTATCCACCCATGACTCATATTTATTGTACATTTCATATCTCTTCTCCTTTCATAAAGTCTTTAGCTTAGTATTCAAATATTACTCATCCTACTGCTTTTTGTTAGAGTATAATAGAATATCATATATTAATATTACCATAAATTATATTAGGTAGTATCTAAAGACTCTATTCATTAATTATAAGAATTTTTCTCTATAATTAGTGAGTTTTAATGGAATCTCATTGAACTCATATTTTCTACATGTTTTTCAAAATGAATTATTAGGGATATCCTCGTTTATCACCATCTATTGGTGATATACTGACCAAAATTACACCCTATTAGAATATTTGGATCTATGTGATTTATCAAAGCAGTCATCAATACATGGAATGGAATACTTTTTCTTTATCATTATTTTTTTGAGTTCATGATAATCAATTTAGGGTCACATTTACTTGTCCTTATTTTTGACAAAGGACTAGAGTATACAACGATAAATCTTTAAAGTATACAAAATCCTTTTCTAAATTCTCTTGTAACTCATCGTTTAGTTCTTCCAAATCAATGGTTGAAATTCTATAAGGAGTATTGGATATGCGTAGAGATCATGTTATAAGTTCAATTTTCAACTCAACCACTCATTCGAGAGGAAGGTTGGGAAAATATTTAGGGAATAAATTAGTATTGTCCCTCATAATGGGTATGTCATAAAGAATGATTCTATACTTATTATAAATTATTTGATCTATATATTATTTTTCATAAGGAAATAATATCCACATTTCAGAAGAATATTCCAAAAGTGATTTTTTCACTTCTTCACACTTGTACAAGATTAAATAATGAATCAAGATCTGAAGAGTTATCTTCCTATACTGAAAGCTAATGTTAGATTAATAAAAAGAAAGTAAATCCATGAATAACATGTCTTAAATCTATAATGAATGAATTTATATAATATTTCATGGATGATTTAGTCGACAAATAGTGATTAGGGAAGATTTATATACTTGTGATGTAATAATTTCTCTATTTTTTGTTCCAGTGGATAAATAAACCCCATGTTCTAAGGTGATTATTGAATATATCTACTACACATGAAATATATTAAAAATTAAATATAACTATAATTATATAGAACATCTTAATTTCATCAATAGATTATGAGAACACATATTACTATTTTATTATGGTTATAGTAATTTAATATATCCAAAATAAACATATATATGAGAATACATAATCTAAAATTCATATAAAAGGGAAACTATAAACAAAGAATGAATACATATAAATGAAAAGTGTAACCTAAATTTTGAATCTATATGTTTCAATATAGGTTATCCAGGATAGTTTCCTTATTAATTTTTCTGACCTAAAAAAATATTCAAGACCTTTATAATGGTTTGTAAAGAGTTTGTGAATTTACCAAATCATATCCCCCAGGAGTGTCAAACCATGACTACATAAAGAAATAATTTTTATGAACCACGTGTAGGTCTATATAATACCCAAAAATCCTTTTGGGGTTATTACACCTAAGTACAACTATTCCGGAGTAACATTCACTTCTAGTGTCTAGATAGGGATATAATTTCATTAAAAACACACTCTATATACTTTATAAAAAATTAGTGTAATATCATATATTTATACTTATCTATATGGTTATCACTAATTTATTTTTTTTCCAAATACGAAAAAAATAACTATACCATTCTTTTATACCAACATTAGGGACCCAAGTCTCATACACAAAATATAACATGATTCTTTTAATATAAATATCCAAAACACACAACTTAATGATATATCGGCAAGTCTCTTTTGGAAGACTAGGTACATAAAAATTAATGATTAAACTAAAATTATACATATTTATTTTAATCTCCATAATAATATACTAAATAACCTTGATCTATTAATACTGTATATCACAATTTTAGGCATACATAAAGAAAATTGGTGAGCTATATAGACTAGTAAGGGAATAAACATGATTAAGAAATATGAGTCAAAGGGAATCATAAAATCAAAGGCTCGTAGAAAATCATTCGGGAGCACGACATAAATAAAATAAAATCATATGATATTGTAATCATAGAATGTGGACACAACAAAAAACATGATACAAGAATAATTTGAGGGTAAATTCCAAGACAACATCACATGATAGACAGAGTCCCATCATAGAATAGGTTTACTCAATAATCTCATGAATATAATCACATAAGAGAAAAAAATTACATAATTAATTATATCACTATCTCATAACTACCATTTTCATATGTACATTATTATTTTTGTAACAAATTGAACTCAAATATAAGGCATACAAATAAGAGTTACCCATATAATGAAATGGGTTTCATAATCATGTCTTATAACATAACTAGATGGAATACCCTATTGGTTTCCACTAAATAAGGGATTAAAACATTATCAATTATTCATAGGTAAAAAATAATCATTATTCATTAAAATAAATTTCCAACATAATTGAATATGTTGAAAAGAGTTCATAAGTAAATTTGGAAATGTATCAGTTATGTGGGGTTTTGGGGAAAACAATGAGGAGTCTTTAAAGAGGGGTAATGCATATTAATTTTCATAAAGAAGACATGAAATAAAAATGTTTAATATAATAAAATGATCAGTTTTAGAACCAAATATGGTTTAAAATTTTTTACAGAGGGGTATATGAAATGGGTTAATTACAGATAGGTTTCCTTTAATTGGGTTTGTTTATCGAATGAAATTTAGAATAAAACCTTTAAAACATGAATATACCAATAATGAAAAAGATAATTTAACTAATTATATATGTTTAAGGAACATATCAACTATTTAAAATAATTAAGAAATACTAATTTATAGGTAATTTTTTCAAATTATAAAGAAATCATATCCCAAATAAAATATGGTTGTTCCGAGATATCCTTTAACTTAAATTACAGAATCATTTTGAAATTGAACTTAACATCCTGAATAACAAAATTAAAATGATTAAATTATTATTTAATAAAAACAATATTCTATATTTTATTTACTATAATTATATTAAGTTCATTTACAACCATTTAAACAATTTATAATGTTTAATTTGGTTGTTCCATGGGTGTTCATTTTAGGGTTCCAATGTCAGATCACTTATAAAAAGTTATTTGAGTTCTTTTCAAATATGTGTATGTCTAAAAAAGTGAAATGAATTGGTATTAATTTCCTTCCATAAATTTAAATGGTCTAAAACATCCATATTTTCTCTGACGTAGGGATAATTTATTTCGTATAAACATTGTCTCTATATAGTTAATACATTTCATTGGTTTATCTGACCATTATAAACTAGATTCATTTATTTTATTATAAGGGATTTAATACATTATATAATATTAGAATAAGTTAAAATATACTTATTATCATCAAATTTAATTATAATAATAATTCTATAACCATCCGTGAATAATGCGGAGAGAGAAATATGTTGTTCTTGGAGGTGGTGAATCCACTATAATATGATCAAAATTTACATTTTTCGAATAAACCTGGAAGTAAAGTGGATATATTATATATATTATATTAAAAAATAACATTATAGTTTATTTATATGACATGATTCATTATTTTGTGTTATATGGTAGATGTGATGCTGAGGTAGAAAAAGAAATGAATTTAAAATGGTTTGATTGAGAATATTACCTCTTAAATTTCATCTCTTAAAATACATCTTAAGAAGGATTTTTTCATTATTGTGAAAGTAAAACTATATGGATGTGGAGATGATGGTTGGATGTATAATTGGACAAAAAATTATTGTGATATAAAACATAGTAAATGTAAGGATAAGGGGTGGTATTTATAAGAGGGGAGATGAATGTTTTTTGAAAATTATATTCAATAGTTTATAATTTTTTCTCCAGAATACTAACAGTGTTAATTATTGGGACTATATAGAGTAAATATTTCATGTGAGTTAAAATAAATGGTTACTTATATCATCCATGACTCATTTATTCATATATTATTCATATAAAACAATTTATTGTATATTTTAATGATTTATTGTTCACTAAAACCTCAGCCATTTTATAAAAGTACAAAAAAGTAACTCCAATTTTTTTTCAATGTTTAGATACCAAAAATGAAATCTATTTTGTGAATAAAATTATATAATGTATAAAATTTTAAATTTTAAATAAAATATTTTTTTATTTGAAAAATTACAATATAAATATTATGATAAATTATTTAACCATTTGAAAACTTATATATGGTATCATTAAATTATATTATAATTATAATATCTATAAACCCATTTTACGAAAAAAAAACATTATTTTAAATCATTATACATGTTTCAAAAATTAAATTAAATTAGTTATATTTTACAAAAATACGAACGTTTATTTTATAATTTTTAAAATAATTATTTACTTGTATCATACTATAAATATATTAAATTATCATTTTATAAGATACTAAATATTATTTTACACTTCTATATGTCATGATACTATTAAAACAATTAGGTTACTATTCGTAATGATCATATTACTATTGAAATGGTAATATTTCTTTTCAAACCGTCATATTTGTAATAGTCATATGGGTTCCCTACTTTTTTTAAATACCTAATATTTCATTCATTCTTTATTCACTTCTATTTTATCTTATGATTATATATATATTTTTTCTTTTTTAATATGAATATTGCATTAATAATATTATACTTTATTTTTATTGTGTTTTTTTGTCAGTGTAGTTATTTGGTGCATCAAGTATATTTAAATTTTCGAAATTTTATTTATCTTACATTTTTAATTTGTATCCCATTTTAATATTTTCAATTTTTATTTCCATGTTTATTTTATAAATTTAATGTTAAGATTTATATAATGAAATGTTATTAGTTTTATCATGTATTGTGTTTGATTCATATAATACTACATTACTAAATATGAAAAAAATTATAATTAGAATGGAAATTTCATTCATAAAATTCAGGCTTGCTATATGCGGTGAGCTGAAACATGACACCTTTAATGTAGGATGAGCGAATAGGTAAGAGGTAATCCCAATAAAAACTAAACACCCAAAAATAAAAAATTTAACATGACTTTAAAACCAAATTGTTTCCATATAAGCCCTTGGAATCGTAGGTGGGAGGTTAATCAAGGAAAAATTGGTGTTGAGGGAAGAAGAAGAGGGAAATGTGGGTGAGGAAATACACAGTGGAGGTTTCCACATGAAAATCATAGAGATGGAAAATTAGAATAAGGGAAGAAGAGATGTTTGAGTGAGAGGAGGCACGTGTGTAGGAGGGGGGTCAATATAGGCGTATCCCAATCAACAGAGTGAGTTAAAATATCTAAAAAATGAAATTAGGTAAAAAAAAGGAAATCCATTAATTTTTTGACGAACTGGGTGGTCACAATTCCGTACACCTCATCCTTTACCATACTGTGGTTCCCTCTAAGTATGGCACCAAACACATCTTAAACACCCAATGCCATTCCCATCCCTTTATTTGAAATTTCAAACCAACACCCTAAACAATAAATATGGGGAGTAACATACTGTGGAGATTCACATGGACCTACAAAATTCCCACCAAATAGGCCATAGATTTTTTTTATTTCTCCCTTTCTTGACAAACTCTACCCCTTCCATTTTAGAACCATGGCCAGGTCCACCCCCCATACTCTATGGATATGCGCTTGTTCCCTTCATCATTTCAAAACCCATCACGGTCATACCACACCATGGGGGTGATTTTCATTTCCCATAGGGAAACCCCTTAATAAAAATAGTATGAGATAATCCCTATCATTGGGAACTATTGTGTGGTTATATTCCCCATGGAGAAAAGGCCTCCAAGGTTTACAAAATGCTCAAAAACCAATATGAATTCCCAAAAACCTAAAAATGACTCAAAATAAAGTAAAATTAAGTAACAAGGACAATAGGTTTTGACTATTCTCCCCACTATTCCACTATTACCCCACTGAATTTCCTTCATGAAAGTGGATTAGATTTGATGTAAGACACCCTAACACCTCACCAATCATGGTGGGTGGATGGGGAAACAACCAAAGGGAACTCAAGGAAGAAAACCATCATTCAAAAATCCAATTCTATAAACCAATAAATCAAGCCTAAAAACCCATGAGACATATTAAATTAATATAACCATGATCACATGATATAAGGGTTGTATGGGGAGGATACCAAGCATAGGTCTTCCCACCATTTATAATTTATCTCAATTTTTTTAAAAATTGAGAGACACAAAATTCAAAGAAAAAACCCTCATGAAACAAAATTCTACTAAAACCCCAAAACTTAGTAACATAGAAAATAATCTAAAATTACTCAAAAAAAATTCCAGCACTAATAACTTCACTCCAATAAGAAAATAAATGCCCCCACACGTCACCATAATAATCAAAATAAATAAAAGACCATAAACCTTAACATGAAATCACATGGGATATATTTCTCAGTTCAATAAAATTGACTCATAAAATAGGACCTCAAACCCCAAAAAATATCTCATGGTGAACCAAATAACAAAATACCTTCAATAACAAGTGTTCATCTACCCTAAGGTCATAATAGTTCTTGTTAACGAAGAATAGACCCAATATTATCCCATGTTCAAGCTCTAAATGATCCATATTCAGAAATCCACAAGATAAAAACACCCAAAACAAAAAGTTAAGGAATCCTAAAATAACCATGGAATACATATAATCATAAATATTCACCACATATAAATGATAAACTCCAGAAATACTTAATAGAGGTCAAATAAATATTCCCAACACATAAATAAATAACTACATAAAACCGAAATTAAATGTGATATTTTTTTCAAATAAATAAATTTATAGAACCTATAATGTTATCCCAAATGGATATATTGAATAAAATTTCTTTTATAATTCATAAAATATGGATTATATTTCCCAATATCTCTCCATTGAAATAACATAAGGTGTCACTTATTTTTCTGAAGAGATTGACTTTTCTCATCCACCCCCTCCATCTCAAGGTTAACCAAATATTTATTCCCATATAATAGAACGTATCTAACAACATCTAATATAAACAGTCCAACATTAGGATGAATGATATTTTGATTCAAGAAGTCGTGGATGGAGTCCAAGGACTGGGATGAATTTGGACCCACTACTCGATCACGAGTCTATGAAGAGTTGAAAAGAGAATAAATCACTCAAAAATAATGATAGGAACCATCCTAAATATCTATCCAATAAATTGGGTTACCACTTCTCGAAATAATAAATGATAGAAATACTATAACATCTTGATATTTTAAAATAATTCTATGATCGATAGCATATACAACACACAATATTGAGCTTAAAAAACAAAAAACTGTTTTTAATTAAATATAACAATTATAGTATAGCTATAAAATTTGTTGGTATGAATAGTAATAACCATATTATAAAATATATGTATAAAGTCCCTATTCAACAACAATATATTGATTAATTTTTTTGATATGATAATTCAATTTTTAGTATAGTCATGTTATGCTTCAAAAGTAGATTTATCCTCAAAAATGATTTTTATTAACACTTATTTGATAATAATATAATTGATTTATGAAACTATTATAAAATTTATTTAATAAAATGAAATTAATTTTTTAAATCATCACCTCAAAATTATATTTGATTGAATCATTCATAATTTTAAAAAAAAATTGATTATTCAATGATTAAAAAAATGCATATTTTTATTGAAATTTGTCTTTTTTTGCTTCAAATATTTACAAAGTTCCATTTTTTTAAGATGTTTTCCAAGTAAAATTATTTTATAATATTATTAATAATCTAATTACTGTCATTGTAATAAATTATATTCTTTATTTTGTTAAAAAATATAATTACGAAGAAATTTTTTCTGGAAAATTACTTTTCATCACATTTTTCTATTTAAAATTTAAATAAAATATTTCTAGTTATAAAAGATAAATTTTATAAAATGGATCCCATATTAGGAATCATATTTATTAATATTATTTAATAAGTTTAATATAATTTTGTTTCATAATTAATACTAAAAAGTATAAAAATACATTACCGTATTTAAGGTTAAAACAGGTTTATTGGGGGTAAAACAAAACTTCCATGGGTTAAGAAGTCCTAAAAACTTATCTAAATCCAATTTTATATCCATATTTCAACCCAATATCATAAAATATTTACTAATAGTCAATTGATTCTATTTTTCCTGAGAAATACATTACTATATTTTAATCTTTTGAAAAAAATCCATGTGTTTACTCTCCCACACTTATAAAAGCACAATCCCTATCCTCTAATCTCAAAACTTCATGATCCATTTAGATCATCCAATCCTTTCCCAAAAACCATTCAACATCCTATATGTATTGTCATTGGTATAATGACAACCTTATATAGAAAAACATGTAAATAAAAGAATTTTTTTTGAATAAGAGGTTTAGCTTTTAACTAATGGTTTTTATTTTATTTCATATTTTACATCCTTCAAAAAACTTCTAAGAATAGTGATATAATAATATAAGTATTTATCATAATATTAAACTTTTCTTATCTTTTAAAATCATTGTTTTGTTGTCTTCCTCTCCATTTCCCCTTATATGACATAGGGGAATGCTACATCATCGACTCCCCTCCTTGGCCCTTCCTGGAATATAGGGGGAGGGTCCTCCCCTACATTTTTTGTCTCTTAAACCATCATCCATCACTCCATTAATAAATCATACTAACCTCCCAATTATCCCCTATATTATAGTTATACTTAAAGTCCAATTATGCATTGATGGTGTTCTTAAGGTTCATTTTTATTCACGTGAGTTCACAGAAGCCTCTGTGATGACAGGTCATTCATTGGTGGCTCACTTTAGAAAGAGATAACCCTCTGTATACATATTCAATAGATTAATATTTTTTTTTTCGAATCTATGAGATTATGTGATAGTAGTGAATTTATACTCTATGAATTTTTTGGTTTGATTCATGATAAAAGAATACCTTATCTCTTCTTAGGTGAATGATCTACATTTTAATTCAAGTTCATATTTTTTACTCTTTCAGTGGCCATTCAATTTATTATTGAAGAGAGATCGGAACATTAATTCAATATGGATATCAGTTATTATTCTTCACCTACCATTTCATAATTTAGTGATTCTTTGTTTTATTAGTAATCTGGTGGGCCGTTACCTCTGATCGGACCATCGCACCCACGTTTTATGTCATCTGATTTCATAGAGGATCTATTTTGAATTCAACATTTCCAAGGAACCAATGGAGTCTATTGACATTGAGGTTAAAGGTGATTCATAGTGGTATTAAAAGGTTTTCAATCAATCGTGGGTCTCATTTTTTCCCCTTTTAGTTGTCTTAGACCAGTTTCTTATAGATGTAGGAAAGGAATTTTGGGGGATTATTAGTTGGCCCTTCCATTTGTTACTATGTGGTTGGGTCATCTTATGTATGGTGTGGAAGATATTGGAATAAACACCTCAGATGTTGTAACAACATGAAAATATCTTTAGGGGGAGTTTCTAGGTACTGGAAAGATAATTCATCCTCTAGTCATCTAGAAAGTGGTGAGATTCATGCATCTTGAGCTGAAGATTGAAGACATATATGGGCATTTGAGGCACGATTTGGTAAAAGTGTGTTTAAATTATATCATATTGGTGGGTGATTTTTGGTAAATAGCATAAGTAATTCATACCCCTCGTCATATTCAGACGGTGTGGTAGCCTTATATTCTTTTACTCAAGGCTTGGAGTCTTGTGAGGGGGTCCAACCAGTTGTAACCATGAGTTGGAAATGCTAGCATCATCTGATTTTCAGTGGTCTAGGTTAAATTCAGTGAATAGGTTTTGTCTTATACGGAACATGGACACTATTAAACAAGGTAACTATTTTCATAGGCTTTAAATTGAGGGAAAAAAGAAAAAATAGATTCAGTTCAAGAGGAACATACTAATGAAGATCAATGAGCATGTGGGATACAGACAAATGATAAGAGTGATAGGTTTTTATCAAGATATATCAAATAGTAATGACATATTAGAGTAATGTGATAACCAAGAAGGAATAAAGGGTAGAAAATAAACTTAGACTCTAGATGTTTTTTCTTGATTATAGGGTTTGAAATCTAAATGAAGGAAGGATGATTGTTATTTTTCCAAACCAATGGAGACTATATATGTACAAAAGGGCCAACTCAAGTAAAGGGATAGATAGTTAAAGAATAATTTAAAGGCATGGCATATAATCATACACTTGGGGGGGGGGGGAATTATTGAATGAGTACATATTGGTTAACGAACCACAAGAATATGTAAACAAGATAGTTGAGATATTTCTACTAGTCAATATTGATGATGAGCAGAGGGGTTCATTCAACAAGTAAGAACTCATTCTGATAAACGATTTTAGTGAATGGAAAAAAAATGTGGGAGAGTTTATTTAGACATGGGATAAGATGGTTGATCCCCACAAAGACCATATCAAGAAGGATCCAGAAACGAAGGTAAATTACCAGTATTGGAAATTATATAGGGATATGAATTCTAATAAGTTGATTTTATAATTTAATCCTTTTGTGATCCCTTATAGTGTTTGATTCTTTGTGGTTATAGTATATGAGGTTTGAGATTATACCATTTTTTGAGGGTAATAACTTAACCCCAAAACCAATTTTTGAAAATAAAATATTTGATTCAGATAAACTATTTTTCAATTATATTAATTTATTAATTTCAATCCATATATTTCTCCCTCCAATGGAAATGAGACCACTGTTCATGTGTATTCCAAACTACTACCTCACAAACTGATATAATCAGTTTTCTATCACTAAAAATTATTGATCATTATGGTGAAGGTTTTAATGGATATATATGATATTAATGAAATAATCATCATTATTTGAAGATAATATATCAATTATTTTCTTATCTTTACATTCATTGAAAAATTATATGGTCATTCGTGCGTATGTGTGGTCTACCACCTCCACAAAGCCATAAAATTCGTTTTTCACCACCAAATCATATGGATTGAATATATAAGTTAATATATATAGATAATATGATATTTATGATATAATCATAATTCTATAAATATAAAATTAAATATAACTTCTTCCGATCATTTTCGTAAAAAATTGAAAATGTTACTCATGCATATGTATGGACTACCATCCTTATATTGTAACATAATTCATTTTTCATAACCACAATACTTAGGTGGTTATAAAGGTATAATTAATTTATAAAAATGATAATTATGAAATGATTATTGTTCTATATATAAAGATAAAATTATCCCTTTGACAATGGTCAACATACTAAATTCACAGTGAAATTATGAACTAAACGTTCAAAAAATACCTAACATATACAAAACTGATTAAGTAATTAAATATTTCATTGAAATAAGATAAATAAATGGTTCAATGATAAATTAATAAAAATTAAAAAGGTTCTTACAAAATTAAATAATTAATATAAGTTTTATAAAAAGGTTTTAAATGACATAAACAAAAAATATGAACTCGAGGTAAGGCGTTTCTTAACTCAATTTACATTCATTGGGTTGTTTCGATATTCATTGATTATATTTTACTAATAATATAAATAAATTGAATTTTTTTATTTATGTTTTATTTCAACTTTTTCTAGGTATATTTACATTTATTAGACATTATTTATCTATTGATTAATTCCTTGTTCAATGATATGATTTCTGTAGGGATCATTCATCGCATTTTTTTTCATTGGGACAAATATTTATGTTATCCATTGAAATTATTTTATTTTGATTATATACTACCCCTTGAAATTTTTTATCATGAATATAATTATATTAATTTTATTTAATGTTTCATTTTAAATTCATTTCATTCATAAGATTAATATTAAAAAGTTACCAAAAGGTTAAGGACTTTTACGATACAATCTCACTTTATTTCTGGATAATCTATGTTCAGAGTTTCTTTGGGAGGGATAATTTGATCTTATTTTCATGAACCAGGTATATGTTATTCTTCTACTTTTATGAATTCTTTTTCATGTTTAATTTTCATTTCCGGCATTATTTATTAATGAAACATCAAGAATGTTATTTGTAAGTTACACAGATCTTTTATATTATTTTATATTTTGATTCATTCTCTTATATATCTATGTTTTCTAAAAAGATAAATAATATTCAAATTTAATCATAAAATATTTATTTAATATATTTTCATGTACATTTGACTTCATTTACAATAATTTTAAAAAATGAATACTTTTAACATTATTCATACGACACATTTTGACTTTTTATACCAATGAGTGAATGGAATGTTTTTACAAATATAAAACTTAAATACTATTTTTTATTTTCAAGAATATTTTTTAATTTAATATTAATTTGAATTTTCTAAAGGGAATTTTTGACGAAAAAGTTTTTCCTAATGTTCAAGAAATTTCTATTTTTTTAAATTGACTTTGAAAATGGAAAGGTTAATTTCCTTAAGAATATTTTTAATGATATTTTAATGGTATTTCTATTCAAATATAAAAACAACCCCCGATTATACCTTTTCAATTATAGGGATATATTGTAATTCTTCCATACTTATTAATTCTCTAGACGTAGTTTTATGTCTTCAAATATATTTTAATAGAAATTGTTTATTTAACCAAGGTAAATTAGGATATGTAAGAAAATTAGCAATTGTTATATTGAAAATTGAATTCTTAAACTTATTTTTCACATTCTATTGATTTTTGAATTATGTATGGATGATTTTCGGGTGGTTGGATTATAAACCAAGAATTGGTGCTTTAGTTATAAACTCATGATGGGTCGATCCATTATAGACCTAAAATTAATTTTGAAAGATGAAAGAGTTAACTAGTTTTATGTTTATACTAAGAGATTGTTAGAATTTACCAGGTATGTTATTCCACTTGAAAGATATTTTTTATAGTGATATTATAAGAATGTTCTAGGATAAAAACTATTTTTATTTATGATTTCTATGAGTTTCAAATGGATCATTTGTTCAAAGATTTTTTCACATTGTCGTACTACTAATTTTGTTCCATCATATCCTATGCCCTTTATGTTATGATTCTCTCCAAAATGCATTATTTCGTTCTAATGATATTTAGGTTTTTTCGGGTTTTTATATTCCCTAATAAATTTTATTATATATATATGAATCATTTAATGATTTATGGAATTTTACTTTGTTTGGGAAAATATGCTACAGGTGGACTTGGGAAGCATGGAAATTTAGAAACATCAAGCAATCAATTATGTAAATTGAATAGGTGAAGGAATCACCAGTTTAAATCAGATACGTTGCAGATTCAACAATCTAAAAATCATCTATTTAAATTAATCAGCTATTTGAGAAATGTCTACATCGATGGAACAGCTGCGTGAATCAATTAGTAGGGGTAACAACTATATTATTTGGATATTTATAATATTTAACTATGTGGTTTCAATTGGATTCATCGATAAATATAAATACATGAAATTCATTTATGTGAGTAATATGGATATGTAATTTAGCTATTTAAAGAATTCAGTTATGTGAATATTTTTTATGTTGATCAATTTAGCTATGTGAATTCAAATATGAGGAATTGGACTACAAAGTTCCCAAGAATTGGTTACATCATTATAAAACTCATGTATTTATTAATGATAATTTACTTTAACATGATATTATTGATCCCATCAATGAAATAAATATTAGGCTATCTATTTATATTAAAATTTATTTCTAAAATGTTGCAAGTACTGCTAAACTAAAATAGCACATCTTAATTATTTATCTGTTATTTTTGTTAGGGTATTTCTCTAAATACGACATCTAGATTTTTTCTTTAAGGCCATATTTTATGGGATATGATGTTCTGAAATAGTGAATGATAATTTATTCAAACAAGAACAAAATAAATCACTTACATTCTCTCTCTCTCTAGAATATTTCAATGATTCATCTCTATGCAAAGAAAAAAGAATAATAATAATCATGTTTTCTATAGGTGTTCTATTAAATATCGATTAAGAGGTGTTTTAAATACTTTCATTGATCTATTCTTAATTATTATTCTGTATCTTGGATATATCATCAATTGTATCAGTTTTATCTAGCATATTTGTACTTAATTTTTGACACATTTATTATTATCTTACTTTTATGGAAGTGTGAACTTTTTATACAATGTATTGATTGATTTGTTTTCAAATTATTCTAGGATATAGAAAAAACCTCTACATTTTATTTCAAGTGATGAATGCTTTAACTCTATTGGGTAGTCCCTATGAGAAGGATTAGTTATAGTTAAATCATCAAGCTCTATGAGTTGAGCATTATGGAGTGGGCTTGGGGTTCTATGTTCCTCGAACTACTATAATTTTTATGTATTCAATATTTTTCTTAAATTTTTATTTTAATTGTTTTATTTTGATAAAAAAACATATTATAATCTATTGTACCATAAAATAGGGTGGTTTTAAGTGAAGAAACATTTCAAAGCACTCAATCCCCCCACCCCCTAAGTACTATGCAGTTGTTAGATGAACAAAAAATTGTATCATTGCTATATGATCTTGAGATTTCAACTCTAAAATATTTAAGTCTTAATGATCATCTTCAATGACTTATATAAATTAAAATGGAGAAGGTTTTTCAATTTTTAGATCACCTACCATCAATGGGAAAAATAATTGATGTTTGAAGCCACAAATTATTATCTATTTAATGAACCTTTCTTTAAATATTTTCCTAAAATTTATGAAGCCTTAAACAATTCCTAAAGGATATCCAAATAAGTGGGATACTATGTTATATGTTTAATACAATTAGAACTCAGGATCTATAAATGCTATTATATGTGTACTAGGGATAGATAGGTTCAATATATTTTTATAATGTACTATACCACATGACATATGGATAACTATATTGGTATCCTATTAAGGTACTAATAATGTGAGAAAAATGAGGTTAAATAGCAAAATTTGAAGTATGAAAAATTCATAATGGATGATGAAGAAACCATAACCCATATATATTTTAGATTAATAGAGATTTGGAATACTGTTTCTTCTCTAGGAGCAATAATTCATGAAAAAAATAAATATCTGAATGTTTTTAGAGTTCTTTCATCTAAGTTGAATGTAATTTTAGCTACCATTATGAAATCCAATAATGTGAAATATATAAAAAAACCTTGGAACACTCATTATGTGAGATGATGAAATTAATGCTAAATATTGTGATAATATAATGGTTGAAAAATAAAAATGATGCTTTGAAATTTTCTACTTCAAAGGATAATAAGAATTTCAAAAGGTATCAAACTACTGAATCATCTGATGAATAATGTTTTAATATTTCTACTAATAATAGTGATCTTAATTGATTTTTAAAGAAGTAAAAAAATGTAATTCAATAATCAAAGAGTATTTTATAAATATTTTATAAATTAAAAACACCATTATGGGATTTTAAAAGAAGGTAGGTGTTGTAATAGAAATAATCTCAGACATATCAAAATAGCTTTTTTATAGCTTCAAGACAATAATAGATATGATAATAAGTAAAATAAAAAAAATAAATAAAAAAAGTAAAATATATATGAATGCCACATGGAGTGATTCTATGGAATTACATTATATTACATCTTCTGAATCATATATTGAGATCTCATATAAAAATTCTAGCTTTTCTTTTACGGAACAATCTAATGTGGTGCATTCATTTTATTCTTAAGTTCAGGAATATGATTCTAATGATAAAAAATTTTATTTTCAATAATTAATTATTATTATACCATGATAGAAACTAAATATGTATTTATGGGGAAAAAATCCATAATAAATTTTTATAATGTTGCTGTAAGTGAAAAAGTGGACCTAAAAATTCAAAATTGAAAACAAAGATGCAATTGTTTTTCATCTAGTGATAAAAATGATAAAAAAATTTAAAACTTGCAAATATTATTCCAAGACATTAAAAATGATAGTAGTTTTTTTATTAAATGATAAAATTACCTAAATCCAATCATTGTTAACAATAAAGTTTAAAAATATATTGTTGGAATATGATGAAAAGGTAAAAATCAAAGAGATAAAAAATTACTTTTTGTATATTTCAATGAAAAAAACATATATAAAGTTGTTTTGATTCATTTTGAATAACCTAGAAATAATTATAATAGTAATAGTTGAATAAACCCTCGGTTTTGTGGGGTTAAGAATTATTTTATTTCAATACATTTATCTAGATTTAGAGTTGGATTTTTTGGACAACAAAGGTAGAAGTGGAATCCCAAATCATTGTTTGCTAACATTTCAGGACCCAAGATAATATTGGTTGGAAAAAAATCAGTCATTTTATTTTATAGGGATAAATTTAAAAGGCCATCAATGAAAAGTTGTATATATATAGTGGTTTCTCAAGGTATATGAGTATATCCTTATCAAATTTCCATTATTTATCCATAATTTATGGAGGCTATATAAAATTTGGAGAAAAATATAAGGATAATATTATGGGAGTTTAAATATTTGGAAATCCAAGATTAGTTCTCATAAAAAAATTTCTCTAAATGGAATCATTAAAACAAAACCTAATAATAACATTTCAACATTGTGATAAATCATATTATATATATTTTTTAGATAATTCAAGTTCTATTTTTTAAGATAAAATCTTTAATATTAATCCATATAGAACTAAGAATTTCTATACTCTATGTATTAATTATTTTGACAATAAAAAAGAGAACTATTTAAATTCTAAAAAATGAATCATGTATTCGTAAAATAATACATTAAAATTTTAATTTTTATTATTTGAAAAACAGTTCTAATAGAAATTTAACTTCATATTTACCTCAAATTAATTTGAATAAATATAAACTATGTGATCCATTCCAAATGAATAATAAACACATGTCATTTTTTAATTAAATTAAAGAGGTTGGTACAACTAGGCCTCTAGAACTTATCTGCATGGATTTCTTGGGACTGTTTATAATAGAAATCATGAGAGGAAAATATTTTGTTTACATGTTACTGGATTATTTATCTAAATTTACTTGGGTTTTCTTTTTGAGTATTAAAAGTCAAGATTGTTATATTTTTATATGTTTTTCTAAATTGGTATAAATATATAAACCTTCCAAAATTATTTCATTGACATGTGACCATGGAAGAGAATTTCAAAACAATGAGTTTAATTCATTTTATTCAAAACATAGTATCAAAAATAATTTGTATACCCTGATGACAACTTAACAAAATGATGTTATCAAAAGGAGTGTTTGTACATTGTAATAAATATCTAGGACTGTGTTATGTGAATATAACCTACCCACTAACTTTTAAAATAAAGATATAAATAATGTATGTTATGTCATTAATAGAGTTTTGATTATGAATTTCTTAAATAAAACACCCTATGAGTTGTGGATCAATATAAACCCAAGGGTTAAATAAATTATAGTGTTTTTATATAAAATTTATAGTTTTTACACCATGTAAAACATTGGTAAATTTTATTAAAAGGTTGAATAAAAATTATTTCATGTATATTATACTACATGTAAGTCTTATAGAGTTTTCAATTAATATTCATATATTTTTGAAGAATCAACTCATGTAAAATTTTATAGAAGTTACCTATTTGATCATAAAATTACCCAAATTAATGAGTTAAGAGATTCTTTTGAAAACATGAGACATGAACCTACCTTTTAAAATACAATGTTTAATGATTTGGAACCTAATTTTGGTGAATAAAATCCTAAAAGGATGGATACCGGGGAACATGAATGTGTGTTTCCTATGCATCCTATAAAGATAAAAAAACCTTCCCATAGATATAGTTATAATAATATTATATTAAGGTATTTTAACTACAAGTATTATAGTAGTCCTTTTAATTTTTTTACCTTTTTATCCCAACTTGAACCAAAAACCTTGAAAAATTCCATGGAAAATTTAAGTTGGGTTTTATAAATATAAGAAGTGTTAAACCTATTAAAGGGAAAACAATTATGGTAATTTGTTGATAGAGCCTAGGGATTCCCTATTATAGTGGAAAATTGTGATTTTAGAAATAAATTGGATGATCATGGTGTAATCACTAGGAATAAGGCATGAATAGTGGCTAAGGGTACAATTAAGAGGAAGGAATAGCCTATGAAGTAATCTTTATAGTCATATCCATTTAAAACATGTTATAATTATTTTAAACTATATATGTCATATAGACTTTAAATTATACAATATGAACATCAAATATAAATTTCTAAATTGTTTTATTACAGATGGAGTTTATATTTAACAAGCATTTAGTTTTAAAAATCCTCACTCTAAATATTCTATTTTCAAACATACAAAAGATCCTTATGGTCTTAAAAATGTTTATAGAGCTTGGTATGAGAATTTGAGTTATTTTATTTAATCAAATGGATTTTCATTAGGAGAGTATTATACTGCTCTTTTCAATAAGACATCATCTTCAAATGTTTTTGTGTTAAAATATATATCAATGATGTAATATTTGGTTATTCAAATAAAATAATATGTAATTATTTTTTAAAAAATTTGAAAAAATTATTTTAAATGATTACGATGGGTGAATTAATATTCTTTCTTAGTTTCCAAATTTATCAAAAAGATCTTTGGAATGTGAAAAATAAAATAAATAACACACCTACAATACTTAAATGGTTTATCTCTAAAAATGCTAAAGAACAAGAAACTTATATGAGTTTTAATGAAAATTTTTATTTAAATAATGCTGGAAAACTAGTTGAAAATAAGTTATATAGATAAATAATTTGTATTTTATTTTATTCAAAATCTAGTAGACCATAAATTATGTTTTTGATATTCTTATGTTCAATATTTCAAGAAATTCTCAAATAATCTCATTTTAAAGTTGCAAAAAGAATTTTGAGGTATTTGAAAGGAACAACCTCACATTCTTTAATTATTAAAAAAAATTATGAATTTAATTTGACTTAATATTATAATTTTGTATTTGGTGGTTTTTTACTAGATACGAAGAGTGTATTTGGTAACTTTAACATTCTAGGTAAATATTTGGTATCTTGTTAAAATAAAAAATATATCTCGGTCACATTATCTATTACTAAAGCGGAGTACATTATTATTGGTAGTTGAAGTACTAAAAATTTTGTAGATCAAACATACTATTTTCTATTTTCTGATAATGTTTAATCAAGTTTCAAAAAAACATTAACAACACTAGTGCTATCAATATTTCCAAAAATCTAATAAATCATTCAACAATAAAAAATATTAACCTATAACATCATTTCTTGAGAGATAAAACTCTTCAATGTGTCATATAATTTAAATTTATCTCTAATGGGAACCAATTTGAGGATATTTTTTATAAATCCCCTTTCTTGTGAGAATTTTAATTTTACTAAGTTGTAATAGGGGTTAATTGAATTTAAATGATTTTAATTTATTTTATCTCTCTATATTTGTTTTTTCAACTTATACATTTATTATTTTTTCATGTATCAATTTCATTAATTTCACTTACCTTAAAAAGAAAAATTCTAAGTTTTGTCTTATATTATTTTATTTTATTCTTTATTTTTATTCAAACTTAACCCTAAACCTAAATCATCTATGTAACTCTCTCCCAGATCTGGTATGTGAATCAGCCACTCCCCCCATTCCATTATCCCATTCCCCTTATCCTATCGAAACTGAACTATTACAATCAAAACCTCTTAAATGACAATAAATATTTTAGAGATGGGTAATTATAATCAAGTGTATACCAACATCTCCATATCATCAAAGAAAGTAAATTAGAGTTGTGAAATGTTTTGGTTTCTTGGGGTAAAGGTTGTGGATGTGGCTTGGTTGGTGTAAAATAGATGTTGTTGAAGATGGATTTACATATGTAGGGATGGGATTTTGTGTTTGATTATGAGATATTAGTTTTCCTATTTAAATATGAGGTTAATAATATTATATCTAATAATATATTTTAGTTCAAAGAAATAGAGGATGTGATTTCCTTGACCACGAATGGAAATGTTTTTTGTAGTTTATTATGTGGATATGGTAGAGATTATACACTATCCCCATGAAAGTTTCAATTATAATGTAGTGATAATAATATTTATAGAACCCATTGAGATTTTAATGTTTCTATTTGGGTTATCATCCATTTAAAAAATTATGATGGACTTAATGGTATAATAGAAGGTTCTCTTCAAATTTATTTAGACTCACATTACATAAAGAGTGGGTGAGATATAAAAGGTATTTCTTTTAGTATATGTCTCTCATATATGTCTTGGTCAATAATGTGAAGCTAAATCTTCCAATCTACCTAATGAGGTTCATGCACCACTACTGCAATGGAAAAGGGAAACTAAAATATTATCATTAGATAAGGATTATTTACTTAGTAAAAAGAATAATAATTTTGACTTGAATGAAGTAAAAGATGTAATGTGTCATAAGAAAAACATCCTATATGGTGTTCTCTTAATGGTTTTTGACTTAAACTAAGATACTACCTATAAATCATCAATAACTATTGGATAGGAAGATGATTCTCATGTTGTTATAACACATCCTAAACCCATTCAAGGGGAGACATCAACTACCTCACATTTTATGGACGAAGAACCTACTAAGATGGTTCTTGTAAGGGAAGTACATGAGAAATTTGTTTCTTGAATAGATTACCTCGTGATATAATTCACAACTATTTTAGAAGAATTTCATACTTAAGAAGCTATATCTTCTAGTCTTTTTGAACCATTGAAGCAAGTTGTTCCCACGGTTGAAACAACTATAGGAGCTAAAGTAGAAATTACAGTTGATATTTTTCCTTGTGTACCTATTTTTAGAGGTATAATAAAATATTAGAATGATAATATATTGTTTGATCCAATTCTTAGATCACCTACAGTTGATAGAGATAAAAGTGGAAATGTGATTTTAGAATAAACTAATGTTCTTTCACATACCACGGAATATATTCAATCTCCTCTTCCTAAGAAAGAAGATACATACTTTGGGGAAAAAAATCCATGAAAGATATTTTATTGAAAATCACAAGAAGACCATTACCTCATTAGTCACAACAAAGTTTTGTTACCTCAAAGGAGATTATGATGACCTCAATAAAGTGTTTATCTCATAAGATGATTATATCATACCATTGAAGGATATTCCTATGTATACATTTGATTTTCATAAGCTGGTTGGGATAGTGGATTCCCAAACTAACTTTCTCAGAAATATACAACATATATAACCAGTTTCTTTTGGGGTGAATTTTATAGATGTTAAATCTTTGAGGGATCAACTATGTGATCATAGAGTGCTATGTGCCACCATGTCCAAAATAAATAATCTTGGTGTTGTAATGGCATCCCAAATGGACAATATTTAAAACCTACCATTGGTTTAACAAATTTTTCCATAGATTTCGCTTAATGAGATTCATAGTTTCAATACTGATATGAAAAGGAGTTTATAAATGTTGTAGAGTGTGTTGGGGATCCTAATATAGTTTCTCAAAATATTTATGCCAATTAATACCACATCAGAATGTACAGTGGTTCTATATTTCCTAAATCCTTTTCATCAATTATTTTTAGACATAAATTTAGTTTCATCCCAAATACAATCACTCAAATATGACTTCCTTACTCTTATGCTACATTAATATTTAATAAAGGATCTATTTGGTGAGTTCAACTAAAACAGAAAAGTTATTTGAAGAAAATTTATTCGTAAATTTTTATCCATAAATGATGTAGATTGTTTATTTGTACTATTTTCCACCAGACAATTTAAAAATGGATGAAAAATTATAGGTATCGAAGCACATCAAGAATATGGTTTCATCTCCCATTGACCTTATTAGTAGAAATCATCAGCTACATAAGACTATGAAGGATAATATTTATGAAGGAGTTTCATATCATTATTTTCAATAGTTTTTTTAGTTCTTTGATGTCGAAAGAGAACATTATACCATCTATCCACAAAGGAAAATATCTTGTTTTGTACATACCTCTTAGGATAGTTGCTCATGTACTAGCTATTATCAGCGATCTAGTTTCTTAAGAACCTCCATATTTATTCATGATATTTCTCAAGTGATTGTGGATAATCTATGGCATTTAGATAAATAAACTTATTTGTAAGCCAAGATGATCAGGCTATAGGAGTTTATTGACCGAATTCAGGATAACTTGCATTTAGATCATCCTGTATCTCCATTAATCCTTAGTTTCCTGCTTTGTTTAGTGGTTCTTAGAGACTCTCCACCAACAAGATTGAATATTTTTATGAGATTCTCAACAATGGCCAATCTTAAATTTCTTAGACGAATAGACAAGGTCACACTACATTTTTATATTTATGCATATTGAAAATCATCAACGGGATTGATCTTTGTGCTAATGTACTTTTCTCTCATATAAAAAAATAAACCTTGTAGCAGCTCCTCTTGATACCTACAAAGGTTATAGAAATATTTTAGATTTTTTTATATAGATAGAATTTATAAGAGATAAATTTTTTTTTTATTATTGTTGTTACTGTTGAACACGATTAAAAATAACCTAAATTCTTATAACCTCCAAAGAAAATAGACGTTATGAACTCTAGTTTATATGAATTTAATGTATCTTTTGATAATAATAATAAATTATTATATATACTATCCTAAAAACCTAGATAAATATATGGTTTTGGATCTAAATACATATTTGTTGTGGGGCTTGAAAAAGTAATTCTAGCTCTTTTATTTGATCCAAATTTTACCTCTTCCTTTAATCAAAATTTTATAAAACTTGTAACCAAACCTCATCCTAAATTTTCCCCCATCCATAATCTGTGTACATCTGAATGATGTATTGTATATACACTTTTTTGTTGGGTAGTTGTCATTTTGTACCAGTTTTCATGATTAATGAAATTCCTTTATATCTCTAAAGTGATTATTTTCATTTATTGTTTTTTATTTTTATTAAATGTTTTATTTTCCTAATTTATTTGAAATATAGACTTTTCTCATCAAATTTAATTTTAACATTATATTTTAACTTTTTATCACTCATGGTGTTATATTAATTTTTTTCCTCTCTTTACCGTTCCTTTTTCATGTCACAAATAGGGATAGAAGATATAAAATTTTTGAGACAAAATTATTTACAAGTATTATATATTATATAGTTTTTAAAAAAATATCTGAAACATTTAAAATTTCATATTTAATATTTAATGGGTTCTTTGATAATCAAAAAGTGGGAGATTGTTCAACTACCAATGTTGTTCCAAAACATGCCATGTGTATTATATTTTGATGATCTCAATAACCATTGATATGTTTCTAATGATTCTATTTTTATGTTTGTTTATTAGGTTTTTATATTATTTAATCAATTCATCTATAAATATAAAAAACTATTGAAACTTTATGAAATTTTCCTATGTATGAAAAAATTATTTATATGAGAACTTTGGATATGTTAAAATTTGGCTACATTGTGTAATCATCTATGTAAATCTATTATATGAAGGAGTCACCTATGTATGTGGAATACAACGCATATTCAACTGCATGAAAATAAAAAAAATGATAAATTTTCTCTATAATGAATGGATATAATGATTGAACAACCACATGAATTGACTGTTTAGAGTAATCATCAATTTAGTTTCAATTGTCTACATCAATCAATATAGTTGCACCAAATTTTTCTATGTGAACAAGTTATCTATGTAATTTAGCTACATATATAATTCATTTATGCGAATATTTGTCACATCAATTAATTTGGGTACATGAATTTATATACATTGAATTTTTCTATTTGGTGATATAGAATTAGATTCATCATTTTATAACCCAATAATTTATTGACATAGGAATACTTTAATCGTAAATTAATTATTTCATCAATGCATTAAATATTATACTACCGCATTAATATAAAATATATTTACAAAAGGTTATAAGTGATAAGAGAAGAAAATTGCACATATTACTTTATTTATTATCCCTTTTTACTGAGGTATTTGATAAAAACATGCATATATATTTTCACCCCAAGTATAGATTTGATGGGATATAATGATGTGGAATAGTAAGTGAGAATATATTCAAATATTAAATGATAAAAGAACCTTAACTCTCTCTACCTCTATGATTTTTATTTTGTTTCTCTATGATAAAAAAATATGAATCATGTTTTTCCAGATGTTCCATAGAAGATCAATCTTGTTGTGTTTTAAATACTCTCCTCAAACTTGTCATAATATTTATTCTCTATCTTGAATATATCCTCACTTTTGAAAATTTCATTTTGAAACTATGTGATTCATTCTGTAAAAATTTAATATTCTATCTCATTTATTTAATTTAAAATTCTTTATATTGAGTGTTAAAGGCTCTTGTTTTTGTAAAGCCTTTTTGGATCCCTGAAAAATCTCCTAGTTTTAAACCTAGTGAATAATAATTGAACTTAGTTGGATAGTCCCTAGGAAAATGGCTATTTATAGATAAATCACCACACTCCAAGAGTTCAGTATAATTATAGTGGACTAGGGCATCTTTGTTCCCCAAACCACTCTAAATCACCAAATCATGACCATTTTTTACAGTTTTATTTCAGTTTCTTTATTTTGATAATAAAATATCAGAATCCATCCTACCATAAAATATAGTGGTTTATGTAAAGAATTTTTTTTAAAATCATTTCACCTCTATTATTTATTATTTTAGAATTTTATCTTTCACTGAAACACATGAATCATTATTGTTGAATTATATGAATCCTGTGTTATGTTAAATATTTATGCCTTTTTTCATGATTTATGATCCAATTTTTGATGGGTATGGATTACCTTATGTTATACTCATCCACTTTAATTATATCATCATACACTTATGTTCACCTTATAATCCTTGATGACATTGAATTTTTAATGCATCTATTTACCCATATAGAGTGTTCGATCTCAACCTTATTGTGTTTATTTTTTCCAAAGGTTTCAAATAATGATATTTAATAAATTTTATAGAAAGGTTTTATGTGGGAATAATGTTTTAGGAGACATTGAATACATATTGTGAAATAATAAAATATGGATATATATGAAAAAATGATAACTTTAAAACCTGGGCAAAATCATGTATGAGTTTTTTATAATTCTCTAGAACTCTACACCAAAAAAGGTCTTAAGTTATGTATGTGATCCAATGTTTAATTTTTATTTTGTATTTTTTGGATGGTTAAAATTGGGTAACATTTATTGGTATCAAATCTAGAAATTTAAATATCATGTTTTTAGAACTAAATCCTAGAGTAAATGTTTAGGTCTATTACAGGTGGTATCAGAGTAGGGTTTAGATAACATTTAAGATTAGGATTTTTTTTCATGTGTGTTTAACTTAATAGTTATAGATACCATCATAGATTTATAAAATTATAGTTGATCATAATTTTAAAGGTATGATTACCCCTTTTTAGGTTTTATGTAATGGGTGTTTAAGAAGATTTGTAGTATTTTGGGAGACATATATGGCAATATAACCCATGGTTTAGTATGAGTATTAATGAAAATATTATTTGAGGAATGATTTTTTTAATATTTTATGAAAATAATTTAAAGGTATTGATAAACTTTAGGGTTAAGATTATATTTGATGCTAATATAATTATAGTTAATTGGGGTAAAAGTTTAATTACATGTCATAAAAAATGATTTATTTTATTGGTAACCATGGGATAAATAATATATTTTGTGACTATATGACAAATGTAATTTTTTAAGAATTTAACTATTTTTAGGAAATTATATGAATAAGTTGAATAAAAATACTTTTGGCTAATATGGGTTCTTATTTTAGGAATAATATGTAATTTATCTTTGGAAACCATATATTATTTTATTGTGACATAATATATATGACCAAGGCATATGAATTTTTTTTATGATGTGTTAAGAGTTATTGATGTTATTTAAAGATAAATTTAATGCTTATATGAAAAGAATTTGTGATAAAATAATTGCAATCTTTAAGTTTCCATATTAATAAGTAATATTTTGAAAATTTTAAATAATATCTATTTATCAAATTATTTAAGTTAAACTTTGGGTATTAATGTTTAAGATTTATAAATTAATATTTTATTTTATTTATATGAATATTTATAGATAATGGATATTATATTACCATATGATAACCATTTTGGTTTTGATTAATATATAAATATTACAATAATGAATTATTATCACTTTATGGATCTTGTTATTTGTTAGAAGTTTATTTTAATAATTTATTCATGAAAAATTCTTTTTTGAATATTCATTTCATAGTGTAAGAGATTAGATCAATGTCTAAATAAATTGAAACATGAATCCAAATGATAATAATTTGTTTATGTAATTGAATAATATCAATTAATTATATTTTCATATATTATTATTATAGATGTTAAAGTAATTCTTCAAATCTGGGTAATGGATCATGAAATAAATATTTTATCCTATTACCTTAATTTATAAGGAATTTATGATCTTTCCCATGCCTTATTAGTTTACGGTTTTGAGGTCATTAACTTTATCATGATAATTCACTTTCTTGCCATCAATGTTCTATATCACCCTCAATAATTATTTTGATAATAATTATTTCCAATAGGTATATATTTTCACTTACAACTATTTTAAACCTATTTTGGAACTCGATATTGTGTTATTTTGGATGACCTTTATATTCTTTTTATCCACTTTTTAAAAGGATGTTTTATTAACAATTTTTACAGTGTGGTTTTAAAAAAAAGTTATTTTAAAATGATAATTCATTTATCACCGAGTATACAATAAATTTAAAATAAATAATTTATTACTATGGAGAATGTGACACCCTGATATTTTAAAATAACACTATGTTTGATCGCATATACGATACGCAACATCGAGCATTATCAAACCATGAAACATTATTATTTATGTATGATTTTTATAACCTAATCCTCAAATTGGAAAGTAATAATATGAATAAACACATTACGAAATAAATGAATAAAAGTCATACCTAATAAAAACATAAAGGTTAATTCTAAGGAAATAATAATTCACTTTTAATTTATGTAATTTTATACTTCAAAAATACATTTTTCTGAAAAAATTTATTTATTTTTATGGGAAAATATTATAATTAATTTATAATTATATTATAACAGGTATTTTAAAAAATTAACTTCAAATTCGAATTCTTTATGTTAAATTTTTCTAATAGTGATGGTTTATAATTTTTTTTTAAAGTCTAATTTTTTAATGAATAGTGAAAATACAGATTTTTATAAAGAAATAACTTTTTGTTTCAATAATTTAAAAATTTATATTTTGTATTAAAATTTTTAAAAAGTAAAATTGGTTCATTCATATTATTATTAATCCAATTTAGTTCATTTAAATCAATTTTATTCTTGATTTTGGTATAAAAAACTTTTTATACATAAGAAAACATTTTTTCTAGAAAAGAGAATTTCATTATGTTTTACTTCATCAATATATCTATTTATGCACCTTCTCCTTCACCAAAAGGGAAGGAAACAATGCATCCCATCAGCTAGTGGCATCAGGCCCATTCCTTACCAACCAGTTCTGGGTGGACAAGTTCCCTTCATGGCTTAGCACATGTACTTCTGGTGATCTTCGTCATTAATGATATATGCTCTTAATCAAAAACAAATCTATAACTTATATGAATATAATTTGATAAAATGGAATAGATATTATTAATAACCATTATTTATATTCAGTAATATGATATTCTTTATTTTTTTATAATGAATAGTAAAAATAGTAAAAATATGTTACCACGGTTAATGTCAAAACAGGTTTTCTGAGGGTTAAACTAAAGTGATAAGGATTAAAATGACCTGAAAACATGTCTAAATAATATTTTATGGACCTATTATAACCCTATATCATATCATGTTCATAAATAATCTTTTTTAGATACATTTATCATGAGTAATACATTAATATATTTTAATTTTTAAAAATTTCGAAGTGTGTCCACCCCCCACATAAAAAGGAAATCCACCCCCTATCATATTCGCAGACCAGTAGAAATTTTGGTTAAGAGACGACACACTAAAATACCTTCCAAAAATACCTTCCCATGTCATATAGGTATTATTTCCGGCATAATACCAACAAAACAATGATTAATATGTATATAAAAGGAGGTTGTATGAAGAAAAGGTATCACTTTTAACCGAATGTTTTAGTTTAATTTACTCTTATAACTACATAAAAACTATTCTAACCATTTTCATATAACAAAAATATGTGTCTATAAAATAATATAATTTTATTAATTTTATTTCTTATATTTAATTCTACTTCTTCTTGAACTAATGGGAATCAAAACCGACATTCTTATGTACGGAGGGCAACCACCACACGAACTGATGTAATTCATTTTCCATAATTAACTATCATGGATAGTTATGATGAAGGATTTAATATATATATATATATATAATATTAATAAAATAATTATCATTCTATAAATATAATATATCATCTATTTTCATACCTTTTTATCCATTGAAAAATGATAATGTTGTTCATCTGTTTGTACGGATTACCACCTAAAAGAAGAGATTTGATTTACTTTTCATTAAAAAATCACATAGATTAAATATATTAGTTTATGTAAATATATAATATGATATTTATTCTGTTTTCATCATCATAGAAAAATCAAATAATTCTTACCTTATTTCCCTAAATCAAAACATTACTAATTAGTACATACAGACAACCATCTCCACATTATAAATTATTTAATTTTTCAGAACCCCCATACATATATGGTTATTAAAGTAAAATTAAGGGATAAATGAAATTATTTTTATATTATATAAAATGGAATAATGGCCTCTTGTACCATGGTTAACAAACCAATGTCATTATGAAGTTATGAACTAAACCTCCCCAAAACAACTGACGTAGAAATAAATGATTATGTAACTAAATATAAAATTAAAATAAATGAAATTTATGGTTTAATGATAAATTAATAATCCTATTAATGGTTCTTAAACAATTAAATTATTAATATATGGTTTTCATACATCTATTAAAGGACCTACACTTTAAATTTAACTCAAGGTAAGGATTTTCTTAACATAATTTCCTTTTATTAGGTTATTTCACTAATTCATTTATTATATAATTCCAAGACTATGTGTGAAATGAAATTAATTTAATTTAGGTTTTATTACACTTTTTTTATAATTTACATATATTTTATATAATCTCTCTATTTATTAATTCTCAATTTAGTGATATTATTTTTTATTGGTTATTCATCCTAAATATTCCTTCTTTGGGACATATGTTTGTGTTATCCCCCTACATTATTTTAGGGTGTGTATATAATTCCCCTTAACATGTTATATCATGGATCTACATATATTCCTGGTATTTTAATTTTTATTTTAATTCATTTCTTTCATTGGCTTCAGATTTAAAATTTACTATGATGGCTTGAATTTTTATAATACAATATCATCTTATTTTGGGATTGTATATGTAAAACATTTATTTTTTGAGGGATAATATAATATTTTTAAATTCATGTGTTTTATAGAACTATAAAATTTATCAAATGTTTGAAATATTTTCATTTAAATTATTACGAAGGGTAAAATTTTTGTAACGCCCCAACCCCAGTTACCCAGAGACTGTGCATTATTACATAACATTGGCATGATCACAAAAGATCAAGTCTCGAAAGACAGATTGGTTTAGTAGCCTTGGAAAAACTAATTACATTCATAAGTCTTATATTACATCATAAAGTGAAAAATACAATAGCATAGTCTCCATAGTTCACACTCATATCCCCTCAGACTATCCCAAAAAGTCAGTCATAAAATACTTCTTCACATACTGGGAAAAACAAAACATAGAAAGGGGTGATCTAATATGCTTATTAATGATAAAAATATAGTGGAAACATTCATAAATAAGCATAAACATTTAAGGAAATGTTTAACTAAAACAAATGCCTTTTAAACATGAACTTCGGCATAATATGAAAAAAATAAAATGAAATAATTCTATTTACTTATTCACATGTATATTCTACTAGTCGAATAATCACATGCAATATCAATAACCACATTCATATGAAGTAATGAATAATTCCAGACTATCATAACCACATAGTCAAGGCCTTGTTCCAAGACTAAAAATAATATTTTATCAATTAGTTGTGCCAAGACACAAGTTTGTCTGATGATACCTACTGATGCATCGCGGAGCTATAGTGGGCTCCACCCATCACTTACTAAGTCCAATGCATTACTCATATGAACAGGTTTAAATATAACATAAACATTAGTATTAAAACTAGTATACGAAATGTCAATATTTTCTCCATAAACCATGAATGGTATAAAAATTAAACATCTACAGTCAAACATATCACAAAACCTTCAATACATTATGGATGTTTTTTAGCATAATTAATCAACTTCAAATAAGCTTAAAATCCATCAAAGGATGTTGACATTGATGAAATCAAACCTATTTGAGAGAAATATATCTTTTTTTGAAATCATTTAAAAGTCACATAATTATAAAAGAAAACATTTACTTTGAAAATATTCTTATAAGCTTGTAAGGGAATCTTTGGCAATTTTATAATGGTGGAAAATAGCTGCACCCACCATATAAGTTAAAAAAGACATTCTTACCATAATTTTGTCGAAAACGTTAAAAAGGACCTTGTTTGGAAAACGATAGAATGATTCCATTATAAAAATATTATAAAAATTAAAACAAATTTATAAATTACTTTAACCCATATTCTATAAAATAGTAAGAATGTTTTGAAATACATTTTTAAGAATCCTATATGTGGATGATAAATAGGTCCCAGTAGATAATTACGTATAAACAACCTCGGATAATAATGAAATTGTGAAATTAACCCTTACCTTGTTATTTTCCTTGGTAGAGGGTAGCTTAATCTCTTTTATAATGGTTAAATAATTGTTATTAAATTATAAAAGAATCATATACATTAATATGATATCATATATTATCTTCTAACATTGCTTCGTTAATAATATCTTAGTATTATCGTTGTTTCGTGTGTTAACGGATTCGTTTTCCATTATATTATTTGTTTTGTGAGTCATATTTGTTATTGATGGGATGTATATTATTCATATCTATAATGATATCATGTCTTTAAATATTAAATTTAACCATCAAAATAAAAATTATTCTTGAATGGATACGATGGGGAATGAATCTCATCACGTTCATGGAGACGGTAATCTGTACATACACACGAGCAACAATATCATTATTAAGATCTTAAAATAATATATAATTGGATGGTATATCATATATACAGAATAATTATCATGTCATATTTATTATTGACATGAATTACACATCATTATTATACCCATACAAATAATAATGTACTGAATAACAATTACACCACAACGTGGAGACGGTAATCTGTATGTATGCACGTATGATGACATGTCATTCAAAGGATGGATTGAATAATTAATATGGTTTTACCATATTTATAATAACATCAAAGTATATAGAAGATACTGGTGTTATTATTTTAGAATGAAGATAAAAAAGAAAGAAGAAGTGGAAGAAGAAAAGAACTTGAAAGAGGTGATGAAATATTTTCCTCTTCTTCGGGTTCTTTCATTTGATTTGATAAAAAGGGCTCATTAGGTTGGCTTTCTGACTAAAAGAGGGCCTATAGGATTAAGGGAGGATAGTTTATAGTGTATATGGGTAGGGGTTTTCTGAGCAAAATGGCTTTGAAGGTTTGAATTATAGAGAAGGGGGAGTGCCCCTTTATAAGAGGGGTGAGGGGCACCTTAGGAAGAGCTAGAAATATTAATTTATAATAAACTAATTTTCGATTTATAATATCTCCAAAATGGATTATTTGAAGGATAAGGTGGGTATGGGTTTAAATCCACTCAACAAATAGCTTTTAGACAGGTTTGGGTCACTATATCAACCTTAACTTTTAGATTTAACTCTTAGTTAAATAGTTTGACATTTACCATGTCTCTTTTTATTTTTATAGTATATGGTTAATATACATAGTATATACCTACAAGAGAACCCCAAGTGATTCATTAATGATAAACATTTCATTATGTAATTCTTTTGGCCAAACTTAATATTTTTAGGAATATTATATAAATTAATAATATAATATATTTTTTAAAAATTCCATTATTCCAATTTTGACACAATTTAATAATTGATTTTTTATAAATTCAAATACACTTTATTAATTCAAAATAAATTCATTTAATCAATCCTAAAATGTCATATTAACAATGAAAATTTATGTATGGAATAAAAACTTTAAACTGTATTTATTGTAACATTTATAATACTATTTATTTAATTCTTTCATTAATAAGGAAAATACTCATCATTCTTGTGTCATAAATAAATTTAATTATTCAATGTCTAAAAATTATAAATAAAATACCATTATTTAGGAAATATTTATATCTTTCTAATTAATATTTATAGTCGAAAAGATAATATATATAACCGTATGTAAAAATTGTTTTTCTAAAAGATATATGCTTAGGTCATTTTTGTACTTACTTTAACTTAATTAATATAAAGTGTCATTATAACTTACAAGTGGCTCCATAGGGTCCCAAAATCGACCCAAATATGCCCATGGTCGGACATGTATCATCCAATAGGGTTAGGACATGTGTTATTGTAATTTAATATTATTATAATATTATTTGATTACCCTTATTTACCGAATTTACCCTTTAACCATGGTAAATAAAATACTTATCGAAGTAATTATTCAAAATTTCTAAAAATAAAAGTTCCATATTTACATAATTTGGACCTCGTGATTCAAAATATGGATCCATTTTTCTAAATTCAGAACACAAAATTTTAAGAAATTAATTTAAAATTAACTCCCGTTGTCAAAACAAAAAGCATGTTTTTTAAGAAAAAATAAATATCAAAAGATTGACACTTGTTTATGTCTAGTTTAAATGTGAAATTATGTACAATGACCAGAATCAGATTAAATGGTAAAAATATATTATAAGTATACTTTAAAACCAGTCAAAATTATAATTTATCAATATAAATTATTTGGATTAAAAAAGTTGTTTTTAATTAAAGTTTACTGTTTTTCACCATTCATAAAAAATTGGAAGTTCTCATAAAAATACAAAAAACTAACCCTAATCTAATTTTAATATGCCGAATCCAAAAATGAAGTCCAATTTGAATAATAAAATTTATAAAATTTAAAAAGTTGGTATTACTATTCATGATGGCTACTTTGATTGGTTGTGGTGTGTGTTAGAACCTCAAAGTTGCGTACAACACACACTACTGTATTATTCAAAAAGAAGCATACCGTGGATGCTTGGGGTGTTACATTCTACCCTCCTTGAAATAATTTTGTCCTAGAAATTTCTAGAATATTACTACATAAAAAGACTCAGGTGGTTCTTCATCAAAAGTTCATCGGGTTCCCACGTTGCCTCTTCCATATTATGGTTTCTCGATAGAACTTTTACTAGACGAGTCGTCCGATTTCTCAACACATGTTCTCTGGTATCATGAATCCTGAAGGGCTCTTCGCAATAAGACATATCAGGTTCCAGTTCTACTTCCTCATAAGTTAGTACATGCGTTGGGTCAGACATGTATTTTCTCAACAGTGATACGCGGAACACATCGTGAACTTTGGAGAGACTTGGCGGTATTGCCAACCGGTAAGCTACAACCCCAATTCGTTCTAGAATTTCGAAAGGTCTGATGTACCTAGGACTCAATTTTCCTTTCTTACCGAAACGTATAACACCCTTCCATGGAGATACCTTCAGGAAAACCAGATCTCTGACCTGAAATTACAAATCCTTTCTTCGGTTATCAGCATAGCTCTTCTCCCTACTTTGAGCTACTTTGATGTGGGTTGGATAACCTTAATCTTTTCCATCATTTCCTCCACAAGTTTTGGGCCTATGATTTTTCCTTCACCAACATCATCCCAACAGGTTGGTGTACGACATCTCTTTCTATATAACACTTCATATGGTGCCATTAGAATACATTAATGGAATCTATTATTATAGGAAAATTCTACCAAATGTAAATATTGATCCCACATACCCTGAAAGTCTAGTGGGCATGATCTCAACATGTCTTCTAAGGTTTGAATAGTCCATTCTAATTGTCCATCAGTTTCGGGGTGGTAGGCAGTGCTCAAATGAAGTTCAGTATCCAAGGCCTCCTAAATACTTTTTAGGAATCTTGATGTAAAACATGGATCACGATCAAAAAGAATTGATAGGGGTACTCCATGAAGTCTCACAACTTCATTAATATATAGCCTTGCTAGAATTTCAAGTGATAGATCTTCTCTTATAGCACGAAAATGTGATGACTTGGTAAGATGATCAACAATGAACCATATTGGATCGTTCCTTCTAGGAGTCTTTGGTAGTCCCATGACCAAGTCCATCGTGATATTATCCCATTTCCAATCAAGTATGGGAAGAGGTTGCAAGACTCCACCAAGCTATTGCCTTCCAGCTTTCACTTGTTGAATATCCATACATCTTGACACAAAATCAGCAATCTCCCTCTTCATGTTGTCCCACCAAAAATGTTCTTTCAAATTTCTATACATCATAGTGCTAAAAGGGTGTATAGAGAAATTGGAACTATGAGCATCATCCAAAAATTCTCTTTTTAGATTAGGTATATTGGGAACACAAAGTCTCTTCCCAAATTTCCAATTTCCATCTTCATACACAAAGTCACTCAATCTCCCATCATTCACATCTTTAATATTCTTTTGAAACTCTTCATCATCGGTCTGAGAACTCTTAATCCTTTCTAGTAAAGATGGTTTGGAAACCATTTGAAATGGCATTGATGTTTCACCTTCCATGGTTATTCCCATGTCCATCATTACTAGATCCATGAAAATATGATCCCTTTCAACTCTCATAATATTCAAAACTCCATTATCCTTTCTACTCAAAGCATCTGCCACCTTATTTTCCTTCCCAAGGTGGTAGTGTACTGTTTAATTATAATCCTTGAGTAGTTCAAGCCATATCTTTTTCCTCATGTTGAGTTCTTTCTGTGAGAAAATATACTTCAAACTCTTGTGATCATTATAAATCTCACATTTCTCACCATATAGATATTGTCTCTATATCATCAATGCAATGATTATAGCTAATAACTCAAGATCATGAGTGGGATAGTTTTTCTCATGAATTTTTATCTTTTGTGTTGCATAGGCAATAACCCTATCATTTTTCATAAAGACGCTACCAAGTCCTTTCTTTGAAGCATCACTATAAATAAAAAACTCATCATTCCACGATGGTAGAGTCAATATAGGAGAATTGACTAATATTCTCTTCAGTTCATTAAAAATTTCTTTACACTCTTTTTTCCAAACAATTTTAACCCCTTTATGTGCGAGCTTCGTTAATGGGTTAGAAAATCAAGAAATATTCTAGACGAAACGTCGATAATAACCTACTAAACCAATAAAACTGCGTACCTCAGTTATACTCATTAGTGTTGTCCATTCTTGTATTGCTCTTTTATTAGAAGTATCAATAGAGATTCCATCCTTAGAGACAATATGGCTGAGAAAATAAATCTCTTGAAGCCAGAATTCACAATTGATAAACTTCCCATATAATTCTTGTCTTCTCAGAATCTTCAGGATAATGCGCAAGTGATTTTCAGGATCTTCATAGATTTTGGAGTATAACATGATATCATCAATAAATATCACTAAAAAGTCTTAAAGATACTCCTTGAAAACTCTTTTCATTAGATCCATGAAAATAGAGCGCGCATTAGTCATCCCAAAAGGCATTACTGTATACTCGTAATGCCCATGCATGGTTCGAAATGCTGTTTTCGGAATGTATTCCTTATTCTCACTTAACTAATGATATCCAGATCGAAGGACAATCTTTGAAAAATATTTAGCTCTACGAAGTTGGTCAAATAAATCATCAATGTGAGGTAGGGGTTACTTTTTCTTTATTGTTATATCATTAATCTCCTTGTAGTCAATGCACAACCTCATAGATCCATATTTCTTCTTAACAAAAAGAACAGGGGATCCCCATGGAGAAACACTACGTAGAATAAATCCCTTATTACCCAATTCATCTAGTTGTTTCTTTAGTTCCACTAATTCCACAGTGGCCATTTTATTATGGGTCTTCGATATGGGCTTTGAACCAGGAATTAGGTTAATGGAAAACTCAATTTCTTGTTCAGAAGGATGTCTAGGTAAATCCTCTGGAAAAACATCAACATATTCTTTCACAATAGGTATATCCTCTATTTGAACATTCATTTCCGCACCCACGGTTATTTCATTCTCTTCCTCCCCAATAATTGAATTTAGTTGGGCTACTGGGGGTGGATCTAGATAAGAATTAGGTGGTGATGATTCTACTCTAAAGATAAGGTGTTCCTTATCATCGTCATAAAAAATAGTAACCTCCTTCCTCTTAAAATAAATCTTCGCATCATGGTCCGAAATCCAATCCATATCGTGGATTATATCAAACTCAATCATGGGTATGACGATGAGATCAGTAGATAAAGAACATTTATACGCTCTAATAGTAACAGATTCACAAAACTTTGTTGCAATGATACTTCCCTTAGGAGTTTTAACAGACAAATCTCTTTTTAAATAAAATTGGAAATATCTAATTTTCTTAGAAAACATGGAAGATATGAAACAATGCAATGATCCAGAATCAAATAAAGTTTTTTCTAAACATGAGGAAACCATTAAATTACCTTCCACAATGTCTTTCGGAGCTTCTACCTCATCAGTATTGATAACATAAGCTTGGACATGTTCCCTTTGCATTTTCTAAGGTATGTTTCCCTAACTCTTAGGGAATTCTTTTTCATAATGTCCCATACCCCTGCAATTGTATCGTTGAACATCAGTAGATTCTTTCTTCCCCTTGCAATCACGAGCTTGGTGGCATTTTTTACCACACTTGTAACAGACACCCATTCCCTTCAGGAATTTATCAGGGTGTTTCTTCCCACCTTTACTGCAGGATGGATATTAGACATTCCCCTTCTTCCCCTTATTTCCATTTCCAGAGTGATCAACAGATCTCTTCTTCTCTTGTTTTTCTTTAAAGTCATAATAATTAGTGAATTCCTTTTTTTGTCTTGATAGCACATGAGACAATATCTTCGTATGAAGAGAAGGATTGTGAGACCAATGCTCGACGGAGAAATAGTTTTATCCCATCAAGTAAATGATCAATCATACTTATTAGGTTATGTATATAATCTACATCATGCCTTTCTAACCTTGTAAAGTTAGACTCATACTTTTCAACATTCTCATCCTCTTTTTCCCTCAGACTCAGAAATTGTCTTTCCATATCCGCTCGATGGTCAAGAGGAAAGTATTTTTCTAAGAAAATCTCTTTAAACTACCTCCATTCCATATTTGATACTTCATCATCTTCCTTATTGTTTTGAATAAATGACCACCATTGATCAGCATCTCCAGTGAGGCGGTAAACTTCCATGACAACATTTTCCCTTTCGCTACTCTCCAAGGCGTGGAATATTTTTTCTAAGGAATTTATCCATTTCTCAGCTACTAGTGGATTTTCCCCCATTGAATGTTGGTGGTTGTTGCCTCATGAAGAGATCTAACATTGATCCTCCATGCTGCGGATCAGGGTGCTCCATATGGGTAAGGTTATTATTCATAACCTGAGTGAGTTTTCCCAGTATGGTGATTAGCTGATCACCACCAATTGCATCACCAGCTTCACTATAATTATCTTGAGCAGGAGGTAAATCCCTACATGGAGTGCGTGCATTGATACGGTTTCCATTCCTTCCACTAGGCACCATTTCTAAACAATGGAATACACTAGATTAGTTTATGAATCGCAATACATAAATCCAAACTTGTAAAACAGTTAACATAAATTGAACAGTTTATAGATATAATCCATAATCATAAAAATGTTTTCTTTGAGAAATTATATACTCATAAACCCTTCATAATGGTTTGTAAAGAAAATGAGAATTATCCTAAGCATATCCCCTGGGAGAGTCGTAACCAAGAGTGCAGCTAGGCCCATTTTCATGCACCAGTTCCTGTTTGAGTCTAGATTAAAGTGGTGTTTTCAGGTTTCACCCCTAGGTATATCTGTGCCAGAGCTGCCTCTACCTGCTTGTATCTAGACAGGGATGTACTTCTTGGAAAACTCACAAAATCCATACAATACCAAAATTCTAGGAATTTCTTCTATACTAATTCTCAAAGTCCATATTAGGTCTATGTGCTCTAATCAGAGTTTATCTAAATATAGCTTTCAAAGTTTGTGCTAAAATTCCTCTGATACTAACTGTAACGCCCCGACCCCAGTTACCCAGAGTTGGTGCATTATTACATAACACTGGCATGATCACAAAAGATCACGTCTCGAAAGACCGATTAGTTTAGTATCCATGGAAACACTAGATACATTCATAAGTCTTAAATTTCATCATAAATTGAAAAACTAGAACAACATAGTCTCCATAGTCCACACTCATATCCCCTCAGACTATCCTTATAGGTTATATATAAAATACTTCTTCACATCCTGGGAAAAATAAAACATAGAAAGGGGTGAGATTAGATGCTCAGGTAAGGATAACAATATAGCATAAACATTCATATATAAGAATAAACGTTTAAGGAAATGTATAAGTTAAACAAAAGCCTTTTAAACTTGAACTTCAGCAATGGAAAAAATAAAATGAAATAATTCTATTTATTTATTCTCATGGATATTCTACTAGTCAAATATTCACATGAAATATCAATAACCACTTTCATATGAAGGAATGCATAATGCCAGACTATCATAACCACGTAGTCAAGGCCTTGTTCCATGAATACAAATAAGATTTTGTTAAGGCCTTATGTGAAAAAACTAGTTTGTCTCTTGAGACCTACCGATGCATCAACGAGCTATAGCGGGCTCCACTCGTCACCTAATAAGTCCAATGCATTCCTTATATTAAAAGGATTAAACATAACATAATCCTTTATATTAAAACTGGCATACGAAATGTCCATAATTTCTCCACAAACCATAAATGGTATAAAAATAATACATCCATAGTCAAACATATCACAAAACTTCAATACAGTATGGAAGTTTTTTTTCATAATAAATCAACTTCAAATAAGCTTAAAATCCATCAAAGGATGTTGACATAGATGAAATCCAAACTATTTGAAAGAAATACCTATTTTCAGTCATTTAAATGTCACGTAATTATAAAAGAAAACATTTACATTGAAAATATTTTTATAAGATTATAAGGGAATCTTTAACAATTTTATAATGGCAGAAAATATCTGCACCCTCCGTATAAGTTAAAAAATACATTCTTACCTTGATTTTGTCGAAAAGGTTAAAAAGGACCTTGCTTGGAAAACGACGGAAAGATTCCTTTATGAAAATCTTATAAAAATTACTCAAGGGTAAAAATTACTTTAAACCATATTCTATAAAATAGTAAGAATGTTTTGAAATATATTTTTAATAAACTTGGATATGGATGATAGAGAGGACCTAGTAGATAATTATATATAAACAACCTCAGATAATAAAGAGATTGTGAAATGAACCCTTACCTTGTACTTTTTCTTGGTCGAGGGTAGATTAACCTTTCATATAATGGTGAAATAATTGTTATTAAATTATACAACAATCATATACATTAATATTATATCATATATTTTCTTTTGACATTTCTTTGTTAATAATATCTTAGTATTATCGTTGTTTCGAGTGTTAACAGATTCGTTTTCATTTATATTCTTTGTTTTTTGAGTAATATTTTTTATGGATGGTATGTATATTATTCATATACATAATGATATCAAGTATTTAAATATTAACATTAATCATCAAAAAGAAAATTAGTCTTGAATGGATTTGATGGGGAATGAATCTCGTCCCGTTCGTGGAGACGTTAATCCGTGCGTACGCACGAGCGACAATATAATTTTTTTGATATTAAAATAACATATAATTGGATGGTATATCATATATACAGAATCCTTATCATGTTATATTTATAATTTACATGAATTACACATCATTATTATACCCATCAAAATAATAATGTATTGAATAACAGTTACACCACAACGTGGAGACGGTAATCCGTACGTACGTACGTATGGTGACATGTCATTAAAAGGATGGATATAATAATGAATATGGTTGTACCATATTTATAATAACATAATAGTATATATAATATACTGTATTTATTATTTTATAATGGAAATAACTAAGAAATAAGAAGTGGAAGAAGAAAAATAACTTGAAAGAGGTGATGAAATATTTACCTCTTCTTCGGGTTCTTTCTTTTGATTTGATCAAAATGGATTCCTAGGTTGGATTTATGACTAAAGGAGGGCCTCTAGGATGAATGGAGGACAGTTTATAGGGTATTTGGGTAGGTTTTGGCCGAGCCAAATGTCTTTGAAGGTGTGAATTAGAGATAAGGGGGAACTCCCTTTTTTAAGATGGGTGAGGGGCACCTTAGGAGAAGCTAGAAATATTATTTTATAATAAAATACTTTTCGGTTTATAATGGCTCAAAAATAGATTATATGAAGGATAAGTTAGGTATGGGTCATAACCACTCAACCAATAGGTTTTAGATAGGTTGGGGTCACTATATTAACTGTAACGTTTAGATTTAACTCTTAGTTAAATAGTTTGACATTTACCATGTCTCTTTGTATTTTTGTATTATATTGATAATAAATATATGATATACCTCCAAAAGAACACCAAGTGGTTCATTAATGATACACCTATCATTATATAAGTATTTTTTCTGAACTTTAGACTCTTAGGAATATTATATAAACTAATAATATAATATTTGTTTTAAAAATTATTTTATGTCAATTTTGACACTATTTAATAATTGATTTTTATTAAAGTCCTAAAAAAATTTATTAGTTCAAAATAAATTCATTTAATCAATATTATCATGTCCTATTAACCTATAAATTTTTTTCATGGCATCAAAACTTTCAAATTATATTTTTTGTAACATTTATAATACAATTTTATTTGATTCTTTCATTAATAAGTAAAATACTACATCATTATCGTGTCATATATAAATTTAATTATTAAATGTATAAAAATTATAAATAAAATATCATTATGTAGGAAATATTTTTAGATTTATAATTAATATTTATAGTTGAAAAGATAACATATATAACCCTATGTAAATATTGTTTTTCTACTAGATATATGCTTGTGTCATTTTTGTATTTACTTTAACTTAATTAATATAAAGTGTCATTATCACCTACAAGTGGCTCGACGGGGTCCCAAAATCGACCAAAAGATGGAAATGGTCTGACATGCATCATAAAATAGGGTTAAGACATGGGTTAGGGTAATTTAATATTATTATAGTATTATTTTTTTACCCTTATTTACCGGATTTACCCTTTAACCATGGTAAATAAAATATTTACCAAAGTAATTATTCAAAATATCTAAAAATATAAGTTATCTATATACATTATTTGGACATACTGATTCTAAATATTGAATCCATTTTTCTAAATTCAAAACATAGAAGTAGAAGAAATTAATTTAAAATTAATTCCCATTGTCAAAACAAATAACATGTTTTTTAAGAAATATTAATTATCAAAAGATTGACACTTGTTTATGTCTAGTTTAAATGTGAAATTACGTCCAATGACCAAAATTGTATTAAATGGTAAAAATATATTATAATTATACTTCAAAACCACTCAATAGTATAGTTTATCACTATAAATTATTTATATTAAAAAACATGTTTTTAATTAATGTTTAGTGTTTTTCACTATTCATAAAAAATTGGAAGTTCTCAGAAAAATACCAAAAACTCACCCTAAGCTAATTTTGATATTTAGAATCCAAAAATGAAGTCCAATTTGAATAATAAAATTTATAAAATTTTAAAAATTGGGTATTACTATTTATAACGGCAACGTTGATTGGTTGTGGTGTGTGTTAGAACCTCGAAGTTGTGTACAACACACGCTACTGTATTATTTAAAGAGAAGTGTACTATGGAAGCTTGGGGTGTTACAATTTTCTTTTTACCCTAGTAGATAATCTCATATAGATTTTCCGATTACTTTTTTGGTCCTATGATATGGTGTTTACCCTAAGACAGTAATTTGGGGGAAGTATGGCCCATTAAAATTATCATGGAATAATTAATAGTAATATTTAATTAATTTATTATTAATTTATTTTCATTAATTCAATCTTCTATATCATTTTATTGGATCTTCATATTGAGATTTTTTCTTCATGGTTGAGTCTATAATGGGGGTGTTTTCCTAAGTAGTGTATAAACTCATGTTGGATGTTGGTGCCATGCATGGGCACCGTTTTCTTTTTATTTTATTTTCTTACTTTTCTTTTCAATCTTTTTACTATTTTACTCCCCTAGGATTCTCACTTACTCCCCCCAAATGGATCTCCTTTTCACAACTAATAGAGAAAAGGGAGAGAGGCTGAGAGAGGGGGATAAGAGGTGTCGTTGCAAAGATCGGGAAGAGCTGAATCATCTTGTGGAAATGGTAGAACATAAATTGGTTTGAATATTTAGAATATTAATTAAAAATGTTGCCTATTTTTATGTTTAAACCAAAAATTCTCATATATTTTCAATTTTACATATTTATGGCCCATTTATGATTACTAAGGACCCTTATTGGGTGAATCTTTGATAAAAAGGGAGATTTGGTCATTACAAGATGATTGTAGGGTTTCTTCTTCGAAAAATCAAAATCACATAGCATGCAGCTCTATAAACACACATCATGCATACTTCTTATTCTGTAAAAATTACATTTTATAAATATAAAACATATACTGGGAGCATATGTTATATACTGGTGCTGGGATATGTATTTGAGTACATGGCCAGACAGTCTTGGACTTGGCTGTAAATGGTACATGGCCAGACCTCATGTGGGATACACATTATATAGAAGTACACTTCTAGATAAGATCACATGTCAAAGCCATGTGAGGTACTCACACAGGTACCCCATGTAGGGTATATATCATATACATTTTTTAACACCTTTTACATGGGTTTTTCACAATAAGTCAGACTGATGTGAGTGCTTATATAGGGATTTTATGGTACACACCGTGTACTTTAGTATACACATCATGTACTCCTTATTTGGTACCATTTAGAGTTTTCTTATTGTTTTAATGCACCAAACACGGAATTGGACACATGATTAGTCCATTTTGAGTGTCTTCCCCCATATATCATGATGTTAAAACCCTCATGGTGATTTTGAGACTCCTAAGAGGTGTTTTAGGGTGAGCGATCTGTTATAGAGTCCTGATTCCTCAAATAAAGGGTTTTTTATTGCCTGTTGAGTGACACACATGGGTAAAACCACTTGAGGGTAGTATGAAATGGTTAGTGGACATAGAATGGGTTCAAAAAAGACCTCGTCTGATGGAACTAAGAGTAGTCCCTAGTTAGTGGGGCTAAGACGTTACTTGATAAGACCGATTAGTTGGGTGGTCAGACAAACCAAAAGTGAGTCCTTTATTTGAGAGGGTCCATGATCCATCTCCATTGACCTATTCTTCCATGGATTTTTATTTGAGGAGGTATCCCTTATTATATGTGACCTTATTGACTAGGATGTCATGTGATGCTTGGGAAAATATTGTGGGATGCGTTTACCCTGAGAGAATATTGGTTTTTAAGGAACCAATGTAGGATGCCTTCATTTACTTTTTGTTTTTAGGGTCTTTTATAGTATTATTATTCTTACTTACTCTTTTGAATGGTCCCATGTAAGAAGCCACCTCTTAATAACTATTTCTGGGTGTCCTATGTAGGATAGCTCCACATACATGACCTTTCCAAGGGTCCCATGTAGGATTCCGCTACATAATCATTCTGAGGGGCCCATGTAGGATCCCTCGACTTACTTACTCTTTATTAGGGTATCTTGTAGGATTCCTCCAACTACTTACTATTTCTGAGGATCCTAAGTAGGATTCTTTTTCTTACGTGATGACGTATAGGATCTTCAGTAGGATTACACTCTAGTGTTTTGGCATGAGAGACCCAATTGGTACCCTGGTGTTAGACCAACCCTGAGTTAGTGCATTATGGGTTTGGGTAGAGTTTGTAGTGGGTGTCACTTTAGATCCCATACCAAACATTTTAGGCTAATGGGATACATAATTATTGTTTGGTTTAGGCACTCAACCACCCTCACTCCTTATTCATACATTCACAGGGTTACTATTGATGCATTTATGATATCCATAGGTGTTTCCTGGTACTAGGATAATGAGCCTAATGTGATGTGGTATACGATGGGGATTCCTAGTGGTACTTCTTAGGATCGAGCATCTAAGCCTTTTTTGATGTCTTTTATTTGGATTACCAAATAAACTTCTTAATATTATGATTTTAAGACTTAGTGATTTAATGTTATTATACATGGAATTCCTCATCATTATATGAATGTAATTGGACATGGAATTCATCATTAGTTGACATGGAACTCCACAATTATTATTGTGATTATTTTACATGGCATTTTTCAATACTGGACATTGCATTCCACTCTGGGAATAGTGTTCCAAAGCTATGATTATTATTAGTGGACATGGAATTCCATAGTGGACATGGCATTCCATGATTGTAAAGAAATTATATTATACATCAGGCGATACTTCTACTCATTATCCAGGATTCATTGGATAGGATTATAATTCAAATTTATTTATGTTACACCTTGAATGATAATTGGGATCCGAATCAGAATTCCGTAGAAAAGATCATAAGATATATTTAATTATCTTATACTAGATTATTATAATACATGGATTCCCTAGTTATGTACCTCAGGTGTGGTTTTAATTATATAATGTAAATTCCTCAGAGGAATTTTCACACTTGCTAAAGCAGTAATCATCGATTAGGGTCATAGATGAAAAGATCGACATGTTTATACACAGCTTCAGCGGTATGACATCATTCTCAACACCTTACTTATAAGATTTCCTACCAATCATGTTCATGAATCCAAGGATCATTTTTTGTTTTACATTAATCAATATATTCTGGTAATGTCTTGGATAGGAAGATCATATTTCAAGATCACCTACTTGTGGTAGAAGGTTACATGTTCACTGTTGGGGCATCCTATAGAGATTTATTTCTCCCCCCCATACAAGAACCTCAGTGTGTGTGTAAACCTTTTTCATTATCATTGGTTGAAAACAGAAGCATGATGTATTGGGATGAGTCCTAGGGCTGTATGATCAAGTAGATCCACTCAAGTAGATTCTTATTAGCATGCTTGGGTTGCTCGACAGTGTTGTAGATATCACTTTGTTGCATGGATCAGAGTTAGCAGTATAGCTATTTAATTTAATTTCAGTATCTTTTATATACTCTTTTATATGTGATTGAACTAGGGGTAATAAGTGTTATGTTAATAACATTGTTATTTGGGCCTTTACAACATTTCATTCTATTATTACTATCTTATTTATATTTATTTATTTTAAAATATATTTATTTACTTCCATAAATTATTTTAGGATATTTTCTTGTTTTATTACTCTAATATGAGGTTATATTATCCCCACAGTCACACCCTAGTCACTCCCTACTAGTTGGAATAATCTGTCTTTTGGGGATGTACACTTGAGGCCTAGTCATAAACCTATCTAGTTACTAATTATAGAGTGATCTGAGTCAGGAAGAGACAAAGTGGAATCATATACTACTATTTGGTATATGGTATACTGGAGTATTAATAATGTATCATAACAAGTTATGGATATCAAACTGATAAATTGAGAACACATTTCTCGTTAATAAGTCATGGTTTCCAAGGATATGGGATTACTTTTATTAGTATGTGATGTCATATTAATATACGATTTTATCTTTTAGAAATGGACATATTATATGATGTTTATAACTTATTAAGGATTTCTAGATATAGGCTAATTGGTTATAGGTAATTAATTGATTTTTACTATTGGCTAGAAAAGGAAATAGGCACCTTAGGAATCATATTTTGTAGGTAGGGTCCACATGTTATAGGTCTTCTAATATGTGATTTTATTATTAATGGTGAGGTAAACTATTTATATTGACAACAAAACCCTAAATGGTGTTTCCCCATATATTTTCTTGGTTTCATTCTACTCATTTAGATATATATATATATATATATATTCTTTTGGTGATAAGTCATGGGGATCTATAGTGAGAAGCTTGATAATGAGAATGATGACTCATTCATCATGCATAAGAAGTAAAGTGACCCTAGTGGTTTGATAGGTCACATGATTCCTAGGTTCCAGACCCTCATAGGGTGTTATTACAAGGTTTTAGTTATTTAACGTTCCAGTAACAACCTATATGGTGTTTTACCACATAGAATTGAATGGAATTTTAAATAACATAACTGTGTTTGTGGTACATCACAGATCTTTTGAGTTTATGTTGTGTGTATATTGTTGACCCTAAATTGTCGATTTTGGTTGTTCTTTCTTTTAGTAGACACTTTATTGGTATTTATTTTTAGTTTCAAATAAAAAAATGTTTTTAACAACCAACATGGAGTTTTCCCATCTATCATTCTATGATATTTTACTTAGCCAACCTTTATTTATGGTACTCGTATCTGATCATCTAGTGGGATATCATTATATACCAAAATGTTTATATTGAATGAGAACCTTGAGGGGTATTATTGTATGAATATTCTCATTGATGGTATGTTCATCATATTTTCTTTGTTTATATCATGACCCTCGAACAGGTGGTAAATTACGAGGATGCTCGGAGAGGATTAGGGCCCGGTGGGCCGATTATTCATAGAAGATTCTATTTGTATTATTTCCTTAAGTTAACAATTTTCTTGGGGTTTTACATAAATGGGTTTCCAATTAAATATTATATGGTGTTTTCCTATATATATTGGAAATTCAACACCTGTATAAATGAAACCATTTTTATATGTTTTGACCCTTGTAGGTTGATATTATCCTTACCTCCCTTATAGAGGGTTGGAAGGAACGTTATATTTCTTTTTATGAGAGGGTTGTGTGGATTATACCTCGTGATATGTGACCTTGGTGAGTGGTTTTGACTTTTATACTAAATGGTAGGACTTAGTTACCCTATAATGAGACTTGATCAGTAGGGTTATCTTAGAGATATAAAAGCCCTTAGTTTTTACTCATAACCTTGTAGGCTCAAATTTTGTTTAATTAATGTAAACCTATGAGTGGGGTTGGATAAGGTTTATGGATTTCCATTAAGGTAGTGATGTTGGTTGTAACCTTTTTCTTATACTGGTTCTTGATAGGTCATCAGGTTTTGTGATATAAAAATAATGATTCTATAATTTTTTAAAGAAGCACATATGGTGAATTTTTATTGACAAAAACTCCCACGGGTAAGATTGTTTTGGTTCATAGGCTTATTCAATAGATATTTTATAGTTACAATTTTTTTTGGAATATATAGGAATTTGTGACTGGAATGACATCGTGTGAGGGGTTGTTTTTGATTAAATAAAGTCATGGGAATGATTCATGGTTTTGAAAAGGAGTTCCAAGGGATCATTCATTTTAATAAGACCACCATGTCATGTAGCATGGTCATCTTAGCCTTATGATGGATAACTTGGGGAACCATGAGTCGGGATTTAAGTTGGGAGGTAAAAGTACACCCATTATGCAAGGTGACAAAGTAACAACGTGCATTAGATACACATGGTACAATTTAAAATGTAAATTAATGACTATACAAGAGTGGGGAAACGACTCATGGTTTTAAATAAATTTCACATGTACAATTTCATGGGAGTTGTGATAGAATGTGTAATGTACCTATATGGTAGATGATACATCAAGAATAAAACAGGATCTATGAGGTGGTTGAGCCATGTCTAGACATGGACACATAGTGTTGGGATATGTGGTGTTTGGTGTTGGTTAAAACAAGCATTTTCATAGTTTATTAAAAGTGTAACATGAGGAGAATAAAAAATTTATATTTATTTAATTTTAGTGTACTTATTGTTTAAAAATGATAAAACTCAATATCTTGACATCATCTTGAGTAGATTAGGAGATCATGAGATATATGTTAATCTATCAAAATAACTTTTATGGTTTAGTTGATGGACTCCTTGGCAGTTTCACTCATGGGGTGCTATAAGATAATACTTATGGTGGGGAGTTAACCATTGTTTGCTTACTGCAATGACCCTAATTATGAGTTTAATTTCATAGGTTTGCATATAAACCATTATTTGGAAGATGGAACAGATGATGTTATGATGTTGTGAGTTAACACTCAATATTAGTGGTTTTGGCCACACCAGTAATTATGTTCAATGATAGATGAATTGTGGGCCTTTGAACCTTGAGTTTTATTTTGAAGGTGATGATAAGGGAGTGCCAAGGGTTAGGAGTACCAAATCATTCATTGTTGACCATATTCCTTGTAGGGGGGTTATTAACATTATGGGACAAGTAGTTGGATGGTTAAGAGAGTGTAGTCGTGAAGATTCTCATGATGAGATCATGAAAACTATTTGACCATCAGGACATCTTGGCTATTAAAATGGTTATGTTTTGGATTTTTTAAAGTCTTGTGTTTTTCTAGAATATGAAATTTAGTATAAATTTTAATTTTTTTCACTTAGATTCTTATGAGGGACAAATGGGAATTTTCTTGGAGTATATGATCATAAAAAAATTTCTATCCACTTCATTAATCCTTGAATTGGGTATTTGCCCAAGGATAGAAGTTTGGAGGAAATATGGTTCATTAATATTTTCAAGGAATTGGTAAAACTTATTATTTAATTAATTAAATCTTAATTTATTCTCACATGTTCATTCATATATATATTTTAAACAGAGTGTAGAATTTATATTTTTTTCTCTATTGTAGTGTCCATAATAGGAAGTTTTTCTTAGGCAAGGAATGAACTCATGTCAAGCTCTGGGGTCAAGCCTACGCCCCTTTTCTTTGACAATTATTTTCTTTATTTTCTTTTTCCTATTCTACTTATTCTCCCCCTCCTTGTATTCTCACATAATCCCCCCTATGAACTCTCTTTTATATAAATGATATAGATAAAAGGAGAGGGATAGAGGGGGAAAAGAGAGAGTTTCCCCCATAGATCTCGGGAGGAGATGGATTGTATTATGGTAGTGGTGTAATGAAAATATATGTGAAACATAAATAGATTCTACCCAAAGGTAGGGAGTGTTTTTATTTTTTTCCATAAATCTTAATTTATTAACAACTTTCTAGTTTAATGTACTTTTTAATATTTCTACGGACCCCAAGTGGGTCAATATAAGCTTAAATGGGGAGAAATATGTGTTTTAGGATTATTGCAGGGGTTCTCATTTAAAAAAACATGTTCAATGGTTTGTGGTTCTATGAACACACATTGAATACTCTCACAATTTAGGGAAGATTAGTTTTTAAAAGTACATTCCATATACTAGGAGTACACATTATGTACGAGTGATTTTCCATGTAGTTGAGTACATGGATAAACAGTCCGTATAGGGGAACTTGGTCATGTACGGTACATGACCAGACTTTTTATGGGCTATATGCTATTTAGAAGTACATATCCAGAAAAGAACACATGAAAAGGCCCTATGAGATACATGGGAAGGTACCCAATATAGGGTAAACGTCGTGTATACATTTTTTAACAATGTAGTTGGTTTTATATGCCATGTTAAGCTGAGGTACATTCCCTTATGGGGGTTTGATGGTACATGTTGTGTACTCAAGTATACACACATTGTACTCCTCCTTTTCTACTGTTTAGATGGTTTTTTTGTTTTGATGCTCTAAAGTTATAATTGAACTCATGATTTATCCATTTTGATATTGTTTCAAATATATCATGATAGTGAAATCCTTGCGGATAATTGGGGACTCTTAAAAGGTTTTTTGGGGTGATAAAGCTATGATAAAGAGGTATTTACTCTATTAACTGGTTTATATTGTCTTATAAGGGTTATACATGGGATGAGACCGACATGAGGGTCAAATTAAATGGTTAGTGGACTTTGAATCGTTTCCCCAAGGACTTCATCTGTTGTATCTTAGAATTATATCTAGTTAGTGGGAATGAGACATGACTTGAGGATACTGATTGGTTAGGTGTTCAGACCACCCAAGACTGAGACCTTAATTTGATATTGTCCATGATCCATCTCCCTTGACTGATACTTATATAGATTTTCCCCGTGAGTTATATACCCCTTGTAAGATATTCCTTATGGCCTCGTAGGCTACGATATGATAGAGAAATGGTTGTGGGATGTATTTACCTCAATAAAATAGTTGTTTTTTAGGAGACCCTGTAAGATGACTCTACTTACTATTTTTGAGGGTCACATGTTGGCTGTCACTACTTAATTACTTTTTCCAAGGGTCACATGTAGGTTTCCTATTATTTATTACACATTCTGAGGGTCCCATGTTGAATACCATTACTTAAATACTCCTTCAGAGCATCCTAGGTAGGATACATCTTCATACTTGTTTTAGGGTCCTGTGTGTGATCTCTAATTACATACTCTTTCTGAGGGTCATGTGTAGGATTCCACCACATAATTACTATTTATGAGGATCCAAAGTGATATTTTTTTACTTATTTGCTAACATATAGGATCCTTCGTAGAATGTGACAAATGTTTTTTGATATTAGGGACTAATTGGGTGCCCCGTTGTTCGAACAACCCTAATATAGTGTGTCATTGTTTTGGGTAGATATGGTAGTAGGTTTCACCTTAGAATCTATACATAACATGTGAGTTTAAGGATCTATGGTAGTATTGATGGGTTTAGGCATTCGTGCTCCCTCACTCTTTATTTAGTCATTTAAATGGATTCTCTTGATGAATTTATTATTACTAGAGTTGATTACTATAAGGCCCCGACCTTAAACCTTACATAATCTTGAGATATTTCAAGAATACACCTTGAGGATCTTTTCAGGTTTACAGTTTTATAGAATTAGATCATAAAACATGTATTACATTCCACATTTAAGTAAAGTGGTTACATAAAAGATATTATTCATTTTTCCCATAAATGGAAACATATTTAAAATAAAACATGGATTCTTTCTTGACACTTCCTTGACAATATCATCATATCATGTACCTTTCCCTTGTCCTGTGCAAAACATTTCAAAAAAACATGGGATGAGCTTAAAAAGCTCAGTAAGGGTTATAAAAATATGGAAAGGAAACATGATTTCATATATACATAAGAATGAAATCATTCTTTACCCATAAAACATAGTCACTTTAACATACCTAATCAAATCATTAATAAATCATAGAAATCATGAGACATAAAGGTAACTTGAGGCATTCATAACATTCTTATGTAGGGAGTAACCCTCTTGGTTACATTTGGAATACCTATCACAGTATATTCCCTAAATCTCTTCGGAGAAACCTTAACGTTTCACTCCTTCACATTACCCAATGCATTGGAGAGCTATATCGGGCTCACCCGCCCTTAGTTTATCACGGAACCACCCATCTTCATAATAATTCCCAAAAACCTCAACATAATCGCATCACATAAAACATGCATAAAGAAAACATAACATTTCCACCTTTCAATCACAAGATATCAATATAACACATTGATATAAAAACATTATGAAAACCATTTTCAATACCAAAAGAAAAGAAAAGTAAAACATGGTATTTATTCTTCTTTTAAAAAAAGGTATGGCTTGTAGAGGAAGCTGAGACTCAAATAATGGTCACGGTGGCGGAGAAGTCGTTGTCGCCACATACGTATGACAAAAACATTCCCTTTTTTCGTTTAGTAAATGATTCGTATAAAAATATTCCTTTTGAATAAATGTATAAGTCAAAGGGGTTTATACACCGTATAAAAGAAGGCTGTGTATAAAACAAAATATGCCTCAATGAAAGGATATTGAGACGAAGTCCCATACCTTGGGTCTGACTTGACTCGGTCATTCTTTAATCTCCTGAATAATAAACTTGAGTTAATTTCTACTTGTTTAAGAACCTTTTCAATTAAATTATTCCTTTTATATCACTTATTGCCATGTCATGAACACTATGTAATTATTTAAGTTAATAACGGTCGTTTTAACGATCATTGGTACTTGAGTCAAAAATAAACCCTTTATAACTACAGGTTGTTCATGTATCCATTATATCCAGAATGGTATTCATGATGTATATATAATATATATCATATATATCCAGTATATGCATGCATTTATAATATTACATAACATTTAGAGGTAAGAAATGAAATGCACCGTTCATGGAGACGGTAAGCCGTACGTACGCATGAACGCTGCTTCCATTTCTATTTCGTATTTTATGAAATGGAATAATAATTATATAAAGGTATATTATAATTCCAGTGTAATATCATATATAATATCATAACTCCATCCTTTATACGTCCCACATATGGTATTAACGAATCAAATCACTTTGAGGGGGTGGTAGTCCGCACTTCCTTCAATGAAGATATCACGTTTTACCATAATGGAAACCATAAAGGTATGCCCAAAATTAAAAATACATAAGCTTAAGGAAAACATAACCATATTATATATCATATATAAATATAGTTTCATCTTAATGGCCACCATTGAAGGTGTTAAGAGAATGTTGAACAATCATCGTTTCGGGAGGCAGAAATTCGCCATCCACAGAAACAGTATGTTCTTTAACCATTAGATGTAGGTGTGTGTAAGAGTAGATCAAATCCTTCTTATAAAAACATCCTAGTATATGGAATATACTGGTGTTGTTACAAAAGAAATGAATAAAAAGATTTTATGGGGTTGGAGAATCAAAATAAAACAAAAGAACACAAGTGAAGATATTACCTTAAAATCGGGTAACTCCCTTTGGTTTGAGCTCAAAGGCTTCCTTGGGAAGACTTATAACCAAATTTAGGATTCAATGAGTAATAGAGGGAAGTGGAGAGACAAAATGGGTAGGGGTTGGCCGAGCCAAAGGCTTTGGAAGTGTGGGTAAGGAGGTAGAGGTGGGGGCCTTTTATAAGAGGAGAGGAGGGGCACTCTTGGAATGTAAAGAAATGTTACTTTATTTTAAAATATTTTTCGGATTCAAAAGGTCCCACATTGATATAATTAGAGGGTAAGGTGATAAGGGTTCGAAATCCACCCATACAATAGGTTTTGGACATGTTTAGGTCTTATATTTTACAATATCTTTCCATTTTATTTAAATCGTTAAATAATGAGGTCATCGCTGCATCATCATGATGTCATAAATAATTTAATTTATTTAATGTCTAGAAATTATAAAAAAATATCATGGTTTAGGAAATATTTTTATCTTTATAATGAATATTTATAGTCAAAAATATGACTTGTATAACCCCATTGAAAAATTGTTTTAATAAAACAACTCATGTTTGTGTTATTTTTACTTTTACATTAAATAAAAAGTTATTGATGTCATTTCCCAACCAAAGTGGCTCCATGGGGTCCCCAAGTTGACCCACAGATTTTCGTGGTCGGCCATGACACATAAAATAAGGGTAGGATATGTGTCTAGGTATTTTCATTTTATTATAATATCATTTTTTCCTTAAATTGCACAATTACCTCTAATCGCGATTAAGAACTTAAAAGTTACTATTCACCAAAAAATAATTTTAATCTCATTGAACCACATTTTACTTCCTAATGACAACCATGTATGTTGGATTTTTGAAAATCAAATCACAGAAGTGGCAAAGTTTCATTTAAACGAAAAATCAGTTTCTTTAACTACCACTTAGTGGTTTCACTATTCATCAAAAATTAACGTTTTTCAGAAAAATACAAAAGCTTCACCCTAAGCTATATTTGATATTCTGAATTAAAAAATGATGTCTATTTTACAAAATTCAAATCATATAAGTTAAATTAATTAATTTAATAATTAATTCCCGCTGTCATGACAAATAGCGTGTTTTTAGGAAACAATAAGTATCAAAAGATTGACACTAGTTTAAGTCCAATTTCAAAGTGAAAATGATTCCAATGACCGCCATTGGATTAAATGGTAAAAATATATTCTAATTTCACTTCAAAACCAATTCAAAAGATAATCTAATCATATAAATAAATTACATTAAAAAGAGGTTTTGAATTAAAATACAACATTTTTCACTATTCATTAAAAATGAACTTTATCAGAAAAATACCAAAAATTCACACAAAGTAAATTTTTGTGTCCCAATCATAATGAATATGTTTATTTTGACAAACATAGCTTATAAAATTATCAAAATATAGATTTAAAAATGGTTTTCCATCAAAAGGCAGTAAAACTATCTTTTAAAAAATATTAGTGTATTCCATGCTTAAGATTGGATTTATTCTCATTTTAAACCTCTAAAACACTATCTAATTCACTAGTAGACATAGATAAAAATATATATTATTCATTACATACTTGGGATGTTACATCATTCCCCCATTAGAAAATTGCTTCCCCGCAATTTATTTATTTATCGAATAAATGGGGGTACTTATCCCTCATTGCATTTTCAGATTCCCATGTTGCCTCTTCAACCATATTGTTTTTTCCACAAAAACTTTACCTGGTGAATTACCTTATTCTGTAACACTAGCTCCCTATGGTCAAGAATCTGTACTGGTTGTTCCTCATAAGATAGGTTCTCTTCCAGCTGAACTACCTCTGGACTCAAAACATGAGATGGATCTGGCATGTACTTTCTCAGCATCAAAACATGAAAAACATTGTGTACCTGAGATAAAATCGGAGGTAAAGCCACCTGGTATGCAACTGATCCAAATCTCTCTAGAATTTCATATGGTCCAATGAAACTTGGACTCAGCTTTCCTTTCTTACCAAATCGCATCACACTTTTCCATGGTGAGACTTTGAGAAAAACATGATCACCTTCCTCAAAAGATAGATCCTTCCTCATGTTGTCCGCATAACTCTTCTTCCTCCTCGGAAATGTTCTCATGTGTTTCTGTATCAGCTGAACTTTTTCTACCAACTCTTCTACCAATTCTGGTCCCATCAGCTTTCTTTCACCCACTTCATCCCAAAAAGCTGGAGTTCGACACTGCTTCCCATATAACACCTCAAATGGTGCTATCTGTATGCTGAAATGAAAACTGTTATTATATGAAAATTGAACCAAAGAAAGATGTTGGTCCCAACTTCCCTGATAATCCATAGAGCAAGAACGTAGCATATCCTCCAATGTATGAATTGTTCGTTCTGACTGCCCATCTGATTGAGGATGAAAAGCTGTACTAAAATTTAATTCAGTACCCACCGACTTCTGAAGGCCTTTCCGAAAGTAAGAAGTGAACCTGGGATCACGGTCAGATACAATTGAGAGGGGAACTCCATTTAACCTGACTATCTCTTTAAGATACAAACGGGAAAGTTGATCTAGGGAAAAAGTATCTCGTATAGCAAGGAAATGAGTAGATTTAGTCAAGAGATCAACAATAATCCAGATTGCATTATTACCTCGAGGGGTCTTCGGCAATCCCACAAAGAAGTCCATTGATATATTCTCCCATTTCCACTCTGGCACTGGTAAAGGCTGAAGCGTCCCTTTCGGTAACTGCTGCTCTACTTTAACCTGTTGACATGTCAAACACTTCACAGTAAAATCAGCAATATCTCTTTTCATTCCATCCCACCTGTAATACTCCCGCAGATCTCTGTACATCTTAGTACTGCCAGGATGAACTGAAAATGGAGAACTATGAGCTTCACATAACAACTCTCCCTTCAACTGTGAATCACAAGGCACACACAATCTCTTCCCAAATCTCAAAACGCAATCATTATCACTGTTTAATTCAGGCAACTTACCTTTCTGAACCAGCTCTACCTTTTTCTGCAACTCATTGTATTGCTTCTGTGCTTTCTTGATTCTGTCTGATAGAGAAGATTTCAATGATACCTGAAACAAAATAGAATAACATCCTGCACCAACAACTTCTGTGCCAAATTTCATCAAATCCTTAACCAAAGGATCACGTTCCAAACGCAACATTGCTAATGAAGCATTACTTTTTCAAGTCAAAGCATCAACCACTTTATTTGCTTTTCCCGGATGGTAATAAATTGTACAATCATAATCCTTGATTAATTCTAGCCATCTCATATGTCTCATGTTCAATTCTTTTTGAGTGAATATATACTTTAAACTTTTGTGATCAGTATATATTTCACACTTTACTCCATACAAATGATGCCTCCAAATTTTTAAAGTGAAAACAACAGTAGCTAATTCCAAATCATGTGTCGGGTAATTTACCTCATGAGTTTTCAACTGTCATGAAGCATAAGAAATTAACTGATCATTCTGCATTAGGACACAACCGAGTCCTTTCAATGAAGCATCACTATAGATAACAAACTCCCCATTCCTGGAAGGTAGTGCCAAAACTGGAGCATTCACAAATCTTCTTTTCAATTCATGAAGACAATCATCACATTCTTTTGTCCAGATAAACTTAACACCCTTCCGAGTTAGCTTAGTCATTGGACTAGATAACCGTGAAAAATTTCTAATAAACCTTCGGTAATAGCCCGCCAAACCAAGGAAACTTCGAATCTCTGTTAAATTTGTGGGACTTGGCCATTCTTCAACAACCTTTTTTTGCAGGATCAACAGTTATCCCATCTTTAGAAACAATGTGTCCAAGGAAATAAATTTGTTGCAACCAAAACTCACACTTTTTGAATTTCCCATACAATTTCTTTTCTTATAAGGTTTGCAAAATAACCCTTAAATGACTTTCATGCTCCTCTTTACTTTTAGAAAACACCAAAATATCATCAATGAAAACCAGCACAAACTTATCCAAGAACTCATGGAAAATTCTATTCATTAAGTCCATGAATACAGCAAGTGCATTGGTTATCCCAAAAGGCATTACTAAAAATTCATAATGGTCATATCTTGTATGAAATGCAGTCTTCGGAACATCTGCTTCCTTTACCTTCAGCTGATGGTACCCCGATCTCAGGTCAATCTTTGAAAAACACTGAGCTCCCTGGAACTGATCAAACAAATCATCGATATGAGGAAAAGGATATTTGTTCTTAACAGTGATGTTATTAAATGCTCTATAATCAATGCAAAGTCTCATAGAACCATCTTTATTTTTAACAAATAAAACAGGAGCACCCCATGGTGATGTGCTAGGTCGAATGAAACCTTTCTCTAATAAATCTTGCAATTGCTCCTTCAACTCTAAAAGTTCAATTTGAGCCATTCGATAAGGGGGTTTTGAAATTGTCTTAGCATCAAGAACTAAGTCAACAGTAAATTCAACTTCCTGATCTGGTATTATTCAGGGCAACTCATCAGGAAAAACATCAGGATACTCATTTACCACCGGCACATCATTAATCTGAATAGTTCCCTTTTTTTCAACAATATGTGCAAGGTAACATTCATTTCCATATTTTACAAGTTTCTCAGCCTCTTGATATGTTATCAACAATAAGGGTTCATTCTTGTACACAAACTGAAAGTCTTTCTGAAAAGAAACTTCTTTAGCTCTATAGTCAGTCTTAGCATGGTAAATAGAGAGCTAATCCATTCCCAGGATTACATCAAACTCTACTAGAGGTAGAACAATAAGGTTTGAAAGTAGGTTCTTTCCACAGATATGGATAGGAAGATTCTTATGAATTCTTTTTGACTCAACATTTCCCCCAGGTGTTTTTACCACATGTTCAGGAGTCATTTCTTGAGATGGTATTCCCATTTTACTTGAAAAGGTTTCAGAGATGAAAGAATGTGTGGACCCCGAATCAAACAACACACTGGCATAATCTGAAAAAACAAACAAAGTACCTGATACAACTTCATTTGATGGCCTGACATCTGCTGAAGTAGTTGCAAAGGATTTCACCACCCCTTTCTTCTTGTATTCTAACTTCTTCCCATCACTCAAGCTCTTTGTCAAACACTCGTTTGCATAGGGACCCATCTCATTGCACTTAAAACATTTCACTAACAGTAAATCAAATTTGGACTTACCATCACCTTGATCTTTTTCAGTGAAATCACGAGCCTTATGTCCCATCTTACCACATCAGTAGCACTATCCAGAATTCAGAATACATTCCCCAGCATGCCTTTTACCACATTTATCACAAACTAGAAACTTAGTTTTCTTACCATCAGACTTTTTTGAAGAATTATTCCCTTTCTCCTGCCACCTCGGTCTCTTCTTCTGCTGGTTGTTATAGAACACTTGATCATCGGCAAAATCCATTTCCACCTTCTCATCATGTCTAACAAGATTTTCATAACTTTTAAACTCATGCAAAGCTAATTCCCTTTGATATTTTGGTTTTAATCCTGAGTAAAAACGATTGATTTTACTATCAAGGTCTCGGATAAAATTTGGAGCATACCTTGCCAATCGAGTGAACCTCTCTTCATAGGAAGCCACTGAGTCTTCCTTTTTCCTCAATTCCAAGAATTGTTTTTCCATCCTAAGTCGAACAGCCTTAGGAAAATACTTATCAAGAAACATACCTTTGAATTCATCCCAGTCAAGAACATCAATCTCATCAGCGTCCTTGATATTTTTAACCATCGACCACCACTGATCTGCTTCACCCTCCAAATGGTAAATAGCAAGACTAACCTTTTGATTGTCTGAACACCCCATGACATCGAAAATCTTCTCCATTTCATTAATCCACCCTTCAGCTAACATAGAGTCAGATAATCCTCTGAATGATGGGGGATGTTGCCTCATGAAATGTTCCACCACAGACATGTTCCTCTACGGTTGATATGGCTGATCTCGTGCATGGATACCACCACCATTTATCGCTTGAGTCAACTGCACCATTACTGCAACAAACTGTTCAGTTCCAATTCCGACCATCTCAGGATGCTGATTCGGAAGGTTATTTCCTTCCGTATGCCTTCCTAGCACTGCTTCCCTATTTCCTCTGTGGAAAACCATTCTGAACAAACATGTCTTAGATGAAGCAACACGGTAATCTTCAAATGCTATATCATTTCAAAAAAAATATTTTTGGATAATCATTTAATAGAATTATAACTCCTAAAGTTATCTAAACCGACCTTTGATACTAACTATAAGGCCCCGTCCTTAAACCTTACTTAATCTTGAGATATTTCAAGAATACACATTGAGGATCTTTTCTGGTTTAGAGTTTTAGATAATTAGATCTTAAAACATGTATTACATTCCACATTTAAGCAAAGTGGTCACATAAAAGATAGTATTCATTTTTCCCATCAATAGAAACATATTTAAAATAAAACATGGATTCTTTCTTGACACTTCCTTGACACTATCATCATATCATGTACCATTCCCTTGTCCTGTGAAAAACATTTCAAAAAAACTAGGGATGAGCATAAAAAGCTCAGTAAGGGTTATAAAAATATGGAATGGAAACATGAGTTCATATATACATAAGAATGAAATCATACTTTACCCATAAAACATAGGCACTTTAACATACCTCATCAAATCATGACTAAATCATAGAAATCATAAGACATAAAGGTAACTTGAGGCATTCATAACATTCTTACGTAGGGAGTAACCCTCTTGGTTACATTTGGAATATCCATCACAGTATATTCCCTAAATCTCTTCGGAGAAACCTTAACATTTCACTCCTTCGCGTTACCCAATGCATTGGAGAGCTATATTGGGCTCACCCTCCCTTAGTTTATCACGGAACCACCCGTCTTCATAATAATTCCCAAGAACCTCAACATTATCGTATCACATAAAACATGCATAAAGGAAACATAACATTTCCACCTTTCAATCACAAGATATCAATACAACACATTGATATAAAAAAATTATGAAACCATTTTCAATACCAAAATAAAATAAAAGTAAAACATGGTATTTATTTTTAATTTAAGAAAAAGGTATGTCTTGTAGAGGAAGTCGATGCTCAAATAATGGTCACGGCGGCGAAGAAGTCGTTGTCGGCACATACTTACGACAAAAACATTACCTTTTGTCATTTAGTAAATTATTCGTATAAAAACGATTCCTTTTGAATAAACTTAAAATTCAAAGGGGTTTATACACCCTATAAAAGAAGGTTGTGTATAAAACAAAATATGCCTCAATGAAAGGAGATTGAGACGAAGTCCCATACCTCGGGTCTAACTTGACTCGGTCGTTATTTAATCTCCTGAATAATAAACATGAGTTAATTTCTACTTTTTAAGAACCTTTTAAAGTTCATTATTCCTTTTATATCACTTATTTCCATGTCATGAACACTATGTAATTATTTAAGTTTATAACGGTCGTTTTAACGATCATTGGTACTTGAGTCAAAAATAAACCATTTATAATTACAAGTTGTTCATGTATCCATTATATCTGAAATGGTATTCATGATGTAGATATCATATATATCATATATATCCAGTACATGCAGGCATTGATAACATTACATAACATTTAGAGGTAAGAAATGAAATGCACCGTTCATGGAGACGGTAAGTCGTACGTACGCATGAACGCTGCTTCCATTTATATTTCGTATTTTATGAAATGTAATCATAATGATATAAAGGTATATTATAATTCCAATGTAATATCATATATAATATCATAACTCCATCCTTTATATGTCCCACATATGGTATTAACAAATCAAATCACTTTGAGGGGGCAATAGTCTGCACTTCCTTAAATGAAGATATCGCGTTTACCCATAATGGAAACCATAAAGGTATGCCCAAAATGAAAAATACATAACCTTAAGGAAAACATAAAAATATTATATATCATATATAAATATAGTGTCATCTTAATGGCCACCTTTGAAGGTGTTAAGAGAATGTTGAACAATCATCGTTTCGGGAGGCAGAAATTCGCCATCCACAGAAACAGTATGTTATTTAACCATTAGATGTAGGTGTGTGTAAGAGTAGCTCAAATAATTCTTATAAAAACATCCTAGTATATGTAATATACTGGTTTTGTTACAAAATAAATGAATAAAAAGAGTTTAGTGGGTTGGAGAAGCAAAATAAAACAAAAGAACACAAGTGAAGACATTACCTTAAAATCGGGTAACTCCCTTTGGTTTGTGCTCAAAGGCTTACTTGGGAAGACTTCTGCCCAAAGTTTGGCTTCAAGGAGTAATATAGGGAAGTGGAGAGACAAAATGGGAAGGTTTTGGCCAAGCCAAAGGCTTTGGAAGTGTGGGTAAGGAGGTAGAGGTGGGGGCCTTTTATAAGAGGAGAGGAGGGGCACTCTTGGAAAGTAAAGAAATGTTACTTTATTTTAAAATGAGTTTCAGATTCAAAAGGTCCCCAATTGATATAATTAGAGGGTAAGGTGATAAGGGTTCGAAATCCACCCATAAAATAGGTTTTGGACATGTTTAGGTCTTAGATTTTACATTATCTTTCAATTTTATTTAAATCTTTAAATAATGAAGTCATCGCTACATCATCATGATGTCATAAATAATTTAATTGATTTAATGTCTAAAAATTATAAAACAAATATCATGATGTAGGAAATATTTTCATATTTATAATTAATATTTACAGTAAAAAATATGATTGTATAACCCCACTTAATTTTTTTTAATATTACAACTCATGTTTGTGTCATTTTTACTTTTACATTAAATAAAAAGTTATTTATGTCATTTCCCAAACAAAGTGGCTCCATGGGGTCCCCAAGTTGACCCATGGCTTGTCTTGGTCGTCCATGACACATCCAATAAGGGTAGGACATGTTTCTAGGTATTTTCATTTTATTATAATATAATTTTTTCCTTAAATTGCACTAAATACCTCTAATCGCGATTAAGAACATAAAAGTTACTATTCAGTGAAAAATTATTTTCATCTCATTGAACCACATTTTCCTTCTTAATGACAACCATGTGTGTCGGATTTTTGAAAATAAAATCACAGAAGTGCCAAAGTTTCATTTAAACGAAAAATCAGTTTCTTTAACTACCAATTAGTGGTTTCACTATTCATCAAAAATTGAAGTTTTTCAGAAAAATACCAAAACTTTACCCTAAGCTATATTTTATATTATGAATTAAAAAATGATGTCTATTTTAAAAAATTCAAATCATATAAGTTACATTAATTAATTTAATAATTAATTCCCGTTGTCATGACATATAGCGTATTTTTATGAAATAATAAGTATCAAAAGATTGACACCAGTTTAAGTCCAATTTTAAAGTGAAATTGATTACTATGACCACCATTGGATTAAATGGTAAAAATATATTCTAATTTCACTTCAAACCCAATTCAAAAGATAATCTAATCATATAAATAAATTAGATTAAAAAGAGGTTTTGAATTAAAATACAAATTTTTTCACTATTCATTAAAAATGAACTTTATCGGAAAAATACTAAAAATTCACACAAAGTAAATTTTGGTGTCCCAATCATAACGAATAAGTTTATTTTGACAAACATAGCTTATAAAATTGTCAAAAGATATATTTAAAAATGGTTTTCCATCAAAAGGCAGTAAAACAATCTTTTAAAAAATATTAGTGTATTCCATGCTTAAGATTGGATTTATTCACATTTTAAACCTCTAAAACACTATATAATTCACTAATAGAAATAGATAAAAATATCTATTATTCATTACTTACATGGGACGTTACACTTACTGGTAATAGGTAAATGAGTTTGATGTTATGAGGAAGATGATGGGGATGACCAAAGTCACTTCTTGGGATCTAAATTCTCATCCTTTTTTACTATTTGTTTATTAGGATTCTCATTTATATTTCCTAGGATATTGATTTTAAGCCTTAATAATAGAATATTATTAAACTTAGAGTTCCCCATCTTTATTTTAATGTGATTAGATATGGTTCTCCTCAGTAGTGGACATGGAGTTCAATAGTTATGGTTGTTATTATTATACTATTTGGTCCTCATTATTATATATGGAATTCTATAGTGGCCATGGGGTTCCATATATATGATTGAGATTAGTGGACATGATGTTCCATAGTGGGCATGGTGTTCCATGATTATGATGAAATTATATTTTTCCTTGGTTGATACATATATTGTTTATATAGAATGATAGGGATGGGTTCATTAGGTAAATCGATTTATTTTACACCGTGAGTGATACTTGGGTTCCAAAATGATACTCCTTCGATGGGGTAATAGGATAAATTGAATTATCCTATGATTGATTATCATAATACATAGACGACCCAGTTACATACCTTACCTCCAGATTTTATTTATATAAAGTAAAATTATTACATACATTCTGGCACTGGCTGAAGAATTTATCAACAATAGGGATCATGGACCCAAGGATTGATTGGTTTATACATAGCCAGAGTGGTACAAAATCCAACTAAACTCCTTATTCACAGGATTTCTAGTTAATCACGTTCACCGAACTTATGATGAAGTATGGTTTTACATTATTCATTTTATTCCAAATATGTGTCATCTAGTCTGAGAATATTTCATGATCATTCACTTATGGAAGTAGGTTATAGGTTCACCCTTGAGGGTGGCCTACTGAGATTTCATTCTCACCCCCAATATGTGAACATCACTTTTCCTAAAATCATTTTATCTAGTTTCACGTTAAAAATGAATGCATGATGGATAGGGATGAAGCCTAGGGTTTCATGATTTTCTGGAGCCGCTCATGTGGATCCTTATAATCATGATGGAGTATCTCAATAGTGTCTCAAATACCATGTATGTAGTTCATATCAATATTATAAGTAGAGAAAAAAACATTTATTTCATTTTCTTTTTTGTACTCTTGTATATTTCATCATCCTTATGGAAGATCAGTGTTGTGTTTATTATATTATTATTTGGGTATTTACTAAGTTCTATTATTTTATTCTAGCCTTGATTTTATTTATTTCATTTATAACCAATTTATTTACTATAATGTAAGATTTTTGGTTATTTTCTATTTTTTTACTCCAATAATAGTTCAAAGTCTCTATAAAGAAAAATCCTAGTCTCTCAATGATAGTCAATAGTATCTTGCATATAGGGATGTGCTCTTGAGGCCTAGTCTCCAATTTTTCTTGTTACTAATTATAGAGTGAGCTGGGTTAGGATTTTACACTCTTATTTTCTTTAACTACGCGTAACTTATTATCCTGTAGTTATAAATTTGGTTTGAATTTTAAATTTCTATTTCCTACCTTATTGATTAATGAAAAATCCTAAAATTTGTCTGAAAGTCATACTAATTTTGTATCTTATTTTATACGAGTAATAGTTCACTTACATATATATATTTTAAATAATGTTATCAAGAATAATATTAATTAAAATTCCATTATTTATTAATAAAATTTTCAAATATTACTGACTTTATTTGAAAAGTTTTTTAAAATTATATTTTTAATGCTTTTTGTAGGAAATATATTTACTTTATTTACCAACGTGTAGAAAATGTTTTATTTTAATATATGTATCTTGACTGCCTTTTTAAACATCATGGATATTTTATCATTGAATCTTAATTTTAATGATTCTAAAGTTATTTTCAATGAAAAGTTTCCCTCTTATTCTATAATTTTTGAAAATTTTAAATGTGAATTTCAAATTATAATGGTTATTTGACTCAAGAATGTTTTTAATGATATTTTAATGGTATTTATATCCATAAATGACAATAAGAATTGATTTTACTTGTGCTAAAAATGGATATGTTGTAATGATACCATATTTATTCTTTCTTTAGATAGATTATAATTTTTTCAAAGAGATTGTTATGGAACTGGTTTCTTTTCCATTAGTAAATGAAACTATATAAGAACATGGGATATTGTCATGATGAAAAGTTAAAGATTATAATTTTTTTCTCATTCTATGGGACTTGTCCATATGTATGGATGATTAATGATTATTTTTATAAAATAATGATGGGTGGTTCCATTGTAAATCAGGGATTGGTGATTTCTTTATAGCCTTCCAATGAATTGGGTAATGAGATATACACTACTGGAAATTAGATCTTTCCCAACGCTTCTATACCAACGGTTTTCAAAAACCGTTGCTATAGGTCCCCTTTCCCAATGGTTTGGCCAAACCGTTGGAAAAGGTAGACTTATCCCAACGGTTTGGCCAAACCATTGGGAAAGGCCCCCAAATTGGCCACCTTTCCCAACGGTTTGGCCAAACCGTTGGGATAGGTCTACCTTTCCCAACGGTTTGGCCAAACTGTTGGGAAAGGCCCCCAAATATGCCACCTTTCCCAAAGGTTTGGCCAAACTGTTGGGATAGGTCTACCTTTCCCAACGGTTTGGCCAAACCGTTGGGAAAAGTGGCCCAAAATTTAACATACTGCACAGAATCAAAATCTCAACCAAAGACCTATACCAACGGTTGTTAAAACCATTGGTATAGGTCTATACCAACGGTTTGAACAACCGTTGGTATAGGTACTTTCATTTTTTATCAAACCTTCGTACCAAGAACATTATATAAATCAAAATTTAATATATTTATGAGAATACATATATATATTTATGTAATTATGATCACAAAAGTCATGTTACGTTAGTGGTTGATTCGTTCAATGATAAACGAGGGGTCATGGGATCAAATCCCAGCGGATGTTTTATTTGTGGAATTTATATACCAACGGTTCCATTACCGTTGGTATAGATTTCATATTACCTATACCAACGGTTTCCAAAACCGTTGGCATAGGTCTATACCAACGGTTTTTTGAAAACCGTTGGTATAGACCTATCCCAACGGCTTACTTGGCTACGGTTCTCCAAATCGTTGGTATAGGCTATACCAACGGTTTGGAGGCCTATACCAACGGTTCCAAACCGTTGGTAAAGGTTAGTTTTCCAGTAGGGATAGTCAATATGTTATATGTTTCTTCTATGATATTTTTGTAATTTAATAGGAATGTTATTAAAATTTTAAGAGTGATTTTAATAGTGATATGATAATTATATTTCATAATACCAAAAGATTTAATATTTTCATCCTATGAGTATCTAATGGATCCTTTATTCAAGGATTATTTTCACATGACTTGTGATTTTAGACTTATATGAAAATTGTCTTATGTAAAATATGGACAATATGTTTCATGATTTATGATCCCTATTATAATCGGTATTAATTATATTATCATTTTATAATTGACTGTCATTCTGCCATCACACCGTTGTGGTCACCTTATGCACATTGATGAACATCAATTTTTAATTACAATTTTCACCCTAAGTGTTTCAGCTCAGCTTTCTTGTGTTTATTTTTCCCTAGGTTACGAAAATTTTTGTTAAATTATTTATACCTATAAAGTTTTCATATGTGATGAATTTTATGGGAGATATTAAAGACATATTTTGAAATATCAAAAGATGGGTATAGTAGGAAAAATTATCACTTAAATACCTGGGTATTATCAAGTATGTGTTTTTATTAATTTTATATAACTCTAAACCTAAAAGGTATTGTAGTATATAAGTGATACTAAATTTATTTTTAATGTTATATATTTTTGATGGATAAATTTTTTCATGTTTATCATTATCAAATCTAGACATATAAATCTTATCTTTTTAGCACCAGGTCTAGAAGTACAGTTTTGGGGCTATTATACAGACTATAAATCACATGAAACATAAACTCCATCGATGCATATTTCCCAAATCAAATCTAACAAATCCATTATAAACCAAAACCATAATGAAATGTAATTCACCCATACATACCACTTGTAAAACCATTTTATAAAATCTCTCACACCAAATATAAATTTCTAAAAACCCAATTAAAACATTTAATCATATTATAAACCATACAAAAGGGTCCTAATTCCAAAAAAACAATTTTCTATGAATTTTAATCATAAAATAAAAACATTCCATAAAACTTTACTCTCCAACTAACTACTTTACATTATCATTTTAAAACTCAAGGCCTTTAAAAAAACTATGAGCATTAAACCCCCTTTTATAGTCATTAGAAAATAAGTTTTAGAAACAAACCATTAAAATAATACTAAGTTTTAGACCTCATAAACTAGTATTCACAACTCATAAAATAACATTTAACAAATAAAAAACAAAAAAAATAAATTAAAATACCAACCTTCATAGAATTAATGATAAACAAAAAAACACTTCAGTCATAAAAACACATAACTACATCAACTCATCATAAGATCCACCTCAATCCTTATTTAATTAATGATAATCACTTGAATAAAAAAAAGATTTGAGGTGTTTAAATAGTATAACTAAGAGTGATGTGTAACGATTCTTGATTCAGTTACATGTTTGTTGGTCCAAATTTCAATCCTGAAAATGTTCTATAAACTATTCCATAATCATTCCATTTATAACTAAAAGATTTTTTAGGCCATGCAATCTTACCTCAGACCTCTAATTCCTTTATGTTAAATCCCAAAATACTACGGAAAACCTACAAGGAAAATAATATCATGCTAATGTAGATCAGAACACTACTATATCTTATCAAAATTCATTTAATTTTCTCAAAAAAGACATCAAAATCATGACTCGAATTTTAAATTCCCATGGAAACCCAAGGTTTGTGTGGTGAAGATATGACCAAACACTTATAAACACCCTCCACCTTAGTCCTAATGATGATTCTTGTCACTATAATATCTGACACACCCAAATGTAAATAGGGATATCTGATACCAGTTTTTCATGAACTGGCCTAGACTATCCTTATATTATACACCCGGATTGGCCTATTCCATGGCCCAAGAAACATTCCTAATCTCCCTAAACTAGAAAATAGTATCAAGGCATTGGTAGATCTAAAATTTAAAATAATTTACCCCTAAATTATAAATATAACTAAGGAAAATAATAAACATATTACACATTAAGGAAAAACATACAAATAAAAATGTTACCATAAACCAAATTGAAATAAAAAATAAAACAATATGATGCCTCAATCATATCATGAATGACCTAAAAACCCATCACAAGAGAAGACGTGAGTCATGGATCCTGAAATAGATAATAAAATATATATACATCACATATTTTTATATATGGTATGAGTGAAACCAATCCTAGTAGGATCCCACCAAAGAGTTTGATCTATTACTTTCAGTGACATTTCAATCATACTAGTTTGAAATTCATTTAGAAAATATTGTTTTTAAATACATAACTATTTGAATTCCAATAAATTACTAAATATAAATATAAAAAAATATTATTCTTCTTCATATATTAAAACAGTCTCTTAGAAAGCCATTTGATACACTGAATACCCTTTAGCTAAAAACACTAATTTGGAATCTAAATTAAGAATTGTTTTGAAATAATTCTAATAATCCTTAGGAAATGATTTCAAAAAACATGCTAAAACATGAGTGATAAAAAAAGAACCATCATACCACATTAATAAAAGAGAAAGATAACTGAGAACGTTAAGATATCTTGATGTTGTAGGTTTAAATTGATCAAGAGGACACATGTGAAATCCCTTATCTAACGTCAACTAGTATCACAAGAATCACACTAGTTCCAATAGTATTCAATCATAGACTTTTCCAAAGAGGACCAACCTGTCAACATATATAGAATCTTAACATAATACAATATATTATCCTATACTTAGAATGATTAGAGGACACACACAACTATCCCTAGCCTACATAATAATTTGGGGGAAACATAGAGTTTGCAACCACCAAATGTAGCATAAATATAGATCTATCACTAGAGACAAATGTACCCATGAAAACTATAATAGGATGTGTGAAATAAAGTAGAATGAAATATGAAGGCATATATTTAATCACACCTAACCTCTAATCCCATAATAAGAAACATCTACAATCATATCATTCATATTACACAGAAAAGTGGGTCCAACTCCAGGACATAGAATAAAGCCTTCCATTTATGGCCAACAACCATGCCAAGAAAAAAACTAAGGGATCAGTAGGGCCACACACACCCACGTTATTTGAAAACTATTTCAAATTCCGAAGAATTACTTTTTCAATTTTGAATAACCCTTTGGAAACCTTGATGAAAATAAATATTCAACAATCAAGTTCACATTTCAAACTACACTTTATTAATTTTTACGTATATATTAACATGTGTCTATATATATCAGTCTCTATACACACTCACATCCTCCTATAAATGTGTAAATCCATGTATATATATATAACTATATATATATATAAGACCACTCAGTATAAGTGTCTCATAATTCCCATAAGATACATGTAGGAATTATTGAGTAGTTACTACAATACACATATGAATTTACATTTATATATATTCATCACTATATGAACACATTGAAATATTAACATTGGAATATCCATGTATATATACATGTACCAATATATTTGTGTGTATTATTGTATAATATGAGAGACTCTATAATGCCAACTCCTTTCCAATTTAATAAATTTTCACTTCAAAAATCTCTTTTAAAATTGACCCATATAAATTCATTTCTAAGAGATTTTATATAATGATATAAAAAAACTATTAAAACAAACCCTTCCGAAAACAATTAACGTTTCATTTGGGACCCAAATAGGGTCAAAATATTTCTAAATATTTAATTTTATTTTAAAAAAACCCTTAAAGAGTTTATCAATACATGGAATTTCATGTACTGCCAGAAATGTTAATTAAAAAATTATTCAAATATAAGAACACATAGATAATAGTGAATAAAATTAATTTTTATAACATACATAGGAATAGATCATTAAATAAAGTATGAATAAATATCATGAAATAAATGAAATTCGATGAAAAGGGAGAGCATGAAAACACCTACTTTGAGTCGAGTGGAACCATGTTTTTGTAATCCAAAAAGTGTTGCCTTCAATAGAAAACAAATGAATAAGTAAGAATATATCCCAAAAAGCCCCAAATACATAGAAATAAATTTTTTAGAACCAAACTAAACCCAAATCATATCGGTTTTATCTCTAGGGTTCATGGGTGGGAGAATAATAAAAAACTAATGGGTATTAATTGAAGAATAAGAGGGAATGAGTGAGAAAAATACTCATTGGTTGTTCCTCGTTAAAACTCATTGTGATGATGGGTTGGAATATGGGATGAAAATAGGATTGATAGGGAGGACGCATGAATCCATAAGGGGTATTGGTTTATCGATCTAACTATTGAGAAAGGGGGAGATGGGTAAAAAATAACCTTAAAATAAAAAGTATGTTTAATAGAAAATCAAAAAAAATAAAGAACCATGAGGTAATAATACTCTATAGAAAATATTCGGTGATTCCCTAAACCCACACTTCTAAATCTGGTTCCATATTCACATTATTTACATAATAGATTTGATAGAAACTATATATTACCATAAAACATTATACCCTAATTACATGACTAAGAGAAATATTCATTAGATATATTCCCAATACCTTTTAGGTTTAGAGATTTATATAACTCTGAAAAAGGTAAATAAAAAACCCATGCATTTCTCAAATGGTGTATATTTTTTCTATATAATAAAACATTCAACCAATATTAAGTCTTAAAAATATACCACAAATTATCCACACAAGAAATATAAATATAAATATCATGTGTAATAATTTTCTTCATAACCTAGGGGAATGGAAACATAAGAAGGGGTGAGCTCAAATGATTAGTAAGGGAAATCATAAAATAAAGGAAATCTTGGAACAAAATAGAATAATTTTTATATAATAATTAGATAATAAAATATTATTACATAACACAATGATGATTATATTATAATGTATCCATAGATAAAAATTGAAATAAAACTATCTCATCGATATTAATAACTTGTTCCTTAGTGATGAAATGAAAAATGATGGATAGTTAATTCCATACCAAAATTTAATACATCATGATCTTAGACGTTATGATATTACCATCAAGGAAATATCTTGTTCTAGATAGGAATACACCAAAATTCCCAAACATTTTTTCCTCATGAGACCCACTAATCCATCAAGGGGATATATAATTAGGGGCTCCACCCTTCACTTGTTTAAGTATAATTCTTTCATAATATGAGATATTGAGTACAAAATATATAATAAAATTTACTAGCAATCATCTGTATTGAAATAAGAACATACATAACATGAATACTTTTCCCTAGGTTAATAAATTTGACAACATAATCATAACCCATGAAAAGAAAAAAGTTGGATGGTCAAAAAATACATAGTCAACATCATAATAAGCATCCATGTTTGAATAACAACACAGAGAACACCAATACTTTTATTCATGTCAATAAAAGGGGAAAAGTGATCAAAAATCATTTGAAGAAAGAATGTGGATAGTCAAACAATAGATAGAAAACATACCAATAATAATATATGTTGGAATAACAATATATAAAATATAAATAATTTTCATTGAGTGGAGAAAAGAGATAACATGATCATAACCAATTTGAAGAAAAAATGTATATAGAAAAATAATAAATTGTTGACATGAAAAACTAATACATATTAGAAAAACAATATACAAAACACCAATATGTTTATCCATGTTAAAATAATAACATTATATCCAATTTAACATCATCTAATATGAATTATCTAAATGTGATGTTCACAATTTATATAGAAATGAGTATATATATATTTTTAAATTATAGAATAACATAATCATAATACATCAAGAGAAAAATGGGGGTTGGTTAAAAAATAACATAATCCATGTTTAATAAAATAGATATAAAAGGATGTTGTCATAGATTAAAAACATCCCTGAAATAAAATGCTTTAATAAAACCACCCAACCGGAGATTGAGAATTGGGTTGTTTTGTATCGTGGGTTCAATACCCCAAAAGATAAATATATATTAGAGTATAAATACTGAAACATACACCATATTATTGTAAATCCTTTTGAAAAAATAAAAGGTTATTGGATGTGAAATGATAAAAGGTATTTTATAAAATATTTTTAATATTGACCTAAAGGGCGATGTTATGGGTCACATCCAAAAGTATTTTTGAAAATGTGAAGTGAAAAATATTTAAAACCCTATTTAGTTTTAAATATAATAGTAAATAATATTTCCTTAAAAATACATAATTTTTATCTTTAAGAAATGTGGGGGGATGATAAAATATATAAAAGTCAAAATAAAACCCATTTTCAATATCTTTAAAAATACCTTTGTTCAAAATTCAAATAATAAAAATGAGTAAAGAAATTATTTTGTATAAAAATTTATTTTTTCATATAATTATGGAAATTTCCATACAAAAAAAATATCAGGATGGACAAACCCAATAATGGAAGAATGATTTTTGTGACGAAACTATATAACTCAAGGAAAGGAGACATGAGTTATCAATATTTCTTACGAGAAATGTACTCTATGAAGTATGAAATATTTCAAAAAGTTTATCTTGCGGAAAAAATTTAAATTTTTAGAAAAAAATATAATACTACATAATATAATAAATTGAACAATTTTAACTGACTTTTAAGGCTAAGATGGTTATCATTACTCAAAAAATAAAAATTGGGTGAGAAAAAGGATTACAACTGGGGTACCAATTAAGTAAAATCATTTGATGAAAAAGAAAAAATATGACTTAGTATTTCCCCTTAAGAAACCAAATATTTGATAGATTTAAATACATGTTTAGTAAATACAACATTCCAATTAATTGATACTTCACTGAATAAATATGTCTCGTGGAATTAATGTTTGACACAAAGAACCCTTACAGATTCAGATACATTTTAATAAAATATCTTGAAAGAATGGTATTATAATTGAACATAAAATACAAATATTAATATATAATTCAGGAAACGGTATCTCAAATACTAATTATATACAATGCATAAGTAAAATTATATGTATAATACCAAATATGTCTCAAAGAGAGGAATTTGAAATGAAAACCCTTAAATTATTCCAGACTCATTCAATGCATGCATAGAACTTCTTAATAATAAATTTATATTTATTATATATCTTCATAATAACCTTATTATTCTATATTTAATTTAATATTGACAATTTATTATCAAATTTTATTTATTCAGAATATATTTTTCTCACCTATATTGGTTACTTGAAGTTGTTTGGTCAATTTTTTCATAACTACTTATGTATGTTGACCATGGTAGAAAGATCTATAAAAAGGTTTCATATAATAAATAATATTAAAAGTGTTATAGAAATAATTTTTATATAATAAATATATATTTAAATCCATCCAAGAGGGATGGTGGTGAAAAATGATACTTATTTCTCATTTATTTGATAGCCCACACGTACACGTGATTAATGTTTCCCTTTCTCAACGGATGAGAGGGAAGTAATGAATATGATAATTTAAAATCTTAAAATCATATAAATATTGTATATATAATATTTATTCATCAATACCATCATTAAAACCACCTATGATATGTGGTTAACAAAAACAGAAGACATCACATAGTGAATGCAGTGGTCCACGCGCACGCACTAATAACACTTTTGTTTTCATTAATGGATGGAGAGGGAAAAACTAGTGGTTGTTATATGAATAAAATGACACCATAACATAAAAATAATACATATTTAATTATATTTTTATTGATATAAGAGGTTTTGAAGAGTAATATTATGAATAAAATATTAAAAATTAGGTAATATATACATTGGCGTCTCAATCTTCTCTTAGAGGTATCCTTCTAAATTAATTATTTATGATAACATTAAGAGATACATGGATTAAGTATGAGAGAATTAAATAAATGATAGGTAGTTTGGTTAATATAATAATTATTTATTGAATATATATTATATTTTAAAATAGATAATCCATTACCAGAATCACATGAATTACCTCTAATGGAAGAACATAAAGATTCATAATTTTGTAAAAATCCACTTGGGATAAAATAATTTTTCTAATAGAATATCCCTTTGATAATAAAATATACATGGTATTGATTTAATACTAGTTAAAAACAACTTTGATACACTAGGTTGTATAGTATAATAATTTAATATGGCATCAAAGAGTCTTGAGTGGAGGATAAGTGTACCTTCTTCCCTTCATTTTCATAATCAGAATCCAATAGTATGAGTAGAATAAGATTTTGCTTGTTTATATTATCTTATGGGATGATAATGTTTATTATCTTTGTTAGCTAGATATTTATTTAGTTTAAGATATACCACTCAAAGATCAATATATGGCATTCATAGCTTAACCTATATGATTATAAGTTCATTCTAGGTTACTCTTTGATTGGTGTATCTCATACTTATAGTACTTTAAAAGAATATCCCTCATGGTGGTTTATAATAATAATATGATAAACCAAATAATATCCCCCATGAATATCAAACCAGGTGTACTATAGCGACCCAAGACTCTCATAAATAGATATTACATCTTTTAAGAAGAATATTCAATCCATTACACAAACACATTCCTAATGACCATAATAGTTTAGTTCCTTTGGATACTAGGTACAAAATCATAAAATTTATTGAAATATCTTTAATTTCTCCCAATAATAACTTACCATTTGGTACTCTTCATATAAATACCCTACATAAAACCTTTCCTCCTAACCTAGGGATATGAAACATAAAAAAGGGAGATGTCATATGCTCAGTAATGGTAGACAAGTGATACTTCAATATAACATGATCATATGGGTATGAGAACATGAGAGTAACATTTGAAAAACTATACCCTTCATATCATATATCATAAACATGATTCACGGGATAACTCTTGTCATTTCGTAAGAAACCAATCATAATATAATCAAATAACTTGATCCATGAGAACATAACATTGTCAAAAGAATTAGATTTATAGAATTAATATCTTCTTAAAAGCATTATGATCATTTTTATATAGAGATAGTTTCACTCATTAATTTAAGGACATGAAATAAAGGCCCTCAAATAAACTTTTGGACAATCAAAAAGGTCCATAGATAACATTATGTAAATAAAATATAGGTCTACGCATAACACTTTGAACATGTAATAAAGTTCATTCATAAAATTTTCAACATGTAATCAAGTTAACACATAACATTGTGAACATGTAATTAGGGTCAGGAAAAAAATATTTACTCATGAGTTATCCATATTTACCCTATGCATTGGATGGAGGTCTAGGTTCTTCCCATAAAAAAATTAAATTAATAAGTATGTGTGCCACAAGATAATAAAAAATTATTCATATCATTACCCATGAAATAAAAAGGGTTCCACAAAAATTCATTAGATCAAAACCAGTGAAAAAATACAGGTTTTATAATCATTTTATCATTTAATTATAGCATAACATGTGAAAAAATAAGGGCGTTTCATAATAATTTTATCATGGTATAACCTATGAAAGTGAAATGGGTTTCATAAACATCTTATAATGATAAACCATTTAGAAAAATAAAAATAATTGCATCATGGGCTCATATACCCATAAAATCATATGTTACACCAATTCATGTCGTCATAGATAGACAATGATTTTGAAATATCACATGGAACATTTATTGAGGAAAATAACATTCTCTAAAAATATATTTTTTAAACCAAAAAAATCATAAAACATTTTTAGTATCATTTTAGTTGAAAGTAACCTTGAAAAAATAAATATTAATTTTGAAATACACTAATTTTCTTGGCTAAGGAAAGATTATTTCATGTCATACACTTTAAAACAAATATTCCTTTCATATTTTCAGTAAAATCCAAATAGGAGTTTTTTGAATGATGGCATGAAGATTCATATAAAAAAAATCATAAAAAGTCATAAATTGGTAATTTTATTAAATAAATCATATTAATAATGTTAAAAAAATTGAAAACAATTTTAGAAAACATGTGTTGGGAGGAAAAGGGTTTTTCGACCGAAGAGAGAAACAGATACTATTTTTCTTAAAAATAATATTTTGAACTCCTTAGTATATAAAGAGAAGAAAATGAATGGAAAACATGTATGATCATGAAATAAATAGAGCAAAAGAAAATTCATTAGTTTCTTTATAGATGGACCAAATATTTGATCAATGAAATAATAATCATAAACAATCTTGATAAATGATGATATTGTAATATAAAATCACTATCGCTTTGGTAAATTTGAATTGTAAGCACCATAATGGAATAATAGTAAATGAAAAATACAAATATTATTATAATAAATAAATTCATTGGTTTTTTCATTCAAAATATGATATATATTAACCTCATAATAATTATAGGTGCATAACATAACATATATCTCAAAGAAAAAATGAGATAAAAATCCCTTACCAGTTTAGTAATCTATTAAATCGAAAGATGAAATAAATAATTACATCAAAAGAAACTTTTAATATACTTAAAATAATTATATTAATGATAAAACATGTCAAATATTCTGTATATAAACCATAAAAATAAATGAGTGGTGAATTTTCATATGTCTTCTAAAATCAGAGAGGTTAAAATCCATTACATTAAGTCACGATTTCCTTGGTACGCATTAAAAACACCATTATAATAAATATAATTTTAGAATACATATATATTAGAACCATAATTATATATACCATACATTATATTATTTTCTTATGACCTTTTATTTTCCATTTATTATCAATTTAATGTTAAATTCATGTTTCAGGTAATCACTACTTTATCTCTCATGTATGTTTTGGTTCTTTATCTTTGGCCCTATTAATTTGATCATGGATCCATCATCTCTAGAATATTAATCATGAAATAATTATCATATTTATACATCAATTATTTTTTTATGTCCAATAATTAATGATAGTTAGGATAAATGAATTATATTACAATTATAGAATCGGTAGGTCATACGCATGTGTGAGTAATGTTTCCATTTTTCAATGATCATTATTGAAAATAGTAAAAGAAATATTTTATATTTATAGAATGATAATAATATTATAAATAACATATTATTACCCTTAATATACTTATATATATCATCCATGTGGGGTGTTGGTGAAAAGATAGAGTCATGTCGCTTTTTGAAGGAAGTATTCCAGACACACAAATGACATTATCTTCCTTCAATGTGTAAAAAAATAAGAAATAAAATAACCTATAATCCATTAATAGTGATAGATATTTAATTAATATAAAAATTAGTCTAGTTATATATTATATATTTATTATATGTTTCTTTATTGTCTTCCATTTAAATCATTATTGAAAAACAAATAAAATAACTTCATGAGGTTTTAGTCCTCCATACACATGAGAAACAATATATTATGACCTAAATAATGAAAATTAAAGAATTTACATATGATATAATGACTCCATAGTTATAATTATGTGTTCAGTATCATATATAAACTTTATATCCATCATCATACCCAATCGTGAAAGGCGGTAATGGAAAATGAATAACATCGATTCGTGATGTGGTAGTCCATCGTACACATGAATGATGATATCATCACACATTTGATAAGAGAGGAGATAGTTTTTGGTAAAGAAAATAACACAAAAACATCTCAGTATATGAAATATACTTGGGTTTTTCTATTAGTATAGTTAAATAATAATTTATGTAGGTGGAGGAAGAAATAAAATTCTACATTTTTTATTATTTAAAAAATCATTAATCAATTAATAAAATTTCCAAAAATTAACAATAAGATAATTTTTACCTTTTTATTTAAAAATAAAAAATAATGTTGAAAATTAAATTTCCTAAAATTTTCTATAATTTTTTTTAAAATAATTATGAAAAAGGGAAAAACTAATTTTTAGAATAATATAGTTTTTAAGTATAAAATTGTATTTGTTCTTGTCTCTTATCTAGAAAACACATAAGATGAATGTTAAGAGTTTGATTGAATGTATAGTATAAAAATTTCATTAAAATAACTAAATAAAATATATTTATTTAATTAATTTTTTTTAAAAAAATTGTTCAAAAAAATAGTTCTTTAGAGAAAAAAATTACTTTATTTTCAAATGGTTATAATATTTTTTTCAAATTAATTGGTCAAAAAATAATTAATTATATATATGTGTAAATTATTTATTTTCATAATTTAATTAATATTATTTACAGCCACCATTATAGTGTCTTGGTAATATCTATGAAATTATATATTAAAATTTTAATAGTATTTTATGTTTTGTTTAAACTCGATGTTTCATGTAACACAAGTCAAACTCAGTTTTTCATGTAATGAAAGAAAGACTTTGTGTTGCTTGCAATGCAAGCCAAACTTTGTGTTGATTGTAATTAAATTCAAATGTTGTGTTGTGTATAACCAAATCCAAACTCAATGTTGTGTGTAACATGATATATAAAAAGCAATAAATCTTATTTGAAAAAAAAAATATGTCACAAAATCTAGGTGTGTTACATTCTACCCCCCTTAAAATAAATTTCTCCCTCGAAATTCATCTCGATCATAAAATTTTTAACATTTGAAAATTAGTTCATAGAAACCCACATTATAGAAAGTGTTAATAAAATATTCTCTTGAGAAAGAGAAATGGATGTGTGAAATCCATTTAGAATAACACATATTATGTTTTAAATAGGATAACATTGGTTAAAAGTTAAAATATGGACATATAAGAGAAACATAACACCAAAAAATTGATTTAGAGTGATAGAGAACATGTTTTGGATAAAGATAATGAAAAAAACTAGAAATAAAAGAGACATAAAAAATATCATGGATATAATAAAAATGATGATAATACGATAATATTTTTTTTAATATCATTTTCCTAATGTTAGGGAATTTCTATTAGAACATCTACTAACTTGATTACAATCCATTTCAAATGCAAAATCTCATCCACTGGTTATTCCAGGATAAATTTCAAATTCATCTCTTACTCCAGTAGATGAATCTTTTTCATGTTTGAATCGGTAAATAAGATCCATAAAAAAGTGATAAGTTTTTCATTCTATCTCTAGTGAAAAAAGGTTAGAATTGGTTAACCAATATGTATATATCTTCATATATTGATGTAATATATAATCTCTAAAACCTCATCCAAATCTAAAAATAAACTATTTCATAAACACTTAACCTTATGACCCTTTAAAATATTAATATCCAAAATTAAATAATTTCAAAAAAAGTAAAAATTGAACATTTGATTAATCCCTAAAAAAACATGAAGTGTCTCTTAATTAGAACATACCAAACATTTAAATGGCTTGATCATGTATTCTCTTGAAACATGTTAATAAAATTAATAAAATTAAAACCATATTGAAAACATACATCCTTACTTGTTCCCTAGATAAAACATATATTATTTGATATATTTCTTTAATACAAAAATGTTTTACACTATATTAATGATAGAATAAAGAATATTGTTAACAAATCGTTAATCAAAACCAAGGTAATCAGTATTGTCCAATTTACTCTACCCAAATTAGTCATCTCATTATCCCAACATCATTATCAAAACTTCATGAACATATTAAGGGTTATATTTTCCTTAATCATTTGTTTTATATAAAATATAACCTTTCCATTAAATTATTTTCTTTGTCATCAATACCATTCAACGTGTTCTTGTAAATCCATAACAAAAAACTTATAAGAAAAAATCCTAATGTAAATCATAATTTTAGAATTCCAATACATAAAAATCTCAATAACTCCATATCCTTCTCAAACCATTAACAAGGCTTCATCATCTTATTAATTAACACTTCTTTCCTAATATATGTTATTTGCAATATCTTTATCAGTAGAAATATAACCATTACTCAAACAAAATTGTTTATTCTCTTCATGATATTTCCCTTTAAAACATTGATTTTCATAAGGCGCATTCCATTCACATTTAAAATGTTCAACATTCCATGATACCTTTGGGATACCATTGTTCTCATCCATTTCATTAACCAAGCATTTCATTTTTTAATAGAAGTTTTTTACCTTGTGTCCTTATATTCCATACCCAAAATATATTCTCTTATTTTGTGAGTCTATGATTTGGTTAACTTTTACATTGTTAATCATATTCTATGATAACTGATTAAGAAAAATCACAATAACCTTAACTCCTGTCAATAACCTATTTGGATTCTCATTGAACGATTATCAATGATATTCAATGTTAACCTAGTTCCTTTCTGTTCTTGTCATTGATTGAAACCCAAAATCGTAGTGTAGAAATGCTAATCATAATGGGAATCCAAATAATCATGATAATCACTTATAAGATTTCTAAATCATTCCAAATTATTTTTAATATATGACACATTAGTTTTATCCAAAGTTTTTCATGGTCACCATATTTTTAAATCCTTCATGATGGTTCATAAAGATTTAGTGAATTTCTGAACAATATCTTATGGGTGTGTCAAACCATGTGTGCTGCCAAGCCTATTTTCATGAATTAGGTGATGATCAATACCATTTTAATACACCCATTACAAAGTTATTACCCACGGGTACCTCTATAGTAGATATGCATCCACTTGTAACATCAATAAAGGGATGTAATTACTTGGAAACCACACTCTCTATCCTTTACGGACATTCAACAACATTTTCCTATATTTTGAATCATCCTTATAATAATCCTTATATGTATCCATAGACATATACTTATAAATTTTCCAAGGGATCTCAATAAAATTTTCTCATCCAATTTTTAAAAGGTTAACTAAACCATTACTCTAATACCAACTATAGAAGAAAAATATTCTAATACATAGACATTGCATCTTTCAAGATGAATCTTCAATAAATTATAAAAACATATTCCTAAAGACCATTATAGTTTAGTAGATATTGATACTAGATATAAAAAATTCTAATTTAGTGAAAGATATCAAAATTTTTTGATAAAGGTCTCCCCATTTAGAACTCTTCACATACATACCCTACTCAAAACCATTCTTTAGAACATGAGGAAAAAAACTTAAGAATGGGTGGTCTTAAATTCTTAGTAAGGTTGATCAAGGTATATATGCATATAACAAGATCATTTGGGTATAATTAATTGAGAATAAAATTTGAAAACTATACCCTGCATATCATAGATCATAAACATGAATCATTATATAAGTCTTGGTAGTTCGTAAGTCATGAATCACAATGAAATCAAAGAATATGAGACATAATACTATATAATTTTCATAGGACATAGATATTTGGAATACACTTTAGATCATAACATGGTGAACATGTATAAATAGAGATAGGTAAACTCACTAAGTTAAGTGCATTGAATCTATCCCTAATATAAACAATAGACATGAAAACAGGTCTATGCCTAACATTGTTGTCATGAGAGACATATTCACACATAAAACATTGAATGTGTAATCAGTTTCATGCATAACATTTTGATCATGTAGTTAGTTAAACACATTACATTTTGAAAATGAAATCAGGTTTAGAAACAAATATACTTACTCATGAGTTATCCATCATTCCATAATACATTGGAGGGAGATATAGGTCTCACCTGCCACATAATAAAAATCATATGTATGTGTGAAAAAATAACATAAAAAATTCATCATATCATAACCCATGAAATGAATTGGGTTTCATAAAAATTTTATCATATCATTACTCTTTTAAAAGAGATGGGTTTTATATTCATTTCATCATAGAATAACATATAGGAAAAGAAGTTTGTTTCCAATGGATTTTTCATGGTATAATACATTGAAGAGAAATGGGTTTTATAAAATCAATTTTTTTATAAACCATTCATAGAAAGAAAAATAATCTTATAATTGCTTCATATAATAAAAAAATAAAAAGTTACACCATATTATGTCATCTTATATGGATATGTATTTTGAAATATCACTTAGAACATTTATTAAGGAAAATAACCTTTCTCTAAATTCACTTTTTTAAAACTAGAAATTCGTAAAAAAATTTGAAAATCATTTTCTTTAAAATTAAACATGTAAGCATATAAATTAATATTCAAAGAAAATATTTTCCATGGAGGAATAAGTTATGATTATGTCATACATGTTAAAACAAATATTCCTTTTATATTTTTGGTAAAATCCAAATGGTATTTGTTTGGAAAATGATAGGAAAAAAATTCTAGAAAAATGTAAAAATTATAACATGGATAAAAATTTCTGTAATAATCTATTTTACTAATGTTTAAATTATTTTTGAAAACAATCTTAGAAAACATGGTTTTGGAAGACAAATGCTCTCCTTCCAAAGAGAGAAATAAATAATATTCTTCTTAAAAACAATGTTTTGAAATATTATGTACATGAAGAGAAGAAGATGAATGGAAAAAAGAATTATAATGAAATAAACATATAAGAATAAAATTCCTGAGTTTATTGAGATATGTATCATAATAATTTATCATCAGAAATATAATCCTAAATAGTCCCAATAAATGATTAGAATGCAACATAAAATATTGACTACTTTGGTAACTTTATTTTGTGACACCCCATGATGGAATAATATAAAATTAATCATTGAAATATAATTATAATAAATATATTCATGGTATTAAATTCCAAATGGGTTGTATGTACACCTCATAAAACAATATTGGTGCATAACATAACAAGTGTCTCGAGGAAAGAAAATTGGGGGAAAATCACGTAGCACTTTAGTAATATTTTCAGTCGAAATCCCAAATAAAGAATAAAATCAAATGAAATTTTAAATATCATAACAATAATGAGATTAATTATATAACATGTAAAATGGTCATTATATATGTCAAAAAAATAAACTAGTGGTGAATTTTTATATTCCTATAATAAATAACATATAGACTAAAAATCTCTTACCATAATTCTTGACTTCCTTCATACACAACATAATATCCTATATAATAAATATAATTTTATTACACATATATTTCAGAATAATTATTATATATATCATACAATATATTATTTTATTATGACCCTTATTTTCCCATTTGTTATAAATTCCTTCTTAAAGCCATATTTTGGGTAATAACTAATTTTTCTTTCTGGTATGGTTTGTTTTGTTATTATTGGACCTCTTACTTTGAACATGATACCATAATCTCTAGAATAATAATGATTAAATAATTTTAATATTTATAATATTGATAAATCTATTTTACTTTTAATATCAATAATTAAATATTGTTTTGAGAAATGAATTATGTTGCGATAATAGAGACGGTGTGTCATTCATACTCAAGAGTAACATTTCCATTTTTCAACAATCATTATGTAAAGGAGGTAAGTAGTATTTTATATTTATATATTTATCATAATATCACAAATATAATGTTATTATTTTAAATATACTTATAAATATCATCAATTTTGGGGGGTGATAAAAAGAGATTCATATCGCTTCGTGAAAGAGGTTGTCCAAAATTACATGAATGAACTTAATATCCTTCATTAAGTGGAAAGGTAAGAAATAAAATTATATATTAAATTTTCATAATGATAAATATTTAATTAATATAATTATTATTTAATTTATATAATATATATTCATTAAAATTATCCTTACTATATTCCATGTAAAGCATTAGTGAAAAACGAACCCCATCGCTTCGTGATGCGGTAATCTTCCATACATATGATTGATATTGTTGTATCCCCAATGGAATGGAAACAAAATATATATCTATATATATATTATATAATGAATCCATAGACAAATTTTTCTATAAATATCATATTTATTCTTTATATCCATAATCATACCCAACTGTGATTGGTGGTAGTTGAAAAACAAATGACATCGGTTCTCCAGGTGGTAGCATACCGTACACATAAATGATGATTTCATAACCCATTTGATGAAATTGTAGATTATTGTAGATCGTTACCTAAAAATAACTAAATGTAATTTTATAGATGATAATTATGGAATTATATTATAATTTTTTAATAATAATTTATGTAGTTGGAAGATGAAATAATATAAAAATGCTCATTGGAGAACATTACTTCTTCTTAGAGTATCCTCCTTAAGTTTGTACCAAAATCCTTTTAGGTTGGATTTATAACAAAAATGTCTATTATAAGATTATATAATGGAATATTTTAATTTATTTTGGTAAATATTGGTCAAAACAAAAGGCTTTTAAGGTGTGAATAAAAGCAGATAAGAGGTGGCATTATATAAGTGAGGTGGGTGGCACACATGAAGTGTTTCCAAAAGAAAAAGGTGTGTCCATGTTTTTATCCTGAAAAAATGTAAATAAATGGATTATAATATATAATTTTTCATTATAGGATCTAAATATGGTAATAAAGTATATTTTAGACAAGTTTTTAGGTCATTTGAACACATATCTTTTTAGATTATCCCCTAGTAAACCCATTTTTACCTTAATAGTAGTGATGAATTTTCACTATTTTCACTATTAATTTTGGAAAAAAATTAATTTGACCATATTTTGATAATATAAATTATTATTATTAGAAATATTTAAGTAATTTTTCTAAATTCAATTCACATATGTTAAAAAAAAATAATGCAGATGTGATTAGAAAACTAGTTTTTTAAAGGGAAAATTTTCAAATATTTTTAAAGTATTTATATAAAATTTAAATATTAAAATGAATAAAATAGAATAAATTTTATTAATTGATATATATTATGTTTTATAAATAGTTTAAACATAATGGATGTTTTCAATTAAAATTTAGTATTTTTTATTATTCATCAAAAACTTATTCTTTTCAGAAAATTATTATAAAATCTCCCAAAGATAAATTAAAAATTCTGAATTAAAAATGTAAATTTATTTCTTAAAGTATATTTTCAAAAAATTGAAAAAAAATTCTTTTTAAAGAGAAGTACATAAAAATGCAACAGAACTTCTTTTTTAGAAAATATATTTTTTAATCAAAAAATTGATTTTATTCTTATCTCTTATCTAGATACACATAAGATGAATTTTAAGAATTTTATTAAATATATAATACATTTATTTCATTAATATAACTAAATAAAATATATTATTTTAATTTATTTCTGTAAAACCAATTTCTTCACAAAAAAATATTTTTTTAGAAAAATATTTTCTTTTATTTTCTAATGGTTTCTTATTTTTATTTCATATTAATTTGTCACCAAATAATTAATTTTATATAGATATGTAAAGAATTTATTTTTATAATTTATTTAATATTAATCATTCAATCCATTCCAATGGCTAGGTTTTAATTATCATATTATATAATATTATTTTAATTGTACGTCACTTTTTGTTGAAACTCGGTGTTGCGTGTAATGTAAGATAAACATAGTGTTGCATATAACACAAGGAAAAATCAATATTCTGTGTAATGAAATAAAAAATTATTATTACATGTAACTCAATATAAACTCTGTGTTCCCCATAACTTATAATATTGGACAATATAAATATATTTGAAAAAAATATTTCATAAAATCTTACGGTATTACATGTACAGTCATGCCTTTTTGTTGTGAACCGAGTTATGATTGAGTTATACCCAAAATTCTCTTTTTTATTACCCCTTGTTATATATTTGTTTGAGCCTGACTTGAATTATATTGTGTAGAACAGGATTACAATTCCAGGAAAACCCCCAAACTCAAAACATGCCCAAATTACAAGATTTTATTTTATACATAGGATTATCTATTGTGTTTTTGCTAATGTTTTCTTAACCTAATCCACAAAATATTTAATATTCATTAAGCTAACCTAAATCAGTTTCTATAACTTTTTAAATTATGATCATTATAATATTATCAACCCTTATATTATCTTAATAAATATCATAATTTCCAATGTTATCTAAAAACTTCTCTGATACAAACTATGAAACCCTAGGCCGATACTCCCAAATCTGATTCCAAAATCACTTACATTAAATACATTCTTTGATACCAACTATAGATTCCCAAATATAATTATCCTATAATTATATAACAAAAATAAAATATTTAATTACATATATTCCCAAGACCTTTTAGGTTTATAGATTTATATACTTATGATAAAACATAAAATAAAAAACTCATTTCTTTCTCAACTAATGTATATTTCATTCACTATATAAGAAAATTCTAAATCTATATTATGTCTTTAACTTATCCCTAAAATTATACACATGGTCTATCCTATAAGAAATATCATTTTTAATAATTTTCATCATAATCATAGAAAATTAAAACATAATAAGGGTGATCTTAAATTATTAGAAATGGATAAAATACAACTTAGGTAATCATGGAATAAACATTTAATTCATATTATAGAAAGATTATATAATAACAAATAATTCCATAATCTAATGAAACTGAAATCATAATCATTCCATGGATAAAAACATAAATAATTAATTCATATAGATATCAATAACTAGTTACATGGAAATTAAATCCATAATTCTAGATAGTTGATTTTATACCATAAGCCAAGACATATTTATCTTATACATCATGATCTTACTTTCAATTCAATATCTTGTTCTGGGTAGGAATACATCAAAATACACAACCATGTTTTTCTCATGAAACCTACTATTAAATAAAAGGGATATATAATATTGACCCCTTCCCAATACTTGTTTATGTCAAATGTATTAATCATATGATATATTGAGTAAACAATACATAATCAAATTTACTAATAATCATCCATTTTGGAATTAAAAAATAAAAAGATCCAATACATTTCCCCATGTTTATAAAAGTGATAAAAGGATCATAACACAAACATAAAAAAAAGGTTTAATGGTAAAACAATACATATTCATCATGTCAATGATGATATATGTTGGAATAACAACATATATAATGCTAATAGTTTTCATTATATTAATAAAAGTGATGGCATAATCATAAACCTTTATAAAAAAGGATGTGGATGGTCAAATAATTCATTGTTAACTTTCCAATAATAATCAATATTATAATAAAAATATATGGAATGCCAATACATTTCTCCATGTTAATAGAATAACATTCCTTCTATTAAAACATCATCTAATCTAAATTATATAGAATTTGTTGTTTACATCCTATAACAAAATGAGTATATATCTATTTAAATATTTTAATAACATGATCATAATCCATCCAGAGAAATATTATCTATGGTATCAAAATAATATAACCCTAGTGTAATAAAGGAAAAATATAAGTATTTTGGAATAGATGAAAACACCCTTGAAAAATAATGTTTGATCAATACCACTGAAGAAGTGATAAGGAATTGGATTGCTTTGTACTATGAGTTCATTCCCCTAAAATATAAATATATGTTAGTTTATGAATATTGAAACATAAAACCTATTAGGGTAAATATTTTTCAAAATTAAAAGTAAAATGGAAGTGAAAACATCAATGATATTTTGGAAAAAAAATTTATCATTAACATAAATGAAAATGTTACGGGTCACAATAAAGAAATATTTTTCAAAAGGTAAAGTAAAAAAATCTCTTTGAAACCAATTAATTTATAAATTTAATATTCAATAATATGTGCATGAAAAGAAATAAGATTTATCTTGGAGAAATTATATGAGGAAGATACATATAAAAGTGAATTGAAAATCCTTTTTAATATTTTGAAAAATACCTATGTTCAAAACTCACATTGTAAAAAGAGTAAAAAAATATTCTTATATATACAAATATTTTTTTCCACATTGAGTAATATAAATTACCATAAAATAAAATATTATGTTAGGATAAACCAATCATAAAATAAATAATTTCATGATAAAGCAATATAACTCAATGAAATAAGACTTCAGTTATCAATATTCCTTGCATGTAACATACTTCTTGAAGTAAGAAATATTTTAAAAAATAAATATTATGTTGTATAAATGTAAACTAATATAAAAACATATAACACCATATAATATAATATATTTTTATAACATACCCAACTTTTAAGTGCAATAGTAATATTAAAACATAATGAATTACAATTGGGATACCAAAAGATTTATAACTAGGGTAAAAATCGAGTAAAATTAATTTCATGAAAAGTTAGAGATTTGGATAAGTATTTTCCATTAATGGAAAAAAATATATGATAAATAAATCTATAGGTTTTAAATAAATAATTAAAAGGAAAACATGGTTCGTAACATAATTTTGTCTCAAGGAATTAATGTTTGAGATAAAGAACCCAAACTGCATTGGAATTATTTTAATCAAAAACACTTGGAATATTGGGCTTTTAATTGAATAGTATATTCCATTATAAAAATATAATTCATTATATGGTATATTTAATTGGAATAATATAGACCACATAAATTATATTGTGTTTGTAATACAAAACATTTCTCAAAGATAAAAATTTTAAATGAAAACCTTTACGTTGTTTATGATCCATTATGTGCATGCACCTAACATTATGAATAATCAAATTATTTTTATTAGATACCTTTTTTATAAAAATTATACTTATATATATAATTTAATATGTACAATTAAAAATAATATTCTATTTATTTATTATATTGTTTTATTTCCTAAGACAGTTACTTGAGGTTATTCTGTTTATGTTTTCGTAACTCCCTATATATATTGGACATGGTGGAAAGTGTCATTAAATAGTTTAATAGTATTCATAATATTAATAGTTTTTTGAAATAATTATTATATAATAAATATATTTTTAAATCCATCCATGATTTTTTTTATGAAAAATGAAACTTATTTTATATGGAGGCGATAGTTCACATGTACGCCTGATTAATGTTTCCATTTCTCAATGGATGAGAGGAAAATAATGTATATGATAATTGGATATTTAATAATAATATCCATTTTTTATATATAATATTTATTCATCAATTATATCAAATAAAAAACCATTATATGTGGTTATGAAGAATAGAATGTGTCACTTTGTGGAGGTGGTAGTCCAGGTACAGGCACTAACAATGAATTTTTTCCCTGAGAGGGTGGAGAGGAATTAATATTGGTTGGTAAATATATATAATAATATTTTTTTATAATAATTAAATTTATTTTATTATATTTTTATGGATATAAGTGGTTTAGATGGGTAATATTGAGAATAAAGTATTAAAAATGGATAACACTTACATCAGTGACTCGATCATCTCTTATAGATCTCTTTGGGAATAAAGGCCTTACTCTAACTTCTATAGATAATGGTTTTAATTATAATAAAATTAAATTTAGTATAGGTGGTTTTTATAGATTTTAATTTTGAATTTGAATGTGATGTGTAACATTTAAGGGTGGTTGTGATCCCCAATTATAAGTGATGAAAAGGGAACCTTTTTGAACACCCTTTTATTTGCAATGATATTATTACACCATAGAAAAGTCAGGAAAACAAAAATATTGAAATCATATATTTTAGGGTGATATTATGTGTATAATTCCTCAACAAATTATTTCAATATATTTTTAAACATGTTATAATTAAATTTCTCTTAGTCTTTTACTTCTACCATTTTTTGTTTTCACCTTGGTGACATGTTTTTAACTATGTAATTTATATTTAAATAAAAATGCCCATTTTACTGAATTTTGGTGTGATAGACCAAAATTTAATATCTATTTAATATAATTCAAAATATAAATACTATAAAATAAACATTAAAATGAAAACATTTTAAATATTGAAAACTAGTTTTTCTTAGAAAAATGATGTTTTAACCATTATGTGTTCTTATTCATATTTAACACTATATAAAATTTAAATAATTTCTACGGTTATTATTTATTTTTTAAAATCCATACAAGATTCAAAATTTAAAATATATTAATTTAAATTATTAGATAAAAATTACACAATATTTATAAAATAATTATTTGAAAATAACATTTTACCATTATCAAGGTCATTAAATTAAATCATAGTAATCATACATATATTTCCAAAATTGGAGTGTAAATTATTACCTAATATTATCATGATGATCTAAAAAATGAAATAAATTTTTATATTTTTAATTTCAATAATTGAATAGATTTAATTTTTAATATTTGTGAATAAAATATTTTTTAGAATACAATATTACTTTTATTTTAAAAACAATATAAAAGGGTTTTATAAAAACAACATTGTAATTTTAAATTAATTTTTCTGATTGTAAATATATATAATTTTAAGAAAAAAAATTAAAACCAATCGGGTCATTTTTTTTTTATAATAATGTTATAAGAGTGAGAGTTTTTATAAAAATCAGTGTTTTCACTATTCATGTAAAAACTAATTATTTATGAAAAATACAAAAATTCAACTTGAACAATATTTTTATTTTAAATCCGAAAAATATATTTTCTAAAGTTGAAATTTTAAATATTGTAAATTCAATTTCTTAATAAAATCATAAAATATATTTGAAATCCATTTTTATTGGAAAATTAAATTTTCAAATATTAATTATTATTATTATTTCATATACTTTACAGAATAAATTTGTGTCAAAATATTATTAATATCATAAATAATTTATTATAATTAATCATGTTTTTCTTTAATTATAGGTATATATCAATTAAAAAGTAAACTTTTTGAAATATTCTTTTCTAAACAATAAATGATCTTATCGGTCATTTTAGGTAGCCTAATTGAATTTCATTCATATTAAAAGTAAAATTTGTTTTGTTTATACATATGTCTCATAAATTGGTTTCTCATATTCATTCTTGTTAATTAAATGACTAGGTTTTAATGGTCATGGTTAAATATCTAAATATATTATTGTTTCTTTTATGTTCAGTGTTGTGTGTAGAGAAAGCTATCGAACACACTGACATATTTAAAGGAAGTAATATATTATAATCTTGGGGTGTTAAAACATTCATTATGTCATTTTTTCATATAGGTATCTATATAAAACCCTTCACATTCCCAATTTCATGCCCATCACCCCATTGGGTATTATTGATAGGTACCTCGAACACCCAATAGGTGGAGAAACACATCAAGGAACTCCCCAAAGCCCTACTAAATGACAAAAAATCAGGATCATGGAATTTTTCTCATTTTTTCATCCTTCCCAAAAGAAACACCAAGAATCCCCTTCAGACCAGGTATCATAGTAAAGTCCACACCCCATGCTCCGTGGCTAGTCCATCATGCCCTTCACCATTTCAACACCCACCATAGAATTCACCATGTCATGGTGGTGATGGTTATTTACCACTAGGAACACCCTCAATAAATATAGATAGGAAAATATATTGGCCTTGGGGTTGAATACATTGTGTCATGAACCCTATCAAAACACCTCTTTGGGATTTCAGAAATACCCAAAAAAACATGAATTTCGGAAAACCACAAAATATCCAAAAACTATGTAAAATTTAGAAATCATTACACAGATGTGTTACATACTTCATCTTATGAGTTATAATAATTATGAGTTTTTGGTTATACCATTTAGGTAAAAAATGAACAAACTGTATTGAGAAATCTTATAAATAGTGTTTCCGATTATTTTTTGGATAAATTTTTAGTTATGTTTATTGACTATATTTTTGAATATTCTAAATGTTATAAGGATTTTGAGAAATATAAAAGGATAGTTTTTATGACTTTAAAATAAAATAATTTAATTGGAAAATTTATCAAATATGAATTTTTCTAAATTATATTTTATTTCATATGAATATTGTATCTAAATATGGCATTACAATTGATCATGTTAATACAAAATTATTTTAGGAATGGAAAATACCTACCAAAATTGTTGAGATTTTTAGTTTTCTTTAACAAGAGGGTTACTACCGATGATTGGTTAAAATGTTAATTTGTTTCCACCAAGAAATCGTGAGTTTATTATTTATAGTGATTCTATTTTAAAGTTACTTGTGTTCATTGTGATGAAAAATGAATGGTTAAATCCTTATCCTTCATGCAAATTGAAATCAAATGAGAAAAATTATCCTACACATGGACTTGAACTGAGTACAATTTTTTTTATTTAAAAATTTGTAGGCCTATTATATTTAAGAAGAAATATTAAATATATAAGGATCATAAAATTTGAATAACATATTCATGCCAAATAGTTAAATATGGGTAAAAGAACATGGAAAGAGATTATAAAGGATTATTATTGCATGATTCATTATCATCTAGGTAAATCCTACAAGGTTTTTGATACATTAATTTGAAAGGATAATGAATCATTAACCCTGATAAATTATGAACAATATCCTTTATTTGATTATTTAACTATTTTTGGACTAGTGATTTTTCATGAAAACCCCCCTTCCCATTTGGCTAAGGAATAAGTACAATCATACTTGTTAATAAAAATATTTACATCTAAGAAAGAATATTATTATTTAAAGTAAATAATGGAACTAGTTAAGGAAGGTAAATTTAATGATTTTAACTTTGACAAAGAAGGCCTTGTAAGATTTGTATATGGGCTTTTTGTACTGAGTTATTTTTATTTGAATATATTATTTTATAATGAATCCCACAACTATCCAATTTAAATTAATCATGGTAGTAATAATATTTATAGATAACTTTTTGAATATTATTCTTAGGAAGGAATGATGAATGATAATTTTACGAAGAAATATTTTACATTAAAATAGGTTATTTTGAGTAAAAACTAAGGAAGGTTATGCTTCATCTGTTTATTGTTCCTAAATGGAAATGGGATAATGAATTCAATTATTTTTTTTTTCTAGATTTATAAATACATGTCAAGGTAATAATGTGATATGGGTTATTGTTGATCATTTAATTAAATCTTTACATTTTATTCCAATTCAACTTGTTAGGACTTTGGATTAGAATATTAGACTATATCAAGAAGATATTTATAGATTAAATGGAGTTACTATTTTTATTATATCTATTTATGATCCCAAATTTACATAATGTTTTTCGAACATGATTTAGAAGTCATTAGGTACCAAGTTAAGTTTTAGTACGTCTTTTCATCCTCAATCGGATGGATAGTCTGATTTGAAAATTCAATATTTATAAGTTGTTATCTATTATTTCTCATTGGATTATTAGGAAATTTTGTATTATCATTTTTCATCATTTTAATTTTAATATAATAAGAGTTTCCTTTCCAATTTACATATGGAACCATTGGATCATTATATTGAAATTGGTTTCAGGCTCCAACAAATTGGGTTGAAGAAGGGGGATAATTATTACAACCTTAATTGACAAAAGAGATTGTTGAAAATGTTAAAAAAATTATAACCATATGGTGGGAGCTCATATATGTATGAGTAGTTATGTATATAACCAATGAAATATAATTTTTTTTGAGTTTTATGATTATGTTTTTATTAAAATATCTCCTTGGAATGGTGTAATACAATTTATTATGAATGAAAAATTATATCCAGGTTTTTTTGTCTTATATGAAATTCTAGAGAACATGGGATCAATTTCATATCAAGTAACATTACCTCCAAGTTTATCTCATGTTCATGATTTGTTTCATGTTTTTTTATTATGGAAATATATACCTGATGCTTCTCATGCTTTAAGCCCTAAATTACTTCAGTTTGGGGAGAAACATTCTTATAAAGAAAATTAAGTTCATATTGTTAATCACATAGATCATGTGTTATATAATATGGTAACTCAATGGGATAAATATTATGAAATAACCACATGATTGAAAAATATACATGGGAATTTGAAAGATCTATGAGGAAACAATTCCCTCACCTATTTAAACAATGAATAAAATTATGATGATGAAATTTATTTAAGGAGTAAGAATCTGAAAACAAAGGTAATCCTATAAAATTATATTTTTTTTATTAGTTTTCATTTTTTGGATTCGTATTCATCATAGTTTTATTAACAATTTTATATAATTTTTCAAAAAAAATAATAGTTTTACTTTACTAAATTGTTTATCCCTATATTACATGGTTTAATTTAGAATTTAACTATTTAAATTGATTAATTTTTAATTGATAATAAGTAATTTATTTTTGACATAAAAATTTAATAAAAATATTAAGATAAGTTTTCTATATTTTTAAAATTGTAGATTTATTGGTGATTAGAGAAAAATACAAATTTAACATATAAAATCTCTTTTATGACATTATCATGATATGGAAATGACTTGAAATTTTATGATATATTTTCTATTGACTAAATATAATTTTTATATGTAATATAATGCATTTAAAATATAATTTTAAACTTATAAATCCATTTTTAATTTTTTGGAAATCTAAGGAATGTGTTTATTCAAATAATAACTATTATCTGTTTTCCTATTTTAATCAAGTATCCAAAAGGTTTATTTATGTTTTGGTTTTTTAATTAAAATAAGTATCCTTTTATTTAACATAATCCAATTAATTAAATAGTAATAAATCTTATGCATGATTGGGATATACTATTTTTTATTTAAATAAAATGATCATTTTTCTAAAAACAATTTATTCATTTTTAAACATATGTTTAAATGAATTTTTACCACATATAGAAATTGAATATTATATTTTGATATGATATTTTTTATCATCATGTGATAATTTTTTAATGAGTTCAAATTTAATTTTATTCTTATTTAATAATTACCATTGTAAAATGTTGTCACCATGGTAAAGGATAAAAAGGATAAAAGGGGGGTTAAACTAAAATATAGAACAAAAAAATCTCTAAAACTTATATATATTTGATTTCAGGAGTGTTTTTTTACAATAAGATTTAATATATTATAAATTTTACTATATTTTATCAAAAAAATTTAAGTAATAAATTTATTATATTTTAATATTCTTAATATTTACAAGGGTGTCACTCCTCTCGCTAATAAAAGCACACCTCATATCCTCAATTATTCACACAATTTGATCACCTTCACTCAAAAAATATATATTAAAATACCTCCCCAAATATACAAACCATGTCCTAGAGATCATGGTATCTCTATGATACTCTTCCAAGATGGATAAAGGTGTAATCCAAGGAAGATATCCAAAGAGGAGGTATACGTCTTAACTGACTTCTTTCAACATTATTTCTTATTATAAATCCATAAAAAAAATTATAAAAATAATAATATAATTTAATAAGTGTTTTTATTATACTTTAATGTTATTATGAAAACGTAACAAATTTTTTCATTATTTTTAATATCCTATTGAAAATGAAAACATCATTCTTGTATATATGCATACTGCCACCTATACAAAGTGGTGTAATTTTTTTCATCACTGTCTCACATGGATGGTTGTGAAGTTTTTTTATGTATATATATATGCTTTATAGGTCGTAATTATTATTTTTTAAATATAAAATATATTCTTCCGCTTTACCCTCCCAGTTTATGGAAAATGTAAGTATCGCTCATGCGTACGTTTAGACAATCTCTTCCATAGAGCCATTTGGTTTGTTTTTCATCACCACATAAAATAAATGTCCACAACAATGGATTTTATAAAAAAAGGATATTTATAATATTATAATGATAAATTATGTGTAAAAAATCATTTACTTTATCCCATTTTTCATCCATTATAAAAATTAAAATGTCGCTTATCTGTACGTGTAGACCACTTCCTCCATGAATGAAGTTTCTCATTTTTCATCCCCTACTTACATAGATTGTTTTAAAAGTATATTTCATATATAAAAGTGATAATTATAAAATTTTATGATTCTAGATATTATTTAATTTTAAACCCTTTTACCTTTCTCAACACACCAAAACTATTTTGGACTGAACAGCCCCAAAACATATGACGTGAACTTAACAGATTTAGTAACTAAATAAAACATGATAAAAAATGAAATAAAAGGGATAAAGATAATGGAATGAACCTGAAAACTGTTATTAATACATTAATTAATATAAATTTATTATTCATTAAAGTAGAATATTTACATGCCAAGTTCGGACTTTAGGTAAGGGGTTATTCTTTAAACCCTTATTTTAAATGTTTTAATGATTTACATTCAACTATCTTTTATTCAGATCCTTTTTCTATAAATTTTTTCAATAATTTTCTTATTTATACTCAAATTAATTATTAGTTTATTTTATAGTTTCGTTTTTCTTTTAAAAAACTAAAAGGAATCTTCTTTATGTTTTCTATTCGGCTTATTTTGACTTCCTTTTAAAATGTGAAAACCGAATTTTTTTCTACATTTAATGCATGAGAATTTTACCATATTTAGTATATTTTATTAATTAAAAATATTACTCTATAATTTTATATGGTTTTTAAAATAACACTATATTCTCATCGTTCTGTGAATTTTTAGTTTTTAATTTTTTCAATAAAAAATATATTTCTTCTAATTTTTATGAGATAACTAAAATTTATCTTTCATATCAAGTAAAATGATAATTATTATACATTTTATGATTTAAATATCAAATTTTTTATTTTCCATTCATTTAATGGTTCTAATAAATTTTTCATGATGAAATATGGGTCTGTTGTAGCCCTCAAAAATATTTGGTAGGGATTTTTTCTCTAGGGAATATATATTTGAATTAACCAGTTTGGATATTCCATTTAAAAAAATGATTGTAAAAGTGATTATTAGAATGATATAGATATAATGTCCCAAAATACCTACATGTTTATTCTATTCATGAAAAAAATATTTTTATTGAATATTTTTCTTTCTTATGGTAGGAAAATGATTTTACCGATGTTTATGACATTTTCATATAAAAGGTTTATTTTCAAGTAATGTTTTTCAAAAACCCTACGATTGTGATGTTCAATTTTTGATAGATTATTATATGTTTTAAGAAAAAATGGGTAATAAAGATTTATTTATGTGTAAGAAAATGATTATTTGAGCATAGATTTTATTACTTAAAAATCTAAACATTCTTTTGGGTTTTCCTGATTTTTAAATTAAATAATGGGTTTCTTTGATTTTTATGTCCCTTCTTGAGTTTTTTGTGCTCATACATGGTTTCAAAATTATTTTTTAAGTTTTAAGGATGAGTTGGTACTAAAGGATGGTATTTCTTTCCACTTGGATGATTTATCTTGAAAGAAGAAAATGTGACTTGAATGAAGTTGTAGTGAAAACATAAGAATAAATTTTTATCAAAAAAAATGTAAACTATGTGGAAGTATTCTCACTAATATATAATGGTGTTCCTAATTCTATAAAACAATAAATATTATTGATCTTATAAATTTAATTAAGTTCAAACATTATTATAAATCATGTAATTATGGGTTGTTTAAGTTATAGGGTGTTGTGTATATTCTCAACGATTAATGAAAAAATTCATGTTAGAAAAATATGATTCTCCTCACCATCTAAAAAAAATATTGACAGAGATTATTATACACCATTGTCATGCACTTATTTTATATACCATTTAAAAATTTTATCCTCAAATCAATTTAAAAATTATTTTCCCCTTTACATTCCACATGAAACTGCTTATTGATACCCATTTACCACCTTTAAAAATTAAGGTTTAACTAATTATTATTTTATTTAGTCTCCTTTAAAACCTTTTAAATAAACTCAATTTCATATATTCGTCATTTTTAAAATATCTGATACACTCTTTCCATATTCATTCTACTCAATTATTTTAGCAAGTTAACTTAACACTAAAAATTGATCTAGTAAAATCATCAAATCTTACTGAGTTGTAAATTAGTATTGGAAACCATAGTTTAACTCAGTAACCTCATGTATATACATGTAACTTAATTAATTCAATAAACACATACATTAGGATATTTTCAATACCTTTAACACATCTTGTGATCTCAATAATATTAACACCAAACCATTATATAATAAATAATAAAGTTCCAAGTGTTTGGGACATACCATGTGTTAAACCTAGTGATTCAACTTTTTAAAATAAACTAGTTATGTCAATTAATATTAAATTAAATATAATCTTATAAAGGATTATTTTTTCTTAAATTAGTCTATCGAACCTTTAAATTCTCATCACCAACTCCCCTTGAATGATTTTAGTTCTTGAAACCAAGTGTGAGATAATTTCTAGCCTAGAGAACCACTTGTTTGTTATGAAACTTTCCTTCTAATAGATTTTGTTATCATGAAAATATTCAGCAGATAAAACTTGTTAGTATATAAATGAATAAACATTTAACCCATGATAATTAATTCTTTATCTATCATGATATATTCTATTAATTTGAGTGGTTAAATACCACTTGAAAATATTTTTGATATCACTTATATATCTTTAATTATGGATGGATAACACTAGACCATTCAGATATTTCATTTAAACTTATTTAACTCTATATTAGGCTCTACATCATTTTATATTTTTCACCATAATATAAAATTCCATATTTTTCCAAAAATCCAAATTTGATTTTTGATACCACTGTTAGAGCTATATGTGGGCCTTGAAACCAATTCAACATAATTTAGGCCTAATATAAATTATAGGAAATAGTTCTTTAGACATTATTTATTTCATTTACCTCTTCTAAACATAAACACATACATGAGTCTTCTTTCACCACATACACATTTTCTAGAACACTTACTTAAATTATTTCAACCTAATCACCACATCAATCATATCTACCCTTAATTATTAATAATAAATCTAAAAATTTAAACTCATTTAAATACATGGGCAGAAGGGTACTTCGTAAATATTCACAAGTTATAGAATGTGGTTGTTCATAATAAAAATTTTCTCACTAATTTCCTCCAAGACATGGTAGTATTTATTATTTGTATGACACCATATGTACAAACTTAATTCCATATGTTCTATTTAGGTTTATTCATATTCTTGAATTGGGATTTATCTCTTTTATGAGACTAATCCTACTTGATCATGTTTCCTGTATAGATTAATTTTTTTTACATCCTTCATCGTGATTCTTCCTCCATAATAGGGATCTTACACCTGTCTGCAATTATTTACTCTTTATATAATTTATTAAAATAGAAAGGGTTTATTATTGTCTACCTTCTTTGATAACTGTTAGATCCAACTTGGGCTTGTTTCCCCTCAATAAAACATTTTTAAGTGTACTTATTTCTGTCTCTTACATATCTACATTATTTCTCTTCATGAGTTCTATTGTGAGTTAATCATCATTAATGATTTGTTCACCCTTCTTTAAGCTCTATTACTTTCTTCAAAAATATTAAATCAATAATATTGTATAATATATGGGTCATTCCAAGCATAACATACATGCATATTCCATCATTTCAGTTGGAAACATAATACATTTCATAAAAATACACACCCAATAAATATAAAGGTTTGGTGTATTTGGACACTGGATTCACAATGAATATATTTCATTAAGGATCTCAAACATCTCATAGAAATATATTCTCACATAAAACCCTTCCAAGAAATATCCCACCTAAACCCATTATTTATAACCTAGGGAAAATGGACACAAATAAAGGGGTGAGATCAAATGCCTATTAATAGTGAACATGGGAGATAATAGAAAAGATCATAAATGAGATAACATAATCATAGGGTTGTAATAAAATTATCACAACTTATGAAAATATACCCGAAAAATCAAGGACCAGAAATATTGAGTTATGGGATTGGGATTTTTCATAACAAAATACATGAGTCATAATAGTATCTAATAATTAATAATAAATAAATAATAATGAGATCATATTATTAAAGTGAGACATATGTTTTTATCATACAAATAAGAATAAAATAATCTTTCATTTATAAAGTCTGACTTTCAATACAATTATAAAATAGTGGGCATAGTCCCATTATGTATTTTGTTCACTCCCCATTCCCGTAAACATAGTCCATAGAGTCTCGTACTGGATTTTCCCCTCCAAATACCTTTCTGAATTATATAATATGATATAAAACATTATGAAATGAATTTAAGGGATATATAATTTTATCCCCACCTATCACATAATGAAATACGTAAATATGTGTGCCAAGATATCACAAAACCATTCATCATTTCGCCATTATTTAATAAACACATGCAAAAGAAATTGGTTACATAAAAAAATACATAAAACATCATAATAATATGCCATAATGATAAATAAATTTTATGGTATCATAATAATGTATCCCTATGGATGCATAATAATATTTAAAGGATGTTTTAATAGATGAAAAAACTATTATAAAAGTACTATAAATATGATTTGAAAAAATATATTTTTTATTTTGTAATTTTAAAAAATTAAAAAAAATACTAAAACAATGGGGATATTTTTTCATTAAAACCCATATATAATTTTAATTTAAGACTCATTACTAAATGAGGAAATTTTTGTGGGTGAATTTTGTCTTTCCGTAAGTGTTAAAAAACATTTTTTTCACACTTTTTTAAATAATGTAAAAAACGATTTGTTCTAAAAATGAAAAAAAAAATCATTTAAAAAATTCATAATTAAATTTAAATAAATTTTAAAGATATATTTATAAAACATTTAATATTAGATAAATACTTTTATTTATTAATTCTGATGTACAGGGATATGGATGAGATATATCCCCTGCCAAAACAAAAAATATATGGTTGGATTTTCTTAAAAACATGTTTTCAGTCCTTTTGAGTACCAAATAGAGGTGAATGGAAATAATACGAGAAAATAATATAAATAACCATATATGAAACAAATTTATATGTTTTAATAGGTAAATAATATAAAATATCCCACAAATTGAAATTGAAAGGTAAATAATCCTGATAATAAGTGAGATTGCAACCAAAACCCTTCTCTTAGTCTTCTTCTCTGTTGAAAATTATCTGACCACCTTTATAATAAATTTAAATTGTTTACACATATATTATAGAAATATTTATATTTCTATTTCTATATATTATTATATTATATTTTCTTATTACCCTTTTATTAAAAACTCTTTTTTAAAATTAATATTTTTGTGTTAAATGTTTTATTATCCATTTTCTTAGTTTTATGATTCCAGTATTCTCACCATGTTCATGTTTCCAGAATCTTAATCATGTGATAAAAATTATATTTATTTATTATATAAAATTTTATAACCATGCCAATAAGGTGGTGATTGAAAATGTAATACATCGCTTCGTGGATGCGATAGTCTTCTCGGACACATGTGTGATGTTATGATTTTCCAATGGACGGAAAAAATGAAGGTAGAAAATAATTTATATTTTATAATTAATTATTATATAATATATATAATATTTATTCACTTTATACATATTTATAGCCATCCATTTTAGGTATGTTTAAAAAATTAAATGCAACTCTTCATGGATAATGTAGTCTGCACGTACGCATTAGCGACATTTTAATTTTTCATTTCATGTAAAGGGAGTTTATAATGATTTATCTATCAAAATAATAATATTTTAGTATACTATTGATACTTATTTCATTATATTTATGTGGTTATAGATTATTTATAGGATATTTCATAATAAATAAACTTGGAAGAACTTAGTTAAGTTAATTTTATCTTCCTTGGATATCTTTATTTTTATATCTCCTTAATTCTTGTTAGGTTGGACATTTGGTGATACGAAAACCTCTAGGTAATTTTTAAGGTAGTTGGGAATTGATTTTGGTACATCATGGTTTAATTAAATTTCTCATATCTTCTATAAAAGTGAGGATAGTGGGTTTCCATTTATAAGTTGTAGGAGTACCACCCTTGCTAATATTAAGATCATCTTAATATAATAAAAGTAATTATCATGGATATTAGTTGAACTTTTAAACAATTTTTAGGATAGGATAAATTTAGGTAGAAATAAATTATAAAGATTAAAATATTAACATCATCTTAATATCACAAAAGTAATTATCATGGATATTAGTTGGGAATTTAAATTTTTTTATTCTCATTACATTCAAAGTAAAAAAACATTATATTAATTTTAATCTATTTGATTGAAAAAATTTTATACATATTTTATTAAAATTATTCATTAGTAGTGATTAGTTGAATTTTTTAATATCAGAATACAATTTTGACATATAAATATTTTTCCTAAAAAATATCTTGTTTTAACTTAAAATGAGTTTATCTTCATTTAAAATCAATTAATAATAAATTTATAAATGATTTTTCATTCATATAAATGTAAAAAAATTATTTGGAATAAATTTAATACTCTAAATAAGATATATGTATCTTTTAAATGAAAACCTAAAAAATATTATTTTAAAAAAACATTTTAGTTTATTGAAAAGTTCTTAGATTTTTATTTATTCAAAAAAAATTAATTATTTCATGGATGTTATAAATTTATTTTTCTTGAATATTTATCGATACATTTTGTTGATAACATTACGTGAATGTATTTAATTTAACAAAAATAAATAATTTTTCCATATTTTTAAAAAAAATTCTATAAAATATATGGTGTTTTCTTAAGAAAATTTGAAACATTTTATTTTTTAAAGACATTTATATATCAATATCATTTATCTAACTAGAAATTACTTATTTTTTGTGGTGTTAAATCATAATTCACTTATGTTTAGTGTTTCATGCATCACAATCTATCAAATTCATTTTTATTTTATTTTATAGGAAAATATGTTCTAAAATCATAGGTTGTTATATTTTACCCCTAATAAGAATTTCTCCATTAAAAATACATTAATTTGAAGAAAAAAATGGGGAAACTTCAACCTCGTTTACTCTTTTTTTTCATATATCACGTTTTAAAACTCATAATTTCTCAATCGAAACTTAACAATATAAGTAATCACATTTTTTAGTAATTTATCTCATTGATCCATGGTTGTTTTACCAATTTTTCCTCATAAGAGACATGATGTTCCAAATGTATGACCTCTTAGTTTAGTACATGTGGATTATTAGGTATGTTATTCCATAAAACTGATACATGGAATGTATTTTGTACTTAATATATGATTAAAGGGAGTGGAATTTGAAAATATATTATGCCCTCACAATTGAGGATTTCAAAAGGACCATTGTATCTTTGGATTAACTTTTACTTATTTTTAAACCACATATCCTTCTTCCAATGAGATATTTAAAGGAATGCCTTACCACAAACATCTAACTCTAGATATTTTCAATGATTTAAAACATAAATTTTCTATTGGCTTTGAGTTTTTATTATTTTTAATTGAATGGATCTAACATTCTATTTCATTTCATTATTTATACCCAGTCCCAGTTTTTTACATTCTCTAACTTCATACCAAAATGATGGATTTATGTACATATTTCTATAGAGAAATTTATAAAGTTATTTTATTGTAAAAATATTTAACTTGATGAAGATATTAATCCCAAACTTCTATGAAATCTATAGAACAATATCTCAGTATATCATATAGGTATTTAATGGTCCACTCAGATTAATCATCTTTTTGAGGGTGATATATAGTACTAAAGTTCATCTTCATATTCAATGTTTGTCAAAGACTCCTCTAAAAATTATGGAATACCTTGTATCTTGATCGTATATAAAAGAGATTATTACTCTATATAACCTTACCAATTTATTAATGTATACCCTGATCAGGAGATAATTATTCTCTAATATAAATAAAATGTGTCATCTTGAAAAGGTGAATGACTACAACCCAAATGGTGTAATTTCTATTAAATTTAATGGTATTCCTATGAAAAAATCCATAGATATTTTTTTACATTTCTATACTGGATAGGTTAATGGTTGCATCATCTTATTATACTTTTGAGTTTATATGTTAACTTCCTCAAATACCAAGCATAAAAACACATACTATACAATTTCCCTCTTTATTTTATCCCACTGGAATGTTTTATTTTGATATATATATATATATATATATATATATTCTTCCTGGGTTAATAGATAAGGATTTAATATGTTCATCATACTAAATATGTATCTTCATTTTTGGTTTTGATGGGACACATATATGGGTTCCAATCCTTCTAACACCATCTATATCAAATTTGAACTCCCAAAAAATCATTACCATTTTTTTCAATTCCAAACTCTCCTTATACACCTCTTTAATTTTTTCATTTATATATGGTTGAATATTAATTTAGGAAAGAAAGGTGTCATCCACTTACCCAAATATTTCAAGTTCCATCCACTATAAATATATAAGTATTAGATCTCGTTCAATCCTTTTCATGTATAAGATAACATGATCCTTTTAACTTAGAGAATCAGCCACTTTTTTTACCTTTAAAGGGTGTAAATTCATTTACCAGTCATAATATTTAATCAAATTTTAACATATTATTTATCATATATTCAACCATTTCTCTGAATATATAATTCATGTTTTTTATAAGTTTATATTACACACCTTTCACCACAAACATAATTCCACCAAATTTTCAATTCAAAAATTACCAGTTTATGGTGCAATTCATAATTCAGGTAATTTTTTTCATGAATATCATATTATCATGGGGAATATGTTTCCACTATGTAATTATGATTGAGAACACAATCCAACCCATTATTTGTTGCATCACTGTATATCAAAGACCCTTCTTGACTACAATTTTTGTTTGAGAATAAGTGTGCTGATGAAACTTATCATCAGATCCTTGAAATTTTATTTAAATTTATTTTTCCAAGGGTACTTGACTCCCTTCACGTCAATATAGTTATTGGATTCAAAACATGTGAGAAATTCATCACAAAAAATTGATAGTATTCATCTAATTCAGGAATACTATAGATCTAATTCATAATGTTTGATATTGATGTCATTCACCATGATTAGTATGATCCATTTTTCAATAACCTTAGTCTTTTAATGATCCACATATGTACCATTAAACTTTATTACATAACCCAATAATGACACTTTATGTAGCTAGAATTCACATTTTCTATGTTTTCATATAGGTTCTCCTTTCCTAAATTATTCAACAAAATACCTAGTTTATCTTTATTTTCACCCTTTCACATTGAATATATATGAATATCTACTATAAATATGAACTATCTCGGGTTTTTGGAGTGCGTTTAAATCATCAAAATATTTCAATTTTTAGAGTTTGGTGGTTATGAAAACGCTTCCCTCATTGATAAAAACCTAATTATGAGTTTTCCATTCATCCAGAACCTGTATTTTAGATTTTTTAAGAGGTTTTAATAATGCCTCAGGAGTTCATAGAGGTTTTGGGTATATTTGAGGCATGAGGGCCCCATTTTAGAAAAGTAAAAGCTGAGGTGCATAGTTAGATTTAACTGTGGAGCCTTTTAGTTCAAACCATGTGGCCCTCCTTTTGCACTGATCATGGCCTGGTAAAACAGACAACCCCATGATACCATTGTAGCTTTTAGTATAGGAAACTCATATGTTGTTTGTATGGTTAGGGAAAATGGTATGCAAGCCATACTCTTAGTTACAAATGTGAAGTACCCTTGCACATTAGCATGCAAGGTTTGCAGACAAATATGCCTGATTATGTGAACAAATCACGCGGGGTTTTGATCGTAAGATAAAAGAGCCGCACAGTTTGGAAAACTGTATGAGCTAACTATGAGCCTCCTTAAAGGGGTAAAATTTTATTTTTACCCCTACCTCTATTTCTCTGATTTCCTTCAAATTTTTCTTCTTTTTCTATGTGCATGGGGAGAACTCTTCCCTCTTTTTTTCTTCTGATTTGGGTGTGATCCATATCCCTTAATCAAACTCTATTTTGATCACTATCATGTGTATTGGATCAACCTCGGTAAGATTATCCTTCTTCTAGCTTATAAATTCCTTGTCTCTCATCTCGTGGACAACTAAATCTATGTGAGTCATTTTTTCCTATATACAGCGGGTTCATATAAAATGCCAATTTCATCCAAATTAGATCTATCAAGAGGATAATATTGGATGTTCCTACATCTATGACTATGATGTGGGTGGTGCATACCTTTTTTTCTTATTCTTTTATTGTTTTGGGGGAACAACATTAAGTGTGTCATTTTATTGACTAAGTGAGGCCTTTTTAAATTGATGTTTTTATTTAATTAATTAATTCATCCCTTGTTAGATGCCTATAAGCATTGTCACCTAGATTATATAATTAGTTTTAACCATGTGAGGTGTTTTGTACCTTAGGTAGTTAGGTTGGGGTGGTCTGTTTAATGGATTTGAGTTATTTTAATTGTTTTAATTTAAGTGAATTAATATATATTTATGAATTTCATGAGATGTGATCCGTGAGATCATGATGGGTTAAGCCTAATGGTTTATGTGCATTGGCCATATGGTATGAGGTGATGTAATCATTAGGATGGGTGATACCTAGATTATATGAGTGATGTCGATCACAAGTTTGGTAACTTGATAATCATATTGAGATAGAAATGTATTTATATTACAAGAAAGGCCCATGTGACTTGGGTTGGTTTTGACCATCCATTTGAGCGATGTGGTTGCAGTGTAACTATGTGCTTGAATGGCAGGATTAGCCTCTAATTGGTTATTTTCTCTCATGTATATTGGAAAATAAAACATATAAAGTCATGTGCACATAGTTTGAATCAGATGATGTGGTGGTATTGACTAATCATGTGGGTATAGGCCCCTTATAGTTGTGTTTTAGGTAAATGGTGTGGGTGATTACTGTATAAAGACATGAGGATGGTGAGAAGCCACCGGGCGATAGTGTTGAGGATTTCAGTTGGGGGTTGAGACCCTCTATGTTTGAGGACATTTGTCCAATACTTATTTTACAAGAATAACATCTACATACCTTGATACATTTGTTGTATAGATGATAGTAATATTATTTTGAGGATATATATTGTTGTGCCTCTAGACAATGGGCTTCAAACTAATAGGTTATTTTGATCAGGGGTCTAATGGGCCATATTCTTTGATTGGGTGTGCCTTAGAAACATCGGTTACATGACATGGACATGATGTGTCAAAAGGCATGAGGTTCTAGGTGAAAATTGGAGGTTGAAACTGAGGGTTCACCTGGAAATATATGACATCAAGGGATGCCTTGGTCTATCGGCTAAGGATCATATCCCCTTTAGTCTACTAGCATTGGCCTTGGAAAGTGATAACTTCCTAGTATATTTTGAGCACCACAGAAGCATTTGTTTATTATATTCATGTACTGATAATTTAATTTACCTTTAGTACACATCGTATTAATCACTAATTCAAGGTATGCACACATTTATGTTGGCATATTGAGACTCATTCTCATACCCTACATGGGACCTTTAGAACACATGTAGATTTCCTGATTTTTCATTTAGGTAAGGTTTGATCTTTGGATATGGATCCTAGTGGTTGAGTTACATGGGAAGGAAGGAAATGGACCTTGAGGTTCTTTCATCATATGGAGTTTTGATTTTGTTTCCTTTTGTATCAGCATACAACACATATAAGTACAAACTAATGGACAACCATTGGTGATCCTTTTCTGTTTGTTGTATTGTATGACTTGTATTAGATAACTGTTCTAACAATGTATTCTTTTGATGGTTCATTTCATTAAACTACTGTTGTTTAGTTTTTCTTCTGCTATTGTATGATATTTTTGTGACTCTTCCATGGGTGGGTTTCTATTTTGAGTTAGTATGGTATTTATTTATGCTACTTATATTTATATATTCGAAAATTATCATAACATAACCAGAGGGTATAGTCTCCCCCCTATCACTCTTTTACACCCTCACTGCTTATTGGAAAACTTTGGCATATGGGTAAGAGTGCCTAAGGCTAGTGGCACTTGGTCCATTGCACTATTTGGGTGGAAATTTGGGTCAGATCACTAAAAATGGTATAAAATGAGTTTAACTTACCTATTACTTACTATTACTATTTTTGGATTTGGTAGAATAGATATTTAGAAGTTGTTGGAATAGTGTTTATAGCTTGTTTTTGGGTGCCTTCATCCCCATGCACGGGGGTGGATCAAGTTCCCAGGGAAGGTATTTGATTGTTTTCCTCATTTTACCATTGATTTGATTTCCACCTTGAGTGGTACACTTGGAATGTTATTGTTACTTGTTTTTACATGAGACCCTTGACCTGGTATGGTAAGGGAGTAGTGATTGGACCCTAGTGCTAATATGGAAAGGGAGATTGGACCCTTTTCTCATTAAGTGTGGTTTGATTAGTCCCTTGGCCTGATTTGGTAAGGGTGTATGTTCTGTTTGTTATGAATTCTTATTCTTATGATAGGTACATAGGATGTTTTAATTATATAAATTCAATTTCCTATAATTAATTTATTTGGTATATGTGATATGTGATACGTGTATATATATATATATATATGGGTAGGACTCTTATAGTATCATGAAGGTTTGATGATATGGGGTGATGTTGATCACCAAGATGGGTGATGTAGTCATCAGTTAGAGGTGACATGGTTTTTCAAGATGGGTGTGTCCCAAGGAACATGTGATACTCGTATTTTATATGGGCAAGTTAAGAGGCCTTGAGGTTGGGATTTCTCATCTCCTGGTTGTGATGTGGAAGGGTAAGGGTAGTTAGATCACGATGCTTGTTACTTATTTCCTTATCATGATTATATATATATTATCTTGGATTTCTGACCATATAATGGTATTCTATGGTTTTCCCAATGGATGGGTTCAGATAGAGCATTAGGTGGGTGGTGATGTGGTGTCACAGGAGCACACACGCATTGAGGCCCCAAATGGTTAGGTAGATCATGAGCCATAAGTTTAGGATCAGGTACATGATCTAGTATAGAGGTTGTATCCATTTAGTTTGATAACCTTTGCGCCATGTCATGATGCAAAGATCATTGAGATCCTGGTAAATTTAATCTTGGGTATCAACATGAGATCTCAAGGAATAGAGCCTTCCATGTTATATCTGATGCATGATTTATAGTAGCATCATTCGCCATTGTTTCAGGGTGAGAATAGCTCATAGGTGGATAAGAACTAAATCGAATTGATGTTGATGATCTATGACCATCTAGAATTTAATCAAGGGAATATGGTGAGTTATTGAACCTTCATTCTCATAGGTCCAGCTAAGAACTGATGGGATGAGGTGTTCCAGGCATTCATACATGAGGTAATATCCTAGTAGGACTTTGAGGTTATGTTATTTGGGCACTTCTTCCTGGAGAAATTATTGGAGGATAGATATTAGGAGTTCTTGAGCCTTTAGTAGTGTGACGTGTACATCATGTAATATTTAGATACATTCACCAAATTGACTTCCTTCACATCCAACATGGTATGATACAACACCTTTAGGGTGAGGTGTTTAGAGGATGGTTTACGACATGCCATTTAGGTTCAAGTAAACATCTTCATGTTGGCCTCACTCTCATATTTGTTGAACCAGGTGCTCAAAGAAGAGGGTTACATAAAGGACATGTCATACTCAACATGTGTGATTTCTTTGGGTGATTTTAGGGGTGATGGATCTAATAAAAGGTAGAGATGATGAGATAAGTTCTAGTAGGGAAGTCATGCCAAGGATTCAAGCATACCTCCTTGAAGTGGATCATCAATTGTATGCTTCTAGTGAGGGATGGATGGATATTTCTAAACTCACTGATAGTGACCTCCAAAAGAGTGTTGGGAATGTGGGTAGGTCGTTCATCTCGATAGGTTCTGAATTAATCCTTATCGGAATGCCGAAAATCAAGGATCGGGGCCGACTCAGTGTTCTGATATTAGACTATGAGTGGTACCAAGTGATCGAATTCATGTTTTAAATGCACACGGAGGTCATGGTTGAAATATAACGAACCATCAGTGGGGTCATTGGATTATGGATGGTGAAGAAATTTAGGGAGGCTAGACGTTAATAAGTCGAGTGTCAGGCTAGGTGCATGTTGTGGAGCTACCAGGGTCAAAGTAGGCTTGTGAGCTGAGGAAAGTTAGAGGTATTCCATGGGTATATCCATGACTTTTCTATTTTTTAATTACTTGTATAGGATTGTTTTCATTGTATGAGGTATGTAGGATGTATTTTTGAACTAACAATACAATTCTTAGTAGTATGGCATCATTTCAGACGCATTATTTGTTTATATATATGAGGTTTGTAGCAGCAAGATTATTGAGATTCTTGGAAATAAGACAATTGTGGTGTGTTTGGCTTCATGGATTCAAGGATATACGGGTTACTTGAGGTTAATTATCATATGGTCATCATATTGATGCATTACTTTTTGATGTGAGAGGCATTGGGACTGAATTTTTTCTTCTATTAAGATGTAGAACCTCTTATGTTCCATGTGTGACATGTACATGAGGCGAGCACTGATGCAGTGTGCGATTATGATGGGTGTCGGGTATGGAACGGGTGCACCTAATGTGGTGAAAGAGTGACAATGAACCATGGGAGGACCTTGAATCTAGGGGTAGTTTTTGGGCCATCAGTATTCTTTGAGTTTTGGGTCATGATGCGGCTAGGGTAGGTAACTCCTAAAGAAAGGGAGCCCCCACGAGGTAGTTGACCTGTTCCCTTATGACCAAGGAAGTTTGGATAAATTTTAAAGAGATTGGTATATTTTGTGCCATCTTTGGGTTTTTTTATTTCTCGTGGATGATACTTGTTAAGGTGGGGATATGGTAACATCCAATGTTTCTTTACTGGTTTAAAATCATTACTTGTTTTGAATTTTCAGTGTTCGGTGGGTATTCCAACTCTTCCCTCAATGATCAGAACTTAATTCCTAGTTTTATGTTCATCCAAAACCTTGTTTTTAGATAGTTTTAGTGGTTTGGATAATGCCTCAAGTTTTCATATGGGTTTTGGATATGTTATTTTGTAATAGTTGAGGCTAAGATGTACTGTAAGATTTAATCATCTAGCCAGTCATTAGAACCCATACGACCCTCATTATTTTAAAAAACAAGGTTTAGTTAATAGCGTACGATGATGCTCACAACAGTATGAGACCTATGATGTCTTTATAAAAGGTAACTCAGACAATTTTCACATGGTTTGGGAAAACAATGTTATTCTCCATGCTTAGTTCCAAATGGGTGGTACCCTTGCACTGTAGCATGCACGATTTGTGGTGGTTAGACCTAACCATGCGAGATAACCATGAAAAGGTTTCCTATTAAGAAAAAATATCCACACTATTTCCGTACAGCTTCTAATGTGTTTTGGGAAAACCTTGTGTCTCGTTAAATAGGTGAAATTGCATATTTATCCCTTCTTTTATTTCTCTCAATTCCTTATTTTTCTTTACCTCCACCCACACACACAAATAGATATCCTCCCTCTTTTTCCTTCTTTGTATGTTTTGATCCATCTCCCTCAATCAAAATCTATTTTGAATGATTTCAGGTGCATTGGATCTATCTCGGTATGACTCTCTTTCCTCTATCTTCTATTTTACTTTGCCTTCACCTCATGGACTACTAAATCCATGCGATTTATTTTTACCTATTTTCATGTTTTTCATCTTAAATGATTATTTTTTCAAAATCAGCCTGATTTAGAGGCTAAAATCATACATTACTACATCTATGACTTTGATGTAGGTGGTGCGTAACTTTATTTGTTATTTTTGAGTGTTTGGGGGGCACAACATTGGGTGCACTATTGTGCTGAATTATTGAAACCTTTTTAAATTTATGTTTGTCTTTAATTAATTAATTAATTAATCCCTTGTGAGATGTGTATGGTCATTCTCACAAAAATTCAATAAGTAGTTAAAGTCGTGTGGGTGACTTCAGACTATTGAAAGATAGGTCATGGGTTATTTAATTAATTTGAGTTATTATAATTGTGTGATTTATTTTTATTCAAGTGAATTAATATGTACATGTGAATTTAATGAGATAAGATCCATGGGATTGTGATGGTGCGGCCCAAGGATTGAGGTGGTATTCACCCTCTGGTATGAGGAGATGTAATCATCATGTTGGGTGGTGCCCAGATTAAATGATTAATGTTGATCATATATTGTATGAATAGGTAATCATATTGAGATGGTGAGGCCAAAAGGTTATGGACAAGGCCCCTGTGACTTTGGGTGGTTTTTACCCTTAGTTTGAGTGATATGGTCGCAGGGGAATGGGGTGATAGAATGGTGTTTTTAGGCCCTAATTGGTGATTTATGCTCACCTTTATTTGACAAGGCACCATTTAGAGTCATGTACATATTTTCTTACTTAGATGATAATGTTTTATTGACAAATCGTGTGGGTGGAAGCCCCTTGTAGTCGTGTCTTAGGTATATGGTTGGGGTACGTACCTTAGAATGACATAGGGGTGGTGAGGAGCCATCACGTGATTGTGTGGAGGCTGTTGATTAGGGGATGAGGCTTGAATTGCATAAGGTCATTGGTCTAGGACTCTGTTTGATGTATGGACATCTTTTGAACTTGGGGTGTCATTTGTAGAGCTGATGGTGATATTATTTTGAGGATAGATATCATTGTGCCTTAGGAAAAAAAGCATCAAGCCGACGATTGGTTTCTAAATGGGCTCCAAGTGACCAGATTCTTTGATCAGGCATGCCTGTAGGACATCATTTACATGACATGGACATGAGGTGTCGGAAGGCACGAGGTTTCAGGTGACAATTAGATGTGAAGCCTGAGGTTTTACCTAGGACTATATTACATAATGGGATGAATTGTTTCATAGGATAAGGATCCACTCCTCTTTAATATTCTGGTATAGGAAGAGGTGAGTGATAGCTTCCTGGTGGCTTTTGAGCACCATGAAAGCTTTTGTTTATTATATTCATGTCTGGCTGCTTTAATTTATTTTTGGTACACAACTTTTTAATAAAAAATGTAAGGTTTGTACACATTTGGTGTATCATTCTAAGATTCGTTCTCACACCACACACGGGCTCTTTAGGACATGTATAGATTTCTTGTTTTTGTATTCAAGTAAGGGTTCGGGATTGGGAGTTGGATAGTAGTGGTTCATTTTAATTGGAAGGAAATATAGGGACCTTTACGTTCCTTCCCCAATTGGAGTTTCTATTTTTTTTCTTTTTATATGACTATGCTACTCATATACATATATACAGATGGTAGGCCATAGGAAACCCTTTTTTTCTTATTGTATTGTATGAGTTGTATTCGATGCATTATCTACAAATGGTTTGATTGTCTAGTTCATTATATTTTAGTTTTTTTGTTTATTTATGATTTCTTATATTTTATGATATTATTCTTATTCCACCATAGATTAGTTTCCAGCTTGTTTTTGTATGGTATTTATTTCTGCTATTTATATTTATATATTGGACCATTATTATAACATCACTAGAGGATACATTCTCCCCATTGTCACTTCATTACACACTCGGTGCAAGATGGATGCCTTTGTAATATGGGAAGGCATGCCTAAGGCCAGTGGAACTCAGCTCATTGCACTATTTGGGTGGAAATTTGGGTTGAGGCTCTAAAAAAGACTTCCAAAAATTGATCGAGTTAACCTTTAAAAACTTGATTTGTAACATCCCGACTTGGGTGACACTATAAATGGTGGCCCAAGATAGTGCAATATGTGACCTCAAGAATGAATCCTTGTATCCCAGAGGTTGTCGACTATAAATGATGGTCTAAGGGAACTTGTAGGGATACTATACCCTCTTTACCAGAGTAATCCAACAATTGAAATCGACATAAAGATCAACATGAACTAATAATAAATACTAAAACAACATGTACCACATTCCTAATCAGGAGAACTACAAACACACCAATACAATAAAATATACCATGCCATGAGAGTCTATTATGTGTAAGGTAAACTAAAAATAAGGAAACATAGATGATCTCACATGTCGAGTTCAAACACTATGTTTTTTCCCACATCCATTCTCTAACTTTTATCATCCATCTACCAAAGGGGATTTTCCCTTATCCTAACCTGAAATCATGAAGTCTTTTTAGGTACCCAATGGCAGCCTAGGTAGGGTGTGAGTATAAATCTATGGGACACAACCAATAGTGTCTACAATAATTTCTAATCTAATAATAATGTATGTACTGGAACAAATAAGAAAGGCAAGACATTAATTAAAATAGTTTTCATTATTTAATAGTATTTAAATTAACCACACCTGAGTTTAGTTATTAGTGTCACTCATACTCATTAAACATGATTTAGACCAATGCTAGCCATAGGAACCATGATTTGAAGGGGTTATAGGTTAGAAAAATGGATCATCATTTCTATTACCCAAATAGGATTCAAAAATCCATGTATGATCATCCTTAAATTGATATAAAACTCCATGTTAATACCCTTAGAGTCAAAAGAATCATCCCTTTCTTTGAAAAATACTATGAATAGGGGCATCTTGAGCATCGGTCTAGCCTCCTAAGGAAGAGGAGCATTAGTCCAACATCATAACCAACCATTTTTTCAAATTTTTAAAGGGCTTTTCAACATTATCTTTTTATCAAAGAAAGACAACATAAGTGAAATATTTAATTTATCATAATTCCAAGTTTTATTTCATTTAATATATTCACAGTTCCCATAACTTTTCCATTTCTCCCTTTTTGAACCATTAAAAACATTTTTACACATTTCAAGACCATTAACCACATAGATATCCCCATTTAATCATTTATCCCAATTACCCATTTATAAGAAATAACTCCTTTTATTTATACAAGTCAATCCAAACAACCATTTATCCCATTCCAACGTACTAATAATCATTATAGTTGGTTTGATCTTATAAACCATTTAATTAATCATTTAAGACCTTAATTATCATGTTTAATGAAGTGGAACACCCCATGGGTGATCATAGACCCCCTTTGATCAACCTCAATGAATCCAATGGAGATCGAGAGCGGTTCAATACACTATTTACAAAACCAATTTCCCATTTCTTGTAAAAGATTAAAATGTGCAACACCACAAAACAAAGACATAGATAGATGAACAAAAATTAAACATCGAGACTATGGGATATAACTTATAAATCACCTACCTCATGTTCATAGGCAAACGCTAACTTAATCTTATCGATTTATTCAAACTCAAACAACCGTAAAATACCAACCATAGAACCAGCTATAAAATAAAGTCTTAAAGGGTTTATATGGATAAGAAAAATTATATAAGTAATCTTCAAGAGAATATAATAAAGGGGAGTGATATCTCATTTTGGAGCTTTGATTCTTACCCAGAGGCCCTTAAAACGACTCAAATTGAGGGAGAATAATCCATTAAATGGGGGTGGCTCTTGGTTCATTACTCAAGATACTAGAGATATAAAGGGGTATAAAATCATAGAATAACCCTTAAATACTGATGGGGGAATTGGAAATTCCCTGTTTCAATAAGGCATATGGGTTTTTCACATAATTGTCCAAACCAAGTGCCAATTGTGTTCACCATTTGTTTAAGAGAGGGCCTGGGTCGCACAGTCTATTGGGGATTCCACATAGTTTTCTAAACCATACAGAAGCCGTGAGTTTGGATTTTTCAAAAACCACATGGTTTTTAGGGTAACCTTGCATATTTTTTCAACCATTCACTCTCCCCCTATAGGCTTCACAGTTAAGGCACACAATTAGTACTAACATTATGCCAATTATGTTTCCAACATAGAATAGACTATTTTATTACTTTTTCATGTTCCAAATAACTAATACACCACCAAGTACCCTCGTATTCTCAATAAAAATATCATTAACCATGTTAAAGAGGGAGTTAACCAAAAATTTAAACAAGGATGTACCTCCTCAAAATGTTAGGATCTTAAAACCTCCCCACCTAATAACAGTTCTTCCTCGGGAATCACTCCCAAGCCTCACTAATCTAAAAATGTAAAAAGGTTTAGGATGATAAGACCATATATCCATACCCCTCTCCTAATTATCCTCTTGAACTCAACCATAATTCCATATCACTTAGAATAAAGGTTTGGTCTTACCCCTCAAAACATTCTTATTACGATCCACAACAAGAACATGGTGCTCCTCAAAGGAGGAATCAGCCTCAAGCTCAATATCATCAACATCGATCACATGAGAAGGTTCAAGGTGATAGTTCTAATGTTTTCATGCATGAAAAACACCATTATTACCACTATAATGATGTGGAAGAGCTGATCGGTATGCCACCGGTCTGGTCCTCTCCATGGTTTCAAATGGTCCCACAAAATTTGTTTCCAACATGCCCTATTTCTAAATCTAATAGTGACATAATCTAGGTGAAACCTAAAGAAACATATGGTCACACACCTTAAACTCAAGAGGTTGATGATGTCAATCATTATGAAACGTATTTCAACTCCATACCATATCCATAAGCTTCTAAATCAATTTTAACTGCTCTGATGTCTCTTGAATGAGACTCAATCCCAACAACTATAATTCCCCTTCCTTGATCCAACGTGATGGAGATCTACAAGTCATACCATAGATCCCTTCATATGGTTCCATTTGAATAGTCTCTTGATAATTATTATTATTATAAGAGAAATCAATGAGTGCTACGTTTTTATCCCAATATACACCAAATTCTAGGACAAATTCCCTCAAAAAGACCTCAAACACCTTGATAGTATGCTGTGATTTTGCATCTATATATGGGTAAAAGGTCATACATAGAAAAAATTGGGTACCAAGAACTTCTAAACCCCTTTCCAAAAGTGAAAAAATAAAATTTGGATCATGATATAAAAAAATACTCTAAGCTACCCCTTGTAATTTTACTACCTCCAAGACAGACTTGTCAACAAGTTGGTACATGGTTGGAGTCTATTGAATTGGGAAGAAATTAGCTACGTTTTTTAACTAGTCCAAAATCACATAAATCATTCCTTCTTATGAGGTATAGTTGGAAGACCTTCCCCAAGATCCATGGTAAAATCATATCACTTCCATTATGAAATGGGAAATAAATTTACCAAAAAATTGATCCACCAATTCTCTACTTTCACCTAATGATACATGTAGCATCATGTCACGAAATAGAAAATATTCTTTTTAATTATCATCCACCAATAATGCCTTTGAAAATATAGGTACATCTTGGTAAAACTAGGGTGCACCTCCCACTTCAAAGAATAATACATCAGCATCATATATTTTTATAAAAAACTATGCACAATAACATAACCTCGAATGTGAATAATCTCATCCTCATTAATATTTAGATCATTAGGTGGTTCCCGACCTTCAAAACTATCTCTAAAACCTATAAATATTTAATCATCGTATTTCCTCCTCTTAACATGGTTTATAAGAGATGAATCAATAAAAATGTTCATGCGTTTCATCATCTCATGATCCTCCTAAACACCAAGATACATAAAAATAAAAACAAATCCATCATCTTATACACAGAACTGGAATCCTAAACTACCTGATTATGCACCTTTTTTATCAAGGAATCCACAACACTCTTCCCCTTTACTGCTATATAAGATTCCTCAAAGTAAAGTGATTTCATATAATCAACCCATATCCACTGGTGAAGATTTAAATCACTCTAGGAAAATATGTATTTAAGATTCTTATGGTCAGTATAAATGAAAAAATTCATAACCAGAAGATAAAGAAAACCAAAATTTAAAGGAATAAACCACTATAGCTAAATCGATATCATGTGTAGTATAGTTATATTCTTGTGACCAAAAATATCATGATTTTCATGCCACAACTTGATCTACATGCCTCAACACTACCCAAATTATGATTCCATGTACATCACAAAATAGAGTATACTTTTCACCTAGATATGGTAAAATCATAATTGGTGTTTATTTCATAAGCACCTTCAATTTATAAATATAATTCTCATATAAATTATACCATTAAAACCCTATACCCTAATTGTTCAAGCCTAAGAGTAGAGCTTTAAATATATAAATGTTTTTGAGAACCTCCAATAATACCGTATTAAATACAAAAAGCTTCAAACATCAAAAACATTATTCGGATTCTAAAAATAAATGACTTCTTGAACTTTTTATGGGACTAGTAAAACAACTTCCATCAAGATTATGTGACCCAAGAAATGTAAATTTTCATTCTAGAAGTGAAACATTGATAGATAGGGGCACATCTGAAACTCTCTTAGTGTAAGAAGAATGATTTCAAGATGTTGGTGATGATTTTCTTGGGTTTGGGAGTACACCAAGATGTCATCCTAAAAAACAACTACAAACTAATCTACGTATGGGTGAAATATTTGGTTCATTGAGTCTATTAACATAGCATGTGTGTTTTTTAACCCGAAAAGCATCATGAATAACTCGTATAAACCATAGCTTCTTTGAAGAGTACTCCATGTTATATCAAATGGTCTCAACCTTAGATAATGATTACCTAACACAAAATATATTTTTCAGTACACATAACCATCATTAAATTGGTCAATGAGATCATCGATATGTAGAACTTGATATCAGTTCTAAACTGTCTTCTAATTCAACTTATGATAATCGACAGAAAATCGTAATGTTCCATCCTCCTTCTTATCAAAAAATACTAGCGATCACCATTTTGATGTACTCAGATGGAAAAACCCTTTATTCTCTAATTCTTCCGATTGTATTTTACATTCCTAAATCCCTTTTTATATAATTCTATAAGGTGGAATAAAAACTAGTTCGGTTCTTGGAATCAAATCAATCTTTGTCTCAAACTCTCTCTCAGGTGGCATACATGAGAATTCCTCATGAAACAAGTCCTAGATCCAATCCACAAATTGAGGGAAGATATTATGCTCCACTCCCTCATCATTCAGGATAAGGCTCACAACATGGGCCATGATCACACCCTATTGAAGAAGAATTAGACCTGCAAATCCTACAAGGATATCCCATTCCCCTCGGTGAACATAAGAGTCACCCTAAGGGACAATAAATTCAATCTTCTATGGTAACAATAATTTTGTTCCTAGTATGAAGATAAATAATACATTCCCAGTATTACATCAAACCATATCATTCCTAGCATGTACAAGTCCCAAAAGAGATGGTACCCACCAACCTTGAGGGCACACTCCTTACATTATTAGAATCTTTCTTCTAATACTCCTTACATAGTGTCAATTGACATAAACCCATACATATATTCTACTGAAAGGCCTAAAAAATTAAAAAAATATATCCAATATAAAAGAATTTGATGCCATTATATCAAATAAATTACTAAAAACCATATAAGCTACAAGAATCATACCTCAAATAGTTGATGTTCCTGCCTCGCCACCACCAGGTGCTGACTGAACTATATGAAGCTAACATTACACTCTACCATAGTCTCTGGTCTATGTTCTTGGTGTTATACTACCATTCTAATATAGGTTCTCTTGTCCTAAAGTTTCACATCCTCCACCCTAACTGGTATGGCCAATAGAACTCCAACTGCCAAACTGGTATGGGGTAACATACCCCCTTTCAGTGCTCTGTATCAACCTAGATCCTCCACCACTACCTGCCCAATGTGGATTCCTACAAAACCTATATATATAGACCATCCCTATACATTCTTGGAATTCAACTAGTGTTTAAGGACACTGACCTCACATGTGTCTCGATATCCACACTGATTGAAAATGACTAAATTGGTTCCCTGAGAGCCAGTTCCACTTCCTTGACCACTTTTCCCACCACCTCTCTAGTGGAAATTCACATAATGGTGCTTCCTACTGTCCAATTATGTACCACAAGATCACTAATCTAGAATAGTATTCCACCACTAGAAGCCTCCTTTGATTTCCCTACATATATGAGATCTTTATCCACTACCTTAGAAAACATCCTAAAATTAAAGATATTTACCTGGGAATTGATCTTGCATCTATGCCCATATTGAAAATTCCTAGTCATAGATTCCTTAATGTCATAGAAAAAAAATGCAAGTCTATAAAGCACCTAGCATAATCCATCACCATCATAATTCATTGATTCAAGTGTATAAACTCTTCTTATTTCATCTACCTTATGGTCTTAGGGTAAAAGTGCTCTAGGAACTTCTCTTAAAAGTTCTTCCATTCCATTCCCTCCACTTTCTCATCTCAGTCCTTGATATATCACTAGTTCTTTGCTATTCCTCATAACATATATTTTCCAACTTGACCCTCCTCTTATGAGGAGTCGCTAAGTGGTCCAGAATCTTCTAGATCGACTCAATAGAAAACTCTACTACCTCAGGTCCACCCTCTTCAGCAAACTTTGGAGGGTTTTATATTTTGAAATCCCGCGATATGTCAAATAGAATCAAAATAGCGCACCCAGGGTCTCTCTTCATAAACTTTGTGAAATTGGAAAAGTAAACATGGAAATTATCTTCCTCTATAATATCTATAACCAGTGGGTGTTCTTTCTCTATAACTAGAGAAACATTATTGGTGATATCCTTATGTTTCTCAACCAGTAGGCGCCATTATTGTGGAATATCTCTACAATTCCAAAGACATGTCTCAAAACACATAACATAATGTTCAATCAATTACATAAAAGAGGGACACCATTTATTCAATACAAATTACCCTGTATAAACTATCCCAATAGAAAAAAACACTACTCCATAACTACTCTCAACCATCCCTATCTTTGTCCATGGTCAATATGGAGAAAATCAAACTTACATAATCGAAAGCCTTCCATTAGTTACCCTTTTGACCATTTACCTATCAACAAATTAAATAGTTCTCATTTTGGAACCATTGTATTCATTAAATTAAATAATTCATAAATAAAACTATTTACAACACTTTATTGCCACTATTTTAACCATTTATATTTTTAACACAATTCAAATTTAAATAGTTGAACCATTTTCATTAGGCACTAATTCATTAAAGCCGCAATTGAGAACAACAGAATTTTTAAATCAAATAACACAACCACAATTAGATTTTCATGTGTTTTGAACATCATGTATGTCACATATATCTCTAGATTCATAAAATGATTCATGTGTACACAAACATCATGTAATACCATCCGATGAGTAAATACTCATAAAATATTAACATCACACTATACGTGCGTCACCCAAGGTAAATTAATGTACAAATATAACAAGAGAACCTCTAGAATAGTAATCCCACAATTGGTACTTGGGGTTTCCCCAACACATTGGTTAGATACTCTAAGTCATGAGCTCATTTAAAAGTTCTTAAACATAATAATATACCATAGCCTATTCCGAAATAGTAATATAATAAAAAAGAACAACCCCTCTGTTACCAAATTGTAACGTCTTGGCCTGAGTTTCACTTTAATAAATTCCCTAAACTGGAGTAGTATGTGACTTCAAGCACTCCTCTTTGTATGTAAGATGTTTCCGACTAGTAGTGAGGGTCTAATATATTCTTCTAAATACTATAACCTATTTACCAATGTAATAAAACAATGTAATTCAAGATAAATATCGACATAAAATAATAATAAATACAAAAACAACATGTTGCACATTCCCAAATAGGGTAAGTACTAAAAAACTAATATAGTAAAAGATAACATTCCATGAGAGTCTAATTTTTTTAAGGTAAACTAAAACAATCACCCTTGTAACCACCTATGTGGAGTCCTGACACCAATCTTAGTCCCCTTATACATGATCCAACCTGTATTAAACATATACCATGAGGCTTTTTCCCTTACCCTAACCTACAATCATGAAGTCTTCTCGAGTACCCAACAACGGCCCAAGAAGGGTGTGAATACAACCCAGTAGGCCACCACCAACGATGTCAACTATAATATCCAGCCTAATAATAGTGTATGTGGAGGTATAACAAAGAATGGAAAGGCATTAATTTAAATAGATTTCATTATTATGTAGTATTTAAATTAACTACACCTGCTCTTAGTTCCCAGTGTCACTCATAATCATCAAACCTACTTTGGCCTAATGTAGATCATCTGAACCATGATATAAATAGATTATAGGTTTTAAAATAAGGATTATTAGTCCAAGTATATAATCGGTATTTAGAACTCCATTTATAACCATCCCAAACATGATATGGAATTCCATATCCATACCCTTGGATTCAGAAGCTTCAATCCTTTCTCAAAAAAAAATACAATGCCAAGGGGTTCCTGGAACATATGTATGGACCATATAAGGGATAGGATAATCATTCCAACATACCCACCAGCCATTTGTTCACAGTTTCATAGGGATTATCAATATTAACCTTTTTATCAAAAAATACAACATAGGTGCACCATTTCATTTATCAGAATTCCATGGTTCATTACTTTTAACATATTCAAAATTCCCATAGTTATAGTTAATTTCTCCCGTAAAGATTCCTCACAACCATATTTCACCCATTTTATTACCATTAACCATATGGAAAACCCCTTTAATCATTTCTCATAGAAACCCATTTATAAGAAACAACTCCTTTAACTTATTAAAGTCAGGCCAAACACCCCTTTATCCCATTACCAATTTATTACCATCATTCAAATTGGTTTAATCTCATAAACCCTTCCATTAATCATTTAACAAATTAATTATCATTTTCAAGGAAATGGAACACCCCATGGGAGACCATAGTCCTAGTCTAATAGACCTTAATTAATTCAAAATGGAGTGTCATGGGTTTAACTTTCCATTTACACAACTAAACTATCATTTCATACCAAGGATCTAAATGAGAAACACGGTGTCAAAAAAGAACAAACATACACACCAATTAAACATATAGAATGTGGGATATTATTTGTATACTACTAACCTGAGGTTCATAAACAAACACTCACTTAACCACAGACCTTGATTCGAACTCAAACAACCTTGAAAACCTGATATTAGAATATTCTTGAAAACAAGGGTTTAGAAGATTCATAAGTATAAGAACAATTATACAAGAAATATTCTATAAAATAGGAAATGTGGAGTGATAAACTCACCTAGAGATTTTATTTACACCAAACAGTGCTTGAAATGACTCAAAATTGAGGGTGAATGATCCTTGGAAAATGGGGGGATCCTGGTTCATCACTCATACTACTAGATATGGAATGGGGAGGAAATTTAGGTAAGTTCCCTTAAATACAAATGTGGGTGGAAAATTACATATTTAAATGAGGAACACTATTTGGTAAAATGATTTTAAAAATTGGGTGCCAATTGTGCCTCAGCCACTTTCCTTTACGGGGTCTGAGTCACATGGTCTTATGGGGAGCCCATGTAGAGGTCATGCATTTGGATATATCCAAAAACCACTTGGTTTACAAGATCTCCTTCCATGGTTTTTCAACCATGCACCCTCCTCCTATTGGATGTATAGTTAAGAAACATGAATAGTACTACATATGTTCCAACCATGTGTCTTGCATAGTATAGACTCTTCTTCATTTTTCATGTCTCGGACCCTTAGGACACCCTTATTTCCCCTCAGATTCTTGGGAAACATTTCATTAACCAATGTAATGGGGGGTGTTAACTCGAAATTTAAACAAGTACATACCTCTTCGAATGTTCATGATCTTACACTATTCACTATACCCATGAAGATAGTTTGGAAATTGGTAAGTCTAAATGGTATAACTATAGATTTATTATGTTCATTCCTCATATGGAAGTATTTCTTGCATATATCCTCCCTTTTTACACTTAATTGATGATATATAGATCAAAGATTAATATCGTAAAAGTAGTGATCTCCACACAATTGATAAAGAAAAAAATTTAATATGGGGTAGAGGATGAATGTTATTGATTGTAACATTCTTATGTTCCTGATAATCAATTCAAAGATTCACTGAAGCATCTTTTTCTTAACACAAAGAACTGGTGCACCACATAGTGATACAATAATTCATATGAATCCCTTTTCTTGATTATCATGGCATTACTTCTTAAATTCATGTAACTATATTGGGTAAATTCTATAATGAGTCTTTTAAATATGCATAGATCAAATTATGAGTACTATTAAATACTCAACATCGTGATTTAGGAGAAGATAATGAAACTCTTCAATAAATAAATTGGCATATTTCATCATAATAGGTATATCTTCAAGGATGAGTTTCTCCCCAACCATTTGATCTGGATATCACTCTTGAGTATGTATTAAGACTCATATTATATAAGTAATTTAAATTGGAATTTCATATTAATACTTATATAGATATAAGGTCGCAGGTTGATCCACGATATCAAATGTTATTTCTATTCCTCTTTAATTGATACGAGATGTGCATAGAGAGTTACAATATATTCCCAAAATAAAATAAAATTAAACTATAATAAGAATAATAAGACTACCAAGATACATATTCTGACAAATTTCTATCAAATATGAGTTATATACTTGAGATACAATCATCGTACCATTAAGAGTATTCACCAATAGTTCAATTTCAAATCATTGATGTGGTGATGTGATACGCTAAGAAAATTCCCTAGATATAAATGATTCAGTAGAAACTAAATTAAATAATACATTTTCAATGTTATATTGGATGATAATTATACATTCACCACTTCTTTATCATGACCAACTCTTGTAGTTTCCATCACATGGGCCTTCCTTTTTTTTCCTTCTTCATAGAAGGTTATCGATACCGATTTTCTTTATTAACCCTTGGATTCATGCACTAGTTGATGTAATGTCTATACTCTATACAATTAAAACATTGGAATGTGGGTTTTATATTAGGTTTATATTTATTGTCATCTTTCTCATTGATTGGAATGGATTCTTACTTTTTATTACAAACCTTATCATTGCATTGTACAATAAGAGGGTATTTTAATGTTTAGTTCCATAGAAATTAGTTACATAAAGCATGAAAACATAAAACATTTGTACAATACATTGGAAATAATTTTTCTTAGGTTAATGAAAATATGATTTACTATATATCATAACCTAGGTACATAAATCAAAGGAAATTGGTGATCATGAGTCCTAGTAAGGGAAAGCAGTTTACATGTGATTCTGAAGAATATAAATAGGAACATGAGGAATATAATTATGAAAATCACAAGGGAAAATAAGTCATATCATAAAAATAACATGAATCATAACATTTAAATGTGGATAAAACATTTAAATAAGACATTAATAATAATATCATTAAGGTTTTATACCAAGGTTTCATAATTGAAAATTACCAAGGCGATTCACCAAGGTCTCGTAAAACATGTCTTATATATAGATTAAATTATTTACCCCATGAATTAGAGTGATATCATAGAAAACCCTTCATATATATTAATTAATTTTATTCACATTTATCATAAGCAATCATTTCATTAATAATCTATGGAGAATAAATAATTGTTTTCTTATCAAAATTATAGCATTTCAAAAGTGCTTAAAGACATTATCATTATGTCATTTTTAGCCCATAAAACAGAGTGTGGGTTTCTTATGTGTAAATAAATAAATAAAATAAATCATATTTACATCTAGGTTAATACCCCTAGATAATTAATGGGTTTTGTTATTCACAAAAATAAAATAAGATAGAAATTTTGAGAATTAAATTTGGAAGCCTGATAGGTATAAAATATGGTTTTAGAAATGGATAAAATGAGTGTGGAGAAAGGGTTACCCATTAATAAAAAATTATTTTTAAGTAACAGAATGATTAAAAGGGTAATAAATTATATTAATCATAATAATTATAAGACACATACAAAATGAGTTTCTTGAATTGAATAGAAAATAAGGATAATTCACATACCTTGAATTGTTACTCTTAGATCTTTAGGAATGAAACCTTGGGGGCTTGAGAAAAAATTGGGGGACTCCCTGAAAGGTAAAACTACCATATATTTAGAGATTATGGATTTTGAGTGAATTTAAATGGAGAAATGGGTTAGTACTTATAGAAAAATTGGTGGTTTGTTTAATAGTGTCAAAATATAAACCTTAGGAATATAGGTTGTGGATAAAGAAAAACCATTGGCTTGACTAGTTTTATCTGATGGTTTTGGAAATTTGGGTAATATTTTATATTATTTAAACCAATAATAACTGATCATATTTTATATTACTTATTTATTAAGTAAAATTAATGTTTCTGTGGGATAATATTTTTAAAATCAATGTTTTCATTTTAGACATTTGAAATTAATTTATATGTTTGGAAATTGATTAAAATATATTCAAATTAATTATATAAATAAAATTACCTATTTAGAGCCCTTTATTGTGGTTAATTAATTATTACATTATTATGACATAATTATTACATCATTAAACATACTGAAAACCCAAAACAATATTTTTACTATTCCCCAAAAAATAAAATATTTTATAAAATTCACAAAAATCCACCCTAACCTAATTTAAATATTTTGATTTATAAAATGATGTTTATTTTATTAGAATAATTCTATAAATATGATAATTTTAACTTTTAAAAATAGAAATAAATATTTATTAAAAAAACAGTGGGTTGGAAATGTATAGTAAACTTTATGACACATATAAATTTATGAGGTCAAAATAAACCTATTTTATCATTAAAGATTAAATTAGAGTTTTTTGACATATTATTTTCTTAAAATTGATATTATTCATGATAACATAGTTTATTATAAATATTTATATCTTTTCTAAAAACTACAATTTGTTTCCTAAAAATCAATTTATGAAATTCCATATCAATTAAACCTGTATTTTATTGAGATAAACTATTCATAAAATGGAATTAATGGAATAAAGATTTTACTTATATAATGGAATTACACCTTAACTAACTAATTATTGGACACATAACCCCTTATAACACTTGCATATGACCAAAATTATAAGGTGTGTGATGGTGATAGATTCATGGGGTGGCTCAGCTAACATCTATCGAGTGGTAATTTCAACTAACTTGAACTTCTCTCGTTGGTGATTTTGTTCAAGATTCACTTTTTGAAGGAAGTCTTGGGCTTGTTGAAGAGATAACCCCAGTGATGCCACCTACATACCAAGTTCCAAAAAATGGGATTCATATGACATGACTCTACCAGTTGATTCCATCCCTCCTCTTTCCTACAAAAATTATCCTTTTTCATTTCAACTTATAAATGATAATTATAATGTAAAACTACTATCAAGAGTATAGTTTCAAATAGTTATTCTAACCAAAGGTCATATTGACCAATTATAATATTGACCAGTGGTCATATTTTTCCATTGGTAATATAACGGTAAAATCTTGATGTTCACATTTCCTTTTATACTCACTTTATTATTAAAGAGATGTTGTTTTGTTGTGTACACATTTTCATAGGGGAAAAATATCATTTAAAAAGACTAGATCTTTATAACAAGCCTATTCATGTAACTTTTACATTCGTTTTTTATGTGGATGTCTTTTCCATACATAATGTATTTATATATTACCTTATGGTGAATTCCTCCATAATTCATTACACATTTTCATAACAAATGAAGATTATTTTTCTTTATTTTATTGGTTTCTTACTATAATTTCCTCAAAACACCATTTTTTCTTCATGAACCTATAATTATAAGTATAAATGAGAGTACCCACTCTCCATTTCTATATTGGGAGAATATCGAATGATTTTTTTCATAATTTATAAGGTATATTATAGATAATTCCATTTATAGAATTGGTTTTAAGCCACTAAAGAATCAATTAATCGTTATTTCAGGTTTGATGATAAAACCATAAGTATACAGTCATATTCTGGTAAAATGTTCCACATAAGTACTAACGGATTTATCTTCCTTTGGATCTAGTTCAATACATTTCTTCTTATTTTCAATGTGGAGAGTATTAGGAAATTAATTCTTAAATAATACATTCTTAAACTTTTCCCACTCTATGGATTATACACTTTCCTCTTTCCTTCGGAACTATATAAAGTTATAACATTGATTATATTGACCTTATAAATGATAGAAAATGAAAAAATATTTCCATTATCTACGAAATGGACAAAGTAAAATATCTATTCTATATAATTGATCCATTAATCAGTAATTATTGGGTTGGAAGACCCAGCAAAAAAGATTGGATGTTGTCTCATAATGGAATCAATGTAAAGTTTCAAATTCATTAGTGTGTTTGAGAGATCAACATAGCCCACATTATTATTCATATCTTTATAATGTTGGTGGTCATTTTCTAGAGGTTTTCCACCCCAAAACCAAAACAATTTGGTTGGTTATAGGGACAATCACTGTGATTTTCTTTTGACCAATTAATAACTTGGTTTCTCCAAGTTCAAATCAATTATTAAAATAAAGGAAATTTTGGGGATGTGAATAATTATAAAACGAAAAATCTGAAATTAAATAAAATTAATAATAAATAATGTGCATACCCAAACATAAAAAATTATAGATTTCCATGTAATCTTTTTCTTGATATTTTTTTAGGATTTGTAACCAAGATATATTAAAATCACTTATAATTGTCCATATATAGAATGTGAATTAACCAAAAAATATCCCTCAAGAGTGTCAAACCAAGTGTAAAGTTAGGTCACTCTATCATTGACTGAGTGAATACTGAGTTAATACCCAACTATCCTTTTTCATTTATTTCCTAGGTGAATATGTTCCAGATCATGAATCCACTTTTTTTTATCTATACAAGTATATCATTACTAGGAAAGTGAATACTCTATGATTTACTAAAACGTAGGATATTTCATATATTTATAATTATCATTAGATTAATCACTATGGTTATCTAATAATAGTCCCAAAAAATAATTAATTTGTGCTTTGATAGTAAATGATTTTACCGAAGCATAACATATATACATATTCCATCAATTTAGAAAAACCATAATACTTATCAAAATAATACACACCCAAAATCATCATGGTTTATTATATTTTGAGGCTATATTTGTAGTCAATATATTTCATTAAATATGTTCAATATATCCCACAAATATATCCCCACATAAAACCATTATTAAACTTCTTCTACTTAATATCTTCCTTTATAACCGAGGTAAAATGAAAATATAAGTAGGTGTGAACTCGAGATACTCAGTGAGGGATAACATGGTAGATGAAAATTAATGATTATAAGTGGGTATAAGAAAATAATAATGGTATAAGGACATTATCATAACATGAAAAAATATCCCAATAGATTACAGAGAATAAATCATGAGTCACTGAACATGGATTTTCAATAATATAACATATGATCCATAAGAGTGTGGAATCGTTAATAATCAATCATTATCCATGAGTTCATAAAATTAACATAATATATTAGTTTTTTAACATATATAATAAAATAAAATAATTTCTTTATTCAAGGATAAGTGAACAGACTATCATAACATAGAATATAGAGCCCCAGAGGGGATTTGGTTGACTCCCCAATCCCATAAACATTGTGGATATAGTCACATATAGGATAGGGTTCAATCCTTATTCCTTTTCATATTATCCCATAAGATATAATTATTTACCAAATGTATTTTAAGAATATATAATTTGGGTCCAACCCATCCCATAATTAAAACTATACATATGTATTCTATAATATCAGAAAACACTCAAGATTTTATCATATCTTAATTAACTCAGGGGAAATAAACATATTTCATGAAAAATTGCTAAAAAATATTCATTAAAATTCATCCATCTGAATAAAATGGATGGTATTATGATATAATATCCTTAGTGAGTAATAAAAATCCATAAATTATTTTTACAGAGAGGAAAAATACTTTTTAAAATGAATTATAAAAATTCATTGAAAAAAAAGGAAAAATACTTTTCATTTTGTGATTTTTTTAAAGAATAAATATTAATAAAATAATGGGAATGGGGTTTTCATTTAAAACCCATGGAAAATTTTAATTTAATATTAATTATAAATAAATATATAAATAAATATATAAATAAAATAAAATATGTTCATACCAAAAACATTAAAAAACATATGTCCACACTTTTGTAAAGAATGTAAAAAATGGCCTATTTGGAAAAATAAAAGAAGATTAAACTAAAAATTTTATAACTAATGTATAATATAGTATAAAAAAATTTATAAATCTCATAAAAGTATATAATAACTTATATAAAAGAAATTTTGGGATATCTATAGATAGAACAAATTTATCGACAAAAGATGAGAAATAAGGATGGCTTTTATTAAAAACATTATTTCTCTATTGTTGTGTACTAATGAAGGGTAAAATGAAAATAATAAATTAAAATCTTAGAAAAAAAAAATAATAATAAATTGGTATCTTTTTATGGTATAAATAACATATAATTTCAATAATGTAAATAGTAACACAAACAATCACGATAAAAAATTCTGATTGTAATATAAACTATTTCCTCGACCATAGGCTTTGTTTAAAATGATTTATCCTTTTTTATAATAAATTTTTATTTATTATAAATCCATATTATAATCTTATTTATATTCTAATTACTATATTATATTCACTCAAAATTTCTTATTATCCATTTATTAGAATTTTTTAAAATAAATATTTTGGTGTTGACTATTTTTCTTTCCATCAATGTTTCAATTTGATGATTCTAGTAATTGTTCTTGGGATATAGTTCTATAATCATAACAATTTCATAGATAACATATTAATTTGTTATATTCACTTTTATAACTAGAAATTTATGGTGGTAATGATAAGTAAAGTTCATCGGTTCTTGGAGGCTGTAGTCAACACATATAAATAGGTGACATATTCATTTCCCAATTGATGGAAATAAAAGAACGTAGATCATAATTTATCATTAAAAATATAAATTATGTCATATATATCATATTTATTCATTAAATACATTTTTATAACCATCCTTGTGAAGTATTTGGGAAAAATAGAATACATCGTTTTATGGAGAAGGTATTTCGCACGTTTGGAAGAGTAATTTTTCATTTTTCATTGGAGGGAAAATAGGTAGATATGTATTGTTATATCAACATAATAACATTTAAATATTACAATTATACTTATTCCATCATTTCTAGGTATTTATATAATATTTTTAAGGGGTTTAATAATAAAATAATTTCAAAAAACTTGGTTAATTCACTTTCCTCTACCTTGGGTATCATCCTTTAGATCTCTCCTTATATTTTTTGGGTTAGTATTTTGGTTAGAAAAGAAAATATTGGTCATGGAGAAGGGTTTTGGTAAGTGATATGGGTATGTACTAGTTGAGATAAAGTGATCAATGTTGGTGAATATGGGGGGATAGGAGGTTCCCTTTTATAAGTGACTAGATTGTATCCATTATAAATGTTAAGAACTTTTAAATAAAAGAAATGTCATTTTTTGGGAAAGTGGCTCCAATTTTTCCTAATTTTAAGGATAATATAAGTTTAGGTATAAATACACTCAACTAATCAAATATTAATATGTTTTTTATGATATTTTATGTCTTACCCTCTGTTTTATCACTTTTAACACATTTTAACTATTAACACGTTGAATTAACTTTTTCTATGATAACTATTATTTATAAATAAAAATAAATTTTAACTTATAAAAAAATTTTAAATGTTTCTTAAAATTATGTAATCCATTTAATTATTTTTAATATTTTAATTTCCTATAAATTAATAATAATATCACCACACAAATTGCAAAAAAATAATTTTAATAAAAAAATATATCATTAAGCATAAAAATGATTTTATTCTCATTAATTTCCTAGTAACAACCACTATATGAATGTTAATTTATTTAATTGAATATATTTTAAAAAAACATTGTTAAAATTATTCCTCAATAGTAATTAGTTTAATTTATTATTATTAAAATAAAGTATTCACATAAAAAATATTTTTCTGAAAAATATCAGGTTTTACCTTCAAATGATTTAATATTTATTTCTAAATAATTGACAATCATTTTATAAAGGATTTTTAATTAGTATAAATGTATTAAAAATACCTCTAAATATATTTAGTACTACAAATAAAAAAATATTTCTTTTAACTAGAAATAGAAAATTAATGTTTTTAACAAAACATTTTCATTCAGTAAATATTTATTATATTAGTATTTCTTATAAAAACATCATTATTTTATGGATATTTTAAATCGGTTTAAATTGATTTTTTATCAATAAATTTTTTTTATATCATTCCTAAAAATTATTAAATTTAATTAAAATACATAATTATTGAACATATTTTAAAACAATTTCTATAGAATCAATGGTATTTTCTTAATTGACTTTAACCTCTTTTATTTTAGACATTCATTTTTTATCAATATAGTTTAACTATGTAGTATTTTAATCGATTTTTTTGTATTAAATCATTATTAAATTATTTTTTAGCATTATTTTCATAAAAAACAACCAAAATTGTAGAAATTATTTTAAGGGAAAATATATTCTAAAATTATGGGATGTTACAATAGATTTTCTTCAAGTGCGTCTTATCTTCCCATTTTTTATAATAATTGAATAATTCATTATCACAGTTTAAACTCATTTTATGTTAAAATATCAAGAAATATTTTCAATGTTATGGAAAACAAAATTTTTCCTTTCAAAGTGAAACCTCATATTGTCACTTCTCAATTGAGTTGTTGTTGCAGAAGTTTTACTTACAACTTTGATCACTTAGTCTACTTGATACATACTTATAGTGTGCCTCAATATTCCCTAATAGTTGAATTTCATAGCTACCTTACATTCTGATCATTATCTTCCATTTTTTGATATCACCTTTATTTTATTCAAATATTTTAGATCTTATTATTTTCATTATCCTCTGGATGATTCAGTTATGTAAGAGGTATTCTATTTTTCCATTAAGGATTTGATCTTAGATTCAATAACCCTTAATAAAATCATCTTTCTCCATTATTTAGTTAGATTTATTCACCATCCATGAGCTATATTTTCTCATCTATTCAGTATGTGTTTGGAGAAATTATATTCCAACTTTTAGATCCTTTTTTGTGGCTATATATGCTCTTATATAATGAGAAATGACCTTAACTATGTCACTTTTCTCCATCATATTGGTACCCATTTTTATAATATCCAAATTCATGAAACTTATACTATCATCAAAATTTTATTCTTTATAAATATAGCCTCTATGAATGAATAATCAAATTCCTGACTAATCTTCCATTGGTCCATCCTTTGAAGAATGGCTTGGATGTTCTTTTGGTTACTGTATGAAAAACCTCTAGATTAGAATCTTTTTGTTTCTTCTATGTCATAAATGAAATCTAAACTTCTGTTGATATCTAGGGAAAAAATAAATTTCTATATTGATAAAAATATTCAAGGGTTCTTTTTGAACTATATTTAGAAATTGAATTAGAAATTATCACCTTAATTGGATAGTCAATATTTATTTAGGTCTTATTATTATTATTATTATTCCTATTTCTTTCTTCCATAAGGAATCATTTATTAAGTTTATTTAGTGGTCAATCATTATTACTATATTTTTAATCTTTTATTATGGTAGGCTCTAAATCCTTCTATCCTCTCTCAAATTTGACTTGAATAATTTATAGTGACTTAGATATTCTGAATGGACTATGACATTGATATGTGTTTTTCTATACCTCATTAGAAAATAATTTAATCAATATTTATCTATCCTTGCATCACCAATTATTCCTCTATTTTTAGTCAAGTAAATATCTCATTGTATCAACTTTATAAAATCCTTTCCAAATGCATATATTAATATAATAATATATTTTTTCCAACTATAAAAGTAAGTATCATTGAATAATAATGGCGTCAAAATAAAATCCATGTGAGTAAAAACTCCATAATATATTCAGATGTCAAACAGTAATATAGAACCTTTTGGATCTGACACCACTTATTATAACCTGAGACACCATTACAGGGGTTGAATCAGGATATTTCCTAATTAAAACTTATTATTTAACCTTTTTCTACTTTTAGAATATTATTCTCATCTTAGTATGAATATATCTCAACCTATTAATTAATTATTTTCTCACACAACCTCATTGAATATCGACTAAAAATATAGAAATTTACTGTAAGCATTGGACATAGAGATTTTACATGATTCACCAAAAAGGGGTAATCCCTGAAATATACATCAATGATGTTTTGGAATATAATGATTTAATACTACTCATTGTATTTATTTAAAATGTTTAGGGAGGTCACACAGATGATTATATGGATGCATACTCTTCTTCTACTCCATGCACTATCTCAGTGAAGGCTTGGTCATTCATAGGCTTGAGGTTCATTCCATGATAAAAATATAAACAATGATTATAGTTCATCTTCTAATCCAGATTGTTGCTCTGTTTACTTCTAAACTCACTATGCTCTTATCCTCTAAAGATGTGATAACCCCATGTCACTATTATGGATTATTTTATATTATTGTAAATTATTGTAGGTTTTTTTAAATTTAGGGATTTTAGGATTTTAAATTCATGATTTTCAAGGTTTTTCATGTTCGTATGGTTATGCTTCATGGTTGGGGGAAAACATGAAGATCCCATGTGGATGTGCTACAATTTTGAGAGTTCCATTCGGAACGGTAACAACAAGGTTAGTCAAATAGATCAGAGTCTCTAGAAAAATTATACAGTATTGTCTATTTATGAGGCTGAATCATAAATTTAAAGCATGGTCCAGAGAAACCATGAAACCAGAATTGAGTGAGGTGTTTTTTTCTATGAAGAAGACCCCACATAGTTTTTACGTCGTTTAGAAAACTGTCTGATCTTTCCATATTCATTAAAATTTGAATTTACTACTTTTAACTCACCCAATTTTAACCCCAACTTTTTATTTCCACCCCTCGTATGATTGATGTGGGGGTACATGAAAAGAGTCCTTATTATCTTCCTCCCACTAATTTTGATGGCCATTTCCCTTTGATTAAAGAGGGTTTCAAGGTATTATTTTTCTGTTCTTATATTTCCATACTCCCTTTCTCCATTTATCATTGTTTTAGTTTCTCCCAAGAACCTTAAATGCCATGGGGATCAAAATTACGGTAAGTGGGGCTTTAATCTTGGGGGTTTTCTTCAAAGTGATTGAACAAGATTGTGTATTCATGTTTTAGTATTCTCTATCAAAGGAAACAACATCTAAATTTTTTCTACTTGGTGAAGGTATATATTTCATTTTTGTCACACTATATTACATTTCATAGTGTGCCTGTGATAGGATAACTAAGGGTTATTCTTATCACTAAGAGGGGATTAATCATTGTTTGGGATTTTTCATTCCAATTTGTTCTTTTTATCCACAAACCTATTAGAATTGTTAGGATTTTTATTTTATTATTCTCGTCTATCTACATTATTTTTTTATCACACATAGAAATTAGATAATAAATTTACAAATTTCAACATTTAATAATAAAATATATTCCTTGGCCTAACCTAGAAGTAATCCATGATCACAGAAGGAAATATAATGAGATTCATTTTTAAATGGGTTGGCCTGAAATCAATCTTGAACATAATGTGTCATACCCTACAAATAGTAGAGGAAAAACAACCTCGGGTCCCTAGAATGGTGATAACTTGGTCTAGATAAAGCACCTTACAGGAACTTTATACATCCTTTATAGATAGTCTTTAACTTATTTATATTATTTACAACTTTATGAAATTACTCCAATATATGTGACTTATATTGATTGTTGTAGTGATGATTCTCTCTTCTCTTCCTTCTTTCATTTTCACTTTCATAGTACCATGCAAGAATCCTCTCTATTCTTCCCTTGTATACACAGCAGTGTATGCCACTTTCCTCCTATTTATAATATTATGCTATAATTCATCTTTTATGAATCCAATTACTCATGTTCTTCTTCTCTTTCACCGGTTTTAAGAACTTTCTTCAATCATTGTAACTTGTAAAGCCTAAAACCTTATTAAAATCTATGTTTCCCTCATATTTGTTTAGTTTACTTCAATTTCACTAGACCTCTTTCCCTTGGTATTTCTATCTATCCTAGTTCAGTAAAATAACCTTCATTGGTCTTCTTCTTCTCTTAGACACACAGCATATGTATAAGGATTAAAATCATAGAGTTGAGTCACTCCATTCTCATACGATACCATCAAGTGTTCTTTTCATTTTTTTATCAGATCAACAACCTCATTCATCTTTGAGACCCTACAATATATATAATAATAACCAGTTGCAATGTTAATTACTTATTTGCACACTCTTATTCATTATATATTCATTTTCCAATATGAATACTTTATTTGAATAACCAAGATTATCAAAAATTAAAATTCCTTTGATGTCAAGTATTATGTTCCCTAACAAAAACTATAATCATTCGTATGAACTTATCCTTATAATTCCTAAATACTCAAAATTAACTACTCCAAAGACAATAGAAATTATCTTACAACTTCTTCTATAATAACTAAAAATAATAAATTTATTTTAATATATAATAATTGATATGTATTTACCATTTCTCATCATTTATCCTTTAACCTATGATGATTTTTATATATTTAAAACAAATATGAGAATCATGCTTCTATTTTAAATATAGTCGTGGATCCTCCTTTATTTATTTAATATGATAATCCCACAAATCCTTCATTTATCCCTCCATGAAACCAAATTCTTATTTATTATTCTATATGTACCAAGGAAAAAACATTGTACAGTCGTAGAACCTCTCTCATTGAAAAAATCCCACTATACTTGTTCTGATTCATGTATGAGAAATAGTTCACACATTCCTTTGATATTTATATATTTTTGAATCACAACTTAAACTGAAGCCTCGTGATTATTATTTTAATTAATTTCATTTTACATAGATTCTCATAAATTATTCTATTCATTAAACTTCACTCATGAAATACCTTACATAGGATTCGTATACATATTCGAATAGGATACGTGGATAATTCACCTAAATTACCTATCACATATCCAAATGTACATCCATATAAAATTTAATAATTTGTATAATTACTATACATAGAAATTCACATATATGAATCTGTACGAATTCAAATACATGATCATTTTTTATATACTAGGTAATTCATGTACATTGCGATCTTATTTCATGGATTCCAATATAAAGTAGTTTATTTGATTATTGAAATTCTCTTATGCTGAAAAAACCTATATGTGGATATTCACATATCTAGCAACCTATTTGAGTACACAGATTCATCTATGTAATAAAATGAATATGCAAATATTTTTGTATACAAATGACATATATAAATTCACACACATGGTTTTTTACTACTTGAAACATCTCTGAAACTTCATATTTTTATATTAACCTCTTCCCTCTTTAACTTTACATCCAAAAAACACTTTTCATGAATCATGGAAACCAACAACAGGAAATTTAAGCTTCAAAATACCACTTCATTTTCATAAACTGATTTCACCCCTATTTCAAAGACTCTTTTCTTCTTCTAATATTCAACATGAATCACTACTAAAAGAAATTTTGAATTTTAATCAATGAGCAATACATCACCAAGAATTGAGTAATAGGTTATATTTTTCTCTTCATATAAATATAGAAAAAAATGATAAAACCTCTCCATAGACTCCTTTTATCTACATACAATAGTTTTGGATTTAACTCCTTATCTCTCTAAATTCCTTAAATAATAGAAAGAACTTCCAAGATAATAATTCAAAACACTTCTTCCAAGATATATATTCCAGTAAAAATTCAATTAATATGATTAGATGAAACCTTAATCAATATTTTATTCCTAGTCATGCATATATCATCTAAGATAATTATTCATCATCAATATATTGTAATTCCTTACCATTAGTTTCTTAATAGAAAATATAACTCCCACAAAGAGGGATTAAGAATCTCCCCATTTTAATTTCTTGAAATATCTTCTAAAATATGTGTCAATATGTAATTTTATCATTCCAACTCTCACCCTTTATCATGAGTCTTTATTCTCACTTTCTCCCCCCCCCTTATTGATAAGAAATGAAAATTATTTTAGAAAATAGTATCAATTCATTCTCATGAAATGTGGTATAAATCATCTTACCCTAAGCCTATATGATCCATGCTCAGTGTATAAAACAAGGGGTTTTTATTTAGGAAAAAAAATTCCATCTTTAATTAAACATGATACCACATAAAATTACAACTCTTTTTCTTTGATAAAAGTTTCCCAAATATTTTCTATGGTGATACCAATTGTGATACAAATATATTATAAAATAAATCAACCTGAAACTCTTCCACAAAATTCAATAAATAAGTCAAAAATATTCAAGTACAAATAAGAATTGAGGTTCTAGTAAATAGATAAATATATTATTTCTATTCCATTGATAAATTTCTCATCCTTTGTGTAATGATTTTATTTTAATTTAACAATTATGGGAGATAAATAAGACATACCATTTCAAAGTAATTATCATCAAGAACTTATAAAATTCTCAGATGTGTATGTGAACAAATAATATTTGGAATCTTAATCACCATTGTTTACTTATCTCCCCTTTAAGGTAAAATTTCTCAGGATCCTTAAAAATTGATTTCCTACTAGGAAGAAAAAACACATGTCAGTACATATAGAGAAAATATTATAATAGATATTATTTATATAGATATTAATATTTGAGAATTTCCACACCATAAACAAGGATTTTTTCATTAAATACTTGTTCTATAGAATAAAAAATGTATCATCAAACTAAGATGATATCTTCTACATTTTTCTATCAAGTGTTGATAGCAACCACTTCATTCAAATTCATAAAAGATGATTAGATAATCATGTTTTATAAAATAATAATTTATAGATCAATCATATATTTGTACACCCTCCTCTAGACTATCTAGAATTCAAATCCATCACTCTTTCTTAGGTTCTCCCCCTAAGAGAATACATCACCTTTAATTTCCCACATTATAAGAATAATACCATACAAAAATATTAATATAATAAGGTGGATCTTGATGTTCATTAATATGAATAGTAATGTTTATATGATTTTCTCAACCATATTGATTGAATATTCATTATTACATTTTTTTATGTTTGGTTTATTTTATAGAAGTATGAATCTTTTAGGTTCTCCAACGCCACTCTATATAGAGAATTATTTTTTGTCAGCCTCCATGTTGAGTGAAATAATTTTTCTTCTTAAGGACCCTTATTATTCTAGTATAATAGTTAAATAAACATTTTTAGTGTTTCTATATTTCTTTCATATCATTAAAACAACATCTTCAGAAAAAATCGTTTTTTATTATGAACCTCTTTTGAAATTTAGAATATTCAAATTGAATCTTTTCTTTTCCATTTTAACTGGACCATTCTTATGCTTCTTCCGATTTATTTTCTTTTCCCAGATCTATTATCTATATTATTATAAAATAATTCAAAATGTTGGGATACTTCAAGGAGTCTCTACATGGAAACTTTTGAGCGTTATTATTCACATAAAACCATTTATAAGTTTCAATATTACTTTTTTTTTGAAATCATCATCCCAAAATGAACCATCATCTATTTATGAGGTTTTCTTATAAGTATTCTAATTTAAATCATTCTCTACTTTCTTTATTATTTATGTAACTTCTTACTTATCTTATAATCTCCTTTAATTATTTTAATTTTATATATATTGTGATATACATGAACCACTCTTTTGACTATTGTTATTTCAAATATCATTAATGTCTTCATGTATATTAAATTTGTTAGATGTAGAAAAATTCCTCCTTATTTTTTTCCATTTCATATTCTATGACATTATTCCACTTGACATGGTCTTATTTTTTTTAATATAGATTATAATACTAAAAATTTGATTCAAAATTAATTAATATCTTTTAGAACTAATATGATCCAATAAATATTAATATTTTCACTTTATTTTATTACTGTCCAGATTTATGATCAAGTTAATATTGGGATTTCTCCATCACCATTTCGGTTTTTTCTTGGGGAACCAATTTACAAACTCCTTATTATATACACCAATTATATATTTGTATCATTCTCATTATTTATCCTCATGCATAATTATATAGATTTTTTTTAAAATATACTTTCTTGGGAAAAAAGTTGTAAAAATCATTCCAAAAAATGTATGGATGGAACCTCTTTATTCATAGCTAATTGGAAAATATAATCAATTTATTTATTAATCACTAAGTCATATAAAAGAGTCATTTTAACACATTAATAATATGTATTACAGTTAATGAAATTATCACCTTCATTATTTATTCCTTGTGAAGACATAGCTTAAGAGTTTTTTAGATTTTATAAATTAATATCATGATTAAGGAATATAATGTTGGGAATGAATTTTTCATTTCCAAAAGTCTTAAATTTATCTTCACCCTCCTTATTAACACTTTTAATTACTTATTTATGCATTTTAATATTCTCTTATTACAAATTTTCAAGAACCTTGAACCTCTTGGATTTTATTTAACCCCAACGAATGATATTTTATCCTCTTCCAATTCATGTTTCTTATTCTCAAAATAATTAGTTGTCATATCCTTTTCTTGAATTATGTTGTGATACTATTCTTCAAACAAAGAACAATTTTTTTCAAGTATAAAGTTTTTGGATTCATTGGCTCAAACTTTCTTAATGATATTTTCATATGATAAAATCATCTCCTATGCAGCCTTCTCTAATATTTATAACTTCTCCTCAATATTATTGATCTCATATTGAATATTTTTAAAAAACCTATATATAATAAAGATTAATTATTTAGTAAAAACATGCATCATATACATTAATTAATCAATTATAAAATCAACTGACATTTCATCACCCCTAATCGATTTAGGATCTTATTTCAAATAGTTTTGAAAAGAATTGAAACATACATCTGAATAAATTGAATGGATATATCTAGTTGAGGTAGAATGATTTTTTAATGTCATTGTTATTCCATCAACCACCTTATATACTCTCAACAAATCATATTTGTCTTATTTTTATCTTGGCTTAGATAAAATAAAAACTCATCTTCTCTTTTAAATAGGTAAAATATCTTAAACCAGATTTTATTCTTCTTAAAAAAATCAATATAGTCTTAGAAGTGATTGAATTGTGATCTAATACAGACAATTCATCACCAAAATTACACTTCATTATAAAAGAGTAAATAAACTAAAATCTTCAAATAGAGAACAACTTCCAAGTAGACAATCAAAAATAGTTGAATCACCACATGATATCAATTGATTGCACCATATAGGGATATTCTCAACACTGAGGGGGGGAATCAGTTTTGGGGACTTTTTCTTTAAATTTACACTTTTTATCCCTAAACCTTTTTGACCTATTAAAATCTTGATTCTATCATTCTATTACCATTCCTTCATTCGTTATCACACTCACAATGTATACAAGAGATTTATAAAGTCTAATTTCCATAAGAAATTCTAGTCATTTGTGAAAACAAGAGATGATTCTTGATCATTCATTCCAATATAATGATATACCTATTATAATGGGTCTTCCAAAAAAATCTGGACCCTGAAAAGTGGTACCCTACGCACAAGAGTGGGATATAAAATAATCTTGAGTCCTTAGATGGGTGATAAACTAATCCAACTGCATCTCTTTGTTGTATCTTTATACATTATATATGTCATGACCCGTCCCCTGGGGCCCGTGCCATGACTTCCCCAAGCCCTCCTTCCATAGGGAAGAGGTTGGTGACAAGCTCTGAAAGGCGTATTCCCTAAAACAGGAAGGAATTGCCTTTATAAAATGTAAACTCACACAAACCAAGCACACATCAAGATACAATCACAAGGTAAACTATATAGTAAACAGGGTGTGTACAGAATTTAAAGGGGCCAAAATACAAGCCCAACTATAAAGCACATGTAAAACTGGAAAGTACAAGGAAACTGAAAACAGTTCCTATGAACACCCCCCAAGGATCCTACCTGAAGGGTAGGTAAAGCTCTCAACCAGTCATCTCTGCATTATGCCTCATCTAAGGTCCACCTTTGAGCAGTCTCTAGTCTAGGTACACTCTTCCTCAGTCAGCATTGTCCTTCGTCTACACCAGACCCAACAAGGTGCGGGTGTAGCCAGTGCAGGGGTGAGTATAACAATACTCAGTAGGGACCCCGAGACCCCCGAAGGTCTCTCAAATCCAAAAAGGATAAACCAAAAAACATGGAAACCAGTCAAACATACTTAGGTATATTCCCTTACATATACATAAGTTTTCAAGATATACTAATCTCACACATGATGGAAGAATACCACAAAGGTAACACCACAAAGGTAGAAGTACCACACAGGTAACACCAAAAAGATATAGCACCACATAGGTACACCATGAAGATATAAGACTTAGCTCACACAGGTATAAGTTAAGTATAGAAGTAAAAATGATTAGTCGTGAAGCTAGATCGTTTTATTCTATCTAGAGGCACTGCTGCTGACCATACAGAGTCAAACCCACACAGGATCAATAGATACTAACCCCCACAATGACCCACACAGGATCTGACCCACCTTGAGTTGATAGGAACTAACCTTTACTGACCCACAAAGGATCTATCCCACACATGATTGGTATGTGTTGACCCACATAGGATCACTGAGAGTTGACCCACATAGGATCGGTATGCATTGACCCACACAGGATCGCTGAGCGCTGACCCACACAAAATCGGTATGCGCTGACCCACGCTGGATTGATTAGCACCGACCCAAACAAGATCTATAGGTACTAACCCCCACAATGACCAACATAGGATCCGACCCACCCATAGTGCAGAGGTAATTAACATTCGTATGATCCGTCTCCAACCTCGGCCTCACTATTAGCCACTGGATTCCTCACACCCGGTGCACTCGAGTTTCGTAGAATTTGTCCCTCGAGATATCAGTCAAACCTAGACTGCCACGAATTCCCATGAAGAAGTATCCCAAATTTCCATCATGTTATAAGGAACCCAACTTAATATACGGCACGTCAATTGGACGCCCAGTCTGTAAGTTATTAGTGTTTCTACACTGAGGGCTCGGTTGGATTCGGGGTTCGATCCAACCGGGTCGTACTCCAACATTATCTAAAACTCAAGGGAAATGTACCATAAGGTCCGTCTAAATTTTCAAGAACTATTAATATTTCCATATAATTAAAAAATTTACATGGAAAAATATTGTTCTTTACATTCTCTCCACCATAGGTCTTTGCATCCCCAAAAGCCACAACATAAACTAGGGAACCAAGTGGGGTACATAGCATGAATTTGAGAATCCTACCCCCATGTGCTCTCCTGCAGGTTCTCGTGCTGCCAAATAACGCACACCAGAGGTATTGTAAACCCATGATGGACCCACTCCTATTAGTCCTCAATCTCCACTGGAACCTCTGAAAATGTCACCCCATCATCGATGTTCAACTAGCCCCAGTCAATGATGTGCGGAGGATAATGTACATGTCTTCTCAACTGAGATACATGGAAAACATTGTGCACCAGATGCAACTGAGGTGGAAGGGCTAAGAAGTAAGACACCTCTCCAACTCTATTGAGGACATGAAAGGGTCTGAGGAATCTTAGAGATAACTTGTCACCCCAGCCAAATCTCTACAAACCTCATTGAGGTGAGACCCATAGAAAAACATGGTAGCCATCCTCTAACTCAAGAGGTATCTGTCTCTTATCAGCATAGGACTTCTGCCTACTTTGTGCAGTCTTCATCTGCTCCTGGATGATCTGCACCTTTTCCATGGTACCTCGTACCATCTCTTGTCCCACGAGTGTTGACTCCCCTGGGACATTCCAGCACAAAGGTGATCTGCAAGTTCATTCGTACAACACCTCGAATGGTGCCATCCTGATAGTTGAATGATATCTGTTGTTGTACACAAACTCTACCAATGGCAAGTGATCCTCCCAGCAGGGGATAAAATCTTGGATGTAAGCATGCAGTATGTCCTTAAGGGTCTGAATGGTCCACTCTGTTTGACCATCCGTCTAAGGATGGAAGGCGGTTCTCAACTGAAGTTGTGTCCTGAATGCTTCCTGCAACCCCTTCCACTATCGAGAAGTGAAATGTGCATCACGATCAGAGACAATCATAGATGGATCTCCATGAATCCTTACAATCTCTTGAATGTATAGGCATCCCAAACTCTCTACTGATCCCTTCCCTTTGATAGGTATGAAATGGGTCGACATGGTGAGTCAGACAGTGGTCATGCAGATAGAATCATGACCCCTGGGCGTGTGTGGATGTACTTTCATGAAGTCCATGGAAATTACATCCCACTTCCACTCTGTCACCTCTAGTGGCGGAACTCAGCCCACTAGAACATGATGTTCTGCCTTCACATGCTGACAAGTGAGGCACCGTGAGACAAACTCTGCCTCTGTATTCTTAATTCCAAGCCACTAGTGTTGATGCCAAATGTCCTAATGCATATTCTCTAATTTTGGAGGTACTACTTGAGGGGATGTATGGAACTCCCTCAACAATTCCTCCCTAAGCGCCACTAGTACCATAGTACATCCTCTGAAGGGGATGACGTGCTCCCCACCATCAGAAAATCTATTAGGTGTCTGTCTTGTGAATATCTGAGCATATCGATCCATGCAGTTAGTATCCCCAAGCTGCGCCTCCTGGACTCACTGAAGGAGTGGGGGATTGACTATCAGAGACTGAAGATAAGCTACTCCATCTCGATTTATGTAGGATACCTAAAAAGTGGATAGCTGCTCTGTCACTTCACCCAGAAACTTGAATACCAGTTCTCTTGTTGAATGAATCTACTACTATGTTCCCCTTCCAAAAAGTATAGACAATGTCTAAGTCATAGTTATGTATGAACTCAACCCAATGCCAATGTCATAGGTTTATGTCCTTCTGATAGAAGATATACATGAGGATCTTGTGATCAGAGTAGACTGTAAAATGTTCGCCCATCAACTAATATCACCACATCGTCAAGGCGAAGACCACTGCTGCTAACTCTAGGTCATGGGTAGCATAGTTCTTCTCATGTTGTATCAGCTGAAAATAACCATACAAAATCACTGCTCACGTTTGCATCAGGACACAACCATATCCGGTCCCAAATGTGTCGCAGTAGACAACGTACCCAACGCCCTCCTCTGGTAACCTCAAGATGGAGGCACTTGTCAGTCTTTGCCTCAGATTCTGGAAACTCCTTTGGCACTCTCTAACCAAACAAAGGGTTTCCTCCTATTTGTCAACACTTATAAGGGTGTCGTAACTCTGAAAAATTCAGGCACAAACCTACGGTAGTAACCGGCCAAAATAGGGAAACTTTGAACCTCTGTCATGCTCCTGGGAGGCTCCCAAGCAAGAATAGCCTCAATCTTCCCTGGATCCACCCCAACTCCAGCCTCTAAGATGACGTGTCCCAAAAATTGGACCTCATGTCTCTAGAAATAGCACTTATAGATCTTACCATAATTCTGGTTCTCTCAGAGTGTGTCCAGAACTATCTGTAGATGATAGGCATGCTCCTCCCCTGTCATTGAGTATATCAGAATGTCATCGATGAAGACTACCACCAAGAAATCAAGGCATGGATGGAAGAACCTGTTCATGAGTCCCATGAACACTACTGTGGAATTTGTCACACCGAATGTCATAACCAAGAAATCATAATGTCCATACTGACATCTAAAGTCCATCTTCTGCACATCCTCGTCTCCTACCCCTGAGCTGGTGATAGCCTGATCTGAGGTCTATCATCAAAACCCATTGTTCTTCCTTTATATGATCAAAGAGATCATCAATCCTCAAGATTGGGTACTTATTCTTCATGGTCACCTGGTTCATGTGCCGATAGTCCACACATAGTCTCAAACTCTCATCCGCCTTTTGGAGAACAATATCGCGGCTGCCCAAAGAGAAACATTGGCCCTAATTAATCCCTTACTCTGCAAGTCCCCAAGTTGTACGCGCAGCTCTCAAAGCTCCACAGGATCCATCTGATATGATGGTGTAGATATAGGTGTTGTCCTGGGGTACAAGTCGATGTAAAATTCTACCTATCTATGAGGAGGAAAGCCCGTAACTTCATCAGGGAAAACATCAGCTTACAAGTCCACCACTACAGGATAGCTTGGACTCTCAACATCAACTGCTACGAGGGTAAGTCTAGCCAACTGATGTGTGATTGGCTGAACCTTCTTCCGGGTAAGTTCATCTGGCATTGCAAATAATCCCTTCTCTCTAATGAAGAAAAAATTGGTCCCATCCGTGTGGAAACACCACACTTTTCACCTAATACAATCAATATGAGCATGGACTATGGATAACAAGTCCATACCCATGATGACATCATAAGGCCTCAACGCCGCTACTAGTAGATCCCAACCAAATCTCCCACCTCCTAAAGTAAGATCACATTGCTGGAACTAGTGAGTAATCATCGAATATTCTCAAGTAGAATTCTCTAGCCATACGGATCAAGCCAATGGCTCCACCAGAATCGTCGAGCTTCAAACGAGGTTCATGGAAATAAAAGAGTGACTAGAACCTATGTTTGTATGTACTGCAGCTAGGGTGGAGTAGACATAGATCGTACCTCATATCATTTATGGACCACCATGGTCATAGGCCTCAACTGCCTGGAGCTGGGCTCGTCACTATCCACCTACTCCCTATGGTCGAGGTGGTCCACCTGGAGGTGGTGGTGGTAGAACCTCAAATTGTCATCCACCACCTGTTGCATAGCCTGTTCCTCTGACACGTCCACCTCCTACCTACAGACATCCTTGATCTAATCTTCACCTCTACCCAGGAATTCCTTCGACTATCTATTGGTCATCTGTATGGCGGGTCAGGCAGTCGTGAGCCATGTGACCCTACCTGCCACACGAATAACATTTCACATTCCTCGCTGATCCTGCTCTGTCTCAAGAGCCTCACACCATTGACCATGTATCCTATCGTCATCCACATATAGGTCTGGTCCTCTTGTACCTCTGTGTCATCTATATGATGCCAGCTACTGTGACTCTGGTACGTGTCATCTGGTGGTGGGTCTCACTGTTGGTGACTGCTCAGCAGGGAAGCTCTCCACTAAGAGTGCTCCGTCTAACACTCCTGTTTGCGTCGGGATGCTGAGAGAAACCATTGAAGCTCTAATCTCCTGTCTGAGCCCCTGATCAAAGGTCTGAACCATGAGGAAAGGGTCCATCACCATATTAGTGGAGTAGCACGAGAGGTCGGTGAACCTCGATGAATACTAATCCATAGTTTTGTTACCATGTTGCAAGTGGAGAATATCCTATATACACACTAAGCCTAAGGTCGTTGGCATAAACTTTTTCCTAAAAAGGCTCTCAAAGTCCGCCCAGACAAGAGTCACCTCATCATGAACCCGGATCATCAAGATCCATCATCTTCCCATTACTTCCTAAAGAAGACTGGCGGAAAGGATCACCATATGATCAGATGGTGTCCCTACCAGTCAAAAAACTCTAACTACGGCCTCTAACTAACCCTCAGCCTCCTGTGGATCTGTCTTTCCCTGGAACCTTTGTGTTCTTTGGCATTGGAACTTGTGCAACGTGCTCAAGAGGCATGTACCCTCTACTGCAAGGGATGGTGGAATTGGCTGCCCAACGGGTAGTGGTGCTACTGATACACCACCAAATGGTACAACTACCATTAGGGGGCCCTGTACCGAAGCCTCGTCGCCTGGTGGGCTTTCATCACATATTCTAACCGGAACCCTAGCTGTTTGTCTGCGTGGAGGAATCCTAAAAAAGAAACAGGTGTTCCATAGTCATTTTGTTTATACCTGGTGAGTTGACTGGAATAGATCACAAAAAAACATTTCCAAAAACACATACGCAATCATTTTTTTCATTCACTATGTTGGAAATCAGAATTTAGGGTCCTGGTGTATGGATATTTTGGTCGCTGCACCAACACTGGACTCCCCAAACTGAAAACCACACTCAAAACACTTAACACTATTTCTATACATAGAAAAGATCAGAGTCGTAGTTCTTTGGCATAACCGAACTCCTCTGACACCAATTTGTCACGACCCGTCCCCTGGGGCTCATGCCGTGACTTCCCCAAGACCGCCTTCCATAGGCCAGAGGCTGGCGACAAGCACCAAAAGTCATATTACCTAAAACAGGAAGGCATTTGAATTAAAAAATGTAAACTCAAACAAACCAAGCACACAATAAGATACAATCACAGGGTAAACTATACATTAAATAGGGTTTGCATAGAATGTAAAGGGGCAGGAATACAAGCCCAACTGGAAAGTACAAGTAAACCTGAAACAGCTCCTGTGAACACCCACCAAAGATCCTACCTGAATGGTAGGTACATCTTTCAAACGGTCATCTCAGTGGTACGCCTCTTCTATAGTCCACCACTTAGCAGTCTCCAGTCAAGGTACACACATCCCCAGTCAGCGTTGTCTGTCGTCTGCACCAGACACAACAAAGTACGGGCGTATCCCGTGCAGGGGTGAGTATAACAACACTTAGGAGGGACCTCGAGACCCCCGAAGGTCTCTCAAATCCACAAAGGATAAACAAAAAATAAGTAAACTAGTCAAACATACTTAGGTATATTCCCATACATATACCTAAGTTATCAAGATATACTCATCTAACAAAGGAGGGAAGAAACCAAAAAGGTAACACCACAAAGGTAGAAGTTCAACATTGGTAACATCATGAAGATATAGCACCACACAGGTACACCATAAATATATAAGACTCATCTCACACATGTATAAGTGAAGTATAGAATTATAGATGATTAGTCGCAAAGCTATATCATCTTATTCTGTCAAGAGGCACTGTTGGTGACCAAACAGAGTCTGACCCACACATGATCGATATGTACAAACTCCAACAATGACCCACACAAGATCCAACCCACCAAGAGTCAATAGGTACTAACCTTTTTTGACCCACATAGGATCTCACCCACATAGGATCGGTATGCGTTGACCGACATAGGATCGTTGAGCACTGACCCACACAGGATTTGACCCACACAGGATCAGTATGCGCTGACCCACATAGGATCACTGAGCGCTGACCTGCACAAGATCTGACCCATAAAGGATCGGTATGCACTGACCCACATAGGATAGTTGAGAACTGACCCACATAGTATTTGACCAACACAGGATCGGTATGTGCTGACTGACATAGGATCACTTAGCGCTGACTCACCCAAGATCTGACCCATACAGGATCGATATGTGTTGACCCACACAGGATCACTGAGCACCGACCCATACAGGATAGATAGGTACTGACCCCCGCAACGACCCACAGAGGATCTGACCTACCTAGATTATATAGGTAACTAACCTCCGTATGATCCATCTCTAACCTTCTCCTAACTGCAAGCCACTAGATTCCTCACACCCGGTGCGCTCGAGTTCTGTAGAATCTGTCACCTGTTATATTGGTCATACCTAGACTACTAATAATTCCCATGAATTAGTATCCCAAAGGTATGTCACATCATAAGTAACTTAACGCAACCGAAGGTGCATCAATCGGGTGCTCGGTCTGTAAGTTATTAGCGTTTCCACTCCAAGGGTTCGGTTGGATTCAGGGTTTGATCCAACCCTGCCATACTCTAACATTATCCAAAACTCAATTAGATTAAACCTAAAGTTTTTTCTCAATCCAAGGACTATGGTTCCACATACGTTTTTTCAAACGAACGCCCAGTTCTCAAGATATGGCCGTAAAGGCGAAAGTGGATCCGGCTGGGCACGGGTCCGGTCCGACCCGGTCAAAACGACCTGACCATGTCTGAGTCTGGTTCGGTTGGAATGGGCCTGGGAAGGCCCGGACCGCTGGGTGTAGGCCGGATTGCATTGGGCGTGGCCCACAACTGGGGCCCGCGGGGCAGCGCGGTCCGCCCGAGCTGGCACTGGAGGGCAGTGGCCCCCTTCTACTTGGAAGGCCAAATAAGATCGCCATTAGGCGCTGCCTAGTCACCACGGGACCCAAGCAGGTCCCGCCAATCATCCCTGGCTGGGTGCTCTGGGAAGTCCTCCTCCAAGTGGCACGGTCACGCGCCGCTGATCCTCTGTGGCCAGCCTGGTGTCGGACTCTGTTCAGCCTCCGCTGCGGCCAAGCAGCCGCGATCTCCTGCTCATCCGGCGGCGCAGGACGTGCACCAGCCTTGCTTCATGCGGTCAACTGGTGTGTCGGCCCTACTCCTCTTCCACAGGTCACCTCATATCCATTCTTATCCTGAAAAAAAATGATTGCATATTCATGATCCTCGGGTCGAGGGCTCCGCGTCCATATGTCATTCTCAACAAAATATTGTGTTTCTAGTGTCATTAAATATTTGGCGTTGAAGAACCCACAATGAACGTATGGAGAATCAAAAGTTAATATTCATGGTATATTTGCGGTATGATAGCCATTTTTGTTTGTCCATCATTGTTTTGAAACCAGAATATTAAAAAACGATAAATAAAATCAGTCATATTAAAAACAAACCCCTACCTCGATTTTTCGATGGAGGCAGCGTGAGGAAGAAGACAATGGCGTTGATGATTGACGTCGGCGTTCTTCACTCCCACAAGATTCTCCACGTTTGGTTCCTCATTCTTTGATTCCAGAAGCCATTCTTCATTGGAGGCTCTCCTTTGTTGGAGAAATATCTTTCCAACTCTCTAAAGCTCTCCTTTTTTTCCAATGATTCTCGCACGAGAGGCGTGGTGCCTAATTAATATGTTAATATTTAATGTGGGCACATCAATGGTGAAATCCAAGAGTTAATAAAATAAAACAATTTGATTCAGTATTAATGAATACTATTAATTAAAGAGGAATATGGTTACACATTTTGTGTAATCGGGTATTTGTTTCCTAGCATTAAATGCCCGACCACCCTTGTGTGGTACCCACCTTCTAGATTCAAAATGGGAGGTTTCAATTTCAAAAATAAAATAAAGTGTGTTTATTTTATTTTCTCCCACGAAAATTAAGAAAACTAACTTTCAACCTTAACCTATGGTGGTTGAGGTGAAGGTTGCCTTAAATCGAATATTAGCGCTGCAAGTTCAACGGTGCCATCAAATTTTAATTCTGAGCACCGATTCAAAATTTACAAAAACCCACTCGCACGTTTACTGAATGTACCTAAAAAATGTTCAGATATTCATTTCAGGCACTCAATTCCTCAAAATCACATGCCATCAATTTTCACAGACTTGTAATATTTCCATATAATTAGAAAAATTATATGGAAGCATCCGAGTCTTCAGAATATATATACAGTATTTAACTTATTCATCTTCTTGGAAATATCAATAAATGCATGCACCATATGTGGCTTCTATTTATTATCATGATGTCACTTTGTTTTTATATTTCTTCTTATTGTATTATTGCTTTCACAACATTATGTGATAATCCTATCTTCTTATAACTATGTATTCATAGTATTGTACACCAATTACTTCATATTCACAGCAATAGACTGGAATTATTCATTTTATTGTATAGGTTCATGAATTTAACTTCTCATATTCTTTATTATGTTTCATTAGTTGTAATAAATTTCTTGAATTTGTGAAACATGGAATGAATAGAACCTTATTATTCTCTCTTCTCCCCCATTTTTTAGTGCACTTGAATTTCAATAAATCTTTTTCTCTTATTCTTTCTTCCTATTCTACATCAATGTAAATAATATAAAATAGTTATTATTCTTATGTCTGGATAATATCATATGTAATAGTATTCAAATCATAGATTCGGGACACTCAATTATCCTTTGATACTAATAAATTTTCTCTTTAGTTTTTTGTATCATATCAATAAGCCCATTCATTTTTACAACTTATAATATATATAATAATAAATAGTTATATCGTTATTTACTTATTTCCTATCTATTTTCAATTTTTTTATTCACTAGCCCATGTGAATAATTTATTTTAATTTCCATGATTATTGGAAGTTAAAATCCCATGGATCTCATCCATCATGGTCTCTGTCTAGATCCACAATATTCTGCCTAAATTTCTTCTCATAATTCCTAATGTATTGGTATTAATTTCTCTAATTACAATAGAAATTATTTCACAACTTCTTCTAGAAATACTACACATAACAATTTATTTTTAATATTAAATAATTAACATGTATTCCCCTTTTTGAATAACTACTCCATCAATCCATTATAATTTTTATATATTTAAAACACATATGTGTAGCATGGTTCACTTATAAATGTAGTCATGGATACTCATTAATTTTCAACATATGATAATCATAAAAATCATTCGTTCATCACTCCACAAAATCAACTTCATATTTATTGGCCTACATGCATGAAGTCATGAACTTACTACTGTCATGGAACCTCCATCATGACACAAAGACTATGGTACTACATACAATTCATGTGTATGAAAAAAGATCATACACATCTTTTTATCTGTAATGTCCTGATATTTCTGGGTAATTGTTTTTAATTATATGGAATTATTTCGAGACCAGGCATGGAGACGGCATGTGATTCTGAAACCCGAGGTGCCTAGAATGTAATTTTTTAACTTATTTTAAGTTCAATTAAGTAAATTTGTGAGTGGTTTTTTCTAAATTTTGAATCGGTACTCGAATAAAAAATATGAGGGTACTGTTGAACTCGAAACACTGCAATACACCTTGAAAGGACTTAACATTCACTGGAAAGTGTCAGATATAAGTGTTAATCTTAATCGTTTTGAACAATAATAAAATAACTTTGAAAAGGTTATTTTATTTTACTCTATGCCATTGAGTGGAAAATAGTGGTGCTGTAGTGTGGAGACGATGTGATGATTAGGAAAATTAAAGGAGTATCATTAATGGTTTTTTCTGAACGCATAACCTCTATGATGATTCATAAATGAAATAGTGTTACGATGCAATGTCGCAGCATAACAGAAATGATGCAGCATGTTTATTTTTATTAAACTAACATGTTGGAGGGTTGATAATGAAATCCTAGGGGATTATCTGATGAACCGGTAGTGTAATTCCTCTTCAATGAAGAATAATGAATGCCAGATAAACCCTCACTAACAATGAATGCTAGAGGATCGGAGTGTGGCGACAAAGCTCATGGAGAACGAGATCGGATCCAAAAATTGTCGAACGGTGAAGATCTATAGTAGATCACAGTTCAACGATGACTTGGATCATCATAAATCACCTACGATAGATCCAAACCTATGTAGGGATTTCTTTATTCTTGACTTCCCTGTTCTTCATTCTGAAACAGTAAATGTGCATCAACCCATGAACAGGTTGATCTGTGGATCAGGTGTTATTGAGGGAAGGTTATTTCCATGGTGTTTTGCACAGGGATTATTTATATCCTGATAGTACTATGATCACGAACCTCCCCTATTTAAAAATTTTAACACAGAGGGTGCGTGATGACATGAACAAGGCCTGAGCCCCTTCGCATTGTGCATTCTTCGTGGATGAATTATCGAAATGGAAGAAAGGAAAATTTGAGGATATAACAATGAATGTGGAAGACCTATGGTCCCATAGGTGAATATTCTTCAATAAATGGATCACCATAGCCACTCTAGTGGCCCGCAAAAAAACCATCAGCGTGCCGGCCGCCCGTGGTGGAGGCAGGCAGCCCACCCATCAGCGCGCCGCAGCGGCATGAAGACGTGACGCTAACTGGTGCCGCATGGAGTGGGAAACCTGAGTATGGGCTGCTTAGATGCACTGGAGGAATGTTTTATATTGATTGCGTGTAGGAAGAACTGGTCAACCGCCTACCGATCGGGCTGGATGGAAACAAACATAGTTTTTCCACATCTAGTCGAATAGAACCGACCCACCGCGTGGGCTGGGTCATGGGAGATGGGATCAGCCCACTGGGGTGGGTTGGTTCATGTGAATGGAGGCAGGACAAACCCATAGCATAGAGAGACCGACCCACAACCAAATGGGTCAGGCCTAGGCCAATGGTTCTAGGCTAGGTCCAGCGGGACCCCAGGGCAGAAATTGACTGGCCCACCAGTGCGGGTTAGGCCGGATAATTTCGGGTCACTGGGTGACCCAATGGGCTGGACCCACGACCAACCTAGGACAGATCAAGTAATTCCCAATGGTCCGGGCTGATGGGCCAAACTGAAAAGGATGGTTCATACGATTCCTCGAGTCGGTTGGCTGGGTTGGTCTGAACTTGTCGGACCGGGCCCTGACACAACCGGCCCATGTTTTCCAAAACACCTATATCTCTCAAACCGTCTATTCGATTGATGCACCGTCAGTGGCGTTGGGACCCTTTGGATGATCCGGTCCTTTTGAGATTCTCTAAGTGTGTTTTGGTGTATGTTAGCATACGTCCGTGTTCGATCGGTCTTTAATCCTACCAGACCCTTTTTACAAAAATGCCCATATCTTACATACTGGGCTTCCGTTTGACACACCTTCAACTGCGATGGGACCCATACAACAAGATGGTACATTGGGTTACTCTATGTGGGACATCCTTTTAGTTGAGGTACAAATTATGGCATGATGAGAATATCCTCTTGGAACCAATCATGATATGTGCGGGAATCAAGTGGTTGGCTGTGACGTGAAGCATGAGAGCGACCCTTCATGGATCAGCATGAGAGAGACCCTTCCTAGATTAGCATGAGAGAGACCCTTATTGGATCAGCATGAGAGAAACCCTATGTGGATTAACAAGAGAGCAACCCCCCATGGATCATAATGAGAGTGACCCTATGTGGATCAGCATGAGAGTGACCCTTCATGGATCAGCAGCAGAGTGACCCTTCGTGGATCAGCAGAAGATCGTCCCTTCATGGATCCTCAGTAGAGCCTCTTAAAAGAATAATATGATAAAGATTTATGACTAAGAATATTTACTTATATTATTATGTTCTACCTAGTGTGAGATGTGTCTTTTTCTTTATGCTTTACTTTGAGATCTTGCTTTGTGGAATTTTCCATTTTGGATTTTTGTGACACACGAGTTGGTCTAGGGGTCCCTATTTAGTATTGTTATACTCACCCCTAAATGAGATTTTCCTACACCTATTGTTTCTTGTGCATAAAATTGACAGCTTTGACTGGGACATTGTGGAGCCACAGTTAGACAGTGCTCGAGGGTGGATCAATCGATGTGGTGTGTTGTTGTGACATATGACAATGATTTATACCTACCCTTTAGGTAGGACCCTTTGTGGAAGACCTTTGGAACTTGTAATTCCTTTTTAGTACATTCCTTTTAGTTGGGCATGTATTCTGGACCCTTTTACTTTCTGTAGTACTTAAACTTGTTGTTGGTTCTAGTTTCATCTTAGTTTCCACAGTATGGGTTGTGCGTTTGTGTACAGGTTGAACTCAAATGCCTTCCCATTTTTGGGTATGTCTTTTTTGTGGTAGTCGCCATCCCATGGCCTATGGAAGGAGGGAAAGGAGTATTCAAGGCATGGACCCGAGCAGACAGGTCTTGAAAAAGTGGAATCAAAGGTTGGTCTGTTCTACCAGAAGAACTAAGAGTCTGTATTTTCAATGGGGGAAGTAGTGTTATGTGCCTTGAGTTCGAATTTTAGTATGAGGAGTAAAGTGTTTGTGCGGTAGCTGATGTATCCATACACGAAGAACCTGAATTATATTTTCTGACATAGTACATGAAAACACTAGTTGCATGTGTTTTGGAAATGTTTTTCTCTTGATCTATTTTGAGTCAACTCGTCAGGTATAACTTATTGATTGTGGTGCATCTGTTTCCCTACAGGATGCATCCATGAAGACAACCATCCAGGATTCCAATGAGGGATCATTACGATGTCCCATCGAGCAATGAGTCATCGGTGCATGGACCACTTACAGGGATAGCACCTTCAGGTGGTATACCAGTAGAACCACCACCCATAGAGTAGCAGTTGCTACAATCCCCACCTACGGAAAGTGTGTGCTTACTGAGCGTGCTGCTTGAGATCCCGAGACAGAGGCCTCTAAGGTTTTGAGGAGAGATAGATCCTAAGATAGTTGAGGATTGGTTGGAGGAATTTACACAGGTTTTTCGCGTGGTAGAGACATCTACAGACCAGATGGTGTTCCTAACCGCTAGCCTCACCACTACAAATATGGATTATAATAGCACTAAAAACCACCTTTAACAGCACTAAAAAAGGGTTGTCAATCTCAGAGAAGATAAGGGGGTCCCCTTTATCAGCGCTAAAAATTGTGCTGATAAAGGGGGACTTTTATCAGTGCTAAAAAATCACTGATAAAAGTTCCCCTTTATCAGCGCTAAGAAAGCATTGATAAAGGTAGTCTTTATCAGCGCTATTTTCAGCACTGATAAATGTATAATATATCAGCGCTAAAAATAGCGCTGATAAACACTACCATTATCAGCACTATTTCGAGCGCTGATAAAAACTACCATTATCAGTGCTCAAAATAACGCTAATATATTATCCATTTATCAGTGCTTAAATAGCACTGATAAAGGTCGAAGATCCTGTGCAAAACCAGAACTTGTACAGAACCTACCCATCACCTGCACACATTACAGCACCTACACACATCCCAAACAACACCAACACAAAAATCACAGAAGAACAAAATTTCTACATACATTTACATGAAATCATGAATACAAAACAACACACTACTATATACATTTCATAAATTGTTTAATTTGGTTACAATTACATTTATCCAACAAACAGTTAAACAACAATTATGTTCCATCCTTTTTTGAATCCATCCACTCTAAAAAATTGTCGTCCATGGTGGAGGTTTCCAAACAATGCATTTGAACTCAGGAAAAAGATTACACCTACCATAGAAAAAAAATATTATATTAGTAATACAACAATGAAACAAATTAAACATTAATATGAAAGAATACATTAATAAAATGTTAATTGTTACCTTTTACAACATTTATTTTCATTAGTTCATGGGTCTAGGAGAGATGACTATAGATAAAGAGTTCCTTCCCCATTGTGAGGTGATGACCTGGGCAGGTAAATATTTGTGGGTTGGTTTGTGGATTGTGGGGACTTTCATGAGGATTTCAGGCTATGATGACACATAGGGGACCCATGAACATTCCCAAGATATATGCGCTCATGTTAGTCTATACAAGAAATGAAAAAAACTCATGAAATGGGACCCTTATTTACTCTGATTGCCAGCAAACTAATGGGATGCCTAGATAGTAGAAGAGGACTCACTCTAGTTACACCTAGACAATGGTTTTATCCCTCTTTTAGCTAATCTTGGGATATGTACATCCTATTATATTCAAAAAAAATTCTATTCCAAAATAGATTGTATAAAAAGAGTGGTGGATACTAGGGGAGAAGTCCTACAAAGGAAATTCACTATTGAATGCCTATAAAAGATAGCATAGGGAAAGAAGCACCAGGACTCTTACAAAATCATTTCAGTACTCAAATCGGTGGGTAGGGAAAGACCTCCATAGCCAGATACCTAGATAATAGAAAGGTAAGAACTTAGCACACATATAGGATTCACCTCACTCTATTCCTGACTAGCGGCATGAGAGGGAGGACTTGGGGAGCTTAGTTGGGATAAGAGGGGAAATACCTCTTCTGGTAAACAAATAGTTATGGAATTAGATATAATTCTCGTACTTATATTGATATTTCCCTCTGGAAGATACTCCTTCTTGTAAATATACTCAATCGGGATAACCAGCTAGAAAATGACTCCATTTATGCCTTTTGTAGGGCTTACCCCTTATAAAAGGAAGAGGTCTTTTAGAACCTGATTGTAGACCAACCATAAGATGGTCTGATGGAGAGAAACCTTTCTAATATTCTTAAAGGACGTAAAAACTACCTAACCTAATGAGGATATAAAAAATTATATTTTCAATGTATAAGAGAGTCCTTCAGGAACTATAAAAGAGAAGGTGACTAGAGGGAGGATGATAGGTTGCTGTTGTTGATCTCTTCTAAGTATAAAAATACACAGACACTAAGCCTCAAGATATTTAGGTTGTAATTAATGAATGTTTATGTTAAAAATAATCTAATAATATGTGTTAAAGAATGGGGTTGCTAAATGGAATTATACTAGTGAGGCACAAAAAATAAAATAACCAATTAACTAAGAGACACAATTAGGTCAATGCCCTTACCTCAACCAGAAGTCCAATAAACTATTTTCAGTTCATACCAACCACAACTGAGTCCATGATCACATGTATTAATGTCCAACAACATTAAATTACAAAATTTGTTAATTTTAACCAAAAATCTAGCATGGTATAATAGACTCCAAACTCATCGTGTAATCCAAAAAAGCCAGAATGCGGAGAAACTGGGTGTGATACACTCTTGACGCACCCCTAATCCTAGAAAACACTAAATCCCCAATATATATTACTAAATTTATGACAAATTAAGCCTAAATTTTTGAAACCCCATAAATAAATCTTCCACAAAATAAAATCTGCATCAAATAATGATTGATTACTAGTTTATGAAATTTTTAGACATGCTCTAAGAGTCATATATAAAAGTCCCATGAAGAAAAATGACTTATCCATACTATGGTATAATAATTACACCTAGAACCCTAAAAACTGAAATAAAATCTTTGATCAGAAAGTTAGAGAAGCAAGGAAGATGTAGGAGAAGATACCACATTGATTCAAAATGACGAACAACCGATAATCCACTCAGGTTTAATGTGAAGGAAGGATGGGAATTGGGTTTGGCCAACCCCTAAGAACATGGTGCCCAAAAGAAGAAACTTAAGTAGGTTTATACTTTATAAACCCATCCCCCACAAAAAAATAAGTTTTAAATCATGTTAGATGAAATGAACCAAGTGGTGAAATCACTATATTTTGGGTCCAAAACCTTACTTGACCCCTTTTCCCCATTCACGACCATTAACACCCTATTAAATGCATTCATGTTGTGAATTACCCTTTCACACTATGAGTAGCCTAATGCTACTACATTTCAATAGAATGACTACCCAGATCATGCCTTACTTCGATATTGATTTGTTCAAAGATCAATAATATGAATCCGGAGATAGAAAACATTGAGTAATAAATTAAGATTTCAATACATCGGAGTATTCTCAATAAAAAATTGGTACATATCCATCGAAAGGATCGATCTGCTCAAACTATTTAATCAAAAAGGGTTTAAACATAAAATTTAATATTCTTACTCGGATATTGGATCATTTTTCATCAAAAATCATGCTATTTAATGATTGAAGTCATTGATTTCATTGTATCTCGATCTGCTATAATATGTCATTTCTTCATCATCCAAGGTTATTCACCAAAGAAGTTTAGAGGATAATAAATGATCATATATAGATAACATAAGTAGTAGGAATTCACCTTTATCCTATTTTTGTACAATCTTCCATCAGGTATGCTTCCCATTCTTTCTAAACACATCTATATCATCTTCTGAATATGATTTTTTGCGACAGTCATGGTAGTACTGAAAAAATATAAATACACAAAGGATTAATAAATATTTTAAATGAACTCATAATTATTTTCAAAAATACCTCATTAGGGATGCTAGTATATTGATGAAATATGATCTATTTCATAAATTTACAAACATAATAAGCACAGTCATTTCCATTTGTTTGTTTTGGACAATATAGAAACATCGACAACAATAAGTAATTTGTTTTGATATGTGTTTGGGTAGTGAAATGTTATTATATATACCAGGATACTTTTCCAGTTTTAGATCTTGTAGGCGTTCTTATCCTTAGGCCCTGGATTCATTCCATGCATTAGACGATATTGATGCATCGCCCTATCATAACAGAATCCTCATTAAAATATAACATAAATTATATAACTATATGTTTAGTTTTAAAATGTTGCATCTAGTGTATTACAAATTAACAAACGCCATCATGCGTGGTCGGTTTTTTGGATATACATGCATTGAATCCAGAAAATAAACCTTTGGAGTATCCAAATTGACTGAAATCCGTATCCATTGGTTCCTAAAAATAAAAAAAGGAATAAGTAAAGAATGAATTGAAAATATAGTTGATATGATTAAATTTTATAGTTTTACCCCTGCATCATTGGTATTAAAAAGAGTTTGTCATCCGTAAATTTTTTTCAAACGATTTGAGCAGGGATGACATTATTGCAGCCTCTTTATCAGAATGTATTTCATCTTTTGAAGAGGTGATGTGAGGACTAACGACTCCAAATTTCTGTTCATGGGGAAATCCCTTCAATTGTTTTTCATATATACATATGCGAAAAATATAAAATGTATTTAGTCTTAATTATCAGAGTATATCAGCTTTTGTAAAATCAAATCATGAAAACATACCTCATGTATACATTTACAACTGAGGCACATAGCCATTCATATTTGAGGAGTTCATTTACATTTTCAGCACTAATGAAATCTGATGTTTCCTCCCCATATATATCTTTTTCGAAATAAACTTTGTGCGCATTTCCATCTTTCAACTTTGTATCCACATGAGCCTTCAATGATATTAACTATGGATATAGAACGGGTGGGGTGAAGGTTCTCTCAGTAGACCGTTTCAATCAGTTGGTTTGTTCCTTGAGATAGTTTTGAGCTGATATTTCATTTTACCCCACATTATTTGTCGTTCTTTAAAAACATTCATCAGTTCAGACATTTTTTCATTAAATTTTAAAGGTCCATCTTGAAAAATAAATTGGAAATGGATACCTTTTGTTGACATGTTTTTTTACAAGAACTGTCAGCCATGCGATGAATGTTACAACAGTTTTTTCAACCGTATGAATGTTGTCATCGTCATTTGGAACATGTAGCTCGGCACTCGGCTCATTATATATGTTAATTGACACTCTGGGATGATCTTTTGTAAGTTGTCTATTGTGTAGCATGTCTTTTTGCGTATTGAACAATGTAGCCCTCGCTACAAGGTGATAAGTGGGAGTTGATAGATATAAAAAATAGTCATTTTTACCATGTGGAATATTAGTATAGGAAAGGTATCAATGTCTATGTAAATCACATTTCACAGAAACAATTATTAAATGATTTATTTCCTCATCTAAGTCAGGTTTTTAGGGGAATGGCTTGCCTCAAAGCTGGTGGGGGGTGGGGCGGGATCATCATGCACGGGTTGTTGTTGAGTTTTCTCTTCTCTTGGCCTCTCCCCCATCAATTTTTCTATCATCTCTCTCTGGTATTGTAATTCTTCTTGCAAAATAGATAATTGTTCTTATAGATTTTCCATTTTTTCATTTTGATCCTCCGCTTGTTTTTGTTTTTGAAAATATGTTCATGGTGTCACCCCAAAACCCGCACCTCTGATGCGGCCATACCGTTCTGGCTGCTTCAAGGCTGTTGAAAGTATGTCCGCATCTGGTGCGGTTGTTGTTGATTCTTGTGACTATGTCAAATAGAAAATATAGAAAAATAAGTATTTATTGTAATGTAATAGCGATTTAAAGGAAATAAAATTTATATTATGTCATACTTACACATGTTTCCCACACTTTATGTGTGTTTTCATCTATCAGTATCCCCTCTTTATTTACACGAGCCTCCTTCCATAGCACATGGTGTGGGATGGATATGGCTTTCGATTTCGATTCATCAATATGTATATAAACAGAGAAACATGGTTATGGTGTTGTTTTATGTCACATATAAGTAGTAGGGTAGATTTAAAAGATGTACCAATTTTTTCTCAAGTTCAGCGTACCCCATCCTTGCTTTACAGTAAGGGTATGCTGGTTCTGTTGCACGTTTTTTGTTTTCAGCACCCAGTTTCTATTTAATAAATAAAAAACTCTCAATCATAGTGATGAATACAAGAAAACGCCAAACAACCTATTACCCCACACAATGTACCTGAAAAGTATTCTCCCCATGAAGGTTTCTAAATGCATCCCATGCTCCTTGGGATATCATGTGTGCATAAAGAGGAGGTGGGTGCAGCTTGATTTTCCCTTCTGCATCTTTAAGATGATATTTCGTTAAAATTGTGTCGAAACCTCTATGAATTCTTCCTGTAACTCTTAATACATATTCCTTGTGCGAGGAATCTACTATAAATTCACTCTTCAATGGATGATGAAGAGTAAGTCAATGTTTTGGTATTTTATATTATTTTAATAAATTAAAAAATTATATCATAATGTTACCATAATCTCTTCCCACATTAGTGTCTTCAGCCCGGTGACAACATGGTGCCACGACTATACATCAATTGGCACATGTTTCCGAGTGACGATTCTGATGTATCTACTAAAGATGGCTCTATTGGGGTTAACATGCTGGCCTCACTTATTCCATCCCACCTCAAATTTGATGCCTTTTTCTTTTTCCCTATGGATTTTGGCTAACACTATCAAACTACGATGCTCTTGTTTCTTTTGCACTTTCAGGGTTTTATTTCCTACCATTTCCTTAGAAGTAGCATCAATATGTTCCCTCAGAGCGCTACCATCGGCACTGGGACCAGCAGCAATAGGTTGAGAAACCTGTTGTCCCTCCGCACTGGGACTAGCAACAATAGGTTGAGAAAAATGTTTCTCTGCACTGGAACCACCAGCATCTGGTTGAGAAACCTGTTTTTGCTCTGTAGTGGGACCACTAGCTGCTAGTTGATAGACCTTGTGTGCCTTAGGATTGGGTGCATCAGTAGGTGCAGAAGTCATTATCTGTAGAAGTGGTTTAATATTTAATTTAGATTACATAAAAACAGAATCGAACAGATAATAACATAACGTAACACAATATATATTACAATAAAAAAATAACCTGATTATTGTGTTCTCTTTTTTTTCTTTAAAGGCTGAAGAGATTTGACTCCTTTATTGACTATGTACATACCTTCATTGTGGTCTCCTCTGACATACAAAATGTAGTCTACATTAGGAACGCTGTGAAATGATTGTGAAGTCCCTATAAAAGGGTCTACATCTGTTGAACTTTCATCTGACCCTTCAGTTGTTTTGGTCGATAACAGAACAATTGACCAATTTCAGTTTGCGGGGTCTGGAACATAAAATACTTGTACTACCTGTGATGCCATTATAAATGGTTCTTGTTTCTCCCATTCCTTATTAAAATCAACTTTCACGAATCCTAATTCATCTATTTTAACAGCACTCCGGTTATCAACCCACTTGCATTGAAAAATCGGCACATTGAATTTCGTATAATCCAACTCCCATATTCGTTTGACGATGCCAAAGTATGACATATTCGCATAAATTAGATTTTTGTCCTTCGCACTGGAAGCATGCATCGCCTCAGCCACAAGTGTAACCCCACTATTCTGTATGTTATTTTCTTGATCATGTTCATTAGTATAGAATGTATAACCATTAACTACATAAGCATTGTATGATAATACGTACACACTTGCTCCTCCGGCTAGCCATCGAAGTCATTCTGAAATTGAGTCTGGATTTTCATCTAACTGCTTAAAAATATGGTCTAGAAACCATCCTATAAAATATTGATTATGTGTATATGATATCCATTTTTCATCCCTAGAAGGATTCAAACGCCTAAGAATTTATTTGTGGGTTTGAACATATGGGTCAACGTCGAAATTGTTATGCAAAATGTAAATGTGGCATTGCTCTTGATCTGTAATATTGATTCTGACAACCTCTCTTCCAGAAATTCTTTCACCCTCAAGCTGCTCAGTGTGACGAGATTTCGGTAGGCCAACGATTTCCACACCAGACAGGTATTCGGTACAAAATTCAACGGCTTCCTCAACAATATATGGCTCTGCAATACAACCCTCTAGACGACTTTGGTTTTTGACATACCCTTTCAAAATCATCATATACCATTCAATGGGGTACATCCATCTATAATGTACAAGGCCACATAGTCGAATTTATCTCACCAAATGAATCATCAAATGAAACATCATATCAAAAAATGTCAGCAGGAAGAACACTTCCAATTCAAATAATATGACGGAAATTTCTCTTTCCATAGTTGGAAATTTCACCAGTTCTATAACTTTGCTGCATATAGCTTTGAAGAAGAAACAGATCTTTCTTAATGTATGGTGGAAATTCTTGGGAAAAATGCAATGTAAAGCTATATGAATTAGATCTTTCATCAAAACATGGAAGTCCTATGATTTCAAACCCTTTAATTTTAAATCGCCCATTGACATGATATTATTGATATCCGATGAATACCGCTCTGGAACCATTACGCCATTCAAGAAGTTTCAAAACTGATATCTCTCCTACCTGGAAAGAGTGAAAGCAGTAGGAGGAATAAATTTTGATTTTTCATTCTTCACTGGTGCCAACTCTTCTCGTATTCTCATCTCAACCATGTCCAATCTAGCCTTAATTCTATCCTTTGTTGTGTCGGGTGCATTTAGCAACGTGCCGATGACACTATCACATACATTTTTTTCAACATGCACAACATCAAGAAAATGTCTGACATACAGAAAATTCCAGTACGATAATTCAAAAAAAAACTGATCTCTTTTTCCAACCAGTTTTCGTAAGGTTTTTCAAAAATGGTTTACCAAAAGTAGTGTCCAAATCTTTTACTTTCTCAAACAATTGATCACTTGTTAGTGGAGACGGTGCTGTACGTTCTTATAAAATTCTGTAGAATTATGTCATCCAAGATTGGTACTTATGTTGTCGGGGTAGAAATCTGCGATGTCCTAGAAACATGGTTTTTGATGAATGTTTCAACCTAATTGACTGTGTAACTTGTTCGCAAATGGGACACCCTTGAGTTCCTTTAATGCTATATCCTGACAAATTTCCATAAGCAAGAAAGTCATTTATCGTCCCGAATAATATGGCTTTCAAATATGAAATATTCATTTTGTAAGCATCATACAACATAACACCTGAATCCCACAGTATTTTCAAATCCTCGATCAATGGGGCCAAATAAACATCAATATCATTACCTAGTTTTTGTGGTCCTGATATAAGCTTAGATAACATAAACTATTTTCGTTTCATGCATAAACACGGATGTAAGTTATTGTTTACCAACATAACCGGCAATGTACTGTGACTGCTGCTTTGAAAACCAAAAGAATTCACCCCATCTATAGATAACACCAGATGAAGGTTTATCGGCTCGTTCAAAAATTTAGGATACCCGTGATCAATTCTCTTCCACTGAGGAGAGTCTAATGGGTGATGTAGTTTCCCATCTTACATTCCTGTATCTGCATTCCATGTCAATTTTCATGCAGCCTCCTCACTTTCATATAGGTTCCTAAACATAGGAATGATTGGAATGTACCATACAAATTTCATAAGACAAGATTCATCTTTCTTGTTTCCAGAAGCACCACACTTTGGGCATTCTTTAAGTGATTTGTGGTCCTTAAGAAGCAATATATAGTCATTCGGGAAGGCATGTATTCTTTCAGAGATCATACCCATCGATCGTAGCATTCGTTTGGCATCGTATGTTCAGCTAGGGAGTTTATTATCTTCTGGGATCATGTCATTCAGGAGAGCAAGTAGTTCCATAAAAATGGAGTCACTCCACCTATTTCCTGCTTTCAAATTATACAACTTCAATACAGCTGACAATGCTGTATATTTAGGGCAACCATCATACATTGGCATTTTTTCACAACTCTTTAACTTCTCAAACAATTTTGAACAATCATGAAGTTTATCTTCAACTGTCCTTGTCATTTCCTCAATACGATCTTCATCATAATTCACATTTGTAATCACACCCTCCATACGATCGTCTTCACTGTTCACACTTCTAATCATATCAGATGATATATATAGTGTCGTGTTATCTGAGCCACTTCCTACATTCGTTTTTTCCCCATGTTTATTCCAACATGTATAACTTCGATCTATTCTATGACAGATCATGTGTTCTTCTAACTCCTATGGACTAATTTGTCTTGAATAACAACAGCATAAACACGGACAAAGTATTTGAGAAGGGTCGCATGCATGAACTTATGCAAACTTGATAAATACTTTCACGCCATATTCATACTCTTTTGTCAACTGATTGACATTCATCCATTCTTTATTCATATTCATCATCTTTATGGGTCTGATCTCGAACTTTCCTAATATTATGTTTTAATTAATCAGGTAGCATTGTTTGGGTTTTATAAAAACAAATCATGGTACAAATTCCTTTAAACTCATGTGAAATCCATATACATGGTGTGTCCAGTAGGGTGAACATCGTGTATATATAAGATACCTGATTTAATCTGACATATATCAAATTTATTACAGGTTAGTCTTACAAGAACTAAATGATGCCTTTGAAAATACATGACATTTAGAACAACATGAGCTAAAGGCGTGTACTTTAGATACATATTGAGTCACCTCACAAGCTATGCATCACATTTTTGTGGAATACACGGTGTGTAGTCCTTACCTGACCACTAGGGGTGTATATTCTATACACATCAAGTTTCTATGGTATTTATACATGGTGTGAGTGAAGTAAAACACATGTCATATAGTTATACCATTATTTCATGGAATTTACATGGTTTCATGATGAAGTATATGTCTTGGAGATACATTGTGTGTGAACTAGGTTCACATGACATGTAACATTTAAAATGAAACTTATTCCAAGTTTGAGTCAAAAGATTAGTAATGTTGTGTAAATTTTGGAGATAAATGTTCTGTGGCATTAAAATATATATGAAATCCATGTATGGTGAAGCATGTTCCATTTAACAAGACTACATAACATGTATTTTAAAGTGTCTCACAGAGTCCTCTAGAAGTGGATTTCTAGGATTCAGTGGAATTGCACCAGTAACAAAGTGGTGGTGCCATTGAAATGAGTAAAGTTTGGATTTATATTTAATGGTGTAAGAACTACAACATGGAAAACAAATGGCATATCAATCATTCCAAAAACAAGAACACCATACAAAAACACAATCATGATCACAATCGCAACACCATACAAACCAAACAATCAAAATTTTAGATTTTAAAAAGCATCGCTTATTTAATTTTTTTTGTTAATTCAGGGGTTATAACAGAAGTTTTATCATCATGGTCTGTTCATTCATAAGTCAAGTATAAATAAATTTCCAATTTTTATATTCCAATGTTCAACAAGAACCAACCAATATTCAATTCATTTAGTGCGCAAACAAGGACCACCAACGACAACAATTTTCCGCGGGGTGTTTAGCCCGTACATTTCACATTATAACCATCAATATCAAATAGTAATAACATGTGAACAAGAGGAAACCAATGAGTAATAGGAGAAAACATGCCGCGATGGTGTCGTTAACCACATGGAAGAGGTGTGTTCGTGGTAGAGGAGAGGAGCACAACAGAGGAGATTTCCAACTGAAAAGAAAACATAAAATAGGGGAAACCCATGAGAATAAAATAATCTAAAACTGATCACACCATTTACCACACCCACCAAACCCCAAAAGACAATGCGTACAAAAAAATTTAAATTTATTGATAGAAATCACTATCTGATCACTAATGTTTTTCCAAACCATAGGTGCAAACAAATCCAAATAGGAATCAGAAGGATCACATACCTTGAGAAATGAAATCCACCCATAATAGTGATCAAGCATAGATCAATGTGAACTAGATGGGAGGGAGTGACCCAAAATATCATCAGGATAAAGATCTATCCAAGAGGATAATTTTGTAAAAAATATGAATCCTCAAGAACCCTATGGATCCCAAAAAACCTTTTCTGTGACATTGACACTACTTGTAATACATTCACACGTCATGTAATCCTCTTGACTTAGATACACTAAAAAACAAGTCACTTTTTATTTAAAACATTATATTTTTTATTTAAATGATATATAACCATTACAAAGTTTGTAAAATTGTCACATTGTGTATCTAATTAATGTGTCATTTTTGGCGGTCATTACATGTCTTGTACTCCATTTACACGTCATGTAATTTCTCAGAATATAGTAAAAAATGTTGTTTTGTTTCTAAAAATTCCCTAAATATCACAAAATCTACTAATGCATGTGTCATCCAAATCCTTTCTCACCATTCCCCAACAAAAAAATTCCAAAAAAATGTTAAAACATACCTCACATAAAATGTAATGAGACTTTATAATCTCCTGACCATAAATGATTTTCCCCCAGAAATCTGTCAAGATCATATATCCTCTAATGAATAAGGACACTACTACCTCATCAACGAGTCATTCCCCCATGTATCACGGATATATTTTCTGAACTACCACATTAACTAGACTCGGGGTCATTTAATAATGTAGTACCTTATACTCCATATTCATAATCTGAATTGGCTGGGGAACCAAAGTATTATCGGGATCAAGATCAACATCCCCCGTCTACTCACATGTAAATGATCTGGTATATACCTACTCAAATGGAAAATATTAAACACATCATGGATAGCTATCAAACCAGATGGTAATTGAAACCAATAATAAATACTCCCTAGTGACCAAAAATCACTATGTTTATCCAATTACTCGGTGCAAAAAGACATTGATAACCTAGCCGTTGATGTCCCAAGTGATTTGAAACTACGATAAAGACCTAATCACTAACCTAAAACACTAGCAGTTGATTCCAATGGTTCGTATTGAATTTATTATGACTTTGTGTAATGATTAAATTCTTCCTGATCAACCACACCATCCCTTTCATCTCTTGAACAACACTCGAACCAACTATGGACCACTCTCCCAACTCTTCCCAGTACTAGGGATATCTATATGGATTCCCATATAAATAAATGTAGGGATCCGACTTTATCACATCCTGATAACAATTATTATAGTGGAAATCAAAAAAAGGAAAATTCATTTCCCAATATCACTACTGGAAAAATACCATATACCAACGGTTTGGAACTGTTGGTATAGGCCCTCAAACTGTTGGTATAGGCTATACCAACGGTTTGGAGGAACGTTGGCAAGTAATCCATGACTATAGGTCCATACCAACAGTTTTGGGAAACCGTTGGTATAGACCTATACCAATGGTTTTGAAAACCGTTGGTATAAGTAATATGAAAACCTATACCAACGGTTCTCAAAACCATTGGTATATGTATTTCAAAAAAAAACATTCGGTGGGATTTGATCCCAGGACCTCTAGTTTATAATTGAATGACTTAACCACTAACCTAACATGACTTTTGTGAACATAATTTCATAAATATATATATGTATTGTTATAATAATTTTAAATTTTGATTTATATAATGTACTTGGTAAGAAGATTCGATTAAAAATCGAAGGACCTATACCAACGGTTCTCAAAACCGTTGGTATAGACCTATACCAACGGTTTTGAGAACCGTTGGTATAGGTCCTTTGATGTTAGGACGTATACCAATGGTTTTGGACAAACCGTTGGTATAGGGGGGACCTATACCAACGGTTTGGCCAAAACCGTTGGTATAGGTCCTATAGGTCCCCCCCCTATACCAACGGGTTGTCCAAAACCGTTGGTATAGGTCCATATAAGTGACCTATACCAACAGTTTTGTCCAAACCGTGGGTATAGGTCCAAATTAATGAACTATACCAACGGTTTGGCCAAAACCGTTGGTAAAAGTCATATTTTCAGAAGTGTATCCAATGAAATCATGTGCATGATTCTGGAGAATAACCTCTAGAACATTGACTTACCTCTCTGTATATATATCCATCTATAGATGATAATGTGTTCATAATTTACCCTGGAAAACTAGTGAAACCTATAATGATTTCAAAAACCTAGATTTCAACCTCAGATCACTTTCTGAAACAATTATAGAGGGAACCTCATGAAGTCTCAAAAAATATAAAACATACAAGTTTGTGAGTTGTTCCACTTTCATCGCCTCATTAATATGAAGAAAGTGCACATATTTTTGGAGTTGATCAATAACCACCCAAATCATAACCTTCTTGCAAGGAGTTTTTGGAAAACCAATAAAAAATTGATGAAAATATAATCCCACCTCTATACTGGAATTTTTAATGGCTAATACAACCACACAGGTCTCTAGTGCTCCTCCATAATTCTATAATATGTAAGGAACCATGAATCTGAAACCGTTATCAACTATATCATCCATTTACTCTTGAAATAACACCTCATATCAGGATTTCACACGTTCAATTCAAGCGGTAGAAAAAAAAATTACCTAAAATTGAATATCAATAATGGTAGCTACGGCGGCGAAGGCAACACCGGAGGCAGCGGCAGCGGCGTCAGTGGCAGAGGCAGTGGAGGAGGAGGAGGATGAGTAGGAGGAAGGATGCGGAGGAAAAGGATGAGGAGGGAAAGGTCGCGGCGGATGAGGGGCATGGTTCAGCTTCCGCGAAAGCTTGACTGCGTGCGAGCGAGGATGGCCAGTTAGGGTTATTAAATAAAAACTGATGGAACCTTTATCAGCGCTAATTAAAAGTGCTGATAAAGGTATGTTTTATTAGTGCTAAAATAAAATCGGTGATAAAACACTCATTTATCGGTGCTTTTTTATCACTAATATAGAGATTCTTTTATCAGCGCTTTTAGATAGCACTGATAAAGGCATACCCCTTTATCAGCGCTTTCTGTTTAGCACTAATAAAGGGAAGCGCTTCCCTTACCCTGTTTTGTGGTAGTCCCTTTTTTAGGGAATGATAGGGAGATTGTGGAGCCTGATGCTCCAGAAACAGGAGGAGGTGACCCTTTCCTGGTTGGAATTCAAGAGCCTCTTTAGGGTAGAGTTCATAACAATGACGCTATGCTAGGTGCGTATTCAAGAGATATTGCACCTACAATAGGGCAGCCTGACTATGGCCCAATACTCTATAAAGTTTACTGACATCTCCCACTACTCCACCGACATGGTACGAGATCCTTTCATCAGGGACCTGCTCATTGATTAGGGACTCTGAAGGGAGATCAGGGCATCGATGATTTCTCTCTACATCCTAATGCATGATAGAGTTCTAGAGAAAGATCTAATAGTTTAGATATTCCTAGCTGAGCAACCACCAACGGTGAGAGACACCACCAGATGATAGGTGGTCGAGTCATCGGCAGTAGGAAGTAGGTAGACGACGCAAACACCCAAACAGACCAGACCTTCCGAAGGATAACCCTATGACATAGGGTTAGAAGTGAGGAGCTCACGATGTAGAGGAGGTTAGCTGAGGGATATATTTTGTTACTCCTATAGTGGGAGGGACACATGGATCGTGACTACCCAACCCGCTACACAGACGATCAGAAGACGGTAAAGGGACCACCAAGGTAGAGGAAGAGGTTCGACCACGGTGTTCTGTAGGGAAGTAGACATGGAAGGGGAGTAGAAAAAATGGTAGTCAATCGATGATGGTTCGAGTTACTACCTACACCACCCCTAGGTGGTTCACCATGGGATTAGGGAGAAAACATATAGGGGTGAGATCATCTTCAGGGAGTGGAGGCCTATGACCAAAAAACTCCAGAAATGATTAGAGGTATGATTTGTGTATTATCCACCTTATCTTAAGTTCTTATAGACAGAGGTTCGGGTCACTCTTTCCTTTCCAGGGACCTTGTTTGAGGTTCAGTTATTCTAGTGGATTCATTGGATCGATCCTTAAAATTAGATACTTTTACGGGAGGGGATTAGATGATTACACACTAGTATCGGCAGTCTGAGATTATTCTAGGAGGAAAGAGATTCAGCTAAGATCTCCTAGTATCATCTTTGAGGGCTTACGACATCATCTTGAGTATGTAATGGATATCTATAGTCCATGCTTAGATCAACTATTTTAGGTGCAAAGTGTGGTGTATCCATAAGGATGGGACTAGGTTTTCCTTCACCAGTGAGAATGGAACCTGTGTAGCACATGATGGACTTTCTCAGAGGAGGGTGTAACCGATCACTCACCAGTTGGCTAGCCTCACCCTTAGTGCATTGGATGAGATCAATTGAAGATTTCCTACAGTGGTGGATGAGTATGTGGACGTCATTCCATAATATGTCCAAAGACTACCTACTCATAGAGAGGTAGACTTCTGGATTGACTTGTACCCAGGTACAACACTAATATCTACACCTAGATATCGGATGGCTCCCATGAATCTCTAGAAGTTAAGAGTACAGTTGGAGGAATTGCAAGGGAAGGGGTTCGTAAGACCCCGTGTTTCTCCATGGGCAGCCATGGTGTTGTTTTCCATGAATTCAAACAAGATCTTGAGACTATGTGTGGACCTATGATGCCTGAACCAAGTGACCATGAAAAACAAGTATCCATTATCGGGGATAGGTGACCTCTTCGATCAACTGAAGGGAGCGATGTGTTTCTCAAAGATGGACCTCCAATTAGGCTATCATGAGCTTCAGGTATGGGATGAGGACGTACCGAAGATAACCTTTAGATGACGGTATGACCAAAATGAGTATTTGGTGATGCCTTTCGGTGTGACCAATGCCCTAGTAGTGTTCATGGGACTCATGAATAGTATCTTCTAGACTTACCCCATTTTTTGTGTGGTAGTCTTCTTTGATGACATCTTGGTGTATTTGGCATCGGAGGAGGAGCACTCTACTCACCAGGGAATATTCCTGGATACACTTCGAGAGAACCAGCTTTATGGTATTCTCTCAAAGTACCAGTTCTGTATTTGCGAGGTCCACTTTCTGGGACACGTCATCTCAGAATGGATTTGTGGTGGATCCGACGAAGATAGAGGCGGTTCTTGCTTGGGAGCCACCCAGGAGAGTGACTGAGGTGTGGAGTTTCTTGAGGTTGGCTGGGTACTACCAGAGGTTCGTACCTTACTGTTCAAGAGTAGCAGCACCCTTTTCAGCTCTGAAAAATAATGTAAAACTCTTCGTATGGACGAAGTGGTTCTAGCAGAGTTTCCAAGATCTATGTTTGAGACTAAAGAGTTCCCCCATCAGGAGACTACTAGAATATTTTGCTCGGTATATAGTCTTATGAGAAACATCAGGGACCGGAATGGGTTGTTTCAAAATGAAGGATCAAACAATGTTTGCCTACGACTCATGGTACTTAAGGAATCTTGAGAATTACTATTCGACCTGTGACCTAGAGTTAGCACTGGTGGTCTTTGCCTTGAATATGTGGTGGCACTACTTGATGGGTGAACATTTTACCATTTAATCTGATTACAAGAGTCTCAGGTATATCTTATCATATAAGGACCTGAACTGGATATAGTGGTGATTGTTGGAGTTCCTCCAGGACTATGACTATGAGATAGTCTATACTCATGGGAAGGGGAACATGGTGGAGAACGCACTGAGCATGAGGTTCGGTTTAAAAATACTGAGTTAGGAGATAGTTCAGCTTTCCACGATGCAGATATTCTTCATGAATGATGATGGAGAAGCTTCCCATCTGTCAATGATTGTCACTCCCCCACTCATAAAGTGAGTCATAGAGGCACAACTTGTGTATGTTGACTATGAGGCCCGATATGCTCATTTATCTTCTAGAAAGGATCCTGATGTATTTTCGATAGGTGGGGAGCACATTATCCTTTTCAAAGGACACACCATTATACCATATATGTTACGGGAGGTGGTGTTGAGGGAGTTCCATACATCCCCTTTGGCGGTACATCCAGGTGTAGAGAAGATGTACCAGGACCTTCAACGTCAGTACTGGTGGCCAGGGATAAAGAAAGCAGTTGAAGAGTTCATTTCACGATGCCTCACTTGTCAACAAATGATAGTCGAGCATCAGGTCCTAGCGGGCTTGGCGTAGCCACATGAGGTACCAAAATGTAATTGGAATGGTATCACCAAGGACTTTGTGAGGGGGTTACCACCCACGTCCAGGGGCTATGATTCTATTTGGGTGATCATCGACCGACTTCCCCAGTCAGCCCACTTCCAACCCATCTAAGAGCAGGTATCAGTAGAGGCCTTGGGACGCCTTTGTGTTCATAAGATAGTATGGATTTAAAGGTTTCCTTGGAGGATTGTCTCAAATCATGACACTAGTTTTACATTCCGGTTGTTGAAGGGATTGTAGGAGGCGTTCGAGACTCAGTTACGCTTGAGCACCGCCTTTCACCCTCAGAAAGATAGTCAGATGGAGAAGACTATACAGACCCTAGAGGACATGCTTCATGCTTGCTTCCTTGATTTTGATCGCAATTTTGAGGACCACATACCACTGGTGGATTTTGTGTACAACAATAGTTATCACTAAACCATTGGAATGGAACCATTTGAGGCCTTGTACGGGTGGCCATACAGATCACCACTATGTTGGACAGACCCAAGGGAGTAAGCACTCATGGGTTCAGAGTTGGTATGAGCTACCACTAAGAAGGTGCAGACCATCCAAGAGTGGATGAGGACTACACATAGTGGGCATAAATTGGATGCTGATAGGATATGAAGACCCTTGGAGTTCAAGGTTGGAGACCATGTTTTCTTTCGAGTCTCACCAATATGTGGATTACGGAGATTTGGATGAGGTGGAATGTTATCTCCAAGTTTCATCAGACCTTTACAGATTCTCAACAGAGTTAGTGAGGTGGTGTACCTCCTAACTCTTCCCCCACAAATGCTCCGGTTGCAAAATGCTTTTCATGAGTTGCAGCAGATGAGGTATATGCATGATCCATTGCACGTCATAAACTAGAATGAGCTAGACATTGATGATGGAGTGAAATTTGCAAAGTTCCCGGTGGAGATCATAGATCGAAAGGAGAGAGTCCTTCATGGAAGGTGAATTCCTCTAGTACATGTTTGGTGGTGGAATAGGAACCTCCAAGAGAGAACATGGGAGTAAGATGTTCAGATTCATTCTCAATACCCCCATTTGCTGATTAACCTTTGTTTTAGATTTCAGAGGCGTAAAGCCCTATAGTGGGGAAAATGTGATGTCCTAGAATTTCTGTGTAATTTTTTTTTTAATTATATTGAATTATTTTGAGACCAAGAACTGAGACGGAATGTGATTTTGAGGCCCATGGTGCCAAGAATGTAATTTTGAACTTATTTTATGTTCATTTAAGTAAATTTGTGAGCGGGTTTTATAAATTTTGAATTGGTGCTTGAATCAAAAATCAAACAGCACTGTTGAACTCGGAATGCCAGGATTCGCCTAGATAATACTAAATATTGACAATAAAGGGTCGGAGAGAAAATGTAATTTTTGGACTTTTTGGAAAATAATATAATAACTTAGAATAAGTTATTTTGTTTTCTTTTGTATAGTTGAGTGGAATATGACGGTGCTATGGTGCAGCGCCAAGATGACGATGAGGTGAATTAAATGAAGATAATTAATGGATCTTTGTGAAAGAATAACTGGTACATTGTTCAATAAATGAAACAACATAATGACACGACGTCACCGTATAACATAAATGATGTGACATGTTTCCTTTTATTAAACTAACGCATTTGAGGGTTGAGAATAAAACCCTGGGGGATTCACTAACAAACCGAATGCAAAATTCCTCTCAAATGAAGAATAAAGAATACTGGAGAACCCATCACCATTGACGAATTATAGAGGATCAGAGCATGGTAACAAATCTTGTGGTGAATGAGATTGGATCTGGGAATTGATGAACTGTGAAGAACGACAGCGGATCATGGGTCGACGACGACTTGTATCATCATCCATCACCTATGAAAGATATGAATCGATGTAGCGATTTCTTTGTGCTTTAATTCCTTATTACTCATTCTAAAACAACGAATGTCAATCAACCAATGAATAGGTTGATTCACGGATCAGGTGTTCTTGTGGGAGGGTGCTTTCCTTGGAGTTTTTCAAGGGGTGTTGATAGCTTGATAGAACTGTGATCCTAAACCTCCCCTATTTCAAACTTCTATTATGGAGGGAATGGGATGACATGAACAAGGCCTGAGCCCCTACGCCTTGTGCATTCTTCGTGAACGAATTCTCGAAATAGAGGCACGGAGATTTTGATACCGTCTTAGTGAAGGTGGCAGCCATATGGTACCGTAGGTGTAGACAATTTGCGAAACGGACCACCGGAGCTACTTCGGTGGCCCATATGTGAAGGGAGATAGTCGTAAGCAGTGGGAGATGGCACACTTGTCAGTGCATCATAGTGGTAGGGAGCCGCGGTCAGCCAGCCGCGACAACATGGAGATGATGTGCCAAATGGAAATACGTGGAGGGGGAGACCTATATCTGGGTCGCTCGGACGCACTGGAGGCATACAGTCCATCAACCGCATGCGGGAGGAACCGACCGGCTGCCTTCTAGTCAGGATAGATGGAAATTGATGTGGTTGTTCCATGTCAGGTCAGACATAACTATCTCGTCGTGCAAGCTAATGGAGAAGGGATTGAGCCGATGGGGCGGCTCGAGCTGGAGGAAAATGGCCTGCTATGACGGCCGGGTCGTGTGGATGGAGGAGGCCCAGACCCACAACTCAACAGGCCGAACATGCAGCGTAGTAAGCCAGACCCACATCCAATTGGGTCGAGCCCTGGCCCAGTGGGATCTCGGGTCAGAAATCGACTAACCCGCCAGTGCGGGCCAAGCAGGATAATTTTTTGTCACTGGTTGACCCGGCGGGCTGGACCCACGCCCAACCTGGGCAAGGTTCTGTAAGGCCCAATGGGTCATAATGATGAGATAGACATACAAGGATGGTTCATGTGATACCTCGGTCAGGGTTGGTCGGGTTGGTCCAAACTAGTCGGATCAGGCCCGGACGCAACTGGCCGCATTTTCCAAAAACGTTTATATCTCTCAAACTGGTCATCTAATTGATGCACCGTCAGTGGTGTTGGGACCCTTTTGATGAGGCACTCCATCTGAGGTAATCTGTGTGAGTTTTGGTAAATTTTGGCATATGGGTGGGTTAGATCGGAGTCGAATCAAACTGGGACCTTTTTACAAAAAATGCACATATCTTATAGATTGGGCATCCGTTCGATGTGTCGTCTGTTGTGTCGGGAGCCTTATGATGATATAATATTTTGGGTTACTCTATGTGGGACTTCCGGGTGGTTGAGGTATAACTTATGGCTTGAGGAGAAGATCATCTCGGAATCAAGTGTGCTATGTGTGGGAATCTAGTGGCTGGCTGTGACATAAAGCATGAGAGAAACCCTTCATGGATGAGAATGAGAGAGACCATTTGTGAATTAGCATGAGAGAGACCCTGTGTGGATTAGTATGAGAGCGACCCTCTATGGATCTAAATGAGAGTGACACTTTTTGGATAAGCAGCAGAGCAACCCTTCATGGATCAGTATCATTGTGACCCTTTATGGATCAGAAGCAGTTCCTCTCAATAGAATAAGATGATCTATCTTTATGACTAATCATCTTTATTTCTGTACTTATGTTATACATGGTTTGAACTGTGTATTTTTCATTGTGATTTAATTTGAGATCTTGGTTTTTGGTATTTTCATTTGTGGATTTCTGTGAGACCTGAGATGGTCTCAGGGTCCCTACTAAGTATTTTTATACTCACCCCTACATGGGATTCACCCACACCTATTGTGTATTATGAAAAAGATAGACAACTTTGACTAGGTCTTTGGGGAGCCTGGGCTAAACAGTACTCTGAGGTGGATCGATAGTTGGGGTGTGCTGCAGTGACATCTGATAGTGAGTTTTTCCTACCATTCCGGTAGTATCCTTGGAGGATGTCCTCTAGAACTTGTACTTAATTTTTTGTACTTTCCTTCTAGTAGAGTTTGTATTCTGGACCCTTTTACTTTCTGTAGTACTTGAACTTTTTGTTGGTTCCAGTTTCAGATTATTTTCCACTGTATGGGATGCGTATGTGTGTACAGGTTGAAAGACATTGTCTTCCCTTTTGGGGTATGCCTTTTTGGTTCTAGTCCCCAACCCCTGGTCTATGGAAAGCGGGATTGGGGTGGTCATTAAACGGGCCCTGGGGGATGGGTCATGACATTATCATTATGTCTTCCTAAATTGTGACATAAACTAAAGCCTAGTGATTATTATTTCAATGAATATCATATTACTTGGAATATTCTAGATTCTTCTCCTCATCATACTTCACTCAAGAAATCCATTATATAGGATTTTATACATGCAATAGAATCATATTTGGGGCTAATTAACCAACTTGGCCCATAACATATACTAATTTGAATCTATAACAGATTCATATACATATGAAATTACTATAAGTGGAAACTTTTCTATATGAATTTTCATGAATTCACATACGTGATAAATTTTTGTATTTTTGTGAATTCACATATGAGGTGATCTATATTCAAGGATATAGATATGTAGTAGTGTATTCAGGTGTATTAATTCACAAACACCAGAAAAACCCATATTTGGATATTTGAATATTGTGAAACCTATTAGGGTATATACATTCATATATGTAGTAAATAACATGCATAGATATTTCTTTATGTAGAACACATATACAGATTCACATAATTAATTCTACACTTTTTTAACCAGCTCTGAAACATCATCTTTTTCCATATTATATATTTCTTCCCTTATTCACTCTACATATAAGAAAATCATTTCAATAATTATCATAACTTATACAATGGAATTTAATATCTAGAATTACACTTTACTTTTCATTGACTGATTTCACCTCTATTACGCAGAGGATTATCTCCTTCCAATTTAAATATTGAATCACAGCCACAAGACATTTTGATCTTGAATTAATAAGGGATACATCACCAAACATTGACATATATTTCCTCATCTTCTCTTTATATTTATATGGAAACAATATTATAACCACTCAATGATACTCATTTTGTCTTCATCTGATACCTATGGATGGAACTCCTAAAATCATCAATAAATTTAACTAATAATAAGTACATTCATGGGAAAAAATTAAAAAATTTCTTCTAAGATACATCTTCTAATATAAATTTAATTAGTTTTGCTAGAAAAAATATTCGACAAGCTTGGATTACTCATTATTCATTTGACATCTAAGATACTTATTCTTCGTCAACATATTGACTTGTTTGGAAATAATTCCATAAAAAAAATAAAACTCACAAAAAGTGGGATCAACAACTTCAGTATTCTAAAATAATTTTTCTTTTAAATTAGGCCTATGTTTCTAACCATGATGGATCAGTGATTATTTCTATGTAGTTTTAAGCCCTGAGAGGGAATGAGTTCCATTCCATGTTTTTGTAAAAATTACCAATTTTATTTAAAAAAATTATTAAATGTTTTAAAAGAGTTTTGAACACCAATTTTATATTTTAATGGAAGTTTACACTAAATAGTTTGTAATATAAATATTTTTTTAATCTGTGTTGGTTTATTTGAAAAAGGGGTGTGTTTACCCATGTAAATTTCATTTTGTGACTTGTCGACAACTTTGAACGTTTCAAATGTGTTTTCAATGTGAGTATGTATTTTGTAATGTAGTTCATGGAAATTTTTTATTAATTTAGTTTCTTTATTTAATTTAAATAGGGTTTGAAAGGGTTTTTATTTGGATTGGAATCCCAGGATTATTTAAAAAATTCATGTATTTCACTTTATGAAAAATGATTTTTTATGGAACTTTTGGAACCCACTTTGTTCCCCTTGTTATTTTTCACTTTAAGGGGTGGTTTTTGTTTCTATATAAGGATTGGTTAAGGGATTTAAGATGGGGTTTTTCATGAGCGGGTTTTATAGGTGAGGTGAGATTAATTTATAGTTCATTTAATTGATTAATTTTTTGATCATGTGGTTGAATGCTTAATCACCTCCTTTGTTTGATGTCATGGGGAACCTAAGATGATATTAGGTGACATTTATTAGTGAAATCACTATTTTAGAGCAATTGTTTCCCAGGGAAATTTATCTGTTTAGATCAAATGAGCTAATGTGAAGTTTTATAGGTCCCTAGGACATTTTAGAAGGGCCCATGGTTTTTTGGAACTCCTTGATAGTGATGGATACTAGTTAGTTATATAGAACTGCCAGGACATGAGAGGTTTAGCAGTATTGGACTAGGTTTATCATCAATGGATTTCATCCAGTAACACGTTATATCAATAGTCACTGATACCTTCCATATATAAATATCACATATTGTTAGATGAATATTCAATACAAAATATTATGATCCATGATAGAACTATAAATTTTTAGTTTATTTTGAAACTTTGATACATAAAAAATTTGGTTAATAATGGTTCTACATCATCTCCCACTTAGTTTTTTATAACTAGAACCCTTATTTAAACATCATTCATAAAACATTTCTCCATATCTTAGGGAAAATAAAACATAATAAAGGGTGAGGTAAGAATTCTAGTAAGGGTAAACAAGGGATATATCATTGATCATTTAAACATAACATGAGAATAAAGGGAATGAGAACATGGTATTAACATTTTAAAATAATACCCAGTAATTATTAGATCATAAACATGATCTATGGAATAAATCTTGGTATTTAATAACACATAAATCAAAAAGGAATCAAAGACCATGATCTATATGAACAAAACATTCTAATAAGATCACGTTGTAAAAGAGTCTTATAAAGTGTTTCATAATTATAATCATATAAATATTATGTCAGTGATACCCACCAATACATTAAAAACATTTTTGGATTGGGATAACTACCCATGTACCTGTTTGAGCATGGGATAACCTACTGTGTACCATCTTTTGGGATTTGGTTAACCTCCTGAGTACCCTCTGAGATCATAGAACATTAATATTTAACAAATGTATTGGAAGGGTATATAATTTTTATCCCACCCATCACTTAACCAGAAATACATTCATATTTATTCCATAAGATCATAAAACATTCATCATAACATACCCCATAGAAAGGAAAATGGGTTTCATTGATATTTTATCATCATAACCATTAACCAACCATAGGACGAATAAATATGGTATCATTTTATCATATTGCTAATAAAACATAAGTAACATCAAATGATGTTATCATTGATGAAAAATTCATTAAAAATGTCACTAGAATGTTTTTTAAAGAAAATACACTTTTCATTTTTAAATCACATATTAAAATCTAAAAATTTACCAAATATTAAGAATTTTTTAAAACTAATATTGGAAATGTTTAAAGTAATATTCAAATAAATTTGTGTTCATTGTGTTAGGTAATTTCATTCATGTTGTGTAAGTTAAAATAGATATTCATTTTACATTTTTAGTAGAATGTAAGAAGTACCTCATTTATGAAATAACAAGAAGAATCATATTAAATCATTTCGTAAAATTCAAATCATGGGATGAAATGAATTTAAAAAATCATAGAAAAAAATGTAAAAATATGTGTATATGTTTTTACAGAACATATATATGTAAAAAAATAAATTTTTGGCCGAAGAGAGATTTTTTTTGTTTTTCTTGAAAAATATTCTTTTGGTCTCTTGAGCACTTAAAGTGACTAAAATTAGAGGAAACATATATTATAAATAAATAAACATGTGGAAATAAAATTAAATGGTTTTATCAGGAATTATTTATATGAATTCTTCCAATTTAAATTCATTCATAAACAATCCCGATTAAAATGAGATAGAAACATAAATCCATTTTCTAAATATTGACCTATTTAGAAGGATTTGTGACCCCTCATATCACAAATTTAAATTTTTTAAAATTATATACATGATTTATGTACATACTTATAATATTATATACGATACATTTATAACATTTCAATACCCATTTATTAATAAATACTTATTGAAATCATTATTTTTGTTTGTTAACTGTTTTGTTTTTCATAAAAATTTTTGTTTTGCGGTTCTGATCCTTCAACTTTGATCATGGATAAATCATGTCCATAATTGTATTGATTATATAAATATATTATATATTTATTATATTATTATTTATAATCATCCATAAAAGGAATAAATAGTTAAATAAATTACACCGTTCATAGAGATGGTCGGTCGCACGTACATAGGAACGTTGTTTTCACTTTTCAAAAAATGGAACGAGGAAAATGTAAAAAAATAATTTTCCCTTATATAATAATTATAATATATATATATATATTAATTAAATCCATCCTTATTTACATCCATGTGAAGTGGAAAAAAATGAATCACATCACTTTATGGAGGTGTTAGTCCACACGTACACACGAGCGACGCTATCATTTTCTAAAGGATCATAAAGTAAGAAATTATATATGATATTATAATTAATTAATAATAATAATGACATAAATATCATTATTAAACAATAAAAACACCATAATACTCATCCATGAAATATGGTAAAGAAAAATGAATTTTATCATTATGCAGAGGTGGTAGTTCACACGTATGCATGAGCGATTCTTTTACTTCCCATTAGATGGAGAAGAAGGTGGATAATGGTGGTTTCATGTAAATAATAAAATTTCTGCATATTTAGGATACTAATTTTATTATTTTATGATAAATTAAACATATTTATAGAAGGTATAATAAGAAATAAATTGAAATTGGTCGGGTAAAATGATTACCTCTTCTTTGGGAGACCTCATTTAGATCCTTTATTAAGGACTATTGAAATGGTCTTTTAAGAATAATATAACCTGTAATTTGAATATAGGTAAGTTTATAAGATAATTGTTTTGGTTTTTGTCTTCATATATGTCTCAATGTGGGGTAAATAAAAGAGAGGAGGGGTTCCCTCTTACAAGGAGGGGAAATGGCACATTTGGAATTACATAAAATATTAAAATATAATTAAGTAATTCTCAATAAAAAAAAATTTCAAACGACTAGAGATAAAAAGAGAAATATTAGAAGTTAAAAACATAAAAATATAATGAAATTAAGATAGATTTTGGTGCCATTTTAAACATTATATTTTGGTTTAACCCCCTGATTTAACAAATTTTAATCTTAACCATGGTAATGAATTTTTCATATTAAAGGGTTATAATTTTACATATAAGTTGAAAATTAGCTCATAAATGTAAAATGGATGAAATTTTAGACAACTTATAATCCTAATTATCCTATTTAATGATTTTTATGATTTAGAATAATTTAATAAATCATTATTTAACATAAAATATCTTTAATATCATATTTGAAACTATTCATTTAATTTGAATTTAAAAGAAAAAATGATAGTAAAGAAATTCGAATAAAAAACTTTGAAACATTCCCAATAATTTATTTTTATCTATCAGAATTTTTCGAATAAAATAATTCACCATTATTTTATTAATTTTAAAATTTTTAATATCATTTATATTGTTTTTCAATTAATTGAGTAAATATTGTGTTGATGTTTCATATAAATTTAAGGTAATTATTCAACCAAAAAAATTATATATAAATGAACATGATAAAATAAAATTAATTCTAATTTAATATAAAAATTTATAACAAAAATTATCATATATTTATCCTTATAATAAGAAATTCTTTATATTAAAGTCAAGAGAGTGAAATTTTGTATTTATGGTTTTCTAAAAACTATAGAAAGGTCGTAATCAAAGAAAAATGGAACCATGTGTCCATATTTTAGATATTGAGAATATAATATTTGAAATACACTCATAAAATATGTAACACCCCAGGCTTTCACGATACGCTTCTCTTTCAATAATGCAATAGCTTGCATTGTACGCAAGTTTGAGATTCTAACACACCACGACTAATCAAAGTCGCCGATATGAATAGTAATACCCACTTTTTAAAATTTTAGAAATTTTATATTTCAAAATGGAATTCATTTTTGTATTCGGAATATCGAAATTATCCTAAGTTGAATTTTTTGTAATTTTCTGAGAACTTTCAATTTTTCTATGAATAGTGAAAAATACGTAAAAACAACTTTTTTAATCAAAATAATTTATAGTGATAAATTATACTATTGAGTGGTTTTAATCTATAATTAGAATATATTTTTACCATTTTATCCAATGGTGTTCATTATAATTAATTTCACTTTGAAATTGGACATAAACAATTGTCAATCTTTTGATATATATTGTTTCGTAAAAACACGCTATTTGTTGTGACGGTGGGAATTAATTATAAAATTAATTAATTCAACTTATATGTTTGGAATTTTGTAAAATATACATCATTTTTGAATTTGGAATATCAATTATTGCTTATGTTTAAATTTTGGCATTGTTCTGAAAAACTTCAATTTTTGATGAATAGTGAAACCACTAAGTGGTAGTTAAAAAATGATTTTTCATTTAAATGAAACAGTACCACTTTTGTGATTTGATTTTCAAAAATACGACATACATGGTTTTCATTAGGAAGTAAAATGTGGTTCAATGGGATTAAAATAATTTTTTGGTGAATAGTAACTTTTAAGTTTAATTAATCGTGATTAAAGGTAATTAATGAAATTTAAGTTAAAAATGATATTATAAAAATATTAAAATACCTTCACACTTGTCCTAATCCTATTTTATGTGTCATGGACGACCAAGAAAATCCATGGGTAAACTTGGGGACCCCATGGAGCCACTTTGGTAGGAAAATGACATAAATAACTTTTTATTTAATGTTAAAATAAAAATATCACAAACATGAGTTGTTTTACTAAAACAATTTTTAAATGGGGTTATAGAAGTCATATTTTTTACTATAAATATTCATTAGAAACCTAAATAAATTTCCTATATCATGATATTTGTTTTATAATTTTTAGACATTAAATAAATAAAATTATTTATGACACCCTGATGATGCAGCGATTACCTCATTAATTAACGATTAAAATGAAATGAAAAGATAATGTAAAATTGAAGCCTTACACTTGTCAAAAACCTATTGGATGAGTATATTTAGAACCCTTATCACATTATCCTTGAATTATATAAGTGTGGAACCTTTAGAATTCAAAAAGCATTGTATAATAAAGTAACATTTTATTACTTTCCAAGAGTGCCCCTCCTCTCCACTTATAAAAGGCCCCCACCACTACCACCTTACTCACACCTTCAAAGCCTTTTGGATCGGCCAACCTCTGCCCAAATACTCTCTCAACTTCCCTCTATTAATCCTAGAAGCCTCACTTTGGGCATAATTCTTTCCAAGGAAGCCTTTGGCTCAAATCAAAAAAAGAGTTACCCGATTTTAAGGTGATGTCTTCTCTTATGTTATTTTGTTTTATTTTGCTTCTCCAACCCCTTAACTCTTTTTATTCATTTCTTTTGTAACAACACCAGTATCCTAAATATACTAGTATGTTGTTATAATAATAATTCGAGCTACACTTACACACACTTACATCTAATGGTTAAAGAACATACTGTTTCTGAGGATAGAGAATTTCTGCCTCACGAAACAATGATTGTTCAACACTCATATAACACCTTAAAAGGTGGCCATTAAGATTTCACTATATTTATATATGATATATAATATTTTTATGTTTTACTTAAGCTTCTGTATTTTTCATTTATTTCAAACCTTTATGGTTTCCATTATGGGTAAACGTGATATCTTCATTTTAGGAAGTGCGGACTACCTCCCCCTCAAAGTGATTTGAATCATTAATGCCATATGTGGGATGTATAAAGGATAGAGTAAATGGTATTATACATCATATTATACTGTAATTATAGTATACCTTTATATAATTATAATTTCATTCCATTAAATATGAAATAGAAATGAAAGTAGCGTTCATGCGTACGTACGGCTTACCGTCTCCATGAACGGTGCATTTCATTTCTTTCCTCTAAATGTTATATAATATTATAAATGAATGTATATACTGGATATATATGATATATATGATATTTACATCATGAATATAATTCTGTAGATAATGGATATTCTACCACATAAACAACATGTAATTATAATAAGTTTATTGTTGACTCAAGTACCAAAGATCGACAAAACGACCGTTATTAACTTAAATGACTACATAATTCTCATAACATTGTAATAAGTGATATAAAAGGGATAATGAACTTTAAAAAGGTTCTTATGAAAGTAGATATTACCTCTAGTTTATTATTCAGGAAGTTAAAGAACGGTCGAGTCATGTTAGACACAATGTAAGGGAACTTCTTAACCCAATTTCTATTTTTGGGTTAATCTCCTACTTTCAAATTATGTCATGATATTATCAGGTCCATTCTTGTATTTGTACTTTCTTTATGTGTACTTATAGTGGATACACATAATATATCTATTTTATTTTAAAAATGATCTTTGTAAGGACTTCGTCTCACTCTCCTTTCATTGAGGCATATTTGGTTTTATACACAACTTTCATTTATACGGTGTATAAACCCCTTTGAATTTTACTTTTATTCAAAAGGAATATTTTTATACGAAGAATTTTTACTAAATGAAAAAAGGAATGTTTTTTCTTATGTATGCGGCGACAACAACGTCTCCACCGCCGTGACTATTATTTGAGTTTCGTCTTCCTCTATAAGCCATAACTTTTTTTAAAAGAAAAATAAATACCATGTTTTACTTTTATATTATTTTGGTATTGAAAATGGTTTTGATAAAGTTTCTATTATATCAATCTGTTGTATTGATGTTTTGTGATTGAATTATGGAAATCTTATGTTTCATTTATGCATGTTTTATGTGATACAATTATGTTATGGTTTATGATATGTTTAAACCTGTTCATATGAGGAATGAATTGAACTTAATAAGTGACGGGTGGAGCCCGCTATAGCTTCTCGATGCATCGGTAGGTCTCATGAGACAAACTAGTGTCTTGGCACGAGGCCTTGACAAAATCTTATTTGTAGTATTGGAACAAGGCCTTGGCTACGTGGTTATGATAGTCTGGCATTATGCATTCCATCATTATGAAAGTGGTTATTGATATTGCATGTGATTATTCGACCAGTAGAATATCCATGTGAATAAGTAAATGGAATTATCTCATTTTACTTTTTCCATATTATGTTTAAGTTCAAGTTTAAAAGGCTTTTGTTTTAGTAATACATTGGCTTAAATGTTTATGTTTATTTATGAAAGCTTCCGCTATATTGTTATCGTTACTGAGCATCTGGGCTCACCCCTTTCAATGTTTTATTTTTCCCAAGATGTGAAGAAATATTTTATAACTGACCTACAGGGATAGTCTGAAGGGGATAGAAGTGTGGACTATGGAGACTATTTTATTAGTATTTTTCACTTTATGATGTAATTTAAGACGTATGAATGTATCTAGTGTTTCCAAGGCTACTAAACTAATCGGTCTTTCGAGACTTGATCATTTGTGATCATGCCAATGTTATGCAATAATGCACCGAATCTGGGTAGCTGGGGTCGGGGCATTACAGTTGGTATCATAGACAGTTTAGTACTAACCTTGGAAGCTATATTTAGATAAACTCTAATTAGAGCACATAGCCCAAAGATATACTTTGAGGATTAGTATTGAAGAACTTCCTAGAATTTTGGTATTATAGTGATGTTGTGAGTTTTCCGAGCAATACATCCCTGTCTGGATACGAGCAAGTAGAGGCGGCTCTGGCACAGATGTACCTAGGGGTAAAACCCGTAAACACCGCTTTGAGCTAGACTCGAACGGGAACTGGTGCACAACAACGGGCCTTGTTGCACTCTTGGTTACGACACTCCTGGGGGATATGCTTAGGATAATTCTCGTTTTCTTTACAAACCACTATGAAGGGTTATGAGTATACACTTCCTCAAATAATTTTTTTCTATGATTATGGATTATATCCATAAATAGTTCAATTTATGTTAAGTGTTTTGCAAGTTTGTTATTATGTATTTAGTTTCATAAACTAACCTAGTTTATGCCATTGTATAGAAATGGCGCCCAGTAGAAGGAATGTGAACTCCATCAATACGTATGATCCAAAGAGTAAGAAGGATCATATCTTTCACGGTATTAAGCCAACATTTAGAAGGGAAATAGTCTCCCATGTGTTCTCAACATATGAAGAAATAGTATCATGTGTTAATAAGATAAGTAGAGAATTCTCTGAGTCTTATGGATTTTAAGGGATGAAAGAGAAGAAAAGGATGGAAGAGATAATGATGGATAAAGGGACGAGGGAAAAGAGGAATTTTCCAATATGTGATAACTGTGGGAAGAAACACCTTGAAACTTTCCTGAAGGGAATGGGAGTTTGTTATAAGTGTGGAAAAAAAGGACACCAAGTGCGTGACTGCAAGGGTAAGAAAAAGGTTTCAAATGTACAATGCTTCATCTGCAAGGATTGGGGACACTACGCAAACCAATGTCCAAATCATCAGAGTATGCCCCATATGATGTTATTGGATAATAATCAAGTTATGATACTACCACAGATGAGGAGGAATGATTAGAGTTATTATGTTGTTATTAAATAATTTTGTCATTTGAGTATTGTATCAATGATGTACTGGTTATAATAATTATGGAGTATATAAGGATTGTACTGCAGTACAATTTCATCAAGGACTTGAGATTTTGTGGAACCAAGAAAAGTGACTCCACAGCAGGTTAAATTTTTGGAAAATATATGGTTGAGAGAAAGATAAACCATAATATGGTTCTGATACCGAGATAGTGATTTTGGAATAATACATGATTGATTTGGATAAATTATATTGGATATTCCTAACTTTCTTGAAATAGATTATTGATTTGTATACATTTTTGGATAGAAGGAGTATATCTAGTTTTCTATAAGGAATAAGGGATCATGAATGTAATCAATAAGGATTTATGGTAATTCAGTATGTTGCAGTTTTTTAAAAGAATACATGATGAAGGTGTTCACATGTTGTTACGTGGAAAAAAGGATCTTCATTATGTTTACCTTCCTTATAAAATTTGGACTGTGAGTTGGAAAGAAGTATTTCGGATAACTATAAAGTTTGGAATGGATTAAGTAGATCTTTCGATAGAATTTTTTAAGGTTAAAACATTTCTGAAGATTATTTTTGGAATATTATAATACTATAGTTTTAGGAAAAGGACAACCTGCAGGGTGGGGCATAACCCATCGTGTCGGACAAAGCTGCAGGAATCGAACCCACAACCATAGTGCGACAGGCCTTTATTACCTACCACTAGCATACAGGAAGTCTCTGGTTATTACAAAATATTTTTCCTAATCTAAATGGTATGTGTTAATATTTTGAACCTTGTACGATTAGGATAAATATAATATTTTTGAGTTCTATTATCTTTTTGAGTGAAAGATGAGTTTGTGGTAGAAATTAGTTGAAGTTTGAAACTCTAATTGTCAATAATAAATATATATATACCTATCTCTTATTCTATGAATATATTAATTCTTAAACTTTAGTAAAGGGATATTAAAACAAAAAATGTGTTATCCTAATACCTTATGTCTTGTTGAACTGATAATATTTTAAATCATCAAATATTGAAGGCTTTGAGGCCCTCAATTTTACAATTGTTTGTGATTGATGACCTCAATCACTCCCTACAAATATTTAAATTTTTCCTCCAATTATATGTCTCTAATTTCAACCAATGTTCTCCTTATCGAGATCATAATTTGGTGGTTACATTTTCATTTCTCTTTACCTCTTATTAAGGGTAAATTTTATTAACCTTATTTACGATGTGGGTTTTCTACAAAGGTATTTTCTATTTTAAACCTTTTATTTTCAAAGAAAAATTTAAAATTGCGAGGACACAATGTATTGAAGTAGGGGAGAATGTAACACCCCGAGCTTTCATGATACACTTCTCTTTCAATAATGCAATAGCTTGCATTGTACGCAAGTTCGAGATTCTAACACACCACGACTAATAAAAGTAGCCGTTATGAATCGTAATACCCACTTTTTAAAATTATAGAAATTTTATATTTCAAAATGGACTTCATTTTTGTATTCGGAATATCGAAATTATCCTAAGTTGAATTTTTTGTAATTTTCTGAGAACTTCCAATTTTCTAAGAATAGTGAAAAATACTTAAAAACAACTTTTTAAATAAAAATTATTTATAGTGATAAATTATACTATTAAGTGGTTTTAAAATATAATTAGAATATATTTTTAACATTTTATCCAATGGTGTTCATTAGAATTAATTTCACTTTGAAATTGGTCATAAACAATTGTCAATCTTTTGATATATATTGTTTCTTAAAAACACGCTATTTGTTGTGACAGCAGGAATTGGTTATAAAATTAATTAATGAAACTTATATGTTTTGAATTTTTTAAAATAGACATCATTTTTGAATTTGGAATATCAATTATATCTTAGGGTGAAATTTTGGCATCGTTCTGAAAAACTTCAATTTTTGATGAATAGTGAAACCACTAAGTGGTAGTTAAAAAACTGATTTTTTGTTTAAATGAAACATTACCACTTATGGGATTTGATTTTCAAAAATCCGACATACATGGTTGTCATTAGGAAGTAGAATGTGGTTAAATGGGATTAAAATAATTTTTTGGTGAATAGTAACTTTTAAGTATAATTAATCATGATTAAAGGTAATTAGTGAAATTTAAGGTAAAAATGATATTATAAAAATATGAAAATTCCTTTAAACTTGTCCTACCCCTATTGGATGTGTCATATCCGACCAAGAAAATCCATGGGTCAACTTGGGGACCCCATGGAGCCACTTTGGTAGGAAAATGACATAAATAACTTTTTATTTAATGTTAAAATAAAAATGTCACAAACATGAGTTGTTTTATTAAAACAATTTTTAAATGGGGTTATAGAAGTCATATATTTTACTATAAATATTCATTAGAAACCTAAAAATATTTCCTATATCATGATATTTGTTTTATAATTTTTAGACATTAAATAAATTAAATTATTTTTGACACAATGATGATGCAGCGATTACCTCATTAATTAACGATTTAAATAAAATGAAAAGATAATGTAAAATCTAAGACATACACTTGTAAAAAACCTATTGTATGAGTATATTTAGAACCCTTATCACCTTATCATTGAATTATATAAGTGTGGGACATTTAGAATCCGAAAAGCATTGTATAATAAAGTAACATTTTATTACGTTCCAAGAGTGCCCCTCCTCTCCACTTATAAAAGGCCCCCACCACTACCACCTTACTCACACCATCAAAGCCTTTTGGCTCGGCCAAACTCTTCCCAAATACTATCTCAACTTCCCTCTAGTAATCATAGAAGCCTCACTTTGGGCATAATTCTTCCCAAGGAAGCCTTTGGCTCAAATCAAAAAAAGAGTTACCCGATTTTAAGGTAATGTCTTCTCTTATGTTATTTTGTTTTATTTTGCTTCTCCAACCCCTTAACTCTTTTTATTCATTTATTTTGTAACAACACCTGTATCCTCAATATTATAGTATTTTTTTATATGAATTATTCGAGCTACACTTACACACACTTACATCTAATGGTTAAAGAACATACTGTTTCTGTGGATGGTGAATTTCTACCTCATGAAACGATGATTGTTCAACACTCATATAAAACCTTCAAAGGTGGACATTAATATGTCACTATATTTATATATGATATATAATATGTTTATGTTTTACTTAAGCTTATGTATTTTTCATTTAGGTTATACCTTTATGGTTTCCATTATGGGTAAACATGATATCTTCATTTTAGGAAGTGCGGACTACTGCCCCCTCAAAGTGATTTGAATCATTAATGCCATATGTGGGATGTATAAAGGATGGATTAAATGGTATTATACATTATATTATACTGGAATTATATTATACCTTTATATAATTATAATTTCATTCCATAAAATATGAAATAGAAATGAAAGTAGCGTTCATGCATACGTACAGCTTACCGTCTCCATGAACGGTGCATTTCATTTCTTACCTCTAAATGTCATGTAATATTATAAATGAATGTATATACTGGATATATATGATATATATGATATCTACATCATGAATATAATTCTGGAGATAATGGATATTCTACCACATAAACAACTTGTAATTATAATAATTTTATTGTTGACTCAAGTACCAAAGATCGACAAAATGACCGTTTTTAATTTAAATGACTACATAATTTTCATAACATTGTAATAAGTGATATAAAAGAGATAATGAACTTGAAAAAGGTTCTTAAGAAAGTATATATTAACTCTAGTTTATTATTCAGGAGGTTAAAGAATGGTCGAGTCAAGTCGGAGACAAGGTATGTGAACTTCTTAACCCAATTTCTATTCTTTGGGTTAATCTCCTACTTTCAAATTATGTCATGATATTATCATGTCTAGTCTTGTATTTGTACTTTCTTTATGTGTACTTATAGTGGATATACATAATAGATCTATTTTATTTTAAAAATGATTTTTGTAAGGACTTCATCTCAATCTCCTTTCATCGAGGCATGTTTGGTTTTATACACAACTTTCATTTATACGGTGTATAAACCCCTTTGACTTTTACTTTTATTCAAAAGGAATCTTTTTATAAGAAGCATTTTTACTAAACGACAAAAGGAATGTTTTTTCTTACGTATGCGGTGACAATGACTTCTCCGCCGCCGTGACTATTATTTGAGTTTCGGTTCCCTCTATAATCCATAACTTTTTTTAAAAGAAAAATAAATACCATGTTTTACTTTTATTTTATTTTGGTATTGAAAATGGTTTTGATAAAGTTTCTATTATATAAATGTGTTGTATTGATATCTTGTGATTGAATTATAGAAATATTATGTTTCCTTTATGCATGTTTTATGTGATATAATTATGTTATGGTTTATGATATGTTTAAACATGTTCATATGAGGAATGCATTGGACTTAATAAGTGACAGGTGGAGCCCTCTATAGCTCCACGATGCATCGGCAGGTCTCATGAGACAAACTAGTGTCTTGGCACGAGGCCTTGAAAAAATCTTATTTGTAGTATTGGCATGAGGCCTTTGCTACGTGGTTATGACAGTCTGGCATTATGCATTCCATCATTATGAAAGTGGTTATTGATATTTCATGTGATTATTCGACCAATAGAATATCCATGTGAATAAGTAAATGGCATTATCTCATTTTACTTTTTCCATATTATGTTGAAGTTCAAGTTTAAAAGGCATTTGTTTTAGTCATACATTGCCTTAAATGTTTATGTTTATTTATGAAATCTTCTGCTATATTGTTATCCTTACTGAGCATCTGAGCTCACCCCTTTCAATGTTTTATTTTTCCCAGGATGTGAAGAAATATTTTATGACTGAACTACAGGGATAGTCTGAAGGGGATAGAAGTGTGGACTATGGAGACTATGTTATTGTGATTTTTCACTTTATGATGTAATTTAAGACGTATGAATGTAACTAGTGTTTCCAATGCTACTAAACTAATCAGTCTTTCGAGACTTGATCATTTGTGATCATGCCAATGTTACGCAATAATGCACCGACTCTGGTTAGTTGGGGTCGGGGCGTTACAAAATAGGATACATTCAGTTGTTATAGTAATTTTAAAGCCTTAACCCAAATTTAAAACCGTGTTTTACCTGTTGTTTCCATACCATTGTGACAAAATTTTATCAATGTTACTATTCATAATGACCAAAACCAAAATGAAACTATTTTCCAAATTTTAATTTCCCAATTAAAAATATTGGTTTCATTTTTTATGATTCAATTTCTATATGTGTCATAAATTCATTTTAAAATAAGTATGAAAAATGTGATGAAACAACTTTTTTGAAAGAAAATGTATTTTTAAGCATAAACTAGATTTATACTTGTCTCGTGACTTAAAAAAATTATATTAATGTTAAAAAATATTATTTAATGTAAAATATATTTCCCATTAAAATAATTCATTAAATAACAGTTAATTTAATTTATTATGATATTAAACACATTTTGTGCAAAAACAATTTTTTAGAAAAAGATATTTTTTAATTTCAAATTATTTCAATTTTCATTCATAATCAATTGATAACCAATTAATTCAATTAATATATGTGTAAAAAATATACTTTTCATAGTTTATTTAGTCCTATTCATACTAAAAAATCCAACTATTTGGAAATATTTATACATTAAATAATAATATTTGAATAGTATATCACGGTTCATTTAAACTCAGTGTTGAATGTAAAGAAAGCCATTAAAGAAGTAAAATTTATTTATATAAAACTATAACATAAATTATTGATGTATTAGATTCTACCCCCTTAAAATTATTTTCTTCCTCAAAATTTTATCACTCTGATATAAAAAAATGAGGATATATTTTTTTAATCACATCCTCAGGTAGCCAAAGCGATTCTTTGAATTTCTGATTCCTCTAGAGAAATTTAACCAAGTGAGAAGCCTTGTTCAGTATAAAATTATCCCTATAATAAAGGATTTATACTATCTTTCCTTGATAGGAATGATCATGCTCTAGTGGTATGACCTCTAAGTTCCCGACATGTGATGGATCAGTTATGTACTTCCTCAGGAGAGATACATGAAACACATCATGAACTTGAGAGTGGTTTGGTGGAAGCACCGAGTGATAAGCTATCATACCTACTCATTCTGTAATATAAAATGGGATAATATACATTGGTATTATATTTAATTTCATTATAAATATCATAAACTTCTTCCATTGAGAAATTTTTAGAAATACCATCTCACAAACATTGAATTTTTCATTTCCCAAACAAATGTCAATATAACTTTTCTATCGACTCTAAGATACCTTGATATGATTTTGAATGAATCCATATTTATATAAAATCTCCTAAGCTAACTCTATCCCCAATATCATTATCTCATCAGAAAAATCATGGTACATTGGAGTTCTATACATCTTTCCGTATAATTATTCATAAAGAGACAACTCAATACTTGAGTGAAAGCTATTATTGTAAGAAGACTCGACTAGAGGTCAATTTTGATCCCAAACATCTTTTAAATATATAGAATAAGTTATCATCATATCCTCTATGGTTTCATTGGTTCTATCATACTAACTATATTCTTAAGGATGCTAATTAATATTGAAAATCAACTCTATATCTAGATCCTACTAAGGACTTTTCCAAAACATTGAGGTAAACCCTAGATCCTGATTAGATATAATAGAATGTGGTCCTACATGAAAACTTTGCACTTATTTAATTTATATTATCACAAAATGATCGAGGTAGAAATATCGTATAATAGAAATGAAGTGTTTTTACTTTAAATAGTGATCAAATAAAACCCAAATATTATTATTTCCTTTAGAGGTTTTGGGGAGTCCGACTAAAAAATCTAGGGTAATGTTTTCTCATTTACATAATAGTATAGGTAATAGTTATAAAAACACCTTATAATTCTATCTCCCATTATTAACTTTATGATATAGAAGGTATCGAGAAACATTCACTAAAAAATCTCTTCTTGTTTCCCCACCATAAATATTATTTCATATCTTTATACATCTTCATACTTATTGGATGAATAGAGAATGGTAAATTATAGGCCTTATCCCATAACTCCTTCTCCAGATATTGTTTAGATGGAAAAAATACACGATTATTGAACTTTATCATTCTTTCACAATAAATTTTGAACTCAAGAACATTTATGACTATCTTATATAGTTCTACAGGTGCTTTATGTGCCTCTTTAATCCTCGCAAGGATAAATGGTTGAACACTCATTTGAGTAAGATATGATTATAACACTTGAATTAATATTTCTATATCCATACTTTGAAAATAAAAAAAAACCTTAAATCTTTTGTGATCCTCATCATATATAATCTAGCATAATACCTACCCCATTTTTCACATTCATAAGGTGGTAATCTATTGAGCATTATTAATATTTAAAAAACTAAAATCATTCTATTTGGTGTATATTTATATCTTTTTGAGTTAATATATACTTTAAATTTTTTTATTAGGGTATATACTACACCTTTCTCCATAAAAAATAATTCCCCCTTGTCTGTAATGAAAAAAAATTCTGTAGCTAACTCCAAATCTTGAGTTGGGTAATTATTCTCATGAAACATCAATTATTATAAGGCATAATCTATAACTATATTATTCTGCATGAGGATTCATCTCAATCACGTCTTCGATGCATACTGATATATCGTAAACCCTTCACCACTGTATAGTAATGTAAGAATAGGTAAACTGCCTAACCTTCTCTTCATTTCCATAAAATTTTCCTCACATTTAACTTTCCAAATGAAATTGTCTCCCTTATGAGTTAACTTGTTTTATGGATTATAAATCCATGAAAAATTCTCAAATAATATTTTATAATATCCAACCAAAAAAAAGAACTATGTATCTCAGTCACAATGTTTATTTTGGGCCAATGTTCAATAACTTTCACCATTTATGGGTCCAATGATATACCCTCACATGAGATTATATGACCCTAAAATGAAACTTTTTGTTTCCAAAATTCAGTATTTGTAAATTTCTCAAATATATTATCCTTCCTTAGGGTCCTCAATAAAATCCTCATGTGATCTTTAATCTCTTCCTTTCTCGTTGAATTTATTATAGTTCCACCTATAAAGACTCTAATCAGGCGATCAAGGTAATCTCTAAAGACACTATTCATTAAATAATAAATATAGTATGGGAATGAGTAAGAAGAAATAGAATTAATATAAATTCATAGAGTCCATACCTTATAAAGAATATTTTCTTGGGTGTATCATCCTTATTGTCCCTCAAATTTTGATATCTAGAACAAAGGTCAATATAGGAAAATTATTGAGCTCCAGGTAGTTGATCGAACAATTCATAAATTTGGGGTAGAGGATACTTCTTCTAGATTTTGGTCTTTTTAAGTACCTGATAATAAAAATAGTTCAACTTTGATTCATATTTATTCTTAACAAAACAAATAGGTGCACTCTAAGGTGACGTACTTGAGGGAATTAATCCCTTATCATGATTCTCGAAGAGTTGCTTCTTCAATTCTAGAAAATCTATCCAACACGTTCTACATGGATTCCATGAAATAGATGTAGCACCAGGTATGACATCTATTGAAAATACATCATCACGATTCAGAGAAAGAATTTTCAAATATTCTATAAAAACATCAACAAACTCATGTACTATAGTAATATCTTTAATGTTGAGTTTATACCCAAACATTTAAGATAAGCACCCATTTAAAATAGAAATTAGAACCCATATAGTTTATGTAATTTCTATTAGAATTTTATATCATTAATCTCACTAATAGACTAATATATGATGCTTTAGAAAATCAAAAATGGCTTACCTTCTTTAAAAATTAGTGTGGGATTTTAATAAATAACTCCAATAAAATTCCTAAATAACATAAAATTATATAATAATAAGATTTTAAAAAGGAAATTAATTATAAAATTCAAAAAGATATAGTCCCTTACTTTTTCTATGGGTAATCCTTCAGAAAATGGAATTAACATTAATAATTCCTAGGATCCCCTAATTTATTACAATAAACTATAAATGTATCCATGTGATGAAATTTATTTCCCTCCCTTGAAAAATCTTCATTTTTTTAAAATTAATTTTATTATTCCCTTATTTTACACACATAAAAAAAATTTCTATTCCTTTGAGAAAGTATAATGTTGGTATCTTTCCACATTTTTTACATGAATTAAATTTAACCTAGTTTCCTCTATGGTCTCCACCACCTGAACTCTCAAAGAACTCGATTTATCTCATATTGGGTGAGTCTGAGAGTTGGTTAAGGAGTAGTTTGTTTATCATATATCATGATAACTAATTAGTTATAATCAAAATATCATTCACTCCAAATATTATAACATTCATTTTCTCATAATCACCAAATTTTCCATCATTTTATACATTATCTTGGTTCATTCATGTAAGGAACTGTAATTTTTTGTACTAGAAATTTTGAGTTAAAATTTTATTTTTTTCTTTCAGAAGATTTCATGGGATAAAATGGTCATTTTCCTCTCACATATGATCTTCAATATTTTTTTGACAACTTTTTTGGTCTCTGGATAGGGTTTTTACCCTATTATAGGAGTTTTATGTAATTCTGAGTTGTTCAAATTTTAGCAGAATAATTAATATTTAATATTTAATTAATTAAATATTAATTTATTTGTGCAGGTTCGTTCAGAAAAAATATTTTTAATGGAGAATTGGATTGGGATTTTATCTATTCCATTAATTCTATAATGGGGATATTTTTCTAGGTGCGGTAAAAAATCATGTTTGGTTCCAGGTTTGGCTTGGGATCCTTTTTCGTTTTCTTTTTCTTTTTCATTTTCTTTTCTTTTCTCCTTTTCTTTCTTTTATTTTATTTTTATTTTTACCATTCCCTTTATTATTGCATATTTACCTAGGGGGTTCCTCCTTTACTTGACTATGATAGAAGAGGCATAGTTAGATCTATAGATAGATCAAGTGGGAGAGAGGTGCCATCATGGATCTCAGGACATGATAGATTATCATATAGTACCCCTTGGATCACAAAAACTAGAAAAGCTTCAGCGAATTCCACCAAAATGTAAGATGTTTTGTTATGTTTTTTAAATTCTATTAGATTTATAATTTTCATGATTCAACACATTTTTATGACTACTAATGATCCCTAGTTGTTTGATCGACAACGTTTTTAGAGAAAGGGGGTTCTTGTTGATTTGAGTGCTTTCCATTTGAAAAAACATGTGCACAGGACATGTGGTTCAGAGAACACATGCTTTTTGTTCATCATGTTTAAGGAAGATGGTATTTTTGAAGTACACCCCACGTGAAGCGTATACACATTGTGTAATGGTAATTATCCATGTAGCTGATTACCTAGAAAGACAACCCATGTTGAGGAACATGTCTGTGTATAGTACACTATCAAACCCCATGTGGGTTGCACGCCATGTAGAGGTACACAGTCTGGAGAAGTACATGGCCAAGCCATGTTATGTACACGGGAAGGTACCCCATTTCGGGTACACACTGTGTGTAGGCTTATCATGTCGTGTACTTTATTTTTACATGCCATGTCAAGTTATATTACACACTCAGGTGGGGATTTTGGGGTACACATCTTGTACTAGGTATACATGTTGTGCACTTCCCATGTGATTCCTTTTTTAGGTTTTTTTATATCTTTACACCCTATTGTCATAATGGGAAACATGATTAGTCCATTTTGGGTATCTTTCTACATATATTATGATGGTGAAACTCTTAAAGTTATTTTAGGACTCTTAAGAGGATTTTTTATGCTTTTAACAAAATAGAGAGGTTTTTCTCCAATAATTCAATCTTGTTTTCTCCTGATAGTGAGACCTTGGATCTGAGATGTGATATGATCCATCTCCCATGAACAATGATTTTGTATCTTTCTCTTGAAGAAGTCTCCCTTTCGATATGTTCTCTTCTGGCCCAGAAAGTCATGAGGGTATTTTTTTCTGAGGATCTCAAGTTGGATGCCTCTACTTGTGTGTCGACCTAGATGATATCATGTAGGGTGCCTCAATCTTTTTATTGTTACTGATGGTTCATTATGTTACACCATCACTTACATGATAAATTAGGGAATATCCTATAGGATTCCTCTACCTATATACTATTCAAGTATACCATGTAGGAATCCTTTCTTTACCTTTGCATCTGAGCAACCCGAGTAGGATGACTTCTTTTATCAATAGACTTTGAGGATCCCAAGTGGGATTAATCTTCTATGTTTTGACATGATGGATTTAGTAAGTTTCTAATGAATGACTAAACTCGAGTTAGTATATTAGGTTTGGGTACATATGGTATTGGGAGTCACCTTAGAACCCTTACTAACCTTTTAAACCTAATAGTATATGAAAGAAGTGATGGGTTAGGCATTCATAAACCCTCACAATTTAATTATAATATCACCTGTTTACTATTGATTCAATGATGATTACCATAGTTTATTACTAGTTGGTGGTTAACAAGACTAAAATGATGCATGTTTTTTCACCATTGGGATTTCCAGGTGTATTTCATGGGATATATATTTTGATCAATGTTATTGTTGTTATATTATTGGGATGGTCAAATGTAATTATGTGATTCAGCTGTTGAGCCAACATGATTGATATTATTGGGATTCTCAGATGTACTTATAATATCTGGACATTGAGACTGCATGATTAATATTATTGTGATGTGTAGACATACATATGATATTCAACTATTGATCCTACATGTTTGATATTATCATGGATATATAGAGTTACTTACAAGGATCTAGATTTTGAGCCTTATATGATGGGATGGTTGAAAATTATGCTCTACATTCTTTTTGAGATATACTCAATGGATTAATATACTATCCTAAAATGATTCCTTGGATGATCTCTGGGATTTGGTGGATGCAACATTACTACATCTCTAATAGGTACTTCCTGAGGATGGGGTTGTTGTGCTATTTATATGAATGGATGTTGATCATGCACTTAGATCTGGAGTTCATTACTTATAGATCACCTAACTGTGCCCCCTTAGGGATTATCTGAGTTATATTGTCATGATTACTTATGGACTGAGACCTGAGAATCATAAATTAGACTAGATTATACATTTATTAAGTAGTATAACATCTAGCTCAATACCACATTTATATGATTGTACATAGGTATAAAGTATAATTTATTATAGTTATTAAATGTGAGTACGGATAAACCCAGAGTTAGGATATGTATCCCCATGTGGTGACATAGCTTCCTCTGAGAAATTATTGTAATTGGATGAAGAATGTATTTTCAATTGGGGTTATGGACCCAGATATCAACTTAAAGATACACAACTTATGTTGTAGGACATCAAAATCAATTCCCTTTTTACAGGATGTCTAGTTGATCGGATCATGGGTCCTAATATCTACTATGGATTGGGTTCTTTATTATTATTCAATTCTTATATAATTTTGTATAGGAGCACATACATATATATATATATCCTTACATACATATACTTTTATAATATGGTTTTGTGTCTAAATGACTGGGGTCATGGAGTAAGCAATCAGTTGTAGACTTGTATCTGTTATTTAAATATTTTTTTTATCAGTTAAATTGTGTCTTAGCTAGGCTGAGCAGGTTGCATGATAATGCACTTATGAAAGATTATTTAAATGTTCATCAATGTGGTGGACTACTGAGATTATTTATCACCCTAGTATGTGAACATCAGTTTGTCTGAAGACCTTATGTACACTGTTTAGGTTGAGAACATATTATAAGATGGATAAGACTAAGAAAAATGGTTTCATGATCAAGTAAAGATGCGTGTATGGGTTCTTGTGATCGATCTGGTGCATTTCAATAGTGTCTAGAGACAGGAAATGTGTTCTATCTTGGAGTGATTATAGGATCCATATATTTATTTTATTTCATTTTATTTTTTGTATTCCTGCATGTATGGTCATCCTAGTGGGTGAATAGTGTTTTATGTATGAATTGGTTGTTTGAGCTTTCGTAGCATTTCATTTATTATTACAGCATGCTTATATTTTAGTTATTTACTTTTTGTACTCTATTAAGTTATTTATTGGAAGATATCTAGTTATTTCTGATGTGTTTACTTTAATATGATGGAATAGTCTCTCCACCGACACACCAAAGACCCTCACTGCTAGACTAAAGACTCTAGCATATGGAGAGACATGCTTCAGTCTTATGGTAAATTGGATCATAGAAACTGTTTAGTGGAATCTGGGTTGGGATGTTACACTTTGGGTTCTATCCATTGAATAAAACTAAAATACATAGTGTAAGAGACAATAATAATAATGTGAAATCACACGATCATGAAAAATAATTTATAGGATGTCTAAATAAGGAAATATGTTTTTAATCTATGACACATTAGGTTTAACCAAGGATATACATGAACATTATGTATTCAAATCCTTCTTGATGGTTCATAAAGAAAATGTGAATTATCTCATACATATCACAAAGAAGTGTAAAACCATGTGTACAATAAGGCCACACACACTATGTACCAGAATAATGGATGAAATATACTCGAAAAACTACTTTCAAGGTTATTATCCCTAAATTCAATTGTTCCACAGCCACATCCACTTTTAGTATCTAGACAGATATATTTTTTCTATAAAAATCACACTTATTTCTTTAGCATAAATTTGGATTTTCTCATATACATAGTTTTAGCATAAGGGTTATCATTAATGTTTTCTCATACTTGTTTCCAAAGGTAACTAAACATTAATCTGATACAAATAATATTGAACCATACTTTTCATACATAAATTTCACATCTGATTAGATGGATATTCAATACATAACATTACAATCCACGCAATAAACATAAAACTTTTGTACCTTCAGAAACAGGGATACATAAAATATTCTTTCACAAAATAATTAAATTGTCTCCCACTTAGTTCTTCATAAATATATCCATTATTATAAACATCGTAATTACAATTTTCCTTCATATCCTTGGGAATAGAAAAAATAACAAAAGTTGATCTCATATTCTCAACAAAGGAATTAAAGGAATATATCAGTGATCATTAAAACATAACATGATAATAAATGGTATTATAATATAATATTAACCTTTTAAAATCATACCCATAAATTCATAGATCATAAACAAGAGTCAAGGAATAAATCTTGGTTGTTTATAAGACAAGAATCATAAAGGAATCAAAGAAAATAATCCATAAGAACATAACATTGTCATGAAATACTATTATAAATGAGTTTAATAAATTTTTTTATCATTGTAATCATAGAAATATTATTTTATGGTTACCCACCAATACATTCATAACATGTTTGGCATGGGATAACCAGCTATGTACCTGCTTCGGGATTGGGATAACCTCTCTTATAGCCTTTTTTAGGCTTGGGATAACATCATATTTACCCTTTAAGATCATATAACATTAATATTTAACTAATGAATTATATTGATATGTAATTTTATCCCCTCTCAACACATAATATTAAATCCATTTATATTTATTTCACAAGATCATAAAACATTCATCATAACCTACACCATGAAAAATGGTTTCATTGATAAATAATCCTTATAACTATAAAACATCCAAACCAAAAATAAATTTGGCACCATTTTATCAGATCCCAATTAAATATTTATTAAAATCTATGTATTTTTTCATAGATGAAAATTTTCTTAAAAATATCACTGGAATTTTTCTTGGGTAAAATACCGTTTTGATTTTTAAATCACATTTTAAAATCTAAAAATTACACAAAATAATATAGAAATTTTTTTACTTTTAAAATAAACTTGAAAACTTGTAAAGTAAGCCTCAAATAATTTATTTTTCATTAAACTGGTATATTTAATTCATGTTATGTATGTTAAAAAAAGTTTTCATTTCACATTTTCAGTAAAAATTCAAAAGTATCTCATTTAGAAAATGAAAAAAAGATTCATTTTAAGACATTTTTTAAAAAGTAAATAATGGTTAAAATGACTTTAAAAAATTATATAATAATATAAAAAATGTATAAACATTTTTATAAATAATGGATATAGAAGAAAAAATTATTTTTTATAGGATAAAGAAATTATTATTTTTTCCTTAAAAATATTATTTCGGACTCTTGAGTACATAAAGTGTGGAAAATAAAATGAAAAAACTGTATTATCAATAGATAGCTAGTGGATAATAAATAAATTATTTATTATTAATGGATCATATAACTTCTTTCAATGTAAATTCAAGTCTAAATAATCTCGAATAAAATGAGATTTAAACATAAATCCCTTGACACAAATTGAATTTCCTTGATGGTGATCTAAACACTTGTATAAAAAATTAAAATTGAAAATAATTATATCAAATATTCATTTACGTAACTATAATATCATATATTATCTTCTTATGACAATTTAATACATATTTATTAATAATTCTGTATTAAAATTGTCATTTCTAGGTGATAACAGTTTCATTTTTCATGAGAATTTTTATTTTGTAGTTTTTTTCCTTATGAATAGATCGTGGTTTAATAATAAAAAACTTTTTATTTATGTTATAAATAAAATATATATTCCTTATATAAAAATTTATAATCATTCATTAAATTTAGATATAAAAAATGAATTACACTATTCATGGAGATGGTAGGTCGTACGTACGGATGAACGCTATTTTTAGTTTTTGAAAGGTGGAAAGAAAGAAAGGTAAAGATTAATTCACCTTTAAATAATAATTCTTTTATCATATATATCATAAATATATATATCCATTAATTACAACTATATTTATATACATGTAAATAGGATATAAAAAATGAATCACATCACTTCGTAGAGATGGTAGTCCACACGTACGCACCAACGGTGTTCTCATTTTACAATGGATTGGAAGGTAATAAGGTTGATATGATAGTATAATTATAGGATCATAATAATTTTATAAATATATTTTATAAATATTAAACTCATCATAATACCCATCTCTGAAATTTGGTGATGAAAAATGAATTTTATCACTTTGTGGAGGTGGTAGTTCACACAAACGCATGAGTGATACTTTCACTTACCATTTGATAGAGAGGAGGATAAATAATGGTGGTGTAATGATAATAAAAAAAATTAATTATATTTAGTATATTTAATTTATTATTTTATCGTGATTAACAAATACATAGGGGAGGAAATAGAATAAATAAATTGAAAAAGGTTAGGTAGGATTATTACCTCTTCTTCAAGAGACCTCCTTTAGATATTTTCGTAAGGACCCTTGGATTTGTCATTTATGAAGAAAAGAACCAATATTTTGTAGATATGGAGTTTATAGAATAATGTTTTAGGGTTTTTTCATATTAGATGGCTCAATGTGGGTTAAATAAAAGAGATAAGGTGTGTCATTCTTAAGTCATGGAAATGAAAAAACTGGAATTAATAAATATATTAAAAATTAATTAATTCATTATTAATAAAAATGATTCCATATGGAAAAATATTCAAAATAAATGATTATAAGGTCTAAATATAATCATTAAATTAAATTTAGATAGGGTTTTGTGTCATTTGAAACCTTATCTATTCATTTAACCACTTGGTTAACCAATTTTAATCTTAGACAAAATAATGACTTTTTAATACTAAGTGGTTATAATTTTAATTATCAGGTAGTAATTGGATAATAAATGGACAATGAATGAAATTTTAAACTATTTTTTATCCTAGTTGTCCTATTTAAATATTTTTATTATTATTTTAATAATTTTATAAAATATTATTCAATATAAAATGCCATTAATTTAATTTTTGACAATAATCATTTAATTTGAAATTAAATACAACATGGTGTCTAAGTAATTCGAATATAAAACTTTTAAACATTCCTAATTTTTAATATCTATCTATAAAATTTTTGGACACAATAATTCATCAAAATTTTATTACTTTTAATATTATTAAATTCATTTAATTTTTTCTAATAATTAAATAAATTTTGTGTCAGCATTGCATAAGGATTTAAGGTAATTATTCAGTCAATAAAAATGGATATATATTATCATGATAAAAATAATTACTTCATATTTCAAATAAGTATTTATGACTCAACATATCCTCTTTTTATCCATATAATAAAAATTATACGTATTAAATTTGAGAGGGTGACATTTTGTATTTATACTTTTCTAAAAATAATATAAAGATCATAGTCAAATGAAAATGGAACCAAGTGAAAATATTTTTTGATAATTGGATGATAAGTTTATAACAACACTCATCCAATATCATAAAGTCAAGTGTTATTGGAATATTAAATCCTTAACCCAACTTTTTGGCGCTATTTTACCTATTTCACCCTTGCCAATGTGACAAAATTTACCACAGTTACAATTCATAATGACCAAAAATAAAATGGACCGATTTACCAAATTTTAATCTCATAATTCCAAATATGGGATCCGTTTTTCATGATTTAATTTTTGTATGTGTTATAAATTCTATTTAATATAATTACGCAAAAGTTGATGAAAATTGTTTTTTAGAAAAAATACATTTTTAAGAATAGAATTGGATATTTTCTTATACCATGAGTTGAAAAATAATTAGATGAATGTTAAAATATTTTTTTAATATATAATATATAAATTTTATTAAAATATTTCTCCATTTTTTTTAATTTATTAAAATAAAACACATTGAGCGAATAGAAATAGTTTTTTCATAAAAAAGAATGTTTTACTTGAAATTTTTTTTTATATTTTTTATCAATTGATAACCAATGAATTAATTTAGAACATGTGTAAACTATGCATTTTTTATAATTTATTTTTTCCCAATCATAACCTCTAATACAACAGCTAAGAGAAAACTATCACATTATCTAATAATATTTCAATAGTATATCATAGTTCATTTAAACTTAGTGTTGCATATAAAGAAAGATATCAAAGAAATAATTTTTTTTATAGAGAACTATATCATAACTTCTAAAGGTTCCCTAGTATTCACTTTTAATTATATAAATTTTTATCAACTCTTTATTATTTTTTCTCTCCTTATCACATGATATTGATATGATGGTGCATGTTTTTATATTATCCTCCTTCCTTGTGTTGTGGGTAACTTCTAAAATATTTTTAAATGATATTTTTTGAGAGGGTTTGAAAAAAGATTAAAATATGGTTTAGGTTTATTTAAAAATATTTTATCATGGTTTTTAATGGTGTGTTCTTCAAATATTAAAATATGTATTCTAACGATTTTCTAGAGTGATTTAATAAAATAGAGGAAATGATGTTTTTTTTTTGTAATTTAATACTCTTTATTTTGTTTTAAAGATATTCAATATAAAAAAATTTAAACTATTGTGTACGTTTTAAAGCATGATTTTGAACATGATATTCCCGGTTCATCTCTAATTACTTTTTATTTAGTTTTATAAAGGAAAAAATAGAACCAACTGATATTTTTTTCTAGATAGTTTTCCCTATGAAAAATAAATATTTTTAATTATATTCAAACCAGAACTTATGGAATGTAATGTAAACGTGATTGCACTAACTCAATGGGTAGTGACCAACTAGGTTGTATAGGTAATGCCAATATTTTTTAGATTTCATGTCCTATATGGATTGAGTTTTTGTTCCTTATTCCTTTTGGGACATTTTCCCATAGGGTGTATCGAGAGATGGTTTTTGGACACAATCCACATGGATTTAGTTTTTTTGGTCTGTACATGATTTCAATTTGTTTTAGAGATGTTTTCTATCATTCACCTTGGAATGTTGTATTTATTTCTATTTTTTTGTATCATATCCTAATATATCTTTTTATTTATATATTTAGTTGTATATAACTCATGAAATCTTGTTTACTAAATCATATTGGATGATTATTATTATTATGTCATGTTTTGTTAGATTTTTTATACTTATTTATATTATTATTCATCTATGAAATCATTCTCAAAGTGTGTTTTTCGGTACCAAGGCACTAGTTTTCAGTCCATAGGGGATTGGTAATTCCCTTTAGGCTAGTAGAAATTTAGGGTGGGTTCTTATTCAAATGGATGATCATGCTAGTTCATTAAAAATGGCATAATAACCTCGGTTCTCATTATATACTTGGCTCTATAAGTTCTATATTGTTATTTAAGGAGTTATTTTTTAAATAAGGATGGCAGTACTCAGAAGGTGGGTACAGGAAGAGTGTTGAAAGATATTTTCCATATGGAACCTTCAGTTTTCATGGGTAAATATAATTCTTTATTCATTCTGGTTTCCCTCTTGATGGGTTTACTAAATTGTGATTTGATGTTTTGGTGGTGGTACTTTAATCCTCATTAAAATAACATGATTTTCCTTAATGGTCATATTTAGTATTCTGAGACTGGGATAAAAAATAGAAAAAAGGTATGAGGTTTCTTTGTACGTCCATACCAACCATACAGAAACCAATCGCTTGATTCTGGATTTTTTTTAGGTACCATTACCTGATTTTCCTATGCTTATCAACCAAGTGTCAAATATGAACATGGAAACATATCCCATTTTGGTTTTATGATTTAAAATTTTTAGGTCATGGATTTCCTTATGTTGTTATGGGAAAATAATCATGATGGTATTATGATGTGTTGCTTTTGTTGGACTAGTTTTTCAATTTTGTGATTCTCTTTTTCTTATGCGTTTTTGGTGAAATTTTGTTTTTTTTGTGTCTAAAAAACATATTTCAGGTGGAGGTGTTTTCTATTTGAAAAATTCTGCAAGTGTTTTTTGTAAAATAAAAATGGGTTTCATTTAATTTTTTAAGTGGTTGATTTTATTATGAATTCTGTAAAGTGTTTTTTATCGTGAAATATAATTGATTTTTTGGTTTTTGAAATGGTTTGGGGTTTCATGAAATTAAATTCAGATTCTATTTGGGTGTTCCTCAAGAGTGGTTGGTTTTGAAGTATGAAATTTGGGTGTGTTTTAGTTTCAAACCAGTTAGAAGGGTTTTTAAATGGAAATATATTCTTCTAAGAGATATTTGTAGAGTAATTGATTTTAATAAACAAGATGATATAATATATTTAATTGTTAAAGATGGTAATGTGACTTTGAAAATAAAGGGAAATCATAAAATTTGAAGTTTATTTTTGGAGAAGTTTGTTGTTTTGAAATATTGTCTTTTGAAAGAGTGGTGAAATTATATTTATTGGTTTTCAAAGGGAAATGAGGATATTAAAAAAGGTAGGATTATTATTTTAAAAGAACAAGATGTTTTTATATAATTATATTTTAGGGATTGTTAGGGTTTTGACCCTTGGTGATTATTTGAAAAAAATGGATAGTTTAAAATTATTTGAAAATGTGAATGTTTTGAAATAAAATATTATGTTTTTTTGAAAAACATTTTAAAACTTATTTCTTATTTTTTGGTATTATTCTTAGGATTGTCCCCTTTTATTATTTTGGGACACTTTATAAAGGTGGTTTGTGGATTTATAAGATAAATTCTTGGAATAATTTTTTTGATTAATGGTGTTATTTAGTAGGCATGAATGAGTTGATTTCATGTCTCACATGGATTTATTGTAATCCTCTAAAAAAATTATTGTGTTGAATTAGAGGTATAGTATTTAGGGGTTTTACCACCTTCTAGTTTTAACACTTCTTATACCCCTAATGTAGTGGCATACATCATTATTTTGGCTTAGTAGTGTATTATAGAATTATCTATGGTAGTTTTTTATAGTGGCTCCATTTTGAACCATTATAGGATGAGTGTTTTGGGATGTGAACCATAGATTTAAAGAAGAATTGGTGAGGATGGTATCTCCTGGAGACCTATATATGGGATCTAGTTTGGGGTGATTTTTGTTTTGGTATGTTTTTTCAAATGATCTAGGTGATGTTTGAGATCAATGAAGTATTCAACATTTAGTATGTCTTTTGGATTATTTTTTCTACTATTTTGAGAGTGGTGTTTAATTTTATAATAATAAATGTTGGAATTTGTGTTCAATGGGTTTGGAAAATTTTTGGATTGGAGAAAATTATTGCATGGTGATTTCTTCAGGTTCCTTCAGGTAGCTCTGGGTGAGCAGTCGGTTTTTGGGGGAATATGCCTGACACATTTTTTTAATGGTGTTCTTTATTGATTATGCATGGTGTAGGCCATGGTTTAGGATTTTTGTTTTTTGTTTTGGAAATGATAAAACCTAGGGTATGTGTATGGATAACTAGGAGTGTGGTTTTTTCTAGAAGGACCATTAGGGGATCTTTGATGCATTTTAATCGAGATCACTAAGGGATAATGTTCAACAAACCTAGACCAATATTAACCGCATGTGTCATTTGTGACCCATGGTTATGGCCATTTTGTTTCTAAATGATCCATTTATCTAGTTGTTATAATATTTTTTTTGGGTTTCAATGGGTTTATAAATCTAATATTTTGGTTTTGGGGATGTTATTAAGAATATTATTTCCATTGGGGTATTTATATGGTTTTTTATTATTGGTTCTATCTGGAGAAATTTTGAAACTCCCTTTGGTGATGTGTAGGATTTATGTTTTTTATTGAAATTATATCTTATTAGAAATAGTTATTTGTTGTTCCACCATTATATAAAGTGTGGGGGACCTATATTAGGTTGATTTGTCTTTAAAATTCTATTGATTGGTTTTGGATTAGATCTTATCTAAGGTAGTGTGATATTATTTGATAGTTCATCCTATTGTCTATGGAGTTATCTTTTTCATTAGGGCTCTCATTATTATGCTGATCATTTTCTCCTATTTATCACCCTTGGGATCTCATCCTAGATATTCATATAAAATTGAATCCCTTTGTTCTTCACTTTGTCCTAATGCTTTTTGGGGAACAAGATTTCATAGTGGGGAGAATTGTAACACCCATGTTCCACTATTATGGATTATTTTATTTTATTATATTATATTTAGGGTTATATTAAGTTCCTAGAATTATTGGAAATTGTAATTAAAAACATGGAATGTTTTCTCAGGGTTCATGGTTAGCCTGTATGGTTAGTGGAAACCTTGTGGATCCTATGTGACAATGCTATAATTTCTGTAGTGCCATTTTGAATTCTTGGCACATCATTTTTCAAAACATTAAGAATTTCTAGGAAAACGTGTGGATTTTTTTGTGTGTGTGGGTGAATTTCGTAGTTTATGTGAATTCAGGAGAAACTATGTATCCCAAACCATGTGATATTTGTTGATTTATTCATTTAGACCGCATGGTTTGAACATAGTTCTGAAAACAATGTATCCAAACCATGTGGTTTACCTAAATTAATTAAAATTCAATTTAACCACTCTTCCCTAATTTGATTTTAAATACTCCTCATATCATTTATTCTACATTATATTATAATGTTTGTCTAAAACTACAAGGGAGTTTCCTCCATCTCATTTTGGATGTCGTTTTCCTTCGATTCAAGAGGGTTTCACAGTATACTTCCTAAATTCTTCTCCTTAAATTCCCCATTTCTATTTTAATCCTTATTTTAGTTTATCACATAAATTCTACAAGCAATTGAAATCAAAATCATGGTTTGGGTGACACTAATATTCGGGTTATTGGTTTTTTGGGCTTGTTAAGGACCGCTTGTGGCTTGGTTGGGTGTTCCCCATCTAAGCTAATAACATCAGACTTGTTTATTCTTGGTGAAGGTAAGAGTTTCTTATTTCACTTTATATTAAATCACATAGTGTTATTGAGTCTTCTAAAATTATTATTTTTTAAATTATTCTGATGTATGTGTCCTATGAGAGACTATTAAATATTTCTCTATAGTTTTAACCCTTATTATGGAATAGATTCCACCTTAGGTGTTTGTTAAAATGAAAAAGTGTCTTTTTAAAGGTATTTAACCTTTTAAAAGTCATAGTGGAAACTAGTTATAGAATTTTAGGGTGTTTTATACTGATTTATTTACAATAAAAGTGTTTCATGTTTTTAAATGGTTTCCTTTACCTGAAAACGGATCATTTTCCTCATAAAAATTTCAATTTGAAACATGTTGACAGCTTTGAACATATAAAGTGTGTTTCTAAAGTGAGTATGTATTTTTTAGTGGACTTAAAGAAATTTTTTTATTAATTTTAGTTTCAAGGTTTTATTGAAATGGGATTTTAAATTGTGTGTGTTGTATTAAAATCCCAAGATTATTTACAATGTCTCCTTTGTAACATTGTGAAAAATGAGTTTTCATGAATGTTATAAAACCCACTTTGTATCCCTTGTAATTGTTCTCTTTAAAGGGTGGTTCTTCATGTGTTTATAGACTGGGTGATAGATCCAAGGGGAAATTTTATGTGAGGGTGTTGGGGTAGAGGTAAAAATTATTATTAATTATTTGAATTGATTCAGGTGCTGATCATGTTATTGAATTCTTTCCCACATCTTTTTCTTGATGTCATGAGTTTCCTGGAAAGATATTATGTGGCCTATATGAGTGTAATCTCTATTATATAGTGTTTTCTTACTAAGTTAAGGAACCTAGTTAAACCTAGTGAGATAATTCAATCTTTGTTGTGGCCTCGAGACATTTTAGAGGGGGCCAATGTTTATTTTGAGCTCCTTAATCATGTTGGATCCCGGTTATTTATGTAGGGCTATTTGGACTTGATAACTTTAGTAGTTCCAACCTAGGTTCCCCATTTCTAGTTCAGGGATTTATTATTATATTCCTAAGTAGTTACTCATAATTATAGCATCATATTCATGATTTATTATTTTATTTCATTCTTTACCTTGTTGCATCCCCTATATATTATATAATTTCTTGGAACCTTTGTATTGGTTTATTGTTCTTTTTTCTCATGTGAAATAGATATCTTGGTGCCTATTTCTCTATACTCCTCCTTCAATGTATTATGTAATATATTTAAAATATTCTTAAAAGGGATTTTGTGAAGGTTTTTGAAAGAAGGAAAATTAACATGTATTTTTTATTTTCTTTTAATCTATTTTATCTGGGGTTTGAAAGGTTTGTTCTTCAAATATGAAAATATATTTTATAAAAAAATTAGATTTTTTATGATAAATAGAAAATAATTTTTCTATTTTAAAACATTATAGTCTTAATTTTATTTTAATAATATTCAATGAAAAAAAGGATTTAAATTAGTGTGTGGTTGTGATAGTATGGTTTTAGGCATGATATACTTGGCTCATTTATAAATGTATTTCCTTTGTTTTAGAAAAGAAAAATGGAAGTAGTTTATATTTTTTTTAGTGGATGTCTATGTGAAAAAAAATTATTTTTTAATTATATTCAAACTATAATTTATAGAATGTGATATAAAATAGATTATATAGACAAGGTGGGTGGAGACCTACGAGGTTTTATGGCTCATGAATATATTTGGATGATTCTAGGTCATAGCTATATCAGGGTCTTGTACATTATTTATTTTAGCCAATTATTCTATTGGAGGTGGTATCATGAGATGGTCTATGGAAATGATCCACATGGAGTTTTTCTTGTGGGTTCAGTAATTATTTAAATTTATTGTTGAGAATTTTTGTATTATAAACCTTGGACTATTTCATTTGTTTCTATATTATTTTATATCTTCTCCCACTATCAGTATTTATTTATGGATTCAGTTGTATATATTTCGTGGATACCTATTTATTGTATTATTTTATCTGTATATTATTCCACTATTCCATGTTTGGTTGGTATATTTATTTATTTTCACTACTTATTTATATTTTTTATAAAGGGATAAATAATTTATAAAGTGTGTGGTGTGTTTTTAAGAAATAGGTTGCTAGCCCACGGGGATCGATAATTCCCTTCATGCCAATGGAGGGTCAGGTCAAGTATTAATTCAGATGGAATATTGGGTCATTTCATCACAAATGATTAATGGATTAAACTCTCTATATATAGTGAAATTTTTTGACTTCTATAACATGTAGTGTAAACACATCTTCTACATATGATAATAATTCCAAACTATATTCATTTTTTGTAACTCAATCTTCTTGTACATCGAACTATCGTAGTGATAACTTCTTATTATTCTCAATAGACTTCTATTTTTAAATATATATATATATATATGTGTGTGTGTGTGTGTGTGTGTGTGTGTAATTATTCTATATCTCTCCTTATTCGTCCTCTTATCTAGATGTTTCAATTTGATCTCACACTATATTTTTATTCTCTTTTTTTATAAGTTATAAAATGATCTATATAGAATTCCATGAAACTAACACTTAATCTAAGGGATGGTTTTGATTAATCTATTATAATTAACTAATATTATTCCAGGTGTACCAGATGGTTTTATTGGGATCATTATAATCCAATTAACTCGAGTCAACACTCTATATCTTATTCCAAATTTCCCTCTTTTAAATTCTATATAAATTTATTAAATAATATAAAAACCTTCTACCAAACACATGGAATGTTCTACCATAGTGTGGTTATTTTTATCATCATACATTAAAAAATGTGTCAATATCCTTCACATTGTGGTGTTCATTCATAATATAGATCCAGAAAATCCACTCGATATCTACTTGTTAATTCACAAAATACACCAGAATGATACTTCTAATATTACTTGGTTCATAATCCTATCATGAAACAACAATGTGATTCATGGAAATCCCCATGCATTTTTTTCTAAATAATGATTCACATTATTTTAAAGACCACTAAAATACCAATATTTGGCCTCCCCTTTTTTAAAAGTGATTCTTTAAATGTGAAATTACATTATCGAAGTCTTCATCATCTCCAAGTACCCATATCACAAAATCATGCATTTAGTTTATCATGAAATTGATCATTACTATAATACATTTCCCAATTTCTTACTAATATTTATTGATATTAAAACAAAATATACTATAATGAGGTCCTCATATCCCCCATACATCACTGTTACCATCGCTTCATAATTACTATTAAGACATATTGCATTTTATTTTATTAACTGTAGTTTTTCATGATACACACTAGTTTAACATTATTCATGAAACATCTAGTCGTATCAAGATGCAACCAAATCTCCTCAAACTTTAAAGGATAAATCCATAATCTTCATTAAAAATCTTATACAACACCTAAAAATATGTTACATAAAAAATAAAACCATACAAAATATGTTAATATTTTTTAAAAAACCTTACATATTCAGGTTGAATTCATAACATTATTATTTCCAAATCTTCTATAATTTTATACACATCTCAAAAAAATATTTTCTATTAAAATATATTGATTCCATTATATTTTTATTCTAGTATATCTTTTCAATCCATCATATAAATCTTTCAAACATCATTCCAAAAACCACTTATGAATGTATAACTACAAATGAACATATTATTCACTTATTTTCTACATATATTATAAAAAATATACCATTATAACTTTTAATAATTTACCTTTCACAACATTTAAAACCCTTTAGTGGTTACTTTAGATTATATTATTTGGAAATATAACATTCATACTATAATGATAACTTTCCAAATATAATATGATCATCCTCCCAAACTACTCTTATGTATATAGATATGACAATGGGACATTTCCAATTTATTATTTGGGATTCAAACCTTTACTTTTATGTATGGGAACTAATGAATTCTATGTCTCCCGCCTTTTCTATTTTCCAATATTCATTGTAATAGAATAGTTTTTATGCCTATATGGAAGCTTTTCATGACCTAGCTTCAATTCACCATTTTGTTCTAGATAACTATTACAAATCAAGGAAGCTTTCCATTTCTAATGTAAACTCTAAGAAACATTCAAACTATCAATTTATTGATACTAACTTATTGATATAAAATCATATCTATTTAATATCTTCAACATCCATAGATTGTCTACTTCCATATCTGAAATTATTTCTGAAAGTTATAAATTCATTATGTAAACTTTGAATTATTTTAGGGATTAAAAAATACAAAAACAAAAGAAGATTCATCTTCCATAGTTTTAGCTAATTTAAATTATTAACCATGATCAGTATATTTCATGGATATAGTATAGAGTCAGTGTTCTCCTTGGTTCTTAATAAGTGATTTGGAGATGCTAGGATTATCATATTTTCTAATGTTGTCTGACCCAACATTTTTTTCTAGGGAGTAGTCATATAACCTAGTGAACAATACCAGAGATGGGTTATATGACATGAGATTATATTCGAGAAATTTATTTTATAAACCTGATTCCATTTTATGAAGAGTGGTTATATGAAATACTAGTGTGATATTGGGAGTTGTAATATGACTACTTAACATGTTTCAAAGAGTGGAAATGTCACTTTGTGATGGGTTTGTAAGGGTGAAACTTATAGAATAAATACAATTGTGATTCATCATGCTAGGAAATATGTTGTAATGACATACATAATAAATGAAATTGTCCAATGCAGGTGTGGTTAGTTATTGTGGTTTCCATGTTTGAACATTATAATAAATCGCAATTAATTTTATATTGTATTTTATTAGATTATTTATTTTCAAATCAATATAAACACTTGATGACATGGATCGAAGGTGGGACACCATGGTTAATGGACCAATGAGTGTGAATACACATAATAAATTCACCCCAGTGTATTTTTGGACTCTACATTTATTCTAGAGGAAAAATTTATCTTTTCACTGGTGACTATGATGGAGTGGGTTTATGGCTGGTGGAGACAAGACCCATTAAATACTTTAGATTTTTGTTTTGTATCCATTCCATTATTTTATTAATTTTTGAAATTTTTTATATGATCAACCCAATAGGATATCCTTTTGATTTGTGCACTTATGATCAGTATAAATCTATTTTTTAAAATTATTTTTGTATTTAAATATCTTTTTTGTTTGGATTTTAGCTAGAAATAATACTTCATACTCTAATATTATTAGATGATATCTGATGTTTATGTTATTTCATTATTATGTAATATTTTGAAATAGAGATTATAGTATATCCAATATTAGTTGTAGACATTAAACTCAAGTTTTTATCTTAGGAATATATGGAGGCATTCCAAATGTAAACTATAACAACTATATTTGTGACTTTTTGAGTTACCTAGTTTGAGAAGTTACAAAATGTAATTAGAGAATTTTTTTTAGCTGTCTTACTATTTGGGAATTATTGGATAGAGGTAGTGCTACTAAAAACATAGGATAGATGCCATCCTTGTGAGTTTTGAATAGATTTATTGTAAAAACCCATGTTATTGGTGTAATAGTATTGTTGTTGTTGATTTTTGTTATTACAGTTTTGATGTTTATTCAATTATGAAGTATTGGTTTAATTTTATTGTTTTTTTGATATCTTAGCACATGGAGGCGAGAAATAATGTGTACATTAATTATACTTTCCATTACATTATATTTGAGATATGTATGATTTTTTATTTTTAGGAAATATTTTCTTAATGTGAAGTGGATTTAGGAAAGAAAATTTTAGAAAATGGATTTTTTGATATTTGTTTTTTAAATTTTATTTTTTTTCTTTAATTCCAATAATTAGTATTTTATTAAATTATTTATTTTTATAAGTTAAATTTATTTAAACTAAAATTTAACTTTTATAAATTTTATAACTTGTTATATGTGTATTACATTTAAGTAATTATTGTATATAGAAGAATTGTAGTGGTTTGGTTTGTAGATTTTATACCCTCGGTATAGTTTGGTATAGGTGAGGTAATATTGTGGTATGGATTGTTTTTTTATAGGGTATTTAATTTAATTAGAGATCCTCAAGTGGGTTATGATGGAATTCAATATTACCTAATAATTGTGAGAAAAAAATCTGTATAGAATGAGTTGCATGGTAAAAGGATTAATTATGTTATCTATCTATTATAAGGTTTATATGATTAATTTGGTTTGTAGGCTAGTAATTTCATTTACAATGAGGGAATCTAAGGGATTTTTATTTATAGTTCATGGGTGAGTGTAATAGTATGCTTTAAATTTTTATAAGATATTTTGGGTGAGTGATTCTATAGAAAGTTTTTCACGTTATTGACTAAGGATGAAAGTAGAGTGCATGATTATGTAGTTAAAATTCATGATTGAATTTTTAATGATTGTTTAAATATTTAAATGGGTGTATTATAGTTTGATGGATGTTAATTTTTAAATGGTGTTATCAATAGATGATGTATATTCGATACTCATTAGTAATGTTCTGACCAAAGATAATGGATAATCCTTCTATGTTTTGGGACATAGGTTGATGAAACCTTCATTGTGAGAATATCATAGGTATTTTTATACATTTTTCATGCCATAATAAAAGGATATGTAATACCTTATCAATTAATTTATGAGTTCTAGGTGTATAATTACCTATATTTTATAGGTTATTTAGGGTTTTAGGGACTGAAAATTAGATGTAGAATATTCAGTTCATGTTTGAACATATTTCTTGTAAAAACTGTGCCAATTAGGTACCATAGTTTCCTAGCTGACACATGTTTTCCCCTCTTTGGAGTCTACCCACATTCCCAAACATGTCATCAGATTAATGACTATCCCAACATTCTAACATGTGTTCTTCCTAGTGCGATTTTCCTCACTCTCAGACACACTTCCAAACATCCTAGGAGGTCACCCATCCTAATCACTGCTCCAAACCAAACATCATTAAATTTTTAGATCTAATTATATAGGCTCCTGAAAAATAAATGTTCTCCTTATTAACATGGGAAATTATATTAATCCTTTTAACCCTTTAATATTTTTTTGTGTTATATTCACCCCCCCCCCCCTCAGCAAGGGAACAACATCCTCATTATGGACCCTATATATCAACCCAAGAAATTCCACAACACTTTTAGATGGGTTCATCCTCTAGTACCACTATGAAAGCTTGGCTTCTACAAGCACCCCAGTTTCCCTAAAGACATGTGTTATCCAATCTATGGGTCTCAACTATGAACTTAAATGGGTCATAGTACTAATGATTTTACCCACATGACAATAGATGTTCTTTCTAGACTACTTTATAATCACTTGTACACACCAGGGGAAATAAAATTTATTCTTTTAACCATTTACCATTTTGGGGTGTTACTTTCTCTCTCAAAGAATATGTAATCATATTTAATATTTACTAAATTCATGGTAGTGGCATGAAAAGTGTAGAATACCCCTGATTTGGAGTATTGAAATTATAATATGTCATGGATAAATTTCAATTCCATTTTTTATGATAGTTCTTTATAGAGATCATTCACCTAGATATATTTTATAAATTTACAGATCTATATAAATTATTTTAAAATATATTCTATAATATTTTATAATATATTTCATTTTATGTTAGTTTTGACAGGAAATTAGTTCATGAATGTGTTTTATTTGAGAAAGGATTTAAATACTCATTATGGGTGTAACTGACCACTTATTTACTCACAAAAACATTGGAGTAATCAAACAACCATTTATGATAAAAGATATGGTTTTAATTATTTTATTGGGTATATAAATGAAAATTGATTCTATGAAGGATTATTTATCAGATAAAGAGCACCAAGGCATTGGAATTCTAGTCATTTGGAGGGATGGCTCCCTTCGATTACCATTTATTTTGAAGTGTGTCTTAAGTGATTAAATTATATGAGTCTTTGTAATATTCTTGTAGAGTATCCTCTCAGGATAAAATAGTGTAATTATTATTAAAATTTGGGGCAACTATAATGATATTACTAGAGGAATAAGTAATTTGATTATAGTGATGATTAAAAAATAGGAAGTCTTTATTTTTAAGGTGTGCCTTTAGAAATAATGTTATTAATGATATTAAATGTTAATATAAACCCTTTTTAAATATTTTAAAGAAATTATCTAGGTTTTTTATACAGGAGATAGAAATTTTTTGATATGGAATAGATTTTTTAGGATTCATTGGGTTATGCTCGTGGATGGTGATCCTTATTAAAAGTGATATTTTAGAAATGAAATAATATACACTAGGGATTTAGGGTGAATTTAAAATTATTAGGTAATTAAATTCCCTATTGTAGGTTTTATGAATACCCTCTAGAAACCCAGTAACATCCATCTAAGAGTCTCGTGATAAGGGTAGAGGAATTGTTTCATTAACCGAGTTCCACTAGAAGTCCAGTAGACCCTAGTGTTTTTTATAGTTATGTCTAATGATATTTTGAGTTTAAAATTTAAAATCCACTCACATGTCTCCCCTGTCATACTCACCTGACCCATACCCACAATTCCCCAAGTTCACTCCCAATCCCTTAACTTTTTCTCTCTTCCATGTGAGTATTATGTTTCTTAATCATTAATCTATATAAAGTATGAAGAATATATATGTGAGGATAAGTTAAAAAAGTTGTTTTATCTTATTGATAATATGAAATATTTTTTGTTCAATTATAAAACATTTTTAGGGAATATTTTCTTGATTATTTGATTAGATATAATTTTAGTTGAACTAATCTATAATACTAATTGGTTGAATTACAATAATATTATGGTATGTGTTATTTTATATATTAAAAACTATTTTTTAGTAATTTTTCTTTTTTTTAATTTCATTAAGGGATTCAATTTGGGTACCTGAATGGGGACTAGATGGATTTTGAATTGTTATTTTTTATAATTAGGGATTATTAATGTTGTATTGAGTGTTTTAAACTCTAAAATACCTTGAAATAATTCTTCCAATAAGAAATACCACTAGTTGTATTACATATAATTGAAATGTTCATAGGGAATAGAATAAATTATAACTAGATTTGGAAGGACCATGATCTATTAATTAAAGGAGTCAGGAGTGGAAATTTCTTCTGTATATTATTTATCTAGTGGATGGCTTATTAACCATTTAGGTAAAGTGAATATAGTGTTATATGGACCCTAAAAACACTAGGGACATATGGAATTATAGTAATGTAGTGAATCGTGGTTATCCATCACTATACCAAATATTCTTGTGTTAATATTTTCAAGAGTTACTAATGAAGTTATCACTCATAATCCTTCTAACTTATGGAACTAATGGGGGAGGGAGGGATATAAGGCTTTATCTTAGGCTGTAAACTATTCTTTGATTTAGGAATATAGTACTCTATGAAAGTGATATTGTATAAATCATTACATAGATTGGCTAGTGTTTGAAAAAAATATATCTTCTACATCCTCAATGCATAGTATTATATTAGAAGAGGATTTTGGGAAATATAAACACCATAGGGTGAGTGAATTGAGGTAGATGATATGAGAGGTTATCAAAGCTAGTTCCCTTGAGATTTATAGTAGGGATTTTTGGAATCCTTATAACTAGATAGTTCTACCAATTTGATTGATGATTCATGGTAATTATATTACTCAAATCATAGAGGGTGATTGGTTTTAAAGTATTCTAAATATAGAAATGGTTTATGCTCAGAGTGACTAATTTTATTAAATTGGGTATTAATTTTGAACACATAATCATTTTATTATTGAAAAGGTCCGACTATGGATTTAACTAGTAAATGGAATGATTTTGGTTATTTTTTCATTCATTATTCTATCACATCTAAACGTGGGTGTATGTAGCTTGTTTATGGGGTGAGGAATCTTTTATAATGGTGGATTATAGTATTATGACCTATATTATACACTCATGGTTCCCCTTGATTATTTATAAAGGGTTATGATATGTTAGGGATCTCGTATTTTCTAATATAATCTGACTTTGAGTTGTGTTTTAGATCATCGATATGTGACCCAGTGAAATGTTCTTAAGAGTGGTTATAAAACCTGATGTTATGTTTATGAATGAGTTTTTTTACCGGGTTTATTCATCTAGAGTGTATTTATATTACATAATAATGGGTTGTGTATATTTTTTTATGTGAGTCAACACCATGTTTTAGAGAGTGGATATATAATATGGAAACTTTTCTTGAAGGGTGATAGGTATATTCCCTTTAGAACTATGATTCACCATGTTATGAAAGAACGTAGAATGAATGACATAATAGCATAAATTGGAAATATCAGGTGAGTTCAGGTTTTCTAGTGAATTTTTAAGAAAAAAAGACTAATTCAATTTATTTCATTAAATATATTTATGTTTTATTTATTTTATATTACATATATACATTTTATATTATAACATATTTGACTGGCATAATTGGTGGTAGATAAATTAGTGATAAACTCACACCATATATATGTATTATAGTGGATGTGTAGACTGAATATTTGTTCCATGAGAAATGTTTTAGATTATATAGGTAATCAAGATTATGTATCCTAATTAGTTTCATATACATGGTCAAGGAGAGAATCTGTTTTTTAACTGTGTCTCTATTTGGTATTTTTATGATTTTATTTAATTTTAATATGATTATCCCGGTGGGATATTCATTTCATGTGTGCATATGTGATTATCATAAACTGAATTATTATATAATTTTTATGTTTATATATATTCTATGTTTAGATATAACATATAAATCTCTATTTATACTCTGATGTTATTAGTTGTTATCTAATGTTTTTATTATGCTAATTAATTTTTTTAATTATGATACCAATATAATAACATCCCAAATGTTTTTTATACACTCAACACTAGATGATATTATCTATTATATGGGGAGTTTTAATTAAGTTCAAATAGAACAACTACATTAGTTCCTTTTTTATGTTATGTTAGTCTAGGAATTATAATGAAGAAAATTAATTATCACTATAAAAGGAAACAATGGTTTCATGTTCTAATAAAATAGTGATATATGAATATTTTAGCCTAAATATTTGAAATCAAAAACTATAAAGGATTCAATAAATTATAATTTTTTTAATAAGAAAATTAAAATATGTTGATACATTGGATCCAGTGATGGAGTTTATTCAGAAAACATATTTCATTTTTGAATCATATTTTCATAGCAAGGTTGATCATGTTAATCTCTAAAAAATGATTTATTTTTATATTATAAGTGTACTTATTATAATCTAAATTATAAAATTATTATTTGAAAATATATAATTATGGATATAATATATAATGGTGAATCATCCAACAAATATATAAACACTATGTATTAATACATGATAGATTGATTCAAATTATGTTGGTACTATTTGAAATTGATTCCTTGCGGAAAATTATAAGATTATGTTGAGGGGTAATGTTTGATTCAGGTATAAATTTATTTATTGATATAATTCATTCTTCCATTATCACTATATTTTTATTTTTATTTATTATCTCTATATTTCATTATAATAATACTTTATGTACTATCATAGTCAAGGTTATATCCCTATCATAAAAAAAATTAGTTGTAAGGGTTGTTATATGATGTTTTCATGATAATGAATTTCATATAATATGTTTAGTATATTTATCTAAAATATATTAAGATTTGAAATATATTTAACTAAATGTGACCTAACATAAACAAATACCAAATGTGTTTCTCCACTTTTAGAATTGGTATATCATAAGTTAGATGATAATCTAGTGTCATTTATCTATATATTTTGAGGTATCTCTTGAAATGTTAAATTACATTTATTTTGTTCCATATTTCATCATTATATATTTATATCTAATCATATGATCAATACATATGTTCCCATTAATGGTTGGGATACCACTTGTAGTTCTAATATTATTTTTCCATATATTTGACGTCTATGAAATTTTGTACATTGATGAGCCTGACCAAAAATGTGTACACATATTGATTTACATTTTGATTTATATTTTTTCATTAATTTTTATCATCATATATTAATAATATATGTATATGAATTATTTCTCAGAATTTAAAAATATTATATTAACTAATTATATATTATTTTAATAATAATAATTAACTATTTTATGATATAAATAGATATCATGGCTATATAAATGTTTTTGAGTGGGCGGTGGGTGTGTTTGTGTCCCATGATTCATATCATATCCCTATTACATTATCATTCTAGTGACATTATCGGTCTGTCAAAGTTTGTATAGTATTAATCATTACAACATATTAGAAATGTAATGTTAGTAAGATAACATGGTTCTAGTATAAAATAAAAGGTAAAAATAACTTGATCATTAATTAGGATAAAATCCAATAATTTTTAAAAAAACATAAAATCTTCAAGATTATTATAATCTTTTACAACATTCAATGTTTATAAATTTATTTATTTCACTATCTCCAAATAAGAGGTTGGATTTTATTTTATTTTTAAAATTATAAGGATTATTAAATTTCAATTGAAAGCCTATAAACACAATCCTCACTCCTTTATAATTTTTCAATATGCTCTTTTTTTAAAAAAAATAGCCTTAGTAATTAATGTAATTTATAATTATCTTCAAAAATAAAACAAATTCATATAAAAAATTCACCAAATATAATATATTTAAGAATAAAAATATCATATTTAATTAGGAATTATATTTAAGGACATATATCTGTAGAAGGCTATAAAATTTCTTATTAATTATTATTTTATTTATGATCAAGTAATGTTTATATAATCATATAAAATATATCATTATAGAAATTTATTAAATATATTAATGAATTATCTTCAAATAATCATTTGAATTAAATAATGAACTTTTATTTTTATCATTCCATTTTTTTAATTCACCACCCCTTTAATCATGTGACCCAAAGATAACACATGTGGCTTCATTAAAATTTCTTAGAAAAATTTGATGAAGTTTATGTATGGAATTAAATATTCTTAAATTAAAATAATTAATTTTATTAATTTGATTTTCACATATAAAATGAAACTTTTTGTAAAATATTACATTTCATTATTTGAAGAAAGTTATGGAATCCAAAATTATTTAAGACCAAATACCCACATAATTAATTAAACATGAGTTCCTCACTTATTATTAAAACTTATCCCAAACCTCAATGGTAATTATATATTGGGTTATCAATTGGGATGATATGAATATGAAAGTAGATATAACATATATTCCGACCATAGTTTAATCAAAAAAATGATTTTAAAAAAATTATGTACATATTTTTATCTATAGGGAGAAATTATTATTTTTACACTTACTTTAATTTTATTAAGATAAAAAAAATAAAATACAATATATAATAAAATCAACATAAAATTAACCCAACCAATTATTACATAAAATAATAATTTTTAAGATTAATATTTGAAACAGTCACTTATAATATTCAAGATTACATTTATATAAACTATTTCATCAATCCAAATATACTAAAGAAATCATGTCTAAATATTAAAATTTATAATAATCTAATTATCTTTCGAAAAATAATTATTAATAATATTTTAATATAATCTCATTGAATAATTTTATCATATGTTAGTGTGTATGTTAAAGTATGTTTATGGTGGAAAATCACCCTCCCTCCCCTGCTCATATAAAATTTAACATACCACAAATGTTTTAACCCTAAAGTGAAAATTCTACTTAATAAGATGATATTTAAATAAATTAAAATTCATTAGAATATGTATAAAAACAAAATAAATGATAATGAAATTTTCCCCCAAATGATAATGTTAGGACCCACCTTCACCAAGATAATGAAAGGGACAACAAACTATCATACCATTCCTTCTTCAAGTTGAAGGAGAGATAATGACCCCCAAGTCCCATCTTCAATAGGCCTCGGTGTGGTGACTAGAAATGAGGATATAAAATCTCACATAATAGGGAAGGTATTACCCCTTTTGTAGAACAAGATCAGGATATAATATGGTAAAACCAAACAACTCCAAGAATGAAAGTAAAATTAAATACAAAAAAATCATTCCCATATGCATGTTCAATATAAACTGATACAATATATAAGAAAACTCCATAGGAAAGTACCAAAAGAAAGAAAGGCAGCAACGACAACTCCTAAATTCCAAGCTATTAAGATCCATCATGGTTTTCAAAGTCCTCCTAGAAACTTGAAAGCAGTTTTATATATATAGGGTGAGTATACAGGTTTGTGTAGTAGGGAAAACCAAAAGCTCTAATGCACAAGTGGGGAGGCATTCTAATGCCCCGTGAGAAATAGAGATAACCAAAACACCTAGCAATAAAACTATCCACCTAGCCTCACCAAGGCACACTCCCCAACTAACGGAAGTTAGGTAATGTAATAATAATAGAACATCAATATTTTGGTACCCCGCACCACTTTCCCACAAGTTATTTAGGACATCCTACATGTCAGACCCCCCCCCCCACAAGTCTCACTGCAGTCCCACTGCCTCCCCAATAACAACCTTATGGGCCATCACAACGCATCGCACCCGCACAAACCTGGGACACCACAACCACACATAACCCTTCCTGAAAACACCCGGTCCACAACAACAACTTTAACACACCAAGACACCAAGTCCAAGACAACTGCAACCATGCCCGAAGACACCTTGTCCTCATCTCAAAGACACTTGGGAAACAAACCTGTATGCACACACCTGGGCCAGCCACCAAAACACTCCATGCCTGAAAATTATTGGGTAAAAATATACCTATGGTCATCAGATCCTTCCTGAAGAATCTTGGGATACCTTGGAAACATATCATAAAGGTGATAATAATTATCCACTCATAAGAATGTTGGAAAAAACACCCTTCCCCATGAAATGGGGGTGTTCGAAATAGAGTGCTCAACATGGGTGGGGTGCGAATAAGAAACACAAGAACTAAATTTATACATATAATTAAACAAACACTCATCCGAACCTAAGTGTTCTAAACTAGACAACCATCCCATACAGAACCAGAGCACAACCACCCTCATAATTATTCCTACATGCATGAACACAGAATAGTCACAACCAAAACACAACCCATTTTTGGAAAACAATACCCCATTGAACACATTCCCATTATCATATTTAAGTGATTCCATTTAAATTTTCCTTCACTACTGGGTAACTAATAGGCATAGCCACAAGGCAAGACAACAAATGAAGAAAAAAATCCAAGCAGAAATTTAAGCATTTACACCCGATTCTCTTGTAATGTCACCACAACAAAAATGATCTGTGAGATCCCTAGAAGTGTTGGAACCAAACTAAGCACTGACATATGGCCTCACATAGCCTTAGATCCACAACCAACAACTGAACAACCAGAGATCCCATCATCATCCACGTTTCCCCACAAGCACCATGTAGAACAACCATGTGTATTAGAAGAATAGAGAAAGGGAGTTTTCAGGTTTTAACCACACCATTTATCAAGTTCCTTATTTCTGTTTGGTTAATCGGGGTGATCACAAAAGGATTTTTATTCATTGGGAAACCATTTTATTGGAAACATTTATGTGATTAACTAGTTTCCATGTTACAAACAATCAATAACAAGGTTATCCAGATAAAAATAGGTTTATTGGTGCATAAGGAATGACCACCAACAACCACTATTTTCAATGGAAATAATCCCATACAATTCAAAACATAAAAATGAATATAAAATAAATACGACAACATCATCATCAAACACACCCCTTCATCCTTTAGAGTCTATTTATTATCTTCATTATGGTTTGGTTTTGTCCACATATCTAGGGAAACATTATCTTACCCAACTTGCATGATACAAAGTAAAGAGAGATGAAGTAAAACCCTACTTGGATGATCAAGGTTCGATGTTTTTATCCTCGCGTCAAGAAATGAGGGTGTGTGACTTGCAGGAAAGGAAAACTTGAGGGATTCAAGGATGAGTAGTAATAGCTCCAGTACGAGCTCATGATTTGTATCTGGAGTAAGTATCTAGGGTGTATTTAGAGAATGGAAAGGAAATATTAAAGGAGGATCTCAGCATAAGAAAAGGCAAGATCCTAAAATCAGGAAGAGAATTTTGAAGTACACAAAAGTCGGATCATGGATCGACCATGTAGTTTGACAGTTTCACACGTTGGGATTAATTGAGATGTTATAATTATCCTCATAGATGGTGTAGATAATATTTGTGACATAAAATATACCTTCTAAATAGAGAAAAACCACTTAACATGGGCGAATATGGAAAGTACGGGGAAGGGTGTGACACTAAGGAAAAAGGACATGCGTTTTGGTAAATCAAGAGTCACCTGACTCTTGGGGGATTAAAACATATTTTACTAGATTCAAATCTATTTAAAAAGGGTTTTAAAACACATTTATATCAAAAGATATTTTACTGGGAAAAATTGGAAGGTCCTAGAAAAATAGGGAAGGACTCACCGTTAGGTGAGTCACCATTAGGTGAGTCATCTTTTCCCTGGAATCATTTCCCTATCACCGTCGCCCTGGCACCATCACCCTGGCACTATCGCCTTGGAACGGTCTCCCTCGCATTGTCACCCTAGCACCGTCACCCTGGTACCGTCGCCCTAGCACCGATGTTGATTAGGGATATGCATGAACCATTGGTTCCACTAATAACCATCGGTGCCACTGCTTCCTATTGGTACCATTGACGCTCATTAGTGCCACCGAGGCTCATCCGTGCCACCGATGATCATCGGTGCCACTGACATCCATCGGTGCCACTGATTCCCTTCAGTGTCACCGACGCTCATATGTGCCACCGTTCGTTCAATCATGAAATTTGGAAAACTTTTAAATGAGTCAGTGATGGTCCCTAGGACACCCCAAACACCAGAATTTGGAAAGCGAATGGACCAGGAAGGATCGGGAAATTACTTCAGATACCTCTAAAACTATTCTCACACTCTAGAATTCAAGAGTAAACCCGAATAAAAGATGTGGGTCCAGCCAACCACCTCACAAGATACCTATCAAGTACAAACCACCCAAGAGTTGTTCGAAATTTGGAAGAAGCCTCAATGTCTAGGAAGACCTCCCCATCATCTATCACAGAAAAAACTATAGAAATACTACCAATATTCTCCCTAGATAAATCACACAAAAATATAAAGGTCACTCCATCCACACATATGGGTTAGAGAGACCCTTACTCCATCTCAAAATATTATCCACTTTGGGCACCTCTGACTCGCCTGTACGGGTTTAATCGCATCCACCTTAATGTGTCTTGATTAGGGATCAGGTCCTCCCCACCCCATAGTAAGGACTTTTATACACAATATGAGAAAGGAAAACAACCCATCTTATTATTAACAAGGTCAAGCACTACATCATAGTCAAGTATAAAAAAACACTAAACAAAACTCAAAACAGCTCTAGGTACTGAGAACGCGTCAATTCCTCCCATTCCCTGGTACACTTATTGAGGCCAACATGCCTCCACAACACACAAACCAAGGGAATGTTTTGTCCATTAAGCACCATCTTCTCATGATCATTGATCCCAACTGGTCACTCCATGAATGTTTCATTGTCCCCGATATCTAGCTCACCCCGGTCGAGGACATGTGAGTCATCGTGTAGATATTGATGGAGCTGAGACACGTAGATTATGTTGTGGACCCTCTGTAGTGGCGGTGGTAGTGCAGACTGATAAGCCACTTCGTCGACCCTCCACAACACCATGAAGGCCCCAATGAACATGGGGTAAATCTTACTCCCCATGCCGAACCTGTACTGCCCACACCAAGGGGAGAACATTAAGAACATCTGGTCCCTAACCGCAAACTCCAAGGGTCTCCTCCTATGATCAAAATATGACCTATGTTGGTCTTGTTCCACCTTCATCCTCTCATGCACAAGATGAACCTTATCTTTCATGCTCTGCACTACCAATGGGACAATAACTCCTACTTCCCCAACTGTGATCTAGCACACCAGAAAATGACACAGCCTTCCATACAAGGCTTTGAACAGGTACATGCCAATGGTAGAGTGATAGATACTGCTTTAGTCGAACTCTACCAGTTTAAAGTGTCATACCACTGATCCTCTGAAGTTCAGAATGCATGATCGTAGAATATCCTCCAATGTCTGGATGGTCTGCTCTATCTAGCCATCCATCTGAGGGTGGAAGGTGGTGCTAAGAAATAGTTGGGTGTCAAAAGTACGTTGTAATTCCCTCCTGACTTGTAAAGTAAATCATATATCCAAATCTGAGACTATGGACCCCAGAACTCCATACAAGTGCACCACCACATCCACATACTTATGTGTTAAGGTACCCACTGCACTCAACTCTTTAATTGCTAGTAAGTTAGATGATTTCGTCAGCCAGTCTACCACCACCCAGATAGAATCATAGCCTCCTTGAAACCTAGGTAGTAGTATGATGAAATCCATTGAAACGTCATCCCACTTCCACTCAGGAACGTCTAAGGGATGAAATAGACCACCAGGAACATGGTGCTCATCCTTAACCTGCAGTCACATGAGACACTTCTCCATAAACTCTTCCACTATCTATTTCACTATAGGCCACCAAAATTGACTTCTTAAGACTCGATACATCTTAAAAACTCCTAGGTGTACCACTAGGGGTGATTTATGGAACTCATTGAGAACTCTCTCATGCATTTCCACTAAGAAACACATATTTCCATGAAACACCATCTGATTCTGGCTATCTTTCAACCATCCGTCCAGAGCATTTCCCTTGCTAATACAATCATGCATCACTTCAGCCTCTAAGTCTCCCCACTAAGACTCCTCCAAATTTTATACTAAGGAATACTACACTATCATCTGAAACATAAAACCCCAACCATTCACCACCCTTTCATCTAGGTGCAAGGAATCCAACTCCTCCATTACTTTCCAAGCGTCTACTAACTCTCGAACTACATACCTTTGTAATTTCTTACTCAATTCATCGACCCCCATGTTCCCCTTTCATGATTTATAGGAGATATCAAAGTCGTAGTCCTGAAGAAACTCCATCCACCTCTATTTCCACAAGTTCAGGTCTCGCAAAGAGAAGACATACCTCAATCTCTTGTGATCTGTGAAGACTATGAAGAATTCCTTGGTGAGGTAATGTCAGCAAAACATCAGTGAGAATACAACCATTGTATGCTCTAGGTCATGGGTGGCACAATTATGTTCATGGGGATGTAACTTCCTAGACCATATGATATCACCCCCGCTATTGCCTCAGTACACACCCAAATCCTAGACAAGAAGCATCACATAACACTTCAAACGCTACCCCCTCCTCTGGAAACCTCAATACTAGGGAACTGATTAGATTCCCCTTTATATAATTGAAGGTTTTCTGACACTTCTCACTCTAAATGAAAGCTTGGTATTTCATGGTCAAGGCTTTCAAAGGCACTGCAACTTAAGAGAAGTCCGGAATGAACCTCCAATGGTAACTATCTAGACCCTGGAAACTACGAACCTCTTCCACGTTGTTGGGAGCTACCCAAGAAACAACCACTTAATCTTTTGACGGTTCCACTGCTATTTTCTGTTGGGACACCACGTGTCCAAGGAAGTGCACCTCTCATGTCCAGAACTTGCACATGGACAAATTCTTGTAGAACTAGTGGTGTTATAGGACCTCTAAAAGTATCCTTAGATGCTCGGAGTGATCCTCCTCTGGTCTTGAGTAGATCAATATGTCTTTAATAAACACAACTATGAACTGGTCTAGATATTCATGGAAAATGGAGTTCATGAGCCCCATGAACACGATTGGGGCATTCATAATGTTGAATAGCATGAACACGAACTCAAAGTGCCCGTATTTTATTCTAAAAGTAGTATTCCATATGTCACCCTCCTTCATGCTCAACTGGTGATATCTAGACAACAAGTCGATCTTAGAGAACAAATCTACTCCCTTAAACTGGTCAAAAAGGTCATTTATCCTCATGAGTGGGTAACAGTTCTTGACTGTTACCAGATTCAGCCTTCGGTGGTCTATAAATAGCCTGAGACCACCGTCTGCCTTCTTCACATACAAGATTGAATCACACCATGGTGACACACTCGGTTGGATAAAACCCTTCTTCATCAGGTGATCAACCTACATCCGAAACTCAGAAGGTTCCATCTGATAGGGATCCATCAGAATCGGATGGGCACTGGGTTTTAAGTTTATCACAAACTCAACATCACGTCAAGGGGGTAGGGTCACAACCTCTTCATGGAAGGCGTCCTATAACTCACTGCAGATCCTCAGGACTTACTCCATCTCTGAGTCTACTGATTCCACAAACAGCTCAGATAGCATGGAAAGAAGGGTCTCCATATATCGGCTGCCCTCCTAGCAACCCTGATCACTGATGAAAGCTACATGTTGGTTGCCTATATCTGAGAACATGACACTTCCCCAGAAATGGTCCATAATGGAACACACATAGAACAACCAGCCAATTCCTTAAATGAAATCATATAGCTACTTCTATAGTAAAATATGGTCTCCACTAGAATGATGTTTCCCCAACATCAGTCTACATCCTCGAAAAAAGTAAGACAAACTGGTCTAACCTCTAACTGGCGTACTCAATTCCAGGGGAACAAATAGTCTCTATGCATCTAGACCCAGAGCATGGGCTAGACTGGGTATATTGAAATAGTGAGAAGCTCTCGAATCAAACAAGGAAGAAGCAAGAGTACTAAACAATCAAATTGTACCTCAAACGACCTCTGGGCCCACTAGAACTTCTACCTATTCATTGTGAAACTACCCATGCCCCACTCCTCTACCCCTTAATTTTTGTCCTCCTCTGTGACCATACCTTGGTCAAGGTCCCTGAGGATCTCCCTATGGTCGGCCTCCACCTACAATGTCTTCTCTCAGATGAGTGGGAAATTGATGTCCCTATTGGTACTACTTAAAGGGTCTGGCAGGGAACTGTTGCTGCTAAAGTCGGTGTTGAACCTTTCCACCTCCACTATACTGCACTCGGTTCGGCCACTAATTCCAAATATTCACATGGATTCCATAGATAAAACACATCATCCCTAGGCTTGTGGAGAAAGGGAGAGGACTGGGAGATCAAAACTGGAACTGTTGAGGTATGCTCCCCATCATCCGAAACATGGAAGGCCCTGATGCTAGAGGCCTGCTGCTAATGACCTTCCCATTCGACGAGCTCAATTGGCTCCACTCTCATAGAACACCTCCCAACGTGTGCATCCTATCCACCACTTCATCCTTCTTCTAGACCTCCATGTATGTATGTAGAGTGAAGGGAGTAACAACATATTGTAGGGAAGGTCGGAGTGCCTCCTCTAAGCGCATTTCCCATGATTCCTCATCTGAGAATAGTTGTGGAGAAAAACGAAGGAGGTATTTGTACATGATCCCCAACTCCCTTACTAACATATTCTTCTATTTAAGGGAGACTAGCTCCTACCTCTTATCATCCATCATTGTGGAAGAGAGGAATTCTTCCTGTAACTCCCTCTCAAAGTCGGTCTACAAAATCTTAGCCTCCTTTTTGTCCCCGAGATAAACCTTCCACCACTGACGCGACACTCCCCGCATCTAGCTTAAAGCCATAGGATCCCAATACTCTATCAGAGCCCTGATCAAGATGAAATCTATCGCCAAATACTTGAGCCAATTCTCTGTCTCCATGTCCAAGACGTTGCCCTCGTACTTCCTGAACATCTACCGCTGAAAGGCGTGAAGCATCTTCTTTCACTAGCCGCCATCCTCCTCTTGGTAAACCCTCAGTTGATTAGCCAAATCATCCTCCTATGACTCAATCATCCGCACTAATTTTGGATGTCGTCTGGGTGCCATAGCTGCAAGGTAAACAAGGAATGCCTAATCCCGAGTAGTATAGAATATCTGATTTAATGTTTTCTTAAACTTGTAATTATTCTATTTTAAATTCCACAAAACACCCAAAACAAACAAGAAAAAATGTCATCATGATGCATGTAACTTTCCTAGGGTCTCTACCATATAATCATTGTAGCCTCACTCAGTCGTATGGTAGGCCCAGAGTCCTTGCATCAGATCATAGGGGGGCCCTAAAATCATGTGTCATATTCAGTCTTCCCTAGCCTAGTTCATGCACCATGATTTTCTGACACGATTTCCATACCATCCCATGAAATTATCACTATACCTGACCCCGAACTTCATCATATCTCTAAACCATCAGCTCTGATACCATTCTATCATGACTCACCTTTACCAAGACAAATAAAGGGACAGAAAACTGTCAGACCCTTACTTCTTCAAGTTGAAGGAGAGATAATGACCCCTGATTCCCACCATCAATAGGCCCTGGAGTGGCGACTAGAACCACGGGTATAAAATATAATGTAATATGGAATGCATTACCATTTTCATAGAATAAGATCAAGAGATAAGATGGTAATCCCAAACAAATCCAATACTGAATGTAAAAGTAATTCCAAAAAAATCCATTCCCATATGCATGTTCAATATAAATTGATACAAATTGCAAGAAAACTCCATAGGAAAGTACCAAAAGAAAAAAATAAAGCAACAAAAACTCTTGAAGCCCGAGCTAGTAAGGTCTAGGATGGTCCTCAAAGTCCTCCTGGAAACCTAAAAGTAGTTTTATATATGGTGGGTGAGTATATAGGTATACTCAGTAGGGAAAACCAAAATCTCACTTGCACAAGGGGGGATAAATTCTAATGCACCATGATAAATAGAGATAACCAAAAAACCTAGAAAGAAAACTATACTTCCATCCTCACCAAGCCACACTACCCAAATAACGCAAGTCATGTAATGTAATAGTAATAGCACATCAAAATTTGGGTACCCCACACCGCTTTCCCACTGGTTATTTAGGTCATCCTATGCATCATACCTCCCCCACAAGTCTCACTGCAGTCCCACTGCATCCACAATAACAACCTTATGGGAACTCACCACACATTCTGCACACACACACACGGGCTGCCACAACCACGAATAACCTCTCCCATAGAAACCTAGGCCAAAACAACCACAGTCATACCCAAAGAAACCTTGGCCAATACAACCGCCACCACGCCTGAAGACACTTGGGCCTCATCCCAAAGGCGCTTGGAAACAAACATGCCCAAACACGCCTATTTTAACCACCACAACACACACTTCTCAAAGATTTTTAGGCCAAAATACACCTTAGGTCATCACATCCTGCCCGAAGAATCTTTGGCTACCTAGGAGAGAGAGAATAAATGAGATAATAACTAGCCACTCATATGAATGATGGGAAAACACCCTCCACCATGAAATGGGGGTGTTATACATAGAGTGCTCAACATTGGTGGGGTGAAAATTAGAAACACGAGAACTAAATTTATAAATATAATTAAACAAAAACTCATCCTAACCTAAGGGTTCTGAAACAGTCAACCAGACCATATACAACTACAGCACAACCACCCTCATTACTATTCATATGTGCACGAACACACAATAGACACAACTAGAGCACAACCCATTTCTGTAAAACAATCCCCCATTGAACCCATTCCCATTATCATTTTCAAGTGATTCCATTTAATTATTCCTTCACTACCATGAAACTAACATGCATAGCCACATGCCAAGACAACAACTGGAGGAAAATAGCCAAACATTAATTTACGTATTCCAACCCGATTCTATTTTATAGTAACCACAAGAAAAGGTATTTGTGATATCCCTCGAAGTAATAGAACCAGTCCAATCCCCAACATATGGCCCCACATGGAGTCAAATCAACAAAAAACAACTGACCAATAAGATATCGTATCCCCATCCACGTCACCCCACAAGCATCAACCAGAACAACCAAGTGTATTAGCATAATACAGAAAGTGACTTTTTAGCTTTTAGCCACACCATTTTTCAAGTTCCTTCTTTCCATTTGGTTAATCGGGGTGATCACACAAGTATTATTATTCATTTAGAATCCATTTAATCATCTAACTTTATACGATTAACCAATTTCCATGTTATAATCGTTCAATCATAAGGTTATCTGTATAAAAAGAGGATTATTAGTGAGCAAGGAAGGACCACCAATGACCACTATTTTCAGTGGGCATAAGATAATACAATTTACAACATAAATATAAAGATAAAAGAAATACAACAACATTATCATCAAACACACCCCTTCATTCATTATAGTCCGTTTATTATCTTCGTTAATTTTTGGTTCCCTCCACATCCTGAGGGAAACATTATCCTACCTGCACTTCATGATACATTGTAAATAGAGACAAAAGAAAAACCTACTTGGATGATCATGAATCTATGTTTTTATCCTCGCGTCAAGAACTGAGGGTGCGCAACTTCTAGGAAAGAAAAACTTGAGGGCTTCAAGGATGAGCGGGAAGGGCTCCCGCACGGGTGCACAATTCATCTACGGAGTAGGTCTCTAGGGAATACATAGATCATGGAAAGGAAATATGAAGAGAGGATCTTGGATTAAGAAAAGGCTAGATCCTAAAATCAGGGAGATGATTTCAAAGTACCTAAAATATGGATCGTGGCTCGACCACGCGGTTGGGCAGTTTCATACTATGGAATTAATTTAGATTTAATAATTATCCTCAGAGATGGTGGAGATAATAGTTATGAGTTAAAATATATCTTCTAAATAGAGAAAAAACACATAATTTGGGTGAATATGGAAAGTACGGGGAAGGGTGTGACACCGAGGAAAAAGGACACAAGTTTTGGTAACTGAAGGGTGGCCAAAATCATGGTGGTTCAAAACATATTTTACTGGATTTAAATGGATTTGGAAAGGGTAATAAAACACTTTTACATCAAAAGAAACATTACTGGGGAAAAATAGGAAGGTCCTGGAAAAATATGGAAGGACTAACCATTAGGTGGGTCACTTTCTCCCTGGCACCATTGCCCTAGATTTGTCTCCCTAGCACCATCGCCCTGGCACTGTTGCCCTAGTACTGTCACCCTGGCACTATCTCCCTAGCATCGTTACCCTAGCATCGTTGCCCTGGCATTGTCACCCTGGCACCGTCACCCTGGCACCATCGCCCTGGAACTAATGTCGATTGATGCTATGGATGACCCATGAGTGCCACTGATCACTATCAATGCCACTGATTCCCATTAGTGCCACTGATGTCGATCAGTTCAACTAACGCTCCTCGGTGTCACCAACACTCATCGGTGCCACTGACGCCCCTTGGTGCCACCAACGCCCTTTGGTGCCATCGACTCTCATCGGTGTCACCGTTCGTTCAATCCTGAAATTTGGAAAACTCCTTAATGAGTCACTGATGGTCCCTAGGACACCCTAAACACTATAATTTTTCAAATTAATGGACCTGGAGGGTCCAGGCCATTAGATAAGGTTCATTTTAAATTCAATTTTCTATATAAATAATTTGACTCATTTTCATCTTAAATATCTTCTTTTTAGTCTAAAAATGATACTATTGTATATAAAGAACCTTTAAATAAAAGTAATATTTTCTCATCATCAAAATTATATACAATGATAATATGTTTTCATTTTATTTAAAATAAAATTTTACAATAATATAAGTCTATAATATGCTATATAATTGTACTTATGTTTTAGATATTTCAATATAAAATATTACTAAGAAACCTTTACATTTCTAAAATAATGTTTTGTTTTATAAATATATCTCATAATGTAATGAGTACTCATACAACAGAAAACATTTTATAGTTTTTATAAATTAATATTTTGATAGGGGGATCAAAAAAAGAATGTTATAAAAATTGAAATATTTATTTCTATTTTTCATCAAATTTACATCACATGAACCACCCCACCCCACCCCACCCATACCTAACTCTTTTCATGTAGTAAAAAACATAATAATACAATCCTATCCCCAAATTTAATAATAAAGGGTCAGGGGACTATAATAAAGGGTTCATATACACATAATGGGATAAATATTAGTTATAAAATTTATTTCAAGAACTAATAAACCCGCATCGAAAAGAAAAGACATGGCTAGTATGGAATTAAAATTTAAAGTATAACACTATTTTATTTATACAATAAATATACTACTCATAATAATGTTGTAAACATAAAAGACACATAATATTCATAAAAATATGTTTGATCAGATATTGATTTTTTATTATTCAAAAAGAGGAAGGCTCCCTTCTAAAAAGACAAAAAATCAAGGAGGTCTAAAGTGATGAGTCCCTAGGGCATCCCCTAGGAAAAAATATAAATTTTTTTAAAAATATATGTATTCATAATCCTATATGGAATAATTAATATCAACTACAAATAGAATGTATATACCAAATATACAATCTTTGTAAACATTTGATAACTTGTAAACTAAAATATATATACACAGTCATGATCATGTCATTTTAATAGTTTTCGTCTATGGATGAGTATAAAAATACCTAGTAAGACATCTCAAAATTGAAAAAAAAATAATTTATTTACCAATTCATGAATAATAATAAATTAATGGCTTATAAGATATTAATTGATCATACTAAAATATTATACCATCTAAAATTATCACTATGATAAAAAATTGTAAACTAAATATATTCAAGGATCTATACACAAATATCACCATAAATAATGATAAAAATTTTAACTGATCAAAGAAGGTAATCTTATCCCATAAAATGTTCCAAAATATCATATAATTAACCAAGATAAATCTAAAAATCATCCAAATATAGAAGATACACATTGTCACCATCAAGGCATAAATATATATCAATAAAGTGGTCTTTTTCCTTGTAGAATAAAGTATTTGTCTTAGATTTTTCATAACTATTTTTATATGATATAGGACCCTCATCCCGCTAAGGTCATTATCAATCATAATAGTTTTGTAACTTTATATATCTACCTAATCCTCAATCTTGGACACTAGAACTTTTATCCCACTGTTAGGGTTTCACCGATAGTAATATATTGGTTGTCGTCATATGAATTTATCTTACTAAAAGAACATGAATCTTTAGTAAATTCTTTTAGAAATGTTGGAAGTATTATCATTCCTAAAAAATTTAAAATCATAAAATCTCTAGCATCATGAGTCTTTATAATTTAATAAATCTAAATCACTGGGTTTTTCATAGATTTGGAATCTTTTTTCCATCATTAAGGTGACTTGAGAGAAAAACTATTATATAAATACCACTCTCTGAGAACACTACCCTCATAACTTGAAGATCAATAAGTTAACATTATAATGATATTATATAAACATATATCATCAATCATAAAATATTTTTAATGAATATTTTATATCTCATAAAGGTTTTTTTGAGATCCTCATTTACAATTTTCATCATCATATTAGTCACCTCATATTAATCACATAAATACTCATAATGGGAAAATCAGTTTTTTTTTACCAATTTAATTTTTTTTAATTAAAAATATATGGTTCAATTTTAATTATTATAGTAAAATGAGTTATATTATATTTTAGAAGCATTATTGTTCCATAAAAAATATGTTCCCTAGAGAATATCAAAGATCTATTGGATCTTTATGAAGTTAATGAGTGAAGAAGTCCCTAATAAAGTGGATTGATAAAATTGGATATTGTGAGTGAATATAAATTGATACATGATCAAAATAATTATTGATCATCTATAAAGATTTTGAGTACTCACATAAACACTATATTATCCTATAGTGTGGTAGCTATATAACCATTAAATTGAGGTGTGCTAATACTTGTTTTTGAGTCTAATCAATCATGATTTTGAGGTGTTTTCATGTGGTATTTATTTAAAATATGACCATGGATGAGTTCATGGCTCATATAAGTTGATTGAAAATGAAAAGAAATGAAGTTTCACTAATGTGAAGAATATAACACCACGAAGGGCAGGGTTCACCATGATAGATATACAAGAGTTGAACAATTTACTCTAATAAAAAAATATAAACTGCGATAGAATAATTTTTCTATGTAATAGATGAGGAAGAGAATATGTTACGACTTGAAGGTGTCATAACATTTTCAGTTTCATTCTAGAAACTATCCATAAGGATTTATGGGGAGCTGGTTATAACATGACATTGAAACTATGAGAAAATTATGTTGTTCTAGTTTGGAATCAAAATGAAATCAGGCCTCAAGGATATGTCTCACAACATAGTGAGTTGGGTTATAGGTTCACGTATGATTTATTATTTCTTGAAATATTAGGGACCTTGCGGTGTGGTATCAAGACATGTTTCTATGATGTATGGTGTTGAGTTGACCATGTTATAGTGTGTATGGTCTTGATGCAACAATCCAAGCTATAGGATGTTGGTGGAATGGTTGTTTTGGATATTTTTATGTCATCACCCCATAACTCTCTAACCATGCCATAACCCATCATATCATTCTACTAATTCATATCTTACATTGCAATTCTAAAAGGTGGTATAATTGTGATGCTTTATTGGTTCTTGAAAATTTGGTATCTCATGTTGTAATGATATTGATCATATTGTTATGATCTTCAAAGGTTATCTAAGATATTTAGAATTTTATTTCCAATTCTTTTGGATCAATGTATCATGTCACAGCAAGGGTGTTCATGCCACAATATACATAGAGTCTATTTTGGGAAATACCTTCACACTAAACATTATTTAAGTGATTTAATTAAGATTCATGGAATATTCAAGAGGTTCATCCACCTATTATAATGATATATATAAGAGTACTTTTGAAGAAAATTTGTTGAGATGTTCAAGGGTGTATATGGAATTGAAGATTGATTAGCTTGTTGATGCTCATCATTCATTATTATACATGGGATATTATGGCCACCTCATAAATTTATTAATTCCTATTATTGATAATAAGATAATATCATCTATAGAGAAATCACAATTTTTTCTCACCAGGGATTAGACACTTGATAATAGGAGTCAATGAACCTTATATTTTTTCTTTTACTATGTGTATTATTTATTACCCAATATTTTTTAGTAATATCATATACTTTTTGATCAAATAAATGTAATGAGTAATTAGTATATTAAATATTAAGATTTATTTTTTTGGTAAATGCTAATTCACTTCCCATATTAGTGGTTGTATACTCTCTCTTAAGATATTCAATTGGTATTAAATCATAATTTAAGGATCATATCAATTATTTTTCAAATTTATATTTCTTGATATAAGTACATTTATGAAAGTAGATCTAGGTAACTATTATAATGGATATTATTTTTTATTTAATTTCTTATATCTTTTATTGATGAGTTATATAGAGACTCTGAATCTTGTCAATGATAAAGGAAAACTTATGTTTGATAATAATGGATTTCATCCACATTAGGAGGGAATGGTCAATGCTTTTTTTGCATGGATTGGATGTTATTGACATCACTGATAATAGTTTATATATTCTTAAAGTTAGTACATCCATTAATATAAAATATAATATGATATTAAAGTATATGAAATTACTAATAATTCATTACATTCATCCCTCTTGAAGAAGGAGATGACTTTAATTATGAGAAAAAACTAATTGAATCTATAAGAAACACCATGATATCTATAAAGGATAGAAAATAATTATGGAATCATGGTTACCAACATTCCATTATCAATTTAATGATATATGAATGGGATAAGATGAATTGGTGGATGAATTAATCATTTGAGAGAAAAAATTGGTATAATTATTTGAATCCATGGATAAATTCCATAAGATTCTACGACAGTGAAGATATTTTTTATAATCCTCCTTTATAGATTTGGTTAAAAATATTTTATCCCCTATGGATCAAGAAATAGATGAGTGGACCATCGATAAACTCAATAGAATTTTGAATTCATAAGAGATGGTGATAGGGCCTATATTATGGGGAAAAGGGAAAATATAGAGGGATAAATAATTCCCTGAATGTAAATGTTTATAACATGTTAAACTATAGAATTATCATGGATGAAAAGTAAATATTAATGATAATTCCATGTATTTAGGTGAATTCATGTATTTGTTTTTAAAAGGTACGAAATGATTAAAAGGTAAATATAAGAGTAATTTTTCAATCAAGTTGTTTAGTTCTGGGAATATTATATGATTTATAGAAAATTACTCTAGGAAAGAACAAAAATAGGAATAGGATAATCAATCTCAAAGGCTATAAAGAAGAATAATTAAGGGGTAAAGTTTTCATGGAATAAATAATTTTAATGGAAGTGAAAAGGATAATACAATAAAGAATAATAATATTATATAAAATAATAATTTCATATCTTTTGATGAGAAAAATGAATGGGCGAAAGATGATATTTCAAGAACCCAGATCTTTATTGCATGTATGGATCCTGAATTTGGGTTGTTTTTTAGGAAGAATAATGTTTTGAAAATTTTCTAAGTACAGGATGTGTACTTTTGATTACATTTCGTGCACCCAGTTTTCACAGGTACTCATGTATTGGTCGTGTAACGGTTGAGTACATGGATGTGTAGGTGACATGGAAGACCTCCTAAAGCAGAAGCCAGTTGAGGCGAGTACGCGGTGTGTACATTAAATAAATATGTAATGTACATTTATTTTTAATTTATTAATTGGAGAGAGGTCACGTCTAATCTCCATAACTCTCTTCTTCTCCTCGTGTCTCATACAGGAGAGTGACAAACAGTCAAGAAACTTCGAGCTCCTCCCATTCCTCCATCTGAGATCTGATTGAAACATTGTCTGGTGCGTTGGATTCCCACCGGTGTGTTCTCTCTTCACCTAGAGCATCTCTTCATGATTTCTCCTCTCTCGCGAGTTATTCAAGGATGTTCAATTTTGACCTTTTTATAAATCTATTATGTTCTAGGCTGATTCAAGGTCTGGTATTAAAGAGTGTTCATCGTACTACATAAAGGTTTTTGGTTTGTTCATTTATTTGGTTATATTTGGATAATATATGTTGAAAGTGATGAATACCAATGTTTAGGGTATTGTGTGTTATAGAATTTAACCCTTTTTAAGACCTGTTATGGTTTGTTTGTTTGAAAAAGGGTTATTGACTATGCAAAAGTTTTATTTCCTTGATTAGGGGTGTGTTTCCCATGTTTGATTGATTATGGAAATTGGGTCTAGAAATCATGTTAGGACATATTTTTATCCATGCCTAGTGTTGTTAGGATGGAGTTATTTTTTATTTGAGATACATGTCTTTCTCATTCTGAGAGTAGTTCCAAGGGTAATTGACTATGAGAGCTTCCTGAGGTAGGGATATTTATGTATAAGTTTTGTTATGTTGACCTAGAGGTATTGACTGTGATAGCTGTTGGGTGGTCATTGACTTGAGGGGTCAGACCATGAGAGCTACCCAGAGGGTCATTATTAAATGAATGATTGAAAATAGGACATTGAATTTGAGAGCTGACTGGGGGTCATTATATGGTTTTGTTTCTATGCAAACCAAAGAGTTATTCACTATGAGAGCTACATATGAGTTCGTTTTTGATTGATTAGTGCTATGTGGGACCAAAGGGGTTAGACTGTGTGAGCTTTCCCAGAGGGGAATTATTTATTGATTTGATGATATGTTGAACTATAGGGGTCAAATTGTGAGAACTTTTCCAGAGGGTTTCTTTTGAATGTTTCATGAATGAGATGAGCCTGCCAAGCCAGAGAAAAATATTGGAATCGATCTTACTTGATTGTTTAGATGGTCTTCTCAGATGTATGTTGTTACTATTACACAAGAAGATATAGAGAAAAGGATAGATCAGGAGGGTACATTATTCAAAATTTTTAATAATTAATAAATGTAAATGAATCTAATTTAAAAAACTATAGGATTATTTTCTTTAGAGTAATCCTTGGTTTATTGATTCATTTCTACTCATTACCTTCTATATATATTCACTGACTATTAGTAATAGATATTTTGGTGGTTTCCTAGTGTGATTCATCTCACACCCTATTTGGGTCATGCTTTGGGGCCCAAATAGATTATATGGTTGGGGGTATAGATAAGGAAAATCACTCGTCTTCATCAGGTACTTTATTACTATTGGATCTGGAGAGCATGGGACTAAGATGAGGCTTGTGATGTTGTTTGAGTTTACTTATTTTCTATACATTGGTTTTAGTATTTTATTTCTATCACTATTACTTGTTTTTATTCTTTCCTAGATACATGTGACATGAATTATTTATTTATATATGTTGTAATTTTTTATACTATCAGTCTTCCGTTGTTTACATTTTTTGTATGGTATTACTACTTCTACTGTTGTTTATCATTTGTTATTATGTTGTGTATAATCTTCCAATAAAGGCATAGTTTATCTAATTTATTACATGTCCCTCACTTCTAGTTGAAAACCTTTTGCATTTGGGGAAATGTGCTTGAGGTTATGTGACCAACCGAGTTTGGAGCACCTTTGGGTGGAACCCGGAACCAGGAAGTTACAAAGTGGAATCAGAGGTAGGTTATTTTATTCTTTGTCTTACTATTTGGATCCTATAGATAGGGATAGGATGGAATGTGTAGTTGGTAATAAGTTATGCCAGGTAGTAGCTAAGCAGTGTATAGGGAAAATCCATGTTACCTTGAATATTGCAATTTTTCTAATTTTCTAATTTTTACAGTTGATTTGATTTCACCATTGGGAAATTCACTTTTTTTGTGCTATTATTGTTGATATTATTTAGGTTCTATTTATGTTTCAACCCTATGATATGAGGGTATTACATCTCTTTCATTATATAGTCACTTGATAGAGATCAATGTCATGCATTTTTTTCATTCCATTTAGGGCGCATTACTGATTGTATGCTATTGTGAGAGATGGTGTCCAAGATATGCAAGTTTTTGGGATATATGCCCTAATATAATGATTTCTATTTGATAGGTTATTGCAAATATGTTATGTTTCTTTTGGATGGATTCAAAACTTTAGTCCCTGAGCTGTTATGAGCCCTCTTGGATCAAAATTTGGTGAAACATTTTTGACCTTTAATTGAATTTTTTCAATTTATGATATGAATAAGGATGAAAAACTTTGATTCTCATGAGTATGGGCTCTCACGGGTCAACATTTGTCATGCCTTGGACAAAATTTTTTGTTTTTAAGGGTTCCAAATAATTTTAGTGAATTGCTATTCAGAAACCCAAACAACACGATGTGTGATGTTATGAACACATGCCATGTGTTCTTATGTTCTGGAAGAAACAACTTTTCATAAGTACGCACCATGTATTGGGAGTACATGTAGTGTAGTTATTGACTGTGTAACTGACTATGTGAGCCGAGACACGGGGTTGGTAAAATTTTGGTAGAACACGCCATGTCTAGATTGTACATGCAATTTTGTAAAGAACAGTGCATCTGTCCATGTGACGAACTACATGGTTGGATGAAACTTAGATTTTACACGTCGTGTCCCAGTTATGCACGTCGTATAGAGTCAAATGTGTATCTAACCATTTGACTAATTACATGGTTAGTTATAACGTAACTAGTACATGTCGTGTCTAGGGTTAACACGCCATGTAGTGTAACACCAGGAGAGAACCGTGTATTTATACCTTGTAGAAGAACTTGGGTAGGAAGGAAAATTCAAGTACACACCATGTTTTAGGAGGAACACACTGTGAGTATGGGTGTTACATGAATAGGTTTGGCATAGGTACACACCATGTTAAAATCTTAAGGAAACATGACGTGTAGTGGTTATACATGTTGTGTAACCCGATTTTGTAAAATTTGAATGTTTCTTCTCTTGTACCTTTCTTACACTTCTAAGTTGTTTTCCAAGATAATATTGAACTGAGGTGTATGCATGAACTTGCAGAGGCATTCCACCAAGACTTCCTCCAGTTGTATTCCAGATACAGGGCAACGATTAGACACCAGAAATGGTAGATCAAGGACTACCATCAGATCCTCCTGTCATGCCTGTTTTGGCCCCAACTGTTATACTGGACATAGGTGCTAATGAATAGTTTTGTGAAGGATTTTTTATGATATTATAGACCTTTCAGGGAGCACCGCAACTTACCCCGTCTATGTCAGAGCTGACACAGGTGTTCCAGCAGCAGCATCCTCCCACCTTCTATGGGGATAGAGGACCTCAGGCTGTAGAGTCATGGGTGAAGGAAATTTTTTCTATCTTTGAGCTTCTATAGACTCCACTAGAGAGGAGTGTGAAGATCACGACATACAGGTTAATTGATTCCACCAAGATATGGTGGGATGTTATCTCATAGGTGGGATATCATTAGGATATGTCTTGGTAAGAGTTTTAGAGGACCTTCTTTGACTACTTCTATCCTGATACATTGAGGTCCGATCAAGCTCGAGATTTCATGCACATGGAGTAGGGTGCTCTTTCAGTGATGAACTACTCGTATCATTTTATAGAGATTTGTCACTTTGCACCTATTCTGGGAGATGATGAGTTATCTTTGGCTAGGAAATTTGAGTATGGTCTTTGGTATAACATCTGATCACAGGTGAATGTTTTCAGGCTGACTCCGGTGACTACTATAGTAAACCAGGCACTGATTAATGAGCGTAATCTTAAAGAGTTAGGAGCTGTGATCCATGGTATTTTAGCATCCAGTGATGGTAATCCTTCATCAAATATCAATAATCACTGCAAATAGATTTCACAATATGTTTCTTTAGGTAGCCAGGTGGTATGCGACCAGTGTGGGAAGAGTGGGAAAATGAGACCACATTGCCTGGAAGACCTAGTTGAGTGCCGGTCTTACAGAAATATGGGTCACCTTTAGCATTTTTTGTAAGGTGTTGTCACAAAAATTGGGTGATAGGGGTTCTATTATGACTCTATATTCAAGAGCATAGCCTCCAAATTCTCATCATTTAGGGAATTGGAGTTCGTCCAGTTTTTCAGGCTGAGGAGGAGTGTGTGGTCATGGTAGCCAGATGGCAGGATTCCAGTGACCGTAAGGTGGATCAGCTCAGGGTAGTCAGGTAGGGTCTTAATTTCATGGGACATGTTATACTTTTTTAGTGGAGTAGACCCAGTAGGATCAGGATCCTATACCCTCTACAGTTAGAGGTATGATTCTAGTTGCCTCGGTTTTAGCTTCTAATCTTTTTGATAAACGGAATTCCCATAGTTTCATATTTGTTGCTGTTGTGGAGAGACTCGGGCTCTGTATCTTTACCTCTGAAGATGTTATTACACTAGACACTCCATTGGGGATTAGAAAGGCTAGCGTATGTTAGTGCAAGGAGTTCCCTCTTGAGGTTGGCAAGTGTCACTTTTTATGGGACCTCTATGTCTTAGATATTACAGGATTCGATGTCATTCTCTAACTAGACTGATTAGTCTCTTTCCAAGCCTTTGTTTTATACTATAAATACAGGGTGAGTTTCAAATCCCCAGAGGGTGGGTCATTTCAACAGACTGTGAATGGGATGTCCATTAAAAAAGATCTTTATCCAAGAATTATTGGTTGGGAGGAGTTATAGGACAGATTTCAAGTTTATATATGGATGACTTGGGGTCTTCACAGATGAACTTTCTTCTAGTAGTGGATAGTTTCAAAGATGTCTTTCCAGATGATTTTTCAGGTTCACCTCTGGAGTGAGAGGTATATTTCTCTTTTGATCTTGTTCTAGGAGTGTTACTGGTGTCGATTCCTCCTTATAGAATGTCTACACTAGAGTTTCAGGAACTTAAAAAATAATTAGAGGAGTTTCTAGCAAAGGGTTTCATACGACCCAATAATTATCCTTAGGGTTCACTTGTCCTTATTGAGAAAAAGTTGGACGGTACCCTCAGACATTGTGTGGATTATCAGAAGCTGAACTAGTTGATGGTCAAGATCATATATCCCTTGTTGAGGATTGATGATCTCTTTGATCGGATTCGAGGATTCTGGATGTTCTCAAAGATTTAATTGAGATTCGGTTATCATCAGTTGCGTGTTAGACCATCAGATATACCTATTAAATCTTTTCAGAGTAGTTATGTTCTATACGAGTATTTGGTTATGTCGTTCGGTCTCACGAACACGCCAGCAGTTTTCATGGAATTGATTAACTGAGTGTTCCATCCTTACTTCGATTATTTTGTGATAGTTTTTATAGAAGATATCTTGGTGTACTCTCATACTCGAAATGGCCATTCCACCCATCTTGAGTTCATATTGAGTACACTAAGAGAGCATCATTTATATGTTAATCTCTCAAAATGACACTTTTGGATGGACCAGATTCACTTATTGGGTAATGTTATCTCAGAGATAGATGTATCAGTAGACGTAGAGAAAGTGAGAGAGGTAGTTTCCTGGGATCGTCTGAAGAACTTCTTTGAGGTAAGTATTTTTATAGGGTTTCCTAGTTACTAAAGCTTCTTTATTCAGGACATGTCATGCTTAGTTGTTCCACAAATGGGCTTGACTAAAAAGAGTGCAAAGTACTTCTGGTCAGATTTCTGTGATTTAGATTTTTAAGAGCTGAAAGGGAGATTGAATTCAGGATTGATACTGATTTTTCTATAGCCAGTAAAGAGTTACACTATTTACTATGATGCATCAGGTATTGGGATGGGAGTATTGCTTATATAGTGGGAAGTATTTATTGTGTACAGGTCTCAGTATTTGAGTCCACATAATTTGAATTACCCAAACACACGATCTCTATATAGATATAGTTGTTCAGGATTTCCGCTATTAGAGACATTATCTTTTGGGAGAGCATTTTGTGGTATTCACTGACCACAAAAGTCTCAATTATTTCTTTACTCAGTGTGACTTTAATTTGAGACAGTGAAGGTGGGTTGATTACCTTCGGTATTTTTACTTTGAGTTTACCTACACTCTTGCAAAAGTAAATGAAGTGGCTGATGCGTTGAGCAGGAGGACTCATATACAGGAAGTTCATGAGGCCAGCTGTGAGTGGCTTCTTATGGATCTTCTCTCTGAGAAGCATTTGGAGGTGCACAATAGACCGGGGAAGACGTTTGTTTCTTCTATAATTGTTACCTCTACTCTACTGGATCGGGTAAAAATGAGGAAGCTATCATATTATGAAGGCTTGGTCCTATGGGAGAGTGTGTCATGAGAGGACCCTACTCCTAGGTGGACCATAGACAATGATGAGATCTTATGTTTTCATGGGTGGGTATGGTTGTAAGCATACATACTTGAGGAGTTGATGTGAGATTTTCATTCCACAGTTTGGGAAGTTCATCCTAGTTTCACCAATATGTATCCAGATCTCCACCGTTAGTATTGGTGGCCAGGCATGAAGAGGGATGTTGTTGGTTTTGTTATGAGATGTTCCACTCGTCATTAGGTGAAGGCAGTGCATTAATGACAGGTAGGGATTTTATAGTAGTTAACCATTCTTGGGTGGAAGTGGAATAATGTTTTGATGGATTTAATGATGGGTTTACCAAGGTCGCCTTTAGAGAATGATGCAGTTTGGGTTGTTGTTAACAGACTCACGAAGGTTTCACATTTCTTGTCGATCAAGGAAACTGTCAATGTTAATGAGATTAAAAGGTTTTACATCTGATATATTATATTTTTTTCATGGTGTTCTATAATCCATTGTTTTAGATAGGGATTCCTATATTACTTCTCGTATTTAGAAGGGACTACAATGGGATTTTGGTACACAGGTACTTCTGAGTATAGCTTACCATCCCCAAACAGATGGAAAGTCTGAGTGAATGATTCAAGTGTTGGAGGACATTCTTTGTGTATGGTTCATGGATTTTGGGTGCTCTTGGGAGGTCCACATACCACTAGTGAATTTTTCCAATAATAATAGCTTTTAGGAAATGATTCAGATGGCTCCTTATAAGGTTTTGTACAGTAGGCTACATCGATCACCCCTATATTGGATGGAGGTAGGAGAGTCAGTTATGATGGGACCTCATCTTTTACAGGAGACCACTGAGTTGGTGGAGTTGATTCTGAAAAGTATTTCTACTAACAATATTAGCAGAAATCTTATACTAATCTACGAAGGTGACCTCTGGAGTTATAGGTCTAAGATTAGGTTTTCTTACATGTCACACTGAGGTTGCGACAGAAGAGTATTAGGAGATAGGGGAAGCTTTCACTGTGATATGTCAGGCCATTTGAGGTTTTGGAGAGAGTCAAGATGGTTGCCTATTGGTTGTAGTTACCTCATAGGTATCGGTCTATGCACGATATCTTTCATGTTTCTCAGCTACAACATTACTTTTCAGACCTGTATTACATTTTTCAATCCAAGGAGGTTGAGTTGGAGGTAGATACATCCTTTGAGGAGAACCCTATTCGGATTTTGGATCACAACATGAAGTTTCTCCATGGCTGGTCGATTCCTTTGGTACAGGTGCTATGGTAGCCAAGAGAGTACAAGACGAGACTTGGGAGAGGGAGGTTGATGTATGATCATAGTGGCCTGATCTGTTTGAATATTCTTCTTCACTACCCTTGGAAGAAAAATTATGGGGAGAATTTCTTTATGGGGGACGTTTTTAAGAACCTAGATCTTCATTTCAAGTATGGATCTTGTATTCAGATTGTTTTTTAGGAAAAAGGAAGTTTTAGAAATTTTATAATTACACACCGTGTACTAGGTTGTTGCGGGTAGCCATGTACTAGCCGTGTAACAGCTGAGTACATGGCCGTGTAGATGACCTGGAAGACCGCCTAAAGTGGGAGCTAATTGAGGATATTACACATCATGTACATTAAATTAACATGTCTGGTGCTTTTATTTTTAATTGATTAATCAGAACGGGGTCACATATAATCTCTAGAATGATCTTATTCTCCCCATGTCTTGTACAGGAGAGCGACTAATGATCGAGAAACTTTGATCTCCTCCCATTCCTTTGTCCAAGCTCGGATTAAGATGTCGCTGGGTGTGTTGGATTCCCACCAGTGAGTTCTCTCTTCCCCTAGATCCTCTCTTCTGATTTATCCTCTCTCATGAGTTATTCAAGGTTGTTCTGTATTGACCTTTTTGTAGATCTTTGACGTTCTAGGCTGATTCAAGGGCCGAAGATCAAGATTTTTCATCGTACAACATCTAGGTAGGTGGTTTCTACCTTTATTTGGTTGTATTTGGATTATATATGATAAAAGTGTTGAATACCCATGTTTAGGGTATTCTATGTTATGGAATTTAACCTTGTTTAAGACTAGTTGTGGTGTGTTTTTTTGAGAAAGGGTTATTAATTATTCATAAGGTTTATTGCATTGATTATGGGTTCATTTCCCATGTTTGATTGATTATGGTCGTTGGGTCTAGAAATCATTTTAGGATTTCTTTTTTTCATGCCTAGTATTGTAAGGATGGTGTTATTGTCTATTTGAGATGCATGTGTTTTGCATTTTGAAAGTATGGAAAAGGGTAATTGAATGTGAGAACTTTCTGATATTGGGTTATTTATGTATAAGTGTTGTTATCTGGACCCATAGATATTGACTATGAGAGCATTCAGGTGGTCATAGACCTGAGGGGTTGTACCGTGAGAGATACTCAAAGGGTCATTATTAAATGAATGTTTGACCCTGATGGCATTGATTGTGAGAGCTTCCATGGGTCATTATATTGTATTGTTAATATGAAGACCAAAGGGTTATTGACTATGATAGCTTCCCAGGAGGTCGTTTTTTAATGATTAGTGCTATGTGGGACCAAAGGGATTAGACTATGTGATCTTTCCTAGAGGTTCATTATATATTGAGTAGTTGATATGTTGAATCAGAGGTTTCAAATTGTGATAACTTTCCCAAAGGGTTTCTTTTGAATGTTTGATGAATGTGAAGAGCATACCAATCCAAAGCACAAGATTGCACTCAATCTTACTTGATTGATTAAATGGTCTTCTAAGATGTTTGTTGTTACTACTAAATAAGGGGATACATAACTTAGGTTATATCCCTATGTTACATTATTCAACGGTTTAAATAATTAATAAATGTAAATGAATGTAATTGAAAAATTATATGATAGTTTACTTTTGAGTACTCCTTTGTTTATTTCTTCATTTCTGCTTATTACCTGCTATATATATTCATTGACTATTTATAACAGATATTTTGGTGGGTACATACTGGGATTCGTCTCACACATTTTTTTGGGTCATGCTTTTGGGCCCAAACAGATTATATGGTTCCAGGTATAGATAAGGGCAATCACCCTTCTTCATTAGGTACGTGATTGTTGTTGGAGCTGGAGATCATGGGACCAAGCTGAGGCTTTCAATGTTGTTGGATTTTAGTGATCTTCTATACTTTGGTTTTAGTATTGTATTTCCAAAATTGTGACGTGTTTGGATGCCTTCCTAGATACAAGTGACATGAATCATTTATTTATATATGTTGCAGTTTTTTATACTCTGAGTCTTCCATTGTTTACAATTTTTGTATTGTATTACTACTTCCACTATTGTTTATCATTTTTTATTCTATTTTGTATACTCTACCAATGAGGGAATAGTATCCCCAATGTATTCCCTTGTCCCTCTCTACTAGTTCGCAGACTCTGGCATTTTTGAGAAATATGATTGAGGTTATGTGACCAACCAGGTTCAGGGCACCTTTGGGAAGCACCCAGAATCGAGACATTACAGAAACAGGGGATAAAGGAACAATAGTTTCCATAGAAAAATAAAATAACCACAAATAACCATTGAGTGAAGAAAAATAAGGGGTAAATAATGAAGAATAAAGAAGAAATGAGTAAATTCCTAAATATTTTAAACTAAAAATTAAGCTTATGATTTTCTTGAAATAAAATTATGGTCTTTAAAGAGATAATAAGATATAGAATTTGATTATTATTCATTGAGAAAATTTATTAGTTAATCAAAAAATAATGATATTGTTGATATTAATGTGGATTTCACTTGAAATATTGGATATATCAATGAAATCCTTAAAACTATGGATAAGATACAGGAAATTATAAAAACAAAACTTATTAAAAAGAATGCTGAATTAAAAGATCTTGAGGTAAAGTTAGAATAAATTGAAGATTCCCTGAGTATTATCCACCTTATGTTTTAAAATTCCTTCAATAATTTCCATCAGAGCTTAAAGGTAGTACAATAAGTTTCTAATACTACCATGAAACATGGATATTGTCCATGATATAATAAAACATTTTATTAGACACCTTGGATTTTAATTAAAATGGTGGTAGTAATAATAATAAAGGGAAAATAATGTTGTTACATCACTAATAAAATAAAAAATGCAATCACCACTAAATGTTGTGATTCATTTAAAAATTATAAGTGAAAAGATATGTGAGTGAAGATGAATACCAAGGCTAATTCTAGTGGGTATTTTAAGGTAATGAATAAATTTCCTAAGCCTGATATGTTTAAGAATAATTTGTGGGTTTCTAATTTAATAGGGACTAAATGATTATACTTTTAAGAATCTATTTATTATTCTCAGGGAGATTCCACATTGATGGAATATGTCAATGGTAGGGAGTTCACATGCATAAATAATATGTGTATTGATACAAATTCACACTTCTCTAATTGAATAAATTCTTGAATCATAGAAGAGTAGTGATGAATCACTTATAGTATGAATAATTAAACTTCTAAAATTAATGGTAAATTTTTAAAATAAAATTAATTTTCATTAAGAAACTTATTCTGGGTCTGATTAACATGAACCCACCATAAAAAATTATTGCAATATTATACTATTGTAAATAAATAAAATGTATAGTTATAAACCCATTATAATGAGGAAAAATAAAGATCTTGTGATAGTGACTGGGGTGAAATTCAAAGAAGGAAATGTAGAGAAGCATTAGATACATGATAGTGATTACTTTTTATGAATTACCATAATAAGAATATTTTGAAGAATATCCAAAATTATGATAGAGGTTTTCTCACCATCAAAAATAATTGATCTCAATTTCGAAGGAGTTAAGTTCACCAATATTGGTGAAAAGAAACTTGAATCTCAATATGTTTACTTTTTTATTTGTTTGAGGCACAATCTCCTAAGTATCACTCAAAATTGTGAATTTTGAAAGAAGAGATTTTATAAAATAATGGGTATTTCATTCAATGGTTGAATGATTGAACAATTTAAAAAATGTGGAATCAAAATAAGTTCCAAACTATTTGAAATATAAAATTATCAAGGAACATTTTGAATGAGTATAAAGGGAGTAAATTAACTATAACATAGAAATTTTATCCATTCACAGAAAAATAATATTGTTAATATTCTCAAACATGATGTTGTGAAAGTATCATAAAGTTTAATAGTGAATGGATCAAGACTTATTATATATATAATATGGTAAAATTATGAACATGTTCTATAAGTCAATGGAGAATAAGAAAAAAACCTCGTGAGTTTATCTATTCAGATATGTATGGTCCAATGAGCTTGTAGAAACACAATAGATATTGGTATTTTATAACCTTTATTGATTATTTTACCTATGATAATTATTTATATTTTATATCAATTAAGTCACACATTCTTGAGAGATTGAAACACTTCTATTGGACTTTTCAAAAACAATTGGGTTGTACTAACAAAATATTTTAGATCAATTATTGATCTGAATACATGAATGAATATATTCCATCATATCTTGAGATGTATATAATAATTCATGAATGTATATCTCTATACATGTCCCAAATAAATAAAATTTATAAAGATATTTTATGCTTTTTGGACATTGGAAGAACCATGTTTTTATATCCTGAAAACTTAAATTATTTTAAGAAAAATATGAAATAGTTGTTTTCTACATTCTTGATTGGTTTCAACATTTACTTAATTCATTAAACACACCATATAAGATGTGGTTTGGAATGATTCAAAACATGAATAAATTTAAGGTATTTATTATCCCTTGTTATATCATAATAAAAGGTAATCATTTGAGAATATTCAATGTGGTAGTATATGAAGTTATATTTCGGGATATATAGCCAGTGGAAGACATTACTATTTTTATAAGTTCCTAAGAATAATTGTTGATATATTTTATTTTGTTATGTTGTAAAATAAAAATCATTTATCAAATACATTAATTTTTTATGATAATATTGATAAAACTCTTGAAGAAAATACTGGATGGTATGGAAGTATTTCATATTCACAAGATGATTTGAAAAACATTCATATTGATTATAAATATTTCATTGATAAGGAAAGTTACATGCATGAATGAATAAATTTCCCAAGTCTGGGGAATCATGTGGAAGATAAAAAAATTATTAGATATAGTATATATTTCTTTCAAACCCAAATAGTGTTGAAGAGGATTTTTAATGTGAGGATTGGATAGTAAAAATTCAATATTAGCTAAATAAAAATGATAATAATGATACTTATTAATTGTTCCAATTTCCTAGAGATAAGAAAATGATAAGTAAAATATGGGTTTTCTAGAAAAAAACTAAATTATAATGGTAAAGTATCATCGAAAAATCTCAACTTGTTTTCAAAGCATACCCTCAAATTAATGGAATTAATTTTAATGGGGATTTTTCACTATTTGTAAGGACTGAGATAATCTAAACTTTCTTGAGTCATGTACGCAATTAAATTAAATAATTTTCTAATTGTAAATAAATTTAACAATACTTAATTGATAATAATAGAATGATGTATATATTAAATAAATAGAATTTTTTATCCTTAATAGTTATGGTTCTTTAGTTTGAAAATTAAATAAGGTATTTTATAGACTTAAACAACAAGCAGTATCTTATTATTAGAAGTTTTAGAATATATTAAAAAAATAATTTTAGGAAATGAAAAGTGGTTTCAAATACTTATGTTATTTAATATAACAAAAAATTGTTCATTTTGATTGAGTATGTTAATAACATAATAATTGTTGTAAATAAATTGAAACTTGTGAGGAGTATTCTGCCCATATATAGAAAATATTTGAGATTACAATCATTAGTGAGTGAACTTTTTACATGGGATTTCTAGTTAAAAATTTTATGGATTATATCTTTATCTTATAATATATGTATTCTCTTTAATTACCAAATAATTTTGGCATGGTAGAGTCAAGAGAGATATCTACTTCTATAACACAGGGGACCAAGTTATCAATTGATGAAAAAGGAAGGAGTGTAAATAAAATTGAGTTTTATAGGCTTATTACAATCCTTTTATAATTTTTTGAATATAGAACAGACATCATTTCTTTGATGATACATTGTGCATGATTCCAAACCAATCTTAATGATTCACATCGTGCAGCAATGAAATAGATATTTCATTATATCAAAGGAACTATTAATTATGTTAATATTGGATCAATGGATGTTGATTATGTAACGACATCTCAAGCCACACCACAAATTATTTGGATGATGTGTAAATGAAAATATATAAAGGTGTATGTTTCATATCCATTGGTAATTGAGTCATATAATCTAGTGAAATATTAAATATTGAAGAAAAATGACATCAAGTACCACTTCATAAAGTATAAGGTAAAGTGTGCTAATATTTCATTAGAGTACATTAAAAAAGAGAAACATTAGTATATTTATTGATGAATCACCTTTCAAATGAATACTTACAACATCTAGTAGTGTTTTTATGAGTTACTTATATCCAAATATCACTATAATATTTCTTTCTTTCTTTTCCTCTTTCATTCCTTCTGATTTATAAAAAAAGGGGGATAATATGAAATGAGATATTTTTGTAAAGGTGGAGATATGCTAGTTTCTTTTTATGCGTATTTATTAAGGGGGAATATAATATAATTTTTCCCTAAATGGAGACTTAAATAGTTGATAAGAATATTTTAATGAAGATATTATATATTGATTCACATATTTCTAAAAAATAAAAAAGGGAAGATTGAAAATTCATTTGTATGATTAAAGATACCTTCAAACATGAGGAATATAATGAGTGAATAATTCCCTAATAAAGTTAATTTACAAAAGGGAGTCATGGAGTTTATATAAATTTATACATAGACAAATAAACATTAATATTACATTGATAGTTAGAGTACTCTCACAAGCAACATTTTATTATATAGTGTGTCTAGATAACATTCACATTGGAGTCATGCTAATAATTTTTTCATGAGGCACTACATTCATGATTTTAATGTTATTTATGTTTTATTTTTTTAAAATATGATCATGTATGAGTTTTAGGTTCATTAAATTTATGTGAATTTGAAAATAAATGATTTTATATTGAGTTGAATAGCATTACAACATTAAAGGATTTGTTTCTTTATGATTGGGAATATAGAGTAGAAGATTTCACTCTAACTTATATGTTTATTTATAAAACTGAATAATTTATTTCATTAAGGTGGTGAGGTAAATTATTGAGGCACTCTCATATGTTATTTCTATATCATAGCATATTCACTTGCACCATGAAAATTGTACATGACTAGTTGTAGAAAGCTGATTGTGTTGTGACACTAAAACCATGATAAAATATCATTATACTAATATAAAATATGAATAAATTCACATTATAAGGATTTTCATCATTACATGATGATATAAATTGTATTTTATCTTATGTTTCATCAATTTTATAAATTTATAGGGCTCTAATTCATGGTACCCTTCCATGTTTCATTTTTCTAGGGAGTTTACATATCCTTGTTATAGTGTGTATAATCAGTCCATAGAAAGATGTGCTATATGATTTTGATGGATCACATGTTCTAGATATTTTATGTAAAAATATTAGTAATGATAAAATAAATAATTTTCATATTTACTAATATGAATTAGATAGTTATATTAGTTATAAAAATATTGAGTAATTTTTAAATAAAAAATGCAATTGTATAAAATAAGATCTTTTATTATAAGGTTTTATTTAAATGTATAATTTCTAAATTTTATAATTTTAATTTCAAAATATGAATATTTTTTAAATCATGATATAAAAATTTACCTATGGTGAAATTTTTGGATTTTTCAAAAAATTTCTATTTTTCAGTAAATAGTGAAAAATACTGTTTTTTGTAAAAAAAGTATTTTATTTTCAATAATATGAATACTTTAAAAATATCAAAATGTTTTTAATATGATTTAAAGTAACATTATTATTATTCATTTATATTTAATCCACTTTATTAATTTTTAATCGAATTTTTATTGGTGTTCAGTATAACTTTTCATTTGGGTTTAAAAAGGGTTTTTCTAAAAACTCTTAAAATATATATTATTTCTAAATTTTGATTAATTAAAATAAACACTAATGTATAATTTTTTAAATTAAAGTTATATATAATATTTTATTAAATATTTTTTTCATAAAATAAATATAATTATTCATAATGTTAATATAAAATCAACTTTTTCTCAAAAAATACTTTTTTGAAAAATATGTTTTTTGTCACGTTTGGGGGTTTTCTTTTAAATTATATTTTTTAAATTATTTAAATTTAATTTTGTAAAATGGATTAAATATTTTTAATCATAATAATTTATATTTTATAATATGTTCAACTTTATTTCTAACCAAAATAAATAGTAAAAATAGTAAAAATCTATTAAAATAGTTAAGGTAAAAATGGATTTACCTGGGATTAATCTAAAATGATAAGGGTTAAAATGACCTAAAACTTGCATAAAATCTATTTTATGGACATATTTGGACTTTATTTCTTATATTATTAATAATGGTAAATTATTGGATCCTTATTACATGAAAAAATGTGGGTTGAATTCATTGTTTTCAAACATTACAAGTGTGCTGCTCACCTCACTTATAAAAGGCCACCTCCTATCCTCCTCTCTTAACACCATAAAAACCCATTGGTTTGGTAAATAAATTCCAAAAATTATTCAAAAATTCAATACTCTCATCTTATAGGCCTTTTTCGTTTCATAAATTCAAACTATGAAGGATTTTGGTGAAATCCAAAGGAGGATACCTGAAAAGGAGGTTACGTTCTACAATGAGCGTTTTTATTTCATTTATCCCTCCATCTATTTCTATTGTTATTATACCATTATTACATAATTACCATAGTATATTAAATATATTTATATGTTATTATGTAAACTTTATAACCTAAATACTTATCCTCTTCTCTTATATGGGTTATGAAAACATCATCCATGTGTACGGTGGACTACTGTCTCGCAAACCAATGTCATTCATTTTTCCATTACCAACTCTCATGGATGGGTATGATGATATATTTAAAGTATATATATGATATTTATAAAATAATTATACATATTGGGTAATTATATCATATATGTTCATTTTTACATCCCATTCCATAGTGTATATGATAACTTCGCTCGTTTGTACGGTGGACTACCGCCACATGTAGCGATGTGATTCATTTTTCACTAACGCAAACATTTAAGGTAATAAGGGTAAATATAATTAGTATATTTGATAAAAATTTCATAATTATTATATTCATGTAATATTTATAATTATTAAAATAAAATATATCATTTTTTTTATTCCTTTTAACTCACTGAGAAATGATAACATCATTCATGAACATATTGACTACCGCCTTTACAAAGCGATGTGACTCTCTTTGCATCAGCACACCATTGTGGTAATATTTATATATATATATATGAATATTTAAATAATTAAAATTTTAATTTTGATATTATTATAATTCTAGAAAGTTAAAGTAATACATACCTTATTTCGATAATGATCATTGAAAAATTGAAATATTACTCATGCGTGTGTACGACCTATCGTCTCCATGATTGTAACGTACATCATTTATCAAGACCATATTTCATTATTGGTATTAAAATTATAATTCATGTATAAATATGTTAAATATTTCATTATTATTATTCAATATATGTTTAATTTATGACCTCTTTGACCAAGTCAACCTACCGAAATCATTTTTGTCACATTATCATAATATAGTCAAAACATATAATGTAAACTTAATTGATTAAGTAATTGTATATTACATTGTACTAAGTTAAATAAAGGTAATAATAAAACTGATAAAGGTTATAAATAAATTAAATAATTAACATAATCTTATTATTCTAGAAGATAAAGACACATGTAATATGCCGGACACATGGTAAGGGACTTCGTCTCAATTTAATTTAATTGAGGCATATTTTGATGTTATACACATATAATCTTTTATGAGGTGTATATACAACCCATATGACATGTTATATCATGAATATATCTATTATAATGGTATTTATATATTTTTTTAATGTTATTATTTCATGGGGATTAGGATTAAAATATTTCAAAAGTAATAAGGTACTTTTAATTAAAAAATATCTTTTAATGTATTCCTTCCAACTATTTCTTTTCCATGTACATGTTTTTAAATGATTTCATTAAACAAATTATGCAGAAATAAAATATTTATAAAGTATATTTTATTTATTCTTTTACTTAATTTTAAAAGGTTTTAATAAGGAATATTTTTTGGTGTTTTATACAAACGTTTTGACAAAAAACAAAAGGAATGTTCTATTCTTAACATACATAAAGACAATGATTTTTCCTCCACCATGGTCATTATTTTATTTATGGATTAATTTTTATTCATTCATGTTTTATTCAATTAATATAATCCATTTTGTTTGGTATTTTTGTATTTAAAATGTGTTTTAAAGTTAAAATACTATTTTGATATCTGAAAGTGATTTTCATATGAGTTTAAAATATTTTTTCAAATGATTTATGATGAAAAAGTGAACGCATAAAACATTTATTCATATTGTGGGTCATAGAAATTATATATGATGTGTGTAACCAGATATCACTTGGTAAGACCATTGTATCTTTTATGATTGGTGTGACCAAACAACACTACAATACATTAGGTAATAATTACGTTCTCCATATAATTATATTGGAATTTTTTTGTATGTTTATTCCAATTTATTGGGTTTTTGTAAGGGTTTTATAAGGGTTATGTGAGATGATTTCAAAATTAACCTATAATAATTTTCTATGCCTTCTAATTGGTTTTCCTGGAAATAATTTGTTTTTAAAAGATAATATAATTGACTTTTTAAAATAATGATAATTCACTTTATGGGTAAAATGTTATGTTTTTTTATAAATGTTTTTTCTAAGTTTTTCATATCTTTTCATATTTTTTAATGGACTAATGGTTTTTTAATTTTCATTTCCCTTACTAATTTTTTTGTTCTTATCCCATGTTTTAAAAATGTATTTCATTGGATTTAATGATGGGTAAGGTAATGGAAGAATTCAAGTTGAAAGTCATTATTAATTTCAATTAAAAAAATAATGAATTATTTTAAATGTTTTATATTATAGGAAAATTGATGCTAATAAAAGGTGTCCACTTTGTATTATAATGTTTTGTAATTTATGAGTTATGACCTAATTCTCTAAAACTCTAAACCTAAAAATATTCTCAAATTAAAATAATTTTTCTTGTTGAATAAAACACAAGATTATGTAATGTTTAAGGTAGGGTACTTTTATTTTATTTTCATCACTCCATAACATTATATCCACCATGAAAAAAATATACTTTTTTAGTCTTTACTATATATTTTAAAAAACTTATCCAATTAAATCAAAAGAGTGATATGTAATAATATCTTATCTTTTATCTCAATAACATCACAATATATTGTAACAAGTGATGTATGATTTAGTATACTGATCTATATAAACTCATCTCACAATCTATGTAAAAACAAATCTATCTATAGGTTATAAGAAAATTATTAAAAATATATAATATTGTGATCATATAATATGATGTGGAAATTTATATAATTCTTACAAATATTGTCTTGAATAATCATCCCTATTAATCAATCAAACATAACAAAAACATAAAATAGTTACTTGAGTATATATGATACATGAATCCTTTATTTATACCCAATGTTCATTAAAACATGTTTTATCATAAATGGGTAATTAATGGGAGTCCTAATTTATAATAATTTAGAGACTGGTATATTTTTCAATTCCCTTATTATGATTAAATGAACTCTACTTCTTTTGTAACAATTATTTTGTATTATCCTGCCCAAACCTCACTTGTGATAAACTCCAAACTCTAATATAAAACTTCAATAATATTATATCACATTCTAAATTATTACTAAGTTAACCCCAAAACCCCACCTTTAATAGGCTAGGGCCTAGATACTTTTGATGAGGTATTGAAATAAAATAATGGAATGAATTGACATTTAATACAACAAGCCTCTTTCTAAAATGCAACATCATCCACCATATTATAAATAAAAAACAAATGATGAAAAGAAAGTATTATATATACAATAAAAATATCTAAAATAAAAGAAAATATAACCAAATAATTCATCATATAAAAATAATTTATCTCAAAATGATGTATTCAAAAATATAAAACAAAATATGGAAAAAAAATTGTGGAAATATACTATCATCCCTCATTATTTGAAACAATTATCTATATTTAACTTATTAATCTTCTAACCCATAAGAGATATAATTCATAGGTGTATATCCAAGGGTGGGAATTCGCATTTAGTTTAATTTTCTATCATATGATGATAATCAATCATTAATGGGTGAGAAAAAACAAAAACCTCATTACATATAAAAAATTAACAAATTAACATACATGATTCACTTTATGTCATAGATATTCATAGTAAAAATCAATAACACTCAAAAAATTACAATGTATTTATATAAATATATACTCATTTTTTGTAAAATCTTAACAAAAGTTTCCACCACGAATAACATATTTTTATGGAAAATGTGGAACATGGACCTTTAACCATGCCTCAATCTCACCCCTAGTTACCTGAATATAGGTAACTTTGAAAAACATGATCCATATAAAGAATCATCATAGTCCTCTTACAAAGAATTTGTAACTCATCCTCCCCACTTGAAAATGTTAGTTGTTTAATGTAAATGATATAAAAGAAATAATAATTCGATATCATGTAGCCCATAATATGTTATATATTCAATGAATGGCCTAGGATACACCACATCTTCATGAAAAATGATAACATATATAGTTATTCAACCTTGAACATGAATTTATTTGATAAAAATGTAATGATCTAGGTTTTAGTAAAATATTACTCCTGAAATAAATACCATGTTCAATATTTTTCTCCACATAGAACACTGAAACCAAAAAATATATCAACCACTATATGGTAGCCATAGAATTGAAAGTTATAGAGTCATAATATAATTATGCAATATATATATATAAAAAATAATAATTCTCACATTAAATATTGACTCAACTAGTACTACTAGGAAACTAATAATATATTATTTATAAAATTTAATTCATTTCAAGTATAATTTATTTTGATATTAATAAAATATTACCCCTATATTAATTATTAATTATAGGAAAAAATAATAGTTAATATATCAAAATTTTGTTTCCTACAAAAATTATTTTCTACTATATTTTATATTTTAATTAAAATTAAAACTTATAAATTTTAGTATGGGAATTTGAAAACATCGTTTTCGGATTTATCATGGAAATTTTATTTTACGATGAATTTTATGGATTTTTCAAAAAATATTGATTCTAAGGTGAATAGGGAAAAATTAATTTTTACTAATAACATTAATTTAATGAAATTATTAGTATATAAGTACAAATTATAAATTCATAAATCCATTTTTATAAGACCAAATGTCAACTATATATACTAAAGTTGGGTTTCTCTTCAATGATGTGTCATTCATACAAAACTCCACAATGCCCCTCCCCATCCATTTTCCATTCCCTTCCACCATACCCTTACCAACTTAGGAATGACATGGGTTGAGATTAAGGTTCCTAGTCAATTTTCTCACCTCCCTCCCTGATACCCCTTTCAAGCCATGCCTCCACCTTTGTCCCCTGCCTCCACCTCCAACTCCTCCACCATCATCTCCTCTTATAATGGCTCCTCCACATCCTTCTGCTCCACCTCTATCTGCTATGCCTCTAGTTCCTCCTCCTACAATAGCATCATTCCTGACACCCAACTATTGCCTCTGGCTACTCTGCCTTTGGATACTATCCCTATGGCTGCTCCACCTCCAGGTCCTCCAACCATGGCTCTTCCACCTCTGTATCCTCCCACTACATCTTCTCTGCCTCCTGCTTCTCCATGCCCCACAACCCCCTCATGCCTCTTCTTCAATCCTGACCATATACCATAGGGTTTGGTCAATATCATTATTCTCCCTCATATTTCATTCTTCTTGTAGGCTTTCTTCAGTTAATATTAACTAAAATTTTGATTTTCATCATCTATGATTTGTTAGTATCAATTAATTTTTTCCCAAATATTCCTTTTTTTCAATTTCTCTTTGGATACAGTTTATTTCAATTTCCTTTGGAAATGGTTTATTCGATTGCAATTATTTTCCAATTTTAAAAAAAATTTGCATATTCGGTGTGTTCAATTTCAGGTGAAAAGATTATTTTTTCTGCTGGTATGTTTTATTGTTTTTGATCATTGTTTTATTTTGTCATTATTATTATATATTGTTCTCTATTTTGGATGAATTTATGTAATTTTATATGTGATATTTCTATTATATAATTCTATTTATTTCATTGTGCTATTTTCTACTAGAATTTTTCAATTTTAATGTCATCTTATTATCTAATGTACATATCATTATTTCCTAAATATAAAAATTGAATTTAATATTTTTGGAATATTTATTTCAATTTCCATTGGAAATTATTTATTTGACTTTTAAGATGTCTTTTTCACCTCGGGAATATTCACTTTGAATCACCGTTATATGTGTTTATTCCTTCAACCATGTTTTTAAGGGTTTTTTGGTAATTCATTCCAAATTTATAATTGAAAATGGTAAGAATTAGATACCAATAAGTATCTATTGAATGGTTGATGATTCTTTATTATAGAATGATAGATATCTAGTTTACCATGGGATAATATTTTGACCAATTTGGTGTTTTTTCAGTGCCCATATGTTTTTAATAGAGAGGTTGAAGCGTGGGAGTCTATACAAAGTTAGAACATATCTAGGTTTTAGTACTAGGCTATCCAATAGAGGTTAAATTAGCATAGTTCTTAATTCATTTTTTCAATTTTTTGTCTTTATTATCTTCCATTATAGATTTTTCCTTAGTGTTTTTCTTTCATTATTTGATACATGTTCTACCAAATTTGATGTTATTCACAATTTGTACATTGATTTTCCATTTGTATGTACATGTAGTCATTGTTTCATCAAAATTATTATATGTTGATTTAAATAATATCCCAATAACATCATAATTTAAGGCTGAAGATATAACTATCATTGGGTTTTAATTTTTAGATATTCAAGGTATTCCCTGAACTGAAATACATGTTTGGTTTTTTACTACATTCTTATTCCTTAAACAACCTTCTCCAATTCAATATTCTTAGAGAATATCTACATGTCTTGACATCCCATTTTAGTATCCACTGGATATTTTCTGGTGGATCAATATACCATTATTTGGTTCATAGATCCAAAGGTGAGAAAATCATTTTACCATTCTCATAAACTTTTTTTAAGCATACACCATGTCTTGTATTGTCTCCTACATCTATTGATATCTTTTTCTATTAATTCAAATTTAAATTCTTGTCACCTATGATGCTTACTCAGGTATGTTATATTAAATCCCTCAACTATCATGATTTTTTTTCCAACACATTTTTTTTTCAAATGTAATATGTCTCCAATAGACATATTTCAATTTATCTAGTTATTTTCATATTTTTATGTACATTCAACATAGAAGTATTCTAGACCTTCTACTTTTCCAAACCTCTATACACTTCTTCATTTCTTGAAAACTGTCCACACATATGAATTGGATTTATAGATTACTAAAAAAATACACATAATGTTGTAGCCTATATCTCCATTTATAAATTGAGCATGAATAAGTTGATTCTTTCTTGTGATTTCAATTTCAATCCACCTTTTTTCCATTGATTTTCCATTTGTGTGTACATGTATTCACTACATTATAGAAATTATTCTCTTTGGATTTAAATACAAGCCCAATAACATCATAATTCAGGGTGGAAGATACAACTTTTATTAAGTTTCATTTTATAGATATTCCAAGTATTCCATGAACTGAAATACATGTTAGGTTTTTTACTACATTCTTCTTCCTTAAACAACCTTCTCCGATTCAAACTTCTTAGATCGTCTCTACATGTATTTACGTCCCACATTGGCATCCACTAGACATTTTACAGCATATAGGAAAATTTACCAAGTCAATTTGGGTTAAAAAAATTTTTATTTATATACATGTACTTATTTTGTATAAACATGGTGCATGAAAAAAACACCACCTCAAGTTAACAAACACAATCCCTAAAAACAAACACAGCCTCATATCAAAATCAACCAGTTTTCAATAACTTGCTTAATGATTTCTTGAACATACAGATATTATAATCACTATTCATGATTTCTTGTTAAACACATACTTATGTTAAATGAAACAAATTAATCTTAAGAAACACTTTTCAACGAAAACAGACTTTTGTAAAGTAAGACCTTGTGTTAACAAAACCAATGTTATCTTTTTTGTTTTAGATTATTTCAACCATTCTAAAATTAAAATTTTCTATTCTTTACTTTCAGTATGAATTAATAATTATTCTTATTTTTAAACATTACTATCTATGTAGAATAACATATAAAGATCTTTTGAATATGAAGATTCAGTAAAATGTGACACCATTATTGGTAAATATTCTACAACATCAAGTCACTGTTAGTGAATGGTAATGTTCCATAAATACAAACATGGATAATTTTTCTGGAAATATGATATAAATTCTATCAACATCTTTTAAAACATCTCATTTTATATGTTTCCATAATTACTGTTAAAACCATTGTAACATATTATTATTATAATTAGTTTTATATTAGTGTAAAAAATAATATTTTTGACAATATTACCTAAAATATAGGTTTTTATGTGTTTTTTATTTTAAATAAAATATGTTCCTTTATTTTATTTGAGTTATTAGTTTCTTTTACTTCAATTTAATGTGACTTTACATGTACCAAATATTTTTTGGTCATTATTTTGTTTATTTTCAGTTCTAAATATGTTCTATGAGTAATATTTGGTATGTTGTTACTATAATATATTACGTTTTTCAATGTAATATTTTATTCTAATGTTTTGTTGTTAACTATTTCAACTGATGATCATATGTCCTCAACTACAACATTATTTTTCATATTGATCTGAATTTCAATCATCCACTTGATTAATGTTTTCACTCATGAATTTTAATTCTTCATGTTGAAAATAAATTTTTATTCTTTATTTTTTAAGATATAATGATAAATTTACTACTATTAAAAAAACATCCTTATTTTCAACCCCACTTTATGTTAACAAAATTTTTATATCTTTTCTTGATATCAAACCCTGAGGAATTGGGTTTTCATTTAAAAATAGGTATTTTTATGGGAAGGTGTCAGTTTAGATGAAGTTGATACCTAATGATTCTGTAGGGACTTTCACGACATTCTATCTATTTTATGTATCATTTTATTTCCGTAATAGGCAGAAACATAATCGTTTCTAATACATTCAAGACACTTTCACTACTAATATTGTTTGTATTGGGTTGCTTTATCCTATCATGAGTTATAAGCACAAATACGTTCTTTGGATGAAACTTATAGGATTTCAACTCCATTAAAAATGATCTGTGTATAGATGATATCATGGGTTGGTGGATATTTTGGTACAAAATCTCTCCTATGATGTATGCTCAGAATTCACTATTAGGAAATAAATTCATGGGGAATGATTAGAATAAGGTATTTTTTCCCTTATAAATTTCTATTTTTCATATGTTTTTTTGTAATAAAATAATTTCCTATTGTGATTTTTTAATTTATTGAGGTTCATACAGATGAAAAAAAACATCAGGATCTAAAACCATATATTCTTATGGGTTCTTCGGAAATTCATACTGTTATTGGATGGGTTCATGATTTTATTAAAATTTTCTTATATTGTGTCTCTCACTTTCTTCAATCGTTTATTTCTCTAATTTCTAATTTCTGAAAATGGATTTCATGAGATCTTGATATTTTTGGATGTTTATGAACTATCACGGTATTTGAAAATCCTAATTTCATTATTCCTGAAGAAATCATGGAATAAGGTGTACTTTCGAGAGGTATGAACCATAATAACTTGAAGGTTATATATGTGACTTTAGGTTCATTTATGATCATATCTTACTTGATAAATGTCATGGAGGTAGTGGATATGAAATAAGGATAATCTCACCAGGGATTTTCTCTACTAGAACTGAAGACATCACCAAGTAGTGTAGTTCTTCAATAACTATTTCTTTTGGTCATCCATTAATTCATATTCTTCCGTTTTTTTCATTCATTTTTTCTATGTTTATGATTATTTAAAAGAGTAAACATTAAATTATTATTGAATATCATGTCTTTTTATATCATGCTTGATGATTTGATTAAGTGTGGTAATAAATAAGGTTTCACAAAATTATACATTTTTAATAAAAATATAGATTGATTCACTTTGAATTTATATTCACCTTCAATATGAATTCAATCTTTATGCTTCTATATAATATACAATCATATATGTTATTATAGGTTCATGTATATTTTCAAGTACCATTGAAATTTCAAAATTTCAAATCATGTAAAATATGAATTATCTTAAACATTATTCTATATTAGTAAATAAAAATGTAATATATAGTATCAATCTTACTAAATTGATATATTATAAATTTATTATCCTTCATAATGTGTAGTTTCAATATTCTTATATAAAACTATGATGTTTTACGATGTAGTTCTACATGCTTATTTATAATACGCATTGAAAAATAAACTTCAACTTGGATTCAATGGCTTTTGAAATGTGTAGTTTCTAGCACAATATATATTCATCTTCATAAATGAATAATTTTATTTAAAGGAAGTAAATTGGTATGGAAAAATATTCTCCTCAATATGATGTAATTGTTATAGATTTATGTTAATCTCGGTGATGTAACTGATATGAATTCACATATTTTAGAATTTTTTAATATGTATTGATAAATTTATTATTTTTAAAATCCACGTACTTATGTGAAACAAAGACTTATGTTAACAAACATTTTTTTGATATTTTTTTATTTAGAGCTATCTCTTTTACGTTAAAATTCAATGTTCTGGTTTTCATATTTCAATATTCATTAATATTTATTCTTATTTTAAAACATTATTGTGTATATAGAAAAATGTGGTGAAAGAATTTCAAGTATAAGATTTAGTACAAAGTGACATCATCATTAGTTCATTCAACAAATTCAAATGGCATTAAATGAATAATAAAATTCTAGAAATAAAAAGATCAATAATTATTCTAGAATTATTGACAAAAAATTTTCATCGTCTATTAAAATTTCTCATTTTATATTTTCTTGTGTTGACTATTAAAACCAATGTTTTCAATTTTAGATGTCAATTTAAGTTTAAAAACCAATGTTTTGGGAATTTTATGTGAAATTTAGATTAATTCATGTAACTAAATGTGAGTATCCTTATGTTTTCTACTATTTTAAATCTTTATATTTAATCAATTTTTATTTAAATATTATATACCACTAATTTATACTTAAAAATCAATAGAATCAATATTAATTTAGGGTTTTGAACCTTCATACAGGGTGACTGGGTGGTGTAACACAAAATATTTTAGAAATACACCATCATAGAAGAGTAGAGTAAGAGCATATTTTAGAGTAATGGGTCATTTTATTTTTTTCAATTAGTAGTTTCTTTTACTTGTACTAAATATGAATTGTGACTAATTTTTTATATCACTGTATCATGTACTCTCTTTGAGAATCGGATCATGTATTTAATTTTACCAATGAATATTTTTTTAGAGCACTGTAACATGTATTTAATTGGAACAATGGATCGTGAATTTCTATTGAGAAGTGGATCATTTTTAGATCATTGGATCATATAATCATGTGAATGCATGGGAGAGTATTACTTTATATTATAAGTGGCTATATAATTTTAAAAATGTTGTTCTATATTTATAAACTTATATTTGAAGTTTGACAACTTATGTTATACTTTTCAAAAAAGATTATACATTAATTATTTTAAAATTATTTTTTATCCTTTTTAAAATTTAATATTATTAAATTAATATAAAATTTGGAATCATTAGGTCTAAATTATGTAAAATGTACCATTTTAATTTTGGGTATAAATGATAAGTTACCTTGTTAAAAACTAATTCTCGTGGTGGAATCTAAAATTAAAAAAAATGAGTATCCTAAGAAATGAAGGGACTAACCTGTCAAAAAAGGTTTTTAATTGAGTGGTTTAGGCGTGGTGAAACCTTATACAATTTACCCTCTATTATTTATTAATTTAGGATCTTCTTTCATTGAGAATGATATCCCATTATTGATAAAAGTTGGGTATTTGCAAAAATGTCATCCATTTCCCATTATAAAAGGTACAATTTTATTTTCAGTTCCCCTCACATAACAACCCCATAATATCATCACATATTTTTAAAAAAACATCATATAATAACTCTTATATACCTTAAAAAGGTTTTTTTATCTCAAGATACCATCCCTCATGTTTTAAACTCCCTTTGGAAAGGACATAATCCAAGAAGTGAGGTATGAGTAACCTCTCTTTATCTTTTCTATTTCATTATTTGAAATTATTCGTCCTAAAGTTACATTGAACCATATTAAAATGGTAACATCAGTACCAATATTATATTTATGTTGTAATATAATTATGAACCAATCATTAAACACCTTTTTCTTTTCCATTAAGAAAATAAAAAACGATATTCATGTGTGTGCGTGAACTACCACCTCCACAAAGCATGAGGTTTCATTTTATTTAACCATCACGTGAATGTTCTTAATATTGAATTTACCAAATAATTATGATATTTATGAAAAAATTTATATTCATAAGTGATAAAACATTTTATGCATTTCCCTCATTATATGGAAAATAAAGTTATTAACCATGTGTATATATGGTCTACCAACTCCACGGAAATATTTATTTCCATTATATGGATGGTTATTAGAATGAATTTAGTTGATAAATATGGTGATAATTATATCATTAATATTTTCTTATGAGAAATTGAGTAACTTTTTAATGATATTATAAATTAACAATTATATTTAATTTAATCATTTAAATCAAACCTAATAAGGGGAAACTATTTTATTAAATTTTGTAATATTTTTATATCCATGAATGTTTCTTAAAATCCCATAATAACTATGACATATCACACTAATAAATAACAAATTATATCATTATTATACTATTTTAATAATATGGAAACTAAATCACCTCATAATCATCCATTAATTATGGTATGTTTGTCTTTGGGTTCGTTTGACCACCTAATTGAACAATGATTTGAAATTATATCACATATGAATAAGAAAAAAAATGTAATGATATAATATTATTTAAATATTTAAATAATTATTTATATTTTTTTTGTAAAGGATACATTAATATTTGACTCAGTAATTAATAAAATGTCTTTCATTGGTAATGAAAATCATTGAACTATTCTCATTTTTAATTTCATATTCAAGGATAAAGAGTGAAACACTCATCAATGGAAATTAAAATATCATTAATAATTATAATTATTCAATTATAGTAACCTTAATGATATTATAATGATTTAATTTTGAATAATAATAAATTTTGAAACCTCTACTATAAAGCTAGAAAAACTGTAAACACCCGATGTGGAAAAATAGTTAAAAACTAACTAATATACATGTTTATAATGACTATAAATGAATATTGTGAATATATTTTCGTGATAATGCAATTATGAAATTATTTAATTTTTTTTATATATGAGTTTGAATCATGTCCTTCAGAATCAAAAGTAAAGGAAAGGGTTTCATTGTCTCATTTTCAACTCCACGCGACATGTTTGATATTATGTGACATAACTTTTTTATAGGGTTTCATAAATACCCAATTACATTCACATATAAAAATATCCTCAATTTTTCAATATTTTAATGTCTATTTAATTATATTCTTCCCAAACTCCTTTGATTATTATGTGACATATTCCCCAAGGGTTTCTTTGTCTCATTTTCAACTCTATAGGGTATGTTATATATTGAGGGACATAATTTATTTTATATGGTGTAATCACTACCAAATATATTTAAAATATGAAAATATATTCCATTTAAGTATATTTTAATTTCCATTTCATGATATTCCTCTCAATCTCCTTTGAAACATACATTACCAGTTCTATAAGGGTTTCATCGACTCAATTTCTAATTCATTGGGTCCTAACCTTTCTTACTTGAATATAATTTCACGAATTTATTTGATCATAAAATTTATTTATTTTTTATAGTACATCATTTGGGTCAATAATTAAATTACATATCATCATAAATAACTACTTCTTTGATAAAATCTCATCAAAATTAAAAGTGTTATATTGGTTGGAATAATTCACATTTGTACCATTGAATCTTTCATGTCATGTCTATATTTTAATTTCCACCAATGTTCTCCTATATTTTCAGGAAAGATAATATTTATTAATTTACATTATTATAATAATTCTCCTTTCCCATATTCAAGAGTATAATTTAATACTATTTTTTACATTGTAATTTTTCAAACCAAGGTATTTCAAACTATTTAAAAAACATGATTTTCTATACTTTAAAAATAAAATATATTATTTTCCACTCAATATTTGTTTGATAACCATTATTTATTATTAAGGTTCATAATATTTATAATAAGGTTATCAAAATTCTTCTCTTTTCCTTATCAAATTTTTTTTCAATAGTATTTTGTACTTCATCTTTTATAACAGTGTTTAAAAGGTTTTGTGAAAACATTTATATTTTTACTTCTATTTTCTCTCAAAAATATATCATTTAAAAATTAATGTTTTTATCTACCTATATATATTAATATAATATTATTGTTTTTGGAAAATGATATTTTTGATATCCTATGATTTCTTATGCTCAAGTTATGTTATATGTTTAAGAAACCTAATTTTTCCCATGGGTTCATTCAGATATGTTTATAGTTGATTTTATGTGGGACACATATGTGTGAATGATAATGGGTGGGGTCATATATCCCACAACAAAGAATTTTATTAAGTTATATCTTTTCATATAGTTAGTCATGGACATAAGGATTTTGTTCATATAGGCAGGGGCAAAATGGGTTTGTTCACATTTTTAGGTGTTGATATAATGAGTTTGTTCAGATAGGATTGATAATAACAGGTTTTCTTAGAAATGTTTTCATATTATTATGGTTGTGAAAAATTTCCAAAAAAAATATATTTATATTCCACATTTCTAAGTTTATGATCATGTTATGCCACATTTCCATATTTTTATCATGTGATTCCACATTTCAATGTTTTTTATCATGTTATGCCACATTTCCAAGTTATTTATCAAGTTATACCACATTTGAAATTTTTTTATCAGGTTATCCTATATTTAAAAGATAATTTTCATGATATTCCATGTTTTAATGATTATTCCATATTTTTAAAGTATTCCACGCTTTTATATACAGATCAAATATTTTATAATTACTTATTGGTATTTTGAGTCATGTTATAACTTTCACAATTCTTTAATAATATTATAATGAACATATATTGATCAGTCGTGTTTCATGATTATAATATTTGATCTTATGATTATTTATTAAGATATTTATTTCTTATTCATGTTCCCCTTTATGTTTATTATTTGAAATATTATGATATATTTTCCCTTGCTGAGTGTCTGAGCACACTCTTTTATTCCAGTTTTATCCCTCAGTTTATGAAGATGATTATATCATGTTAAATGTATAAAAGGGTATATATAATCATGATTATGGAGTATAGATTTCAATTTTTTGTAAAATAAGTTATTTATGCATCTGGTTTTTAGGATAATAAACCTTTCAGTTTTCAAGTTGTGTCCTAATTTATGAGATGTATTATCTAAAATAGGGTATCAATTTATTAGTTATATATGTTTATCTTGTCTGACTTTAGTTGGTATCAATGGATATTTTAGTTATTTAGGAGACTAATTTAGTTATTTTGGTGATTATTTTAGATAACTTTAGTGACACCCCTAGGAATTAGTCTAAGGGACAAGACAAAGTATCAGATAACATCTCAAAATTTTGGTAAAGTAGATATTGTTTTGTTCTTCTAGAAATTACATCTCTATCTAGATACTATTAATGGAAGTAAGCTATAACACATATTTACCTAGGGGTAATAACCCCAAAATTATGGATTGGATATTTGCATAATTTTTACTAGGTTTAGGAAAAATAGGCATAACTACATACCTGGTATGACACTCATGGGTGATATGCTTTAGTTAATCACATTATCTTCAAAAACCGTGATGAAGGATTTTAGTATGATGTTAAATAATTATCTTATAGAAACTAATAAGAAAATGACCATGGATAACCAATATTTAAACCTAGATATTCATAGTCTAGCGTTTATATTTCATTTATGAAATCCTTTATCTATGTTTATAGTTTCCTTCTATGTACACTTAGAAATTTAAGTATACTCGTTCCTAATTTTCCTTTAGTTGAGGGAATGGAGGGAACTTGAAAGAACTAATTTAACAATGGGTATAATGGACAATGTGTATACTGTCTAAAAATGAAACCTAATGAGAATGTTTATGGATTGAAAACCTCATGCAAATGATCACCCCACTATCTCTTGTTATGGGTAACAACCTAAATCATGTTCACCTCCCGAACTCACCAAGAAAAGAGAAAATCATTATCGAGTTATTTTTTAGGAAATATCCACCATTTTTTAGAATGTATTTTAATATTCTAGTATCTGAGTCATGGTTCAATGTAATATAAAATATATTTTTCATTCTTTAGTTCTTATAATATGAGAAGGTCATTTTATAATTCTATCATTTAGAAGGTGATGTTGGCTAGTTGTGGATTCTAATTAAAAATATCTTGGAAAAGGAGGAAGTTGACTCTATGGTATTGGAACATTTCAAAAATATTTTTTTCACAAATTATTTTCCTTAGGATCTTTACATAAAATGGAGTGGTAATTCTAGGAATTAATTAAAATATTGGAGTAATATATTTCATCATATGAAGAAAGTTTCAAAATACTTTCGAGTTATGCCTTTGGTTTCATCTTTAATACTGATAGAAAAATTGATCACTTATTTATGGGCATAAAGACTTTTTTGAAAAGTACATTATAAAGAAGTTAATTTGGTAGCTATAAAGTGATTTTTTTTAATTTGACCTTATTTAGTTACAGATGGAAAATAAAACGTCTCAATAATTTATGGAAAAGAGAATAAAAGTGATGTATCATGGAAGCGTCGATGATATGACACATTGTGGGGTGAAATAATAATTTTATATATGAAATAAATGTTGGAGAAATAACTTGGGTAATCACATCAGGGGATAAATGAAGAGTTTTAAGTTTTCTAAAGTAAGTCATAAATCTTACCACTATCAAACTAGTCTAATAGGCTAATTAATTCCCTAAAAAAAGGTTCCAACTAATGATCCATCCAAACATCATTAATTATAGTGAAAGGAGTTTGAACATTATGTGAATAAATTCCCCAACCCTAGAGTCAATAATGAAAATAGGCCCTAGTAACCTCCCCAGCTAAGGGAAAAAGGAAGGGAATTCATGATTACTATCACTAAGGTGGATCATGATAATGAAGTTATGTGAGGTACACATGATCTCTTTTTCTAGATCATGTAATTCTGTAATTGTATCTAGTTCATCTCAATCTTTTATACCAAAAAAGCTCAGTCAAAGGAAAACATCTGATCATTAATTAAAATAAAATGAAAAGTACATCAAACAAGTACCACGAGCCAAAAAATACAACTAAAGATGATAAAAACTATACTCATCGCCAAATCCATGGTAAATTGCTTCCTCTATAGTAGCTGATTTACACTCCGAGCTTTCATAGTGCTTCAGAACATTGGCATACTTCCTTCTAAGATTCAACCATTCTAAATATATAAACTCATTAGACTATTGCATACCCTTATTCAAACTATTGACAGTCCCACCTTCCTTCCTGACAGAAGACATGGTGGACACCATCTTTGGAAGATAGGAGTAATCTTTCATCGGCCTTCTTCATGGTGGATCAGTCATAAATTCATGATTCCTAGACACCTTCTTCCCGCTCTAAACAATGTCACTATATGAATGCCTAATCATTCCACCATCATTTACTTGTCACTGTCAAAGATATCCCTCCATTTTTCAGGGATATTCAACTCTTTATAACCATAATTAACTCCTCATTCCTAAGAATGTACAATATCTACCCTAATCAATGGTTATTGAACTATTAGTGAAAACTCTTGGTGTCAAAATTACCACATCTAATATTTAAAAATCTACTTTGATCGACATATGTGGGAGGATACTTCCTACATATATAATTATTATTACTTTATTTTAATTTGAAATAATATTTGGATTGAATTGGATTTACCTTCATAAAGCACATATTAACTATTGGGATAAAAAAATCACTTTTCATATCTCAAATCATCATATTATAAAGTATCAATGTAGGGATGATTATAAACTCCTTATGGAATAAAATTCAACAATAGGGGTTATGGTACCCAAAAAATAGTGATTCATGATTATATTGATTTGGGAAGAAGTTAGAATTGATAACATGAATGTTATATGAGAATATAATGATGTATTTATAAATGAACTATCTAGTCTTCCCCCATAGGGTGAGGTTGATTTATCGATTGAACATATAACTGGTTCTATCTCCATATAAATGTGTCTATATAGAATAGATCACATTTAATTATAGGAGTTAAATAAAAAAAATGAAAGAGAACTTATATAGGGGTTTTATCTTCCCCAGTGATTCATCATGGGTGCAAAAGTCATTTTTTTCAAGAAACGGATGGATAAATATTCATTTTCATTAACTATAGTGAACTTAAAAATATCAAGAATAATAAGAGGTATCATCTAGCATGAATTTATGACTCATTCGATTAACTCAAAAAATCTATATACATTGTAAAGGTTAACCTTTGATCTGGATATCATTATATATGGGTTAAAATGGGGATATTTCTAATTTAACTTTTTGTATGAGGTAGGGACACTATGAATTTATAGTGAATCCCTTTGAACTTTTGAACTATACCACTATCTTTTTTCATCTAAGGAATAGTTTCTTTAGAAAGGAGAAACTGCGTAATAATTTTTTCTATAGAATGTGTCATTCTTAGTTCATGTAATCACAAGAAAAGAAAAATCTATAGATCCATCAAAGAAAGAATTTTTGGAGAAATGGTCCTAACCAACCACCATAACTGAGATACATAGGTTTACTAGAATTGAAAGATATTTCTACTAATTTATAATAAATTTCACATGGGTATCAAATAAAATAACCAAGTTAACATAGAAGAGGGTAAATTTAATTTAGAAAGAAAAATGTGAAGAATGTTTCATGGAACTAAAAAAAGGGGTTTGTTTTTATCATTTAAATACATTTTATTATAGTGGGGAAGTTTTTTTAATATACAATGATGCTTCAAAAAAGGTTTTGGTTTGTGTCATCATTTATAATGATAAATAAATTGCTTATTCCTAGAGACAATTAAAGACTCAGGATAAAAATTACCCAAAACATGATTTAGAGCTGGCAGTAGTGATCTTGGAATTAAATATTTAGATAAATTATATTGACAGAGAAAAGTTTAACATGAAACCTAATCATAGGATCTTTAAATATATATTCACAAATAAGTAATCTAATTTTCACCAATGGTGTAACATCCCAGGTTTTTGAATGGGTCATTTTTTCATGTAAATTTTAACTTTTGAGTTTGTGGTCTGGATAACCCTTTTCATGATCTTTGAAACCGCATTCCATGATTTTTTATGACTAAAGAACTTTTTTGGGTGTGTTATATGTTTCTTTGGATGACCTGGGTGTTCAAGCGAACACCAGAGGAAGAAGAGATGTTCTGGGATGTTGAAAACAACTCTAGCCAGAAGTACACTTTGTGTAACACTTATACAACATGTAAGTAGTTTACATGACATGAAGTGAAGGCTTGGGGGTCTAACAAAAGTAATTAATGTGTAACTATGATACACTCTGTGAACCTAATACATGACATGTAGTATTTAAAAGTTATGTAAGTTATGGTAATTGTTTTTTTAAGAGCCAATGGGCTCGACCACCCTCATTTCTCCGAACACATGGGAGGAAGCGCCTGGGGGTCTCACGTGCCTCTCTTTCCCTATCCAAGGGATATTTGTTTATCTATCATTAGAGCTATAAAATTTGATAGGATGGTGGGTACAAATCTATCTTGATAAGTTCTTAGATCCTCAAGCATCTTTTTCTTCTTTGATCTCACTATATGGAGCACAAAATCCATAAGATCTGTTTTACACTATTTTCATGTTGTTAATCTAAAATTATGATTTATTCTAATTAAACTTGAGTTAGAGACAGATATTAGATAAGAATGAGTATGCCGATATGAGGTAGGAGGTTCCTATATTTCTCATTAATTATTCTCATGTTTTGGGGGTGCTCTCTATATGTTCCATTTGGGTTGATCGAGAGAGACCCTAAATAATTAAATTCTTTTTTTTAAATTAATGAATTGATTTCATGGGATTAAATTGGGTATGACCTAGACCTTTTTCACATGATCAAGTTGGTAAAGGGTTTTGGACCATCTTGGGAATTTTATCCTGGGAATACGAATTGGATTAAATTAAATTATTTACCTCGATTTTGATGGTTCCATGGGAATGTGAAAATTTAGGCCTGAGGATTGAGATGGTTTCGACCATATCAATGAGGTAAATCGGTTCATCCATTTGAGAAAGGCTCGGATTCCATGAGTGATGTTAGTCATAGTTTATGTGATGTCACGAACCAACCCATGTCGACACTGAACCGGTCACCCGAGTCGGCCTGCAACATGGCCCAGGGGGTGTTCCCGATCCCCACAGGCTGGAAACTAGTGTCAGGCATCAAAAATAAATAGGTGGGAATGATTTGGACGATAAAATAAAGAAAAATAAATTAATAAAACTAAAAAAACTAGCAACAAAAAGAAAATAAACAACACAAACCTCTGTGTGACCTCCTAGGCCACCAATCAACTCAAAACCACGTTTGCTCTGAGAGTGATCTAGATCTAACAAAACCTGAAACTGAGATGATAAAGTAGGGGTGAGTACCAAAATGCTCTGTAGGAAACACCACAAAGTTTATGCCATTTTTTCCAAAAACATTTCTACTGATACCATTTTGAAATACATTTATAAAAATAGATTTGTATATCTACCTTGCATTTTAAATACAAACCAACAACATGGTCCATTGCCCACATATTTTAAAACAATGCAAAAGAAGGAAAATGGGGAATTGTTATTTATTTGTCAAACCTCCACTTAGAAAAACTTTTAAAACCCACAAAACATTCACAGTTCTCCAAATAAAAACCAAAACCAGCTAAAAATAAATGTTATTATAAATAACAAGGGCAATGACACAAGTCATACTCGTAACAGGGAAACACGGGAATTCCTAGGAACTCAGAAGAACACTAGAACATACTATACATGTGACTCATCTTGAAGGAATGCATACTCTCAATGATTTCATAACGCCCTAATGCCTGACCATCACCCTACCTGTTCTGGTCGAGGGGCCCAATCCTATAGCAATAATAACAAAACATCTCTCTGATATGGGCCACTAGCGAGTGTGTAATCTAAACTAGTGTAGAAATCGTTCTTAATAAGACTCTTTCATATTCTAGGTTCCCATGTATAGTTTTCAAGTGGGTGTTCTATACATCTAAACATTAAGAATCACACATATAACCAAACACATCACAAGAACCAACGCCACCACATCGGCCTCAAGGTTATTCCCCCGCCTTAAATAATAATTTCTCATAAGAGGTCTCATACTGAGGACCTTCCCAACTCATGATCAACCAACTAGGATGGAGACTCAAGATAAGAGGGGTTTTCTAAATAGTCATTTAAAAATTCCAAATGGTCCCCTAACTTCACATCATTTAACCATTTTCCAGAAACACTTATAAACCTTCTTCCAAAAACATTACCAAACATCATCTTTTTAATAATGTGGTCAAACGGTCCTTACATCCTTTTCAAAAAAATAGTTCACTTAATAAATAACAGCACACAATCACCTTCTCAACAAAACATACACTTCAAAACTCATTTCATCAATCCTGTGCATCATTTCAATTAGGAACACACTTGAAACAGCCAAAGAGGCATATACCATTAAGAACCTGATGTGAAAAAAATCCATTTAAAGATTTAAAGCATCACTTTGAACTTCAAAAATGTGTTTACAAACACTAAACCATGCCATCATAAATAACCAATATTTTTAAATTGCCAATAATCCATTTATAGATGAAACTTAATTTTCACATCTTGACAAAAATTTAACACACCATAAAAATCCAGTTTTGAAATCACACGCACCTTTAGACATTTCAAAAACTTGGTTTACACAACTTTAATTAGTTAAAAATTATTTTAAAATTTTATAAGACAATTTTAACGAGGAAACCAAGGATTTTCTCACAAAAAACCCATCCATAACCCTCATTTATGAATAAACTTACACCCGCAACATATCGAAATAGAATGCGCACTAATCTAATTAATCATTAAACACGCCAAAAAAATTATAAAAATTTTCACATTTTTCTAAAACCACCCAATGTCACATAGCAAACCATGGAACCAGTTTTCAAATAGAGAAGAGAAGGTAAGAGTTATTTTTGGAAAACCAAGTTTTGGGGAAAATAACCCCTCCAAATTTCTTTCTCATTTGAAGGCTCATACATGGGTACACTTAGTGCAGCCATGGATGTTCCCACATCCAATAGAAAAATTAGAGGTTATTTCCCAATCATTTTTCTTAGAAAACCCCACACACATACCATCCACCAACACTTAATACCATTTCAATAAAACCTCAAGTTCTATAAATCAACCTGTTTAAAGAAAATAAATTTCATAAAATATTTGCACAAGGCAACATCACTCAAAATACAACACAACCATTTCAAGGTAAGGACATTTATTCCAACCTAATTGGATAAAAATATTCATGGTAATAAGAAAAGAAACAATTTAAAACATATTTTTAATCAAATCTATCAACAACATAATTAATTCCAAGAATGAACCATACTCGTAATAGTGGTGCAAAACATGTTTTAAATATTAATTAGTAAAAATCCAAGAATCAAATGGATTGAAATTGAAATAAAAGTCATGAAACACCTACATCAACTCATGCAAACACAATGGAACATTGACGGAAGGAATAATATAACCTTGCAGACCAACCGCATACCCTAGTTATCAAAAAAAATGTGCAAATATGAATCACGGTATTAGAGTGTTGATTGATTTGAGAAAAACACCAAAAATAGAGAAATATACCAGAGGAGGAGATTTTTGTCGTAAAAGGAGGGGTTCGTGCTGGTCGGTCAAGAAGGAGGCTGTAAGGGGCTGGTCGGAGCATGGGATAGTGAGGGGAGGGCGGCGGTCAGAAGTAGACCAGATGAAGGAGGTCGCACCAGACCAGGAGGAGGAGGTTGCGTCGGATGGAGGCCGTGCTGGCCGGTAGGGGGCTCAGTGAGGGCGGAGCCGGTTGGGTCGAATGGGCATCAGGAACCCGCAATGGTGAGGCATCCAGGAACCTGGTGCACTGAGGAGGCCGGAGCGATAGGGGCATGGAAGGCCGGAGGTGGTGGGGCTTCAGGTGTGCGCAGGCAGACGAAGGGGGGGGGGCTCACGCAGGTTACGGGAAAGGGGTGTGGGAATGGGTAGCTTTAGGGTTTTAATATATATATATATATATATATATTATTATAATAATAATATAACCAATAAATATTAATAAAACCAATAATTATTATTATTTCTTATCCATTTTATTTTAAGTAATAATAATAATAATATCAATGTTACAATAATAATAATAGTAATAATATTAATAGCAAAATGATAATAATAATATTAATAACAACAACAAAAAATTAATAACAAACTTAATGATAATAAAAATGAAAATTTTATTACATTTCATTTTAAATAATAATTATATTTATAATAATTTAATAATATTATTATTATTAACAAATTAAATAATAATATTATTATCATCTGCACAATAATATTCTTATTATTATAATATAAACATTAACATTGTTTTATCATTGTAAAATTTCATTTAACTTTATTTTTCAATTAACTTAATTTATTTAGTTAATTTATTATTTATTTGAACTATCAGCAACTATGCAGACACCAGTACCGAATGCACGGGCACCACTAATGGTATAGTGACCGCGCACCAGCCCGAAACCCACCAAAAACATTAAACTTCAAGAAAATTCAAACCAGGACCCAACTAAACCTCGTTCAAACAATGCAAGACCAAAAAAAGAATAAAATTAAAAGGGCCTTCGAGGTCAGGGTGTGACATGAAATGTGCTCATCAATTTGAGGCAACTATTTCATCATGATTAATGGAATGTCCATGTAATTTGAGATGGTATCGACCATGAAGTTGAGTGACATGGGGATAGGGGCATGAGGTGTTGAGGTAATGTGGCTTAGGAAATATGTTTCGGTAATTTACACTCACCATGATTGACTAACATGTCGTTGGAGTTGTGTGCACTTATACAAGACATAGATGATAAGGTAGTGTTGATCGCTTGTATGGATAGAGGCCTCTTTTAGTTGCATCATAGGATGGTGTTGACCATCAGTGAGTTTGGAGGTTCTTGTTGCATAAATCCACATAGATATTGATGACCAATCAGTTTATGGTGTTGATACCAATGGTTGGGAGATGAAATCGGCCATATATTAAGGTCGTTGGGTCCATGTTAATTGGAAGGATGGATATCACCATTTCTCATGATGTTATTTTTTAAGCTGATGTTATTTATTATTTTGAGGACATACATCATTTTGCCTTGGAATTTGGGATTCAAGCTGATGGGGATCGTATTAGTTGAGTTCTAAGTGACCAGGTACTTATTGGGAATTCTATTTTTGTACTGGTGATATAAATGATGACATAAGGTTTGGTTGGAATGAGGTGTCGGTGATACTTTTATTAGAGGTTTCTGAGGGATCTCCATATTGTTACTCATTAGGGTATTCCTTGGGATTTATTATAGGTATCCTCTACAATAATGTTTTATATATACATACATTTCATTGTATGCCATATTTGTAATTGGGGGTTCATTGTATATCGTCGATGGCCAAAGCATGTGATTTATTCCTTGAGTATGTTGAGTACAAGGGAATAAAGTTATTTATATGATATGAATTTTTTTATTTATATTTATATACACCTTCACTATTATGGATGTAATATTGGAACACATTTTTGATAGTCTACTAAGATTCATTCCCACACTCTACATGGGCCCTTCAGGAGGCATGTCGACTTTTTGCTTTTGCGATCAGGTAAGGGATGGGGCTCAGTAGCTTGAAATTAGTGGTTGAGTAATATATTTTTCATGGGATGGGTGGAATTATACCACAGAGGTTTTTTAGCATCATTTGGAGCTTACTTTTGGGTTTTATTAGGCTTATTATATGTATTTACTAATGGTTGGTCATGGGAAACCCTTTAAGCTTATTATTTTTTATGACCTAATTTGATATGCATGCTTAATTAAAAATGGTGTTTTATTCTGTAGATCATATGTTTGAGCTTGTTGATTATTTCTTCTGACTTATTTTTACACTTACTCTATTGATTTTTATTCATTATTTTGTTTTATATACATAGACCATTATTATCATCACTGCCAAAGGGTATAATCTCCCCACTATAACCACTTTACACCCTCACTTCTTGTCGAAAATCGTTGTTGTATGGAGAGGTTCCCCTAATTACTTATGGTACTCTGAACCAGAGCACGATATTAAAGTGTCTCTCAGGTTATGGAGATACAAGTGGTATTATAGAAGTTTATGACTCGGATTGAGTAGCAGAATTTGACAGGATAAAAATGGTACATAAGGTTGTTTTCTTTATATTGGTTCTTACTTTTTAGGTTATGATATATTAAAGATTAGGATGTAGTTGGAATTGGGTTTAGACTGTATAGGCTCCAACATCCCCATGAATGGAGAATATACCAAGTTTTTAGGGGTGTGAAATTGATGTTTTGATGTGTTCTTTTATAGTTTATATGAGTTCCACATCTATTGGTGCACTTGGGTATGATTATTATATAATATGATATGTGAACTTGGCATGGAATGGAAAGGTAGGTGATATAGACCCTTGGCATGGTATGGAAAGGGGTTATAATTTAGGATTTCCTAATAGGAACATATGATTATTGATATATATGTGTGTGTATGTGATCTTGTGATTAATTTCTTATGATTTTTATTTGTAACCTGGGTTTTGCTAAGCGGTGTAATTTCCTAACCTGGATGACTCTGAAAATGGTGGTCGGACCAGTTGTCAAATGGCCTCAAGCATGCCTCCTTATATACCAAAGGCTTCTGACTAGAAACGAGGGTCTAAAGGTGGTACATTGGGGATACTATATCCTCATGAACATAGTGGTGTAGTGGTATATCATAAGTAATCAATAGAAAATATAATAAGATGTATTAGTGAAGCATGATAGAGTAGGGAAAATAAACTGTATAATAAAACAATGGTGGCCAATGCCAAGAATATAACTATGAATTCATGTCCATATAATGATATAGTGTATAAAAAAGAAACATAAAAAAGGTAGTATAAAAAAATAAAATGAATAAAATACCAAAGGATAATTCCATGAGAATACTGAGTCCCAACTTAATCATATTCTCCTAAGCTCTCGTTCTATAAATGTAACTACACAATCCAAAGAAAATTTTCATGTAACCCTAAGGTTTGTTTAGGTACCCTAGTGCAATGGAGGCCCTAATGAGGTGTGAGATATACTCAGTAGTCCCCCACTAATGGTTTAAAAAGTATAATCTAGTTCATTCATATAAAATAAAGAGTTTTCATGTATATCAAAAGTAAATAAGCAATGTGAAAAAATTAAATAACCAAGTTATGCTCAGGTTTCTCAAATACAAATGGCTCGATCGTACCTGCTTCAAACTACAATAGAAAGTATGAACCATATGCAATCTATAAAAATGAGATATGGGGGGTAATATAACAAAACTACATAAAATATGCATCATGAGGTGGACCAAACCCAAGCATGTTATTTGTTTTGGCGATGCATCCCTTGGATGAAAAATATTCATCATAAGACTTTACTATAAAATTAACTACAAAAAATAAATATGTAGTATCATGGGCCCATTTGAGTTAAATATTAATATGTAACCCATGTATTACACTAGGAGAACCCTAAATTCTCACTACAATTAGAGTTTGTCCAATGCAATCCATGAAAGGCCTCATAAGTATCACTCTTGGCCTAATGTGACACAAAGACCTCTGATCATGTGCCTAGTTTCTCATGTAGTGGACTGAGTCTCACTCATGGTATAGTGTAACCTTTAAGAAATTGATCTCATCCAAGGTTTCTCCCCTAGGGAACCTATATCTCTCATGATGAGGTAAGAAAGGAATGTGTTGTGAGCCCATCTTGGAATACCAGTTTCACCCTAGGAATATCCACAATCCATAAAAAAACTGATCACAATCATAACGATCTAGTCCTTAGCACTCCATGAAAGGAAACTTTGGTATCACTCATAGAATTCATAATTCATTTAATTAATTAAATTAAAAATTAAAATTGTCCATGTCAATGATCATTCCACATTGTAAAACAAGGATGCCGGAAGAGGCCCACTCCCATTTTCCATTTCATATTAGAATAAAAAGAGACACATATATAAGAAATCCAAATCAAGAAGAAAAAATACAAAAAAATAAGGCCATGGAAAACCCCATACCTTCAAGCCAATCAAGGAATAACACATATATCACTTCTCCAATTTGATGACAGTTCTCCTCACTATGGGTTTTTATTAGAAAACAACATGTTTTTATTCAAAAAAATCATTTATCTCACATTAGGAAATATGATTCCATCACAATGAAAAAATAAACCCACCTCAGAGGTGGTTTTGAATAAGGTGAGCATCACAATTTAATATATATATATATATATATATATATCACACCCAAAGAGGAGGATCTAAAAAAATAAAACAACATTTAGAATGGGATACTAAACAAACCCATAATAAAGGGGTGGATTGGGTTGAGTTCATACCCTCCAAACACACCAATAATTGTTTAAATACATAACAAGGCAAGCTAAGTAATTTAATTCAAGGAAATCTATTATTCTGAAGAGACACTACATAATTTTGGCATGCAAAAAAATAGAAATATTTTATAAGGTGGAGAAACTTGAGATAAATTCTATAAAATACCTACCTAATTATTAGGATTCTCCAATCATTAAATATTTAGGATTCAATTGAGTCAGTTTAAGAGAAAACAAGGAAACATAAAAACTCCCTGAAAATAGAGAAAATTATCTCACACCAAAATAGCACAAGAGATGAGAAGATAAATTTAGAATGGAAGGGATCGGTGTAGATAGATAAAATCTTATAATACAAGGAGACTGGAACTGAGAAAAAAATTAATATAGATATCTATGGATACCTAGGTGAGGGAGGAACAATCCTCATGCACTTCCCCTGATGTGCGTCGAAGGGGGGTTATGTCTGAGATCCCATATTCATCTTTTTAATAAAAAAACTTCCTGAGAAATGTACACATCATGTAAATTTTACATGCTATTTCAATTTGGATTGTTCACTGGTCTACATAGAAAACTCATGACATGAATTTATTATATGCCATGTAATTGTCCTGCAGCATCTTTTAGTAGTCCAGGTAATCTATTCTTCTACTAGTGCTTGATCAAACCCCTGAGACTTCCATAGAAACATTAAAAAGATCTGAAAATATCATTTTATGACATTCAAACCTTCTAAACCTCATAAAAATTCCAAGTTTCAAGAATGATATATCTACTAATGGGAAATTTCAAAAACCTTCTAAAATTCATCCAGTCCAAAAACATGAGACGCTACAACCTCCCCACCTTAAAACTTCTCATCCTCAAGAAGACTTGGGGAACAATGAAAAAATGCATGACCTACATAGTTAATGAGGTTTTGTACTAGTGACCATGTAACATTTCCAAATTCCCAATTCACCACTAAGATTAAAATTAATCATAATATTCCTAAACCATTAGAACTAGATCCAACGGTTGATCCAAAACTAAAAAATTGAGAAAGAGCTTACCTGATCCCTTATTTCCCAAGACATGATAAAATATTCATATATTGTATCATCTAGATCCTATAATTCCCCTCCATATACCTCATTATTTAATGTCCAATTTTGATCCATGGTTCTTTACACCGTCATAATTTCCTCACAAGGCATTCCCTAAGTGTTTTAATGACCCTGGCATGATTTCCAACTTAGAGAATGTTATTGAATATGCGGACATGACATAGTCCATATTTTCCTGAGATGGTCGACTCCAAACTACCTTTAATTACCTAGTAAAGTAAACATTCATGAAAAGTCTCTTCTTACCATCATATTACACCCAACTCATCCCGAAGACATTCCAGAAGTGGTTCCTCATTGATCGCATTTAATGAAGAAAAATAAAATAATTCAATCCACTTCTGGAAGACTATTCTCAAAATTCCCCACTTACATAGCCAACACACCAAAAACTAAAACATGAAACCTTCCTATAAGGCACCTTTCATTCATTTTGAGCATATCCACTGAAGTTCATAACTTAATTCCAGTCATTTCTCTTAGATGAACTACCACAATTCTATTTAAGTTGTTGTTCTTTGGCATAAACATTAGCGTACACCTGAACTAAAACAATTGGATTTCCTGCCTTCAAAAATTGCATATGATCCTGATAGAAAACTAGAAAATCCTCGAAATAATCAACTGGAGTCTTGGGATCTCATCCCATAAGGCTCATACTCCATGATTACAAGTAAGACATTAGTACCATCCAAATCATCCATGTTGTTAAAATTCTAACTGAACATAAAGAGGAATCTGCATGTCTATCAAGTCAAGGAAAATGGATGGTGTCCATGAGTCTTCTGAGGGTGTTATGACTACATAACCCAAGTATCACTCAAGAGAACCATTCCCTTACAAACAATCACATTTCATGACCCCAACTTCATATGATTATAACAACTAGAGCAATAGATTGGATTTTAAAATTTTATATCAGTGTATAAATGATGCTTCCTCAATGTATCCAGGATGATGTTAATATAGGGGACATGATTCTCACTAAATAAGAGTACACTAAGAGGGTCTTAAAAATTACAAGGAATATCGAATACACCTCTGCAATATCCAAAAAAAAGTGATCAAATTCGTTTCAAACCAACCATACCCAACAAATCAAGAAAGGATGATCGACCCAACAATGGATGATTCTTTTTTAATAATCCTAGCATCACCTACTGATGCTTTTATGTTTACCGACCATGAAACCTTCACCACTAAGGCATCTATGGATTACTCATAAAAACCACCGTATTTTATATCTGACCAATGGTGTTTCTCAAATGTTTCCTACACATCCAACCCAAGATTCATCATGTTATCTCTCAATCACTGAAATGTTTTCCTAGCTCACCAATTCCAAGAGAATTTCAAAACAAAATTTACCATTTCAAAAGGTTCCCCGTTAGAAGTGATCCTTCTACTTGGAAGGATATAATTTTGATGTTCAACCCAAAAACCCCCACTATAGGAGTATTCTAGTCATTATTTATACGAAAAGGGGGTACTCACCCAAAACATGCTTTATGAAGAATTAAAACTAAATGAAGATATACTAGAAACTTAAAATTATGATAGATCAGATGTATCTTAGGCATACACATAGAACTCCCACCCCCCAAGTTACATCCATGAGATCTATGGAACCAAGAATTTGGCATCAAGCCTAAATGAACTAGTTGGCATGTCAAGACACCCAATTCTATGAAAAACATCATTCTGAGAAATGGGACAACTCAACACTCCAAAAATAGGTTACTTTACCTTTGAGATGACCTATGAATGAGGTGAAACAACACAAGACTTAAATTTGTATCACCAAACTCATATAGTTTTCTATACCATTTTCACAACTCATCTTGAACCACATGTAACAATGCATACTACCCTAAGAATTTAACACAAAATAGAACATCCCAGATATTATCCATAGGTTTATCAACCCTATGAAAACTAGTATCTGATGGTCTAAAAAAATATTATAGCTAAGAATTTATCATACCATAAGAGTTTAGATCCAGGTGATGACTTACCATGTTTTCCATCTCAATAATTTATAGAATTTAGGGGGCCACACAACCCACTAAAATGATGAACTTTTCCTATCCATGTTTAACCCACCAAAAACAAGAATTACCTGATTCTCATGACCAAAACAAAGTTTAATCCATAGAATAACCACCTGTAAAAACATGGTTATCAGTTTTAGGACCTATGAGAACTATGAGGGAAAATGGTACCTAAACAACACCTCACATCAGAAACTTCTCATAAACAATTAGTAAGATCTATAAGGATACAAGGGATCTACCTAAACCAGCCTATCCCTATACAGAAATAGTAACACTTGCCTCATAACTAGGTCATTCTGGAAAATATTCACTAAGCTTAAAGGCCTCTCATATATATTCGAGTGATAGAAAAAATGCCTACGATAAATGATCACGTCCATGTTTCATGGAAAACTCAAGGAAATGTTTAAACTACCCCTACATAAGGACCAAGATAAGAAAAACGCTTAAGGTTTTATATTTAATGCATTACACTAATTCACATTTAGTTCTTTAAACATTAAAGAATTAGATTTTAAGAACAACTAATACCAGTTATAAGGCAAAAGCATCTGGTATTTTATTTAGGTAAGGCCACATGGAAAACATTGGAAAGTTATACTTAACTTCATTTTTAAACATTTATCATTTAATTGACATCCAATCATAATTAGTATATTCTTTACATAAACCCCGTTTTAAACATCATTCATCTATTTATAATCTTTCACAATTGGATAAGTTAATAAAATGTCAATTGAAATACATATAGGAAAATACCTTTTATGTTGTAATTAGAATTTTAGTTAACTAAAACCTCAGAATTATAATCTCAAGAGTAAAAAATAGGCCTTCTATTAATTAATTATGGGTTTGGTCAAGTAAGAGGCCACCACACATATATATGTAAAACCCTACAAATGGTTGTGGACACTTTAAATAACCATCCCTGTATAGTATAAGCATACCCCCATGGGATTAAATATTTAGGCATATCAAAAGTAAAAAGACCTACAAGGGTCACATCACATCATTCTAGGTTCATCTATAACAACCCACAAATTTCAAGAATTTAGATTTTAAAAACCCCCTTAGTGAGCTCATTTCATAAGCAATATGCCCCTACTGACCTACTTAGGTCCAGTTATGCATTTAAGGATTTATCCATGCATTTCATTATGCCCAAGTAATAGAGGTACAAGCCTTAATAAGGATACCACTTAATTTAAATATCAAAAACTTTTATGCTTATTCATTAGTATCTAATCATATAATGATCATAAAAATGGTTCAGTTATATGGGTTACCAATTCTAAATTTGTAAAGCACCCATACAGTTTACATATTGTAGCTAGGCTCCAATTTAACATAAAACTATTTATTTAGGATAAAGGAAAATTTAACAGATTTAACATTTATATAGTTTTTTTTGAGTATATAAAGTGAATCGGTAATGGTTCGATTATATGTATCGCCTTTTTTTAAATTTATAAAGCACCCATACTCTTTGTAAATTCAAAATTGGATCCCTTGTAATAGAAACCAATATGTTTCATCCCTAAGACCAATGTCTCATGGCTCAACATCCCAATATTGGTTAGTTAGTTTTCATCATAAATCTATGTGGGGAAACACTATTTAGGTTGATACTGGAACTTTAATAACCAATTGTATATTAAAATTATAACTAGGAATGCTAGACATGGAAAAAAAATCATGTAAGCATGGAATTAAATATAAGGAAAGATGTTTATTACACATGGAATCAATATGATTTAATATGGAAAGAAACTATGTAAGTAGTGAAAACACCCAAGAATTATATATAAGAAAATCATGTTAATTAAATCATACAATCATGTTGTATAGGAAAACGTACTAAATAAAACACATATCATTTTATACAAACAATTCGTCCAATAAATACCTAGGATGTCACAAAAAATAATATTTCTACTAAAATACCTTACACTGAATATAATAGGAAGGCCAATAAGTACACAAAGAACGTCAACAAATACCTATAAATGCAGTTTACATGGAAAGGAATATCCATGGTAGGTAAATTTCTATGTTCCTAGGATAGTGAATTCAATGGTTATTCCTTGTCACATCGGGCTCAGGATAAAATAACATAAATCACATAAATTAGTAAATAGAGTAAGGTACACCATTCAATATAGGTGAAATCATAATTAACTATAATAACAATGACTATGATCAACAACCCATCCTTGACCACATGGACTTTTCCACATACAAGGGTTGATCATTCCCAGTCATGGTTATTTAAAATGTTTTGAAACACTCTTAGTCTCTTATATACCAGCACAAAATAGTAATTAAAAGAAAAAGAAACCTTCGATGCCACTTTGTAACATCCCAACCCAACTGACCTTGAAAATGGTGGTAGGACTGGTCACTACAAAGCCTCAAGCATGCCTCCCCATATACTAGAGGCTAACGACTAGAAGCGAGAATCTAAAGGTTGTATGGTGTGGATAATATACCCTCATGATCAAAGTGGCATAGGGATATATCATAAAAAATCAATAGACAATAGTGGAATCATTATTAATGAGACATGAAAAAGTAGTGGAAAGTAAACTGTATAATAGACATAAGATGTCCAACACTAAGAATACAACAATGCATGCATGTCTAGATGGTGATATGGGTTATAAGTAAGAAAAGTACAATAGGAAGTACAGAATAATCAAATGAATAAAATCCCAAATTCAAAATCCATGAGTATCTTGAGTTCCAACTAAGTCCTATGCTCCTAGGATCCTATGTTATAAATGTAACAGAACAATCCAAAGAACCTGTTCTTACAACCATGAGGTCTATTCATGTACCCCATTTAAATGGTGTCCCGAACAGGGTGTTCGATATACTTAGGAGGCCACCACTAATGATGTATAAAGCATAATCTAGTTCATGCATATAAAGTAATTAATTTTCTTGTATCTGAAAAGTATAGTAGTAGTTAAAAATTATTAAATAACCAATTTAGGCTCAAGTTCCTCAAGTACACCTGGCACATCCATACCTACATTTTACTAAACTAGAAATTCTGAACTGTAGGCAACTTATACAAATAATATATGATAAAATCATCCCACACCAAATTGGAATAACAGATGACAATATAAATGGATAAGGGAAGTGAGGGGAGTTGAAAGCTCACCACTACACATCCAACGAGACAGATAGTAAGAAAAGCGGACACTGGATGGAGGATGTCCATGGATACATAGGTGAGGGAGGAAAATTCCCCACACACTACCCATGTTGTGCATCGAAGGGGGAGGGGGTTCTTTCTGAGAGACATGTTCATATTTTTTTTAAACTACCCTGGAAATTTACACGCCGTTAAAATTCATGGTTTTCACACGTCTTCCTAGAAAACTTATGATATGAATTTATTAGATGTTCTTTAAAATTTCACACATCGTGTGATTGACCTATAGCATCTTTTAGTAACCTGGGTCATCTGTTCCTCCTCTGGTTCTTTCCCAAACTCCCAGGACTTACATCAAAATATAAACCACATAAAAAACATAATTTCAAGATGTTAAAACCATATAAACATCATACAAATTCCTAAAATTAAGAATGAACTATCGACCAATGGAATGTTCAAAAACCTTCAAAAATTCATCCAGTCCAAAAACATGTGACACTACAGAGGGTTTGGGCTATTTTAAGTGTTATCAAGGGAATCTAAAAAGTGTTTTCTCACTTAGCCTTTTTTATGGAATTATACATAGCAATCACAGGCATGCTGTTCCAATAAAATATTTGTGTGATGTTATGTGATGTGATATGCATGTGATTTTTTTCCCTGACTCTAGTACTAATAGGTAGGAATGATGATAGGGGTGAGTTGTTCAAAGTGTTAACAAAGAAACGTAACAATGGTTTTCTCTATGGCCTCTGTAGTGGCATTCTACTCAACTACCATGAATTTACATGTGACTCTAAACACTCTTATGGGTAGGTGAGGGGTCTTTAGTATGTATTTATATGTGATACCTAGATTTGATAAGGGAGGGTAAGGGGCCATGAGGTCGGATGTCGTGTGACATGGTTGCGATGGGGGAGTGTAAGGTTGGTGAGATTGCTCAGATTGTTATAGATTCACTATGGGAATAATGGATATATGTGACGGGTCAAGGGCTCATCGCAAATAACCCATCGAAAGGAGTTATGTGCGACGGGCTCTTGTCGCTCGTCGCAAAAGGTTGGGCGCGAAATACATGACAAACAGTGGGTTAGGCTATTTGTGACGAGTTTCTATTCCTGTCGCAAATAGCCGGTGACGGTTTTTGGTATTTGTGATTTGATACTTGCCCCGTCGCAAATACTTTGTCGACAGGTGGTATTTGCAATGGGCCCCATCGTAAATAAATATTTTACATCCCGATGCAATTAATGCGGGCATAGGTATTTGCGATGGGTCACCCGTCGCAAATACCCACATTGCAAATAATCTAACCTATATATACCCCCGTCTGTTTTCCTCTCATTTCACCCTTTACTCAACTTCTCTCTCTATCTCGTTTGAAAAAAAAAATCTAAAATTTTTCATAGTCTAAACTTTCAAATAAAATCATTATTTGCGTCTTTAATACTTCAAAAACATCAGTTCGAAGGTATTTATCTATTTTTTTGTATTGTCAATTTATTTTATTTTAAATTATTTATAATTTCAATTAATTCAATGTAAATTAATTAAATTAGAATTAGATATTTTTTTCCAATCATTTAGTTTTATGAATAGTTATATCAAATTGTTATTTAGCAATAAATTGTAATAATTAGTAATAATTTTAACTAATTTGAAATAATTAGTAATAGATAGTATTAATTAGTAATAAATAGTATTATTTAGTAATAACTAGTAATAAATTGTATTAATTAGTAATAAATTGTATTAATTAGTAATAATTAGAAAAAATTCGTAATAATTATAAATAATTATGAATAATTAGTAATAATTTGTAATAATTTGATTTAATTTGTAATAATTAGAATTAATTAGTATTAATTAGTATTAATTAGTATTAACTAGAAAAACTTAGTAATAAATTTTAATAACTAGAAATAAATTTTAATAATTAGAAATAAATTGTAATAATTAGTAATAATTTGTAATAATTTGTAATAATTTGTAATATATTGTAATAAATTGTAATAAATTGTAATAAATAGAAATAAATATTAATAAATAGTAATAAACAGTTATAATTAGATATAATTAGTAATAATTACTAATAAATAGTAATAAATAAAAATAAATAGAAATTATTAGTAATAATTAGTAATAATTAGTAGTAATTTGGATTTATTAGTAATAATTTGTATTAATTAGTAATAATTAGGATTAATTGGTAATAATTATTAATAATTAATAACAAATTTTAATAATTATAAAAAAGTTTTAATAATTGGTAATAATTAGTAATAATTATTAATAATTAGTTATAAATTGTAATAAATAGTAATAAATAGTAATAAATAGTAATAAATTATAATAAATAGTAATAAATAAAAATAAATAGTAATAATTAGAAATAATTAGTAATAATTAGTAATAATTAATAATAATTAGTAATGATTTGTAATAATTAGTAATAATTATTAATAATTTGTAATAATTAATAATTATTAGTAATAATTAGAAATAATTATTGTAACACCCCAATATTTCATAGTTCATCATCTCTTTAATGTAATTCAGTAGCTTGTGTTACATGCAACACCGAGTTCCAGCACACCATGACTTACCAAACTAGTCGATCAAAAAGCGGTTATGAATATTATCAACTGCATTTTGAATTTTATATACTCCATATAATTTTAGAATCCATATTATGTGTTTCTTAGACATAATATAAGAAAAAAATTCATTTTTTCAGATAAAAGAAGTATTTTTTTCAAAAATGCAATTTTACCGCCTTTTAATGGAGAATCTTTTTTGAATCCAATATTTGAAACTTTTATATATAAAATTTAATGAAATTAAATTCTTTTTTAGAAGTGGGACATAAAAATTTAGTATGGATAAATTTTTGGTAATTTTCTGATAACTTTCATATTTTGATGCATAGTGAAAAATAATAAATTTTAATTGAAAACAACTTTTTTAATCGAAATAATTTATACTGTTAAAATATGAATTTGAATAGTTTTGAAGTATAATTATATTATATTTTTATCATTTAATATAATTTAGGTCACTGGATGTAATTTCACATTGAAATTGTACATAAACACATGTCAATCTTTGGATTGTTTTTACTTCTTAAAAACCCTCTTCTTGGTTTTGACAATGGGAATTAATTTTAAATTAATTAATTCAAATCATATATTTTTAATTTGGTAAAATAGATATCATTTTTTGGATTCATAATATTCCAATTAGTTTAGGGTAAATTTTTGGTATTTTTTAGAAAAATTTCAATTTTTGATGAATAGTGAAATACACTATGTTATTGTTTAAAACCGACTTTTATTTAAATAATTATTATTTTTATTTAAATTTATTCTAAATTAAAAATATATACATAATACCTATATTATTTAAATGTAACTCATTGGATTAATTTTATAATAATATTAGATGTATATAATTTTATTGAATTTTTAATATCTTTTACCCACCTTCTAGACACATTTGCAAATTTGCATAAAACGTAATTTTACCACTTCTGTGAACTGAATTTGAAAAATCCAATAGAAATGGTTGACATCATTATGTAAAATTTGGTTTAATAGGATGAAAATATTTTTTGGTGGATAGTAACTTTTGAATTTTATTTACCACAGTTAAAAGTACATAGAGTAATTAAAGGTAAAAATCATATTATAATTACCCTAACACATGTCCTAATTCTATTGGATAAGTGTATTTAAATAAAAATCAACCTTAGGAATAAAATATTATTCTTTCGGTCCAATTATATTAGATTAGGGAATTTATTATTATTTTATTTAAAGAAGAGTTAAAAGTGTTAAATTCAAAGTATAAAAAATAAACCATTTTTAATATTGGGTTATACATAAGATAAATTCAACTATAAATATTATTAGAAAGATAATAAATATTTCCTACGTCATGGTAATTTATTTATAATTTTTAGACATTAAATAATTAAATTTATTTATGACTCAACGATGATGTAGTAATTATCTTATTAATGAACGATTAAAAAATTGATATTATATATATCAAAATAAATGTAAATTGAGGCTTTTGATGAATTCCATGAATTTTATAGGTTACTATGACATCTTAGGGTTGATTTAATGTATTTTTTTCGAAGTAATCAAGTTTTTTTTGACTTTCACAAAAACCAAGTACTAAATAGTGTAAAAATTGACATAAATGAGTTTTTAAAATAATTAATATATTATTAAAAGATATAATATTCCAAAAAATATAATGTCCATCTAGCACAGATGTACCTTGTAGTGAAAAAATATGACATGGAGTTTCGGGATTGACTCGGGGTATCTTGGTACACAACAATAGGACTTGCTTCACTCTGGGTTACGACACTCTTGGGGGATATGCTTAGGATAATTCACATTTTATTTACAAGACATTATGATGTATTTAGGAGTAAATACCTCCTCAAAGAAAACATTCTTTTATTATTATGGATTAAATACATAAACTATTCAATTTAGGTTAGGTATTTTACAAGTTTTAAATTATGCATTGTGATTTATAAACTAACCTAGTGTATTCCATTATTTAGAAATGGTTTCTAGTTGAAGGAATGAGAACTCTAGAAATACGCATGATCCAAAGAGTAAGAAGGATCATATATTTCATGATATTAATCCAAAATTTAGAAGTGAAATAGTCTCCCACGTATTCTCATCATATGAAGAAATAGTATCATGTGTTAATAAGATAAGTAAAGAATTCTCTGAGTCCTATGGCTTTGAAGGGAAGCCAGAGAGGAAAAGGATTGTAGGGAGACAGATGGATAAAGGGAAGAATGGAAAGAAGGATTTTCCAATATGTGATAACTGTGGAATGAATCTCCTTGGTAAATGGTTGAAGGGAATGGGAGTTTTTTATAAGTGTGGAGAAAAAGGACACCAAGTACGTGATTGCAAAGGTAAGAAAAAGGTTCCAATTATACAATGCTTCATCTGCAAGGAGTTGGGACACTACGTGAATCAATGTCCCAGGCATCATAGTATACCGTAAATGATGTTGTTGAATATTAATCAAGTTATGACACCACTGAAGATGAAGAGTAATGACAAGTGTTCTTATGTTGTAATTAAAGAATTATGTCATTTGAGTGTTGTATCAACGATGTACTGGTTATAAGAATTATGGAGTATATAAGGATTGTACTGTAGTACTATTTTTTAAGGATTTGAGATTGTGTGGTACCAAGAAAAGTGACTCAATAGCAAGTTAAACTTTTTGAAAAATACAAGTTTGAAGGAAAGATAAACCTTAATATGGTCCTGAAACTAAGGTATTTATTTTGGAATAAGAGATGATTGATTTGGATAAATTATATTGGATATTATTGACTACCTTAGAACTACCTAATGGTGTTTTTATTCCATCATTTTTTGAGATTACAAATTTTTTTGATTTAAGGAGTATATCTAGTATTCTATGTTTTAAAGAAGGAATAAATAAGTACATAACTATTAAAATATTTTTTCTGGTAATTCATTTTATTACCACATTTTAAGAGAATTCAAGATAAAGGTATTCACATGTATATTATGTGACATTCCTAATAAAATTTAGACTGTGAGTTCAGAAAAAAGTATTGTGGATAATTCTAAAGGGTGGAATGAGATAAGTTCGACATTAGATACTATTTTTAATGTTAAATCATTTCTTAATATTATTTTTGGATTGTTATAAAAAGGACAACCCGGAGGTCGGGCGACAACCCGTCGCATCCAGGAAGGTCGCGAGACTTAAACCCGTAACTAAAGGGCGATAAGGGTGCATCACCTACCAGTGGCCTATGTGATGTCCTGGATTGTATAATATAGTTTTTTGAAAAGTTATGAAAAATGAATTATAAATTATTTTTTTTGTAACCCTATAAAATTAGGATAAATAGAATATTTTTGAGTTATATTATCTTTTGGAGTGAAAGATGAGTTTGTCGTAGAAATTAGTTAAAGGATGGAACTCTATTTGTCAATTATTCTTTTTTTCATATACTATGAAGAAATTAATTTTTAAACATTAGGGAAAGGATCTGAAAACAAGAAATTTGTTATCCTAATACCTTATTTTTTTAACTGATGATATTTTAACTCATCATAAATTTATGGCTTTGAATCCCTCAATTTTCCATTTATTGTTCACTTGTTTGTGATTGATGACTTCAATCACTCCCTGTAAATATTTACATTTTTCCTTCAATTATGTGTCTATAATTTCCACTAATTTTCTTCTATTTTAGGACCAAATTTTTTTGGGACTTTTTCATTTCCCTTTCCCTCTCATTAAGATTAATTTTATTAACCATATTTTTGATGTGGTTTTTCCAAAGAGGTATTTTCTATTTTAAACCTTTTATTTTCAAAAAACAATTTAAATTTGAGAGGATTATATTTATTGATGTTGTGGAGAATGTAACACCCCAATATTTTATAGTATGTTATCTCTTTAAAGTAATTCAATAGTTTGTGTTACATGCAACACCGAGTTAGAGCACACCACGACTTACCAAACTAGCTGTTCAAAAGGCGGTTATGAATAGTATTAACTAAATTTTAAATTTTATATACTTAATATAATCATAGAATCCATATTATGTGTTTCTTAGACATAATATAATAACAATTTCATTTTTTCAGATAAAAGAAGTATTTTTTCCAAAAAATGCAATTTTACCGCCCTTTTAATGGAGAACCATTTTTAAATCCAATATTTGACACTTTTATATATTCAATTTAATTAAATTATATTATTATTTATAATAGGGACATAAAAATTTAGTTTGGATAAATTTTTGGTACTTTTCGAATAACTATCATATTTTGATGAATAGTGAAAATTCTAAATTTTAATTGAAAACAACTTTTTAAATAGAAATAATTTATAGTGTTAAATTATGAATTTGAGTGATTTAAAAGTATAATTAGATTGTATTTTTATCATTTAATATAATTTATGTCATTATATTTAATCTCACATTTAAATTGTGCATAAACACATGTCAATCTTTTGATAGTTTTTACTTCTTAAAAACATGCTTTCTGGTTATGATAATGGGAATTAATTTTAAATTAATTAATGAAACTCATATGTTTTGAATTTTTAAAATAGATATCATTTTTTCATTTGTAATATCAAAATTATCTTAGGGTGGTTTTTTTATATTTTTCTGAAAACTTTCAATTTTTGATGAATAGTGAAAACACTTCTTTATTATTTAAAACTGACTTTTATTTAAATAATTATTATTTTTATTTAAATTTATTTTAAAGTAAAAAAATAGATATATAATACCTATATTAGTTCAATTCAATTATTTTTAGTAATTTTATAATAAGATTAGATGTATAAAATTTTATTGAATTTTTTAACGTCTTTTATCCACATTCTAGGAACATTTGCAAATTTGCATAAAACATAATTTTACAACTTTTGTGAATTTAATTTCAAAAATTTGACAGACATGGTTTTCATTAGTAATTAAAATGTGGTTCAATAGGTCAAAAATAATTTTTGGTGAATAGTGACTTTTCAATTTTTTTACCACGGTTAAAAGTAAATAGGGTAATTAAAGTTAAAAATAATACTATAATTATTCTAGCACATGTCCTAATTCTATTGGATAAGTGTATTTAGACCAAAACAAACCTTATAATAAAATATTATCCTTTTGGTCCACTTGGATTAGATTAGGACATTTATTATTATTTTATTTAAAGAAGAGTTAAAAGAGTCAAATTCAAAGTTTAATAACTAAAACATTTTTAATATAGGGCTATACATAAGATAAATCAGACTATAAATATTAATTACAAAGATAAAAATATTTCCTATATAATGATATTTTATTTATAATTTTTAGACATTAAATAATTAAATTTATTTTTGATGCAATGATGTTGTCGTAATTACCTTATTAATGAAAGACTTAAATAATTGATATTATAAATATCAAAATAAATGTAAATTGAGACTCTTGATACATTACACGAATTTTATAGGTTAATATGAAATTTTAGTGTTTATTTAATGTATTTTTTCCAAAGTCATCAAGTTTTTTTTTACTTTTACAAAAACCAAATACAAAAGAGTTTCAAAATTGACATTACAGAGTTTTTTTAAAAAATAATATATTATTAAATAATATAATATTTATAAAAATCTAAGGCTCAGAAAAATGACTTATATAATTATATATATATAATTATTTAACCAATTGAGGATCTATTTTCATTTTATAGTAAGTTTATTAACCATGTAATATAAAAATACAAGAAGACATTGTAAAAGTTAAACTATTTAACTAAGAGTTAAATCTAAAAGATAAGGTTACTATGGTGAACTAAAAATGTCAAAACCTGCTCAAATATCCTCCCAACTACCCTCAATTCAACCTACAGGACTTAATTTGATTATAATCCAACCAAAGGATCCATTTTGATCAAATAAAATGGAAGAACCTGAAGAAGAGGTAATTAATTCATCACCTCTTTCAAAGTTCTTTTCTTCTTCCACTTCCTCTTTCGTTGATTTTTTCAAATAATAAAATAATAACTCCTGTAAATTCTACATACCGATATGTTATTATAAATATGTTACAGTGATATTCATTGTTTTTTCCATCCTATGAATGAAAATGTCACTATACGTATGTACGTACGGCTTACCGTCTCCATGTCGTGGTGTAGTTTGTTATTCAACACTTCATTATTTTTATCTGTATAATAATGAGAATAATGGATGTAAATAATAATCATAAAATGTTAATTATTATTTATATATAATAAACCATCCAATTACATATGATTTCCCCATCAATAGAATGATATCGTCACTCATGCGTATGTACCGCCTACCGTCTCCACGGTGCGATGAGATTCATTTCCACGTTCTCCATTCAAAGATGATTATAAAAATATATATTATTAATAAGTATGTAATATATGACATAATAATGATACTGTAATATATATATATTTACATATATCTCATTCACTTACTTCCATTCAATACGATTTGAAAACGGAAACAACGTTTATGCATACGTACGGCCTACCATCTCCATAAACGGGGCTTTCCATTTCAAGTATCGATTTATTATTCATATTTATATTCTAAATATATATGATACATAAATAATTTTTTATATTCTAGAAGAAATTAAATCATTATATAAGGGATACGATCAAGAATAATAAGTTAAAACAAGTACGATAGAGAAAGCAATTATTACTTGAAATATTATTTTAACATATAAATTATTATTAAATAGGTAGTATAAAGCCATAAATGAATAAAGTATGATATCATAAATATGAATATGGTTTTGGTATAATTTAATATCATACTATGGTCATTATACAATGGGTTAAACGTACCCTTGACCAAAGGAAAGTACAATGTAACGGTTATTTACTCAGTCTCGTTATTATCCGAGATTGTTTATCAGTAACTATCTACTGGGACATTTTTATCATCTTTGTCCATGTTTCATTAAAATGATTTAAAAAGGAATATTTTAAGTTTTTATTTAATGGAATCTTTAACTATATCATCATTTTAAATGGTTTTATATATTTTCTTTTTCTAAATATTTTAATTAATGCATATATTTTCAAAATAATTTTAAGGATTTGTTTACGTAGACATGATTGTTTTAATGTGTTAATTTATTTCAAAAGTTTAAATTTGGTATGGGACAATTTGATTAAGTAATATCTTTTAAATTAATTCCTTTTATAAATTGTGTGACTTTTAAATGATTTGTTGAAAATTAGTATTTGTCTCAAAGAGTTTTATTGATTATTTTCAACTATGTCACCATCCTTTATTGGATATTATTCTTGATTGAGGTTTATTTACTATAATACAATCTTACATATTGTATTTAATGAGTTATGATATGTTTGACTATGTATGTGTTATTTTTATACCATTCATGGTTTATGGTTAGTGTTTTTACATTTCGTATGCTAGTTTTAATATGAATGTTTATGGTATGTTTCAACCTTTTCATATGAGGAATGCATTAGACTTAGTAAGTGATGAGTGGAGCCCTCTATAGCTCATCGATTCATCGGTAGGTCTCATTAGACAAACTAGTGTCATGGTAGAAGTCCTTGACAAAATCTTATTTGATTTCTTGGCACGAGGACTTCACTATGTGTTTATGATGTTCGGCATTATGCATTCCATCATTACTAAATTAGCTATTGATATTACATTAGTTATTTGACTAGTAGAATATCCATGTGAATAAGTAAATAGAATTTTTTGATTTATCTTTTCCATATTATGTTGAAGTTTAAGTTTAAAAGGCTTTTTTTAGTCTTATACATTGTCTTAAATGATTATACTTATTTATGATAGTTTTTGCTATATTGTTATCCTTACTAATCATCTGAGATCACCCATTTCTTATGTTTTATTTTTTCCAGGAAGCGATGAAGTGTATTATGATTGATATACAAGGTTAACCAAGTGGAATAATGGTGCTCTCAATGGATTATTTATGTTTTTTTTTATTTTAGAAATTATAATGTAACATTCATATATGTAATATATTTTCCAAGACTGCTAAATTGATCGATCATTCAGAACTTGATTCCCTATGATCTTGCCAATGAATTAAAATAATGCACCAAATCTGGGTTATTGGGGTTGGGGCGTTACAGTTTGTCTCATAAGAATTTTAGCAACATCCTTGGAAATAGATTTAGATAAACTCTGATTTTGAAACATTACCCTAAGATAGACTTTGAGGATTACTATAGAAGAACTTCTTAGAATTTTGGTAATGTAGATATTTTTTGAATTTTCCAAGAAATAAATCCTTGTCTGGATATGACCAGGTTGAGGTGGCTCTGGCACAAATATTCATTGGATTGAAAACTATGACAAGGAGTTTCGGGTTTAACTCGGGGTATCTTGGTATATGATAATAGGACTTGTTTCACTCTTGGTTACGACACTCCTGGGGGATATTCTTAGGATAATTCACATTTTATTTACAAAACAATATGAAGGATTTATGAGTAAATACCTCCTCAAAGAAAACATTTTTTATGATTATGGATTATATGCCTAAACTATTCAATTTATGTTAGGTATTTTACATGTTTGGAATTATGAATTGTGATTCATAAACTAACATAGTTTTTTCCATTGTTTAGAAATGGTTACCTGTAGGAGGAATGAGAACTCCAACAATATGCATCATCCATAGATTAAGAAGGATCATATCATTCATGGTCTTAAAACAATATTTATAAGGGATAGAGTCTACCACATATTCTCATATTATGAAAAAATATTATCATTTTTTAATAAGATAATTAAATAATTCTCTGAGTCCTATGGCTTTGATGGGAAGCCAAAGAAGAAAAGGATGGTAGAGAGAAAGATGGATAAAGGGAAGAATGGAAAGAAAGATTTTCTCATATGTGATAACTATGGAAAGAATCATCTTGGTAAATACGTGAAGGGAATGGTAGTTTGTTATATGTGTGGAGAAAACAAACAGTAAGTACATGATTTCAAAGGTAAGAAAAAGGTTTCAAACATATAATGCTTCATTTTCAAGGAGTTAGGACACTACGCGTATCAAGATCCCAATCATCAAAGTATACCGCAAATGATGTTGTTGGATAATAATCATGTTATGATACTACCATAGATGAATATTAATGACTAGATTTCTTATGTTGTTATTAAATAATTATGTCATTTGAGTGTTGTATCAATGATGTACTGTTTATAAGAATTCTGGATTATATAAGGATTGTACTGCAGTACTATCTCGTTAAGGATTTTAGACTATGTGGTGCCAATAAAAGGGACTCAATAGCAAGTTAAACTTTTTGGAAAATACATGGTTGAAGGAAAGATAAACCTTAATATGGTCATGAAACTAAGGTATTGATTTTCGAATAATAGATGATTGATTTGGATGAATTATATTGGATATTATTGACAACCATGGAACTAAATAATGGTTTGTTTATTCCATCATTGTTGGAGATTACAACATTTTTGGATTTAAGGATTATATATAGTATTCAATGTTTTACAGATGGAATAAAAAAGTGAATACCTATTAAAATATGGTTTTCTGGTAATTCATTTTATTATCACATTTTAAGAGAATAAAAGATGAAGGTATTCACATGTATATTATGTGACCTTCCTTATAAATTTTGGATTGTGAGTTCAGACAGAAGTATTGTAGATAAGTCTAAAGGTTTTAATATATTAACATTGGCATTGGATACTATTGTTAAGGTTAAATCATTTCTTAAGATTATTTTTGTATTGTTATAAAAATGACAACCCGGAGGTCGGGCAACAACTTGTCACGTCCGGCAAGGCCGTGAGACTTGAACCCGCCACTAAAGGGCGATAAGGTTTCATCACCCACCATATGCCAATGAGATGTCCTAGATTGTATAATGTGGTTTTTTTAAAGGTATTATAGATGAATTATAAATTCCTTTTTTAGAACCCTATACAATTAGGATAAATATAATATTTTCGAATTATGTTATCTTTTTGAGTGAAAGATGAGTCTGTGGTAGAAATTAGTTAAAGGATGGAACTCCACTTGTCAATTATTCTTTTTTTCCTTATTATATGAAGAAATTATTTTTTAAACATTAGGGTAAGGATATCAAAACAAAAAATGTGTAATCCTAATACCTTATGTTTTTTTGAACCGATGATATTTTAACTCATCATAAATATATGGCTTTGAAGCCCTCAATTTTCCATTTGTTGTTCACTTTTTTGTGATTTATGCCCTCAATAACTCCCTATAAATATTTATGTTTTTACTCCAATTATGTTTCTATAATTTCCACCAATGTTCTCTTATTATAAACCCTAATTTGGTGGTGACTTTTTTCATTTCCCTTTCCCTCTTATTAAAATTAATTTTATAAACCCTATTTCTGATGATTGTTTTCCACCAAGGTTTTTTCTATTTTAAACCTTTTATTTTCGAATAACAATTTCAAACTGAGAGGACTAAATTCATTGTAGGTTTGGATAATGTAACACCCCAATATTTCATAGTATGTTACCTCTTTAAAGTAATTCAATAGGTTTATCTACACGCAACACCGAGTTTGAGCGCACCACATCTTACCAAACTAGTCATTCAATTAGTAGTTATGAATACTATTAAATAAATTTTGAATTTTATGTACTCAATATAATCTTAGAATATTTATTATGTGTTTCTTATACATAATATAATAACAATTTCATTTTTTGTAATAAAAGAAGTATTCTTTTCAAAAAATGAAATTTTAGTGCCTTTTAATGGAGAATCTTTTTTAAATCCAATATTTGACACTCTTATATATTCAATTTAATGAAATTAAAATCTTCTTTAGAATTGGGAAATAAAAATTTAGTTTGGATAAATTTTCGGTACTTTTCTGATAACTTTCATATTTTGATGAATAGTGAAAAATACTAAATTTTAATTGAAAACAACTTTTTTAATAGAAATAATTTATAGTGTCAAATTATGCATTTTAATTCTTTTAAAGTATAATTAGATTATATTTTAATCATTTAATATATTATAGGTCATTTTATTTAATTTCACTTTTAAATTGTAGATAAACACATGTCAATCTATTGATAGTTTTACTTCTTAAAACCCCGCTTTCTGGTTTTGACAACGGGAATTAATTTTAAATTAACTAATGAAAATCATATTTTATTAATTTTGTAAAATATTCAACATTTTTGGATTCATAATATCAAAATTATATTAGGGTTACTTTTGGGTATTTTTCTGAAGACTTTTAATTTTTGATGAATATTGAAAAACACTATGTTATTGTTTAAAACCGACTTTTATTTAAATAATTATTATTTTTATTTAAATTAATTTTAAAGTAAAAATAGATACATAATACCTATATTATTTCAAGTTAATTTTTTGGAGTCATTTTATAATAAGATTATATGTATAAAATTTTATTGAATTTTTTAACGTCACTTATCCACCTTCTAGACACATTTGAAAATTTGCGTAAAACGTAATTTTACCACTTCTGTGAATTGAATTTCAAAAATCCGAGAGACACGTTTGATATCAATAAGTAAAATGTGGTTCAATAGGACGAAAATATTTTTTGATGAATAGTAACTTTTGATTTTTATTTGTCACGGTTAAAAGTAAATAGGGTCATTAAAGGTAAAAATGATATTATAATTACCCTAACACATATCCTAATTCAATTGTATAGGTGTATTTAGATAAAAATATACCTTAGGAGTAAAATATTATCCTTTTGGTCCACTTGGATTAGATAAGGACATTCATTATTATTTTATTTAAAAAATAGTTAAAAGTGTTAAATTCAATGTTTAATAATTAACAATTTTTAATATAGGGTTATACATAAGATAAATTAGACTATAAATATTCATTATAAATCTAAAATTATTTCCTACATCATGGAATTTTATTTATAATTTTTAGAAATTAAATAATTAAATTTCTGTATGACAAAATAATGATGTAGTAATTACCTTTTTAATGAAAGATTAAAATAATTGATATTATAAATATCAAAATAATTATAAATTGTGTCTTTTGATGCATTACACGAATTTTATAGGTTAATATGACATGTTATGGTTGATTTAATGTATTTTTTTCGAAGTAATAAAGTTTTTTGACTTTCACAAAAACCAAATACTAAATAATGTCAAAATTGACCTAAAGGAGTTTTTAAAAAAAATACTATATTATTAAATAATATAATATTCCTAAAAATATAAGGTTAAGAAAAAGGACTTATATAATGATAGATATGTCATTAAGGAACCACTTTAGGTTCTCTTGACATTTTATTGTATGTTTATTAACCATGTAATATAAAAATACAATAAGACATTGTAAAAGTTAAACTATTTAACTAAGAGTTAAATCTAAAAGATATGGATAATATGGGGACCTAAAATTATCTAAAACCTATTGGTTGAAATGATTTTGACCCATCCCCACCTTAACCTCTAAATACATCCATTTTTATCCATTATAAATTGAAAATTATTTTCATAATAAAATAATATTTCAAGATTTTCCTAAGGTGACCCTCACCTCTCTTATAAAAGGGCACTTCCCCTTCTCTCAAAATCACACCTCCAAATCCATTTTTATTGTCAAAACCATTCTCAAATATCCTCCAAACTACCCTAAATTCAAAATATAGGCCTTACTTTGATCATAATCCAACCTAAGGAGCCCTTTCAATCAAATAAAAAGGAATAACCTGAAGAATAGGTAATTACATCATCACCTCTTTTAATGTTCTTTTCTTCTTCCACTTCCTATTTATTTGATTTTTTCCACACTAAAATAATAAATCTAGATACTTCTACATACTAAGATATTATTATAAATATGGTACAACCATATTAATTATTCTATTCATCCTATTAATGACAGAGTCACCATACGTGCGTACGTACGGCTTACCGTCTCCACGTCGTGGTGTAGTTTGTTATTCAACAATTCATTATTTTGATGGGTATAAAAATGAGTATAATTGATGTAAATAATAAATAAAACATGTTAATGATTATTTATATATAATATACCATCCAATTACATACTATTTCACCATTAATAGAATGATATTGTCACTCATGCGTACGTACGGCTTACAATCTCCACGACGCGATGAAATTAATTTCCACATTCACCATTCAAAGATGATTATAAAAATATATATTATTAATAAGTATGTAATATATGGAATAATAATTCTACTAGAATATATATATATACAGATATATATCTTATTCACTTACTTACATTTAATACGATATGAAAATGGAAACAACATTTATGCGTACGTATGGCCTACCGTCTCCATAAACAGTGTTTTCCATTTCATATATCTATCTATTATACATATATATATTCTGAATATATATGATACATAAATAATTTTTATATTATGGAAGCAATTAAATCATGATATTAGCGTTACGATCAAGAATAAAAAGTTAAAACATGTACGATAGAGAAAGCGATTATTACCCGAAATATTATTTTAACATAGAAATTATCATTAAATGGGTAGTATAAAGACATAAATGAGTAAAGTATGATATCAAAATATGAATATGGTTATTGTATGATTTAATAACATAATATTGTCATTATATAGGTGGTTAAACATACCCTCGGCCAAAGGAAAGAACAAGGTAAGGGTTATTTCCTCAATCTCATTATTATCAGAGGAGGTTCCACCTTTGGGATCTCGGAGCCTAGCTGGTCTAGCTGTGAGTTTGGTTTGGGTTGCATAGCGGTAGTGTTAGGATATTTCGAGTTCAGCTTTCAGGCCAGGGACTCCAGTGTTGGTGCGGCGGCCGACATATCAATACACCAGGACTCTGATAACCTGCCTTTCGACTCGGGACATTCGTACACTATTCGCAGGGACATAATGGTACATGCATCATATAGGACTGGGTTTTTGGGTTTTCCTTGTCCTTCTTGAGTCAGCTCTCCAAATATACTTTTTTACTGTGGTGCATCTTGAATGTTTTTCAGGATGCCTCCACGACGACAGCCAGCGAGGATTCCGCAGCAGGATTGTGCTGACGACCCACCCCGTTTAGAGGTTGTGGAGCAGGGCGCAGGTTCAGAGGTTGCACCTCCAGGTGGTCTGCCAATTGAGCTGCCACCTGTCGAGCATCTGGTTGTACCGGCATTACAGGACGAGGTTGCGTGCAGGATGAGTGCGCTGCACGAGTTCCAGAGGCAGCGACCTATGAGGTTTCGGGGTGATCCAGACCCCCAAGCAGCTGATGACTGGCTTGAGGTAGTCACCCGAGTTTTCCGCCTAGTGAGGACACCTCCAGATCAGATGGTGGTCCTAGCGGCGAGCCTTCTGCATGGTTCTGCCGGGCGATGGTGGAGTTTGGTGATGAATTCCCATGACAAGGAGACTCTCACATGGACAGAGTTTGAGCGGCTCTTCAGGGAAGAGTTCTATCCGGTGACGCTGAGGTCAGTGCGGATTTAGGAGCTTCTGCAGCTTCTACATGAGAGCATGACCGTGTCGGAGTACTCAGCGAGGTTTACAGACCTGTCACGCTACTCCATGGATATGGTTTGAGACCCGTTCTTTAGGGCTCGGACCTTTGAGCAGGGCTTACGCAGGGACATCCGAGCAGGTGTGGTTTCCTTGTGCCTACCCACCTATGCTGGAGTGCTGGAGCGAGCGTTGGTGGTGGAGAGTTTTCTGGATAAGCAGATTCCCCCTGTTAGTGCTGGGCACTCGAGAGCTGAGACTTCGTCGGTCGGATCGGAATCTGGAAGCCGACGACAGACTCAGGGGTCTGCACATGGTTAACATTTCAGGAGGCGACCCCAGGATGGAGGATCTGAGCCTCAGGGCTCACAGGGCTCACATGCCAGTTTTGGTCAGCCGCAGGAGAGGCGGTGTTACGCTTGCGATGGTCAGGGAAATCTTGCTCGAGATTGTCCGACCCGACGTGCTGCTGAGAGGGAGCCGGTTGATGGACCGCCTTGGCAGAGGCAGTGTCTCGAGCAAGGAGGTCCGTAGGGCGGTGGACGTGGAGGCGGAGCTGGTGCAGCAGGAGGAGGTGGTAGGCAGTATCAGTTGCCACCACCCCCACCCCCAGGTGGTCCACCCCAAGCTCAGGGAGCTGGTGGCCGAGGGAGAGGACAGCTGCATTCCCTGGAGGCAGTCGACCCAGAGGCACCATGGATGGATAGAGGTACGCCTTGTGTCTTTTCTACTTACTGTAGTAGGTTGTCAGACACTGTTTAGCGGTACTCTTTCCTTTTTGTTTCTTGCTTGAGTTTTGTTCAGGGTGTTGGTAAGACCTTGTGTGGGTGTTTGTTGGTGAGATCGCTGGTGTGTGAGACCCGGTTGAGAGTCCAGTCGCTTTCCTTGTGCTTAGAGATTTTCGGGGATGAAAAGTTCTAAGGGGGGAGGATGTAGCGACTTGGGTTTTTGGCCCTGTCAGACTTTCGAATATTTCTAGGAATAATTCCAGAGCTAGGCGCGAAGACGGCGTGCGATTCTGTGGCCCGGTGTGCTCGGAATTAATTTTATAAAAAATATTAAGTTTTTTTATATTATGCACATGGAGGGGGTGTGATATCTCCTAAACTGTAGCTCAGAACAGGAATTTGAGGACACGGTTGTGTCCAGAATGTGCCGTTTACCCTAGGCGGGGTGTAAACTTTGCGGGCGCGGGCCTGCAGTGAGAAACGCCACCAGGGGCATTTTCGTAAATAAGTGGTGAAGTTAGTGTGCGGGCGTCGGCTCGAATAACTTCTGAACGGAGTGTCGGATCACAAATACGAGTCCACTGTTGCGTTCGGAACAACGCGTTTACCCTAGGGGTGACCTTACCTTGGTCTGCATCGGGAGCCGAGACGGAGGCGGGTTGGTGGGGAGTGAAATGTGTTGTTTTATATAAAAAAAACATTTCATCTCCCCCCCCCCTTATCTCCTACGCAGCGGAACGACACCCCCTCCCGACCTCCATTTCGTCGCCAAATCGATCCAGAATCGTCCGTTTTCTGCGCCGTTCGTCAGCGGATCTAGCTTCAGGGCATCGCCGGAGTCGTTCTGCACGCGAAGCTTCGGTGATCCGCCAACAGGTAGGCAGTTTGAGTTTTGAAATCTCGGACCCCATTAATTTGTTGTTTTTCTTCAAATCGTGATAAGGTTTGTATAGTTTGGGTCCCGAGGTTTCTGAAACTTGTTTCAGATCTGATTTTGGAGCACCGGGGTGCTCCCGGGGGTCCCCGGAAGTTTTCCGGCGGAAATCCCGGATTCCGGCGGCGGCCATGGCGGAATCCGGCGAGGCAGGGCGGCGGCGCGGCGGTTTTCGGCGGCGGCGGAGGCGGCGCGGTGGAATCCGGCGGCAGCGCGGTGGTTTCCGGCGAGACTGGCGGGGGTCCGGCCAGGATTTTCCGGGGGTTCTTTAAACCCCCGTAACTCGCAAACCGAAACTCCGATTTGCAAGCCGTTTACGGCGATGTGTTCCTTGCGTTGAGGCAGACCTTTTGAAATCACTTTGGGATTTTTATGGTTCGGGATCGTGGCCCGGGAGTTAGAAACGTCATATAAAATAATATTATTTTATTATTTTACGACTTCAGGCTGTTGTAACTTCTACCCGGAACGTCCGATTGACATGCCATCAGTGGTGTTGATACCCTGATGGTACGAAGGACTTTTTGAGATGGTTTCCGGGTGATGGGACTGAGAGCGGGGTGCGGGCCCCACGAGGTCGGGTTTTGGCGTTTGCAGAGAAATACAGCTTTTGCACCAGGAGTCAGATTTTGGTGGATAAATAGTCGATCCTGTGTGTTTTTCCGAGAGGATCGCAGTGGTGCGATCCGTTCGATGAGTTTCGGAATCCAGGCGTGGGCCCCACCCGAGCTGGCTTTCGGTGAATAGTACATTTTTCACCGGGTGTCCATTTTGGACGAGCGAGTAGTCAATTCCGCTTGTTTTTTCGAGGAGATCGCCATGGTGTGATCCGCTCAATGGGTTTCGGGATCGTTGTGTGGGCCCCGCATGAGCTAGCTACGGTGAATAATGCCCTTTTCACCAGTGCTCCGTTTCGGGCGAGTAAATAGCATATCCTGCATGTTTTTTCGCGTGGAATGCGATGGTGGCCTCGGTTTTGGCCTAAGAGGTGCGCAGTGTGGAATTGTGGAAGGTTGCTCGGGTTAGAGACGTTTGGACCAACAGTGGTTTAGGGTTCTTCCTTGGTTCATTCCTACGAGGGTTCGTGTGGTATCACAACCTTCGTATGGCTTTGTGATCCTCTCGATGGGATGCTTAAACTGTTAGAGTTGTGGTATCCCTTTGGTGGGTCCGGAGTGGATACTCTAGTATCTATACCCTAGATCGGGTTCATAGTATCGCTGTGACCGCTTATTTACGGGCGGCGATCCCCTATCTAGCTAGTTAACCCCGTAGGGTTTGTGGCATCATCAGTAATATGATCCCCTACGCAGTGGGTCGTGCACAGTAGGGTTGTGGCATTGTCGGGTTTACGATCCCCTACTCAGCATGATGTTTATAGTACGGTTGCGGTATCGTTGGTTATATGATCCCCTACTCAGCACTTGGTGTCGGTAAGGTTGCGGTATCGTTGGTTATGCGATCCCCTACTCAGCGCGTGGTTTCGGTAGGGTTGTGGCATCGTCAGTTCAATCCCCTACATCGCGAATTATACCAGATAGGGTTCCGGTATCGTCGTGACCATCTTTATATGGATGATGATCCTCTATCTGAGTGTTGAGCTTCTATCGAGCGCCAGATCGGGTTGTGGTATCCCCCAGTGGATCCTGGGTGTGATCCTCTATCTGTGAGAACTACGTATGGAAGATTGGGTCGTGGTATCCCACAGCGGATCCTGGGAGTGATCCCCTATCTGTGAGCTACGTATACCGGAGTGGGTCTTGGTATCCCCTAGCGGACCCTAGCGGCGATCCCCTATCTGAGGAGTTCGGTGGTTATGTTGTTTCGGCGATGTTTCCTCAGTGATGTTATCCGACGAGCGTGATCTCTCGAATGAGCGTCTGAGATGTTTGTTTGGGACCTGATGGAGTGTATCTCTCGAATGAGTGTCATCTGGTATGACAGTGATCATGGGGTGTACACTCCTTGTTGGGACAGTTGATGGTGATGAGGTCGGTATCTCTTGTGGCTTTGTGGCGTGAGCTGAGTATATCTGGTTTGTTCAAGGTGTATGTATGGGCATACACCTGAGCTAAGCTGACTAGTTGTGTTTAGTCGAGGATGGCCACGAGATGGAGTTTCTCTCTCGTATGGGTTCCCTCTGGCTGTGTTGAGCGGACTGTTTCCTTTCAGTTGCTCCCTTCGGTTTTGGGTTTTTGGGGTGCCTACTGAGTATGTTTATACTCACCCCTGCATGGTCTTTGCCCGCACATGTTTGTGTCTTTTGCAGACCACAGGCCTTTCGACGGAGTCCCAGGAGGACCCGGAGCAGGCGGAGCTTAGTTAACGAGTTGACCGGGGTGTTTACCGGAGCTGTGCCGAGGGAGCTTTCCGGCGGGTGTTTGTGGCAGCATTCCCCTCGTCAGAGCAGGTTGGATGCGCTTGTAGTTTTCTTTTGGTGGGCCCTGTTTTTCCCTTCTGTACTTCTGCTGTACTCTGTTTTGGGATAGTGTATGCATGCTTTTACTTTTTAGTTTCTATATCTCTGCATTGTTGCATGGAGGTGTTTGTGGGTGCGTGTGTACAGGTACCTTAGGCTAATGCCTCTCATGTGTGTGATAGCCTACTCGGATGTCCATGTTTCATTAAAATATTTTAAAAATGAATATTTTATGTTTTTATGGAAGGAAATATTCAACTAGATCCTCATTTTAAATATTTTTAAAGATTTATTTTTTAAAATATTTTAATTAATGTCCATATTTTCAAAATGATTTCAAGTATTTTTTTACGTAGACATGATTGTTTTAAAGTGTTAATTTATTTAAGAAGTTTCAAAGTGGTATGGGACACTTTGATTCCAAAATATATTTTAAATAAATTCCTTTATAAATTGTGTGACTTTTAAATGATTTCTTGAAAAGGGGTATTTCTCTCAAATAGTTTTATTGATTATTTTAAACTATGTCAACATCCTTTATTGGATGTTATTCTTAATTGAGGTTGATTTACTATAATACAATCTTCCATATTGTATTAAATGAGTTATTATATGTTTGACTATAGATGTGATATTTTTATACCATTCATGGTTTATGTTTAAAGTTTTAACATTTTGTATGCTAGTTTTAATACAAATGTTTATGTTATGTTTCAACCTTTTCATATGAGGAATGCATTGGACTTAGTAAGTGATTGGTGGAGCCCGCTATAGCTCCTCGATGCATCGGTAGGTCTCATGAGACAAAATAATGTATTGACACAAGGCCTTGACAAAATTTTATTTGTATTCTTGGCATGAGGCCTTGACTATATGGTTATGATGCTCAGCATTATGCATTCCATCATTATGAAATTAGCTATTGATATTACATGTGATTATTCGACTAGTAGAATATACATTTGAATAAGTAAATGTCATAATTTGATTTATCATTGCTATATTATGTTGAATTTTAAGTTTAAAAGGATTTTTTTTAGTCTTATACATTACCTTAAATTTTTATACTTATTTATGATAGTTTCTGCTATATTGTTATCCTTACCAAGCATCTGAGCTTAACCCTTTCTTGTGTTTTATTTTTTCCAAGATGTAAAAAAGTGTGTTATGATTGATATGCAGGGTTAAGCTAGGGGAATAATGGTGTTATCAAAGGATTATTTATGTTGTGTTTTATTTTAGAAATGGTATTGTAACATTCATATATGTAATCTATTTTCCAAGACTGGTTAACTAATCAGTCCTTCGGGACTTGATTCCTTGTAATCATGCTAATGTATTAAAATAATGCACCGACTCTAGGTTACTGGGGTCGGGGCGTTACAATTATTAATAATTAGTAATAATTAGTAATAATTAGTAATAATTGGGAATAATTAGGAATAATTAGGAATAATTAGGAATAATTTGCAATAATTTGTAATAATTAGTGATAATTAGTAAGAATTAGTAATAATTAGTAACAATTAGTAATAAATTGTAATAATTAGTAATAATTTTTAATAATTACTAATAATTTGTAATAATTAGTAATAATTAGTAATAATTGTTAATAAATAGTAATAATTAGCAATAATTAGCAATAATTAGCAATAATGATAAATAATGAGCAATAAATGGTAATAAATATGAAAAAATAGGAATAAATTTGAATAAATTGGAATAAATAAGAATTATTGGGAATAATTCGGAATAATTGGGAGTAATTATAAATAATTAGAAATAATTAGGAATAATTACAAATAATTAGGAATAATTAGGAATAAATATGAAAAATTATGAAAAATTAAAAACAATTAGTAAAAATTAAGATTAATTAGGATTAATTAGGATTGATTAGGATTGATTAGGAATAATTATTATTAATTAATTATTATTATTATTAATTAGTACTAATTATGATTAATTAGGAATAATTAGTATTAATTAGGCATAATTAGGATTAATAGGAATAATTATGATTAATTATGATTAATTTTGATTAATTAGGATTAGTTAGAAATAATTAGAAATAATTAGGAATATCTAGGACTAATTAGGATTAATTAGGAATAATTTGGAATAATTAGTAATAATTATGAATAATTAGTAATAATTAGTAATAATTGGGAATAATTGGTAATAATTATTAATATATCATAATAAATTTGGGTACATTGATAAACTGGCACAATTTCCAGCGGATTGAAGGTATTCCTATTGATCGGTGCCTCAGCTCCTTGCATCATTCTTCCACTTAAATCGATATAAAAATTCTTCTCAGACATACGTCGGACAAGATTTTTCATAGTGATTTAAGTATGTGAAATTTTCATGGAGGCGAGTCATCGGACAAAAGAGGCACTTTTTCCCGATGACTCATCGCCTTGCAACTTTCTATTACTAAAATCACTATGAATAGTCTGATCTAATGTACAGATATTCATTTTCGTTTGCGCAAGAGCATGGATAGAAATGAGGCAAGGCCGCCCTGTTCTATATCCTCATGCATACAAAAATAGATAGTTGTATGTCAGATCAGAATTTTCATAGTTCTTTTAGTCACAGAAATTTGCAAGGGGATTAGTCGTTGGGAAAAAAAGTTATCGCCAATCCGTTGGAAATTGTGTCACTGGTAATTAACAATAATTAGTAAAAAATATCTGAAATTAATAATAATTCGTTTTAATTAGTATAAATTATTATAAATGAGTGTAGATTAGTTTAAAATCTTAAAATAGTATAAATAACTATAAAATAATAGAAATTATTATAAATTTTAGAAAATAGAATTTAGTTTTCTTCTCTTTTCTGGATGGTGTTTTTCTTATATCAAATTATATAAAACAACTAATTATTTTATATTTTTTAGAAAAATACGGAACGATGAAGTTGAAAAAAGTCATTATTAGATGATTGTTCTTGGATAACTCAGTGTAGAAATCCGAATGGTTTTAGTTTAAATCATGTATATATTGAGGGTCTTCAAGGTTTCTTATCATTTGCATCATCGAAACCAGATTTTGTTTTAGAAGGGACAATTAAGTGTCCTTGTAAAAATTGTGCTATGAGGACGTATAACACATTTAAAAATGTTGGAAGTCATTTATTGCATTTTTGATTTAGAAAAGATTGTGTTTTTTGGTATCAACATGGTGAACATAGTTCTAGAGAAGATATTAATAATTTGGTTCTAGATCCAGCAAAGTATAAAAATTTAGTACATGATGTGGAAGGTCCATCTGTTCAACAAACTGAAACTCCAGATGATATTGATTTAACTTCTGAGTTAAAACCAAGTCATTTTTATGAATTTTTGAGGTCTGCTAAGGATGAATTACATCCCGGTTTCATGATAAGAAAGTTTGAAGAAGTTTCTAAAATTATGGTCATTAAATCAAATAATGGAATGTCAAATAGTTATTTTGATCAGATATTCTCTTTGTTAATAATACTTCTACCTGAAGGAAATTTTTGCCTTCAAATTTCTATGAGAGAAAGAGGCTTGTTCGTAATTTAGGACTTGGCTATCAAAATATTCATGCATGTTCAAATGACTGCATCTTATATTATGGTGAAAATGAGTTGTTGGATAGTTGTCCTAAATATAGATAATCAAGGTATATAGAAACTCAACCAGTGAAGTCTGGATTTGTTCCTGTAAAACAATTGAGATATTTCCCTCTCATAACCAAATTGTAGCATTTATTAATGTCTCAAAACACAACATCATTGATTTCATTGCACAAAAACAACATTTCAACTAGGAAAAGTTAAATCATCCCTTTGATGGTGATTCATGGAAACATTTGGACCAAGTGAATCCTTAATTCTCTTTAGAATCATGAAACGTAGGATTGGGTCTTTCTACTGATGGTTTCTATCCATTTGGTTCTTACGGTAGTCAGTATTCATGTTGGCCTATCTCTATAAATCTTTATAATTTACCTCCATGGATATTGATGAAGGATCCATATATCTTTTTGACCTTAATAATTCCAAGTCATCTAAAAAACAATATCAATGATTATTTTAAACCATTGATTGATGAGTTAAATTCACTATTGAGTAATGGTGTCAGTACATATGATTTTTCTGCGAAACAAAACTTCCTACTAAAATCTGCATTGATGTGGATAATTAGTGAATTCAAAGAATATGGCATGTTATCTGGCTGGAGTACACATGGTCCAAAATCATGTTTGTACTATATGAGAGACAACAAAGAATTTATTCTTGTCAATGGAACAAACCTTGTTTTTTTACTATCATCGCAGATTTCTTCCAGCCAATCATCCTTTTTGAAGAAACAAATATCATTTCAAAAAATCAATAGTTTAAAAAATGGTCCTCGAACAATGATCTTAGTTACGTAGAAAAAATCAATTGTCTCTTCATTACCTCCCATCACATTTGGACCAATAATAAACCAATAAAAAATTTGTTGGCTTGGAAAAGAGTACAATTGGATAAAACAGAGCATTTTTTGGGTATTTTCCATATTGATATGATTTTTTGGTCTATCACATGTTGGATGTGATACATATTGAGAATAAATATTTTGATAATTTATTTCATACATTTTTTGATAAATTGGAAAAGACCAAAGACAATGTGAAGGAACGATTAGATCTTGCCCAAATTTGCAAGCGACCAAAAATTGAACTTTTTCAAAATGTAATATCACATAAGTTAATGAAGCCAAAAGAAGCTTATACATTGTTCAAAACGATTTGTTTATTATTTTTTTAGTGGATTGCAGATTTGAGACTTTTAGATGGTTATACTTCCAATTTGGGAAGATGTGTCTGAAATGGTCATATTACTAGACTGAAAAGTCATGATTATCATGTTTTAATAGAAAAGACTTTTACCAATTTAATTAAGAGTTTTTTATATCCAATTATTTAGGATGCACTAATAGACATATAATGTTTATAAGACAATTGTGCATCAACAACAGACTACGATGCCATAAGAAAACTACAAGAAGATGTTGTTTTAATTTTATGTAAATAGAAAAAAATATTCCCTCTAGGTTTGTTTGATTCAATGGAACATTTGATATTACATTTTCCATATGAAAAAAATGTGGAGGTTTGGTGTAGTTCCGATGGATGTACCCATTTGATATATTCTTTCCAAAATTGAAAAAAAATAGGTAACAAAGCATTAATTGAAGGATCAATTGCAGAAACTTATTTAAAAGATGAAATTTCTATTTTATGCTCTCATTTCTTTAAATATAAATATCCCTCAAAACATAACTGCATGAGCCGTAATGAGGGAAATTTTGACGATGACATGAGAAATAAATTATCAGTTTTCAATCAGCTCAAACATGGATTCAGTGGAATTCATGAATGATGGATTTAAAATGATTAACATCACAGAGATCATACATATATTCTACTAAACTGTAAATAAATGACATCATTTGTACTATGAGTACTCTTATCACTTAATCTATAATTTTTATAAGAGTTCATTAATCTTATTTTATTTATAGGTTATATGATAATCATATCAAGAAATAGTTTCCACAAATTACAGCAGCTTCTCTTGAAGAACATCGCCAAAAAACATTTTCCTACTAGTTTCAAAAATTGGTAACATAAATTATTTTCTATTTCACATAAAAAACATTTTAATACTTGTTATGGTGATAATTATTTTACAACTTTTAAGGTATCTCAACATGGGGATAAATTTGATAATCAATTGTATGTTTTGAGTAACCCACCATCCAAAATGGTTCAATCTTATAATGCATATATTTTTAATGGTTATCGATTTCATACAGGTGCATATGGAAAATCAAAAAAACAATGAATAGTGGTATATTCTTGAGAGGATCTTATCATAGAGAAATTGATGTTGACTTTTATGAAATATTGGAAGAAATCATTAAAGTGTATTATCTGGGACAACATTATGTAATGATGTTTAATTATCTCTGGTTGGATACTGAGAGAGGCTAACATGTTCATTTGATGCATGAAATAATTGATATTAAATATAGAAGTCTTCTTGTAGTAAATGAACCATTTTTATTGCATCATCAATCACATCAGATTTATTATGCAAATTACTATGCTACTTTAAGAGAGTTGGGTAATTTGTGGATCATAGTAAAAATTAAACCTTGAGAGAATCAATTTACTGACAGTGAATGTGGTTCCACTGAAGTGCAAGGAATTAAAATTTTTCAAGAGAGATCGTAAAATCCATATTTTACATGAAGAGACACGAATATCATTAATGACCCCTGCAGTTAAGGGATGATAGTGACGCTGATGTTAATGATGTTAAAACTTAATTTGAAATGACAATAGATGATTAAACTAAAACTAATAAGTAAATCGATGATGCTGAGGTGGAAGATGAAGACATTGACATCAATAGCTATGAATATGAGGATGAAGATGAACATTGATACAGTTAAATGTTGGTTATAATCATATATAATATATACCTATATATAATTGTTATTTTAAATTGTTTTCTAACAAAAATGATTTCTTTTTTCAGATGGAAGATGATATGTTTCGTATGTTGTAGGAGGGAAATCTACCTTTGGATGAGATGGAGGTCAAATTAGCTGACCCTCAGACTGTTGGTAGTTTAGTAGGCACTCAGAGGGGGTGTGGTCTTTCTCAAATGATGATTCATGACCCTATACCTGAGCAACATCCACATCTTGGGTTTGATCCATGCACGCAGAGGTATGTTTACCTTTGAATTTTAGTTAGTTTTCATTAACTTATTTATATTCTATTTTTTTTGATAAATTATTCTTTCTTTCACAGCATTACGCATATCATTTTTGGACATGGGAGGGCTCTATTGCGCAATTGTTTTTCTGATGCATAGGTTGAATGTGATCTAATTCCATTGATTTTTTGCAGTTCATGTTCAATAATTGAATGGTATGTAAATAAATAATATTTATTTTGAAATTAATATAATTAATAACTCGATATAATAAATTACTTGTATTTTTTTTGGTATCCCATTGAAGAAAACATGTGTGAGGCTATTTGGAAGGTATGGTAGTGAGCTATGTGTCCACGTTGCACTCAGTTTTTTCACAATTTGAAAAGGAAAGTTGTTGAGAGAGTAGGAGTGAAAGAGTTTGATGAGTCATGTCACATCCACCAACCTAATTATATTTTATCTTAGGTTTGGGATAGATTATGTACACACTAGTTGAGTAGGCAGTTTCAGAGTAGATCATTAATAGGTCGGCAAAATTGAGGGAGACAAGAGGTGACACATCGAGCTGGTAGTCATACATTTACTACGCATAGGGATTATATGGTAAGTAAATTGTTTTAAATATTTTATATAACTTTAAATGTAAAATATATATTTTATATTAATATAGGTAGTTTCACAGCCCGATATTACAGAGTATGACATTTATAAGAGGATTTATAGTGATCCAACCACTAGGGAGATTATAGGTTCTCTCCAGCATCAGATTTTGTTTAGTATAAGTTTTTTTGACTTTTAAATTTAACTACATATAATATTTTAACTATTTTAATTTTAAATTTCAATTGGAGGATTCATATGAGGTCTTTGTGTCTCAGACAGATGTTGAGAGTCTGGTCGAGACCGATGGTCAGACCAATGCCCCTAATTTGATGAGACAGCATGGATACAGGTGACCTAGTTTGGATTTGAGAAAGGCCAAGTTGTTGGTATCGACTCTCAAGTGACCCCTGGGGGGCACCTCTACAATGTCGGTGTCCAGCTCAAGAGGAGCTCACGGAGAGTCATCATCATCTCATTCATAGTATCTGGAGATGTTGCGAGCTCAATGTGAGCTTATAGAAACTATGCAAAGAGGGGAAGAGGAGATGCGTCGGTGGAAGCATCATTAGCAGGAAGACTTCCTTCGATAGTAGCAGCAGCTGCAGCTGCAGATGCAGGATGATATTTATTGATTGCGGCAGGAGAAAGAGCAGGAGATGGAGTACATGGGATGTCTGATTTGCAGTTTAGGGATTGAGTTCCCTCCACCAACTCTTCCACATGACCCTCCCCCTTAGTGACATGTATTTTTATTTTATGATGAAACATTGGAATGCATTTTTTTAATGTTAACTAGTTAAATTTTTAAATAGTGTTTGTTTCATATTTTCTTGAAAATTACAGTTTTTTATTATTTATTTAATTTTTTTATTGTATTTATTATTTTATTAATTAATTTTAATATATTAATATTAATATTAATATTTCATTTACATTAATATTATATTATATTTATTATTCTATAAATAATTTTATTCTATTAATATTAATATTATTATATTATTTATATTAATATTATATTAATATTAATATTATTTTATTTTTTATTTTATTTTTTTGAAATTTGTTAACTATTTGTGATGGGTCATTGCAAATACTAATTGCGATGGTCCATCTCAATTAGTAATTGTGATGGTCTATTGCAATTATTAATTGTGACGAGTCATTGGTCCGTCACAAATAGTTTCTTAAAAAACGTCGAATTTTTTTTGCGATGGGTCAGCGGCCCATCGCAAAAAAGTAAAATTTGCGACACCATTTTCAAAATTGGGGCATTTGCGATGGGACCCCATCGCAAATAACCCATCACAATAATCCATTTTTTTAGAAGTGCCTTCCATGTCTATGTTATTTATATGTTGATTATTATGGATTTATTACCATTTTATTGGTATTTAATGGGATTCCACCTAGAAAGGATCTGGTGGACCGTTAGGAGGGTAGTGATGTGGTGTTTCTTGAGAATGCATGGGATGAGGCCCCTGAGGGTTGGGATAAGGACCTAGAGAGTCAAGATGATCATGAGCCATAGATACAGGCTCAGGTACGTGTGACATATCCATAGGATTGGGAATATTTTGGGTCATGGAACGATGAGAAACTAAGGGTGATCCTAGTTTGGGTTATCAACGGTATTAACAAGGTATCTCAAAGAGATAAGCCATTGATTGAATACCTGACTCAATAGTTCCAGTCACAACACCCACTAATTTTTTATGGTGAAGATAGACCACATGTATCAAAGAACTGTATTGAATTGTACCAAACCATTTTTTGACCTTCTTAAGACACCCCCAGGCAGGTGGGTGAAATTGGAAACAAAAATGCTCAGGGGACTGGAAAATTGCTAGTTTGATGTACAAGTGAAGGAAATCAGACATGAGGTACTGAATTGTTAGAAATTTTAGGATAGTTTCTTAAAGCACTTATTCCTTGAGATTCTAAGTGTGGAGAGAGATTGGTAATTAATAAACCTTTAGTAGGGAGACGTTCCCATCAGGGACTATACAACTACTTTCATAGACTTGGGTAATTTTGCAGATGGCATGGTGGGTGATGAAACATTATGGGTGAAGTGTTTTGAAGATGGTTAATGGCACACCATTCATGTGTAGTTAAACATATTTAGGTTGGAATTATTCTCATAGGTGGTGAATCATTCATTGATAGTTGAGGAAAATTTTATGGACCAACTATACTCGAGCCGAGTGTTTGAAACATGTGATGTTAGCAGTGATGATTTAAATAGATGGAAGTGAGGTCATAAAGAGTATCAACAGGGACTTCATGCTAGATACTCAAGAAGACCACTAATGTGTGGGTATTTTATGGTGTGATTCTAGTGTAAGAATACATGGCATGTGAGGACGCAATATGATCGGGCACCGAAGGAGTGCTATGCATGCATATAGGTTGTACATATCAATAGATTTTAAAGGAAGACTTCTTAGATATCCATAATATTGGGACTGGGGCCGACATAGTGATCTAAGGACGGACTGGGAGTTGTACCAGGAGCTAGTAATCGTGATTCAGCTGCATGCTAGGGTCCTAATAGAGATGATGAAACCCAAAAGTGGGGTCAGTGGCTGGTAGTTGGTGAAACTCTGATGGGAGGCTGGGACTCAGGTAGTCGAGCATTAGGCTAGATCCATGCAGTGGAGTTTCCATGTTTAGAGAAATCCAAGGAACCAACTACAGTCAGAGGAATACCATAATGATGGTCATAACCGAGTTATTTTGTTTTGGATTTGGTCAATTTTGATGCATAAGGTGGATGGATGTTGTTTTTAGACTAAATAGGTGTTGGATAGTAGTTTGGAATCAATTAGGATGTGTGATATATATATATATATGAGGTGTGTGACACCATGATTGTTTTCTGGAATCGATGTGGTGTGGGTTTTAATTGAGGTGTGTAGGCATTTGGGCACCGATGTGATGGAGGTTACATATGCGGTGTTGAGGCATCATATTTCTAATGGGTATACATATGTTCATATGATGTGTGTTATACAGGAGGTTCATTGGTATCTAGTAATTGATACAATATTGTTTTTATATGATTTGCATGGAACAGGGACTTATTATAGCAATCTGATGACATGTGGCCTTTTATGGGTGTCATATGAAAGAGTCATGTTTTGAGAACCTGAACAGGTGCAAGAGTGAAGGTATGTCATGGGAGGAATTTTGAGTCTGAGGATAGTTGATGAACCATCTAAATGTTTTTATTTTGGGTCTGAGTTCAATTGGGAAGGTAATTCCAAAGGTGGGGATCACCTTGAGGGATTTGTCGTGTAGCTGACTGAGGTAGATTGGGTTGATTTTGAATGAGATGGGTATGTGTGGTACCATCTCTAGGTAATGATTTATAGCTTGTGGATGAGTAAGTTTAAAGTGGAGATATTTTAATGGCTTGGAGTTTTGAATGGGTCTTTTTTCTATGTAAATTTTAATTTTTGAGTTAGTGGTCGGGCTAACCCTTTTTTGTGATCTTTAGAACCTCATTCGAGGAGTTAATTTGACAGAAGACTTTGTTTTGGGTGTGTTCTATGTTTTAGTGGATGACTCGGGTGTTCAGGATAACATCAGAGGAATATAGAATATCTTGGACTATTGAAAATATCTTCATCCAGTAGTACAAGCCCTGTAACACTTACATGACATGTAAGTAGTATACACAACATGCATCTGGGTGTGAAGGCTTGGGGCACAACTCAATGAATTCACTACATGAAAATGGGTTACATTTCCTAAACCTAATACATTACATATACTCTTTACACACCACATAAGTTATAGGAATTTTTTTTAATGTTCCAGAAGGATAGACCCCCCTTATTTCTCCATGCACAAAGGAGGTAGTTCCTAGGGGTCTTGTGTGCCTACACTTCCCTATACTAGAGATCTCGTTTTCATCATCGTCCGAGTTATGATCTTTGATTCATTGGTGGATAAAGATCTGTCTCGATAAGGACTTTCATCCTTTATCCCCATTTCTTCTTTTATCTTTCTACATAGTTTTCTAAATTTATTCGATCCATTTTACCCTATTTTTAGGGAGTTCATCTAAAATGTCGATTTCTTCCGATTTGACTCGAGTTATAGGTCAATGTCAAACAAGAGAGCATATAAAAATATGAGGATGGTGGTTCCTAGATTTTTATTTGATTTTTCTTTTGTTTTAGGGTTTCCACAAATATGTTCCATGTGGGTTGATCAAGCTATACCCTAAGAAATAAATGATTGTTCCAAAATTAATGAAATGATTCTTTGGGGTATTTTTGGGTATTCCCTATACCATTTTCACATGGTTAAGGTGGGTAAGGTTCCTATACCAACTTGGGAAAATAAGGTTGGGTGTATGAATTAGATTAAATAAAACTGTTTACATTGATTGAGATAGTACCATGGGAATATGACAGGTTAGTTATAAGGATTGAAATGGTGTTAACAATATGGATGAGTTGACACAGTTCATAAAGTTAGCAAAGTACTAATTTCTGTGAGTGATGTTGATTATATGTTGGGTAACGTGGTCGTTAGTTTGAGTTGATGTGGTCATCATGATTAACGGCATGGCCCAGTACTTTTAGATAGTGTTGAACATCAGGTTGAGTGACACGGTCACAAGAGGAAAAGGTGTTGAGATGATGTGTCTTATGTAATATTGTTGGGTGATTTACACTCATCGTGATTGTATAACGCACCTTTGGAGTCGTGTTCACATAGATAGGAATCAGATGATGAGGTGTTTTCCACCACACATGTGGGTAGAGGCCTCCATTAGTTGAATCTTAAGATTGTGTTGACAATCAGTTAGGTTGGAGCTTCTTGTCATAAAAATCCATGTGGATGGTGATGGACCACTGGTTGATGGTGTTGATACAATTGGTTGGGGGATGAGGCTCACTGTATATTGAGTTCACTGAGTTGGGATTAATTGGGAGGATATATATCGACATTCCTTATGACATTGATTGTTGCGATGATGGTATTTATTATTTGTTGGAAATGCATAATTGTGCCTAGGACATTGGGATTCAAGATAACATGGATCTTCTGAGCTGAGTTCCAAGGGACTATGTACTTTTTGGTGTGTTGTTTAGATGTTGGTGATATGACTAATCACACGAGGTGTCTGATGGCATGAGGTGATAGTGATACATTTACAGGACGTGCTTAAGGGATCTCTAGCTTGTTACTCATTAGAGGATACCTTGGTTTTTATGGTAAGGATCCTCTCCACTATTGTTATGTATATGAATACATGTCACTATAGGACATATATAAAACTGGGGGCACATGTTATACTATAAATGGATAAATTAGGTGATTACTTACTTATGGATGATGTGTACAATAGAAGTATTTTATTTATATGATATGCATGTGATGCTTATTTATATTTTGTTTCACCTATATTATCATGGATGTAAGATAAGAACACATTGGTGGTGGCCTACTGAGATTCATTCTCACACGTTACACAGGAGCTTCGGGATGTGGGTAGACTTTATGCTTCTATAATCAAGTAAGGGACAGAGCTCAGGAGTTGGACCTTAATGGTTGAGTTATACCTTTTTCATGGGATAGATGGAATCAAACCATGGAGGTTCCTCTACATCAGTTATAGTTTACTTTTGGTTTTTATCATGCTTATTATATGTATATATTGATGGTAGGGCATGATAAACCCTTTCTACTTCTTGTTTTGTCTGACCTGATTTGATATTCATGCTTAGCTACAAATGTTATTTTATTATTCAAATGGTATGTTTGAGCTTGTTGATTGTTTCTTCTGCTATATGTTTATGCTTCCTCTATTTATTTTTATTTTTTCCACTGTCTTATGCACTTTATTTGGTTGTTTTATATAAAAATACCATTTTTTCATCACCAACAGAGGGTATAGTCTCCCCACTATCACCTCTTTACACCATCACTTTTATTCGGTAGCCTTTGGCATATAGGGGGTGTACCTAAGGCCTAATGGTACTCTGGATCGGAGAACGTTTTTAAAGAGGACCTTGGTTCGATGTGCCACAAAAGAAGATAGTTTTAATTAATAAAAAATTATGAATTCCCAATAAATTTCCACCCTAGGAAGGAAAACAATTTGTTTAATGTTCTAAGCAAGAAATACCATGGTACTCTATCCAATATGAGGATTGGAAAAGACCCAATACTCATGGATTTTCATATGATGAATGTTTAAGTCGTAATGGGAGTAGATAAATCCTATATTTCCTAAATAACTTTTCAACCATCTATTCAGATAAAGATCAAAGAATCCCAAAATATTATGCAAAGATATATAAAAATGTAATGAATATTTTGTAATTTAATTTTAATAAATATAGAGTTATAAGTTTTTGATCCTAGATATGTGTCCCATAAAAACTAGAATTCAGGAAATAAGTTTTACTTGATGAATACATCTCACCCATTTCTATTAATCTAAGATGTAAAATATATATATATATAATCTATTGGGATTGTTTTGAGAGATATAGATTTCATAATATGTATCTCAATGCTTGGAATTATAGAAAGTTAAGGCTAAATGATAAAGGTATAGGTTATATTGAAAACATTACCTATACCGGTTTGTAAATGGGAAAATGTCTCCATGGACTTCATTGAGGGACTCTAGAAAAAATTTAAGGGCTATAATTATATTTGGGTTATAGTTGATCTCCTTACAAAGTCAGTGTATCTTATTGTCGTCAAAAAAGATTTATCCCTTGAAAACTCACCAAGATATGCATAATAGAAGTGGTGAGGATACATGGAGTACCACTATAAATTATATCTTATGAGGATATAAGGATTAACTAATGGTTTTGGATAAGTGTTCATTAATAATCGGTGATAGAGTTTAGTTTTAAAAGTGATTATCATCCTCAAACAGATGGACATACTGAAAGAACAATTCAAACTCTAAAGGATAAACTAATATCTTCTTAAATGTATTTCTATGGATATTGGGATCAACAACTCCCCCAGGTAGAGTTCTCATATTATAAAATATTTTCATTATATCATTTATATGGAATAATATGGGGCTCTTTATGGGATAAGATATAAGACTCCAACATGATGGGATGAAGTATGAGAGAAGAAAGTGATAGGTCCTAACCTTGTATAATAAATAATGGAGAAGGATTAAATCATTCAGTGACATATTAGTAAAGAAAAAAAATGATAGAAGAGTTATACAAATAATCCTCGATGAGATCTAGAGTTTGATGATGGTGATAATTGTTTTACTTTGAATGTCTACATGGAAGCAGGTTATGAGATTAGTGAAGAAATGGAAGTTGAGCCTGAGATACATCGGTCCCTGTAAGATCCTTGATCTTATAAAGGTCATATCCAATCTCATAAAATTCTATACATGACGCTCTTAAGTTAATTTTATGTTCTATGTATTGATTTTGAGTAAGTATATACCAAATCCTTAACATGTACTGATTTTGGAAGTTATAAAACTGGAATGTGACCTTTCGTATGAAGAATAGCCTATGGAAAACTTCGATGAAATAGAAACAGTTATGAGAAATAAAAACACCCATATATTCAATGTTTGTTGAAAACTTATATGTTTTAGGAGGCTATGTGGGAACCTGAGGATTAGATGAGCGAAAATCACCCTCACATGTTTTTGACCATGCAAATAAAATTTCAAGGATGAAATTATTTTAAGGGGGTATAATATAATAGGGAATGTTTTAGTAAAATATTACTCCTTAAATAAACACCATTTTCAATAATTTTTGCCACATGAAACACATAAATAAGAAAATTTAAACTATTATATGGTGTTTTTACAATTTAATAGTATAAAACATTATAACAGAATTATGAAATATATATATATAAGAACAAAATAAAAAGATATCCCTTAAAATGTCAACTCAAATAGTATAGATAAGTAAATAATAAATTCATTTTTATAAAATTTAATTCGTTTCAAGTATGATATATTTTGATACGAATAAATTATTAACACTAGATTCATTATTACTTTAAAGGAAGAAAGAATAGTTAATATACCAAAAGTTTTTTTCCTATAAAAATAGTTTCTTGATATGTTTTTTAATTTAAAATAAAATTAATAAATTTTAGGATGTGAATTTTAAAAAATTAAATTAATTTTTGGATTTCTAAAAGAAATATTATCTTAAGGTAATTTTTTATTTTTTAAAATATATTTATTTTTAGGTTAATAGTGAAAAATATTGTTTTTACAAATAACATGAACTTTATGACATTATTAATATATAAGTTTGAATTTTTAATTAATGAAAACTTTTTATAATACCAAATATTTATTTTATAAGTGAGTTTATAATTTTAAATAGCTTTTCTCTAATTTATGAACTTATATTGTACATTTATAACTTAAGTTTTATTTTTCAAAAAAAAATGATTTTAATATATTATAAATTATTTTAAAAAAAATTAATTTTTATCACTTTCATAAATTTAATTTAATGAAATATATTTTAAATTTATAATTATTAATTTATAATTATTTAAAAACTTCCATTTTATTTTTATTAATAAATGATAAATTACCTATGTAAAAACTATTTACTGTGGTGAAAACCAAAATGGTAAAAATGAGTGACCAAAGAGGTAAAGGGGTGAAACGTTAAAAACACGTTTTTAATTGAGTTTATAATGTTTTCATATCCCTTATCTATTTAAAATTCCATTATTTATCAATTTTGGATCCACTTTCCGTGGTATTGACATCCCATTGTTGAAATGTTTGAGGTATTTACTAAATTGTCATCCATTTTCACTTATAAAAGTACCACTTCTCTCCTCACTTCCCCTCAAACTAAAAACTATGAGGTTCAGAAACAACTATGCCTCAACCCCTTCTAAACACTCATATACACCTTTTAGATGTTATTTCATTCTCAATAAACTATCCCTCAAGGGACTTACCCCCTTTTCAATGAAGATAATCCAAGAAGTCAGGTATATGTTCATAACCTCTATTTCTCTATTCTATTTCCATATGTAACTTGTACTTAGTAAAATTCAATTACAAAAAATTAAAATGATAGCATCAGTATAAATATTATTTTGATATTTTTTTATAATTTTTTTACCAACATTAACCACCTTTCCCTTTTCTATTAAGAAAGGTGAAAATGATATTTATGTGTGTGTGCGAACTACCGCCTCCACAAAGCAGCATGTTTTGTTTTCCTTATCCACCATATATGGACGGTCATAATGTATAATTTAATAAATATAAAAAATATTTAAAAATCATTAATATTATTAAATAATAATAAAAATTATAATTCTATCATTCTATGAAAAATGAAATCATCAACTATGCGTATTTTGTACTACTACCTCCATAGAACGATTGATTTTTGTTTTTATTTTAATCACTGTCATAAATGGATGGTAATGATAATTTATTTAATGGATAAACATGGTGTTTATAATATTATTAAGGTTCTGGTATAACAAATTGGAGAATCTATTATTGATATGATCAATAAATACTCATCTTTAATTTAATCGTTTAAAATAAGAATACTAAGTATAAAATATTTTAATAAAATTGTATAATATTTTTATATCCATTACTTACTATAATAATTAAATTATAACTATAATATATCATACTAGTAATAACTAAATTATATCAATTTAACACTATTTTAATGATTATTCAATTAAATCACCACATAATCATCTATTAATCATGGTATGTTTATGTTTGAATCGGATTGACCACCTACTTGAAAAATGACATGAAATTATGTCGTGGATGAATATAAAAACATAATTAATGATATAATATGATATAAAATTTTAAATAATGATTTTTGGGGTTATTTAATTGATAAATCAATATTTAACTAAATAATTAATAAAACACCATTTTTTGGTTAAGAAAATCACATAATTCTGCTTATTGACAATTTCATCTTCAAGGATAAAGAGTGAAACACTCATTAAGAGAAATTTAAACTATATAAATAATTATAATTCTTCCATTATAGTATATTTAATTATTGTTTAATAATGAACTTTTTAAGAATATATAATACAAACAACACTCCTACAAAACTAGTAAAACTATAAACACTTGATGTGGGAAAATAGGTAAAAACTTACTAATATACTTATAGATAATGATTATAAATGAAAATTATAAATAGTGTTATGGATGAATATGGTTCTTAAATTAGTTATTAATACAGGTATGTTTTTTTAATAGGAATTTGAATCACTTACTTGGGAGTTTATAGTAAAGGTAATGGTTTCTTTGTCTCATTTTTAACTCTATAGGATATGTTAGATATTGTGCACCATAATTTTGTTTATGTGGTGTGATAAATTACCAATTTATTTTAAATATGAAAAAATCATATATTTTATGATATTTTAATTTTCATTTCATTATCTTCCTCTCAAGATCCACTGATTCTTACATTACTAATCCCATAATGGTTTCATTATCTCATTTTCAACTTCATGGGTTAAGTTTGATATTATGCACCATAATTTATTTTATATAGTATAATAACTATATAATTTCTTTCATAAATGAAAATATATTCCATTTAACTATATTTTAATTTTTTTTATTCTGATATTCCTCTCAATCCTATTTGATTATTACATTACCAATTCCATAAGGGTTTTATCGACTCAATTTCCAATTCTCTGGTCCTAGTCTTTTTTAATCAAATAAACATTTAAAACTTTATTTGATCCTATAATTACCTTATTTTATATTCTGTTTAATTATTTCCTCTTTAGATAATACTTCTCATCATAAATTAAAAATTCTTTGATAAAATTTATTCAAAATTAAAAGTGTAATGTTTGTAAGAATAACTCCCAATCGTAGAAATGAATCTTTCCATCCATGTCCATGTTTTTATTTACACTAATATTCTCCCATATTTATGGAAAAGATAATATGGATTATTTTATATTATTGTAATAATCATATTTACCCCTTTTAAAAATAAAAATAAATACTCTTATTTATGATGTGGGTTTTCAAACTATAGTATTTCAAAATATTTTAAAAAATGGTTTTCAATCCATTCAAAATAAAATGTTTTGTCTTTAAATAAAAAATTTTTATAACATTTTTGTCTTATCAAGGATATTTTTTTGAAAATATTTATAATAATGTTTTCAAAATCCTTCTCTTTCCCTCTATAATAACGTTTTTGAAAGTAATTTCAACTTCATCATTTATAACAATGTTTAAACAGTTTCTTGAAAAGTTTTTTATATTCAATTCGATTTTCCCTCTATTGTATATCTTTTATAAAATGTTTTTTTTATAATCCTATATATTTTAATATGATATGATTTTTTTTAAATTATATTTTGGATACCCTATGATTTCATAAGTTCATGTTATGTGATAATTTCAAAAACCAAATCTTTTTCCATGCGGTCATTAAGATATGTTTATGATTCATTTTAAGTGGAACACATCTATATTAATTATTATGGGTGGGATATTATACCACCCTAAAATGCATTGGTTTATGTTTATATCTCATAAGATTTGTTAGGTGGTGATATAATGAGTTTTTTCATATATGCATGGGAAAAATGGGGTTGCTCACATTTTTAGGTATGGACATAATTAGTTTGTTCACATAGGTGTTCATAATGGGTTTTCTCAAAAAGGTTTTACTATTATTATGTTTGTACCAAATTTCCATATTATTTATCAAGTTATGACACATTTTTGAATTGTATATGAAGTAATGACACATTTCAAAGTTGTTTTTCAAGTTATGCCACATATCCAAGATAATCTTCATGATACAACCACCATATAATGGTATCTTATTGTAATCCACATGTCCACATAAAATTATGGTGAAGTAGGGTGCATGTGGTATGAAGTGTGTTTTTCATGAGCCTCAACAGTCCAATCATCATATATATTGTTCATAAATGATGGGAGAGAGACATAGTTCACGAAACAACACTTGAAATGATATGGGAAGAAAAATATAATATTTAATTTCTATTGATCAATTGGGGTATAATTTAGAGTGGTGTGTATGGGGGTTCCACATGTCACCCATCATTGTTCCAAGATATCTTAGGTTCATGGGAATTCATACTATCGTGAATTGCATTAAATAAATTAAATGGGACTATTTTCAATGATTTGGACCCAATAGAACTCTTCTTAGATAATTTTTATTATTTTTTATAGTGTATTTTGAGAAATTCCTAATAAATAGGACATGTGAGCTTATAATGACTTATGTGTTGACCTTTGATGGAGAAATTTTTTGTAATGTAGAATCACTATAAAATTGATGTTGAATCCTTACAATAATAATGAAATCTATTTTTCACGACTTTATAGAATTTTTTATTGTAATTAAGAAATATATTATTTAAATAAATTATAATTCAATATAAAAATGTTTTGATGAATAGAAGAATATGGATACATTGTGATTTAATTTTAGATAGTAGGAGTATCCAATAATTTTTTGGATTAAATAGAGAGGAAATGAACAAATTATGATGATAATTTTAGTCATTAAATAATTCCTTGAAAAAAATTTGAATGAATAATTGAAAGTCAAGATAAATAATTTAATACTTCACTAGAATTTCATGTATTAATTTATTAACATGAAATAAATAATTAATATTTATTATTATATGATATAAATGATTATCACTTCTAAAAGATAATTTAATCTCTATCAATAAATTTAATGATAAGAAATTCTAAAGCATGATGAATCAATTATATAGATGATAATATCCACTAATAATAATAATGTATTATGTATAATTCTAATAAAAATGACACAAAATGATAAAATAAACCTTATTATTCAAAAATATGGATTACTTTTTCTGATGATATAGATATTTTTTCATAATTAGATATGTGCATCTTGAAAATATTTTCGATTACTTATAATTATGTGTATATGATCTTATAAAATTGATTTTTAGAATATTATTTAAAAAAATTTGTTTCTCTAGGATAATTTTATAAACCACATTGACATATCATTAGAAATTTATGAGATGAAAGGCATGGAATTTTAGAGGATGTGGTGACATATCTTGTATGATATATGAAACATCATCTTGATAGATTGATTGATAATAGGATGAATTATTTTTCTTATTCACTCATTTATCTTTATATGTGGTATTCAGATAAATGAGTCATATATTTTAATGTTTATATCACATACATGTATCTATTTTCATTTTCATCCATATGATTAAGGGAGATGTAATAGATTATAAACTAGGGTATTAATTCTATTTCTCATCCAAAGTCAAATGTTTTATATAAATGATGATTTAATTAATTTTTTTGTGAAGACCTGAAATTTCCATGTGATTTTTTAAATATATTGGAATTTTACGAGTCCTCAAAATTAGACGGCGCACGATTCTGGGGCCCGAATTTCCCGAAATGATCCATCGAAGTTTTGACACGCATAAGTTAACGCGCATAAGTAGTTTTCTTGAAAAATTATAATAACTCTTAAACGGTTACTTTGATCAGAAATATGAGGGTAGAGTCGTGCTTAGGATGGCGGGTTTAACCTAGGTGCGACTTAAGATTAGTCGGTGTGGGCCTCTTGTGAGAAAACCCAAAATTGGAATAACCATAAATAAAATAATTAAATAAATTATTTTATTTTTCAAAGTCTTATGACTCACAAACGGTATCTCGGATTACAAATCTGAGACCACCACTGAACTCATGAGGGAATGCTTTATTTAAAAATATACTAACTTTCGCCGGCATGGGCCACCGAAAAAGTTAGTTTTTGGCCGCAAATAAAATAATTAAGTGACAATTATTTTATTGTAAAATTAATACCTTCTAAACGGTGACTCGTATTGAAAATATGAGAGTACTGTTGGGTTTGTTGGGGAGTGTTTCACCTAGGTAGATACTAAACTCGGCCATCACGGGTCGAGGGTGACTAATATATTTTTTCCAAACTTTTTTCGGGTACGTTCAGTAAACGCACGAGTGGTGTTTTATAACTATTGAACCGGTGCTCAGAATTGAAATCTGATGGCACTATTGAACTCACAACACTGGTAGTGGCTTAAAGAGACTTTCACCATGATGACAGATGGAAAAGGGAGAAAGTTTGTTTTTGGGTTTTTCGTGGAAATAATAAAATAAAATAAATTTCATTTTATTTTATTTTGAGATTCCATGTGGATATTTCAGGTGGGGCCCACCGAAAATAAACATCCATGTGGAAGATGGAAGTGGGGACCACCATATCTTTACCTTCCATGAGAGTTTAAGGTGGTGGGGACCACCCGAACCATAACCTCCCATGAGAGGTTATGGTGGTGGGTACCACCCGTGATTAAACCCCCCTGAAACCCACCTTTAATTGGTAGAAACCCCCAACTCCCACAATTAATGAGGGAGAACCTCTTGACCTCCTCCACATTAATTGTGCCAACGCGCATACGATTAATCTTTCCAATGCACTGTATTGTTTTCACCAATGCACCACTTTATTATGCCAACATAAATTAATTGGCTTTCCCATTTTTTAAATTAAGTAACAGCATCGTTGGAATTTTAGAAGGTTCTTAGTAAATGAACAGTCATAAATTCCAACGATTGTTACCTACCTTCCCTCTCTCCTATATATATAGAGTTTGGGAGGAGGATTTGGGATGGCTTCACTATGAAACGAAGCGCTGGTAAAGTGACGTGATGCCCAACACTTGGAGGATTACGCTCTCTAACGAAGAACTTGTTCTTCCACGAAGAACACTTCACTGATGAAGAACACCGACGAGGAACGCCTTCGACTACGGAGAACAACCTCGACCTAGACTTCCTTCCTCGTAACTCCCTTCGACGTAAGACGTGTTCGTTTACAACGAATCGACATCCGCCATCTCACGCCAACATCGACGAACAATAAGCAAGGTAGGGATCTTATTTAAGTGTGATATTATTCCCTTGTTTCTTCCCTTCCAAAACAAAGAACGCATACCAACTTGTTATCAAGTTGATCCGCGGATGTTTTTCCTTGCAGGTTGGGAATATTCTGTTATTGAGGGATTATGGGAATTGATGATTTTAAGTTATATTCCATGTTCGTTATTTGTTTATGTTCTTGATGAACTGATTTCTACCACCCTAAACGCGGAGGGTGCGGGCCAAACTAACATGGCCCGACCACCCTCCATCATTCTTCTTTGTGATGTTCTTCGGCATGGCGACGATGTGATGAGACAACGAAGGCATCCTGTGCCACCCCTGCACTACTCTGGGGCCCTGAACGAACCGGATCCACCGCCTCGTGCCGAACCACGCCGCCCTCTAGCTTCTGAGCTGCCCTGGCCGTGCTGCCTGCCAGCTGCGCCACCTGTCGGCCGAACCGGGCCAAACCGCGCTGCCCTTCGGCTTCCGAGCCGCCCCAGCAACGCAGCCCACTGGCAACGCCACCCTCCGGTTGTACCGGACTGTGTCGCACCGCACCCCGGTCATGATGCGCCCCGGCCGTGTTGTGCCCCGCCTCCCGGTAGCCACACCTCCCAGCTGAGCCGGCCGAGCGGCTCCCTCCCGAGCCGACCCGTCCGCGCTAGCCGCCGGCCTCCCGAGCCCTGGAAGAGCCGGCCTCTCATGCCCCTCACGGCACCTCGGCAGAGCCGGCCTCCCACGCCCCTCGCGGTGCCCTGGTCGAGCCGGCCTCCGGCACCCCATGCGGTGCCCCGGCTGAGCTGGCCTCCACATGCCCCTCGCGGCGCCCCATCCAAACCGGCTCATGCCCTCATGGCACTCTCCGGGCCGATTCGTGCCCCTACGGCACCCTCTGGGGAGAACCGCCCTTGGGCCGACCCGCAGTCGGTCCGTGACCTCGTGACCGGTCTGCGCCCTCGCGGCCCTCCATGACCCCTTACGGCTAGCTGGATTGGGCCATGCGGGCCGAGCCCAAACTAATGGGTTGCTGCCCAACGGGCCGAGCCAGACCCAACGGGTCAGGCTGGGTCGACCCAGACTGGGTCGGGCTAGGTCGGTCCAGACCCGAGCCAACTACGACCCTTTACTTTCTTTTGGCCATATCGTTGGTACCAGACATCTGTTTGATGAACCGTATACAGTGCTGGTAATCTTGGAGTATGATGGTCCCTTTGAGTATACCCCACAAGAGTTTGGGGAATATATGATATACAGCCAGGATGGATCGTGCACGAATCCAACCGGGCCCCCGAGACTAAAAGGCTAATTACTCACTGACCGGGCATCTGATTGATGTGACGTCTATTGCGTTGAGACCCCTATGACATGGCAAACCTTTGAGATACATTTTTTTGGGACTTCGTGTCAGTTGGAGTATCAACCAGTAGCCCGTAGAAAAAATCCTTCTAGTGATGAGTGAGCAGAGTGTGGAGACCTAGTAGATGGTTAAGACCTGATGACTGCTGACCGATTGACTCTGAGTGACTCGACTAGCCCAGTGGGGAGCGCCTAGTTGTAGCGAGAGACCCACGGTGGATGAGCACCTGGTTGTGGAGGAAGACCTGCGGTACTCGACAGGAGGAGTACCTCAGCAGGCTATGAGGGGGAGTGCCTGGTTGTAGCGGCAGACCCACAGCGGGGAGTGTGTATGTGTGCGCGGAAGACCCACGGTACCCGACAGGAGGAGTACCTCAGCAGTCCAAGGTTAATGGGAAGTGTGCTTGGTGTCACGGCAGGCCCACCGTACTCGAGGGGGAATGATTTCTCTAGAAGTCGTGGTTTCGATAATGTGAATAAAATCCTGGTTGAGCTGACTTAGTAACTTTTGTGTTATCCACATGATTGAGATGGATTACATGATAACTTAGGTGTATGTATGGGCATACACCTAGGTGGGGTTATCTATTGATTTCATACTTTGTGGGTTATCCTTGTTGGATTTTCTGAGACATTAAGGGTATCGGGGTCCCTACTGAGTATCGTTATACTCACCCCTACACGGGCTATGCCCGCACCTCGTTGTGTTGGATGTAGACGACAGACAGTGCTGACCGAGGCTGAGAGTACCAGGACTGGACGATACCCGGAGGTGGACCATACGGTGTGACAGTACATGGAGGAGATGGACGGACCTGGAGTTTTGTCCTTTAGGTAGGAACCTTGGAGGACGACCCAGCGACAGATTTTCTTTTCTTTAGTTGTAATTTCAGTTTCTTGTACTTTACAGTTGGGCTTGTATTTCTGGCCTCTTTTACTTTCAGCACACTATTTTTATATAGTTTTACATATATAGCGTTTTTTTTCATCTTGTGCTCTGTTGTGTGTGTTTTACAGGTTACAAAAGGCAATGCCTTCCGAGTTTTAGGGAATTACACCTTTGGTGCTAGTCGCCAGCCCCTGGCCTATGAAAGGTGGGCTATGGGTAGTCAAGGCATGGGCCCCGGGGGACGGGTCGTGACAAATTTGTATTAGAGGGAGGTTCTACCGAAGAACATAGTACTCTGGTATTTATTTTATATAAAGCAATAGTGTTAAGAGTAGTGAGTGTGGTTATCAGATCTGGGAGTCCGGTGTTGGTGTGGCGGTCGACGTATCCATACACTATGACCCTGACTTCTGATTGTTGACTCAGTGCATGAAAACACTGATTGCGTGTGTGTTTTCAAAAAATTTCTTTATGTTAGCTCAACCAGGTCAGCTCACCATGTATAATCTTTTGACCATGTCGGGTCTGTTTCATTCAGGATGTCTCCACACAGATGACCAGCTAGAGTCCCGAGACTTGTATGCACTGATATCCCACCGAGCGAAAAGGCTCCGGTGCAGGGCCCTCTTACTATGTTGGCACCTTCAGGTGGGGTACCAGCAGCACCACCACCCATTGGGCAGAAGATACCGCTAGCCAAACTGGCAGATGGTGCACGCCGATGGAGCATGTTGCATGAGTTCCAGATGCAGAGGCCTCTGAGATTTTGAGGGGAGATATATTCCCACGCTACTGAGGGCTGGATGGAGGTGATTGCTAGAGTTTCCCATCTAGTTGAGACACCACTAGAGAAAACAGTGGTCTTAGCTCCTAGTATTTTTTAGTGAGTGACCATAAGAATGGTCCACTTAGTTATGAGGCTTCGGTACGTGGAAAGTTTCCCGAGATAGTACCTTCGGGTAGTGTTCTAGTTATATCACTACCCATTGGTCAGCAGTTACAACCGGTAGTATCGGTAGAGGACACATGTAGGATTAATTCCTTACACGTGTTTCAGCATCAGATACCCCTCAGGTTCCAAGGCGATCCCGAAACACAGGTGGCTGAGGACTAGCTCGAGGATGTGGCTGAGAGTATGACATGTCGGTAGCTAAGTATTCATCGAGGCATACCGATCTTTCCGGGTACTTGATGAATATGATACGATCAGTGATTCAGGGCCCCAACTTCCGAGAGAGGTTTGTTTAAAGGACATCTGAGCCAGAACTATTCCTCTATGCATTCCTACTTATTCTAGGGATCTAGAGAGAACCTTTTTTGGATGAATGTTCTTTATCTAAATGGATACAACCAGTGAAAGTTATCAGTGGGAATGCAGGGAACTGGCGCCAGTCTCAGAGACTTGGGCATGTAAAAATGTGTTAGGGACAGATGAATCTGTAGGGTAGTAGATGTGGAAGCAATCCTAGGAGATCAGCATGTGGTGGTGTACTTTTCTACATGTCATAGCCACCCCCTTTTTGTGGACCCCGATAGGCTCAGGGAACTGTAGGTCATGGGAAGAGAGTTGTTTCATGCAGTAGAGGAAATCTAACCAAGGGCTCTAGGAATGATTCGAGGTACGGTCTATGTCTAATAAATGATGTCATATCAATAGGCATATGTACCAATCATTCCTTCCTTCCACAAATATTGTACAGGACCTAGAGTTTTTGGTTAAACCATTGACTTGACCATCACGCCTGAAGATGCCTTTGGGAGGAGACTCGATAATCACACGTACGCTGATGGTGTGATATGACCCTTGAGGAGAGAGTTTCTATTGTAACCTCTTAGTGGCAGCTTTGAGGAGTTACAAAGTTAGTTTTGGTTTGGACTTGATATCCATGTTTCACACTCAGATTAATTGTATTAGGCAAAGAGGTTGTGGTTTATCTTCAATGTAGAGATGGGGTGTTACCTGGTCGGTGAAAAAGGAAACCCAGGAATCACAGGATAAACTCATGCATAGGAGGGTGTAGACAATCACTCGTGAGTCGGCCAACCTCAACCTCATGGAAACATGAGTTGACTTTGAGATAGTCTATACTTCTGGGAAAGGGAACATGGTAGTAGACGCACTCAGCAGGAGGTCTGTCCTGCATCTACTGAGTGAGGTGACAAATCAGCTGGTTGCTTTACAGATAACCTTTGTGGATAGATATGGAGAATCATTCCTTCAGTCTCTTATAGTCACTCCCTAACTTTATTAGTGAGTTAGGGATTCACATCATGGGGACGTTGACTGCGAGACACGACGTGATCAAATATCCACAGGGCAGGCACCTGATGGATTTTCTGAATGTGGGGAGAAGGTCATCGTCCTCAGAGGACATACAGTGGTACTAGTGTCACTTCAGGAGGAATTGTTGAGTGAGTTCCACACATCCCCTCTAGTGGTACATCCAAAAGTTGCGAAGATGTACAAGGATCCCCAATGACAGCACTGGTGGCTGGGAATGAAGAAAGTAGTAGCAGGGTTTTTTTCTCGGTGCCTCACTTGCCAGCAAGTGAAGGCAGAGCATCAGGTACCAGCAGGCTTGGTTCAGCCTTTAGAGGTCTTAGAGTGGAAGTGTGATGAGATATCCATGAACATCATGACAGGACTTCCTCGTACATCCAGAGGAAATGACTCGATTTGGGTGATCATCGACTGACTCACCAAGTCGGCCCACTTCTTTTCGATCATAAAGAAGGGTTCAGTAGAGGGCTTTGTATGCCTTTATGTACAAGAGATTTTGCGGCTACATGGAATACATGTTATGATTGACTCTGATCATGATGCACATTTTACTTCCTGGGTATGGAAGGGGTTGCATGAGGCTTTTGGGATGTAGCTTCGTTTGAGCACTGCCTTCCATCCTCAGACGGATGGTCAAACTGAGCAGACTATTCAGAACCTAGAGGACATGTTGCGTGCTTGTGTTCTCGACTTCAGTCGCAGCTGGGAGGATCACTTACCATTGGTGGAGTTTGAATACAACAACTGATATCACTCCACCATTGGGATGGCACCTTTCTAGGCATTGTACGGGTGACCTTGCTGATCAACTTTGTGCTGGAAGGACCTTGGGAGTCTGCACTCGTGGGACCAGATATGGTACAGGCTACCACAAAGAAAGTGCAGATCATCCAGGAGTGGATGAAGACTATACATAGAAGGAAGAAGTCATATGCTGACCAAATACGGAGACCTCTGGAGTTCTAGGATAGCGACCACGTCTTTCTATGGGTCTCACCTCGATGAGGTTTGTGGAGATTTGGCCAAGGCGGCAAGTTATCTCTGAGGTTCATCGAACCATTCCAAGTCCTTAGCAGAGTTGGAGAGGTGGATTACTGCTTAGATCTTCCACCTCAGTTGCACCAGGTGAAAGAAGTATTCCACGTATCCCAGCTGAGGAGATACGTGCATGGCCCTTCTCACTTCATCGACCACAGAGAGCTGGATGTCGATGATGGGGCTACTTTTACATAGGTTCTAGTAGAGATTGAGGATCGATAGGGGTGGGTCCTTCATGGATGGTCAATACCTCTGGTGTATGTTCATTGGCAGCACGGGAACCTCCAGGAGAGCACATGGGGGCGAGAGGCTCAGATGTGTGTATAGTACCCCCATTTCTTTTCATAGTTTGAGTTGTGGATTACAGGGATGTAGAGCCCTGAGGTGGGTAGAATGTAAAGACATGAACTTTCCATCTAATTTTTTTTAATATATGTGAATTTTACAAGTCCATGAAATCAGACGGTGCGCGATTCTGAGGCCCGGATTGCCTGGAATGATCCATCGAAGTTTTTTTAAGCTTAAGTTAACGCTTATAAGTAGTTTTCATAAAAAAAGTGAAATAACTCTTAAACAGTTACTCAGATCAGAAATATGAGGCCACCGTTGCACTCAGGATGGAGGGTCTACCCTAAGCACTACTTAATATTAGTCGGTGAGGGTCTCCTGTGAGAAAACACAAAATTGGCATAATCATAAATAAAATAATTAAATAAATTATTTTATTTTTCAAATGCTTATAACTCACAAATTGTAGCTCGGATTAAAAATCTGAGACCACTGCTGAACTCGTGGGGGTATTTTTTATTTAAGCTCATACTAACTTTGTCCATCATGTGATATCAGAAAAAGATAGTTTTTTGAGACAAATAAAATAATATAATGACAATTATTTTATTGTAGAATTCATAACTTATAAACGGTGACTCGGATTGAAAATCTGAGTGTACTGTTGGGTTTTTTGGGGCGTGTTTCACCTAGGAAAATCCTAACCTCGACTAGAATTGAAATCCAAGGGCACCCTTTTATAACTTTTCAACCGGTGATTGGAATTAAAATCCAAGGGCACCGTTGAACTCAAAGCACCGATATTCTCTTAAGGAGACATTCAACTTGACAGCAGATGGACGAGGGCAAAAATAAATTGGGTTCTTCATGGAAATAATAAAATAAAATAAAATTCAATTTATATTATTTTGAGCTTCTATGTGGATATTTCAGGTGGGGCCCCTCGGAACTAAACCTCCATGTGGAAGTTGGAAGTGGGGACCACCAGATCATAACCTCCCATGAGATGTTAAGGTGGTGGGGACCACCTGAACCATAAAATCCCATGAGAGGTTATGGTTGTAGGGACCACCCGGGATTAAACCCCCTTAGAACCCTCCCTTTAATTTGGAGAAACCCTCAACTCCCACAATTAATGAGGGAGAAGCTCTTGACCTCCTCCACCTTAATTTTTCAAATGAGCATACCATTAATCTTGCCAACGCACCACATCGTATGCACCAATTCACCACTTTATTATGCCGAAATAAATTAATTGGCTTTGCCCTTTTTTAAATTAAGTAACAGCGTCGTTGTAATTTAGGAAGGTTCCTAATAAATGAACAGTCATAAATTCCAATGATCGTTACCTAGCTCCCCCCTCTCCTATATATATGGATCTTGGGAGGAGGATTTGGGACAGCTTCACCAAGCGATGAAGCATTGGTAAAGTGATGTGACACCCAACACTTGGAGGATTATGCTCTCCAATGAAGAACGCGCTCTTCCATGAAGAACGATCCACCAACAAAGAATGGCGATGAGGAATGCCTTCGATTACGAATAACGACTGATTTTATTAATATTTTCATGACTTATAATATACTCCCTTTACTGATTTTATATGAAATGTGTATAATTTGTGTGAAATATTAATGTTTTAATAATAAGTATAATTTTTGATTATTTTTAGAAGTAGTCCAATTGAGTCAGTTTACTGTTTTAATAATAACTATCATTATACAGATCCAAATTGTGTGGTTATTGTTTTTTAGGATTTTTCTTTAAATATAAAACATTTCATTTGAAGGGATCATGGTCCAATTCATCCATTTGAAGAATCACATTTACCACACAAGATGACCTACAGAATCTGTGAACAAACTGGACCAGCCTTGAAGATTGATTTACTGGGCTCAATCCAGAAGTCCAAAAACATTTACTCTCCATCATAATTCGTGGGAAACTACATGTCATCTTGGATAAAAATTTGAATGCCCCAATCCAAGTACAAGGGGCCCAAATGAATCTTTCAATTCCAGAACACCATTCTTGACGAGAAATAAAATCAGTATAGTATTCATGACATATCTCATGATGTAAGCATCAAATAGAGCTGATATTTTTCATTTTGAAAGAGGGGATATAGGTGGCCGACTTTGTTGAATAAGTCATTCTAATTTAAAGGCATATACCTGTTCCAAAATCCATTCACATTTTAGCCATCGAAAAAGTATGCATAGAAATGGACAGTTTACCTTTGTTTAATAAAACCGACATAACTTTGGATCCACTTGTCCAAATGCCTCCAAATTTTGACAGTAGTCGTACAATGATATTATCTACAACTTTTAAGAAAGAGATATTTGGATATTCGGATGTCTGAATATCCAACGTGGTGATGAAAGTGGAAGGAAATATTGGGAATGAAAACAGTCCACTCCTTGGGCTATAAATACTATCCCCTTCTCTCCTTGAGAGGGGTTGGAATTTCAGAAGAGAGGAGATCATATTGGCATGACAAAAGCTTTTCCAAAGGCTTGTGAGGACCTTACATACTCAATTTTTCACCTGAGAGACCTTTCCTCCTCTCTTTGTTTTCACTTACTTTTTTGTTCTTCATTTTTGTAATTTTGTAAGTCATTTCTTTTGTAATTCTGTTTTAATGCAAGTTTCTTCTTCAATATCTCTTATTCTCCTACACCTTCTGTTTTTTAATATTAATGTTCTTAAAATATTTTAAATTCAGTTAAATCTCCTTCCCTTATTTTGCTTCCTCTTTCAATCAAAAATTTGTTTTTAATTATCATCATTGTTCGTGTGTGTGTGTTCGACGTACCACTCTTTTCTAATCCCTTTCTTTTTCTTATATTCTTAATTTATCATCATAATTATTATAACCAGAATATTAAACACCCAAATGGCTGAGTAAATATCTCATTGGGGTGAGTCAAAATTTCGGGATCTTAAGTGATTGAGAGTATTTTCTCGATGAGTATTCGTTAATTTAACATTGTGTATGTTGGACATAATATGTCATGGATTAATGACACCTTTTGTTTAGCATGTGGTTTCCATGGATTATTGGAACCATAAATACACAACCATAAACAAGTAATTATTGATTTTAGAATCCTAGTAAAGTTAAGGCTTGGATTAAAGATTTAACACTTATGAATTCTAATCGACGTCAACTTGTGAAGTGGGTGTTAATTTAAATGCAATATAAAGCAAAGCTCAAGGATATCACAAGATTAACTCCCTAATAATGAACTCACCCCAATATTTATTAATTTTTTAAATCAATTATAGTCAATCAATCATTTCAATTAAGCTATGCAAAAAACCCCCCTAATCAAAATACAATAAACTAAAAACAAACGACTACTACAAAGTATCATCGTCGAGGATTCGACCCGAGTGCTTCTATACACATTAGCAGAGCACTGGAACTTTGACCGACCGATAGGAGACAATTGTCTGTGCATTTCAATGACCTCAATTTCTAATTCCTTCCTCGGAACTTCCTTCGACGTAAGACGTGTTCATCTACAATTAATTGACGTCCTCCTTCTCGTGCCAACGTCGACGAACAATGAGCAAGGTAGGGATTTTATTTAAGTATGATATTATTCCCTTGTTTCTTCCCTTCCAAAACAAAGAACGCAGAACAACTTATTATCAAGTTGATCTGCGGATATTTTCCTTGCGGGTTGGGAATATTTTGTTAAGGAGGGATTATGGGAATTGATGATTTTAAGATATCTTCCATGCTTGTTCTTTGTTTATGTTCTTAATGAACTGATTTCTACCACTCTAAAAGTGGAGGGTGCGGGCAAAACTAACATGGCCCAACCCCCCTATGTCGTTCTTCTTTCTGATGTTCTTCGGAATGGAGACGAGGCGATGACACGACGAAGGTGATGAAAAAAACATGTGCCACCCCCGCACCGCTCCGGCGCCCTGGCTGAACTGGCTCTGCCACCCTGATCTGAATTATGATGCCCTCCAACTTCCGAGCCACCCCGGCCGCACTGCCCGCTGGCCGCACCGCATGTCGGCCGAAATGGGCCAAGCCACGCTTCCCTCTGGCTTCCGAGCCGCCCCGGCCGCGCTGCCCTCCGGCCGCGCCGCCCGTCGGTCGTACCGACCCGCGCCACACCGCACCCTGGCCAAGCTATGCCCCCGCCGTGCTGTGCCCCATCTCCCATTCACCACGCCTCCCAGCCAATCCGGCCTCATTGCACCCTCCCGAGCCACCCCGGCTGCTGGCATCCCATGCCCCTCATGGCGCCCCGGCAAAGCCGACCTCCCGCGCCCCTCATGGCGCCCCGGCCACACCGGCCGAGCGCACCCCTCAAGGTGCCCCGGCCGAACCGGCCCATGCCTTTTTGGTTCCCTTCGGGCTGAGCCGCACCCCCGCGGCACCCTCTGGGCCTAACCTCCCTTGCACCGACCCACGACCAGTATGCGACCTCGTGACCGGTCTGCGCCCTCACGACCCCTTACAGCCAGTTGGGCGGGGTCCTGTGGGCCGGGCCGAACCTAACGGGATAGCCTTCCCAATGGGATGGTCCAGACCTAACAGGTCATTCCGGGTCATCCTAGACCAGGTCGACCCTGATTGGGTCAGGCCAGGTCAGTCTGACTGGGTCGGACTGGACCCGGGCCCACTACAACCCTTTACTGTCTTTTGGCCATATCTTTGGCACCGGACGTCCGTTTGACGAACCGTCTGCGGCGCTGGTATTCTTGGAGTATGGTGGTCCCTTTGAGTATACCCCATAAGATTTTGGGGTATAGTTGAGATACGGTCAGGTTGGATCATGCACGAATCCAACCGGGCCCCGAGACTAAAAGGCCAATTACTCACTGACTAGGCGTCCGATTGACGCACCGTCTGTTACGTTGAGACCCCTATGATGTGGTGGTCCATTGAGATACTTTTTCCTGGGACTTTGTGATAGTTGTAGTATCAACTAGTAGATCGTGGAGTAGATCCTTCCAGCGATGAGCGGGCAGAGTGCGGAGACCTAGTAGCTGGCTGAGACGTGATGACTACTAACCGATTGACTCGGAGTGACTCAACTAGCCAAGTGGGGAGCGCCTGGTTGTGGCGGAAGACCCCCAGTGGAGGAGCTCTTCGTTATGGAGGCAGAACCGCGGTACCCTATAGGAGGAGTACCTCTGTAGGCTATGAGGGGGAGTGCCTGGTTGTGGCGGAAGACCCATGGTGGGGACCACCTCTATGTGACACGGCAGACCCACGGTACTTGACAGGAGGAGTACCTCATCAGTCCAAGGTTAGTGGGAAGCACGCTTGGTGTTGCGGTAGGACCATTGTACTCGATTGAGCAGGAGTTCTCCATCATCTATGGTTTCGATAATGTAAATAAAATCCTGGTTGAGCTGAGTTAGTAACTTTTTTGTTTTCCTCATGATTGATATGGATTACTTGATAACTTAGGTATATGTATTGTCATATACCTAAGTGGGGTTATCTGTTGATTTCATACTTTGTGGTTTATCCTTGTTGAATTTTGTGAATATTTGGGGGTCTCGGGGTCCCTACTGAGTATCGTTATACTCACCCCTACACGGGCTATGCCCGCACCTCGTTGTGATGGATGCAGGAGACGGACAGCACTGACCGAGGCTGAGAGTACCAGGACTAGACGGTACCCGGAGGTGGAACATATGACGTGATGGTACACAGAGGATACGGACGGACCTGGAGTGTTGAGGAGGTGATCTGTACCTACCCTTCAGGTATGAACCTCGGGGGACGACTCAGTGGAAAATTTTCTTTTCTTTAGTTGTACTTTAAGTTTCTTTTACTTTACAGTTGGGCTTGTATTTCTGGCCTCTTTTACTTTCAGCACACTATTGTTATATAGTTTTACATAGTGTTTTATTTCCAGGTTGTGCTCTTTCGTGTGTGTTTTACGGGTTACAAAGGCAATACCTTCCCAGTTTTAGGGAATTACGCCTTTCTTGCTAGTCACTAGCCCCTGGCTTATGGAAGGCAGGCTTGGGGTAGTCATGGCACGGGCCCTAGGGGATGGGTCATGACATTTTTTTACATAATTTATTTTTCAAAATTTGATGATTTAGTTGGGTGATTATACACTAAGTATTTATTCATTTTATTGGTAAAACTTATGGTTATATATAAACAAGTTATATAGATTATTCTATTTCTTGAGGTGGTGGTGTATCCTAGGTGACTCACTGAATGAATAATAAATGATGGAATGTGTGTTATGTTATTATTATATTTTATTATGTTGTCTATTTTTTAAGACAAGAATCCACATACTGGATGGATGGCTTCCAATATTTTTTAGGGAGGCATATAATGATTCTTAGGATAACTAGAGTGTTATGTTTGTAACCCAACTCTGGGGAACCAAGGATCAGATTGAGGCATCGGTTAAAGGAATATGATCTTATTGGTATAAATATAAGGATATAGTTCTTGGGGTTATTTTATATTATCAACTATGATTATATATTTATACAAATAAATAATTTTTTCACTAACTATGATTAAGGTGAGTTGCGTGAATCCTTGATATAGAACTGATTGAAGATGTTGATTATAAATACCCACCCCTTAGAATCCCATAGATGAAGGTTATTTTTTTATATTGGTTCTAGATAAAATCTATTATAACTCAAAGGAATGAATAGTTTAGAAGTTCTGATAAAATAGATACATACATGATTACCATATTACATTGGAAAAATACAAAATAGCATAAGAAACATTCTTGCATCTATGATATCATTTACAATATCCTCATTCATATATTGAGGGAAGAAAAACAAATAATTAGTGATATCAAATGATTATTAAAGGTTACATATAGTGGAAGATACTATGATTAAATTAGGGATAATTAACATGGTTAAGTGGATAATCAAAACACATTCCATTCAATTAATAACTTGATTTGAATGAGAATCTATGGATAATATCAACAAAGTAAACACCTAAAAAATGAAAAATAAATAATTAATAAATGAAATTCATACTTTTTTCCATTCATGATCAAGTTCTCTCAACCACAAAATAATGGATCTTACCATTAAGGCCTTTCAACCATGAAATTATCATTTCATTAAGACCTCTCAACAAAGACATTATCATATTACGTGCTATCATACACAAAATTCTCAACTGTTATGACATATATACAGAATCATCCTATACATCATGCCAGCCTATTTTGTCTTATAAGAAATATCAATTAATCAAGAGTCTATATATAACCTGGCCTCACCCATCACTTTAATGTCTTATACATACCTTATTTTTTAAATGATAGATACAATCCTTTCTCAAAAATGAATTATAAATCGATAATCATCCATATTGAATTAAGAAAAATGAGTATTAATAATTTATTATCACAGAATATCTAGAGAAATAATATAGATGGTATCATTGGATCATATCCCTAGTAACATCAATATACATTTTCATAGTTGAAAATACCATTAAAATATCATTGGAACATTTATTATGGAAAAATAACCCTTTTCACTTTAAAATCACTTATTAAAATATAAAAACTTAAGAAATATTAAAGAAAAAATTTTCTATGAAAATAAACCTGTAAAATTGTAAAGGAATATTCAAAACATTAAGTGGTTATTATGGTGAGAAATTTGGTTCATGTTTTTTATGCTAAAACAAATATTCCTATCATATTTTCAGTAAAAAGTCACAATTATCTCATTCAAAAAACATCAAGAAGATTCCTTTTAAACAATTTTTTAAATTTCAAACATAGTTAAAAATGAATTTAAACAATTATATGAAAATATTAAAAATATTATTTAAAATGTTTTTAGAAATAAATGATTATGGAAGTAAAATGATTTTTGATTGAAGAGAAAAATAAAGTCGATTTTCATTAAAAATATTATTTTTCCTATTAGGTACATAAAGAGAATAAAATAAAGTGAAAACATATAATATATATAAATAAACATAATAGAATAAAATTAAATGGTTTTATTAGATATGTATCATATAATTTTCCTCAATATAAATTCAAACATAAATAATCCTGAAAAAATGGGATTTTAAAAGAAATCTCTTACCTCATGTTCATTTTTCCTCATATGTTCTTTTAACCTTATGTATAATAAATTTATATGTATTATAATTATATAATATATTAATTAACAAACTTAAAATATAATATACTATCCATTTATAACATTTAAATTACAATTTTATTAATAATATCATATTAAAATCATTGTTTCCAGGTATTAATTGTTTCATTTTTCATAGAAGTTTCGGTTATGTAGTTCCAATCCTCGTACTTTTATCATGGTTGCATCATCTTCATAATTTTAACCATGATATAAATATCATATATATTAATTATATATATATTGATTTATCCATAAAATATGGAGATATAAAAATAAATTATACCTTTTCTTGATATAGTAGGTCATACATACGCATGAATGATGTTTTCATTTTTTAATGAATGGAACAAAAAAGAGTAAATAATAATTAAAATTTAAAAATTAATTATTATATAATATATATAATATATATTAATTAAATATATCCTTATTACCACGCATGTTTTGAGAATTCATAAACGAATCACATCACTTTTTGGAGTTAATAGTCCACACATACGCATGGGAAACATTATCATTTTTCAATATATAAAAAGGTAAAAGGTAAATGATATATTATACTTATAGAACAATAATTAATTCATAAAAATTTTATATAATTATTATTTCCATATGTATAACTATCCAAGTAAAATGGTCATGAAATATGAATTGCAACATGATGTAGAGACGATAATCCATACATACACATGAGTAATGTTTTTGCTTTCCATAGGATGAAAAAGAGGTAGAAAATGGTTATACCATAATCATAATTACATAGTAGTATATTTAGGATACTAGATTTATTATTTTATGATGTATATAACATATTTATAGGAAATATAAGTAGAAATAAATTTGAAATAGTTGGTAAAGATGATTACCTCTTCTTCAATAGACATCCTTTAGATCTCTTCTTAAGGACCCCTAAAATGGTCTTTTATGAAGAATCACACACTTGATTCATGTATATATAATTTTATAAGATAATTGAGTAGGGTTTGTATAATCTATAAGGCTTAATATGGTGTAAAAATTTAGAAAAGTGGTTTCCTGTTATACGTGAGGGGAGGGGCACTCCTGGAAATACATACTGTAATAAATTAATATAAATTTACTTTCAAAATAATGTTCCTCCAAATTGATATATTTATATTATTGGATGAATTTAAGTCCAAAATTATATAATATAATAAAATTATGATAATTTTAAGTGATGTTTTCACCCTTATATCTTGGTTTTAACTTCCTATTAACCTTTTGAAAATTACCACAATATCAATGTTTTTATTCTTTTAGGGTCAAGACTGTTACCATAAAAGGACAAGTGAACCATTAATGGAACATGATTGATATGTTAAACCATATCTTATTCAATAGAGTGGAGATAGTATTTTTATGAATTTTAAATAATTTTATAATATATTATTTTACATAAAATATCATTAATATCATTTTAACACAATTAATTTGATTTGATTTTAAAATCAAAAATAAATAGGTTTAATTTGAATATAAACTGTTAAAATGTTAATATTATGTTATATTCTTCTATAAAATTTATGTAATATAATAATTCACCCAAATTTTGTAACACCATGAGATTTAAAAATAATAATTTTATGCTCAATATCAAATAAGACACGCAATACTTTGCTTAAACGAATGATGAAATAATAAAATTTTAATTATGACTGTAACAACTGGGCCCCAATGATAGCACAGACATCCCTACTTAACATTTTCATCAGGTCCTGGCCCACTAGGTATGACCAGTTACCCCCCAGACAGTCCAGGTACCACCAGTTACCCCGCAGACATGTGGTCCCCACCCTAGGGCCCACCCGCTTGCCTGAACAGGTCATCTGACTAGTGATTGTTCATATAGTCGAACACTTTTTCTTTCTACTAATTTTCCTCACTCACACACACCCTGGAAAACTTACCAAGAGGTCACTCATCAGGATCACTACTTCAGGCCAAGCATGCTTAACTATGGAGTTCTAATTAGGTAGACTACTGAAAAAAGGTTCACCTTGTTAACATGATTCAGATCATTTACTCATTTAAACCTATATAATTCTAGATTTTTATATCCCCCCCACCTTTAGAGCACAACATCTTTGTTATGGTCCATACAACTCAACCATGGTAGTTCCACATCCCTTAAGGCTAGGTTCCTCCTCTGATACCAATGTAATAACTAGGCCCCACTGATAGCATAAACTCCCCGCCTTAACATGGTCATCAGGTCTTGGACATCCTGGTACCAATAGTTTCCCCCAGACATCTGGTCCCCACCCTGGTGCCCACCCATGTTCCCAAAAAGGTCATCTAATTAATGTTTTCCCCCACAGGCTAACACTTTTTCTTTTTAGTGTGTTTTTTTTTCACCCACACACACCCTAGGAAACTTTCCAAGAGTTTACCCATCCTGATCACTAATCTAGGAAAATAACGCATAATTATGGAGTTATAATCAGGTTGGCTTTAAAAAATAATGGTGCATCTTGTTCATAGTATCCATAACATTTAGTTAATTAACCCTTTATCATTCTGGGGTGTTATAATGACCATTATAACCTAGCTTTTAAAATGGTGGGTATGAATAGGAATTACTAAATTATGAAAATTTTATGGTTTAAACATGTATAAAATAAATTAAATGGTTATCTATTTATTATAAAACAAAATAGTAATCATTTAGAAGAAAAATATATGTTTTCCTGATAAAACCTATATTTTTTCTAAAACGCACTTTTGTCATGCTTTGTGAACATTCATTAAAATTAATTTTACCAGTCTTAGAGAAAATATTTTAAAATATTGATCAAATTTTATAATTATTCATATCAAAATTATCTTAGGGTGAAATTTTGGGATTTTTCCAATAATATTTACTTTTCAGTGAATAGTGAAAAATACCGATTTTTTGTATAAATTTCAATTCCTTTCAATAAATTAATTAATTTAAAAGTAACATTATTTATTGAATATTATTTAAACTAAAATAATAATTATTTATTTATATTTATTCCACTTAATTTTTTAAACAACTTTATATTGGATTTTAGTATACAATTATTTTTGGATTTAAAAATGAGATTTTTTATAAAACTGTTTTAAAGTCCATAATGTTTCTCCATTTTAATTAATAAAAATCCACTAATTATAAGTGATTTAAATAAAATTTATATATTATAAATCTATAAGTATTAATATAAATTTATATAATTATTATTATTGGCGCAGTGTTAATATAAAATCATTATTTTCTTGAAAAATACACTACTTGAAAACAACTTTTCATCGCATCTATGGGTTTAATTTTAAATTAAATTTTTTCCACTTCTATGAATTTAAATAGGTAAAAAAGAATAAATATTTTGAATAATTATATTTTATATTATATAATAATTTTAGATTAATCTTTTACCATAATGAATACTGAAAAAAATAAAAATTAATTACCACGATTAAGGTAAAAAAGGATTTATCGAGGGTTAAACTAAAAACATAAGGGTTAAAATAACGTAAAAACTTGTATAAAATATATTTAATGGAAATATTTTGATCTTAAAATGTCTTATAATATATAATGGTCAATTTTAGAGCCTTTTTTCATGTGATAAATTTCAATACACGTCTTTATTTTCAAAAATTATAAGTATGCCACTCACCTCACTTATAAAAGGCCACCCCCTATCCTCTCTTATTCACACATTCATAGACATTAGGGTCGGATAATACCAACCAAAATATATTATTTACATACCTCACCACTATTTAGATCTCTTATTTTGATCATAAATCCATTCAAAGAAGTATGTTGGTTCTTACATAAGGAGGTTGTCTGAAGAAGAGGTGTCGTGCTTAACCAAGTGTTTTTATTTTATTTATTCTTAAACATCATTAAAATCTTCATAGGTTTTAATTAAATAATAAAAAAATTCTCTCATATACTTATATTTTATTATGTTAATTTAATAACCTAAATCCATATCCCCTTCCATAAAATGTGATACGAAATCATTATTTGTGTGTATAGAAAATTGACGCCTCATGAACTGATATCATTTGTTTTCCATAATTGCCTATAATGAATTGTTATAATGATGGATTAAAATTATACATATGATATTTGTAAAATATTTATAATATGGAATTATTATATCACATATACCTTCTTACATTACATTTTGTGGGCGATACGTTAACGTCACTTGTGTGTACGGAAGAATACCACCTCGCAAAGTGATGCGATGCGTTTTTCACTAATAATTTATATGGAAGGTAATGAGGATTAAATTAATGAATATATTTTATATAAATGAAATATTTATAATATTAATTATATATTTTTAATTCCTAAAATATAATATGTCATTTTATTTCTTATACGGAAAAATGACAACGTCATTCGTGTGTACGCGTGGACTACCGCCTCTACGAAGCGATGTGGCTATTTTTTCATAAATAAATTAAGTATATGATATATAAGTACATTTAGATTAATAATATTGTATTTATGATATGATTATAATTATTTAAATATAAAATATTTTATACCTTTTTTCCATAATGATCATTGAAAAATCGAAATGTTACTAATGCGTATGTACGACCTATCAGCTCCATGATCGCAACACAGTTCATTTCTTGAAACTATCTTTCATGATTGGTTTCAAAATTATAATTTATGGATTAAAATTAAAATTATTTCATGATTATTATATTTTATATATTTAATTACTGACCACTTAAACCTGATCGACACATCGAATTTGTTTCGAAACAATAAACCAAATGTCCTCAAAACCCACAATGTGGACTTAACTGATTAATTATTTAAATATGTAATTAAAAAAAATAAATTATTTAATTATAATTAATTAATATTATAAAATTTTTATAAGAAATAATATTATTGATATAATATTATTATACAGGAGTTAAAGGACACACATGGGAAGTCTGCACTCAAGTTAAGTGTTTCTCGTCTTGTTTTTACTTCATTGAGACATATGCCATACTCACCACTAATTTTTATTGTGTGGTGTATATAAAGAACATGAATTTAATTTATTATTATTTTCATAAAAAATATTTGGATTTACATATCCATATGATGTTCTCCATTTCATGTGATTTTGATCCATAGATTACCAAAGTTGTATGGGGCTTCGTCTCAATTTTCCTTCATTAAGGAATATTTTATTATCATACACCTAATTTATATTATATAGCATATATAATACCCCTTTTACATGTAATATAATTAATAATTAATAAATTATGTTATTTTAAGTTTCAAATAGAATTATTTCTTCTAGGGGGATTTGACCTGGAAGTTACTAAGTTGTAAAGAACTTCATAACTCAATTTATTTTCATCAGGTTATATTACTTATTCCTTATCTTTAATATTTTAATATTATATGAGTAATTAATTTGTATTATGTTATGTATTATTTCTAATTTTTTTATTTCGATTTAAATTTTATATAGATAATCAATTAATTGAATAATTCTCACTTCAAAGTTATGATCCTTATATTGGTTGCTCATCTCAAATTGTCTTCTTTTAGACATATGTTATATTATACAACTCACTTATTTTATGAGGTATATTTAAAAAACATTTGACTTATTATAGCATGAAAATAATTATGTTCATGATATTTAAATGATAATTTGAATCTATTCTTTCATGGGGATTACAATTCAAGAGTAACCAAAGTGGAAAAGGCTTTATGTTATAATCATCTTTATTTTGAGATTGTTTATGTTCAGGGTTTCTTTAGAGGTAATCATATTATATTATTTTCCCGAATGATATATTTTCCTCCCCTATACTTAAGAATTGGTTTAACATATTTTATTTCTGTTTCATACATTATTTTTTAAAGAAATATAAAGAATGTTGTTTGTAACTGATATCGATCTTATATTTTCCTTTAGATCGGTTATCATTCTCTTCTATATCCATGTCTTCTAAAGTGTTTTCAAAAAATTTCCTTCTCAAAAATAAATTATTTCATAAATATATTTCACATGTTATTTGACCATATTTTAAAAGGTTTTAAAAGTTAATTTCTAAATGTTTTCCAAATGGGACACTTTTGACACGCATTACAAAATGTTTGAAAAGAATTTTTATTTTTAAATTTCATATAATATGTGGATTTTCACACCATCATAAACATTATTTGTTGTAAATATTCCTTTTTAAGTTTCAAAGGATATTTTAAATGAAAATAATTTTTACAATATTTTTAAAATTTTAGTTTTTAAAAGGGATTTTCAAAATAAAAAGTATATTTTCCTAAAGAATGTTTTTAATGAAATTTTATTGTTATTTCCATTAATCAATGAAAAAACCCTTTGATGTTACTCACACTACATTGGGGAATTGTTATATTGATACCATCCATATTATTTATCTTGATGGATTATTATAGTAACATGGAACATGTTTCTTTCCCATGGGTGATCAAATAATGAGAAAACAATTATTATTATTATATTGAAAAGTGAATGATTTGAAATATTTTATTCATTAATAGTACTTGGAAATTATTGATGATCATGAGAGATACTTATAAATCTTATGTTATGGATGCACCAATATAGCTTTAGGTGATCCTAATATAGCTTATATTATGTGTGCACATAAATAGTGTCAGGTGAGTCTAATATAGATTATACGATGGGTGCACTCAAATAGTGATTAAAATGCATTGGGTAATATTCCATGTATTTTGAGGTAATAAAGAGGGAGTTATAGTAGGATTTCTCCTATGGATGTAATGAGATCCAATTATTTCTGACATGGGTTTAAAATGGTTTAGGAATATAATGTATTAAGATACCAACACATTTTCTTTGTTCCTGCTATGGGTTTTTAATGATTCCTTTGATTAAGGTTGAAATCACAATGCTCGTGATTATTGACTCTTATGAGTCTTACTTTGATAAATATTTATTCCATGTTTAATAATTGATGATATAGGTATTTATGGGTATGATTTACCTTATGTTATTATTATAGACTTTGACTATGTCATCATGCACTTATTCTCATCTTACTCTTCCTGATGAAATTCAACAAATAATTCTTATGTTTATAAGTAATGAGCATTTGAGATGACCCTTATTATTTTTTTCGCTTCTCTAGGTTATGAAGAATGATGATTAAATGATTTTTTTTTCAGAAAGGTTTATAGCATGATGAAGTTTATGGGAGATGTTGAAGACTTAATATGGAATATGAAAAATTGGGTATTGTGGAAGAATACTCCCTTGAATTCATGGGTATTTTTTATGTAATATTCTATCTTAATTCATGAAAACTATAAAAATAAAATGTCCTTAGGTATGTAAGTCATCCAGTATTTCCTTTATTTTTGTATGTTTTAGATGGTGAAAATTAAAACATCATCATCAATATCAATACCAGAAATGTAAAGTTTATGTTTTTAGCACCGGATCTTGGAGTGTAGGTTTAGGGATGGTTTAAATAATATTACTATATATAATTTTAAAATCATTTATTTTATTTCTCTATTAATTGAATAAAATTATGTTGACGTTGTGTAAAAATTTAAGGTAGTTATTCAATCACTGTAAATTAAAAAAAATACCAAGATAAAAAATAAATTCATCTTTAAAATAAACATTTAAAACTTAACATAACCCCTTTTTTCCTTATAAAAAAATATTAGTGGTATTAATTTTAATATAGTGACATTTTTTAATTATTCTTTTCTTAAAATAATATAATGGTCAATATAATAGAAAAATGGAACCAATTGGCCATGTTTTTGGAAATTAGATGAGAATGGTATAAATAAACTCATAAAATAGGATAAAGGAATGTGTTATAGTAATTTTAAATCCTTATAACAAAGTTTTAACCATTTTTAGCCATTTTACCCTTGCTAAGGTGCCAAATATTTACTACAATTAATATTTATAAAGACCAAAAATTAAAGGGACCTATTTAAAAAAATATAACCATATGATTCCAGATATGATATCCATTTTTATAGATTCAATATCTAGAAGTTTCATAATTTTAAAATTATATGTGTAAAATACAATGAAAACAGTATTTAGAAAAATAATTTTTTAAACATAAAAATTAACTTATATCAAAATCAAGAATATTTTTTATTCAAATGGAATTAATTATATTATTATAAATAAAAATTTTCAAATATAATTTAACAAATTCAAAATATAATTGGACCTTTAAATTATCTAATTTAATGAAAATAAAAGACAATATTTGAAAAATATTTATTTTTCACAATTTACTAAAACATTAATCATTTAATATAAATCCCAAAAATTTTCCCTATGTTAATTTTAATATTATGATCTCAAAAATGATTTCATTTTTATAAAATTGAATTTTTAAAATTAGCATAAATTGATTATCATTTTTTCACACAAAATTAAATGAAAACCATTTTTGAAGAAAACATATTTTTGAAACACAAAATAACTTTACTAAAAATTGATTACATATAAATTATACATTAAATAATATATTTGAATGAGGTAAAAAATTTCTATATATGTTTCAAAATGTGGTAAATCTTATTTATTCCTATCAATTCAATGGCTATGTTGTAATATATTATGGTTTGTTTGAGGCTCAATGTTGTGTTTCAACCAAGATATCAAATAATTACAATTTATTTAAATGGAAATATATTCTAAAATATCATGATGTTAAATTAATTGTAATCATCATTAATTTTTTTCATTTTTTTATAAAATTTATATATGGATGATACATATAACGACCCATACTTTACATACATTGTTAATACTTCAAAATTGAAGCATACTTATTACAACATATAACAAAACCACGAAAGGACCGTATAGGTATAGTGACTTTAGAAACTGGGAAACATAAACAATTGGTTCATAAAGCGTATGCACTGTCTCCCATTTATTTCATCATATTTATAGTCCCTTTTGGCATATCTTACTTAATAACCATCTTCCTGACCTGGGGAAAGAAAACATACAAAAGGGTGAGCTCAAATGCTCAGTAAGGGTAAACAAAATAAATATCAATCACATCATATACATATGCACATAACTTTTGGAAATCTTAACCTGCAAAAGAGATCATAATTTCATAACATGGGATAAATTATGGCAGTGAAATGTAATCACAATAATCATAACTTAAAACATGAAACTTTTTGGCATACACACATAATCATAGAGAATAATATCTTATTAGTCCAGACTCATTGCCAAGACTATCTTAGTGGACAAAGTCCATTTCTGAACCGAGTCACCCTCGTTTCAGTCCGGTTTCACTGAACCGGTATAACCTACCGTTCCAGCCATGTCTATCTCCTGAGATATAAAATCTTTACCCAATGCATTGGAGGGAGATATAGGTCCCACCCATCTCATAATGATACCATTCTTATGTGTTCCACAAAATCAGAAACCATACATCATAGCATAACTCATGTAATACAAATGGGAATCTTAAACGTCATGACATCATAAAACAATTCATAAAGGAATTCATAAAAATAATTCCATCACAACATAATCAAATCAATGTAATAATAGGGATAAAAATAGAGCCCTTTATTATCTTAGATGGAAAATAATTTTGATAAAACACTTGAACTCCATTCTTGAAAAAATATCATTTCTACTTCAAAAAAAAATTCCATTCTTAACATGTCTTACAATTTTAAACTAAAAGAAGTTTATTAAAAATAAACTTGAAAACTTTTAAAGTAAGCTTCTTGTAAATAATGTTTTAAAAATCCATTCATGTCGTATAAGTTAAAAAAAATATTCTTCTCGTACTTTTTTCGAAAAAGCCAAAAAAGTACCTCGTACGAAAAACGAAAAAAGATTCATTTCATATCTTTTACTAAAAATCATTAAAGGGTAAAATTGGATATAAACTATTGTAGAAGGATATAAATATTACATATTGAGGAAACATGGATGTAGATGATAAAATACACCCTAGTAAATTCCAAAGTATAAACAATCTCGGATAAAAATGAGTTTGTGATATTTCCCTTACCTTAGGTCTGTTTTGCTTTGTAAGTGTCCGAACCTCATGTATAATGATTTAAATAATGTTATTGACTTATTCCAGAATCATACTTATTTTTATGATATCATATATGTTCATATTCTTAGCTTCTTAGTAGTAATATTTCATTGCTACTTGTTATTCGGGTGTTTATAACTTTTTGTTCTTATGCGTGTCTTGTCGAATAAATTCTTATTCTTCTCTTTAGGTTATAGATACCTCATTTATAGAATGGTATTAGTGTAATATATATCATATTAATTCATTCAATTCATTTATATAATCATTATGAAATGAAGATCATGTAGAACGAGTCGCATCACATCGTAGAGACGGTATTCCGTACGTACGCACGAGTGGTGATATCGTTCCTATGATCGTGGAATTGTATTAAAGTGTATGTATACTATTTCATAATCAGTATTAATTTATAATAGTCATATATAGTCATTATTTACACCATTATACCCATCCAAGTAAGGTGGTGGTGGAAAATAGATTACACCATGGCATGGAGACGGTATTCCGTACGTACGCACGCGCGGTGATTTCTTTTTCCGTAGGATGGATAGATGGTGAAATAGGGTTGTTTCATACTTATAATAACATATCAGTATATTATTGATACTGATGTTATTACTTCATACTTAAACAACTAAATAAGAAGAAGTGGAAGAAGAAATAAAGATGAAAGAATCGGTAACGGACATTACCTCTTCTTTGAAGTGCTTCTTTGAGACCTTCTTTTAGGGCACTAAAATTGGTCTTTAAAGAAGACCATGACCTCTATTATATCTCTAGGGAAGAGGATAGGAGTAATTTTTAGGGGTTGGCCCATCTTGAAGGCTCAAAGTGGTGTGAGGAAGAGGGGGAGGAGGTGCCTTTTTATAAGGGAGGAGAGGGGAACCTTCGGGAAAACTAAAAATATTATTTTATTATAAAGTCAAGTTCGGTTTTAAATAGCTCCAAATTGATATATTTCGAAGATAAGGTATGGATGGGTCGAAATACTCTCATCCAATAGAATTTAGACAAGTTTAGGTTCCTATTTTAACCTTGTCATTTAGATTTAACATTAAGTTAAATAACTTTACTTTTACTGTGTCTTCTTGTGTTCTTAAACTATAAGGTTAATAAACTTACTATAAGCAGCCAAACGAACCTCAAGTTGTTTATTATTAATATATATAACCTTATATAAGTCATTTTGCAGAACCTTAGATTTTTAGAAATAAAATAACAATTAATAATATAATATTTGTTTTAAAAACTATTTTATGTCAATTTTGACACTATTTAGTAATTGATTTTTGTGAAAATCATAACAGAATTATTAATTCGAACCAAGTTAATTAAATAAAAACTAACATGTCATATTAACCTAGAAAATTAGTGTAATTCATAAAAAGTCTCAAATTACATTTATTTTTGTGTTTATAACATTAATTATGTCAATATTTCATTAATAAGATAATTAATTCATCATCTTTGTGTCATAAATAAATTAAATTATTTAATATCTAAAAATTAAAAATAAAATACCATTATGTAGGAAATCTTTTTATCTTTCTAATTAATATTTATAGTTGAATTTATCTTATGAATAACTCCATATTAAAAATTATTTACTTATTAAACTTTGATTTTAACTATTTTAACCCTTCTTTAAATAAATTAATAATAAATGTCCTAATCTAATCCAAGTGGGCCTAAATGGTCATATTTTATTCCTAAGTTTGTTTTTGGTCGAATTACACTTGTAAAATAGAATTAGGACATGTTTGAGGGTAATAATAAAATCATCTTTACCCTTAATTACCCTATTTACTTTTAACCGTGGTAAAAAAAAGTAAAAAGTTATTATTCACCAAAAAATATTTTCATCTCATTGAACCACATTTTAGTCCTTGATATTAACCGTGTCTCTCGGATTTTCGAAATTCCACTCACAGAAGCAGTAAAATTAAGTTTTATGAAAAATTCAGTTTTTTAACTACCACTTAGTGGTTTCACTATTCATCAAAAATTGAAATTTTTCAGAAAAATACCAAAATTTCACCCTAGGCTAATTTCGATATTCCGAATCCAAAAATGAAGTCCATTTTGAAAAATAAAATTTATAAAATTTCAAAAAGTGGTTATTACTATTCATAGCGGCTAGTTTTAATAATATTTTAATAGCATATCGTTGTTTAGTGAAACTCGGTATTGCATACGACGCAAGCTATCAAGGAAGGTCGTGATTTCGTGTAAAGCAAGCCAAGCAAGTGTTGTGTAGAAAAAGATTCCTTTGATGATTTATATAACATAAAAGTCTCGGGTGTTACATTCTACCCCCCTTAAAATGAATTTCGCCCTCGAAATTCGTCACTTTGTAACAAACAGATGAGGATACCTCTCCCTCATCATATCCTCAAGCTCCCATGTAGCTTCTTCTAATTGGTGGTTCCTCCATAAAACTTTCACCAGTCGAGTGGTCTTGTTTCGTAGGACTTTTTCGCTACGATCCAGAATCTCTATCGGTTGTTCTTCATAAGAAAGATCTTGCTCCAGCGGTACAACTTCTGAGCTAAGTACATGTGAAGGATCAGGTATGTACTTTCTCAGGAGAGATACATGGAACACATCGTGAACTTGAGAGAGATTCGGTGGAAGCGCCAATAGGTAAGCTACCTTCCCAATATGATCCAGTATTTCGAAAGGACTGATATATCTAGGGCTCAACTTCCCCTTCATTCCAAATCTCATAACCCTCTTCCAGGGAGATATTCATAAGAACACTTTATCACCCACTTCAAACTCTAGGTATTTTCTTCGGTTGTCGGCATAACGTTTCTGTCGACTCTGAGCTGCTCTTATGTGTTGTTGAATAGATCTGACCTTTTCTGCCATTTCATCAACGAGATCAGGTCCTAATAGCTTTCTTTCCCCAACTTCATCCCAGCAAGTTGGAGTCCTGCATTTCTTTCCATAGAGAGCTTCATAAGGAGCTATCTGAATACTGGAGTGAAAGCTATTATTATAAGAAAATTCCACCAAAGGTAGGTGTTGATCCCAACCACCTTTGAAATCCATAGATCAAGCTCTCAACATATATTCTAGGGTTTTAATTGTTCTCTCAGACTGACCTTCTGTCTGAGGATGATAAGTAGTGCTGAAACTCAACTCTGTATCCAGAGTATGCTGAAGACTTCGCCAGAACTTCGAGGTAAATCTCGGATCCCGATCAGATATAATAGAAAGTGGTACTCCATGCAATCTTACCGCTTCCTTTATATATATCCTAGCAAGCTGATCCAGAGAGAAATCCTCTCTAATAGCAATGAAGTGTGCAGACTTTGTAAGACGATCAACTATGACCTAGATAGCATTATTGCCTTTGGATGTTTTAAGACGTCCTGTGACAAAGTCCATAGTGATGTTTTCCCATTTCCATTCGGGTATGGGTAATGGTTGTAACATCCCCTTAGACTTCTGTCTCTCAGCTTTAACTTGTTGACAAACCAAGCATCGATAGACATATTCAGTAACATCTCTTTTCATGTCATCCCACCAGAAGTACTCTTTCAGGTCCCTATACATCTTCGTGCTTCCAGGATGAATAGAGAATGAAGAACTATGAGCCTCATCCAACAACTCCTTCTTTAATTTGGGGATGGGAGGAACACAAACCCGATTCCTGAAATTTATTATCCCATCACAATCAAGGTTGAATTCAGGAACATTTCTCACCTTCTTTTGTAACTCGACATCTTCTTTTTGTGCCTCTTTAATCTTCACATGTAAAGATGGTTGAACATTCATTTGAGAAAGATACGATTTTCCCCTTTCATTATAATTCCAAGATCCATCCTTTGTAAATCCATAAATATTGGATATTTTGTGATCCTCATCATGGATAAACTAGCATGGTCTTGTCGACTTAATGCATCTACCACCTTGTTTGCTTTCCCAGGGTGGTAATGGATTGAGCAGTCATAATCCTTAATCAGCTCCAACCATCTTCTTTGACGCATATTCAGCTCCTTTTGTGTGAAAATATACTTTAAAATTTTATGATCAGTATAAACATCACACCTTTCACCATAAAGATAATGCCTCCAAATATTTAATGCAAAGATTACCGCAGCTAACTCCAAATCATGTGTTGGGTAATTTTGCTCAAGGATTTTCAACTGTCGTGAGGCATAAGCTATCACCATATCATTTTTCAAAAGAACACACCCCGATCCTTTCTTGGATGCATCACTATAGATCAAAAACCTTTCTCCACTACAAGGCAGTGTGAGAACAGGTGCACTGGATAACCTTCTTTTCAACTCCTTGAAATTCTATTCACATTCTTCAGTCCAGACAAAATTAACTCCTTTACGAGTCAACTTTGTGAGTGGATTAGATAATCGTGAAAAATCTTTCACAAAACGTCGATAATATCCAGCCAAACCAAGAAAACTTCGGATCTCAGTTACTATTGTTGGTCTCAACCATCTTTCGATAACCTCTGTTTTTGCTGGATCCATAGATATCCCCTCTTTTGAGATTATGTGACCCAAAAATGAAACGTTGTGAATCCAAAATTTACACTTGGTAAATTTGGCATAAATCTTCTCCTTTCTCAGGGTCTTCAATATAATTCTCAAGTGATCTTCATGTTCTTCCTTGCTCTTTGAATAGATAAGAATATCGTCTATAAAGACTACCACAAATTGATCAAGATAGTCTCTAAAGACTCTATTCATCAGATCCATGAAGATAGTAGGGGAATTAGTAAGGCCAAATGGCATCACTATAAATTCATAGTGTCCATACATTGTACGGAAAGCCGTCTTTGGTATATCCTCCCTTTTGACCCTTAATTGATGATACCCTGAACGAAGATCAATCTTGGAAAAGTATTGAGCTCCGCGTAGTTGGTCAAATAGGTCATCAATGCATGGGAGAGGATATTTGTTCTTGATAGTGATCTTGTTAAGTTCTCAATAATCAATGCAGAGTCTCATTGATCCATCTTTCTTCTTAACAAATATAACAGGTGCTCCCCAAGGTGACGCACTAGGGCGTATGAATCCCTTATCAAGATTCTCTTGGATTTGCTTCTTCAATTCTTATAACTCAATTGGGGCCATTCTATAAGGTGTCTTTGAAATAGGCAAAGCACCTGGTATGAGTTCTATTGAAAAATCAACTTCACGATTTGGTGGAAGACCTGGTAATTCCTCCGGAAAGACATCATCAAACTCCCGTACAATGGGCATATTCTTAATCGTGAGTTTCTCACCAACCATTTGAGATAAATAACCTTCATTTAGTGGAATCAAGACCCATAAGGTAGAAGGAATTTCCACTAGAAGGTTATGTTCATCCTTGCATTGATAGACGATCATAGATTGATCTGGAATATGAAATGTGACTTCCCTTATTTGGAAATTGATATGAGCTCCATATAAAGAATGAAAATCCATGCCAAGAATCACATAAAATTCCACTACAGGAAGGATCACAAGATTTTCAAGAAGCACTTTCCCACAAACTTCGATCGGAGAAGAATTATAAACTTTTGATGCGACTGTTGTGCCATTAGGTGTTGTCACAGCTAACTCAACATCTAATTGTTGAGGTAATACGGTGATACCCTTAGAAAATTCTTCAGAAATAAAAGAGTGGGTGGATCCAGAATCAAATAAAACATTTTCTACTTTAGAGTGGATGGTAAGTGTACCTTTCACCACATAGTTATCATACTCTACATCGCTGATAGAAATTGCATGTGACTTTCTTTTGTCTTTAGCCTTAAGAGTTTGTTGACGTCGACCATCATCATCAACCCTTGGATTCGGGCATTTATTGGCATAATGTCCCATCTTCTTGCACTTGAAACATTGAAGTGTAGTAGGTTCATTCTGTGTATCCCTTCCTTTGTTTGCATCATTAGACATCTTCTTCCCATCATCGCGGCATTCAAACGCCCGATGACCTTCCTTTCCACATTTGAAACATTTACTTGTCCCTTTAAGACAACTCCCTTCATGTTTCTTTCCACACTTTGAGTATAAGGGAAAGCTCATCTTCTTTTCAGTGTGCTCTTTAGATTTTCCTTTGAATTCTATTTTCCTCTTCTTATCAAACCCATATCACTGATGGGTTACTCCAATCTCCATCTCTACTTTGAGAGCACATCGAATGATTTCCTCGTAGCTATTGAAGTCCCTTATGGCTAACGCCCTTAGAAGACTTGGTTTTAAGCCACTAAAGAATCGATCGATCTTACTCTCAGGTTGGATAATAATACCAGAAGTGTACCTTGCAAGTCTTGTAAAATTTGCTTCATAGGTACCAACAGATTCATCATCCTTTTGCTTCAGTTCAAGAAACTCTTTCTCCATCTTTGTTTAGAGAATACGAGGGAAGTACTTATTGAAAAATAAGTTCTTGAACTCGTCCCATTCCATGGACTCAATTTCATCCCTTTGCCTCGTATTCTTAATAATATTCCACCATTGATCAGCATCTCCTTCCAAAAAATACACTGCTAGGATTACTTTATCATGTTCAGAACATTGAAGAACTGAAAATATCTTTTCAGTAGTACTAATCCATTTTTCAGAAACTAATGGATCAGTAGACCCACTGAAAGAAGGTGGACGCTGCCTCATGAAGGATTCAATAGAATGTTGCTCCTTCATTTGCTCGTTTGGAAGTCCTGCATGATTCATAGCTTGAGAAATTTGTGTGAGAATGGCTACAATATTTTTCATTCCAACTCCCATAACGTTTGGTTGCTCAGGGGGACAATCATTGCATTGCCCGTCGCATTCCGCATTAACACGATTCCTTCGGGTTCCATCCATTGACTAAAACCAAGAAGAATAGTGTGATCAACACTAATTATAATAGGAAAACCACATACTCAAGAATAAAATTTCACACTTAAGGTCTTATCCTAGGTTATTCATGGCCATTTCCAAAACACTAAGATTGTGTTCTATGCTTATACTTATCCTTAGGGTTCTTACTAAGGCTTTCGCATCCTAGTTTCCAAAGGTTGACTATACCTTTCCTCTGATACCAACTATAACGACCCATACTTTACATACATTGTTAATACTTCAAAATTGAAGCATACTTATTACAACATATAACAAAACCATGAAAGGACCGTATAGGTATAGTGTCTTTAGAAACTGGGAAACATAAACAACTGGTTCATAAAGCATCTACATTGTCTCCCATTTATTTCATCATATCTATAGTCCCTTTTAGCATATCTTACTTAATAACCTTCTTCCTGACCTGGGGAAAGAAAACATACAAAAGGGTGAGCTCAAATGCTCAGTAAAGGTAAACAAAAGAAATATCAATCACATCATATACATAAGCACATAACTTTTGGAAATCTTAACCTGCAAAAGAGATCATAATTTCATAACATGGGATAAATCATGGCTGTGAAATGTAATCACAATAATCATAACTTAAAACATGAAACTTTGTGGCATACACACATAATCATAGAGAATCATATCTTATTAGTCCAGACTCATTGCCAAGACTATCTTAGTGGACAAAGTCCATTTCTGAACGGAGTCACCCTCATTTCAGTCATGTTTCACTGAACCGGTATAACCTACCGTTCTAGCCATGTCTATCTCATGAGATATAAAATCTTTACCCAATGCATTGGAGGGAGAAATATGTCACACCCATCTCATAATGATACCATTCTTATGTGTGCCACAAAATCATAAACCATACATCATAGCATAACCCATGTAATAAAAATGGGAATCTTAAACATCATGACATCATAAAACAATTCATAAAGGAATTCATAAAAATAATTCCATCACAAAATAATCAAATCAATGTAATAATAGTGATAAAAACAGAACCCTTTATTATCTTAGATGGAAAATAATTTTGATAAAACACTTGAACTCCATTCTTGAGGACAATATCCTTTGTACTTCAAAAACATTTTCTTTTCTTAACGTGTCTTTCAATTTTAAACTAAAAGAAGTTTATTAAAAATAAACTTGAAAACTTGTAAAGGAAGCTTCTTGGGAATAATGTTTTAAAAATCCATTCATGCCGTATAAGTTAAAAAAACATTCTTCTCATACTTTTGTCAGAAAAGTCAAAAAAGTACCTTGTACGAAAAACGACAAAAGATTCCTTTCATATCTTTTACTAAAAATCACTAAAGGGTAAAATTGGATATAAAATATTGTAGAAGGATATAAATATTACATATTCAGGAAACATGGATGTAGATGATAAAATAAACCCCAGTAAATTCCAAAGTATAAACAATCTCGGATAAAAATGAGATTGTGATATTTCCCTTACCTTAGGTCTGTTTTGCTTCGTAAGTGTCCGAACCTCCTGTATAATGATTTAAATAATGTTATTGACTTATTCCAGAATCATACTTATTTTTATGATATCATATGTGGTCATATTCATAGCTTCTTAGTAGTAATATTTCATTGCTACTTGTTATTCGGGTGTTTATAACTTTTTGTTCTTATGCGTGTCTTGTCGAATAAATTCTTATTCTTCTCTTTAGGTTATAGATACCTCATTTCCAGAATGGTATTGGTGTAATATATTTCATATTCATTCATTCAATTCATTTATATAATCATTATGAAATGAAGATCATGTAGAACGATTCGCATCACATCGTGGAGACGGTATTCCGTACGTACGCACGAGTGATGATATCGTTCCTATGATCGTGGAATTGTATTGGAGTGTATGTATACTATTTCAGAATTAGTATTACTTTATAATAGTCATATATATTTATTATTTACACCATTATACCCATCCAAGTAAGGTGGTGGTGGAAAATAGATTACACCACGGCGTGGAGACGGTATTCCGTACGTACGCACGCGCGGTGATTTCTTTTTCCGTAGGATGGATAGATGGTGAAATAGGGTTGTTTCATACTTATAATAACATATCAGTATATGATTTATACTGATGTTATTACTTCATAATGAAACAACTAAAGAAGAAGAAGTGGAAGAAGAAATAAAGATGAAAGAATCGGTAACGGACATTACCTCTTCTTTGAAGTGCTTCTTTGAGACCTTCTTTTAGGGCACTAAAATTGGTCATTAAAGAAGACCAGGACCTCTAGGATGTATCTAGGGAAGAGGATAGGAGGAATTGTCAGGTTTTGGTCGAGCTTGAAGGATCAAAGTGGTGTGATGAAGAGGGGGAGGAGGTGCCCTTTTATAAGGGAGGAGAGGGGCACCTTTGGGAAAACTAAAAATATTATTTTATTATAAAGTCAAGTTCGGTTTTAAATAGCTCCAAATTGATATATTTAGAAACTAAGGTGGGGATGGGTAGAAATCGTCTCATCCAATAGAATTTAGACAAGTTCAGGTTTCTATTTTAACCTTATCATTTAGATTTAACATTAAGTTAAATAAGTTTACTTTTATCGTGTCTTCTTGTGTTCTTATACTATAAGGTTAATAAACTTACTATAAGCAGCCAAACGAACCCCAAGTTGTTTATTATTAATATATATAACCTTATATAAGTCATTTTTCCGAACCATAGATTTTTAGGAATAAAATAACAATTACTAATATAATATTTGTTTTAAAAACTATTTTATGTCAATTTTGACACTATTTAGTTATTGATTTTTGTGAAAATCATAACAGAATTATTAATTCGAACCAAGTTAATTAAATCAATACTAACATGTCATATTAACCTATAAAATTAGTTTAATTCATAACAAGTCTCAAATTACATTTATTTTGGTGTTTATAACATTAATTATGTCAATATTTCATTAATAAGATAATTACTGCATCATCTTTGTATCGTAAATAAATTAAATTATTTAATGTCTAAAAATTACAAATAAAATACCATTATGTATGAACTCTTTTTATATTTCTAATGAATATTTATAGTCTAATTTATCTTATGTATAACCTCATATTAAAAATTATTTACTTAATAAACTTTGATTTTAAATATTTTAACCCTTCTTTAAATAAATTAATAATAAATGTCCTAATCTAATCCAAGTGGGCCTAAATGGTCATATTTTATTCCTGAGTTTCTTTTTGGTCTAATTAAACTTTTACAATAGAATTAGGACATGTTTTAGGGTAATAATAATATCATCTTTACCCTTAATTACCCTATTTACTTTTAACCGTGGTAAAAAAAGTAAAAAGTTACTATTCACAAAATATTATTTTCATCTCATTGAACCACATTTTAGTCCTTGATATTAACCGTGTCTCTCAGATTTTCGAAATTCCACTCACAGATCAGTAAAATTAAGTTTTATGAAAAATTCAGTTTTTTAACTACCACTTAGTGGTTTCACTATTCATCAAAAATTGAAAGTTTTCAGAAAAATACCAAAATTTCACCCTAGGATAATTTCAATATTCCGAATCCAAAAATGAAGTCCATTTTGAAAAATAAAATTTATAAAATTTCAAAAAGTGGTTATTACTATTCATAAGGGCTAATTTTAATAATATTTTAATAGCATATTGTTGTTTAGTGAAACTCAGTATTGCGTATGACGCAAGCTATCGAGGAAGGTCGCGATTTCGTGTAAAGCAATCCAAGCAAGTGTTGTCTAGAAAAAGATTACTTTGATGATTTATATAACATAAAAGCCTCGGGTGTTACAATACATGTATACAATAGTGGTTTATTGGAGTCTCCTCACTACTTATGGGGAATATAGTAAGTATTATTACTCACCTTGCATATGATGCTCTATGTTTTCACTCTTATGATCATATAGATTAGTAGTTGTATCTTATATATGTTCACACATATTTGAGACTAATGACAGATATAATAGTTAATGGACTATATTTTTCATTATGTAGACCACTCTTATTTAATCCATATTCACGTGTATATTTCATTACATCTATTTGGGAAACTATAATTTTATTTATGGGTTTTATTTTTCCACATTTTATTATATTTTAGAGATGTTAATCATATACACATAAAATTCATTTTATTATTGATTATTAATTTATATTGTACAATGGATAAAGATATGAATTCTTGATGGATGGGGTGGTTCTCAGAAAAGGGGAAATATGTATTAAAAAGATGAATATTTTTTTGAAATTTTATCAAGAAATTACATATTTTTTTGGTGAAAATGGTTGATTTTTATCATCTATGTATGCTATCATTAGATGAAAAAATAATGGTTCTTGAATTAAATTTATTATAAGTATTGTAGTCGACTCTTACTACTAACTTTAACATTCACATTTCATGTTTTTTATAAAGGCTTGATGTTGATATGATGATGAAGGTCCTTACATTGGTAATTCTTGTTGTCAGTTCCCAATGGAAATTAATTTTTTTATTTTTCATACTATCGTTAATAGGTATCAATAAGGAGTTATAAATATGGTTTCATATTTCATTATGTTAGATGTTTTCATTAATTTTGGTCAATTGTTTCATCTAATCCCCTATCCTTATACTCTGTTTTGTGTGTGCATATGTTCTTTATTAATAAATAGTCTCATATCCATGGTTTTGGGTTTTCAAATCCATGGTTCATATAGTTTTGTATTAATTTATATTATGGTGGATGATCTTTCATGTTAGCAGTATATAGGTTTTATTTAGATTTCATGTATCTCATAATTTGTGTGTATACCTCAATACAGGACACTATCCTAGAGGTAATTAATGTTAGGTTCAGAGATTTCACTTACAAATAGGTTAGGGTGTGTAATTTTCAATGATGTAATAGTAATAGAAAAATATCAGCAAAATCATGATCAAGTAACCCATGTATCTAATTCAAAAGAGGGACACAAAACTCTTTAAGGAAGAACTCCTAACTAATTTTTCTTTAATATAAATGGTTTTATTTCCCCATACATAGAGTAGTCTCAAAGGTCCTAAAAAATGTTAAACAAAATATCACCATGTCCAATTTTCATATAAGGGTAACCCTATAAAAATATTACATATCCATAATATATGAAATTACATTTCATACTTATGTTCAGTAAAAATATAGGGTTTCTATGAAATAATTACCATTATCATCTTGTTGTCTCATCAATTAACTATGGACCCAAAATATTTTCTCACCTACTTTATCCCAAAAAAATAGATCCAAATAATAATTTATTTTTGTGTTCCTATAATGTTTCATATGAATTCCTCAATTATAGTTATTATTATATGATGGCTTCATCAAAGAAATGTTTTAGTCTGAATTTACATGAAACTTAAATAAGAATGACTATATAATATCCTATAAAGTCTATATTTTCCTATTATATTTTACATGAGTTACTGGGTGATATAGAGTAATAATATAAAAATGTATACTTGGAAATTATTTTTAATTCATCCAAAAGTTCTATACGAGCATTAGATAACCATAAAATATAATCAAAAGTAATACTCCATGATGATTTTACACTTCCCTAAATTATATCATGAAACAATAATCATGAGACGAATATTAAATTATTTTTTATAAAGTATTTAAACATTATTAAATGTTAAACCATGACCTATATTACATTAATCTCTATGGATATAATTGTAAGGCTAAGGAAAATATTCATTGTGATATTATTTCACTTAAAAACTAACACACTAAATGGTTTCATCATTTCCTTTAGAATATTCTATTCATATTTAGATTACTCACTAAATATCAATATTTTAACTTGTTTAATATTTTCATGCTTCATTTTTATTCACTAATAGTTCTCGTAAATATACTTATGCATTTTAGTGATTCACCGATATATATATTTGTGCATGTAATGACATATTATAGGATAAAATAAGAAATCAAATCATTAATTAGGGTATTAATCAAATATATAATTTCATTCTCAAGTCATAGGCCCCCATATTATCAATTTTAAACTAAAATAAATTTTATCATGATAATATTGAGTTATTTTAAACAACTTATAAAAATAAAACTTGTTCCTCTTAATCTTATCTATTAATTATGGTTTTGAAATGGTACCTAAATGGTGTAATGGTTTTTTATTTTCTTTTGTGTTCTTTTGATTCACATGTATATAATCATCACACAATTATTCACGAGATCATAATATATCATTATAATAGATAAATAATTATATTCCTTTTTAATATAAGGCAATAACTACCTTATTCACATGTTTAGATGAAAACATAGTGTATTTATCATACTTAAATAACTCCAACCATATCATTTATCTCATATATAACTCATTCTATGTGAATATATATGTTTTAAATTTTTTATCCATATATATCACACCCCTACTTATAGTGATAATGAAATTATATCCTTTTAGTTAAAAAGACTATTTTCATATGTTTTTTTTAAAATCACAATACACTTTACATTAAAGAAGATTTAACTTGTATTTTTGTTTTTTTGTTCATGTGGTTTAGTATAAAAATATGGCAATCTTTATTACGGAGGATTAATGTTGACATAAAGAGTGTAAAATTCCAAATAAGGGGTGTTTCATAAGTGATTTCACTTTCTATTGGATAATTTATTATATAATTATAGAATTAATTTATCATAAAATGTAAATCATTTTTTAATACATTGTAAGATAGATTTGGTACTTATAATTCCACTAAATCCAAACCCAAGGTAAATGGAATCTAACCATTTGAGTGTTTCTTATAATTAGAATCACTACTTCATTACATGATCATATGGTTCATGGTGATCTAAATTATATATAGTATTTTAAATTGTACAATAGTTTTTTCTTTGAGTGCTTCCAATTATATTTTTTCTTTATGATTATTTATTGAGTGCCTTTCTAAGAGATCTATAATTTGAGTATTTTCTCATAAATATTTTTGAAGTTTTTCGTATAATCATTCTATTTTTTATCAGGTTTATTGAGGGTATTATGGTGTATGGTAGTGGTTTTCTACTATGTTGTAGATATCAAGGACTTCTGAGGTAGAAAATAGAATTGTTTTAGATTATAGAGATCAAGGGATTCTATGTGAGGAAGACATAGTTGAATATGATCCTGGATATTGAGGTATTTTATGTGTGAAAGATAGAATACATTCTAATAGTTTTACATTCAATGTTACTCAAGGTTTATAATGAAAATACTGAGAGTCTTGATAATGAATCCCCTTTCTCTTTATCTTAAAGATAATCCATCCCCTATTATAGAGTGTTTATAATTTAATAATATCCCTTATAGGACTTCTTGGATTATAATCTAGTGTTTAATTTTTTTTGTTTTTTAATTTAGTTATGATTACTATATTTTATACCCATTATATTTTTATTGATCATATATCAGTTATTTTGATAGTCTAATTCTGTTACTATGAACCTCAAATTTTTTTTGTTGATTAGAAATTCATAATTCCAATCAGTTTACACTTAAGGTTGTTGGAAAAATTATAGATTTTTTTTAAATTAAAGTACACCACCCCCACCATATTTAGTTTAATTATTATCTTTTATTGGTAAAACATTTCATATCAGAGTTTGTTTCTATATTTAAGGCTGATCCTGGTCTTATTTTTTGTTTTCCCATTTTTTATTGAAAAATTATCAATTTCATTGTACTAACAAAATTATAGAGAATTTTTTTTATAATGGAAAGAATACCCAAGGTATCAATTGATAATTTCAACCCAAATTGGCCTCTGATTTTCGACGAAGATGATTATGAGTACTTGAATGATTTCATGGAGACTTATATCATCAATACTAGAGTAGAAATTTTTTTATATACATTGATATATATAAAATTCCAAATAATAAAGTTTCAACTTTTATCAGAGATGAAATATTTGAATTTAAATAAAATTATCAATTTAAAAATACTTTTTTGTGTGAAATTAAATTTAATATATATATGTAATTTTTTTGTTTCAGACTGTGTGTGGTATTTAGAAAAAATTTCAAGTTACTCATTTCATAACATTAATGGTGTTGAGAACAAAACCTGCTATTTTTAGGGCTGATTATCAATGTTTTGTTTTTTTCTTAGAGAATATATTTCTCACACACATAAAATATTTAAAAAAATAGTTTACATATTATAGTCACTTTTTGAAAAAGAATATTTATATGGGAACCTATTGAGGAAACTATTGATATACTCATAAAAGAATTGGAATTGAAAAGAAACGCTATAGATGATACTAATAATATCACCAAATTGAGTTTTATTGATCTAATAAAGAATTTAATGAAATATAACAATAGAAACAAAATATATTCTAAGATAAAATGTTTGAATATAATTGTATCTTTCACATCAACTTTTGAAGCTTTAAATTCATGATGAAATACTTTAAAACCTAGTAAATATATTAAAAGCAATAAAATATCTTTGAACGATAGTTGTTTTGAAATTACTGGATATGATATCACTAATATGGTAAAGAAGATGTTTAGTATCATATCTTTTAGAGAGATTATAGGAAGAACATAAGTTAAAGAGTATAAAATCTTCAAGAAAATATAATTCCACTAATGTTTTTTTTGAATATTTGAATCTAGGTTACATAAGATCTTATTGTCCAGTGCTTAAAATAATTGAAAGAACAAATTTTAATAGATATTCTATGAAGAAACTAAAGAAAATATTTAATTATTTAGAAACTTATATTTCAAGTGTTGGACACATTACTTTTTATAGTTAATTGGAGGATAGTAATAGTAGCAATAATAGTTAGATAATCACAACTTTTATACTAAATTTTCCAAATAATATAAATGTTTAATGGATACTAGTATAGAAATTATATATGATTTAATTTCAATCCATTATTTTTCATTCTCTTCAGAAGAAAATCATTATTAATCTGATGATTAAGAGATTGAAATAGAAGTTGATAAGAATAAAAAATCCTCACAAAAATAATTAGAGGAATATATTTCCAAAGTTAAGGAATCCTATAAAAATTTATACATAACTTATAGAGGTCTCAAGGTAGAAGTGTCTTAGAATAAGATGAAACTAAGTAAATAAAAGAATGAAATTTCAAAGGTCCAAATTGAACATGATATACTTACTTATATGTTAAAGGATAATTATGATTTTTTAATATCAATGGAATATGGATTAGAAAAAATCATGAATGAAAATACTATGCTTTCGTTGGAATTTTATAACTCAAGATAAAATATTTCTAATTTTATTTCTAAGAAAGTAAAATCGATTTTTATTTAATTATAAAATAACATAAAGTAAGATATTATCTGAATTTACAATAAATATGAGAAATTAAATAGTGTATCATTTCACAGGAGAATAATGAATTTTTTAAGATAAATTCTAAAGTTAATATTTTGATTTTTTTTTAAACATTAATATGAGTAGAAAATATTTTGATAATATATGTAGTAAATTACAAATTTAGAGGAAAAATTATGGACTTTTATATATAACCAATGGGTATTAAACTTATCCAAAATAATATATTATACCAAGAAAATAACCATTTTTTATTGTGTGTTATAGAGGTTGGTATTGAAGTATAAATTATTATTTAAACAGAATTCAATCATCCGGTGAACATAAGGCCTTTATTTCAAGAGAAATTTTTTCTTTTAAGCATCATGTAACTAATTAAATTTTGTTAGAAGAGGTTATATATACTAATACTACTACATCTAAGATTTTTTTATACTGATGAGTTCATTTCAAAAGACTCGAATTTCTGTCATAACAAAAGTAGAATTTATATCACTATTACTTGGTAATTTTTTTTATTTTACATACTATTATTTAGTGTTGTATCTTATAATGTTTTTTAATATTATTTTCATTAACACCTTTTAATTAGAGGGAGTGATTTTTTTTTGTTTTTTATTATATTTTTAAGCTTAACTTGGTTAATTTAATGAAGTATTTATAAGTTTTTGAGATAGAATTTTTCTGTAACCATATTCTATGGAAGAAAATCAAGAAGGATTATTGAAATATAAATCCTAGAGGATTAAATATCATTTTTTTCTAATAAAATGGTTTTTTAAGATTAATTTTTTTTCTTTTTATGGAAAATATCTACATAAATGTTTTGTAGATTTTTAATTTTTTAAGAAGATAACTGATATTATTTTATGAAATTGAAAATTATAACTACTTTAATAGTTTATTTCACTATATTTTTTGTAGGATTTTTTTTTCAAATTCCTTATTAAAGGAAGATAAAAGATCACATAAAGATTCTCTATAAAGGATGGTGGACCTAGAGTTAGTTGGATGTATTCACTTTTTGTTTGATCAATGGAATTATCTGTAGAAATTTAAATGAAATAAATCATCCATGAAAGTCTAATTGATTAATATTTGTATTCAAAGTATGATTTCTTGCGGAAGAGGAATATAATATTTCATGGTTTGGAATTTGGTGTCTTACCGAAGTAGGAGTATGTGCTAATTTATCCCTATATTGTACATTAATTCTAACGGTCTATGACATTTATTGAAGTGGATGGTTAGAAAAGAATTATCTTTACTCTATTTTTACAACAGTCTAGTGTGTATTTCGTAGGTCTTATTGAGTTCATATATTTACCACTCGATAGTGAATATATCTTTGTCTCACATAAATTTAAAGAAGTATAGGTTCTTTTAATAAAGATAATGGGAAATAATGTATGTTTCTTATGAAATAGAGAGTCTATAAAAAAAATCTTACACTAAGGGTTCAATCCTTTTTTTAGTATAGGATACTATGACTCTTTCAAGGTCCAATATCTCTATATTTTTGAATGCTTTGGTGAATATGATGAAGTATAAACTTGTGAAGTTTATATGGACTGATATTGAATCCATTTTCACTATAATGGTAAAATTGAAGATCTTATTGTATTAATAGGTGCTAAATAGGATTCTTGTAATGCTAGAGGATATTTAAGGAATCCAAAAAGAATCCCATGTTAAAAGTGTGAAATAAAACGTGATCAATGATGTGACCATATCAAGGATGATACTGGTTTATGATTATAATTAGAAAGAGTCTGTTTAGAAACTATTATAAATTGTTTCAAAAGGAAGCTTCAAAATTTATCAACAATAAATTTATTAAAAAGATAAAAACATCAACAGTATTCTATATTTCAATGACACCTTCACATAATAATAAGGTATGGTTCAATTTTTATAAGCTAAGAAACTAATATTTTCATTATGTGATAAATTTCAAACACTGGTGGATAGATATAGGGAATCATGGAAGGAGAAAGATAAAGAAATCAATAATAAGAAAGAAGAATGTGCCTTTGATAAGACTTGTTTGGTTTTTTATAAGTTAGATTCAAATTCTTAGAAAGAATGTATTAATTTGAAGTTTCTTTAGGATAAGAGTTAGAAGAGATATTCTTCGAAGTTATAGAAATCTTGTATTTCTAAGTATATTATAACATTTGTTTCTATAAGGGATCTTATCATTGAAGAGAATATGATTTTAAAGAATATTCATTTCAATAGAAATGAAAAATAGGGAGTGATAGAATAATTTAAGATATATTCATCAACTTCATCTCCAAATAAATAAAAACATTAAACTGTTGAGATTGTTCATACTATTATTACATCGATAGAAGCTCATGTTAAAAATCCATTGGAAAATGTTGTAAAGAAAGATCATTTTCTAATAGAATTTTTCGTTCATACATCTACTCACCTAACTTTATCCCCATTGGTGAGTTATTAAATGGAAGTAACATCATTATAATAAGGTGTATATACATTTATTTCTTATTCATCTCGTACTAATAAATAAAATAATTTGATTTCACCAAAAATAAGTAATCAGAATAGAATTAATGTTGAAAAATTTGATGACCCTATTAATTTTTTTAATGTCAATACTGAGAAATATAATACTACAGAAGATAAAATGAATGATCCTAAGTAAAATATGGAACTATACAATAATTCCTCAGAATCTTCTACAAGTATGAAATCTCAAATAATTTAACATAATTTCAACTTTCAATCATATTTTTTAGGGAATTTTATTGGTTTTTTTAATATCACCCATAAATTTTATTGATTATTCATTTTATGGTGGGATGATACCTGATCCTCTAAAATAGTTTTATCATTTTTAAGTATACAAAAAAAATCTTGAGATATTTTGATTGTATTTTTTATTTATGGTTTTTTTCTAATATCTCTGTCTTGTGACACTTTTCTCATAAATATATTTGTCTATTTTTTGTAATAATTATTTTCTTTTCATATTGATTGAGGATCTTATATCATGTGGACATATTAATTTTATGATTTATTGAGATTTAGGGCTTCATATGAGGAAGATATAATTTTTTATGATCATATAGATAGAGGGATTTCATGTGAGGAAAATAGAGTTGTTTCCAATCATAGAGATTGAGGGATTTTGTATATGGAAGACAAAATACATTCAAATCAGTTTAAAATTGGGGTGATCTATGTATGGAATAAGGATACCATGAGTTAGGATAATGAATCTCTTTATACTTTAGGTTAAAGTGATCATCTCTCTTATTAGAGGGTGATTTTATTTTAATAATATCTTTTATAGGAGTGCTTGGATTATAATCTGATGCTCCATGTTTTTTTTAATTTAACTATACTTGTAGTGTTATATACTTTTTAAATTTCCATTGGACATATACTTGTTAATCTAATAGTCTTTTTCTATTATATTTAAACTCTTATTTTTTGGGTTGATAAAAAATTTATAATTCCAATCTGTTTATATATGTGGTGGTTAGGAAAAGTATAACTTTTTTTAACTAAAATTCACCCCCTCTTGTAGTTTAACTTTTTTCTTTTATTTGTACAAAATACCCCCGATGTAATGATAATTCCATCCATGTAAAAATCATGAGTATGGTAATTATTCTTATGTGTAATTAACTAACATAATGTATGTTCTATAATATTCTCATTTTTTATTTGACACAAGTAACCCCTTATTCAAAAGTGATAATTAATCCTTCACCATCATACAGTAATGTTAGTACATGTATAATAAAAATCATACTTTTTAGATCTTCTATGATTTATTTATGGTCCTTGGAAAATATAAATTTAATTACCATATATATTAACATGGTCAATGGGTTGTAATGTTATAAATAAAATTCAAAAAAAATTAATGATAACTAGATTATCCATGGAATGATCAAAAAATCATTCACTTTTAACTATGGTGCATGAAACATAAGAATTTACTAACTTTTATAAATTGTTAATAATGTATACTTGAATAGATGGATGTATTATGGGAGATCAGGGCTAAAAAAATGGAACAATTTTATTGAGAAAATTATACATGAAATTAATTTTAAAGTATTGTATATTTGACATTTTTTAAGTTGATAATTTGAAATTGAAATTTTTTATGAAAATACTTAAGAGATAAGTGATATAGAGGAGAAATATTCCACTCAATTTATTAATTAATATGTTATTTGAATAATGTTTTTATTCACGTTGGGATTTTCATAGTATTTTTTATATAAAGATAAAAAATGGGATAATTCCCTTTATAATATATATTTTCAGCCACCTAAAATAAATTTCATAGTATTTATTAGATTTTAACATTTAGAATTATCAATAAAAAAATAATCAAGAAAACATTCAAACTATCCTTTTTATGAATTTAAATCGCATTATATCTCCAACAATACTTTGGGAAAATAAATTTGCTAATGTGAATCAATTATCCATGATGGTTTGAAAATAAAATAATTGAGTTCCATCATAACCTCAACATCGAATGGGTTATCTATCCATCTATATGACTAGAAGTGATATGATACAAAATAAATTATAGATCAATAAAATTATCTCTTTATTGTTGATCCTTTGATGGAAAAATCCTCTTTTTATGGTGTATTTCTCCTTCTATGATTGAATTTTATACACAATTCTGAGTAGGATCCCCCCTTTTCAAATAAAAAATCTTAATATTGGTTGTGTTTTAAGAGTTTCTATATGGTGGCATGAAAATTTGGCATAACCCTATTACAAATTCCTTAATGTAAGTTAATATTATTCTTCTCTAAATTCTATAATCAACTGTCTATTTATGGGACTTCACATAGCCCATGAAAGGATGGCATGACCATGATGCAACTTTCTACTATTTTCCATATTTCACATTATTTTTCAGGTAAAATCTATAAAATAAAACCCTAACCCTATAAAATTATTATATGGTTCTAATTTCATGAAATTTCACTCATCCAAAGGAAATTTTAGTGAAACCTATCAAAAAAACTAAAACTACACAAGTTATTCTCTAAAATGAGAGAAAATTATCAATAAAAATATAAAGAATTATAAAAAACTATAAGCATAGTGTTTCACCACACTTAAACATTTTCAATCCTATAAAAATATAATAAAATCATAACAAACATACTCAGTTAGATCAAAAAATATATAAGTTCAATAATTTTAAATCAAATTAATAAAAAATATCTTGCCTCTAATAAATTCAATTCTTTAGGAATAAATCATCTTATATTTCCTTCATTTAAAAAAATCACCGCATTCATTATTAATTGTGACCAACCTCACCACCACTCTCAACTTTTAAGAATAATTCTCTTTTCAAATCTATACTAAATTCTTAAACATAAGGGTTCAAACCATAGTCTTGGGGTGAATTTTTCATCTCAAAAACTCCAAATTCAAAGATTGAGTTTAATAATGAGGACTAGAAAAAAGGATCAATACTTTTTCATAGGTTTATTGGTAGTGTATTTTTCTATTAGGGTTTATTTCCAAATAAATCATTAATTCTAATTAATTCCCCCAAGTCTTGATTCCCAACAAATAAATATTTACAACTTCCAGATAAAACATTTTATACCCTTAAATATTCCAATATAATTACTAGAATTATGATCTTTCTTTTATATAATTCATATAAAACGTATAATATCCTTATTTAATTGGTTATGTACATTTTCATGCCTCAATAAAGATAGGGGTTACCTTATAATTAACCACCCTATGAACTTAATATTGGAACCAAAAATATATATACTCCTTATGTAAATTTAGAAACATGAAATGAGTTATTTTACAATAAAATTTATGGATTATTAAAATATCATTTCTTAAATTAAAAATTTTATGATTATGTATTAATTTCCCCACTTTTAAATTAGATTAATTTTGTAATTGTAATGTCCCAGTTCCTGGTGTCTCCCAAATGTTCCCCTAACCCAGTTGTTCACATGACCGCAAGTGTATTTCCGCAAACTCTAGAGGCTACTGACTAGCAGAGAGGGCCATAGTGTGATAATGGGGAAACTATGCCCTCATTGGAAGAGCATACATAGTGGAAATAAAATAATAAACAATAGTAGAAGTAGTAATACCATATTATAGAAGTAAAATACAGAATACTGATAGTAATAAGACAACTAGAGCCTATATATAAATAATTCATGTCAACTGTATCTAGGAAAGCATAAAAAAGAAGTCACAATGCTACAAATACAATGAAGAAACAATGTATAAAAAATCATGTGAAATCCAACAGCATCACAATCCTCAGCTTTCTCCCATGCTCTCTAGATCCAACAACAATCAAGTACCTGATGAAGAAGGGAACTTTCCCTTTTATATACCTACAACTATATAATATTTTTGTTTCCAAAATCATAACCAAAATTGTAACTCCCCGACCCCAGTTACCCAAAGTAGGTGAATTATTACATAACATTGGAATGATCACAAGAAAGATCAAATCTTTAAAGACCGATGGGTTTAGTATCCTTGGAAACACTAGATATATATTCATAAGTCTTAAATTACATCATAAAAATAAAAAACTACAACAACAACATATTGTCTCCATAATCCACACTATTATCCCCTCATAATATCCCTACAGGTCATTCATAATTTACTTCTTCACATCCTGGGAAAAATAAAACATAGAAAAGGGGTGAGCTCAAATGCCCAGTAAGGATAACAATATAGCGGAAACTTTCATAAATAAGAATAAACATTTAAGGCAGTGTATAACTAAAACAAAAGCCTTTTAAACTTGAACTTCAACATAGTATGGAAAAAATAAAATGAAATAATGCCATTTACTTATTCAAATGGATATTCTACAAATTGAATAATCACATTCAATATCAATAACCACTTTCATAATGATGGAATGCATAATGTCAGACTATCATAACCACATAGCCAAGGCCTCGTGCCAAGACTACAAATAAGATTTTGCCAAGGCCTCTTTCCAAGACACTAGTTTATCTCATGAGACCTACTGATGCATCTAGGAGCTATAGCAGGCTCCACCCGTCACATATTAAGTCCAATGCATTCCTCATATGAACAGGTTTAAACATAGCATAAACATTCGTATTAAAACTAGCATACGAAATGTCAATACTTTCTCCATAAACCATGAATGGTATAAAAATAACAAATCCATAGTCAAACATATCACAAAACCTTCAATCAAATATAGAAGTTTTGTATCATAGTAAATCTACTTCAAATAAGCGTAAAATCCATCAAAGGATGTTGACATAGATGAAATAAAAACTCTTTTTAGAGAAATATCTCTTTCTATTTTGAAATCATTTAAGAGTCATATATTTATAAAATAAAACATTTTCTTTGAAAATATTCTTATAAGATTGGAATGGAAGCTTTGAAGATTTTATAACGGCATAAAATAGCCACACCCGCCGTATAAGTAAAAAAACATTCTTACCATAATTCTGTCGAAAAGGTTAAAAAGCACCTTCTTTGAAAATGACGGAAAGATTCCTTTATAAACCTCTTATAAAAAGTCAAAAAAGGTTATAAATGACTTTAACCCATATTCTAGTAAATAGTAAAAATGTTTTGAAATACATCTTTAAGAAACATGGATGTGGATGATAAAGAAATCCCAGTAGATTATTACGTATAAACAACCTCGGATAATGAAAAGATTGCGAAATAAAACCTTACCTTGTACTTTTCCTTGGTTGGGGTAGGTTAACCTCCTTTATAATGGTGAAATAATTGTTATTAAATTATACAATAATCATATATATTAATATTATATCATATATTATCTTTTACCATTGATTTGTTAATAATATCTTAGTATTATCATTGTTTCGGGTGTTAACTTACTCGTTTTCTTTAATATGTTTTGTTACTTAAGCTGTGTTTTTCATGGATAGGTTGTATATTAATCATATCCATAATTATATCAAGTCCTTAGATACTATTATTAATCATCAAATGAGAATTATACTTGAATGGATACGATGGAGAATGAATCTCATTGCGTTCGTGGAGACGGTAGTCCGTACGTATGCACGAGAGACAATATCATTCTTTTGATATTAAAATAATATATAATTGGATGGTATATCATATATACAGAATCATTATCATGTTATATTAATTATTTACATTAATTACACATCATTATTATACCCATCCAAATAATAATTTATTGAATAACAATTACACCACGATGTGGAGACGGTAAGCCGTACGTACGCACGTATGGTGACATTTTATTCAAAGGATGGATAGAATACTGAATATGGTTGTAACATATTTATAATAACATCATAGTATATTAATATACTAGAGTTATTATTTTATAATGGTAATAACAAAGAAAGAAGAAGTGGAAGAAGAAAGGAACTTGAAAAAGGGTAGTGAAATCATTACCTCTTCTTCGGGTTCTTCCTTTTGATTTAATCAAAAGGGCTCCTTATGTTGGCTTTCCGACTAAAGTAATGCCTCTAGGATGAATTGAGGGAAGTTTAGAGATTATTTGGGAAGAGTTTGGACGAACCAAAAGGCTTTGAAGGTGTGAGTTAATGATAAGGGAGAGTGACCTTTTATAAGAGGGGTGAGGGGCGCCTTTGGAAAAGATAGAAATATTATTTTATAATAAATTCATATTCGGTTTCTAATGGCTAAAAAGTGGATTATTTAAATATTAAGATGGGGATAGGTCTAAAACCACTCAAAAAATATAATTTAGACAGGTTTGGGTTACTATATTAACCTTATCATTAAGTATTAACTCTTAGTTAATTAGTTTCACTTTTACAATGTCTCTTTGTATTTTTATATTATATGGTTAATAAACTTACTATATACATCCAAGAGACCCCCAAGTGGTCCATTAATGATACACCTATCATGATATAAGTCTCTTGGCCGAACCTTAGATTTTTATTAATTTAATATCAATTAATAATATAATATTTGTTTTAAAAAATCTTTTATGTTAATTTTGACACTATTAAATAGTTGATTTTTGTGAAAATCATAACAGAATTATTAGTTCAAAAAAAGTCTATTAAATCAATAATAATATGTCATATTATCCGATAAAATTAGTTTAATTTATTAAAAGTCTCAAATTATATTTATTTGGGTATTTATAATATGAATTATTTTAATTTTTCACTATTATGGTAATTACTGCATCATCATTGTGTCATAAATATATTAACTTATTTAATGTCTAAATATTATAAATAAAATATAATTATGTAGGAAATATTTTTATCATTCTAATGAATATTTATAGTCGATCCAAAATATATAACCCTATGTAAAAATTGTTTTTCTAAAAGATATATGCTTGTGTCATGTATGTATTCATTTTAACTTAATTTAAATAAAGTGTCCCTATCACATACAAGTGGCACCATGGGGTCCCAAAATAGACCCAAAGATTCTCATGGTCGAACATGTATCAACCAATAAGGTTAGGACATGTTTTAGGTTAATTTTTTATTATTATAATATTATTTTTTTAACCCTTATTTACCGGATTTACCCTTTAACCATGGTAAATAAAATATTTACCGAAATAATTATTCAAAATGTCTAAAAATAAAAGTTAATTATTTACACAATTTGAACATCCTGATTCCAAATATGGAATCCATTTTTCCAAATTCAAAACATAGAAGTGGCAGAAATTAATTTAAAATTAATTCCCGCTGTCAAAACAAAAAAGCGTGTTTTTAAGACATAATAACTATCAAAAGATTGATACTTGTTTATGTTTGGTTTAATTGTGAAATTATGTATAATTACCAACATTGTATTAAATGGTAAAAATTTATTCTAAATATACTTTAAAACCACTCAAATTCATAATTTATCAATATTAATTATTTTGATTAAAAAAGTTGTTTTTAATTAAAATTTAGTAATTTTCATTATTCATCAAAATAAGAAAGTTATCTGAAAAGTACCAAAATGTCACATTAGGCTAAATTCAATACTCTAAATCCAAAAATGAAGTCCATTTTGAGAGATAAAATTTCTAAAATTTTAAAAAGTAGGTATTACTATTCATAACAGCTAGTTTGATCGGTTGTGGTGTGTGTTAGAACTCGATGTTGTGTACAACACACGCTATTGCATTATTCAAAGAGATGCGTACCGTAGAAGCTTGGGGTGTTAAATTGTACCCTCCTTCAAATAACTTCATCCTCAAAATTTCTAGAATACTACCACATGAAAAGACTCGGGTGGTTCTTTATCATAAGTTCCTCGGGTTCCCACGTTGCTTCTTCCATCTTATGGTTTCTCCACAAAACTTTTACCAGACATGTCGTTCGGTTTCTCAGTACTTTTTCTCTCGTATCAAGAATCCTGACGGTCTCTTATCAATAAGGCAGACCGAGTTCCAGTTCTAATTCCTCATAGGTGAGTACATGCGTTGGGTCAGGCATGTATTTCCTCAACAGAGATACGTGGAACACATCATGAACATTGGAGAGACTTGGCGACATTACCAATTGGTAAGCTACAGCCCCAATTCATTCTAGAATTTTGAAAGGTCCAATGTACCTGGGACTCAATTTACCTTTCTTACCAAAACGTATGACTCCCTTCCATGGAGATACCTTCATGAAAACATGATCACCGAATTGAAATTCCAAATCCTTCCTTCGATTATCGGCATAGCTCTTCTGCCTACTTTGAGCTGCTTTGATATGATTTTGGATTACCTTCACCTTTTCCATCGTTTCCTCCACCAGTTCTGGGCCTATAAGTTTTCTTTCACCAACGTCATCCCAACAGGTTGGTGTACGACATCTCTTTCTGTATAACGCTTCATATGGTGCCATATGAATACTCAAATGGAAGCTATTGTTATAGGAAAATTCTACCATAGGTAAATATTGATCCCACATACCCTGAAAGTCAAGTGAGCAGGATCTCAACATGTCTTCTAAGGTTTGAATAGTTCGTTCTGATTGTCCATCTGTTTGAGGGTGGTAGGCAGTGCTCAAATGAAGTTCAGTATCCAAGGCCTTCTGAATACTTTTCCAGAATCTTGAAGTAAAATGGGGATCATGATCAGAAACAATCGATAGGGTTACTCCACGAAGTCTCACAACATTATTAATATATAGTCTTGCTAGACGTTCCAGTGGTAGATCTTCTCTTATAGCATGAAAATGTGCTGACTTGGTAAGACAATCAACAATGACCCATATTTCATCCTTCCTTCTAGGAGTCTTGGGTAGCCCCATGAAAAAGTCTATCGTAATATTTTCCCATTTCAACTCTGGTATGGGAAGAGGTTGCATGACTCCTCCAGGCTGTTGCCTTCCAGCTTTCACTTGTTGACAAACCATACATATTGACACAAAATCAGCAATCTCCCTCTTCATGTTGTCCCACCAAAAATGTTCCTTCAAATATCTATACATTTTGGTGCTCCTAGGGTGTATAGAGAAATTGGAACTGTGAGCATCATCCAGCAATTCCCTTTTTAGATCAGGTATGTCGGGAACACAAAGTCTCTTCCCAAATTTCAAAATTCCATCTTCATACGCAAAGTCTCTCAATCTCCCATCATTCACAGCTTTAATCTTCTTTTGAAATTCTTCAGCATCGGTCTGATAACTCTTAATCTTTTCTAGTAAAGATGGTTTGGCAACCATTTGAAAAATAATTGATGTTTCTCCTTCCCTGGTTATTCCCATGTTCATCTTCACTAGACACATGAAAATGGGATCCCTTTCAATTCTCATATTGTTCAAAACTCCATGATCTTTTCTACTCAAAGCATCTGCCACCTTGTTTGCTTTCCCCGGGTGGTAGTGTATCATACAATCATAATCCTTGAGTAATTCAAGCCATCTCCTTTTCCTCATGTTGAGTTCTTTTTGTGAAAAAATATACTTCAAACTCTTCTGATCAGTATAAATCTTACATTTTTCACCATAGAGGTAGTGCCTCCATATCTTCAAAAAAAAAGATCACAGCTGCTAACTCAAGATCATGAGTAGGATAGTTTTGCTCATGAATTTTCAACTATCGTGATGCATAGGCAATAACCCTATCATTCTGCATAAGGACACAACCAAGTCCTTTCTTCGATGCATCACTATAAATAACGAACTCATCATTCCCTGATGGTAGATTAAATATAGGAACATTGACTAATATTCTCTTCAGTTATTCGAAACATTCTTCACACTCTTTTGTCCAAACAAATTTAACCCCTTTGCGTGTGAGCTTCGTTAATGGGTTTTCCAATCGGGAAAAATTCTGTACGAAACGTCGATAATAACCTGCCAAACCAATAAAACTGCGTACCTCAGTTATACTCATAGGTGCTGGCCATTCTTGGATTGCCTTGGTCTTAGAAGGATCAATAGAGATTCCATCTTTAGAGACAATATTGCCAAGAAAAGAAATCTCATGAAGTCATAATTTTCACTTGCTAAACTTCCCATATAATTCATGTCTTCTCAGAGTCTTCAGGATAATGCGGAAGTGAATTTCATGATCTTTGTAGATTTTAGAGTATACCAAGATATCATCAATAAATACCACCACAAATTCATCGAGATACTCCTTGAAAACTCTATTCATCAGATCCATGAATATAGAGGGTGCATTAGTCAATCCAAAAGGCATTACAGTAAACTCATAATGCTCGTACCTGGTTCGAAATGCTGTCTTCGGAATGTCTTCCTTCTTTACACACAACTGATGGTATCCAGATCGAAGGTCAATCTTTGAAAAGTATTGAGCTCCATGCAGTTGGTCAAATAAATCATCAATGCGAGCTAGGGGATACTTGTTCATTATTGTTATGGCATTGATCTCCCTATAGTCGATACATAACCTCATAGATCCATCTTTATTTTTAACAAAAAGAACAGCGGCTCCCCATGGAGAAACACTAGGGCGAATAAATCCCTTATTACTCAATTCCTCTAGTTGTTTCTTTAGTTCAACTAATTCTATAGTGGCCATTATATAAGGGGTCTTCGATATAGGCCTTGATCTAGGAATTAAATCAATGGAAAACTCAACTTCTCATTCTGGAGGATGTCCAGGTAAATCTTCCAGAAATACATCTACATATTCTTTCACAATAGGTAAATCCTCTATTTGAACATTATTTTCCTCACCCACAGTCATTTCATTCTCTTCCTCCCCAATAATTGAATTTAGTTGAGCTACTGGGGGTGGATCTAGATAAGAATTAGGTGGTGACGATTCTGTTCTAAAGATAAGGTGTTCCTTATCATCATCATCAAAAATCGTAACCTCCTTATTCTTACAATAAATCTTCGCATCATAGTCCGAAATTCAATCCATAATGAGGATTATATCAAACTCAATCATAGGTATGACGATGATATCAACAGATAAAGAACATTTATGTGCTCTAATGGGGACTGATTCGCAAAAATTTGTTACAATGATACTTCCCTTAGAAGTTTTAACTGACAAATCCCTTGTTAAATCAAATTGGAAATATCTAATTTTCTTAGCAAACTGGGGAGATATGAAACAATGTGATGATCCAGAATCAAATAATGCATTTGCTAAACTTGAGGAAACCATTAAATTACCTGCCACCCCGTCTTTTGGAGCTTCTACCTCAGCAGTAGTGATAGAATAAGCTTGGCCTTGATCCCTTGGCCTTTTTTGAGGTAAGTTCCCCTGATGATTAGTACATTCATTTGCATAATGTCCCATCTCCCTGCAATTGTAGCATTGAACATTGGTAGCTTCCTTCTTCCCTTTGCATTCACGAGCTTGGTGGTCTTTTTCAACACACTTGTAACAGACACTCATTCCCTTCAAGAAAGTATCGGGGTGTTTCTTCCCACATTTACCAAAGGATGGATATTCAACCTTTCCCTTCTTCCCCTTATTTACATTCCCATATTGATCAGAAAATCTCTTCTTCTCTTTCTTTGCTTTAAAGTCATAAGACTTAGAGAATTCCTTTTCTGTTTTGATAGCACATGAGACAATGTCTTCGTACGATGAGAAGGATTGTGAGACTAATGCTCGATGGAGAAATGGTTTTAACCCATCAAAGAAACGATCAGTATTACTTCTTGGGTTATGTATATAATCTCTAGCATACCTTCCTAACCTTGTAAAGTTAGCCTCATACTTTGCAACATTCTCATCCTCCTTTTGTCTCAGACTCAGAAATTGTCTTTCCATATCTGCTCGATGGTCACAAGGAAAGTGTTTTTCTAAAAACAGATCTTTGAAATCCCTCCATTCCATATTTGATACTTCATCATCTTCCTTCATGTTTTGAATCAATGACCACCATTGATCAACATCTCCGGTGAGGCGGTAAACTGCCATGATAACTTTTTCCCTTTCACTACTCCCCAAAGCCTGAAATATTTTCTCTAGGGAATTTATCCATTGCTCAGCTACTAAGGGATTTGTACCCCCATTGAACATTGGTGGTTTTTTCCTCATGAATCGATCTAACATTGATCCTCCACGCTGCGGATTAGGGTGCTCCATACGGGTAAGGTTATTATTCATAACCTGAGTGAGTTGTCCCAGTATGGTGATTAGCTAATCGGCACCAGTTGCATCACCAGCTCCACTATAATTATCTTGAGCAGGAGGGAAATCCCTACATGGGGTGCGTGAATTGATACGGTTTTCATTTCTTCCACTAGGCACCATTTCTAAACAATGGCATAAACTAGATCAATTTATGAATCAAAATACATAATTCCATACTTATAAACAGTTAACATAAATTGAACTATTTATGGATATAATCCATAATTATAAAAATGTTTTCTTTGAGAAATTATATACTCATAAACCTTTCATAATGATTTTTAATGAAAATGAGATTTATCCTAAGCATATCCCTCGGGAGTGTCATTACCAAGAGTGCAGCAAGGCTCGTTGTCGTTCACCAGTTCCTGTTCGAGTCTAGCTCAAAGTGGTGCTTTCGGGTATTACCCCTAGGTACATCTGTGCCAGAGCCGCCTCTACCTGATCGTATCCAGATAGGGATTTATTGCTCGGAAAACTCACAAAATCTATACAATACCAAAATTTTAGGAAGTTCTTCTATACTAATCCTCAAAGTTCATCTTAGGTCTACGTGCTCTAATCAGAGTTTCTCTAAATATAGCTTCCAAGCTTTGTACTAAACTTCCTTTGATACCAACTGTAACGCCCCGACCCCAGTTACCCAGAGTCGGTGCATTATTACATAATATTGTCATGATCACAAGAAATATCAAATCTCGAAAGACTGATGGGTTTATTAGCCTTGGAAACACTAGATATATATTCATAAGTCTTAAATTACATCATAAAAATAAAAAACTCCAACAACAACATATTGTCTCCATAATCGACACTATTATCCCCTCATAATATCCCTGTAGGTCATTCATAATTTACTTCTTCACATCCAGGGAAAAATAAAAGATAGAAAAGGGGTGAGCTCAAATTCCCAGTAAGGATAACAATATAGCGGAAACTTTCATAAATAAGAATAAACATTTAAGGCAGTGTATAACTAAAACCAAAGCCTTTTAAACTTGAACTTCAACATCGTATGGAAAAAATAAAATGAAATAATGCCATTTACTTATTCACATGGATATTCTACTAATCGAATAATCACATGCAATATCAATAACCACTTTCATAATGATGGAATGCATAATGCCAGACTATCATAACCACAAAGCCAAGGACTCGTGCCAAGACTACAAATAATATTTTGCCAAGGCCTTGTGCCAAGACACTAGTTTGTCTCATGAGACCTACCGATGCATCGAGAAGCTATATCGGGCTCCACCCATCACATATTAAGTCCAATGCATTCCTCATATGAACAGGTTTAAACATAACATAAACATTCGTATTAAAACTAGCATATGAAATGTCAATACTTTCTCCATAAACCATGAATGGTATAAAAATAACACATGCACAGTCAAACATATCACAAAACCTTCAATAAAATATAGAAGTTTTGTATCATAGTAAATCAACTTCAAATAAGCATAAAATCCATCAAAGGATGTTGACATAGATGAAATCATAACTCTTTTTAGAGAAATATCTATTTCTATTTTGAAATCATTTAAGAGTCATATATTTATAAAATAAAACATTTTCTTTGAAAATATTATTATAATATTGTAAGGGAAGCTTCGAAGATTTTATTACAGCGGAAAATAGCTGCACCCGTCGTATAAGTTAAAAAAACATTCTTACCTTAATTCTGTCGAAAAGGTTAAAAAGAACATTGTTTGGAAAATGACGGAAAGATTACTTTATAAACCTCTTATAAAAATTCAAACAAGGTTATAAATGACTTTAACCCATATTCTAGTAAATAGTAAAAATGTTTTGAAATACATCTTTAAGAAACATGGATGTGGATGATAAAGAAATCCCAGTAGATTATTATGTATAAACAACCTCGGATAATGAAGAGATTGTGAAATAAAACCTTACATTGCACTTTTCCTCAGTTGGGGTAGGTTAAACTCCTGTATAACGGTGAAATATTTGTTATTAAATTATACAAGAATCATATATATTAATATGATATCATATATGATCTTTTTCCATTGATTTGTTAATAATATCTTAGTATTATCGTTGTTTCGGGTGTTAACTTACTCATTTTATTTTATATGTTTTGTTACGTAAGCTTTGTTTGTCATGGATAGGTTGTTTATTAATCATATCCAGAATGATATCAAGTCCTTAGATACTATTATTAATCATCAAATGATAATTATACTTGAATGGATACGATGGAGAATGAATCTCATTGCGTTCATGGAGACGGTAGTCCGTACGTACGCACGAGCGACAATATCATTCTTTTGATATTAAAATAATATATAATTGGATGGTAAATCATATATACAGAATCATTATCATGTTATATTAATTATTTACATGAATTACACATCATTATTATACCCATCCAAATAATAATTTATTGAATAACAATTACACCACGACGTGGAGACGGTAAGCCGTACGTACGCACGTATGGTGACATGTTATTCAAAGGATGGATAAAATACTGAATATGGTTGTACCATATTTATAATAACATCACAGTATATATAATATACTGGATTTATTATTTTAGAATGGTAATAACAAAGAAAGAAGAAGTGGAAGAAGAAAGGAACTTGAAAAAGGGTGGTGAAATCATTGCCTCTTCTTTGGGTTCTTCCTTTTGATTTAATCAAAAGGGATCCTTAAGTTGGATTTCTGACTAAAGTAAGGCCTCTAGGATGAATTTAGGGAAGTTTAGAGAGTATTTGGGCAGATTTTGGCCGAACCAAAAGGCTTTTAAGGTTTGAGTTAATGAGAAGGGAGAGTGCCCTTTTATAAGAGGGGTGAGGAGCACCTTTGGAAAAGCTAGAAATATTATTTTATAATAAATTCATATTCGGTTTCAAATGGCTCCAAAGTAGAATATTTAAATTTTAAGGTGGGTATAGGTCTAAAACCACTCAACCAATAGAATTTAGACAGGTTTGGGTTATGATATTAAACTTATCATTAAGTATTAACTCTTAGTTAGTTAGTTTCACTCTTACAATGTCTCTTTGTATTTTTATATTATATGGTTAATAAACTTACTATATAAGTCCAAGAGACCCCCAAGTGGTACATTAATGATACACCTATCATGATATAAGTCTCTTGTCCGAACCTTAGATTTTTAGGAATTTAATATCAATTAATAATATAATATTTGTTTTAAAAACTCTTTTATGTCAATTTTGACACTATTCAATAGTTGATTTTTGTGAAAATCATAACAGAATGATTAGTTCAAAAAAAGTCTATTAAATCAATTCTAATATGTAATATTATCCTATAAAATTAGTTTAATTTATTAAAATCTCAAATTATATTTATTTGGGTATTTATAATATCAATTATTTTAATTTTTCACTATTCTGGTAATTACTTCATCATCATTGTGTCATAAATAAATTAACTTATTTAATGTCTAAAAATTATAAATAAAATATCATTATGTTGTAAATATTTTTATATTTCTAATTAATATTTATAGTCAAAAATCCAACATATATAACCCTATGTAAAAATTGTTTTTCTAAAAGATATATGCTTGTGTCATTTTTGTATTCATTTTAACTTAATTAAAATAAAGTGTCCCTATCACTTACAAGTGGCACCATGGGGTCCCAAAATAGACCCAAAGATGCCCATGGTCAAACATGTATCAACCAATAAGCTTAAGACACGTTTTAGTGTAATTTTTTATTATTATAATATTATTTTTTAACTCTTATTTACCGGATTTACACTTTAACCATGGTAAATAAAATATTTACCGAAGTAATTATTCAAAATGTCTAAAAATAAAAGTTACTTATTTACACAATTTGAACATCCTGATTCCAAATATGGAATCCATTTTTCCAAATTCAAAACACATAAGTGGAAGAAATTAATTTAAAATTAATTCCTACTGTCATAACAAAAAGCGTGTTTTTAAGACATAATAACTATCAAAAGATTGATACTTGTTTATGTTTGGTTTAATTGTGAAATTATGTCCAATGACCAACATTGTATTAAATGGTAAAAATATATTCTAAATATACTTTAAAACCACTCATATTCATAATTTATCACTATTAATTATTTTCATTAAAAAAGTTGTTTTTAAATAAAATTTAGTAATTTTCACTATTCATCAAAATATGAAAGTTATCCGAAAAGTACCAAAATTTCACCTTAGGATAAATTCGATACTCAAAATCCAAAAATGAAGTCAATTTTGAGAGATAAAATTTCTAAAATTTTAAAAAGTAGGTATTACTATTCATAACGGCTAGTTTGATCGGTTGTGGTGTGTGTTAGAACTCGATGTTGCGTACAACACGCCCTATTGCATTATTCAAAGAGAAGTGTACCGTAGAAGCTTGGGGTGTTACAAAAATAGGGTGTGAGACAAATCCCAGTTGTAAAACATTAAAATATCTATACCTAACTATCAGTGAATATATATATATATATATATAACAGGTAACATTCAAGATTGAAGAAATAAACTAGGAAGCACTGAAAATTAAACAATCCTATAGTTTTTTATTACATTAATTTCTATTTATTATTAAATCCATTGAACCATGTAAATGTTGGGATCTATCTTAAGCTCTGTATCCCATGTGTAATAGTAACAAATATACATCTCAGGAGACCATATAAAAAATCAAGTAAGACTGAGGCTAAGCTTGTGCTTTGGCTTGATAGACTCATTAACTTCATTAAATTATTCAATAACAACCCTTTTGGGAAAGTTCTCACAGTTTAATACCCCTAGTCTAACATAAAAATAATTCATTTAATAATGACCCTCTGGGTAGATCTAATGGTCTAACCCCTTTGGTCTAACATAATAAAAATTCATTTAATAACAACCTTCTGGGAATCTCTCTCAGTCTAACCCCTCTAGTCCAACTTAGTACTAAACATTTACAAAAGACCACCTGGGCATCTCTCATGGTCAATACCCTTTGGTCAACATAGCATTAAATAAATTATAAATGACCACCTGAGAAGCTCTCACAGTCCAAACCCCCGGGGTCGATGACCACCTAGCAGCTCTCATAGTCAATATCCCTATCTTAATATAATAGTAAAACATATATAAATGACCCTACCTTGACAAGCCCTCACAGTCAAATTCCCCTTTGTCAAACTTCCACAATGCATATCACAAGCATATCATATAATCAGTAACTCCATCATAATAAAACAAGGCATGGAATACAAGGCAATCTTAGTAGGAATTCTATAAAAAACGGCCATAATCATTAAAACAAGGGAAAGGCACCCATGGGGTGTCTTTTAACAAGGTACTTAACCTCACAAATGATCAACAAACCTTTATCAAGAAATCAAACCATAAAAGGTAATAAACATGGTTTAATTCCAAAACACGCAATACCCCAAATGTGGGTATGCCGAAATTTAAGAATATATAATCCAAATACGAACAACGAAAGGCACAACCCACCTACCTCGATGTCTCATGATCAATACTCTTGAACGTCAGACCTTGAATCAGCCTAGAATAATGTCGATCTACAAAAAGGTTAAAAACATTCAACATTGAATAATTCACAAGAGAGGAAGAATTCCTAATAAGGTCTCCAATAATTGATAACACACCAATTTGATTCCAACACAACCAACGGTGTCTCAATCGGAGGTCGGACAGAGAAATGGGGGCTCAATCTTTCATTATCATTCCCGAGAACTCCTGTATGAAACACAGGAAGAAGAAGTTGGTTCTGGACATTATACACGGCCTCTATCTGATTTATCAAATGAAAGGAAAATTAAAAGGTGTTTTAATTAATAGTACATGCAATGTATTAGCCTCAACCAGCCCCTGACTTATGTGGGTCAGCCTGGTCATCACACGACAATGTACTCGGCTATAACATGGCCAGTACATGGTTGTAATCAGCAACCAGGTACATGGTGTGTACTTATAAAATTCTCATTTCATCCTTTTTTTCCCTAAAAAACAACCCGAAACCACGATCCATACCTGAAAAGAAGATTCAGGTTCTTACAAACTTCCCCCCTTAAAGAAATTCTTCCCTGAATTTCCATTCCCAGGGTGGTGGAGAAGATGCATCAAACAACTCTGGCCACTATGATTGTATGTCGACCTCCCTCTCCCAAGTCTCATCATAAACACGGTTGTGCTTCCATAGAAATCATAAAATAGGAACAGATTAGCCATGTAGAACCTTCATGTTGTGATCCACTATCCGAATAAGATTCTCCTTGAAGGATGCATCCACCTCCAACTCAACCTCCTAAAGATGAAAATGTGACATGGGTCTAAAAAGTAATGGAGTTGCTAAGAAACAATAAATACATCATGCATATCCTAGTACCTATGAGGCAAATTCAACTGATAGGCTACCAGCCCGACTCTCCAAAATCTCAAACGGGCTGACGTATCGCGATGAAATCTTAACATGTCTCATAATCCTCATGTGTTCCAACCTCGGTGTGACACGTAAGAATAACTAATATCCAACCTCAAACTCTATAAGTTGTATCTGCCGATCAACATAATATTTCTGCTGAGACTGTGAATTATCCACACGCTTACAAATCAACTCCACATGCTCAGTGGTCTCTTAGACAATATGAGGTCCCAACATAGCTGCCTCTCCTGCCTCCAGCCAACATAAGGTTGATCAGCATGGCCAACTGTACAAAGCCTCATAAGGTTCCATCTAAATTGTTGCGTGAAAAATTTTATTTTAGGAAAACTCCACCAGGTGTATGTGTCTCTCCCAAGATCCCCCGAAATATAAGACGCGTTCTTGAAACATGTCCCCCAAAACCCAAATCGTGTGCTCGTATTGGCTATCTGTCTAGGCATGGTAAGTTGTACTCAGAAGTACTTGTGTACCTAAAAACCTATGTATTCCTTTCCAAACATGATAAGTAAACTGGGCATCCATTTCTGGAACTATAGAGTGTGGAACCCCATGAAAATGTACTATCTCTCAGATGTAAAACCTTACAAGCTCATGAACACTGAAGGTTTCCTTGATCGGTAGGAAATGTAAAACCTTCGTGAGTCTGTTGATAACAACCCAAAACCCATCATTCCCTCTAGGTGACCTCGGTAAACCTATCACAAAATACATCACAACATCATTCCACTTCCACTTAGTAATGGATAACTACTATAAAATCCATCTAGGTCATTGATGCTCCACCTTCACCTGCTGACCGGTGGAGCATCTAATAACAAAACCAGCTACATCCCTCTTCATACCTGGCCACTAATACTGACAATGTAGATCTAGATACATCTTGGTGACACCAGGATGAACTACCCATACTGAGGCATGAAAATGTCACAAAATCTCCTCGTGTATGTCTTATGATATCCATACGCATCCATGAAAATGAAAAACCTCATTCTCATCTATGGTCCACCTAGGAGTAGGATCCTCACCTGACACACTCTCTCGTAGGACTAGGCCTTCAGAATCTGATAGCTACCTCATTCACACTCGATCTAGTAGAGTATAAGTAATATCTATAGATGAAATAAATTCCTTCCCCTATCTATTGTACACCTCTAAATGCATATAAGAGAATAGAGCCATAAGCTGCCACTCATTGCTGGCCTCCTGAACTGCCAATATCTGAGTCCTCCTGCTCAACACATCATCCAATGTGTTGTTTTTCCCAGGCATTTAGGCAAGTTCAAAGTCAAAAGACTAAAGGTACTCAATCCACCTTAGCCATCTCAAATTCAGATCTCATTGAGTAAATACATACTTGAGGCATTTTTAGTCGGTGTATACCACAAAATGATCTCCCAAAAGATAATGTCTTCAACAGCACAAAGCATGCACAACTACAGCTAACTCGAGATCATGCATAGGTTAGTTTCTCTCATGTGGCCTCAACTGCTGAGACCCATATGTGACGACTCCTCTCCCTTGAAAAAGAACTATTCTCATCCTGATACCTGATGCATCGTAGTAAATTGTGTAACTCTTTCCCATCTCAGTAAAAATCAGTATTTGTGCTGAATTCAATCTCCCTTTCAACTCCTAAAAGGATGAATCACATGAATCTATTAATAGCTACTTCGTATCCTTCTTAGTCAGCCCGTAAGTGGAATTTATAAGTGTGAAAAGTCATGTATAAAGCACCTGTAGTAACCAGCCAGCCCCAGATACTCATTACCTCAAAGATGCTCTTTGGAAACTCACAGTAAACTACTACTCTCACTTCCTGTGGGTCTACTGATACTCCTATCTCTAAGATGAAATGACCCAAGAAGTGAATCTGGTATATCCAAAAGTGGCACTTTGAGAGCTTAGCATATTACTGATTCTCTCTTAGTGTACTCAACACGAAATCAAGATGGGTGGAATGGTCATGTTGAGTGTAATAGTACACAAAGATATCATCCACGAAGACTACCACAATATAATCCAAGTAAGGATGTAACATTCGGTTCGTCAGTAAAATGGAAACTATCGGCATGTTCATGATATCGAACAGCATAACCAAATTCTCATATAGACCATACCTACTCCGAAAGGATGTAAGAGGTATATATGATGGTCTAACATGTAACTAATAATAACTCGATCTCAAGTCAATAATGAATAACACTTGATCTCCTCAAAGATGATAAAAGAGATCATCAATCCTCAGCAAGGGATATCGGTTCTTGACCATCAACTTGTTCATCTTCTGATAATCTATACAAAGTCTGAGGGTATCATTTGCCTTCTTCACAAAAAGAATTGGCAAACCCCATGGATAAGTACTGTGTCGGATGAAACCCTTCGCTTGTAACTCCTCTAACTACTTCTTGAGCTCCTATAACTCTGGTGTAACCATCCTATAAAGAGGAATGGATCCTAGTGCCACTCCTAAAACAATATCAACAAATAAATCTACCTCTATCTCTGGAGGTAAACCTGGCAATTCATCTGGAAATACATCTCTAAAATAATACACTACTAGAGGAGAGTCCATCTATGATGTCCCCTGGTCATCTGGATATAGACTATAAATTTGGGATGTAATTCCTCCCAATACATGATGCTCTCATCTAGATCTACTTTCTTATAAATCCCATTCACCCTTGTGTAGAAAAGACCCACCCTCTAAGGATGTGAAACTCACCCTATGGTGATAGCAATCAAAAAATTACAAAAAAGATACCAACCGGTCTATTCCAATAATTCCATCAAAGCTTGTAATATCTAACACATAGAGGTCCCAGAATAAGTGAAACCCACCAACATTAAGAGGGAACTCCATTCACTAACGTACAAAATCCATCTTAATCCCCAATAGAGTTTCTATCATCATAACGTCATCAGAATTAATAATGTAGAGCCCAAGTCTCTCTACAACAGAAACAGATATAAAACTACGGGAAGTTATTGTATCAAAAATGGAAGAAGCTAAAACTAAGGCAACTAGAATTGTACCAATAACTGTTAAGGTTCCAAGATCCTTCTTCTGTTGGTTTTTCTCCATCATAAAAGTTTGACCTGTATCACGGCCCTATGACCCACCTGTCTACCCTAAGCTGATCCACCCTATTTTCTCTAAAAACTAGTCATCTGTCTATCGTGGTCATGACCACCTCCTCATCCTTAACGACCTAATGAACTCCAGTTCCTTGATTGATGAGGAACTGGTGGTGCTTCTTCTGAGTGTGGAGTCATATCAGATCCCTTTTCAATTGATACTAGTGATAAAATCCTACAAAAACACTGAATGTGTCCCATCTTGCTGCAAGATCAGCACTCGACTGGGTCCCTTAGGTAATGTGGCCTCATATTCTGACTCCTTCCACACTGGTAGAAAATTACGTGGATACCTAAAGAAACATCCCTACTACTATAATAACAACCCCATGTAATATCACTATGGATCTTCCTTCTATTAATCAAAAGAGTACCAAACCTAGATGTTGAACCTCCCTAGATCGCAGCACCTAACTCCCTCAAATTGTGCTTGGTAATCAATAACTGATTTTCTATGGCATTCAATGAAGTCATCCTGAAAACATTCACCTGTGATTGGATTTACTACCTGAGACCATCCTTAAATCACCTATCCAGTGATAACTCATCACCTCCCAAAACATGTGTGAAGCATTGAAGCTTGTAAAGTGATAAGAATAATCCATCATGGAAAGAGTGCCCTTCTCTAAATTCAGAAACTCCCGGGCTCATTCGGCCCTCAACATCCTGGGGTAGAAGTAATTAGATAAGGTTATCTGAACCTCTTCCCAAGTCATTTCCTGATGAGGTCCCACCTGTGAGATAACATCCCACCGTATCTTGGAGGAATTACATAGCATGTAAGTCATGAGCTTAACCTTCCTCTCAGGAGGTGTCTGTAGATGCTCAAATATAGAAATCATGGCCTACTATCATGACTCTGCATCCTGTGGTCCTCCATCTCCTGAGAAAGTGGGAGGATGCTACTACTGGAACACCAGCATCAACTCTAAAATGTCAGGTCATGATGTGGTGCTCCCTGATAAGTCTGCATCATCCTCAAAAATCCTTCATGGAACTTTTCATCAGCACCTATGTCTGGTATAACTATTGGTTCTAAGACGATCATGATGGGAGGATCTATTGGAAGTCCCTGATCTACCATTTCCAGTGTCTGATCATCACCATGTATCCAGTGTACAACCGGAGGAAGTCTTGGTGGCCTGACTCCACAAGGTCAAGTGCACACCTTAGTTTAGGATTATTAAGGACTGCAACATAGAAGTGCAATAATGTAATAGGATAATTAAAACATTCAGGTTTTACCAAAAGTGGGTCACAAAGAATGTATAACCACTACATTGTGTGTTCCCTTGAGCTTTCACATGGGAGTGTACCTCTACCAACCTGGTCGTGTAACACCCCATACACACAGTGTGTTCCTCCTGAGACACAACATGTAATTTAATATTCTACCAACCCAAGTAATTCTACATGGCTAAAACTATGTGGTTCTTCTGTTGTAACACTACACAGCGTGCACACTCTAGACATGGTGTGTACCACACGGTTTTATCCACCTGTTTCATTAGTCACACATCCAGATACATGGTCGATTACCACACAGTGTGTACATTCTTGACACAACATGTACAACCTACGTTTCATCCACCAGTGTTGTTAGTCATATAGTCATATACACAGACTTTTACAGAATTTCGTGTACTCCTAGTACACGGTGTGTTCTACCAACGTTTATCAACCCCGCATCTCTTGTCACACAGTCAGTGACACAGTTAACAGCTACATGGAATGTATATACTCTACATGTCATGTATATACTATACATGTCATGTACTTAATAAAAAAAATTATTCCTGAATAAAATAACACATGGCATCTGTTCATAACATCACACGCCATGTTGTTTGGGTTTCCAGAAAGTAAGCCTCTGAAACTACTCTGGAACCCCAAAAACCATAAAATTTTGGCCAAGGAATTCCATGTTCCGATCCTTGAAAGCCCTTACTCCCCAAAAATAAAATTTTGGAATAGTTATTCATATAATATCTTAATATAATTCAATTTAAGGTTTAAACATGACCCACCAAATTCCAATCTGAGAGGGCCCATAACACCTCAGGGACCAAAGCATGGTGTTCATCCAATTGAAACATTAAATATACAAATACACTATCAAAATAGTAGGTATTCTATCATGGAATCTATCACAGTAGCATGCATATCTAGCACAATATCTATCATAATAACATAGAATCAGTAATGCACCCTAAATGGCATGAAAAGAATGCATGACATGTGATCTCTATCAAGTGCCTATATGATTTATGAGATGGAATACCCTAATATCATCTGGTTGAAACAAAAATAGAACCAAAATGATATTAATGATATCATAAAAAAATAATTGAATCATTTAACATGAAATAAAATCAACTGTAATAATTAAAAACCATACAAATTGAAATATTCAAGGTAACTTGGATTTTCCCTATACACGGGTTAGATACTCCAAGGAAAAACTTATTACCAAAAACCTATTCCTTCCTATCCTAGTCTATAGGCTCTAAATAGTAAGGCAAAGTAGAAAATAAACTTCTTTTGATACCACTTTGTAACATCCTGGTTCCAGGTTCCACCTAAAGGTTCCCCTAACCTGGTTGGTCACATGATCACAACCACATTTCCCAAAATTTCAAAGGATGCAGACTTTCATCAAGGGTCATGGTGTGATAATGAGAAAACTATGGCCTCATTGGAAGAGTATACATAGTGTAAGGCAAATTGTAAATAATAGAGGAAGAAATAATACCATATTACAAAAGTTAACATTAGAAGACTGATAGTAATAATAAAACTGGAGCATATATATAAATGATTCATGTAACATGTATCTACGAAAGAATCCAAAAACCAAGTACAAAAAAGTAAGTAATCTCCAACAGCATCGCAAACCTCATCTTGGTCCCATGCTCTCCAGTTTCAATAGCAATCAAGTACCTGATGAAGAATGCTGCTCACCCTTATCTATACCTACAACCATATAATCTGTTTGGGTCCAAAAGCATGACCCAAATAGGGTGTGAGATGAATCTCAGTTGGAAACCAGCAAAATATCTGTTCCTAATTTTCAGTGAATACATATACAATAGGTAACATTCCAGAATGAAGAAATAAACTAGGAAGAACTCAAAAGTAAACAATCCTATATTTTTCAATTACATTTATTTCCATTTATTATTCAATCCATTGAATCATATAAACCTTGGTATCTAGCCTAATATTTGTATCCCCTATATGATAGTAACAAATAGAAATCTCAGGAGACTATCTAAACAATCAAGTAATACTGAGTCCAAGATTGTGCTTTGGTTTGGCAGACTCATCACCTTTATTCAATTATTCAATAAAGACCCTTTTAGGGAATGTTCTCGCATTCTAATCCCCCTTGTCTAACATAAAAATAATTCATTTAATAATAACCCTATTGGTATTTATCATTTTTTAACCCCTTTGTTCTAACAAAACAACAATTAATTTAATAAGGACCCTCTAGGAATCTCTCTTGTTCTAACCCCTCTGGTCTAACTTAGCACTAAATATTTACAAACGGCCACCAAGGCAGCTCTCATGATTAATACCCCTTGTTCAAAATAACATCAAATAAATTATAAAAGACCACCTAGGAAGCTCTCATGGTCCAAACCCTTGGGTCGATGACCACCTAGAAACTCTAACAGTAAATACCCCGGGATCAATATAAAAGTAAAACATACATAAATAACCCTACCTCGAGAAGCCCTCACAGTAAAATCCCCCTAGTTCAAACTTCAACAATGCATATCACAGTCATCTCATATAATTAGTAACTCCGTACTAACAAAAAAATCATGGAAAACAAGGCAATCCTAGCATACATTCTAGACCAAACAACCATAATCATTCAAACCAGGGAAATGATCCCATAGTGTATCCTATAACAAGGTACTTAACCTCACGCACGATCAAAAACCCTTTATCAATTAGTCAAACAATAACAGGTAATAAATAGGGTTTAATTCCAAAAACATGCAATACCCCAAATGTGGGTTTTCATCACTTTAATCATATATAATCCAAATACAAACAATGAAAGGCACAAACCACCTTTTTCAATGTCTCACGATTGATAAGCTTGAATGTCGGCCCTTGAATTAGCCTAGAACGACGTAGATCTACATAAAGGTGAGAAAAGTTAAATTTTGAATAATTCATGAGAGAGGAAGAATCATGAATAAGAGATCTAGAAGAATTGTTAACTCATTGGTGGGATTCCAATGCACCAGACTGCATCTCAATCAGAGGTTTTATGGATAAACAGGGGCTCGATATTTGTTCGTCATTCCCAAGCGCTCATGTACGAAATACGAGAAAAAAAAGTTGGTTCTGGACACAGGATGCATCACTGCTCCGATTTATAAAAGAAAAAAGAAAAGTACATGGATTTTTCATTAACAGTGCACATTGTGTATTAGCCTAAACCATCCCTTGACTTAAGTGGGTCATCCAGTTCATCACGTATCCAAGTACTCGGTCATTACATAGCCAGCATATAGTTATACTCGGCAACTAGGTACACGGTTTGTACTCATAAGTACATGGAGTGTACTTAAAAAATTCTCATTTATTCCTTTTTTCCTAATAAACAACCTGAAATCAAGATCCATACCTGAAAAGAAGATCTGGGTTCTTACAGTAACACCCTAAGATTTTAGAATATATTTTTCATTAAAATAAATTTAATGTGTTCTATAGCATTTGATGCATGCTATACTGAAATTTAGTGAATTATGTTTAACTACCACACAATGTGGAATACATTACTACATAGTTAAACTAAATTAGAAAATAAATAACTTTTTAAAATAAAATGGAAAAATTTCACTTAATAAAATAAAATTTATTCTAAAGTGACTTTTTTAACTATTTTGCTCAACTGTACATTTTTTTAAATTTATTACTTTTAAGGAATGATATCAATAAATTATATTACTTAAATTTGACTATAAATTAATAAAATAAATTAATTACATCCATGAAATGGTTATGTAATGATAGGGATTACTAGTGCACTAATTATTGGTTAAAAATACTTTATTTAAAAAATATTTTTATTATATATTATATATGTTTTATTTTAAATTCAAATTTCTAAATTTTAGATTTTTAATTTGAAAAAAAAATCATTTTTCAATTTAGAATGTAAAAATTATCATAGGGTGATTTTTTTTTTTTTTAGAAATAATTTTACTTTTAGGTGAATAGTAAAAAAGGCCATGATTACAATTAGTGTAACTTTTATGAAATCATTTTGATATATGCATGACTGAAAAATATGTGAAACATTACAATTGACTCTATATGTTTTTAAGGAGTAAAATTAATCATTTTTAAAAAATTATGTTGAATTTGACAACCTAGGGTTGACTTTTTCGAAACTTAGTTTTATTTTATTCTAATAAAAAAACTATTTTTGTCATCTTCCTTTAATTAATTATTCCAAATGACTCATTAGGTTGTGTATTTATTTTAAAGTCATAAAACTTTTACTTATTTATTTATAATCCAATATAATTCATGGGGATCAATTTTACATAGTATTTATATATAAATTCATTTTTATTCTTAAAAAGACATTTTTTCCAAAACAATATTTCCATAACATTGTTTTACTTATATTAAAAGAAATTTCTACCATCATTAGAAATTTAATCTGATGAAATAGATTAAATATTTGGATTTATCATATTAAAAAATTATAATTAAAATTTCCTTTTTAATAATATAAATAAGTTACCTTGGTAAATGTAATATTTCACATCTAGATGGATTGTGAATTTTTAAGGTAATTTGAGTTTTCATTACTATATGGTTCAAATCTTGAATTAAGACATTGAATAAAATTTTGAGAGTTGGAATTCCTCAATGTTTTGTTTTGAGATGTGTAATGTAGCTCAAAAAGTTTCTTGGTTGTTTCAATGATCATTGGAGGCTTCGGGTTATGTTTCAAGAGTTTTGGAGCTTTCTATAAAGGGTTCATGATTTAGTGTACACAATTTAGCAGAAACTGTGAGACACCTGGATGCTTAGTAGGTTTTTAGTTCATTTTGAACTGAGCATGGTTGAGTTTCATGGTTATATCATGATTTGGTGTAAACCATTAGAGGAAATTTTTGGATACATTACTTTTAATAGTTCATTGGAGGATGGTGATAGTATAAATAATAGTCAAACAATCGCAACTTTCATACTAAAATTACAAAATAATATGTAAATGTTTAATGTCTATAAGTATAAAACACCTATATGATTTAATTTTAGTACATGATTGTTCATTCTCATCGGAAGACGAATATTATTTATCTAATGATGAAGAGAGTGAAAAATAAGTTTATATGAATAAAAACCCCTCATGAAAATAATTGGGGGAATACATTGTTGATTTTTAAGAATCCTATAAAAATTTATACACAAATTATAGAGGTCTCAAGGTAGAAGTGGATTAGAATAAAATAAATCTACATAAATAAAATAATAAAATTTATAACATCTAAATTGAACTTGATAGACTTACTTATATATTAATGGAGAATTGTGATTTTTTATATCAATTGAAGTTGGATTAGAAAACATTGTGAATGAAAATACTAAATTTTCATTGGAATTTGATAATTCCAAATACAATATTTCCAAATTTATTTCTAAATAAAAGTAAAATACATTTTTATTCCACCAAAATACATGAGAAAGTCAGATATCATCTTAATTTCAGGTAAATATGATAAATTAAATAGTGTATCATTTTCATAGAATAATAATGAAGATGTTAAGATAAACTCTAAAAATAATAGTTTAAAATTTTATTGAATACTTTATTACTGGGAGAAAATATTTTGAGAATATGTGTAGTCAATTACAACCTCAGTGGAAAAATTATGGACTTGGATGTATAACCAATGGATGTTCAACTTAACAAAAAGAATATTTTATTCCAAGAAAATAACCATTTTGTACTAAGTGTTATAAAGGTGGACACTAGAGGTGAAATTTTTACTTAAACATAATTCAATCATTTAGTGGACATAATTGTATTATTTAGGAGAACTTGTTTTTTTATAATCAAATAACTAATAAAATTTTTTTGTCCAAGATTTATATTCTAATATAACTAGATTTAATATGGTTTGTCTACTGATGATTTAATTTCAAAATACATGAATTATTTTCATACCAAAAGAACAATTTATATCACTGGTACATTGAAACCTTTCTTGTTTTAAATGATCTTATTTTGTATTGTGTCTTATAATGTTTTTCTTTATACATTTCATTAACTTCTTTTAATTTGAGGGAGTTTTTTTGTTTTCATTAACTTTTCAATTATAAAATGTTGAAAGTTATGAAAGGTTTATATGTTTTTTGAGATATAATTTGTTTAGAGCCATATTCTATGGAAGAAAATCAAGATGAATTATAGAATGATAAATCCCAGGGGATTAAATCCTATTGTTTTTTAATAGAATGGTTTTTGAAGATCTATTATTTACTTTTTAAGGGAAATATATAGTTAAATTTTTTAAAAAATTTAATTTCATATGAATGTATCTGGTGTTATTATAAGAAATTAAAATTTTAATTATTTTAAGATTTTATCATAGTACCTATTTTTGTAGGATTTTTTTTCAACTGCACAATAAAAGGAATATTAAAGATATTATAAGGATACAATTTGAAGGCAGGTAGACCCAAGGTTAGTTCAATGTATTCACTTTCTGTTTGATCAATAGAATCTTCCAAAGAAATTGGAATTAAATAAATTGTCTATAAAATACTGATTGATTAATATTTGTATTAAAATAAGTATTCCTTAATGAAGAAGGATATCATATTTCAAGGGTGATAATATATTTTAACATCTAATTATTTTTTAAGGTATTCATAAACCCGTCTTATTTCAATTTTTGGTTGGGTTTCATTTGGGGTTTTTTGGGTTGAATTTTTAAGGGTTTTGAAAATTATAGGCTAGTGCACAGTTTGCGCATGGTTTCCCAAAGTACTGCTTGAGGAACTTGGCATTGGTGGGAGGAGTTATACGCTCACCATCCATGGTAACCAGTGAGTATGCGCCATTAGAGTAAACCTTATGAATGATGTAAGGTCCTTCTCATTTGGGTTCCAACTTGGGTGGTTTCTTTCTAGGTATTATTGGTGCCCTCAAGACCAATACCAAGTCACCTTGCAAGAAGAAACGGAGGTGAACTTTCTTGTTGAAAGTTGTGGATATCTTGTTCTAATGCTTTTATAGATTATGCAGGGCACAAATCATGTTCTCTTCGAGCACTTCCAACTCAGCTAGACGGATTTTGGATACTTTATCAGGCGCTTGCTGATCATAGACAGTTGTGTGTAATGAGGGCAATTGAATCTCGAGGGCAGGACAACCTCCGTCCCATACACCAGGGAATATGGGGTCACCTGGGTGGAATTACGAGTCGTCATCCGATAAGCCCAGAGGGAATTGTGGATCTTTTCCGGCCAACTCTTCTTATTCTGACCAACCATCTTCTGCAGAATGTTAGTGAGGGTCTTTTTGAACGCCTCGATCTATCCATTTTCTTGTGAATGATAGCGAGAGGTATGGTTAGAACAGATGTTGTACTTAGCGTTCAATTTCATCAGCTTAGCTGCTCGTAAGTTTATTCCTTTATCGGCGAGGACGACATGAGGAACCCCAAATCAGTAGATGACGTTGGAGATCACAAAGTCAATGATGAAATGGGCCTTGACCTCTTTTAGTGGATCTGTCTCTACCCACTTGAAGAAGAAGTTTGTGGCAGTTAGGATGAACCTGCACTGGCGAGATGTTGTCGGTGGATATGGTCCCATGACATCGAGTCCCCACACTAAAAATGGACAAGAGTACTTGGTGGAATGGAGATGTTCTGGCGGCTGATGCATGAAGTTAGCATGAATCTAGCACGCATGGATTCTTTTGGAGAACTTGATGCAGTCATGGATCATGGAGGGCCCGAAGTACCCTAATCTATGGATCTGGTGAGATAACTTTGGCCCGGTTTGATGAGCCCCATAGGAACCAGTGTGAACCTCTTGCATGACCTGATAAATCTCAACTCCTTGAATGCAATGGAGGAGAACCCCATCAAACTCGCGCTTATAGAGTATTTTCTCAAGGTCAAGACCATCCTGGAGGGTGAACTGAAATGTGCGACATCAGATTCACTCGTGCTCAGCCCGATCAGTTGGGAGGTAACCATTTTGGAGATACTCGACAATGGGGGATCTCTAGTTGGGATTCACTTCAATCACTACATATAGGGGTCCTGAAGAAGAGGATCTAGTGGTAAGATGGATCACCTGCAGGTTGTCATCTCCATCTAGGGAGACAGGAGAAATGAATCTCCGATGTGCCACCTGGATAATCAGATCATCTTGCTCGGGTTCCGAAAGTGATTCAGCTAGGCCATCCAGGACATCAGCTCAACCATTCTGAGATCAAGGAGCATGAGTGACTTCTGGCCGATAAGGGAATTGGGACATTATCTGGAGAGTGCGTCCTAATAATGGTACGAGCTCTGGATTTTAACGATGTAGTCACTATTGATCTGTTTGATGACTAGTTTAGAGTCCCCTTTCACATGCAGGTAGGGCACATCAATTTCAAGATCCGGCTTGAGGCAAGTGATGAGAACCTGATACTCTGCTTCATTGGTGGTGTAGCCTTCTGAAAACAGGAATGAGTATGTCTGGATGGCTTGCATTGGGGTAATGAAGATGATACTTAGGTCTAATCTGTTGAGCCTAAGGTCATTGAGTCACCTGCTGGTGGGGCTTTGGGAAGCACCATCAAAGTGCATCTTCTAGCACGGCATGTCTTGGTCCACCAAAAGGATTGCCTCGTCGGGTAATTTGAGATTCAAGGATTGGTCAGCAGGAGCCAGATGGGAAGTAATGAAATATTCTAATGCTTTCCCCTTAATATCTTTCTGAGGGACAATATTGATATCGAACTGCTGGAGAATTACCGCCCACTGAGCTAGATGTCCTATCAACATGGGATGGTTCAAAATGTACATCAGTGGATATAACCGAGACACCAGTTGTACCTTGTGGTGTTGCAGGTAATGTCACAATTTCTGTACTACGAATACCAGTGCAAGGCATATCTTTTCAATGGGGGAGTATCTAGTCTTCGTATTGAGGAGCATGCAGTTGAGGTAGTAAAGGTTGTTCTTCGTCCCCTCATTGTTCTTATGGGAGAGAAGGTCGCCGATAGATCATTCCAGGGCGGTCACATAAAGTACCAATGGCTTTCCAGAGATGGGTGGAATTAAGACTGGAGGCTAGAGTAGATACTGCTTGATTTTCTCAAATGCATTATGACATTCTTCATCCTACTCATAGATTGTGCCTTTCTTCACGAGCCGAGAAAAGGGCCTACACTTGCCGTCCAGATTTGCAATAAATTAGTGTATGTAGGCTAAGTGGCCTTGGAAACCTCGAAGCTCCTAAATGTTGCTTAGAGGAGACATCTGGCTAATGACCTTGATCTTCTATGGGTCAATATCAATGCCCCTGTATCTATCAACGAAGCCGAGAAACTTTCAAGAGATGACCCCAAAGGCACACTTCAATGGGTTCATCTTCAGGTGACAGGAACAGAGAAAGTTGAACATCTTCTCAAGGTCTTTGAGATGGTCTTGACGCTAGTGATATTTGACCACCAAATTGTCCACATAGCATTCCTCCTACGTTCCAAGGATCGACTTAAATATGCAATGAATAGCCCACTGGTAGGTGGAACATGCATTCTTTAAATCGAATGGCATGACTCGGTAACAGAAAGTACCTTATGGTGCCATGAAAGTTGTGAAATCCTCATCCTCAGGGGCGATTCGAATCCGGTTGTACCTGGTGTACCCATCCATGAAGGAGAGGTCTTGGAATCCATCTTTAGTGTCAATAAACAACTTATTCATAGGAATGGGAAAATCATCCATCAGACAATGACAGTTAAGAGCCCAAAAACCGATGCAGACCTTGATCTGTCCATTCTTCTTCCTTACTGGAACAATATTGGCCAGCCATTTGGGGTACTGGACCTCCTTAACAAACCTGGCTCTGATGATCTTATCAACTTCTACCTCAACTAGGGCATCGTGAGAAGGGTGCATCTTTTTGAGAGGCTGTTTGAACCCATGAAGATTTTCTAGGAGACTGAGGTGGTGGACGTCTACCTGAGGATCTATGTCCTGGAATCTCATCGTAAATCTAGGTGAATACATCACAGTGTTGTTTCAAGAAGTTTATGTACTACTGTTTCTCCTCGAGGGACATGCCCGCACTGATCAATGTGGGTCTCGGGTATGCCTCGCTACCAAGGTTCACATGTACCAACTCATCGACTGTGGCAGAGACACCCTCCTCAAAGGCGGTACGAGCATCCTCTAAACCCTCTTCTTCACTAGTGGAGGGGGAATCCTCAGCGGGATGAGTTTCTTTTGATTCAGCAGATCTGGATGGGAGGCTGGTACCAGCCTGAGCAGTAGTGGTCACTACATCAGAGGACTCCTGTGTTGTCGTAACCATAGTGATCAAGGTTTTTGATCTGATCCCATCTGGCCTTTGGCCCAAGGGGCCACGCTTGATGATGTTGAAGAAAAAGTGGTCTGTTGGCTTGATCCGGTTGATTCCATCCTGGTGGAACAAGCACATATGACGTATCACCGTCACTATGGGGTGGACATCCCGATACCTTATGGGGGTAAGAGGCTCCGGGATCACCTGATCCTGATTTTTATAGGAGTACGAGGTGATCTTCCAGCGTCTCTTAGGCCTTGGAATGTGTTCCCCCCTCGTTACAGAAACAACGAAGGATTGTCCCATGTCCAGGTTCATAGCCTCAAATCAATGGATTGTAAAGGGGTAGGCATTATCTAGATCTGTCCATGGGTTAGTCGCATCCATGGGATGCTCGACCTCATTAGTCTGAATCTACTTTTCCTTACTCTTGTAGTAGTCGGCATCCAGGTAGTGGGCTTCACAAGAGGAAAAGAGAGACACATCACCCTGAAGCACGCCAACTCAACCATTAAGGGAGAACTTGTGGCACTAATGATATAATGAGGGAACCACTGCATGCAGGTGGATCCATGGCCTTCCCATCAATGTATTGTAGGTGGTGTCCTGGGAGACTACCATAAATTTGGTGCTGGAAACTAGGAAACTGAACTGGGTCTTCAAGAGGATCTTTTCAACCGGTGTCTGTTCCATCCTATCATGGCCTTGGATTATTAGGTCAGAGGGAATCATATCATCTTCAGAAAATCACATCTTTTATAGTGTTTGATTCGAGATTAGGTTAATTCTAGAGCCCGTGTCAACAAGACAGCGATGAACCTCCACGCCATTGAACTGGTTGGTGATGTACAGTGGTAGAATGTTCCCCTGTATGGGAGATCCTTCATATTCTCTAGAGAACAAGATTATGACCTGGAATTCTGCATTCTCTATTTCCTCAGCAAGGAAGGCTTCTCTAGCTGCTACTTTCGTCTCAAACTAGAGGGGGCTTCTTAAAGCATTAGTGAGGACCTCACACATATCTGACAATAGGAAAAGGGCCTCAAGGATAGAGAGTCTTTCTATAATACTACTGAGATACGTAAGAACATCATACTTCCACGCCAGGCATGAACTTATTCTTACAGGAGGTCTCTCTATGACGGGAGTTATGGTGGGCCCTACCGACTGGACTGATGACTGACTGGTACTGGGAACATCCCGCTGCCTACTAGTCGAGGCCTGTAGAGTGGCTACCAAATGAAGGTCGGATGACTGAGACCAGCCTATAGTAGGGTGTGTCTTGTCATAGTATGGCCAGGGTGGATTTGACTGATCCAGCAACACAAATGGTGGCGAAGGAAGGCCTGATGCCATCAGGTGAGAAGGTCGTGCATACAGAGCTCTGCACTGAGCCTATTGCCTGGTTTTGGTATCATGCACAGCCTAAATAGAAGTGATGACTGAGGAACTCTGATGGCCCATATAGACATGGCTCCGTCAATGCTTACGATGGCTGGGGACGTAGGGAGGATCTGCCTGGCACTCCTCATTTTCAGGAATCATGTAGGGGTTTACTAGTTCTACGGTGTTAACCGAGTCATAGCCTTGACCATCAATCGAAGATTCATACACTACTAGACATATTCTGGGAGGGATTTCTCTCTCTAATGGAATTAATTCACTAAGAGTATGGGATGACGATGGCATCAGTGGGGGAATTTACTTTCCCTTGAGTCGTCGGTGTTTTCTCTTCTGGGAAGAGGACGGCTGAGATGACGATGCAGAAGTGGTGGATGAATCTTTTGAAGGCTCTGGACGATTCATGCATGCTCTAATGAAACCATGGGAATGGGAAACTATTGTTTAATCCATCTAGTTTTCATAATTATGGGACCCGTGATTGGAAACCTGATGCCACTCGCCCTCGTTGTCACTGCTGTTGTCTGGCCTCACGAAGACACATGCCACCTGTGCCAGAGCCAAGCCTAAACAGACTATGTTTTCATCTACCCAGTCTTGAAGCCAATATTTGAACACATAGCACTTGTTGAGAGTGTTCCCCAAGATCTGGTGGTTGGGGTAGTAATTATGGTGATCAGTGAGGTTTACTTCTTACGGTCTTCTACACTCAGGCAAACGTAGAATCCCCTACTCCAAGGCACTATGGAAGTAACCAGGGACCTGTGTCTCACTGAATGATTAGGTTCGGTTTCTCTTTTCCAGAAAGGGAGCCCATAAAACTTGACCCTAACGAGGGGCTGGAGTACCCTATTGAGGAGATGGAGCTTGATTATCTCACCAGGGCGATGGTGGTGCATTATGTGGGGGAACCTGCTGATTATGGGGTGGGCAATGTTGGGCCGGTAGCTGCGCTTGAGGTTGGGGGCCTCTGCGGGGCTTTGGAGGTGGCTCCACTGGAAACAACTCTAGTCATCTGGGGGCCTCTATTTGGGCCACTTTAGTAGGATCGGCCTTGGAGGCCCTTCTCATGGGGATCGTAGGAGGAAACAAGCGTGCCTTCTTAGCCTACTGTAAGGCTTCCTCTAAGAGATGGGCCTTATAAGAGAATTCTAGGAATCCCCTGGGATAGTTTTGGGTGATTAGAGAGGGGACCAGCTCCTTTTTGACATTCCCTACTCACATCATCAGCAATTTCTCCGGATTCAACAGCATGTCAAGAGAATACATGAGTCCTTTCCATCGTGTGATAAAGTCGGCAACGTGTTCATCAGGCCTCTATTTTCACTTGAAGATGTCTGTGATACTCATCTTCTTCATGGTGGAACTGAACTGGTAGAGAAATTTTCTACGAATGTCCTCCCAGCTGGTTACTGATCTGATGGGGAGCTGGATGTACCAGACAAATGCAGGCCCTTCCAATGTCTGCACAAAACATCAGAGCTTGGCGGCCTCCTGCGGCGTTGGAGTTCCCAACATGGGGCCACACCTGGAGGTAAAGTGGGCCACGTTCTATAGCGGTTCCCCTATCCCGTTGAAGGGGAGAAATGTGTGATTCCTGAAATCTAGGGGTGCTATCATATCATACACTCATACGGGATACGGCTTGCCATCGGGTGGGAGTGCCACCTATTGCATCTCTAATGCCTTGAGATGGGCAATAAGTGTCATTGTTGGATCATCTAGGTGGGGGTTTCTGTCTTGATGGGGATACCTGACCACCAGTGCATTTGCGGGTTATTCCCCACGATAAGGTGGCCCAGCGGCTCATGGGGCGGCTGGTGGAACGACTTCTGGGGCAGTTGGGGGAGCCCGAGCTGGATACCGAGGGTCATTACACTGTACAGGAGGATTTGGCGATACGTACCGCACCCTCTTGCTGTAAGATTCGGCCTCAACCCTGTCTGAGTGGGCAGGGTGGTCATGGTCAACTGGAGGAAATTCTCCAAGGGGAAGCTATGCCTTCCCCTGCTTCCCCGACCTAGGATCACTGCAGTATGGCCGGCACTCTGCAACGCATTCAGCGAGGAGGTCATCGACCAACTTCTTCTGTTCGGCAAGTTTCTGATGCAACACATCTTTTTCATGGCCTTCCTCTGTCTTTTGCGCTGATCCAAACAGGTCAGAGGATATGATAGCTCCATGATTCTCTTTACATTTACCGTGATTCCGGCTAAGGACTAATGCCTCGGTGGGCGCGGGGAGACCCAGAAGGCTCCTCTCTTGGAGAGTAACCCTCCCCAATGGATCCAATAGTTGTGGCACGCCTTCAGGGGGAGGTCCCCATCAAAGAGCTCTAGCTCATTCTCCTCTTCCTATAGACTGTCCATGTTGATCGCGGCTCTACTCGGGGGCATGTCCTCGATATCACCTGGCAAGTCGGGCTGTCGTCAGATTCGACTGAAGAGGAGGGCAGCATATTTCCCCCATCCATGGATCTGCAAATGGGGGGAAGCCTCTTTGATAATATTGAAAGTACCTTGAAACTTTGGACACATATTTGTTGGAGGGCCTTACGGCGGCCTGGAAACTCAAGGCACTGAGCCACAGAGAGTGCAAACAGATCAACCAGATGGAATTTCTCACCAATGTCTTCAAAATTCACTTGGCTCTTCGGATTAGACACTCACTGGTGAAAAAGGAGGAACTGCATCACCCAGAGGGTTTGACGGAAACACTCAACTTCCATTAGGTTAAGGGATTATGGTGCGCAGAAATTCATCACTTCTATAGGCCAAAACAACTCAGGGAAGTGGTCCGTTGTGAGGATATTCCATAAGCTCCTTGGCTCGGATTAAGGGTCTGGCCCTTCATTACCCCACTCATCAACCGGAGTCAGTTCAGAAACCGGTAGTGGTACCAAAGTAGATCGCTGGGACAGTAGGCTGGATGGTGGAGAGTACGGTGAGCGAGCTGACAAACCGCCGCATCTCGGGTTGTCCTCCAAAGAGCGTAGCAACTTAGCCACCACATCGGGATAGGACGGGCTGACGACCACGGTTCTTGGTGCTGGGACTAGGGATACTAGCGATGGACCGTGCTGATATTCTCCCACCATTGGTCCCCATAATAGATCTCAATGATCTCTAATCGAGGTAGAGAGTGCTTCTGGTGATGACGGTGGTGATTGCATGACTGTAACCTATGGGGTTGCCAAATTTTATTCCTTCGGGATATACATGTGGATGGAGGAAGGAATCTGGTGGAATTCACATTTTGGGAGTATGAGGATGATGCGCCTTGTTCCTGCCCTGGTCCTTGACATGGAGGACCTGGGCAAGGTTTCCATCATTGAGTCGTATTTGGATTCGGAATATTAGAAGCAAACCAGTTTGATATTAGTCTGAATTTTCTTAGTGTTCCTTTTATGGTGGAGACAACCTACCCTCCTGCCCTAGGATGGTTTTTTAGGGTAGGGTAGATTCCCAGCACGAGGAGGTCCTTTGGTCGTACTAGTGCTAGGGCGAAGAGGACTTCTTCCAGAGCAAGCCGTGGTGCGAGGAGCACCGGGACACATATCAAAGGGAATATGGGGAGGACCTCTATGGGAAGTTCTGGAGTAGGTAGGACCTCTTCTCAAGACCAAAAGAGTTTAAGTGGGACCCCATACTTGTTTCCCCTGGCGACATTAGTGTGAGGAAGTTCCTCGTACTGGTCGAGCTGAACACTGGTAGGGCCTCCGTGCTAGGTGCTGGTGAAGCGAGGTTGTCCTTGACTCCCCTAGTTTCTAAGTTGAAGAGGACATTTTTAGGCTTTTGTAAGAACATGGGGAGGGCCTACACTATGAAGATTGACCGGATGTGAAACATCCCCACATCAGTGGTCTGTGGCAGGCAGGATGACTCCATACCCGATGTAATGAGCATGGAAGAGGCTTCCGTACTCGGTGTCACCATCGGGGGGAGGTCCCTCATTTGGATTGAGGGTAGGATGAGGAAAACCTCCATGTCAAGCCTGGAAGCAGGGAAGACCTTCATTCTCCATGGTGGTGGTATGGGGAGGACCTCCATACTGACGGCGGCCATTACCTGCACTAGCGGCTGGGAGAGTCGACTCATCCTTCCCGTGGGGTGGTTGGGGCCTCGATTCGATCCGGATATACAAGTTCCCCGGATCAGCGTACACAAGGGTTTGATGATATATGTTGGAAGTGGAATGAGCCACAGTAGTTGCTGACATTGATGCCCCTTGGCCGACATCCTCCTCAGCCTGTGCCCAATGCTGGCGTCGGGTCAACCAGACTGGGGCCAACGGTGTAGGAGAATGGCTTACCTGCTCCTCGACTTGTGGGATCGGACGGCGGAATTGGAGCAGCCTAGTGGGATCCCTCCTTGGGGGCCCCTGAAATGGGATCCCGACCGAGCCAACTCACACATCTCCTACCTCGTCGGCATAGGGGGGGAGTTTTCCAAGAATTCTGGGGAGAGGCTCCCTAAATGATTGTAAGTTGGGGTGGGGAGCAGTGGCTCCCTGTGCGTCCCTTGGGGGCAGCGTTGGTGGTGAGGCACAGACGCCTCTAGATCCTGGCGGGCCATATCCCGAGTCGGAATAATCCCCTCCTCCTCGTACTAGCGTACGAGGTCGTTGATAACTCTCTTCTGAATGAATTCAGACGGGGAAATGGGTCATGAGCGCTCAGCGTTTGTAGGAATGGAGATTGTTCCGGCAGCATCTTGGTTCCTAAAAAGAAGGTAGATTAACCCATTAGTGCTGAAAGAAAAGGAATCAATGACCAGTTACCTAACACTATTCCATATTCCATGGCTGGTAAGATGGATCCATGCCGACAACATCCCAGATCGGGATTTACAACGTTTTGACTACCCCAACTTCTGGTGAGTTTCATACGAGGCCCACTATTTGTTTGGCAGGACCCAGTCCCGGATAGCTGAATCCGGTGACATGCTAGTCCACTGATGTCTTAAACTATATTAATATCCATATTTAGGATAAGAACTTCATGCTGGGTTCACCATTTCTATTTCTGACGCTTTCGTCGGGGCGAGCACGTCCGTCTTGTTCGAGGATGGCAATGCTATTTTTTGTCCTGCATTCCCGCTTTCCAAAGGCGGGTGGCATTCATTCCTTGTTCAGAGACATTTTTTCCTTGATCTAAATAGGATGATGAGATGTTAGTTCTTCCTTCTGTGGATTCCTCCTCAGAACTCATCACCTATTCTGGGTCTCCCTTATAGATTAATACATTGTTTGTGAAACTCTTCTCAGTGACATATCTTCATGGACACCATTTAATTACACTGCTTCTGTTGGGACGTTCCAAGGGGTCTGGTCAGGGCAGCAACCTTCGTTCAGGGGAGTAGTCATGTTGGACATCACTATCGTGTCTGGAAGCTAGAACACTGGCATGTCTGGGTTTCTTCCCCTTAATATACGGCCTCTCAAGGGCGTGGAAGCCCGAGGCATCCCACATCAAATGCGGGGAATTTTATGCCATAGGAATTTATCTAAGGTTTTCCTCGTCTTCCCATGTTTAACACAAGGTATTCCACGAGTATAACGTCTAGTGGAGACCGATCTGACTTATCATAACACTTACTAGAGCGGATCAGGTGAGTAGAACCCCTAGAGGGAACACTGATGTTGGGGCTAATGTGTGGTTAGCTACCCAATAGTTGTTAAGGGGAATGGGGAATGAGGTGGCATGACCGGGATGTGGTGGCCTGGGTAATAACCAAAATGGATGATGGATGGGTAAGTGAAGTGGGTGGAGAATGAGATGGAGTCAAATCTAGGATGACAATGATGTTGGGCTTGAGTCTTGAAGAGACCTCCTACGTATCCCTACGGCAGGGAATCAAAGTCCTCGTAGTTCACTCCTGACAACGGCTTACCATCGAATGGGGTTGACAACGGATTACTTTTGTACAGTGTTTAACCACATGGAGGCTTCCTATGTACCTTATCCATGAGACAATGATCAAAGCCCACATAGTTTGGTAATGGTGAATGCAGTTTAACGTCGTGCATGACTAAAAGGGGGCATGCCGTTTAATGTCATGTGGGGCAAATATGGTTTGACATGAAGGGGGTCGGAACCAATGGTTGATGGGATTAAACCTCAGTGAGGCTTATTATGTACCCTGCCTTTGAAAGGATCAAAGACTTCGTAGTTCAGGATGGGTTTGTTGAACCGATGTGATGATGGTCGGGACCAATGGTTGTTGGGCTTGAACCTCAGGGAGGATTCCTACGTACCCTACCTTGTAAAGGATCAAAGATCTCATAGTTCAGGATGGGTTTGGTGAACCGGCGTGAAGATGGTCGAGACCAATGGTTGTCATGCTTGAACCTCAGAGAGGCTTCCTACATACCCTGCCTTGGCAAGGATCAAAGACCTCGTAGTTCAGGAGGGTGTGGGGCTTACACTCTTGGCTGCCCGAAGAGGATGTCATGGTTGATGCTCACTCTAAGCCCACATGATTCATGCACGGTGTGAGAAACAAGAGGAAAAAAATACTTGAAGATTATGTTGTGAAAGGTGAATCTGTGGGAAGTGGACTGGGGCTACACGTAGTTGGCGGCCCAAAGAGAAAACAGGGGCTTATGCGTGGTTAGCAGCCCAAAAAGGAAATAGGGGATTATGTGTGGTTAGAATCCTAAAGAAAAAACATGGGCTTATACTTGGTTAGCAGCCCAAGGAGGTGGATATTGGGACTCACTCCAGGATGGAGGCCTGGGTGGTGAAAAAGCCCAACAGGAGAGGGATTTGGCACCCAAGAAGAGAGGAGGAGTAGGGGTGCTACCACCTGCAAGAAAGGCTAGGGGCTTACACCAGGGTAGTTTCCCTTTCCCCGTGGACAGATTCCACTTTGATAAAGAGGATTTCAATCCATGTGTGGAATGAACTCACTTTTGTGGAGACCAGTGGGCATAGAGAATGTTCGAGATGGGGCACCCTGCGGGCATGACACAGGGCGAGGTCACAATTTAACGTCTTGTGTTGAGGACGATGGCGCTTGGCAGTTTAACGTCCTACATCTCGGACAAAGTGGGTGTGCTCTGAACCCCTAGGACTTACTTAACTGATACCCACCCACCCTTGAGGGAATGAAGGCATCGACAACACCATGGTGAAGGGGTCTTGTGAGGTGATCCCATTGGGGGTCCACGTTAGTGTGGCTATGCAAAGAAACAATATTCGTTAGCGTGCCTATGCGAAGAAGCATGAGATAAAGCAACACAACGGGCAGTATCGTCTGAGGGACTTTGAAATTTCTTTGTGAAAATATATAAGGTTTCATGAGAAAAGAGGGTGTGGTGTAGATCATTTGGGCACAAGAGGCGCTCAAAGGTGATGTCCGAAAGAGGGACATCAAACACGTGAAAAATAAGGTATGTTCAAGGAGGTAGGCTCGCGCGCAAATGGATCACATGCATGGAAATGGCCGGGTGAGTGTTCCCAGAGGTTTGCATGAAATTGGAGAGTTTTGCGTGCAATTTGATGTGCAATTGGAATAGTTGTGTGAAAAAGACTAGGTGTGTACCCAATCGGGGAGAGTTGCGCGTGAAGGGGAGTCAAGGTTTTTTGTGTGAACTAGAGGGATTGCATGCAAGGTTGGGTGTGCAATTCAAATCAGTTACATGCCCGAACCGGTCGAAGTTTTTCACGCAAATGAAATAAATTGTGCGCAAGGGAAATGAATTGCGCGCAATATAATGTGCTCAAGGAAATGGGGTTGTACGCAAGAGAAATGAATTGTGCACAATGGACTGGATGCAAGGTAAGGGGCGTGCACGCAATGGCCATGACTTAAAGGGATTTGGGCGAGGGTTCTGCCTAAGTGGTCCTCTGTGAAGCTAGACCCCTAGGAGACCTGTCACGAAAAGTCCCATACCTGAAATCCATTTTTTGCATGCTGAAGAGGTTGATTTCGCACATGGGAGGAGGTTCCGATTATTCAGCCCTCGAAGTTGAAGGGTATATATTCTATTTATAGGTGTCTGGGGTCCTTACGTTCACTTGGAAGTTGGTTGGAATGAAAGATTACACACCTGGGTCGGCAGTGCAAAAGAATGCATGCCCAGGTGGCCGGCGCGAAACATCGCATGCCCGTGTCAGTGGCGTGAAAGAATGTGCGCCTGGGTGGCCGGAGGGAAACATTGCGCACCCAGGTCAGTGGCGTGAAAGAATGAACACCCATGTGGTCGGCGTGAAACATCATGCGCCCGGGTTAGTGGTGAAAAAGAGTGTGCACCGATGTCGAAATTTCCCTCAGATCCCACAGTTTTCCGTGCGGGAGAGAAGTTTTTTCACGCACCTCTTGGATTTTTTGCGCTGATTTTCCACCACTCTCAGAATACATATTCGAGTTGAAATATACCTTTTCTTTGTCCGAAAAGACCCCTTTTCTAGTACTGGAGGGTTTTTCAATGTCTACAAAATTTATTCTTAATAGTGATGTTATTCAAGGCTCTATAATCAATATAATGTATCATGGAACTATCCTTCCTTTCAAAAATAAATCAGGGTCACCCCATGGTGAAGTTCTAGAATGAATGAAACATTTATCAAGAAATTATTGTAAATTTTTTTTAATTCCATGAGTTCTACTTGATCCATTCTATAATGGGGTTTATATATAGTCTTAACATCATGAAATAAATCAATATTAAATTAAAACTCTTGATCAGGAACAATACCAGGAAATTCATCATGAAACAAATCTGTAAATTCATTCACCATTGGAAATTCACTAATAAAAACTATTTATTTCTTTTCAACAACATGGTCTAGATAAATTTCACTACCATATTTAAAAAATATCTCATCTTCTTTGTGTGTTATCAATGGTATAATGTCATTGAATAAAACTAACTTGGATTTTTCATCTATTTTAACATGATAAACTGAAAGTCAATTAATACCCAAAATTATTTAAAACTCTACTAGGGTATGTTCAATAAGATTTTCAGAAAAGGGCATCCCACCAATAATAATAGGAAGATACCTATAAATCTAGGTTTCTATAATAATTTAAGTCAGATTATTTACTAAAATTTCTATAACACATTCATGAGGTTAACTTCCAATTTACTTTCCAATATCCCAGAAATGAAAGAATGGAAAGATCCAGAGTCAAACATATTATTGGAATATTTTGAAAAAAACCCATAACATACTTGTAACTACTTCATTTTATGGTCACACAACAACTGTAGTAGTAACAAAAGATTTTTCCATTCCATTCTTCTTCCATTCTTGTTGGTTTCCACCCTGGGTAATCAACTGTGGACACACATTGTCATAATTACCTAACTCATTACAACTAAAACATATTACCGCTGGCATTTAATTTCTTACCTGATCATATCCCTTGAATTTATTAGAAATATTACCATCCTTACCATATCAGAATCACTTTACAGACTTTGAAAGGCATTCTCTAGGATTATTTTTACTACAATTATCATAAGATAGAAATTTAGTTTTCTTACCTCCAAACTTATTTGATGAATTCATTCCCATTGCCTTCCAACTGGATCTCTTTTTTTGCATGCTCTCATGAAACACATTATCATTAAAAAAACTCTGTGCATATCTTTATAGAACATCGAACAAGTTTCTCATAGCTTCTGAACTCAAGAGTTTTTAATTCTATTTGATCTCATGGATTCAATCTTGAGCAAAACTGATTTATCTTACTATCAAGATCCTAGGTAAAATTTGGGATGTACCTTTCCAAACTGGGGAAATTTTCTTCATATGCAGCCACTGAATATTCCTCCTTTTGTCTCCATTCTAATAATTCCTTTTCTATGCTAAGTCGAACATCCTTAGGAAAATATTTTTCAAGGAATATATTTTTAAATTCATCCCATTGCATTGAATAAATTTCTTCACTTCCTATAATATTTTTAACCATTTTCCACCACTAATCGACTTCACCAACAAAATGATAAATTTAAAGAGTTGCCTTTTATTTATCCAAAAAACTCATGAAATCAAATATATTTTCTAGGGATTTAATCCATCCTTCAGCTATCACAGGGTCAAATGATCCTTTGAATGATATAGGATATTGTCTCATAAAAAGGTCCACTATCGTCATCTTCCTCTATGGTAGAATAGGTTTCTATATTTCAAGAACATAATGACCACTTATCTCCTGATTCAACTAATACATCACTGCAAAAAAACTTCTTAGTTATGATTCCAACCATCTCAGGATGCTGATTTGGAAGGATTTTTTCCTCTTTATTCCTTCCCAACACACCTTCCCCATTTCCTCCACAGAAAACCATTCAGAATGGATGTATATTATAAAAATAAACATATTAATCTTAAAATTCAATAACATTTTAACTTGAACATGAGTTAAAATCTTTCAAGGTAAGTTATTAATATTACACTAACCTCTAAAGTTATCTAAACCATCCTATGATACCAACTGTAAGGACCCTTCCTTAAAACATTACATAATCTGAAGTTAAACCGATAATTTTACTTTATTTTACATTGAGGATATTTTCAGGTTTATATCTTTAGAGAATTAGTCCATAAATAATAAATAATAAAAGTATAAAAAGTTTATACTTCCAAATAGTTTCCACTTTTTTCATAAAACAAAAACCATTAAAAAACATGGTTTCTTTTCAAGTTCAAACATCACAACTTTCCCTTGATCCAGTCCTTATCTCTATTCACCCATAAATATTGTGTAAAACATTTTAAAACATGGGGTGATCATAAAAATCTTAGTAAGGGATACCCAAAGAAAAAAAATTATTGTTCTTGTGAAAACCTGTAAACCCATGTATACTTTATCAAAAAGAAATACTTTCCACCCTTAAGAAGTAGAAAATAATTTCCTTTGAAAATAATTTCATTGATTTCCCTTTTTGTAATAAAAATATTACCATAAAACCACAGAAAGCACATATAACATATAATGGTTATTTGGGACATAATAATACATAAATGAAATAACCATGCAGTCAACTTCCATACAAGTCACTCTTACAAATGGAATAGCCATATGGTTGACTTCTATACCCAATGCATTGGAGGTTATAACGTAACCACTCATCCTTTATTTTTAACATCATAACCCATAAAATTTTCAAGTTACATTATATAATCATAACACATGAAATATTTAAATTTTCAATATTTTACACATAAAATTTCATTTTCAATCACAAGAAATCATTTCAAGGTATTGAAATAATCAATCAATTTACAAAACTATATTCAACATAAAAATACCATAAAAATGGAATAATATATGTACTTTTATTTTAAAAGCATTATGTATTTTATAGGAATCCAAATATAAAATAACGATCATGATGGAGGATAATTTTTTGTTGTCATATATGTTAAAAAGAACATTCCTTTTTTCATTTGTAAAGAAAGTAAACACTCTGTATAGAAAGATTCGTTTTGAAAAAAAATTAATAAAATTAAAAGTAAAGAGGGTTGTTTATACACCTTATAAAATAATGTGGTGTATAAAATCAAAATATTCCTTAATCAAAGTATATTGAGATGAATCCACTTACCTTGAGTCTGGTTTGCCATGTTCATTCTTTATCTTCCTCTTCTTCGAATGGCCTCCTTTAATTTCCACCTTAACACCTATAAGGAGGGTTTTATGCCTAAAATAAGGTCTCTATAATGTGGATATATATTATAGGAAGGTTTTATGGTTGATCTTGGCCAAACCAAATGGTTTATAAAATGTAATGGGTAGAGAAGAATGGGTGCCTTTTATAGGATAGGGGAGGGGCACCCTTCGAAACTCTAAAAATATTAAATTAATAGAATATAATTTTTAACTCAAAATGACTCCATATTGAGTTATGTATAATATAATATGATTATGGTTATAAATATTTTCAACTAGTAACTTTTAGAAATGTTTTTATTTTATTTTAAACTATTTAATTTCTTTTTACCCTTAATTATTTTATTTTAATTTTAATTATAGTAACAACATTTTAAATATGAAGAATCTATAAATTTTACTTATATGCATTAAATTTCTCATAAATGTAATATTTAAGAACATTTAGAACTTATAATATCCACTTTTTATTTTTTAAATATTTTTATGATCTTTAAATTATTTAATAAAATATTATTTTTATAAAATATCAATAGTGCCAATTTTGACACAATTAATTTAATTTGATTTAAATAAAATATAAAAATGGATATAAATTAGAAACAAATAATTTAATGGACTTATAATATACCATAGTAACCTATTAAATCCGTTTAATAGCCGAATTAATTAAAAATATATTTATTTTAATATTTTTCATATCATTTATTTGATATTTATATTAATAAAATAATTACTGTATCACTATTGTGTCAGCATTTATGGTATTTATTTAATCTCTAAAAATTATAAATAAATTTCCATGGTGTAGATAATTTAATTATATTTATTTAAATATTTATTATCTAATTTATATCATGTTTATCCCTATACTAAAATTATTATACTTATAATAAATAAGAGGGTGACATTTTGTCACTTTCTTTAATTTTAATAATATTTATATAATGTTCATGAACAAAAGTCCATTAAATGAGTAAATTAAGATACTTATGTGTTAAAGGTATTATTTTATTTATAAAATAGGATTTTTACATGTTTTAGAGTAATTTTACTATCCTTATCATATCATTTGTTACCCTAATTTACCCAATTTATCATTAACCCTATAAAATAAAAAATTACCAAAATTATTATTCAAAAAATCCAAAAAATAAAATAAACCTATTTACATAATTTTTACCTACTTATTACAATTATGGAATTAATTTCTCAAAATAAGAAACACATAAGTTATAGTAATTAATTTAAAATTAATCCTATTGATGGAACACGAAAATGGGTTTTTTAAGTAAAAATCATCAAAATATTAGCATGTGTTTATATCCAATTTAAATCTGAAATTACTTCAAATGGACTAAATTAAATTAAATTATAAAAATTTAATCTAATTATACTCTAAAACTAATTAAAATAAAAATCTAAAAATATAAATAAATTTGATGAAATAGAAGTTTTGAATTAAAATGCAGTGTTTTTTACTATTCATTAAAATATGAAATTTATCATTAAAATACCAAAAATATAACCAAACTAAATTTTTATATAATTATTACAAATAAGAAGTTTATTTTTATAAATATCACTTATAAAAGTCTCAAACCCTATATTTAAAATGGGTTTTCCATCAAAAGTTAGTAAAACTGTTTTTTTAGAAAAACAAAGTTTTTAACCATAAAACTAGATTTACCATATAAATTATTGAATATATTGTATCTTATAATTACTATATTTTAATAAATATTAATATAATTACTCTAAAATTACTTGGGTTGTGATAATTTATGTTCTTTATTTGTGATGTTACGATTGTAAGTGATTTTTTTTACGTGTGACACACATATTGTATGGATTTGATGATTTATAATGTATTTTGGGATCTTGGTCATTGGAAAGTGTCCTATGACTTGGTTTTTAATATTATAATATATTTTAAAGAGGTATCACATGTATAATGTTATGCACATAGGATCCACATGTTATAGCCCTATTGTTGTGTGATTTTACAGATTTCCTTCTGATGGCAGGTTATGTGGATACACAATAGGATGCTCATCGATGAGGAAATTGTTGTGGTCCTCAAGAAAAGTGGGTGTAGTGAATCAGGTGGTTTAGTATGGTATAATTTTATGAATTTTTTATCCATTGTGGATGGTTTTTTTTTTCAGAATCAGTTGCATGTTTGGGTCCCCCAAGGAGCTGTCAGATGTGTAGATTCCCAGAGTGAACAGATTCCCTAGTTGTGGGAACTTGGTTGGTATACGATATCTTTATGGTGTGAGATCCTAGAGGAGGTAGTTTTGACATATTTGTTTCATGTGATAATGATATGGTATCATTTTTTATGCCACATTATTTTTTTCTTTCTATGAGTTGGCATAGACCCTGGGTGGTTGGACCTAGTGACTTTTTTACATGACTCTAGTATTGGGAGTGGTGTCGTGTTGCTTTATAAGGTGAATTATGAGAGTGGTTAGTCAAGTTATGTGTGATTTTGGGTGTGTAAGGTTATGATGGATGTTTTTAACTCTTTACAATAGTTCACAAAGGGTTTAATATAGTATTGTGTTTTGGAACGTAGGATTCCTTTGGTTTTGAGAAGGAGAACTTTGATGCTAGTGGTTTAGCCTTATTGCTGGTTTATTGAGGGGTGGGCATGTTTGGGTGCCTATACTAGGTGTTTTTTGTGTATATTAGTGTTCCTATATGTTATGAATCATACTGTGAGAACATTGGTTGTAATGACCCAAAGTTTTATTAATGGAAAATCCCTCTTGATCCAGTTAAATGTGTCTTTATAAAAAATGTTTTTATAAGATGTAAACTTCTTTGGTTTTATGATAAGAGTTGTGACCGTTACTTTTATAGTCGTTGAACAGTGATCACATGATTAGTATAAATATAAGTCTTTAACGAACCCAATTTTACTCAGACAAAGTAAGTGATGGCCTCATCCAGTAGAATGGCCCCATACAAAGCCCATTTGTCAAAGCTCGGAAAAGAGGTAGCATCCTTGGGCTTCGCCCTTGACCAATCCCAAGATGAGCATCATTATGTCAAGCACGAACGTGACCGTCTACGCGAAAAGTGGATGTTGATTGAAATTACCACTCGAGCGATGCTATCCGAGCCACCCCAAGAGTCTGTCACCATCGCACACCTTACCCTTAAGTCTTATGCAGCTGTTTTAAGGGGTTACGTAATAAATAAGTAGTATTATGTTCATGCACACTATTTTTTTATATAATAGTGAATATAACTTCTAGTCATTTTTGATACATTGTAAATAGTTTTTAAAGTTCAAATGGTGTTTTTAGTTATTATTTAATTAAGAATTTTATTTTATTAAATTAAGGTATTTTTGAATTAAATAATATTTTAATAAAATATTATTATTAATGTTAAATTAATTTTTATTAAATATAAATGATCTTATAATTTTATGAATGCAATTATAATTTTTATTAAGGTTTGAAAACCATTTTTGTCAAAACCCGTGAATTTTCGATAAATGTCGGTTTTTATTTTAAAAGTGAAAATTCACATATTTAGAAAATTATTTAGATAAAATAAATGTTATTTTTGGAATCAGGACGTCGAAATTATCCAACGGTGAATTTTTCATAATTTTCTGAGACAGTCAAATTTTTGGGTAAAAATTAAATACCGTTTAAATATATAATGTGTTTTATGACATCATAATGACCCAATAGTGATGTAATAAAATACTATAATATTTATGTTCGGCCAATATATGTTTTACCATTAAAATAAAGTGATTTTGGTTTGGTTTGACTTATTTTTCAAAGCATTAATGGACCCCTCAAGACTTATTCAACACTTTGCCTTTTTAAATTAATTTCCATGGGAGTGTGACTCACCTCCACATAAGAAACATTATTATTTTATGAAGTTAGGACTTTTTCCATATAAAATATTGTTTTCCTCTTCCCTTTTCCAAAAACCATGGGAAAAAACCATGGGTTGGTTTGTGGTTTGGATTAATTTAATGTAAGGGGGCCCAAACCTAAATAATAAAGATTCCCTCACCTTTCCTATATAAACCCACCCAAGCTCCCACTTCCTCCTCACTAAAATCACTTGGATTATGTCCAACGTCTTCCCTACTAGAATCCTCCCAAGGTTCCCCAAGCTCCCAAGAAGCCTCTCTCTAGCATTTGGAAGAACACTTCCAAGTAAAGGTTTTTTCTTCCTTTCTCATTTTTGTCAATTTTATTTAAGTTGTATTGCCCTATTAATTTCAATTATGAATATTGGGGTATGGTTTTGCACCTCCCTCATACTTCCCTCTTTATGTTTGAATTATGGGATACCCCTTTCTCTCTCATTTAATGCCTCCCATGTACACCCGTTACTATGCCGAAATTCCGAAAGGAACTTCTCTCTCTTCTTTTACATTCAAGCAATACTTTTGTATCATGAATCTAAATTCCATTTCAATTGTTGCGACATGTATCTATATGACCTACTTACTTTACATTAAATGTAAATATGATGAGGAACCCATTTATCTCTCATCAACGTTTTTTATGAATTCTTATGTCACGCTGTTACGCTGCCGAAATCGCACCGATTTTCTAAGCCAATGTCATTGTGTAGTGAATACCATGCCCATTTCTCCATCAAGGGTATTAACCTTTATGCACATTTACTTATTGATTGTAAAGTTTCATGTGTGATTTCCACATTCCTTTATCGTGTAATAAATGATTATGTTTTATGAATCCATGTTTTATGATCAATGTGGCACACTTATGCATGAAATGAAATGTTTAAGAAGGGTGCGCCCTTATAGCACTCCAATGCATTGGGTAAAGTATAGTATCATGATACGTCATGTGCAATGATTGTTGACTCAGGATAATTCAAGTGCAATGAGGGTTTACTCATGATTCATGTGAAATGAGGGTTTACCCATGCTCCATGTGCAATGAGCCTTGGCTCATGCTAATTCAATGTTAAGTGTTGTTGCCACATTTCCATGTTATGATTATCATGCTTTATCATGCCTTTATGTTCATGTTTATCTTATGCTCGATTGACATGCCTATTTCCTAACATGTATTGTACTTTTCTTGTTATTCCATGTGTACACCCTTACTGGGCTTTATAGCTCACCCTTTTCTTATGCATGTCCTCAGGTTATCCCATGCAATGCTAAGTACGAGGGAATGTAGTGGTCATGTAAAGGAAGTTTTCAATAAAGATGTTGTATTTCATGTTTTAAGTTTTTATGTAATGATCCTAAGCCCCAAAGACAGTAAACCTCTTGATATTATTTGTCGTATCAAGTGAAGTTTTATGTAATAAAGCATGTTTAAGTTGTAATAAAAAGCAGGGTTGTCATAGTTGGTATCATAGGAGAAGCTCTATGAAAAGTACAGAAAGTGTGAGTTCTGGTTGAAGGAGGTCTCATTCTTGGTCCATATCATCACAAGCAATGGGATGTCTGTGGATCCCTCCAAAATAGATTCAATTGAGGGATGGCTGAGGCCAACATCGGTAACCGATATCCGTAGCTTCTTGGGGTTAGCTGGGTATTATCGAAGATTTGTGAGAAATTTCTCACGATTTTCCAACCCTCTTACCAAGATAACTCGGAAGGGAGTAAAGTTTGCTTGGAGTGATAAATGTGAAGAAAGTTTCAAGGAGTTTAAAAGGAGGATTATCACTACACCCGTGCTCACTTTACCCACAAGTGGAGAGCTTTTGTGGTAGTCAGTGATGCTTCAAAGAAGGGATTAGGATGTGTGCTGATGCAGATTGATAAAGTGATATCCTATTCCTCAAGGCAGTTGAAAATCCATGAGCGAAACTATCAAATGCATGATCTGGAGTTGGCGGCTGTGATCTTTGCCTTGAAAATATGGCAGCATTATCTCTATCGAGAGAAATGTGAGATATATACTGACCACAAGAGTCTTAAATATATATTCACACGGAAAGAGCTTAATATGCGCCAGAGAAGATGGATAGAGCTCATCAAGGATTATGACTGTTCAATACATTACCACCCTGGGAAAGCGAACAAGGTGGCAGATGCCTTAAGTAGAAAGGATCCAGCGATTCTATCAATGATGAGAATTGATAAGGATCCAATCTTCTTAAACATGATGAAGATGGATGAGGGAATCATAAAGAAGGGAACATCATCAATCCCTTCACAAATGATTTCTCAACCATCTCTTTTGGAAAGGATAAAGGATGCTCAAAAGGATTATGTGGGAATTCAAGAAAAAGTGGAAGCTATCAAAAAGGGAAAATCCTTGGATTTTAATGTTAATGAAGAAGGAACTGTGGGGTTTGGTAAAAGACTGTGTGTTCCATCAAGTCTGGAGTGGAAGAAGGAACTCTTAAATGATGCACATAGTTCAGATTTCTCTATTCACCCAGGGAGCACAAAGATGTATCGAGATCTCTGAGAAAACTTTTGGTGGGATAATATGAAGAAGGAGATCGTCGAATATACATCAAAGTGCCTGGTGTGTCAGCAAGTTAAGGCAGAGAGGCAGAAGTCTAAGGGGATGATGCAACCATTGCCCATACCAGAATGGAAATGGGAAAACATCACCATGGACTTTGTCACCGGACTTCCAAGGACATCCAAAGGCAACAATGCTATCTGGGTTGTTGTGGATCGTCTTACAAATACTGCACACTTCATTGCTATTTGGGAGGATTTCTCATTGGATCAACTGGCATGGATATATATCAGGGAAGTGGTAAGGTTGCATGGAGTACCACTATCTATTGTTTCTGACCGAGATCCAAGATTCACCTCTATGTTTTGGAAGAGTCTTCAACATGCTCTGAATACTGAACTGAACTTCAGTACGGCCTATCATCCTCAAGCTGATGGCCAATCCAAGCGGACTATCCAAACACTTGAGGATATGTTGAGAGCGTTCTCAATGGACTTTAAAGGAGGATGGGATCAACATCTTCCTCTGGTTGAGTTCTCTTATAATAACAGTTTCCACTTGATCATCCAAATGGCACCATATGAAGCCATTTATGGGAAAAGGTGCAGAACACCGGCATGTTGGGATGAGGTCGGTGAACGTAAGCTGCTTGGACCAGAAATGGTCGAAGAAATGGTGGAGAAGGTGAAAACTATTCAGCAACATATCAAGGAAGCCCAGAGTCGATAGAAGAGTTATGCAGATAATCATCGATGAGACCTTGAGTTTAAAGTTGGATACATGGTGTTTTTACGCACATCTCTGTGGAAGAAGGTCATGAGGTTTGGAAAGAAAGGGAAGTTAAGTCCAAGGTACATCGGCCCCTTCGAGATTCTTGATCGTGTTGGGGTTGTGGCCAATCGACTAGCACTTCCACCTACTATGGCCAAGGTGCATGATTTATTTCATGTATCCCTCTTAAGGAAGTACATACCGGACCCTTCACATGTACTCTCTTCCGAGGTGGTACAATTGGGATATGATCTTTCTTATGAGGAGCAACCAGTGAAGATCTTAGATCGTAGAGAAAAAGTTCTACGAAATAAGACAATTCCCCTCGTCAAGGTGTTGTGGAGAAACCACAAGTTTGAAGAAGCAACTTGGGAATCAGAGGATATGATGAAGCTGCGTTACCCACATTTGTTTTAGTGTGGGAAAATAAAAATTTCAAGGGTGAAATTTCTTAAGGGGGGAATATTGTAACGACCCAAAGTTTCATTAATGGAAAATCCCTCTTGATCCAGTTAAATGTACCTTTATAAAAAAATGTTTTTATAAGATGTCAAATTCTTTGGTTTTATGATAAGAGTTGTGACCATTACTTTTATAGTCATTGAACAGTGATCACATGATTAGTATAAATATAAGGCTTTAACGAACCCAATTTTACTCAGACAAAGGAAGTGATGGCCTCATCCAGTAAAATTGCCCCATACGAAGCCCATTTGTCGGAGCTCGGAAAAGAGGTAGCATCCTTGGGCTTCACCCTTGACCAAGCCCAAGATGAGCTTCATTATGTCAAGCTCGAACATGACCGTCTATGGGAAAAGTGGAAGTTGATTGAAATTACCACTCGAGCGATGCTATCCGAGCCACCCCAAGAGTCTGTCACCATCGCACACCTTACCCTTAGGTCTTATGCAGCTGTTTTAAGGGGTTATGTTACAAATAAGTAGTACTATGTTAATGCACATTATTTTTTTATATAATAATGAATATAACTTCTAGTCATTTTTGATACATTGTAAATAGTTTTTAAAGTACAAATGGTGTTTTTAGTTATAATTTAATTAAGAATTATATTTTATTAAATTATGGGATTTTTGAATTAAATAATATTTTAATAAAATATTATTATTAATGTTAAATTAATTTTTATTAAATATAAATGATCTTATAATTTTATGAATGCAATTATAATTTTTATTAAGGTTTGAAAACCATTTCTGTCAAAACCAGTGAATTTTCAATAAATGTCGGTTTTTATTTTAAATGTAAAAATTCACATATTTAGAAAACTATTTAGATAAAATAAATGTTATTTTTGGAATCAGGACGTCGAAATTATCCAACGGTGAATTTTTTATAATTTTCTGAGACAGTCAAATTTTTGGGTAAAAAATAAATACCGTTTAAATATATAATGTGTTTTATGACATCATAATGACCCAATAGTGATGTAATAAAATACTATAATCCTTATGTTCGGCCATTATATGTTTTACCATTAAAATGAAGTGATTTTGGGTTTGTTTTACTTATTTTTCAAAGCATTAATGGACCCCTCAAGACTTATTCAACACTTTGCCTTTTTAAATTAATTTCCATGGGAGTGTGACTCACCTCCACATAAGAAACCTTATTATTTTAAGAATTTCGGACTTGGGCCTTATAAAATATTTTTTTCATATTCCCTTTTCCAAATAACCATGGGAAAAAACCATGGGATGGTTTGTGGTTTGGATTAATTTAATGTAAGGGGACCCAAACCTAAATAATAAAGAATTCCCTCACCTTTCCTATATAAACCCACCCAAGCTCCCACTTCCTCCTCACTAAAATACCTTGGAGTTCTTCCAAACTCTATCCTACTAGAATCCTCCCAAGGTTCCCCAAGCTCCCAAGAATCCTCTCACAAGCCTCTCTCTAGCCTTTGGAAGAACACTTCCAAGTAAGGGTTTTTTCTTCCTTTCTCATTTTTGTCAATTTTCTTTAAGTTGTATTGCCCTTTTAATTTCAATTATAAATATTGGGGTGTGGTTTTGCACCTCCCTCATACTGCCCTATTTATTTTTGAATGATGGGATACCCCTTTCTCTCTCATTTAATGCCTCCCATGTACACCCGTTACTATGCTGAAATTCTGAAAGGAACTTCTCTCTCTTCTTTTACATTCAAGTAATACTTTTGTATCATGAATCTAAATTCCATTTAAATTGTTGGGACATGTATCTATATGACCTCATTACTATCCATTACATGTAAATATGATGAGGAACCCCTTTATCTCTCATCAACGTTTTTTATGAATTCTTATGTCACACTGTTACGCTGCCGAAATCGCACCGATTTTATAAGCCAATGTCATTGTGTAGTGAATACCATTCTCATTTCTCCATCAAGGGTATTCACCTTTATGCACATTTACTTATTGATTATAATGTTTCATGTATGATTTCCACATTCCTTTATAGTGGAATAAATGATTATGTTTTATGAATCCATGTTTTATGATCCATGTGGCACACTTATGCATGAAATGAAATGTTTAAGAAGGGTGTGCCCTTATAGCGCTCCAATGCATTGGGTAAAGTATAGTATCATGATACGTCATGTGAAATGAGTGTTGACTCATGATAATTCAAGTGCAACGAGGATTTACTCGTGCTTCATGTGAAATGAGGGTTTACTCATGCTCCATGTGCAATGAGCCTTGGCTCATGCTAATTCAATGTTAAGTGTTGTTGCCACATTTCCATGTTATGATTATCATGCTTTATCATGACTTTATCTTCATGTTTATCTTATGCTCGATTGACATTCCTATTGCCTAACATGTATTGTACTCCTCTTGTTATTCCATGTGTATACCCTTACTGGGCTTTATAGCTCACCCTTTTCTTATGCATGTCCTCAGGTTATCCCATGAAATGCTAATTACGAGGGAATGTAGTGGTCATGTAAAGGATGTTTTCAATAAAGATTTTGTATTTCATGTTTTATGTTTTTATGTAATGATCCTAAGCCCCAAAGACACTAAACCTCTTGATATTCTTTGTCATATCAAGTGAAGTTTTATATAATAAATCATGTTTAAGTTGAAATAAAAAGAAGGGTTGTCATAGTTGGTATCAGAGGATAAAATCTATGCAAAGTACAGCAAGTGTGAGTTCTGGTTGAAGGAGGTCTCATTCTTAGGCCATATCATCACAAGAAATGGGATATCTGTGGATCCCTCGAAAACATATGCAATTGAGGGATGACCGAGGCCAACATCGGTAACCGATATCCGTAGCTTCTTGGGGTTAGCTGGGTATTATCGACTATTTATGAGAAATTTCTCACGATTTTCCAACCCTCTTACCAAGATAACTCGAAAGAGAGTAAAGTTTTCTTGGAGTGATGAATGCGAAGAAAGTTTCAAGGAGTTTAAAAGGAGGCTTATCACTACACCCGTTCTCACTTTACCCACAAGTGGGGAGCTTTTTGTGGTATCCAGTGATGCTTCGAAGAAGGGCTTAGGATGTGTGCTGATGCAGAATGATAAAGTGATATCCTATGCCTCAAGGCAGTTGAAAATCCATGAGCGAAACTATCCAACGCATGATCTGGAGTTGGCGGCTGTGATCTTTGCCTTGAAAATCTGGCGGTATTATCTCTATGGAGAGAAATGTGAGATATATACTGACCACAAGAGTCTTAAATATATATTCACACAGAAAGTGCTTAATATGCACCATAGAATATAGATAGAGCTCATCAAGGATTATGACTGTTCAATACATTACCACCCTGGGAAAGAGAACAAGGTGGAGGATGCCTTAAGTAGAAAGGATCCAGCGATTCTATCAATGATGAGAATTGAGAAAGATCCAATCTTCTTAGACTTGATGAAGATGGATGTGGGAATCATAAATAAGGGAACATCATCAATCCTTTCACGAATGATTGCTCAACCATCTCTTTTGGAAAGGTTAAAGGATGCTCAAAAGGATGATGTGGGAATTCAAGAAAAAGTGGAAGCTATCAAAAAGGGAAAATCCTCGGAGTTTCATGTTAATGAAGAAGGAAATCTGCGGTTTGGGGAAAGACTATGTGTTCCATCAAGTCTGGAGATGAAGAAGGATCTATTAAATGATGCACATAGTTCAAATTTCTCTACTCACCCAGGGAGCACAAAGATGTATCGAGATCTCCGAGAAAACATTTGGTGGGATAATATGAAGAAGGAGATCGCTGAATATACATCAAAGTGCCTGGTGTGTCAGCAAGTGAAGGTAGAGAGGCAGAAGTCTAAGGGGATGATGCAACCATTTCCCATACCAGAATGGAAATGGGAAAACATCACCATGGACTTTGTCACCGGACTTCCAAGGACATCCAAAGGCAACAATGCAATCTGGGTTGTTGTGGATCGTCTTACAAAGACTGCACACTTCATTTCTATTTGGGAGGATTTCTCATTGGATCAACTGGCACGGATATATATCAGGGAAGTGGTAAGGTTGCATGGAGTACCACTATCTATTGTGTCTGACCGAGATCCAAGATTCACCTCTAAGTTTTGGAAGAGTCTTCAACATTCTTTGAATACTGAACTGAACTTCAGTACGGCCTATCATCCTCAAACTGATGGCCAATCCGAGCGGACTATCCAAACACTTGAGGGTATGTTGAGAGCATTCTCAATGGACTTTAAAGGAGGATGGGATCAACATCTTCCTCTGGTTGAATTCTCTTATAATAACAGTTTTCACTCGAGCATCAAAATGGCACTATATGAATCCCTTTATGGGAAAAGGTGTAGAACACCGGCATGTTGGGATGAGGTAGGTGAACGTAAGCTGCTTGGACCGGAAATGGTCGAAGAAATGCTGGAGAAGGTGAAAACCATTCGGCAGCATATCAAGGTAGCCCAGAGTCGACAGAAGAGTTATGCAGATAATTATCGACGATACCTTGAGTTTAAAGTTGGATACATGGTGTTTTTATGCATATATCCATGGAAGAAGGTCATGAGGTTTGGAAAGAAAGGGAAGTTAAGTCCAAGGTACATCGGCCCCTTCGAGATTCTTGATCGTGTTGGGGCTGTGGCCTATCGACTAGCATTTGCACCTACTATGGCCAAGGTGCATGATGTCTTTCATGTATCCCTCTTAAGGAAGTACATACCGGACCCTTCACATGTACTCTCTTCCGAGGTGGTACAATTGGGATATGATCTTTCTTATGAAGAGAAACCAGTAAAGATCTTAGATCATAGAGAAAAAGTTCTATGAAATAAGACAAGGCCCCTCGTCAAGGTGTTGTGGAGAAACCACAAGTTTGAAGAAGGAACTTGGGAATCAGAGGATATGATGAAGCTGAGTTACCCACATTTGTTTTAGTGTGGGAAAAGGAAAATTTCGAGGGCGAAATTTCTTAAGGGGGGAATATTGTAACGACCAAAAGTTTCATTAATGGAAAATCCCTCTTGATCCAGTTAAATGTCTCTTTATAAATTTTTTTTTATAAGATGTCAAAATCTTTGGTTTTATGATAAGAGTTGTGACCATTACTTTTATAGTCGTTGAATAGTGATCACATTATTAGTATAAATATAAGGCTTTAACGAACCCAATTTTACTCAGACAAAGGAAGCGATGGACTCATCTAGTAGAATTGCCCCATACGAAGCCCATTTGTCGGAGCTCGGAAAAGAGGTAGCATCATTGGGCTTCTCCCTTGACCAAGCCCAAGATGAGCTTCATTATGTCAAGCTCGAACGTGACCGTCTACGGGATAAGTGGAAGTTGATTGAAATTACCACTCGAGTGATGCTATCCGAGCCACCCCAAGAGTCTGTCACCATCGCACACCTTACCCTTAGGTCTTATGCAGCTGTTTTAAGGGGTTATGTAACAAATAAGTAGTACTATGTTAATGCACATTATTTTTGTATATAATAATTAATATAACTTCTAGTCATTTTTGATACATTGTAAATAGTTTTTAAAGTACAAATGGTGTTTTTAGTTATTATTTAATTAAGAATTCTATTTTTTTAAATTAAGGGATTTTTGAACTATATAATATTCTAATAAAATATTATTATTAATTTTAAATTAATTTTTATAAAATATAAATGATCTTATAATTTTATGAATGCAATTATAATTTTTATTAAGGTTTGAAAACCATTTCTGTCAAAACCCGTGAATTTTCGATAAATGTCGGTTTTTATTTTAAACTAAAAATTCACATATTTAGAAAATTATTTAGTTAAAATAAATGTTATTTTTGGAATCAGGATGTCGAAATTATCCAAAGGTGAATTTTTCATAATTTTCTGAGATAGTCAAATTTTTGGGTAAAAATTAAATACCATTTAAATATATAATGTGTTTTATGACATCATAATGACCCAATAGTGATGTAATAAAATACTATAATATTTATTTTCGGACAATATATGTTTTACCATTAAAATAAAGTGATTTTGGGTTTGTTTGACTTATTTTTCAAAGCATTAATGTACCCCTCAAAACTTATTCAACACTTTGCCTTTTTAAATTAATTTCCATGGGAGTGTGACTCACCTCCACATAAGAAACCTTATTATTTTAAGAAGTTCAGACTTGGGCCTTATAAAATATTGTTTTCCTCTTCCCTTTTCCAAAATACATGGGCAAAAACCATGGGATGGTTTGTGGTTTGGATTAATCTAATGTAAGGGGACCCAAACCTAAATAATAAAGAATTCCCTCACCTTTCCTATATAAACCCACACAAGCTCCCACTTCCTCCTCACTAAAATCCCTTTGAGTTCGTCCAACCTATGCCCTACTATAATCCTCCCAAGGTGCCCCAAGCTCCCAAGAAGCCTCTTACAATCCTCTCTCTATCCTTTGGAAGCACACTTCCAAGTAAGGGTTTTTTCTTCCTTTCTCATTTTTGTCAATTTTCATTAAGTTGCATTGCCCTTTTAATTTCAATTATGAATATTGGGGTATGGTTTTACACCTTTCTAATACTTCCCTCTTTATGTTTGAATGATGGTATACCCCTTTCTTTCTCATTTAATGCCTCCCATGTACACCCGTTACTATGCCGAAATTCCGAAAGGAACTTTTCTCTCTTCTTTTACATTCAAGCAATACTTTTGTATCATGAATCTAAATTCAATTTCAATTGTTGGGACATGTATATATATGACCTCCTTACTATCCATTACATGTAAATATGATGAGGAACCCCTTTCTCTCTCATCAACCTTTTTTATGAATTCTTATGTCGTGTCGTTACGCTGCCGAAATCGCACCGATTTTCTAATCCAATGTCATTGTGTAGTGAATACCATGCCCATTTCTCCATCAAGGGTATTCACCTTTATGAATATTTACTTATTTATTGTAAAGTTTCATGTATGATTTCCACATTCCTTTATTGTGTAATAAATGATTATGTTTTATGAATCCATGTTTTATGATCCATGTGGCACACTTATGCATGAAATGAAATGTTTAAGAAGGGTGCGCCCTTATAGCGCTCCAATGCATTGGGTAAAGTATAGTATCATGATACGTCATGTGCAATGAGTGTTGACTCATGCTAATTCAAGTGAAACTAGGGTTTACTCGTGCTTCATGTGCAATGAGGGTTTACTCATGCTCCATGTGCAATGAGCCTTTGCTCATGCTAATTCAATGTTAAGTGTTGTTGCAACATTTCCTTGTTATGATTATCATGATTTATCATGCCTTTATGTTAATGTTTATATTATGCTCAATTGACATGCCTATTTCATAACATGTATTGTACTCCTCTTGTTATTCCATGTGTACACCCTTACTGGGCTTTATAGCTCACCCTTTTCTTATGCATGTCCTTAGGTTATCCCATGCAATGCTAAGTACGAGGGAATGTAGTGGCCATGTAAAGGAAGTTTCCAATAAAGATGTTGTATTTCATGTTTTATGTTTTTATGTAATGATCCTAATCCCCAAAGACACTAAACCTCTCGATATTCTTTGTCGTATAAAGTGATGTTTTTTGTAATAAAGCATGTTTAAGTTGTAATAAAAATCAGGGTTTTCATATTGGTGATCTAAGAAATGTGGTTTTATGTGCACGCATTCTCTATGGGTGGAGACCGTGCATATGAGTTTGTTTTTGGTAAAATGAATAAGGAGGTGTCCAGGTTTCTTGATCTAAGAAGTTCTCGGAGTGTTGTTTTTTTGGTGAAACATGTGGTTTATGGGAGGTAGGATCAGTTATGTTCCTAAACAAGTTATCTATAGATGTGTCTCTAAGAATACAGTGAGAGAAAACATTATCTTTGTGAAACTTTAGGCGATGCTTGGGTTTTAAGTGGTTGAGAATGTTGTTTTGTCTCATGAATTGTTTTTTAGTTTTGGAAGCCACCAATGATACTCTATGATGGGTGAGATAAGAATGTGGGGTAGTAATGGATAGCATATAGGGATTTTGAATCAAGGCTTCGTAAATAATTACTTTTTAGAGTTGGAATTAAGTTATCTGGTTCGGTTACAAAAGTGAATATAATGGTTAATAATTAATGAGATCTTTGAGTACCAAGTATGTGGTGATGTGATATTTAATTTTGTTTATAGATAGAATTTTACAAGAGTATATGCCTAAAGTGCTTGAGTAGAGTAGGAAGTTGATAGTAGGCTGAGGACCGATGTGGATGTGATGAGATTCATGTGGGAAGGGAGGAGTGGGACTATTCATGGTCTAGAATGTCCCAACAGATAGAGGTAAAATTAGAAATGAATATAGGGTGGAGGTGTTCATAGATGATGTCTTGATTTACTCTTTGTAGTGAGGATTAAACTCAATATCTTAACATCATATTATGTGCTCTGAGAGGTTAATATCTATAATATTATCTACTCTAATTTATTTTGGCTGGATATGGGACCTCTTGGAGGTTATGCTCATGGAGCAATGAATATTAATTCATATGGTGGGAAGTGAACCATTGACTATTTATGGTTGAGGCCTTGGGATGGACTAGATGTCGACGAACACTATGGGTTCCACTCTTGGATGTTGGGAATAGGAAATAATTGAGCCAGAATAGGACATGATTTTGGTTTTGAGTTAGTAGAGGATCTGACTATAGAATCGCACTAGGGGTCAGGTGTGGACTCTAGTGGGAATGATGGGTGGTTGTGGAATTCCGCTAGGAGTGAATTAAAAATATTCAATTGAGACAGAAAAGGGTCATCATATGGAACCAAGTTCTTTGGATATAATTTTTCCAAGGATAGTCTGACTATAGTTAGCTCATAATGAAGGTTTGAATGGTTTCAAGCTACATCCAGTGTGTCATTTGGGAATGAAAGGTTTGTTTTAGGTTTGATTTGGAATTTTGAGTAAAATTTATTATATTCTTTTTCCGTGTATGGATGGTGGGTATGCATCTGATTTGGTTGGTTTTCAATTATGAGGATAGGAGCCAATGATTATTGGTGTTCTCATGGGTGTTTGGGCATGGTAAGTTGGAAAATGTTCTATTCATGTTGTGGGGGAATGAGTACAGTTTTTTTGGGATTCCCTAATGGAAAGGGTGTTAAGTATCAAAATTTGGTGGTTATAAATTGGATATTATAGTGTGGAAAAACATAGATCGATAACTACTCGGGTGATGTGGTAATAAATGTTTTTATTGGATGGGATTAGGTAAGATCCATCATGGTGTTTTAGTTTTTCTAATGGGTGTTAATGTGGAGTCTTGGCCAGTTGAGGGCCTTGAGTTTGAGGTTGTTCCTTCATAGTGTTTCAGGATATTGGAAGTTGAATGAGGCTATGGATAGAAAACATGGTGATCAACATATTTCGAGTGGTGAATGTGGATGAACATATAGGCTTATCATGGAAGAGAATTATAATAGAGGTGTATTTCTAATATCTCATATCTGTATGGATTGAAAATTTATGATGGAATTTGAATATTCATTATCATATAAGTCGAATCTTGAATTATAACTCGGAATGAAATTCTAAGAGTTAGAATACCTCAAAGTGATGTTCTGAGATGAGGAATGACAATTGTGATGTGATCTAGGTTTTTGGATGAGATTTAGGGGATTAAAGTTTATTTTTTGGAGTTTTGGAGATTTTTAGATAGGGTGAACAGTTTGGTATGATCGGTTTAGAAGAAACCATGTGAGACCTTGATGATCAAGAGGTTTTCAGTTCATTTTGAACTGGGAAAGGTTGAGTTTCATTGTTAGATCATGGTTTGGGGTAAACCATGCAAGGAAAAATGGGAAACCATGCGAGTTTGAGGAGGGTCTGAGGCATGGAAGAAAGGATGTGCACGATTTCAAACAAACAGTGTGCCTTGTTGAAGAAGGGAGATAGTGCTGACATCATGCTTTGCACACAATTTTTCAAACCATGAAACCTAACCATACGGGACATGGATGTTGGATAGTAGGGTTTCACAAGATTGGTGCATGTTCTGGCCAATCATTTGACTAAACCATGTGAGTGGTTTGGCCTTGGATAGATCTGACCACATGGTTAAGGCGTGGTTTGGAAAACCATGCATCCATACCATGTGGCAGCCCATATTTCATTAAAAAGGTTAATTTTACCAAAATAACCCCTTATGTTTTTCCACCTCTCTAATCCATTTCTCCCTCATTCTAGATGCATGAACCAGGGGATCTCCAACCCCCTTCTTCCTCCTCCCTCTTTTGATTCTAGGGGTGTTTTCATGGAAATATTTTGGAATTTAAGGTGATTTATCCTCCTCTGGTAGTTTGCTTTCTTACTATTTTTGTTCCTATATAATTTTGGAGTTATCAGGTTTAGGTTTTGTTGAATATTCCACAAGATCAAGGTGGAATCATCAGTTTCTCATGTGGATTTTGGTCATATTGGGTATACTAGATCCTGAGATGGATTCTGCAAATCATTGTGAGAAGTTTTGTAAAGGTATGTGTTCATAGTGATTTTTATTAGGTTTTTTTCTAATTAATTTATTTATTTTGGTAATAAATTTGTATTTCCAATTAGGTATTTGGCCCAAAATGTGGTTGGGGTTATGTCTTGGGTCTTTGGTGAGTAGTTGGATTCGATTTCGGTGTGGCACGATGTCCTGGTGAGTTTTTTAGAATTATGCCAAGTTGGTTATGGTTAATTAATTAATTATAATTATTATAAATAATTAATTTTGTTTTATTGGTTGGATTTTATGTCTTGGGTGATCAAGTTGAATTTTTTTGGGAGTCAAGGAGTCGGTACAGGACATGGACAGACCTCATCAAGGTCTTCATGCTTGGGAAATGTTTTGGAAGGCTTTGATGATGAGGTAAGTGGTCTAAGATCTTTACCCATAGTCGTGTTAATTTATTTTTCATGTGTATGTGGGGTGTTATTTAAATACCATGAGTAGAATTTTTTCTTCCTTGGTTTATTTAATGTAGTTGTGTGATGATCTTAACTTGATTAATCTCGTTGGTTGGTTTGATTAATTAGTAAAAAGGGCTAATGGATAGAACTTGGAATAAGTGGTTACAACTTGTAATGGGTTAAAATGTGTTGTTTTATGTGTTATGTTTTTTAAAATTCCAATGGGACTCTAGAAATAGTTTTTTAACTATGTACATTGAGTTTTGATTTGGTTTTTGGTGTCAAATGTGGAATGTTATGTTTTGAAATGAGGTGATGTCCTCCTAATGGTTTATAAAATGGGGTTTTAATTGGATTTCAAATGATTATTTGAAATGGGTATGTGGTGATATATTTGGTTAAAATTACTTAATAGATATTGTGATGGTTTTATTTTAAATTTAGTCCTTGGTCCTTATTTAAAAAAAAGAAATTTGGATGTTTTTAGAAGGGTGACTTTGAAATTTTTGATAAGGGTGTTTAGTTTAGTTTCTTTTGGCATGTGAGAAGGGGTTGGGATTTTTTGAGGCGTGTTTTAGTTTTTAAGTTCCATAGGGACCTTAGTTAGTGTGAATGGTTAATAAAGGGTGGTTTTTTTCATTGAATTTTTTTTATAGTCATGATGATGAGATTTAATATTTAAGAAATGAAGGAATGGTTTAGGTGCTAGACTGATTCTTTAAGAACAAGAATTTAAGAAATGATGGAATGGTTTAGGAACTGAACCGATGCTATAGGAACAAGTATTATACTACCTATATGGTGTCAAATGGAGCCTATATACACTAATAATATACTGAACGATTTATGTAATGTCCCAGGTTTTGTGAATGGGTTTTTTTCCATGTAAATTTGAACTTTTTGAGTTCGGTGAGTAGGCGAACTTTATTTTTGATCTCTAGAACCAAATTATGATATTTTGATAAAACCAAAGAAATTTTTTAGATGTTTTTTAAGTCTCAACAACTTCTTAGAGGTTTCGGGTGAGTTGCTGGTGCAGCAGGACCCAAAAATCAGTTTTGAGAACATGAAGATAGACACGCGCAATTTAGAAAAATTGTGCAGCCTCCCAGGATAAACCATGCCGACCTCCATATGCAATGTGCACGGTTTGAAAACCCATGAAGCAGGGTTCACATAGACATATGAAAGATTTGAAATGTTTTATAGTGAGCAAACACATGGTATGCAACAGTATAGAAAACTGTGTGCCTAGCCCGTATGGGTGTGGTTCTTAGGCTGAGGGAATTTTATGGTTGGTTCATAATTAGCCAAACCATGTATGTCATTAAAGTGTGTAAAATTATGAAAATTTCACTTCCTAATTTATCTATTTTTCCTTATTCGTTCTTCCTTATTCACCCATATGAAAAGTGGGAAGCTCTCCCTTTTCCATCTGATTAGGATTTGATACATTTTCTCTATATGAGCTATGATCTTCAATCCGATGGTGGATAATTATTTCTATTTGTATTTACTTTGATCTAATAGCCACTTTTCTTATTTTCTCTCACCAAAAAATTAATTAAATTCTAGTGAGCTATTTTACCCTATTTCGGTTCATTATTCTAAAATTTTGACTGATATTGTTTCAGATCGTATTAAAGGTCGATATTGAACATGTGTATGACTATGAGTATGAGGTAAGTGGTTATTAGATTTCTTCATGATTTATAGGAATTTTCATGTGTTATTAAATATGTGTGGGATGTTTTTTGTGGTTCAAACCCTAATAATTGATTGATTGTTTTAAAAATGTTAAACTGGTGATATAGGATGTCAGGTGGCATTCCCTAGTCCACTAAAAATGGTCAATCCATGTAAGGGGATTGGACCTACTTGGGCAGTTTAGGTTGGATGTTTGTTTTAATAAAATTAAAATAATTATATTTAATTTCTTGGTACTATGGAAACATTATAGGATTTTCCTAAGGATTTATGTTATATAGATCACTTTTATAGAATTTATGTGATTCATTAGGTTGTTCTTTGACAGGTTACTTGGGATGATTAGGATTGTCAATATTAACAACATAGTCATCGGATTGAGGGGATGAGGTCATCAGGATAAGGACATGAACCATTGGATTTGAGATGGTGTTGACTTTCAGGATGAGTGACATGGTCACAAGGGAATGAGGTGTCGGTATTATGTATCTTAGTTATTTTTTTGGTGATTTTTTCTCACTGTATTTTGAACAATGTGACATTGGAGTCATGTTCACACAGATAGGACTCATATATAGGCCGTTTTGACCACTCATGTGGGTGGAGGCCTATGTAGACTACTCTTCATCGGTGATAGTGTTTACCATAGGATATTTTAGGGGATTCCCACCCTATAATTCCACATGGGCAGTGATAGACCACTAGTTTATGGTGATGAGACCATTGTTTGGGAGATGAGGCTCACTGATATGCTTGACACCATTGGTTTGGGACTTGGGACGATGGATATTATAATGCCTCAGGTCATCATCTGTTGAACCAATGCTGCTTATTTATTGGTGGGAAGATATCATTATACCTTAGACATGGAGCTTTGAGATGACAGGGACTTATGAGTTGAGTTTTGAGGGACCAGGTACTAATTTTTTTGGGCATACCATTTGGATGTCAGATATTAATTGATGGCATGAGGTTCCAAGTGACTTGATTATATGTGGAACATGAGGGTTCACCTCGGATTCTTTTCATGAGAGTGTACCTTGGGATTTATTCCAAGGATCCTCTCCACTATGGTTATATATATATATACATACAGATGTTGTATGTGATATATATAACTAGGAAAACATTTTTGAAAATTACTGATGATGGTCGAAGTAGGTGATCTCTTACTTGTGGTTACTGAGCACAAGGGAAGAATGTTATTTATTATATGTGGATGTGAGGTATTTTATTTTATATTTAAATACACCTACATATTCATGAATGTAATACAAGAACATATTGGTGGTGGCCTACTAATATTTATTCTCACACCCTACATGGGCTCCTAGGGAGATGTGTAGACTTTATGTCTCTATGGTCATATAAGGAACTAAGCTCAATAGATTGACCTTAGTTGTTGGGTTATACCTTTGTCATGGGACGGATGACATTGGACAATGGTAGTTCCCTTGAATCTACTAAAGTTTCTTCTTAGTTATAGAATTATTTACATATGTACATACTAATGGTTGGCCACTGAAAACCCTTCTATTAATAGAATTTGTAAGACCTACTATGTCGTGTTTCTTGTATTATAAAATGGTATGTTAGGGTATGTTGTTTAATACTATTTTTGTCTATTTATGCTTCCTCCATTTCATATTATTTATTCCTCTATGTTATAGTCTCTCTTCCATTTTTTATATAGATAGACCATTATTATTATAACCACTAGAGGGTGAAGTCTCCCTATCATAAACTATTTAAACCCTCACTATTGGTCATAAGCCTTTAGAATATGGGGAGGCATTCCTAAGGCCTAGTGGTCAATAGGACCAGAGTAGCATTTAAAGTGGCATCCATTTTGGGGTACTACAAATGGTATTAGAGCCTTTTTCTTATCTGGGATTTAGTAGTAGTGTTTGGCTAGATACTAATGGTATCAATGGTAGTTTTCTTTCTTTCTTAGGTCTTACTATTTGGGCTATGGATAATGAAGACTAGGATATAGTCAAAACTAGGTATAGAGATCATGTTTGGGTTCTTACATCCCCATAAATGGGGGATATACCAAGTTTATATGTGTGGAAAATTGATGTTCAATTTTTATCTTTTATATTTGGATTGATTTCCACCTTGAGTGGCACACTTGGGTGTAATTGTTATTTATTATATGTTTTGAACCTAGGACTAGTATGGAAAGGGGGGATCATTATGCATAATGGTAGGAACATAAGATATTTTTTTGGGAACCCATATTGTGATATGAGGGGTTGAGTTGTTTAAAGTGTCAAAAAAGGAAGCTAACCATTGCTTTCCTAATTAGAATCTCTATGGTGGCATTCTACTCAGCCATCCCAGACATGTGGTTCCGATGAAATATGTTTGTGATTCTATGTAATATGATATTTATTTTTTTATTTATTTTTTTATTTATTTATTTTTGTCAAACCCTGATAAGGGTAGGTAGGGATGATGATAGGAGTGATCTGTTTAAAGTGTCAACAATGAATCTAAACAATATTTTCCTGTATAGCCTCTTTAGTGCATTCTACTCTGTTGCCTCATATTATATGTGACACCTGACCCTATTATTGTAAGGCGAGGGTCCAAGAGGTTGGATGATATTTGATGTATGGATTATATGTGGGTAGATAAGGGTCCATGTGTCCAAGATACATGTGATACATGACCCTGATACGGGTAGGTAAGGGGCCTTGAGGTTGGATTTATTATGATAGGGTGTGGTAGAGGAGTGTAGAGGTGGTGAGATGCAATTCATGTTATATCCTTCCCTATTGGTGATATTGTGTGTGTATGTATATATATATAGTGTTATGGATATCTGACCATGATATTGGTATTCAATATGATTTCTATATAGATGAGCTTTGGTGGAGCGTCAGGTGGGCAGTGATGTGGTGCTTCATGAGCATTCGTGGGATGAGGCTCTTGAGGGTCAGGATGAGGCCCCTGAGGGTCAGACTAATCATGAACTGTAGGTACAGGAGGGATAGATGTAGGATATTGATGCTTTTGGTCCATGGATGGATGAGAAAATCATGGCAATCTTGGTTTGGGTTATACATGGCATCAATAGGGGAGCCCTAGGAACTCATCCATCAATGAAATACCTGACTCAGGAATTCCTTTTTCAGAATCCACTTCTATTCTATGGTGAAGGGGGACCATATATGGTAAAGATCTAGATTGAGTCAGCCCATACCATCTTTAAACCTCTTGAGAGACCCCCAGTTCAAATGTTTAAATTGGGAATGTACATGCTCAAAGGACTAGAAAAACACTGGTGGGATGTACATATACAAGCGGTCATACATGAGGGACCGACCAAGAAGTGTTTTGAGGTTAGGTTCTTTGAGAACTTCTTTCCAAAGACACTAAGGGTAGAAAGAGCATGCAAGTTCATGAATCTCCAGTAGGGGGATACTTCATTCATGGACTATAAAGTGACTTTCACTAGCCTATCATGATTTTCACCCGCTATGGTTGGAAATGACATCGCTCGGGTGTGATGTTTTGAGGATGGTTTGCAGCATGCCATAAAATTTCGGATAAACATTTGTAGATTGACATATTTGTTAGAGTCAGTTAACATGGAGCTAATAGTTTAGGGTAATATAATGGACCAGTCATATTTTAGTTGGGTGATGGAGTTTGGTGATTTTAGTGGTGATACTTCAGGTTAAAAGAAATGGGGCCATGAGGAATCTCAACACGTAATCCAAACCATATATCTAGGAATAACATCAAGGAGTGGGTCTTCAGCATTGTTCTTCTAGTTCAAGAATCTATGAAATTTCCAGACATAGTATGATTAGCCAGCAAAGGAGTTCCAGGCATGTGTACAAGATATAAATCTTGAGAGTTTGTGTAGAAAACCCTCTCGTACATCTAAGAGCTAAGTATTGGGTTAGAATCAGGCATTTGAGGTAGGACCGGGAGAGATTACAAGAGTAGGTAGTTGGGATTCAGTTCCACGTGGAGGTTATGATAATTAAAATGGGACCTAGTAGTGGGTATAGTGGCTGGTATTTGGTGCAGATATACAGGAAGTTCAAGCTTCAGGAAGTTGGGCTTCAGGTCAGGTGCATGCTATTGAGCTGCCAGGGTTAGAGAAGGTTGAGGATCTGACTACAGTTAGAGGTATTTTGTAGGCATGACCAGGTTACTTTATGTTTTGGCTTTGTCCAGTTTGGTGCATGAGGTGTATGGTTATTTATTTTGGACTAACCAGGTGCAATTTAGTAGTTTTTCATTGATTTTGATGTGTTATATATATATATGATGTGTGTGGAACCAAGACTTATTATGGGAATCTATACGGTGCGACTTTTATTGGATGTGCATAGGCATATGGGCATCGATATGATGCTAATTTTATATGAGGTGCATGAAACCAAGAATTATTATGGGCATCTATGTGATGTGGGTTTTATTAGAGGTTCACAAGAATCTGGGCATCAATACGATGTAGATTTTATATGAGGTTCATGGCACTAGGACTTCTTATGAGAATCTGTTGAGGTGTAGGTACTTTTGGGAATATGATGAGATGCGGGACATGATTAGTGTATGATGTGACTCAGGCATGTTTTGAGCACCTGATTTGGTTCAAAAATTATGATATTTCAGGGGATGAATTTTTAGACTAGGGATGGTTGGTGGAACCATAGGTAGTCTTGTTTTGATTCAAGAAGCAACTGGGTAGGAAACTCTTATGGTGGGGAGTGCCTCAAGGGGGGTTGACATGTGACTTGGTGATTGGGGTAGAAAAAGTTGATTTTAATTAGATGGGAAAGTTTAGTAACATATTCGAGTAAGGATTTATATATCAAGTATAGTCTATGTTAATTTGGGGAGATTGTAACTTCCCAGGTTTTTTGAACGGGCAGTTTTCCAGGTAAATTTGAACTTTTTGAGTTTGGTGAACAAGCCAACTTCCATTTTGATCTTCTAAAGATAATTCTAAGAGTTTAATTGATCCAAGGCCTTATTTTTAGATTTTTTTTAAGGATCATTATGTTCCTTATGTTTTCTGGTGAGTTTCGGGTGTGTTGGATCCCGGAAATTTAGTTTTGGGGTGTTGAAAGAGGCATGTGGTTTAAAAAAACCATGTAGCCTCCCACGAGTAACAGTGCGGACCTCCAGATGCACTATTCATGAATTGAAAAACTGTATAGGAGGGGGTGTATAGCCATGTGGAATCTCTACAATTTCGGTTATAGGGATCGCATATGATCTTTGCATGATTTGGATAATCATGTGCTTAACTCATGTGAGTACGGTTCTTAGGTAGAGGGAACCACACGGTAGGTGCATAATTAGCCAAAAAATCAGGGTAATTAAATTGTGTGAAATTATGAAACTTCCCCTGCCTCCTTTATCTATTTTCCTTATTATTTCTTCCTTTTTCACCCATATGTATAGGGGGAGCTATCCCTTTTCCATTCACCTAGGAATTGATCCAAGTTCTTTGTATGAGCTCTAATATTCAATCTGTCGGTGGCTAAAAATTCATTTCAATAAGGTCTTTGATCTGCTATTCACTATTCTTATTTAATTTTTCCATTCGGTTTTCTAAATTTCTATGATCCTTTTTCCCAATTTTTAGTTCCATCATCTAAAATGTTGATTGCACTAGTTTTGGCTCAAATTAGAGGCTGATATTGGACAAGTGTATGCCTATGAATATGAGGTAGGTTGTTCTCATCCTTATTCGTAATTTTATAGGAATTTTTCATTAATTATTAAATATGTATAGGGTGAATTTTCCGATTGAGACCCTAATAATTAAATTATTTCTTTTATATTGTTAAAGTTATGATATGGGATGTAGTGGAGCATAACCTAGTCCACTACAAATGGTCAAGTCAGGTAATGGGATTGGGATAACTTAGGTAGTTTAGGTTGGGTGTATTTTTTAATTAAATTAAAATTTTTATATTGAATTTCTTTGTTCTGTGGAAACATGTCGGGCTTGGCCTGATAATTGAGGTGATGTTGATCACCTAGACTGAGGTGATGTGATTCATTAGGTTGGGATTTCCCAGGGTACTTGGGGTGATGTAAATCACCAGGATGGATTATATAGTTGTCTAATATAGGTAATGAGGTCAGCATGATCGGGGCATGGCCCATGTGATTTGAGATGGTGTTGACCATTAGGATGAGAAACATAGTCACAAAGGCACTAGTTGCTGATATGATGTGTATTAGGTATTTTTGGGTGAATTTCACTCACCATATATTGGTTGATTCACAATTGGTGTCATGTGCAATCATATTGGGATCAAATTGAGGTAGTGTTGAGTACTCATGTGATTGGAGTCCCCTGTAGACTATAAAAAATAAGTGATCATGTTGACCAACATTATATTTTGGGGGTTCACCATACAAATCCACATGGATGGTGATGGACCATAGATTGGTAGTGATGAAATCGTCGGTTGGGGGATAAGGCTTGCCGATACGCTTAAGGTTGTTGGGATGAGACTTGGGAGGATAGATATCATCATGCCTTAGGACATTGGTTGATGAGATGATGATTCTTATTTATTGAAGGGAAGATATCTAAGTGACTCATACATCAGTCTTTGAGCCAATGGATACATCTATGTTGAGTTCTAATGGAATATGTACTTATTTTTTTGGGTGTGTTGTTTTGATTTCAGGTATTGATTGATGGATTGAGGTTCCAAGTGACTCGATTATATATGGAACCTAAGGGTTCTCCTGGGATGATTTTTATTTGAGGATGGCTTGGGATTTATTCCAGGTATCCTCACCACTATAGTTATATATATATATATAGATGTTTTATGCTATATGTATAATTGGGACCACGTTTTCAGACATTACTGATGATGGCTAAAGAAACTGATCACTTCATTGTGGCTGTTGAGCCCAAGGGAAGTGGGTTGTTTTTTATATGTGCATGTGATTCCTTTTATTTTATATTTAGATACACCAACATATTCATGGATGTATGATAGGAACACATTGGTGGTGGCCTACTGGGATTTATTCTCACACCCTACACAGAACCCTCAAGACGTATTTAGAATTTTTATCTATATGATTAGGTGAGAGACCAAACTCTACAGATGGACCTCAAGGGTTGGGTTTGACCTTTTTCATGGGATGGATGACATTGGACTGTGTTGGTTCCCTTGCATTAGCTAGATTTTTTTAGTTGCAGCATGCTTTATATATGTACGTACTTATGGTCATCCATGGGAGACCCTTCTATTTATTTTTTTTGTATGACCTGATATGACATGTTTCTTTTTGTATACAATGATATTTTAGGGGATGTTGTCTACTATTGATGTTGTGTGTTTATACTTTCGACATCTAATGTTATTTTTTCCTCTATGTTATAGTCTCTCTTCAGATATTTTATATACATAGACCATTACTATTATCACCACCAAAGGGTATAGCCTCCCCATCATCACCTCTTTACACCGTTTCTGCTAGTTAATAGCCTTTTGTGTATGAGGAATCATGCCTAATTCCTAGTGTCCAATCGGCCCAGAGCACCATTAAAAGTGGCATATGGGTCTGGGCACTATAGTTTAAGTGCCATATAATGTTATTTTTTCCTCTATGTTATAGTATCTCTTCTTCTATTTTATATACATAGACCATTACTATTATCAGCACAGAAGTGTATAGTCTCCCCACCATCACTTCTTTATAGCCTTTCTACTAGTTAACAGCCTTTGGTGTATGAGGGTTCATGCTTAAGGCCTAGTATTCAATCAGACCAAATCACCATTTAAAGTGGCGTATGGGTCAGGGAACTACATTTTAAGATTCAGACTGAGGCTTTGGAAATTGATAGTATACTTTGTGGATTAAGTTATAGACTGGGGATCTAGGTGATGATGGTACACCATGTGGAAATGGATGTTGGACTGATTCTACTATTCCTTAGGTTGGTCAAGACTGGTTCTCTAGGAACCGCCAATGTTATGTATATATGGATGTTGAACTGAGGCTTCAGGAACTACTATTATGTTTTTTGATGGGTTTGATAGACCTGATGATTAGTATTGGTACCAAGGGTTTGGTTTATGATTATTTTCTAGACGGAGGCCCCATACACATTTGATATTTACTTTGATATTTGATTTGCATTCAAGACCAATGTTCTCGGTAATAATGGCGTAGGTATATGAGACAGATACTGTGGATGTGTTTTTTATGCCTCTCTGAGTTGAATTAATTAGAGTAAACCCATTTTTGGTTTAGATATGATGTAAATACTATGTTACAATTTATAGGATTATTTAAAGTCTTTTCATGTTTCGTTGGATTGGGTGTAACCTTATAACCCTTGTGCTAGAGGATATTGGATGATCTATTGGGTTTCTTGTGTTTTATATCTTTTTTTACTTTTCATCTATTCTGTTGTTTATCTTAATACATTGTTGCTATGACTCATAGTTTCTTTAGACACTATTGGTTATGGCCTACTGAGTTTTACTCACATCCATCTCATACCTTGTAGAGACCCGAAGCCTGACGTACATTGACATTACATTACATTTGCGGAATACTTAGTACATAACAAAAACACACACACAAGGACCGTAATAGTTTAGTGTCTTTGGAAACTCAGAATATAATCTTCTAATCGTGGTGAAAGATCTTCAAAATCTCCCATAAAGATCTTCCTTTTTTTTTACCTAAAACCTTTATTTATATCCTAGGGAAAAGAGAACATAAAAGGGTGAGCTCAAATGCTCAGTACGGGTAAACAAAAGAAATATCAATCACATCATATACATAAGCACATAACATTTGGAAATCTTAACCTGCAAAAGAGATCATAATTTCATAACATGGGGTAAATCATGGCAGTGAAATGTAATCACAATAATCATAAATTAAAACATGAAACTTTGTGGCATTCACACATAATCATAGAGAATCATTTCTTGTTATTCAAGACTTATTGCCAAGACTATCTTAGTGGACAAGGTCCCTTTCTGAACCGAGTCACCCTCATTTCAGTCCTATTTCACTGAACCGGTATAACCTACCATTCCAGCCATGTCTATCTCATGAGATATAAAATCATTACCCAATTCATTGGAGGGAGATATAAGTCCCACCCATCTTATAATGAATCCTTTCTTATGTGTTCCACATAATCATAAATCATACGTCATAGCGTAACCCATGTAATAAAAATGGGATTCTTAAACAACATGACATCATAAAACAATTCATATCAGATAAAGAAAAAAAATATTTCCATCACAACATAATCAAATCCATGTAATAATAGGGATAAAAACAGATCCCTTTTATTATCTTAGATGGAAAACAATTTTGATAAAATACTTGAACTCCATTCTTGAGGAAAATATCCTTTCTACTTCAAAAACACTTTTCCTTTCTTAACATGTCATACAATTTTAAACTAAAAGAAGTTGATTAAAAATAAACTTGAATACTTTTAAAGGAAACTTCTTGGAAATAATGTTTTAGAAATCCATTCATGCTGTATAAGTTAAAAAAACATTCTTCGTACTTTTGTCAGAAAAGTCAAAAGTACCTCGTACGAAAAACGACAAAAGATTCCTTTCATTTCTTTTACTAAAAACTCACTGAAGGGTAAAAATGGATTTAAACAATTTTATGTGGATGGAAATAATATTACATATTTATGAAACATGGATGTGGATGATAAAATACACCCCATTAAATACTTACGAATAAACAATCTCGGATAAAAATGAGATTGTGATATTTCCCTTACCTTAAGTCTGATTTGCTTCGTAAGTGTCTGAACCTCCTGTATAATGATTTAAATAATGTCATTAACTTATTACAGAATCATATTCATTGTTATGATATCATATATGGTTCACTTATGACTTTATATTACCCGTTCTTTTGTAAATTCCATGTTAAAGAAGCGTTTTGGGTAAAATCGTTTCATTTATCGTACGTGTTTGGACTTGTTGTTCTTGACATTATTATTAATTATATCATGATTTACTTACTTCAAGAATATAAAACATGATTTATATATCATATGTATTCAGTATATATATATATATATAATAGAGAGATAAATGAAATGAAACACACCGTTCATGGAGACGGTAGTCCGTACGTACGCATGAACGTTGTTTTCCTTTCCTTATTGTAATGAATGGAAGTAAGTAGATGACATACATATATACATAAATACAGTAGCTTTATAATGTCATATAATTCATTATTATTGCTTATATATACTTTATAATAATTCTTAAATGGTTAACATGGAGAATGAATCTCATCGCGTCGTGGAGACGGTAGTCCGTACGTACGCACGAGCGATGATATCGTTCTCATGATCGTGAACTTGTGTTGAAGTGTATGTATACTATTTCAGTATAAATATCACTTTATAATAATCATATATAGTTACTTATTACACCATTATACCCATCCAATTAAGGTGGTGGCAGAAAATAGATTACACCACGGCGTGGAGACGGTATTCCGTACGTACGCACGCGCGGTGATTTCCTTTTTCCGTAGGATGGATAGAAGGTTAATTATAGTTGTTTCAAATTTATAATAACAATTCAGTATATAATAAATACTTATGTTATTACTTTATCATGAAACAACTAAATAAGAAGATGTTTAAGAAGAAAGAAATTGAAAAAGATCGGTAATGGATATTACCTCTTTTTGAGGCGCCTTTTCTTAGCCTCCACTTAAAGAACTAAGGATGGTCTTTGAAGAAGACCAGGACCTCTAGGATGATACCTGGTAAGTGGAGAAGGGATTTTGGCAGGTTTTGGCCGAGATTGAGTGCTCAAATTGGTGTGAGGAGAAGGGGGAGGAGGTTCCCTTTTATCAGGGAGGAGAGGGGCACCTTAGGAATATCTCAAAATATTATTTTATATTAAAGTAAAAACTGGTTTATAACGGTTCCAAAGGGTCTTATTTCGAAGATAAAGTGGGGATGGGTCGAAATCCTATCAACCAATAGGATTTAGACAAGTTTAGGTTATTATTTTAACCTTATCAATTAGATTTAACTTTAAGTTAAATAATTTAACTTTTACCGTGTCTTTTTGTTTTCTTACACTATATGGTTAATACACTTACTATAACATGCCAAAAGAACCCCAAATTGTTTATTATTAATATATATATCCTTATCTAAGTCATTTGGACGAACCTTAGATTTTTAGGAATAAAATAACAATTAATAATATAATATTTGATTTAAAAACTATTTTGTGTCAATTTTGACACTATTTGATATATGATTTTTGTGAAAGTCATAACAGAATTATATGTTCGAACCAAGTTGATTAAATCAACACTAATATATCATAGTAACCTATAAAATTAGTGGAATTCATAAAAAGTCTTAAATTACATGTATTTTGGTATTTATAATATCAATTATGTCAACATTTCATTAATAAGATAACTACTGCATCATTTTTATGTCATAAATAAATTAAATTATTTGATGTATAAAAATTACAAATAAAATACCATTATGTAGGAAATCTTTTTAGCTTTCTAATTAATATTTCCAATCGAATTTATCTTATGTAGAACCCTAGATTAAATTTTTTTTAGTAAATAAACTTTGATTTTAACTCTTTTAACTCTTCTTTGAATTAAATAATAATAAATGTCCTAATCTAATCCAAGTGGGCCTAAATGATAATATTTTACACATAAGGTTGTTTTTGGTCGAGATAAACTTGTCCAATAGGATTAGGACATGTGTTAGGGTAATATTAATATCATATTTACCCTTAATTACCCTATTTACTTTTAACAGTGGTAAATAAAAGTAAAAAGTTACTATTCACCAAAAATTATTTTCATCTCATTGAACCACATTTTACTTACTGACATAAACCGTGTCTCTAGAATTTTTGAAATTTCATTCACAGAAGCGGTAAAATTATGTTTTATGAAAAATTCAGTTTTTTTAACTACCACTTAGTAGTTTCACTATTCATCAAAAATTGATGTTTTTCAGAACAATGCCAAAATTTTATCCTAAGATATATTTCATATTCCGAATTCAAAAATGAAGTCTATTTTACCAAATTCATAACATAGAAGTTGCATTAATTAATTTTATAATTAAATCCCGCTGTTAAAACAAATAGCGTGTTTTTAAGAAACAATATCTATCAAAAGATTGACACTTGTTTATGTCTGGTTTAAATGTGAAATTACATCCAATGACCAACATTGTATTAAATTGTAAAAATATATTATAAATATACTTTAAAACCACTCAAATTAATAATTTATCACTATTAATTATTTTGATTAAAAAAGTTGTTTTTAATTATAATTTAGTAATTTTCACTATTCATCAGAATATGAAAGTTATCCGAAAAGTACCAAAATTTCACCTTAGGCTAAATTCGATACTCCAAATCCAAAAATGAAATCCATTTTGAGAGCTAAAATTTCTAAAATTTTAAAAGGTGGTTATTACTATTCATAACGGCTAGTTATAATAATATTTTAATAGCATATCGTTGTTTAGTGAAACTCGGTATTGCGTACTACACACGCTATCGAGGAAGGTCTCGATTGCGTGTAATGCAAGGCAAGTCAAGGATGTGTGTTGTGCAAGATCCTTTTGGTGTAGCATACAACACAAGACATTAATAAAATTAAAAAGAATATTTTCCATAAAATCTCGGGCTGTTACATTCTACCCCCCTTAAAATGAATTTCGCCCTCGAAATTCGTCGGGGTTATAAATGGTTTACTACTCGAAAGTTTCTTTAATAGAAACCCACATCGTAAAAAGGAATACCAAAACGAATCTTTAAAAACAAAAGTATGAAACTTAACGGTTACCCAAATAAACTAATCACTGGGTTTCCACATAGGTGAAAATATGGATATGGAAGAGAAATCTAACCATCATGTTCTGATAGAGAGTGGTAGAGAACATGGCTATAGAAAATCCAGTAAGCACAAATCCATAGATTTGTGATGATATAAGGTACCATCTGATTCATCAGGTATAATATCACTAGGACAACATTTTTGGTTTTCAAGATCATTTCCCTAAAGTTGAAAATTTGAATTAGAATAAATACTTACTTTATTTTGGTACAATATCACTGTTGTTTGTGCCTTGAAAAAGTTCCACTTCATCTCGTAAATAAATGAAGTTGAATTTGTTATTCGTGAAGTGTTAGCAGATCATGTGATAGAATGACAGGTCATTCCATCTGTCTCAAAAAAAAAGGTTAGCAAAAATTATATACATAAGTCGATCTATAGTGAGATTAATCATATATGGTTCCTAAAATGGACTTATACTTCATATATCATACTGCTAAATATAATAAAACTAGTTTCTACTAAACAGGGAATTCCTGTAGGCCAGTGGTAGGTGATAAAGGCCAGTCGCACTTCGGTTGTGGGTTCGATTCCCACAGCCTTGTCCGACGCGATGGGTTGTCGCCCGTTCTGCAGGTTGTCCTTTTTCTAAAACTATATTACTATAACATCCCATCAATAATATCAAAAAAAACTTTTATCCTTAAACAATACTAACTTATGTCCAACATAATCCATTCCAATCTTTAGGCTTATCCATAATACTGCAGTCCACTCTCATAACATAGTGAAAACGATTACCAGAGATTTAACACCATCATCGATCCCCATATATCATAAGATATGTTTTTTTTGGTCACATTCCAAACATTCAAAGTCCTTAATCATGTATTCTCTTGAATACCTTAGTGAGAAAATGAATGCAGTTAAAAGTTAACACTTTACATATACCAAAATCCTCAAAATTCTATATACTCAAACCATGATATCACTTAGTCCTTATATCAATCATGAGCTCATGAATACTATTAAACATTTCGTTTTCTCCTTTTCCCTTCATTATACGCATATCATCTTATTTCCAAAAATATCTCAATTACTTTGAATACCACATTAGACCAATACATAAATATTCCAATACTCCATGATACAATATTATTTTGGAATCCCATTACATAAACACTTAATCATTCCACCACATCGTTGTCATATTCAACATCACCAATAGTGATCGCATGTGACTTCCCTTTGTCATTTTCCTTCAGTGGTTGCTCATGTTGATCATCACTAACCCTTGGATTAGGGCATTTATTAGCATAATTCCCCATTTCCTTGCACTTGAAGCATTGAAGTGTTGGTGGTGCGTTCTCTGCAGTGTTTTCTATATTCACATAATTAGAAACCCTTTTTCCATTACCGCGACACTCAGCTACTCGATGACCTTCTTTTCCACATTTAAAACATTTTCTAGTCCCTTTAAGACAATCTCCACCATGTTTCTTTCCACACTTTGAGCATAAGGAAACATTCATCTTCTTTTCACCATTATTCTGAGATTTCTCCTTAAACTCCATCTTTCGTTTCTTGTCAAAACCATGAGATGGATATGTAACACCAACTTCCATTTCTACCTTGATATCACAACGCACAATTTCACCATAGCTACTGAAGTCTCTTATAGCTAATGCCCTTCGAAGACTTGGTTTTAAGCCACTGAAAAATCGATCAACTTTACTTTCAGGTTGGATGATAATGCCAGATGCATACCGTGCAAGTCTTGTAAAATTCGCTTCGTATATACCAACAGATTCATCATCCTTTTGCTTTAGTTCAAGAAACTCATTATCCATCTTTGTTCGAAGAATATGAGGGAAGTACTTACTGAAAAACAAGTTCTTGAACTCGTCTCATTCCATGGACTCAATTTCATCTCTTGGCCTCGTATTCTTGATAAGATTCCACCATTGATCAGCTTCACCTTCCAAACGATATACCGCTAAGATGACTTTATCATGTTCAGAACATTGAAGAACTGAAAATATCTTTTCAGTGGTACTGATCCATTGTTCAGCAACAAGTGGATCGGAAGTCCCACTGAAAGAAGGTGGACGTTGCCTCATTAAGGACTCAATAGAATACTGTTCCTTTCTCTGCTCATTTGGAAGTCCAGAATGATTCATAGCTTGTGTAAGGATAGTAATAAGATTTTTCACTCCATCTCCCTTAACATTTGCTTGTTCAGGAGGACAATCATTGCATTGTCCATTGCATTGATCAACACGGTTCCTTCGGGTTCCAGCCATCGTCTAAAACCCAAAAAGAATAGTGTGAGAGGAAAAAATCATGCTAGGAAAAACAACATAATAAAGGGGGAGTACCTTCAATATCTAACATCTTAGGTTTAATTCTATGATCATTAGCGTAGTTCTAGTACTATAACCTATACGTATACTTAACCTTAGGGACATCCCTAGACATACCTTAGAAATATCTCTAGGGATCTCACTAACGTTTTCGCATCCTAGTTTCCAAAGGTTGACAAAACCTTTCCTCTGATACCAACTGTAGAGACCCGAAGCCTGACGTACATTGACATTACATTACATTTGCGGAATACTTAGTACATAACAAAAACACACACACAAGGACCGTAATAGTTTAGTGTATTTGGAAACTCAGAATATAATCTTCTAATCGTGGTGAAAGATCTTCAAAATCTCCCATAAAGATCTTCCTTTTTTTTTACCTAAAACCTTTCTTTATATCCTGGGGAAGAGAAAACATAAAAGTGTGAGCTCAAATAATCAGTAAGGGTAAACAAAAGAAATATCAATCACATCATATACATAAGCACATAACATTTGGAAATATTAACCTGCAAAAGAAATCATAATTTCATAACATGGGGTAAATCATGGCAGTGAAATGTAATCACAATAATCATAACTTAAAACATGAAACTTTGTGGCATTCACACATAATCATAGAGAATCATTTCTTGTTAGTCAAGACTTATTTCCAAGACTATCTTAGTGGACAAAGTCCCTTTCTGAACCGAGTCACCCTCGTTTCAGTCCTGTTTCACTGAACCGGTATAACCTACTGTTCCAGCCATGTCTATCTCATGAGATATAAAATCTTTACCCAATTCATTGGAGGGAGATATAGGTCCCACCCATCTTATAATGAATCCTTTCTTATGTGTGCCACATAATCATAAACCATACATCATAGCGTAACCCATGTAATAAAAATGTGATTCTTAAACAACATGACATCATAAAACAATTCATATAAGATAAAGAAAAAAAATATTTTCATCACAACATAATCAAATCCATGTAATAATAGGGATAAAAACAGAACCCTTTTATTATCTTAGATGGAAAATAATTTTGATAAAATACTTGAACTCCATTCTTGAGGAAAATATCCTTTCTACTTCAAAAACACTTTTCCTTTCTTAACATGTCATACAATTTTAAACTAAAAGAAGTTGATTAAAAATAAACTTGAATACTTGTAAAGGAAACTTCTTGGAAATAATGTTTTATAAATCCATTCATGTCATATAATTTAAAAAAACATTCTTCGTACTTTTGTCGGAAAAGTCAAAAAGTACCTCGTACGAAAAACGACAAAAGATTCCTTTCATTTCTTTTACTAAAAACTCACCGAAGGGTAAAAATGGATTTAAACAATTGTAGGTGTATGGAAATAATATTACATATTTATGAAACATGGATGTGGATGATAAAATACACCCCAGTAAATACTTACGAATAAACAATCTCGGATAAAAATGAGATTGTGATATTTCCCTTACCTTAAGTCCGATTTGCTTCGTAAGTGTCCGAACCTCCTGTATAATGATTTAAATAATGTCATTAACTTATTACAGAATCATATTCATTGTTATGATATCATATATGGTTCACTTATGACTTTATATTACCCATTCTTTTGTAAATTCCATGTTAAAGAAGCGTTTTGGGTAAAATCGTTTCATTTATCGTAGGTGTTTGGACATGTTGTTCTTGACATTATTATTACTTATATCGTGATTTACTTACTTACAGAATATAAAACATGATTTATATATCATATATATTCAGTATATATATATATATATAATAGATAGATAAATGAAATGAAACACACCGTTCATGGAGACGGTAGTCCGTACGTACGCATGAACGCTGTTTTCCTTTCCTTATTGTAATGAATGGAAGTATATGACATACATATATACATAAATCCATTAGCTTTATAATGTAATATAATTAATTATTATTGCTTATATATACTTTATAATCATTCTTAAATGGTTAACATGGGGAATGAATCTCATCGCGTCGTGGAGACGGTAGTCCGTACGTACGCACGAGCGATGATATCGTTCTCATGATCGTGAACTTGTGTTGAAGTGTATGTATACTATTTCAGTATCAATATCACTTTATAATAATCATATATAGTTACTCATTACACCATTATACCCATCCAATTAAGGTGGTGGCAGAAAATAGATTACACCATGGCGTGGAGACGGTATTCCGTACGTACGCACGCGCGGTGATTTCCTTTTTCCGTAGGATGGATAGAAGATTAATTAGTGTTGTTTAATATTTATAATAACATATAAGTATATAATAAATACTTATGTTATTACTTTATCATGAAACAAATAAAGAAGAAGAAGTTTAAGAAGAAAGAAATTGAAAAAGATCGGTAATGGATATTACCTCTTTTTGAGGCGCCTTTTCTTAGCCTCCACTTAAAGAACTAAGGATGGTCTTTTAAGAAGACCAAGACCTCTAGGATGATACCTGGGAATTGGATAATGGATTTTGGCAGGGTTTGGCCGAGCTTGAGTGCTCAAATTGGTGTGAGGAGAAGGGGGAGTAGGTGCCCTTTTATAAGGGAGGAGAGGGGCACCTTAGGAATATCTCAAAATATTATTTTATATTAAAGTCAAAATCGGTTTATAAAGGTTTAAAAGGGACTTATTTTGAAGCTAAACTGGGGATGGGTCGAATTCCTATCAACCAATAGGATTTAGACAAGTTTAGGTTATTATGTTAACCTTATCAATTAGATTTAACTTTAAGTTAAATAATTTAACTTTTACCGTGTCTTTTTGTTTTCTTACACTATATGGTTAATACACTTACTATAACATGCCAAACGAACCCCAAATTGTTTATTATTAATATATATATCCTTATCTAAGTCATTTGGACGAACCTTAGATTTTTAGGAATAAAATAACAATTAATAATATAATATTTGATTTAAAAACTATTTTGTGTCAATTTTGACACTATTTGATATATGATTTTTGTGAAAGTCATAACAGAATTATATGTTCGAACCAAGTTGATTAAATCAACACTAATATATCATAGTAACCTAGAAAATTAGTGGAATTCATAAAAAGTCTTAAATTACATTTATTTTGGTATTTATAATATCAATTATGTCAATATTTCATTAATAAGATAACTACTGCATCATCTTTATGTCATAAATAAATTAAATTATTTGATGTATAAAAATTACAAATAAAATACCATTATGTAGGAAATATTTTTATATTTCTAATGAATATTTTCAATCGAATTTATCTTATGTATAACCCTATATTAAAAATGTTTTAGTAAATAAACATTGATTTTAACTCTTTTAACTCTTCTTTGAATTAAATAATAATAAATGTCCTAATCTAATCCAAGTGGGCCTAAATGATAATATTTTACACTTAAGGTTGTTTTTGGTCGAAATACACTTGTCCAATAGGATTAGGACATGTGTTAGGGTAATATTAATATCATATTTACCCTTAATTACCCTATTTACTTTTAACCGTGGTAAATAAAAGTAAAAAGTTACTATTCACCAAAAATTATTTTCATCTCATTGAACCACATTTTACTTACTGACATCAACCGTGTCTCTCGGATTTTTGAAATTTCATTCACAGAAGCGGTAAAATTAAGTTTTATGAAAAATTCAGTTTTTTTAACTACCACTTAGTAGTTTCACTATTCATCAAAAATTGATGTTTTTCAGAACAATGCCAAAATTTCATCCTAAGCTATATTTCATATTCCGAATTCAAAAATGAAGTCTATTTTACCAAATTCATAACATAGAAGTTTCATTAACTAATTTAAAAATTAATTCTCGTCATCAAAACAAATAGCGTGTTTTTAAGAGATAATAACTATCAAAAGATTGACACTTGTTTATGTCTGGTTTAAATGTGAAATTACATCAAATGACCAACGTTGTATTAAATTGTAAAAATATATTCTAAATATACTTCAAAACCACTCAAATTAATAATTTATCAATATTAATTATTTTGATTAAAAAAGTTGTTTTTAATTATAATTTAGTAATTTTCACTATTCATCAGAATATGAAAGTTATCCGAAAAGTACCAAAATTTCACCTTAGGCTAAATTCGATACTCCGAATCCAAAAATGAAGTCCATTTTGAGAGCTAAAATTTCTAAAATTTTAAATGGTGGTTATTAATATTCATAACGGCTAGTTATAATAATATTTTAATAGCATATCGTTGTTTAGTGAAACTCGGTATTGCGTACTACACACGCTATCGGGGAAGGTCGCGATTGCGTGTAATGCAAGGCAAGTCAAGGATGTGTGTTGTGCAAGATTCTTTTGGTGCAGCATACAACACAAGACATTAATAAAATTAAAAAGAATATTTTCCATAAAATCTCGGGCTGTTACATACCTTCATTACACTTGGGTAGCCAAGAAGCTCTCACATGTTTTTATAAGCACAAGTTTAAGTTAAGTCCCTTGTTGTGTACGGTTTGATCGAGAAGGATTGGTCAAGTGGTATTAGAATACTGTATGGGTTTGGCTCAGGGATTTTTTTGGTGCTTTTTTAGTTTGGTTTATTTTGGTATGTTATGAAACCATCCCAATGGTTGGTTATTTGTATGTATGACATAGTTTTTCATGCCTTCGTTTCATTTAATTTTATTAGAGCATATTCTATTTATTTATTCTTTCCACTAACTCTGATGTGCATGATGTTTGGTTATTTCTTTCTACATTAACCCACCCCCACTTCTAGTCAGAAGCCTATGAAGTAAAAAGAGGCACACATGAGTTCATGTGGTGTTCTGGCTTGGGGAAATGGTTTTTGTGGCATTCGAGCTGGGACATTACAATAAAAAATTTAAGTTTATCATGGTAAAAGTTAAAATTGATTAATGGGGGTTAAACTAAGTGATAAGGATTATAATATTATAAAAACCATAAATTCATAGAAATTTTTGGGTGTATTTTTACCTCCCATAACCTTATCTTTTAAATTGGGATTATTTGGTTCCACATTCCTATAGAAATGACTTTACATTATCTTAATGTTAAGGGAATTTTCAAGGGTGCCACTCCCCTCACTTATAAAAGGTAACATCCTTTTCTCACTTATCCACACCACTTGATCCTATTAAATCAACCAAGATCTATCCAAACACTACTAAAATCACCTACCCACACTCTATAGGTTTTAGTCTCACAAAAATACCATACTAAGAAATCTTAAGGTGTAAGTTGAAGGAGGATATCCAATGAAGAGGTAATTATGTTAACCAACTTATTTAAGGATTATTTATTCTTAAACCAACTAAAATATACTCTAAATATATTAATACAGTGTAATTATTAAGGGTACAACCATTTAATATCCTATTTCAATTCAATATAAAATGAGATTATTTCCCATTTGTAGGTTTGGACTACCGCCTCTATAAAGAGATGTATTTAATTTTTCATCATTGACACTCATAGATGGTTATATATATGGATTAAAATAATATCTACAATATTAATTGTATAATTATGATTCTATAAATAAAACTTATTTTTTACATTCCTTTATTTCCATTCATTGAAAGATGAACGTGTCACCCCTACATATATGCAAACTACCACCTCCATGAAGTGATATAATTAATATTTCATCATCGCCTTATATAGATCATTATAAAAGTGTATATAATAAATATATATAGTATTTATAAAATTTTTAAGATTAAGTAATCATGACCGAGGTGAAAGAACCTAAACCATCAAATCCAAACATTCATGGGAAACAGAAGAGTTAACACCTAAATATTGATTTTAATTGTTAATAAATAGGTTATTGAAAATTATTAGGGAATGATATATATTAATATGTGTATGAATATGGTTCTGGTATAGATTTATAATAAATATAAAATTATTATATAAAAAGTTATGAATCATATAAAACAAGTCTGTGGTTTAGGTATACAGAGACCCATACTTTTTATACTTAAATATTACATTTTATTATATGAATAGTCACTACATAACATTAGAATCACCCAAGAATCATATAGGTAGCATATCTATAAAAACTTGGATACATACACAACTTGTTCATAATATATCTACATCATCTCCCATAAATTTCTTTATAACTAACACTCTTCTGGTACATAACATACTTAAAACCTTTCTTTATAACCTAGGGAAAGGAAACATAAGAAAGGGTGAGCTGAGATGCTCAATAAGGGTAAATAAGGGAGATTTTAATGACCATTTAAGCATAACATGAGTATAAAGGTATGATAACATGAAATTATCTTCTTATAACCATACCCTACATATCATATATCATAATCTTGAGTCATGGAATAAATCTAGGTAGTTTATAAGACATGATTCATAAAAGGTACAAAGAAAATAATCCATGAGAGCATAATATTGGAATAATATCTTGTCATAAAAGAGTGGAATAAAATATATAATAATAATAATCATATAAATATTATGTAAAGGATACCTACCAAGACATTCATCACATATTAGGCTTAGAATAACCTCATGCGTACCTGCTTCATGATTGGGATAACCTCCTATTTACCCTCTTTCATGCTTGGGATAACCTCTTGTGTACCCTCTTTCGGGCTTGGGATAACCTCCCATGTACCCTATTTTAGGTCTGGGATAACCTATTTTGTACCCTATTTTGGTATTTTAATAACAAATCATGTACCCTCTTTTGAAAATGGGATAACCTCTCATGTACCCTCTTTCAGGATTGGGATAACCATTCATTTACCCTCTTTCAGACTTAGGATGATCTCTCATGTACCCTCTTTTAGGCTTGGGGTAACCTCTTATGTACCCTCTTTTAGGATTGGGATAAACACCCTTATACCATATTTTGGGATTAGAATAACCTCCCATTTACTCATTGATCTCATAAACATTAATATTTACCCATTTCATTAGAGGGATATATAATTCTAGACCCACCCATCACATAATTATTGGTCTCTTCATATGTATTCCACAATATCATAAAACATTAATCATAACTTAACCCATAGAATATAAAATGGGTTTCATCAATATCTCATCATCATAACCATAAACCATCCATAGAAAGAATAAATATGGTATAGTTGGATCACATCCCTAATAAAGCCTAAGTTATATCAAAGGATGTTATCATAGATGAAATTTTCCTTTAAAAGATCACTGAAATATTTCTTGAGGAAAATACCCTTTCATTTTTAAATCACGTTTTTAAAATATTAAAATTTAAAAAAAATTAATTAAAAAAATTTATTTAAAAAAACATGAAAATTTGTAAATTAATCTTCAATGTTTTGAGAATTCAAGATAGTGATAAATTTTGTTCATAACGTTTATATTAAAACAAATATTTCTTTCACATTTTAGGTAAATATTTACAAGTTCCTAATTCATGAAAATAAAACAAGATTCATTTTAAACTAATTTTTAGAAATTAAATCATGGTTAAAATGACTTTAAACAATCATAGGATAATATAAAATCATTTGTGAAAAAAATTTATGAAAACATGGATATGGAAGAAAAAGGATTTTCGACTGAAAATATAAATAAAATTAATTTTCCTTAAAAACATTATTTCAATATATTGAGTTATTAAAGATAGAAAAATGAAATGAAAAAATTTAATATCCATAAATACTATATAATAAGAAAATTCATGAGATTATTGAGACTTATACTATGAAATTTCATCATGAGGAACTTAATCATAAACAATTTAGGTAAACAATGAGATTGTAACATGGAACCCTTACCTCAAGTTTGACTTTATATAAAGGAAATTTAAACCCCAGTATAATAATTTTAAATTTATTATAATTATATAATGTATTCATTAAATACCACTTATATAATTTCAACACCCATTTATTAACAATTCTTTATTAAAATCATCATTTTCATGTGTTAACTATTTCACTTTTCTTGAAAATTTTTGTTTGGTATTCCAGACCTTGTAATTTGATCATAGTTACATCATCTAAGAATTTTATTTATGATATAAATATCCTTAATATTTATCATATGAATATTTAGATTCATCCACGAAGGATAGATATAGAAAAATGAATTACATTGTTCATTGAGATGGTTGGTCGTACACATGCATGAATTTTGTATTAATTTTTCTACAGATGGAATAAAAGAAGGGTAAATAATAATTCACATTTATAGAATTATTATTATCTAATATATAGAATATATATATATAATCATTAAACCCATCCTTATTACTATCCATATAAAGTGGATATGAAAAATGAATAACATCAGTTCGTGGAGATGGTAATCTACACATACGCACAAGGGACGTTATCATTTTCCAATGGATTGGAAGGTAAGAAGGTATATATGATATTATAATTATAGAAAAATTATACCTTAATAAAAAAAATTATAAAAATTATACACATTATATAGACATATATTAAATATGGTGATGAAAAATGAATCATAATGATATGTGGCGGTGGTTGTCCACACGTACGCACGGACAATACTTTCACTACCCATTTAATAGAAAAGAGGGTGGATAATAGTAGTTTAATGATAATAATAAAATTAATGTATATTAACGATGCTGAATTTGTTAATTTATGGTGAATTACATATATTTTTTAAAGGTATAATAGTCAAGAAATTGAAATTTGTTGGGTAAGACATTTAACTCTTCTTCGAGAGACCTCCTTTAGATCCTTTCTCAAGGACAAATGTAATGATCCTTTAAGAATACCAACACCACCAATTTTTCGATATGGAAGTTTATAGGTTAATTTTATAGGGTTTTTTCTAGATATATGGCTCAAATTGGTGAAAAGAAAATATATAAGTGGTTTCCTTTTATAAGGCAGGGAAATGATACATTTGGAATTACTAAAATGATGAAAATATAATTAATTCATTCTCAAGAAACCTGATTTTAGATGGCCAAAGATTCAAAGAAAAAGTGTATAAGGTAAAAGTATCATTATAAAATGAAATTTATATAGGTTTCTGTTTCATTTTAAATGTTATATTTTTTTTAACCCCTTGGTTGACCAATTTTAATCTTAATCGTGGTAATGAATTTTTCAATCTTAAAGGATTATAATTTTAATTTAGAGGTAAATATTAGCTCATAAATGGCCAAATGATGAAAGTTTTTACCATTTATCATCATAATTAACCTATTTAAATGTTATTATTATTTTTAAATAATTAGATAAAATGTTATTTAACATAAAATAACATTAATGTCATTTTTTACACTATTTGTTTAATTTGAATTTAATGATAACATGACAGGAAATGAATTTGAATATAAAAATTTCAAATATTACTAAAAAAATATTTACCTATAAAATTCTTAGAACACAATAGTTCACTCTAATTTTATTATTTTTAATATTTTTAAAATCATTTATTTTTTTCTATTAATTGAATAAATATTGTGTCGGTATAATATAAATATTTAATGTTATTATTCAATCAATAAAAATTAGAAATAAATTAATATTATAAAAATAGTTAATTTATATTTAAAGTAAACATTGAGAACTAAACTTATCATCTTTTTATCCTTATGTAAAATAATATAAAAGAAAGTTTTAGAGAAATTTTAAAACCTTATCCCAATGTTTTAACCCTATTTTACCCATTTTAACCTTACATAGGTAATAAATATTTATCATGGTTATTATTCTTAATAAACACAAAAAAGGGACCTATTTACCAAATTTGAGTATCCTAATTCTAAATATGGAATATATTTTTCAAAATTAATTTTTTATATGTTTTATAAATTTGTTTTAAAATAAGGTCATAAAACGCGATGAAAACCTTTTTTAGAAAAATACAGATTTAAGAATAAAACCGATTTATTCTTATCTCATTCCATGAAAAAAACATTAGGTTAATGTTAAAACACTTTATTAAATATATAATATATATAAATTTAATTAAAATTATTCAAAAATTATGATTAATTTAATTTTTTAATATAAAGACAAATTTCTCATATAAAAATAGTTTTTCAAAAAACAACTCTTTTACTTTAAAATGGTTTTTTATTTTCCTTTATAATAAATTTATAACTAATGAATTAATTTTATACATGTTTAAACCATACATTTTTCATAATTTAGTTATTCATATTTATACCCAGAAATCTAATGTCTTGGTGATAACTATGAAATTAAATAATAATATTTCAATAGTATATTGCTGTTCGTTTAAACTCAGCGTTGAATATATCATAACCTATCTAAAAATAAAATTTATTTTAAGGTAAATATATCATAAAATATTAAGATGTTACAAGGTAAGAGATTCATCTCAAATTCCCTTCTTTGAGATAGGTCGTGTACTGTGAACCTATTTCTGTTTCTATAGTGTATATTCTTCTCATTTAAGGTATTATATCGGGATTCTATATTTATTCATTATATTTAAAGTTTCATTTAAATTATTCTATTTCAAAGACTTTTTGAGTCAAATGTTGCAAAAGTATAAGGGTTTATAATATCACCTTTATTTCTTCAATACATGTTTCATATTTACCACGTTTTTATATGTTATAGTGTGTATACTACCATGTGGATGTTTTTACCAGAATTTCATAAAGTTAAATAGAGGTTAAATATCATATCAAGTTATATATTTTACATTATTTCAATTTAAGAGAAACCAATTTTTAAGGTGGGTTTTAACTCAATTTCTGTCCATTGGGTTATATCAATTCTTAATTGACTATATTATGCCAAGATTATGTGTGTTACATTGTATTTTAACATGTTTTTTATGGATTTATATTTTATACACATAATCATTTCATTTGTGGATTCCAATTTCAAATGTTACAAATCTTTATAAGGTATTTTTCATTAAAACCATGTTTTAATGTTTTCTTTCCTACTATTTTTCCTCCATATCCAGGTTATTTAAAAAATTTAGTAATGTTATCTTATAAAAACCAATGATTATTTAAATCCATTTTCAAATAGACTTTACATTTTAAAAATGTTTTTAAAAATTAATCTTTTTAATATTTTTCGTATGGGTTTCTTATGACTCTTTTTACCAAAGTTCAAAAGAATGTTTTTTTAACATTTTGCACATAGAAACCTTTTCCCGCCATCATAATCATTATTAATTATTAACATTACTCTAATTAATTTCATTATTTCTTGTATAATATCATATTCTCACTCTTTTAGTAATTTTTTATTTTTAAGAGTTTCTAAAAGAAAAGGACATTTCCCTATATTTTTATGAAAAAATGGAAAGTGTTCTTTATTAAGGGTCCAAATGGGATTTTAAAAGGTTTTATGATGAAAATGTGAAATGTTATAAATGTTTTGATTATGATATGGTACTTTGGAATTATATATAATAATGGGTGAGCTTGGGATATAACTATTTAATGTTTTGAGCAGTGATTTATTCTCTAGATAAATTATGATTATAATAAAATAATTATAATTTATTCGACTATAGTTTAAAAATGAGTGAACATGAGTTATAAATATAATTTAAAAAGGTTACTATATGGTTTTTATGTGTTTGTGATGAATTTTAATGTATATAATTTCATTTCAAGAATGGGTTATATGAACTTATAAAAGTGAAAGGATTTTTTCAAGGAAAGATCTTCTTACAGGTTCTCTTCATGGTTTTTCTATGCTTTCTATAATTTTAAATGGAAATATTTTTATTAATATTTTTATGTAAATTTTTTAATGAAATCTTTTGGCCATATAAAGGTGATAAGTTTATTTTTCAATGAAAAATTCTTCATGAGTTCTTTTTTTTCTTAATAAACTATCTTGGTTATGATTTTTCCTTTATTCTTGATTTAATTTTTTTTTTAAATATTCAAAATAAATTTGTTTTTATGCATAAGTACATGATTATTTAAGTTTAAAGTTCGTTTTATAAAAATTACAACTTCCTTAAGTAATTTTATGTTTTTAAAAGGGACTATCAATTTTCCTTTCTTTTTATATCCTTTACTTATATTTGTGTGCTCATGCCACATTTTCTAATGTTTGTCATTGAATCTAAGGATATGTCAGAAAAATAATAAGTTTAATATTTCTATTATGGTGACTTGTCTTAAAATAAGTAAAATTTACTTGAATGAAATGGTTGTTTAAACTTAAGATCCTATTTTTGTCGAAAAAATGTATATTTTATGGAAGTATCTACTATATTATGTAATAGTTTTCATAATTATATAAAACTCTAAACCTAAAAAAATCATAGGAATATAAGAATATTAAATCCTAGATATTAAACAAAAATAAGTGTTATAAAGGTTATAAGGTATTATATTTGGTATTTGATTAGGGGTTTGGATAACATTAGGGTTTAGGACATTATTTGATCATAATTTAGAATTATCTTATAACCATAAAGGATAGTAGGTTAAGGATGAATATAGTAATGTAAGGTAATTAAAGGCTAAATAGAATAATTTGGATAGAATTTACCATAGTTAAGGACATCATAGTATTTATTTTATTCGTAATATGGTTTATTATGATTTTATGTACTCACATAAACAATTTTTTGGTTTTACTAAATTGTTATAACTAGTAGGAACCAGGTTAAAAATGGATTTGAAGGTAATTTTTGTTGATGTGTGAAATAGTAACTTAATAGGATAGGAGTTGGAGTGAAAACTCTTATGGTTATGTCTGACCAACTATCTTGAGTTATAATTAATAACTTAAATATAATTGAGTTTCTTAATGCACCATATAAGAGAAAAATAGAGTTTTATGGAAGTTAGGGTGATAAAGATCATGAAGGTAAAAAGATTAAACTTTCTATGTGTCAACAATATAGGAATAGCCAACCAGGAAAATGTCTCAATGGAACAGGAAGATGTTTCATATGTTTTAAAAGAGGGAATAGTAAAATAAGCATCCAAGGAAAAATGAAGGGTTTATTTAACACAGTGATGGGGATTAGAGTTCTTAAAAAAGTATCAACTGAATGTTTTTAATGTGGGGAGTATGAGAATTATAAAAATTAATGAATATGGAGGAAAACTTATATAGGGGATCACCAAGATCATATGGATAAAGTTTTAACAAGTAAATATGCTGAAGATCAAGAAAATATGAAAAACATATAAAATGTATGAATTATTTTAAAATATTTTCTTATGTTTAAAGTTAGGTACATGATTAAATTAATATTGTCTAATCTTAATACATGATTTATATTTTTTATTTTAATAATGAATATTATAGAATAATACTGAAAATATTTTTTAAAGGTTTATGAAAGAATTTGAATGGTTAAATAGTCTATATATAAGATTTAAAGAGTTATGATATAGTGGTATTATATATAATGATGGTAATATTTAAGAAGGATCATAAGTTAAAAAGTATAGATACCCTTTTGATGTATTATATGATTGTATTCAATGTTGATTAATGATATTTTGGGGTATTCTTATCGAGTTTTAGGAACAATTCATGATTGACTTATTGACAACTATATGGGTTAATATGATCTTTTATGTTAAAGTAATTATGGATAATTAGGATAAAGGACTATTATACTTTTGGGAACATATATCTTATGTTATAGATAATCATGAGACTATAAAATTTATTTAGTGATTTGGTGGTTTTATTTATTTTTGGAATAATTTCACTATATTTTTAATAAAATTATAAAAATCAAGGTAAATGGGGTATTTTTTCTAGTATGAGATTTTATGTTAAAGTGTTTGATATTAATTGAGGAATAAATATTGAGTTAACCTTTGGAATCATATATGATTTTATATGTCTTTATGGTGATTTAGGTTATTTTTTTGAAAATATTAGCATATTTTGGAGAATATAGGATTAGGTCGTATACATTTTGGTCATTTTCTTTTATGAGGTATTGGTGTCATTTTTAGATAAATGTTAAGTTTATTTTGGATGAATATGTTATCAAATAATTCTAATCATTTGGTTTTAAATTTGGAATTTCATATTTTAAAGAGTTTTAGGGTTAGTTATTTATGGAATGATTTATGTTTAACTTTGGGTTTTATTTTTTAGGTTTTCGATATTAACGTATTATTTCTTAATATAAGGTTTTTTTCATATTTAATTTAGGTATTATTTTGACTTATTCTAACCATTTTTGGATTTAGTAAATGGATATAGATAGTAGGAATGACTTTTCATTATGTCATGCATCTTATGATCAATTAAAATTTTATTTTAGTGATTTTGGAATAAAAAACTCTTTATGGTTGTTTGTTATTTATAATATAGGAAGAAGTTGAGGTATAAAACTACTAAAAACACAAAAAAAGGATGAAATATTTCTTATGAAATATAAATAAGTCAAGTAAGTATATTTTATTATATTTTCTATCCTAATGGAAAAAAAATTCCTCAACTCAAGCAAAGGAAGATAAATCTACCGAGTCTTATATGAAAAATGCATCTCATCTATCAAAGTATTCTTCTTTAATATCATTCAAAAAGTATTACTCTTATAATGATACATACATAATTTCAAAAAATATTTAATTATGAAATACTAGGTTTCTTAGTAGTGGATTAAAAATTAATTATCATGATAAAATATATAACTGATTTTATTATTATGTCATTATATACTATTTTTTTGTGTTAAAAAACTAAAAAATTTGAGGATATAATTTATTTATGGGGTGGTAGAATGTAACACCATGAGATTTTAGATTATATTTTCCTTTTAAAAATAAAGATTATGTGCTCGGTATCTTATGATATACACAACATATAACTTAAGTGAATGATGATTTACTACTAAAAAAGTGGAATACATTACTATATAGTTAAATTAAATTGATAAATTAATAAATTTTTTAAAAAAATGGCTCAAATTCACTTAAGAAAATATAATTTATTCTAAAGAGACTATTTTAATCTGTTTTGGTGAATTATGAATTTTCATTAAATTTAATACTTATAAGGAATGATATCAATAAACTTTATTGATGAAATTAAAGTAATAATTAATAAAACAAATTTAGTATATCCCTTAAATGGTAAAGTAATTATAAGGAATACTAGTATAATTATTTTTTATTAAATCGAAATATTTTATTTAAAAACATTTCTTTTATTATTTATTATATATATATATCTAAATCTAAATTTCTAACTTTTAAAATTTATTTTGAAAAAATTAAATTCTTTTTTATTCAACATGTCAAAAAAATTAAGGTGATTTATTTGTATTTTTCTGAAATAGTTAATTTTTAGGTGAACGGTGGAAAATACCGTTTATGAAAATAACATAAATTTTATGACATAATTACTATATAAGAATGAAAAAAATATATTTGAAACCATTTTCTTGAAAAAATATTTATTTAAGAGTAAAATAAATCATTTAAAACTATAATATTGAATTTGGAAACTCATGCATGTCTTTTTGGTACCTAAGTGATTTTATATTCTAATAAAAAACTATTTTATTCATTTTTATTTAATTAAATATTCACAATGATCCAATCAGTTTTTAATTTCTTTTAAGGTCATTAAATTTTTATTTTTTATCCATAATCCAATAAATTTAATGAAGATCAATTTTATATGTGATTTTGGTGTAGATTCATTTTTTTGCTTAAAAATACATTTTTTATAAAAACTATTTTTCATAGTGTTTTGTATACTTATATTAAATTTATTTTATTCTAAAATTGGAAATTAAATCTAATAAAATGGTCTCCATATTTTTAATCATAATTTACAAATTTTATTTTATGTAAAAATTATTTTTAGTCCTAAAAAAAAGTCACCGTGGTAAAAAATTAGGTTATCATGGTAATGGATAGAATGGGTTTAAAAGGGGTTTAGATAAGAAATAAGGATTCTAATATCAAAAAATCCCTTATCTTTATTTTTTTATGTGGTTAGTTCAACCTCATTCATGACCCGTCCCATGTGGCCCATGTTGTGACTACCCCAAGCCCTCCTCTCATAGGCCAGGGGCTGGTGACTAGACCAGAAGGCATCAACCTAAAATTGGGAGGCATTTTCTTCAGTAACTTTACGCAAACACACGCCCACACATGTCCCAGCTCACTAGAAGGGTCAAATATACAAAAATAAATAGAGTACAAAGTAAAGTTGAAAGCAAGTGGACCAGAATACAAACCCAAAAAAAGAACTCGAACAACAAAGTACAAAAGGATCTATGTTGGTCGTATGTGAAAAAACCCACCTAATCATAAGAGTAGTGAAGCTAATAGAAGATGAAATATTATTTCCTTTCCACCTGGTCCTACTGGGTCCCACCTGGTCCTAGGCCACTAAGTCAACTATCGTAACGTCTGTGACTCCTGTCCCCCTGAGCACCTTTGTCAAAACATCGATAGTCTGCACCAGACACAACACGTGTGGGCGAAGCCCATGTAGGGGTGAGTATAACAATACTCGGTAGGGACCCTGAGTCCCTCTAAGGTCTCTTAGTAATACACAAAGTAAAACACCACAATTGTAAATATCATATTGGTAATACCAAAAATCAATTTCTCAAACACATAACACAAATTAAAAGACACAACTCACGCCAAGTATATTCTAGGGTAGTGATAGTATCATCATCATTCGTGTCATCAAAATCCTTAGCTACTAGAGAAATCATCCTCTATTGAGTATAGTGGGCATGTAGGCTCACATAGATCCTCTTCCCACTAACCTTGGACTAGTGTGGTACTCATACATGATTAGTATCGTGGGTATGTTGGTTCATAAAAAGTTTTTCCCCACCATGGGCATGCCGGGTCACATAGAGTCACTTCCCACCTTGGTTGAATTGAGGTACTCCTCCTATTGAGTACCATGGGTCTTCCGGGTCACACAGAGCCTCTCCCCACCATGGACTTGTCGGGTCACATAGAGATGATTCCCACTGGGCCATCGTCGAGCAGTCTTCAGGTCTCATCTAACCACAGGGTTCTGTACATAGCGCGCTTGGGAGAACCTCTCCTCAAGAAATTCATCACAATTCAACGTCCATTAAAGACACAAAAAATCATGAAAAATATATGTCTCATCAAGAGGGTCCCAATTTTTCAAATGTCTTGTCAATCTGATGTGCAGTTTGCAAGATGCGGGAGTTTTAGTTTCCCGGGGACTGGTTACGATGGGGCCCGGTCCGACCCGATTTGAGCGACCCTACCAACCCAACTCGGGGGGTCCCACATACCCTGGTTCATTTAGATGGAATTGACCTAACTGGGTTTGGGTCGGGGTTGGTCTAGTCCATTATGGCTAGTGAGCCAGGCCTAATGGCTCTCCCTAGGTCCAACCTATTTTAGCCGAGTGTCTATCCCACCGGGTCGCTCGGTGACTCAGTCTAGTTCAGCACTGCCTTAAAAGTGTGTGTTAGCCTGCCAGTGTGGGTCTGGCCTGCCGGCACGGGACTGGTTTGTTGGGCCGTAGGTCTGGCCTGCTGGACTATGGGTGCGGACTGCTAGCCCTAGCCTGGTCTACGAGTGGGTGAACCGGTGGTGCGCCAGCCAACTGGTATGAAGAAACCAGTTTCATCTGGTCTCCTCTACCCCGCGGGACGCCGTGGGACCTCCTCCTCCAGTCGCGGTTGACAGACCATGGCTCGTCCACCTGAATCGGGTGGCCCGAACATGGGGCACCCCTTTCATGTGGCGCCTGCATGGTTCCATGACTCTTGTCACCGCGACGCACAGACGGGCACGATGTCCTCCATCAGCGCACTTGGAAAGGGTTGGCTTCCTCTACTGATGTCGTGGTGCAGGGTGGTGCCAACCCCTTCACATGACCGGCATAGACTGGCTACCACCGTGCCAGAGGCACCTTCAGTGGGCCACCGAAGTTGCTCCATTGGTCCATTTTCCAATCCTTCTATGCCTACATGCCTCTTGGGTTGCCTCCATCCCTGCTCAGGACCTAGAATCAATTTTACACCATTTTTAGAATTCGGCCACTAAGAACGCAAGAGCGGAGGCACTCAGGCCTTGTTTGTGTCGGCTCGGGCCTTTCGTATTATAGGTTGAAATCAAGGGAAGGTTCAGGGATTGTAGTTCAACCATTTTATGAAAGGTTTGAATCTTGGATCATAAATCCCCAAGAAAAGTCACCCTCCCACATAAACGGACAAATCATGGATCAACTTGTTTGTGGGTTGATCTATGTTTGTGGTTTCTAGAAAAAAAAAAGAGTAGTGAATAACTTTGAAATAAAAATAAAACCCCTACCTCGCTGATGTTTGATGCCATAACCTTCGTCCTTGAGGATTCAAGGTGTCGACGTCGTCACTTCTGGATCCGTTCTTCGAGGTTCATCGAAGTCGGTGAAGATCTGCCAGCGTTCATCATTCTTCATTAGAGAGGAAATTTGCCAGAGTTGCTTTAGAAAATCCTCTAAATTTTAATTCTCAATCCACCAATGTGTTAGATAATAAAAAGGAAATCACATTGCAGTGTTTCAGTTATGTCGCGACATCGCGTCGTTATGCTATTTCATTTATGGAACAACATCATTGTTACAGATCCTTTATTGCATCATTACGTTGTGTGATATGGGCCATTAATGAGTCTCATTAATTTGCCCCATCGTGACCTCATCACCACACTGTAGTGTCCCTAATTTCCACTCAACAGATGAGAAATAATATTAAATAACTTTTAAAGTTATTTTTTTATATTTCTCTAAAAGTACAAAATTAAACCTTTTCCCTCTATACCTTGTCAGCAGAAGTTAAGTCCATTCTAGGTGAATCTCAGCATTCTGAGTTTAACAGTGTCCTTGTATTTTCAATTCAAGCACTGGTTAAAAATTTAGAAAATCATGCTCATGTGTTTATTGAACGTACATTAAAAATAGTTCAAAATTCCATTTCAAGCTCTTTTGGCCTCGGGATCACATACAGTCAGAGTGTGCAGTCTCAGAATAATTCCATATAATAAAAAATCATATGGAAATTCTGAGTATTTACATTCTCCTCACCTTGGGGTTTTACATCCCCAAAATCCAAAACAAAAACTAGACAAATAGATGGGGGTACTAAGCATGAATTTGAGTCTCCCGCTCTCATGTGCTCTCCTGGAGAATCTTTTGTTGCTACCAAACTCACACTAGATGAATCGACCACCCATGTAGGAACCACTCCTTTCAATCCTCTATCTCAACTAGGGACTCTATAAACGTCGCCCCATCATCAATGTCTACCTCGCCCCAGTCGATGACGTGCGATGGATTGTCCAAGTACCTCCACACCTATGACACGTGGAAAATATCATGCACCTAGTGCGTCTATGGGGGAAGGGCTAGGCAGTATGACACCACGCCAACTTTACTCAGGATCTAAAAGGGTTTGATGAACCTCAGAGATATCTTCTCGCCCCAGCCAAATCTTTGTAACCCTTGTAGGGGTGAGACCTGAATAACACATAGTATCCCTCCTCAAGCTCCAAGATTCTCCTTATTCTATCATCATAAGACTTATTCCTACTCTATGAAGTCCGCATCCACTTCTGGATAATCTGAACCTTTTCAGTGGTAGCCCGTACCAACTCTGGACCCATGAGTTCCAAATCTCCTTGGTCTTTCCAGCATATGGGTGATCTATAAGGCTGACCACACAAGGCCTAAAATGGTTCCATGCCAATGGTAGAGTGATAGATGTTTTTTTATGAAAACCTCACTAGTGGATGGTGTTCCTCCCAACTATGACCAAAGTCTTGGATGCAAGTATGTAACATTTCCTCCAGGGTCCGTATGGTCCACTCTATCTGACAATCCATCTAGGGATGAAAAGCTGTGCTCAAGCACAACTGGGTCCTGAACACCTCTTGTAATACCTTCCACAGCTGAGATATGAAGCATGCATCACAGTATGATACGATCATCGAATGCACCCCGTGAAGCTACACTATCTCCTGGACGTAGAGGTGTCCCAATCCCTCTACCGGTCCCTGCTTTTGGATGGGTAGGAAGTGAGATGACTTGGTGAGTCTGTCAACGATCACCCAAATAGAATCATGGACTCTGTACATACATATTAACCTCGTCACGAAGTCCATAGAGATACCATCCCATTTCAACTCTGGTACCTCAGGTGGCTAGGCCAATCCATCTGGAACCTAATGCTCGACCTTCACTTACTGACAAGTGAGGCACCATGAAATGAACAAGGCCGCCACTTTCTTCATCCCTGGACACTAGTACTGACATCCAATTTTCTGGTACATCTTCTTCACTCTAGGATATACCCCCATAGGGGATGTATGGAACTCCCTCAACACCTCCTCCTGCAACATCACGGGTACTACGGTGCACCCTATAAAAAGGATGATGTGCTCCCCACCTATCAAAAATCCACCCGGAGCACGTCCTAAGGATATCTGAGCATGTCTATCCTCAAAGTCGACATCCACAAGTTGTTCCTCCCTAACTCACTATAATATTGGGGGAGTGATAGTCATAGATTGTAGTTAAGCTTCTCCATCACTATCCACTAAGGATATCTGTATCTCAGCTAGCTACTCTATCTCCTCACTCAGCAGATGTAAACTAGACCTCTTGTTGAGTGCATCTGCAACCACGTTACCCTTCCCAGGTGTATAGACTATCTCAAAGTCATAGTTCTGGAGGAACTCCAACCATCGCTGTTGTCTCAAGTTCATTTCCTTCTATGAGAAAATATACTTGAGACTCTTGTGGTCAGAGTAGATGGTAAATGGTTCACCCATCAAGTAGTGTCGCCACATCTTCATGGAAAAAACCCCTAATGCTAACTCTAGGTCATGGGTCGCATAGTTCTACTCATGCTACCTCAACTATCATGATATTTAGGCAATCACCACTCTCTATGGTATCAGGAAACAGACTATTCTAGTCCCTGATGCATTGTAGTAAAATACATACCCAATGCCCTCATATGGTATTCTCAATATGGGGCCACTAGTTAGTCTTCTCCTAAGCTCCTAGAAATTGTGCTGTCATTTTTTCATCCACCCAAAGAGTTTTCCCTTCCATTCCAAGGAAGATAAGGGTTCTTCTACTATGGAAAAGTTGAGTACTAACTCTAATAATAACCAGCCAACCCCAAGAAGCTTTGTACCTCGGTCATTATCCATGGTGGCTCCCAATCAAGGATTGCCTCTATCTTCACTAGATCTTCCACAAATCCAGCCTTTGAGATGAAGTGTCCCAAAAAGTGGACCTCATGAATCCAGAACATGAACTTCAGGAGCTTACCATAAATCTGGTTCTCTCAGAGTGTATCTAGGAATATCTGTAGGTGTGTAGCTTGCTCCTCCTCCGACGCTGAGTACACCAAGATGTCATCAATGAAGACCATGACAAGCTAGTCAAGGTAAGGCTGGAATATCCTATTCATGAGGCCCATGAACACTTTTGAATAATTGGTCATGCTGAAAGGCATCACCAGGAACTCATAGTGGCCATACCAGCACCTGAAGGTTGTCTTCAGTACATCCTCATCCCGTACCTGAAGATGGTGATAGCCTAATCTAAGGTCTATCATTGAGAACCAATTCTCACCCTTCAGCTGGTCTAAGAGGTTATCAATTCTAGGTAGTGGATACTTATTCATCAATATCACCTGGTTCAGGCACCGTAAGTCCATGAAAAACCTCAAAATATCATCTGCCTTCGTGGAAAAAAGCACTGGGGTTGCCCATGGAGAAACGTTGGACCTTACGAACCCCTTCTCTTGAAACTCCTCAAGTTGTACCTTCAACTCTCGAAGCTCCGCAGGAGCCATTCGATGTGTCGGTGTGGATATCAGTGTTGTCTCGAATTACAAGTTGATGAAAAATTATACCTCTCTATGAGGAGTTAGTCTCGGAACATCCTCAAGAAAAACATTCTCATACTCATCTAGCACTATAGAAAAACTCGGACTTCTCTCATCCACTGCACTGAGGGTGAGGCTATCCAACTAGTGAGTGATCAGCTGCACCCTCCTCCGAGAGAGTATGTCCTGCTCTGCAATGGTTTCCTTCTCACTGGTGAAGGAAAACCTGGTCCCATATCCATAGACACAACGCATTGTACCCCTAAAACAGTCGATATGAGCATGGAATGTGGATAACCAGTCCATACCCAAGATGACATCATAATGCCTCGACGTTGCTACTATAAGTTCCCAGCCGAAGTTCTCACCTCCTAGAGTAAGATCACACTACCGGAACTAGTGTGTAATCATAAAATACCCTCCTATAAGAGTCTTTATCCATAAAGATCAAGCCAACGGCTCCACAAAAGTCTCTGAGCTCTGAACAAGAGACGTGGAAAGGAAGGAGTAACTAGCACCTGTGTCTATAAGAACTGCAGCTAGGGTGGAGAAGACACATATCATACCTCAGATCAAATCTCAAGCACCGTGGTCATAAGTCTTTGCTACCAGGAGCTAAGATTGCACCTATCCACCTACTCCCTATGTTTGGGGTGGACCACCTGGGGGTTGTAGCAGTAATTACTCAAACTACCGCCCACTGCCTACTGCTCGGCCAGCTCCCCTACCACGTCTGCCGCTATAAGTACATCCTCGCTCGAACCACTTCCACTATCTCTGTAGCCCCTAGACCATCTGTTGATCATCTGTGTGGAAGGTCAGGTATTCATGTTCCATGTGTCCCTACCCAACGCACGCTAAGAACTACCTAACTCCCTACTAACTCCTTTTGGACTGGGAGCCCCACACTGCCGACCCTGATTCCTGGGGTCATCCTCTGAAAGACCTGGCCTACTTGGTCCTATGTGTCTTCTATCTTATGCCTATATAAGACTATGGCGCCTAGGGTATGCTGGAAGATCTAGTTGTCGGTGCCTTCTCCACCAAGAATCTATCCACAAGAAGGGTTCCCTCTAGCACCCCAACCTTGGTAAGGATGCTGAGAGACAACACTGATGCCCCGATCTCCCATCTAAGTCCTTGCTCGAAGGCTCGAGCCCTGAAGAAAGGGTCTCGCACCATGTATGTGGAGTCACAAGAATGCTTGGTGAACCTCACTGAGTACTCAACCATCATCATGCCACCCTTCTGTAGGTGAAGCAGCTCCTGAATGCACAGAGAGAAGAAGATCGCAGGAAAAAACTCTTCCCAGAGAAGCCACTTGAAGTCTGCCCATGTAAGGGTCGCCTCGTCATGCGTCTTGGTGGTCATGCTCCACCATCTCCCTACCAAGCCCTGAAAAAGGCTCACTGTCAAGATCACCATATGTTCAGGCGGTGTTCTCACTAAGCAAAAGACATGTGTCACATCCTCCTGCTAGTCCTTGAGGACATGAGGATCCGTCTCTCCCCAGAACCTGGGAGGTCTCTTTCTCTGAAAATCATGTAGGGAACTCAACCTATGAACGTCCTCTGCTGGAATCGCTGGCAGTAGATTTTAACCACCAGGTGGTGGTATCACTGGTGCATCATCCGGTGGGGCCATCTCAAGCACTGGTCCCTGAACGGATGACTCATCACTAGGTGGGCTGTCTACACGACCTCGTATCAAGATCCTGATCGATCGTCCTCGTGGAGGCATCCTAAAAATAATCAAGATGTACCATGGTCATAAGGTTATACCTAGTGAGCCTAATTTTAATCAAAAGAACATAAGTATACACTTATGAAACTAATGTTATGTATTGAGATGAAAAGTAGAATTCAAGGTCCTGGTTTATGGATATGTCGGCCGCCGCACCAACACTAGACTCCCCAAATCTGAAAGTCGGACTCGTAGCACTTAACATTATTGCCCCAAAACAAAACACAGACTCCTGGTATTTGTGGTAGGATCGACCGCCCTTTGATAACACTTTGTCACAACATTTCCCTCGGGGCTCATGCCATGACTACCCCAAGCCCGCCTCCCTTAGGCCTGGGGCTGGCGACTAGCACCAAATGTGTCAACCTACCAGTGGGTGGCATTTTCCTGAGTACCTGTACACACACACATGCCCAACCGTTTCTTGACACACTAGAAGTGAAAAAACAAGTATACTAAAACAAAATGAGTATAATGTAAAGCTGAAAGCAAGTCGAAAGAATACAAATCCAACAAAAGAACTAGAACAATAATGTACAAAAGCATCTCTGATAGTCGTTTGTGAAAAACCCCACTTGATCCTAAGAGTAGTGAAGCTACTATAATTCTAAGTATTATATCCTTTCCACCTAGTCCTACTGGGCACCACCATGTCTTAGGCCACCAAGTCCACCATCGTAGCGTTCGTCAATCCCGTCACCCTGAGCACCTTTATCGAAACATCGATCATCTACACCAGACACACCACGTGCGGGGGAAGCCTGTGCAGGGGTGAGTATAACAATACTCAGTAGGGACCCCGAGACCCCCAAATGTATCTCAGTGATCCAAAAAGGAAAACAACACAACGATAAATACCACAGAGTTAATTACACCAAGTAATATATCAAACACATAGCACAAAGTAAAATACGCAGCTCGTACCATGTATATTCTAGGGTAGTGATATTAGCATCATCAGTAATATCATCAAAATCCTCGACTTATAAATAAATACTACTCTATTGAGTACAATGGGTCTTCCAAGTCACATAGATATGCTTCCCACTAACCTTGGACTGTTGTGGTACTCATCCCTCGTGAGTATCGTGGGTATGCTGGGTCACACAGAGCTGCTTCCAACCTTGGACAAACTGAGGTACTCCTCCTGTCAAGTATCATGGGTCATTCGGGTCACAAAAATATTCTCCCCACTGTGTGACTATAGGTTCACATAGAGCCTCTTCCCACTGGGCAGTCGTCGGGTAGTCTTCTTGTCTCAGCTAACTGTAGGGTTCCGTACGCAGCGCACTTGGGAGTACCACTCCAAAATCCATTCATTGCATCTCAAAATAAATTAAAGTCACTAAAAATCATTCCAAAATATCCACATCATCAATAGGGTCCCAACGCCACAAACAGATCGTCAATCATATGCGCGGTTTGCAAGATACGTGTATTTCAGTAACTAGGGGGCCGGTAGTGATGGGGTCTGGTCCGACCCGGTCAGACCGACCCGACCAAATCGGCCCGGGGGTTCCACATACCACGGTTTATTTTGAAGGACTTGACCTGACTAGGTTTTTTTCAAGGTTGGTATGGTCTAGCCTGGCTAATGGGAAAGGCCCAATTGGTCTTGCTGGGCCCGGTTCGATTTAGCTGAGGGTCCAGCCCACTGAGTCACCCGGCGACCATTTCTATTCTGGTCTGGCCTGAAGGGTGTAAGTCCGGTTTGGTGATGTGGGTTTGACTAGTAGGGTGTGGGTCTATCCCACCGGCAAAGGTCTAACCCGATGGTATGGGGGCGTGGCCTGCCAGCCCTAGCCCGGTCCGCCATGGGGCAGACCGGTGGTGCGCCACCCTGACCGGGATGTAGCAATCAGCAGCGTCCAGTCTCATCTACCCTGTGGGATTCCGCGGGGCTTCCTCCTCCAGTAGCGGTCGATGGACCATGGATCGTCCAGCCGAACTGGGTGGCCCAAATGCGGGCCACCCCTTTCACGCAGTGCCTGCATGGCGTCGTGACTCCCACCGCCCCGGCTGGTTGGTCGTGGCCTCCTGTCATCGCGGCGTGCCGATGGGCACGCCGCTATCCTTCAGCGTGGCCGGTTAGGGCTGGCCACCTCCTCTACCACTGCAGTTCCAGGTGGAGCTTCCCCCTCCACATGACCGATGTGGGCCGGCCGCCACCCCCGGTTGTCAGCACTGCCACACTGGCGGCACCTTCTGCATGCCATCAGAGTTGCTCTAGTGGTCCATTTTCTGATCTGTCTGCACCTACAGGCCTCTCAGGTTGCCTCCATCTCTGCTCAGGCCCCAGAATCAAATTTACACTATTTCAAGAATACATCCACCAATAATGCAAGACCCGAGGTGCTCAGTCCTTGTTCATGTCATCTCACACCCTTCGCGTTAGAGTTTTAAATCTAGGGGATGTTTGGGGATTTTAGTTCAGCCATTTCATGCAAGTTTTGAATACCTGATGATAAATCCCCAAGAAAAGACACCCACCCATGTCAACGCATGAATCACAGATTAACTTGTTCATGGGTTGATCCATGTTCGTGGTTTCTATAAAAAAAGAGTGGGGAAGAACTTTGAAATAAAAATCAAACCCCTACCTCACTGACGTTTGATTCCAAAGCATTTTTCCTTCAGGGTTCAAGGTGTCGCTGTCATCAATTATGTCTCTGTTCTTCAGGGTTCATCAAATTAAATGAATATCCACTGTCGTTCTTCATTCTCCATTGGAGAGAAGATTCACCGGAGTTGTGTCAGAGAATCCTCCAAGTTTTAAATCTTCGTCCACAAATGTGTTAGACAATAAAAAGGAAATCACATCACAGTTTTTCAGTTATGTTGTGATGTTGCGTCGTTATGCTATTATTCTTCCTTTATTGCATCATTACACTATGTGATATGGGCCATTAATGAGCCTCATTAATGTGCCCCATCACTACCTCATCGCTGTACTACAGTGTCGTTGTCCATTTCTCAATGGATGAGAAAGAATATAAAATAACTTTTTAAGTTATTTTATTATATTTCTCTAAAAGTCTGAAAATAATATATTTCAGTTCATCCCTTTCTGAACAAAGTTAATTACATTCATGGTGTATCCCAGTGTTCTGAGTTCAATGGTGTCCTTAGATTTTTGATCTGAGCATCGGTTCAAAATCTAGAAAATCTCACATGTTCGTTTACTGATCCTACCTTAAAAAAAGTTCAAAATTATGTTCTGGGCTCTCTCGGCCTCAGAATAACATGTCGTCAGAGCGTGCAGTCTCAAAATAATTTCATATAAAAATATATATATAGAAATTATGAATCTTTACAACCTCCCTCCACTATATCTTCAGAATTGGGATTCTTCGGTGCCACTTTCCCTTAAAAAGTATTATATATTATTTTAATTTTATGGGTATTTACAATGGTACTTTTCCCCTCACTTATAAAATGGAACCCACTATTCCCACTTATACACACCACTTGAGTGCCTTATCTCAACCAAGATCTAGGTAAATAACTTCCCATTACTCCTCCACACTTCATATAGGTTCTTTTCTAACCAAAACACCAAACTAACAAAACATAAGGTGTAAGTCAAAGAAGGATACCCAAAGAAGAGTTAATTTTCTAGCTGAATTCTTTCAATATAATTTCTTCTTCCACATCCTAAAAATATTTGGTAACCATGTTAATATAATTACATCAATATCTTTAATATAAAAAAATATTTTTATGTTCATTTCATAACCATTTTCTATATCATTTTCATCCAATGGAAAAAAAAATCATCGCTCGTGCATACATGCAGGCTACCACCTCCATGAAGTGATTTATTTCATTTTTCATCACTGAATATAATGTATGGTTATATTGATGGATTTAATTAATATAAATTATTTTCATAATATAATTATTATTATTTAAAGAAAAATTACTATTTACCTCCCTTTATTTCAAATCATTCAAAGATGAAAGAATCACATGTGTGTATGTGCGAATCACCACCACCGCCATGAAGTGGTGTAATTAAATTTTCATAAAATTATTTTATGGATCATTATAAAAGTGAATTAAAAAATCAATATGATATTTTTGACATTATTAATTTTTTGTAACCATGACCAAGGTGAAAGGACCAGAACCATCAAACTGAAACTTGCATGGAATGTTGAAAAGTTAACACCCAAATATAGATTTTAGTTGTTAATAAATGGGTGATTATAAATTATAATGGAATGATTTATGATATGATAAATTTTAAAATGGTTCTGGTATATATTTATAATAAATATAAATTTATTATACATGTGGTTACAATGCTTACAAAACAATTTAGGAATTTAGGTGAGGGTTTCATCTCAAATCCCCTTCTTCAAGACATTTTTTATGTTATGCACATATGTTTATAGTTTATATTCTACCTATTTGATTTATTATATCATTATTCTATATTTATTAATGGTTTTAAAATTTAAATTTCTTGTTTTCTCTTTCAAATATGTTTTGAATAAAATATTATAAAATTTGTAAGGGTTTCTCCCCTCACTCTTATTTATTCGAGACATATGTCGTAGTCACCACTTGTTTTATATTGTGTGGTTTATATACTACCCTATTTATTTTTTTATCAAAATTTAATGAAATTTTAGGCATTGAAAAAACCATCTCAATTTTTTATCTTTCACTATATTTCAATTCAATAGATACCAATGTTTTTAGGGTTTCCTCATCTCAATTTCCCTCCATTAATATATATTCTCTATTTACCACCTTATTTCATTTGTGTGGTGTATATACTACCCATCAATTAATTTTATAATAATTTTCAAGAAAATGTTTTTGTATTTAATAGTCCTTATAATTCTATCGCTTTCACATGGTGTCAATTCAAATATTACCAAATATTTAAGGGATTATTTTCTGATATCAATTTTAATTTAGATTTTTTATACATAAATATACTTTGGAGGAATTATATAATCATTCCCACTTAAACCACATATATTTTCTTCTCCTCTAGTAATTTCTAGAATTTTCACATATTCTTTCCATTTTCCCAATATTTGTAAATAAAAAGGACCAAAAGAATTTTTTAAGAAAATATGACCTTATTTATCCTTTTTGGTCTGAAATATCTCTCTTCCATATCCATGTTCTTAAAATTTGTTTTATTTAAATTTTTATCTCTGATTAAATTTTTAATAAAGTTGTTTTTAAACATTTTATTTTCTTTCAAATTTATTACAAAGAATATTTTATAATATTTTCTGTATGGATCACTTTTGATTTTTTACAAAAGTAAGAAAATATTTTTTTAAAATGTTTATAGCTCGACCATATTTTCCTAACATCATGATATTTATTCATTAACAAGAATAATTTAAAATATTATATAATTGCTTCAAATAATATCATATTCCCATTGTTCTGGGAATTTTTAGTTTCAAAAAGATACCAAAAGAAAAGTATGTATTACCTTTTTTCAAAGAATATTTCTAATGATTTTATAAAATTAATTTTCATCTATTTCAATATCCTTTAAGGATATATATTTTTCACTAGGTATATGTTATTATGATACTATCCACTTACTTTATATAGATGTATTATGATTATGATGTTTAATTTTTGTTTCATGAAAATAGTTTATTTCCAAGGGGTTAATTAAACTATGAATGAATGATAAATGATCTTATATTCTTGTATAATATATAAAAATGGTTTATTATTATGTGAAGAAGGGGTATGTTTTTACCCACCAATGAATTGGGTGATGTTTTATATCTCATGAGCTCAAAGGGCCCATGGGTAAGTATCCCAATCCCAAAAGGTTACACAGGTGAGTATACCAAGCCTAAGAGGGTACATGGGAGGTTTTCCCAAGCATAAGAGGGTACATTGAAGGTTTTACTAATCCCAAAAGGGTACATGGATGATTAACCCAAGGCCAAGAGGGTACACATTTTGTTGGCCCAATCCCAAGAAAGTAAATGGGTGATTATCTCAATACATCTATGTGATGAATTTCATGGTAAAAATATTTGACATATTATTTATATAACTATGTTAATGTCACACTTTTATGCCATAAACTTATTTATTATGATTATTATATTCTCTCATTTATTGATATTGATTATTAATGATTCCACATACTTAAAAATGATGTCTTTTATTATGAAAAAACCTTAGGTCATGAATCTGATTTTGTGGATTATGAATTATTTTGTATAATATTATAACTTGCGATAATGTTGTCATACTATTAATATTATCTTAGGATCATTTATTATCATTGGTTGATATCCCCCATGCTTAACCTTACTGAGAATCTGAGCTCACCCTTTCTTATATTTCTATTTCCTTAGGTTATGAAGAAAGGTTTTAAGTATGAAATATATAATAAGGGTACTATGTGAATAGAACATTGTGGGATATGTTTAAGACTTATTATGGAATAAGGAAATCTATGTACAATGGGAAAAATCTACATAATAAGAAAGAAATATTTTCCGTAATTCTCTAAATATTTAAACCTAAAAAGGTTTTTGGTTTATATGAAACTCAATTTTGGTTATTTATATTGTATTTATGGATGGTAAACTTGGGTTCACTTTAGTCGGTATCAAATCTAGTATGTAAATAATATGTTTTTAGAAGAAAATATAGGTATATGAGTCTTGGGGAATATCATCACTACTAAAAAATATTTATCCCAATGGTTTTAAACCATTGGGATAGACCCCAAAACTTTTGGGATACCATATCCCAACAGTTTTTGAAACTGTTGTTTTATGGGCCATCAGGGTAGCCCTATACCAATGGTTTCCAGTGAACCATTGATATAAGTTTCTTTGGATTTCAATATACCAATGGTTAATTTTGAACCATTGGTATGGAGATATACCAATAGTTCAGTCTGAACTTTTGGATTAGAGGTATACCAATGTTTTAAAAACCATTGGTATAGACCCACCCAAATTTAGCATCCATGATCACTGCTCTTCCCACTCACTATTTCACCTTCAAGCACATATATTCAATAAAACACAATATATAAAATACACAACACATGAAGACTGCACTTATCACACCTCCACTACCCACTCACTACAGTGCCCACTCACCTGCACTACCCACTCACATGCACTACCCACCCGCTCCAATACCCATGCACTACCCACGCACTAAACATGCACTGCCCACTCAAAACTCATCTGCACTGCCCACACCTCCACTATCCACTCACTTCACCTACACTACCCACTCACCAACACTACCCACTCCTGTAATGAGAACATCCCCACTTCCCAATCATTGCACCTAAAATCAAAACATAAGAAAATACTCGACACAAAAAAAAAACCTACAATGAAAACAAAACACAACTATGACTACTTCATTTAACCAATGATAACAAACATATAATATATCACATATATTAATTTACACAAAATCATTAAACAAAAAATTTATTAAATATCAATTAAAATATAATGGATTAATATGTCCCACATCACCGTCGCTATCATCATCATTGTCCTCATCCTCATCCTTGTCCACGTCCTCATACTCATCCTCAACCCCTATATCTTCCTCTCCATCATCCCCAACCTCTTCCTCACCATCATCCCCTCCCTCTTCCTCATGTTCATCCTCTCCATTTCTATCTCTAGGAGCGTAATCATCTCGACCACCACTATGACTACTACCCAGTGCACTATAAAACCTACACATCCTCAACATGTATTCATCACAAGTCGTGGTGGTATCTGGTGGAAGTGGTGGACATAATACTTCCATCAGTTTCAAAAATTCAGCATTTTCCATTTGAGCCCATTTTTTCACCTTTATGGCCCCTTTTCAGCCTCTTATGCCTTAGTCTCAGCATGTTCTATTGTCACGAACCTACCAGGGTAGACCCTAAACCGGTCACCTAAGTTAGCCTGTGGCATGGCCTGAAGGGAATTCTGGATCCCCACGGGTAGGAAACTAGTGTTGGGAATCAAAAATAAACAATTGGTAATTATTTGTCCCATAAAATAAAGACAAATATATAAATAAATAAAACTAACTACCCAAATAATCACTAACAGCATAAATAAGACAAGTCCACAAAGACAAACGTACCTCTAAGTGACCTTGTGGGTCATCACCTAACATAGAACCACGCTCGCTACAAGAGTGATCCAAAACTGGGACCTGAAAAAAAAAGATAAAGTAGGGTGAGCACTGAAATTCTTAGTAGGCAATCACCATAGAATCCAGGTGCTTCCTTTCTCGAAAACATTCCATCAATGCTAGTTTGAAAATACAATTATAAAAATATGGTTTTCACATTTTTCTTAGTAAACATATTATTTTAAATTTTAATAACCAACACATGCCTCATTTTATATTCAAAACCGATTATCATTTTGATACCAAAAACTAAACCATATACCTAATCAAAAAAATACATGTCTGCGTTGAAATAAATAAATCAATAAGAAGGCAGTAAATGTTGAAACCAATGGTAGCAGAAAGTAAAGAAGGAGAAATAAAAAATAGTAACCATGGGTGATCTTAAACATTCTTATAATACCCCTAGATGTACTCAGTTCAGAACCACCTTATAGTGTATGGTGAATCCCCTAAGTCAATAATCAACTGGCTTCTCTCACCTAATCTCAACAGTGGCACACCCCTTCTAACCTATCTACAACTCTTTGAGGGTACTAACCTATCTGATTTGGGATAGTATCTAACCTTCACTCAATCATATAAAAGACTCCCAGGAACCCATGGTAGATATGAATATACTATGTAAGTGGGAGGCCCACGCATGTGTGACTTGCCTTACATGTCGCCATCGCACTTTCCTACCACAAACACAAGCATCACCAATATGATAATCCTATAAAGGGAAATCTTATTTAGGGGTTCCCTATATATATACATACATATTTACATCACATCACTAAAAGTGCCAACTGGGCCGTCACATCATATAAACATTCAAACCAGTCTTTGGAAATATTCAAATTTCCAAACGACCCTTTAAATTCCAAGTTCCAATACATTTTCATAAAATCCATTGTAAACATTGAGGAAATACCCATTATTATTAAACATTCCAAATGGACCCTTAATGTAAACATGTACTAAATGGTCACATTCTTTTTATATTTCATTTAAATCCACTATTTTGAAATTACACAAGGGAACTAACACCATTTAGAAACCAAAGAACCATTCAAGAAACCAAGTCCATATTTATTTTAAAACTAATATAAAAATGAAAAACACGCTCAAATGTCCAAATGGGACCTTGCATCCTCAAAACCAGTTCCAAAACCAAGATATAAGTTTACAAGTTAATGAATGATGCTAAACGAGCTTCCCTAACACTTAAAAACCAAACGTCTTATAAAAAATACAAACTTACCATAATTCTAAACATGAAATTTTAAAACCATAATTTTTCAAATTGTATAAGGAAAATGATATTTTTTAAGAATCATAGAACCATTTTAGAAACCGAGATTTGAGTAAAAATACTATTTTAAGTTCCATTTTCATTTGAGGGCACACCCATGCGTACACTTGGTGCACCATGGATGTGCCAAAATCCAATGGCATACCTAGACCAACTATGAAAGTGCCCAAAACTATTTCAAGAAATTCACCATTTACATTTGACCAAACCCAAAAACTCCAACTAATTACCAAATATCAGACAACATTTATGAAACAAGGGAATCTTACCAAAACAAGTTTTAACCACGCCATAAAAATCACCATGTTCACATGTAAAGTCCAAATCACATTTTCACTATTTTAAAAAAATGAAACTGTGGGAGACATCCCTAAAATCATGAGACATTACCTTAAAAGATCGCATATCATTTTTTCAAACTAAGTATATAACACATAGGCATAATTTAAAACCCACTCTAGAGACCAATTTTAAAAAATTCTACTAATATTAAAACATCACAATAGGCTAGACAAGGGTACCATAGGGGTGCAAATCAAATTTATCTATTTATTAAAAAATTAATTTATCGTTTGGTGTGCACATGCATAGGTATAAACAAAAATTTTCTTTGAAGACTATTTTTAACAAATTAAATTACTATAAAATTTCCTCAATAAGTTAACCCAAGTGTCTTATAAAGGTGCGAATCAAGTCTAAAAATTAATCAAAAACACTCAAGAATTATATGTATTTAATCATAATGGAAAAACGTGGATTCACCTACCTCAAACATGTGTAAATTCCATGAAACTTCAATGGAAGGGAGAGAAAGACCTCTTGGACCAACCACATTTCCTAAATTAGAAGGAAACACAATTATAATGGAAATACTAACCATTATGGTTTGGTCAACCAAGAAACCTCCATTAAAATCATACAAATTGAGGGGAAGGGGAGGGAGACTTACTGAAGGTCAAGCCCAAGGTATTGAGACACCGGGGAGGTCAACTGGAATAGGGCCTCATGCCGGAGGGGTTGGTCGGAGTAGGGTCGCTCCAGAATGGGAGACTGCTAGATGGAGGAAGACACGCCAAGAAGTGGGTCGCTCGATGAAGGAGGGTGCGCTGGGAAGGGGAGCGTCGGATGGAGGTCATGATGGGAAGGGGAGGTCCATCCAGACGGGGTCACTGGCACAAGGGTAAGGAGGGGTTTTGGTCACATAGGTCAAACATGATGGGTTGAGGCGCCGTGGATAGGTAGGGGGTGGTGAAAAATTCATGTAACGAAAAAAATAAAAAAAACATAATAATATTATAATAATTATAATAATAGAAATAATAATATTTTTATTATTATTAATATTTATGGTAATATAAATACCCATTTTAGTAATAATAATAATACTAAAAATAATAATAAATTAGTCTTAATAATAATAATAATAAAAGTATTATTATTATTATTATTGTTCTTTTTTGTTATTAAAACATTCCTTAAATTTTATTTTTCATAAAGTTTTATATATTTTAAACATTAGGAAACCACACATCACCTAGGTCAACCACACAGTTACCAGCAACCGTGTGGTGCCCGTGAACTGGTCTGAAACCCACAAAAATCATCAAACATCAAAAGATTTAAACTAGAAATCAACATTAACCTCGATAATGCTAACTGAAGATAATAAATAATAAAATAAAATAATTTTTAAAGGTTAGGGTGTGAAAACTGCCCATTCTGAATTGGTGTTAATAGAACCTCCACCTGAACTGGGCCAATACCTCATTGGAACAACACTCTTCCCTGGTTGGCAGCATACTCTGTCATGGTGATCATATCCTAAAATATGATGTAAGTGATCTTATGAGCTAAATTTTTCAGTTTACTAAGAATCAAGGCCTCCAAAATGGACTGTTACAAATATAAATAGACTATTATGTTAAAAAATAGATATTAAAAATTGAAATCAATAAAATGAAACTTGTAATTTTTTGTTGTGTCTATTCGTTTACCGTACTTCCATATTTTTTCTTTCTGCTCGATCAAAACAGTTTTTCTCAAGGCACGCGTCCTTCAATATTTAAAACCACCCTCTTCAAGGACATTATTATAATACTTTTAATCTTAAAAAACAAATAAAAAATATATATTCAATATCCAATTATAATAACAATAATAAAAACTGATTTAATAGTGAAATCAAAATCACTAGATCATAATATTATCAACATGGGATAATAATCAAGTACGAAAATGTGATGGTTTGTTCATTATTCAACTAAAAGTTAATTATATTAATAGAAAAAAATTCACTACTTAATTTCTAAAATTGAATCATTTCATAATCATTTTCAAATATTTAATATATACAAAACCTAGCCATAAGAAAACAATTTCTCACCATAAAAAAATAAAAGATTGAAAAGAAAGAACATGTTCAAATTTATAGAATTCCGTAATTTTCTTAATATAAGTAACATAAATAATTTTGGATTCCTTAAAATCAAACTAGAAACAAAATAGTTTAGTCCCAACAATGATAATTAAACCAGATATGATGTTTCTTATAGATGTCATCAAAATATTAAATAAAGTGGTAAAGAAATTATGTTTAATGTGATTTGGTCCATTTGAACGTATGGGTAACATGAATTATTCTTTTTTTTAATCACAATGACCTGTTAAGTTTCAATCAATAAGGAAAAGATTTAGAATCATATAAATTAATTTCATCATAATATTCAGTTTTTTGAAAATTGATTTTCCACCTAGCAGAAATTCAAATACATACTAATTGTTAAAGTATTATGTTGGGAATGTAAAGGGTTATGCACAGTGAATAAAAATGATGATAGGATCGCACTGTCACAAAAACTAAAATTAATCACTTAAAATACTTTTGATCATACATGAAATCTTATGATATTTTTATATTGCTTTTAGTTTTGTATCGAACTTGCTTATTTTACTTTCAGTCCATCCAATAAATAATTGTAGTTCATTGTTACAGTATTACCATCAATAAGTTTCTTAAGAAGTTTTTTTTATTTTGTTAGCCATATTATAATGCTTCTTGATATGCACCATGGAATGTGAGGTTTTCATTATTGTATGGGGTTTTTAGTAAAATCCTTTTGATAGAAAAAGTTCAAACTATGGTGCGTATGAGGAGGATAATACTATTAAAAAAGTTGAATACCTCTATGTTAAAGTAGAGAAATATCTAAAGAAATTTATCATTGAAGTGTTTAATATATTTTAGAGTCTACCCTTAGAACCTATCCAACTAGATGATATTTTTTGGAAAGGGAATTTGTAAGATGATTGACCCCCTTATTTGCATGAGATATAAAAGTTAATTTCATATAATGTTGTACCTATTTCCTCTCATGGTCTGGCATCATTGTCCTCCCCAAAGTGTGGACGTATGTCATAGAATCCTTGTCTTTTTTTATTTCTTCATAATGATTCCTAAAAAATCAATAATACAAAAGTAATTATTAATGAAAATCGTGGTAATTTTTATTTAAAAAACTCAAATTTGATTAATACCTTGAACTCAACACTTGTCTAATGAGTAATCATTTCCCGATAATATTATACAATGAATTCATCCATAATAGGTTTGGCCTCTAAATTTGTGCCAACTCTAGAACACCATCCACTATACAATGCATGTTTATAACCTCTCCAGAGATCACCTAATTCCATAATCCATGCTAGTCTCACAGCATCCCCACCAAGAAAATTAAAACAAAGCTGAAACCGAAATATTAATTGAAATAAATACAATAATAATACAACATTAAATCCAATGAATTTTTTTACCCATATTTTTTCCCAAGCATTATCCTTTATTTCCTTTAGAATATGTCTCCAAGAGATTGGATGGGTGGGAATGATGTTAGAATACTTGGAAAGCATCGTAAAAAAACTCCTACAATAATGTAATGTTTTCAAACCATTTGAATTTCTTCATTATACTCTACCATCAACTGTGTGTGGAAGTTCCACATCGCATGCTTGTATTTATGCACACGCCACTTATAAGTATATATAGGTGTTAAAGAAAAAACAAATATTATATCAATACATATTATAATAAAAATAAATTATTATAAAAAAATTACTAGAATTATATAAAGATAGCTGAGTTAGTCTGATCAATGGGTGTCGATGGATCCCCAAGCACTAACGAAACATCAAACTGTATAGATATTATGGGTCCTGGTTTATTATTCATAAGGTTAGAAGGTTTCAGGGAAATAGTCAAAGAATCTGGAATGTAGTATCCTGAGGAGAAGGAAGTATAGGGAAAACAAAATGGCATAAATGGTTTTGAAAATGCATAAAAAGTATGAGGAGTAGGAATCATCAGCGGATATGGGAATGAGATGTGATGAGGATTGGATGAAAATGGAGGCATAAACATAGGTGGCCTAAATATAATAGATATCTATAATGACACTTCAGAATCAGAAAGTGTGGTAGATGGTACATCAGGGGGGAGGTACGGGGTGTGATCGGGCACGACGACGCCAAGCTGTAGTACCCCCCCCCCCCTCAAATCTCCATCCAGAGAACTGGAACCACTAGACTGGTTGGTGCACAACTGGTGCCTTGGTGGTGGATCCTAATTAAAAGTAAAAAAATTAACTGCATGAAATTATATGTTATTGATATATATTTTGAAATAAAATAATCACAATGAGGCACTGGAGGAGGGATGTCTATCTCACACATTAAGAAATTGTTTTCTCCCTTCTTTTTTTAATTCATTGTTCCTGAGTGTTTTTCATTTTTATATCTGAAAAAAATATTTAATTAATTAGAAATCCATAGGTAATGTGTAACCAAAACAAGAAAGAAGATGTTTCATGACTTAATTAAGGAATGTCACTTGTCAAAACACATATAAGATACACATTGATATAACAGGAACATTTTATATCTAGTGGGTATAATATCAAAACAAAAGACATGTCATAGAAAAAATAATATTTTCAAATTAACATGTTTAGCATGGGAAGTGGGATATTTTTAAAACTTGTTGGTAGTAATTAATTTTGGAAAAGTAATTAATCAAGTTTTATGGAATGAGAATGACACAAATTTTTCATTGTCTTAAGGTTATTTTTGCAACTTCATTATATGAATTTTTTAGTTAAATTTAGTAATTAAATAGTATATTTTCCTATATTGTTATTTTGTGGAATAAGTATATAATATAGATCATTTATGGTGTGATTTTCATCTATTTGATTTATTTTTGAAATCAAATTAATTTGGGATAATTCAAAAAATATTTCAAGATTATTAATGTAGGGAAGTTGAGATATATAATATATAATGAGAAACACAATTAGTAAACTTAAGATAATTTCTTATACACCACAATTCATGGAGGTACTATTATAATCCATACACGAACATTGTTAAATCTCAAGGTAGTGCCACAATTCTAATATATCAACCAGAACTACTTAGAGAAGATTCAAAGACCATGTTTCCCTATGTTCACCCTCAAGAGAGCTAAATCATTTACATCTTCTCTAACATTCAATTTTTCTAGTAAAAATACTTCATGAATCAATTTTTTGAGAAAAAAATATACACAATGATGAATATAAAAAATAATATGGATAAAGAAGTGAGAAACACTATATGTGTAAGAAGAAAATAACACAAATACAAAATGGATAAGTATGTCAGTGTATTAGTCTCCATGAATTTTCATATGAGACATCTAGACTTTTGTTTATGAGTCATTTTCACTATGAAATTAACATTGGTAAAAGGAATAACTTATATAAAAGTTATTATAACTTATCATATGAGTGAACTAGATTATATTTTACTGTCATTCAAAGATATATATGTGTCATCTGACTTGCATATATTTAATTTAAATCAGGTTATATATAATCAAGCCTCTATGTAAGTGTGATTATAATATGCGTATGTGTTATTTTCATCAACATAGGTGTCATGAAATACTATGTAAAAATTGGAGTAAACTTTATACTGAAAATAAGATATTACAAACTTTAAATCTAAATGATATAACAAATTAGGATGATAACTGAGTTATTCTAACATGATCAAAACATCATAAACCTTTGTTGATCCATGATCCAAGATTCTTCTGATAATTTTTTAATAATTTTATGAGATGAACGGTTACTATTGTATCTATTCATTACTTTGAAATGGTAGTATTTGAAAGTAATCTTTTTTTATCAGAATTGATAATAAAATCTGAGGATGATTATAATGATCTAAAATCTTTAAAAAATACAAATAAGATTGTGATTCAAGATTAATACTGGGTGAGATGAGATTAAGTATATTTTTTCAAAGGTATTAAATTAAATCTTCTGATTGAGCTATTAAGTTCCCTTGAGTTTGAGCTACTATGAGATATAAGAATGAATAATAAGAGCATGATATTCTTAGTGGTAATAATGATATGACTTCAAAGAGTTGTTCGAAATATATTTATTCAATATAGAATACATGAAATTTTCAGAAGATACAACCCTAGAAAGAATAAGGATTCATACTGCATATATGAAAACTATAAGATTTAAATATATAAATTATAAAATTTTATTAGTGTATTTCAGTGATTTATTTTATGAGGAATATGGGTAGGATATTAGGCCTTATAAAGTAGAATAGTCTAAAATATCAACTGGACAAGGAAAATGAAAAATAATAAAACATATTAGTGCTTTGGGAATTTGATAGGAGAAACCCATTGAGGATGAAAAGATAATATCATGATTATGGGACCACCCAAATTTAAAGAAAAATTGATTAAAAGTTAAATGTAGAATGCAGGAAAAAAAATTAGTGATATTATTTATTTCAAAATAGAAAATTTGATTTACTGGTGACCTATGTATTAAAAGAAAATAAATGTCATGGAAAATGTGCTTGAATATTGAGAAACCAAGAGTGGTAGCAGAAATGATATTCTAATTAACTCTAAAATAAAATGAACAAGGAGTATTTGATCTTGAGAAAATGATGATGAACATATGGATATCAAAGTTTTAGTAATAAGATGATGCTTCAATAGCCATTGTAGTATAATCTTATATAAGAAGAATATGATATGGGGATAGGGTAAAACTTTTGTTCAAGTTGCTAAACTTTTTGTTAAGGCTTCTAGATTTTGAGGATCTATTGGATTCATAGTGATCATATGAGTTCATTTTTTAAGTGAGAAATTTAGGTGAACTATTTCTATTGAAGAGAATAAGCTGAGATAAAATAGAAAACGAGTATCTTTCACCATTGTTGAAGACATGATGGTATTTGGAGACCTTTTATATAGAATAAGGTTATATATATTCCTAATGTAAAAATATCATATAGATACCTTGTTATTGACTTCCAAGGAGGATATAAAATGAAACACTTTCATATACATAGTGTGAATCCATAAAACCTGTATGACTCTGGTTATTCAAGGAGATCAGAGTATGACTCCTTGACCACAATGATAAGTTTTTAATGAAGCCTAGTGTCAAGGTCTAATGATAATTCATATGAGAATTATGTAATCATATACATTTTGAGATTCTATGAAAATGTTTGAAACACCAACCATTATAGTAGACTTTTTATTATAATATAGAATCATTTATTAGGGTAGATTACCATTCATGGAAAATATTTATTTTTATAACCTAACCATATAAACAATTGAGTCCTTATACATTTGATTATTTCTTCATTTGGAAAAAGTTTTGTGACAAAAAAGAGTTTATTGATACTTGTAGTGGTTTGGGAGGTTGAATAAAAAATGAATAATTCATAAAAAGTTTCTAGTAACCTTTGATTCACCCCTCCCCTATTAGTGGTTCATAGATCATTGTGGATTTTCAAATGGTATCATAGAAAATTGTAGGTTACCACAAAAAATACCTATGATGCCTCAAGATAAAGTGTATTTTTTAGATTTTTTAATAAGAATATCAAATAAATAATTATGTCTCTATCTCTGATGAATTATAAATGGAAGTATAAAAATAAAATTTAATGAATAGACAAAAGAACTAGTAAAAGGAGGAAAGGAAGAATATAAAGTAAGAGAAGGATCAACCACTTCCTGAAATTGAACAAAGTGGTAAGTGTAGATCTATAGAATCTATTTATATAGATCATTTTGATAATTCAAATACATGATGTAGAGAGTATAAAGATATAAAAATAGTTAAAGACTTCTATTTTCATGTTATAAATTATTTGAATAAGGTTCATTTTGATTTCATGGATTATATAATAGGTTTTTTCATGGAATTATTTGATGAAAAATAACTACTAAGGGAAGACGTTGATACCTTGGAAAATGATTTAGCAATGAAGGTTGGATGCTGCAACAAACTCACAAAACTAGCAAGATTAATGGATAGAATTGTATCAATATTCATTGAATATATATTTTTAAGTTTCTTAAGTCTTACCAAAAATATTTTGGGAGAATTAAGTATTTAAAGACACTATCACAGATTCAATATAGAAATTATAAAAGTTAGATAAAGTTATAGTGAATTTTAAAGATGAATAGTTTGATGTAAAAGATAAAAGGATTAAAGAACTCTATAGTTTCATACAAGAGTTATGTAAGTTTCATGATAAACAAGTTCACAAGATGAAAAGTGAATAGGAGAGAAGGATCAAGATATTTGATTCTATGAAATATTCTGTCAACATGATGTCTTCGGAGTTTAGATGGTAGTTTAGAAATCATGAAATTACTCAACATGAATCCTCCAAGCCTGTTGGAAGAAATTATTTTACCACACTTGTTTCTGATAAGTTTTTACATCAAAATGGATTGATGATGGTTGTAATGAGATATTATGAACAGGTGGAGAAGCCTCCACATCATGCTCATAGAAAAAGGTATCATTACCCTGATAAATCTATTTATGATAAGTATATTTTGAAAAAAAATAGGACAAATTAAATAAAATTTTATAATTTGGGATAAAAAAATATTATAGTAGACACTCTAATGTATTGAGTATTTAGGTGAGAAATTGTGAGAAATGAAGATCCCAAATGGATCCCAAAAGTGTGGTGAATATAACTAAAAATGGAAAGGATGTTAAGAAGATGTTTCCTGGTAGATTGAGCTTATAAAAAAATGTTTTATGGGAAACTTCTAGTGTTATTAAATATTTTAAAACTTTTCCATATATATTTGGTTTAATAGGTCAACATATAAAATTCATAAATTTCCATAATTAAGGGGAAATAGAGTTAATTCTGTAAAGAAATCATCTAAAAATAATTTATAGAATGTAACAAATCAGACTATGGGAAATACATTTGAGATATTTCTAAACTTATGTGAGAACTACAACCTATATGGACACACGTATGATGAATTATAGTATGTACCTACTAGATACAATTTTTACACTAATGTTAATAGGACAAAACATCATAAGAAACCAATAGAAATAAAAAGAAGGATTCCTTTTAGAGTAAAGAATAAACGAAATCATTGAGAATCCTACTCTCAATAAGAAAATGATGAAGGTTGTGATCCTTAATATTGAGATCAACAAGAACACTAAAATTATAGAGTAGGGTGTGAGTAAAAAAATCAATAGGAAACCACCAATGGCCCATAACATTAGTTCATGAGATATACAATCACATTAAATGAAAGCAATGACATTTTCATAAAAAAAATCTTTCATGTATGATTTGGATTGAAGTAAAGTTTTTTTGTTATGTCATTATTTTTTTCAGTTTTTATTTTCATATCAATTAGTTTAATAAGTCCAATTCAATTCATCTTTTTTTTGTTATAATTTAACTATTTCAGTTTTTTTTGTTTTGTAGGTTTTAATACAGTTCAATTCAAAATTAGAAAATGAAACTAAAAGAAAACTGAAACCATTAAATATTGAAAATTCATATTAAGATCTAGTTGGAAACAAAATATTTTTAATCAATAGTAAATAAATTTGTATATCACGAACCTAAAAAAACTCAATTCGAGATAAACTAAAAGAACTAAGAACATAGATGAATGATTTTATTTATTCCCCACCACAACTTCAAGTTCATAATCCACTCTAACAATTGAAGTATTGGAGTGATAATAAGTAATAAATAAATCAGGGACAATGGGTGCAGGTATGGGGACATTTCCATCATCAACACCATCAAAAATATTTCTAGGTATTACTTCAATAATTACACTAAATTATAGTCTAAGATGATCTTTTACATAAAAAACTTTTTTCGTCATTGATGCCAATGCATATGGTTCATTGGTAGAAAGATTGTGAGTCATTTCAATAACTTGAAATCCATAATCATCAATAAATGTGTCATGCCTCATCATCAAATCAAACCACTAGCATTTCATCAGAGTGAATCGACCATGAGAGTAATAATCCAATATTAGTATTTTCTAAATGACTCCATAATATGATCATTTTAAAATTGAGTTATACTATCTGATGTACTGGAATAACATTCTATTATGGAAGTTACATAATACCATCTTGTTGTGTTATCATATTCTTTTCTCATTGAGTGATAATAAATTTGTACCAATTGATCATAGTTGATTTGCATTTACGAACCACAGAATTAGGACTAAAATTCAAAGCTCTAATTTCCTCAGAAATAGACACAGCGGGAAAAATAAACACTTGAAATATAAATGAATATTAAACTTAATTAAATATTGATTTTATTAATATATTATATAAATATTTATACCTTCAATTTCAACCAAGAATAAAACACTTTTCAATGAAAATTCTCTCTCCTTCTCAATGTTAAAGAACGATGCTTATTATTTAGCATTTGTTTATGTTCCCTACCTAAAAATAGAAATATTTTAACATATATGTAAAATTACAAGAAATTAAATAATATATACGTGTTCAATTTACTTACTTAATTTAGTCCTTAAAAATCACATTTAAACAAAACTGTGTGATGTGCCATATCCCGCTCTTCAAGGATTAATGTCATCAATGTATATGATTTGGGAATTATCCTTATTTGGGGAAGTTATAGAAAATTGGATTCAATTTTCTCATACTTTTCTTCTTCATTTCTCATTGTTCTATTCTATATTATAGTCAAATCATAAAAATACATTGAACATAAATCCATACATTCTTGATCCAATTAACCTTTGATAATAGAACATTTGGGATGATTTTTATTCCATACATAATACTTCAATGTGAACATGTTTCTTTTAGTTTGATACATCCAATAAAAATTAACAATACCTTAGAGATGTATTTTGGTAGAATGATGGATAGTTATATGCATCATGCATGTGAAAAATTATGGAGGAAATATTTTCTCTAACTCACACAAAATTAATGGTTCCTCTACCAACATTTTTTGAAAGAAAGATTTCAACAACTTCTTATCATAAAGATCTCTAAATAAATGACACAACTGAATAATTGACACCCTTACATTATTATATAGAAGACAATCGATTTCTATGGGATTCAACTCATGCATAAGGATGTGATAACCATGAATCTTCAAGGATTTCATCTTCAACTCTTTTCTGTTGACCTATTTTGATATGTTTATTGAATATCCATTGGGAACTTTAATAATATGTAGTATTTCTATAAATTGATTATTTTTTAATGTGTCATCACATATGAAGCACATGGAACTTCCATTTATTTTCACTAATACACATGGGATGAAATTATAGTCTGAATCCCTAACCCACCAAGTCATGCTGAGATTATAAATCATCATTTTTCTTTCCCTTTACATTCAAAATAATTGAAAGAAACATTTCACATATATTATTTTCAATATGCATTATGTCTAAACAATGACATAAAAAAAAATTTGACCAATAAGGAAACTCAAAGAAGATACTCCTCTTCTTCCAATTGTAACAGGTTTTAGTGGAAACATTCTTCCACTTTCTAGATTTTAGCTGGCCCTTCCTGAATAAAAAAACTAAAATCTTTAATTCATTAAGCACATTAGTTCTAGACATATGATGTGGTGGATTTTCAATCTCCATGGTGTTGTAAAATCTTCAAAGATTATTCCTATATGAATGTTCCATTGGAAAGATTCATTGATGTACCATGAATATAAAAATATGATGATATTTTAGTCTTCTGGATCATGTACTCTTCATAAAAATAGGACATGATAGTTTTACCTTCGTTATCCATCCATACATCATTAAATAAGTAGGAAAATAATTTATCATCTACATAAGTGCATCATGCATATGAAATATGTCTTTTGAATATGCATTGTATGTGTACACACCCACATTCCAAATATATTTGAACTCTTTTATTAAATGTTTCATTTATACATCTATATCATTGTCTATATCAAAGGATCTAGATATGAGTATACTTATGAAAGTGAAAGATTTTTTCATACACACCCACGGAGGAAGGTTATAAATGTGTATGAAAACTTTCCATGCGATGTGAGAAGTAATAATTTTCCCAAAAGGATTTAAACCATCACATGAAAGACCCAACCTCACATTATGAACTTTAGTTGCGAAATTAGGATATTGAGCATCAAATCCCTTACATGAAAATCCATTTGTAGGGTGAACCAACTCATCATTATTCTTCATTGTCTCATTATTATTCCATCACATTTTTATTGATATTTCATCAGACATGAAAATATTTTGGATTCAGGGGAACAATGGGAAGTTCCACATTACTTTTTATATAACATGAGATGGTGTTCTATCAGTTTTCGTCTTCCATCAGGATGTCCCCCATTTTATAAAATCATTTGGTTTAGTAGTTTCCTCCCAGAATAAGCTGCAATATTTTTGAGAATCGCGATTTTTTTTTTTGAAAATCTAAGATCCTCAACTAAATTCCATTCTATATAGTGGTTTGAAGTAATATCTGTATCATCTGGAAGAAATTCTTTAAAAAATGTTTGAATTTAATATATGGAAGTATTAGAAATCCCATTCATTTTTTCCATGAAACAATCAAATTAAAAATTCAAGTTTCTTCATTTTACCAAATTTCTAATGTACCGGAGTCATGGAAGTATCATTAAATTTTTTTCATCCTATAAAAATCATCATTTTCATTAGAAACTCCATGTGTGCTCATATATAAGTCTTCTTGGGTCAGAATCCCTTCCAACTCTTGATGATGAATAAATGGAAATGGTCATCTAAGAAATTCTCCAATCCAATTCACTCATTTGAATCATGAGAATTTTGAGATTTCATTTTATCCCCATTTTGATACCACACATAGTTATCTATTTGAAAACCATATCTAGTTATATGGTAGATAATTTCTTCACAGCTCAACCAAGGTATTTCAACATAATGATAACTTGGGAAATGTATGTGTTCACTGCCTGAAGCATTGTCAAATAAAAAATCTAAAAATCTTTTTAACTTTTTTTGAAAATCGCTTCAAATCTGATCAGTTTCATACATCCAACTTCTATCCATTCTATAAAAAAATTTATATGCCAATTCATAAAATCAATTAAATAATATTGAGGTTTAATTGAAAAAATATTTAAGGAAACAAGAAATATTAAACTTATATGAAACCATAACTGACATGCTAGTCTATATGAGAATCAAAATATAAAAGACAAAAAAATACTATATATATAAAAAAATACTATAAATATAAAACCATGATATTGAATTTCATTATATAAATGATTAATAATGTGTTAAATTAATTTAGGTTCAAGTATTTAATTATGAAAATATTTCTTATGGAATATAAATACCTATGTGTTTTATTTAAATGAGATGTTATATATATAACAACATCTATCAATACATCTACTGATAACCCCCCACAAAAGGACTAGTTAATCCATCAAAAGATCCAAATTTAACCATTGAAAATTCCATACTTCATGTCCTTTACCTTCTCTAGAATATTTCCATTATATAGTACTCATATGAAAAGATGTTTACACATCTTATATATTCCTATGAATATTTTGAGTATAAGATATTTACATATCTTAAATAGTCATATTAAATATTTTTTATTTTATTATAATTACATGATTTATATGGACATATTACATGTTGTGTATATCAAAATAATTCCACAAGATACATTACTTATATATTTAAGTAATTTCATGTAGATATAAATGTTTTTAATACTATGCATATTTACTAAGAAAATAACACACCCTTTATATAATTATTTTCCATGTTGGTATATATTCTATTTAATTACATAGTAAACCTCCAGGATCATTCAAAATATTTCATAGATTCCATATCCTATGGAAGAAGACATTTTATGAATGGATGATCATATAGATGACTGAATTATATATGTATTGGTTTCCAATTTAATGTAACTAATTATTACATAGGTATTTGAGATTTTATTTTTAATGTAATAAAATATGAAGACCTTAATATATTCACTTCTTATTTGTTATTTATTGGATTGTGTTTCTCGAGTAATGTTATATATCCACAAACACCTAATTCCCATCACCTATAGGTGATTAAAATTTAATAAATAAATGTGTTCCTATGAATGGAAGGAAAACTCCGTACCACATAAAGATGAAACCATGCAATGAGAATACACTGGTTAATGGTGTAATAATGAAACTCTAACCTAACCCTAGATAATTTAATTATTTATAATGGTTATAAAGTCAATTTATCATCTTCTCAATAAAAAAACTAAGAGTGATATCTCATAGTGATGCGACATTTTTATTTCATATTATCTTATGTATACTTATTTATTTATGTGATATATTTTAATTTTAAAATGATTAAATAATGATTTTAAATATACTAAAATTAAAACTAATATAAAATAAATTGATTATGAGTAAATTTTATTATTATGGCATGCTTAGTTAATGGTGGTCTAGACCTGAAGCTGTATGAATTCAAAATAGAAATATAGAGATTGCACTAACTCAAACCAAAAAGAAGTAGAAAAAACAATAATGAACAACTACAAAATTAAATAGAACGAACCAAAACCAAACCAAACTAGTCTGAACTAACTGAAAAATACATTAAGAGAATATAAAAAATCCTAAATCAAACCACATGATCAAAATAAATTAAATTCCCACAAAATTAAGAATCTTTCGTGGTGTTTTAGACCAAAAATAAAAAAATGAATGGTTGATATAATACCTAAAATATTCAGAGACCACTAATTTAATATATAATAATACTCAAATTAAATCATGTATGAGATAAATTTCTCAATTTAGAATATAGGAATGTCCCTATAGATGGATTTCAGGGTTAGATCTATAAGGGAGTATGGGAGACATGCATAGTATTGCTGGTTCTAGATTAGATTCAGATGGGAGTGATGATATGGCTTAGAGGAGGGAGATGTGTATGTCGATGATGGTTCCATAGGGAGTAGGGGATACATGAAAATTCCAATTCTCGTTTCGAAGGGAGGAGTAGAGACCTACACACATGGTTTCTAGTTCTAGAGAGAGGAGGTGAGATGTGCATGCTGGTAGGTTTAGAGAAAATCGAAGGGAGGAGGGGAGGGATCATGATGGGAGGAGGGGAGTTGGGTTTAGATTGTGATGTGGAGGAGAAAAGGAATAGGTGGTCCATGATTATGATGGAGGAGTTCCCAATAGTTTGTAAAAACCATTGGTATAGATTAGTTTTCCAAATAGTTATTTGAAAACTGTTGGGAAAGCCTTGACCAAAATAGCCTATCCCAACGGTTTGGGAAAACCGTTGGGATATGTGCATTATTATAGATGGATATTCTAGTAGTACATATTGTCTGTATGTAAAGGTATGCTATTTTTTATTTTTAGTAAAAATTATTTATGGTTAAAAATGGGTAAAAATATTCTCCTGAATGGGTATAAGATATCTGGGTATTCCGCCTACTTCCATGATAGAGCCACCTCCTTTTCAGGGTATCAAGGATGATGGTATAGATCAATTAACCTCTACAAATTACCAAATTGTAGATATATATTGGTAGCCTTCTTTATAGGGTCTTAGTAAGACTTATCCTTTATTTAATAAATTATTACTCAGTCCTCACTTAATGGATTCATGTCATATTGATGACATCTACTTGGATCTTCTGATCCTACATCCTCTCAAATTGTACATTATTGTAGATGGAATTCTTGTGTTTGGGTTCTCTGATTTAGAGTTTTTAAATGTTATGTAATTCTATTTACTGACACTTTTTTCAAAATTTGTACATGACCAGCCTTTCATTTTTTAGTTTTCTTATTGGGTTAACTCTGCTTGGGGTTTATATTATTTTAAAACCATCATCCCTCTATATGATAGTCATCTGGGAATTTTCCTCTGATTTTATGAAGACTTTATCATTTCTTGGTTGTGGAGTTCTCAGATCATTAATGATAATCACTTTCTATTTTTCAAGTTGATTCTTTCTTTTTATAAGATAATGGATCCCTTTAAAATATAACTTTGTTTTCATCTTTCAATTAGTACTATTAATTTTCTGTATTATGAGGTTTTATAGTAATTGGAAACTACCTATGATATTTTATCTAATATAATCATAATATAATATATTTCTTCAAACCCATTTCAAAACACATCTATGTGGAGATGTATGTGTCTCAACCCCTATCAAATCATCTTCTTCTAAGATTATGAGATCATATCTTTGGTTGGAAATAAATTATATAAAGTAGGTATTGTGTATTGCTCCTACTATTGGATTCAAGGTCACAGTTTTTACTGGAGAAATAATTTTTCTCAATATCAAGGGAAGTAGTTGGTCTCCTCTTCCAAAGTTTAAAGCTCCTCATCTTCTCACCATGGTTCAAGTTCGTGGTCCAATGTTTTGATAGAATGTGAGATTTAGTCACACTCATTAGTGATGGTTGGTTTGTATCTTCATTTGATAGATCTTTCTTAATAACTAATTGTGTATAATGCCTACATTTATCCCATGGAATAAAATTTTTATCCACATATAGTTTGGAAAAGAAATTCATTTCTAGTCAAAAACATATTTTTCTTATTAAAGATCCTCATATCTAATCTTTCTCATGATATTGAAAAGAAACCCCATGATATTTATTTATTTATATTGTCTATGGGTCTCCCTATATAGATGGTATCAATATTGTAAAATCATATGATGAATTTACTTTAGGGGATTTATATGAGTATAGATATTACTTACCTCTCTCCCCAATTTCAGGTACCACCTTTAACTCCTTTTTTGTTCTAGAAGGGAACTTTGATTGTTAATTGGTCTCCTATTCCAATGGGAGAAGGAAAAAATATGTAAAAAATATTTAATTATTTATGAAAAAAATTCTAATCAGATTCAAACTCACTCTTAGTTAAAGAATGATGGATTTATTTTTGTTTCATTTGATGATGAAAGTAGAAATTTCATCAATGTCCTCAACTAAAGAAACTATTTTTAATTTTTATTCTTATATAGAATAATAGGGGGATTGGGGATATAGAAAAATGTGAATATATTATAAATAATGTGGTTATTTTCCACAATAAAATCCTTATGATTTTATAATTGAAGCATTAAGTGGTTGATCTTATATATTTTGTGACTATACAATCCTTAATTACTCTTTTCATGGCTCTCCTACTAATAAACACATCTGTATTTTCTAGAGGGAACTGGTTGTAGTGAACTATGATAATGAAGCTAACTAATATATTACTTTTAAATTATCCTTTTTTAGTAGGGAATTATTTTTCATAGTGATCTATTTGTACTATAATGTGGATGAAAGTTCACATCTTTGGATTTATCTATATAGATTTAATTCAGGTTTGAGGCCCTAGTTTATTGGGTAGACTTAAATAATATCTAATCAATTTATAAAAAACGGAGGATTTTTTTTCAATAAACTTGATAGATGATTCCAATTCCTTTATGTCTGATACACAACAGGTGAATCTAGGATTCTTGGGAGAATCTTTTATGTGGAGAAACAACCATAAGGGATGGTGGAAGCTTAATGGGTGTATGTAAAACTTGCATGGGGTTAATAATTTGGATACCATGATGGTTCATCACTTACTGGGGTGTTCATAGGATCATTTTTTATTAACATTAGATCTAGAATACATATCTTCAAGGAATATCAGATTTAGATATTCTCAATTTTAGATTAAGGAGGAAATATTCCATCATGTAGTTTACTCCTCTTGGAATGAAGTTGTCTAAGTGCCACCCATGTCTTATATATAGGTGATTCAAAAGAAAATTAAATTAGAAATTAATAAATAGTATGATAATTGAGTTAAGGATATAGAGAGTTCTAAAGTCTTACTTAGGTGCATTTTAGATTTATAAAGGTATTTACATTCTAGATAGAATCAATAGGTTTTTAAGGATCTGTTCAAGAAACAAGAGTGTCTTAAGTCTATTGTATTAAAAGAATGGATGGAGGTGGGGATAGGCCCATGGATATTTGGTTAAAGGAAAGTGATTGTAACATTGTATTTTTTCATGATTTTATTAAATATATGAAGTTCATTGGAAGGATAAACCTTCTTAAAGAATATGGGTTTCTGGAATCAAATGTGAATTCACAAGGAGACTTAGTGTTCAGATACTTTTCTAGTTCACTCATTGACCCAATATCTTATTCATATCTACATTTCCATGCTATAGAAGGGAAAAAATCATAATATTCCAAGAAATATTTGAAACCTTCATAATGATCCCATTAATATATTTATTAGAGAATAAGAAATATATAGTTCTATTAAATTAATGGGCAATGATAGTATACTAATTCCTAGTGATTTTTTAGGTTCCTTCTTCCTATTTTAAAGGGATTACATCATTGGATATGTGTTATGTGTTTTGATAGATTTCATTAGGGGAGGACTAATCTATAATACTATGGTTACCACAACATTTTTCTTAACCTCAAAATTATATAGACCAATATATTTCAGAAATTCTATCCAATTATATTGTGTAAATTTTCTTACAATATTATAATTGTTGTTCTCAATAACTTGTTATATTCTCTTCTTCCTAATATTATTTTAAAATAACAATAATATTTTTAAATGTTTGTAACACTCAAGGGTTACTTGTTCCAGACTATAAAATTATGGAGTATTTGTACAAAATATGTCTATGAGGTAACATAATGATCAAAATTGACATGGATAAAACTTGTGATAATATGGAATGAGGCTTCATCCTATTAATCCTATAGAAATTGGTTTTCAATAATCAATATTTTAACTTATTCTTTTAGTTTTTACCATATCCTTAAATGCTTTTTTCTCTCATAGGAAGGACTTATATTTCCTTTAATACTACGAGAGTCCTATATAAAGGTCATCCAATCTCCTCATATCACTTTATTATTGCACAAGATTCTCTTAAAAACTTGAATTCATTTATGGAGGATAAGAGTGTGGGGAGGTTTTTTGTTTGGTATAGGACCTCGTTCATCTCTAATCTTCTATTTTTGGATGATATTTTTTGTTTTTCTTAAAGGTAAGAATATATGTCCAACTATATGAGATGTCTCAAAATTTTTTGTTTTTTGAGTGGAAAATCTATCAATTTTAATGAGAGTAATATATTATTCTATAGAAACATGTTTGGAAAGAAAATGGACCTCTTTGAGAGGTGGGAAGGAATTAAAATATAATATTATCTTTTTGAATATATTGAGGCTCCTATAATTCAATGGGAATTCAAGAATATATCATTTTTATTTCATCATTTCAAAATTGGATAGTCGTATTCAAAATTGGAAGAATAATTTATTATCTTTTGGTGGTAGAATCACCTTTCTCAAAAGTGTCCTCTACTCTATGAATATCTATTAACTCCCTTTTATTTTCGTTCCCAAAGAATTCCTACATAATTTTTAAATGATATTTTCAAAAAACAAATGGGGTAGCGGAAGGGATAAGAGGTATCACTCAGCTGGTTGGAGATCTTTATCTCTCCCTTTGGAGGTGGGTAATATTAACCTATATGGTTTAAAGGATACTATGAAATATATCCATTCAAAATTAGCTTGGGAATATACAGTTGGATCCTCCCGATGAGATCGTTTCACTAGTTCCAAACATGGGACAATATGGGAGGTGGGTGAAGGAAACAATGGTGGCACAACTTCAAGAGTTTGGAATAGTACTATGTCTATTTTTTCATCTATAATAACTCACTATCAGTGGATTTTGGGTATATGTGATATATATTTTTATAAGGTATTATGGGTTGATTCAAAATTATATTTACCTATATTTCCATCTTTAGATATTATAGTTAGGGATGAATTTTTATATTTTATTTTTTATTCAATACCTGATGATATCCAAATCTCATTGGCCAAGGACAGTATTCTCTCATCTATTAAATATTTTAAAGTTTACTTGACTAATTATAATATAATTTTTTCTTTTAATACTTTTTTAGCAAATAATAGTACCCCTAATCTATAGGTATGATGTGGGTCTTTCATATGGGATAATTGAGTCACCATCAAAATGAAATTTTTGATTTGGTATATTAGGAAGAATGCATTATCTACTAATGTTGTTTTTCAAATGAGAGGAAATAGGCTGGATTATTGGTTCAGGTGTTGTAGTGAAAAATTGATGGAGTCTAATAACCACATTTTTATAAATATTTCATGGGTGGTGGGAATTTTAAACTATTATATCTCTATTATAGATGTTTCTCATGGGTTGGAATCCTTTGAATCTCCACTCGGATCATGGTTCTTTCAGACAAAAAAATAATGCTTCCTATCCTTTTATTTATCTTGTTGATATGGTTTTCTGAGATAATTAGTGTGGTTTCAAGGAATTAATTCATGTATTTGGTTCTATCTCACTATCAAGTTTACTTTTCTGTAGTTTCAAAATTATCCAATGACTTCCTATGGAAATCAAAGAGGCCTCACCAAATGGTTTTCTTTATTCATTGTGGATGAAAATTATTCAAATAAGGTAATGATGCATGTCTAGTAATGGAGGGTGTTAGGTACAATGGTATCATATACACATTGGGTATAATATGAATATGTATGGCTCTTACTGTGATAACTCTGAGCTAAGGTAAGAGACTATTCCTGATCATCTAGTTTCAATTATTATGGGATTAACTATGAACCTAGGATGTGGTTCATATATTATCATCAAGGACAAAGAATTACTTTTTTGTATTAATCTATTTCTTCATATGGGTATTTATATTTCCTTTATTGAATTGTAAAATTCCCTATATTTAATGTTTTTGAGAAACCTGAAATCTTCACACTGGTATACCTATACATGATGTGATCTTGCACCATGAAGGTGGAGGAGGGAACTAACATATATCCCATGTGTAGGGAAGTTAATATATTGGCAAAATCTCTTTCCATGCATAGTCATTCGATTACTAGTCTATAAATTTTCTATTTTCCTAGTTTTGTCCCTCTCTCATGCAAGTGTTTTTCTATTTCTAACACATTGGGATTGCATTTTTTCATATATTGTGATTATTTTTCTCTTTTTTTAACTCTTGTATGGTTTTAATTAATTGAAATAATAAATACTTAAAAAAACAATGTGTTAAAATATTTTTTTTGTTGGAATTTTGATTTTAGGATAGCACAAGATATCATGAATTTGAATAGATGTTTCAAAAGAAAATAATTTTTTGAAAAAAATTACTGAAGACATAAAAATTTATCATAAATCGCTTTATTAGTGGAAAATATGGATGAAAAACATTCAACAAGTGATCAAGTTAAATATCTTTAGAAAAAATATGAATTTATGTCTTTATATTCTTAACTATATAATTTCTATTCTTCAGAGTGTGTTTGTCACGACCCAAACCTACCCGGGCTCGAGCCGCAACTACCCCAAGCCCGCCACCATAGGCCAGGGGCTGGCGACCAGTGCCAAAGGCACAACAACTTGGGGAGGCCTTTGCCTAAGTACCTGTACACACACATGCAGCACACTCAATGCAACAGTGCAGAGTAAAAGAAAAGACAAGCAAAGAAAAGGGAAACTGCTATATATGTATACCACAAATGCGCATCGACCTCTAAAAAGTACAAGTAAAGTGCTGAAAAGTAAAAAAGGGGAAAACACGCGCCCAACCAGAAAAGTGCCACAACCCGGCAACAGGTAAACAAAACTAAATAGTTGGTAGGGTCCCCCACCCGGAACCCGACTCCGACCACCGCACGTGGTCCAAGCTCCTAAGCTCCTCTGACATCACGACCAACCTGTCCGTCGTCTGCAAGGGAACGCCAGGTGCAGGAAAATCCTAAGAACGGGTGAGTATAAAAATACTCAGTAGGATACCCTGAAGGCTTGAGGGAGCAACAAAGGAGGTACCGAAGGGTGAGAGGTAGAGCGAACAGGGATTAGAAGATAAGTACAACAGAATGTGAAGTAAAGAGTCCAGCTCAACCCAACAAAAGAAAGGGAGTAGACTCGTCCAAACACAAGGAGCTGGAAATGGTGAGAAGATGAACTTCTTGTTGAGTCTTCGCTACCTATAGCAAGAGAGTAGACTCGTCCAACCACAAGAAGCTAGACACGGAAAGCACGTGGCATACCCCGCGCGTCTTCGCCTCTCCTGGAAGGAGAGTAACCAAACCCAAGTAGGGGGTACCAGAACATGGTATATACAAATCCATATCCTCTGTTAAGAAGTGTGAACATGACCGTAAGGGGATATCCATCCCGTAACTTAGCCCAAGAAAAGAGTAGCCAACACTCCCAGAAGTAAACTCCATCGATGCCCAGCATCCCCACGTCTGCCCCGAACTACAAGTCAAGGGGCTCAATCACCACACCTCGACACTATCCTATTTGGGTGGCACTGACTCGCCCGCACGGTTTTAGATCGCATCACAAGAATGTGTCTCGGTGGGGAAAGCGCTCCTCGTACTTGAGAGTTCTGGGGGAACGTCAAACCACAAATCATCACTGCCCCACAGTCGAGAGGTCTCCTCAAAGTCGAAGCCCGTCACAACACTGACCCGTATAACCAAGGGTCCCGCTCCGGTAATCACGGAGGAAAGCCACAGGCTAGCCTAGTAGAAAGGACTGAGCCTGGAATGGAAATGAGTGTCCCACTGCCCATCCCTGCTAGAGGGTAATTTATAATAGGATATCGGGTGACCCACTGCCCAGCCCTGCTGGAGGGTAAACCATAACACATCATCCGGCGACCCACTGCCCAGCCCTGCTGGAGGGTAGACCTTAATACATCATCAGGAGAACCACTGCCCAGCCCCGTTGGAGGGTAGACCTTAATACATCATCAGGACACCCACTGCCCAGCCCCGCTGGAGGGTAGACCTAGAACTAGACAACGGGCGACCCACTACCCAGCCCTGCTGGAGGGTAGACCCTAAGAGGTCGTCGGGTGACCCACTTCCCAGTCTCTGATGGAGGGTAGACCCTAGAAGTCAGTGAGCAACCCACTGCCCAGCCCTGCTGGAGGGTAAACCGGAAGAAGTCGATGAGTGACCCACTGCCCAGCCCCGCTGGAGGGTAAAACTCAGAACTGCTCTAGCCATCTCTACTGGAGGGTACACCACTGGTCAATCAAACCCGTAGTGGGTATCGCGCAACCACCCAACTCCAGAACAACTCACCCCAAAAGAGGTTCTCTGCCTGCTCCATCACTGGGTGTCACTAACACCGCTACCGACCGATCCATCGAGAACAAAACCAGGGGGAGACCACTCAATCCTGCTGGTCAAACAAACGAGCACAAATCCAGGGGAAATGAACTCCACCCTTCTAGTCAAACAAACGAGCATAGAGGGACCCTCTACGCCCCGAGAGTTCCAAGTACGCGAAGCAGAACACAGCACGCACTTGGGGCTTACACGACGTGTGGCCCCAAGTCAATCCCCAACCAAGCGCACAAACAGTCTCAGGTACAAACCACACGTACCTCCAAGTGCTCCCGTATACTCCCAGAGTATACCTCGTTCCAGCCCAAAGGCTATCGTGCACAAGAAACCCAGCGTCAACACGGAGGTGTGACATAACAATTCCACCTCAAAGACCCATGCATGGCCAACCACATATTGTGAATCGTTTACATCACTCTCCCAAGAGTGTGCGATCACACACCAAGGGTCCGCTACAAACATAGTAGGGCGAACCTCCACTGGAGAACCTTTCATGCTTCCACTTTTAACAAGATCGCGCAAGAGGCTCCGCGCAACCAAACAAATCACACCATTGTAATCCTCGCAGAAAAACACGTGAGATCGACTACTTACTCGCCTCAAACGGATATCCGACGGAAAAGTCACCAACACCGCCTCACACCCGAAAGGCGCCCCGTGATCCTGAGCCTCGGCCCTGAAAACAGTCGGGCGCATCGCACCATTGTGATCCCCTCGGGAAAACAAGTCAAAAGCACTACTCACTTGAGTGCAATGGATATCCAAAAAAAAAGATGCATTCCGGCGCACCGCACACGAGCGGTGCTTCGTGGGACCTGCAACCCGGTCCCGAAACTCAATGAACGGATCGCACCGTTGCGACCCTCTCGAAAAGGCACACAAGATGGACTATTCACTTGTCCAAAACGGTCGCCCGGTGATAAAGATGGAAAATCACCACTGACGCCCAAACGGCCCTCGTGGGCCCCGCACCATCATGCCGAATTAAAGCGGGCGAATTGCGTCATTGCAATGCCCTCGTAAAAACACCCAAAATCGAATACTCAAACATCCCAAACGGATGTCAGGTGAAAAAGTAGTGTTTCGCCGTAATACGTGCGAACGAGGCCCCGTGGGGCCCGCACCTCGTCTCCAACATGAACTCTTTGGAAAGATCATCAAAAATCCCACACGAGGACTGGGATCATGTTGCCACTGACGGCGCGTCAATCAGACATCCCAAATGGGAGTTAGGTCCGATGCAGCGATTAATTAATTAATTAATTAATTAATTAATTAATTGTTCGTATAATGCGTTTCTTGCCACTGAGCGACGAAACTAGACCACAGGGGCTCCGAACCAACATTGGAAGGGTTGGCTCAGCTCCAGGGCCACTGCGCCTCTGACGGCACTCCAAACGGATGTCCGGATGCAGAGCCCCGTTCGTCGCAACATTATTAATAATTTAATATTATTAATTTAAAGTGTTTCGGGTCACCCGACTTCTGGCGCAGAATCCAAAAAAACCCGAAACATACTTTATAAAGGGCGTCTCGCTAACACGGTCCCGTAGCCGCAGATGGCGTGTCAAACAGATGCGTCGTTCAGGAGTTGCGTCCCCCCGAACACAAGGGGGCCATCCGGGCCAGTTCGCCTCGGCCGGTCCGGTCCGAACCGTCGTGGCCCGCTGGCCGCGGCCCTCCCAGCAGAACCGGACCTGCCCCTCGGGTCCGGTTTTCTTTACAAAGGACCGGCCTTTTGGCTGGTCATTGCGTCACCCCCACAGGACCCGCAAAGGGCGGGTCCTGGTCTCCTCCGCTCTCCCAAGGTCGCCGCTCGGCTCCTCCCCGCCGACCACAACAGGCTGCGGTCCACTCCGCTGCTCGACGTCGCGCCCTCAACCGGCCTCCTCCGCAGTGCCCTCTGCTGACCCAGCTCCTCCGCCGCTCCGCTTGACCGCGCGCCTTGGGCCGCCTCTCCGAAGACCACCAGAGCCCGGCACCGACACCGCCTCGCGCCTCCGCCTGGCCTCACGCCGCCGCCACCATTGCGCGCTCCGTCGCCGCTTGCCGCCTCTCCGGACCACCAAAAACACCCAACACACCCCAAATCCGGCCGAGAAGTTCCAAAAACCCACAAATTTCGGCATTCAACCACGATCACCTCCGAACTCGAATTTTTAATCTGAAAAATGCATCGTGAAGCTTAGGAAACGTACTACGCATTTATGGGCTTCTCTCGGTGATCGGGCATTAATTTGATGCATAAAATTGAATTCAAAGGGCGGTTCGGAAACGAAAATGCAACGAAAAACCTCATACCTCTTGGGAATTTCGCGGAGCTTCACCGTCGAACCGCTGCCTTGCCGGAGTTGGAGGAGAGGGAGAGGAGGGGCTGCCTACTCCAGGGAGTGAACAAGGGAGGGGGGAAGGGGATGAGGGTTTAAATAAAATTAAAATAAATTTTAATTAATTTAAACCCGTAATTTAACCCGTATCTAGAACATTTGACAGAGTTGAGGTTAAGCCTCCCCTAGGCCATACACCACCTCCCGAGCACAACGGCGATATCGGAATTTTAATCCAAGACCCCATTCAAAAGTTATTAAACATAGTGCCTGGGGCCCCCAAATTACGAAAACGCCCCTGGGGCCATTTTTCACAGACGGCCCGCGCCCGCGAAACTTATACCCCTCTTAGGGTAAACGGCACGCTACGAACTCAACGGTGCCCTCGATTTTGAAATCCAAGCCACCATTTGAGAGATACCTGCGTTTCAACATTAAAAGAATTAATTAATTAATTTAATCCGTTTAACGTTCCAGAAGCGGGTGAGGGGTCCAAACGTCCCACGTCGACAATCTTTATGTCATTCCTAGGGTAAAAACCCCATTCCAGACCCATCCGTACACTCGGATCTCTGATCTGAATCACTGTTTGGGAGTTATCCAATTTATTTGGCATTTCCAGTGTGAACGCACTGAAATTTTAATTCCGGCCACTTCGGGGCTCGGAATCGCACGCCGTCTAAAGGCGCTGCTCTGGAATATCATAAAGAATATTCCAAAGTATTTCACAGCAAAAACTGGTTTCTTACATCATTCCCTCCTTCAAGATTTTCTTCCCCGAAAATCAAAACTAGGGAGCAACACATGGTACTAAGCCTACACCTGGCTTTCCCATACCCAGAAGAACCCACGCAGAGCTCTGCGTCACTGCACACAGACCAAAGGATTGATCTATTCACGCTAGGTCAGCCCTCGCCGATGTCGTGCACCCACTCCAGACTTTGGGGTTAGGGAAAGGTGGTAGGGAACCTCGCCATCCCTTTTCACAGTTTCAAATGGCCCGAAGGCTCTCTGGGGTAGCTCACCTCCCCGACCGAACCTCCACGTCGCACGCCGCGACAGGAATCACCGCCCGCACCTGGAACAAGGCTCAGTGATTCCCTCCTTCAGAATATCCATAGGGTGAAACACCCAAGGATATCTGGTTATGCAAGATTCCATAGTCGATGTCTCACAACCATGACTCTCTTACACGCTCGGAGAGCGAAGGAGTCAACACCATCGACTAAAGAGAAAAGGTATCATGACTCTTCCCTTACCAACACAGGGTTACACCCGACGCCCTGCATCACCCGGGTAACACCTCAAACAAGGAGCCGGGAGAAAATCATTTCACACGTAGAGTCTAACAATTCTACTACAAAAAGTAGAAGAGTTGTAGAGCATACCTCTTACCATCCCATGCTCTGCGGGATCGTAGACATCTAAAGCCCGCGGCTGTCCGTGGTCCCAACCGTCAGCTCCCAGAGCTTGACATGGACTGCCTTGTGGTGATGGGGAGATCTCGTAAAGTCATCCCCCACTACCAGCTCCTCCCGCTCCTCTGCTAGAACCACCTCTATCGGTACTACTCTGATCACGGCGCTGCCTCTGTCGTGGTGGTGCGCCTGCTACCTACCCGAAGCTCCCAACAACTCGGGTTGGGCAGTCTTGTGCCATGTGACCTCGCCCATCACAGGCATAGCACTATCTCTCTCTAGGCTGCACTAGTACCCTCCGGCGCCACTGTGGTGTTCGACCATGCCCCTGAGTCCAGTTGTCAAAAATCCACCCGCGTCGAGGTTCTGTCATCCGACGCCTGCTAGCTGCGGCAGACATCTCGGCTCCAACGTGCCTGCTGCCACCACCAACTCCAGAACGTGGCAGGAATCCCTCTGTCACCAGCGCCAGCTCTAGCACCCCGACATATGTGGAAATTCCCAAGGGTACTATGACAGCACGAATCTCTCGGCGGAGACCCTACTCAAACTTCTGCGCTCGGAGGTTGTCGTCATGGACCAAGTCCGGGTAAAAGCGTTCACAGTCTTCAAAACTAGTCGTGTACTCGGCCACTGTCATCCCTCCCTGCTGAAACTGCAGGAGCTCCTAAATCCGAACGGAGTGCCCGCAGGAGGGGAAAAACTCCTCACGGAACAACAACCAAAAGTCGCCCCACGAAAGCGACAATTCGTCAAGAAGCTGAGTCACCAGACTCCACCAACGCCAAGATACTCCACCAAAAAGGGTGGCGGTCGAGGCCGATCTTTGATCTAGCAGCGTCTGCACAATCTTGAAAAGGAGAACCACTACCTCGAGCCAAACCTCTACTGCCTAAGGTTCTGGCTCACCACTGAACCTCAGCAGTCTCTGCCACTGGAACTCATAGAGCGTGCTCGACCTGCGCTCAAACTCAGCCTGCTCTGCTGAAACTGTCTGCTGCTCAACAAGTGGGGGTGCTGCTACCGGCTCACCCAGAGAAAGGGGATCGCATGATGGGTCCTGGACTATGGCCTCGTAGCTCATAGGGTCGTCATCATGAACCAAAGCTGGTATCCTAGCTGGCTGTCCTCGCGGAGACATCCTGAATATTATAAAGAGTTCTGCGGTCAGATAAGCATATATGTATATACTAATACAACAACGAACATGGGGAGATGACTGAATAAGGAAAGTCAAAGACTCAATCCTATGCGATTCACAAACCAAATTTTCCCTGCAACAAGTGTCTCAGCATGCCGAGTCGACAAGCGGGTTATCAAGGTCCTGGTGAATGGATACGTCGGCTGCTGCACCATCACTGGACTCCCTGGCCTGAGAGCCACCCTCGAGACACGTTAACACGGTTGCCCTAAATTCCAACCAATTCCTTTTATTTTAGGGACGTCCGAACAGCGTCCCAAGGAATGAACCACCTCTGATACCAATTTGTCGCAACCCGACCCTACCCGGGCTCGAGCCGCAACTACCCCAAGCCCGCCTCCATAGGCCAGGGGCTGGCGACCAGCGCCGAAGGCATAACAACTCAGGGAGGCCTTTTCCTAAGTACCTGTACACACACATGCAGCACACTCAATGCAACAGTCCAGAGTAAAATAAAAGACAAGAAAAGAAAATGGAAACTGCTATATATGTATACCACAAATGTGCATCGACCTCTAAACAGTACAAGTAAAGTGATGAAAAGGAAAAAGGGGAAAACACGTGCCCAACCAGAAAAGTGCCACAACCCAGCAACAGGTAAACAAAAGTAAATAGCTGGTAGGGTCCCCCACCTGGAACCAGACTCCAAGCACTGCACGCGGTCCAAGTTCCCAAGCTCCTAAGCTCTTTTGACATCATGACCAACCTGTCTGTCGTCTGCAAGGGCACACCAAGTGCGGGCAAAGCCCAAGAAGGGGTGAGTATAAAAATACTTAGTAGGATACCCCGAAGGCTCGAGGGAGAAACAAAGGAGGTACCTAAGGGTGAGAAGTAGAGCGAACAGGGAGTAGAACAGAAGTACAACAGAATGTGAAGTAAAGAGTCCAGCTCAACCCAACAAAAGAAAGGGAGTAGACTCTTCCAAACACAAGGAGCTGGAAATGGTGAGAAGATGAACTTCTCGTCGAGTCTTCGCTACCTATAGCAGGATAGTAGACTCGTCCAACGACGAGAAGCTAGACATGGAAAGCACGTGGCATACCCCGCACATCTTCGCCTCTCCTGGAAGGAGAGTAACCAAACCCAAGTAGGGGGTACCGAAACATGGTATATACAAATCCATATGCTCTGTCAAGAAGCCCGAACAAGACTGTAAGGGGATATCCATCCCATAGCTCATCCCAAGAAAAGAGTAGCCAACAGTCCCAGAAGTAAACGCAATTGATGCCCAGCATCCCAACGTCTGCCCAGAACTACAAGTCAAGGGGCTCAATCACCACACTTCGACACTATCCACTTTGGGCGGCACTGACTCGCCCTCATGGTTTTAGATCGCAACACAAGAACGCGTCTCGGTGGGGAAAGCGCTCCTCGTACTTGAGAGTTCTAGGGGAACGTCAAACCACAACTCGTCACTGCCCCGCAGTCGAGAGGTCTCCTCAAAGTCGAAGCCCGTCATAACACTGACCCGTATAACCAAGGGTCCCGCTTCGGTAATCATAGAGGAAAGCCACAGGCTAGCCTAGTAGAAAGGACTAAGCCTGGAATTTCAACGAGTGTCCCACTGCCCAGCCCTGCTGGAGGGTAATTCATAATAGGATATTGGGTGACGCACTACCTAGCCCTGCTGGAGGGTAAACCATAACACATCATCCAGCGACCCACTGCCTAGCCCCACTGGAGGGTAGACCTTAATACATCATCATGGGACCCACTGCCCAGCCCCGCTGGAGGGTAGACCTTAATACATCATCAGGCGACGCACTGCCCAGCCCCGCTAGAGGCTAGACCTGGAACTAGACGACGGGCGACCCACTGCCCAGCCTTGCTGGAGGGTAGACCCTAAGAGGTCATCGGGTGACCCACTGCCCAGTCTCTGCTGGATGGTAGACCGTAAGTGCATCGGGTGACCCACTGCCCAGTCTCTACTGGAGGGTAGACCATAAAAGTCAGTGAGCAACCCACTGCCCATGTAGAGACCCGAAGCTTGACGTATATTGACATTACATTACATTTGCGGAATACTTAGTACATAACAAAAATATACACACAAGGATCGTAATAGTTTAGTGTCTTTGAAAACTCGGAATATAATCTTCTAATCCTGGTGAAAGATATTCAACATCTCCCATAAAGATAATCTCTTTTTTTATACCTAAAACCTTTCTTTATATCCTGGGGAAAAGAAAACATAAAAGGGTGAGCTCAAAATCTTAGTAAGGGTAAACAAAAGAAATATCAATCACATCATATTCATAAGAACATAACATTTTGGAAATCTTAACCTGCAAAAGAGAGCATAATTTCATAACATGGGATAAATCATGGCAATGAAATGTAATCACAATAACCATAAATTAAAACATGAAACTTTGTGGAATACTCACATAATCATAGAGAATCATTTCTTGTTAGTCAAAACTCATTACCAAGACTATCTTAGTGGACAAAGTCCCTTTTTGAACTGAGTCACCCTCGTTTCAGTCCTGTTTCACTGAACCGGTATAACCTACCATTCCAGCCATGTCTATCTCATGAGATATAAAATCTTTACCCAATTCATTGGAGGGATATATAGGTCCCACCCATCTTATAATGAATCCTTTCTTATGTGTTCCACATAATCATAAATCATACATCATCGCATAACACATGTAACAAAAATGGGATTCTTGAAACATCATGACATCATAAAACAAATCATATATGGTAAATGACTTCATAAAAATAATTCCCTAAAAACATAATCAAATCAATGTAATAATAGGGATAAAAACAGAACCCTTTATTATCTTAGATGGAAAATAATTTTGATAAAACACTTGAACTCCATTCTTGAGGAAAATATCCTTTCTTCTTCAAAAACACTTTTCCTTTCATAACATGCCATACAATTCTAAACTAAAAGAAGTTGATTAAAAATAAACTTGAAAACTTGTAAAGGAAGCTTCTTGGAAATAATGTTTTAAAAATCCATTCATGTCGTATAAGTTAAAAAAAACATTCTTCGTACTTTTGTCGAAAAAGTCAAAAAGTACCTCGTACGAAAAACGACAAAAGATTCCTTTCATATCTTTTACAAAAAACTTACCGAATGGTAAAATTGGATATACACTATTGTAGAAAGATGGAAATAATATTACATATTGAGGGAACATGTATTTGGATGATAAAATACACCCCAGTAATTACCAAAGTAAAAACAATCTCGGATAAAAGTGAGATTGTGATATTTCCCTTACCTTAGGTCCGATTTGCTTGGTAAGTGTCCGAACCTCCTGTATAATGATTTAAATAATGTCATTGACTTATTAAAGAATCATTTTCATTGTTATTATATCATATATGGTTCACTTATGACTTTATATTACCCATTCTTTTGTAAATTCATGTTAAAGTAGCGTTTTGGGTAAAATCGTCTCATTTGTCGTTCGTGTTTTAACTTGTAATTATTCATATGATTACTTAGATCATTATTACTTAATTATAGAATATAAAACATTATTTATATATAATATATATTCATAATATACATATATATAATGGATCGATAAATGGAAAGAAATACACCGTTCATGGAGACGGTAGGCCGTACGTACGCATGAACGCTGTTTTCGTTTCCTTATTGAATTGAGTGGAATTAAGTAGATGACATACATATATATACACATAAATCCAGTAGCTTTATAATGTCATATATTTCATTATTATTTCTTATATATACTTTATAATAATTCTTAAATGGTTAACATGGAGAATGAATCTCATCGCGTCGTGGAGACGGTAGTCCGTACGTACGCACAAGCGATGATATCATTTCCATGATTATTGAATTGAATTGGAGTGGATGATACAATATATCAGAATCATTATGATGTTATAATAACTATGTATAGTTATTCTTTACACCATAATACCCATCCATGTAAGGTGTTGGTGGAAAACAGATTACACCACGGCGTGGAGACGGTATTCCGTACGTACGCACGTGCGGTGATTTCGTTTTCCGTAGGATGGATAGATGGTGAAATAGGGTTGTTTCATAATTATAATAACATATCAGTATATGAGTGATACTGATGTTATTACTTCATAATGAAACAACCTAAGAAGAAGAAGTGGAAGAAGAAATAAAGTTGAAAGAATCGGTAACGGAAATTACCTCTTCTTTGAAGCGCCTCTTTGAGATCTCCTTTTAGGGCACTAAAATTGCTCTTTTAGGAAGACCAGAACCTCTAGGATGTTTCTAGGGAAGTGTAGAAGAGAATTTGTCAGGGGTTGGCCGAGCTTGAAGGCTCAAATTTGTGTGAGGAAGAGAGGGAGGGGGTGCCCTTTTATAAGGGAGGAGAGGGGCGCCTTTGGAATAACTAAAAATATTATTTTATTATAAAGTCAAGTTCGGTTTTAAATAGCTCCAAATTGATTTATTTCGAGACTAAGGTAGGTATGGGTAGAAATAATCTCATCCAATATAATTTAGACAAGTTTAGGTTCCTATTTAAACCTTATCATTTATATTTAACATTAAGTTAAATAATTTTACTTTTACCGTGTCTTCTTGTGTTCTTACACTATATGGTTAATAAACTTACTATAACAAGCCAAAAGAACCCCAAATTGTTTTTTATTAATATATATAACCTTATCTAATTCATTTGGCCGAACCTTAGATTTTTAGGAATAAAATAACAATTAATAATATAATATTTGTTTTAAAAACTATTTTATGTCAATTTTGACACTATTTAGTAATTGATTTTTGTGAAAATCATAACAGAATGATAAGTTCGAAAAAAGTTAATTAAATAAATACTAACATGTCATATTAACCTATAAAATTAGTTTAATTCATAAAAAGTCTCAAATTATATTTATTTGGGTATTTATAACATCAATTATGTCAATATTTCATTAATGAGATAATTACTGCATCATCGTTGTGTCATAAATAAATTAAATTATTTAATGTCTAAAAATTACAAATAAAATACCATTATGTATGAAATCTTTTTATATTTATAATGAATATTTATAGTCGAATTTATCTTATGTATAACCCCATATTAAAAATGTTTTAGTAAATAAACTTTGATTTTAACTCTTTTAACCCTTCTTTAAATAAATTAATAATAAATGTCCTAATCTAATCCAAGTGGGCCTTAATGGTCATATTTTATTCCTATGTTTGTTTTTGGTCGAATTACACTTGTCCAATAGAATTAGGACATGTGTTAGGGTAATAATAATATCATTTCTACCCTTAATTACCCTATTTACTTTTAACCGTGGTAAAAAAAAGTAAAAAGTTACTATTCACAAAAAAAAATTATTTTCATCTCATTGAACCACATTTTACTTACTGACATCAACCGTGTCTCTCGGATTTTTGAAATTCCACTCACAGAAGCGGTAAAATTAAGTTTTATGAACAATTCAGTTTTTTTAACTACCACTTAGTGGTTTCACTATTCATCAAAAATTGAAAGTTTTCAGAAAAATACCAAAAGTTAGGCCTAAGATATATTTGATATTATGAACTCAAAAATGATGTCTATTCTACCAAATTCAAAACATATCAGTTGCATTAACTAATTTAAAAATTAATTCCCGTCATCAAAACAAATAGCGTGTTTTTAAGAGATAATAACTATCAAAAGATTGACACTTGTTTATGTCTGGTTTAAATATGAAATTACATCCAATGACCAAAATTGTATTAAATTGTAAAAATATATTCTAAATATACTTTAAAACCACTCAAATTAATATTTTATCACTATTAATTATTTCTATTAAAAAAGTTTTTTTTAATTAAAATTTAGTAATTTTCACTATTCATCAGAATATGAAAGTTATCTGAAAAGTACCAAAATTTTCAATAAGCTAATTTCGATATTCCGAATCCAAAAATGAAGTCCATTTTGAAAAATAAAATTTAAAAAATTTCAAAAAGTGGTTATTACTATACATAATGGCTAGTTTTAATAATATTTTAATTGCATATCGTTGTTTAGTGAAACTCGGTATTGCGTACTACACACGCTGTCAAGGAAGGTCGCGATTGCATGTAATGAAAGGAAAGTCAAGGATGCGTGTTGTGCAAACTCCTTTTGGTGTAGCGTACAACACAAGACATTAATGAAATTAAAAAGAATATTTTTCATAAAATCTCGGGGTGTTACATTCTACCCCCCTTAAAATGAATTTCTCCCTCGAAATTCGTCGGGGTTATAAATGGTTTACTACTCGAAAGTTTCTTTAATAGAAACCTACATCGTAAAAAGGAATACCAAAACGAATCTTTAAAAACAAAAGTATGAAACTTAACGGTTACCCAAATAAACTAATCACTGGGTTTCCACATAGGTGAAAATATGGATATGGAAGAGAAATCTAACCATCATGTTCTGATGGAGAGTGGTAGAGAACATGGCTATGAAAAATCCAACAATCGCAAAGCCATAAATTTGTGATGATCTAGGGTACCATCTGATTCATCAGATATAAGATCACTTGGACAACATTTTTGGTTTTCAATATCATTTCCCTAAAGTTGAAAATTTTGAATTAGAAGAAATACTTACTTGATTTTGGTACAATCTCACTATTGTTCATGCTTTGAACAATTTCCACTTCATCTCTTGAAGAAATGAAGTTGAATTTGTTATTCGTGAAGTGTTAACAGATCATGTGATAGAATGATGGTTCATTCCATCTGTTTCAAACAAAAGTTTAGCAATAGTTATCAAATATACATAAGTCTGTCTTTGGTGAGGTTAATCATATACGATTCCAAAAATGAACTTATACTTCATATATCATACCGCTTAATAAAATAAAACTACTTTCTACTAACCAGGGACTTTCTGTAGGCCAGTGGTATGTGATAAAGGTCAGTCACACTTCGGTTGTGGGTTTGATTCCCACAGCCTTGTCCGACGCGATGGACAGTCGCCCATCCTGCAGGTTGTCCTTTTTCTAAAACTATATTACTATAACATCCCATCAATAATATCGAAAAAAACAATAATAACTTATGTCCAACATAATCCATTCCAATCTGCAGTCCACTCTCACAGATTTAATACCATCGTTTATCCCCATATATCATAAGATATATCTTGTTGGTCACATTCCAAACATTCAAAGGCCTTAATCATGTACTCTCTTGAATACCCATTGAACCTTATTGAAAACATGAGTGCTGTTAAAAGTTAACTCTTTCCACATACAAAAATCCTCAAAATTCTATATACTCAAACCATGATATAAACTTCTCTGTATATCAGTCATGAGGTCATGAATACTATCAAACATTTAATATTCTCTTTATCCCTTCATTATGCGCATATCATCTACATTCCAAAAATATCTGAATAACCTTTCATGGATATTGGTAACATTAATCATACACTTTCAAAACTCAAGGAAAGGCAACAGTGTAACAATCCTTAGATGTCTCTTTATTCCATAGTACCATGAGATTACTTCTACAACATTACACATGATAAACATGTAATCATTCCACTACATTCTTAAACCATTGACCGAGCTTCAACAATTCTTTCATCTCAAATATCATTTGTAGTCTCTTCATCATCATCAACATAAATACTACCCATACGACCATACTGATTCTCTTCATGAGACTTTACCTTAGGGCATTGGTTTGCATAATTCCCGTACATTCCACATTTAAAACACTTAACCATTGTTGATGTCGTAGCAATACCATTATCCTCATCCCTGGTGTTAACTGAACCTTTTCCTTTACACTTACTGGCTTTGTGTCCTTCTTTTCCACACCCAAAGCATCTTCCAGTTCCTTTGAAACATTCTCCTTCATTCCTCTTCCCACATGATTTACATAGGGGAAATTGAACTTTCTTTCCTCTATGATCATCATGAAACTCCATCTTTCTCTTATTAGCCGATTCAGGAAACTTACCAAATTTTACTTTATTGATCATATTATGAGATTGCTGATTCGGCATAATAATGATGTTTGGACTTCCAAATCCCATTTCATTTGGTTTCCCATGAAGAATATCATTCCATTGTCCATCATATCCTCCATTTTTGTGAATCATCTTTTTTCCAGCCATTTTCTAAAACCCAAAAAGAATAGTGTGAGAGGAAAAAATCATAATAAAGGGGGAGTAAATTCAATATCTAACATATTTGGTTTAATATAATATCGTTACCATAGTTCTAGGACTATATCCTATACGTATACTTATCCTTAGGGACATCCCTAGACATACCTTAGAAATGTCTCTAGGGATCTCACTAACGTTTTCGCATCCTAGTTTCCAAAGGTTGAATAAACCTTTCCTCTGATACCAACTGTAGAGACCTGAAGCTTGACGTATATTGACATTACATTACATTTGCGGAATACTTAGTACATAACAAAAACACACACACAAGGATCATAATAGTTTAGTGTCTTTGGAAACTCGGAATATAATCTTCTAATCCTGGTGAAAGATCTTCAACATATCCCATAAAGATCTTCTCTTTTTTTTATACCTAAAACCTTTCTTTATATCCTGGGGAAAATAAAACATAAAAGTGTGAGCTCAAAATCTCAGTAAGGGTAAACAAAAGAAATATCAATCACATCATATTCATAAGAACATAACATTTTGGAAATCTTAACCTGTAAAAGAGAGCATAATTTCATAACATGGGATAAATCATGGCAGTGAAATGTAATCACAATAATCATAACTTAAAACATGAAAATTTGTGGCATAAACACATAATCATAGAGAATCATTTCTTGTTAGTCAAGACTCATTGCCAAGACTATCTTAATGGTCAAAGTTCCTTTTTGAACCGAGTCACCCTCATTTCAGTCCTATTTCACTGAACCGGTATAACCTACCGTTCTAGCAATGTCTATCTCATGAGATATAAAATCTTTACCCAATTCATTGGAGGGAGATATAGGTCCCACCCATCTTATAATGAATCCTTTCTTATGTGTGCCACATAATCATAAATCATACATCATCACATAACACATGTAACAAAAATGGGATTCTTGAAACATCATGACATCATAAAACAAATCATATAAGGTAAATGACTTCATAAAAATAATTCCCTCAAAACATAATCAAATCAATGTAATAATAGGGATAAAAACAGAACCCTTTATTATCTTAGATGGAAAATAATTTTGATAAAACACTTGAACTCCATTCTTGAGGAAAATATCCTTTCTTCTTCAAAAAACATTTTCCTTTCATAACATGTCATACAATTCTAAAATAAAAGAAGTTGATTAAATATAAACTTGAAAACTTGTAAAGGAAGATTCTTGGAAATAATGTTTTAAAAATCCATTCATGCCGTATAAGTTAAAAAAACATTCTTCGTACTTTTGTCGAAAAAGTCAAAAAGTACCTCGTACGAAAAACGACAAAAGATTCCTTTCATATCTTTTACAAAAACTTACCGAAAGGGTAAAATTGGATATAAACTATTGTAGAAGGATGGAAATAATATTACATATTGAGGGAACATGGATGTGGATGATAAAATACACCCCAGTAATTACCAAAGTAAAAACAATCTCGGATAAAAGTGAGATTGTGATATTTCCCTTACCTTAGGTCCGATTTGCTTCGTAAGTGTCCGAACCTCCTGTATAATGATTTAAATAATGTCATTGACTTATTAAAGAATCATATTCATTGTTATTAAATCATATATGGTTCACTTATGACTTTTTATTACCCGTTCTTTAGTAAATTCATGTTAAAGTAGTGTTTTGGGTAAAATCGTCTCATTTGTCGTTCGTGTTTTAACTTGTAAATATTCATATGATTACTTAGATCATTATTACTTAATTATAGAATATAAAACATGATTTATATATAATATATTTTCAGAATATACATATATATAATGGATCGATAAATGGAAAGAAATACACCGTTCATGGAGACGGTAGGCCGTACGTACGAATGAACGTTGTTTTCGTTTCCTTATTGAATTGAGTGGAATTAAGTAGATGACATACATATATATACACATAAATCCAGTAGCTTTATAATGTCATATATTTCATTATTATTGCTTATATATACTTTATAATCATTCTTAAATGGTTAACATGGAGAATGAATCTCACCGCGTCGTGGAGACGGTAGTCCGTACGTACGCACGAGCGATGATATCATTTCCATAATTATTGAATTGGAGTGGAGTGGATGATACAATATATAAGAATCATTATGATGTTATAATAACTATGTATAGTTATTCTTTACACCATAATACCCATCCATGTAAGGTGTTGGTGGAAAAACAGATTACACCACGGCGTGGAGACGGTATTCCGTACGTACGCATTCGCGGTTATTTCGTTTTCCGTAGGATGGATAGATGGTGAAATAGGGTTGTTTCATACTTATAATAACATATCATTATATTAGTTATACTTATGTTATTACTTCATAATGAAACAACCTAAGAATAAGAAGTGAAAGAAGAAATAAAGTTGAAAGAACCGGTAACGGAAATTACCTCTTCTTTGAAGCGCCTCTTTGAGATCTCCTTTTAGGGCACTAAAATTGGTCTTTGAGGAAGACCAGAACCTCTAGGATGTTTCTAGGGAAGTGGAGAAGAGAATTTGGCAGGGTTTGGCCGATCTTGAAGGCTCAAAGTTGTGTGAGGAAGAGAGGGAGGGGGTGCCCTTTTATAAGGGAGGAGAGGGGCACCTTTGGAATAACAAAAAATATTATTTTATTATAAAGTCAAGTTCGGTTTTAAATAGCTCCAAATTGATTTATTTCTAGGATAAGGTAGGTATGGGTAGAAATCCTCTCATCCAATAGAATTTAGACAAGTTTAGGTTTCTATTTTAACCTTATCATTTATATTTAACATTAAGTTAAATAATTTTACTTTTACCGTGTCTTCTTGTGTTCTTACACTATAAGGTTAATAAACTTACTATAAGAAGCCAAACGAACCCCAAATTGTTTATTATTAATATATATAACCTTATCTAAGTCATTTGGCCTAACCTTAGATTTTTAGGAATAAAATAACAATTAATAATATAATATTTGTTTTAAAAACTATTTGATGTCAATTTTGACACTATTTAGTAATTGATTTTTTTAAAAATCATAACAGAATGATAAGTTCTAACAAAGTTAATTAAATCAATACTAACATGTCATATTAACCTAGAAAATCAGTGTAATTCATAAAAAGTCTCAAATTATATTTATTTGGGTATTTATAACATCAATTATGTCAATATTTCATTAATGAGATAATTACTGCATCATCGTTGTGTCATAAATAAATTAAATTATTTAATGCCTAAAAATTACAAATAAAATACCATTATGTAGGAAATATTTTAATCTTTCTAATTAATATTTATAGTCGAATTTATCTTATGTATAACCCCATATTAAAAATGTTTTAGTAAATAAACTTTGATTTTAACTCTTTTAACCCTTCTGTAAATAAATTAATAATAAATGTCCTAATCTAATCCAAGTGGGTCTAAATGGTCATATTTTATTCCTATGTTTGTTTTTGGTCGAATTACACTTGTCCAATAGAATTAGGACAAGTGTTATGGTAATAATAATATCATTTCTACCCTTAATTACCCTATTTTCTTTTAACCGTGGTAAAAAAAAGTAAAAAGTTATTATTCACCAAAAAATTATTTTCATCTCATTGAACCACATTTTACTTACTGACATCAACCGTGTCTCTCGGATTTTTGAAATTCCACTCAAAGAAGCGGTAAAATTATGTTTTATGAACAATTCAGTTTTTTTAACTACCACATAGTGGTTTCACTATTCATCAAAAATTGAAAGTTTTCAGAAAAATACCAAAAATTAGGCCTAAGCTATATTTGATATTATGAACTCAAAAATGATGTCTATTCTACCAAATTCAAAACATATCAGTTGCATTAACTAATTTAAAAATTAATTCCCGTCATCAAAATAAATAGCGTGTTTTTAAGAGATAATTACTATCAAAAGATTGACACTTGTTTATGTCTGGTTTAAATGTGAAATTACATCCAATGACCAAAATTGTATTAAATTGTAAAAATATATTCTAAATATACTTTAAAACCACTCAAATTAATATTTTATCACTATTAATTATTTCTATTAAAAAAGTTGTTTTTAATTAAAATTTAGTAATTTTCACTATTCATCAGAATATGAAGTTATCCGAAAAGTACCAAAATTTTACCCTAAGCTAATTTCGATATTCCGAGTCCAAAAATGAAGTCCATTTTGAAAAATAAAATTTACAAAATTTCAAAAAGTGGATATTACTATTCATAATGGCTAGTTTTAAAAATATTTTAATAGCATATCGTTGTTTAGTGAAACTCGGTATTGCGTACTACACACGCTATCAAGGAAGGTCGTGATTGCGTGTAATGAAAGGCAAGTCAAGGATGCGTGTTGTGCAAGATCCTTTTGGTGTAGCGTACAACACCAGACATTAATGAAATTAAAAAGAATATTTTTCATAAAATCTCGGGGTGTTACAGCCTAGCCCTACTGGAGGGTAAACCCAAAGAAGTCGATGAGTGACCCACTGCCCAGCCCCGCTGGTGGGTAAAACTCAGAATTGATCTAGCCATCTCTACTGGAGGGTACACCACTGGTCAACCGAACCCGTAGTGGGTATCGCGCAACCACCCAACTCCAGAACAACTCACCCCAAAAGAGGTTATCCGCCTGCTCCATCACTGGGTGTCACTAACACTGCTACCGGCCGATCCATCGAGAACGAAACCAGGGGGAGACCACTCAACCCTGCTGGTCAAACAAACGAGCAAAAATCCAGGGGAAATAAACTCCACCTTGTTAGTCAAACAAACAAGCACAGAGGGACCCTCTACGCCGCGAGAGGTCCAAGTACGCGAAGTAGAACACAGCACGCACTTGGGGCCCACACGACGTGTGGCCTCAAGTCAATCCCCAACCAAGCACACAAACAGTCTCAGGTACAAACCAAACGTACCTCCAAACACTCCCGTATACTCCCAGAGTATACCTCGTTCCAGCCCAAAGGCTATCGTGCACACGGCACCCAGCATCAACGCGAAGGTGTGACGTAACAATTACACCTCAAAGACCCAGGCACGGCCAACCACATCTTGTGAATCATTTACATCACTCTCCCAAGAGTGCGCGATGACACGCCAAGGGTCCGCTACAAACATAGTAGGGAGAACCACCACCGGAGCACCTTTCATGCTTCCACTTTTAACAAGATCACGCAAGAGGCTCTGCACAACCAAATAGATCGCACCGTTGTAATCCTCACGGAAAAACACGCGAGATTGACTACTTACTCGCCTCAAACGGATATCCGATGGAAAAGTTACCAACACCGCCTCACGCCCGAACGGCGCCCCATGATCCCGAGCCTTGGCCCCAAAAACAGTCGAGCACATCGCACCATTTCGATCCCCTCGGGAAAACATGTCAAAAGCACTACTCACTTGAGTGCAACGGATATCCGGAGAAAAAGATGCATTCTGGCACACTGCACACGAGCGGTGCTTCATGGGACCCACAACCCGGTCTCGAAACTCAACGAACGGATTGCACCATTGCAACACTCTCGAAAAATCACACAAGATGGACTATTCACTTGTCCAAAACGGTCTCCCGGTGATAAAGATGGAAAATCACCGCTGACGCCCAAACGACCCTCGTGGGCCCCACACCATCGTGCCGAATTAAAGCGGGCAGATTGTGCCATTGCAATTCCCTCGTAAAAACACCCATAATCGAATACTCAAACATCCCAAACGAATATCGGGTGAAAAAGTAGCGTTTCACCGTAATACGTGCGAACTAGGCCCTGTGGGGCCCGCACCTCGTCTCCAACCTGAACGCTTTGGAAAGCTCCTCAAAAAACCCACACGAGGACTGGGATCACGCTGCCTCTGATGGCGCGTCAATCGTACATCCCAAGCGGGAGTTAGGTCCGATGCAGCGATTAATTAATTAATTAATTAATTAATTAATCATTCGTATAAAACGTTTCGTGCCACCGAGCGATGAAACCAGACCGCAGGGGCTCCAAACCAACTTTTTAAGGGTTGGATCAGCTCCGAGGCCACTGCGCCTCTGACGGCGCTCCAAACGAATGTCCGGATGCAGAGCCATGTTCGTCGCAACATTAATAATAATTTAATATTATTAATTTAAAGTGTTTCAGGTCACCCGGCTTCTGGCGCAGAATCCAAAAAAACCCGAAACAAACTTTATAAAGGGGGTCTCTCTAACACGGTCTCATAGCCGTAGACGGCGCGTCAAACGGACGCGCCATTTAGGAGTTACGGCCCCCCGAACACAAGGGGGCCATCCGGGCCGGTTCGCCCCGGCCGGCCCGGTCCGAACCGCCGCGGCCCTCCCAGTAGAACTGGACCCACCCCTCGGGTCTGGTTTTTTTTACAAAGGACCGGCCTTTTGGCCGGTCACCACGTCACCCCCACAGGACCCGCAAAAGGGCGGGTCCTGGTCTCCTCGGCTCTCCCGAGGTCGCCGCTCAACTCCTCCCCACCGACCACAACAGGTCGCGGTCCACTCCACCGCTCGACGTCGCGCCCTCAACCGGCCTCCTCCGCGGCGCCCTCTGCCGACCCAGCTCCTTCGCCACTCCGCTCGACCGCACGCCTCAGGCCGCCTCACCGAAGACCACCAGAGCCCGGCGCCGGCACCGCCTCGCGCCTCTGCCTGGCCTCGCGCCGCCGCCGCCGTTGCGCGCTCCGTCGTTGCCTGCCGCCTCTTCGGACCGCCAAAAACACCCAACACACCCCAAATCCGGCCGAGAAGTTCCAAAAACCCGCAAATTTAGGCGATCAACCACGATCCCCTCTGAACTCGGATTTTTAATCCGAAAAATGCGTCATGAATCTTACGAAACGTACTACACATTTATAGGCTTCTCTCGGTGATCGGGCATTAATTTGATGCATAAAATTGAATTCAAAGGGCGGTTTGGAAATAAAAACGCAACAAAAAACCTCATACCTCTTGGGAGTTGCCCGGAGCTTCGCCACCGAACCGCTGCCTTGCCGGAGTTGGAGGGGGAGAGGGAGAGGAGGGGCTGCCTGCGCCAGGGAGTGAACAAGGGAGGGGGAAGGGGATGAGGGTTTAAATAAAATTAAAATAAATTTTAATTAATTTAAACCCGTAATTTAACCCATATCTGGAACATTTGACAGAGTTGAGGTTAAGCCTCCCCTAGGCCATACACCACCTCCCGAGCACAACGGCGGTCTCGGAATTTTAATCCGAGACCCCATTCAAAAGTTATTAAACTTAGCGCTCGGGGCCACCAAAATACAAAAACATCACTGGGACCATTTTTCACAAACTGTCCGCGCCCATGAAACTTATACCCCTCCTAGGGTAAACGGCACGCTCCGAACTCAACGGTGCCCTCAGTTTTCCAATCTGAGCCACTGTTTGAGATATACCTGTGTTTCAACATTAAACGAATTAATTTATTTATTTAATCTGTTTAACGTTCCAGAAGCGGGCGAGGGGTCCAAACGTTCTGCACCGACAAGCCTTATGTCATTCCTAGGGTAAACACCCCATTCTAGACCCATCCGTACACTCGGATCTCTAATCTGAAGCACTGTTTGGGAGTTATACCATTCATTTTACGTTTCTAGTGTGAACGCACTGAAAATTTAATTTCGGCCACTCCGGGGCTCGGAATCGCACGCCGCCTGAAGGCGCTGCTCTGGAATATCATCAAGAATATTCCAAAGTCTTTCACAGAAAAAATTGGGTTCTTACAGTGTTATTTTGATTTTTGATCATATTATTATTATATTTTTAAAACTCTCCGAAATAAATGAAAGAAAAATTAAAATTAATTAAAAAATAATTTATTTAGGAAGAAAATCACAAAATGAAACCAATATAAATAAAAAAATTTATTCTTATCTCCCCTCAATAAATCATTCCAATCTTAAATAATAACTAAAAAAGTTTTTTTGCGGTGAGTAATAAATCGTATTATCTTGATATAAATTCTAATTAATAACCTATAACTACTTTGGAAATTCCTTAAAAGACTCATACATTTAAATAATTTTTTTTTCTTGTTGAACACCTTCCTTAATCCCTTGAATATTTTTAAAATATTGTTTTTGAAATATAGAAGCCTAAGAAAGTAAAACTAAAATAATACTTCTATTTGATTATTCTCTCACTTTTATTGAGGATGTGATGTTTCTATATTATAATGATTCTTAATTTTAACCCCCATACTTTTCTTTACCTATTTTATTGATAAATTTCACTCTCCATGTGACTTGAATGATCTCAATTTTTCTTCAAAATTAAAATATCTTGTCAATACAGTGACATAGTTCCCTATAAAAATAGTTTATTTATTCGATTCAAAAATATAAATTAGATAATATAGAATGAAAAACACAAAATCAATTGGAGTTTTAGTTTCTATAATGTGTGAAAATTTTAGATCCCTTCTTTCAAAAACTCAAATACATTCACCTTCCAAAAAATTCATACTTACCATTCATTAATGAATATAAATTTGACTAATCTTTTTAAATTGGGTTTATTTCTCATTACTTTATTTATACACATTTCTCCCTAAAAATCTATCCAACATATTTATAACTCTACTCTATAGATTAAAATGTATTTCTATCCAATTGGAAAATATAGAATATCAACAAACTGCTTAAATCTAAATTCATTATTTTCTTTTGAAAATCATAATGAAAGTAATTTTAATCTAATTTTTTTCTCCATAATATTCTCAAATTTTTGTAATTTCATATTTTTTTAAGGATAACTAACAAATTAAATTATTAAAATATTGTATTCTTTTTCATCATTTTGAATCAATTTTTTCAATCCCATTATAACTATCATTATTTCCCCTTCCTCTTCAATTTCAACTATATTTTTTATACCCATATATTATGAATTTCTATAATTAAAATTGTCACTTTCATCATGAAGTTAACCTAATTTTATTATTCACCATCTTTTATGGGTAATCAAAAAAAATTATATAGATATTTTATTTTATATATCTTCATTAGCATTCATTTTGATGAATCACTTAAAAAATTATAGAATAAGAAGAAAATTTTGAAGAGAAAGAAAAAAGAAGTTTCTAAATATATATAATCTTAATCTATGAATAAATAATGAAATTAATGAAATATAAAAAGGAAATCAAATCAATTTAAAACTATTAAAAACCTTTACTATAAGTAAAATAATAGAAAATAAATGAGAAATATACATGGATAAATAATATAACATTATCAACTCACATTTAATTCTTTTTTGAGGAAATATTTCATAGAATTATGCGTAATTATAATAGGCTCGTTAAAGTAATTTTTTTAAAAAAAATCTTATAAAAACTAGCACATATTGTGCCGTTTAACACAGAACTATGTGTCTCACTACCTAAAATTATCATCTAAATATTATTTTAACATGGAATAATTGTATATGGAATGGTACCTTACTCATTTATCACATCCTCATATCACTTACAATAAAATAAATATTTCAAATCATATCCTGAGAAAATAAGAAGAATATAACTTACATGCTACGATACCTCCTAAAAAGTACTTATTTTAAGTCATCAGAGGGATAGATTTGATCGTCAAGGTTCATCCAAAGAATTTCTATCAATATAATGTCTTTGTAATTGTTTTTTTTCAATGAAATGTTCAAAAAATGATTATTAACATTAAATTCATTTCTATTTTGATACAAAATATCAAATTATCCATAATAATACACCATAATGAATTTAAATAGACCTTTATATCTTGATCACAATTCTCCTAGAAAGAATTTTAATCTTGAGTAACAAAAAAAAAATCACCCAATTAAAACTTATTTTTTGAAATATGATAATCATTCTATACCTTTTCCATTTATTTATAAAGTTTATCACTTTCAAATTATTTACTTTAAATCTCTTAAAATTAATTTAATTCCAACTAGTTCTTCTTACTTATAAGTTTATAATAAAAATTTGTCTCTATTACTACCCAAAATACTTACGGTTAAATTATAATTGTAAATAAAATTAATTCTCAAGAACCAGTATATAAATTTAAATTTTCAAACTAGTTTTAAAAAGCTTCTATATAAGTTTATAATTCCTCATGTTTTAACACCCAATTCTTTTCCATGTCATTAAATTTTTTTCTAGTATCTACTTAATTTCATGATTTGATTCTTTTTTATCCCACTTTTTTGTGGATGATAATTTGTTTTGTGTAATTTTGACATCCATACTTATTAAAAATATTATTCAACATCATTTAATTAAAATGTGATACCCTATATTTTATTAATACTTTGGTCACTTTAAATCATGAGAAAATAATATTCTTTAAAACCATTATAACCATATTTTCTAAATTGTTTAAAGATGATACTACTTAAACCTAGTTGGAAACATAATCAACACATACTAAAAAATAAAAACTCGTAAAATATTTAAAAAATAGTCACATAAAATCCATTCCTTGGTATAGTGACCCAAATATTACATATATAAATATTAAATAATATAGATGAATATTAAGTACATATCATTATAATCCATTCCAAAACAGTAAAGGTTTGGTGTCTTTGGAAACTTGGATACAGGAACAACATTTACATAAAATATCTACATCATCTCCCACTTATTTATTCATAACTATAACCCTTCATAGATATCTAATACTTAAAACCTGTATTCATATCCTAGGTAAAAGGAAACATAATAATTGGTGTGCTCAAATTCTCGGTAAGGGTAAATAAAGTAGATATCAATAAATTATCATATGTATAAATATCTTGAGCCTAAGGGTATATGACCATGAGATTAAAATTTTAAATTCATACCCAACAATTCATATAATCATGAGGTATTACATAAATCATAGTAGTTCATAAGACATGAATTATAAGGAATCAAAGAACATGATCCATGAGAGTATAACATTTTCATAAGATCATGTCAAAAAAGAGTAAAATAAAATGTTGAATAATCATAATTATAGGAATATTATGTAATGTATATTAACCAATACATTTATCACATTGTTAATTTTGGATAACCATCTTTGTACCTACTTGAGGCTTGTGATACCTCTCGTGTACCCACTTTAGGGCTTTATATAACCACCCATGTACCCTATTTTGGGCTTGGGATAAACTCTCATGTATCCTTTGATATCATAAAACATTAATATTTACCCAATAAATTTGAGGGATATAATAGACTCACCCATTAAATAATCATAATCTTTTCATATATTTGTCATAAGATCATGAAAAAATTCACTAGTGGAAAAAAACCATTAACGCCCATTTTTTTACCTTCCAGCATTAGTTTATAACTAAAATTAATATGGGTTATGTTGAAATTGTAACATTCCATATCATTTTTCATAAACTGATGTTGAAAACACTTCCATAAAGTGAATTATATAGGGATTTCATCTTTGGTTTCTTGTAAAATCATCGTTAAAACCAAACCAACATCCAAATCCTTCTATGAGGGATTTCCATGTTGGTTTTTTATAAAACCAGTTTTAAATGTTAAAAATATTAAAAACATAATAAAAAATTACATAATACCACACGTGAAAACTAAAAATAGAACAAAAAATAGAAGAAAAACAACAGAAACATAATAAGAGTAAAACAATCATTGATAACTTATACAACAATTTTTAGAAATATACAGCTAAATGAAACTAAATATGAAAATTAGTAAAACTTAGAAAATATTTTAGAAATAAATTTTGAAATTGTTTTAAGTCTTTGAATGTATAAAAATAAACAGAGTCAAAACCTACAAAATAAATTTTTATGAATTTAAAAAATAACATATTTATTTAAATTATATGTGTTATAATGAAAAAAAGAACTTTTCAAAATATATTGTTGTTTTGGTAAATAGTATCTCATAAATGAATCATAAAATAAAGTATCCACATTCAACATTACCTTATCAATGATGAAACTGCATTTATGAAACAATATTTTAAAAATAAAAATAGTATATGTGAAATAAAAACCAAATATTAACTAATATAAAAGTTATCTAACTGAACTTTTATAAAATCAATATTTTCGGGTGTCACTATTGAATTTCAAGCCCTATTTAACAAAATATAAAACCTATTATAATTTAAAATATTAATTTTTAAAACCAATGTAAAATTAAAATAATTAGATTAAAGAAAGAAAATCATGGAATAAAACTTACTTCTTTTACAACATGATAAATTGTCTTCGAACACCACCCAATAAAGATAATAACCAATACACTTTACACTTTTTTTGGAGAAATTTGTATAACATATGATATCCACAAAAACGTAAAAAATTTATCATAAATAATAATATAATGAATATTTGTTCATAATTATATATTTGGTATTACCCATTAAATAATGGAAAAAAACCAACACGTGACCTCTATGTTTTTTATATTTTATATATATATTCAATTTCATCTTCTTGGTTAAAATACTAAACCTTTGTTGAAATTTATTTTCGGTTAATACAACCATAAATAAAATTTAATTTGTATTAGATGCAATGAACATAGAGATACATGATTATAAAATTAATTAATTAATTATTATATTTACTTAATGATAATAAATTAATAATTGAAATTTAATTACATAGAAAATAATTGAAACATGGATACATTGATATGATCACCCTTTACAACATCCATGATGTTAGTTTTAAAAATATTTAATGTATACTATCTTCTAAATATATCATCACTCATCATAAAAGTATAATAATTATCTAATATAGGAAAGACATGTGATAACTTTGTTACCCAATCAGCTTCCTAGGGAAGATATAAAGGTACTAGAACCGAAAATTGTCTTTTTCTTTGTAGTGATTCCCTTGATTTTAGATACTCCTATATAAGCTAAGTGTAAGAAAATATTATAATTAATTATGAATTTAATGATAAATAAGAATTGAAAAGCAACTCATACCTCATATGTCAGTTAATGGAAAATATTAGTTAGCCAAAGAAAAAATGAGCACTACTCTATCCAACTATGGGCACCTCATCAATACGCAATAGCACTCCCCTAGATGATGTAAAATTCAACATTCCACAATACATACATGGGTATCCCCAGCATGAAAATCATAGTACACATTTAGGTATAAATGAAGAGGTGGAAAATCTGGGTAGTAAGGCTGTATAGGTGCATTTGCCTCATCACTTCTACAAACATAGTCAATATATATGATTTATTCCTACCATCTATCAAGTTATTAAATTTTTTTAGTTCATAATTCAAAGAAACTAGTTATTTCATATATTTTGACCCCATCAATGTCACATAGGGGGTGCCACTAAAAACTTTTATAAAACTGATACCCTCCTTATACCCTCTAGCATGGCCAGGGTGTTACAGATTTACTAAAGCAATGGTAAGAATATACTTCCTACCCTCTGAGATAAAATTCACATATGTTTTTCCTTCTTGAATTTAATCATGAAGTAATATTTTCAAATGTAATATTAGCGATAAAAATTTACTAAATAGTCATCTTGATGAAAGGTAACAATTAATTACTTACAAACTTATTAGCTACTTCCTTTGTTGGATCAGTAATATAATTTTACTTTTATTATTCTCAACCTTTTCAATTTTTCATGACAAGTGGGAGGATATTGAGGGTTTAGTGGAACTTATTTAAAGATTTTATTTTAATTGGATTTTAAATCACTAAATTTTTTAGCAATCATTTGATCCTCTAATAAAGGATACCATCCACATGAAAATTTATGAGGGTATAAATTGTGAGACTATATATCTCAATGAGTTTTCCTAAATTCATGTTACATAAAAAAATAAGTTATAAATTAATGAAAATTAATTAGATAAATAAATTTTATAAAGAATAAAAACATACAATTAAATATTCTTCCTAAAAGTTGGAGACAAAATTCTATCATTTTTCTCTATCTATAAACCCATACTTGAGGCAGGGATCCTAATCCTTTTTACTCTCAAAAATATAAATTAAAGGAAACTTTTTATTAAAATATCTCCATCTTGTTTCCACAAAGGATATACACTTTTTTAATTCCTTTTGTCTCCTAAAAGTTAGATTTTATCTGTAATTGAATAAATAAAATATTAAGAAATGTATTATATTTAAACCATTGGAAAACAATATAAATTAGTTTAGAAATATTACTATTATGGACTCCCATAAAATATCTCTCACTAACTGGTTGATGATCCTCCAATTAGGGTACAAAATATTTATCATACAATGACTCCATATGGATAGGTAACTCCTAAACTATGTGACATTTGGGTTAGTTTGGAAGTCATTCTCATCAATGTTAATTATCACCCTTTTCTCTCTATGTGCAAGTAAAATTTTTGGTAAACATATAATCCCATGCCAACCATATTTAGGTACCATCCTCTCTATAAAATAAGAGATGAAAATAATTTTAAGAAATATCTGTCCATTTTCATTAAATTATTTAATTACTATAGATATATATTTAAATGAAAAAATGTACATACCTCGGTTCTCCTACCTCAGTGTCTATCATTTTGAAGGATGTATGCCACCTAAAAAAAAGTATGTGTACCTATATTTTATTAAAATTAAATACCTATAATAAATAAAAAAATTATAATCAAAATTGAAAACAAAACACTGAATGTTATATTTTTCATCCAAAAAATGTGCAACTAAAACAAGTGTATATTAAAATTAAAAACAATAAAATGAAATAAATGATTATCATATAGAAATGTGTAATTTTGTGTGCCTATATTTTTCTAGAAATAAATAAATATTATAAGTAAAAATTCAATTGTTCATACTAGGAATAAAACTATAAATATTTTATTCAATAAAAGTGTATACCTACAAACGAAGAATATAAATAAAATTGTAACGTCTTGGATTCGGGTGCCGCTTAATGGTGCCCCAAACCTGGTTAGTAACATGACCTCAAGCATTTTTTCAAAAATTCCATAGTCTAACGACTAGCAATGAGGTCCAAGGTGTGATATTGGGGAAATTATTCCCTTATTGGTAGAGTATACACAGCGGAATACAAATAGTAAAAAATAGCAGAAATAGTAATACAAACAAAAGTAAACAATGGAAGATAGAAAGTAAATCCAACAAAGGTCATAATATATAAATATATATATATGATGCATGGCATATGTATCTAATAAAATATCCAAACAAGTCACAATTATGGAAATATATATAGAAACCAAAGTACAAAAAAGCAAGTAAACTCCAACAGCATCATAAGCCTCAGCTTGGTCTCATGATCACCAACTCCAATAGCAATCAAGTACCTGATGAAGAAGGTAAATTTCCCTTATCTATACCTACAACCATATAATCTATTTGGGTCCAAAACATGAACCAAATAGGGTGTCAGAGGAATCCTAGTAGGCAACCACCAAAAGATATGTGCCTAATTGTCAGTGAGTATATATAACAGGTAATATGTAAAAGTGAATTAGTAAACTAGTAAGTACTCAAAAGTAAACAATATTTTAGTTTTAAATTACATTCATTTACATTTATTATTCAATTCATTTAATCATGTAAACCTTGGTATCTATAATAACATATGTATCCCCTATGAAAGTAACAAAATAGATGTCTTAGAAGACCATTTAAATAATCATGTAAGACCAATTCCAAGCTTGAGATTTGGCTTAGCAGACTCGTCACGGTCATTCAACCATTCATACGGTCTAACCCCTTTAGTTTAACATAGTACCAATTCATTAAAGAATGATCCTCTAGAAAATATCTCATGGTATAACCCATTTGGTCCCACAAAGCACTAAATAAATTATAAACGACCTCCTGGGAAGCTCTTACGGTCAATACCCTTGGGTCAATATAGCATAAGGTAATTATAAATGACCTCTTGGGTATATTTCATAGTAAATACCCTAGGTAAACATCTACATCAAGGATCTCATGGTCCTATGTAAATAAGTTGGAAGTCCCCTCAGTCTTCCTGGTCCAAGGCTCTCATGATCCATTGAAAAAAATAGCATTCATATTATATCAAAATAGCTTATTTAATCTATAACTACTACATGGATAATCATTCACAAAGCATATCACATGCATTTAATATAATCAATAAACTCCATCCTATTTAACCAAGGAATGGAAAACATGGTACGCCTCAAGGAAACCTGGACTAAATAGACATAATTATCAATATAGGGAAATGCACCCATAGGGTGTCCTGTAAACAAGGTATCTAACCTTACGCATAAGAAACAACTCCTTTTCAATCAAACAAACCATATTGAGTATTAAATAGGGTTAAATTACAAATCAATAAATAACCCAAATGTTGGTATGTGTCACTTTCAGTATATATAATCTAAAGACAAACAAAGAAAGTCACAAACCACCTACCTTGATGTCGGATGATCGAAATACTTGAACGTCGTCCCTTGAATCGGCCTAGATTGGCGTAGATCTACAAAAGTTGAAAAACTCTCAACCTTGAATAACTCAAATGAGAGAAGGAATGAGGAATAAAGACTCTAATTGATTTTGAGAACTCACCGATGGGATTCTAACGAACTCGACGACATCTCAATTGGAGCTCGGATGGAGAATAGGGAGGGGTTCGAAGTTCGTCAGTCGTTTTGTTGCTCTCCTGTACGAACCATGGGGAGAAGAAGATGTTTATGAACATAATATGAAGCCCCACTCCAATATATCAAATAAAAATAAAATTACATGGTTTGTTCATTAAAACTACACACCATGTATTAGCCTCAATCGGGCCCCGACTTAAGCGGTTTGTCAGGTCACCACACGACCATGTAGTCAGCCATTACACAACCAATATGAAGATTTATGCGAAAACCCGGTACACGACTTGTACTCAGAAGTACACGACGTGTACTTAAAAAACCTCTTCTCTTCCTTTTTCCACAAAAGAAACTCAAAATCAAGATCCATACCGGAAATGAAAATGTGGTTTCTTACAAAATTCCCCCCTTAAAGCAGTTCATCCCCGAATTTCTCATACAATGGTGGTGAAGAAGAATCTGCAAACAACTCCAGCCACTGTCATCGCAAATCGGCTTCCCTCTTCTAAGTCTAATCATATACGCATCTATGCTACCATAGCACCCATACCAGAGGAATAGAATAACTATAGAGAACCTTTGTGTTGTGATCCACTACCTGAATATGGTGCTACTTGAAGGATGCATCCACCTCCAACTCAACCTCCTCGAGTTGAAAAGCATGAGATGGGTCCAAAAAGTAACGTCGTAACTGAGAAACATGAATTACTTCGTGGATATCCTGATACCTCTGAGGTAATTTTAACCGATATGAAAAAGGGAAGACTTTATCTAAAACCTCAAATAGTCCTATGTATCTTGTTGATAGCTTCCTCTCCCACCTCCTAGAAATTCTGTACTCATTTGGTGAAGGTCGTCATGAATTACACCCTATAATCTCAATCATGAATAACTATTGGGGAGGAACGTCATATCCAAGTCCCAACTTATAATTGGTCTTGAACTCCATGTCCAGCACCACAAAAATCTTAGCCATTAATCGTTCATTAAATCACAATAATTTTCCACATTATTCTTTTACTAATCCAATGATTAGTTAAACATTTCAAAGGCCATTAGTTAACTCAACAATTAACTAAGCACATAACCCATTAATTATTTTATTAATTAATTAATCAATCAACATAATTCTCATTTCATAATTAATTATTCACAATTAATTATCCATGTAAAATCTCAACATATCATAATTAATTCTCACAATTAATTATCTTTGATAACATCTTGGAATATAATTAATTCTCTCAATTAATCATCTTTGGTCAATATCATGGCACATAATTATTTATCATAATTAATTATCTTACATAGCCAATATCATTATTTCATAATTAATTCCCCCAAATTAATTATTTTAACTCCACAATTAGATATCTCAAATACAAGATCCTAGCCCATAATAGATCTCCAAAGTATCTATTTGGGTAACCCCATTCATTGGCACCATGATTCAATTCTCAATTAATCACTGAGGCAACTCAATTCAATTCCAAATCCCTAATTACTCTAATTAGGAAATCAATAATCAAGAGTATTTATAAAAACAATCATAAACTCAAACACATGTCTAAATCATGACTATGTGAATTTTTTTTAGACCACCTACCTTAGTTTCTTGACAGAATTTAGCCCAACGGAAATCCCCAAAATCCAAGAGGCACAATGTCATCAGTCAAGCTTCGGATCTAAATCCCTAAAACCAAAATTAAGATCAAGGCATAAAGATCTTACAAATCTAGATCTAGATCCACAATCCTGGATCTAGATATCTACAAAAAGGCTTAGATCTATGTAAATAGTGGAGATCTTCCATGAAATGATCAAGGAAAGATAGAGGAAATAATGGGAGAAGCATCAGGATGAAATCTACTTACCCAGATTAGAGTGGATCTTCAATATGGGCTTTCGATCACAAATAATGGTGTTCAGATAACCTTGGAATCCCTCTAGAAAGATTTGGGAACACCTAGAATTTTTCAAGACCAAGCCAAGGTCGAAATATGGAAGACCCAGGGGGGTTGGGTAGTTTTAAAAATGATTTTTAGAATTAAAATCCCATGCACACGATTTTCTGGGTAGGTTGCATGGTTAGGGAAAACCATGTGCCAACCGTGCGGACCTCTCGGTCTAGGTTGGAACAGTTTGGTCTTGTGGTTTGTCAAACCATACACAAACCGTGTGGAGTTCTATGTCTATTTTTTCATGCTTGGCGCGGTTTGGTCGCACAGTTTGTCAAATCTCACACAAATAGTTCATAGACCATTGTTCTTTAGTATTCCTTAAAGGTTCACCCAAACATACCTCAAGACACTATTACAAGTTAAAGGTACTTAAAATCATAAAAAAGTACCTAAAAACGCGCCCGAGATGACTCTAGAAAAGGATGGTATCTTACACACAATGATATCAATCATAACTACAAAAATCAAGTGAATCACCCAATGGTGAAATCAAATCAACTGTAACAATTGAAAAACCAAGAAATTACAATATTCGAGGTAACTTGGATTTTCTCCATACACGGGTTAGCTAATCCTGAGCACAGCTTATTTCCAACTACCTATTCCTTTATATACCAGTCTATTGGCTCAAAATTTTAAGGCAATGTAGGAAAGAAAACTCCTATTATAACACTTTGTAACATCCTAGATCCTGATGCCGCCCAAAGGTGCTCCAAACTCAGTTGGTCACATGACCTCAAACCTGTTTCCCCAAATTCTAGAGGCTGCTGACTAGTAGTGAGGGACAAAGTGTGATATTTGAGAAACTATGCCCCCATTGGTAGAGTATACATAGTGGAAGACAAATAGTAAACAATAGCAGAAACAGTAATACCAACAAAAGTAACCAGCAGAAGACTGAAAGTAAATCCAAAAATGGTAAATATATATATATATATATGATGCATTGAATATGAATCTAAGAAAATATCCAAACAATTCATAATACTGTAAATAAATACAAAAACTGAATTACAGAAGAAGAAAAACAAGTAAACTCCAACAGAATCGCAAGCCTCAACTTGGTCCTATGCTCTCTAGCTCCAACAGAAATCAAGTACCTGATGAAGAAGGGAGATTTCCCTTATCTATACCTACAATCATATAATATTTTTGGGTCCAAAACATGACCCAAACATGGTGTGAGATGAATCCAAGTAGGAAACCACTAAAAGATATGTTCCTAAATGTCAGTTAGTATATATAACAGGTAATATGTAAAAGTGAAGTAATAAACTAGAAAGTACTCAAAAGTAACCAATCCTACAGTTTTCAATTACATTTATTTACATTTATTATTCAATACATTGAATCATGTAAACCTTGGGATCTATCCTAAGCTCTGTATCCCCTATGAAAGTAACAAAATAGATGTCTCAGAAGACCATCGAAACAATCAAGTAATATTGGGTTCACGGTAGTAAATTGGCTTGGCAGACTCATCACGATCATTCAACCATTCATAAACAACACTCTAGAAAATCTCTCACAGTCTAACCCCTTTGGTTTAACATAGTACCAATTCATTAAAGAATGACCCTCTGGGAAATTCTCATGGTATAACCCCTTTGGTCCCACATAGCACTAAATAAATTATAAACAACCTCTTGAGTATATCTCATGGTCAATACTACTGGGTGAACATGGCATAAGGTAATTATAAACGACCTCCTAGGTAGATATCATGATCAATACCCCTCAGTCAACATATAAATCAAGGCTCTCACAATACTATGTAAATAAGTTGGAAGTCCCCTTAGTATTCCTGGTCTAAGGCTCTCATGGTCCATTGAAAAAAACAATGCACATATCATATCAAAAAATCTCATGTAATATATAACTACTATAGGGATAAACATTCACAAAGCGTATCACATGAATTGAATATAATCAATAAACTCCATCCTATTCAACCAAGGCATGGAAAACAAGGTACGCCTTAAGAAAACCTATACTAGATTTCCATAATTATCCATCTAGGTAAACTCACCCATGGGGTGTCCCAAAAATACGGTATCTAACCTTATGCATAAGAAACAACCCATTTTCAATCAAAAAAACCATAGCAGGTATTAAACAAGGTTAAATTACAAATCAAGCAATACCCCAAAACATGGGTATGCGTCACTTTTAGCATATATAATCCAAATACGAACAAAAAAAGGCACAATCCACCTACCTCGATGTCGTACTATTTATATACTTGAACATCGGCCCTTGAAGTGACCTAGATTGGTATAGATCAACAAAAAGGTGAAAAACTCCAACCTTGAATAACTCAAACGAGAGAAGGAATCAAGAAGAAAGACTCTAAGGGTCTTGAGAACTCACCGGTGGGATTTCAACGCACCTGATGATGTCTCAATAGGAGCTTGGACGGAGAATCAGGAGGGGTTCAAATTTCTTCGGTCATTCTGTCGCTCTCTTGTATGGACAAAGGGGAGAAGAAGATGTTTAAGAATATAAGGCTCAACCCCTATATGATATATCAAATAAAAATAAAATTACACATTGTGTTCATTAAAACCATACACTATGTATTAGCCTCAACCGTCCCCTGACTTAAGTGGTCTGCTAGGTCACCACACGTCCATGTACTCAGCCATTACACGACTAGTATGCGGCTGTACGCAGCAACGTAGTACACATAGTGTACTCAATAGTACATAGTATGTTCTTAGAAAAACATATTCTATTCATTTTTCCTAAAATCAACCCAAAATCAAGATCCATACCTAAAAATAAGATCCAGGTTCTTACAAAAATAGTCATAATAAAATTATGGAGGAAAAAAAATTCAACCAAAAAATAGATATCTAAATTTAATGAATATAAGAAATATTAAAAAAATGAAGGAATTATTAACCTGAATATATTTAAATGTAAAATTTTAAAAAAAAATTAACAGGGTTAGTTTCACAAAAAAAAGATTACCTAATTAATTATTATGACTAATGTAGTATTTTCGCATATCCCTTCTACATGATCATTTATTTTCACATGGAAATTTTCCACATCATAGTCATTGTTATCATCAAGTGATCATGTAGTAGATAATGAAATTTTAGATAAGTCTTCAACATCATTAATATTATCATTTCCAAAAGGAATTTTTCCCCTAGAAAAACAATGGACCTCTGATCATTTTATGGGTCAACAACATAAAATATTTGTTTTGTATTCATTTCCATGATAAAGGATTCTTCCTTATGACTAAATCTTTTAAAATCAATAAGTGTAAATATATACTCATCATGTTTTACACCACTATTACTATTAACTCAGTTACACTTAAATATTGGTTCCCGAAATTTAATATAACAAATCTCCCATATATCCTTAAGAACTCCAAAATATTATGTTGATATAGAAATTGGGTTTTATCGATGGATCTCAAAAAATTTAGTGTTGTAGCAATAACCATTACTAAACTATTTTGAATGGTAAACCTATCATACTATTTTTTTCATAAAATGTGTAACTAATGATATCAAAATCAGACCACATAACCACAATAACACTTGGTTCCCATGCTAACCATTTCAATGTTTCTAGTGCAAATGGATCAAAGTTGATTTTCCCCTTAAACCATGAAATAAAATTGTTTTTATATTCATTCATCAACCACTTTTCATTTATTCTTAGATTTATTACCTTCAATCTAGTAATATGTGATGATATATATGGTTAAACATCACCAATGTTGTTCAAAATATATAAATGTTCATGAATCACTTCATCACATGAAATTAACTTTATATTTAATTTGAAAATACATTTAACTTCACTATCAACTATTAAATATTGAGACATAGGAGAAAAACACGTTTAATTAATACCAATAATCAGTACATAACTCAATTACCTATTATTATGTATATTTTCGAACAATATAGTCCACTGACCGATGCGGATTATTAACATATCACTTCAAAATTTTCATATATATTTAAAAATGATACTTTCAATATAAATAGATAGGCCTACATATTCTTATCTTTCACAAAAAATGAATAAAAATATGATCCATTTTATTGAAAAAAGATGGTAGAAAATACATTTCTATCTGAAAAATTATGTGGAAAAATTCATTCTCCAACAAATATAAAAAATCTGGATCTATGAATTTACAAAACAATTGAATTGAAAAATTTACTCAACCTGATTATATAATTTTTTATAGGTATAATAAATATCCCATGAAATTAACTAGTAGAAACTACTACATTAATAAAATATAGTCATGAGATTCCATACCAATTAACTTTAAATCCTTAAATACACCAAAATTCTCATATTTGAATAAAACCCACTAAGTACATTAATATCATGAAAGTATTGAAATTTTTTTACCTTATCACCCTTTATTAATGTTTTAAAAGCTAGAGGAAAATATTTTTTGTTTCTTTTCATTGTGGGAGCTAACTCCAAATTTATTCCCATGGGTATTAAGTTTGATCTTGTTTTCAATACATAATTTTTCTTTAATTTTATATCTAATAATTTTCTAATTATACTATCACAAATTTGTTTCTAGACATTCATAATGTCAATGTTATATTTTATTTCCAAAAAATTTAAATAAGGTAACTTTATTAAAATGGATTGTTTCTTCTATGTATTTGGTTGACGACCAGAACTTCCTTTCTTTCCAAATGTGACATAGATATTTTTCACCTTTTTATAATATTCTTCAACTGATAATGGTTGTGGATCAGAATTATACTCTTTTAAATCATCAAATTCCTTTTTTAATCTTTGATAAGGATGATAAATTCATAAAAATTTCTCACATACCATATAAACTATTTTTATTCCCTTCTGAAATTGATGATATGAAGTCCTCTCTTCATAATTTAGACAATATTTATGTGTTTTAATAATATATTCAAATAAGTTTCCATATATAGGAAATTCATTTATAGTTAACATTATCATAGAATTTATAATAAAATATTATTTCTTGTATGCATAAAATATTGTAACACCTATCACCCATAGAAATTTCAAATCATCAATCAATAGTGATATATTAGCATCAATATCATTTCCAGCCTATTTTGGTATATAAATAATTAATATCATCATCACATATTTCTTATTCATATATATTTGTAGATAAAAGTTATATACATCCAAAAAAATAGGCCATAAACAATATTGGATATTGAGACTTTGATATGGATTCATTCCATTTGTTCACAAACCCATTCTAGTATTTCTAACATAATTTCCAAAATCGGGAAATTTGTGACCAAATATTTTCCATTTTGGTAAATTATCAAGATGTAATAGGTTTACATAAGAGATTCACTCATATATATTCCATATTATCCTCTTTGAATCATTTGGATTGGAAAATAGACACTTAAAACAAGGGGTTATTAGAAGATATCAAATTTATATAGTGGTAGGTTTAGTGCATGTTCTTGAGAATGAATCATGGTTAAATTTTTCATCCATTTTATATTGTGATGTCCAAAATATAGGATATTTAGATAAACTTTCATATTTATTCCTATATATCACACAATCATTAGTCCAAGCATATATCTTTTTATACCCCAATTCAAATGGAAATAATTTTTTTTGGCCTCATAATTAGAATCTAGAATCCCATTGCCTTCTGGAAGTATCTCTTTTAAAATTTCAATTAATTTAGTGAAGCTTCTATCACTACAACCATGTCTTGATTTCAAGTTAACTAATTTCATCACTTTTGATAACACTATAAATATAATGCATCCTGATAATAGGGGTTTCTCAAAATCTCTATATAGTATTTCAACACTAGCCTTTTCAATGGTTTGAATGACTACATCATAAATTAATTCTTTAAGAATATATTTTTTCTGATGCGGAACATCTTTATCATCATTATATCTTTACTTGTCTCTTATTTCAATCTAGAAGATCTAGTGTGTATAATTACAACTAAATCCATAGTAAATTGGATGGTTTTCAATTTCTCTATACCCTAATTTACTCATATTCAAATATTTCATGCATGGATATAAAATCAATTTTTTTCAAGATTTCATTTAGAAAATTCCAAGAAACTATCAACCCCTTTCTCATATTAATTGATAGTTGTTCGTTCACTTATCCAATTATAATATATTAATTTCCTAAAAATCATAATATAAAAGATGAATATATTAATACATATAAAAATTAATACATATATATAAATAAATAAAATTAAAATATATATAATAATGTGTAAAAATAAATAATTTAAACATGCATACATTTATAACAAATAAATAATATCTTAACAAAAAATTAAAAGTGAAAAAACAAGTTTTGATAAAAAAAATTAATCAAAAGTAGTTATAAAGGAAAAAACAATTTATAAATGAAGAAAAAATGAATAAAAAAAATTTAAACTAAAAACATATTATAAAAATAAAAAATTTATAAATAAAATCAATTATAAACACAAACAGTTACAACCAAAAACAAATTAAAACTCTAAACAATTTATAATCATAAAAACTATAACATTAAAAAATTAACAAAAAATATATAATAGATAATAAAATTCATATAAATGAATGATTTGATGAATAAAATTTATAACTAAAAATAATTAATTATTCTTTAAAAAAATTGAGGAATTTAGTCATAAATATATTCTAAATATCATTGAATCACTCGAAGGTGGTGGAAACTAGGTAAACGCTGCAAGATTAAAGAAAAACATATAAGCGTATATAAAAATAGATACTTTAAAATGAATAAATGTTTAACAAATAAATTATATCTTAAAAATAATTTAAAAATGAAAAATTGATCTTTAATTCCAATGAAATCACTTGAAGGTAGCGATAATAGGGTGAAAACTATAATATGGAAGAGAAACATTTGGAAAAATGAATTATAAAAACTAAAGAACAAAAACCTTGAACTGTGGTTATGGGTCAAATGGATTAGGGTTTCTATGGACTGAATAATGACTAAGATCATGAAAAAAGGATAAATGATGGAAGATTAAGGATAATCAATGTGTAAATATCATTAAAATTGACTAAAAGTGAAGATCGAAGGGAATCAGGTGTCATCAAGTGTTGAGATAAAAAGGGTTTTGAAAATTTCTATTCAAACAAATGAGAGTTTCAGATGCATGTGCTTTTTTTAAAAAAATACATTTTTTCTATAAAATTAATGTTAAAATATTTTTTATTATCTTTAAAGTTAGTTTTATAGAGAAACAACATTAAAGGTAATTTCAAATACCATTTAATTTCAGTTTTTTATAAAACCGATGTTAAAAGGTAACTATAACAATTTTAATTTCAGTTTCTAAAAAATCAATGTTAATGGTCCAATGTGGGAGCCACTTTTTCAATGAGTGATTTAACATTACATCAAGTATTAACCTAAGAAAAAAATGGGTTTTATCAACATTTAAAAATCATAATCATAAACCATCTAGAAATAGAATAAATATGGTAACAATTGATCATATCCTCAGTAAATAATAATAAACATTAAAGGATATTGTTATAGATGAAAATAACTTTAAAAAATAATTAAAATATTTTTTATGTAAAATAACCTTTTCATTTCTAAATCACTTATTTAGAGTCTAAACATTTATAAAATTTTAAGGAAATTTTTTTGAGAAGAACCATGAAAACTTATAAAGGAAACATCAAGGAAAAGATGATTCATGATAGTGGGAAAATAAGTTCATATAACGTTTGTTAATACCAAAATTCCTTTCATAGTTTTGATAAAATTAAAAAGTACATTGTTTATAAAATGACAAGAAGATTCTATTTAATAATTTTTATAAGAATTAAAACATGGGTAAAAATGAAATTTTATAATCATTAGGTAATAGTAAAAATATTATTGAAAGTTATTTAAATAAATTATGGACATGGAAGAAAATGATTCCCAATAGAAGAGATAAATAAAGTAGGTTTTCCTTAAAAACATTCTTCCAATATCTTGAGTACTTAAAGAGAGGAAAATAGAAATAAAAAATATAATCTCTAAAAATATCCATATGAGAAGAAAATTCATGATATTTTTGAGAGATATATAATATAATTTCATTATCCAAAAATTTTAACATAAACAATACCAAAAAAATGAGATTATAATGTAAAACCCTTAACTCAAGTCTATATTACTTCCACTACTAGAAAAAAAACTATAGTTAGGGACTTATAGCCATGGTCAAATAGGTCTGGGTCTACATATAGAGATATAACCATGGGCATTTAAATCTCATGGCTATATTTATTCTATATCCACGGGAGGAACTGCATGTGGAAATTATTTACTCAAAAAAATAACCCCCCCCCCTCCTCCCATGGTGTTCATATCCTACCTAAACACACCTAATTCCTTTTTATAGATCCCTTATCTCTTGCCTGATCCATTCCAAACCAATCCTTTATCTCTCAGCTAATTCTCACTCAACTTCTCCATTCGGTTCTCATGTCCCTCATGTTATCCCTTCCATACCCTTCATCGCATAATCCTTACCTCCAACATCCCCTTCATTGCATGTTCCTCCTCCATTTTGTGTTTCGGTTGAACCCTTTTTTTATGTGAGTGGACCATGCATGATTGTTGTAGTTTAACCTAAACTTTCCATGGTTAGGACCCACATGATCTTACCTTTCTCTTTATCAAAACCCTACCCATCGTGCTTCTCACATCCATTCTCCCTCCTTTATCTGATCACATGTGTTTCTGCATCCTCATTTTTGTTGAAGGAACTTATAATTTTATATTATCTCTTAAATTAACTAATATATCCAATTAATCAGAAGTTTTATTTTTCATATTTTTGTCATATTTTTCTCTAGTCCTTGGTGTATTTTTTAATTGTTTATAGTCTGTATAGAAGTAATTATGTTATTGTATATAGTGTATTTTTATAATATTTTTATATATATAAGTAATTATTTTATTTTATGATATCTGACTAATGTTATATATAGATATATGAACATTATTTAATTTTATATAGATGGTTAATGTTGGATCATAGTATGTGGTGGAGTATATTGAATCATGGATCCCATCTATTAGTAAAATTTCTTGGAAAGAGAGGATTTATTATTGTAATAATAAAGAATTAATAATTGGTTACATAATAAATATGAATTTTTGTATTTGAAAATATCAACATGAAATAAAAACGAATAAGGGTTAAAATGGAGGGTAGTCTTAAGGGTATCTCCTTTGGAGTATTTTATGACATCTAACAAATGTTATTTATATGTTATGTGGAAGAAATGATAGTATTTTGGGATATAAAAAAATTATGTAAAAATAATATTTGGAATGGGTGGATTAAGTGCACTAGGTGGGGAGGAATATGGGTTCAGTCCCAATCATGGTGTAAATAATGACACTGGACTTATTAGAAAACTTTTATATAGTCATGACATGAATAATGAATGAATCCTTATGTGATAATTTATTTGATAATTTATATAATGGGAAAGGTTATGATGTGGTTCTTAGGTATATGATATGTTATTGTTATTATTATTTAAAATGTGTGGTTTCCTTAGAAAAAATAATTATGAATAATATAACATATCACATGACATGATTTGTTCCATGAATCAAAAGACAAAATCATTATGGTAGATTGGCCATTTTTTGAAATATTTTATCTCTCACACCTACTATATCATTATATTTTCATACAACTATATATATATATATATATTAAAATTCATATTTTTAGAAAAATTACTTTCATGTTGATGATATAAGATTGAGATTTGAATCATTCACTATGTAGTATGATTTTTCCTATATCTACACTAGAATTTGGAATCATTCCTTATATATTATGTTAAATAATGGAATAAAAAATGAAATAATATACCATTATAATTTGAATAATTTTAATTAATATTTAATTCATAATTAAAATTCACAATTAAATAATTACAAATCAAATGAGTATATTCATTTCTCTAAAAACATTAATATTTTCCATATTATCACCTGTACATAAAATAATCCTACCTTACATAACTATAATATTCACATTAGATGGGTATCATAGTTCACATTAAAAACTATTAGAATGTTTTTATCATCTTTTAAATTAATACTAATTAAATCGTTGAGAATTATGAGTTTACTTTTTCATACTAATCAATCATTAATACTCTAATCAAGTATGTAATTAATGTTTTGACTAACTAAAATAGTGTTTTGGTGGGTTGAATGTATTTAATATCCAAATCATTAAGTTTTGATAATGATTTTTTAATGAACTATAAAAGATAATTACCAACACCCATACCTCACTACCACTGATCTCAGGCATGTTCCATGGAATATTAATGGTTCATGACTAAAACCATGGGTTTATATACTATTTTGGAGATTATTTTTCTCTAAACATACATACTACCTAAATGAGAAATACCAAATAAAAAAATTTCCTTAGTCATATTTACATATAATAATAATTAAAATATTCTAATGATAAATAAAATCTCGTCTATAGGGATCCCATAATTCAAGAACCATAACTATTTCATTAGAGATACATCTAAATTATGTAATGCATATGAAAAAAATAGTGAACACAAAAATATATGATAACTCTAGCGAATTTGTATATATATGGTCGAGTATAATAACCTAGTAGGATATTCCAATAATATATACTTATGTTAGATAAATTAACACAAAAATATGTATTTATAAAATAGTTTCATAAATTATTTATTGATGAAGATGTATTATAACATATTTGAAAACAATTAATTAATAAATAATGTAGAGTGTGAATAGATTATTAACTATAAATTAAAATTCAATAAAATATAATACATTATTTTAATTTCTATTTAGGGTATTTTTTATCATTTTTATAAACATGTTATTAGTTATTAGTTCTTATCTCATTAAACAATAAATATCACATTAAGTAGTTTTATATATTATTTATTTAATATATGTTTATTTATATCATAATGGATAGAAGTTGGATATAAAATTTTGATTGGATCACTAATGATTTTTAAAAGTAGTTATGAAATTTTTTGGACTTTCCATTCAATAATGATTCTGGTGGGGGATGGATTTAATGACCATTTTTTTATTGTGTTGGAATATCATTATTAAATAATGAGTAAGTGAGTTGCCATATCACAAAAAATGGTTTCCAACAAAATATCATGTGTGGAAACACAATGGAGAAAAATCTCAAGTAGAGAGTGAAATTGATTCAAATAAAAGGATTTGTAAGAAAAAATTTATTCCTGATCAATTTTCATTTGTTTCTCAATCCAACTCATCATGTAGACCAATGAAAGATGAAATAAATACTAGAACATAGTTTTCATCTATTGATCAAAATGATTATGTTGAGCATGTTAGAAATATCATGGAAGATGTGAATACCCCAGTATATAGGGTTTGTGGAAAATGGGAAAACTTGAGTTCATAAAGATATTATATAATGGGAAAGTAATGTATGGATTTAGTAATACATCCATTGACTATATCCTTATATTTATTAAGGATTTACTACCTGATGGTGCATGTATTCTAGAAAATGATTACATGGCATCAAATTTGGTTAACAAATTTGGATTTTCATCTATTAAGATCCAGGTTTTCCCTAAAAAATATTTTCTATTCTTGAGGGGAAATATAGATTCGATCTAGTAAAAATACTGTGGTGTATCAAGGTGGAAGATTAATAAAGAAGAATGTCAATCCTATATACCATATAAAGTGATGTGGCACTTTCCTTCAATCCCCAAGCTTCAAAAACGTTTTTGTCATAAAAAAGGAATGAAATATGAGATTAAATGAAAATTAAATAAATAAGGATGATGGAGAAATAGTGCATCTATGGATGGGTTATCTTGGAATAAAATTTATAGGTTACATTATAATTTTGTAAATTTCCCAAAAAAAATATATTAGTATTGTCATGTGACAACTTTGACCCATTTCATCAGATGCGTACTACACACAATACATGGACCATTTTCAGTCACATTTATAACATTCCATCATGAATATATATGAATAATCCATTTAATATCATGTTTATATTAATATATGGACTCAGTGATCCTAGAAATTATATTGACATATACTTACAACCATTAATATATTAGTTAAAAAAGCTTTTGATTAGTGGTTTGCAAGCATATGATTCATTTAAGAAGGAGTAATTTATGTTTTGTAAGGCTTTTTTAAGGACAATAAATTATTTCTCTTCTTACAAAATGATTTATGGTTGGAGTATAAATGGGAAATTATTCTTCCACTTTTTACAAAAAACATGTATTCCTATATTATAATGTTTTGATGAAATTTCATCTTTATAGGTCATCGGTGATTTCTACCGATGTATTATCCATGTCGGAAAATTTAGAGACTGGTAGATAATGCTATAAAGATAGATGAAATACCTCAATGAATATAGAATAATAATATTGTTAAATAACTTTATGGTTTGAATTATGTTCCAATAAAGAGTTGATAAAATTCTCTGAATTGGAGAAATTTTAATTTGAATTTCTATAGAAATTAGAGAAATAAAAGTATATTCTTTTAGTTTCTAAATTGGTAATTGAATTTATTGTGTTATTTATTAGACATAATGCACGTCGAGAAAAAAAAATTAATATGTTACTTGCTTCTCTTTTAAATTTCAAGGTAAAAACAAAAGATGATTTTTGGTCATGTAATGATTTGATGGATGGGAGTGTAAAACTATGACTTCACCCTGAGTTAATTAGAAATAATAAGTGTAAAGTCCCCTTTTTCCTATTTTTTGATGAAAAATGTTGAGAATAAACAATTCCTTTAAGTATTGTAAAGTTATAAGGTTTCAAATGGTTATTAAAGTAATATTTTGAAAAGGGTGAATACAAAAAATGTGAAACTAAAATCTCTTAAAACCAATAACTACTATGACTTTTTACATGATTATATTCCCATTGACATTGAACATTCAAATTTAAATAATTTTAATGTCATTATGATTAAGTTATTTCATTTTTATCAAGACCATAGTTCCAAAATACTAAGAAGAAGTTTTTTCATAAATCATAGAAATATGCACTAATTATTCGTTGTGACTTATAGAAAATTTTCCCTCCATAATTTTTTATAAGTATGTTACATCTGACTATGCATCTTCCCATATAAGTTCTTTTTAGGGGTCTAGTTTTGAGTCATTGGATGTATCCAAAAGAAATAATAGTGTTTATATTTAAATATTATGTGATAAATAAATATAATCCTAATGGATCTATTGTGATGGGATATTTAGCATAATAATTCATAAATTTTTGTTCATCATACTTCCCAAACATCCCTATAACTTTTAATCAATTGATAATAAGTGAAGATTAGAAATATGATCCCATTTATACTAAATTTCCTTCAAATCCACAAATAGGGGGAATATATGTATCATACTCATTGTGTAATTTGAGTAGGGATGAGTGATAAATGGATCATCCTATAGTATTATTCAACAGTGGTGTGATTGATGATTATATCAAGTAAGTAAACTAATAAATATGTATTTTTTCATTGTGTAATTTTCTTCATATATTATAAAATTTTAAATCTTTCATAATTGTATATAACATTTAAAAATTATAAAAAGGATACATCGGTATTTATCTATTAAGAGAAAGGAACAATTATAAAGAAAATAGTTTTCTAATTGGTTAAATTCAGAGGTAATAGATTTATTTTTTACATAACTTACTAATATGTATTTATTTAATATTTTATATTGGAATATTTCATTTTCTATGTCTACCAATGATAGGTGGATCAGATGAAATAAGGGGATTTTTATTTGGTCCAAACAATGTGATACATGATTGTAAAGAAATGGTTTTCAATGTATTTAAATTCATTATAAATAATTATACAAAAAAATGTAAATGTGGTATGATGGTGTCATGATAAGCAATATAATATATTGTTATGTCAGTGCATTAGACAAAAAACCTTGATTAGAAAATATATATCATAATATGGGGCTGTCAAAAAATCATTTTATTAGATTACTATGCACATGGTTATATCTAAATGTATAAATGAAAGTTGTTTGATTCAATGACACAATAGGTAATTCATATAGGAAACTATGGATTTAGACTGGTTGATATGAAACATCAGCTTTATATTAATGAACCTTATATTATTTCATCACAAGTCATACATGTTTTTTATGTAACTGACCCATTAAAATAAAAATTTGGTGTTATTTTTTATGTCATTCCAAGACATATTTTGATGAAATAATGGATGATAGTGATGTTTTTCATGAACCTGTTGACATTTATTTGAATTTTACATTTGATTATATAGATGATTCAATTTTTAAAATAGATTGTGAATAATAAATTATAATAGAGAACACATAGAATTGACACATTTATAAGTATTTACTTGATATTATTTCAATATTTTTCGTGTGTTTTTAATCTTTTATACACAGTATCAAATTAATTTTTTTAATCACACTAAAAAATTTTCTAATGAGTTTTCATTATGGTAACAGGATATGAAAATGTAATGATATTATTATTTTTTAGTTGATAAATCCTTTCATTAAATTGGATTTTGTGTCTTTTAATTTTTTTTAAATTCAACTAGTTTTATTATTTAGCATTTTTACTATTTATATTTTTCTCAAAATAAAATTTTAAATATTCGGGTTAGTATACCTAATTATGATGAGGTTAGAAGAATATGAATATAGAGAAATGAATAGTGAATTAGAGGTTTATGCATGTCTCTTATGATCACCACTATAAGTATATTTTATGCTTGGATATTATATTATTCCATATAATTTATCTTTTTATAAATTTTGTATCTTATCATCCATGTTATTTTAGGATACATTATTGAGTAGATGGTTAGATTATACTTCGAAACCTGACAGTATGATGGGGTGTACCCATATGATCAATTGTATGGTTCATCCTACCACTATATAGCTTCCTTCACCAAAAGGTCATCTAGTTCAACCCCCTTTAATGTTTCTTCAGTCTCTAGGTGGTCATACTCTAATTATCCCATCTCCTTTTTTCATACCTTCCATTTTAAAATCCCTTTTTCCCCACATGAACATAAGATTGTGGTGCTCATACACCCATCCCACTATATTACCCATTCCCACCACCCATTGTACAGGGCATTGATCCTCCATATATCTCACCACAATATTCATATCCAACTTCTTATATATAGCTTTATCCATAATATTTTTCCCCTATTAGTATATTTTCCTTTATTAATTGTATAGAGTATGCCTATTATAAATATTACACCTCATACCAATGATACTCCTCCTCCTCCAGACGTAACACTCTAGGGGATAGAAGATCCCCAATCTATTGGTATGTGTTTAATCATTATTGATAGTCATTTATGATAAATTCAAATATATTATTTTCCTTTACTAATTGTCTATTTTTCATGATTATTTTTATCATCTTCCCGATAATGAGGTTTCCCAATAATGTGAGAGTTAAAAAAACACACACAAATTGTGGTTTAATATAATGAGTACAACACTATCATTGGGAAAATGGTAAGTAATGAAAATGTATTATGGTTAAACTTGTTAAATAATGAAATATTGTTCATATTTAAGTAATAATTTAGAGGGAAATTAGAGACAAAATAAAGGAAAATTTATGGGTTTAGATTTAGGTAAGTAATGTTAATCAACTTTTATATTATTAATTTATAATATTCTATTAACAAATATTTTTTCCAATGTAGCTCAGATATAATTTTCCTGATGGACAAAATTCCAGAGCCTCAAGTTTACTATAGTTGGGTGAAATGTGGAAAGAATACATGTATGACTTGTATGCTGGTTGGAAATATAGATATGATAATGTGCTTGAATAAATACCAGTCATTCATGATTCCACAATATCAAAGTATAAATAGATAATTTGGTGTTGGAAGAGTACATAGTTTAAGGTATTAGTTATATTTTTATATATAATCAATTATTTATTTTAAAATTATTTTTAAAGTATAAATTACTTATTTTATTGATATTAGTTCAATTATATAATTTTTTTATAAGATAAATCTAATATAAATAATGTAAATAAAAGTGAAATGAAATACATTCACTCTCTTGGACACACTTCACCCCCATATCATTAGAAATCATATGTAATTTAACATTTAAAATATTTAAACTTATTTTCTTGAAATTTAGACTTATTTCCTTCAGGTTTTTTTGGTGTGTCAAATTGGTTTATTTTTTTATAGTTTTATTTTTATGGTCATAACCTTTTTTCTTCCCATATTCTTTCATTATTATGTTTATTTCTACATCAATCTCTATTATTTTTCCAACTAATATCATAACACAGCCTTCAAAATGTTTTCTACATAAGTAATTGTAAATTATTAGACATCATTTCCATGTCATATCATTACCAAAGGAAAATGTTTAATACATTCCTAGGTATATGTGTAGTTATTTTTCCATGATTTCAAATTTCTATTTCCACACATAGGATAGAATCAACTCTTAAATGATTATGGATGTGTTTATGTATACTTTGAATCACTTCATCACTTCCAATTTAAAATATTATAATTAAAAACTATAAATATCCTTTTGTGCACTCCTACATCCATTTCTATCAATGGTACTCCGTCCCCTTTTTTCTCATGAGCCTTCACATTCCCTAAACCAAATGTTTCATTAAGTGTTTATCTATCGCATTCTACTTATTATTCTCCAAATCTAAAATATTTTAATATCCTCCACCACCTCTATATTATATCACTTATTTTGAATCTAATATTTACATTTTATATCTTCTTCCCCGAAACTGATATAATAAATATTTTTATGTATGAATGACTCCATGAATTTCCATCAATATTGTACATAATACCTTCTTCTTTAATTAACAATGATCATTCCAGGTTCCCACCAAACATCTAGTGTAATCATTCATTCCTCTATAATTCTAATAATAGATATGGTTATTGATATAAAATATTCAAATTCAAAAAGGAATGTTTCCTTTATTTCATTCATATTTTAGTTTATCAGGAGTGAAAGATTTCACTGCATCATGATGTAGGTCAATGAATCAATCCCTAGAATTTGGATAAATATCACCCTTTAAATCTCAAAATATTATGAAATGATATTTACAAAACTTCTCATCCTTCATACCTATCATGTATTTAATCACGGTGGCTACCAATATTCATAAAGGTAGTGATCCTTACAAGGTTTCACTAGTGAACCATATAAACACATCTACTAAAACAACAAAGTAGAAGTGATTAACCTTATTAATGCACTCAAACAACCATGTAAAGCTCAACCAAAAATAAGAAATCAATTGATTAACCTTGTTATTTTTAACCATATAATTATTTTGGTAAATCATATGATATTTTATTAAAATATATGAAATTTATTCCATTATTATTTTTACTAAAATGATTCAACCCCATCCAAGAACTCCAAAACTACCTAATTTGTTACATTGAAGTTATATTCAATGAATTTTCCATAATTAATCATATAGAATGTCTAAAATTCCTTTAGATATCCTTCATAGTACAACATATATCTCTTTTAGACATTTTTGGTCATCTAGAGACATCTATGTTTTAATAACTCATGATTGAAAACCCTTTATAAGGAATATTATTCATAGTATAAAATCATTCTTCTTATATCTACATGTTTCACATTTTTAATAGTGCACCACATTCACTAAATCCCATATTAAAGTTTCATTTTTATATTTTTAACTTAATAAGGCATAACACAACAACATCAGCTTAATGTTGTCCCATAGTTCCTCCATACATTATAGACACTTTTATTGGTAGCACCAACCCACAATACCGATTCTATACTCTAATAATCCTAGAACCTACTCACACTTCTTATGCTTCTCTGCCACTCCATGCTAGTTCTAATTATAGAGCTTCATTTCACCTATTTCAAGCCTTGCACTAATTTGATGAAAAATAGTTGTCCATTTTTTTATACACTATTTCATACCCAACATGTCATATCATAGTTCAAAAACTATAATTCCACCAAATTAACAGTATGAAATTACTTTAAAACTGGAATACATTTCTGGACTTTCATATTTTTTCACAAACTCTACCATCCAAACTACTAGTCTCTAGGAAACCAAAACATATCTTAATACAATTTTAACCTTCTATGCTAAGGATTAATTCATAAAAATGATCAAATGGTGAATCCTTGTATATGTTAACCAATTAATTATTCATACACTTTTTAACATGCCCATTTTACTCATTCTATAATTCATTCAACCAATTAAGACATATATTTTGAACAAATTAACTCATCCTTTAAACCCATGTATGTGAATAATACTATAATTTATCATCCAATTCAGTATATATTGTAAAATAATCAATCGAACATCCTTATGGTTGAAAAATTCTCACCCATGTGAATTTTTGTAAATATATAATAAAATCTATATACATATTTTATAGTTCATATTTCTTCTCCCCCTTTGTTAAAAAAATAAATTTATTCTTCACACATTTTTATATAACTTAGCATTATCCCTCCATTTGGGCTTCACTAGAATTTTCCAATGAAATCAACATCTTATCATTCCATCAAGAATTCCAGAATATGAGAGTATATTATCCAAGATTATATTTACTTCAAAAACTCATTTCAATAAACATGTTTATTAACACCAAAATATCTATATTTTTTTCATCCATCCTTCATTGAAGAATCAAATTCCAACTCACTTTCAAATTATAGGTTCATTATTATCAAAAAAAATATAGTGAGTAAAATTACTAATTCTTAATGATCCTTAAAAAATCCTTTAATTTTTCCATGTTATAACTCAATATAGAAAAAGTGATAACTTTTTAAAAACATAAATGATGTATATATAACATAATAATTTTCAAAAAAACACATTTAGTGTCACAAGCCATCCCAAAGGGGCCCATTCCATGACTCCTCGATCCCACATCCAATAGACCAGGGGTTAGCGACTAGGGCTGAGTAGGAAAATCACTAATATGGGAGGCCTTATCCTAAGTACTTGTACACACGCACGCATCTCCAAGCCTATAAAATGATTAAATGAAAAATATGAAAAACCATGCATGCATACATCTAAATCCCACAACCAAAGTCTGACAAGAAGTAAAATAAAGTAAACGGGGCCAAATACAAGCTCACCACAAAGAGTCTGAAAACAAGACCAACCTAAAACTAATACTAGGGACTATTGTCAAAAGCCACAAGAACACACCTTAGTCTTTCTAGTCTCACTAAGCACCATATGGTCCTAGTCCTTCTAGGACTCTATTCAATAGTTGATCGTCTACACAAGATATGACATGTGTGGGAGAATCCTGTGCAGGGGTGTGTATAAAAATACCTAGTATGACACCCTAAAACCACAAAGAATAAAAAAATCATATATACATTGGTATATTCCTACAACACATATAATAATAATATCTAAATATATTCAAAAAATAAACACAATATAAAGGTAATCCAGAACCGTAATGCCAGAATAGGATTTCATCTCAAAGGTTCCACATAGCACTCATCCAAGAGAACACACTCCTAAGTCTGATAACATTGATGATGTTCATGAAAGATGTAGTATTTATTGGGTCTATCCATAGGAAGTATACGTTAGATATCTAAATGGATACAATACACAGATAAGGATCACTCCCAAGGCCAAGGGATATACCAACAACTTAATCTGAATTAACCTGTTAAGTAAAGGATCAGCGCTCATGTAGTGTTGTTCATGATAATACCAAGAACTCCACCTTGGGCATGAAGATGGATAGAGGACCTCACTCTTGGACTTGTGAATAGATTCCAACAACTCTATCGAAGAATTTATTCTAAAGGGATCAATTCCCTATGAATAAGAGGTGATTCCATACCAACCCTTAGGAAATGGATAGGGGGAATATACCCTAATGAAACTTATCCAAGTTACAGAGGATAAGGGACCTAATCCATGTTTTTAGGAGTACATGGTGTGTGTTAGGGTTACAAATCATGTCTCTTCAACCTCGTTTCCTACCAAAGAGAACAAACCATGTCATGTTTTTGTGTAATTGCACACAGTATGTCGGCTACTAGTGTACTCTGCCCATGTACCAGTACATGGGTATGCCCATGCACATCAGGCCAAGTTGTGTCTCTGTGGGAGTACATGGTGTTTCAGATGCCCATGTAATACAACCCATGTCTTTTTACACTATTATGTATAGTGTGGACCACTAGGGAGAGGTCACATGTCATGTTATAGTGTCAAATTACTTATGATACGTACATCCCTCACAAAAACCTAGTCACCTATGAGAGAGGCACACACAGTGTGTGGATCAAAGTTACACCCTATGTATCGCAGAAATTTACAGATTCCTAGATCTAGTTTTTGTGCATCTTCTCCAGTGCTCCATCCACCAATTTGGTCTCATCTCTCCTAGGAAATTGAAGAACTAAGTCAGCTAAGCCTTTCCATTGATGAAAAACATCATTTGGATCTTTGATTCATTTGGAAAATGCCTTTAATTGGTGTTATTCATTACGCACTTAAGAACATAAAAATTGGTTACCTATTTTATCTGATATGATTTTTTTCCATCATCACACCACCATCATGTTGTTTCGATCCTAGATCTAAAATATTGGATTTTTACTCCAATAAACGAGTGTGCAACAACTGGTTTCCCGGTGAGTTTCTAACCACAAGAAAAATGAATAATGCCTATAATGAATGAAGAAATCATGGATAAAAGCATAGGATCAATAAAGATGAATGGAACTTGATCAATGTTCATGATAACTTTGATTCATTTCCATTATAATGATAAGATAATAATCAATAATCATGAATAAATTCTCCCAAAACTCGATTAATCTAAACCATCCCGTAATACACATGATCTACATATCAATATGTTAGTTTATTGATCCATATTCATCATAGATTCCAAAATAGAAAAATAAATCAAAATAAAATAACTTCCTAGAACAATTTTAATTGATCACTGATAAATGAAAAACTAGAATCATTGTATTTGGATAGATCCTTCTATTTCATTACACATTAATTATCGATCCACAATCTGGCGGGAGTTTGTCTGAGAGAGATCCTCCAACATTCTCTCCAATATTTCTCTAATGGATCTAGAGTTATGTGGATAAACCTAGAGTTATATCATATATTCCACTAAAATAATATCCATTTGTTTCATCAAAAAAATAGAAATAAAATAATTTATTTAATTATTTTATTCATTTCATGCCTGGGATGGATTTTCTACAAATTTCCTACGCTGAAAAAGTTTAAGTTATACCTAGGGTAAACCCCATGTTTTGAACTCAATGGTTCCATAATATTTCTGATTTGAGACACTGTTTAAAAGTTATTCCACTTTTTTTATGAAATTTTGTGCATGTTATGTTTAATATATTTCAAACATTTATTTCGGGCACACTGGGACTTGGAATCTCATGTCGTCTCAACTCCTGGTCTCAAAAATAATCCATACAATATCCAAAAATAATACATGGAAAATATAAGTCATTAAATTATTCCCACCTTGGTTATTTTTATCCCAAAAATCCAAAAAAGGTTACACAATGAGATGTGGGTACTAAGTAAGAATCTGAGCCACCCGCTCCTAGGTGCCCTCCAAAATATTTCTATGCTACCACTAAAAACACACTAATGGAATTTATCACCCATAAAGTATCATCTCCTATCGATCCTTGATCTCAAATGGGTACTCAACAAAGTTATCTCCATCCTCATTGTCCAGCTTTCCCAAGTTGATAACATGTGATGGGTCATGCATGTACCTCTTCAACTGCAACACATGGAAGATGTCATATACCCATTCTAACTATAGAGATAGAGCTAAGTGGTATGCCACCTCACCAACTATAAACAGTATCTGGAATGGGATAATGAATTTTGGATATATATTTCTACCCCATCCAGATATCTATAATCCATATTGAGGTGAAACCTATAGGAACACATGGTCTCCTTCCTTGAACTCCAAAGGACTCCTTCATCTATTCACATAAGACTTATGGTGGATATGTGTATTCCTCATCCTCTCTTTGATGATATGTATCTTCTAAATAATTAATCGCACTAACTATGGGCCCATGGGTGTCGAATCTCTTGGGTCAGTCCAAAAAAGTGGTGACCTGAAGGGTAACCGGTTCAAAGACTCAAATGGTGTCATATCGATTGTATAATGGTAAATATTGTTGTGCTCAAACTCCACCAGTGGTAGGTTATCCTACCAACTACAACCAAAGTTTAACATGAAATATAACAACTTTTCCTCCAAATCATGAACGGTATGTGCTATATGGTCATCAGTTTTGGGGGTGAAACATCGTGCTTAATCTTAACTAAGTCCCAAACACCTCCTGCAATACCCTCCAAAACCGAGATGTGAAGTAAGAATCATGGTCAAAAATGATCATCAATGGAACTACATGGGGTTGGACTATCACCTATACATAGAGGCATCCTGATATCTCTACTGAACTCTGCTCCCAAATAGATAATAAGTGGGACAACTTGGAGAGTTGGTCTATGATCACCCATATGGAATCGTGTCCCCTAAATGCATGTGGTAAACCCATCATGAAGTCCATGGATATCTCATCCCACTTACACTATGTAACTTAAAGGTGTTGAGAAAAAACCCACTAGAACATAGTTTTAATACTTCACTAGCTGAAAAGTAAGTCATCGAAAGACAAAATATTTAACTCCTTTCTTTATTCCTAGCCACCAAAAATAATGTCATAGGTCTTGGTATAACTTTTCCACACTTGGATGTACCTCCAAAGGAGAAATATGAAACTATCTCAGAACCTCCTACAATAATATCAATGATACTATTATGTGTCCTCTGAAAAGAATTAAATTCTCACCACCTTCATAAAATCCATCAAGATAATGTCCAGTGGATATATAAGTATGTAGGGTCTCATATTCAGCATCACCAAGTTGTGCCTCCCAGACTCACTGTAAGATCAAAGGGGTGAAAACCATTGATTGGAGGTAAGATATTCCATATCCATCTATATAGGAAAATTTTAATGAGGCTAACTGATCTGATTCATCATTCAGTAACTATGAAAAGGATCTCTAGTTGAGATCATCTACTATAGTGTTCCCCTTCCTAGGAGTATAGAAAATTTTGAAGTCATAATCTTATAGGAATTCTATCCATCACCTCTATTTTCATTTAAGATCCTTCTAAGAGAAGATATACTTGAGACTCTTTTGATTATAATAGATGAAAACCCACTCAACCATCATGTAGTTTTTCCACATTTTTAGTGTGAATACTATCACTGTTAACTCAATATCAAGGGTCACATAATTCAGCTCATTTGGTTTCAACTGGAGTGAACCATAGTTAATCATCGCTTTCCTCTATATCAAATCACAACCAAGCTTATTTCCTGATGAATCATATAACACTACATACTTGACACCCTCATTTGGAAATCTCAAGATGGGAGAACTCATCAAATTCTACCTCAACTATTGAAAAACCAGTTGTCACCTCTCTATCCACACCTCTATCATTCTCTTGGATGGATTCCAAGCTAACACAACTTCAACCTTTGATGGGTCCACTACCTCTCTATCTATTGAGATAACATGTCCTAGAAAGTGGACCACCTAAATCCAAAACTGTAACTTCAATAGCTTCCCTTAAATATTGTGCTCTTGAAACACATCTAGAACCATCCTCAAGTTCCTCACGTGCTCCTCCTTGGACACTGAGTGCACAAGGATATCATAGATGAAGATTATCATGAACTAGTCTAAACAAGGATGAAAGATATAGTTCATGAGTCCCATGAACACTATTTTGGAATTCATCATTCCAAAGAGCATCACCAAGTACTCATGGTGACCATAGCGACATTTGAATGTCATCTTTGGTATGTCCTCATCCTGTAATCACAATTGGGGACAGCTTGATCTGAGGTGAACCTTTGAGAACCATCACTCCCCTCTCAACTAATCAATGATATCATTAATACTCAATTGTGGATACATTTTCTTCATGTAAGCATGGTTTATATGTTGGTTGTCCACACATAGCCACAAGTTTCGTTCAGCATTTTTAGAGAAAAAATGGGGTTTCCCAAGGTGAAACACTAGGTCTAATAAATCTCTTCCTCTATAAGTCCTCTAACTACACCATTATCTCGCAAAGCTCTACTGGATCCATATGATATGATGGTGTAGATATCGGTGTTGTCTTGGAGTGTAGATCAATGAAAAATTTTGTATCTTAATGGGGAGGTAAACATGGAACATCCTCAGGGTAGAAGTCCTTATACTGCACCTCCAATGCAGGGAACTGGAAACTCACAAAATCTACTACACTAAGGGTTATGCTAGAAAACTGGTGAGTAATTTAATGCACCCTCTTATTCATGAGTCCATCCTATACTGCCTGGGTTTCTTTTCACTAAAAAGGAGAACCTAGTTCCATCACTATGGACACACTGCATCCTCCGCCCAAAACACTCAATCTGGGCATGAACTATGGGAAACCAGTTTATACCTAATATGAAATTGTAAGGCCTCATTGTTACTATAAATAGATACCATCAGAAACATTGGGATCAAATATTTGGGTCACATAGTCGACAAAAATGTCTAATTGTTAAGTCATCTCCAGTAAGAGTCTCTAAGCGCAAGGGTTGAGTCAAGGTCTCAACTGAAATCTCAAAGTCTTAGACAATATATGTGGAAAGAAAGGAATGGATAGAACTTTTTTCTATCATTACTATAGCTAAGGTATAAAATACACATATCTTACATCGTATCATTCTAGGAGACCTTGGGTCATAAGCTTCAACCACCTGCAGTTGTCCCCTCCCTTGTCCTCCAGCTCTCTGAGCTTAGAGTGGACCACCTGGGGGTGGTGGTAACAAGTCAAAGCATCTACCTCCTCTTGCTACTCTCATATCTCCTCTACTATGTTTTCCTCCCTAAAAACATGCATGCTCCTACCATTTCATCTGCCTTAACAACCCATCCATAGTCCCTCTGTCAGTTGTATGGTGGGTTAGATAATCTCATGCCAGATGTCTCTTTCCCTCACATTAGTATCACCACCTCTCTCTAGGATAACATGACCCACCCTATGGTCCCTAAAGCATTGATCCTTCATCCTATGACCTCCTCCTAAAACTTCTCACACACATAGGTCCCTGAGACTGATTTTGTAATGCCCCGACCCCAGATTTCTAGATCCAATGCATTATTTTAATACATTGGCATGATTACAAGGAATCATGTCCCAAAGCACCGATCAGTTTAGTAGTCTTGGAAAATATATTACATACTTGAACTTTACATTAAAATTCAAAACATAAAAAACAACATAGATAATACTTTTATAATTCCATTATTCTCATAGTTTAACCCTGCATATAAATCATAATACACTTCTTGGTATCCTGTTAAAATAAAATATAATAAAGGGGTGAGATTAGATTCTCAGTAAGGTTAAACAATACAGTAGATGATTTTATAAATAACCATAAACTTTAAGGAAAGTATAAAACTGAAACATAAACTTTTTAAACATAAAATTAAACATAATATGGAAAAAATAAATCAAATAATTCTATTTAAACATTCACATGGATATTATACTAGTAGAATAATCACATGTAATCTCAATAACTAATCTCATAATGAATTAATGCATAATGTCGTACATCTAAAACATACCATCGAGTTCTCGGCCAAGACATATAAAAATAAATGGTTAAGGCCTCAGCCAAATCCATATCTAAAAATAAATGGGCAAGCTCTCGGATAATTATATATCTATTTTATCTCATGAGACCTACCAAAGCATTGAGGGGATATAATAGGCCTCACCTATCGCTTACTAACTCCAATTCATTCCTCTTATGAAAGGGGTAAAACATAACATAAACATTCGTATTAAAACTAGAATAAAAATGTTAATACTTTAAGCATAAACCATGAATAGTATCAAAATAACACATCCACATTCAAACATATCATAATCCCTTCAATAAAATATGGAAGATTATATCATAATAAATCAACCTCAATTAAGCATAAAATCCAAAAAGGGATATTGATATAGATGAAAATAATCTAATAAGTTCATTAAAACTCTTTGAGAGAAATAATAGTTTTTACTTTGAAATCATTTAAAAACCACAAAATTATAAAAGAAATAATTTATTTTAAAAATAACCTAGTAATCTTATAAGGGAAGCTTCAAAATGTTAAGACCTCATGGTGGTGGAAATAATCGCTTGCGATGTATAAGTTAAAAAAAATTCTTTCCTTAATTTTTCCAAAATGTCATAAAGTACCTCATTTAGAAAACGATGGAAATATTGCTTTAAAATCATTTTATAAAAAGTAAAAAATGGTTAAAAATTAATTTAAACAATTTTTTAGGAATATTTGAAGTATTTTGATATAAATTTTTAAGATACATGTACATAGATGATAAATATTTCTCAGTGGATACTTAGGTATAAACAACCTCAGATAATAATGAGATTTGTGAAATTAACCCTTACCTTGTACTTTAATTTATTCAAGGGAGATTTAACCTCCTATATAATGGTTAAATAATGTTATCAAATTTTACTAAAACTATATCTATATTTATGATATTATATATAATCCTCTTATATCCTTTTAGTAATAATATTTCAGTATTACCGTTGTTTCGGGTGTTAACTGCTTCGCTTTCCCATTCATGTTGTGTCATGTAAGTCATGTTTGTTATGAAAAGAATGTATATTATTCATATCCAGAATGAAATTAAGCTTATAATTCTTATTTTTAATCATCAAAAAAATTTTATAATCATTCTTGAATGGATAATGTGAAGCATTAATCTCATCGTGTCGTGGAGACGGTAGGCCGTACGTACGCCTGAGTGACGGTATCATTCACTTGATGGTTAAATGGTATAGAATTGGATGGTATAATAATTATAAATAATAATTATCATTATATATTTATTATTTATATCCATTATAATCATCATTATACCCATCCAAATAAAGTAGTTTTGAATAACAAATTACACCACGACGTGGAGACGGTAAGTCATACGTACGTATGCATGGTGATATTGCAATTCATAGGATGTATGAAATAATAAATATGGTTTTCCCATGATTATAATAAAATATCATTATATTTATGATACTATATTTATTAATTTTTTATGGAAACAACATATAAATAGGAAGTATAAGAAGAAAATAAATTTAATGGAATTGGTAAAACCATTACCTCTTCTTTAAGCGTCTAATTTTTCATCAGCACAAAAGGACTCCTTGGAATGGCTTTATTCATAAAGTGATTCCTATAGGATTAATTGGTGGAATGTTTTAGTAGAATTAGGTAGGTTTTGGCCGATCTAAATGGCTTTAGTGGTGTGAATTAAAGAGAAGGAGAAGTGCCCTTTTATAAGAGTGGTTAGGGGCACATTTGGAAGATCTTGAAATATTAATTTATTATAAATTTATTTTCTTTTTAAAATAGATACAAAGTTATTTATTTAGAGTATAATATTATTATGGGTCTAAATACCATAAAAATGAATTTTATATATGTTCAGTTCATAAAATTAACCTTATCTTTTGGATTTAACCCTTAGTTAAACAGTTTAACTCTTACCGTGTCTTCTTGTATTTTTTTCACTATAGGGTTAATATAGTTACTATAAAATTACAAAAAAACCCCAATTATATCATTTATGACATATTTGAAATTATAATAATTATTTGGATGAACCATATATTTTTATGACTTTTATATCATTTAATAAAATAATATTTATTTTAAAATATCATTTATGTCAATTTTAATACTATTCAATATTTTTATTTTTAAAATTATAAAACCTACATGATAACTTCTAAAAAATACATAAAATATGTCACTAACATGTCTAATTTATCTATAAAATTATTGTATGTCATCAATTAAGTCATATTATTATTATTTTAATATTTTTAATATTGTTTAATTCATATTTTTATTAATAAAATAATGTTTGCTTCATTATTGTGTCATCATTAATAATAATTATTTAATCTCTAAAAATTATAAATAAATTTATATGAGGTAGATAATTTTTAAATATTTACATAGATTATTTATAATATTTGTTCTCTTCAGGAGATCACTATATTAAAATTTATATACTTATAAGAAATGAGAGGGTGACATTTTGTTACATTCATTAATTATAATAATATTCATGTCATATTCGTGGAAAATGGTCCATTAAATGATTTCATTTCGATAAATAGATGATAAGATTATAATATAGTCATAAAATAGGATTTTGATATGTGTTATGGTAATTTTATAATATTATTGTTACCATTAATTACATGATTTACCCTTAACCATGGTAATAAAAACAATTACTAAAATTACTATTCATAATTCCCAAAAATAAAAGGAAACTATTTAAATAATTTGGAGCCACTGATTCCAAATATTTAATCCATTTCTCAAAATTCCAAACACAGAATTTTCAGTAATAAATTTAAAATTAATCTCTTTGTCGGAATGAAAAACGGGTTTTTAAAAGTTAAAACATTACAAAAGATTGAAATGTTTTTACATAAAAATTCATGGTAAAATTAATTTCAAAGGACAAAATTATATTAACTGATAAAAATATATTATATTTTCACTTTAAAAGCCATTCAATAATATAATTTATCCACATAAATTATTTTTATGAAAAAAAATATTCAATTAAAATTTTGTATATTTTTACAATTTATTCAAACTTTAAACTTATCAGAAAAATATCCAAAATTCATCCAAAGTAAATTTTTATATATATATTAAAAATAATAATTTTATTTTATTAAATAAAATATATAAAGGTTTCAAAAACTATATTTAAAATGTGTGCACCATCAAAATGTAACAAAACTGCATTTTTTTGAAAAATACTTCTTTTATTAGAAAAATGGAATCTTTTCATATATCATGTCTATAAAATACATAAGATGAATGTTAAAAATATATGGAATATATAAAATTTAAAATGTTGTTAACACTATTCACAAACTCTAATTTAACAGCTATGTTATATATTATATTAAATAATAATATTTTATTAATATATTATTGTTCACAAAAACTAGGCCTTGTATGTAACACAATCCAACTCATTTTTGTGTGTAGTATAAACTTAACATGATATTTCATAAAAATAAAAAAATTAAATTAAATTTATTTATAAATAGAAATATTATAAAGTCTCAGGGTTTTACATTCTTCCCTCCTTCAATAAATTACGTCTTCATAATTTAAACTCGGGATCGAAAACTAGGGGTTTGACATTTCAAAACTTCTTTTCTAAAATCCCATATCAAAAAATATATTAATGAGACCCCCACTTTAAAAGAAAAACAAGGAAGTATGAAGGTCACTATAGATAAAACATATTAGGGTTCCATGTAGGAAAACATGGACATGAAATAAAAATATGACCATCACGCTATGATGGAGAGTGATAGAAACATGATGAGGAAAAAGGTAACAATCACAAAGATCTAAAAATTTAGTGATCTAAGGTATCATTTGATTCATAAGAAAAAGTACTAGGATATCATTTTTGGTTTCAAGATCGTTTCCCTAGGAAGAATTATTAGGAAATCATTTAATTGATTTCTTTCCATGTCATAAGAATAATATCATCCTTTGGTTGGGCTTTGATCTATTTTCACTTCATCCCTTACATTTGGAAATGAATTATCAAAAATGAATTTTTTTACACCTGAATCACTTTTGATAAATCATAAGGCCCAAAAGTATTTCCTTAATCCTCTAAATTTTTACTGAAACCAAAAAGGTTAGCACAAAGTATCCAATAAATCATACTTTAACCTCAAAAAATAATATCCAATGTTCAACTTAATCCATTCCAACCTTAATACTTTTCTAAAATAATTTTTTCCAAATTAAAAGTTGAAAAGGGTCTCTAAATTTCCAAAATCAATCATGACATCAGATTCCCCAAACAACATAATGTATCTCTTTTTGAAAAATGCCATAATAACCTCAAAATACTTAATGAAATAATTCTTGCTTCCAAATACTTAAAGAAGAAGTACAATAGTAGAATCCTTATATATCACATTATTCTTATAACCAAAATATAATAACATGATTCTTGAATCCAAAAACATAAATACATTAATTATTCCACTTTTACTGTAGTAACATCATAAGCTTAACCTTGATCCATTTGATTCTTCTGATCCATATTTTCTTAATGCTTTGGAAAATCATTTTCAAAATGTACCATCTCTTTATAATTATAGCATTTCACATTTATGGATTCTTTCTTTCCCTTACAATCATGAGAATTATTTCCTTTCTCACCACACTTGAAGAAAATTTATTTTCCTTTTAAGAAGGCACCAGGGTGTTTCCTTCTATAATTATCACATGTGGTAAAATCATTCTTTACCTTATTACCATTATCTAGCTCTTGATCCATAGTTCTATTATTATATTTCTTTTACTTCAAGTCATAATACTTAGAAAAATTTTCTCTTTCTTGATAGCAGATGAGACTATAACTTCATATGATGATAATTTTTGGGAGACTAGTTCACATCAGAAGAATGGTTTTAACCCATAAAGGAATCAATCAATCTTAATTCTTGGGTTGCACAAGTAGTCTGTAGCATGCCTTGTTAACCTTGTGAAGTTAGCTTTATACTTTTCAACATTTTCATCCTCCTTATTCCTCATACTTAGAAATTTCCTCCCCATATCCGCTCATATATCACAAGGAAATTATTTTTCTAGGAAGTGTTATTTAAATTCCCCCATTCTATGTTTTTTATTTCCTCTTCTTATTTCTTGTTTTGAATCAATGACCACCATTGATCTGCATCTCCTGAGAGACTATAAACTATTTTGAAAACGTTTTCCCTTTCATTAATCGCAAAAGTAAAAAATATCTTCTCTAAGGAACTTATCCATTTCTCAGCTACAAATGGATTTGTATTCCCATTGAATATTGGAGTTTGTTGTCTCATGAAATGGTCTAACATTGTTCCTACATATTGTGGATCAGGGTGCTCCATACAAGAAAGGTTATTGTTCATAACCTGATTCAGTTGCCCCAGTATAGTTATAATATTCTCATTACTAGTTCCATCTCTGGCTCCAACATCATTATCTTTTATAGGAGGGAAATCTCTATATAGATTACATGTGTTGATACCATTTACATTTCTTCCACTAGGCATCATTTCTAAAACTTATCATACACTATATTAGGTTATAAATCTGAATTCATAATTTCAAATTAGTAAGACACGTAACATAAATTGAAAACTTTATGCATATATAATATCATAATCATAAATATGGTTTCTTTGGAGACATATTTACTCATAAATCCTTAATAATTTTTTTTAAATAAAATGTAAATTATCCTAAGCATATCCCCCAGGAGTGTCAAACTAGGTGCATAGTAAGTCCTATTGTCATGTACCAGGTTGCCCTGAGTCAAGCCTGGAACACCTTGTCAGAGTTATTACTCCTAGGTACATATGTTCCAGAACCACGTATACTTGTAATATCCAGACAAGGATGTATTCTCTAGGAATACTCACGTAATATCTACCTTACCAAAATTCTTGAATTTTCTTTTATTCTTATCCTCAAAGTCTATCTTAGGGTTATGATCCTTAATCTAAGTTTTATAAATCTATTTATAATGTTGTTACTAAACTTACTGTGATTCCAACTCTAATGCCACGACACTAGATTCCCGAAGCTGATGCATTATTTTAATACATTGAAACGATTATAAGGAATCATGTCCTGAAGAACTAATTAGTTTAGCAGTCTTGGAAAATTGATTACATACTTGAACTTAACATTATAATCCAAAACATAAAATACAACATAGATAATCCTTTTATAACGCCATTATTCTTCTATATTAACCCTACATATAAATCATAATACACTTCTTGGAATCCTAGGAAAATAAAACATAAGAAAGGGGTGTGCTCAGATTTTCAGTAAGGTTAAACAATATAGCAGAAGCTTTCATGAATAAACATAAACTTTAAGGCAAGTACAAAACTAAAACACAATCCTTTTAAACATAAACTTGAACATAATATAGTAAGAATAAATCAAATAATTCTATTTAAAAAATCACATGAATATTCTAGTTGTTGAATAATCACATGTAATCTCAATAACTAATATCATAATGAGGGGATTCATAATCTCAAACATCTAAAACATATCATCGAGGCCTCGTCCAAGACATCTAAAAATAAATGGTTAAGGCCTCAGTCAAATCCATATCTGAAAATAAATGGGCAAGGACTCATTCAATTCCATATCTAGTTTGTCTCGTGAGACTTATTGATGCATTGAGGGGATATATCAGGCCCCACCCATCACTTACTAAGTTTAATTCATTCCTCTTATGAAAGGGGTAGAACATAACATAAACATTCGTATTAAAACTAGAATACTAAATGTTAATACTTTAAGCATAAACCATGAATGGTATCAAAATAATACATCCACAGTAAAACATATCATAATACCTTTAATAAAATATAGAATATTGTATCATAATAAATCAACCACATTTAAGCATAAAATTCAACAAAGGATGTTGACATAGATGAAAAATAATCTAATAAGTTCATTAAAAATCTTTGAGAGAAATATCCCTTTTTTACTTTGAAATCATTTAAAAGCTTAATAATTATAAAAGAATGCATTTATTTTAAAAATAAACTTATAATATTGTAAGGTAATCTTCAAAATGTTAAGGCATCATGATGGTGGAAATAACCACTTGCGTCGTATATGTTAAAAAACATTGTTTTCTTAATTTTTTAAAAAGGTAATAAAGTACCTCATTTAAAAAATGACAGAAATATTTCATTCAACGCATCTTATAAAATTAAAAAATGGGTAAAAATTACTTTAAACAATTTTTGAGGAATAGAGAAAGTATTTTGAAATACATTTTAAAGATACATCAACATGGATGATAAATATGTCCCCGTAGATACTTACGTATAAACAACCGTGGATAATAATGTGATTGTAAAATTAACCATTACATTATACTTTCCTTTAGTTGGGGGTGAGTTGACCTCCTTTATAATTGTTAAATCATGTTATTAAATTATACCATAACCATATTCATATTTATGATATCCTATATTATCCTCTTATATCCTTTTCTTAATAATATTTTAGTATTACCATTGTTTTAGGTGTTAACTGCTTCATTTTCCCATTCCTATTTTGTCATATAAGTCATGTTTGTAATGAATAGGATGTATTTTATTCATATCCAGAATAAAACTAAGTTCATAATTATTATTTTTACTCATCATATAAATTTTATAAACAATCTTTAATTGTTAACGTGAAGCATGAATCTCATCACGTCATGGAGACGGTAGGTCGTACATATGCACGAGCGACGGTATTATTCACTTGATGGTTAAATGGTATGAAATTGGATGGTATATTAATTATAAATAATAATTATCATGATATATTAATTATTTATATCCATTATACTCATCATTATATCTATCCAAATAAAGTAGTGTTGAATAACAAATTACACCACGACGTGGAGACGGTAAGTCGTACATACGCACACATGGTGATATTGTTATTCATAGGATGGATTAAATGATGAATATGGTTTTCCCATGATTATAATAATATCTAAGTATATGTATTATAATGTATTTATTACTTTTTTATGGAAACAACATAGAAATAGGAAGTAGAAGAAGAAAATAAATTGAATGGAATTGGTAAAACCATTACCTCTTATTAGAGAATCTCCTTTTTTATTTGCAAAAAATGACTCCATAAAATGGATTTTTATCCAAAGTGTGGAATTTGGGATGAATTTAGAGAAATTTTTAGGATAATTGGGCAGGTTTTGGCTGATATAAGAGCTTTAGATGTGTGAATTAAAGAGAAGAAAAAGTTTCCTTTTATAAGAGAGGTTAGGGTCACTTTTCAAAGTTCTTAAAATATTAATTTATTATAAATTGATTTTCAGTTTTAAATATCTAAAAAGTGATTTATTTAGAGTATTAGATTATGATGAGTATAAATCCCCTCAACCAATTAATTTTATATATGTTTTGGTCATAAAATTAACCCTATCTTTTGGATTTAACCCTTAGTTAAATAGTTTAACTCTTATCATGTCTTCTTGTATTTGTTTCACTATAGGGTTAATATAGTTACTATAAAATGACAAACAAACCCAAATTGGATCATTTATTACATATAAGACATTATAAAAGTTATTTGGATGAACGTTATATTTTTATGACTTTTATATCATTTAATAAAATAGTATTTATTTTAAAATATCATTTATGCCAATTTTAATACTATTCAGTATTTGTATTTTTTAAAATATAAAAAATACATGATAAATTCCAAACCAATAATTTAAATATTTTAATAACATGTCTAATTTATCGATAAAATTAGTGGATGTCATCAATTAAGTCATATTATGTTTATTTAAATATTTCTAATATCATTTATTTAATATTTTATTAATAAAATAATTTCCGATTCACTATTATGTCATCATTAATGGTAGTTATTTAACATATAAAAATTATAAATAAATCTATAAGAGGTAGATAATTCTTTTAGATTTCCTGATACTATTTATAATCATTGTTATCTCCTGGAGATCTATATATTAAAATTATTATACATATAATAAATGAGAGTGTGACATTTTGTCACATTCATTGATTATAATAATATTCATGTAATATTCATGGAAAAGGGTCCATTAAATGATTAAATTTAGATATATGTATGACAAGAGGAGAATTTAGTCATCCAATAGGATTTTTATAGGTTTTAGTGTAACTTACCTATCCCAGGAGCCACTAAATTGGTACCTCGAGTCGGGTCGTCGCATTACCTCAAGCGCATCTCCCCACACGCCAGAGGTTGTCGACTTGTAGTGAGGGTCTAACGAGTAATGTGGGGAGACTATACCCTCTTTAACAGAGTAATACCTAGTATAATGCAATATAAATAGTAGAAACAATATGTAATAACAAATAAAAAAATGCATAATAAAGCATCCCCCAAACAGGGTAAAACCCCAAATCAAATATAACTATGCCATGTTGTAATAGTAGTGCCACAAGTGCAGGAAACCCAAAATAAATAAAACAATGTAAATACCCAAGAATTCTTAAATCCAAGTCCAAAACCTCATCCATGAACATCCCAAGCCTGAATCAACTCCTAAGCATTGGGTCATCGCCCTTGTCCTGGCCTGCAACCATGAAATCTACTTGGGTACCCAACGGCAGCCTGAGAAGGGTGTGAGTGAAAATCAGTAGGTCACCACCAATGGTGTCTACAAAATATCTAGTCTAAACATATAGTGAATTCAAGTAATAAATAAATAAAAAACAAATAAAAGACAATTTAGCTTCAATTTAATAATCTTTACTTAATTATTACAAACTATAGTGCCAAGTAGTTGTTCACATACTCTTTATTACTTAGTTAATCATCAATATATAATCCATGGGTTTGGCATTTACATCATTCACACAAGGTTCATGGAATTTGTCATTTTTCATAAGATAAACAAATTAAGTCCCTATCTCACTACAGATGAGCATATCAAGTAATCACCATATCTACCTTGGAGCCTCTATCTGGGTATTTACATTGAATACAACTATTAGGGGCATAGAGAATTAGTCTGAATCCTCAACCTATGCATTCTTGGGTAGGTTAGATCATAAATCCAACCCTACTTGTGGGAGGATCATCAATCCTTTATCCCACCACCAATCCATGTGCACATGCTTATCCATCCATTTACCATGAAAACCATATCACAACTAAACAAAACCAATACATATAACAATCATACCATAACAAAAAAATATAACCAATACCAAGGAAAATAACAATCCACACCAATCAATATGGGAATTGATACTATGCCATAACCCATTAATACATTTTCTATTCACATTTCAAATCTCATTTGACCCAATTCCAATTCTAGTACCTTAACCCATTAAGTGTGTTCATATATTTCCACACCCTAAACAACATTAAACAATTACCATGTACTAACCCAATTATCCCTATTGTCATTTCACAAGTATTTCCTACTTATTCATTTCAATTACAATTCTTATATCACTTAGCACAACCACTTTATCACATTCAACCCATTAGGTGTACCTCATAATTCCCGTGTATTTATCCAATCTGTATATTCATCAATTCCCTTATGCAAACCCATTCACATGTTCTTCAATTCAAAATCCATTTCTAATTTAACATGTTCATCATTTCATATATACTAATTCTTTTGGGAAAATCAACATAATTCATAACCCTTTCAACACAATCTCCTTAAACCCAATTAACCCGTTACTAACTCATTCCAAAAATCCCATTAATCCATTAACAACCTAGTAATAACTATCAAAATTCCATTTACAATTCAAATAAACATATTAACATCTTAAACAAGGTCTCTATGTTATCACATGTCAATTTCACGCTTAACGTTACCAATTCCTATGTCTGATAAGGTCAACACACCCCATGGATGACCCTAAAACATTTTACTCATCCTCGAAACATCCCATGGGGACTATGAGGGGTTTCAATAATCATTTAGACACTCAATTTACCAAATCATACCCAAGGTAACAAATACACAACAATAGGAAGGCAAGATATCAACACACATGAACAAATCTATAATAAAACTATGGGATATAACTTGTAGACCGCCTACCTCGAATTCAATGATGAATGCACTCTTAATCATGGCCTTAGATCCTGATTCAAATCCCCATTGAATTTCCAACTGTGGTTCCACTAGAAAAAAGGTTTTTAAAGCTTAAGAAAGTGATGAGTGAAACTAATAACACTAATCTAAAAAAAAGAAACAAGTGGAAGATTAGACTTACCTGGATCTTTGATTTGCAACCAATGGCATCCAAAAAAGCCTAGAAATGAGAGAGATTAATTATTTTAAGCTCTAGGAGGTCTTGGTTCTTCACTGGTGTTGAGAGGGGAATAAAGGAGGAAAATTCCGAGTGAGGCTTTAAAATCCCATAATGAAATTTTTTTGTAAATTTCTCAACTTTACTAGGTTGCACGATTTACCCGCATGGTTTTCCAAACTGTGCGCAAACCATGTGAGAGATACTATCCCAAAATAACCCCTTCATAGGGTTTCTTGGTAATTCTTCACAGTTGGCTTAACCGTGCAATAAAAGTGTGATAACCTCTATCCATGGATGCATGGTTATCTGGGATAATCCAAAAAAAATTCACTAACCGTGCACAAACTATGAAAAATGCCCAAAAAAAGTCCTTTTTCCTCCTCTTTCATTACTTGAACCCCTAAAACACCCCAGATCCTTCTAATAAACTTTGGAAACACTTATTTAACCAAAATATTGGACTTAAACTGAAACATGAACAAACACACATGCCTCACAAAGATCTAGGATCTTACAACCTCCCCACCTTATAACAGCTCATCCTTGAGTTGCTCTTCCTGATCATCACTAAGCTTCTATAACAAGAGATCATACCACTAGTCTCGCATATCCATTCTCATTCCCGAGTTTCCCATTTCAACATTATAATTCTACCATAAAAGGAAACCAAGGCATGCACTTTATTCCTAAGTCTTCCTCACCACAACCCCCAACACAAACCAGATACTCCTCAAGGAGGCATCAACTTCAACCACACCCAACCACTGGGACTTCGTAGAGAAACATAGGTAATAATGCCTAACTCAAAACACATGTAAACTTCGCACAAAATATTATATCATTGTTGAGGAACCAATCGACACCCCATCAATCTGATCCCCTACACAACTCATGACCTAAATCACTTGGCATAATTTTCCTCTATTTTCTGAACTCTAATGGTGATCAACCCTAGTATCACCTGGAAGAAAACGCACAATCCTTCCAACCACATTTCTCAATGATTCCATTCCACAACTATACATCCAACATAACCATAACTCTTGGGTACTCGACCGATTAAACCCGTGCTAACTCACCCAAATAGTTACCACTCGAGTCCCTCCAACCAAAAAATCTAATCACATCATCAACCAAAAATTTATTTTCTATGGTTCTCTCTACCATATTCGGTTACTTGGAACCTCCACTCTCAATGAAAGACCACAAAAATCTCAACTTGACTTTTACATCATACCTGACGCACCCACTATGGTCATTCCCTAACTTCTAGCAGAATACCTTCATCACAGAACCACTACCCTTCAAACCACATTAGGATCCACCATCCCAAACAAAATTCCCAACATCAATTCCCTACCATTAATACACTAACTAAAGAATGATAAGTTCCCACTCAAGGCCATTCCAAAATTTGAAACACACTTCTCCTCCTAAACAATCCACCAAAGGTGATTTACCACTCTCCACATTCATCTTTTTCTCATAGTCGAGTCAAGTTTCCCCAGTTGACTCATCCTATAATGCTTAGCTTCACCATTGGAATGGCACTACATCACACAGACAAGTTGACTTCAAACTTAGAGGTGTTCCAAAACCATTGAAGGGAACTTACCTGAGTCTAATTTTGATTTCAATTAGAGTTATAGAACCCAAACTATCTTTCCACTAACTGGTGTTACATCTCACCACACTCTTTAATGACTAAACATAAGAATTTTGAATTTCATTTAGAACCACCCTGAACCCAAATCCAATGATTGGCTTAATCAACCACCATAGTCAATGCCCACCTGGCCTTTCTGGGAGATAGAGTGTGCACCTTACAAGTTACTTATTATCATCCCAATGCTGCTACATCAACTCAACATCATCCTCCCCACATTCAAGTATGACTCATCACTCCCCACCTTATGAGTGTTGTTACCATTTCTCTCCAAATGGGGTTCCAATCACCATGGTTCACACCCAAACAAAAGTCAAATCCCAAAATTTAGAAATAGTTGTCTAGTATTCTATAGAACAAGAGTTTGAATGTCAACCATTGCCTGCTCCCAGCTTCCATGGGTGATAACCACAGTGTTTGTCAGTAACTGGCACATCCCAAGGACCTCACCCGAAACCATTGATGGTGTTCATCTCACCATCTCACTTCACGTATACCACCCCCATCACCGTAAACTTCATGATATCCCTCATCCTACCAAAAAATATTCAAGTTGATAGGTATAAATCTAGAGCTTCTCAACATACCCGGGTTGATGTCAAGATGTTGGGAATGATCATCACTTCCTGAGGTACACTAAGAAGTTATCGAATAACTCCACCACTAACTTATTTATTTCTGATATCACCTCCCAAGATGGAACACCATGATCTGTTGGGAATTTTAGGATTCCCTGCTACACACATCTCATTAGAATTTAACCACCTCCACCCAAGGGTGATTTCCAAATGAGACTCACCACCACCCTACAACCATATGTCAAATAGTTGTAAAGAAATTTTTTCATTGGTACTCCTTCCACCACACCACTGGAGTTCTTCTGGTAAATCCATAACAATTAACGATAAAAAATTATGGTTTTCCATGCTTATAAAATCAATGGTTTCATGCATAACCATGCTTCATGCATTCATTTTATAAGGAATTTCATACGCCTATCCCATTTAAAATCATGCCCTGCTAGTGTGTGCCCACATCTATACCCCCAAGAGCCCTCAAGGTTTCACACTTCCCTTCAACCACTCTCATACTAACTTTAGTTTCCACAAAAAACCACCACCTGGGCATAGCCTAATTCCCTCTTAATCACCTAACCATGCCTCTTGGTTAGTCAGCCTCATTGGCCCACGACATTCTCAACATCTCGCCCAACAACCAAACCATTCATACAAACAAGCCCATCCATTTTATTTTGTTTATCGAAACTTAAAGGTACTCATATGCATCTATAGCTCCTTTGAATCATTACCCATGCATCCTATTCTAAAGAACCCATATCACTAGGCTAGCCTCCCATGAGGTTGCCCTTGATTTCTCTAAAACTACCAATGCATCACCATAACTCAAGTCACATCACCAAATCTTCTACATTCCAACTTATCCCTCTGGGCTAACCCGCACTAGGCGACATCTTACACATCCCACTATCAAGGTCTAATATCCACCCATATTACATGCATCCAAGAGCACTAGGAACACCATCCGACCTCTCTCATAGGACACCTTGAAGGTTGAGTGATTCCAGTTCCCTAAATTGGAGTCAAGATGGACAAAAGTCGTTGATTCTCACACACATCGAGTTACAAATGAATCAGTGTTTGCGAATGAAACTCTCACCCTCATTCTGATACACAATGTACCTATCTCACTAAGTGACCATTTTCTCTAGGTCCTGCACCAAAGGTAATCGTACACATACATCGGTACCATGATCCAAAACCCCAACTCTATGGTCTGAGATACAAATCGCAAGGCCTGAACCCACATGGGTCACCACACCCACAACAACACCCAACTCTATTGAAACTATAACCAAGACACTCATTATAATGTCCATTGTACAACCCATGCAATTTCAACCCACAAGGTTTGCTACTTTCACGTTAAAAACATCACCTTAAGACCTCTAGGCCACCGCCTAACTATAAACACAATGAGGAAAACCCAAAGGTTCATACTTTAGAACATTCTACTCACCCATATTCCCAAAATCCCTACTTACTCGGATTAATATCCCCCAAACATTTTCATCAACAAGTATCTTAATGGAATTACAATTTGTATAGACTACAATAGGAGAATGAACTACTTACCATACTTAACCCGCTCCAAATACACCATTCTAATAGATGTGTTTACATATCTACCACTACCCTAAACCCCTCTTACATCGGGTCATGGTTAACATGGGGAAAACTAAATTACTTAATCACAAACCATTCATCAAACATACCTTTAAATCGCTTCCTCTTTTACACATGAATATTTTATCTTAAGCACATTCCTCATCTAAAAACTTGTTATAAACATAATTTTAACTCATTTACACTTTTCATTAGGAAAAATTTATTAACTATCTCATCACCACCACACAAATCTTTCTCTTTTAAACACCATTCATTCTTTATAATTTACCACAACCCAAAACTTTAACCTCGTCATAAATTTTCTTTATAAACAATATTCCTTAACTTTCCATTTAATTATCTTCATTTACTCACATTCACTACCATTATTAGGCACCATTTTCTTCAAATTTTCTAAATAATTAAAATGAATTCTACTCTCTATTCCCCACACACCCATCTCATGTGTGCTTATCTTAATGCATGCCACCTATAACCTCAAGTTCTTAAAATGATGCATGAATGTACAACCTCATGCCATTATTTCCATGAGAAAAATATCATAAATTATTCAAATCACACGACATGTGCATTACCCAATAGTGAAATATCATTCAACTATAACAACACAAATAAAGAACTACAATTCCCACCCTGGGTGACTTGGGTTTTCCCTCATACATGGGTTATCTACTCTTAAGAACGGGTTCATTACCAAGTCCTGACACTATCCTAATCTCATTTCTACCATCCCCAAACAGTAATAAAGAGAAAATAACTCCTCTAATACCATTTTGTAATGTCCCTATCCCAGGAGCCACTAAATTGGTTCCCCAAGCCGAGTCGTCACATGACCTCAAGAGCGCCTCCTCGTATGCCAGAGGTTTTAGACTAGCAATGAGGGTCTAACAGGTAATATGGGGAGACTATACCCTCTTTACCAGAGTAAGACACATTAGAACACAAAATAAATAGCAGAAAAAATATGTAATAACCAATAAAAAATGCATAAAAAGGCATCCCCCAAACAGGGTACAAACCAAAAAATCAAATATAACCATTCCATGTTGTACTAGTAGTTCCACAAGTGCAGGAAACCCAAAATAAAGAAAATAGTTAAAATCCCCAAGTGGTCATAACTCTAAGTTTAGAACCTCATCCATGTACATCCTAAGACTGACTCAACTCCTAATCATAGGGTCATCTCCCTTGTCCTAACCTACAACCATGAAATCTGCTCAGGTAACCAATGGCAGCCCGAGTAGGGTGTGAGTACAACTTATTAAGTCACCACCAATAGTGTCTACAAAATATCTATTCTAAAAATATAGTGCATGCAAGTAATAAATAAATGAAAAAAAAATAAAATAAAGTTTAGCTACTAGTTAACAACCTTTACTTGACTATTACTAACTATAGTTCCAAATAATTGTTCACATATTTTTTATTACTTTGTCAATCATTAAAATATAATCCATGGGTTTGGAATTTACATCATTCACACAAGGTTCATGGAATTTATCATTTTTTATAAGAGAAAAAAATTAAGTCCTTGTCTCATTAGGGATAAGAAGATTGAGTAATCACCACACTTACCTTGGACCTTAGTCTAGGTATTTTCATTGAATACAACCATTGGGGGAATATAGAGTTAGTTAGACTCCCCAACCCATGAATTAATAGGTAGGTTAGAGCATCAGTATTCCCCTACCCATGGGAGGAGCTTGAGGCCTTTATCCCACCACCAAGCCATGTTTACATGTTTATCCATCCATTTACCACACAAACCATATCACAACCGAACACAACCAATACATATAACAATCATACCATAACATAATGAACATAACCAATATCAATGGAAATAACAATCCACAACCATCAACATGGGAATTGATACTATGCCATAACCCATTAGTACATTTTCCATTCACAATTCAAATCCCATTTGACCCAATTTCCATTCACATACCTTAACCCATTAATTATTTTCATATATTTCCACACCTTAACCAACATTAAAAAATTACCATGTACTAACCCAATTATCCCTCTTATTATTTCACAAGAATTTCCCACTTATGCATTTCAATTACAATTCTTATATCACTTAGCACAACCACTTTATCCCATTCAACCCATTATGTGTACCTCATAATTCCCATGTATTTACCCAATTTGCATATTCATCAATTTCCTTATGCAAACCCATTCACATTTTCATCAATTCACAAGGAATTTTCAATTTAACATGTTCATCATTTCATATATACTAATTCTTTTGGGCAACTCAACATAATTAATAATCCTTTCAACACAATCTCCTTAAACCCAATTAACCCATTGAAAAGTCATTAAAAACAACCCCTTAATCCATTAACAACTTAGTCATAACTATCAATATTAAATTTATAATTCAACAAAAAATATTAACATGTTCAACAATGTCTCTATGTTATCACAAGTCAATTTCACACTTAACATTATCAATTCCTAGGTCTGATAAGGTCAGTACACCCCATGGGTGACCCTAAAACGTTTGACTCATCCTCAACACATCCCATGGGGACCATTAGGGGTTAAAATAATTATTTAGACACCCAATTTACCAAATAATAATCAAGGTAACAAATACACAACAAGTGGAAGGCAATATCTAACACACATGCATAAATCTATAATAAAACTATGGGATATAACTTGTAGACCACCTACCTCGAATCTGATGATGAACACTCTCTTAATCATGGACTTAGATCCCAATACAAACCCCCTTGAAGTTCCAAACTCGATTCCATTAGAAAAAGACTTCTTTAGAGCTTCAAAAATTGATGAGAGAAACTAAGAACCCTAATCTGAAAAAGGGAAACAAGAGGAAAATTAGACTTACCTAGATCTTCGATTCGTAACCAATGGTGTCCAAAACGACCTAGAAATGAGAGAGATAGATCCTTGTAAGATCTCAGAGGTCTTAGTTAATAATTAGGGTTGAGAGGATAAGAAAGGAGGAAAATCCCAAGTGATGGTTTAAAATTCCATAATGGAATTTTTGTAAATTTCTCAACTTTACTAGGCTGCACGGTTTTCCAAACCGTGTGAGAGATATTGTCCCAAAATCACCCCTTATCACGGTTTCCTAGGAATTACATATGGTTATCCTAATCATGAGATAAACATTTTAAATCCTCTATACAAGGTTTCACGGTTACCTGGGATGATCCGCATAGTTTGCACAAACCTTGTGCAAACCGTTTAATATGCCCAGAAAACTCCTTTTTTCAACTCTTTCATGCCCCAAACCCCAAGAACACCCTTGAGCCTTCTCATGAACATAGGAAACACTTATTTAACCAAAATACAAGACTTAAACTGAAACATAAACAAAAACACATGCCTCACAAAAATCTGGGATCTTACAGTTAGGGTAATTCTATAATATTGTTTTTACCTTTAATTACCCAATTTACCCTAAACTGTGGTAATAAAAAAATTACAAAAGATACTATTCATAATGACCAAAAATAAAAGGAACCTATTTACATAATTTGGACCCACTGATTCCAAATATGAAATAAATTTTTCAAAATTCAAAACACATAATTTTCAGTAATTAATTTAAAATTAATCTCATTGTCGGGATGAAAACAGGTTTTTAAAAGTTAAAACATTGCAAAAGATTGAAATTTTTTTACATAAAAATTCATGGTAAAATTAATTCCAATGAGAAAAATTATATTAAATGATAAAAATATATTATATTTTTACTTTAAAACCATTCAATAATATAATTTATTCACATAAATTATTTCTATGAAAAAAGTTTTTTCAATTAAAATTTAGTATATTTTTACTATTCATTCAAACACTACTAGAAATATAGACAATTCCAACGGTTCAAAACCATTGGTATAGGCTGGAAAACCGTTGGTATAAGATATACCAATGGTTTCCCAAATCATAGGGAAGTAAGGCATTGGGAAAGACCTTTACCAATGGTTTAAAGAAAATTGTTGGTAAAAGGTGGTGAAAGTTTAAATTTCCCAACAGTTACTCAAAACTGTTGGCATATTTTTGAGCTTATACCAACGGTTCAAAACCGTTGGTATAGATTTTTACCAATGGTTTAGATAAACCGTTGGTATATATTCATATATTCTCAAAGTATACCAACGGTTCTAAACCGTTGGTATTGGGTATTTTCACAAAAAACCAGCAGCCTGCATACAGCTGCCTCCACTTGATAGACCTACATAAAAAACATTACAAATAACATCTACAAATATACTTCAAACACCACAAAAAACATTGTAAATAACACAAAAAACACATAAAAACATCACTCTTCCAACCATGCCATGTACTACAATTCCCCATTTCAATCTTCATATGACAACAACTCTTCCAATTAACCTATTTCAATTTATTGGGTTCACGCATATAAATTTTTTCTTACTCAAAAAGGTGATGATTATGATAGAAATTGGTTCATGAGTGGTATGTGTGATAAAGTGAATTAACAATTTGGTTAATATTTGTGCATCATCTAGAGTGATGAATGACTTGCATTGAATTTGATGTAGGGGGATGTCCAGAGAGGGGAGGGGGTTGTCCAGGAAGAGGGGAGGGGAGATTTCCAGGGAGTGAGTATGGGGTTCATGGAGAATGTGCAACAAGGATTTGTATTCAAATTATAGCATATCATCACATGCATTTGATGAGCATGAGCTAATAATCTTACCAAGTCATTCATATAGTTCAAGACATACAAAAATGGAATAATCCCAAATAACATTGCATGATCAAAGAAATAAAAAAGGGCATGTGAAATCAACATGACTACATTTACATATCATCCATGAGGTATAACATTTAATCAAATTGTAATAGAATTATACATAAGGCATACGAGTATCGTTTAATTGCATACACAGTGGTACAAAAGGAAAATGTTATTCATGTCTGGGGGGCTGTCTGGGGTCCAACGAGGAGGGTGGGGGGCTATCCAGGGTCCAGGAAGGGGGGTGGGGGGGATATCCAGGGCTGTCCATTCATGTCACATTTGACTCATGGATCGTTTTCCTTAAGTTTCAACAGAATTTGAATGTGTTTGGTCAGTTTGTCGTATGTCAGTTGTTGATTTCACTTAAAATTAAGTCCATTTTTAACAAAACAGAGGCACTTTGAGTGGTGTCAGCCACACCAAGCCTCAGATTGAGGTAGGGTTGACTCGAACATGTCACATATGAGACATGTATCATTGTGCAAAAGTATCAACACAATCAGAATCCGTTTGATCGGTTTGGCGTATGTATGTAAAATATTGTCCATTTTAAACAAAATACATACACATGGAGTGATACCGGCCACACTGTGCTTCAGATTGAGCCAGGGTTGACTCGTACACATCACATATAACCCATGGATCGTTGTTCTAAAGTGTCATCCCAATCCGAAGGCGTTTTGTCGGTTTCCCGTCTGTTAGTTGTTGATTTCACTTAAAAACAAGTCCATTTTGAACAAAAGAGAGGAAGTTTGTGTGGTCATGGCCACACCACGCCTCGGATAGAGGCGAAGTTGACTCGTACACGTCACATTTGACCCATGGATCGTTTTCCTTAAGTTTAAATAGAATCTGAATGTGTTTGGTCAGTTTGTCGTATGTTAGTTGTTGATTTCACTTAAAATTAAGTCCATTTTTAACAAAACTGAGGCACTTTGAGTGGTGTCGGCCACACCGGGCCTCGTATTGAGGTGGGGTTGACTCTTAAACGTCACATATGAGTCATGGATCATTGTTCAAAAGTATCAACACAATCAGAATCAGTTTCATTGGTTTGGCATATGTACGTAAAATATTGTCTATTATAAACAAAATGCATACACTTGGAGTGATAACGGCCACACTACACTTCAGATTGAGCCGAGGTTGACTCTTACACATCATATATAACCCATGGATCATTTTCCTAAAGTTTCAATACAATCCGAAGGCATTTGGTCAGTTTCCCATATGTCAGTTGTTGATTTCACTTAAAAATAAGTCCATTTTAAACAAAAGAGATGGAGTTTGAGTGGTCTCGGCCACACCGCACCTCAGATTTAAACGAATTTGACTCGTACACGTCACATTTGACCCATGTATTGTTTTCCTTAAGTTTCAATAGAATCCGAATGCGTTTGGTTAGTTTGTCGTATGTCAGTTGTTGATTTCACTTAAAATTAAGTCCATTTTTAACAAAACAGAGGCACTTTGAGTGGTGTCGGTCACACCGAGCCTCGGATTGAGCCAGGGTTGACTCGTACAAATCACATATTAGTCATGGATCATTTTTCAAAAGTATCAACACAATCAGAATCCTTTTGATCAGTTTGACATATGTACGTAAAATATTGTCCATTTTAAACAAAAGAGGGACAGTTTGGGTGGTTACGGCCACACCGCGTCTCGGACTAAGGCAGGGTTGACTCGTACACATCACATAGGACCCATGGATCGTTTTCCTAAAGTTTCAACAGATTCGGAATGCATTTGGTTGGTTTTTCGTATGCCAGTTGTTGTTTTCACTTAAAATTAAAGTCATTTTGAACAAAAGAGAGACATTTTGAATGGTACCGTCCACACCGCGCCTCGGATTAAGGAGAGGTTGACTCGTACATGTCACATATAACCCATGGATCTTTTTCCTGTAGTATCAACAGAATCTGAATATGTTTGGTCGGTTTACTGTATGTCAGTTGTTGATTTCACTTAAAATTAAGTCCATTTTTAACAAAATAGAGGCATTTTGAGTGGTGTCAGCCACACCGAGCATTGTATTGAGGCGGGGTTTACTCTTACACGTCACATTTTACTCATGGATCGTTTTCCTTAAGTTTCAATATAATCCTAATGCGTTTGGTCGGTTTGTCGTATGTCATTTTTTGATTTCACTTAAAATTAAGTCCATTTTTAACAAAACAAATGCACTTTGAGTGGTGTCAGCCACACCGGGCCTCTAATTGAGCCAGGGTTGACTCTTACACATCACATATGAGTCATGGATTGTTTTTCAAAAGTATCAACACAATCAGAAGCTGTTTGATCGGTTTGACATATGTACATAAAATATTGTCCATTTTAAACAAAAGAGGGACAATTTGGATGGTTCCGACCACACCTTGCCTTGGATTGAGGCGGGGTTTACTTGTACACATCACATATGACCCATGGATTGTTTTCCTAAAGTTTCAACAGATTCGGAATGCATTTGGTCAGTTTTTCGTATGCCAGTTGTTGTTTTCACTTAAAATTAAAGTCATTTTGAACAAAAGAGAGACATTTTGAATGGTATCATCCACACCACGCCTTGGATTAAGGCGGGGTTGACTCTTACACATCAAATATGACCCATGGATCGTTTTCCTGTAGTGTCAATAGAATCCGGATGTGTTTGGTCGGTTTACTGTATGTCAGTTGTTGATTTCACTTAAAATTAAGTCCATTTTTAACAAAACAGAGGCATTTTGAGTGGTGTCGGCCACACCGAGCCTTGTATTGAGGCGGGGTTTACTCATACTCATCAAATTTGACTCATGGATCGTTTTCTTGAAGTTTAAATATAATCCGAATGCGTTTGGTCGGTTTTCCATATGTCAGTTGTTGGTTTCACTTAAAATTAAGTCCATTTTTAACAAAACAGAGGCACTTTGAGTGGTGTCGGCCACAACGGGTCTTGAATTGAGATGGGGTTGACTCTTAAACATCACATATTAGTCATGTATCATTTTTCAAAATTTTCAACACAATCAGAAGTCGTTTGATCGGTTTGACGTATGTACGTAAAATATTGTCCATTTTAAATAAAAGAGGGACAGTTTGGGTGGTTCCGGCCACAATGCTCCTCAGATTGAGGCAGGGTTGACTCTTACATGTCACATATGACCCATGGATCGTTTTCCTAAATTTTCAATAGATTCGGAACGCATTTGGTCATTTTTTCGTATGCCAGTTGTTGTTTCCACTTAAAATTAAAGTCATTTTGAACAAAAGAGAGACATTTTGAATGGTACCATCCACACCGCACCTCGAATTAAGGTGGGGTTGACTCGTACACGTCACATATGACCCATGGATAATTTTCCTATAGTATCAATAGAATCTGAATGCCTTTGGTCGGTTTACCGTATGTCAGTTGTTGATTTCACTTAAAATTAAGTCCATTTTTAACAAAACAGGGGCATTTTGAGTGGTGTCGGCCACACTGAGCCTCGTATTGAGACGGGGTTTACTCGTACACATCAAATTTGAATCTTGGATCGTTTTCCTTAAGTTTCAATATAATCCGAATGCGTTTGGTCCATTTGTCGTATGTCAGTTTTTGATTTCACTTAAAATTAAGTCCATTTTTAACAAAACAGAGGAATTTTGAGTGGTGTCGGCCACACCGAGCCTCGTATTGAGGTGGATTTGACTCATACACATCACATTTGACTCATGGATCGTTTTCCTTAAGTTTCAATAGAATCATAATGCATTTGGTCGGTTTGTCGTATGTTAGTTGTTGATTTCATTTAAAATTAAGTCCATTTTTAACAAAACAAAGGCACTTTGAGTGGTATCGGCCACACTGGGCCTCAAATTGAGGCCGGGTTGACTTTTAATCGACACATATGAGTCATGGATCATTTTTAAAAAGTATCAACATAATCAAAAGCCGTTTGATTGGATTGGTGTATGTACGTAAAATATTGTCCATTTTAAACAAAATACATACACTTGGAGTGATACCGGACACACCGCGCATCGGATTGAGGTGGAGTTGACTTTTACATGTCACATATGACCCATGGATCGTTTTTATAAAGTTTCAACACAATATGAAGGCGTTTGGTCAGTTTCCCATATGTCAGTTGTTGATTTCACTAAAAAATAAGTCAATTTTGAACAAAAGAGAGGCAGTTTGAGTGATCCTGGCCACACCGTGCCTTTTATTGAGGTGGGGTTGACTTATACACATCACATTTGACCCATGGATCGTTTCCCTTAAGTTTCAATAGAATACGAATGTGTTTGGTCGGAGGGGAAGGGTCTAGTCGGGTACGCGGAGATGCTCGTCTACCTCTGGTACGAACCTCCCTCGTACCATCGGCCTAAGCATTGAAAGAATGGAATAATGAAAAGTGAACATACTTATGTACTGGTAAAATCTACACATAGAAATCACATAGCCGCATCATGTTATAAAAAATAACACTAAGGATCAGATAAAATAGAAGCAGTCATACAGAGTAATGACAAGTGCATATACAGATCAGAAGCAGCTAAACAATTGTTGCATACATGCCATGTTTATTTCCTAAAACAAAGTAAAAAAAAGAAAAATGATGAAACTCTAGAACATGGGTTGCCTCCCCGGAAGCGCTAAGTTTTACGTCTTTAGCCAGATGGATGGACATTGGTCAATCATCTTGGTCCATCAGCTCAGAAATCCTCTGCCTATTACAAGAACTAGTGGCCGTGTCATCAAGCTCACAGGGACGCTTAGTGGGATTGATCACTTCAGGAGCATAGCGGGCATGAATCTAGTGTGGAAGTAAGAGAATCTGGCACTCTTCATCATCCAGACGTTGATTCACCCATCGTGCGAGGTCAGATGGAGACGGGACGTGCACATCGATGATCATGGAAGAGGCAGACAAGCTAGACATTATTGGTTAAGCTGCATCCACAAATAGATTCATTTTTATATATTAGAACCTTTATAAATGTTTGTCCCATTTTTACAAACAATTAATGTGTGAAAATTGTGAAAAATAACTTATCGGATATATAAAAATGGATTTAATCATGGACATGATGCATAATATCTCAAATATTCCTCATTGGATCCCAATTTAAAATTTTAATCCATTATCAAATGTCTTATATCAATTTATTTTTATTTGGATCCTTAAGGTTGAAGGCTTTTTGTAAAATCTAGACAAGGGAGGATAGACTAGTGACTTGGAATACAATTGGATACTATGTGGTTAAAACCACATTATAAGCATTGTTTAGGATATTATTGAGGTGGTTTGAGGATCAAATCTATCTTTTTAGAGAAAATCCAGCATGTCCAAGTTTGGTGGTCAATGTTTTGAAGTGGGGGTATTTGGTGGTTGAGGAGGGGGATGAGGGGGATTTTCAAGGTCTAGGAGGAGGGGTGGGGGGATATCCAGGGTCCAGGAAGGGGGGTGGGGGGGCTATCCAGGGTCAAGGAGAAGGGGAGAAGGGGTTATCCATGGTTCAGGAAGGAGGGGGGTTGTTCAGGGTCCATCGATGAGGGGGGATATCCAGGGTCCAGGGTGGAGGGTGGGGGGCTTCCTAGGGTCCAGGAAGGAGGGGGACGATACAAGGTCCTAGGAGGAGGGTGGAGGGGGGTTGTCCAGGGTCCAGGAGGGGGGTTGTCCATGTTTCAGGAAAGAGGGGGGCCAGGTTGTCCAAGTTCTAGGAGGGGGGACTGTCCAAGGTCCAAGAGGGGGGGGTGTCCAGGGTCCATGAGGAGTGGGGGATCTATTAAAGGGAGGAAATCCCCAAATAATTCATTGAAAATTAACTAAAATTAATCCAAAAAACATCAAAATTCCAATCCATCACCCAACCAACATCCAATTCATCCTCAATATCACTAACCTTCGCATGCCATAAACAGCACAACCTAGTTTATACCAAATTAAAACAGAAAACAAAAATAATAGATGAAAAACATTAAAAATAATGTAGTACTTACAAATTTAGAGTGTAGAACTACAAAATTGTTTGATTTAAGATGGATCTATGAGTGGAACGAGTTTCTGAGTCTTTTTATAGAGAGATCCCAGACGTTTAGGTCAAATAAAAATAGAAAATAAAAAAAATAGATGAATAACATTATAACTGAGGTATAACTTACAGATTTGAAGTGTATAATAGAAAAATTGTTTGATTGAAGAGGATAGATGGAGTTTCTGGGACTGGGTAATGAGAGAGCATCGGGAGAGCTTCAATTTAGGGCTGCAGTCGAGCGGAAAGGGACTAAAATCGAGCGGAGGGGCTACTGGACAACCAAACAGGATTTAGGGGAAAACTTTCCCAACGGTTTTTAAAAACTGTTGGGAATGTATTCCTATACCAATGGTTTAAAGAAACCGTTGGTAAAAGGTGGCATAGATTCCATCATATACCAACGGTTAGTGTATAACCGTTGGTAAAAGTGTCTTAATTGAGGCCTATACCAACGATTTTACAAACCATTGGTAAAATTATTCATAAAATCCCATATACCAATGGTTTTCTTAAAACCGTTGGTATACATAACCATTCATAACGGTTTATCAAACCGTTGGGATATAAGCGTTGGTAAAAATGGGATTTTCAGTAGTGAAACTTAAAACTTGTCAGAAAAATATAAAAAATTCATCCAAAGTAAATTTTTATATCCCACTTCTAAATAATAATTTTATTTTATGAAATGTAATATATAAAGGTTTCAAAAACTATATTTGAAATGGGTGTTCCATTAAAAGGCGGAAAAACTGCATTTTTTAAAAAAATAATTCTTTTTTTATGAAAAATAGAATCTTTTATTATATCATTTCTAGAAAATACATAAGATTAATGTTAAAATTATATGGAATTTATAAAATTTAAATTATTTTAATACTATTCATAACCTCTAATTTAATGGATAGGTTATATATTATATTAAATAATAATAATTTATTGATATATTGAAGTTTGGTAAAACTAGGCCTTGCATGTAATTTAAGCCAACTTATTGTTTTGTGTAGCGTAAAAAAACATGATGTTGGGTAAAAAATAAATAAAGAAACAAAATTATATGTATTTATAAATGAAAATATTATAAATTCTTCGGGTTTTACAGATTTTGGCTCCCTGGTGCTGATGTGTCTACTTTTTTTCCCACTATCGGTAACAATGGGTTGTGTATGTTCAACTAAGAAACTATCAACCACAAAATATCTCTCTAAAACCCTATCATAGGTATGAATTCATAAAGGGATAACAATTTATTGGATGTCTCTATGAATCCCTTACTCATAGTTCTAAGCCCTAAAGAACTGATCATGAACCATATCCATTGAGTATCTGGAGAGGTTGGTAAACCTTAATGAATACTCGGCTATTATCATGCTTCCCTTCTGAAGTTGCAGAATCTTTTGGATACATACAGCCCTCATCATAGCTAGTGATAACTCTTCTATAAAAATTCACTCAAACTATGAATATGGTAGAGTCACTTCATCATAAGACTGGGTAATTAACCCTCACCATTTTCCTTCAGATCCATAGATAAGGCTCTCTGTCGGGACAACCATATAATCTATTATTTTCCTGGATAGATAGAAAACTTGGGTCACCACCTTAATCATGTCCTCAGTTGCCTATGTTTTGGGATCACCTTGGAACCTAAGGGGTCTCTTTTTATGAAACTTCTGAAGTACATTGATCTTTTTCACCTAATCTGCTAATATTGCAGGTACCATGTGTTGCTCTATAGGTGGTGGTATAGCTGGTGCACCACTTAGAGTTAACATCTCTAGAATTGGTCCTTGTATCAATGCCTCATCACTGAGGAGATCATCCTCATGATCATGATATTTTACCCCAACTGAAATATATCGTGAAGGCATTCTAGAAGTAAACAAGATATACCACAGTCAATGATTATATCTCGAGAGATAACTCAAGAAGGACATAGAAACTACAACCCATTCCTATATGATGCATGTACCATTGTTTTCCTAGAAACTAGTATTCTCATGTACTTAGTTGAAAATTAGGTGATTATATTACTTGTGTATTTATATATCAGTCGTCGAACTAACATTGGGATCCCTTTCCTAAAAATCAAACTCAAAACACTTAACATTGTTTCCCCAAATCAATCTCATAGAATCTAGTCCTAAGGTAGAATCAGCTCTAATACCACTCTATCACGATTCATCCCAAAGGGGCCCATGCTAAGACTCCCCAAGAATGCCTCCAATAGGCCAAGCTCTAGCGACTATCACCAAGTAGTCATATCACTAACATGGGAGGTATTAGCCTAAGTACCTATACACACGCACACATCTCCAAGACTATACAATATTGAAATGTAAAAACAACTAAACAACCATGAATTCATACATCTAAATATTACAAACAAAGTATAACATTAATTAAAAGAAAGTAAATAGGTCCATATACTATCCCACAACAAGGAGTTTGAAAACAAGCCGAACATGAAAGTAAAATTGGGGAATACTTTCAAAAGTAATAGGAACATGCCTCAGTCCATTTGGTCTCACTAAGAACAATCTGGTCCTAGTCCATCTAAGACTCTATAAAAAGGTTGATCATCTACAAAATACATGACACATGCGGGAAAAGACCATGTATGGGTGAGTAAAACAATACACAGTAAGATGCCCCAAAACCAAAAAACATACAACAAAATAAATAAATTCATCTCTACATAGGTATATGTCTATAGCACATATAACAAGAATATCCAAATATACTCAAAAAATAAATGTATTCTAAAGGTAAGTCACAACCATAATTCTATCCTTGGATTCCAAAATCAAGGTTACATAGATAACTCATCCAAGATAATACATTCCTGAGTCTAATAAAACTAATGACATTTGTCTAAGAGGTAGTGCTCGTCGGGTCTCGCCATAGGAAGTATAGACAGGAGGTCTAAAAAGATACGATACATAGATGAAGATCTCTCCCAAGGCCATGGGGTATACCAACAACATAATTTTGATTAACCTTCTAGGTATAGGATCGGCGCCCGTATAGTGTTGGTAATGATGATACTAAGAACTCCACCTAGGGAATGAAGATGAATAGAGGATATCACTTTGAGACTCGCAGAGGGATTCCAACAACTCTATCCAAGAAGTTCTACTAAAGGGATTGATATCCTATGAGTAAGAGGAAATTCCATACTTACCCTTAGGTAATGGATAGGGGAATATACCCTAGTGAAACTTATCCAAGTTACAGAGGACAAGGGCTCCAAACCATGTTTTTAGGAGTACACGGTGTGTAGTAGGTTTACACATCATCTCCCTTTGTCCCTAAGTCCTACACATGTGAACAGACTATGTCTTGTGTCTTTATAATAGTACATATCCTATTAGTTACCCATTTGATCTTTCTATGTACCGGTACATAGTTATGCATGTGTACGCAAGGCCAAGTCATGTTTGTGTGGGAGTAAAGGGTGGGTCGGATGTCCATGTACTCCAACCTATGTTTTTCTAACCTATTAGGTACACACTGATCCACCAAGGAGAGGTCACAAACCATGTGACAATGTCACATGCCATGTGATACTTATCTCCCTCTTGATACCCTATCCACCACTGAGAGGTTCCCACACAATGTGTGGCTCTGAGTTACATGTCGTGTATTATGGAAATTTCCAAATTCCTAGATCTAGTTTCTACGCATCTTCTCTAATGATCTTTCCATAGTTTTGGCCATTAATCACTCATAAAATTGTATAACTAGGTCATCTAAGCCTTATCATCAAAGAACATCATAATCTTTCTCGTTTATTTTTTTCAAAAAACGCCTTTGAATTGTGTTCTTAATTAGGCACCAAAGAACATGAAAACTAAGTACCAATGTCATCTAATATATTTTCATTTCTATCATCATACCACCATCATGTTTTTATGATCCTATATCTAAAATATAAGATCATTATGTCAAGAAATTATTGTGCAACGATTGATTTGTGAATGGGTGTTAAACCATGGTCCAAACGAAGAATGCCCATAATGAACAAAGAAATCGGGGAGAAAAGAAAAAGAACAATCAATATTAACAGGACTTGGTCGATATTCATGTTTACCTCAATTAATTTCCATTATAATGACAAGTGGTGAACCAATAATCATGAATAAATTTTCTCAAAACCTGATTAATCTAACCCATACCACAATACACACAATCAACTGATCAATCTTTTGATTGATTCATCCATGTTCATCATTGAAACAAAAAAAAGAGAAATAAAAACAAATAAAATAAGGTTCTACCTTGATTTTTATTAATCTATGATGAAGAAAGAAGTGTCTTCATTATCTTTGCTGAGATCCTTCTATTTTGTTGCACGTCGATCACCGATCCACGATCTAGAAAGAGTTCATCTAAGAGAGATCCTCCAACAGTCTCTTTGAGATTTATCCAATAGATATGGTGTTATGTGGCTAACCCTATAATTGTTTCATAATATTCTACTTAAATAATCACTAATATCTACATCAATGAAATATAACTAAAATAATTTATTAAATTATTTTATTCATTCCATGCATGTGATGACTTTTCTACAGATTACCTATGCCAACAAAGGTTAAGTAACTCCTTAGGTAAAAAACACATTCTAAACTCAATATTTACATCATATTTCAAATCCAGTTCCCTATTTATAAGTTATTCCATTTTTTAGGAATACTGTACATGTGTTCTATTTAAAATATATCAAATATTTCAAACATTTATTATGGGCACACCAGGCCGCAGAATCATACACCATCTCAGCACCTGGTCTCGAGAATAATCCATGCAGTATCCAAAAATAATATATGGAAAATTAAATTCATTACATGTTGTTAATAAAATTATTTCAAAAACACACTACAAATAACCTTAGTCACATTCTCAAAAAATAGTCAGTTCATAAATAGTAAATAATAATATTGTGAGACGTATCATATTTTATTTTAATTGACCCTAAAATTTTTACATTATATAACTTTTCTTTATAAGTATTATCCACATTTATATGAGTCTATTTAATCCTTAAATATCTATCATAAAATAATATATCTCTTATTAAATGGTTTTAACCAAAGAATTTTTTTTCTTGAAAAATATTATATTCTAAGATATGTTCTCACATTAATAACATTATATGTTTTCATTAATTAAATGTGTTATCATTAATATTCAATTTTCAATTCTGAATTAACTCTAATGTTTCTTTTTTTCTTTTTTTTCTAGAAAAAAGGCATTGGTATTGAGGGTCGTATTCCTCACACTTTTTTATTTTGTACAAGAAAGAAAAAGAGAGATGGTACTATAGAAAATAGAGACACCCAGGAAAATATTGTAAATATATTTAAATTTATTTTATTTTGACTAAATTTAATTTTTTACATTATTTTATAATTTTAATTTATGTTATATATCAATAAACATATTTCTTTCAAATAATTGGCATAAAAATAACTAAACAATTTGATCCCAAAGGATCATCTTCATTATATATTAAGAGATGAGCATCATGGTAGGGTTAACTTTCGACTTAGGAATAAGATTATACCATATAGATGCTAGTCTTATAACATATTTTCATTGATTAATGGCTCTGGTATGGTCATATAGGAACAAATGAATTCTACATTCAGACAAGAAACTCAAAGAATAAGAATATACTCAATTTCAAAAGATGATAAATGGATTGATGATGAAATCTATATTTTCTCTTTCTTATGCACTTCCACCAGAGGGTGATATGGTTATTGATGCTTGTTTGATGATGATATGTTATATTTATGAGGATTCCACTACTCCTTCCCTTGATTTAGTTGTAGATGTATATGTCAATGTAGATGTGGATTCCCATTATTATGATGATGCAAGTAGTGTATGAGGAGGTGGTGATGTTGGTGTTTCTATAGGATATATTGATGATGGTTGTGATATTTCTAGTGATACTGATATTTAGGATAATTTATGATGTGAAATATATTCTTGGTTTATAGGTTGAATTTTATTATGTAATTTTATTTTATTATGGTGATATTGGTATTTTATTTTTGTATTGTTTATGATTTAAACTGTATCCTTGTGTATTCTGGTGTATTTTGGTGATATAATGAATTTTATTTTTGTTTTGTTTCTATAGGAGCAACTGAGAAACTATATTTTTGTATCACTAGAACATAAGAGTTATTTCAAAGATCTATTCCCATGTAAATATGTCTATTTCCATGTGTAAAACCATGTCTTTATAAATTAAATAAGTTGTTGTGGATATAAGAAGTATCCAGAGGCGAGGCTCCTGAAAATAGTCCTATGGCCATGGGTAAAACCATAGTTTTAAGACTGTTTCCATGTTTTAGACCATGGATATAGGACTATTGTTGTGGGTCCCACCTATGGAAATAACTTTCATCCCTATTTCCATGTAAATAAGATCCACAGATAGTTATACTATGGATATTACCTATAGCCATGGTTTATACATCTATAGTCATGGTGTTTGTATGTTGCTATAGAAGAATTTTCTAGTAGTGTTTGTAAGATCTCTAAACTCTTGTATAAAAAAATAAAATTTATTATAATTCAACACTATAACTATATTCAACAATACAATACTATACATTTTTTAATTACAAGGTCATATTACCCATTTATTAACAATCTTTCATTATCATCATCGTTTTGAGTGTTAGCTGCTTCGTTTTTCCTGTATGTTTTGGTTCGGCAGTTATAGACCTTTCACTTTGATCATGGTTCATTCAAATAAATAATTTTAATAATTATATGAATATCATATATATTAATTATAAACATATTTATAACCATTCATCTAAAGCAGTGATGAAAAATGAATGATATCACTATGTGGAGACGCTAGTCCGTATATATGCATGAGTGATGTTTCCATTTTACAATGGATGGAATGAAATAAAGGAAAATAATAATTCAAAATTATAAAATAATTTTTATATCATAAATATCATTTATATACATACACACATTAAATCTATCATAATAACCGACCATGAAAGATAGTGATGGAAAATGAATCATATCGCTATAGGGAGGTGGTAATCCACACGTAAAAAAAAAGTGATAATCTTATCTCCCAGTTTGTGGATAAAATATAATAAATTGATGTTCAATCTTCATAATAACACCTAATTATATTTATGATATTGGAGTCATCATTTTATGATGGATACAATAGTTTCGTAGGAAGTAAAAGAATAAGTAAAATTGAAAGAGGTCAATTAATATTTATACCTATTATTTGAGTTACCACTTTTAGAATAAACATTAAGACATGAAATATTGGTCATAAGAAAATACCATAAGCTCTATTATAAAGTTAAAGAATCTACGAAGGTTTTGTAGTAGGTATTGGATGATATGTAAGGCTCAAATTATTTGAATAAGGGAGCAGAAGAGGTTCCCTTTTATAATTGAGAGGAGGGACACATATTGAATTTATTAAGTTATTTTAATAATATAGGTTCACATTAATGATAAAGGGGATCCAAATGGACATTAATTAAAAGGAATTTACCCCCCCCCCCCCTCCTCATAAACCTGTTTTACCATTAACTGTGGTAACAAAATTTTACTATTTTCTCTATTCATTATGACTGAAAATTAAGTTAAATCAATTAAATTATATAAATTAAGATTATTAAAAATATAAAATTCCTTTAACTATATTAAATTTATATAATTGGGATAATTTACTTAAAATAATCATGCAAAATATAAAGAAATCCCGTTTAAAAAATGAATTTTTAAGCATAAAACTGAATTTACTTCTCTTCCTTGCATTTTAAAAACCATAAAATGAATGTTCAAATATTTTTATGAATATATAATCTATATATTTTATTAAAAAAATTAATAAATATATATTAAATTAATTTATTAATATAATAATACATTGTCCACATAAAAAAAGTTTTTTGAATAATGTGTTTTTAAGGCCAAAAATGAACTTATACCAAAATCAACTATAATGTTGATTCATATGTAATTAATTAGATTATTTATAATTAAATGATAATTTTTTTAATTTTAGATAAAATATAAAACATAATTTTTCCTTTTAATGTACTGTATTTAGTGAAAATGAATAAAAAAATTAGAAAAATCAATATTTTCACTATTCTCTGAAAAATAAATATTTTTAGGAAAGTCCTACAAATTCACCCTAATATAACATTGAAATTAGTATTTCAAAAATTATATTAATTTTCTAAAATAAAATTTCTAAAAATTTTATAAATTAATTATAATTTCCATACACAAAATTTAATAAATCCCATTTTTGAAGAAAACATATTTTCTAAGCATAAAATGACTTTACTAAAAATTGAGTACTTATATATTAAGAATTAATCAATAAATTTGAATTATTTAAAAAATTTATACATATTTGATATAGTGTGGTAATTATCATTCATACCTTCAAATTTAATGGCTAGTTTATAAAGTATTATTATGTCGTGGTTTATTTTGACTCGGTGTTTCATATAAAGAAAGATATCGAATACCAAGGGTTTATTTCAAAGTAAATACATATAAAATATTTGGTTGTTATATTCTACCCCCAATAAAATGAATTTTTCCCTTGAAATTCTATCACTCTAACACAAAAAAATAAGGATATTTTACTTCATCACATTATCAGGTTCCCATGTAGCTTCCTTGAATTTTTGATTCCTCAAAATAACTTTAACCAAGTGATTAGTCTTATTCTTTAGAGAATTATCTCTATAATCCAATATTTTTATTATTCATTCTTCATAGGAAATATCATGCTCTATTTGTACAACATCTACTTTTATTACATGTTAAGGATTGGGTATGTACTTCCTCAAAAGTGATACATAGAACACATCGTGAACTTGATAGAGGTTCAGTGGAAGATCCAAGCTTTAAGATATAGTCCCTACTTGATCAAGAATCTATAAGGTACAAATATAACTAGGTATTATTGACTCTCTCACATGAATCATTTAATTATTGTGGGCTTAGTTCAGATTAAATGTTTATAATCCTAAACTACACTTACTATAAGGGCATACTTAATTGGCAATTCGAGGTCGATCCAATAAGTACTATTGGAACGTCAGTAATCATTATAACAAAACCCTTTGAAGGATTCGTCACTTTCACTATTAAGTTTGGGAGTTTATTAAGACTATGTAGTTTGGAGTTTTAATTCAGATTAATAAATAAGGGATCAAGGTCAATTTCTGGGCTCTTGGAAAAAGGTAATCCTAGAATTAACTTATAATGGTCCTATGTCTTAGGCTGTAAAGAGGTTAAAAAGTAACCAATTGGTTTTGGTAAAAAACAATTAGATCTACCTATGTTGCAACTATCCCATGTTCAGGGTATAATTGACATCTTAGATGCATTATTTTTGGCTTCTATACAGAAATAATCACAGGATAATGGTCATAGTCCTACTCAACTCTAATTAGGTCATCTTTGTTTGATCGCACTTCCCATGGTCAATGTTCTATGAAAGGATGTGATGAACAATTATTATTAACCAAATTACTAGTTATAGGGTTTCCAAGATTCAATCGAAAGATTTATTAGGTTTGGAAACACCCCTACTCTCGACCGCTAACACTAAGTGGATTAGTCGCACATGGAAGTGATGATCAAAAGAAAGTATTTATTAGACATGATATTCATAATCATAAAGTAATTTTAAAAGAAAAAAATCTAGGATTAAATAAGAAAGATTCAATAAAAAAAGTTAGAAACAATGCAAATCTAAACAGAAGATGACTTTTCACGATTAAATAATGAATAATGATCAATCCAAAATAAAAACAATTAATAATCAATTACAAAATTAATTAAAATGAATAACTGATTAATAAACATGTGTACTTTTTTGAAGAATGAAGTGTGGTGTTGAAAGCGGACTTCGGAAACAAAAGTGGTGTTACAAAAGTTGAATAATGGTGATGGAATTATTAAAAATTCAGTTTGATTCAATGAAACAATTAAAGTAATGAAACTCATTTAGAACAAGAAGGAATAGAAACAGTGGAATAAAATGATAGAGAATTTTAAGACTTCAAACTCTCAGTGTGTGGAGGTGCTACAAAACATATATAGGCCCAAGAAGTACATGGCATGAAAGTCATGTATGATGTATACTACCTTAAATGATTTGGGTCCCGATATATTCATGTCATGTAATCTGGTTGCACACCGTGTGTTGGCGCCAAAATATGTATAGAGGGAAAGGACGCAAAAAGGAAACCAATTCCAAAGGGGCTACCTCGTGAAGCCCATTCGAAGTGCCCCTTAGCACTACGGTCGGCACAAAGCCGAAGCACCTCTGTGGTCGCCGTGAAGTAAAAGAGGTGGGAGGCTTCGCGGTTATAATGAAATTGACCAGGATCTTCACACCGCATAGAGAACCAGATCACCTCTATGATCCCTAGAACATGACAGAAGTATCTGTGAGTTCCATGGAGGGAATTCAGGAGGGATCTGTGATGAGGAGGGAATGATGGTCGACTCTGTGGTTACAAAAAATATGACACAATCTACAGCTGATCACAGAGTTCCATGTGGCATCACATTGAGCTGACGAAGCTTTATGCTTCCTCTTTCCTATAAATTCTCGTCTTCCCCTAGACCCAAAGGACAGATACTCCGACCTTTCACCTTCTCAGCTCTCAAATCAGAAAGAAACTTATTCTTTGCAAGTCATTGAGAAAGATAATCTCTTCAAGTTACTTGATCATTGTGAAGTACCTTTCTCTTAGCTCAAATACAATCCCTCTTCAAGTAGGGATGTCCTTCACAGATCCCATGGGCTATCTCAAATAAAGGAGATCCCTAAGAGGACTTGGGTCTTCATAAAGCACTCATGCTTCTCAAAGTACATTCCATGCACCTATGAACCCCATGAAAAGGTGGGGTCACTATGCTTTGTGAAGCACATTTCTTCAAAGTGATATGCTTTTCAAGGTACCCATGATTCGTGAAGTCCTACTCCGTGAAAGCCTTTCTACTTCACAAAGCACCCTTCATATGCACTCAAATCCTATTCCTAGGCTAGTTCACTCCACTACGCGAAGCTTACCACTTCACGAAGTCCCTCCATTAAATAGAGCCCTAGAGCTTCACAAGGTCCTTTCTTGTGAACCCATTTTCTTCACAAACCCTTCTCCCATACGACCCTCCAGGTTTGTACGATGTGACTTCAAGGTCCCTTGGGTGGTGCTTAATGTTGCATTACTTAGCCTCATGCTTCTTTGTATAGTCATTCTAATGGCTATTGTTTCTTTTCATAGTCATGATAATGTGATCCCTCAATGGATCACTCCATAGAACCACCTCATCACAACATTGTTGATGCCTTCCCTTCCCCGAGGGTGGGTGGGTATCAGTTATGTAAGTACTAGGGGTGAAAAGTGAACCTACCTCATCCGAGTTGCAGGAAGTTAAACTTCCAAGCACCATCATCCTCATAACATGAAGTTAAATTGTGGCCTCATCTCATGCAATATACTTGGGGTGCCCCATCTCAGACATTCTCGATTCCCACTCGTCTCCACCGAAGTGAGATCTTCCTCACATATAATGAGATCTTATTTCCTAGAATGGTGTCTGTCTGCAGGGAAGGGAAACCAACTTGGTGTAAGCCCTTAGCCTTTCTTGTATGAGGTAGAATCCCTACTCCTCCTCTCTTATTCTGTGCCAAAGACTAGAGGAGAGATGGGCACTAGGACCTTTGTTATCCCATCCCTCTCCCTCTGGGCTTTGTCACCATCGGGCCTCCATCCTGGAGTAAGTCCCAATCTCCATCTCCCTAGGTTTCTAACCACTCATAAGACCTCGTTTCATCTTTGGGCCACTAACCACATGTAATCCCCACTCCACCTTTTGCGAACGCACCTTTTATGACGTGATCGTCGGGTCTTTGCTGCCTCTTTTTTCTCACACCGATCATGACTCGTGTGGGCTTAGAGTAAGCATTGACCATGACAACCTCGCTAGGCTTCCCTAAAGTTTAAGCCCCAAGCCCCATTCTGAACTACGTGAACTTTGATCCTTTCTCTTTCCTATCATGGTAAGTAGGAAGCCTCTATGAGGTTCAATCCTAGCACTTATTCATCCTAACCCATTCACATCAGTTCAACTTCATCTCGCATGACGTTAAACTGTATCCTCTCTCCAAAACTATGTGGAATTTGATCCTTGACCTTTCCAATAAAGGTACATAGGAAGCCTCTCTAAGGTTCAAGACCAACACTTAATTGTCCTGACCCATTCTCATTGGTTCACCCTCATCCTGCATGACGTTAAAATGTACCCCCCTTTTCATCCTACAAGATGTTAAATTGTACCCATTAGAACTACATGGGCTTTGGTCCTTGTCTCCTAGACAAGGTATGTAGTAATCCTCCCTGAGGTCTAACCCCAATCAACGGTAAGCCATTGCGATCCCTAATTGAAGGTAAGGCGTTTTGATCCCCAATCAATGGTAAGTCGTTGTGATCCCCAATCGATGGTAATTTGTTGTGATCCACAATCAGTAGTAAGTCGTTGTGATCCCCAATCGACGGTAAGCTGTTGTGATCCCCAATCGATTGTAAGCCATTATGATCCCCAACCAGTGGTAATATATTGTCACCCCAACCATTGGTAATCTGTTCTCACCCCAACCAAAGGTAATCCATTATTATCCCCAACTAGAGGTAAGTCGTTGTAGTCCCCTTTGATAGGACCCACATCTCTGGTCCTCCCCTGGGTGTCAGACCAACCCTTGGACTAATAACCATGCATGAGCCCCAGTATATTATTAGGTCATTGTCATATGTGTACACCTTGATTCTATTCCTCCATCCCAAACTACATGGACTTTGATCCTTGCTCCGATCTGAGAAAGGTATGTAATAATTCTCCCTAAGGTTCAATCCCATCACTCATGTTCCATCATGGTCTCTCCCTTGAGCCTATTTATTTTGGGAAGGTCATGCCCCACCCCAAAGGTTCTATTAACTTTGAGTACTATCCATATGTCCATTTTTACAGGCCTCCTCCTTAGGTGTCCCATCGCCCCTCTGAACTATGTGGACTTTGATTCCCTACCACAGGGATATGTAGGAGGTCTGTTCGAGGATCAATCCCAACATCATTGTCATCCTCACATCAGTTCCATATCATTCTCCATCCACTCCTCTCAACCATCTATATTCATCCTGATTTTTACCCAGGCCACCACATCCTAGTGAAATAATGCCACACACCCCTTTGTTGCTCCTAGCAGTACCTGGGCCGCTAACCATGTGTAAGTCGCAACATGTATTCAGGTCGTTTTCCTCTTCGCACACCCCAATTCATTGTCCCTTTGAACTATGTGGGTTTTTATCCTTATCTCTTGAGACAGGGTATGTAGGAAACCTCCCTGAGGTTCAATCCCAGCTAATGTAAACCCTTGGCATCCCCTTTATATGGACCCAAGAATACTCGGATCCACCTTCATTGGGTGTCTTGATCTACTCATCTAGCAACCCCTCAGGTGCTCCCTCTTGGGGATCCACCCATCTGATACACTCCCACAGTGTTCTGATCAGTACAATCTATCTCTTCTAGACATTAAACTCATGGAATACCATGTGTTAAGTATGAGAAGCTAAGGAAAACTTTAGAGACATGCCCATGGAATATAATTCCTCACATATGAGGTGGGATTCCTCGAGCTTTAACACCCTCAAGAAGACCTATCATAAGGGGAATAATCCCATACACATCAGTGTTCCAGAATCTAGACACACCAGCGATGTCCAACGTGACTACTCCCCTGATCGAAAGTTTCTACCCTGACTTGACCCCTTGGAATGTCTGGAAAGATGCAGTGTAATTAACCAGTGTCCATAAATATATGGCATTGAGAATAGTTTCATGAACAACATATTAAATCTTTAAGGGAGACCTGGACTAGGTAACGAGCTCTGAGGAGGAATCTATGGAAGGAGAGACTGACATCCCATCATCCCATTTTGATCAAGAAGTCAACATCCCTGAATAAGTGATGGATGTCTCCTGCCTTTGGAAAGCGGGAATGCAGGGCAATAGATCAGCGCGTCCTCCACAGAAGGATGCGCACCCCGGAAAAAGCATTGGAAATAGAAATGGTGAACTTGAAGTGAATTTATTCTCCTCAATGTAGATATTAGTAGCATTCGAGACATCAGTGGATTACCTGGTCACTGGATTCAATTATCTGGCACTAGGTCCCGCCAATAAAATAGTGGGTCTGGTATGAAACTCACCATAAATTAGGGAAGTTGAACGTTGGACATCCCGGTCTATGACGTTGTCAGCATGGATCCTTCTTACCAACCATGGAATATGGAATGGAACTAGGGCACTGGACATCGCTTTCCTTCTTTCAACACTAATGGTTGAATCTCCCTACTTTTCAAGACCCAAGCTACTACGATAGGAAACCGATCACCACCCACCCACCTATATAGGAGTAGGGGCAATGTCAATGCGGAAATCCCATGTGTCCTCATCTCTTCTATGCCAGCCTCTACATCCATGGCTATTGGGTGCCCACGCCCCAGATTCCCATATGAATTCATTCAGAAAAGGGTAATTAACAACCTCATCCAAAGATATGAGTAAGAGGGTATTATCCAAACAAAGGATATGGACCATAAAGACTTAGAGTCTTCTGTGCCACATCGTCCCCGATACCCCCAAGGGCCGCATAGGGAGCCACTACTCCCCACTCCGACCTACAACTACTTCATGAGCCTCTCCCTAGAGAGCTTTGATGACTCCCTCCCCTACACTAATGAGGTGAGGGATGTTTGGGTCAGCCCATCTATAATCCCATCCCGAGGGCTACCAAGGAGGGCTCCCACTAGGCCACCTCAGCACCGCCACCCGGCCCCACAAGCTTAGGAGTAGGTGAGTTATGCACTTTCACCACCAGCCCCTGTCTAGTTAACCCGACACCATTGTCAGGCGTAGACTGAGAAGGACACCCATCGAGCAGTGTCAACATCAACATCTATTGTGGCTCGTTCCACTGCTGATGCATACCATAAATCCCATGTTTATTCCAAACAGGGGCACTCATACGCATGTCCTAGTTCAAGGCTCCAACCACACCATGGGTAGGTTGGGAAGACTCTCCTGGTCTCTAAAATAGGTGGCGTCCACTGAGGGATGACCCACAGCAATGGCATCCAGTATGGAGGTCCTCCCCATGCCACCATCAAAAAGAGAGCAGGTCCTCCCCATGACACCATCAATCCGAGCAAAGGTTCTCTCAGCCGTATTGACACCCAGTACGGAATCCTATCTCACACATGTGACCTCAGGTATAGAGTCATTCCTCCTATTAAAAGTCGTTGATGTGAAGATGCTACTCGTACAGTCAACCATCAGTGTGGGGGTCTTCCCTATATTCTTACTACAACTGAAGAAGGCCCTCCTTATCCCAGAAATCGGAGAAGCAGAGGTCACCCTTTCTTTATTATCACCCAGCACAGAGGTCCTACTCGTGTTCAGTACGACCATTATGAGGACCCTCCTCATACTGTCACTGCTAAGGGAAACAAGCATGGGGGCACTACCCATGCTCCTACCAATTCCAGCAGAGGTCCTACCTCCTCCAGTATTTTTTGCAGAGATTACCTCCGCACGTCCATTGGTGGACATAGAGTTCCTCCCCGTATTCCCTTTGACATTTTTATAGGTGCTCCTAGCACCCCAGATCACCTAGGTGGAAGTCCTCTCCACCCCAACATCAGTTTGGCCAAAGGTCCTACTCGAGCCAAAAACCTACCCTATCCCAAAGAGCCATCCCAAGGTAGGAGAGTGGGTCACCGACACCATAAGAAGAATACTGAGATGCTTTAGACCTAAATTAATCTCGTCTTATTCTCAGATTCGAAGGCAAAATGCGATTCGGAAATGGAACCCTCACCTCGATCATTTGTGTCGAGGGATGGGGTAGGAACAAGGTGTATAAGCCTCATCCTTCCATAAAGTGAGGTCCACGTGATTCCTGCCTCCCTTCGCATATACATCCAGGAGGAGGGATATTTGGACTCCGTCTAGGTCTTGGTCATGCAATCCTCCCTGTCATCAATAGGGTCATTCTATGCCTCAACCAGAGATCATAAAGATTTATTCTGGGAACCAATGGAGAATGAGAAATAGCATGGACCACCATCAGTAACCACATCCCCTATGATGAAAAACGCAGTCACCAGTTATTCTTACCAGGATGTGGTGGCTCAGTTGTCGCATTTGTCATAGAGCAGCCTGAGATGCGGTGGTTTATCAGCTCATTCGTTGTATTCTCCACCATCCAGTCTACTATCTTAGTAGTCTGCTTCAGTACCGCTACCGGTCCCACAGCCACCACCATTTGATGAGTGGGGAAACCAAGGGCTGGATCCCGAGTCTAATCCAAGGAGCTTCTGGGACATCCTTGTAGTGGACCATTTCCTGGAGATGTTTTGGCCAGTTGCAACCGCGAACTTCAGTGCGCCGGAATTTCTTACTCAGGAGGAAGTTGCATGTTTTCACCAAACCCTATGGGTGACACACTTCTGTCTCCATTATTGGCGAGTGGTTTACCCCAATATCCAGGCACACTTTGAAGATATTTACCAGCAATGTCGCATGGTAGACTTGGTTGCACTTCCTATGGCCTAGCACCCCGATTCACCCGGTTTCCACCGGACCCTCCAGCAACGATGCGTCCAGAGATTTAAAGTGATCCACAGAATTATCAAGGAGGATTCTTCCCACATTCAGGTATGTGGTTAGGGGAAGTATATGGTCGTTCTTTTTAGTTCTATCTGGCGCTATCCCGACTTACCGGGTGATATTAAGGATATTCCTCCAGGTAGAGTCGTGGTTAACATGGTCGAACTGTCAGAGGAAGATAATGAGACATAACTTTATAAAGAGAAATTACCCCCTGGGGTATTTCCACACATATTGGATCCATTGGTAAGGGTTACTCACCAATAGAGAAATCCAATGGGTCTTCCCATGCTGACCGAGTCCTTAGTCATCAGCCGGAATCCCAATAAGGGTAAGGAGTATCTTGGGGCCATCAAACCCTCGAACCCAGCTAGAGCAGTGAAGAATAAGAAATATGATCCCGAGAAGTCTGGGTTGCATCAATAGCTTATGAAGAATAAGAATATGGTTGATGAACTCCTTGATGAGCATGTTACGGATCGGCGACCAGACTATGGTGACCCTCGACCGGGGCAGCAGTGGCAGGTATAACTCCCCCCCCCCCAGCGAGCTGCCTCCACGTGACCCTGACCATCTTTTCCACATAGACAGGGTAGAGGCCATAGCCTATGGTAAGAGGGAATGGTATGTATCACTAACTCCACCTGAACGGCACGATAATCTTCGGGACTTGATTCGGGTTCCCCCAGTTGCACCACAGGTCATCCCACAAGTCGCTCCACGAGCCGTTGGGTCTGTTTATCATGTTGCAGAATCTACCAATGCACTAGTGGTCAGGGATCCTCATCAAGATAGGAATCCCCGCCCAGATGATCCAATGGCAGTTCTCATTTCCCATCTCAAGGCTTTGGAAACTAGACAGGTGGAAATTCCTTCAGACGGTAAGCCATATCTGGTATGGGTAGATGATATTCCAGAACCTTCATGTTTTAGAAACCCTACATTTTCCCTCTTTAATGGGACGAGAAACCCACTGTAGCATCTAACCCACTTCATCTCAAGGTGTGGACCCATGCTGGGGACTCTAGCACAGCAAGAGGCCACCAAACTCTGATGTTTCGTAAAGACACTACAAGGTCTTGCATTTGTCTGGTATAATCAACTACCCATTGGGTTATTATCCGGCTAGGAAGATCTTTGTAGGAAATTTATTTACCAGTTCAGCTCTAACACCTAGAAGAAAAGTATTACAGACCTATTCAAGTGTAAGTAGAGGCCTGACAAGTGCGTCGCGGACTTTGTCTCTTAGTGGAGAGGACTTACCTACTCCCTTGATATGTCATTGACTCAAGAACAGCTGCTAAAAATGTGTGTGGGGAATGTCAAAACAAAACTATTTCCCTCTCTCATCACCCAGAATTACCTTGAGTGATTCCTGGATTTCTCTGATAAGGCCCAACGTCTTGAGGAATCCTTGTAGTAGGCCAGACAGGCATGTCCACTGCCTCTTGTGGTTACCGTGAGAAGATCCTCTAAGGTGAAGCCCGCCGTAGTAGCACAGATAGAGGACCCTAGGTATCTGGAGTTATTACCAGTAGAGCCACCTTTGCAACCTCGCAAAGTCCCACCACCTCAGGCGCAGCCTCCGGCCCAGCAGCGCTCGCCTCATAATTGGAACCTTCCCCCGCGTAACGCACTGCCACCACCAAGGTGAGATAATGAGGTTACACCTCCTCGGTATGCTCCTCTAGCCCCTTGTTAGGTCCAGGCTCCCAGATCCCCCTTTATAGAGAGAAGTAACTAGACCTACTCATTTAATGAGGCTCAGGTCCCCTAATATTTCTGAAGTTCATTGGAACGAGGAATCCTACGGTTGTTGGAATATAGGACGCCCATGGAGGTGGATATCCCCGATCTCCCTAATTATTGTCCCTATCATCGGATCATGGGGAACACCCTCAAGAAGTACTATGTGTTTAAAGACTAGCTTCAAAACTAGGTTGATAACAACAAAGTCATATTAGAACTGGCTCTTTCATAGGTGGTATGTGTGTTCATAAATCCTGACAGTGGTAGTTATAGAAAGGGTGAGTGGCATCCGATTCCTAACTATGGGTGTCAAAAATATGATGACTGGATAGATCGTAAGGTAGTCTCTCATTCCCATGTTATTATCTTTGCACATCTAAATCGACATAATCCTTCAAAATTTGTCGTGCCACCCACATCCACTACTTCTTTGTTGATGTCTCAGTCTTCCTCTTCCCAGAAGATCCAACATCGACGGCATAAGGGAGAACAAAGTCCCCCACCGATGTCATCATAATACCATACAATTGGCGACTTCATGCCTCTAAAGACAGAGACTACCCCCAGGATCCTTCTAGTGGTGTAGGATTCTTCAAGTGACAATCAACGGTATGCTTCGGTTAACACTGTGGAGCTAGTAAACCCCCATATGGTTCCTGGTGACGAGGAGCACCAGACAGATCCTACCAATGTACCTAGCTATCTCCAGTGTCGATGGAGCTATGGCTATATGGGTCTTTGAGATGTCTTGGTCAATACTTCTAGCCAGGCAGTACATGCCATCGAAACCAGAAAACAGGCCCAGTGCAGAGCTCAGCACGCGTAGCCTTCTCATCTAGTGTCATCAGGTCTGCCTTCACTGACATTTGTGTTACTTGACTAGGTAGACCCACTGTGACCACACCGCGGTCAGCCACGTTATATTATAGACTAGGCTCAGTCATCTATCCTTAATTTGATAGTTTCTCCATGAGTTTTAACTAACAAGCAGTGAGACATTCTCAGCACCAATTAACTATCGGTTCAGTCAGAAGGGCTCGTCGTACCTCCTGTCATAGAGCAACCTCTTTTGAGTAGAATTTCATGCTTAGCAAAGAAGTATGATGTTCTTAAACATCTTTTCAGAATCCCTACGAGTCTATCTATACTCTAGACTATTTTTCTATCATAAGATATGTGTGAAGACCTTGCCGAGTCTTTAATAAGCCCCCTCTAGTTTTAGACAGAGGTATCATCTGCAGAAGCCTTCCATGTTGAGGTAGCCGAGCACGTAGAATGTCAAGCTATCATCTCTTTCTCTGGAGAAGATAAAGGCTCACCCATATAGGGTCACATCCGCCCATTTTACATCACTGGACACTTCAATGGTGTAGAGGTTCGTTGCTGTCTTTTTGACACAGGTTCTAGGATCAACCTTATCCCAACCCGGATGCTCCAGAATATGGGGTTGTCTGAGGATGTTTTGAGCCCCTCTGACCTGAATATTCTAGGTTATGACATGAAAGAACAGAAATTGGTCAGAAAGATCCACCTGAAGACCTGGTTTGGTGGTCTGTTATCCAGCATCGAGTTCATGGTTATCTCCCAGGACACCACCTACAATGCATTGATGGGTAGACCATGGCTCCACCTACATGTGGTAGTCTCTTCTTCGTATCACCAATGGATTAAGTACTCCCTTAATGGTTGAGTGGGATTACTCCAAGGTGATGCATCTCCCTTTTCCTCTTGTGAAGCCTTCTATCTAGATGCTGACTATTATAAGAGCAAGGACAAGTATATCCATGTGAACGAGGTTGAACACGCTATGGCTGCAACTGACTCGTTGGTAGACTTGGATGATGCCTACATTTTTTCGATCCACCGATTGGAGGCTATGACCCCAGATCTAGGGTAATGATTTGTTTTTTCTGGAATGAGGGGGAAGCACATTCCCAGGTCTAAGGGATTCCATAAGATCACCTCATATTCCTACACAAATCAGGCTTAGGTGATCCCAGAGCCTCCTACTCCCATAAGGTATTAGGATGTCCGCCCCATGGCAACAACAATACGTCATACATGCTTGTTTTGTCAAGCTAGGATAAACCAGATCAATCTAACATTCCACTATTTATTTAAAATCATCAAGTGTGTCCCCTTAGGCTGAATACTAGATGGGATCAGGTTGACATCTTTCATCTCTATGTTTGCAGCAGCACATGAGTCCCACGATGCAGTGTCCATCACCGTTCAGGCTGGCACCAGTGTCCTGTTAGGATATATTGACTCATAGAAATCACCTCCCATCAAGGATCACTCCTCCATGAATGAATAAGAGGATTTGGAGGATGATCTTCCCACCTTAGAAGAGTGTGTCTCCACCATGGTCAATGAGTTGGTATAGGTGAACCTTGGTAACGAGATGAATCTGAAACCCACATTGATTAGTGTCGTTATGCCTGTCGAGGATAAACAGAAATATGTGGACTTCGTGAAGAGAAATTGTGTTTTATTTTCATGGAGTTATGAAAAAATTCATGGACTAGATCCCCAGGTCACCGTCCACCACCACAGTCTTCCAGAAAATCATCGCAGGTTCAAACAGCCTCCTAGAAAGATGCACCCTTACCATGGTGTCATGGTTGAGTTAGAGGTTGATAAGATCATCATATCCAACTTCTTCAAGGAGGTCCAGTACCCCAGATGATTAACCAATATCATGCCCATCCTGAAGAAGAATGGACAGATCAGACTCTGCATTGACTTTTGGGATCTTAGTTGTCACTGTCTGAAGGATGATTTTTCCCTTCCTGCAATAGAACTGTTGATTGAAGCAACTATTGGGTTCCAGGATCTCTACTTCATGGATGGGTATTTCGGGTATAAACAAATTCAAATGGCCCTTGAGGATGAAGAGTCTATAGCCTTCCGGGCACCACAAGGTACTTTCTACTACCAAGTGATGACTTTCATTCTAAAGAATGCAAATGCCACCTATCAGCGTGCCATTCATTTCATATTTAATATGATCCTTAGAACATTGGTGGAATGTTGTATTGATGATCTAGTGGTCAAATATTTCCAATGTCGGGACCATCTCAAATACCTTGAGAAAGTGTTCGGCTTCCTTTGATTCTGCCATCTGAAGATGAACCCGTTGAAGTGTGCCTTCGGGGTCACCTCCAGAAAGTTTCTTGTCTTCGTTGTCAGATATAGAGGCATCAAGATCGATCCAAATATTATCTAGTCCATTAGTCAGATGTCTCCTCCGAGAAAAATTTGGGAGATTTAGGGTTTTCAAGTCCACTTATCCTATATAAGCTGATTAATCATGAATCTGGCCAGTAAGTGTAATCCCTTTTCCCAGCTCATGAAGAAAGGTTCTGCTTATCAGTGGGATGAAGAGTGTCAGAATTCTTTCGAGAAAATAAATCAGTACTTATTACAGCCTCTGGTCCTGATTTCACCCATTTCTAGAAGTTCACTAGTCCTTTATGTGACCTCCATAGAATGATCTCTCAGCGTCCTTATCACCCATAAGAACAATGAGAGAATAGATAACGGTTTGTATTATCTCAGTTGTATGCTCCTCGATATAGAGACCACATATTCCTATATTGAGAAGAGCTTCCTTGCGCTGGTATTCATAGTGCAGAAATTGTGACACTACTTACAGCATCATGAGATATATCTAGTGTCCCAAGTGGATTCTTTGAAGTACATTCTGAACTTCCCCATGTTAATAGGTTTTCTAGATCGATGGGTAGTGATCCTTCAGTAATTCGACATCAAGTTTGTCCCCCTAAAGGCTATTAAGAGACAAGCATTGATAGACTTCCTTATTGCCTATCCAGCTTCTGTGGACCAGTATCTGGATATTGATTTTCTAGATGGGGTCATCCTCTCATTAGATCAAGTCATTCCATGTTGGCATATGCATTTTGATGGCTCTCCATGAATCCCTACTGACAGAAGACTCAATGACCCCATACTCAATAGGATGGTCCTGGGCATTGTCTTCATCACACCCGCACAAGATTTTCTGCCATATTCATTCCTGTTGTTAGAAGGTTGTACCAATAATGAGGCAGAGTATCAGGCCCTCATTACGGGTCTTGAGATGGCCCTCGAGATTGATGTTCCCCACTTACATGTGAAAGGGGACTCTGAACTAGTTATCAAATAGATCAATGGTGATTATTTCATCAGGAAACTGGAGCTCATACCACTGTTTGAGTGTACCCTCCAGTTGATGGCCCAGTTCCCATCTCGGCCAAAGGTTATCCATGTCCCTCATTCGTAGAATGGTGGATATGACATCTTGGCTAGCCTCGTGACATCCCTTACAGAGCATGACCAGGATGACTTGATCATTCATGTGGCACACTGGAGAGTCATCACTCCCATCATTCCATATGAAAATGATATCCTGCAGGTAAGAAACCTTACCACTGGTGCCTCCACTTCAGGACCCCCAGGTCCCCCTATCACAACTTTAGAGGTGACTCCCGACTGGAGGACTCCCTTTATTGAGTATCTCTAGAATGACAATCTCTAGGAAAATCGAGTTGAGCCTGAGAAAATCTGACATCACGCATTGTATTTTACCCTCCAAAGTGGTCCCGGTCATGAGCAGATCCTCTATAGATGTGGGTTTTACGGGGTTATTTTCCATTGAATTCAAGGAGGATAGATTTCTCAATTCATGCAGTAGGTTTATGTCAGCTCCTATAGGGTGCATCAGATAGGTCCGAAACTCTCTCACCAGATTTGTAGATTGGGGTATTTTTGGCCTGCCATGATCTGCGGCTGTATTGAGTTTTCTAAGAGGTTCTATGCATGCCAAATCCATGCTAATTTTTTTCATCAGCCAATGAATCCTCTCCACACTACCACGTACTCATGTCCCTTTGCAGTCTTGGATCTCGATGTTGTGGGACCATATCCAATAGTGACATCCCACCAATGCAAAATCATCCTGACCCCTACAGATTTCTTTTCCAAGTGGGCAGAGGTAGTTCTGGTCAATGAGTTCAAGGTTTATTCCATCATTGAGTTTGTGAGCTCCAATATCATCTATCGATTCAGAGTCCATCACGTCGTCCTCACCGATAACGACACCAACTTCCGGGCATCCGAACTGAGGAAGTTTTTTTTCAAGTACAACATTTGTTCTAACCATACCTCCCGCTATCACATGAAAGAAAATGGGCAGATCAGGGCATTCAATAAAACCCTCTCTAATATTCTGTAGAAGATGGTTGGTCATAAAAAGAAAAGTTTTTCAGACAAGCTCCCCAACACACTCTGGGCCTATCGGAAAATGACTCACAATTCCACATAGGTGACTACATATTCCCTAGTTTAAATAACTGAAGTAGTCCTTCCCATCAAGATTAAATTTCCTTCATTAAGCAGAGATTTCTACGAGTAGAAGACACTAGATAAGGTATCTGAGATCTATCTGGCTAAACTGGAAGCACTTGACGAGAACATACTTCGTGCCCTGCACAATCTGGAGAAGCATCAGAACAAGATGGCCAGAACTTTAAACAAGAAATTTTTCCTCTGTTATTTCTTTCAAGGTGACATGGTGTTGGATATGAGAACTCTAGTGATACCTAGCAGGAAACCACCAAAACTAGAGCCCAAATGGTAAGGACTTTACATAATTCACAAGGTTTACCCCAATGGATTGTACTCTTTAGATACCATGGATGGTAAGAATATAACCCCTCCCACCAATGCTATATTCCTCAAGCAATACTTCACCTAAGTGAGTGCATTGGTCCTATAGGACCATAAACTATGACGTCTTTACTGCATGATGTTAAAATGTGTGATCCTTCCAAGATGAAGGATGTAAAACTATTCATAACTTTTCCAACATGAAATTAAACTTTATGTCATCTCGCATGATGTTAAACTATATCTGGTCCTACGTGACCTTAAACCATTAAGTCTTTCATGACGTTAAACTACTTTGTTGTCCTGCATGACATAAAACTACAAACAGCAGATATACCAAAATGTTTTGAGCTCTAAGACCTTAAACTAAGATCTCTATACATCCTTGATGCATTACGTAAAACTGCACAGTGTCTCAAGAACTATGTATGGATTGATTCCCTCCTCATGGGATACATAGGAATGGTCAGATGATTCATCTTAGAGCCCATACCCAAATCCTTATCTTTGACTACCCCCCTGGGTGTAGTTCTCTTCGAGGATCCCACATGGTGTAGTGTAGGATTCTTTGGCCCCACTCATGTCAGGATTACAATGATTTCACTATGTTCCCCTCCTCATTATTATATCCTCCCACGTCCACACTGCATGACGTTAAACTGCATGTCCCCCTCAAGAACTATGTATGGCTTGATTCCCATCCTCATGGAATAGATAGGTACGCCCGAAAATTTTTTCTGTAGGCCCATCCCCAAACATCAGGATCTCCCCTTGGGTAGAAACACATGGTGTGGTGTAGGATTTTTCCTTCATTCATGTCAATTTCATCATGATCGCACCATGTCTCTCTCTCATAATAGATCTCCACCTCTTTTGTTATCCTGCATGATGATAAACTGTTCAGGCATATTCATGCTTCATGCCTCCCCTTTATTTGGGTATTTATCATATTCCACATCCAAAAGGACCCCCCCCCCCCAACAACATGTATTATAGGCCCTAGGGCTCTCCTAACGTTTTGGGAAAACCTCCTTGAGGATTTTGAATGAAAATTTGATGCAAGTCCCACATTGTGAATATGGTCAACGGTCAACTCTCATTTGTGGTTCCCACTTCAGGTCACACGATATGGATGGTGTGTTTTGAACATAGTCAACAACCATCCTCCACCTTTATCACCACCCCTATATGTCCCAAATATTGGGTGTAGTTATTTATTTTATCCTTCTATCCCTTCAAACATCAATTTTCCTTAGATAGGAGTGTTGGTCTGGTTAGGATCAACCCTATCTAATCTCTTTCCTTTATTGTTGTGCCCTCATATACTGGGTAGAACCTGATCCCATTCCTTGTTCCCCACACCGATCATTTCTCACATGGGATTAGGAGATTTGGAAGTGTCATACCCACATAAAGGGTTACGCAATCATGGTCAGAGCTCTATAACTTTAAACTATGATCACCACCATCCCCATCGCAAGACATTAAAACTATGTAATCCATCTGTCACTAAGGGATGTAAGTCCACTCATCACTCATCCCGCGTGATGATAAATTTAAAACTAGTTGTGACTTACCATATATGGCCCAGCCTCAGGTCCCTCTAATTTTCTAGGCCCCTATCCTAAGTTCTCACCTAGGATTGTGTGGTGTGGTGTGGAATTTGTGCCCTCGTTCACGTCTGTCTATTTTCCACACTGCATACACCCCCTTGAGTCACCCTCCATCCATCGTCCTTTCCACAAGATGTTAAACTGCACAGGTCCCACCACGCTTTATGTGTCCCATCATTTGGGTTTCTATTATTTTTGCATCCTAAAGGACCCCTGAACAGCATGGATGCCAAGCCCCAGGGCTCTCCTACCATCTCAGGCCAATGTACCTGAGGAATTTTGATGATAGTTTGATATGAGTCCCACATTGCGAATATGGTTAGAGGTCGACACTCATTGTTTGTATCCATTATATGAAACAATATGGATACTATTTTGTGAACATGGTCAGTAGTTATCCTCGATCATCGTGGTCATTATAGGGTCTCTCTTATGACAGGCATGATGATCCGTCCTTTCCACCCACATATCCCATGCACATGACATTAAACTAGGCATTTACAGTCCGAGCTCTATGACTATAAACTAAGATCTATTGTTTCCTCGCCACATGAAGTTAAACTGAACAACATTTTTAAGAACTATGTTTGACTTTATTCCCATCCTCATGGGATATATAGGAAAACCCTGATATTTTTTTCTTCGGGTCCAGCCTAGGTTCATTTATTCTTTCTCTCAGCCTTTTGCCCCAAGTTATCTCTAGGAGTTGTGAATGGTGTGGAGTATATGGTATTATTTCCTCATTCACATCAGGTTATTCTCCATGCCATACATATTCCTCATTGAGATACCCCACTCATATCTTCGTCCTTACCATATGACATTAAACTGCATGGAATCTCCAGAACTATGTGTAGCTTGATTCCCATATTCATGGGATATATAGGAACGCTCGAACATTTTATCTTCGGGTCCAGCCTTGTTTCTTGGAAACCTCCTATTCTTTATATCCCCTTGTCCTAATTCCTCTAGGATGGGGGTATGTAGTGTGGTATGGTCTTATGTTCTCATTCACATCGGGTTTGTAACAGCCATGTCACGTACCTCTCCCTCTTGAGATCTCTTCATCCCCCTGTTCTCTAATCATCTTTTCAAGTCATATTCTCTCAAATTGGGCCCCTCAACCCTCTTTGGAAATTCACCAATGTGCTTAGGAACACTCTGGTTCAGGACTTAGAGTGTTGTATTCTACATAGAAATTTTATCACACATTTTCATGATGCACGTTCCCCTTCATTTGGACTTTCATCATCTTTCTCATTCGAAAGGACTCTCAAACAACATGGATGCTAGACCCAAGTGCTCTCCTACCGTCTTGATCCAACGTCCCAAATAATTTTGAATAAAAAATTGATACAAGTCTCACATTGTGAATATGGTTAGTGGTCGATTCACATTTGTTGTTCCCATTTTAGGTCACACGATATGGATGTTTTGTTTCAAAAATGGTCAATAGTTATCCTCCATAATCACACCACCCTCATCAATCCCTAAAGATTGGTTGCATGATTTACATTCTCTTCCACTCCATCATGTACAAGTGGAATTTCGACACTCTTGGTGTTATCCATCAGTGTGTGTTTTCACATTAATAGGACAAGGCCACGATGAGGTATCATTCTAGGATCTTCACTATTTCCCCACTTTTTCTGTATTCCACATGTTGTGAAGACCTTCTTCACCCTTGTTTCCCACATCGAGCATAGCTCACGTGGGCTTAGGGGTTTGGTCAAGGTTTACACCCATTTGGAAGAGTCTCACTTACCTGGTCCGATCTCTATGACCTTAAACTAAGACCTCTATACATCCTTTCTACAAGATGTTAGACTGCACGACATCTTTAAGAACTGCATATAGCTTGATTCCCATCTTTATGGGATACATAGGAATGCCTAGACATTTCGTCTTGGGGTCCAGCAAAGGTTCCCTTGATTGTATCTCAGTTCGACCTTTTGGACCTAACATTCATAGGATTGCGTGGTGTGGTGTGTGGGGGCCTATATCCTCATTTAAGATGGGTGTGAAATAGCCGCACCACATACTCCCCTTTTAAGAGCTAGTCTCTCCTGCCTCTTGTACCGCATGATGTTAAACTGCACTCTCAAAACTATGTGTGGCTTGATTCCCATCCTCATGGGATACATAGGAACACCTAGATGTTTCGTCCTCAGGTTCATCCCCATATTATCTAACCTTTTTTGGATCCTTGGCCCAAGGTTTCTTCCCCATAATTTTGTGTAGTGTGATGCGGACCTTGTCCCCATTCACGTCGGGTATGCCTTATCACTCCATGAAAATTCCCCTCTAAAACATCATTTCTTTTGTATGTTTCAAAGAAATATGACCTTAAACTATGTTTCCTAGTCCCACATGACTTTAAATTGTTTCATATTTACTGCATGATGTTAAAATGAACGGTTTGGTCCTATCGTACGACCCTAAACTATGGAATTATCATCCTGGCCGCACAATGAAAAACAGCATGGCATTGTGATGTCCTCACTTGAGGGGACATCATGTTTTAGTATCGGTCATCCGCCATACCATTTTTCAAGGCCTACATATGGATTTAATCTTTTATCGATTCCTATATTATTTGTCCTGGGTTTATTTCTTCACAAAAAACACAACACACATCCATCCTAAAGAACAAACAAGATCTATAAAATGTTGTTTCTTTTGGTGTGTGGGCCAGACCTGCACAATAGTGTTGTCCCTGGCGTTGGTACCCTACCACGCCACTCTAGAACTACATACAACTTGATCCCAATCATAATGGGGTATGTCGTAACACCCGCGTACTTTATCTTAGACCCATCCCAATTTTAATTTTCAGTCCCTTGACCTAAAAATCTCCCATGGGAGATCATGGTGTGATACGGACTTCTACTATCTTTATTCACGTTGGGTTATACAATAGACACACCATGTATCCATTGCTATTTTCCATTACAGTCCAAGATCTATGACCTTAAAACTAAGATCCAAATATCCTTGTCACATGACATTAAACCTCATGACACTTTGAGAACTATGTATGGCTTGATTCTCATCCTTGTCCTTGGGTCCAGCCGTAGGTATCTAAAATATTGTTCTCTTTCTGGCCCCTTTGCTTGAACTCTGTTGGGAGAATGTGCTCATGAGTACCTATTGGGTCTTCATTCATGTTAGTTTTTTTGAAAAAATCGCACTGTGTGCCTCCCTTGTCCTTGGAAAAGGATTCGACTCCCTCAATATGACACGTCTCATTGGCATACTCAAATTCATCATGGAAAAGAGCCCAAAGTGTGGAATTCTTGCATGGACTTTCCCTTGTTTCATGTCCAAGATTCATGAGCCCTTTATTTGGATCTCTATCCTCTTCCAGGTCTGTGGGGGCCCCCTCTACGGCCTGGTATCATGACACATTGGCCCACCCTCCGTCTTGGTCCAACACCCTGGAAGACCTCAGATGACATTTTGCGATAGGTTCCATGTTTCGAACATGGTCAGAAGTCAACCCTCATTTGTTTATCCCCATATCAGGCTAACACAAAATAGATGTTGTGTTTCAAACATAGTCAACAACTATACTCTACTATCATTCCACTATCATTGTGATCTAGATATCAGGCACTATGATTCAAACCTTTCCACTCCCTTATGTTTAGGTGAGACTCCATCATAATCAGTTTTACACCTTCATGCATTAAGGTTTGTTAATAGGGTGGGTCAATAATTTTGGGACTTCATTCACATTGAGTTCTATTTCCCCTAATGTGTTCCTCCATATACCAGGAAAGTACCACCACTACTCCTTGTTTCCCACATCGAGAACGACTCATGTGGGATTAGTGGTTTTGGTATAATGTATACTGGTGTAGCTGAACCACACATGCCTCTCATCCCACATGACATTAAACTGTAATATGTGAACTATGTGTGGCTTGATTCCCATTCTAATGGGGTACGTAGAAATGCCCAGACAGTTTGTCTTGGTCCCAACCCAGGTTTCTCCATCTTCAGTCTCTCAGCATAAGATTTCCCCTAGGGTTACATAGTGTGGTATAGATTTATTTAGTCCTCATTTGTGTTGGGGTATGCACTGCACCATGCATTTCCTTTATGGGTAACCATTTCCTCAATTCGTAACTTTAAACTACGGCCCTACCCTAAACAAGTTCATGATGCCCTATGAAAATTATGGGATGCATCAGCTTCCTCTCCAGAGAGGATTTACCCCGCCAGCATTGGCCCATAACCATGTTGTGATAAAGAACTACATTTGTCTTGATTATCATCCTTATTGGATACATAGCGTTGCTCAGGAATTTCACCATGGTCCTAGCCTAGGGTCATTAGCCTTTTGGACCCCTCAGCCTCGATCCTGGTCTAGGCATTATGACCTTAAACTCTGTGCACCATCCTCACCGTATGATGTTAAACTACATGTCTATCGTCCTCCTTAGCATGACATAAAACTACAGGGCATCCTAGGTAATCATCAGAGAGGTCCTGTTTGGAATTAGGTATGATCCCTAATCAGACTGATGCACTCACCTAATGTGTTTCCATCACGGTGGCATAATTTCAAGAGTGTTGGACTCCATTTGAACAACCCATCACTCCACACTCCATGCTTTGTGTTCCCTTTATTTGAACCCTTGTCCCCTTTCATATCTAAAGGAACCCCCTAATAGTATGGATGCTCAGACTATGGCTCATCTATTGTTCTAGGCTAACCTTTGAGAAGACTAATGGATGACATCGTGAGTCAGGCCCCGTATTTCTAACATAATCAGTTGTCGACCTTCATTTGTTGTCCCCATTTTAGGATAACGTAATAGGGGTATTGTGCTTCAAACATGTTCAATAGTTATCCTTCATTGTCACAACATCCCTACATTGTTATTCATTTTGGGTATCGTGATTCACATTTTCCAGTCCCCTATATTTGGATTGATTCAAACTCCCCTAGAGTTACCTCGCTCGTGCACTAGAGCACACTGGGAAAACAGCGATTTGAATATTCTGAGAACTTCATTCTCCAGTCAGGCCTCTCTCTTTCTTCCTAGAAATCTGGATCAGCTGTTCAAACCCCAGATGTCCGAAGCTTGGTTGTCATTCTCATACTTGAATGGAATAATGATGTGATCATCCCTTGTTTCTCACATCGGGCAAGACCCACGTGATCTTAGGGAGTGATCGCTAGATATTTCACGAATATGATGGAAATGCAGTAGACCAAAACAAATAACAGAACTCATGCATGCAGTCAGAATAAACAAGAAAATCATGAAATTATGTTTATGAGTTACACACATTACAATACCTAAGTATTTTGTCCTCCCATGGATGGGTTGACCTCTTCGATAGAGCATTCCAGTTCCGCCACTCTTTGGCTTGTGGTGTCCAGGATCCGTTTTCACTTGTTTAGATCCCTCTCCTCCTCAGTGACGATGTGGTGTAATTCATTAGCCTTGATCTGAGCCTGATCCTTGTAAGATCAGATAATGGTCATCTCCTCTGAGGCTTGCTTAATTCGTTCTTCAGCCTCTTCTGGCTGGGCCTTCAGCCGTGATATGAGCCCTGATTGCGCATTGAGGAAAGAGGAATACTCATCCTCCCATGCCTACAACCGTTGGATCTCATTTTTTGTCCTCTTGGATCCTCTTGATGTTCACCTATTTCCTCTGCTGCCAACATATTCCATGGCCACGATCATGCTCTTGAATCTTCTCTACCATGAAGTCTCGGATGAGCATATGAGGGCATTGGGAATCCACTATCCCAGTACATAGTTTTCGCATCTGGGAGTGAAGCCTCCCCATCTGGTCTATCCATTGCACTTGAGGAGTCTTCCCAATGAAACGCTTGATCAACTTCCATGACTGACGATGGAAAATCTTGCTATCCTCTTCATCATATGTTATCCCATCCCGGTACATGGGGTTGGTGGGTTCATATGTAGGGAATGCCTCTAGGAACTCGTCAGTATGGTCTTCACCCAATGTCTAATTGGGTAGGTTGGAACCCATGTCATTCGATTGATCCCCATCATCGGATCCTACCACGATGACTTCGGGTTCTGTCCAGCTGACGGTCCCACCCGTGATTGAGAGTGTTGCAGCTTGGTCAGTTTGGACATTCATTTCCATGACCACCTGCGTTCCCCTGGGAAAGGTAGCACCAGGAGCTCCAAACATTCTCACCAAGGACACCCATGCTATTAGAATAATTGTGCATACAAAAAGTGCATGGGCATCAGTTAACCTGATCAATGGATGACAGTATTGAATTCTGTGAAGAATACTTACAAAGGTCAAACATTTGGTCTCTCCCCTGAGTTATTGTTGTTGGGACACCAAGGAATGGCCCTCCATATATGTTTGGGAAATAAAAAGACTCCAGGAGTGCCTCCCTGGGTATCGCAGCCCTACTAGGCACGATAATCACCGCTGCCACTGGTTCAGATCCCGAAGTTCCCACAGCTGCATCTACCAATGCACGGGAGCAGGTCTTACTTATGAGGCCCTCCTGCATGGTTCAAATGTTAGTGTATAAGTCCTAAACTTCCTGGATGAGGACTAAGAGAAATTTTTTTAGGTTTTACCTTAAGATCCTCTAAAAACTCCTCCATTTCTGAGTTTGCGACCTCACCCTCCTCCAGAGGGATCCCTCCATCAGCCTCTTCCCCCCAAGAGCACCCTAACGATTCTTCTAGTGGAGGGAAGTTCTTCCTCAATTTGGTGGCCTAAAACCTCATGGGGGGGCGTTCAATCGAGCAGCACCTTCACTTGATCTTTCATTAGATGTAGAGCACCCTGAGAGTGTACAAAGTCCTCTATCTCAGCAACGTACTACTCCCCCTACTCCTGGGATACTACAAAGCCAACCCTGACAAGACTGATCCCCAGTAAATCCATCCAAATATGGTTCAGATGGTTCCACATCTGGAAATGTTCGAGGAATTTTCTTTTGATATCTCATATGTCCCAAGCCTCTGGGAAGACAACATTATCAGGCATGTCTATATGGCATAGTCGCTTCCCCGGAGCCTAGGTGGGTATCCTATGGAACCCCCTAGGCGGCCTCCCCTTCGAATAACTTTGCTCCTCTGGGACTGTTGGGTTCGCCGTTGTCTCCTACCTCTCATTTGGTGTGGGTCTCGCCACCACTATAGCCTTGCCACCATGGGATGTCCTCACCATCTTCTGGCCCCGACCTCGTGGTTGAGGGGGGACCCTGTCACTGGCACAAACAGTTTTCTACTTCAGTGTCTCCCCAAGATACGTTGCCTCTCAACTCTTAGCATACTCCTTCACCATCACATAGATAGTTTTGAGTGGAGGTACATCATTCTGCATCTTCACATCCTCCTGTGTGAACATGATCCACATCTTCCTCAACACACATGGGTGGCCCTCGTGGCACACTCCCAAGTAGACTCATTGGATTAGCCTCTGCATGCACCAAAACTTCCTCTAAAAACGGTGTGGGTTGTACGGATCACAGAGGGGCTCACGTTCAACCCGCGCCACCAGGACTCCTCCCTGAAAGTCCATGAGGTAGGAATAGTGCTCCTCTATTCCCTATCCATCATCATTGAACACACCTATTGGCAATGGGAATGGGTGTAAGTTTAACTTGTCTTCTTTCCAGACTCGGTTCAGCACCATTGACAGCGTCAACCTGGTCATAAAACTCCCCACCGTGATCAGAATAGCCTATTGAAAGTCTAAACCCAGAGGAGAAATGGGGTTTGGGTATTCATAGATTCCCCTAATATGCGCCGCTATCCACCCATGAAGAAGATGGAATGGCCCACACACCCTATGTGGCTTTTTCCCTTCGATGATTTTCCCCAGCACCTTATACATCTTAGAAAGCATTGGGATTCCCAGGTTGACCCACTCCCATGTCACCAACATGGATTCCATGATGAATGTGCTCAAACACACACCCATGTTTGTGTCCCTTACTGGAAGAATCTATTTATAGATAAGCGCTAAGATGAACTCAACCAACCTAACCACCGGTTGCTGCTTGATGATGATACTGAAACCCTAGGTCTTCTACTAGCTATCCTCCAAGAGTCTCTAATAGTAGTACTCCTTGCTACACTGAACCTTCTTCTAGAAGGTTGGAGACCTCATGGGAAACTTCCCATTTGCAGGGGAATTCAGGAACTGATTGAACCACCACTTAAAGTGGACATCCCTCACTGATTTCTTGTCCTCCCCCAACACCAGGTCGATTAATTACCCTTCTAGTGGTATCATATTCTTTGGGTATTCCCCTATATTTGTGGCAGGAAGGAACTCATCATACATCTCCCTCAGTATCAGGACCCCAGAGATTTTTTGTAGGTACTATAGGCTAATGTCGACCTCCCCATGGTGAAAATGGAAGGTGTTGGTCCTCGAAGACCACCTACTCAGCAACTCCAACATTAGCTGATTCGGTTGGAAGATATGAAATTGGGAGGCCTAGGCCGCCTCATACAGGCATACTCGCCTCAGCTCTGCCCCAAACTCCTCACAGGAGGCACATACCCAGTAGGCCCAAGCCCAGTCATCTATGAAGTTTCCACCCTGGAGAAAATCCCACTCATCAGTACACCCCTTCTCTGGGTTCCCCAAGGCTGCCTTCAGAATGGTGTGATTCTATGGGGGAGATACCTCTAGCTACAATGTCTTCCCATCAACATTGTTCACATGGTTATACAGGAAGTCAGCATCTATGAGTGTGTGATCCTCCCAAGTATGACTTTCGACCTCCCTGAACCACTAGTGCTGACACAGTGTACTCCTAAACCGGTGGGTCAGCACATCCCTGCTCGCTTCAGGAATGAAAACATTATCCTGCAGTCCAAATCCATATAGGGACAGCCTCTTGCACAGAGGGAAGTTCTTATGACTCTCTGACAGTAGATCCACTAAGGAATTGTTGTCCGAATGGCTTCATACATACTCCTCTATACCCCGGTTATCATCTATCTCTACCCTCCATGCAGCATCCTCAATGACCCAGCTAGAAGCTTCTATGTGAGTCATTCAGTCTTCAACGTTTTTTATTTTTTGTTATGGATTGAAAAGATCATTTGTAGAGCTTGTTTGTGGAGTTTGTTCATAGATCTCGGTCACAGCAACAGGTCGTGGAGCCCTGCCACAGACCAAGCAAGCACAAGCTGCAGAACACACACTCGTAGAGTCGAAAGACTCATTATGCGTTGTAGAGTAGAAAGGCTCAATTCACAAAGAGAAATCGCAAAGCGTGCAGAGATTTGCAAACTGATATCACAATAACCAAGAACGTGAAGATGAGAAAGAAAAAAATATGGTTCAGCCTCCCCTATTTATAGGCAAAAACTTCCTTTTCTTCATTTCATGCCTATCCATGGAGAGATTTGCGGCGTTCCCAACCTGCGCATCACTGCTCTACATCGCGACCCTGCATCATGATCTTGATTTGTGATTTTCCTAAAATTTTGGTGATTTACCCTCAGACTCTGACCCTCATTTTTCTCCTTAACTCTAAGTCTAAGGGGGGAATTTTTTGAAACCAAAATATGTGTAGAGGGAAAGGATGAAAAGAGGAAACAAATTCCAAATGGTATTCCTCATGAACCCCATTCGCAGAGCCCCTGAGCACCACGTCTGGTGAAAAGTCGAAGCCCCTCTGTGGTCATTGTGAAGTAAAATAGGAGGGAGGATCTGCGGTTATGATGTAATTGGCCAGGATATTCATTCCCCGGAGAGAACTGGATCGCCTCTACGATCCCCGTAAGTTTATGGAAGCCTCTGTGAGCATCGTAGAGGAAATTCAGGAGGTCTCTGTGCCGAGGAGGGAATGACGGTCGACTCCATGGTTATGACAAACTTAACGTAATATGAGGCCGTTCACAGAGCACCATGTGTCTTCACACTAAGCTGACGGAGCTTTGTGCCACCTCTTGCCTATAAATTCTCGACTTCCCCCAGACCCAAATGAAGGATACTCTGACCTTTTTCCTCCTCAGCTCTCAAATCACCAAGCAACTTATACTCTACGATTAATTGAGAAAGATGAACTCTTCAGGGTACTTGATCATTGGGAAGTACCCTTCCCTTAGTTCAAATACAACCCCTCTTCAAGTAGGGATGCCCTTCATTGAGCCCATGGGCCATCGCAAAGGAAGGATATCCCTAACGGGACTCTGGTCTTCGCAAAGCACTCATGCTTCACGAAGTATCTTCCATGCACCTGTGAACCCTATGCTAAGGCAGGGTCACTGTGATTAGTGAATCACATTGCTTCACAGTGCTATGCTTTGAAAGGTACCCATGCTTTGCGAATTCCTACTCTACAAAATCCTTTCTACTTCACAAATCACCCTTCATATGCACCCATACCCTATGCCAAGGCTAGGTCATTCTACTTCATTAAGCATACCCATTCTTGATGTCCCTCCACTACATGGAGCACTAGAGCTTCACAAGTTCATTTCCTGTGAACACATTTGCTTCACAAACCCTTCTCTCGTACAACCCTCCAGGTTTGTACGACGTGACTTCAAGGTCCCTTGGTTGGTGCTTAATTTTGAATTTCTTAGCCTCATGATTCTTCTCATAGGCACACTAAAAGCTATTGATTATTCGCATATCCATGCTAACATTATCACCTCAATGAATCACTCCATAGATTGACATCATCACGGAATTTCTGATGCATTTCCTTCCCCAAGGGTGGGTGGGTATCAGTTATGTAAGTAATAGGGGTGCGGAGTGAACCTGCCTCGTCTGAGCTGCAGGACGTTAAACTGCCAAGCACCATCATCCTCAACACATGACATTAAACTGTGACCTCGCCCCGTGCGATATACACAGGGTGCCCCATCTCATACATTATCCATGCTTTCTCATCTCCATGGTAGTGAGATCTTCCTCACATGGAATGAGATCATCTTTGTTGGAACAGCATCTATCCGCGGGGAAGGGAAACCATATCAATGTAAGCCCCTATCCTTTCTTGTGGGAGGTAGCATCCCTGCTCCTCCTCTCTTCATCTATTCTAAAGACTAGAGGTTATATGGGCACTATGACCTTCATTATCCCATCCCTCTCTCTCTCGTATTTTTCGCCATCGGGCCTCCATCCTAGAGTAATTACCAATCTCCATATCCCTAGGATGATAACCATGCATAAGCCCCTATTTCTTCTTTGGGATACTAACCATGTGTAAGCCTCAATCCAATTTTCATGGACTCACTTTTCGTGACGTGATAATCAGGTATTTTATACCTCTTATTTATTACACCAAGCATGACTCAAGTGGGATTAGAGTAAGAATTGACCATGAAATCCTCTCTAGGATTCCCTAGAGTGTAAGCCCCAAGCCCCATTCAGAACTACATGGACTTTGATCCTTGTCCTTTCCAAGAAAGGTATGTAGGAAGCCTCCCTAAGGTTCAATACCAACACTTATTTGTACCGACCCATTCATGTCAGTTCACCTTCATCCCACATGATGTTAAACTATATCCTCTCTCCCAAACTATGTGGACTTTGATCCTTGACTATTCAAATAAAGGTATGTAGGAAGCCTCCTTGTGGTTCAATCCCAACACTTACTTTCCCCAACCCATTCACGTCAAGTCACCCTTATCCGACATGACGTTAAACTGTACCCCCCTTTTTGTTCCGCGAGATGTTAAACTGTACCAATTTTAACTACGTGGGCTTTGATCCTTGTATCCTAGATAGGGTATGTAGGAAGCCTCCCTGAGGTGCAACCCCAATCGATGGTAAGCCGTTGTGATCCCCAATCGATGGTAAGACATTGTGATCCCCAATTGATGGTAATCCGTTGGGATCCTCAATCGACGGTAAACCATTGTTATCCCCAATCGTTGGTAATCTGTTGTGATCCCTAATCAATGATAAGTTGTTTTGATGCCTAATCGATGGTAAGTTGTTGTGATACCAAACCAGTGGTAAGCCATTGTCACCCCAACCAGTGGTAATCCATTAACACCTCAATCAGCAGTAAGCCATTGTTATCCCCAACCGGTGGTAAGTCGTTGTAGTCCCCTTTGATGGGACCCACATCTCTGGTCTGACCCCCAGGTGTCAGACCAACCCTCAAGCCGCTAACCACACGTGATCCCCAGTATATATTTAGGTCATTGTCTTATGTGTACACCACAATTCTATGCCCCCATCCCAAACTACGTGGACTTTGATCCTTGCCCTGATATGAGAAAGGTATATAAGAAGCCTCCATGAGGTTGAAGCCCATCACTCATGTCCCATCATGGTCTCTCCCTTGATCCAATGTGTTTTAGGAAGGTCATGCCCCACCCTGAAGGTTCTACTTCCTCCGGGTACCATCCATGCATCCATTTTCATGAGTTTCCTCCTTAGGTGTCCCATCGCCCAACCTAACTACGTGGACTTTAATTCCCTTCCATGGGGATATGTAAGAGGTCTCTTTGAGGCTCAATCCCAATATCATCATCGCCCTCATGTCAATTCCATATCATTCTCTATCCACACCTCTCAACCATCCATATCCATCTTGATTTTTACCCGGGCCACCACATCTCGGTGAAATCATTTCATCCACACCTTTGATGCTCCTAGAAGTACCTGGGCCACTAACCACGTGTAAACCCCAACATGTCTTCAGGTCGTTGTCCTCTGCACACACCCTGATTCATCTCCCCTTTGAACTACATGGGTTTTGATCCTTGTCTCTAGATATAGGGTATTTAGGAAACCTCCCCGAGGTTCAATCCCAGCTAATGTTAACCCCTACCATCCCCTTTATATGGACCCATTCATACTCATATCCTCCTATATTGGTCATCTTGATCCACTCATTTAGTAATCCCCTCAGGGTGCTCCCTCTCAGGGATGCACCCATCTGATCCACTCCCATCAGTGTTCTGATCAGTACGATCTGTCTCTTCTAGACGTTAAACTCGTGACATACCCTGTGCTAAGAATGCGAAGTTGAGAAAAACCTCAGAGACATTCCCAGGGATTATGATTTACCACATCTAACATGGGATGACTCAGGATTCCGCACCCTTGAAAAGCCCTATCGTAAGTGGAATAAGCCCAAACGCATCATTGTTCCAGTGTCAAGACACACCAACGATGTCTAACGTGACTACTCCCCCAAACAAAGGTTGCTTCCCTGACATGACCCCTTGGAATTTCCAGACAGAAGTAGTGTAATTAATCAGAATCCATAAAGATATGGCACTGGGAAGAGTTTCACGAACAACGTATTAAATCTTTAAGGGAGACCCGAACTAGGTAATGAGCTCCGAGGAGGAATCCATGTAAGGAGAGAAAAACATCCCATCATCCCATTTTGATCGAGGAGCAAACATCCCTAAATAAGAGACGGATGTCGCCCGCCTTTAGAAAGAGGTAATGTGGGGAAATATATCAGCACATCCTCCACAGATGGATACACGCCTTGGAAAAAGCGTCTGAAACACTGTGTAACTGATATCCTCTTTTTATACCAAATAATTGGCTCAAATATTTGATTGGGTGAGCCTTTAAAGGTTTCACATCATTTAATCTTAGCACATCATGTTTAAAATTCACTTTTGGCGGGATTCTGAATTTTAAAATATACATGTCGTTTAATTAAGTTACACAATGTGTAATTAATTCATGTCATGAAAAATCTTCACAGGATGGTTGGTAGCCTTGTAGGCATGCTGTGAATGGATTCAACACAATGTGTATGAGATACACAACATGTAAAGGGTGTTTTTGTCACTTTTCTAGAATTTATTCTTTTAAGTCTAGAATTCCTAATTCTGGAAAAAAACCAAAACCTAGTGCATTATCGAATAATTCATTAATAAACCTTAAAAAAGTTTATCCAAAATTTATATACAATTTCAGGTAATCAAATTCCCCCATACTTGAACAATTTCTTTTCCTCAAGAAAAAAGAATCTAAATAGGTATTATACAAGATGAAAAAAATTAAAATGGGAAACAAGCATTACAACTAGGAAAATGAAACTAAGTGTAATAAAAAAAAAATAGTCCTCCAGAATCAATCTAGTTGAGAAAATTAGTCATTCCACATAGTTCAGTTCTTTATTTAGATTCTTATTCTTTAAATTTCAATTTCATAAATGTTCCTTATATTCTATACCCATTTTTTAATTTACCTCTCCATAAATCTTCTCTTGTCACTCAATGTAAAATGTAATTGGATTTATTCTCACACCCTAAATACATGCTCCTAATAATAGGCTTGCATTGGTTCTACAATATCCACTTCGTAAATACAAATAAAAAATTAATCATGAGGGGTTTATAAAAAAAGGGTTAAAAGACTCTAAGTCTGAGGGAAGGTGGGCAGAAAGTGAAAATCAGGCTCAAAAGGAGGGTAAGCTCTAGAGTATAACGCATGATAGTAGTAAATAGTGCAATTATGTGGCTCCTCTAAGATAAAAAGGTGACCATGCTCTAATTAAATCAAGTATATCCATGATTATATCAAGTATATATCAAATATGTACCATGTTTCTTCCTATTTCTATTCTTTTTATTTATTTTTTGAAATTCATGTTCAATCCAGATCTCATATCCATCACCTAACAACATACGATCCATCAAAGGATTTATCAGTCTAGAAATGGTGATTTTTTACCTTCCTAATACACAACAATTTTTTTTCTTTTTCTTTTTCTTTTTATTTTTATTTTTCTTTCAAAAGAGTAGGGTAGGAATACAATTCCAAGAAAAAACATGGATCGCATCATATTAGTTTGGAAAAATTACAATAATATATATCCTCATCAAATATATCTCATGTCTATCGGCACAAAATTCTCTCACACTTTTTTAAAGGATAATCATGTGTAATACCAAGACCAAGGTAGGAAGGGATAATTAGCTTGAAATAGATGCATCCTAAATAGGTAATTTATGGAAACTATAGGATTAAATATGGAAATATGTAAGGTGGGTCTCAGGAAAAAGTATCTCAAAAAATATTTCCTCAATTATATTATAATTGTATTTGTTCAGACATGTCCTCAATAGGATCTCAATTCAAAATATGATAGGTTTACATGCCCCAAGTGTCTCTCAAGAAATATGATTAGAAAAGAATTTGAAATTGTGGGATTAAAATCCTATCTTGAATGAGATTATATAAAAATACTTGAAATCACTCAGGTTATATAAATTAAGTAATAATTCAATCAAAAGTAATTTTAAAAATTTGGAATTTGAATAAAATTAATAAACTCAAAAGTCATTCTAAAAATACAAACAGGGGTAAAAGAAGGATTTCAATAATTTCCAACCCAACTTTGTCTTTTTTTAATGGGTACAAGGATTTTTCAAGTTTAAATCATGGTTTTAGTGAAAAATGTCCCCTATATAAATGAAAAAAAGTAAGAATACAATTTTATCAACAAGAAATCCCAAGAAAGACCCCCCCCCCCCACTTAAAATGATATAGTGACCACACTATCTGAGAAAGTACCATGGGAGATATATCACTAATATAGAATAGAAAAATGAAATGGAAATCTTGAAATTTATTTTAGGGAATTGATATCTCCCTATATAAGTTCCATTCCAAGGGGTAACTTGGTGGATGAAGATTTCAAATTGGGCTACTTGTATAATTTTTTATAAAGGAAAATCATGCACTAGATAAACATTAGTCCATGGGAATTAAGCATTATGAAAGTTTTGAAATGGGAAGGTGCACATTGTTAATAGTAATAAAAATCATCTCAGGTCCATGTAGATATGTGGGTACAATAAATCTCAAAAATAGAATATGAACAAAAATGATAATAAGAAGAAAACAAAAATCCTAAATACAAGAATGAAAATAAAGAAAACAAATCAAACAGGGGTTGCCTCCCATAAAATGCTAACAACAACTTCGTTGTCCAGATGGATGGAAAAAAGATCAGGAAGTATCATCCATCTTCTAATAAGTCCTATAATGCCTACAAGAACTGGTGGTTGTGTTATCTAGATCATGTGAACCCTTGGTGGGGTTAACCACCTCAGGAGCATACTAAGCATGAATCTCATGCAGTATGAAATTTATTTGTTCCTGCTGTGGTGGGGACCTCTTCTAAGCACAGATCTCCAGTGATAACTTCTCAAGTTGGCACTCAACATCAGCCAGATACTGAGTCATCCAATGTAAAAGGGAAGATGGTGGTGGAATAGTTGCATCAATGACCATATAAGAGGTATAAGAACTAGATATGGATAAAGTAATATAGTAATGAAATTAAAAATAAGATAATAAATAGTGAATAATTAAGTGTATCTCATATATATAATAAGTGCAATGATACATCAATGAAATATAATAAAAATAGTAGAAAATATGATCACCCATACATAGTACAAAATGGGGGGTGGGTATATGGGAACTAAGAATAATCAAAATCATCATGTTGTTCATCTATATTCCTATCTTGAATAGAGAGTTCCTATAGCTGGTATGCCCTATCTATATCAGTAATGGAGGTATGGGATGGAGGATAAACTATTGTGGTGGGTGTTGTGGTACTGTAAGTTATCTTTTTGGTTGGGGGTAGAGGTGTGAATCTTGAGAGTGGTCATGGATCTAGTAGAAGGGTCGATTAATGGTACCTCATCATATAGTGGACGAGTAGGACCATTGACCCGTTGGGCCTATTTTTTCAAGAACTCCTCTTGGGAAGCAGGGTCTATCAACTCTGATTGTAGGTTAGACATAGTAGGATATGGGGAATGAATTGTAGCATATAAAGGTCTAGTTGAGGTTAGTGGATGAGAGGATATGGTGGATGGGTTAATAAAATGGGAAAAACTTACAAAGGGTATGTACAGGTGGTTGAAAATCCATTGCAGATTCTCTACGATTCAAAGTTGCATACCCATAAATCTTTTGGGTAATATGGGGTGGCTGGTGGAGTGGTAAAGGTAGTGGTGGATTGTGAATGGGTATGGGAGGTAGTAGGGGCAGGGGTAATTTTGGGTGGTGGGATGGTAGTTTTTGTGTTGGTGGATGGAGTGGGAGCAGTAGAATGATGTGGGGATGATAGGGAAGCTAGAAGGTTAACATCATGTTAAGAGGGGGACTCATCAGCATCCTCCATGTATGATGGAACCCAATAGTAGACATCGTCTTCCTTCGTTAGAAGCCCCACCTTGTGGAGCAGAAAAAGAGATATTCTCTCCATATGACCAAGGGAAGTGTGGGGCCTTGATTCCTTAAAGGAATCAATATCCTTGTCCAGATGAGTGATTATTGATCCTCCCATAAAAGTTCTATAAAACCACTTCACTAAATTCCTATAAAATTATCCAAACTATTTATCCATGTTGATGGAGGGCCCACCCATAGATGATTCTAGAATCAGTACCTCAATATGGGTGACCCCACCATGGAAATCTCCACATTCCATCCATGCATGGGTGAGGACCCTATAATGGATCCTGATAGCTACACCTTGGATTGATGTGCTATTCATGGTGAGGGGGTCATACTCAACCTAGAAATCTCTGGAAATCTTATTCCAAAGTATAGTAGCCTTGTAATTGTTAGTCTTGTGATGTAGAGTAGTAAATATGGGTTAATCAATGGATTTGGATGAATATATTCCAAGGAAGACTACAAAGTCTCCCAAGCTGAGCTCCCATGGGCATCCGCTGAGTTTGAAGTAGCTGAAGTTGATACCCATCTCGAATGTGGCAAGGAACTTAAGGAAGATCTCCTGATATGTCTCCTCATGTGCATGTATGATATGGGTCATTTGGAAGTATTCCATGAGATGAAGGACCTCAGGGTGGCTATGGATGTGCTCTAGGATAGAGAGGTCCAATTTTTTTTTGGTCCACATAGACTTGGCATGTAAGTAGACCAACCATACCTACTGATTGGGATTTGAGAAATGAAGGAAAGGATGAAGTTGGGGATTGGATTGGACCTAAAATCCACCATAAGATCACTGAGAGTATCCCAAAGTGGAAGACGATGCAGTGGCAGATGAAGAAGTGGAAGAAGATGGATCGGTAGGTGGTGGAAGAGGTGCAAGCCTCTGCCTCTTGGGTGGAGGATGGGTGTCCTCGTGCTCCGGAACGCGATCGGCCGGTGGGGTGCACACCATATTTTTATAGTACATATTGGGTGGATTAAAATATATAGGGATGAGATTAGAACATGGTGGTGAGGTATATTAGATTGGGAGTGGTGATGTGGGCTGAGAGAGCTTGGAGGATGTGAGGGGTACATCGCATGGTAGTGGGAGTGATGAAATGTGGGGGTTCACCTTGAACACTAGGTTCATGGTATTAAAAAAATTATTTTGACACTTACATGATGTTTATTGAATGCACAGTGTGAAAATTATAATTTTTCAAAATTTTAAGCCGCCCAAATTTTTTATATCGTGTACATAATACACAACATGTATTATAGAATTTTTCCTCTTATCCAAAAGATTTTTTTGAGATTCTTCTAGCATCCATTCAAAACATTCTAAAAACTATTATGAACTATCCTATACTGAACTAAGTTTCCTCCCATTTGGTGATTTATTTATTGTTCGGATCTAGACAATGTTATAAGTAGAATACTTTATCTTTGAATTGATACCCCTCATTAAACAGTTCTTGAAAGGTGGGATGATCTTCTTTGTCAAAGGTGGAAAAAATAATTCTTGGGAGAACTTGATCCTTTGTTAACAAGTGTTGGTATATCATTAAATTTCTCAATTTTCATATGATCTTATTTTTTATTTGATTGATAATTGGTTTGAAAATTTTTTGAAACATTGATTTTATTAACATCCTTCTCCACATTGAATATAACTTGTTATTTACCCATTATAAAAAACACACTTCCTGGGTTAATATAAATCATCACATTTCCAGTAGAGAAAAATGGTCTTCCAAGAATGAGGGGAATTTCACCTTCCTCTTTTATATCCATTACAATAGAATATGTGGGGAAAATGAATTTTTAAATTTTAACCAGGACTTCCTCAATAAATCCTCAAGGATTCCTGACTGAATAGTCAGCAAGTTGGGGTGAAATATTTGTTGGTTTTAGTTTTACAAGCCTAAGATTTTTGTAAACACTCATGAGAATTATATTAATACTTGTATCTAGATATAATAATGATTTTTCAAAATTAAATTCCCTAATATTGTATAGAATTAAAGAACTTTCAAGTCTCTAGTTTTTTGAGACAATTTCATTTGGAGAACTACAGAGCATTCTTCATTCAAAGGTAAGATTCTTAAATTGTCAATTTTCTTTTTACTTAAGATCACGTTTTTAAAGAATCATTCATAAGTAGTTACTTGTGAAATTGCCTTTGAAAAAGGGAAATTCATATGAAACTATTTAACCAAGTCCATGAATTTTTTAAATTTCCACTCCTCTCTACCTTATTTAATTTTTTCAATAAAGGGGATAGGTGTCATATATGCAGGTGGTTCCACATAGTCATCATCCTTTTTATGTTTTTTATTAGCTAGATCTTCCTTATATGGTTCTACATTTTGAGTTCTCTCCGAATATCTTCATCAAATTCTCTTAACTATTTTTCCTTAACTCTGCATGGTTGCTAAAAATCCAGAACATTTTCAATTTTGACCATTATAGATTTTTCTTCCTCTGTTAGATGAGCCTTGGTATTACTAGAAAGAGTACCCAATGGCCGATCAGACAAGGTCATTGAAATTTGTCCCATTTGATGCTTCAGGTTATGTAGTGTATCCTTATGATTTTTCATATCTATTTATTGGGTTTTCATCCTTTGGTCTACTTTTTTCATGAAGGTAGTGAGAAGGTTTTCAAGATTATTTCGGAGGGGTTGTGATTGTGGTGGTGGTCTTGGTAAATCTTTTTGAAATTTTTAATGTGGTTTTAATGGGTGTTGAAGAGATTTATGGTAAGGTTATTGGAACTATTGTTGTGGTTAAGGATCTTGAACTTATGGTGAATACCTAAGTTTTCCTTAGTTTCTTTGTGGTAACTATCCACTCCTCTACTAAAATTAACCTTAATTTTTCTATTTTGTTTGATCTATCCCTTCCTATTAATTTTTCTTTTGTTTAAATTCTATTGGTATTTGATATTTTCGTCCTTATTGACTGTAATTGATATAATTACAATTGTGAGTTTGGGGTACTTCCATCTCGTCCCTGCAATCTTAGTAAAAATGTAGTCCTTTTCACATCATGCATGATTGTATATCCCTAACTAGAGTAGGAGGGTTGGTGGTGTATTAGGTAACAGGAATGATTTCAGCTTCTTAGTTAGATCCTCAACTTGAGAAGCAAGGTAGGTAGTTTCTTCCACCTGATGAATTTTGTATAAGGACGGTCCTCGATCACTGTTCCATAAATTTTTGTTGTGATAAACTTCATCTAAAATTGTCTTTTTGACTTCCCACATCTTAAGAATGAGTTCTCAATTATCATAGGCATCTAATACAGTACTTTCAGTAGGCTGTTGTCTATGATAAAACATTTTTAATTGAATCCACACATCAAGCCCATGATGTGGGAATTTGTGGGTCAACTCCTTGAATCTCTCTCAAGCTTCCCATGATGATTCTCTATCTTCCTAGGTAAATTTTTCAATTTTATTCTAGATCTTCTAAGTCCAAATGGGTTGGAAGTACTTTTTTTAAGAACTTCTTTTCTAAATCCTCCCAAGTCGTGACTGACTCGGGAGCTTGACTTTTTATCCATTCCTTGGCTCTATCACGTAATGAGAAAGATAATACTCTTAATAAAATGACATATGATGATATTCCTTGGTTGATATAGGTATCCAAAACCTCAATAAAGTTTTAAATGTGTTCGTGGGGGTCTTTACTCTAAATCTCACTGAACTTCCCCATATTATGGATCATATAAATGAGTCTAGGTTTAATTTCAAACATGTTTTCCTGAATCGGTGCGCACATAATGTTGGTAGGAGCACTACTAATGGATGATAAACTATAGTCCATAATAGTGCACTATTATAGTGTTGGTCACTCACATTGATTTAAAAGTGGTGAATAATTGGGGTCTTGAAGATGTGGTGGTGTAAGATTTTTACACTCTACCATTGTGCAGTGGTGGAGTTCATCAATGAATCTATTGATCATGGGATCGAATAAAATTTATTATTGAGTGTCTAGGATTCTTAAGCGAGTCAAGGGCCCCAGGAGAATGCACTATCCATGAAGAAAAGGAAGAAAGATATATATATATATATATATAGAGAGAGAGAGAGATAGGAAACAGGTGTGACCGAAGAAGAAAAAATGAAAAAGTAAAAGGGGTAAGAAAAGAATAAAGGGGAGAGGGAGAGGTAATTTGGATTCGATCCGAAGGTCCTTGTGATTTAGAACTATTATACCTGAAACAATGCAAAAAAATTGACTCTCTTGCACATGTCGTTGAATTCACGTGGGCTGAGGTCAGATTAAATATATATAATCCCAAACTACACTTACTACAAGGTCATAGTAAAGTGGTAATGTGGGTTCGATCCCACAAGGACTAATGGAAGGTCATTGATCATTCAAATAAAACCCTTGGAAGGATTCCTCACTTTCACTATTTAGGTTGGGTATTTATTAAGAATATGTAGTTTTGAGTTTTAATTCAGTTTAATAAAGAAGGGATAAGGGTCAATTTTAGGGCTCTTAGAAAAAGATTATCCCAGAATTAACTTGGAATGTTCCTATGGGTTATTCTACAAAATGGTTAAAAATTCACCAATTGGTTTTGGTCAAACCAATTATATCTGCCTTTGCTACAACTATCCCATTCTCATGTTATAATTTACAAATTAGATACATTATTCTTTTCTTTTATGAATAAATCATTATAGTGTGATGGTTATAGTCCTGGTCAACTCTAATTAGGTCAGGTTCATTCGATCGCACTTCCCATGGTCAAGTTTGTACGAAAGAATGTGAAGAAAATTTATTATTAACCTAATTAGTAACCATACGGTTACCAAGATTCAATCTAAAGATTCATTAGTTTGTAAATAACTCTACTCTCCACCCCTAACCCTAAGAGGATTATTCACATATGGTGGTGATGATAAAAAGCAATGAGGTATTAGACTTGTTATGCATAATCATAAAGAAATTGAAAAGGAAAAAATATGGGATTAAATAATAAAGACTCAATATCAAACAGTTTGAAACAATGAAGATCTATGAAGGAACTAACTTTTCATGATTAAATAATAAAAAAAGAGCAATCTTGAATCAAAAAAATTAAGAATCAATCAAAAACTTACTGTAAAAAAAAGAACAGATGAAGAAACATGTGTGATTTGATTAAGAATAGAGTATAGTGTTGAAAGAATACGTTGGAAACAAAATCGGTGTTGTGATGATTGAAGAACAGTGAAGGAATGACCAATAACTCACTTTGGATCACTGAAATAATGAAATTAATGATACAAAACTTGTTTAGAACAAGAAGTAATTAAAATGGAGAAGAAAATGAGAGAAAATTTTAATACGTTGAACTCTATGTGTGAGGAGGCATTGAAAAACATATATAGGCCCAAGAAGTACATAGCGTGCAAGTCCTACACATCATGTACTAACTGAAATGATTTGGGTCCCAAAATTTTCATGTCATGTAATCTGGTTTCATGATATGTAATTAAGATCCTATTTTCCTGTTACAAAATCTGCTCAAATCTTTGATCGAGTGAGCCTTTGAAGGTTTCACGTCATGTAATCTCTACACATGATGTCTGAAATTCACTTTTGGTGGGATTATAAATTTTGAAATCTACATGTTATATAATTGAGTTACACAATATGTAATGTCTTCACATCATGAAAAATCTTCATGGGTTAGTCTACGGAATTACAAGCATTCTATGAATGGATTATAAACATTGTGTATGAGATATACAATGTGTTAAGGCTGTTTTTGACACTTTTTCAGCATTTATTATTTTAAGTTCATAATTCAAAATTCCTATGAAAACAAACCAAAACCCAGAGCATTATCAAATAATTCATTAATAAAACTTAAACAAATGTATCCAAAATGTATATACAATTTTCGTTAATCAATCATCTTTCCCTTCATTTCAAATATCATAACCTCCTTGTAAGGAGAAATTTGTAGGAATACATTCTCACCAACTTTGAATTCGAGATCTCACTAATGTTTTTCAGAATAACTCTTTCATTGAATCTTATATGCCTTGATGTGTTCGTGAATAGTTATAACATTATCTTCCATTTCCTTATCTAGCTCAGGTCCCAATAGATCTCTTTATCTAACTTTATCCCAACATTTTGGATTTCTATACGTCTTTCCATATAGGGCTTCATAAGGAACCATCTGAATGCTCGAGTGAAAGTTATTATTATAATAGAATTTTACTAGAGGAAGGTGTTGATCCCAACAACCATTGAAATCCAAAGAACATGATCTCAACGTATACTACAGGGTTTAAATGGTCTTCTTATAATGACCGTCTTTCTGAGTATGATAAGTAGTACTATAAACCAACTATGTATCAAGATCTTTCTAAATAAATTTTTAGAACATCTAGGTAAACATCATATATCAATAAAATTAAATAGAATATATTAATTTATATAACCTTTACACTTTCTTAATATATATCCTATAAATAAGATCAAGAGATAAATATTATTTGATGAAAATAAAGTGTGATTACTTTTTAAGGTGATTAACTACAACCTAAATAGTATTATAGCCTTTAGGTGTTTTGGGGAGTCTTTTGAAAAAATCCATTGATATTTTTTCTCACTTCTATTCTAGTATGGGTAATAGTTGAAACATTTCCTTAGACTTATATTTATCAACCTTAACTTATTGATATACTAATCACTGAGATATATACTCTTTCATATCCCTATTCATTTTGTCAAACCAAAAATACTCTTTCAGATCTCTATACATTATTGTACTATTAGAATAAATAGAGAATGAAGATCTATGATCTTTTTCTAATATATTATTCTTAAATTATGGTATTTATGGGACACATACTCATTTCATGAACCTTATCATTTTATTACAATCAAGCTTGAACTCAAGAATATTTCTCACCTTCTTTTTTATCTCTACATCCTCCTTTTTCGCATCATTAATCTTCACATGGATAGATGGTTTAACACCTACTTTAGCAAGATAAGATGTAACAAACCGAGTTTTAATAAAATAATTATTTATTTTATTATTAGTATTTTTATATAAACATTTATTCAACAATAGTAATACTAATATTAATAAAAAATTAAATGAATATTAAATTATCAATTAATAAAATAAATAAACACATGAAGAAATTATGATGAAAATTTATTAAATAATATTTTTAATAGTTAAATTAAATATATATATTAAAAAATAAAATTTAGGCATATTATTTTTTCATTAAGAAAACAAGTTAAATTCTTTAAAAATTATGAATACTTAAATAAATTAATTTTCCTAATTAACTTTATAAATAAAAAAAATTATTGTAACTAAAATGTTATACATATAACATTTAAGAAAATTTATGAAAGGAATGATTAAATGTTATATAACTTAAATATATGAAATAAATAAAATTATAAAAATATTTATGAATAAATTTAAGTATCCATAATTGTGAATTCAATATATTTTATTATAAAATTATTTTAAAGAATGAACATTAATAAAATTTCTTTATAAGAAAAGATAAATAATTCAAAATAATTAAATTCATTAATTATGAATTAAAATTAATATATATATTATGATAAAATATATTAAATTATAAATATATATACATATTATGATTAAAATTTTATTTAACAAAAATATATAAATGAAATTTTTAATAGATAAATTATAATTTATAACGACAATAATAATAATAATAAACGTTTAAAAAAGAAATAAAATTGGATAAAAGGTAAAGGAGAAAAAAGGGAGATCGATTTCATAGGGCTTGATCAAAGCTGAGGGGTTCGCCCACGGGTGAGCTGAAGCCAAAGCGCAGTAAGGGCTTCAAGAGAAACTAGATCTTGATCAGAATGAGGGGTTGAACTCAGTTGAATAGATCAACCTCATCTTGGGGGTTCGATTTTAGATGAAGTTTAGAGAACAGGAATGTTTGAGCACTGAGTTTTGACTGTGGTTAGTGGTTTCATATGTTGGTGAGGAGGTACTGAGCGAAGATTAAGGTCTATGTATAAGAACGAACACTCGTGGAGATCGAATACCAAAGGTTGTTCATTTTTCAGTTTGTAGGTAGGTTTATTTTGTTTTTGTAGTCTAAATACTTACGAATCTTATATCTTGGATCATTTTCAATGTATTAATTTACATATTCACTAATTTTTCTTCCTCGATTAATATTGGTAGTACCCTCTTGTTCATCTCTCTTTCACAAATCTGAAAATATTTAAGGGTTATGCATGTATATCATATCATTTATGGATTTTTGTCAATTTGTTTGATGTTTTTGATAAATATTGAATCCTTTTTGTTATATGGATACCCATGATTTGTTAAAATGGGAAAAATATAGCGAACTAATTCATAAAAATATGAAAGTGATTCAGATTAATGCACTGAATCGGGTCTGATAGTCTCTTTTAATAAACTTGATAAATTATATTTCATCAGTTTTAATTTAATATTGAAGAAAAATTCTACACAATTGAATTATAGGTAGAACCTCACTTTTTATTTTACTATCGAGAAGTTATTTTTGATAGAAAATGATATATATTTAATTAGTTTCATTTATATTCATTTTTTTACATTCTTATAAAATATAGATATATATTCTTTAGTTTGAGATTTTTCTATTAGTATGTTCATAGTTTATAATTAAAAAAATAAAAGGATTGATTGAATATATATATATATATATATATATAAGTTGAGAGGTATGTAGTGGGTGGGGGAAGACTAAGAGGAGGGGTTTCATTCCTGTTTTCCATTATTTTATTTACAAAGCATAATTTTTTCAAGATCTTGTATTTTATGAATAAAAAGAAAGTATTATTTTCATGTAATGGAATCATATCATTTGAAGATATCACTTTTATATACATTTCAATCATGATCATAATTATGTTCATATTTATTGATTTTTCATGACATTCCATACATATATATATATATGTGTGTGTGTGTGTGTGTGTTTGTGTATATGTATTTGTATATATATAAGCAATTAAATTATTCCTTTACAGGAAACTACTTTCAAAATGGATTTTATGAGTTTTTGGAATGAAATTTTTAATACGTGGATGCTGATAATTTATGAAAGGCCCAATTTTTATAATATTTGGTTTCTTAAAATTTAGAAGATCTTTTCCTATGAAATTATATATGAAAAAATATATAAATGTATATAAATATGTAAAAATTCATTTCTATGTTTTTAAATTGAAAACTCCAGTGAAAATATATATATATATATATATATGTAAGGAAAGCCCAAAATGTATTATAAAATTTGGAACTTGAACTTTGTAAACATGATAGGGAATTGGTGAGTGAGGTTATCCCAGTACATAGTTTGTGCATCTAGGAGTGAAGCCTCCCCATCTGGTCTATCCATTGCACTCGAGGAGTCTTCCCAATGAAACGCTTGATCAACTTCCATGACTGACGATGGAAAATCTTGCTATCCTCTTCATCATATGTTATCCCATCCCGGTCCATGGGGTCGGCGGGTTCATATGTAGGGAATGCCTCTAGGAACTCGTCAGTATGGTCTTCACCCAATGTCTAATTGGGTAGGTTGGAACCCATGTCATCCGATTGATCCCCATCATCGGATCCTACCTCGATGACTTCGGGTTCTGTCCAGCTGACGGTCCCACCCATGATCAGGAGTGTTGCATCTTGGTCAGTTTGGACATTCATTTCCATGACCACATGCGTTCCCCTAGGAAAGGTAGCACCAGGAGCTCCAAACATTCTCACCAAGGACACCCATGCTATTAGAATAATTGTGCATACAAAAAGTGCATGGGCATCAGTTAACCTGATCAATGGATGACAGTATTGAATTCTGTGAAGAATACTTACAAAGGTCAAACATTTGGTCTCTCCCCTGAGTTATTGTTGTTGGGACACCAAGGAATGGCCCTCCATATATGTTTGGGAAATACAAAGACTCTAGGAGTGCCTCCCTAGGTATCGCAGCCCTACTAGGCACGATAATCACCGCTGCCACAGGTTCAGATCCCGAAGTTCCCACAGCTGCATCTACCAATGCATGGGAGTAGGTCTTACTTATGAGGCCCTCCTGCATGGTTCAAATGTTAGTGTATAAGTACTAAACATCCTGGATGAGGACTAAGAGAAATTTTTTTAGGTTTTACCTCAAGATCCTCTACAAACTCCTCCATTTCTGAGTCTGCGACCTCACCCTCCTCCAGAGGGATCCCTCCATCAGCCTCTTCCCCCCAAGAGGACCATAACGATTCTTCTAGTGGAGGGAAGTTCTTCCTCAATTTGGTGGCCTAAAACCTCAGGGGGGCCGTTCAATCGAGCAGCACCTTCACTTGATCTGTCATTAGATGCAGAGCACCCTGAGAGTGTACAAAGTCCTCCATCTCAGCAACGTACTACTCCCCCTACTCCTGGGATACTACAAAGCCAACCCTGACAAGACTGATCCCCAATAAATCCATCCAAATATGGTTCAGATGGTGCCACATCTGGAAATGTTCGAGGAATTTTCTGTTGATATCTCATATGTCCCAAGCCTCTGGGAAGACAACATTATCAGGCATGTCTATATGGCATAGTCGCTTCCCCGGAGCCTAGGTGGGTATCCTATGGAACCCCCTAGGCGGCCTCCCCTTTGAATAACTTTGCTCCTCTGTGACTGTTGGGTTCGCCGTTGTCGCCTACCTCTCATTTGGTGTGGGTCTCGCCACCACTATAGCCTTGCCACCATGGGATGTCCTCACCATCTTCTGGCCCCGACCTCGTGGTTGAGGGGGGACCCTGTCACTGGCACAAATAGTATGCTACTTCAGTGTCTCCCCAAGATACGTTGCCTCCCAACTCTTGGCATACTCCTTCACCATCACATAGATAGTTTTGAGTGGAGGTACATCATTCTACATCTTCACATCCTCCTGTGTGAACATGATCCACATCTGCCTCATCACACATGGGTGGCCCTCGTGGCACACTCCCAAGTAGACTCGTTGGATTAGCCTCTGCATGCACCAAAACTTCCTCAAAAAACGGTGTGGGTTGTACGGATCACAGAGGGGCTCACGTTCAACCCGCGCCACCAGGACTCCACCCTGAAATTCCATGAGGTAGGACTGATGCTCCTCTATTCCCTAGCCATCATCAGTTAACACACCTATTGGCAATGGGAATGGGTGTAAGTTTAACTTGTCTTCTTTCCAGACCCGATTCAGCACCATTGGCAGCATCAACTTGGTCATAAAACTCCCCACCATGATCAGAATAGCCTATTGAAAGTCTAAACCCAGAGGAGAAATGGGGTTTGGGTATTCATAGATGCCCCTAATATGCACCTCTATCCACCCATGCAGAAGATGGAACGGCCCACACACCCTATGTGGCTTTTTCCCTTCGATGATTTTCCACAGCACCTTATACAACTTAGAAAGCATTGGGATTCCCAGGTTGACCCACTCCAATGTCACCAACATGGATTCCATGATGAATGTGCTCAAACACACACCCATGTTTGTGTCCCTTACTGGAAGAATCTAGTTATAGATAAGCGCTAAGATGAACTCAACCAACCTAACCACCGGTTGCTGCTCGATGATGATACTGAAACCCTAGGTCTTCTACTAGCTATCCTCCAAGAGTCTCTAATAGTAGTACTCCTTGCTACACTGAACCACCTTCTGGAAGGTTGGAGACCTCATGGGAAACTTCCCATTTGAAGGGGAATTCACGAACTGATTGAACCACCACTTAAAGTGGACATCCCTCACCGATTTTTTGTCCTCCCCCAACACCAGGTCGATTAATTCCCGTTTTAGTGGTATCATATTCTTTGGGTATTACCCTATATTTGTGGCAGGAAGTAACTCATCATACATCGCCCCCAGTATCAGGACCCCAGAGATTTTTTGTAGGTACCATAGGCTAATGTCGACCTCCCCATGGTGAAAATGGAAGGTGTTGGTCCTCAAAGACCACCTACTCAGCAACTCCAACATTAGCTGATTCGGTTGGAAGATATGAAATTGGGAGGCCTAGGCCGCCTCATACAGGCCCACTCGCCTCAGCTCTGCCCCAAACTCCTCATAGGAGGCACATACCCAGTAGGCCCAAGCCCAGTCATCTATGAAGTTTCCACCCTGGAGAAAATCCCACTCATCAGTCCACCCCTTCTCTGGGTTCCCCAAGGCTGCCTTCAGAATGGTGTGATTATCTGGGGGAGATACCTCTAGCTACAACGTCTTCCCATCGACATTGTTCACATGTTTATACAGGAAGTCAGCATCTATGAGTGTGTGATCCTCCCAAGTATGACTTTCGAGCTCCCTGAACCACTAGTGCTGACACAACGTACTCCTAAACCGGTGGGTCAGCACATCCCTGCTCGCTTCAGGAATGAAAACATTATCCTGCAGTCCAAATCCGTATAGGTATAGCCTCTTGCATAGAGGGTAGTTCTTATGACTCTCTGACAGTAGATCCACTAAGGAATCGTTGTCCGAATGGCTTCGTACATACTCCTCTATACCCAGGTTATCATCCATCTCTACCCTCCATGCAGCATCCTCAATGACCCAGCTAGAAGCTTCTATGTGAGTCATTCAGTCTTCAACATTTTTTATTTTTTGTTATGGATTGCAAAGATCATTTGTAGAGCTTGTTTGTGGAGTTTGTTCATAGATCTCGGTCACAGCAACAGGTCGTGGAGCCCTGCCACAGACCAAGCAAGCACAAGCTGCAGAACACACACTCGTATAGTCGAAAGACTCATTATGCGTTGTAGAGTAGGAAGGCTCAATTCACAAAGAGCAATCACAGAGCGTGCAGATATTTGCAAACCGGTATCACAATAGCCAAGAACGTGAAGATGAGAAAGAAAAAAATATGGTTCAGCCTCCCCTATTTATAGGCAAAAACTCACTTTTCTTCATTTCATGCCTATCCATGGAGAGATTTGTGGCGTTCCCAACCTGCGCATCACTACTCTATATCGCGACCCTGCATCATGATCTTGATTTGTGATTTTCCTAAAATTTTGGTGATTTACCCTTAGACTCTGACCCTCATTTTTCTCCTTAACTCTAAGTCTAAGGGGGGAATTTTTTGAAACCAAAATATGTGTAGAGGGAAAGGATTAAAAGAGGAAACAAATTCCAAATGGTATTCCTCATGAACCCCATTCACAGAGCCCCTAAGCACCACGTCCGGTGAAAAGTCGAATCCCCTCTGTGGTCATTGTGAAGTAAAATAGGTGGGAGGATCTGCGGTTATGACATAATTGGCCAGGATATTCATTCCCCGGAGAGAACTGGATCGCCTCTACGATCCCCGTAAGTTGATGGAAGCCTCTGCGAGCATCATAGAGGAAATTCAGGAGGTCTCTGTGCCGAGGAGGGAATAACGGTCGACTCCACTGTTATAACAAACTTAACGTAATATGAGGCCGTTCACAGAGCACCATGTGTCTTCACACTAAGCTGACGGAGCTTTGTGCCACCTCTTGCCTATAAATTCTCGACTTCCCCCAGACCCAAATAGAGGATACTCTGACCTTTTTCCTTCTCAGCTCTCAAAGCACGAAGCAACTTCTACTCTACGATTAATTGAGAAAGATGAACTCTTCAGGGTACTTTATCATTGGGAAGTACCCTTCCCTTAGTTCAAATACAACCCCTCTTCAAGTAGGGATGCCCTTCATGGAGCCCATGGGCCATCGCAAAGGAAGGATATCCCTAACGGTACTCGGGTCTTCGCAAAGCACTCATGCTTTGTGAAGTATCTTCCATGCACTTGTGAACCCTATGCTAAGGCAGGGTCACTGTGATTAGTGAATCACATTGCTTCACAGTGCTATGCTTTGCAAGGTACCCATGCTTTGTGAAGTCCTACTCTACAAAATCCTTTCTACTTCACAAATCACCCTTCATATGCACCCATACCCTATGCCAAGGCTAGGTCATTCTACTTCATGAAGCATACCCATTCTTGAAGTCCCTCCACTACATGGAGCACCAGAGCTTCACAAGTTCATTTCCTGTGAACACATTTGCTTCACAAACCCTTCTCCCGTACGACCCTCTAGGTTTGTACGAAGTGACTTCAAGGTCCCTTGGTTGGTGCTTAATTTTGAATTTCTTAGCCTCATGATTCTTCTCATAGGCACACTAACAGCTATTGATTATTCGCATATCCATGCTAACATTATCACCTCAATGAATCACTCCATAGATCCACCTCATCACGGAATTTCTGATGCATTTCCATCCCCAAGGGTGGGTGGGTATCAGTTATGTAAGTAATAGGGGTGTGGAGTGAACCTGCCTCGTCTGAGCTGCAGGACGTTAAACTACCAAGCACCATCATCCTCAACACATGACATTAAACTGTGACCTCTCCCCGTGCGATATACACAGGGTGCCCCATATCATACATTCTCCATGCTTTCTCATCTCCATGGTAGTGAGATCTTCCTCACATGGAATGAGATCATCTCTGTTGGAACAGCATATATCCGCAGGGGAGGGAAACCATATCAATGTAAGCCCCTATCCTTTCTTGTGGGAGGTAGCATCCATGCTCCTCCTCTCTTCATCTATTCCAAATACTAGAGGATATATGGGCACTATGACCTTCATTATCCCATCCCTCTCCCTCTGGTATTTGTCGCCATCGGGCCTCCATCCTAGAGTAATTACCAATCTCCATATCCCTAGGATGATAACCATGCATAAGCCCCTATTTATTCTTTGGGATACTAACCATGTGTAAGCATCAATCCACTTTTCATGGACTCACTTTTCGTGATTTGATCATCAGGTATTGTATACCTCTTATTTATTACACCGAGCATGACTCAAGTGGGATTAGAGTAAGAATTGACCATGAAATCCTCTCTAGGATTCCCTAGAGTTTAATCCCCAAGCCCCATTCATAACTACATGGACTTTGATCCTTTCCCTTTCCAAGAAAGGTACGTAGGAAGCCTCCCTAAGGTTCAATACCAACACTTATTTGTACCGACCCATTCATGTCAGTTCACCTTCATCCCACATGATGTTAAACTATATCCTCTCTCCCAAACTATGTGGACTTTGATCCTTGCCTTTTCAAATAAAGGTATGTAGGAAGCCTCCTTGTGGTTCAATCCCAACACTTACTTTCCCCAACCCATTCACGTCAAGTCAAACTTATCCTGCATGACGTTAAACTGTACCCCCCTTTTTGTTCCGCGAGATATTAAACTGTACCAATTTTAACTACGTGGGCTTTGATCCTTGTATCCTAGATAGGGTACGTAGGAAGCCTCCCTGAGGTGCAACCCCAATCGATGGTAAGCCATTGTGATCCCCAATCGACGGTAAGACATTGTGATCCCCAATTGATGGTAATCCGTTGGGATCCTCAATCGACGGTAAAGCATTGTTATCCCCAATCGGTGGTAATCTGTTGTGATCCCCAATCAATGATAAGTTGTTGTGATGCCTAATCGATGGTAAGTTGTTGTGATCCCAAACCAGTGGTAAGCCATTGTCACCCCAACCAGCGGTAATCCATTAACACCCCAATCAGCGGTAAGCCATTGTTATCCCCAACCGGTGGTAAGCCGTTGTAGTCCCCTTTGATGGGACCCACATCTCTGGTCTGACCCCCAGGTGTCAGACCAACCCTCAAGCCTCTAACCACACATGATCCCTAGTATATCGTTAGGTCATTGTCTTATGTGTACACCACAATTCTATGCCCCCATCCCAAACTACGTGGACTTTGATCCTTTACCTGATCCGAGAAAGGTATGTAGAAAGCCTCCATGAGGTTCAATCCCATCACTCATGTCCCATCATGGTCTCTCCCTTGATCTAATGTGTTTTAGGAAGGTCATTCCCCACCCTGAAGGTTCTACTTCCTCTGGGTACCATCCATGCATCTATTTTCATGAGTTGCCTCCTTAGGTGTCTCATCGCCCAACCTAACTACGTAGACTTTAATTCCCTTACATGGGGATATGTAAGAGGTCTCTTTGAGGCTCAATCCCAATATCATCATCGCCCTCATGTCAATTCCATATCATTCTCTATCCACTCCTCTCAACCATCCATATACATCTTGATTTTTACCCGGGCCACCACATCTCGGTGAAATCACGTCATCCACACCTTTGCTTCTCCAAGAAGTACCTGGGCCACTAACCACGCGTAAACCCCAACATTTCTTCAGGTCTCTATCCTCTGCACACACCCTGATTCATCTCCCCTTTGAACTACATGGGTTTTGATCCTTGTCTCTAGATATAGGGTATTTAGGAAACATCCCCGAGGTTCAATCCCAGCTAATGTTAACCCCTACCATCCCCTTTATATGGACCCATTCATACTCATATCCTCCTATATTGGTCATCTTGATCCACTCATTTAGTAATCCCCTCAGGGTTCTCCCTCTCAGGGATGCACCCATCTGATCCACTCCCATCAGTGTTCTGATTAGTACGATCTGTCTCTTCTAGACGTTAAACTCGTGACATACCCTGTGCTAAGAATGAGAAGTTGAGAAAAACCTCAAAGACATTCCCATGGCTTATGATTCCCCACATCTAACATGGGATGACTCAGGATTCCGCACCCTTGAAAAGCCCTATCGTAAGTGGAATAAGCCCAAACGCATCAGTGTTCCAGTGTCCAGACACACCAATGATGTCTAATGTGACTACTCCCCCAAACAAAGGTTGCTTCCCTGACATGACCCCTTGCAATTTCCAGACAAAAGTAGTGTAATTATTCGGAATCCATAAAGATATGGCACTGGGAAGAGTTTCACGAACAACGTATTAAATCTTTAAGGGAGACCCGAACTAGGTAATGAGCTCCGAGGAGGAATCCATATAAGGAGAGAAAAACATCCCATCATCCCATTTTGATTGAGGAGAAAACATCCCTGAATAAGATACGGATGTCGCCCACCTTTAGAAAGAGGTAATGTGGGGAAATATATCAGCACGTCCTCCACAGACGGATGCACGCCTTGGAAAAAGCGTCTGGAACACTGTGTAACTAATATCCCCTTTTTCTACCAAATAATCGGCTCAAATATTTGATTGGGTGAGCCTTTGAGGGTTTCACATCATTTAATCTCAGCACATCATGTTTAAAATTCACTTTTGGCGGGATTCTGAATTTTGAAATATACATGTCGTTTAATTAAGTTACACATTGTGTAATTAATTCATGTCATGAAAAAGCTTCACAGGATGGTTGGTAGCCTTGTAGGCATGCTGTGAATGGATTCAACACAATGTGTATGAGATACACAACATGTAAAGGGTGTTTTTTTCACTTTTCTAGAATTTATTCTTTTAAGTCTATAATTCCTAATTCTGGAAAAAAAACCAAAACCTGGTGCATTATCGAATAATTCATTAATAAACCTTAAAAAAATTTATCCAAAATTTATATACAATTTCAGGTAATCAAATTCCCCCATACTTGAACAATTTCTTTTCCTCAAGAAAAAAGAATCTCAATAGGTATTATACAAGATGAAAAAAAATTAAAATGGGAAACAAGCATTACAACTAGGAAAATGAAACTAAGTGTAATAAAAAAAAATTAGTCCTCCAGAATCAATCTAGTTGAGAAAATCAGTCATTCCATATAGTTCAGTTCTTTATTTAGATTCTTATTCTTAAAATTTCAATTTCATAAATGTTCCTTATATTCTATACCCATTTTTTAATTTACATCTCCATAAATCTTCTCTTGTAACTCAATGTAAAATGTAATTGGATTTATTCTCACACCCTAAATACATGCTCCTAATAATAGGATTGCATTGGTTCTATCATATCCACTTCGTAAATACAAATAAAAAATTAATCATGAGGTTTTTTATAAAAAAAAGGGTTAAAAGACTCTAAGTCTGAGGGAAGGTGGGTAGAAAGTGAAAATCAGGCTCAAAAGGAGGGTGAGCTCTAGAGTATAACGCATGATAGTAGTAAATAGTGCAATTATGTGGCTCCTCTGAGATAAAAAGGTGTCCATGCTCTAATTAAATCAAGTATATCCATGATTATATCAAGTATATATCAAATATGTACCATGTTTCTTCCTATTTCTATTCTTTTTATTTATTTTTTGAAATTCATGTTCAATCCAGATCTCATATCCATCACCTAACAACATACGATCCATAAAAGGATTTATCAGTCTGGAAATGGTGATTTTTTACCTTCCTAATCCACAACAATTTTTTTTCTTTTTCTTTTTCTTTTTATTTTTATTTTTCTTTCAAAAGAGTAGGGTAGGAATAAAATTCCAAGAAAAAACATGTATCGCATCATATTAGTTTGTAAAAATTACAATAATATATATCCTCATCAAATATATCTCATGTCTATCGGCACAAAATTTTCTCACACTTTTTTAAAGGATAATCATGTATAATACCAAGACCAAGGTAGGAAGGGATAATCATCTTGAAATAGATGCATCCTAAATAGGTCATTTATGGAAACTATAGGCTTAAATATGGAAATATGTAAGGTGGGTCTCAGGAAAAAGTATCTCAAAAAATATTTCCTCAATTATATTACAATTGTATTTGTTCAGACATGTCCTCAATAGGATCTCAATTCAAGTTATGATAGGTTTGCATGCCCCAAGTGTCTCTCAAGAAATATGATCAGAAAAGAATATGAAATTGTGGGATTAAAATCCTATCTTGAATGAGATTATATAAAAATACTGGAAATCACTCAGGTTATATAAATTAAGTAATAATTCAATCAAAAGTAATTTTAAAAATTTAAAATTTGAATAAAATTAATAAACTCAAAAGTCATTCTAAAAATACAAACAGGGGTAAAATAAGGATTTCAATAATTTCCAACCCAACTTTGTCTTTTTTTAATGGGTACAAGGATTTTTCAAGTTTAAATCATGGTTTTATTGAAAAATGTCCCCTATATAAATGAAAACAAGTAAGAATACAATTTTATCAACAAGAAATCCCAAGAAAGACCCCCCCCCACTTAAAATGATATAGTGACCACACTATCTGAGAAAGTACCATGGGAGATATATCACTAATATAGAATAGAAAAATGAAATGGAAATATTGAAATTTATTTTAGGTAATTGATATCTCCCTATATAAGTTTCATTCCAAGGGGTAACTTGGTGGATGAAGATTTCAAATTGGGTTACTTGTATAATTTTTTATAAAGGAAAATCATGCACTAGATAAACATTAGTCCATGGGAATTAAGCATTATGAAAGTTTTGAAATGGGAAGGTGCACATTGTTAATAGTAATAAAAATCATCTCAGATCCATGTAGATATGTGGGTACAATAAATCTCAATAATAGACTATGAACAAAAATGATAATAAGAAGAAAACAAAAATCCTAAATACAAGAATGAAAATAAAGAAAACAAATCAAATAGGGGTTGCCTCCCATAAAATGATAACAACAACTTCGTTGTCCAGATGGATGGAAAAAAGATCAGGAAGTATCATCCATCTTCTAATAAGTCCTATAATGCCTACAAGAACTGGTGGTTGTGTTATCTAGCTCATGTGGACCCTTGGTGGGGTTAACCACCTCAGGAGCATACTAAGCATGAATCTCATGCAGTAAGAAATTTATTTGTTCCTGTTGTGGTGGGGACCTCTTCTAAGCACAGATCTCCAGTGATAACTCCTCAAGTTGGCACTCAACATCAGCCAGATACTGAGTCGTCCAATGTAAAAGGGAAGATGGTGGTGGAATAGTTGCATCAATGACCATGGAAGAGGTATAAGAACTAGATATGGATAAAGTAATATAGTAATGAAATTAAAAATAAGATAATAAATAGTGAATAATTAAGTGTATCTCATATATATAATAAGTGCAATGATACATCAATGAAATATAATAAAAATAGTAGAAAATATGATCACCCATACATAGTAAAAATGGGGGGTGGGTATATGGGAATTAGAATAATCAAAATCATCATGTTGTTCATCTATATTCCTATCTTGAATAGAGAGTTCCTATAGCTGGTATGCCCTATCTATATCAGTAATGGAGGTATGGGATAGAGGATAAACTATTGTGGTGGGTGTTGTGGTACTGGAAGTTATCTTTCTGGTTGGGGGGGTAGAGGTGTGAATCATGAGAGTGGTCATGGATCTAGTATAAGGGTCGATTAATGGTACCTCATCATATATTGGACGAGTAGGACCCTTGCCCCGTTGGGCCTATTTTCTCAAGAACTCCTCTTGGGAAGCAGGGTCTATCAACTCTGATTGTAGGTTAGACAGAGTAGGATATGGGGAATGAATTTTAGCATATAAAGTTCTAGTTGAGGTTAGTGGATGAGAGGATATGGTGGATGGGTTAATAAAATGGGAAAAACTTAGAAAGGGGATGTACAAGTGGTTGAAAATCCATTGAAGATTCTCTACGATTCAAAGTTGCATACCCATAAATCTTTTGGGTAATATGGGGTGGGTGGTGGAGTGGTAAAGGTAGTGGTGGATTGTGAATGGGTATGGGAGGTAGTAGGGGCAGGGGTAATAGTGGGTGGTGGTATGGTAGTTTTTGTGTTGGTGGATGGAGTGGGAGCAGTAGAATGATGTGGGGAGGATAGGGAAGCTAGAAGGTTAACATCATGTTAAGAGGGGGACTCATCAGCATCCTCCATGTATGATGGAACCCAATGGTAGACATCGTCTTCCTTCGTTAGAAGCCCCACCTTGTAGAACAGAAAAAGAGATATTCTCTCCATATGACCAAGGGAAGTGTGGGGCCTTGATGCCTCAAAGGAATCAATATCCTTGTCCAGATGAGTGATTATTGATCCTCCCATAAAAGTTCTATAAAACCACTTCACTAAATTCCTATAAAATTCTCCAAACTATTTATCCATGTTGATTGAGGGCCCACCCATAGATGATTCTAGAATCTGTACCTCAATATGGGTGACCCCACCATGGAAATCTCCACATTCCATCCATGCATGGGTGAGGGCCCTATAATGGATCCTGATAGCTACACCTTGGATTTATGTGCTCTTCATGGTCAGGGGGTCGTACTCAACCTAGAAATCTCTGGAAATCTTATTACAAAGTATATTAGCCTTGGAATTGTTAGTCTTGTGATGTAGAGTTGTAAATATGGGTTAAGCAATGGATTTGGATGAATATATTCCAAGGATGACTACAAAGTCTCCCAAGCTGAGCTCCCATGGGCATCCGCTGAGTTTGAAGTAGCTGAAGTCGATACCCATCTCGAATGTGGAAAGGAACTTAAGGAAGATCTCCTGATATGTCTCCTCATGTGCCTGTATGATATGGGTCATGTGGAAGTATTCCATGAGAATAAGGACCTCATGGTGGCTATGGATGTGCTCTAGGATAGAGAGGTCCAATGTTTTGTTGGTCCACATAGACTTGGCGTGTAAGTAGACCAACCAAACCTACTGATTGGGATTTGAGGAATGAAGGAAAGGATGATGGTGGGGATTGGATTGGACCTAAAATCCACCATAAGATCACTGAGAGTATCCCAAAGTGGAAGACGATGCAGTGGCAGATGAAGAAGTGGAAGAAGATGGATCGGTAGGTGGTGGAAGAGGTGCAAGCCTCTACCGCTTGGGTGGAGGATGGGTGTCCTCGTGCTCAGGAACGCGATCGGCCGGTGGGGTGCACACCATATTTTTATAGGACATCTTGGGTGGAGTAAAATATATAGGGATGAGATTTGAACATGGTGGTGAGGTATATTAGATTGGGAGTGGTGATTTGGGCAGAGAGAGCTTGGAGGATGTGAGGGGTACATCACATGGTAGTGGGAGTGATGAAATGTGGGGGTTCACCTTGAACACTAGGTTCATGGTATTAAAAAAATTATTTTGACACTTACATGATGTTTATTGAATGCACAGTGTGAAAATTATAATTTTTCAAAATTTTAAGCCGCCCAAATTTTTTATATCGTGTACATAATACACAACATGTATTATATAATTTTTCCTCTTATCCAAAAGATTTTTTTGACATTCTTCTAGCATCCATTCAAAACATTCTAAAAACTATTATGAACTATCCTATACTGAACTAAGTTTCCTCCCATTTGGTGATTTATTTATTGTTCGGATCTAGACAATGTTAGAAGTAGAATACTTTATCTTTGAATTGATACCCCTCATTAAACAGTTCTTGAAAGGTGGGATGATCTTCTTTTTCAAAGGTGGAAAAAATAATTCTTGGGAGAACTTGATCCTTTGTTAACAAGTGTTGGTATATCATTAAATTTCTCAATTTTCATATGATCTTATTTTTTATTTGATTGATAATTGGTTTGAAAATTTTTTGAAACATTGATTTTATTAACATCCTTCTCCACATTGAATATAACTTGTTCTTTACCCATTATAAAAAACACTCTTCCTGGGTTAATATAAATCATCACATTTCCAGTGGAGAAAAATTATCTTCCAAGAATGAGGGGAATTTCACCTTCCTCTTTTATATCCATTACAATAGAATATATGGGGAAAATGAATTTTTAAATTTTAACCAGGACTTCCTCAATAAATCCTCAAGGATTCCTGACTGAATAGTCAGCAAGTTGGGGTGAAATATTTGTTGGTTTTAGTTTTACAAGCCTAAGATTTTTGTAAACACTCATGAAAATTATATTGATACTTGTATCTAGATATAATAATTATTTTTCAAAATTAAATTCCCTAATATTGTATAGAATTAAAGAACTTTATCTTCTCTAGTTTTTTGAGACAATTTCCTTTGGATAACTACAGAGCATTCTTCATTCAAAGGTAAGATTCTTAAATTTTCAATTTTCTTTTTACTTAAGATCATGTTTTTAAAAAATCATGCATAAGTAGTTACTTGTGAAATTGCCTTTGAAAAGGGGAAATTCATATGAAACTATTTAACCAAGTCCATGAATTTTTTAAATTTCCACTCCTCTCTACCTTATTTAATTTTTCCAATAAAGGGGATAGGTGTCATATATGCAGGTGGTTCCACATAGTCATCATCCTTTTTATGTTTTTTATTAGGTAGAGCTTCCTTATATGGTTCTACATTTTGAGTTCTCTCCTGAATATCTTCATCAAATTCTCTTAACTATTTTTCCTTAACTCTGCATGGTTGCTAAAAATCCAGAACATTTTCAATTTTGACCATTATAGATTTTGCTTCCTCTGTTAAATGAGCCTTGGTATTACTAGGAAGAGTACCCAATGGCCGATCAGACAAGGTCATTGAAATTTGTCCCATTTGATGCTTCAGGTTATGCAGTGTATCCTTGTGATTTTTCATATCTATTTATTGGGTTTTCATCCTTTGGTCTACTTTTTGCATGAAGGTAGTGAGAAGGTTTTCAAGATTATTACGGAGGGTTTGGGATTGTGGTGGTGGTCTTGGTAAATCTTTTTGAAATTTTTAATGTGGTGCTAATGGGTGTTGAAGAGATTTATGGTAAGGTTATTGGAACTATTTTTGTGGTTAAGGATCTTGAACTTATGGTGAATACCTAGGTTGTCCTTAGTTTGTTTGTGGTAACTATCCACTCCTCTACTTAAATTAACCTTGATTTTTCTATTTTGGTTGATCTATCCCTTCCTATTAATTTTTCTTTTGTTTAAATTCTATTGGTATTTGATGTTTTCATCCTTATTGACTGTAATTGATATAATTACATTTGTGAGTTTGGGGTACTTCGATCCCATCCCTGCAATCTTAGTAAAAATGTAGGCCTTTGCACATCATGCATGATTGTATATCCATAACTAGAGTATGAGGGTTGGTGGTGTATTAGGTAACAGAAATGATTTCAGTTTCTTAGTTAGATCCTCAACTTGAGAAGCAAGGTAGGTAGTTTCTTCCACCTGATGAATTTTGTATAAGGACGGTCCTCGATCACTTTTCCATAAATTTTTGTTGTGATAAACTTCATCTAAAATTTTCTTTTTGACTTCCCACGTCTTAAGAATGAGTTCTCAATTAGCATAGGCATCTAATACAGTACTTTCATTAGGCTGGTGTCTATGATAAAACATTTTTAATTGAATCCACACATCAAGCCCATGATGTGGGAATTTGTGGTTCAACTCCTTGAATCTCTCTCAATCTTCCCATGATGATTCTCTATCTTCCTAGGTAAATTTTTCAATTTTATTCTAGATCTTCCAATTCCAAATGGGTTGGAAGTAATTTTTTTAAGAACTTCTTTTCTAAATCTTTCCAAGTCGTGACTGACTCGGGAGCTTGACTTTTTATCCATTCCTTGGCTCTATCATGTAATGAGAAAGAGAATACTCTTAATAAAATGACATATGATGATATGCCTTGGTTGATATAGGTATCCAAAACCTCAAGAAAGTTTTAAATGTGTTCATGGGGGTCTTTACTCTAAATCTCACTGAACTTCCCCATATTATGGATCATATAAATGAGTCTAGGTTTAATTTCAAACATGTTTTCCTGAACCGGTGTGCACATAATGTTGGTAGGAGCACTACTAATGGATGATAAATTGTAGTCCATAATAGTGCACTCTTATAGTGTTGGTCACTCACATTGATTGAAAAGTGGTGTATAATTGGGGTCTTGAAGATGTGGTGGTGTAAGATTGTTACACTCTACCATTGTGCAGTGGTGGAGTTCATCAATGAATCTATTGATCATGGGATCGAATAAAATTTATTATTGAGTGTCTAGGATTCTTAAGCGAGTCAAGGGCCCTAGGAGAATGAACTATCCATGAAGAAAAGGAAGAAAGATATATATATATATATAGAGAGAGAGAGAGAGAGGACACAGGTGTGACCGAAGAAGAAAAAATGAAAAAGTAAAAGGGGTAAGGAAAGAATAAAGGGGAGAGGGAGAGGTAATTTGCATTCGATCCGAAGGTCCTTGTGATTTATAATAGTTATACCTGAAACCATGCAAAAATTTGACTCTCTTTCACACGTCGTTGAATTCACGTGGGTTGAGGTCAGATTAAATATTTATAATCCCAAACTACACTTACTACAAGGTCATAGTAAAGTGGTAATGTGGGTTCGATCCCACAAGGACTAATGGAAGGTCATCGATCATTCAAATAAAACCCTTAGAAGGATTCCTCACTTTCACTATTTAGGTTGGGTATTTATTAAGAATATGTAGTTTGGAGTTTTAATTCAGTTTAATAAAGAAGGGATAAGGGACAATTTTAGGGCTCTTAGAAAAAGATTATCCCAGAATTAACTTGGAATGATCCTATGGGTTATTCTACAAAATGGTTAAAAATTCACCAATTGGTTTTGGTCAAACCAATTATATCTGCCTTTGCTACAACTATCCCATGCTCATGTTATAATTTACAAATTAGATACATTATTCTTTTCTTTTATGAAGAAATCATCATAGTGTGATGGTTATAGTCCTAGTCAACTCTAATTAGGTCAGGTTCATTCGATCGCACTTCCCATGGTCAAGGTTGTATGAAACAATGTGAAGAAAATTTATTATTAACCTAATTAGTAACCATACGGTTACCAAGATTCAATCTAAAGATTCATTAGTTTGTAAATAACTCTACTCTCCACCCCTAACCCTAATAGGATTATTCACATATGGTGGTGATGATAAAAAGCAATGAGGTATTAGACATGTTATGCATAATCATAAAGAAATTGAAAAGGAAAAAATATGGGATTAAATAATAAAGACTCAATATCAAACAGTTTGAAACAATGAAGATCTATGAAGGAACTAACTTTTCATGATTAAATAATAAAAAAAGAGCAATCTTGAATCAAAAAAATTAAGAATCAATCAAAAACTTACTGTAAAAAAAGAACAGATGAAGAAACATGTGTGATTTGATTAAGAATAGAGTATAGTGTTGAAAGAATACGTTGGAAACAAAATCGGTGTTGTGATGATTGAATAACAGTGAAGGAATGATCAATAACTCACTTTGGATCACTGAAATAATGAAATTAATGAAAAAAAACTTGTTTAGAACAAAAAGTAATTAAAATGGCGAAGAAAATGAGAGAAAATTTTAATACGTTGAACTCTATGTGTGCGAAGGCATTGAAAAACATATATAGGCCCAAGAAGTACATAGCGTTCAAGTCCTACACATCATGTACTGACTGAAATGATTTGGGTCCCAAAATTTTCATGTCATGTAATCTGGTTTCATGATATGTAATTAAGATCCTATTTTCCTGTTACAAAATTTTCTCAAATCTTTGATCGAGTGAGCCATTGAAGGTTTCACGTCATGTAATCTCTACACATCATGTATGAAATTCACTTTTGGTGGGATTATAAATTTTGAAATCTACATGTCATATAATTGAGTTACACACTATGTAATGTCTTCACATCATGAAAAATCTTCATGGGTTAGTCTACAAAATTACAAGCATTCTATGAATGGATTATAAACATTGTGTACGAGATATACAATGTGTGAAGGCTGTTTTTGACACTTTTTCAGCATTTATTCTTTTAAGTTCAGAATTCAAAATTCCTATGAAAACAAACAAAAACCCAGAGAATTATCAAATAATTCATTAATAAAACTTAAACAAATTTATCCAAAATGTATATATAATTTTCATTAATCAATCATCTTTCCCTTCATTTCAAATATCATAACCTCCTTGTAAGGATAAATTCGTAGGAATACATTCTCACCAACTTTGAATTCGAGGTCTCACTAATGTTTTTCAGAATAACTCTTTCATTGAATCTTATATGCCTTGATGTGTTCGTGAATAGATCTAACATTATCTTCCATTTCCTTATCTAGCTCAGGTCCCAATAGATCTCTTTCTCCAACTTTATCCCAACATTTTGGATTTCTATACGTCTTTCCATATAGGGCTTCATAAGGAACCATCTGAATGCTCGAGTGAAAGTTATTATTATAAGAGAATTTTACTAGAGGAAGGTGTTGATCCCAACAACCATTGAAATCCAAAGAACATGATCTCAACGTATACTACAGGGTTTAAATGGTCTTCTTATAATGACCGTCTTTCTGAGTATGATAAGTAGTACTATAAACCAACTATATATCAAGATCTTTCTAAATAAATTTTTAGAACATCTAGGTAAACCTCATATCTCAATAAAATTCAATAGAATATATTAATTTATATAACCTTTACACTTCCTTAATATATATCCTATAAATAAGATCAAGAGATAAATATTATTTGATGAAAATAAAGTGTGATTACTTTTTAAGGTGATTAACTACAACCTAAATAGTATTATAGCCTTTAGGTGTTTTGGGGAGTCTTTTGACAAAATCCATTGATATTTTTTCTCACTTCTATTCTAGTATGGGTAATGGTTGAAAAATTTCCTTAGACTTATATTTATCAACCTTAACTTATTGATATACTAAGCACTGAGATATATACTCTTTCATATCCCTATTCATTTTGTCAAACCAAAAATACTCTTTCAGATCTCTATACATTATTGTACAATTAGAATAAATAGAGAATGATGATCTATGATCTTTTTCCAATATATTATTCTTAAATTATGGTATTTATGGGACACATACTCATTTCATGAACCTTATCATTTTATTACAATCAAGGTTGAACTCAAGAATATTTCTCACCTTCTTTTTTATCTCTACATCCTCCTTTTTCGCATCATTAATCTTCACATGGATAGATGGTTGAACACCCACTTTAGCAAGATAAGATGTAACATACCGAGTTTTAATAAAATAATTATTTATTTTATTATTAGTATTATTATATAAACATTAATTCAACAATAGTAATACTAATATTAATAAAAAAATTAAATGAATATTAAATTATCAATTAAGAAAACAAATAAACACATGAAGAAATTATGATGAAAATTTATTAAATAATATTTTTAATAGTTAAATTAAATATATATATTAAAAAAATAAAATTTAGGCATATTTTTTTCATTAAGAAAACAAGTTAAATTCTTTAAAAATTATGAATACTTAAATAAATTAATTTTCCTAATTAACTTTATAAATAAATAAAAAATTTGTTGTAACTAAAATGTTATACATATAACATTTAAGAAAATTTATGAAAGGAATGATTAAATGTTATATAACTTAAATATATGAAATAAATAAAATTATAAAAATATTTATGAATAAATTTAAGTATCCATAATTGTGAATTCAATATATTTTATTATAAAATTATTTTAAAGAATGAATATTAATAAAATTTCTTTATAAGAAAAGATAAATAATTCAAAATAATTAAATTCATTAATTATGAATTAAAATTAATATATATATTATGATAAAATATATTAAATTATAAATATATATACATATTATGATTAAAATTTTATTTAACCAAAATATATAAATGAAATTTTTAATAAATAAATTATAATTTATAACGACAATAATAATAATAATAAACGTTTAAAAAAGAAATAAAATTGGATAAAAGGTAAAGGAGAAAAAAGGGAGATCGATTTCATAGGGCTTGATCAAAGCTGAGGGGTTCTCCCATGGGTGAGCTGAAGCCAAAGCGCAGTGAGGGCTTCAAGAGAAACTAGATCTCGATCAGAATGAGGGGTTGAAATCAGTTGAATAGATCAACCTCATCTTGGGGGTTTGATTTTAGATGAAGTTTAGAGAACAGGAATGTTTGAGCACTGAGTTTTGACTGTGGTTAGTGGTTTCATATGTTGGTGAGGAGGTACTGAGCAAAGATTAAGGTCCATGTATAAGAACGAACACTCGTGGAGATCGAATACCAAAGGTTGTTCATTTTTCAGTTTGTAGGTAGGTTTATTTTGTTTTTGTAGTCCGAATAATTACGAATATTATATCTTGGATCATTTTAAATGTATTAATTTACATATTCACTAATTTTTCTTCCTCGATTAATATTGGTAGTACCCTGTTGTTCATCTATCTTTCACAAATCTGAAAATATTTAAGGGTTATGCATGTATATCATATCATTTATGGATTTTTGTCAATTTGTTTGATGTTTTTGATAAATATTGAATCCTTTTCGTTATATGGATACCCATTATTTGTTAAAATGGGAAAAATATAGCGAACTAATTCATAAAAATATGAAATTGATTCAGATTAATGCACTGAATCGGGTCTGATAGTCTCTTTTAATAAACTTGATAAATTATATTTCATCAGTTTTAATTTAATATTGAAGAAAAATTCTACACAATTGAATTATAGGTAGGACCTCACTTTTTGTTTTACTATCGAGAAGTTATTTTTGATAGAAAATGATATATATTTAATTGGTTTCATTTATATTCATTTTTTTACATTCTTATAAAATATAGATATATATTCTTTAGTTTGAGATTTTTCTATTAGTATGTTCATAGTTTATAATTAAAAAAATAAAAGGATTGATTGAATATATATATATATATATATATATATAAGTTGAGATGCATGGAGTGGGTGGGGGAAGACTAAGAGGAGGGGTTTCAGTCCTGTTTTCCATTATTTTATTTACAAAGCATAATTTTTTCAAGATCTTGTATTTTATGAATAAAAAGAAAGTATTATTTTCATGTAATGGAATCATATCATTTGAATATATCACTTTTATGTACATTTCATTCAAGATCATAATTATGTTCATATTTATTGATTTTTCGTGACATTCCATACATATATATATGTGTGTGTGTGTGTGTGTGTGTGTGTGTGTGTTTGTGTATATGTATTTGTATATATATAAGCAATTAAATTATTCCTTTATAGGAAACTACTTTCAAAATGGATTTTATGAGTTTTTGGAATGTAATTTTTAATACGTGGATGCTGATAATTTATGAAAGGCCCAATTTTTATAATATTTGGTTTCTTAAAATTTAGAAGATCTTTTCCTATGAAATTATATATGAAAAAATATATAAATGTATATAAATATGTAAAAATTCATTTCTATGTTTTTAAATTGAAAACTCCAGTGAAAATATATATATATATATATGTAAGGAAAGCCCAAAATGTATTATAAAATTTGGAACTTGAACTTTGTAAACATGATAGGGAATTGGTGAGTGAGGTTATCCCTCATAAAGTGGGTAGGTCGAGACATCCTTCAAATTTTTAAGATACCCCAGGGGTTTTTTTCCAATTCTTGCTTAATATTTTCTGATAAATCAATATATTATTTTATTAAAAGTTTTTCAAAATTATATTTATTTTCCAAATAGTTTTTTAAAAAAAATTCAAATCTATAATTGGAAAACACCATCATTAAATTTCAAAATATGTTTTCAAATTACTTTTCAAAATAGTTTCCAAGAATGTATTTTTCAAAAATATTTTTCATTGATTTTACAACTCCTTAAGAAGAAATTCTATGCTCATCCCATGTTTTAAAATGTTTTTCATAGGTATCTTAAATTTTTTAAAATGGATTTTTTCACTTAAGGATTTAGATAACATAAATCGAATTAGTTATTTTTTTGAACAACTCTAATAAATTATAAGGTATTTGTCTAATTCAATAAAACCTGGATTGGAAAAGGTCCTGCAATGCATAATTTCTTGTTCATTTTTTAGTTATCTTTGATAATAAAATACACATTATTTTTTAGCACAGAATCTAGAAGCGCAGGTTCGGGGTCATTAAAATTTTTATCAGAGTAATGATCTACACAACTTTAGAGATTAGGCATTGTCTTTAGAGGAAAAAAATCTACATGATAGAACTTTTTTTCGAACTCCTAAGTAGTTAAATACCCTTAAGAATTTATAAGTCTGTTCATTCTAATTCTAAAGATAGAAATTTAGAATTTTTTTAAGTACGATGAATGAATTTAGAGGGTGTAATTCAATTAAGGGGGGAGAATATAACATCCCAAGTTTTAATAAAATAATTAATTATTTTATTATTAGTATTTTGATTTAAACATTAATTCAATGATAGTAATAATAATATTAATAAAAAAATAGATTTTAAATTATTAATTAAGAAAATAAATGAAGAAATTATAGTGAAATTTTATTAAATAAAATTTTTAATAGTTAATTTAGTTATATATATATTAAAAAAAGAATGGTTATGCATATTATTTTATCATTAAGAAAAAAAATTATACGGTGTGGTGCTTCCTTGACTAGAGATCTGGTCATCGGTTGTGGCGACTTTCGGATGACGACGTTGATGGTGATGATGTTCTTGATGATGGTGGGTGGAAGTTCTATCCTGGTTCTGCATCTCGGATATCCTTTTCCGGCAATCGGATCTAGTTGTGTTAGGGTGATGACGACGATAAGTGGTAAGGCTGTTGTTTCTGGTTCGTTTGGTTTTCTCCAGTCATAGGTTCTGGCGGTTTGGGTGGTGTTGATGTTGATGACAGTGGCTACCTTGGAGATAATGGCGAATGGTAGTGACACGACTCCGGCTGATTCGTTGATGCTTGGATCGAGGTCTCCTTGGGTTTGGTGTGGGTTTTGAATTTAAACTTTTGTATAATCATCATGTAACTTTGGATTCCTGTGCGGTGTAATATGGTTTACCTCTTATCCATAAAGAGGCTTTCTTGAAAATAAAAAAAAACAAATTTTTAGTCAGCCTAAATAAATTAATTTTACCAACTAACTTTATCAATACAAAATTTATTGTTGTGACTAAAATGTTATGCTTATAACATTTAATAAAAATGATGAAAAGAATGATTAAATGTAATGTAACTTAAATATATTAAATAAATAAAATTATGAAAATTATAATGAATAAATTTGAGTATTCATAATGGTGAAGTCAATATATTTTATTAAAAAATTATTTTAAAGAATGAATATTAATAAAATTTCCTTAAAGAAAAAAAGATAAATAATTCAAAATGATTAAATTCATTAATTATGAATTAAAAGTAATATATATATTATAATAAGATATATGAAAATATAAATATAATACAAGTTATGATTAAAATTTGCATTTAGCCAAAATATATAAATGCAATTTTTAATAAAGAAATTATAATTGATAATAATAATAATAATAATAATAATAATAAATGTTTAAAAAAACAAATAAAACCAGATAAGATATAAGGTGGAAATGGGAATTAGGTTTATAGGGTTTGATCGAAGTTGGGGGTTTCATCCTCAGGTGAGCCGAAGTTGAAGCACAATGAGGGCTTCGGGAGAAACAAGATCTTGGTCGGACCGAGGGGTGGAACTCAGTTGAAGGGATCGACCTCATATTGGGGGTTCGATTTCGAATAAAGTCTTGAGCATAGGTAGGGTTGAGCATTGAGGTTAAACCATGGTTATGGGTTTCTCATGTCGATGAGGAGGTAACATGAAAGGATTAGGGTTCGAGCACAAGAACAAACACTGATGGAGATCGAATGTCAAAGGTGGTTCGTTTTTCTGTTTTTAGTTAGGTGTATTTTATTTTTGTTTTCCAAATCCTTACAAATCTTATCTCTTGGATCGTATTTAGTGTATTAATTTCTATTTTTTTAATCTTCCCAAATTTTTCTTCCTTGATTAATGTAGAAAGTACCCTATTGTTCATCTCTCTTTCACAAATCTACAAATATTTAAGGGTTATGCGTGTATATCATACCATTTTATGAATTTATTGTCAATTTTTTAATTATTTTTATAGATATTTAATGATATTTTGTTCTATAGATATCCATGATTTGTTAAAATGGTAAAATCTAGTGAATTGATACAGAAAATTATGAAAGTGATTTGGATTTATGCACTGAATTGGGTCTGATTGTCTATGTTAATCAATTTGATAAATTATATATCATCAGTTCTAATTTAATATTGAATCAAAAGTCTACATAATTTAATTTCATGTAGGTCCTCACTTTTTATTTTAGTATCGATCTAGTGGTTTTGGATAGAAATTATATATTTTTAATTGTTTTCATTTATAATCAATTGTGACGTTCTTATAAAATATAGATATATCTATTATATTTTTTGATTCACCAATAAATATTTTCACACTTCATAATTAAAAAACAAAAAAGTATTAAGTTTGTATATATATATATATAATTTAAGAGGTAAGAAATGGGCGGAGGTATACTTAGAGTAGGGATTCAAGCCCTGTTTTCCATTGTTTTATGTGATTTTTTGTTAAAATGAAACCCACTTCAGGTTAGGGAGAATAGTGAGTGAGTCTGAAGTATACCAAGAAGAAGAAGAAGAAGAAAATCTGGTAAGGGATTATTTATTTTTATTCCAATATTTTAAGTTCTTATAAAAAATCTTATTAGGGGTGTCATAAATATTTTTTCTAAAATTATGTTTTAAATACATAAATTGGATTTTATTTTCAAAATTTACATTAAAATTATGTTTTAATAAAATTAGTAAGGGTTTAATATATTCATTTCTATATTATTTTCAAAGATTTTAAAGTTATTCAATTTATTGATTCAAATTTCCAATTTATTTTTAAGTAATGGTGTATACATATAAGTATATATTATTGTCAAATTTCAAGTTATAATAATATTCAAACACATATATATATTGTATTCAATTTTCAAGTTCATTTATTTTAAATACTTCTAATTTCAATTTTATAATTATGTAAGGTAGTTATAATATATTTTTTATTATATATTTTACTATTATAATCTCAAATCACTATTATATGGTATTATTTTATGAATAAAACTTAATGTTTTCAAGATATTGTGTTTTATGAACAAAAAAATTATTATTTTAATGTAATGGAATTATATCATTTCAAGTTATCACTTTTATATACATATCATTCATGATCATAATTGTGGTCATATTTATATGTTTTTTATGAAATTATATATATATATATATATATGAATGTGTGTATATTTGTATATAAATATATAAGCATGAGTATTGAGTAAATTATTCTTTTGTGGGAAACTAATTTCAAAATTTATTCTATGAGTTTTATGATTGAAATTTTTAATGCATGGATGTTAATGCATTTATTAAAAGTCCAATGTTCATTATATTTTGTTACTTCAAATCTATCATATGTTTTCCTATGAAATTATATATAAAAATATATAAAAATGTATATAAATATGTAAAAATGCATTGTTATGTTTTTAAAGTGAAAAAACCAGTGAAAAAAATGTACATATATGTAAGTCAAGACTAACATGATTTATAAAACATGGCACTTGAACTTTCTAAATATCATAGGGAATTAGAGACTGAGCCCATCCCTTAGAAATTGGGTAGGCCCATACATCCTTCAAATTTTCAAGTGACCCCATGGTTTTTTTTTCTAAAGCATGTTTAATATTTTATGATAAATCACTGGATTATTTTATTAAGAGTATTTTCAAAATTATATGCATTTTTCAAATATTTTTATAAATGTGTTTTTCAAATATATAATTTAAAAGCACCATCATTAAATTTTGAAAAATGTTTTCAAATTAGTTTTCAAAATAGTTTCAAAGAATGTAGTTTTCAAAAAGATATTTCACTAATTTTAAAACTCCTTACTAGGAAATTTTATGCTCATACCAGGTTTTCAAATGTTTTTCATAGGTATCTTAGAAGTTTTAGAATGGATGCCTTCACTTAAGAATTTATCTCACATGAAGTGAATTACTTATTTTATTTTATTTTTTGAACAAATTTGATAAATGGTAAGGTACTTGTCTAATTCTCCAAAAACTAGACTAGAAAAGGTCTTGGAATGCATAATGTCTTTTATTTTTGAGTTATATTTTATAAAATATATATATATAGTATTTTTTAGTACTATATCCAGAAGCATGGGTTTGGGTTATTTACATAATATGTCTCCCCTTTATTCTATATTTCAAGGACCATCCTTTAAAAATCCCTAAATATTGGATCTTTTTATCCCCTTCATAGATAATCTAGTATGATTCTTTCAACTCAAAGAATATTCCACCTTGTTTGATTTCCTAGGGTGGTCACGTATTGAGAAGTCATAATCTTTAATCTACTCTTATCATCTTCTTTGGTGTATATTCAAATATTTTTGGGTTAATATACACTTTAAACTTTTATGATCAATATATATTCCACACATTTCTCTGTAAATATAATATCTCTATATCTTTAATGTAAATATTATTGTTTCTAACTTAAAATCAAGAGTAGGGTGGTATTTTTTGTGAGCCTTCAATTGGTGTGTGGCATAAGCTATCACTATATCATTCTTTATAAGAACACATCTCAGTCCCTTCTTCAATGTATCACTATAAATCACAAATCCTTATCCACTGTAGAGTAGTGTAAGAATAGGTGCACTGACCAAACTTATTTTTAGTTCCTTTAAATTTTCTTCATATTCATCAGTCTAAAAGAGATTGACTCATTTTGGGGTAAACTTGGTGAGTGTATTAGATATCCATGATAAATCCTTCATAAATTTTTGATAATATCTCTCTAATAAGATAATATAGTAGGGGTAAAATTGAGACCAAATATAATCACTATAAATTCATGGAACCCATAACTCAAAGGAAAGGTTGCCTTGGGTATGTCTTCACTTTTTTCCCTCAACTAATAGTATCTATATTAAAGGTTAATCTAGGAAAAATATTAAGATCCTTGTAAATAATAGAATAAAATAAAAATATGGGGAATAAGATACTTCTTCTTGATTTTGATCTTATTAAGTTCTCAATAATCAATATTGAGCATTGTTGTTATATCTTTCTTCTTAGAAAAATGAACTAGTCTACCCCATAGTGATGATCTTGGCCAAATGAATCCCTTATCAAGATTCTCCTCGAGTTACTTCTTAAATTCCTATAACTCAATTGAGGACATTATATATATAGTATTTAAAATAGGTGTATCTAAAAACTCAACTTCACAATTTGTAGGAAGACTAGGAAACTCATTTAGAATGACTTTATCAAACTCTAGTATAGCAAGCATATCTTCGATGTTGAGTTTCTTTGTAACCATCTGAGATAAATACCCCCATTTGAATAGGAACCAAGACTAATGCAATGGATGTAATTTCTATTTAAAGTTCATATTTATCCTTACAGTGATATTAAATAATAGTTTAGTTAAGAATATAAAATGTGACTTCCCTTCCTCTGAAATTGATATGGGATATATATAAATAATTCCAATATATTCCCAAAATCATAAAAAAATTAACTAAAGGGAGAATAAAAATATTTATAGGAAGAACATTCCCACAAAATTAAATTGGAGAAGAATCATACACTCAATATGTAATCATCAAACCATTAAATTTTTCATTATTTATTTAATATATAATCATTGAGGTGGTATTATGATACCATTATCAAATTATTCAAATATAAATTATGTGTAAATTTGGAATCAAACAAGACATTAACATTTCTAGAGTAGATGGTAAGTGTACCTTTCACCACTTCATTATCATATCCCACATCAGTAATAGTGATCTCAAGTGATTTCCATTTGGCTTTGGGATTATGAGGTTATTAATTTTGATCATAATCATTAACCATTAAATTCAAGCATAGGTTATCATAATGCACTTACACATTGAATTTGAAACACTGGAGTGTGGGTAGTATAGTCTGTAGAGACTTCTCTCTATTCACATCATTAGCTAACTTCTTCCCATTACTTCATAATTTGATTTCATGATAACTTTTTTTCCATAATTAATGAATTTAAAATTCCCTTTAAGATAATTTCCTTTATGTTTCTTTCCATGCTTATAACATAAATAGAGAATCGTCTTCTTTCCATTTTATTTTCTTATCAAAGCCATGATATTGATGGGTGACTCCAATATCCATTTCTACCTTGATAGCACATTGAATGGTTTATATATAGCTACTAAATTCTCTTATGTCTAATTACCTTCAGATACTTGGTTTTAAACTATTGAATAATAGATAAATATTTCTTTATATTTCATAAATAATACCAAAATAATACCTCACTATTCTTGAAACATTTTCCTCATATGTACCAATTGATTTATCATCCTTCTACTTTAGACTGATAAATTACTTATCAATTTTCAAATGAAGAATACAGGGAAATTACTTAATGAAAAATAACTTCCTAAACACATCCCACTCTATGGAATCAATTTCTTCTCATGGTCTTATATTATTAATTAGAGTACACCATTGATTTGTTTTTCCTTCCAAAGGATAAATATATAGAATTAATTTTTCATGATTTGTGAACTAGAGAATAGAAAATATCCTTCCAATGGTACTGATCCATTTATCATCAATTAGTATATCGATGGAACCACTAAAATAATTTGGGTTTTGTCTCATAAAAAAATCAATGATACATTTTTTTCATACATTGATCATCTAGAAGCTCAGTATGATTCATGGATTGAGAAAGTTCTGTAAGAATAGTAATAAGATTTGTCATTCCAACTCCCATAAAATTTGGTTGCTGAAAAGGAATATCATTGCATTATCCATCACATTTAGCATTAACATGGTTCTTTATAGCTACATCCATTGATTGAAACCGAAAGGAATTGTTTGAGAAATAATAATAATAGTGAAAAATATTATAATCATGAAAATCAATTATAATATTTATAAATCTTGACACATTCTTTTAAATCTATGACACTGTAGGTTTAACCTAGGCCATCCATGGTTATTATCTACTCAAATACTTCATAATGGATCTTAAAGAAAATGTTAAAGCTGAGAAAAATCCTCAAGAGTGTCTATCAAGGTGTGTTGTATTATGCCCACTCATCATGCACCAGGGATGATTGAGTTAATACCCAATATTTCCCATTCATTGTTATTACCCCAAGATGCATTTGTTTTGTAGCTGCATACACTTCCTGGTATCTAGATAGGGATATATCTTCTAGGAAAATCACACTTATTTCTTTACCATAACATAGTATTTACTCAAATACTTATTCTTATAATAATTTTTCTCACTAAAGTTTTATCATCCATGTTTTCAAAGGTAATTAAACCTTTCCTCAGTGCCAATTATAGTAGCTCAAAACTTACAAACATAAATATTACATCATATTAGATAAATATTCATTACACGTCATTACTATCCAAGAAAAATTGATAAAGTTTTAGTGCCTTTGGAAACTTGGATACACAAAAAACTTATATATAAAAGAACCATATATAACACCCCGAGATTTTCTGAGAATTATTCTTTTTAATTTCTTTGATGTCTTTTGTTGTAAGCTACACCATGATTATCTTGCGCTATACGCAACACTGTATTATCTTGTAATATACACAACACTATTATTGGCTTGTGTTACATGCAATAGCAACCTTCCTCAATAGTTTGTGTTGTACGCAATACCGAGTTTCACCAAACAACGATATGTTATTAAAATATTATATAAACTAGCTGTTATTAATAGTAATACCCACTTTTTAAAATTTTAAAATTTTAACTTTCAAAATGGACTTCATTTTTGGATTCATAATATCGAAATTAGCCTATGGTGAATTTCTGGTATTTTTCTGAAAACTTTTAGTTTTTGATAAATAGTAAAAACACTGAGTTATTGGTTAAAACCGACTTTTTATTTAAATAATAATTTATTTTATTTAAATTTATTTTAGGTAAAAATAGATACATAATACCTATATAAGTTAAATTTAATTCATTAGAGTCATTTTATAATAATTTTAGATATATAAAAATTTTATTGAACTTTTTACCGTCTTTTACCCACCTCCTAGGAGCATTTGCAAATTTACATAAAACTTAATTTTACCACTTTTGTGAGTTGAATTACAAAAATACGAGAGAAATGGTTGATATTAGTAAGTAAAATTTGGTTCAATGAGATGAAAATAATTTTTGGTGAATAGTAACTTTTGACTTTTATTTACCACGGTTAAAAGTAAATAGGGTAATTAAGGCTAAAATGATATTATTATTACCCTAACACATGTCTTAATTCTATTGGATAAGTGTAATTCGACCAAAAACAACCTTAAGAATAAAATATTACCCTTTAGGTCCACTTGGATTAGATTAGGACATTTATTATTATTTTATTTAAAGAAGAGTTAAAATAGTTAAAATCAAATTTTAATAAATAAAACATTTTTAATATAGGATTATACATAAGATAAATTCTACTATAAATATTCATTATAAATATGAAAATATTTTCTACATAATGGTATTTTATTTATATTTTTTAGACATTAAATAATTTAATTTTTTTATGACACAATGATGATGTAGTAATTGCCTTATTAATGAAATATTAACATAATTGATATTATAAATACCCAAATAAATGTAATTTGAGACTTTTTATGAATAAAACAACTTTTATAGGTTAATATTACATATTAGGGTTGGTTAGATGAATTTTTTTCTAAGTAATAATGCTTTTATGAATTTAGAGAAAACAAAATACCAAATAGTGTCAAAATTGACATAAAAGAGGTTTTAAAACAAATATTATATTATTAATTGATATAATGGTCCCAAAAATCTAAGGTTCATAAAAAATACTTATATAATAATATATATGAAATTAATGAACTAATTGGGGTCTGATTGGCATTTTATAGTAAGTTTATTAACCATATAGTGTAAGAATACAAGAAGACACAGTAAAAGTTAAATTATTTAACTTAGAGTTAAATCTAAATGATAAGGTTAAAATGGTAACCTAAACTTGTATAAAACCTATTGTTTGAGATTATTTAGACCCATAACCACCCTATACTTTAAATAAGTCACTTTGGAGCCATTATAAACTGAATATGAATTTATTATAAAATAATATTTTAAGTTTTTCTTAAGGTGCCCCTCACCCCTCTTATAAAAGGGCACTCCCAATTATCTCTAATTCACACATACAAATCCATTTGGATCGACCAAACCCTGAACAAATACCCTCTAAAATGTCTTCCCTTAATCCTAGAGGCCTTCCTTTAGTTAGAAAGCCAACCTAAGGATCCATTTTGATCAAATCAAAAGGAAGAACCCGAAGAAGAGGTAAATATCTCACCACCTATTTCAAGTTCCTTTCTTCTTCCACTTCCTCCTTCATTGTTGTTTCTATTCTAAAATAATAAATCCAATATATTCTATATACTTTGATGTTATTATAAAATTTTTACAACCATATTAGTTATTTTATCCATCCTATGAATGAAATAGTCACCACACGTGCGTATGTACGGCTTACCGTCTCCACGTCATGGTGTAGTTTGTTATTCAAACATTTCATCATTTGGATGGGTATAATAATGAGTATAAATGATATGAATAATAAATATAACATTATTATGATTCTTTATTTATGATATACTATCCAATTATATACGATTTTAATATCAAAATAATGATATTTTCACTCGTGCGTATGTACGGACTTCTGTCTCCACCAACGCGATGAGATTCATTTTCCATGATTAACCATTCAAGTATGATTATAAAGTATATATAATAAATAATCATGAAATATATTACATAATAATGATACTGGATTTATTTACATATATGTTTCATTTACTTAATTCCATTCAATTCAATAAGGAAACGAAAATAGTGTTCATGCATACGTACGACCTACCGTCTCCATGAACGGTGTATTTCATTCCGTTTATCGATCTATCATATATATTTATATTCTAAATATATATTATATATAAATAATGTTTTAAATTCCAGAATTACATAAATCAGGATATAAGTAATAATATCAAGAACAACAAGTCGAAACATGTATGATAAATGAAACGATTTTACCCAAAACGCTGCTTTAACATGGAATTTACAAAAGAATGTGTAATATAAGGTCATAAGTGAATCATATATGATATCATAAATATTATTATAGTTATGTTACAAGTTAATAATATGTTTAAACAAACTATACCAAAGTCTTAGACACATATGGAAGAAATTGGACATAAGGTAAGGGATAATTTTTCAAATCTCATTTTTACCCGAGATTGCTTATACGTAAGTATTTTATGGGATTATATTTTTCATCCATGTCCATAAAAATGTTTTTAATAAAGTGTTTAATATTATTCCATGTATTTTTAAATTCATTTTTACCCCTCTTTTACTTTTACATTGTTTTATGGAAGGAATATTTCTTTTGTTTACCATACGAGGAAATTTTTGACTTTTCTGGCAAAAGTACAAGGAGAATGTTTTTTTAACTTATATGGAATGACCGGATTTTTATAGCTTCATAAAGTATAATTTTCATGAAGCTTCCTTTATAATATTTCATGATTATTTTCAACAAAATCCTTTTCTTTTAATAGTGAATGGCATTTTGTGGAAAGAAAATTATTTTGAAGAAGAAAGGATGTTTTCCTCAAGAATTCATTTAAAGTGTTTTGTCAAAACTATTTTCCATCTAAGATGACATTATTTAGTATGATTATGTTTAAATTATAATGTCTCTATTATTTACATGGTTTTATTCTTCTTATGATGAAATGATATCCATTTTTTTTATATGGATTATGTTATGATGGGATGATGTTTATGAAACCCATTTTATTCTTTGGGTTATGATGAATTATTAATGTTTATTTTGTGGAAAAAGTAAGAATTATTTCATTATGAGATGGGTGGGACCTATATCTCACTAAAATTCATTGGGTAAATATTTATATCTCATGATATATATATGGATGGAACGACAAGTGAATCTGGTTCAGTAATATAGGGCTGGAACGGCAAGTAAAATCGGTTCAGTAATGGACTTTGTCCACTATGATGGTATTGGCAGTAATGCCTTGGATACTATATAAATCACAACACATGCTTAATGGTTTCCACAATTACATGTTTTATTCCCATTCTATTTTATCATGATTAATGTTCCTTTATGATCTATGTCTTATTTACTACCAAGGTTTATTTCACAACTCAAGATCTTGATGTTTAAACTTTATGTTCATGTTTTTATGTTCAAATGTATATTGTTTGTTTTATTTTATCCATGATTACCCTTACTAAGCATTTGAGCTCACCCTTTTTTATTTTTTTTTTCCCAGGATATAAAGAAAAGTTTTAGGTAAGAAAAAAAAAGGTAAGATCTTTATGGGAGATGTGGAAGATCTTTCACCATGATTAGAAGATTATGTTCCGAGTTTCCAAAGACACTAAACTATTACAATTCTTAGGTGTCTGTTTTTATTATGTATTAAGTATTTCACAAAAGTAATGTAATTTCCATGTACGTCAAGTGTGGGTCTCTACGGTTGGTATCAGAGGTGAAGGTTTAGTCAACCTTTGGAAACTAGGATGGGAAAACTTTAGTGAGATCCCAAGAGATATTTATAAGGTATGTCTAGGGATGTCTCTAAGGTTAAGTATAAGTATAGGTTATAGTCCTATAATTAAGTTAACGGTCTTAGAATTAAACCGAAGATGTTATATATGGAAGTTACTCCCCCTTTATTATGTTTTTTTTCTAGCTTGATTTTTGCCTCTCACACTATTCTCTTTGGGTTTTAGACGATGGCTAGAACCCGAAGGAACCGTGTTGATCAATGTAATGGACAATGAAATTATTTTCCTCCTAAACAAACCAATGTTATGAGATATGGAGTGAAAAATATTATCGTTATACTTACACAAGCTATGAATCATTCTGTACTTCCAAATGAGCATAAAAGGGAACAATATTCTATTGGGTCCTTCATGAGGCAACGTCCACCTTCTTTCAGTGGGTCATCTGATACACTTTTTGCTGAACAATGGATCAGTACCATTGAAAATATATTTTTCATACTTTGCTTTTCAGAACATGAAAAATTCATTCTAGTGATTTACCATTTAGAAGGTGAAGCAGACCAGTGGTGGACTCTAATTAAGAATACAAGGCCCCAAGATGAAATTGAATCCCTGGAATGGTATGAGTTCAAGAACTTATTTTTCAATAAGTAATTCCCTCATATTCTTCGAACAAAGAAGAAAATGAGTTTCTTGAGCTTAAGAAAAAGGATGATGAATCTGTTGGTATATACGAGGTGAATTTTACAAGGCTTGCAAGGTATGCATCTGGCTTTATCATCCAACCTGAGAGTAAAGTTGATCGGTTCTTCATTGGCTTAAAACCAAGTCTTCAAAGGGAATTAGCTATAAGAGACTTCAGTAGGTATGAAGAAATTGTGCGTTGTGCTATCAAGGTAGAATTGGAAGTTGGTGTTACATATCCATCTCATGGTTTTGACAAGAAACAAAAGATGGAGTTCAAGGAAAAATCTCAAAACAATGGTGAAAAGAAGACGAATGTTTCTTTATTCTCAAAGTGTGGAAATAAGCGTGGTGGGGATTGTCTTAAAGGGACTAGAAAATGTTTTATGTGTGGAAAATAAGGTCATCAAGAAGCTGAGTGCCTAAGTAATGGTAAAAAGGTAGCTAATTATGTGAATAGAGAAAAGACTACAGAGAACGCACCACCAACACTTAAATGCTTCAAGTGCAAGGAAATGGGGAATTATGCTAACCAATGCCCTAATCCAAGGGTTAATGATGATCGAAATCAACAACCTCTTAAGGAAAAGGAAAAAGGGAAGTCACATGTGATCATTATTGGTGATGTTGAATATGACAACGAAGTGGTGGAATCATTAAGTTTTTATGTAAAGGGATTCCAAAATAGTAGTGTGGAATGTCATTTTTAGTATAGTGGAATATTGGAATATCTATGTATTGGTTTTTTGTGGTTTTCAATAATTTTATGGTACTAGTAACCATAAAAAGTTATTGAAATACTTTTGGAAAGAAGATGATATGCACATAATGAAGGGATAAGGAGAAAATAATATGTTTGATAGTATTAATGAGCTCGTAACTGATATAAGGACAAAGTGATATCATGGTTTGAGTACATAGAATTTTTGGAATTTTTGGTATGTGGAAAGAGTTAACTTTTGACAGTATTCATGTTTTCACTAAAGTTCAATGGGTATTCATTTTTCAAGATAAAACATGATTAAGGTATTCACATGTTTGTAATGTGACCAACAAGATATATCGTATGATATATGGGGAATAAATGAAGGTATTCACATGCTTGGTTGATGACATTTCTAATAATCAATTTTTTTATACTATGAGCTTGGATAGAAGTATTTTGGATAAGACTAAAGATTTCAAGTGGATTATGTTGGACATAAGATAATATTGTTTAAGGATAGAACCTTTTTTCGATATTATTTCTGGAATGTTATAATAGCGTAGTTTTAGAAAAAGGGAAACCTTCAGGAAATGCGATAACCCATCGCGTCAGAAAAGGTTGCGGGAATCGAACCCACAACCAAAGTGTGACAGGCCTTTATCGCCTACCTTTGTCCTACAGGAAGTCCCTGGTTAGTAAAAACTAGTTTTATTTTATTAAGCGGTATGATAGATGAAGTATAAGTCCATTTTTGGAATCATAAACGATTAACCTCACCATAGATGGACTTATGTATATTTGATAACTTTTTATAACCTTTTGTTTGAGACAGATGGAATGACCCATAATTCTATCACATGATCTACTAACACTTCATGAATTAAAAATTTAACTTCATTTATTTAAGATATGGAGTGTAAATTGTTCATGGAACGACCAACAGCGATATTGTACCAAAATCAAGTAAGTATTTCTTCTATTTCGGATTTTTCAACTTTAGGGAAATGATATTGAAAACCAAAAACGTTGTCCTAGTACCCTCATATCTGACGAATCAGATGGTACCTTAGATCATCACAAATTTATGGCTTTGTGATTGTTGTCTTTTTCATATCCATGTTCTGTACCACTCTCTATCAGAACTTGATGGTTATATTTCTCTTCCATATCTATATTTTCACCTATATTCTCCTATGTGGAAACCCAGTGACAAGTGACTTTGGGTATCCGTTATGTTTCTAATGTTCCTTTTTAAAATGATGTTTTAGTATTCCTTTTTACGATATGGGTTTCTATGAAAGAAAATTTCAAGTAGAAAAAAATTTATAACCCCAATTAATTTCGAGGGCCAAATTCATTTTAAGGGGGGTAGAATGTAACACCCTGAGATTTTATGAGAATTATTCCTTTTAATTTCTTTGATGTCTTTTGTTGTATGCTACACCAAGATTATATTGCGCTATACGCAACACCATATTAGCTTGTAGTATACGCAACATTATTCTTGGCTTGAATTACACGCAAGAGCAACCTTCCTCGATATCTTGCGTTGTACGCAATACCGAGTTTCACTAAACAACGATATGTTATTAAAATATTATATAAACTAGCCGTTATGAATAGTAATACCCAATTTTTAAAATTTTATAAATTTTATCCTTCAAAATGGACTTCATTTTTGGAATCGGAATATCAAAATTAGCCTAGGGTGAATTTTTGGTATTTTTTTGAAAACTTTTCAATTTTTGATGAATAGTGAAAACACTAAGTTATTAGTTAAAACCGAATTTTTATTTAAATAATAATTTATTTTATTTAGATTTATTTTAGGTCAAAATATATTCATAATACCTATATAAGTTAAATTTAATTCATTGGAGTCATTTTATAATAATTTTAGATATATCAAAATTTTATTGAATTTTTTACCGTCTTTTACCCACCTCTTAGGAGCATTTGCAAATTTACATAAAACTTAATTTTACTGCTTCTGTGAGTTGAATTTCAAAAATCTGAGCAACACGATTGATATCAGTAGGTAAAATGTGGTTAAATGAGATGAAAATAATTTTTGGTGAATAGTAACTTTTAACTTTTATTTACCACGGTTAAAAGTAAATAGGGTAATTAAGGGTAAAAATGATAATATTATTACCCTAAAACATGTCATAATTCTATTGTGTAAGTGTAATTCGACCAAAAACAACCTTAGTAATAAAATATTACCCATTAGGTCCACTTGGATTAGATTAGGACATTTATTATTACTTTATTTAAAGAAGAGTTAAAATAGTTAAAATCAAAGTTTAATAACTAAAACATTTTTAATATAGGGTTATACATAATATAAATTCGACTATAAATATTAATTATAAATATAAAAATATTTCCTACATAATGGTATTTTATTTATATTTTTTAGACATTAAATACTTTAATTTATTTATGACACAATGATGATGCAGTAATTACCTTATTAATGAAATATTAACATAACTGATATTCTAAACACCCAAATAAATGTAATTTGATACTTTTTATGAATTAAACTAATTTTATAGGTAAATATAACATATTAGAGTTGTATAGATGAATTTTTTTTGAGGTAATAATGCTTTTATAAATTTATAGAAAACAAAATACCAAATAGAGTCAAAATTGACATAAAAGAGTTTTTAAAAAAAAAATATATTATTAATTTATATAATGGTCATAAAAATATAAGGTTCGGAAAAAATACTTATATAATAATATATATGACATTAATGAACCAATTTGGGTTCTATTGGAATTTTATAGTAAGTTTATTAACCATATAGTGTAAGAATACAAGAAGACACGGAAAAAGTTAAATTATTTAACTTAGAGTTAAATATAAATGATAAGGTTAAAATGGTAACCTAAACTTGTCTAAAACCTATTGGTTGAGATTATTTAGACCCATACCCACCCTAGACTCAAAATAAGTCACTTTGGAGCCATTATAAACCGAATATGAATTTATTATAAAATAATATTGTAAGTTTTTTCTAAGGTGCCTCTCACCCCTCTTATAAAAGGGCACTCCCCCTTATCTCTAATTCACACCTCCAAAGCCATTTGGCTAGGCCAAACCCTACCCAAATACCCTCTAAACTATCATCCCTTCATCCTAGAGTCATTACTTTAGTCATAAATCCAACCTAAGGATCCATTTTGATCAAATCAAAAGGAAGAACCCGAAGAAGAGGTAAATATCTCACCACCTATTTCAAGTTCCTTTCTTCTTACACTTCCTCCTTATTTGTTGTTTCCATTATAAAGTAATAACTCCAGTATATTTTATATACTTTGATGTTATTATAAAAATTTTACAACCATATTAGTTATTTTATCCATCCTATGAATGAAAAAGTCACCACACGTGCATACGTACGGCTTACCGTCTTCATGTCGTGGGGTAGTTTGTTATTCAAACATTTCATCATTTGGATGGGTATAATAATGAGTATAAATGATATAAATAATAAATATAACATTATTATTATTCTTTATATATGATATACCATCCAATTATATACGATTTTAATATCAAAATAATGATATTTTTTCTCGTGCGTATGTACGGACTACCGTCTCCACGAACGCGATGAGATTCATTTTCCATGATTAAACATTAAAGTATGATTATAAAGTATATATAATAAATAATAATAAAATATATTACATAATAATGATACTTTATTTATGTAAATATATTTTTCATTTACTTAATTCCATTCAATTCAATAAGGAAATGAAAACAGCGTTCATGCGTACGTACGGCCTACCGTCTCCAGGAACAGTGTATTTCATTCTGTTTATCGATCTATCATATATATTTATATGCTGAATATATATTATATATAAATCATGTTTTACATTCTATAATTAATTAAATCAGTATATAATTAATAATATCAAGAACAACAAGTCGAAACACGTACGATAAATGAAACGATTTTACCCAAAACGCTACTTTAACATGGAATTTACAAAAGAATGGGTAGTATAAGGTCATAAGTGAATCGTATATGATATCATAAATATTATTATGGTTATGTTAAAAGTTAATAATATGTTTAAACCCACTATATCAGAGTCTCGAACACATATGGAAGAAATTGGACATAAGGTAAGGGATAATTTTGCAAATCTCATTTTTATCCGAGATTACTTATACCTAAGTATTTACTGGGGTTATATTTTTCATCCATGTCCATAAAAATGTTTTTCATAAAGTGTTTAATATTCTTAAATAGATGTTTAAAGTCATGTTTAACCCTATTTAACTTTTACATTGTTTTATGGAAGGAATCTTTCTTTTGTTTACCATACGAGGAACTTTTTGACTTTTCCGGTAAAAGTACGAGGAGAATGTTTTTTAACTTATACGGCATGAACAGATTTTTACGGTCTCATAATGCCTAATTTTCATGAATATTGATCTACAATATTTCATGATTATTTTCAATAAAATACTTCTATTTTAACAGTGAATGGAATTTTGTTAAAATAAAATGATTTTGAAGAAGAAAAGATATTTTCCTCAAGAATTCATTTCAGGTGTTTTGTCAAAACTATTTTCCATCTAAGATGACATTATTTAGTATGATTATGTTTCAAGTATAATTTATCTATTATTTACATGTTTTGATTATTATTATGATGAAATGATATCCATTTGTTTTATATGGATTACGTTATGATGGGATTATGTTTATGAAACCCATTTTATTTTTTCGGGTTATGTGGAATTATTTATGCTTATTTTGTGGAAAAATTAAGAATGATTTCATTATGAGATGGGTGGGACCTATATCTCCCTCCAATGCATTGGGTAAATATTTATATCTCATGAGATAGACATAGATGGAAGGGAAAGTGAATCTGGTTCAGTAATATAGGGCTGGAACGGCAAGTAAACCCGATTCAGTAATGGACTTTGTCCACTCTGATGGTCTTGGAAGTAATGTCTTGGCTACTATGGAAATCATAACACGTGTTTAATGGTTTCCACAATTACATGTTTTATTCCCATGTTATTTTATCATGATTAATGTTCCTTTATGATCTATGTCTTACGTACTACAAAGGTTTATTTCACAACTCAAGATATTGATGTTTAAACTTCATGTTCATGTTTTTATGTTCAAATGTATATTGTTTGTTTAATTTTCTCCATGCTTACCCTTACTTAGAATTTGAGCTCACCATTTTTTATGTTTTTCCCTAGGATATAAATAAAGGTTTTAGGTAAGAAAAAAAAAAGTAATATCTTTATGGGATATGTTGAAGATCTTTCACCATGATTGGAAGATTATGTTCCAAGTTTCCAAAGATACTAAACTATTACGGTCCTTGGGTGTCTTTTTTTGTTATGTATTAAGTATTACAAAAAAGTAATGTAATTTACATGTACGTCAAATGTGGGTCTCTACATATATCATCTCCCACTTAGTTTCTCACAACTCAAACCCTTCTTATACATATCATACTTAAAATATTTCCTCATATCCTAGTGGAAATAAAAAATAAGAAAGGGTAAGATCAGATTCTCAGTAAGGGTAAACAATGGATATGTCAATCAATGATCATGTGTAAGTGTATCATGATAATATGTGTATTGGAACATGAACTTAAAATTTAAAATTCAAACCTAATAATTCTTATAATCATGAGGCATGGAATAAATATTTGAAATTTATAATACATGAATCATAAAGGAATAAAATAATATGAGTCTTGAGAGCATAACATTGGAATAATATCATGTAATAAAAGAGTTTCATAAAGTGTGTAATAATCATAATCATAGAAATATTATTTCAATGATACCCACAATGACATTTTTTTCACATATTAGTCTTGGGATAACCACCTTTGTACCTACTTAAGGCTTGGGATAACCTCCCATTAACCCTCTTTTGGACTTGGGATAACCTTATGTATACCCTTAGAGATCATAAAACATTAATATTTACCAAATTAATTAGATTTATATAACTTACCTACCCATCACATAATCATTATCCATTCATAAATATTCTATAAGATCATGAAAACATTTATCAATACATCAAGGATTAACCCACGGAAAATAAAATGGGTTTCATCAATTTTTAATCATAATAATCATAAACCATCAATAGAAATAATAAATATAGTAACATTTGATCATACCCCAATAATGAATAAGAAAAATCAAAGGTCATTTTTATAGATGAAAATGACTTTAAAATATTACTGAAACATTTCTTGAAGAAAAAACAATTTTCATATTAAAATTAATTATTTAAAATCTATTTTTTTAATATTAAGGAAACAATTTCATTGAAAATTTCCATAGAAAATTTTAAATTAAACTTCCAAGAAAAGATAATTCATGATTGTGGGAAAATTCTTTCATACGAAGTATATTAAAATAAAAATCATTTTACATTTTTGGTAAAAATTCAAAAGTACCACATTCAAAAAATAACAATAAGATTCATTTTTAAAAAAAATTATAAAAATTAAAACATGGTTAAAAATTAATTTATAAAAACATTAGGTAATGGTAAAAAAATTGAAAAAAATTTAAATAAAATATGGGCATGGAAGAAAAGGATTTTCAATCGAAGAGAGAAATAAATTTGTTTTTTCTTTAAATCATTATTTCGGTCTCTTGAGTACTTAAAGGTAATAAAATGGAAGGAAAATATGTAATACATAGAAATAAACAAATTATAATAAAATACATAATATTTGATATATATAAATCATATAATTTCATTATCAAAAAATTTAAGCATAAACAATCCTAGAAAAAATGAGATTGTAACATAAAACCCTTACCTTAAGTTCGTCTTGCTTGGTAATCAGTCTAAACTCTTGTACAATAAATTTAAATTTATTATAAATTCTAAACCAAAACCATATTAATACCTATAATACCATACATTGTTTACTTATAGCATCCTATCACCCATTCATTAACAATCTTTCATTGTCATCATCATTTCAGGTGTTAACTACTTCATTTTTCATGTATGTTTTAGTTTGAGGTTATGGTCTTTAAACTTTGATAATTGTTCACTTATATCTATAATTTTAATGATGATATAAATATAATATATATTAATTATATATATATAATTATTCATATAAATCGATGATGAAGAATGAATTATATCACTACATGGGGATGGTAGTCTGTACATACGCATGAGTGATGTTTCCATATTTTTATGGACGGAATAAAAGAATGGTAAATAATAATTCAAGTTATAGAATAATTATTATATCATAAATACAATATATATATATATAATATCAAAATAACTAACCATGAAATATGGTGATCGAAAATGAATCATATCGATATGTAGAGGTGGTAGTCCACACATACGCGTGAGTGATACTTTCATCTCCCATTTTATGGATAATAGGTGAGAAATGGTTGTGTAACCATCATAATAACATATAAAAAAATTTATGATACCATATATACCATGTTATGTTTGATAAAACAAAAATTTTATATGATGTATAAGAAGAAATAAAATTGAAAATCTCGTTTAATATTTATACCTCTTCATTTAGAGACCTCATTTGGATTACACCTTAAGCCTTGAAATATTTGTATTAGGAGACTAAAAGAATCCATATGATGAATTTAAGGAATATAGTAATGTTTTAGAGTATTTCTTTGATGATATATAAGGATCAAGAGGTTCTCTTTTATAATTGAGAGGGGAACGCACATGGAATTTCTTAAATGGTTTGTATAATTTGATCACTTTCATGAGAAAGTGTTATAAATGGACATTAATTCAAATTTAGGATAATATAATATTGAAATATATTAAAATATTAATAATTATACAAGTTTATATGGCATTACTACCTTTATATTCTAGTTCACCCATTCCCTCTCGTAAAAGTGTTTTAACCTTAACTATGGTAACAAAATTTTATTTTTTTTACTATTAATTATAGCTAAAAAATAAATTAACCATATTAAATTATATTAATTATTATTACTCCAAATATATAATCCATTTAAACTGATTAATTTTAAATAATTTTTAAAATTTTATTTTAAATAAGCACACAAAACGCAAAGAAACCTCGTTTTAGATAAATGCATTTTTAATCATAAAACTGAATTTACTTTCATTACTTACCTTATAAAAACCATAAAATGAGTGATAAAATATTTTATTGAATATATAATCTATATATTTCAATAAAAAATTAATAAATATATATTAATTTAATTTATTAACATAAAAAATACATTGTGCCTATAAAAATAGTTTTTAGGTAAATGTGTTTTTAAGCCCAAAAATAAACTTATACCAAAAATAAAGTATAATGTTAATTACTATATAATTATTAGATTTTTATAATTAAGGAATACTTGTGTTATTTTAATATCAAATTTAAAACATGATGGTGTTTTTAAAATTACTTGATTTAATGAAAAGAAATTACAGTTTTTAAAATATCGGTATTTTTATTATTCACTGAAAAATAAATATTTTTAGAAAAATACTAAAAATTCACCCTAAGATGATATTGAAATTATTATTTCAAAAATGATATTAATATCCTAAAATTAAATTTATAAAAAAATAAATTAATTATAATATTCTTGTGAAAATGAGATAAAAACAATTTTTGAAGAAAACATATTTTTGAAGCATAAAATAACTTTACTAAAAATTGAGTACTTATATATTATGAATTAATTAATAAATTTTCATTAATGAAATCCTTTATACATATTTTTCATAATTTATTTATTATTATTCATACAATATAATTTAACGTTTGGGTTATTGAGGATTATTATTTCATGGTTCCCTCAGATTCATGATTGTGTGTAAAGAAAGCTATTGAATATATTAGGTTTATTTGAAAGGAAATTCATATAAAATATTGGGGTGTTACACTTAGAATTAAAATAATTATAGTTCATGGGTCATTTTTTTGATCCATATTCATCTTCCAATTGATATTCCCTATTTATTGACAATTATACCAACTTTCAATAAAATTCTTGGAGTCCTTATGCATGGTTATCTAGAAAATACCACATTTTCAAATATTTGAGATAGTTAGTTATACATAATGAGGTATACCATAATGTGATGCATGAAGATATTCTAAAATTATATAAACCTCATTTCCAAGAACACATATTTGTATCATTCCATCATCTTAGTTTTTATATATGAAATGATCATCCCAAAATTATTTTCTTTTTTAGTAATAATCCTATTACTTTGGTTAGAATCAAATACATAATACATGAATCTAGTTAAAAAATAATTTCTAATGATATTTTATCGTGGTGGGATACATGATTCATTCATAAAAATATATTCATCTAGAAATTCTTCCCTTGTTTTTGTTTTATAATTTCCAACCAATTTTTCAATTCTAGAAAGATAATCAGATATAACATTTTCACTTATCTTTTTATATTTAATCTAAAAATATAATTCTTAGAGAATATGAAATCATAAAATCAACCATAAATTTTTATCATTATTAATTAATTTTTATTCAAAAAATGAATGATATGTATGCACCACCATAATTAAGAGGATTAGTTATTACTAAAATATTTCAAAACCTAGAAACTACTTCTAGTAATTCATTTACTATAACTATTTAATTAATATATGCATAATTTATTACTTTAAAATATTATTAAATTAGTATAAAACTTTTACCTGTACTCTGACTAATATTATCCCCAAATACTTGATCACATTCATCATACATAAGTTCAAAAGTTAAATCCTGATTAAATGATATCAAAATTTATTCTTTAATAAAAAAAATTTAGAAAATTTATATCCTCAATTAATTTTATAAAAAAAATTGAAATCAACATCCTTAATTAATAAATTAATCAATGTATTTAAAATTTAAAATAATTTCTTAATAATTATTTAATAAAATCTTATGTTGGTGGTAGTATAAAACTCAAGAGGGGGTGAATTGAATTTCAAATTAAAATTTCTATAAAAAAATTAAAACTTAATTTCACTAATATATAAAATCAACCAAAATAACTAATATAGTATAATAATGTAATTTGATCATTCAAAAATATTCTTATAAGTTTTATCACAACTTAATTAAAACAAGTTTAAAACTATTTTAATGTTTGAAATAGATTTACTTGTATCAAACACCATATATAAAAATATTATTATAGTTAATTGCCAAAGTAGTGTTTTGCTATTATATTTTTGAAATTATATACTGATTTGTTTTAAAACGGGTTGAAAAATAAGAAATCACACACTGGAATAAATTCAAGAGGTTCAGTCTCAAACTGAGACCTAGTCCTCTCCACTTAGAAACCACCCACTACCAAGTAATTTATTAAAGTATAAATTGATACACAACCTGGATCAAGTTTTATATAAAACAATTGTATGCAGACATTATAGTCTATATAGTACCCCTTCCATAGTTCAATGTGGGATAACAAAATAATAACAATTGTGCATATACATTCTAGGCTACACATCCTCTTCCATTATTCTACATGGGAGTACATATAAAAAGAAATGAGAGAGTGTCTATAACTCTATAATACAATACAAGAGCCTATGTAAAAGAATAAATAGAGTGTAAAAAATATCATAATATAATATAGAACCTAAATAGAAAAGGATAGAGAGTGAGAATATTTGATGCTTCTCAATCTTTCCAGCTTCGGTTGATCAAATTTCTTTGAATTAGTCTTTAAAAAAAGCTCATCTGAGTTTTCATAGATTATTCAAGAAAATATGATATCATGGAATCTTTAGAGTGAGTCCTCTATATATCAAAATGTATCTTAGGAATTCACATATTCACTAGCTCTGTTATTCTCTCTATGTGTATATGTATTTTTCTAAGAGCAGTTCCTCCTATTAAAAAGAACACCATCTCAAAGTAGCCATCCAAGGAAATTTATTTTAGTCATAAATAAACTAAATATATAAATAATTATCCAAAATACAGGCATTGGATATTTTAAAATACCCCACTAGTTAATTTAGACGTGGTCAGTTATCTTTACTTAAAGTATGGTTACTTTGGATCATGGTCGGTTGGCACAGTAACTTGATTTTCTCTTGAGATTACTTGATTTCTTTATGTGGTAACTACATTTCTTCAAATGGTAGGTTGAATTCTATATTTGATTGCTTCATTATTTTTTAGGGTAGCTTATTTCCTTTACATGGTTACTTCACTTGTTCCTACACTCAATTCATTTGTTCTTATGGTAGGTAGTTATTCTTCCAATGGGTATTTTGATCTTGTAGTTAGAACTTTATTCCTATATGCACTATAATAAAAACACATGGATGATACAATACTTATAGAAATTATATTCATATATTTCATGGTAACTCTGTTTTTTTTAGTATGTTGATTTCTTCATGTGATAAGTTGATCATCATTGTGCAGTATGTTTTGTACAAATATAGTACTTGAACTTCAACTCGCAATCACTTCATGAATTAGACATAATTTTATCATTTAACACATGATTATTTGAATATATATGTATTCAGTTGGATTACAATGTGTGGTCACTTCTGTATTTTCACTTGACCTTCATGGTCAGTTTAATTTCTTCACATGGTATGCTCATTACACATGTGGTAGGTAGTCAAGGTAACTTCAAGACTTATCCAATTTTACCATTTTGGATAGAAAATAGTTAACTATCATAAAATATTAAATTCATTAGAAACATAATAAAAATTATTTGAGATCATTAAAATAAGTATGTGTTGGAATAATCCAATGATATTCCTCTTTTTTATGATCACAAATCATGACATATAAATTAAAATTAATTGAATACATAAAAAATATTTTAAAAAAAGAAACACCAAAATCCTTAATCTATTTAATTAATTTCATAATTACTCCTTACACAATATTACGTTCATAAGATTTATCCCCCTTTTGTGATTATTAAAAAGTGAATTCATGGTTAAAAAGAAATAGTAAAATAATTAATGATAAGAAAAGTATAAATATGAATAGAGTTATTCCATTAATATCAAAATATATTATAAAAATATTATAAATATAGTGTCCCTATCAGGAATCCTAATTATAATATGAATCAGAACCATCCCTGGTATCATTAAGATGGATAGTATCTTTTCCACTAGAGGTATAGGATAAGTCAAGTTGGGTTAGTTAGGTAGGTGGTGTTACAAAATTTTTGGTAGGTTCTTGCATCACCACACACCTAGAAACATATTTGAGATGTTGGACTATTTTTTAGGATACAAGCCAAAAGGGTTGATGGAGGTGGTTGTAGTATTAGGGGTTGAGGTAATAGGTAATGTAGGTGTAGTTAGGATAGCTATGTTGGAAGTGTATAGGTAGGGATCTAGAAACATGGTAAAATTTTATACAGCACTTGATCTATGTTCCTTTTCTTGGAAGTAAACCTCTTTATTTTTTATAAAATCTTCTAGAACATGAGTTATTTTTTTTAGATTTTTAACATGAGATTTAAAAGTTTGGATTAAGGGAGGAATCCTCAAATCACTATCCAATAATCTAAATTTTTTTTAGGTTTTACTTGGGGAATATCCTTTTGATATTGAAATCAATTTCTCTTTTGATTGTGTCTCTATCTCTTCTAACTTGTTTGATATCCTATTTGACTAACACTAAAGTTATGGTAGCATGAGTTTTAAATCCATTAAGCACCTCTTCCTTTGTTTTATAAAATTAATAAAATAATACTTTTAACTAATCTATTGTGATTTCCCAAATTCTATCTTCATCGATGGATGGAAAATTATGATCATGATGTGGAGTGTTAGATATAGAATCATGAAACACTGAATTAAGATAATTTTGGTCTAGCTACAACAGCATATCTAAAATAACTATCTACAAAGAACCAATTTATGTTTTTAATTCCTCAATATAATTTCTCATTATTACCATCATGAGATGAAATTTGGGATGCATATGATAAATGACTAAAGTCATTACCATGGAGATATATTTATCTCTGATTGGATCTATAGAATTTCTAAAACTAAGAAACAATTATTTTAACACCCCCATTAGATCTGATTTGAATACATTAAAATAATCTTTTGTTATATAGGATTTGAAAATAATATAATGGGTATAAACATGTATATAAGTAGATGGATCATAATACAATTACCTACCATCATCCTCAATATCAATAGATTTAGATCGCATAGATTGAACTTCAACTTCATCACTAGATTCTTCTTCAATTTCTATCTAAAGAGATCTAAAAAGGGTTGTGTCACTACATTTTACTGGTTCCTAAATAGGATTTAAAGGGTTATGGACAAATATTCCTTCTAAAACTTGATCTATAAATGTTCTTGTAGGAGATACTTCAATTCCATTCAAATAATTTATCTCATCTATCAAGGATCCTCCAGAATCTCTTTGAGTGGAAGAGATGGTAGTTCCACCATCTTGAGGTGGACTACACCCATTATTATCATCATCAAACTCAAAATATTCTAGGTCTAATACTAAAGATCCTAGGGACTTCTCCCCCTTAGTAGGTTCATCTGGTATGCTAGGTCTAGGGGTGATTCCAATTTTAGGGATTAAAGGTGAAGATAAATAAAAGATTCCTTTATCTACTTCAGATTCACCTGAAACATCTCATTTAGGCACATCAATAAAACCACTTATAGAAACTTCAATTTCAATAAGGTTCTCATATTGCATATCTTATTGATGAGATAGTAAATGTAGAGTATATTCAAGTGTTATAAAAGACATAAAAAGAGATATTTCCCTGTCATCTTCATGGGAAACCCTAGCTTACACATCAAGATCATATATCTTCATCTTTTCTTCCTCATATTCCTCTTCTTTATATTCATCAGAATAATATTCAACTATTTTATCTAGCTCAATACCTAAATCCACTAGATCCCTAAGTCTAACTAGATTTACAAAGTTAAACTTTTCATATAACTTCTCAGGTTCATCCTTCCATTTATTTTTCCAAGGATTCCAATTAACTCTCATATGCTTGCAAATTTTCTAAGTCATGAAAAAACCACCTGAGGAATTTATATTTTTCTCCCCTCGATGAACTAATCTTTTATACTCCAAAAGGGATTAAATCAATTTTTGATATGGTGGAGAATTAAATTTGGAAGAAGGATTACAAAACTCATTTGAGTGCCTCTTCATATACCTTTTCAAATTGATCTGAAATCCATTTCCCATTAATAATGTGAATAACATATCCTAGAGCATCAGGATACTAAAATATATTTTCCTAGTATGGATCAAATTCTAAATTAATTTAGCCATAAATCTACACACACCACTAAGTTATAATACTATTTGTCTTATGGGTGTTCCATTCCCATTTTTTTCTTCAAAATAATTTTGAAATTAAAAGTGTGCATGGTCAATTAGATAAGAACTTTGATAGTCTTCATGTTTACCCTTATGTAGCACTCTTAATCTCCTTTCCAATATTTGTTAAGAAAACTCAAATTCTTTCCCATTCACTATTGTCTGAATGGTGTTTCATTTTTCTCTAGAAATAAATTCCAAATGTGCATATAATTCATTAAATATCCTTATATATAATGGTTTACCATTTTCTATAAAGCAATAATCCCATCCTAGACTTTGAGTCACTTTACATACTAGTGATCTTCTTGAATGTATCCACTGAGAATACAGGTTGATTCACTAAATGTGAGTTGTGTGGTTTCACTACGGTACTCTTGCTACCTTTTTCATTCTTTGATTTCTTTGTAGGAGGTGCATATATGGGAGGTGTGGTATTTGGATCACATTTCATCCTTAGCATTCTTATGATTTAGTTCGAACTTAGAAGGTTTGGGTTGGATAAGGGGTTTCACAAAATAGGGTTCCAATAGTAGGTATGTATTCAAAAAAGAAGAAATTGGGTTTTAGGGAAAATATAAACATCAATTTGGATTCTAATTAAAATTTTAATTTTCATCATTTAGGGATATAAAATAATAATAAACATAAATAAAATTTCACCAAAATTAATTAAGAATAAATTTAAACATAATAGACATGGTAGGTAAACTAACCATGTATTCGCAAAAACTATGGTAAGTCATGGTAGGTATACTGATCTTATAATCACATTAGGTACACTAACTATTACCTCATGATAATTATACTAGCTACATGAGTAAAAAATCATGGTAATAATAGTGATCATGTGAGTAAAGTCTCATGGTAAGTACAGTGACCATGTGAGTAAAGTCTCATGGTATGTATAGTGACCATGTGAGTAAAGTCTTATGATAGGTATAGTGACCACATTACCAACTGGTCACAGACACTTAACTAACCATATAAACGAAACTCATGATCACTTAACTAACCGTATAAACTATACTTCATAGTTACTTTAATACCAAACATGGAAGTTAGAGCATTGTCAAGAGAATTTATACTAACACAAAAGTTAGAACTAAATTAAAATATTTATAAATAGTTTACCATTTCTAATTCATGTATGGTATAATTTATTCTCTCAATATTTAATGGATTTATAAATATATCAGCAATCTGTTGTTCAGTATCAATGAATTCAAGAGTAATATCTCCTTTTTTAAAATTATCTCTCAAAAAGTGATTTATTATATCAATATATTTTTTCCTTGAATGAGATAAAATATTTTTAGTGATATTTATTTAACTTGAATTATTAAAATGTACTGGGACATGTTGAAATTGATATCCATAGTCTAGTAATTTTTTTCCATCCATATAATTTTTTCACAACATCTACCTACAGTTATATACATGGCTTCAGTGGTATATAATGAAATAGATACTTAATTTTTATTACACCATGAAACTAGAGACTTTCGAAAAAAGTGGCATGTTCTAGTGGTTCTTTTTTATCTACCTTAAAACTACCAAAATATATATTTGGATAACTAACTATATCAAATTTATATCCTATAGAATAAAGTAATACTAAATTGGTTGTACTTTTGAGGTATTTAAAAATTCTTTTCATAGGATTTAAATTCAATTATTTTGGATTTTTTTTAAAACATTCACACATGCACACACTAAACATAATATTTGATCAGATAGTGGTTAAGTATAGTAAACTTCTAATCATACCTATGTATTTTTTTTTATCAAATAATTTCCTAATTTCACCAAGATCCAACTTACATCTTGTACTCATGGGATTATCACTACCTTTAGTGTTATAAATACTAAAATGTTTTAGAATATCCTTAGTGTACTTGTTTTTATTTAAAAATGATTCCTTCCTTATTTTGAAAAATCTAAAAACCAAGGAATAATTTTAACTCACCCATTAAACTCATTTAAAATTCATTTTGAATCATTTTTAAAAATTTAGTATGAAAAGAGTTTTTGGATGATCCAAAAATAATATAATCAACATATATTTGAACTACTAAAACATCTTCAAAATTTATTTTAATAAATAAATTAGAATCAGTTATTCCTTTATAAAAAAACTTTAGAAATCAAAAATTATTTGAACCTATCATACCAAGCTCTAGGTATTTATTTTAAAACATAAAAATATTTTGTTAATTTAAAAACATTATTTGGAAAGTGAGGGTTTTGAAATTTAGGGGTGGTTCCATAAAAACATCCTCAATTATATAACCATTTAGAAAGTAACTTTCAATATCCATTTGATATAATTTTAAATTAGAATGTGCTTCATAGGTAAGAAACATTCTAATGGATTCAAATATTTCTACTAGTGAAAAGTTTTCTTCATAGTCAATACCTTCCTTTTGATTGTATCCTTTTTCAAACATTCCAGATTTATTTATAATTATAGTCTCATACACATCAACCTTATTCCAAAATACATTTAGTGATAATGTTCTGGAAGTATTTAATTCTTTCCACTAGTTCCTAGAATCTTTTTTATCCAAACTGATTCAATTCTTCTTACATTTCTATTACCTAGAATTCATCATCTATTACTTCAGTGATGTTTTTAGGTCCAAGTTGTGATAAGAAGACTTTATGTTCACCCTGATTTTTAAGATAATCTCTATTTTAAGTTCCTCTATCTATATTTATAACTATATCATATGAGGGATGTTCTCTATGAATCTTAATGGATTTAGGGATAGAATTATTTGGAAATTCAACTTCTTATTTAGGTTCAAGTTAAAATATTTCCTCAAAACTTGGTGATTTTTCTATAGTAAGTTTTACATAACGATTACTAGGCTTGGTGGAGGCATTAGTATTTAAATTGGAAAGATCATCCTCAAGGTTTTCTAAAGAAGTATTATGCTCATGTGGATATGTTTAATTTAATTTGACATGTATAAATTTTTCTATAATTTTGGTTCTTTTATTAAATACCTTGTATGATTTTTGGATGTTTAATAACCAAGTAATATTTATTCATCACTTTCGGATACAAACATATCTAAAATCTACTTTTTATTGAGAATAAATATCCCGCAGCTAAAAACTATAAAGTAATTAACCTTTGGTTTTCTTACATTCCATAACTCATATGGATTTTTCTTTAAAATATGTCTAATAAGAACCCTATTTATAATATATCAAGTTGTATTGGCATCATCTGAAGAAAAAAAAAGGAAGTTCATAATCATTAAGAATATTCCCAAAAATTTCTTAAATATTCATATTTCTTCTCACGAAAATATAATTCTTCTATAGGGGAAAAAAGTTGTGATTTTAGCCATGTTCTGAGATAATAGATTAGGAGTCTTTATTTTCAAACTCAATACCATGATCACAAACCAGGGTCATAATAGTAAGTCCACTATGGTTTTCTATATATTTTTCATAATTGGAAAAATAGAAACAAGCTTCACCTTTGTGAGGTAGAAATAATACCTAGGTGTATCTATAAAATTCACCTATAAGAAGTTAAGAATAGTGATTAATATTTAATATATAAATTCTAGATGGTCCAAAAAAATTGATGTGAACCAATTATAGAGGTTGAGAATTTGAAACTTATTTCTTCAGTTTGAAAGAGATCTTATGTTGTTTCCATTTTTTATTGGGCTACAGACTTTGTCTTTTAGGAATTATAGTTTAGGAAAATATTTAACTAATCCTTTGTTAGTTATCTTTATAAGTGAGTTAAGGTTTTTGTGGACTAGTATCTCATTCTATAGCTAAGATTTTTTGTGAAAGGAACTTAAATAAGAAATATTTTGATAAAATAAAGAACCTAAATAAACTTCATAATCATTATCATTACACAAGGTAGTAAAAACTAAAACTTGATTAGAAGCATAATTTTTGAAAGAATTGTTTTAAATTTTAACATGGAAACCATAATCAGAAAATTAATATATTCTTAGAATATTTTACTTTAATCTATATCCAAACAATACATTATAAATTGAAACATTACTATAACTACCTATTTGACCAAGTCTAATTATTTTTCCTTTGTAATTTTCACTGAAAGTAAAATTTCCACCATATCTCTTGATAAGATTCTTAAATCTTGAATATTCCCCAGTCATGTGTCTAAAATATCCCCTCTATAGATACTATAAGTGTTTATAGGTACTCTTTAAGTAGCTTTTCTATAACAAAATTAAACCAAAAATGATTTTGGAACCCATATTTTCTTGGGTCCAAAAATGTTAGTAATAAAATATTTAGGAATCCAAATAAGTTTAATAGGTTTACAATAATTAGAATTTAAAATTTGTAAATTAAAACATTATTAAGTTCATGTGAATAAGAATTATTTATAGAGTTGATGGGGCTTGATATAGGAACAAATTTATTCTTATAAATTCTCCTCTGTCCTGGATGGTAACCAATCACAGTTGTATACTTGGGTGTGTTTTTTTTTCTAGGAATCATAGTCAATTTTTATCTATAATTTTTAAATATTTATATATCCTTTTTATTTTCTCATTAAATAATTTAAGTTCATTAATTTCTTTTAATAACTAATTATTCTAGTCTTTTTCTATATAAAAATCATATTTAAAATGAACAGTTAAATCATATTGCTTCTTTAAAATTTTATATTTATCCTTAAGTTCATTGAAAGTTTTTTCTAGAATATTATAGTACTAGAATAAATATTAATTTCTTGTATTTTCATTATTGTTTTCATTCTCAAAAATATTTTAAATATTAATAGGATATTTGTGAATATTATTTGATAATTCAAATGTGTTTGTCATGAAACACATGTTAGCTCTATTATTTTGTCTTATCTACTCGAGTCAGAGTCATTGGAACTATCATCAGAGGCACTCCAGGTGTCCTTCATAGTCTTATTTGGCCTTTTTCCTTTATCCTCATATCTTTTTTATACTTCAAATTTATACATTCTTCTCTGATATGATCTTTTCTTTTGTATTTGTAACAAGTCACTTCAATTAATTGATTCTCCTTTTTCAAATTCCCTTTTCAGTAACACTTTCCTCCATGTTTAGTTTTCTTAAATAATTTATTATTCTTATAAAAATTATTGAATATTATATCTAGGTGAGTTATTTCCTCATTAATGTATGAAGGTGATTCATCCTTAATGGAATCGTCATATTTTATTTTTTTCTTTTAGCCTTGAGTCATAAGTTTTGGAAGAAACTAATTTTATTTTAGGTTCATATTCTTCTTCTTTGTTCACTTTCAATACCTCCTAATACATCATAATATTTTCAATCAACTTATTTAATGTAGGTTTAATGATGTCTCGTGACTCTCGGATAGAGACTATAATGCATGTCCATCAATCTAGTAGATATCTCAAGATTCTCATTACTTGAGCATTATTTTTCATTTTTGTCTAATGGTAATCATAGTGTTTTTGATCTCATTGAACCTAAGATAAATTTCAAAAATAGATTCATTAGGTTTCATTTTGAAAGTGTAAAATTTAATAGTATATGTATTTAATCACATTTCTTTCACATTCTAAGTGCATTCATGAGATATAGAGAGGGTATCCCATATCTCATAAGCAGTTACACATGAAGATATTCTATAAAATTCAACTTCTCCTATATCACAAAATAAATCATTCATATCATTTCATTTTGAATCATAAGAATCTTTAATAGTATCATCCCATTCTTTTATAACTATTTTTGGTTTTCATATTTATCTTCTATTGATCCCCAAATATCAAAGTCCATTCTCTCAAGGTGAATTTTCATTTTTATTTTCCACTAAGAATAGCCTTGACCATTAAAATAAGGAGGTCTGTTGATAGCACAACCTTCAAACATAGCCTCTATAATAGTAGATTATAAATTAAATACAAATTAAAAATATATTTCTTAAAACAATTTTATTAGAGTAAATAGTAATCAAGTATAAATAAAAGTCCTCTAATACAAAATGTTTGTAGAGACCCATATCTTGACGTACATGGACATTACATTACTTTTTCGGAATACTTAGTACATAACAAAAACACACACACAAGGATCGTAATAGTTTAGTGTCTTTGGAAACTCGGAATATAATCTTCTAATCGTGGTGAAAGATCTTCAACATCTCCCATAAAGATCTTCCTTTTTTTTAACCTAAAACCTTTCTTTATATCATGGGGAAAAGAAAACATAAAAGGGTGAGCTCAAATGCTCAGTAAGGGTAAAAAAAAGAAATATCAATCACATCATATTCATAAGAACATAACATTTTGGAAATCTTAACCTGCAAAAGAGAGCATAATTTCATAACATGGGATAAATCATGGTAGTGAAATGTAATCACAATAATCATAACTTAAAACATGAAACTTTGTGGCATACACACATAATCATAGAGAATCATTTCTTGTTAGTCAAGACTCATTGCCAAGACTATCTTAGTGGACAAAGTCCCTTTCTGAACCGAGTCACCCTCGTTTCAGTCCTGTTTCACTAAACCGGTATAACCTACCATTCCAGCCATGTCTATCTCATGAGATATAAAATCTTTACCCAATGCATTGGAGGGAGATATAGGTCCCACCCATCTCATAATGATACCATTCTTATGTCTGCCACAAAATCTTAAAACATACATCATTGCATAACCCATGTAATAAAAATGGGAATCTTAAACATCGTGACATCATAAAACAATTCATATAATATAAAGGAATTAATAAAAATAATTCCATCACAACATAATCAAATCAATGTAATAATAGGGATAAAAACAGAACCTTTTATTATCTTAGATGGAAAATAATTTTGATAAAACACTTGAACTCCATTCTTGAGGAAAATATCCTTTCTACTTCAAAAACATTTTCCTTTCTTAACATGTCATACAATTTTAAACTAAAAGATTAAAAATAAACTTGAAAACTTTTAAAGGAAGCTTTTTGGAGATAATGTTTTAAAAATCCATTCATGTCGTATAAGTAAAAAAACATTCTTCGTACTTTTGTCGGAAAAGTCAAAAAGTACCTCGTATGAAAAATGACAAAAGATTCCTTTCATATCTTTTACTAAAAACTCACCGAAGGGTAAAATTGGATTTAAACAATTGTAGGTGGATGTAAATAATATTACATATTGAGGAAACATGTATTTGGATGATAAAATAAACCACCGTAAATACCAAATTATAAACAATCTCGGATAAAAATGAGATTGTGATATTTCCCTTACCTTAGGTCCGATTTTCTTCGTAAGTGTCTGAAACTCCTGTATAATGATTTAAATAATTTCATTGACTTATTACAGAATCATATTCATTTTTATGATATCATATATGGTTCACTTATGACTTTATATTACCCGTTCTTTTGTAAATTCCATGTTAAAGAGCGTTTTGGGTAAAATTGTTTCATTTGTCGTCCGTGTTTTGACTTGTAATTATTCATATGATTACATAGATCATGATTACTTAATTCCAGAATATAAAACATGATTTATATATATATATATTCAGAATATACGTATATATAATAAATCAGTAAATGGAAAGAAATACACCGCTCATGGAGACGGTAGTCCGTACGTACGCATGAACGCTGTTTTCGTTTCCTTATTGAGTTGAACGGAATTGAGTAGATGACATACATATATATACACATAAATACAGTATCATTATTTTGTCATATATTTCATGATTACTTATTATATATACTTTATAATCATTCATGAATGGTTAAAGTGGAGAATGAATCTCATCGCGTCGTGGAGACGGTATTCCGTACGTACGCATGAGCGATGATATCGTTCTCATGATCGTGAACTTGTGTTGAAGTGTATGTATACTATTCCAGTATCAATATCACTTTATAATAATCATATATAGTTACTCATTACACCATTATACCCATCCAATTATGGTGGTGGAAAATAGATTACACCACGGCGTGGAGACGGTATTCCGTACGTACGCACGCGCGGTGATTTCTTTTTCCGTAGGATGGATAGATGGTGAAATAGGGTTGTTTCATACTTATAATAACATATCAGTATATGATTTATACTGATGTTATTACTTCATAATGAAACAACTAAAGAAGAAGAAGTGGAAGAAGAAATAAAGATGAAAGAATCGGTAACGGACATTACCTCTTCTTTGAAGTGCTTCTTTGAGACCTTCTTTTAGGGCACTAAAATTGGTCTTTGAGGAATACCAGAACCTCTAGGATGTTGCTAGGGAAGTGTAGAGAAGAATTTGTAAGTGGTTGGCCGAGCTTGAAGGCTCAAAGTTGTGTGAGGAAGAGAGGGAGGAGGTTCCCTTTTATAAGGGAGGAGAGGGGCACCTTTGGAATAACTAAAAATATTATTTTATTATAAAGTCAAGTTCGGTTTTAAATAGCTTCAAATTTATTTATTTCGTGGATAAGTTGGGGATGGGTCAAAATCATCTCATCCAATATAATTTAGACAAGTTTAGGTTCCTATTTTAACCTTATCATTTAGATTTAACATTAAGTTAAATAATTTTACTTTTACCATGTCTTCTTGTGTTCTTACACTATAAGGTTAATAAACTTACTATAACAAGCCAAACGAACCCCAAGTTGTTAATTATTAATATATATAGCCTTATCTAAGTCATTTTGCCTAACCTTATATTTTTAGGAATAAAATAACAATTAATAATATAATATTTGTTTTAAAAACTATTTTATGTCAATTTTGACACTATTTAGTAATTGATTTTTGTGAAAATCATAACAGAATGATAGGTTCGAAAAAAGTTAATTAAATCAATACTAACATGTCATATTAACCTATAAAATTAGTTTAATTCATAAAAAGTCTCAAATTATATTTATTTGAGTATTTATAACATCAATTATTTCAATATTTCATTAATAAGATAATTACTGCATCATCGTTGTGTCGTAAATAAATTAAATTATTTAATGTTTAAAAATTACAAATAAAATACCATTATGTAGGAAATATTTTTATCTTTCTAATGAATATTTACAATCTAATTTATCTTATGTATAACCCTATATTAAAAATGTTTTAGTAAATAAACTTTGATTTTAACTCTTTTAACTCTTCTTTGAATTAAATAATAATAAATGTCCTAATCTAATCCAAGTGGGCCTAAATGGTCATATTTTATTCCTAAGCTTGTTTTTGGTCGAATTACACTTATCCAATAGAATTAGGACATGTGTTAGGGTAATAATAATATCATTTTTACCCTTAATTACCCTATTTACTTTTAACCGTGGTAAATAAAAGTAAAAAGTTACTATTCACCAAAAATTATTTTCATATCATTAAACCACATTTTACTTACTGAAATCAACCGTGTCTCTCGGATTTTTGAAATTCCACTCACAGAAGCGGTAAAATTAAGTTTTATGAAAAATTCAATTTTTTTAACTACCACTTAGTGGTTTCACTATTCATCAAAAATTGAAAGTTTTCAGAAAAATACCAAAAATTAGGCCTAAGATATATTTGATATTATGAACTCAAAAATTATTTCTATTTTACCAAATTCAAAACATATCAGTTGCATTAATTAATTTAAAAATTAATTCTCGTCGTCAAAACAAATATCGTGTTCTTAAGAGATAATAACTATCAAAAGATTGACACTTGTTTATGTCTGGTTTAAATGTGAAATTACATCCAATGACCATCATTGTATTAAATTGTAAAAATATATTCTAAATATACTTTAAAACCACTCAAATTAATAATTTATCAACATTAATTATTTCGATTGAAAATGTTGTTTTTAATTAAAATTTAGTAATTTTCACTATTCATCAAAATATGAAATTTATCCGAAAATCACCAAAATTTCACCCTAAGCTAATTTCGATATTAAGAATCCAAAAATGAATTCCATTTTGAAAAATAAAATTACAAAATTTCAAAAAGTGGTTATTACTATTCATAACGGCTAGTTTTAATAATATTTTAATAGCATATTGTTGTTTAGTGAAACTCGTTATTGCGTACTACACACGCTATCGAGGAAGGTCGCGATTGCGTGTAATGCAAGGCAAATAAAGGATGCGTGTTGTGAAAGCTCCTTTTGGTGTAGCGTACAACACAAGACATTAGTGAAATTAAAAAGAATATTTTTCATAAAATCTCGGGGTGTTACAATGTTGGTCGATTAGACAACTCAAGAGGGGGTGAATTGAGTCTCCAATTAAAATCTATATCAAAAATGATTTAAAACATAAATTATCCAATTTATAAAATTTACCTAGTTAACTAAAAAGGTAGAAGAATATAATTTGATCTTTTAAAAATCTTTATATAATTTTGATCAAAACTTGGTTAAAAAAAGTATAAAACTCTTTTAACTTTTGAAGAATATTTACTTGTATCAAACATTGTACATAAAATATTTATTATTGTTAACTATAAAATTGGTGTTTCAGTATTTTAGTTTTGAAAACAAATAGTGATTTTTTTAAATAGGGTAAAAAAACTGGAAATCACATAGCATTATAAATTTAAGTGTTTCAATCTCAAGTCAAGACTCAGTCCTCTCCACTTAGAAATCACCCACTACCAAGATATTTATTAAAGAATAAACAGATCCATAACCTAGATTTGTTTTTACATAAAAAATATATGTATATAGTCCAAGATAAAAAGATCATTTTCTAAAGTTTTACGTGGGATAATAAAATAATAACAACTACACGCAAGCAGTCCAGGATACACAGCCTCTTCCACTTTTCTACGTGTGAGTATAGATAAAAATAAATGAGAGATAGTATCTATAACACTCTAATATAATACAGTATCATGTTTTAAATAATAAATGGTGTGTAAAAAATCACATCCCATAATATAATATATAATAGAAGGATAAAAGTATATAAAATGATATTTTTGATGCAGCTTGGTCTAGTTATCTTCGTTTGATCAAATATATTTAAATCATTCTTTGAAAAAAGATAAACCAAGTTTTTATAGATAATTCATGAAAATAGAGTATAATAGAATATTCTTAGTGAGTCCTCTATGTATTATAATTTCTATTAGGCCTACAAATATTCACTAGCTTAGTTATTCTCTCTATGTGTACAAGTATGTTTTCATGGGCAGTTCTTCCTCTTAAAGAGGACTCCATATCAAAGTATCCCTTGGAGGAAATTTATTTCAATCATAAATACACTTAATTTTCAATTAATTATCCAAAATTTAGCATTTGGATATTTGAAAATACTTCAATACTTAAGTTATACATGGCCACTTTCCTTCACTTAAGGTATGGTTACTTTAGATCATGGTCGGTTTTCATAGAAACTTGATTTTATCTTATGGTCACTTGATTTCTTCATGAGGTAGGTGAAGGTTTCGAGCGCAACAGATGTGTGGTTGGGACGGCACCCATATTTGATTTTTACCATGATCGATGATTATTCTGGGATCAATACGATAATGAACGCCAGTCTCCATGGAATAGAATCCAAGATTTAGATAAATAAGAAAAATGTTGAAAACCTTTAGAGAGGATCTTTCACATCATGTTTATAATTAATTTAATTAATTTCATAAAAAAATAATACCTAGATCTTCAGTATTTTCTTCGTTGATGATGTTGATCATCCAGAATGAGCCTTTAGGATTATCTTGTGGCGCTTTCAAGGATCCAAACTAGAATCCCTCTAGTGGTGATCTACACGTGCTATGATGGCCTCTGATCAACACCGCCCGTTCTCTAGGTGCTTGCGTGGAGAAGCGAGTGTCTTATGTTGGTCATTCTTGATCTCTTGTTCTTCGGCCTTGAAGAACATCTCTCTTTATTGAGAGGGGCAGGAAGAGGATTTGAGAGAGAAATTATTTAGCTCAATAATTCTCAATTCACTGGGTGTGCGGTTCCGTACATGGAACAATAGATATATGTGTCTATTTATTGACGTGGGGATTCAGTTACAACATTTAATTTCATAATAGCAATTAAATACATTCATAACCTTAGAGAAAACCCAATCTATTAATAATAATAATACGTCATTATTTATGGTGTGCCAACTTGCGCAAAATGGAATTATAAATAAAATTACACATCACAAAATAATAGATGTATTATTTTAATTTGTGCCAACTAGTTAAATAATTATTTATCATCTTGCAAATAATTATTTTACTATTGGACCAGCATTGTTCTTCTCGAACTCCACTTCCATTTATTGAACACCCAAATAAATAAATAAATAATTTATTCTCTTAAATAAATATTTTATTTATAAACTAGTAAATACATATTTATTAAATGTTCAATAAAATTAATAAATATATTTTACCCACAATCCAGTGAATAAATATTTATTTAATTTATGCAATGATTTTAACTTAAAAAAATTATTCCATTCTCTTGAGAATAATATTTATTAATTAAATTAAAATATAATTTAGTCGTGACCACCAGAAAAACTTAGTGTGTGACCCTCTAGGATTATTTCTCGTTGGCATTAGGCGGGCTTGCCTAAATTCCAAGAGTACTGTCTAGAAACGGGTCAAGGCACCCAAGAGAAAGAACTTAAAGTCACAACAATGACATCCACATACGAAGACTCGTTGTGTAATATAATCCCTTTGTTTCAATATCTCATCAAGCAGGTTTCATGATAGTTTCATCAACTTTTATGCTTGATACGTCGTTCTTTGACTACCTAAAATAAAATATTTGTTACACCATGGCCATGAAATTTCACGTGATGGTTCTATTTCAATCAAAGGTCTGAGATATCAACTTCCATAAATGTAAGGGGCGAATCCTTCTTTGACTTATCCATTAATAACATTCCACTCATGACACACTCAACGTAGCCTACTTCCCGCTAACTTTCTGTGTGACAGTTTTCATCAGTAAATCAAGGTGTGTGAGTTGTGACATGTATTAATGATAACATTAAATTCTAAGGATCATTACACATACTCATAGATATAAATATCCAATGAGAACAAAACACGCAGAATTCCAAATGGCGGGTCTGTTCTCATAATCTCTTGTCTTAGATATTACCAAGTGAGAACTTTATGAGAGGAAGTCTCGTCTGATTATGAGTACTCACACCTGATGGTTTTCATGCTATGTGTCCCATTATAGTATGTCATCCAATCATATAAATATATTTAAGAATATTGTTATATCATTTCAAGCTTCTCATCATAGCGGGGAACTTCCATGACCTTATCAATGAAACAAATACTCTAGGACATTATTACATCATAGTCAGGAAGAACAATGAACAATATGTAATAATATATTTAATATTTAAATACATTAAATATCCATGTAATCAAAGTACAACCAGTTGGTTCTAGGAAACCAACTCTTACAAACTCCCACTTGGACTAGATCCAACTTCCTATGAATTTCAGTCCGCTATACCTCACATGGTGATCACATTTCTACTGAGTCAAGGCTTTAGTCAAGGGTTCTACCACGTTGTCTTCCATGGAAACATTTCTCACTGTAACTTCACCTCTCTGAGAGAAATCCCCCAAGATATGATACTTCTAAATTATGTGCTTTGTCCACTGATGTGACCTTGGATCTTTTGTGAGAGCCACTACAGTAGTATTATCACAGTACAGTGTGATGGGATCTTTACTGATAGGTATCAGAACTAGCTCCTGGATGAAGCTTTTCATCCAAACTGCTTCTTTAACTGGCTCTGAATCTGTGATATACTCGGACTCTGCTGTAGAATCTGCGACCACACTCTGCTTTGAGATTTTCCAGATCACTTCACCTCTATTAAAAGTGAATATGTATCCCATTTGTGACTTCATGTAATCTTTATCAGTCTAGAAACTATCATTTTCATATCCTATGATGACTAGTTACTCATCTTCTCCATAAACCAGGAATATATCCTTAGTACACCTCAGATACTTTAGGATGGTCTTGACTGTCATCCAGTGGCGGTCACCTAGGTTAGATTGATATCTGCCTACTGCACTCAATGTGTAGCGACATCTAGCCTAGTACATAGCATGGCATACAGGACCGAACCAATCGCTGATGCATATGGAGTCTTTGTCATTATCTTTATTTACTCATGTGTCTGAGGAAACATTTTCTTGGAAAGATTAATTCCATGTGATACTGGAAACAATAACCTCTTAGATTGTTCCATACTGAATCTCTTCAGTATATTATCAATGTATGTACTTTGAATTAATCCTAATAATCTCTTGGATCTGTCACGGTGGATCTTGATCCCAAGAATATATATTTCCTCACCCAATTTCTTCATGGAGAAGCATTGATTCAACCATTCCTTAACAAACTATAATACTGGTATCTTGTTTCCAATAAGTAATATTTCATTAACACATACTATTAGAAAAATGACTACACTCCCACTAAACCATTTGTAGACACAAGAATCACATTTTTTCTTGATAAAACCAAATTTTTTATGTCTTAGTCAAAACTAATGTTCCATGACCTAGATGCTTTCTTTAATCCATAAATGTATTTCTGCAACTTGCATACCTTATTGGAATTTTTTGGAGTCATAAACCCTTTAGGTTGTGTCATGTAGACATCTTCCGGAAGGTTCTCGTTAAGGAAGTATTTTTTGACATAAATTTTCCAAATCTCATAGTCATGGTAAGAAGTAATGGAAAATAGAGTTCTGATGGATTTCAGCATTGCAACTGGTGAAAAGGTTTCGTCGTAGTCAATGCCTGGACATTATTTGAACCCTTTTGCAAATAGTCGTTCCTTATAGGTACTGACTTGTCCTTCCATGTCCAGTTTCTTCTTGAATACCCATTTTCAACCAACATGCTTTACATCAACTAGAGGATCTACTAAAATCCATAATTTGTTTTAGTACATGGAATCTATTTCAGAATTCATGGATTCTTTCCACTTGGAAACATATGTGCCACTTACTGCTTACTTGTAGGTTAGAGGATCATTATTATCAACTAATAATGATTCACTATCCTCGATAACTAGAAATATGTACCATTCTTGTTCTCTAACCTATCTTGTGCTCCTATGTGGATATTGTGTCTCTCAAACAGTTATTTCTTGCATAGGGATTTGTGTAATTTATTCCTATACCAACTCTTGTATACCTTGAGCCTCAACTTCATCGAAGTCTATCTCGCTCCCACTATCTCTTTTGGATATGTTCTCCCTCTAAAGTAATATGGTGCGTCTTTCCACTATAACCTTTTTTTCTGAGGTTTTTTTTAAGTAATATCCCCTTGTTTCCTTGGGGTATCCTATAAAGGTACACTTTGTGACTTGGGGTGAAAGTTTGTTACCTGAAGAGGAATTAACAAACACATCACTTCCCAGTACATTTAAATTCGATAATATGGCTTTGTTTCCACTCCAGAACTCATATAGAATACCATTTATCGATTTAGTTGGTACTTGGTTCGGTTTTTGTGTCGTTGTTTGTAACGGATATACCCAAAAGGATAATGGAAGACTCACATGACTCATCCTTGATCTCACCATGTCCAACAGGGTGTGGTTCCTCCTTTTTCTCACACCATTGCACTGGGGAATGTATGGAGGAGTGAGTTGGGATAGGATCCCAAACTCCCCTAAGTAATCAATGAAGTCTTGATTAAGATATTCTCCACCTCGGTTTGAGTGGAGTTTCTTAATCTTCTTACCAAGCTGGTTCTCAACTTCATTCTTGTATTCTTTGAACTTATCAAAATAATCCTACTTATACCTAATTAAGTAGATATATCCATATCTACTAAAATCATCAGTAAAAGTTATGAAGTATGAGTACCCTCCCCTTGATTCAATTGGAAATGGTCCACACACATCAGGATGAACCAATTCAAGAAGTTATTTATCCCTTTCACCTTTACCACTAAATGGGGCTTTGGTTATTTTTCCTTGTAAACATGCATGAAATACTCCAAGTGGTTTTAGTTTGAAAGAATCTAAATATCCATCTTGATGTAATTTTTTAAATCATTTCTTGTTTACATGACCTAGACAGTGATTCCAAAGTTGGGTGTGGTATGAGTCATGTGAAGTATCTTTGTTATCGATTTCCATTACTTGGTTTGTGTAATACAAAATGTAAAGACCATTATATAAATGTTCCCTACCAAAAAAAATCTATATTTGTAAAATAAGCAACATTCATTTCTAAACTTGAAAAAAAAATCCATTTGTATCTAATATAGATACAGAAATGATGTTTTTAGTAATAGATGACACATAATAACAACCCTTTAACACTAAGATCATCCCAGTTGGCAACGTGAGGTGGTAGTCCCCGGCATCTACAGCAACAAGTCTGGCTCCATTGGATAATCGTAGATCTACCTCCCCTTAGTCAATCTTCCTGAATCTAATTGGTTCATGTATTTGGATACATATGTAAGCACCACAAGTTGTATCTAATACCCAATTTGTAGAAATAGATAGATTTCATTCAATAAGAAATGCACCTGAAGCTTCCGCTTACTTCTTAGGTTGGGTGCAGTTCTTCTTCCAATGGCACTTATTACCACATGAAAAACAACATCCTCATTTTCCCATGCCTCCCCTTTGATCTTCCATTTCTTGGAAGGTTGTGAGGAAGTTTTGAGCTTAAATATCTTCACCTTCCCTTTCCTCTTATTCGCCATAAAGACAGAAGGATTTTCACGCTTCATATCTTCTTCCACTTGGTGAATGAGGATAAGAAGATCAGATAGATACTTCTCAATGTTGTTCATATTGAAATTGACAACAAAGTTAGAGAATATCTGAGGGAGTGATGCAAGAATGAGATTGGTGCCTAGGTATTTGGGGAGTTTAAACCCTAGAACCTCCAAGCACTCAATGTAGCTAATTAGCTTGACTACATCAAGCCCAGTTGGGGAACCTTCTCCAAGATTACTCTGAAAGAGTGCCTTAGATATCTCAAACCTTTCTTGTCATTCTCTCTCCTGGTAAATACCACAAAGGTGCTCGATCATGCTATAAGCATCCATGTTTTCATGAGGCTTCAGGAGATCACTATATATTGATGATAGCATCAATCATTGAACATCGACCACATAATTAATATGTTTCTCATAAACCAAGAAATCCTCATCACTCACTTATTTGGTAGGTAGATTAGGTAATTCTGACTCCAATACATAAGACTTCCGTTCATGGCGTAGAATAACCCGAAGGATTCTAAACCATTCCTGGAAGTTACTTCCAGTGAGGATGTTTTCTTTATCCATACTTGATCACAGGGATAGTGTGGTTGATGAGCTTGTAATTTTTATTATATAATTAAAATATCATATCATTAGTACTTTATTGATTACATTTTATGAGAAATAATAAATTTTATTAAGTCTCACACTATTTTATCAAGTCTCAATGGCCCTCAACATTGAACTCAGAATGTCCAGTTTTCATGACATTCTAGTGGTAAAGATCCATATTTTCCTTATAATAACCCCTACAAGGGTTGTTCATGCTATTAGAAGGTATTTAGGTTGGCAGGTCTTTGCCAACTACGGTCTTGTTGCTCTTTGATATGTTGAGTGGACTCCCCAATCCAAAAATCATGACTTTGGATTTCCTCAACTCTTGCCTCTAATATTACACCAATTCTAGAAAAGGCTACTCCTCTTGATGTAATATGGTTAATTCAACCCATAACCTTTCATAAGGGATTCCTATATAAAAGTAAGTGTCCCAACAAGGGTTGGTCAAACACATAGTTTTATTGATTCTTTCCCTTAATCAAGAACAAAAGGCTTGGTCTGACTTAATATTTTATTTTCGGGATTTGTATCTCTTATACATGGATTGATTATTATCATTATCACATTCTTTTTAATATTAAGTGGAACTTACTTAAGTGATTAACTATGTATTGATAATATTTATGCATAAGTCTGGTTTATTTTAGTTCCATATTCCATGCTTATTTAATTCATTGATTATGTGATTGTGATAACACATCCATAATGTTAAACCATGAAACTGAGAGAAATAAAATAAAATAAAGGGCATGATCATGAGATTTTCTAATGGTTATTTTATCTAGTGATTGATAAACTAACCCTGACCTAGGGAAGAAACATCTTGAACCTTTTGGGTTCGTGTTTATAGATTTTCACCTTTCCACCTCTTTATCTCCTATGATTGGTTTTGTCTCAGCTCTAGCTTGAACTGTCTTCACTAGCTTGAGAGTTCCATCCATTACATATGCCCTTTTTAACTCACATGTAGGTGATGGGTAAAAAGGGGGTTTACATAAAAGAAACATTGGGCACGCAGGCCCTACATATTAATGATGAGAAGGATCGTAGGCCAAAAAATTTAATTTAAATAAATAAATTAAAAGAAACCATCCACATACAAAGGTCTTGTTATAGCTCATGATCATCCATACATGAAATGATATTTACACATAAGTAAAACTAGCATTTAATTCTTTAATCATTTTTGTTTAAGATAAATCATGCTTGAATCAATAAATTATCATCTTTAATTAATCAATCCCTTTATCTTAAACCCTTTTCTGAATTTCCTTGAGATTCTCATCCATCATAATTTTAAACAAATAAAATCATTTAAAATTATATTTGTATATAACTTGTACCTTGGAGTCAACCTAATGAATTCTTATTCATAACTACCCAATGATTAGAAATGAACATTACCTAGATGTTAAATTAAACACATATATATAAAACACCTATTACATGTTGTGCCTAAACTTTATGCCTGCACGATGGTACACATCTTAAGGGTTTGTATAGTATAATAATAAATTTTAATAAATCTGCATAATTTGGATGAGTACACAGCATGCAGTTACAACTACACAGTGTGTACTATTTTTCATTGTCGATCTGAAGTACACGCCTGGGGAAACAGTTTGTGAGTGTAATTTGGAAATCTTCAGAGTACAAGTCATGTCCAGTGAGCCACATGTTGTGTAGTTTGTCATTACACGGTCCAACCCGAAGGGACTACATGTCATGTCCATCGGGCCACATGTCGTATAATCTGGAAACCGCGTGCCACAGGTTCCTGTTCAACACACAGAGTCATTAAGACTTAGAAAAACTCCAATGACACGGCTTGTTTTGGTAGACCAAACCTGATGCATTGAACCTTGGCTACATGGTGTGTACTGCTAAATACACGTCGTGTGTTCTGGTGTTGTATGGTTAGGAACCTTTGGCACCTTTGGATGAGATCCTTTATTTTATTTTAATCAAAATTAAAAGAAAAGATTGTTTCTGTAAGGTGAATGAGAAATGAAAGAGGAGGAATAGATCTCAAGATTAAGATTTTCAAAACGATTAACTTGAATTGAAATAACTAAATTATTAAATGCGTAAATCATCAATGAAATATTTAAATAATTATAAACTATGATGTAACCCCTCTGATACCACTTGAAGGTTCCATACGCAGCAGAATCATGGTTGGGATGGCACCCATCTTTGATTTTTACCATGATTAATGATTATTTCGAGATAAATACGATGATGAATTCCATTCTCCATGGAATAGAATAAAAGATTTAGATAAATAAGAAAGAGGCCTGAAACCTTTAGAGAGTATCTTTCACATCAAGTTTATAATTAATTTAATTAATTTCATAAATAAAATAATACTTGTATCTTCGTTATTTTCTTCATTGATGATGTTGATCATCCTGAATGACCCTTTTGGATTATCTTGTTGTGCTTTCAAGGATCCAAACTAGAATCCCTCTAGTGATGATCCACATGTACTATGATGGCCTCTTATCAACACCTATCATTCTCTAGGTACGAGTACGGTGAAGCGAGTGTCTTGTGTCGGTTATTTTTAATCGCTTGTTCTTAAGCCTTGAAGAACATCTCTTGTTATTGAGAGGGGCGGGAAGAGGATTAAATAGAGAAATTTTTTAGCTCAATAATTCTCAATTCACCGAGTATGCAGTTCGGTACATGGCACAATAGACGTATGTGTTTATTTATTGACATGGAGCTTCAGTTACAACATTTAATTGCATAACAGCAATTAAATACATTCATTACCTTAGAGAAAACCCATGCTATTAATAATAATATCGCATCATTATTTATAGTGTGCCAAGTTGCGCAAAACGAAATTATAAATAGAATTACACATCACAAAATAATAGCAGCGTTATTTTAATTTGTGCCAACTAGTTAAATAATTATTTACTACCAAGCCAGCCTTGGTCCTCTCAAACTCCACTTACATGTATTGAACACCCAAATAAATAAATAAATAATTTATTCTATTAAATAAATATTTTATTTACAAACTATTAAATAAATATTTATTAAATGTTCAATAAAATAAATAAATATATTTTACCCACAATCTGGTGAATAAATATTTATTTAATTTATGCAATTATTTTAACTTGAAAAAAATTATTCCATTGTCTTGAGAATAATATTTATTAATTAAATTCAAATATAATTTAGTCGTGACCACCAGAAATACTTAGTGTGTGACCATCTAGGATTATTTCCCATTGGCATTAATCGTGCTTCCCTAAAGTCCAAGAGTAATGTCTAGAAATGGGTAAAGGCACTCAAAAGAAAGAACTTAATGTTGCAACAACGACATCCACATACGAAATGCTCACTGTGTAATATAATACCTTTGTTGCAATATCTTATCAAGTAGGCTTCATGATAGTGTCATCAACTTTTATGCTTGATATGTCATTCTTTGACTACCTGAAATAAACTCGTCGTTACACCATGGCCATGGAATTTCACGCAAGGTTTCTATTTCAGTCAAAGGGTCGAGATATCAAATTCCATAAATGGAATTAAAAATCCTTCCTCGACTCATCCATTAATAACATGCCACTCGTGATGCAGCCAACATACCCTACTTCCCAACAACTATCTGCATGATGATTTTTGTCAGTAAATCAAAGTACGCGAGTCGTGACATGTATTAATGATAATCTTAAAGTATAAGGATTATTACACACACTCATAGATAGAAATATCTGATGACACCAAAACACACGGAATTTCTACTGGCAGTTCTATTCTCATAATCTCCTGTCTTGGAGATTACCAAGTGTGAACTTCATGAGAGGAAGTCTCATCTGCTTACGAGTACTCACACCTGATGGTCTTTATGTTAGGTGTCCCATCATAGTATTTTATCCAACCATAGAACTATATTTAAGAATATTTTTATAGAATTTAAAGGTTCTCATCATAGAGGGGAACTTCCATGACCTTATCAATGAAACAAATATTCTAGTACATTATTAAATCATAGTCATGTAGAAAAATGAAAAATATGTAATAAGATATTTAATATTTAAATACATTAAATATCCATGTAATCAAAGTACAACCAGTTGATTCTAGGAAACCTACTCTTACAGTAGGTACATTACTTCACACGATATGTAGAATCCTAAATGTGGTAACTTCACTAGTTCACATAGTATCTTCTTTCCTTCACACCTCACTTCACTTTTTCATGTGGTTACATTATTTATTCATGCGGTAGGATGTTGTTCTTGTGGTATGTACTTTGATTCTGTAGTCGGTACTTTGTTCTTATGGTCACTACAATACATACATAAGGTTGTACAATACTTAGAGATATTCTTCTCACCTATCACAAGGTAACTTGGTTTCTCATGTGGTATGTTTAATTTTACATGTGGTAGTTTGATCTTCAATGTATGGTAGGTTCGGTACTCATTCAGTCACTTGAACTTCAATACAATGGTAACTTCATGAGATAGATAAAATTTTCTCATCTGATGCATGGTTAGTTGATTAACATGTGGTCAGTTAGAGTACAATGTTTGGTTACTTATATGTGGTCACTTGACCTTCATGGTCAATTCAATTTCTTCACATGGTAAGTTTATTACATATGTTGTAGGTTGTCATGACCCGCCTTCTCTAAGATGAGGGAAGGGACGGAAAACTGCCATACCCTTGCTTTTTCAAGTTGAAGGGGAGATAATGACCCCCGAGTCCTACCTTTAATAGGCCCCAGAATGGTGACTATAACTAAGGGTATATAATCTCACGTAATATGGAAGGCATTACCCTTTTATATAACAAGATTGGGAGATAATATGGTGAATCCAAAAAAACTCCAAAACCTAAAGTAAAAGTAAAGTCAAAAATCCATTCCCATATGCATGTTCAAAATAAACTGATACAAAGTACAAGAATACTCTGAAGGAAAGTACCAAAAGAAAATAAAAGCAGTAATGAAAATTGTCCCGACATCCAAGCTAGTAAGGTTCGGTATAGTTCCCAAAGTCCTGGAAACCTGAAATTAGTTTTATATATGTAGGGTGATTATACCGGTATACTCAGTAGAGAAAACCAAAATCTTTCATGCACAAGTGGGGAGATATTATAATTCTCCATGAGAAAAGAGGTAACCAAAACACCTAGCAAGGAAAACTATCCACCCAGTCTCACCAAGGCACACTCCCCAAATAACTCAATCTAGGTAAAATAATATTAATAGCACATCAATATTTGGGTACCCCTCACCGCTTTTCCACTGGTTATTTAGGACATACTACGCATCAGACCTCCCCCACAAGTTCCATTGTAGTCCCATTGTCGCCCCAACAACAACCCCATGGGATATCCCAACTACACATCTATCCCACCCACAAACACCTGGGCCACCACAACCACACTTCACCTTCTCACAGACACCTGGGCCATGAAAATTATACATAACCATGCTTGTAGATACCTAGGACACAACAGCCACGCCACTCCCAAAGACACCTGGTCCAGAACAACCACTGCCTCACTCGAAGACATCTGGGCCTCATCCCGAAGACACTTGGGAAACAAACATGCCCACACACACCTGGTCCAACCACCACAACACACCCTTCCCAAAGAGTCTTGGGCCATAATAAACCTCTGGCCATCACAGCCTCCCTGAAGAGTCTTGGGCAACCTGGAAGAGGCAGGATAAAAGAGCTAATAACTATCCACTCATAAGAATGTTTGGAAAAACACACTCCTCTATGAAATGGGGGTGTTCGGAACAAAGTTCTCAACATGGGTGGGGTGCGTATAAGAAACCCAAGAACTAAATTTTATACATATAGGTAATCGAGAACTCATCCCAACCTAAGGGTCCTGAAACCAACAACCAGCCCACACACAACCACTCTTGTTGCTACCCCTACATGCACAAGTAAACAACAGCCACAACCATAGCACAACCCACTTCTATAAAATAGTTCCCATTGTATCCATTCTCATTATCATGTTCAAGTCATTCCATTAAAATATTACTTTACTACTAGGCAACAATAGGCACAACCACAATCCAAAACAACAACTAAAGGGAAACGGCCAAGAAGGCGTTTAAGTATTCACTCCTAGTTATCTTGTAAGTAACAACATCAAATGGGATCTCATGAGATCCCTCGAAGTAATAAAACCAAACCAAGACCCAACATATCGGGTCCATAACATTTACCACCAACTCCACATGGCCTTAGATTCATAAACCAACAACCTCTAAACTAGAGATTCCATTTCCCTCTATGTCACCCCATAAGAATCAAATAGAAAAACCATGCATATCATCAGAACAGATTAATGAAGTTTTCATATTTATCCAACATAATTCATTAAGTTCTTTCTTTCTGTTCAGTTAATCTGGGTGATCACACAAGAATTATTATTCATAAAGCATCCATTTAATCAACTAAGTTTATGTGTTTAACCAGTTTCTATGCTACAATCATTCAATAAAAAGATTGTCCAGAAAACAAAGCTTCATTATTGCGTAATAAAGGACCACCAATGACCATGATTTTCAGTGTACATGAGCCCGTAAAATTCACAACATAAAAAAGAATATAAAAAATACCACAACATAATCATCTTTCCCATCCCTTCATTCTTTAAAAGTTTTTTTGTTATCTTCGTTAAAGTTGGTTTCATCTAATTTCCAAAGTAACATCATCATACCCACCCCGCATGATGCACAATAAAGAGAGAAGAAGGAAGAACCCCTACTTGGATGATCAAGGATCGAAGTTTTATCTTTGTGCTGAGAACTGGGGATGGCGCGACTTGCAGGAAAAGAATACTCCAAGGCTGAGTGGGAAGGGCTCCAGCACGGGTGCATGATTCGTCTCTAGAGGAATTCTTGAGGCACACTATGAGAAAATAAAAGGAATAAGGAAGAGAGGATCTTGGCTTAAGAAGAGTCCAGATCCTAAAATTATGGATACCATTTTGAAGTAATTAAATGTTGGATCGTGGATTGACCACACAGCTCAGTGGTTTCACTTGTTGGGATTAATTTAGATTTAATAATTTCCTTCATAAATGGTGGGGATAGACCAGTATATGTTTCTGAGTTGATATATTTCCTTTAAATGGAGAAAAACACTGAATAGGGGAAAAACTGGAAAACACAGGAGGCTAGAAAATGCGGAAAAGGGTGTGACGGGACACACATTTTAGTAATTCAAGGGTCACCCGACTTTTGGAGTTTAAAACATCTTTTACGGGCCTTAAATCACTTTGAAAGGGGTATTAAAACACTTTTATATCAAAATATATGTTACTGGAGTAAAACTGGAAGGTCCAGGAGAGACTGGAAATGACTCACCAATGGGTGAGTCACCGAAACCCTGGCACCGTCGCCCTAGAACCATTTCCCTGGCACCATTACTATTGGTGCCACCGTCCATTCAACCTAAAATTTGGGAAACTCCTCAATGAGTCACCGATGGTCCCCAGGATGCCTCAAAAATCAAGATTTGGAAAAGTAATGGACCCGAAGGGTCTAGGCCATTACATCAGATACCTCTCAAATTATTCTCTCCCTTGAGAATTCAAGAGTAAACCTGAAGAAAAGAGAGGGGTATGAACAACCACATCGTAAGATACCTCTCATAGATAAACCACCCTAGAGTTGTTCAAAATCTGGAATAAAACCTTGACATCTAGGGACATCCCTCTCGCATCTATCTCCTGAACAAATGTGGAAACACTACTGCTACTCTCACCCAAGTAAGCACACAGCATAGAAAGGTCGCACCATCCAGACTTATGGATTTGGGAGTCCCTTTCTCCATGTTAAGATACTATCCGATTTGGGTGGAACTAACTCTCCCGCGCGGGTTTAATCGCATCCACCTTAATGTGTCTGGATTAGGGATCAGGTCCTCCCCTCCCCACAGTCAGTACTTTTCACACTGTAATGACCCAAACTTTCATTAATGAAAATTCCTCTTGATCTAATTAAATGTATTGTTATGGTTATATAAAATGTGAACTTCATTGGTTTTATGTTTCTATATTTTAAAATACTGTTATGAATTGTGACCGTTGCTAATATAGCCATTGAACAGTGATCACATGATTAGTATAAATATAGGGCTTTAACAAATCTAATTTAATCAGCCAAAGAAATGGCTTCATCCAGTAGACTTTCCCCATATGAAGCCCATTTTTTGAGCTTGGAAAGAAGGTGGCGTCATTGGGCTTTTCTCTTGACCAAGCCCAAGCTGAGCTTGAACACGTTAAGCTTGAGCGGAACCGACTACGGGAGAAGTGGAAGTTAATAGAGATTACCACCTAATCGATGTTATCTGAGCCACCCAAAGAGTCTGTCACCATTGCACACCTTACCCTTTGGTCTTATATGAGTGTTATAAGGGGTTATTTAACAATACCATAGCACTATGACAATGTACATTTTTTTTTGTATAAAGAATGTGCATTCATTTTATTATTGTTACTTTGTAAATAGTTTTTAAAGCACAAATAGTATTTTTAGTTAATATTCAACTAAGAAATATATTTTGATGAATTAATGGATTTTTTAATTAAATAATATTTTAATAAGATATTATTATTAAATTACTTTTTATTAAATATAAATGATCATATAATTTTATGAATGCAATTGTAAATTTTATTAAGGTTTGAAAACTATTTTTGTCAAAACCCATGAATTTTTGGTAAATGTCTGTTTTTATTTTAAAAGTAAAAAATTCACATATTTATAAAATTATTTAGATAAAATTAATATTATTTTTTTAATTAGGACTTTGAAGTTATCCAACGGTGAATTTTTCATAATTTTCTGAGACAATAAAATTTTTGGGCAAAAATTAAATACCGTTTAAATATATAATGTGTTTTATGACATCATAATGACCCAATAGTGAGGTAATAAAATAATATAAACATTATTTCCGGCAAATATATGTTTTATCTTTAAAATAATGTGATTTTAGATTTTATTTATTTATTTTACAAAGCTTTTTTGGACCCTCCAAGACTTATAAAACATTTTGTCTTTTTAAATTGTTTTCCTTGAGAGTGTGACTCACCTCCACATATTCAACCCTATTATTTTAAGAAGTTAGGCCATTGGCCTTATAAAATATTTTTTTCCAATCCCCTTTGGAAAAAATCATGGGCAATAACCATGGTATGGTTTGTGTTATTGATTACTTTAATGTGAGGTGTCCCAAACCTAAATAATAAATAATTCCCTCTCCTTTCCTATATAAACCCACCCAAGCTCCCAATTGCTCTTAACTAAAATCCTTTGGAGTTCGACCAATCCATGACCTCCTCTCTCTATAATCCTCCTAAGGTCCATCAATCTCCCAAGAAGCCTCCCTCAAGCCTCTCCCAAGCCTTTGGGATCACACTTCCAAGAAAGGGATTTCTTCCTTTCTCATTTTTGTCCAATTTTCTTTAAGTTGTTATGCCCTTTTTTCAATTAAAAATGTTGGGGTATGATTTTTCACCTTCCATATACTTCCCTATTTATTTTTTTATGATGTTAGACCCATTTCTCTCTCATTAATGCCTCTCATGTACACCTGTTACCATGCCAAATTTCTGTGAGGGATTTCTCTCTCCTTTTTTACATCCAAGTAATTCTCTTGTATTATGAATCTAAATTCCATTATTTTTGTTGGGAAATGTATCTATATGACCCCCTTACTGTCCATTTAATTTAGATATTATGATACACTCATTTCTCTCTCATCGGCCATTTTCATGAGTCCTTATGTCACGCCGTTATGCTGCCGAAATTATACCGTATTTTTTCAAGCCAAGATCATTGTGTAGTGAATACCATACCCATGTCTCTATCAAGGGTATTCACCTTCATAAACATATACATATTTAATGGTACTTTAATTTATTTATTCCACATTACTTAACCGTTTAATAACTTATGATGTTGATTGATTTCATGTTATATTATCCATGTGGCACACTTATGCATGAAATGAAATGTTTAAGAATAGTGTGCCCTGATAGCGCTCCAATGCATTGGGTAAAGTATAGTATCATGATACGTCAAGTTCAATGGGTGTTAAATAATGATAATTCAAGTGAAATGAGGTTTTAATCATTCTTCGTGTGCAATGAGTTTTTACTCATACTCCATGTGCAATGAGCCTTGTCTCATACTAATTCCATGTTAAGTGTTGTTGCCACATTTCCATATTATGATTATCATGCTTTATCATGACTTTATGTTCATACTTATCTTTTGATCCATTGATATGCCCATTGTCTAACATGTATTTTATTCCTCATGTTATTCCATGTTTATTCCCTTACTGGTCTTTATAGCTCACCCTTTTCTTATGCATGTCCTCAGGTTATCTCATGTAATTCTAAGTACAAGGGAATGTAGTGGTCATGTAAAGGAAGTTTTCAATAAAGATGTTGTGTGTTTTATGTTATAAGATGTTATGTAATGTTTCTAAGCCCCAAATACACTAGACCTCTCTATCTTATATGTTTTATCAAGTGAATATTTTATGTAATAAATCAGTTTTAAGTGTGTAATAAAAAGCAGGGTTGTTATAGTTGGTATCAGAGGATAGGTTTAGTTATTTTGGGGATTATGATTAAAAAATACTAGTGAAGACTTAGAGATAAGAATAAGTATAATAAACACATCCCTAAGTATTGGTGAGTATTGAGTAAGTTTTTTATCAAGAAAATACATCCCTATCTGGATACGAGATGGTAGAGGCGGCTCTAGAATTGATGTATCCTAGGGGTAAAACCCAAAAACATCGCTTTGAGCTAGACTTGAATGGGAACTGGTGCACAACAATGGGACTTGCTGTACTCTTGGTTACGACACTCTTGGTGGATATGCTTTGGTAAATTCATAATCTTAGTATGAACCCTTATTAAGGGAGTTAAAAAAATCCCCTAAGAATATATGTTAGAAAGTAGATAATGGATAGCATACATTGAATCATATATATTCATAAGTTAAGGAAATAAAATAAATTTATAAGTCATCAATTTTTTCCTTGGATTACCCTTTATGTGTTACCCCTAACTTTCCTTTTATTCCAGCCAATGGCCAGTAATAGGAGGACTCAGGCTAACAACCAATGTGAAGATCAATGTGATGACTGTGCAAATGAGATGGCCAAACTGATGGGAGCGGGAATTGTGAACTTTGTCATGCTTCTCTCTCAATTAACTCAAGCTTTGAATAGAAACATGGGTCAAGAGGGATGTTCAACCCCCCCCCCCCAAGAAAGAACAAGTCGCTATCGAGAGCTTCATGAGACAAAGGCCTCCTACTTTTAATAGATCGTCCAATCCCTCAATCGTCGAAAAATGGATCAACTCCATTGAAAAGATATTTGTTATCCTTCAATGTTCCGAACAAGAGAAGGTTCTTCGGGATGCTTATAATATGGAAGGTGAAGCTGATCAATGGTGTACATTGATCTAAAATACGAAGCCTGAGGAAGAGATCTTGGCATTTTAATGGAAGGATTTCTAGAATATGTTTTTTGATAAATATTTTCCACGCACCCTCTGACTTAAGATGGAAAGGGACTTCCTTGACCTCAAGCAAAAAGACGAAGAACCTGTCAGAGCATACAAGGAAAACTTCACAAGGCTTGCACGATATGCCTTCGGCTTTTTCGTTACCCGTGAATATAAGGTTGGCCGCTTCTTTGGTGGGCTGAAACCTAGCCTACAGAAATCTTTGGTGATCTGTGACTTCAATAGCTATGAGGAAATTTTCTAATGTGCCCTCAAGGTCGAAATGGAGATCAGAGAATCTCAGGTTTATCATGGGGATAAGAAGCGTAAGGTGGAATTCAATGTTGGCGGTCTGATGGATAAATCCAATGGTGCTAAGAAGATCCAGCACCCCACTTGCCAAAGGTGCGGAAAGAATCACCCTGGAAATTGCCTGAAGGGGATGAGGAAATGCTTTAGGTGTGGAAGAGAAGGGAACCTAACTGTTAACTACCGGCAATAAAAACCCACAGTTGCAACAGAGGAGAGGAATTCTTCGTTTGAACCTCAACATGTTGTTCATTGCTACAACTGCAAAGAACCAGGGAATCTTGCAAATCAGTGCCCTAAGACAAGGAATTTTGGAGGCAACCAACAACCTCCAAGGCACCAAGGGAGATATTTTTCCATCACTACTACCGAAGTGAACCCCAAAAACTAAGTGGTGATAGGTATGATAGTTATTAATTCAAGAATAGCGAACATACTTTTTTATTCAGGTTATACGCATTCTTTTATATCCCAAAAGTTTAGTAGAACAATCCCAGCACCACCACTAATCATGGAAGTAAAGATGTTGGTGAGTATGGAAAATGGGGCAATCATTTCATCCCATGAATATAACTCCTCCCCTATCATAATATGTGGATTGAATTTCCTGTAAAACCTCTTCATACTCCCTCTAGTGTAATTTGATGCAATTCTTGTCATGGATTGGATTTCCTTATATAGATCCAACATAAATTGATGTGAGAGGGAAATCACTCTCCATGTGGAGAATTGAACCCTGATTCTATACAAGTACAAGGAGGAAGATGAATATTCTTTAACTCCATTATCTCAAGTGTGGATATTACTTCTCTATGAGCATGCATAACTATCTCGGATTATTGAGTCTAAGGAGGCAACCATCCTTGAAGACATTCCTATTGTGAGGGAATTTACTGAAGTGTTTCTCGAGGAATTTCCTGGTCTTTATCCTAGAAGGGATGTTGAATTCTCAATTGATCTTATACCTAGGGCATTGCCAATATCCAAGACTCCATATAGAATGGTTGTTGTCGAGTTTTAGAATCTGAAGAAACAACTACAGGAGAATTTGAAAAAAGGGTTTATACGCCCAAGTGCTTCACCATGGGGTGCACCAGTCCTCTTTGTCAAGAAGAAGGATGGGTCAATGCGCCTTTGAATCGATTATCGTGAGCTTAAAAAAATCACGATAAAGAACAAGTATCCTCTCTCCATGAATTGATGACTTTTTTGATCAGATGCATGGAGAAAAATACTTTTCCAAGGTGGATTTGTGGTCGGGATATTATCAAGTAAGGGTTAAGAAAGAAGATATCACTAATACTGCTTTTCTTACAAGATACGGGCACTATGAATTCATAGCAATGCCTTTCGGACTCACTAATGCTCCATAAATATTCATGGACTTGATGAATAGAGTATTTAGGGATTACCTTGACAAAGTTTTGGTAGTATTTATAGATGATATTCTGATATACTCCAAAACCAAGGAGGATCATCATGAGCATCTAAGAACTATACTAGAGACCTTGCGGAAGTATAATCTCTATGAAAAGTACTGCAAGTGTGAGTTCTGGTTGAAGGAGGTCTCATTATTGGGCCATATCATCACAAGTAATGGGATATATGTGGATCCCTCCAAAACAGATGCAATTGAGGGATGGTTGAGGTCAACATCAGTAACGGATATCCGTATCTTCTTGGGGTTAGCTGGATATTATCGACGATTTGTGAGAAATTTCTCACGATTGTCCGACCCTATTACCAAGCTAACTTGGAAGGGAGTAAAGTTTTCTTGGATTGATGAATGTGAATAAAGCTTCAAGGAGTTAAAAATGAGGCTTATCACTGTGCTTGTGCTCACTTTACCCACAAGTGGAGAACTTTTTGTGGTATTCAGTGATGCTTCAAAGAAGGTCATGGGCTGTGTGTTGATGAAAAATGACAAAGTCATTGCCTATGCTTCAAGGAAATTGAAAGTTAATGAGCATAATTATCTAACACATGATTTGAAGTTGGTTGCAGTGATCTTTGCTTTAAAAATTTGGCGGCATTATCTTTTTGGGGAGAAGTGTGAAATATATACGGACCACAAAATCCTCAAGTATATATTCACATATAAAGAGTTGAACATGAACCAATTAAGATAGTTAGATTTGATCAAAGACTATGATTTCTCAATCTATTACCACCCTGGGAAAGTGAACAAGGTGGAAGATGCTCTAAGTATAAAGGACCTAGAAATTCTATCATTGATGAGAATTGAGAAGGACCCAATCTTCTTAGATTTGATGATGATGGACATGGTATTCATAAAGAATGGAACATCATCAATATTTTCACAAATGATTCCTCAATCGTCTCTTTTGGAAAGGTTAAAGGATGCTCAAAAGGATGATGTGAGAATTCAGAAGAGAGTGGATGCTATCAGAAAAGGTAAATCCTTAGAGTTCAATGTTAATGAAAAGGGAATTGTGAGATTTGGGGAAAAAATATGTGTTCCATCAAGTCCGGAGCTGAAGAAGGAACTTTTGGATGATGCGCGTAGTTTAAATTTCTCTATTAACCCAGGAAACACAAAGATATATCAAGATATCCAAAATCATTATTGGTGGGATAATATGAAGAAGGATATCGCTGAGTATATATCAAAGTGCCCGGTGTGTCAACAAGTGAAGGCAGAGGGGTATAAGTCTAAGGGGATGATACAACCATTGCCCATACCAGCATGGAAATGGGAGAACATCACAATGGACTTTATCACCGGACTTATGAAGACATCCAAAGGAAACAATGCAATCTAGGTTTTTGTGGATCGTCTTACAAATTCTGCACACTTCATTTCAATTCAGGAGTATTTCTCATTGGATCAGATTTCACGGATATATATCAGGTAAGTGGTAAGGATGCATGGAGTACCACTATCTATTGTATCTGATTGAGATCCAAGATTCACCTATATGTTTTGGAAGAGTCTTCAACATGCTCTAGATACTAATTTTAACTTCAGTACGTCTTATCATCCTCAAACTGATGTCCAATCTGATCGGACTATCCAAACACTTGAGTACATGTTGAGAGCATGTTCTATGGACTTCAAAGGAGGGAGGGACCAATATCTTCCACTGGTTGAATTATCCTACAATAATAGTTTCTACTTGAGCATCTGAATGGCATCTTATAAAGCCCTATATGGGAAGATGTGCAGAACACTGTCATGTTGGGATGAAGTCAGTGAGCGTAATCTGCTAGGAACAGAAATGGTCGAAGAAATGGTGGAGAAGGTGAAAACCATTCAGCAGCATATCAAGGCATCCTGGAGTTGACAGAAGAGTTATACAGATAATCATTGACAAGACCTTGAGTTTAAATTTGGAGACATGGTATTTCTATGCATATATCCATGGAATAAGTTCATGAGGTTTGGAAATAAAGGGAAGTTAATTCCTAGGTACATTGGCCCCTTCGATATTGTTGATCATTTTGGGGTTGTGGCCTATCGACTAGAACTTCCACCTACCATGGCCAAAGTACATGATTTCTTTCATGTATCCCTCTTAAGGAAGTACATACCAAACCCTTCACATGTACTCTATTCATAGGTAGTACAGATAGAGTATGATCTTTCTTACGAGGAGCAACCAGTGAAGATCTTAGATCAAAGAGAAAAAGTTCTATGAAATAAGACAATGCCCCTCGTCAAGGTGTTTTGGTGAAACCACAAGTTTAAAGAAACTACATGGGAATCAGAGGAAGTGATGAAGCAAATTCACCCACATCTGTTTTAGTGTGGGAAAAGGAAATTTTGAGGGTCAAATTTCTTAAGGGGGAAGATTTTAACGACCCAAACTTTCATTAATGAAAATTCTTCTTGATCTAATTAAATGTATTATTGTGGTTATATAAAATGTGAAATTTATTGGTTTTATGTTTCTGGATTTTAGAATACCATTATTAATTGTGACCATTTCTAATATAGTCATTGAACAGTGATCACATGATTAGTATAAATATAGGGCTTTAAGAAATCCAATTTACTCATAAAAAGGAAGCGATGACCTCATCTAGTAGGCTTTCCCCATATGAAGACCATTTGTTAGAGCTTAGAAAGGAGGTGGCATCATTAGGAATCACTCTTGACCAAGCCCAAGCCGAGCTTGAACACGTTAAGCTTGATCGGAACTGACTATAGGAGAAGTAGAAGTTAATAGAGATTACCACCCGAGCGATGTTATCCGAGCCACCCCAAGAGTTTGTCACCATCGCACACCTTACCCTTCGGTCTTATGTGGGTGTTATAATGGTTTATGTAACAAGACCCTATCACTATGTAAATGTACATTAGTTTTGTATAAAGAATGTGCATTCATTTTATTATTGTTACTTTGTAAATAGTTTTTAAAGAACAAATAGTATTTTTAGCTAATATTCAACTAAGAAATATATTTTAATGAATTAATGGATTTTTTAATTAAATAATATTTTAATAAAATATTATAATTAAATTAATTTTTATTAAATATAAATTATCATATAATTTTATGAATGCAATTGTAATTTTTATTAATGTTTGAAAACTGTTTTTGTCAAAACCCATGAATTTTCGGTAAATGTCGGTTTTTATTTTAAAATTAAAAATTAACATATTTATAAATTTATTTAGATAAAATTAATATTATTTTTCTAATTAGGATTTCGAAATTATCTAATGGTGAATTTTTCATAATTTTCTGAGATAGTCGAATTTTTCGGTAAAAATTAAATACTATTTAAATATATAATGTGTTTTATGACATCATAATGACCCAATAGTGAGGTAATAAAATAATAAAAACATTATGACCGGACAATATATGTTTTATATTTAAAATAATGTGATTTTAGATTTTTTTTATTTATTTATTTTACAAAGCTTTTGTGGACCCTCCAAGACTTATAAAACATTTTGTCTTTTTAAATTGTTTTCCTTGAGAGTGTGACTCACCTCTACATAATCTACCCTATTATTTTAAGAAGTTAGGACATTGTCCTTATAAAATATTGTATTAAACTACCTTTTGTTAAAACCATGGGCAAAAACCATGGGATGGTTTGTGGTATTGATTAGTTTAATGTGAGGTGTCCCAAACCTAAATAATAAAGAATTCCCTCTCCTTTTCTATATAAACCCACCCAAGCTCCCACTTCCTCTTCACTCAAAACCTTTGGAGTTCAACCAACCCCTGCTCTCCTCTCTCTATAATCCTTCCAAGGTGCCTCAAGCTCCCAATAATACTCTCTCAAGCCTCTCCCAAGCCTTTGGAATCACACTTTCAAGTAAGAGATTTCTTCCTTTCTCATTTTTGTCCAATTTTATTTAAGTTGTTATGCCCTTTTGTTTTCAATTACAAATGTTGGGGTATGATTTATCACCTTCCCCATACTTCCCTATTTATGTTTTTATTATGTAATACCCCTTTATCTCTCATTAATTCCTCCCATGTACACTCGTTACCATGCCGAAATTCCGTGATGGATTTCCTCTCCTCTTTTACATCCAAGTAATTATTTTGTATTATGCATCTAAATTCCATTAAGTTTTTTGGGAAATGTATCTATATTACCCCCTTACTACCCATTTCATTTACATATTATGTGACACCCATTTTTCTCTCATTAACCATTTTCATGGGTCCTTATGTCACGCCGTTATGCTGCCGAAATTGCACCGTATTTTTCCAAGCCAAGATCATTGTGTAGTGAATACCATACCCATGTATCTATAAAGGGTATTCACCTTCATGAACATATACATATTGAATGTTACTTTCATGTATTTATTCTACATTAATTAATCATGTAATAACTTATTATTTTGATCCATTTCATGTTATATGATCCATGTGGCACACTTATGCATGAAATGAAATGTTTAAGAAGGGTGTGCCCTGATAGCGCTCCAATGCATTGGGTAAAGTATAGTATCATGATACATCATGTGAAATGGGTGTTGACTCGTTATAATTCAAGTTAAATGAGGTTTTACTCATGCTTCATGTGCAATGAGGGTTTACTCATGCTCCATGTGCAATGAGCCTTGGCTCATGCTAATTCCATGTTAAGTGTTGTTGCCACATTTCCATGTTATGATTATCATGATTTATCATGCCTTTATGTTCATGTTTCTCTTGTGATAATTTGATATGCCTATTGTCTAACAGGTATTGTATTATTCATTTTATTCCATGTTTATTCCCTTACTGGGCTTTATAGCTCACCCTTTTCTTATGCATATCCTCAGGTTATCCCATACAATGCTAAGTAAGAGGGAATGTAGTGGTAATGTAAAGGAAGTTTTCAATAAATATGTTGCGTGTTTTATGTTATAAGATTTTATGTAATGTTCCCAATCCCCAAAGACACTATACCTCTCTATCTTCTATGTTGTATCAAGTGAAGATTTTATGCAATAAATCAGGTTTAAGTGTGTAATAAAAAGCAGGGTTGTTACACACACACATTCAGAGAACAAGGGAAACAACCCATCTTATAGAAAACAAAGTCAAGAATTACATCACAACAAAGCACAAGAAAACAAAATATCAAAACTCAGAACAACTCTGAGTACTGGGCACACATATGTGCCTACCATTCCCAGGTAATCTTGTCAAGGCCACCATGCCTCCACAACAAAAAAACCAAGGTAATGGTCTATCTATGAAGCACCTTCTCCATACAATCCTTGATTCTCACTGGTCACTCCACAAATGTCGCATCATCCTCGATATCCACCTCTCCCTAGTTGAGGATGTGGGAGTCATCGTGTAGATACCGATGGAGCTAAGATATATGAAAGACATTGTGGATCCTCTCCTACCACGGTGGTAACACCAGCTGATATGAAACCTCACCAACTACATCCCAACACCTCAAAGGGTCTGATGAACCTGGGACAAAGCTTAATCCCCCTAACAAACCTATATTGTCTCACCAAGAACTCCCTCATGCATTTCCACTAGAACAAATAGTTTCCCATGGAACAGTATCTGATTCTGACCATCCTCCGACCATCCATCTGGTGCATCACCCTGGTTAACATGATCATGCATCACTTCAACCTCTAAGTCCCCCCACTAATACTCCTCCACCAACCACACCAAGGAAAAATTCATTGTAATCTAAAATAGACAACCTCTTCCATCCTCCACTCTCAGGACTATATGTAAATAATCCAACTCCTCTATTTCCTTCCAAGCATCTGTTGACTCTCGAACCACATCCTTCTATGACTTCATGCTCAAGGAATTTACCACCACGTTCCCTTTTCTTGAGGTGTAGTAGATATCATAGTCATAGTCCTGGAGAAACTCCATCCACCTCTACTGCCACAAGTTCAGGTATCACTGGGAGAAGACATACCTCAGTATATTGTGATCAGTGAAGACCAAGAAGCATTCCCCAATGAGGTAATGCCTCTACATCTTCAGCACGAACATGAACGCTACAAGATACAGGTTGTGGGTAGAATAGTTACATTCATGAGGGCGTAATTTCCTATACCCATAAGAAATCAGTCCTTGTTGCTGCAACATCGCACACCCTAAGCCTAGATCGAAATCATCATAGAACACTTCAAATGTTACACCTTCCTTTAGCAACCTCAACACTGGGGGCACTAACCAGCTTCCCTTTAAAATAATTGAAGGTTTTCTATCACTTCTCACTCTATATAAAAGCTCGGTATTTTCTAGTCAAGGTCATCAAAGGTGATGCAACTCGAGAGAATTCGGGTACAAACCTTTGGTAGTAACCTACCAGTCCTAGGAAACTACAAACCTCTTCCATGTTCTTAGGTTATTCCCAAGAAACAACTGCTTGAACCTTATAAAGGTCTATCATTATCCCCTATTAGGACACCACGTGTCCAAGTAAGTGCACCTCTTGTGTCCAGAACTTTCACTTAGACAACTTTCATAGAGCTGGTGGTGTCGAAGGACCACCAAAATTGTCCTTAGATGCTCGGTGTGATCCTCCTATGAACTTGAGTAGATCAGGATATTTTTGATGAACATGACCATGAACCGGTCCAGATATTCATATAAAATAGATTTCATGAGCCCCATGAACACATCTGGTGTGTTCTTAATGTCGAACGGCCTGACCACGAACTCAAAGTGCACATATTTGCGCCTGAAAGCAGTATTTGAGATGCCATCCTATTTCACCCTCAACTGGTGATATCCAGACTGCAGGTCAATATTAGAGGACCAACCTGCTCCCTTCAACTAGTCAAAAAGGTTATCAATCCTTGGTAGGGGGTAACAGTTCTTGACCATCACCTAATTCAGTCTCTAGTAGTCTATGCACATCCTAAAACCACCATCTTCTTTCCTTGAAAATAATACTGGAGCACCCCATGGAGACACACTTGGTTGGATAAAACTTGTCTTCATCAGGTCTTCAACTTGAATCTTAAACTCCCATAACTTAGAAGGCTCCATTTGATAGGTATCCATTGAAATCAGACGGTCACTGGGTTGTAAGTCTATCCTTAACTCAACATCACGTCGAGGGGGTAGAGTCACAACCTCTTCAGGGAAGACGTCCAGAAACTCACTGAAAATCCCTATAACTTCCACCATCTCTGAGTCTATTTAATCCACTGATAGCTTGGCTATCAAGGAAAGAAGGGGCTTCACATGTTGGTTTCCCTTCTAGAAACCACGCTTGCCAACAAAAGCAACACACTGGCCGCCCATATCTGAGAACACAACCCTTCTCCAGAATAAGTCGATAACAGTGTGCACATAAAATAGCCAGTTGATGTCTATGATGATATTGTATGGATGCATTTGTAGCATAAAGAGATCTTCATTGGACTGATGTGGCCCCAACATCAGTCTGCATCTTCAACAAACATCAAACTGGCTGGTCTGACCTCCAACTGGTGTGCTCAACACCAAGGGAAAGGAAATTGTATCTACTTCTAGACCCAAGGAATGGGCTAGACTAGGTGCAAAAAAGGAGTGTGAATCTCCAAAATCAAACAAGTCATAGGAAAGAGTACTAAAAAATTGATCGTACCTCGAACGACCTTTGGCCCTGTTGGAACTAATGGATTTTCAGCATGCAACTGTTCACACATACATCCTCTTCCCCTCACCTATTGACCGCCTCCTTGACCATGCCCTAGTCAAGGTCCCTAAGGAGTTCCCTAAGGTCTGCCTCCTCCTGCAATGTCTACTCTCAGAGGGGAAGGGGTCTGCTGCTGCTGAAAAGGTCTGGCCGGTAACTGGTGCTGTTGAGATGGGAACTAAGCCTACCCACCACCACTTTACTATACTCGAATAGGTCACTAATTTTGAATATTCCCATGGCTGCCACTGGTAAATCACCTTGGTCCTAGAACTATAGAGAAAGGGTGAGGACCAGGAGGTCAAAACTGAAACTTCTGAGGCCTTCTCCCCGCTGGTCAAAACCTAGAAGGCCCTGATGCCGGAGGCCTGATACTGACGGTCTTCCTCTTTGATGATCTCAACTAGCTCCCCTCTCACAGCACACCTCCCCATGTGTGCATCCTCTCCACCACTTCAGCCTTCTTCTGAACCACCAAGTACGTCGGTAGAGTGAAGGGTGTGATAGCATACTAAAGAGAAGGTCAGAGTGCCTCCTCTAAGTTTCTTGCATGTGACTCCTCATCTGGGAAGAGTTCTGGAGAGAAATTAAGGATATCCTTGAACTTTATCCCTAACTCCCTTATCAACATACTCCCTTTCTGGAGGGAGAGTATCTCTTTCCTCTTTTTAACCTTCATCGTGGAGGAAAGGAATTATGCCCATAACTCCTTCTCGAAGTCAGTCCACGAAACCTCATCTTCCTTCTTCTCCCCGAGATAGAGTGTCCACCACTGACACGCCACTCCACACATCTAGAACATGGCTAGAGGAACCCAATACTCTATCGAATTCAAGATAAAACTGAAGGCAATCATGAGCTCCTCATGCCATCTCACCATATCCATGTTTGAGACGCTGCCCTCATACTTTTCAAGAGTCTGTCACTAGAAGGCACGAAGTGTATTCTACCACTATTTATCCACCTCCTCTTGATCAACCCTCCATTGATCAACCAAGTCAACTTTTTGGGACTCGACTGCATGCACTACCCATGGACATCGTCCGGGTTCTATAGCTGAAAAGAGAAATAAATAATTCCTAAGCCCAAATAGTGTAGAAGTTTTCTTTTTAAACTTTTTTAAACTTTTTATTGATTTTAAAATTCCAAAAACATACAAGACACACAAGAACATAAGTCATTATGAGGCATGTACCCTTCCTGGGGTCTCTACCCTATAATCAGTGTAGCCTCATCTGGTCGTTTAGTAGGTCTAGATTCCTTGTATCGGATCATAGGGGACCCTAAAATCCCATGTCCTATTTGGTATTTCTTGGCCCATTTCATGCACCAAGATTTCCTAGCACTTTTTCCATACCATCCCATGCAATCCTCATTATGCCTAACCCTAAACTCCATCATATCTCTCAACCATCAGCCTCTGATACCATTCTGTCATGACCTGCCTTCTCCAAGATGAGGGATGGGACAACAGAATGCTAGACCCTTCCTTCTTCAAGTTGAAGAAGAGATAATGACACCTGATTCCCACCTTTAGTAGGCCCTGGAGTGGTAACTAGCACCAAGGGTACATAATCTCACATAATATGGAAGGAATTACCCTTTTTATAGAACAAAATTGGGAGATAAGATGGTGAATCCCAAACAACTCTAAAACTAAAAGTAAAATTAAATCCAAAAATCCATTCCCATATACATGTTCAGAATAAATTGATACAAAGTAAAAGAAAAAACTGAAGGTACCAAAAGAAAAGAAAAGAAGAAACGACAACTATCCCGAAGTACGAGTTAGTAAGGTCTGTCATGGTCCTCAAAGTCCTCCTAAAAACCTGAAAGTAGTTTTATATATGTAGGTTGAGTATATAGGTATAATTAGTAGGGAAAACAAAAATCTCTCATGCACAAGTGGGGAGACATTCTAATGCCCCGTGAGAAAATAGGTAACCAAAACACCTAGTAAGGAAAACTATCCACCCAGCCTCACCAAGGCACACTCCCCAAATAATGCAATCCAGGTAAAATAATAGTAATAGCACATCGATATTTGGGTACCTCGCACTACTTTTACACTATTTATTTAGGACATCCTATGCATCAGACCTCCCCCACAAGTTCCACCGCAGTCCCTCTACTACCCCAAAAAACCCATGATCCATCTCAACTACACATCTATCCTTCCCGAAAACACTTGGGCCACCAAAACCACACATAAACACACCCTCATACACCTAGGCCTCGACAACCATACATAACCACACACACAAACACCTAGGACACAACAATCATTCTGTGTCCGAAGACACCTGGTCCATAACAACCACTGCCTTGCCCGAAGACACCTCGGCCTCATCCCAAAGAAACTTGGGAAACAAACCTTCCCGCACACACCTGGTTAAACCAACACAACACACCTTACCTGAAGAGTCTTGGGTCATAATGAAGCTCAGGCTATCACATCCTGCCTGAAGAGTCTTGGGCTACCTAGGATAGGGAGCAGAAAGAAGCTAATAACCAGCCACTCATAATAATGTTGGAAAAAACACCCTCCCCCATGAAATGGGGGTGTTCTGAATGAAATTATTAACAAGGGTGGGGTGCGTATAAGAAACACAAGAACTAAATTTTATACGTATAGGTAATCAAGAACTCATCCTAACCTCAGGGTCCTGAAACCAACAACCAGCCCACACACAACCACTCTTGTTGCTACCCCTACATGAATAAGCACACAACAGCCACAACCAGAGCACAACCAACTTCTATAAAATAGTTCCCCATTGTATCCATTCTCGTTATCATGTTCAAGTGATTCCATTTAAATATTCCTTCACTATCGAGCAACTAACAGGCATAACCACAAGCCAAAACAACAACTGTAGGGAAACATACAAGCAGGAGTTTAAGTATTCACACTTGATTATCTTGTAAGTAACAACATAAAATTGGATCTTGTGAGATACCTCTAAGTACTATAACCAAAACAAGCCCCAACATACTGGGTTTAGAACATTTACCACCTACTCCACATGGCCTTAGATTCAAAAACCAACAACCTCTCAACCAGATATTCCATTTCCCTTTATGTCACCCCACAATCATCAAATATAAAAACCATTCATATCATCCGAATAGAGTAAGGAAGTTTTCAAATTTACCCAAAATCATTCATTATGTTCCTTATTTCCATTCAGTTAACTGGGGTGATCACACAAGAATTATTATTCATCGGGCGTCCATTTAATCAACCAATTATATGTGTTTAACTGGTTTATATGATACAGTCATTCAATCACAAGATTATCCAGAAAATAGAGATTCATTAGTGTGCAAGAAAGGACCACCAACAACCACGATTTTCAGTGTACATGAGCCCATACAATTCACAATATAAAAATGAAAGTAAAAAAAATACAGTAACATCATCATATTTCCCATCCCTTCATTCTTTAAAAGTCCATTTATTATCTTAGTTAAAGTTAGTTTCATCTAATTCCTAAAGGAACATCATCATATCCACCCCACATGATGCATAATAAAGAGATACGAAGGAAGAACCCCTACTTAGATGATCAAGGATTGAAGTTTTCTCCTTGTGCTAAGAACTGGGGATGGCATGACTTGCAGGAAATAAAAATTCTGAGGCTGAGTGGAAAGGGCTCTAGCACAGGTGCATGATTCATCTCTATAGTAAGTCTTGAGGAGCACTACGAGAAATAAAAAGGAAGAAGGAAGAGAGGATCTCAGCTTAAGAAGATGATAGATCCTAAAATCTTGGATACCATTTCAAAGTAATTAAAAGTCGAATCTTGTATTGACCACATAGCTCGACGGTTTTGTATTTTGGGATTAATTTAGATTTAATAATTCCCCTTGGAAACTGTGGAGATAGACCATCGGACGACTGTGAGTTGATAGATTTCCTTTAAACAGAGAAAAACACATAACATGGGAGAAACTGAAAAACATAGGAGGTTGGAAAATGTGACAAAGGGTGTGACAAGCCACATGTTTTGGTAATTAAAGGGTCTCCCAACTCTTGGCGGTTTAAAACATCTTTTATGTGACTTAAATAGTTTTAAAATGGGTATTAAAACACTTTTACGTCAAAAGATATGTTACTGGAGCAAAACCGGAAGGTCTAGGAGAGACTGGAAATGAATCACCGATGGGTGAGTCACTAATATCCTGGCACCAATTCCCTAGAACCATTTCCCTGGAACCATCACCCTGTCACTATCATCCTGGAACCATCTCCCTGGCATTTATGCCCATCGGTGCCACTGATGGCCGATCGGTGCCACCGATGCCAATCAGTGCCACCGTCCATTCAACCTGAAATTTGGAAAACTCCTCAATGAGTCATCGATGGTCCCCAGGATCCTCAAAAATCAAGATTTTGAAAATTAATGGACCAGGAGGGTCCGGGCCAATACATAGGTAGTCATGGTAACTTTAATACTGGGCTAATTTTACCATTTTGGACAGAAAGAAGTTGACTATCATAAAATATGAAATTCATTAGAAACATAATAAATATGATTTGAGATCATTAAAATAAGGATGTTTTGGACTAATCCAAAAATCTACCCATTTTTTATGATCACAAATCATGACATATAAAATGAAATTAATTTAATATATCAAAAATATTTGAAAAAAAAGAAACACCAAATTCTTTAATCTCTTTAATTAATTTTTCAATTTCTCCTTACACAGTATTAAGTTCACAAGATATATCCCCATTTTTGGATTATAAAAAATTGAATTAATGGTTAAAATAAGTACTTAAATAATTAATAATGGGTAAATTATAAATATAAATACAGGTATTCCATTAATATCAAAATTTATTACAAAAATATTTCAAAGAGTGTGTCCCTATCATGAATCCTAATCAAAATATGAATCTGAAACATCCCTAATAACATCAAGATTGATAGTATCCTTTCCTATAGAGTTGTAGGATGATGTAGTTTGGGTTGGTTGGGAAGGTGTTGGTATATAATCTATAGAAAGGTCTTGTATTTTCACACACCTAGAAACAGGTCTGAGATGTCAAACTAATTTTCTAGGAGACAATCCAAAAGGGTTAATGGAGGAGGTTGTAGTAGAAGGGGTTGAGGTAATAGGTAATATAGGTGGAAATATAATATCTATGTTGGTAGTGTAGAGTTAGGGTTCTAGAAACCTGGTAAAATCTTATATTTCTCTTGATCCATGTTCCATTTCTTTGAGGTAATTCTCTTTATTTTCCATAAAATCTTCTAGAACAAGAGTTAGGATTTTCATATTTTCAACATTATATTTAAAATATTTTGTTAAGGGTGGCATCATTAAATCACTTTTCAATGATCTAAACATTATTTTTAGGTTTGACTTGGTGAATATACTTTTGATATAGAAATCAATGCCTCTTTTAATAGTCCCTCTGTCTCTTTTAGCATGTTTTACATCCTTTCTAACACCAAAGTCTTGGTATCATGAGTTTTAGATCCTTAAAACATATCTTACCTTATTCTTTAAAACTCATAAAAAACATTTAACTCATATATTATGAGTTACCTAATTATATATTCATAAAAATATGGAAAAAGAGTATAAGTAGGTGGAGTAGTAGATATAGAATCCTAAAAAATTGAATTAAGATACCTTTGGTCTAGCTATAATAGCATATCAAAAAGGTCTGCCTACAAAGCACTAACTTGTTCTTTAAATTCCTCAATATAATTTCTCATTAGGTATACATTGAGGTGAAAATTGGGATAAATATGAGAAATGACTAAATTCACTACCCCAGAGATATCATCATCTTTGATTGGCTTCATGTAATTTTCAAAACCAAGAAAAAATTCTTTTGACACCCCCATTAGATCTGATTTTAAGATATTCAAATCATCTTTTGTTATATAGGATGTTAATGGAATAGAAGGGGTATAAATATGTACATAAGTATATGTATCATGAGTTGACTATCTATCATGGTCCTCAATCTCAATAGATTTAGATCGCATAGATTGGAATTTATCTTAATCACCAGCTTCTTCTTCAATTTCTATTTGAAGAGATCCAATAGGGGATATCTCCCTACTTTTTAATAGTTCCTCAATAGAAGTTGAAGGAGTAGGTCCAAATATTCCTTCAAAAACTTGATATATATAATATCTTTTAAGATATACCTCAATTACATTCTAATAATCTATCTCAACTATCAAGGATCCTTACAAATCTCTTTGATCATAAGGAATGGTAGGTCCACCATCCTGAGGTGGACTACCCCCATTATCATTATACTTAGACTCAGAATAGTCTAGAACTATCACTATATATCCTAGGGACTTATACCACTTAGTAGGTGCATCTGGTATTCTAGGTTTAGGGGTGCTTCCTATCTCAAGGATCAAAGGGGAAGACTTCTTAGAGCTTCTTTAATCCTCTTTAGATTCACCTAAAATATCTAATTCCAGATCATAAAAACCCACTAACAGACACTTCAATGAAAATAAGGTCTTAATCTTGCATCTCTTATTCAAGAGATGTTAAAGGTAGATGAGATTCAAGTGGTCCAAAAAACAGAATAGGAGAGATGTCTCTTTCATCTTCATGGGACACCCTAGCTTCCTCATCAAGATCATCCATCTCTATCTCTTCTTCCTCTTCTTCCTCTTCTTCCTCTTCATCATAATAATATTAAACTATTTCATCTATATCAAGACCTAGAACCACTAGATTACTTGGTCTAAATGGATATTTGATAGGTTTAAAATTTTCATATAACTTCTTAGGGTCATCCATGCATTCCTCTTTCCAAGGATTCAAATTAACTCTCACATGCCTACAAATTGTTTGAGTCAGGTAAAAACCATCTGTAGAAGTTATCTTTTCCTCCCCTGAGGAACTAAGATTTAATACTCCAAAAGGTCTGAAATAAATTTTGGATATGGTAGAGAATTAAACTTGGAAGATGGATTACACAACTCATTTAAGTTTCTTATCACATACCTTTTCAAATTGATATGAAATCCATTTTTCATTAAGAATAGGAAGAGAAAATCTCGGTGCCTTAGGATAATAGAATATCCCTTCCTATGATAGATAAAATGTTGAATGAATTTATCCGGTAATCTATACTCTACATTGAGTTCTATTGTTTTTTATCTACTAGATTTTATATTCCTATTCAGTTCTTCCAAAGCATTTTGAAATTCAAAGTCTGCATGGTTGATTGGATAATAACTTTGATAGTCTTCATGCTTACCCTTATGCGAAACTCTTAAGTTCTTTTCATAAATTTTTTAACAAAACTCAAATTATTCCTCATTCACCATTGTCTAAATGGTGTCTCATTTCTCTTTAAGAATAAATTCTAAATGTGCATATAATTCCTTAACTAGCCTTGGATATAATGGTTTACCATTTTCCTTAAACCGATCATCTCATCCTTGACTCTAAATTTCTTTCCATAGTAGTGATATTCTTGATTTTAGCTACTAGTCATCCACTTATTTTTTAGTACATACTGGTTGATTCACTAAATACAAGTTTTCATGGTTTCACTATAGCACTCATGATACCTTTTTATTTATTTGATTTCATCACAGGAGGTGATTTTATTGGAGGTACGACATTAGGATCACATTTTAGCCTCACCATTCTCATTCTTTGGTTCAAACTTGAAAGATTTGGGTTCTAGAGGGAGTTTCACAAAATAGGGTTTTAAGAGTAGGTAAATATTCAAAAATAATAAATGGGGTTTAGGGAAAAGATGCACATCGATTCAGATTCCAAATGAAAATTTTAAATTTAATAATTTACTGATATAAAATAATAATAAAAGTAAAGAAAATCATGCCAAAATTAATTATGAAAAAAAATAGATAGACCCAGGTGATATACTAACCATGTATTACTTGAAACTATGGTAAGTTGTGGTAGGTACATTAAATGTATACTCACAGTAGGTACACTGACCATGGCCTCACAATAATTATACTAACTTTATAAGCAAACACTCATGGTAAGTGTAGTGACCATGTGAATAAATTATCACAATAGGTATAATGACCATGTGAGTAAAGTCTCATTTTAGGTATAGTGACCATGTGAGTAAAGTCTCACAATAGGTATAGTGACCGCATGTAACACCCCAAGGTTTTCTAAAAATAAATTGAAATTCATGAAACTTTTTTTTAGTAGAAATTTATAACTATCCTTTAAACATAATTTTTCCACTTCTATGTTTTGAATTTCAAAAAACGGTCATCTACAATTGTGTTCGGTAAGTTATTTGAAGTTTGATGGAACCAACTTGATTTTTTAGTGAATAGTAACATACCCTTATGAATAGTAATATGAATAGTAATATGACCCTAATTAATATTAAATTGTATTAATGGTTTATTTTATTAAGGATTTAAAATAATGACATTTTGGTTAATTTTTTAATGTGATATAAAAATAGTTATAGTTTTAAAATTGTTAATTTTTTAATAAATTATGATTTTATTTAAATATTAAATTAATAATATTTAGAAAATTATTTTCAAAAAATATTGTTCATTTTTGAATTCTACACGTCGAGAAATGGTTAGGGTTAATTTTTGGGAATTTTCTGAATTTCTAGAATTTTTTATGAATAGTAAAACACGATAAAATACGATAAATGATAAATACATGATTTACTACATCATAGGTGATGAAAGGATGATGTAAGACCACTTGGTTCAAAATCACATGCCATTATTACTATTTTGGGTCACATTAATTAATACTATTCATAGTCTTGAGAAAAAATATTATAATAATGATTAAAATAATGTAAAATACCTCCTCTCCTCCACTATAAATACCACCCTCATTCCCCTCTTATTCCCACACCTCTCAAGCATTTATCCTTACCTAATTTCTGACCAATACTCGTCCCAATACTCTTCCCCACGTCCTAGAGCTTATGGTCTCACCAAAAGTCCAAAACCAAAGGCCTTAATAAGGATCTCAAGGAGAAGAGATCAAGAGGTAAACATCCTCTTTTGTTTTCTTTCTTTTCATTCATTTTATGTTATTATTTTTAATTTCCTTTGGATTATGTTGGGATATTTCATTCAATATCCCCTTTAATTCCATTACTATTTAATAATTATTAGATACCCCTTTTCTCTCATCAAAATATTTTATGAAATTTTAAGCGACGCCATTAGGCTGCCAAATTTTCGTAATGGATTTCTCAACTTTTCTTTTATTTTGAGATTCCATTATTTTATTTTTCTTTCCTCACCTCCACTTATCCAAGAGGAATTAATGATAAATTATCTTAAATATTCTGTATTTCATCATGTTTATGGAATACTCACCATTATACTTCTTCTCCTCTCCCACTTATTCAAGAAATTAAAACACTGTCAGTGATGTGTTGAATTTCCGACATCGTGGATGATGTGATTTCAATTTCATTTACTTACTTCAAGAATCTTAATAAAACCATTTTAAGGTTGAACCAGATTTAAATTTAATTATTATATCTTATATAATGTTTTGGAATCATTTTTCACACATGTTATTAATTTATGAAACAAAATGAGTTCATTACGATCGAAGAATCGCCAAAATGACCTAAACAAATATCAATAATGTTTTACTTATGAATCATCATCATATAAGAATTAAAAATGGTAAATGGTATAATTTATGTTTCTAGTAATATTTAAATACTACTCCATTCCAATTCTGGCGTTTCACTTCCAATTGACAAGAATATACATCATGAACCGATCATGGAAATCATGTAAAGAACACACCCAAAACAATGCAAGGAACAAAATACTAATAATTAAAGGGTAAAATTATGTAATGAAATGATCATATAAGGTATTATAAATAAGAATATGTTTATTTAAGATATTAATAACACTCTTTTAACCATTATACAAGAGGTTTAAATGAGTTTTAAGTAAGACAAACCCAAGGTAAGGGGATTCTTAACCCAATTTCCATTCTTTGGGTTAACCTTGTACTTCATTATTTATGTGGTATTAAAATTGTTTGTGTGATTAATTTTTTTATATTATGATTAATTATGTGTATTTACAGTTTATATACATATTCCATCTACTCTATTAATTCTCTCTTCAATTATATGATATTTTTAAGGAACTTTTCTTTTAAAAATCCTCTTTTAAAATTCTATTTTACGAAATTCAAAAGAAATGTTTTTTTATGAAATTATTAATATTGTATGATTATGTTATGGTTCTTGGGAATTGTTTATTATGAACGGTGGGACCTATATCTACTTCCAATGCATTGGTTTTGTGTAAGTTGGAGGTCGGTCATATGCTTACTCCAAGTGTAACTGCAATGGTTACACAAATTTTAAGGTAACTGTGAGGGTTACAAATTATAAGGTAGCTGAGAGGGTTACAAAATTTTGTAAGTAATTACCCCAATATACCTTTATGGTTTTATTTATGTTCTTATTTTTTGTATGGATCTTGTGTAAATATCATGTTTCACGAAGTAAGTATATGTGGGTGACAAGTATGTCTTTTGAAAATGTTTTCATACGTTACAAGTATTCGTGGACTAGTGTTCTATTTCATTATTTTTATATCCCTTACTGAGCTTTTTGTGCTCATCCCAAGTTTTTAAATGATTTTTATAGGTTATAAGGATGTGTAATACAAATAATTAATCCAAGTAAAATGTTTGAATAATTTTCAAATAAATCATGATTTATTTGAAAAGTTTTATATTTTGGAAGAAATGAATATTGTTTTTATGGTATCCACTATGTATTAATGTGTAATGTTATGAATGTATTATGTCCCAAATATCTAAATCTCTAAACTTGAAATGATCCTCAATATGAAAGGAAGTGACTTCTTGACCAAATTCAAGATTATGTAATGTAATAAGGCTGGTTCCTTATAGTTGGTATTAGAGGATGGTTTAGACAACTTTAGGGGTTAATATGATGTTAATATAATATCATAAAAAAATTACTCTATGGTTAATTTGAAATTATATAGAATTTAAATATTACCATGTTTCTTTGACTAATATATGTTTGTTTAGATGCTTGTCTGCAGAAGAAATAGGGAAGCTGAAGAGGAGAGGCACTGACAGAACAACATCCTTCCGAATCTGAAGCCTGGAATGGTAGGGATTGGATCTGAGAAGTTTTTGATAGTAATGGATCAGATGAAGTAGGAAATAAAGGGTGGTGGCATCCATTCAAGATAACAGCTAGATGTACCACAACGGAACATGACAATAGTCGAACATTTTATTAGACAACACCCTTCTGCTTTCAATGGATCTTCTGACCCAGTAGTAGCTGAAGGATGGATTAAATCCCTTGAAAAGATATTTGATTTAATGGGTTGTTCAGATAATAAAAATGTAAGTATTGACATTTATCATTGTGAAGGTAAATTTGATCATTGGTGGTCAATGGTAAGAATTATTATGGATAGAGAGGATATTTATGCCTTAGATTGGGAATAATTTAAAAGTATTTTCTTTGAAAAATATTTTCCTAAGGTGGTGAGACTTAGGATGGAGAATAAATTACTTGAATTGAAGTAGAAAGAGGAAGATTCAGTGGCTGTGTATGAAGCGAACTTCACCCGACTGGTGAGGTATGCTCTAAATCTTATTCTGGATCTTGATATCAAAATCAACTACTTTTACTCAGGAGTGAAGCCAAGGTATCAAAGTTGTTGGACTCCTGTGAATTCAAAAGTTATGAGAAACTTATTTGATGTGTGATAGGGTAGAGATAGAGTTTTTTGATGATCACGTTCATTTTGGAAATAATGAGAAGAAGAGGTCTAGATGGAAATTGATGGGTAAAAATCAACCAAATAAATCTAATGGTAAGAAAATCCAGTTTCTAGTTTGTGAAAAGTGTGGCAAGAATCACCCTATGGAATGTCTTACCCAAACTGGGAATTGTTTTCGATGTGTTAAGTTTTGACATATGGAAAGAGATTGTAATGAAAATGATCCTAATAATAATCCTGATAAACAAACTATTAAGTGTTTTAAATGTGGTGATATGGGTCATTATGTAAATGCCTACCCAAAGAGAGATCCAAATGATGAAAAGAAGCCATACTATAAGCAGAAAGTTGCAGTGATATCTTTTGCAACTACATCAGTAGATGTAGGACCATCCAATGAAGTTTTATTAGGGACTTCGTTTGTTTATTCAGATTTTTCAAAAGTTTTGTTCGATATGGGGTCTACACATTCCTTCATTTCTGATAAATTTTCTGGTAAATTGAAAATATCACCTCAAAAAATGAGACCAGAACTTATTGTTAAAACACATGGGGGAATATTATAGCGAAGATTAATTATAAGAATCTTTCTATTGTGGTATGTGGAAAGACTTTACCTTCAAACCTTGTTGTTTTTTCCTTAGTGGAGTTTTATGTTATTCTAGGAATGAATTGGATTTCTGTTTATCATACTAAGATTGACTATAGAGCTAAAGAAGTTATTTTTCAGAAAGAGTTTTAGTTTGTATACAAGAACAAACCCATACAATTGATAACATATCAGGAAGCTGAGTAAATATTGAAATATGGAAATGAAAGTTATCTTACTCATATTGTTGAAAACAAGATAACTGTTAAGTTTAATGATGTGTCAGTGGTAAATAAATACCTTGATGTTTTTTCTGATGAGTTACTCGGTGTCATACCTAATCGAGAAGTAGAATTCACAATTGACTTAGTTCCTGATGCTGATATTATTTCAAAAACCCCATATCGTATGGCTCAAATAGAACTTCTTGAATTGAAAAATTGGTTACAGTATTTTCTTGATAAAGGTTTCATTCATCCAAGAACTTCACCATGGGGTGATCCTATTTTGTTCGTTAAAAAGAAAGATGGTTCCATTAGAATTTTCATTGATTATAGATCTTTGAATAACATCACTATTAAAAAAAATTATCCATTTCCTCATATAGATGACTTGTTTGATCAGCTCCAGGGAGATCAGTGCTTTTACAAGATTAAATTGAGGTCTGGATACCATCAGTTTAAGGTAAAGGAGGATGGCATCTCGAAAACAGCTTTTCATACTAGATATGGGCATTATGAATGTGTTTTTATGAAGTTTGGATTAACTAATTCACCTGATGTATTCATGAATCTTATGAATAGAATATTTCATGAGTTCTTGGATAAGTTTGTGGTTGTATTTATTGATGACATTTTGGTATTTTCTAATATGAAATAGGATCATGAAAAACATATGAGGGCTATTTTAAAAACCTTAAAGTAAAAGAAACTATATAGAAAATTCCGAAAGTGTGATTTTTGGTAACAACAGATTTATTTTCTTGGGCACATTGTAAATAAGGATGGAATAACTGTTGATCCTACCAAAACAAAAGTGGTTGATGAATGGCCATGACCTACAAATGTTACAGTGATTTGTAGTTTTCTTGGATTAGTATGTTATTACCAATGGTTTTTTAAGAACTCTATATGGTTATCTAGACCTCTAACCAAGTTAACATGAAAAGGGGTTAAATTTATTTTGACAGAAGAATGTGATGTTTGTTTTCAAGAACTGAAGAAGAGATTGGTGAATGCTCCAGTTTTGGCCTTACCTTCCCGAAATGGAGAGTTTTTCATCTATAGTGATTCTTCATTGAAGGGACTTGGTTATGTTTTGATTCATAATGATCAAGTAATTTCTTATGCTTCAATAAAACTAAAACCTCATGAAATAAATTATCCCATGCATGACTTGGAATTGGAAGTTGTGGTTTTTGCTTTGAAAATTTAGAAGCATCATTTATACGGAGCCAAATGTCAAATATATACTGACCATAAAATTTGTAATTATATATTCACTTAGAAAGAATTAAACATGAGGCAGAGAAGATAGCTTGAACTGATAAAGGATTATGATTGCATGATCAATTACCATCCAGGAAAAGCAAACAAAGTGTTGGATTCCTTGAGTCAAAAACATCACGCATCATTAACCATGTTACATTTGGAACATGATCCCTTGATTAATGATTTGATGAATTTTGGATTAGATATTTTTGGGGTAGGAAATAACTCTTTTTTGTTTCAGGTATTAGTGCAGTCATCATTATCAGATAGAATTAAGCAAGGGCATAAGGAATACCTTGAGCTATAGAAAAAGGTATAATTATTTAAAATGGGTAAGTTTCTAGGATTTGACCTTGATAAAGATTGAATTTTAAGATTTGAAAAAAGGTTGTGTGTGCCTTGTGATTCCCAGTTAAAGAAAGAATTGTTGTGTAAAGCTTATAGTTCTCCATTCTCAGTTCATCCTGGTAGTACTGAGATGTATAGAGACCTTCAGAAGTATTATTGGTGGGATGGAATGAAAAGCGATATTGCTGATTTTACCATGAAATGTTTGACATGTCAATAGGTTAAAACAGAGTGGTAGTTACCGAAGGGGATGCTTCAGCCTTTTCTAGTGCTAGAGTGTAAATGGGAAAATGTATCCATGGAATTTTTGATGGGACTACCTAATACTTCTTGAGGTAACAACGTGATTTGGGTTATTGTTGATCAGATGAAAAAATCTACACATTTTCTTTCTATTTGAGATACAATGTATTTGGATCAACTTTCTCAACTGTACCTCAAAGAGATTATCAGGTTATATGGAGTTCCTCTTTCCATTGTATCTGATCGGGATCCCAGGTTCACTTCTAACTTTTGAAAGAGCCTTCAGAAGTTGTTGGGAACATAATTAAATTTTAGTATAACTTTTCATCCTCAATCAGATGGGAAGTCAAAATGAACAATTCAGACTTTGGAGGACATGCTTTGAGATTGTTCAATAGACTACCCATAAAATTGGGATCAACATATTTCTTTAGTTGAGTTTTCTTATAATAACATTTTTCATTCCAGTATACAGATGGCACCATTTGAGGCATTGTATGGGAAGCATTGTCGGACTCCAGCATTTTAGGATGAAGTCAGTGAAATAAAGTTGATGGGGCCAAAATTAGTAGTAGAAGTGGATGAGAAAGTGGAGATGATCCGGCAACACATGAGGATAGCTCATAGTAGGCAGAAAATTTATGCAGATAATAGAAGGAAAGACTTCTCTTTCGAGGTAGGTGACCATGTTTTCCTTAAAATATCTCCTTGGAAAAGTGTGATGCATTTTGGTAAGAAAGGAAAGCTAAGTCTACGGTTCATTGGTAATTTTGAAATCCTAGATAAAGTTGGACCAGTTTCATATTAAGTAGCTTTACCTTGAAGTTTATCTCAGGTACATAATGTTTTTCATGTTTCAATGTTGAGGAAGTATGTGCCAGATTCTTCTCATGTTTGGAGTCCAGAAGCAGTTCAGCTGGAAGAGAACCTTTCTTATAAAGAGAAACCAGTTCATATTTTTGATCGAAGGGAATGGGTATTGCGGAATAAGGTAATCCACCAGGTAAAGGTTTTGTGGAGAAACCACATGGTTGAAGAAGAAACATGAGAGTCTTAAAATGTTATGAGGGAAAGGTACCCTCACTTGTTCAATAAGTAAATAAAATTACGAGGACGTAATTTACAAAAGGTGGGGATAATGTAACACCCCAAGGTTTTATAAAAATAAATTGAAATGCATGAAACTTTGTTCTAAGTAGATATATTTAACTATCCTTTAAACATAATTTTTCCACTTATATGTTTTTAATTTCGAAAAACGTTCATCTAAAATTGTGTTCAGTAAGTTATTTAGAGTCTGATGAAACCAAATTGTTTTTTTTTTGAATAGTAACATACCCTTATGAATAGTAATATGACCCTAATGAATAGTAAATTGTATTAATATTTTATTTTCTTAAGGTTTTAAAATAATGAAATTTTGGTTAATTTTTCAATGTGATATAAAAACAGTTATAGTTTTAAAATTGTTAATTTTTGAATAAAGTATGATTTTATTTAAAAATTAAATTAATAATATTTAGAAAATTATTTTCAAAAAATTAAGTTAATTTTTTAATTATACACGTTGATAAATATTTAGGGTGAATTTTTGGTAATTTTCTGAATTTCTAGAATTTTTTATGAATAGTAAAATACGATAAATGCTAAATACTTGATTTACTGCATCATAGGTGATGCACGGATGATGTAAGATGACTTGGTTAAAACTCACATGCCGTTATTACTATTTGGGGTCACATGACTTAAGACTATTCATAATCTTGAGAAAAAATATTATAATAATGAGTAAAATAATGTAAAATACCTCCTCTCCTCCACTATAAATACCACACTCATTCCCCTCTTCCTCCCACACCTCTCAAGACTTGATCCTTACCTAAGTTATTCCCAATACTCCTCCCAATAATCTTACCCGCATCCTAGAGTTGTTTATCTCACCAAAAGGACAAAACCAAAGGCCTTAAGAAGGATCTCAAGGGGAATAGATCAAGAGGTAAACATCCTCTTTTGTTTTCTTTCTTTTCTTTCATTTTATGTTATTATTTTTAATTTCCTTTGGCTTATGTTGGTATATGTAATTACATATCCCCCTTAATTCCCATATTATGTAATAATTATGAGTGACTGATTTTATCTCATCAAAATATTTTATGAAATTTTAAGCGACGTTGTTAGGCTGCCAAATTTTCGTAAGGGATTTCTCAACTTTTCTTTTATTTCGTGATTCCCTTATTTTCTTTTTCTTTACTAACCTACCCTTATAAAATAGGAATTAATGATACAATATCGTAAATATTATGGATTTCATCATGTTTATATAATACTCATCATTATAAATCTTCTCCTCTCCCACTTATTCAGGAAATTAAAACACCATTTGTGATGTGTCAAATTTCTGACATCATGGACGATGTGATTTCAATTTCATTTACTTAATTTAATACTGGTCATGAAACCATTTTATGGTTTAAATATATTATAATTTAAGTACTATATCTTATATAAGTTTTTTGGAATCATTTTTCACACATGTTATTAATTTATGAAACAAAATGAGTTCATTACGATCGAAGAATCTCCAAAATGACCTAAACAAATATCAATAATGTTTTAACTTATGAATCATCATTATGTCAGAACTCAAAATTGTAAATGGTATAATTTATGGTTCTGGTAATATTTAAATACCACTCCATTCAAATTATTTATTTTCACTTCCAATCGACAAGAATATCCATCATGAACCGATCATGTAAATCATGTAAAGAACACACCCAAAACAATGCAAGGAACAAAATACTAACAATTAAAGGGTAAAATAATATAATTAAATGATCATATAAGGTATTATAAATATGACTATGTTTATTTAAGATATTAATAACACTCTTTTAACACTCTTTTAACCATTATACATGAGTTTTAAATGAGTTTAAAGTAAGACAAACCCGAGGTAAGGGAATTATTAACCTGATTTTCATTCTTTGGTTTAACCTTCTACTTCATTATTTATGTGGTATTAAAATTGTTCGTGTGATGAAATTTTTTTATATTGTGATGAAATATGTGTATTTAAAGTTTATATACATATTCCATCCACTCTATTAAGTCTATCTTCAATTATATGATATTTATAAGGGACTTTTCTTTTCAAAATCCTCTTTTAAAATTTTGTTTTACGAAATTCAAAAGCAATGTTTTTTATGGAATTATTCATGTTGTATGATTATGTTCAGGTTAATGGGCATTGTTAATTATTAAGGTTTGGACCTATATCTCCCTCCAATTCATTGGGTATGTGTAAGTTGGAGGTCGGTCATATGGTTACTCCAAGTGTAACTATGATGGTTACAAAAATTGTAAGGTAACCGTGAGGGTTACAAATTATAAGGTAGCCGACAGGGTTACAAAATTTTGTAATTAATGCCCCAGGATACCTTTATGGTTCTATTTATGTTCTTATTTTTTGTTGATATCTTCTGGAAATCTCATGTTTTACAAATTAAGTATATATGGGGGACAAGTATGTCTTTTGAAAATGTTTTCATACGTTTCAAGTATCCATGGACTAATGTGCTCTTTCCTTATTTTTATATCCCTTACTGAGATTTTTGTTCTCATACCGTGTTTTTAAATGATTTTCACAGTTTATAAGGATGTGTAATACAAATAATTAATTCAAGTTAAATGTTTGAATAATTTTCAAAGAAATCGTGATTTATTTGAAAAGTTTTATATTTTAGAAGAAATGAATACTGTTTTTATGGTATCCACTCTGTATTAATGTACAATGTTATGAATGTATTATGTCCCAAATCTCTAAATCTCTAAACTTGAAAAGATACTCAATATGAAAGTAAGTGACTTCTTTACTAAATTCAAGATTATATAATGTAATAATTTCGGGTCCTTATACCGTATGACTATGAAAAAAACTCATGGTAACTTAATAGACCATATGAACTATACTTCAGGGTTAATTTAATACCAAACATAAAAGTTAGATCATTATTAAGATAATTCACACAAAAATAAATTTATAACTAAATTAAAATATTTATAAATAGTTTATCATTATTAATTCATGTTTGATATAATTTATTCTCTCGGTATCTAATGGCTTTGTAAATAAATCAATAAGAAGATGTTCAGTACCAATGAATTCAAGAGTAATATCACTTTTTTGAAAATGATCTCTCAAAAATTGATGTATTATATCAATATGTTTTGTCCTTTAATGAGATACAATATTTTTAGAGATATTTATTTCACTTTTATTATCACAATTTATAAGGACATGTAGAAATTGATATCCATAATCTAGTAATGTGTGTTTCATTAACAAAACTTGTGCACAAAAAAACTGCATGCAGCTATGTACTCATCTTTAGCAGTTGATAATGAAACAGATTTCTACTTTTTACTACACCATGAAACTAGAGACTTTCCAAAAAATGACATATTCGAGAGGTACTTTTTCTATCTAACTTACGACCACAAAAATCTACATTTTAATAACCAAATAAGTTAAATTTATATCCTTTAGAATAAAACAATCCTAAATTGGTTGTAATTTTGATGTATTTAAAAAAATCATGCCATTTAGATGTGATTATTTTTAATTTTTCTTGAAAACGTGCACACATGCACACACTAAACATAATATATGTTCATCTAGTAGTTAAGTATAATAAACTTACAATCATACCTATATATATGACTCAATCAACAGATTTCCTATTTTTTTCAAGATCCAAATTACTTCTTGTACTCATGGAAGTATCACTACCTTTAGTTTTATCCCTTCCAAAAAAATTATAAAGTCCTTAGTGTAGTTGGTTTTATTTAAAATGATTCATTATTTTAAAAATTCAAAAAACGATGGAAGAATTTAAAATCACCCATTAAGCTTATTTCAAATTCATTTTGCATCATTTTTTAAAATTCAGTACACAAAGTGTTTTTGGATGATCCCAAAATAATATCATCAACATAGATTTTAAATACTAAAACATCTTTGGAAAGTATTTTAATAAATAAATTAGGATCAGGTATTCCTTTAAAAAGACCTTTAGAAATCAAAAATGAGATGAGCCTATCATACAAAGCTCTGGGTGATTGTTTTAAACCATACAAAGATTTTTTAAATTTGAAAACATGATTTAGAAGTGAGGGTTTTGAAATTTAGGGGGTTGTTCCACAAAAACATAATTAATTATATAACCATTTAGAAATGAAATATTAACATCCATTTGATATAATTTTAAATTTAAATGTGCTTTATAGGCAAGAAACTTTATATTAAATTTAAGTCTTACTACTGGTGCAATGGTTTCTTTATATTCAATGCTTCCTTTTGATTATACCCATATTCAACCATTCTATATTTATTACTAATTATAGTTTCAAATTCATCAACCCTGTTCCTAAACACCCATTTAGTGACAATGGTTAGGAATTATTTAGGTATTTATAATAGTTCATAAAATCTATTTCTTTCAAACTAATGAAATTCTTCTTGTATTAATATCATCCATAATTCATCATCTATTACTTCAGTGATGTTTTTAGGTTTAAGATTTGACAAGAAGAATTGATTTTTAACCTGATTTATAATAGAATCTCTAGTTTTAGTTAATATATATTGATATCAAACTATATCATCTAAGGGGTGGTCTCTATGAGTCCTAGTGGATCTAAGGATACAAGTATTTGTTATATCATATTCTTTAAGTTTAGGTTCAAATAGTTACTCATAAAAGGGTTATTTTTCTACTAAAGTTTTTACAAAACTATCATTATTCTTGGTTGAGGCATTGATATTTAAATTTGAAAGATCATCCTCAATGTTTTCCAAAGAAGTCTTAGTCTCATGTGGATCTAATTCATAAAATTTTACATGTACATATTATTTTAAAATTTTGTTTATTTTATTGAATACCCTGTATGATTTATTAGATGTTGAATAACCAAAGAATATTACTTTATCACTTTTGAATAAAAAATTATATAAAATCTCTTTTTTTTAGAATAAAGACCTTTTATCCAAATACTCTAAATTAATTAACCTTTGTTTTTATTCCATTCCATAACTCCTATTGAATTTTCTTTAAAATAAGTTAGATAAGAACCCTATTGATAATATAGAAAGTAGTTTTGATAAATTCTGCCCAAAAATAAATAGGTATATCATACTCAATAATCATGTTTTGGAAAATTTCTTAAATAGTCCTGTTGATTATCACTACAACACTATTATATTGTGGAGTCATAGGAGTAAAAAAGTTGTGATTACAGAAATTTTGTGAGCATAAAGATTCAAGTCCTAATTTTTAAACTCACAGTCATGATTAGTTATTAAGGTCTTAATAGAAAATCCACTAAGGTTTTCTATAGATTTTTAATATTTTGAAAAATATTAACAAGCTTTGATTTTGTGTGCTAGAAATAATGCCCAGGTATATCTATAAAATTCATCTATAACATCATAGTGCTTCCCATTTAAGCTCAAAATTATATAAAGGTCCAAACAAATCTATATGAACCGGCTCTAGAGGTTGATAAGTTGAAATTTCTTTCTTTGGTTTGAAAGAGATCTTATTTGTTTACATTTTTAATATGGGTTATAGACTTTTCTTTTTGGGATTTATAGTTTAGGAGGATCCTTAAATAAACCTTTCCTAGTTATATTTCTAAGTGAGTGAATATTGTGGTGGCCTAGTAACTTATTCTATATAAAATATTCTTTGTGAAATAAACTTAAATAATAAATATTTTTAGAAAATAAAGAATATAAATCAAATGCATAAAAATTATCATTACACGAGGAAGTAAAAAATAAATCATGCTTAGAATTGTAGTTTTTGTAAGAATTTTTTGTCAAATTTAACACGGTAACTATCATTACAAAATTTTGAGATCCTAAAAATATTATACTTTAATCTATATATAAATAAGACTTTAAAAATCAAAACATTACTAGAATTACTGATTTAACCGAGTTAAATAATTTTTACTTTAGCATTGTCATCGAAATTGAAAGGTCCACCATCTTCCTTGATAGGGTTCTTAAAGATTGAGTAGTCCCCGATAATATATATAGAACATCCACTATATAGATACCATAAGTTTTTACTACTACTGTTTAAGTAGGTTTCCTACAAAAAGATAAAACAGAAATGATTTTGGTACCCAAATTTTCTTCAGTCCAGAAATGTTAGTAATAAAATATTTAGTAATCTAAATTAATTTAATAGGTTTAACATAAAAATACATTAGAATTTTAGAAATAAAAAAATTATTAGTTCCATGTGAATAATAATTTTTTACAGCATCGGTAGCTTGAATTAGCAACAAATTTATTCTTATAAATTCTCCTCTATTTAGGATGGTATCCAATCCCAGTTGTATACTTAGGTGTGGTTTTTTTCTAAGAATCCTGGTAAATGTTTTTTTACAATTTGTAAATATTTATATATATTTTTTGAGTTTCTCGTTAGATAATTTGAGTTCATTATTTTCTTTTAATAACTAATTATTCTTGTATTTTTCCATACCAAAATCAGATTTAAAATGAACAGTTAAAGAAAAATGATTCTTTAAACTTTTATATTTATCATTAAGTTCATTAAAATTTTATTCCCATATATTACAATGCTTTAATAAATATTAATTTCTCATATTTTCATCATTTTTTTAATTATCAAAAAGATTTGAAATATGAACAGGATATCCAGGAATGGTATTTAATACCACAGATGTGTTTGTCATGAAATACATGTTAGTTCTATCATTTTTTTCTTGTCTTATCAAGTTAGACTCACTCGAACTGTCCTCATAGGCGCTCCAGGTGGCCTTCATATCCTTCTTTGGTATTTTACCTTTATCCTAATATATTTTATTACACTTAAACTTTGTATATTAATCTATGATTTTTCCTTTTCTTTTGTATTCGTAACAGTTCACTTCACCAAATTGATTTTCATTTTTTTCAATTCTCTTTTCGGTCATACTTTCATCCATAGTTAGTTTTCTTTAATAATTTATTCTTCCTATAGAACTTTTTGAATCTTCTGGAAAGTGATCCATTTCCTCATCACTGTACAAAGTTGATTCATCCTCACTGGAATAGTTATCTTTGATATTCTCTTTTATCCTTGAGTCAGAAGTTTTGAAGGCAACTGATTTTCTTTTTGGAACATCTTTTTCTTCTTTTATCTCTTTCGATTCCACCTCATACATAATAAGTTTTCTGATAAACTCTTTTACTATAAGTTTACTAATGTCACATAATTCTTGGATAGAGACTATAGTCCCTCTCTATCAATTTGGTATACATCTCAGGATTCTCATTACTTAATCCATGTCCATTATTGTTTGTCCAAGTGTAATCATAGTGTTTATGATCTCATTGAACATAAGATACATATTAAAAATAGATTCATCATGTTTCTTGTTTAAAGTATCATATTTAATAGTATATTTATTTAATCTCATTTCATTCACATTGAAATTTTCTTCATGATATATAAAGAGGGTATCCCATATCTCATAAGTAGTTACACATAAATATATTCTTTAAAATTAATATTCTCCTAAAGAACATAATAAATCATTAATAGATTTAAATTTTGAATCATAAGAAGCTTTAATATTATCATATAATTATTTTCTATTCATTTTTATTTTTTTCATATTTATCTCTTATAGATCCCCAAATATCAAGTCTCATGCTCTAAAGGTGTATTTTTAGTTTTATTTTTTGTTGAGAATAGTTTTGACCATTAAAATAAGGAGTCATGCTGGTATCATAACCTTCATAATTTTCCCCCATAATATTATATTATAAAATAAACATAAATTAAATAGATATTTCATAAAACAATTTGATTAGAATAAACAATAAGCAAAGAGAAATAAAATTTTGTTGATACCAAATGTTGGTTGGAGTGGAAAACTCAAGAGGGGGTAAATTGAGCTTCCAATTAAAATTTATATAAAAAAGGATTTAAAACTTAAATCACCCAATTTATAAAATTAGACCCATTAACTAAAATATTAGAATAATATAATTTTATTTTTTAAAACTATTTTTATAAGTTTGATCGCAACTCAATTAAAACAAGTTTAAAACTATTTTAACTTTTGAAATAGATTTACTTCTATCAAACACCATATATAAAACAATTATTATAGTTAACTATAAAATTATTGTTTTTTAATTATATTTTTTAAAATAGATATTGATTTTTTAAAATTAGGGTAAAAAAATTTGAAATCACACAGTAGAATAAATTCAAGAGGTTCATTCTCAAGTTGAGGCCTAGTCCTCTACACTTGTCAATCACCCACTACCAAGTAGTTTATTAAGTAATAAATCGATCCACAACCTATAATGGGTTTTACATAAAACAATTTTACATAGAAAATATAGGCTATATGAGGTCTCTTACATAATTTTATGTGGGATAAAAAAATAACAGATTCATGTAGGCAGTCTAGGCTACACAACCTCTTCCACTATTCTATGTGGGGGTAAAAATAAAATTAAATGGGAGTGATTGTCTGAAATATACAATACAATACAGGAGAAATTTTTAAATAATAAATATATTGTAAAAAAAACAAAAATCATAATATAATATAGAACATAAATATAAAAGGATAAAATGTGAGAATATTCAATGCAACTTAATCTGGTTAACTTCGGTTGATCAAATGTCTTTGAATCAATCTTTGAAAAAATCTCAACTGAGTTTTCATATATCATTCAAGAAAAAAAAGTATCATGGAATATTCATATCAAGTTCTCTATGTATCATAATGTCTCTTAGGAATGCATTCATTCACTAGTTTTGTTATTCTCTTTATGTGTACATGTATTTTTTTCATAAGTGGTTCTTCCTCTTAAAGATAACTTCATCTCAAAGTATCCATTGAAGGAAATTTTTTTGCAGTCATTAATGCACTAAATCTATAATTTATTCTCTAAAATATATTCATTGGGTATTTGAAAATACACCACTACTTAATTTATACATGTTCAATTATCTTTAATTAAATTACGATTACTTTGGATCATGGTTGATTGGAACGATTTTTTATTTTCTCTTGTGGTCACTTGATTTCTTCATGTGGTAGGTATAGTACTTCACGTGATAGGTTAAACCCTACATGTGGTCACATCACAAGTTTACATGGTACTTTCTTCCCATTGCACAGTCACTTCACTTGTTCATGGGTCACTTCATTTGTTCTTATGATAGGTGGTTTTTCTTTCTATAGGTAATTTGATATTATATTCAGTACTTTGTTCTTGTGGTAACTACAATAAAAATACACAGTCATTACAAGTCTTAGAGAAATTATACTCACATGACACATGGTAACTTGGTTATTCATATGGTAGGTTGAATTATTTTTTAGGTAGGTTGATCTTCAACATCCGGTAGGTTCAGTACACATTTGGTCACTTGAGCTTCAACACATGATCACTTCATGACCTAGACATAATTTTCTCATCTGACACATAATTAGTTGATTGTATATGCAATCAGTTGGAGTACTACGTGTGATCACTTCTACATGGTCACTTGACCTTCACATTTAATTCAATTTATTCACATGGTAAGTTCATTACGCATGTGGTAGGTAGTCAAAGTAACTTCAAGATTTATCCAATTTTACCATTTTTTCCAAAAAATAGTTTACTGTCATAAAACATGAAATTCATTAGATTCATAATAAATAAGATTTGAGATCATTAAAATAAGTATTTTATGAACTAAGTCAACATGTTTCATTCCAAATATAGGTCAAAACTCTCTTATCTAAAGAGAGAATAAGAATTCCTTTTATTATACTTATTTTAGCAGGATATGCCTCTATTCATTTTTTTATAATCTTATGGATAACAACAATTACACTTTAAACCATGAAATTACATTTTTTTAATTTGAATCCAAATTTTTCTATTAAAATATTTGAATAAAATTTTCATGATTCATTTAATACTTATCAAAGTAATATATAGGAATAAAAATCCATCTATAAAAATATCTACGAAATATTCATTCATGTTATGAAATAAAGACATCTTGTATATCTAAAATTTTATAGGAGAATTAAAAATCACAAATGGAAATCCTTGATATGAAAATTTTTCATAAGAACATTTAAATAAACTACACTATAGATCTTCATGTTCCATAGTGATTGTATTGTATATATAATACCCATCTAGAAAGAAATAATATAGACGCTCAATAAATATTTACAATATTTGATCAATAAATATTAAATTAAAAAGATCCTTCCTTTTTGCATAAATCATATTTCTATAATGTATACAAACCCGCCAAAAAGTTTTTTTCTTTTCAAAATTAACTCAATATTTTTATTTTTAACTATCATACTTCATCTTTTCTTTGGAACTACCTATAATAGAATTATCTAGGAACTATTTGAGATTAGATAAATAATTCCATAATCAAATAGTTTTATAAATTATTTCATTACTACTTTTTTCATTATTGGATTCAATCATCTCTGATGTTGACTTGAATATTCTCCTTCATTTTCCTATAGTATGTGATGTATACAAATTATGAGACTTATTCCTTTAATTTAAGATATGGTAATTTTGATTTCCTGCTTCTATTTCATCAAAATATCTATCAATTTATTTTAAGGACTCTTATAAACATGTGTGTTTATAAAGATAGAAAAATTTTCCCTTTCTCCAATATATCTATGTTGAATAAAATTTATAAAAGGTTTGATTTTAAATTTAGGTGTTTCTTCTATAATTTAATATTTTTTGTATTCATTTTATAGTCATGTTGTTACACCTAGGTTTAATACATGATAAAAGTAACATATTTTTTGTTTTTTCATCCTAATATTCTAAAACAATCACTCATAGGTTTCATCATGTAATATTAGATCTTTTAATATATTCAAGGTTTATTCTTCATTTCTAATAGGAAAAGATATTTTACCTTAATTTATATCAACTATAGTTCTTTCAATTATATGAAATAGTTTCCTTAAAATCAAAGGTAATTTTATATATTTTTATTTATCAAGAAAAATAAAATCAACTATGAATATAAATATTTCAACCTTTATCAGAATATCCTCAAGTATTCCACAAGGATTATTAATAGATTAGACTACCAGCTATAAGATCATAGATGTTAGTTTTAAATCTCCACATCCTATTTGTTTCTTCATGTTATATGACATCAAATTTTAAACTATTTGAAAATTACATAATGAATTTACCATTTCAAAATCACTAATCTTATACAGAATACTAAATCTCCCTAAATCTTGATTTCTTGAAAAAAAATAGGTTTAATTATTTTATAACACTTTTTACTCACAAGCCTAACACAAGCATTTTCAATCATTATTTTTCTTGAAAAAAAAGTTCTTTAAAAACCTAAAAAAATGGAATTATTTTCATAGATTATATTAATATAAAATTAACCCTCAATTTATTTATTATATTTAAAAAATTAAACAATTGAGTTTTCCCTTACTGATAACTTTTCTTTATTCCTTCCCTCAAATCATTCCCTTGTAAAATATTCTTATTTTTTATTATTTTATTCCTTTGATTGAGTTGAATATTTAAATTTTCATTCCTAAAATTATAAATTATCTAACCTATCCAATTGAATTTCAAGTCTTCTGTTATGATCTTTTCATTTGATAATAATTTATTATAATTTATTATTCTAATATTTATGTACATGTATCATCCATTGAATTGCATAACTATCATTTAAAAGTATTAATGACTAAAATTTTGATTCCTACTTCAAAATCCATAATTATTTTTTCATAATTTTTAATCTATCATCATGATCACTCAATAAATAGACCTTTTTTACTTCATAATTAAATTCTTGTTTATAATACAATTTTGATCTATTAAATGTAAATTAATTAATAATTTTAACAATCTAATATGGGTCTTTGTTACTTATATTTCCTAAATATAAAATATCCAATGACTCATTATCTTAGAGAATAAATCTTGAATAAAATTACAACATTTGTATTCATAATTTTGAACCATAATGAGGAAATTTTCTCAGTAACTTCTTCAATATTTCCCAAAAATCTTATAAATATTCCATTTTAATTTGCTGAAAGTATTAAATTTCCTTCCTAAATTTCAACATCTTATAAAGTAGGAAGTACTTAATATAAATTTTCTATATTAACTAATTCCATGTGCAAATAAAATTATATGGTACCTAATTATATCATTAAATTTATTTATTCCTTAAATAAAAGTGGAATAGTTGGATCATGAATACATCATATAGAATATTATTTATTCTAAATGTGATATAAATTTATGAGAAATGTGAAATATAAAAACTTGGTTCTTAAAATGATAAACCTATAAATTGATTATCCCTTTAAATAAATTGAATAATAACTATATTGATTTTAAAATGTTGATACATAAACATATATATAATGTACTTACACTTCTCCCCAATCATAAGCAACAAGAAAAATTCTATTAAAGTATTTATTACTTATTTAAAAAACATTAAAACATTATTTTTTTGATTTTATAAAAAAATAAACTAAATATTTCATATAATATCTAATTAAAATATAAATTTGAAGAGGAGAAGAAAAATCTTCTCCACCATCAAAAAAGTACTTTTGATACTGAATTATGAACATTATTCCATTTAAAAGAAGTTAAATTCATTTTTCAATCATCATAAGTGCAAATTAAAGTTTAGAAATTTATAATCCTTTACTCTTGAATACTTGATAGTGTTCTAATAATTCAAGGATGAACTACATAGAATGGTTTTTCAGAGAAAAAATTGGACTTAAATTAACTTTAAAGTGGTGGATATTTGATTTTTTATTTAAAAAAACATGATAATTGGAATTAAGAATGTTTAAAACATACCAATTAAGATGACTAATGTTGAGGTATTAGGTTATTCTCAATAATTTAATTCTTACCATTTTTTAATATGTTTTTATTCTCATTATGAAGTTCCTAATTATGTATACTTAAAGAGATTAAAGGGGTTGATTCTCATTTTACTAATGATTCTTGAACACCTAAACTTAGATTTATAGTATTTTATTAGGTTCAAAAAATTAGAATTATCAAGAATAAAATTGATCAAGGACACATTAAAAAAAATACTTCATATGAAAGTGAAACATATTATATCCTAAATCCATCATTAGAAAAATTAGTTAAATAATTAGAATAGATTATTCATAAACCCTTGATAATATAACAATAAAATTTTATCCAACCCTTGGAAAAAATATCTTAGCCTACCATCAACATGATTAAGAGATATGAGATTCAAAATGAATTATAGAAAAAAAACAATTATCACCTTTGAGTCGATTAATCGATGAAAAATAATCCTTCCATGGTTTGGTCCTCCTTTTGTAGTCAAAATCCCTACTTAAATTTGAGAGTTATATCTCCCACCCTTTTTCTAAAAAAAATTAATTATCATCTTGATTTCATTTTAATATTTTTTAATGGAATCATACTATTGTGGCATGGATCCATTCCAAATTCATTATTACAATTAAAAATAAATCTTCTTATAATTCCATGATGTATGGTAGATTGATGTGATTTATAATGGACTGTTAAAAAATGGCATGGACCCTATGTAACTTTCTATTAACTTAAATATTTATCCTCCTTTTTCAAGTTCAGGTTATAAAATGATACCCTAACCCTTTAACTTTCTACCATGGTTATAATTTTTTTCAATTTCTATCCTCCAAAGTGTTTTTTGGAAAAAGAAATAAAAAAACTAAAAGAAATTTAGTTTATTCGATAAAATGAAACTAAATAATGTATAAGCTATACAAAATTAGCAGCAATTATATATTAATCAGACTATATAGCCCTTAAATTACACTTTTTAAACCCAAAACTCAAACTTTTTAAATATTTTATATAACATATTTTTCCTCAATGTTTTAATATTAATATTTTTTTGATATACATTCCCCTGTCAAAATTTTGAATAAATAATAATATAATTTTTATATACTACCAAAAAAATTGTCATGGAAATCCTTAAGGGAACTATTCAATAAATACATAGAGACAACATGTGTGTTTATCAGTACAATATCAATCACAACAAATTTATTGATCCAATATCTAGTTTAAAATGAATTGTTTTTGGATATATTGATTCCTTAAATTTAACTAATGATATCCAATATTTGGTCAATATTAGAAAAACATAATACGATGATTAAATAAATTCAATATTATTGTAAAGGGATATTTATTCACAATCATGATACTATTAAGATATCTATAGTTATTTTATATTGTCATTTTTTATCATTTTTTCATAAATAAAATAATAACAAAAAATATTATATATTTAGAATGATGTATCTATTTTTAGGAAGATATTCTAGTTATTTCTTCCACATATTAAACTTTAGTTAATATTATTCTATTTATTTCCTTTGGTATGGGTTTTGATTCAAGAAAAGGATCCATAGTGAACTCTACATTTAATTTCATAGGGGTTATAAGAAACTCCTCATGAAATAAATCTATAAACAATTATAAAATAAGAACATGTTATATCTTTATTCCCTTCTTATTGTCCATTATTTGAGTTAGGAATCAATATATATACTTTAAAAAAATCTTTTTATATTAGAAGAACACATTATGTCATGATTTCCACCCCTATCCTTAAATTGGTAGATTAATTTGAACTAGTTATAGAGATTAAATGTGGAATCTTTATATTGATAATTAATATTATACCTATAATTGGTGTTTCAATATATAACTCAAATGTTATTTAAATCAACCTAGGAAAGAACCACTAAATTTTCAAGTAATAAATTCTTTTAGATAATGACTAGAAAGTCCTTCAAAATAATGGTTATAGCTAATATCCAACTTGATGATTTCCAAATGTCACAAACCAACTTGGATAACCCTGAAATAGCACATATATTGGTCTATAGAAAGTATTGAAGGAAATTATTGGTCCCCATGATCTAGAAAATCGTTCATTGTCATCAATAATACACCTTGGGAATGGTTTATCCCATGAATAAAATAAACGATCTCTATTTGAGAACCCACCATGACCTTGTCAGCTGCTAGTGGGATAAGAATTTACATAAAGAGTCATAATAAACACAACAACAACATCAACATGATAGGATATAAAAAACCCACATAAACTTTTCATCAAATGAAAGTGTTGAATGGAAAAAAGTAAATATACATCATTATGAATAAAAATACAAGGAATGGGATTGGATCTAATAAGTTGATACATCATCAAGGACTAAATATAATATAATATAAATAAAATAAACAAAAAAAGGAAAGATTCTCATTACTATGTAACATGAATTCCAACCCATAATGTCACCTCACATATCCCATATTGGATGATCAAGAACACCCACCACCTCCGAGAAGTGCTTTTCCTTTACCTATATCCTGATAAAAAACGTTTGTATATATCCAATGGGTATATGTAGGGCATGGGCATATATATCCCAATAGGATCTCAAAAAGTGTTCCATTTTCAACCATTTGTAGATAAAATATTTCATTCTAGTTTTAAAATAAAGATATAAAATAATATTTTAACACTTAAAGGAAAAAAACAATATAGAATCAAATATATGGACAAGTAAATAAAATTGGTAAACCATTTGATTAAAAATTTAAAATATAAAACATGGGAAATAACCTAAAAATAACTAAGGATAGAGGAACCTAGAACTTCTATATCACTAATTATAGAAAACCCTTAATTAGTGGAATGGAACTAAAAATATAACACTAGGACAATGGCATTTAAAATTCACTACACTTATGGTATGTGTACATAACTATACCACTAGTCTCAAAAACACCATAATAAGTAGAAAGGACATATTATGATCTAGGTTAACCCACCCAAGTATCTATGGATTCCTGTGAGTTTTAATATATGTCATATACATCATTAAATAAGTCATACTTGTTAATAAATTCATAAGCAGTTCTATTTTCTATCAAACATGCTCTGCCTAGTTTGACAAATTAAAGGAGTGATCAAACAATGAGTTCCATGTAGAACTAGTTTATAAAAATCATTCTTAAAATATTTCTATTTAATTTATAAAACTAAATTTAAAACTACAAGTATCCATGAGTTCAATTCAATAAGGGAGGAAACAAAAATACTTACGATTAATAATTAAATCACTTAGAAATGGAGTGAAACCACATGGAAATAGTGTAAAAGTTCCTAAAACAATAAGAGGTAACCCCATACATTAAAACTCGTAACTATAAAATTGTCCAAGATGAACCCTATGCCTCTATGGCCTTAGGGTTGAGTGAAATATATGATAATATGTGAAATAGAATCAAGAGGACCATGAAAATCACTTACTTTGAGTCTTTATTGAAGATCCTAGGAAAAAAACCAAAAAAATAGAATCAATAAAATAGGAGGAGGGAGAATCATGCATATAAAGGGTTGGAGTCGAGTGAGGGAGAAAATTAGGGGTTATAATTTTAATTCAAGTAAGAGTAAATTGGTAAATTCAATATTTTTTTAATTTCGGGGTAGGCTACATGGTTTGACAACACAGTTTTATAAACAATGCGCCAACCATATGGGAAACAATAGATCTCATGAAGACTCCCATGGTTGTTCATCACAGTTAAACAAACTATGCACTAACCTTGTCAAAATCCTCTATTAAAAACTATATATATTTTTTACAGTTTTTACACGGTTTGACTTAACTGTGCACTAACCAAGTGACAGATCTATTTTTTCCAATTTTACATTTTAAAATGTAAATATATTTGGAGGGATAAAATAAAATTATAAACCAAGAAAATAAGTATCCTTATATGAAAATAACATAATGGTCATGACAATTATACCCACCATATCAATTTCTTACCCCATAAAATCAACCTGATGTTCAATTTTTGAATAAGTGATTCCATTTCTCCCTTATAATTGATTCTCACTCCCAAGATTCAAGGGAGTCACTCCCATTTTGACACAAATTTCATACTAATATTTTCCATGAAGTGCTTTAACCTAGGAATCAACTATATGAATTGGGAACCTAGTCATGGAAATGTACAACTCCAACTCAAGAACCTCCCAGTTTAGTACATGAGTAGGGTCGGGATGGTACTTCTTTAGTTTGGAAACATATAAGATGTCATTAATTTCTAATTAAGGTGTAAATTTTAATCAATAGTCAAAATTCTTGTCTCTTTTTGTAATATCTAAAAGACACATCAATATTAGGTTGATCTTCTCTTGATTTCCTAATTGTCGATGTCCTAGCTAACATGACACCATTAAGAACAACTGATCATCAATTGAAAACTAAAAGGGACAACAAAGATGATAAAAATATGATTTATGAGAACAATTAGTCATTTCCATACAGTTTTGGATAAATTAAAGCTTATTAATCATCTCTTAGACAAGTTTCGATCAAATAATAGAGGTATATGTCATGACCCGTCCCACGAGGCCCGTGTCGTGACTACTCCAAGCCTTCCTTCCATAGGCCAGGGGCTGGTGACTAGCACCGTAAAGGCGTATCCCTAAATTGGAAAGGCATTGCCTTTTAACCTATACAAACACACCATCCAAGAACACAACAAAACCAACCACAATCAAACTGTTGTAGTAAAAAGAGTGCTGAAAGTAAAGGGGTCGGAATACAAGCCCAGCTGAAAAGTACAAGTACAAATGAAAAGTAAAAATACAACTGGAAAGTACAAACATCTCCAAGATCATCCACCAAGGATCCTACCTGAAGGGTAGGTACAACTCACGAACAATAGTCCTTGCATCACGCCACGCCAAATGGTCCACCTCTGAGTATCGTCCAGTCCTGTCTCCCTCAGCCTCGATCAATGTTGTCTGTCGTCTACACAAGACACAAAAAGGTGCGGGCATAGCCCATGTAGGGGTGAGTATAACGATACTCAGTAGGGACCCTGAGACCCCCGTAGTTCTTCCAGAGCTCCACAAAGGAAATACCACAAATCAAGACCTCAATCTCAAAGCACAAATAAAAAGTCTCCAACTCTACTTAGGTATATTCCCATACATATACCTATGTTATCATGACATACTCATCTCATACATGATGGAAGAATACCACAAAGGTAGAAGTACCACACAGGTAACACCAAGAAGATAGAAGTACCACATAGGTAACACCACGAAGACATCACCACGAAGGTAGAAGTACCACACAGGTAACACCATGAAGATAGAAGTACCACATAGGTAACACCACAAAGATAATACCACGAAGTTAAAAGTACCACACAGGTTACACCATGAAGATAGAAGTACCACATAGGTAACACCATGAAGATAACACCATGAAGGTAAAAGTACCACATAGGTAACACCACGAAGATAGAAGTACCACCTAGGTAACACCATGAAGATAACAAGACTCGGCTCATAATAAGGTATAACTTAAATACAGAAGTGCATATGATTAGTCGTAAGCCAGATCATCTTATTCTGTTAAGTAGCACTGCTGTTGACCCACACAGGATCGATAGGTACTAACCCCTGCTGACCCACACAAGATCGGTATGCGCTGACCCACACAGGATTGTTGAGTGCTGACCCACATAGGATCTGATAGAATTTGAGCCACATAGGATCGATAGATGCTGACCCACACAGGATCGATGTTCTTTCTTCACGTTACATCTTGCCACAGGACTCCTCACACCCGGTGCGCTCGAGTTCTGTAGAATCTTCCCATCGAGATATTGGTTGTACCTCTACCTCCTCTAACCTCTAAAAAAAAGTGACTCAAAGGAACTCCACGTTTTAAGGGTTCCAACGCGATAGACGGTGCATCAATCGGACACCCGGTCTGTGAGTTATAAGCATTTTAGTTCTGAGGGCCCAGTTGGATTCGAGTTCGATCCAACCCGACTATACTCCAACTATCTTCGAAACTCAAGTGGAGTATACCAAAAGGACCATATCGATCCAAGTATTCCAACACCTTAGATGGTTCATCAAACAGACATCCAGTTCTCAAGATATGTCCCTTTAAGTATTTCTGGGTCCAGTTGGGCCCGGGTCCGGTCCGACTCGGTCAGACCGACCCGGCCTGACCCAGTCTGGGCTGGGCCATGGTGGGCTCAGCCCACTAGACTAAGGTCCGGCCCAGCCCACAAAGGGCAGCCTGCAAGGGCGACCCAGCCCACAAAGTGGTGGCCTGCAAAGGGGCGGCCCGAAAGGGAGGCCCAGCCCACAAGGGGGTGGCCCGCAAAGGACGGCCTGCAAGGGAGGCCTGTCCCACAAGGGGGTAGCCTACAAGGTGGCATGGCCCGCTGGCGTGCGGCCCGCTGGGCAGGCAGCCCGGCCGCATGAGGCCCGGCCCGCAGTCAACCCGAGCTAGCAAGGGGGGGGGCGTTTCCCCCCGGTATCCCAAACAGCCCGAAGGTCGTTCAGCTTTGTGAAATGGTGGTGCCACGTGGGGTTTCCTAGTCATCGCGGAACCCATTAGGTATGTGTAGGTTCTGCCTCTATCGCAGCTTCGGTCGTGGCCCTCTGCTCGTCAACGATGCGCTAGTCGTACCTCTTCCCCTTTCACAGCTGGTTGATGTGTCAGTTGCCTTCTCCGACTGCCGCGGCTGACGAGTCGCGGCCCCTTGCTCACCGGTGATGTGCAATGGAACCCCACACCTCCTCGATGGTCGTCCGGTGTCGGCCACTCTGATGACCGCCGCATCTTAGTGTCACGGCCTCCTCTTGCGGTGTGAGTCAGTGCTCCACCTCCTTCGTAGTCGGTCAGTGTCGTCATTCCGGCGGTCTTCCACGAAGGGCTCAAGGGTAGAAAAGTAGATAAGGGTCTGGGCTGAGTTTTTTAGGCCCACACCTTCCGTGTTAGCTTGTAAACATGAGGGAGGATCAAAGGGTTCAAGAAAAACACTTGAATTAAACAAGAATCAAACCCCTACCTCAAGAACGATGGAGAAAAACCTACGGTTGAGGAAGTAGGTTGGTGTTCTTCATCCCTACAACTAGCCTCCAACTTCATCGCTCGATCATCAATCTTCAGTTTGGGGTTTCTATGTCACTTGTCACCACTCACCGAAACTGACTCCATTCTCCAAGGGTTTAGCGTCTTGTCACTTTACCATCACTTCATTGTTTGGCGAAGCTATGCCGACACCCCTCCCCAAGATCCATATAAATAGGATAGTGGGAGGGTAAGTAACAACGTTGGGAATTAATAGAGGCCCATTAATTAGAAACCTTCTTAATTTCCCAATGGTGCAGTTACTTAGAAATGGAAGGTCAATCCATTTATTGTCTTGACGCATAGTTGGTCCCACATTGCCACTTGTCCGTTGGAGGGGAAGAAATAAAAATAAAAATTAACTAAGTTATTTTTATTATTCTTTTAAAAGTCCTAAAACTTAACTTTTTCTCCATACTTACTATGGTCAAAGTGAAGCCTCCATTAAGTGAATCCTGATGCTGCGAATTCAACGATGCACTCAGATTTTTAATCTGAGCACTAGTTCAAAAGTTATAAAATTCCGCTCACACCTTCACTGAACGTACTTAAAAAAAGTTTATAAGTTAATTTCGGGCACATCAAGCCTCGAAATCACACGCTGTCAATTTTTATAGACACTTAATAATTCCATATAATTAAAAAAAATACATAGAAAAATCTGGGTCTTTACATTCTCCCAACCTTAAGGTTTTTCTTCCCCAAAATCCACAACATAGACTAAGAAAACAAATGGGGGTATTGAGCACGAATCTGAGCCTCCCGCTCCCATTTTCTCTCCTGGAGGTTCCCGTGCTGCCAGTGAACACGCACCAGAGGTATCGACCGCCCATGAAGGACTCGCTCCTGTCAATCCTCAATCTCTACTGGAACCTCCGTAAAAGTTTCCCCATCATCAAAGTCCGGCTCACTGCGATCGATGATGTGAGATGGGTCATGCACGTATCTCCTCATTTGGGATATGTGGAATACTTCGTGTACCCTCTCCAACTACAGTGGAAGTTCCAAGAGGTATGCCACCTCTCCAATCCTCCGAAGTGTCGGAAATGGAACGATAAACCTTAGTGAGAGTTTTTTGCCTCTGTTAAATCTCTGTAGTCCCCATCAAGGAGAGACCTTCAAGAACACATGGTCCCCCTAATGGAACTCCAAAGGTCTCCTCCTCTTGTCAGCATAAGACTTTTGTCTGTTATGTGTTGTCTTCATACACTCCTAGACAATATGCACCTTCTTAGTGGTAGCTCGTACCAACTCTGGACCCATAAGTGTTGACTCCCCTGGGTCTGTCCAGCATAGATTTGATATGCAAGGTCAACCGTATAGGGCCTCAAATGGTTCCATACCGATGGTGGAGTGGTAATTGTTGTTGTATGCGAACTCCACCAAGGGAAAGTGGTCCTCCCAACTATGGCCAAAATCTAGGACGCAAGCACATAGCATGTCCTCCAGCGTCTGAATGGTACACTCTGTCTAACCATCCGTCTGAGGATGAAAGGCAGTGCTCAAACGTAGCTGAGTTCTAAACACCTCCTGCAATCTCTTCCACAACTAGGAAGTAAAACATTCATCACGGTCAGAGAAAATCGTTGATGGCACCCCATGAAGTCTCACAATCTCTTGTACGTAGAGTCATCTCAATCCCTCTACTGATACCTGCTCTCAAATAGGTAGGAAGTGGGCCGACTTGGTGAGTCGGTCAACAATCACCCATATGGAATCATGTCCCCTGGACATACATGGAAGCCATGTCACAAAGTCCATGGAGATACCATCCCACTTCCACTCTGGCACCTCTAGTAGTTGTGCTAAGCCTGGCTGAACCTGATGCTCGGCCTTCACTTGCTGACAAGTGAGGCATCGAGAAACAAACTATGCCACTGCTTTCTTCATCCCTAGCCACCAGTGCTGGCGTCGGAGGTCCTGGTATATCTTCGCCACACTAGGATGTAACGCCAGAGGGGACGTATGGAACTCCCCCAACACATCCTCCCGTAGCGCCACTGGTACCATGGTACGTCCTCTAAAGAGGATGATGTGCTCCCTACCTTCATAAAATCCTTCAGGTGCCTATCCTGAGGATATCTGAGCACGTTGAGACTTGCAGTCAATGTCCCCAAGCTACACCTCCCTGACTCGCTGAAGGAGTGGGGGAGTAACTATCATATACTAGAGGTAAGCTGCTCCATCTCTATCCATGAAGGATATCTGCATTGAGGCTAGTTATTCTATCGCCTCACTCAGTAGCTATAGACCAAACCTTTTGCTGAGTGCATCTACTACCACATTCCCCTTCCCAGGAGTATAGACTGTCTCATAGTCATAGTCCTGGAGGAACTCTAGCCATCGTCGTTGTCTCAGGTTTAGGTCCTTTTGAGAGAAGATATACCTGAGACTCTTGTGATCAGAGTAGACTATGAAACATTCTCCCATCAAGTAATGTCGCCACATCATTAAGGAAAATACCACCACTGCTAACTCCAGGTCATGGGTAGTGTAGTTATTCTCATGTTGTCTCAGTTTTTATGAGTCGTAGGTGATCACTGCTCACTCCTTCATCAGGACACACCCAAGTCTGGTCCCTAATGTGTCGTAGTAGACCACATACCCAATTCCCTCTTCTGGTAGCCTCAAGATGGGGTCACTCATCAGTCTCTACCTCAGCTCCTAAAAAATCTGATGGCATCTCTATGTCCATAAAAAGGGTTGTCCCTTCTTCTTCAATTCTGACAAGGGTTCCACAACTCTGTAAAAGTAATGAATGAATCTCCGGTAGTATCCAGCCAACCCTAGGAAACTTTGCACCTCGGTCACACTGTTGGGTGGCTCCCAAGCAAGTACAGCCTCTATCTTCACTATATCCACTGAAACTCTAGCCTTCGAGATAATGTGTACCAGAAAGTGGACCTCTCGTATTCAGAACTGGAACTTCGAGAGCTTAATATAAAGTCAGTTCTCTTAGAGTGTAACCAGAACTATCTGCTGATGATAGGCATTCTCCTCCTCCGATGCTGAGTAAATAAAGATGTCATTTATTAAGACCACCACAAAGTGATCGAGGTATGGATGGAATATCCTTTTCATGAGTCTCATGAACACTGTTGGGGCTTTGGTCACACCTAAAGGCATAACCAAGAACTCATAGTGGCCATACCAATATCTAAAGGTCATCTTTTTCACATCCTCATCTCGTACCCTCAGCTGATGATAGCCTGATCTGAGGTCCATATTTGAAAACCAATGAGCTCCCTTTAGCTAATCAAAAAGATCATAAATCCTCAGAAGTGGATACTTGTTCTTCACAGTCACCTGGTTCAGGTGCCGATAGTCCATACAGAGTCTCAAACTCCCATACGCCTTCATGGAGAACAAAATTGGGGTTGCCCATGGAGAAACGATGGGCCTTATAAACCCCTTTCTCTCCAAGTCCTCCAATTGTACCCATAACTTACGAAGCTCCGCAGAAGCCATATGATATGCTGGTGTAGATATCGGTGTCTTCCTGGGGTACATTTTGATGTAAAATTCTACCTCTCTGCATGGATATAGTCTTGGAACATCATCAAGAAAGACATCGGAATACTGGTCCACCACTACAGGATAGCTCGGACTCTCAACATCTACTGCTCTGAGGGTAAGGATATCCAACTGATGTGTGATCGTCTGCACCCTCCTCTGGTTAAGTCCATCCTGTTCTGCAAAGGTTCCCTTCTCTATGGTAAAGGAAAACCTGGTCCCATACTTGCGAACACACCGCACTTTGCACCTAATACGGTCAATCTGAGCATGGACTGTGGATAACCAGTCCATACCCAAGATGACGTCGTAAGGCCTCGACGCCGCTACTAGAATATTCCACCTGAAGCTATCACCTCCTAGAGTAATCTCACACTACTGGAACCAATGTGTAATCATCAAATCCTCTCCCATAGAAGTCTCTAGCCGTAAGGATCGAGCCAACAGCTCCACCAGAATCTCCAAGCTCCAAACAAGGGCCATGGAAATAAAAGAGTGACTCGAACATGTGTCTATAAGTACTATAGATAAGGTGGAGTAGACACAGATCATACCTCTAATAATATCCAGAGTTACGTGGTCATAGGCCTCAGCTGCCTAGAGCTGAGCTCTTCCTTGTCCACCTGTTCCCTGTGGTTGGGGTGGACTGCCTAGTGGTGGTGGTGGTAAAACCTCGTATTATCGTCCACTTCCTACTCCATGGCCAGCTCCTCTGTCACGTCGACTACAAACTGTAGACCTCCCTGATCAAATCTCTGCATCTGCCTCAGCGGTCCCTTAAATGTCCACTGGTCATCTGTATGGAGGTTCGGGTAGTCGCAAACCATGTGACCCTGCCCGCCGCACGGGTAGCACTGCCTGCTCCTCAGTTATCCTCTTCTATCTCGTGAGCCCCGCACTATCGACCTTGTATCCTGAGGTCTCCCAACAGAAGTCTTGGCCTGCTTAGGCCCTTGTGTCATCTATCTACTATATTATGCAGATGAATCTTCTACCTGATGTCCAATGGTGGATCTTGCTGTCGATGCCTGCTCAGCTAGGAATCTCTCCACCAAAAGTGCTCGCTCTAGCACCCCAGTCTGTGTTGGAATGCTGAGCGATATCATCGATGCTTTGATCTCCTGTCAGAGACCCTGCTCAAAGGTCTGGTCCCTAAAGAAAGGTTCTCAAACCATGTAGGTGGAGTAGTAGGAGAGATCATTGAACCTCACCGAGTACTGGGCCACAGTCATACTGCCCTGCTGTAAGTGCAGCAGCTCCTGTATACGCACTAAGCATAGAGTCACTGGGATGAACTCTACCCTGAAAAGGATCTTGAATTCCACCTAGATAAGGTTCACCTCATCGTGTATCTAGAGAATCAAGATCCACCATCTCCTAGATACTCCCTGGAAGAGACTGGCAGCTAGGATCACCATCAGATCAACTGGTGTCCCAAATAAGTGAAAAACTATGGCCACAGCCTTAAGCTAATCCTCAACCACCTGTGAATCTGTATCACCTTGGAACCTCAAAGGCCTCCACCGCTTAAACTCATGAAACACACTCAGTTGGTGTGCACCCTCTATTAGTGGGGCTTGTGTAAATGGATTCACAACAGGTAGTGGTGCTACTGGTACACCACCTGAAGGTGCTAACATTGTAAGAGGGAACTGCACTGAGGACTCATTGCTCGGTGGGCTGTCATCGTGTACTCTCTCGGGAATCCTGGATGGGTGTCTACATGGAAGCATCCTGAAAGAAAACAGGTGTGTCGCGGTCAATAAGTTATACATGGTGAGATGACTCAAAGAAAACATAAGAAAACTTTTCAAAACACACGCAATCAATGTTTTCGTGCACTGAGCTAGAAATCAGAATTCAAGGTTCTGGTGTATGGATACGTCGGCCGCCGCACCAACACTGGATTCTCCAAACTGAAAACCACACTCATAGAACTTAAAACTATTACCACATATAAAAGATTGAAGTCCTAGTTCTTCGGTAGAACCGACTCCTCTGATACCACTTTCTCATGACCCGTCCCCTAGGGCCCATTCTGTGACTACCCCAAGCCCGCCTTCCATAGGCCAGGGGCTGGTGACTAGCACCGGAAAGGCATATCACTAAAATGGGAAGGCATTTCCTTTTAACCTATACAGACACACGGTCTAAGAACACAACAAAAGAGACCACAAGAAAACTGATGTAGTAAAAAGAGTGCTGAAAGTAAAGGGGTCGAAATACAAGCCCAACTGAAAAGTACAAGTACAATTGAAAAGTACAAATACAACTGAAAAGTACAAATAGCTCCTGGATCATCCACCGAGAATCCTACCTGAAGGTTAGGTACAGCTCACAAACAATAGTCCCTACATCACTTCGTGCCAAATGGTCCACCTCCGAGTACCATCCAGTCCTGTCTCCCGCAGCCTCGATCAATGTTGTCTGTCGTCTGCAAAAAACACAAAAAGGTGTGGGCGTATCCCATGTAGGGGTGAGTATAACGATACTCAATAGGGACTCTGAGACCCTCATAGGTCTCCCAGAGTTCCATAAATAAAATACCAAAAAGCAAGACCTGAATCTCAAAGCACGAAGCAAAAGACTCCAACTCTACTTAGGTATATGCCCATACATATACCTATGTTATCATGACATAATCATCGCATACATGAGGTAAGAATATCACAAAGGTATAAGTACCACATAGGTAACACCATAAAGATAGAAGTACCACATAGGTAACACCACAAAGACATCACCATGAAGGTAGAAGTAACACACAGGTAACACCATGAAGATAGAAGTACCACATAGGTAACACCACGACGATAACACCATGAAGGTAAAAGTACCACATAGGTAACACCAAGAAGATAAAATTACCACATAGGTAACACCATGAAGATAACTCCATGAAGGTAAAAGTACCACACTGATAAAACCATGAATATAGAAGTACCACATAGGTAACACAGCGAAGATAACAATACTTAGATCACAATCAGGTATAACTTAAATACAGAAGTATAGATGTTTAGTCGTGAGCTAGATCATTTTATTTTGTTAAGTATCATTGTTTCTAACCCACACAAGATCGATAGATACTAACCCCAACTGACACATAGGATCTGACCCACACAGGATCGGTATGCACTGACCCACACAGGATCGCTAAGCACTGACCCACACAGGATCTGATAGAAGTTGACCCACACAGGATCGATAGATGCTAACCCACATAGGATCGATGTTCTTTCTTCACGTTATAGTCTGATACAGGATTCCTTTCACCCAGTGTGCTCAAGTTCTATAGAATCTATCCCTTAAGATATTGTTCATACCTAGACCACCACTAAGCTCTACAAAGGAGTAACCCAAAGGACTGCCATGTCATAAGGGTTCTAACACGATAGACGGTGTGTCAATCGGACCCCCGGTCTGTGAGTTATAAGTGTTTTAGTTTCGAGGGCCTGGTTGGATTCAGATTCGATCCAACCCAGCCATACTTCAACTTTCTCCAAAACTCAAGTAGACTATACCAGAAGGACCATATCGATCCAAGGATCCCAACACCATAGATGGTTTGTCAAATGGAAGTTTGGTTCTCAAGATATGGCCCTTTAAGTGTTTCTGGGTCCGGTTGGGTCCAGGTCTGGTCCAACCCGCTCGGACCGACCCTGTCCGACCCGGTCTGGCCTAGGTCATGGCGGGCTCGGCCCGGCACACAAGTGGGTGGACCGCAAATGGCGGCCCACAAAGGGCGTCCCACAAAGGGAGGCCCATCCCGCAAAGGGCGGCATGTAAGGGCGGCTCGGCCCGCAAAGGGTGGCCTGTAAGGGCGTCCCAGCCCGCAAATGGGTGGCCCACAATGGGCGGCCCGCAATTGTGGCCTGGCCCACAAGGGGCGGCCCACAAGGGGGCACGGCCCGCTGGCACACTGCCCGCTGGGCGGGTGGCCCGGCTGCATGTGGCGCGGCCCGCAAGGGGCACGGCCTGCGGTCCGCCCGAACTGGAAAGGGGGGGAATTTCCCCCCAGTATCCCAAATGACCTGGAGGCCGTTTGGCTTTGTGAAACAGCAGTGCCCCATGGGCGCCACCCGGTTACCGTAGAACCTGCCTAGTAGGCACGGGTTTTGCCTCCACCGTGGCTTCGGCCATGGCCCTCTGCTCACTGGTGGCACGCTGGTCACGCCGCCTCCCCGCTCATCGGCGGCACACTGGTCGCGCCACTTCCCCTTCCACGGTCGGTCGATGTATTGTCTGCCTTCTCCGACCGCCGCGGCTGACGATTCGCGGCCACTTTCTCACCAGCGGTGTGCGACGGCGTGCCGCACCTCCTCTGTGATTGTTCGGTGTCGGTCACTCTGATGACCACCATGAATTAGTTTTGTGGCCTCCTCTTGTGGCATGCATCGGTGCGCTGCCTCCTTCGTAGTCGGTCAGTGCCTTCGCACTGGTGGTCTTCCACGGTGGCCGCAAGGGTAGCAAAGTAGTAGAGGGTTCAGGCCGGATTGTTTAGGCTCGTACCCTCCTCATTAGCTTGTAAACATGAGGTAGGATCAAAGGGTTCAAGAAAAACACTTGAATTAAACAAAAATCAAACCCACACCTCAAGAACAATGGAGAAACATCCACGGTTGAGGAAGTGGGTTAGTGTTCGATGTCCCCGCAACTAGCTTCCAACATCGTCGCTCGATCGTCAATCTTCAGTTTGGGGTTTCGGTGTCGCTCATAACCCCTCACTGGAACCAACTCCGTTCTCCAAGGGTTTCGTGTCTCGGCACTTTACCAACACTTCGTTGCTTGGCGAAGCTGTGCCGACACCCGTCCACAAGCTCCATATAAATAGGAGAGGGGGAGGGTAAGTAATGACATTGGGAATTAATGGAGGCCCGTTAATTAGAAACCTTTATAATTCCCCAAAGGTGAAGTTACTTAGAAATGAAAGGTCAAGACATTTATTGGATTTACACTTCACTGGTCCCATGTTGCCACTTGTCCGTTAGAGGAGAAGAAAGAAAAATAAAAATTAACTAAGTTATTTTTATTATTCTTTTAAAAGTCCCAAAACTTAACTTTTTTTCCAGATCTACTATGGTCAAAGTGAATCCTCCCTTAACCGAATCTCAGTGCTACAGATTCAACGGTGCCCTCATATTTTTAATCTGAGCACTAGTTCAAAAATTAGAAAACGACGCTCACGCGTTCACTAAACGTACTTAAAAAAAAGTTCAGAAATTCATTTCGAGCACACTGGGCCTCAGAATCACGCACCGTCAATTTTCACAGACTCACAATAATTTCATATAATTAAAAAAATTACATGGAAACATTTGGGTCTTTACAGTCTAACCCACCTCATCCAAACATAAATAAAAATGGTACGGTCGACCAGACCAAGATTTAAATAGATCCATTCAAATTAATGAATGGTATATATTATTATTGTATAATTCAACTAATACCAAATGGGTATCCCATGAACCACTGAAGTCTATAATACAAGCTTGAAGTATATCTTTGAGAATCTAATTTTCTCAATCTATCTGGCCATATGTTTAAGAATAGTAGGTTGTGATCAATTTAACCTAATACCTCAATTCCTATTCCATATATCCTCATAATATATTTCATATAGATATTCTAGAGATCCTATACTTTGGTGTTTTCCTTGACTATTATGAAATGAGTAGACTTTGTGATATGATCAATGATATACCAAATTATATACTTTCCATGTGGATAATGAGGTAGTATAATGATTAAATCCATAGACACTTCATCCCACTTTAAATTAGGTATGGTAAGAGGCTGAAGAAATCTTAAGGGTCTTTGATGTTTATATTTTACCTTTTGGTAGGTAAATAAACTAGATAAAAAATTAGTTATATCCCACCTCATACCTAGACACAAGAAACATCATCTCATATCATATTACATCTTAGAGGTCCCAAGATATACAGCCCACTACAATCAATGATAGTCTTCCATGATTGATTTCCTCATGGAATAAGGAATAACACATGTGTTCCTATAGAAAATGAGGCCTTCTTAAGAGAGAGACTGCTCAAAGATAGTCTCCCTACCATATATAAGGCCCCTGATACATTTATACTTCTCATATTTCACCTTATCTTGAGAGATAAGATTGAGGAGGGAAGGTTTCAATAGTATACTAGTAAGAAACATATCCTTTTCCTACCATATAACACAAGGAGTCCCATAGAGACACACTAGGGAAGATAAAACCCTTGTCCTTAAAATCATCAAGAATGATATTCAATCCCTATAGTTTAGCTATAGATATATGGTAGGAAGGTAAATATATTGGTTTCATCCCTAAAATAAAATTGATGTAGAATTCAACCTCCTGCTCTAGGGGTAATCCTAAGAATTCATCGAAAAATATTCCAGGGGACTCTTTTACCATGGAAGGTAACCCACTCCCCAATACTTCCTCATATAATTCAATAAAAAGAGAAGATATTTAGCATGTAATCCTTAAAACTTTAGGAAGATGAATTCTTTTTTTAATTGAATGAGTATCCTAATCCCCATGTAATAAATGAGTTATTTCATATAGAGAAGTGAAATATAGTTTCTAATGATAACAATCGATGCTTGATTTGAAAGATTCTATCCAGTCTATTTTGAAGATAACATCGAAAGGATCCATCTCAAGGAAAATAAAATCCTAGGATATATTTAACTCAAATATAGAAAAAATACAAGAGAGGCACTAATGGACATGATCCTTCTTATTCCAAAGAGGAGTTGATATTTTCTTCATTTATACAATGGTCTATGAGGGATGATACAAAAAATTTATCACATGATTATAAATAAATGAGTGATAATCATTAGTATCGAATAAAGTAATAACCATAGATGATGCGATAAGCATGGTGCCTCTCACTATTACATGACCCATCCCAAATTCTGAGGGTATGGATCCATATCATGCAATTTTACACTCTCAAATTGAGTCTATGGATTTATTCTAGACTAGGTATCACTCCTCAGATAATTTTTTTTATAAGAAGATCTTTTTATGCCTACCCTACCTCAAGAACAAGGCTTTGCATCTCTCAATGCATCAAATGGTGATTAAGATCCTCTGGGAGTAGAAGAACCAACACCACTCTTCATTGAAAGATTATTCTTTAAAAACCTATGAAGGTGTCTCATATACTCATAAGCATGACATGCATTGGGATTATATGTTCAAGAGGGATTTACATGACCAGCCTTACCACACTAGTGAAAAATAGGTCCATGTTTCACATGGGAAAAGGGCACTCCTACTAAGGAGGTTAAGATCTACCATCGCTTCTTCTTTTATAATCATATAACTTCCTCTATTTTTTATAAATTCCATCATCATTTACACTAGTCTCTATAGAGACATAAATAAAACATTACATCCCATCCTAATCAATATCCACCATTAGATCTCGGTCTACTACTACTGCATCGATTTTGATCTTCAGTAGGGACACTTAATATTGGATGTTAGGGAAGAGGCCCATTTCAAACTGGTGAGCCTTCAACATATCATTATTGATCATATCTATAGATAAATAGATGAGCACTTCAAATAAGCTTTAATAATTCTTCATGGTTTGATCACCCATCTATAGGATCACAAACTCTTGGGACTTGGAAAGATCCATTTTTTAGGTAAAACTTCTAGGAAAATATCACTTTGAAGTATTTAAAATAAATATTATAATACATAATTTCAAGAACCACTAATTCCCACAATTTCTAGTTAATATCTTTTAGCATAAATTAGGCATGCTTCACTTTTACTACTTTATGAGTCCTAAGAAATTCAGAAATTCTCTCTATTTTCTTTATCCAAACTTCAGTTTCCTATAGATAATTAGTACACCAGAATGCTTGTAGATTATGTTGGAGAAACATTGATAATATTACTTCTTTGAACCTAGACTTAGGCCCACTCCTTGTATGTGATCTATACTTTCACCTACTCCCTACTCCATGGCCCAAACTTTCCTCACTACAGCCTCAATAATGTTATGATCAATGGGAGGGTTTACTCACGGGAAGTTATTTATTCCTAACTCTTGATAATTAATAGGGGTCTTCATGGAGTCATGGTACTACATGAAAATCAAATAACAGATATATAGAAAACTATTAAACACTTATAAATAAAAAATAAAAAAATACTAAATCAATTGCATAAATAAAAAGGGATAAGAAATTAAAAAAATAAATAATTATTCATCACATGGTTCATGTGTGTAGTATGCGGAATACGCACCATAAACATAATAAATAATAATATATAAAGCCAAAAAACCCTAGTGTACCCTAATAACTTGATGTTTGATACTAAGAGTGTTGGAATGACACCCTTTGTACCTATCCCCAAGCCCTGGTAGTCTTATCTCTTATCTACCAAATGACCCAAAGATAATAAACCAAAAACCTGCAGCTTTAATACCATTTTTTCACAAACCAACCTAGATAGCCCAGACCTAGTACCCAAACAGGTCTTTATAAAGGCCCGAATAGTGTTCTAAATCCACATATGTTAGAAACTAGTTCTTGGGAATTGAGAATACACCATGGGAATGGTTTATCCCATGAATAAAATAAACTATCTCTATCCAAGAACCTAGTATGACCTCTTAGGATATTGTTAGACCATGAAACTACATAAAGATTCACAATAAACATAGAAATAGTATCAATATGATAGGATAAAAATCCCACATAAACAATTCATCAAAAAAAATATTGAATGGAAAAAAGTAAACATACATCATTAGGAGTCAAAATACAAGGAACGGGGTGAAAGATAATAAGGTGATACATCATCGAAGACTAAACATACTACAATCTGAAAAAAAAAAGGGAGAAGCTACCCATTAGTATGTGACTTAAATTATAACCCATCATGTCACCATCCATGTCCCAGATAAGATGATTAAGAATACCCATCACCTTCAAATGGTGATTTTCCCTTACCTAAATCCATATAAAAAAGTCTATATATACCCAATGGGTATATTTTGGGTGTAAGAAAATTGATCCTAGTAGGATATCACCAAGTGTTTTTTATTAAATTTTTATTCGATAAACTATTGTATACTAGTTTGAAAATAAAGATACAAGGTAAGCTCTTAACATTTCAAGGTAAACAAACAACATATAAGTAAATATATTTCCAAGTAAAAAAATAGGTGACCCATTTGATTATTAATTTAAAATATACAACATTTAAAATTACCTTAAGAATAATAAGTCTAGGGGAACCTAGAACTTATACATCACTAATTAGGTAACCCCCTCAATTAGTGAAATGTAACTAAAACTATAGCACTAGAACAATAGAATATATACATCATTGTGTCGGTGGGATGTGTACACAACTATACCACTAGTCAGGGAAATAACATAACTAGTGGAGAGGAACTCGTCTAATCTAAGTTAAAATACCCAAGTACTTAGTAATTTCTAGGAGATTTAATCTATTTCATATGAATTATTAAATAATTCATAATCATTAGTAAATTCATAAGTGGTTCCATTTCTATCAAACATGCTCTTCCTAGTTTTCCAAGTTCAAAGGAGTGAAAAAAAGGAGTTCCATATATAACTAATTCATAAAATCATGTTTAAAATATTTCTATTTCATTTATATAAGTAAATTTAAACCTAAAATAATTTATAAGTTCAATATAATATGGTATAAAATGGTACCACATACCTTTAATGATGAAATCACTTAGAAATAAAGTGAAACCATTTTTAAAGATAGTAAAATATCCTAAAATAATAATATGGTACCTCAAATATTAAAACCCATTCCTATAAATTTTTCCAAGAGGATCCCTAGCCCTCCATGGCTTTAGGGTTGAGTGAAATTATGAGAAAAGATAAAAATAGAAGCATGATGGCCATGAAAATTCACTTAATAGGAGTCTTTCTTAAAAAATATAAGAAAAATTCTAAAAAAAATAGACCCATAAAGAGAGGAGGAGGTAACCTCATGTGTGTGAGGGGATAGAGTAAAGTGAGGGAGAAAACAAAGGGTTTATACTTTAAATTTTAACAAGTTTAAATTAGTATATTCAATATTTTTTTAAGTTATGTGCAGGTCACTTGGTTTGGATACATGGTTTTCTAAACTGTAATACAACCATGCTAGATACACTATATCTCATAGAGACTCACTTGTTTGGCTAGAATGGTTAAAAAAATAATGCACAATCCATGAAAAAATGTATCTATTAAAAACTCAAATGTTCTGTACAGTAACTGATCGGTTTGACCTAACTGTTCTCTAATCATGTGATAGCTCCAGTTTTTTCAATTTCATATTTTTCAATGGAAAAATCCCAAGAGGGTATAATAATATTATAAAAGAATAAAATAATGATTTGTACCGAAAAATTACTTAACATGTGTGACACCAAATAACTCAAACTCTAGCCTTTCTGATTAGGATTTCACATGCACTATAAATTTTCATGATATAAATTAATATATTTATACATAATCAGATAATTTATTTATCATCATTGATAATATGGATATAATAAATGTTTCTATGTATTTGGGGTTAACTAAATTATCCACCTAGCATAAAAAATATCATTCCATTTAAGTTTTTATGGTTAAAAATGATGAATTTATTCTTTAACCCTAGAATTATGGTTATGGTAAGAATAATGTCCAACCACATTTAAATTATAAATTAAAATCATTTTTATATCATTTTTACAAGCATTATTTTAATATTTTTAGGTCTCATAGTGGAAAAAATAGTAACCTTGATTTACTCCTTAGAGTCAATCTCCAGTTTTATTCTCATTCATACCACACTTGAAGTAACTCCCAATTCCTTGAAAATAGTTTTTAGAGTACTTCCTTCCACATCTCAAGTTTTAGGTATATTAGACCCTTTTCCTTTCTATTTATCAGATGATATCCCATTATAATGTTCCAATTCACTCTTCTTTTTTAAATCCACATAAAACCATTGGGAATTTTAAAACTCATTCTCCACATTCCAATAATATAGAATAATTTCATCATAACATTCAATATTTAGTGTCCTTGAGGACTAGTTATATAGGAAACTTATTTTACAAAAAAATGAACATTTATCTAAAATCAATCCATGCTAGACTCTCTTATAGAGTTCTCATAATGTAAACTCATATTCAAAATGTGGGGAATATAACCATTTGAAAGGTGTGATATCAAATTCTCATTAAGTAAAAAACTCGTTAATATTTCATCAAGGGTTATATCAAAATCATATGAGAAAACATGAGCAATGAGGAATGTCTTATTAAAAGAACAAAGAATAATAAGAGTTTTTTATAAATCATGATAGAAGGACATGTAATCTCAAAATTTAAATCATATATAATGGAATAAGAGTGTTGAAACATGAGGTAATAAACATGATCCATAAAGTATAACAAAATAACATAACATAAGAACATGAAAATAGAATAATGTGAGAAAAACTAATCATTATAACCCTTTAAATTGTAAAAAATACAAGTATTTTGACCCTTTAAGTTTGTGAACAAATCCAAACATGTAAATCCTATAAGGTGTGAAAAAATATGAGTATTTCTACCCTAAAATTAGTGAAAAATATAATAATATCTACCCTATAAGTTATAAAAAAATCCAATAATGTACACCCTTTAATTTTTTGAAAAAATACAAGCATGTCCACCCAATAAGGTGAGAACATATATAAGTATGTTCACACTATAAGTTGTGAACAAATACAAGTATGTTTACCCTGTAAGGTGTAAAAAATTCCATATATCCACCATTTATGTTGTGAAAAAATCTAAGAATGTACATGCTTCATTGTTTCATGATATATAAAACATTACTCAATGCATTACAAGGCTTTAATAGACCCAAACCATCTTAGGGATTTATCAAAACCAAACCATCTCAGGGATTTATCAAACTCAAACTATCTTAGGGATTTATCGAACCTAAAATTTTATAGGGTTTCATCAAAATGAAACCAACTCATAATTATAATCCATACACATGTGTTCTATACACAAAAATAATCCAATATCATAACATAAATAATCCATGGAAATAAAATGGGTTTCATATCATTTCCAAATGGAATTAACCAAATTGACCCCAAGAATATAAATGGTTAATACCCAAAATTTGATCACCCCAAAAGTGTATTTTATAATAATATTTAGAGGATGATTCAGTAAAAATAATTTATAAGGAAATAAAACATTTAGAGATAAAGAGTAAATAGTAACAAAATCTTAAAAGTGTTTTTTTTAGAAAATTATTTTATCTTTGTTGTAACATGTGAAGTGATGATCACTTTTAAAAATCATTTTTGGAAAGGTCACTTTTGATAAATTGAAAATAATTAATTTTCAAAATATATATTTGGAAATAGATATCAATAATTATGTATAATCATAATATTACATAAATGCATACAAGTGGGGATGAATTTTAGTTTATAAAATAAAACTTTCAATTTTATTAAACTCCCTTTTTAGTAGATCGAAAAAACATTCTATCTGATGTATAAAGTTGTTATCAAATAGGGTTATTTTAGATACTTTTATAAATAGATTAATAAGAAAATTTTGTAAAAAAATTTAAACTTTTATTACATATTCATAGCGGAAATAAATTTTGTAAAAACAAGAAAATTAAAACATTATAAATTTATAAAGAAAAAATTACATAATCATTATAAAATAATATCAACACTTTAAACTTCAGTTTAAATGAATTAAATCACCTTCAATTAAGGTATCCATGGTTTAACATAACTATAAAATTATGTATTTATTTAGAAATAAATCCCTCAATCACAAATATTTTGATAACTCTATCATCCTAGCCCTGTAATCCTTCGATCAAAAAGATCAAACACATCATTCATCCTATCCCTAGAATCCCTTGATCTAACCTTATTGGACATAGTGAATGAAATCATGGAAAATTATTAAGTAATTTATAATCCTCAAATGGATTCCTTAAAAAAACTCTCTAATTATTGCAATGATCTTACTAGTAACAATATGTTATAGAAAGCTACAAATAATTTTCAGATTGATTCAGTTGAAAAAGTATCTTATCACTCCTCCTCAAATGCACCTCTATTTGTAAAAAATATCCAATAGTCATATTTTGTAATTCTAAGATTTGTTTGAAATGGAATTTCACTTGGAATGTTCTCTACATACTTTGTCTGATGGTCACTTTGGCAGCATCATCACAGTGTTTTAAAATCTTCTATCTAATATAGTAAAGTTTGTTTATCTAATTGGGTAGTTTTAAATCATCTGGTGAAATAAAAATCATTATTTTATAGTTTTAAAAAGTTTCATCCCAAGAGTATTTCTACCTCCATCTGATGAATTTCTATTGGGATAACAAAGTGGAACTTTTTTTGGTGAGACATAGTTATACTTTTCAAGTTATGCGTTATAAAAGCTTTGTTTGATGAAATATGAAATCATATGTCCAATGTACAAAGTACATGTCTATCCGATTATAAAGTTTCATCTGATTATAAAGATATTCCAATTAAAAAATATCATCTAATTATAAAAGATCTTCTGATTAAAAAATATCATCCAATTAACAAAATTTTCTTCATCTAGTAAAAATATGTGTTTTCTTCAAAAACATTTTAAAACCTTGGGAAGTACAAAGTAAGTAAAAATGGTCTTTAATAAAGTGTGTTGTGAGTTTCAAAACAAAGGTTAGAATTTATTTAAAGTAAAACTTTAGGATCAAAAATCTCCCCCTTTTTAAAAAGCACAAAACACAACCCTTAAACAGAAAAAATTTAAAAAAATACATTCCCTTTTTACTTACACATTTAAGAAATTTAATCTTCATTTATTATTCTTAAAACAATTATTATTTATTATTTCTTTTATCCCCCTATCTATTTTTATCCCCCATTATTTAATGATCTTTTTTCAAATTATTTGTATGAAAATTAGGTTTTCTCAACTTTCTTAAGATATGTTCTTTTCCCGATTTCTCCCCCTTTGTGATTTTCAAAAAAAAATTATGGAAGAAAGTTTACCTGAAAATTCATAAAGAAACATTTATAAAAAAATTATTATAAATGAATATTTATCCAAAAAAATATATAAATAACATTAATTCAAAAAAAATTGAAATACATTCATTTTGAAATATATAGAGAAACATTCATTAAAGTATTCATTAAAAAATAGAGTTTGATTGTTAAAAAATAATCAAGAGTTCAAACAAATAGAAAAAAATAAATTTTTATTTTGTAATTTATTCACAATGAATTTAATATTATTAAATTCATCCAATAATTTCTTTGAGTTATCATCAGAAGACTCCATCTTTGCAATCTTATCCTCCAACGCATGAAACTTCATGTTTTCTTGTTTCAACCTCAGCACTTATTCTTCAAGAAATTTTACTTTTCTATTATAAACTTTAAAATTTAACACTTCTTCTTTGAGAGCTATAATTATATTTTACTATTCTAAAATATATTCTTCTTGATATATTTAAAGATTATTTAAATTAGCTACACCCTTTAAACTTTCAGAAACTTTAGAAGACAATTCTTTGAAATACTTCATAATAACCAAATTGTATTTCTTAAAACCTTATATTTTTTCATCATGAAACTTTAAGTATAATTCAATTTTTTTAATCTATCTCACAACTTGGTTAAATATTATTCTTTTTCATTTATAACTATCTCCAAAATATTTCAAATCTGATCCATTTTGAATAACTGTCTCAACGAATTTTTTGAAAGCATTAGAATTTTCAAAATCATCCATTCTTCCTTAAATTTATTTTCATCAAGATTGAATATCCAGAAAATAATGAATATATTACACAAATTTCTTCAAGATTTCATAAAAATATGTCATTCACACTCCATACTTTGATCAGAATCACTTGCTGGTGAATGAGTTAATTGTATGAAACATACAGAACCTGAGGTTTAGAAGCCCCAACATTTTTTTTCCTTTATCTTTCACTTCATCTAAAACTTATACCAATTAAAAATTATTATCATATATATGTTTTTCAAAACTATAAGATTCCTTATTTTTCTAGGTATGTCCCTTTTTGAGATTTGGTTGAACATATTTCAGTTGGGTTTTCCTTCTTTAATAAACCTTGGTGGTTGAGTCCCTTTTTGGGGATGAAGATAATTTGTTGGGGAAAATGAACTAAAGTTCAAGGATGTATGTTTTTTTCAATTAATGGAGTTTGGGTATAAACATGTAAAGAAATTATGGGGGGTTTGTGGTTTAAAAGTCTTTGGAGGTGGTTCAGGAATTTTTTGTGGAATATGGGATAAAATCTATTTGTTGGAGACTTTCACATCGTGAATGATTTATATGACATGAAACTATTATTAGGAATATTCCATGAAATGGTTATAGGTATGAAACTGTTACAAGCTATGAAACTAGTTCACATCATGAAATGGTCGATCAGAATTATTTTAACCAAAGTGGATCATTTTTCAACATACCACATAAATTGGTAAATTCATATCGTGAAAGGGTTTTACATCCTGAATCCCGTAGGATCAGTGGTTTTAATCCACACATCCCATATGATTTTATTTCATTCATGGTGCATCTCTCTCTCTTGACCCTAGTGTGACTCTATGTGTTTTGGGAGTGATTTTCTTCCCTTCTAGAAATATTTATTAAGCATTTAATCTCTACTTCCTCCTTTTGATCTTCTTTTCCATCATTCCTCATTATCGTTCTAGTAAATATAATTACTTTAATCATAGGATAAAGGTAGATGGTCTAGAATAAAACCATATGGTCTATTTCTATTTATTTAGGTATATTCAATATTAAGTGATTTCACCAATATAACGTGTACATTAACAAATATAATAATGGGTGATGATGATCATGTGTTTGGACTACTCTTTAGATTCCTTTGGATCTAATGGTTTTGATACTTGGCTTATAGCTACCCATAGGGTGAGGTTTCCCTTTAATAATAAAGAACTTTCTATTGTTATAAAGATATGTTTTACCATGACATGAAAACTCAGGTGATTGCTTGTGATAGATTCACCTTGTAAAATTGATTAATTGATTATTAAAATGACCGGTGATAATTTATATGAGATGGGTGTGTATACTGGCATGAAAATGGATTAAGATATAATTTAATTAATGAATGGGTAATTTAAAGAAAAATGGTAATTGGCTTAATTGACCATTGTGGACTATGATATCATGTTGTGTTATTATATCTGTTATGACTTGTGTTTTGATTCATGATGAAATGATTATATGAAGGGATATGCCTGGTGATGCTGAAATGCTTATATAAAGGGTTATACTCGATGGTGTAAAAATGATTATATAAAGGGCTCTACCTGGTGATACTGGAATTCTTATATAAAGGTATTTTCCTGGTGATGGTGAAATATTTATATAATGGGATTTTACTGGTTATGCTTAAATTATTATATAAATGGATTCTCCTAGTTGTGTTGCAATACTTATAGGTATTGACCTGATTATGTGATTATACCAAGGACTTGTGGTTATGGTTGGCATGGTTGTGCTACACTCTCAGAGATATTCTAGCATAATGTTGAAGCAGGTTGATTATTTTATTGTATTAATTGGTTAATTAAGACACTTATTTATCACTTTATTGTATGCACTTATTATCATACTGGTTTTTTTAGACATGGTGGTGTAGACCTACTAAGTTTTACTCGAACCCTATTTAGACCACCGTTTGGTACCCAAGAAGATTGCATGGATTAAGGTTTAGACAAGGGTAAAAGACCTTGTTATTGATTATTTCTTACTGGATGTGTTGGATCTTGGAGATAGGATCAAAAGGGGGTTTAGAATTGGGGTATTTTTAGTTTATTATTGTTATAATTTTATTTTATCTATATTAATTTTAGTTTGACATTTAGATACAATTCACCCTAACATTAAATGGTTTATTATTATTATTTTTACTTGGTATGTCCTTTACCTTCCAATTTTATGTTGTATTGTTTCCACTATTTTTGTTACTCTAATATTTGTTTATTTCCACTATATTAAAACTCTATAACAGGGGGTATATTCCCCCCGCTATATTATCTACACCCTTGCTTCTAGTTGGAAGCCTTTGGTATACGGAGAGGTGTATTTAAGGTTTAGTAACCAACCTGATTTGTCCACATGAGAGAGTGTCAGATCGGAGGACATTATAAAGTGGTATCATAGGGGTGAGTTGTTTTTTTATGTTCCTTTACTATTTGTGAAAGATATAAAGGAGACTTGGATGTTTCGGGACTTGGTAATGATATTTTTCATGGGAGTAGATGACACATGTATGGGGAGAAATATGAATAACCAAGGATGGTATTTTGTTCATGATGTTTAATTATTATAGTTAATATTATTTTACCTTGGGTGATTCACATGTGGTGTGAGGTTGTTGTTTCTTGAGATTTCACTACTAAAAAATTGGGCTTTAGCAGTGCTGTTATTTATTAGTGCTAGAAGAAAACACTGATAAATGGGATATTTATCAGTGCTAGAAGAAAACGCTGAAAAATGGGATATTTATCAGCGTTAAAGAAAGCATTGATAGATTTAATATTTTATTAGTTCTTTTATTTTAGCATTGATAAAGGAAATCTTTATCAACACTTTAATTTTAGTGTTGATAAAGGGTATCCTTTATCAGTGCTTTATTTTTAATGTTGATAAAGGTTATCCTTTATAACACTTTATTTTTAGTGCTGATAAAGGGAACGCTTTATCAGCACTTTATGTTTAGCACTGATAAATATTTCTCTCATCAACACATTTTTAGCACTGATAAAATGAAATAATTAAATAAAAAAAATAAAAAAAATGTGTTTATTAAAAAATATTAAAAACTTTATTAATTAAATAATTATTGATAAAAATGAATTGATTGATTATACATTATTAAATATTAAAAAATTTATTAATTATATAATTATGATAATTAATGTTATTAAATTGTATATATTAAATATATATATATATATATTAATGTATATAAATATGATTATATATTACAAAATATTTATGCGCTTTACATTAAATTGTCATATATTTATTGAATAATGGTATATAATTAAAAATTAATATGAATTAAAAATATTGACTAATTTCATAGTACTTGAGATATAATTGAATGTCGTTTGATTTTTCAATTTAATATAGATCAAATGTGTGTTATATTGATTTCACATATATGTATAATTAATGCATTTTTATATACAATATGCACACACACAGAACTTATCCATTTTTTCAATATTGTTAAAGTGTACATGTATTCTTAATTTATTCAATTTCACTCATATATATATATGCATGCACTCAAAATTTGATATTCATTAATAATGTTAAAAATATATTTGTAAAAAAAATTATAAGTAAATATATTCATAAATAAATATATTTATAAATGTACATTCACTATATTTATACAATTATATATTTATAATTATAAATAAATTGATATTTTTTAAGTATTTATATAATTATAAAAAAAATAATTGTGTATATTTAAATAATTATTAAATTTATAATACATTTTCTTAAATAATGAATATATTTACTATATTTATATTTATATATATTTATTAAATATATATATTTATAATTATATAAATATTTATAATGATATAGATAATATTTTTTAAAAATATTTATATAGTTATAAATAAACAATTATAGAATTATAATAAATATATTTACTATATTTTATATTTATTTATATTTATTAAGTTTTTATAAATATTTATAATTTTTTATTTATAATTATAATTATAAATATTTTAACAGTGCTTTAGTAATAAATGCTGATAAAAGAATCTTTATCAGTACTTTTTTAGCACTGATAAAGATGAGGAATTATCAACACTAAAAAAAGCACTGATAAATAAACATTTATTAATGTTATAAGTTTAGTGATGATAAATATTAGTTTTATCAGCTCTAAGTATGCACTAATAAATAGTCCTCTTTATTAGCATTTATATAATAAGCACTGATAAAAGGTCTCTTTATCAGTGATTATTGGTAAGTGCTGATAAAAGTGTCCTGATCTATTTTAAAAATACTAACCATTTGCGAACTCATCATGATATAGAAGATTTCCATGGAAGCCACCAACTTTCGGCGCTCCTCCTTGGTGAATCGAAGGTTGAATCGATCCTCATTAGTGAATAGAAGGTCAAATCACACCACTCGACTACCTATGAACATCTCATCTGACATCTGAAGAGGGTCTCATATTTTCTTTAACCTAGCGAGGTAGGCCTTCTGATTTTCTTTGTGTATTTTTGGTTTTGTTTTTGATTTCTTCTTAAACTTTTTTTTATGATATGTTGTTTATGATCTGTTGTTTATGATTTTTTTGTGATATGTTGTTTAGGGAATGATTTATGGTCCATTGTTTGTATTGACTATCGATGAATGGTCCTTTTTTATATCTGACACTGAACCTTGGATTTATTCATTGTTATTTTACTGCTATGTTTTATATCTTCGTACTAAATAATTTTTTCATATATGTATGTAAATGTGTATAAAATTTCATGTATATTATTTTTTATTAACTACTAATTAGAGGTACATTGGTGGTTCCCTAATGATTATATATATGTTGACACCTTTCATGGACACCTCAGTGGACATGCATCTTCAGAAGCTATTTTTAAGGAACCAAGTTAGTAGAGTGATTTATGTTCCACTATTGGTTATATGTATCATAGGATCTAATTCCTCTTATAATTCACTATGGTCCTTAGTTTTCTTATGAATCATATTCAAAGGGGCCATCCCCAGTTAAGAACATGAGGTTTTATCACATCAAGCCTTCACTTTTTGAATCATTATGGTACCTTTAGTTCAATTTATGTTTGAATATCAAGTTTTTATCTATTTGATATTTCTTATAGACTATAAGTGAGTGATTTTTTATACTATCATGACATCTATGTGTGTTTATATAGCTATTTCATCATTTATTTCCATATTTTTTGTCTAATAGGTATACCTATTGATAAAACACTATTTTATTGAATATTTTATTGATAATAAATGATATAATTTCCTCACATTGTGTTAAATATGTTTAATTAGAAAGTATTTGGGATTAGATCATTCATTTGAATATTTGATGAAAATTCCAGTTTTACCCTTTCAAAATCACTGTAGTATTTCAATCATAAATATTTTTATTTGAATTATTTGAACTTAATATTTTGTAACTGTGTTCCTTACTTCATGGGATACAACTTTTATTCAGGACACTAGATAAAAAGAATGCATTTGGATGGAGTAATTGGGCCCTAAGTGTGGTGCATATCAATATAAGAAAAATGAATCAAGTCCTTTGAAATCTATATGGTACTTTTCTATCATTCCATGGTTTAGAAGTCTATATGGATGTTGTGAAGCCACAAGACAATTAACATTTCATTCAGATACAATAATTAAAGATGGGAACCTACATCATCTAGTAGATTCTCCTCAGTGGATGAAAATTGATTACGAGTTTCTTAAATTTGGAGATGAGTTAAGAAACTTTTGTCTTGTGTTATCTACAGATGGAATAAACCCTTTTGGTGTAAAGATTAGTACTCATAGTACATTTCCCATCATGTTGGTAAATTATAACTTTCCGCCATGGTTATGGATGAATCACAAATACATTATGTTGTCTCTGCTTATATTTGGACCAAATAAACCCGGTAATGATATTGATATCTATTTGACTCCATGGATTTAAGATCTGAAATTGATATGGGATATAGGTGTTACAATGTATGATTATCATAGAAGTGAAGAATTCACATTGAGGGACATGTTGTATGGAACGATAAATGACTTCCCCGCTTATGGAAATTTATCAGGCTATAGAATTAAAGGCATATTGGGGTGTCCCATTTGTGAAAAATGTGTAGGTTCTGGACGCAGCGGAAGCGCGTTGGTGGGTTTTCCCAACTTTAATTTTAGCGTTGAACAATGTTCAATCTAAGATCCATCGCAATAATAAAATATTGGATCTTCGTAATAGAATGAAGAACAAAAAGAAAGAGAAGGGTCATGGAACCATCGAGAGGATCATCATATGTTGGTTATAATTAATTTAATTAATTAACAATAATTACCTTGATGGAATTCTTTCTTTGTTGATTTTTTTCGGTCACGTTTTGATGTGATTATTCATTGCATCACAGAAGCCAAGTTTAGACTTCCTCTAGTGGTGATCCACACGTGCACCACATATCTATGGATGTCGCCAAAGGAATCTCTGAGGGCTAGCGTAGAGAATCATTTGCTTGCGTTGTCCACCTTAGATTGCCTTGATCTGATGGAGGAGGATCTCTCTCGGTCTTGAGATAATTCTTGGAGGAAGGAGTTCTCTTGGCCTTGAGAGAATTTTCCAGAATTGTTGTGCATAATGATTCATGGAAAATTGTTGTGGTTGTGAGGATATTTATAATCGGGTTTGAGGTTATAGAGTTATGACAATAAATAAACATGTTACGCATTTTATTTATTTCATTAACTCTTATTGAAAATCCCCATGTCGAATCATTAATTCCTTGACATGCACCCATGCTAATTATAATAAATATCATTTAATAAAACAATATTATTTCCTCAAAATCCCAACTAGAAAAACTACACGGCGTGTAATCATTAATACACGGCGTGTACTTGTTTTTCATTTCCTTTCCAAAATGAAAACTACACGGTGTGTACATTCAATGTACACGGCATGTATATCTTGTTTTTTATTTTATTCTTCCTCCAACATTAAAATGATTTAGGCTTCCTTGAATAATTATTAAACCACATACGGGAATAATCTTTATTCTACTTGAGATACTTGGATACACTTAGTGTTTGACCCTCTAGGCCTATTTTTCGTTGGCATTAGGCGGGCTTGACTAAAGTCCAAGATTACTGTCTAGCAATGAGTTAAGGTACCCAAGATAAAGAAGTTTACACCACATTAAAATGTCACATCATACAAATGCTTACTCGGTAATTTAATCCCTTTGTCTCGATATCTCTAATCAAGTGGGTTGCATGCTAGTGTCATCAACCCATGTGCTCGATTATTCTTTCTTTGACTTCCCATAATTGAGCTCGCTCATACCTTACCATGGACATGGATTTATTTAGGCTTTATCAAATCCATAAAAGTGCCTGAGATATCTAATTTCATTATGTAATAGAAGGTACAAATCCTTTCTCTCATTATCTATTAATGCAGTATCACTCGTGACGCACCCAACATATCCTACCTCACTACGAACAGTGTGTCATCATAGTTTTTGTCAATACATATAAGTGTGCAAGTTGTAATACCCATTAATAATAATCTTAAAGTCTAAGGACCAATACACACGTCCATAGATCAGAACATCTAATGACACTATGAAATGTGTATTTCCTACTGGCAGGTATCGTTCTCATAATATCCTCCTAGATATTACCAAGGGTGCGCACCATGAGAAGGTGCCTCAGAGTTTTATGATTACTCACCCTTAATGGACTTTATTATTTGTGTCCCTCAAATAACATCATCCGGTCATAGAAAATATATTCAAGAACAATGTTATGGCACTTCCGAGTTCACATTATAGTAGGGATCTGCTATGACCCTTTAATGCAACAGCTGTCCTTAGGACATTATCAAATGCATTGTCACACGGAAGAACAATCAATATGTGATAAGGTATTTATTAATGAATAAAGTACAAATTAGTTGGTTTTAGGCCACTAACTCCAATAGACTCCCACTTGGACTAGATCCAACTGCTAACAACCTTTAACCTGCTAGCTCTCACATGATATTCATGCTTCTTATAAGATAGGGATTTAGTCATGGGGTCCGCCGCGTTCTCTTCTGTGGACACTCTGATCACTGCAACTTCACCCCTTTGATAGAAATCCCTCAATAGGTGATATTCTGGAGTATGTGTGTTGTCTATTGATGTGACCTTGGTTCTTTTGCAAGAGCCTCCACTACAGTATTATCACAATACAACGTGATAGGATCTTTACTGCTAGGCACCACATCAATCTCCTGGACAAAGTTATGAATCCAGATGGCTTCCTTGGCTGCATCAGAAGCTTCTATATATTTAGACTCCACTGTAGAATCGGTGAAAACTGGATGCTTTGAACTCTTCCATCACACAGCTCCTCCATTATGATAGAAAACATATCCAGATTGCGACTTCAGATCGTTCTGATCTGTCTGAAAACCAGCATCAGCATACCCTCTGATGACAAGTTCTTCATCTCCTACATACACCAAGAACATATCCTTAGTTCTTTTCAAATACTTAAGGATAGTCTTAACAGTAGTCCAATGTTGTTCTATTGGATCTTCTTGATATCTGCCTACCATGCTCAGTGCATAGGAAACATCAAGCATGGTACATAACATGGTATACATGATGGATACTGTAGCAGAATCGTATGGGATCTTACTCATTCTATCTTTCTCTTGTTGTGTCTGAGGACACATTTTCTTAGAAATATGTAGGCCATGTGACACTGGAACCAATCCCATCTTGGATTGTTCCATACTAAATCTCTTTAGTATCTGGTCAATGTATGTACCCTAACTTAGTCCAAGCAGCCTCTTGGATCTATCACGAATGATCTTGATCCCTAGAATGTAGGTTGTTTCACCCAAGTCCTTCATATAGAAACACTTGTTCAACCAGTCCTTAACTAACTGTAATACTGGTACATAATTTCCAATAAGAAATATTTTGTCAACATATACTACTAGGATAACGATCGCATTCCCATTAAACCGCTTATAAACACATGGATCACATCCGTTCTTAATGAAACAAAATTCCTTTATGGCTTCATCAAATCTAATGTTCCATGACCTGGATGCTTGATTTAATCCATAAATGGATTTCTACAACTTTAAAATCCATTTGGCTTCACCTGGTGTCACAAACCCTTCTGGTTGTGTCATATATATATCTTCCTGAAGGTTCCCGTTAAGGAATGTTGTTTTGACATCCATTTTCCAAATCTCGTAGTCATGGTAATATGTTATGGAAAGTATGATTCTTATGGATTTAAACATTAAAACTGGTGATAATGTTTCATCATAGTCAATTCCTTAATGTTGTCTGAATCCTTTAGCCACTAGCCTTGCTTTATAGGTGCTAACTTGACCTTCCATGTCCAGTTTTCTCTTGAATACCCATTTTCATCTAGCAGACTTTACATCAACTAGCTCATCGACCAGAACCCAGACTTGGTTCTGATACATGGAATCCATCTCAGAATTCATAACTTCTAGCCATCTTGTAGCTTCTGAGCTTTCTACTAATTACTTTTAGGAGAGAGTTTCATCATTGTCCAACAATAATGATTCACCATATTTGGTGACTAGGAAACCAAATCTCTATGGTTCCCTTACCTCTATTGAGATCCTACACAGTACTTTTGTTTCAGGAACCTCTTCCATGGGGACCTGTGGAACTTGTTCCTGTACCAAATCCTGTGTATCTTGAGTATCAACTTCATCAAAGTCAATCTTTCTCCCAATATACCATTTGAGGATGTGCTCCCTCTCAAGAAAGACGGATTTTCTGGTGATAGTCACTTTCTTGTCTTGAGGGTTATATAGGTAATATACTTTTGTTTCCTTGGGATATCCTATAAAGATACACCTCATGCCTCGGGGTGCTAGTTTGTTGCCTGATAAGGCCTTAACAAATGCCTCACATCCCCATACACATGTATGTGACAAAATGGGTTTCCTTCCATTCCATAACTTGGAGGGAATTCCATTTTCCGCCTTAGTTGGTACTCGGTTTAATGTGTATACTGCAGTTTGTAATGCATATCCCCAAAAAGATAATGGAAGATCTGCATGACTCATCATCAACCTCACCATGTCCAACAAGGTTTGTTTCCTCCTTTCACTAACATCATTCCACTGTGGTGTATAAGGAGATGTGAGCTGAGATAGAATCTCAGACTCCCGTAGAAGATCGATGAACTCTTGGTTCAGATATTCTCTACCTCGATCCGATCGAAGTTTCTTTATCTTCTTACCAAGATGATTCTCTACTTTATTCTTGAATTCCTTAAATTTATCTAAGTATTCTAACTTATACCTCATTAAGTAGATATAGCCATATCAACTGAAATCTTCAGTAAAAGTAATGAAGTAAGAATATCCACCTCTAGCTTCTACTGGAAATGGTCCACACATATCTGTGTGCACCAATCCTAGAAGCTCTGTGGCCCTTTCACCTTATCCACCGAAGGGTGGCTTGGTCATTTTTTCTTGTAAACAAGCATGAAATATATCAAGTGGTTTTAGCTCAGTAGATTCCAAATAACCATCTTGGTAGAGCTTTGTCAAGTGCTTCTCATTTACATGACCGAGACAGTGATTCCACAACTGGGTGATGTATGAGTCATGTGAGTTTGTTTCGTTATCGATTGCCAACACTTGGTTTTCATAATTCAATATATACAAACCATTATTTAAATATGTCATACCATAACATACATTTTTCTTATAAAAGAGACAACCCTTATTTTAAAACTTGAAAATAAATCCATCCATATCCAAACAAGATATAGAAATTATGTTCTTGGTAACACTAGGAATATAATAACAGTTATGTAAAACCAAGATCATACCAGTTGGAAATGAGAGGTGGTAATCGACAATAGCCAATGCAGCCAGCCTTGTGCCATTGGCAGCTTGAAGATCCACCTCTCCTCTAGCAATCTTTCTAAATCTACTTGGTTCCTGCATTTAAATACAGATTTAAGCCCCACAGGCTATATCTAATACCCAATGTGTAGAAATGGAAAGATTACACTCGATAACGAATGCACCTTTAGTGTCCCCATGCTTCTAAGTGCAGTTACACTTCTAGTGGACTTTCTTTCCACATGCAAAACATACTGCCTCCCATTCCTTACTCTGCCTCTGGATCTTCCCCTTTTTGGAGAGATGGTGCTCGGGGGCTTCGGACCATTTATAAGTCTTTGGCCCCTTTTCCTTGTCCTTACTTTTATTATTCACTATAAGGACTGTGGGTTTGTCACACCCCATGTCCTTATCAACCTGGAGAATTAAGGTCAGAAGTTTCAATAGACTCTTCTCATTGTTGCTCATGTTATAATTGACAATGAATCTAGAGAAGGTCTTGGGCAGTGATGATAGGATGAGATCTGTACGCAACACATCTGGTAATTTAATCCCTAAGATGTCTAGACATTCAATGTAGCTAATAAGCTTGACTACATGAGGCCCAGCTGGCGCAGACTCTCCAAGATTAGTTGTAAACAAAGCATTGGAGATCTCATATCTCTCTTGTCTCACCTTCTCTTGGTAGATATCCTTAAGGTGAGACATCATGCTATACGCGTCCATGTTTTCATATTGCTTCAAGAGCTCATTAGACATGGTTGATAGCATGAAACACTAGAAATTTGTGGCATCATCCATATGTTTGGTATAGATATATATTTCCTCATCACTGGCCTCTTTCCCAGGCACAATTGGAATAGGCTCTTCCAGCACATACAATTTCCTCTCGTGGTGAAGGATGATGCGTAAACGCCTCTTCCACTCTTGGAAATTGGTGCTGGTGAGAAGGTTTTCCTTCTCGAGTATGGTTCGAAATGATATGTTTGAAGTCATTTTTCTTTTCGTTTCTACAAATTAAGATGATCAAAGGTTTTAGTACTTTATAAAATTGAGACAAATAAATAAATTAATACTTATTAGTCTCCCACTATTTTATCGAAATCCAATAGCCCTCACCATTGACTTCAGAATATTATGTTTCCTGAATATTCTAGTGTCAAGGATCCATATTGCCCTTCGCATTACCCCAACTAGGGTTGGTCAATCAACTTGAAGGGTTTTAGGTAGGTATTCCAAATGAAAACTGCATTAACTCGCATCTCCTTGATCTGCTGAGTGGACTCCCCAATCCTGAAATCCTTTTATTTTGGATTTCCTCAACCTTTTTCTCTTAGTCACACAAAGTCCTTTTGTGGCAGTCAACCCTTGATGCGAACCAAGTCAATTAAACCCAAAACCTTGAATTATAATTCCCCAATAATTGAAAACAGCCCAACTAGGGTTGGTCAAGCACTTTGAACTATGGTTCGTTTCTAACCAAGATTGTGGAAGGCTATACCGACTTAATATTTCTTTGAGGGATTTTATCCTTATACGTAAATTTTTATTTTATTATATTTGATTACATTCTTTTTAATATTAAGTGGGATATACTTAAGTGATTAACCATTTCTAAGATAATATTTATGCATAAGTAGGTCTTATTTTAGTTCCATCTCGAATGCTTGTTTAATTCATTAATTGTGTGATCATGACAACACACCCACAATAAATAAACCATGTAACTGATAGAAATAAAATAAATGGTATGATCATGAGCTTGTTCTATTGGTTATTTTATCTAGCGGTTGATAAACTAACCCAAGACCTTGGGGAGAAACACCTTGAACCTTTCGAGTTCGTGTTTATAGCTTTCCACATGTCCACCTTTATATCTCCTTGGATTAGTTTCACCTTGGATCCTAACTTGAGCCACCTCCACTAGCTTGGGAGCTCCATCCATTACATATGAATTTATCTCACACGCAGGTGAGGGGTAAAAGGGGTTTTTACATAAAATAATCTTTGGGCGTGCAGGCCCTACATATTAATGAGGAGAAGGCTCGCAGGCCAACAAATTTAATTTAAATAAATAAATTAAAAGAAGTCATTCACATACAAAGGTCTTGGTCTAGCTCATGATCATCCATACATGCAATGATATTTACGCATAAATAAAACTAGAATTCAATTATTTAATAGTTCTTGCTTAAGATAAATCATTATTGAATCAATTAATTATTTTTAATTAATCAATCCTTTTATCTTAAACCCTTTTCTGAATTTCCTTGAGATTCTCATCCATCATAATTTCAAACAAATAAATTTAAAATTATCTTTGTACGTAACTTGTACCTTGGAGGCAACCCGGTGAATTATCATTCATTACGCAGATGTTAAATTAAACACATATATATAAAATACCTATGACGTGTTGTGCCTAAGATTTATGCCTGCACTATGGTACACGTCTCAAGGGTTTGTATAATATAATAATAAATTTTAATAAATCTGTGTAATTTGGATGAGTATATGGTGTGTAGTTCCGAATACACGGCGTGTACTTTTTTTCACCATCCAACTGAAGTATAGGCCCGGGGATATGGTGTGTAGATGTAATTCATAAATTTTCAGAGTACATGGTGTGTTCAGTGGGACACACGTCGTGTAGTATCCACATTACATGGTTTCCAGCCGGGCAAGTCATGTACGGGTACACGGTCCAACCCTAACCCGAAGGAACTACACGCCCCGTTCAGTGGACCACACAGTGTGTAATCCAGAAACCGTGTGCCGCCTATTCCTGGTCAACACATAGTGTCATTTATGACTTAGGTATACTCCAATACACGGCCTGATTTGGCAGACCAGTCTGATGCATTGAACCTAGACTACACGGCGTGTACTTCCGAATACATGCTATGTATTCTTGTGTTGTATGTCCAAAAACATTTGGCACCTCCGAATGAGATCCTCTATTTTATTTTAATCAAAGTTAAAATAAAAATTTGTTTCTGTAAGGTGAACGAGAAACAAGAGAGGAGGAACGGATCTCGAGATTCATATTTAAAGAACGATTAACTTGAATTGAAACAACTAAATTATTAAATGTGTAAATAACCAATGAAAAACTAAATAATTATAATCCACAGTATGACTGCTCTGACACCACTTGTAGGTTCCGGGTGTAGTGGAAGAGCGTTGGTGGGTTTGCCCAATTTTAATTTTAGCGTTGAAAAACGTTCAATCCGAGATCCGTCACGATAATAAAATGTCGGATCTTCGGAATAGAATGAAGAATGAAAAGAAAGAGAAGGGTCCCGGAACCATCGAGATGATCATCATATGTTGGTTGTAATTAATTTAATTAATTGACAAGAATTACCTTGATGGAATTATTTCTTCGTTGATGTTTTCTGGTCATGTTTTGATGTGGTTCGTCGTTGCGTCGCAGAAGCCAAGTGTATACTTCCTCTAGAAGTGATCCACACATGCACCATGTATTTCTGGACATCGCCAAAGGAATCTCTAGGTGATAGCATAGAGAAGCCTTTGCTTGCATTGTCCGCCTTAGATCGCCTTGATCTGATGGAGGAGGATCTCTCTCGGTCTTGAGAGAGTTCTTGGGGGAAGGAGTTCTCTCAGCCTTGAGAGAATTTTCCAGAATTTTTGAGCACAACAATTCATGGAAAAGTGTTGGGGTTGTGAGGATATTTATAATCGGGTTTGAGATTATATATTTATGACAATAAATAAAAATGTTACGCGTTTTATTTATTTCATTAACTCTTATTGAAAACCCCCATGTAGAATCATTAATTCCTTGAAATGTTCCCACGCTGATTATAATAAATATCATTTAATAAAACAATATTATTTCCTCAAAATCCCAACTGGAAAAACTACACGGCGTGTAATCATTAATACATGGCGTGTACTTGTTTTTCATTTCCTTTCCAAAATGAAAACTACACAGCGTGTACATTCAATGTACACAGCGTGTATATCTTGTTTTTCATTTTATTTTTCCCCTAACATTAAAATGATTTAGGCTTCCTTGAATAATTATTAAACCACATATGGGAATGATCTTTATTCTAATTGATATACTTGGATACACTTAGTGTGTGACCCTCTAGGCCTCTTTCTCATTGGCATTAGGGCGGGCTTGTCTAAAGTCCAAGATTACTATCTAGCAACAGGTCAAGGCACCCTAGAGAAAGAAGTTGACACTACATTGATGTGTCACCTCATATGAATGCTTACCGTATAATTTAATCCCTTTGTCTCATATCTCTAATCAAGCGGGTTGCATGCTAGTGCCATCAACCCATGTTCTCGATTATTCTTTCTTTGACTTCCCGGAATTGAACTCACCCATACCTTACCATGGTCAGGGATTTATTTAGGCTATATCAATTCCATCAAAGGGCCTGAGATATCTACTTCCATTATGGAACATAAGGGAAAAATCCTTTCTCACATTATCTATTAATGCAGTATCACTCGTGACACACCTAACGTATCCTACCTCACTGCGAACAGTGTGTCGTCACAGTTTTCGTCAATACATATAAGTGTGCGAGTTGTAATACCCATTAATAATAATCTTAAAGTCTAAGAACCAATACACACGTCTGTAAATAGGAACATCCAATGACACTATGAAATGTGGATTTCCTACTGGCGGGTCTCATTCTCATAATATCCTCCTTGATATTACCAAGGCCTCACACCATGAGAAGGTGCCTCAAAGTTTTATGACTCATCACCCCTAATGGCCTGCATTATTTGTGTCCCTCAAATAACATAATCCAACTATAGAACATATATTCAAGAAAAGTGTTATGTCACTTCTGGGTTCTCATCATAGCAGGGATCCGCTATGACCTTTTAATGCAACAGCTATCCTTAGGACATTATCACATGCATTGTCACGCAGAAGAACAATCAAGATGTGATAAGGTATTTATTAATTAATAAAGTACAAAGTAGTTGGTTCTAGGCCACCAACTCCAACAAAATGAACACACTCAGTTCAGTTGAAACATTCCTCAAAGAATGTGTTTTTAGGACATTGAAAATTTTTACTTCGATAACATAAATATTGATCTTGGACAATATCATTCAATGGTAATATCGAACAAGGTACAACATCGTCTCTAGCAACAGGAAATCAATTATAAAAAAATTAAAAAATATTGACACTATTTTTGGTAAACCATTTTTGAAAAACCTTACAAAATCAGGTTGGAAGAAGATATCAATTTTCTTTTAATTTCCATATTATAATTGCTTGTATGTTAAACATTTTATTGATGTCATGAATGTAGAAAAAAAATGTATTTGATAGTGTTATGAACACATTACTAAATTTTCCTACAAAAATTAAATATGGTATTAAGGATAGGTTGGTCTTTATTGAATTGGGTATAAAGGAAGAGTTGGCACCAGTAAAGGGTAAAAGGCATACTTTTATTCCTCCAGTAACTTACACTCTTTCCATATAGAAAAAATTGCAATTTTTTCTTTTCTTTATGAGTGTAAAAGTTCCATAGGGGTATTTATCAAATATCAAGAATTTCATTTCAATGAATAATTTGAAGTTACATGGACTAAAATCACACGACTATCATGTTTTGATGCAAGATTTAATGTTTTTGATTTCCATTTCATTCTTCCTCAAAATGTACAACATTCATTGACCAGACTCGGCTTATTTTTCAAAGCCATATGTAGTAAATTTGTAGACCCATCGAAGTTTCCCATAATGAATAAGGAGATTTTAATAATATTATGTGAATTATAAATGTTCTTACTAATATAATTATTTGATATAATGGTCCACCTGATGGTTCACTTAGTCAGACAGGTTCAACTATGTGGTCATGCCCATAACAAATGGATGTGCCCCATTGAATGGTATATGAATATTTTAAAAGGGTATGTCAAGAATCGAAGTCATCCAGAAGGTTCTATTGTAGAATTATATATTATTGAATAATATATTGAATTCTATACTGATTACCTATCAGATGTTAAAAGCATCGGTCTCCCAAAGTCATCTCATAGTGAACACCTTATGGGCAAAGGGATTTCCAGAAGAGATGTTGTTACAATTACCTTGACAGATTAGGAACAAGCGCATTTATACATATTACATAATAGTGAGGATTTTGATCCATACATTTAATACCACAAAGAAATTCTTAGAGATTTGAATCCATCAAGGGTTGAAAGATCGATATTAGATACACATAGTAAATAGTTTATAAGATGGTTCAGATATCAAATTTATAAGGAGTTATCTGAAAATATGAATTCAATTTCCAAATGACTTCAATGGCTAGCCAGAGAATCGAATTCAAATGTTACATTTTACACTGCATTTGTAATCAATGGTTATATGTTCTATGAAAAAGAACATGATGACTTTAGTATGATGAAAAAAATGGTGTTGCGCTTGTGGTTGAAGCGATGCACATATTTGGTTCCAAGGATATAAATCCAATTTATGAAAATATGTCATATTTTGGCATTATCAAATAGATATATGAGTTGGATTATACAACATTTCAAGTGACTCTTTTCTATTGAAAATTGGTTGACAATATCAATGGAGTGAAAGTTAATGAAATGGGCTTTGTGAAGGTGAATTTAATTGTAGAATGGGGAAAAGATGATCCATTAATAATGGAATCACAAGTACTGTAAGTATTCTATGTCTCTAATCCAACAAACAATAATTGGTTGATTTTCCTACTAGAGACTAAAACAAATGTTGATTTAGATGAAAATTCAATCAAGGATGACCCTTTCATTGGGAAATCACAATCAGTTCATGTCAGTCCCACTATAGACAATGTCTTGTGCATTATAGGGGGCCACAAAGAGGGGATTTGGATTCTCAAAATAGGAACCAAATCCTTGAAACATTTAAAAAAATAAAGAGAGTTTAATGAGAAGGTAAAAGTTTTTCTTTAATATATTATGTTTTTCCTCATAATATTATATATTTTCTAATGTATTAACATAATCTAAATTAAATGTTTGACTAATCATGCAGACAATATCTTTTTCACATAATGATGTTACCAATACCTTATAAGAACAAATTATAATGAAAAAAATCCTTTGGATAGATACAAATGTAATGTTATGATATACTTTCTCTATTTTACCGAAAAATTATATAATGGAATGCTGATTTAATTTTCATTATTACTTTCAGATTTAATTTATTTTTGAATACTTTTATCCATGTTTCATGCCTTTGTAAGAAGATAAACAATGTTTTCTCTACTCAATCACATAGGTAATCTTGATGTTTTCATAGTAAAATCATTGTCTATAGAATTAATGTATTGTTTCATATTTTTGTTTAATTTATTTATTTTTAGTATTACTCACATAATAATTGTTTTCTTATACAGGTGGATTCTTTTGTTCTATTTGGGGGTGCTCTATCCAACTTTCATGATCCTTATCCCTTAAAACCTTTTCACTCCTACAGTGGTACATCTCTCATTTTATTTCAAGTTCTCTCCACTACCTTTCCAGGAAGAGAAATAACGCTGACTATGCTCAATTACAGATGTAATCTTGATGTTTTCACAATAAAATAATTATCCATGGAATTAATGTATTATTTCATTTGTATGTTTAATTTATTTCTTTTTATTATTAATCACATAATAATTGTTTTATTATACATGTGTATTCTTTTGTTCGGGTTGGGGGTGCTCTATCCAACTTTCATGCTCCTTCTTCGTTAAAACATTTTCACCCCTTTAGTGGTGCATTTATCACTTTATTTCAAGTTACCTTCATTGCCTTTTTATGAAGAGAAATGACGCTACCTCTACTCAATTATAGAGGTAATCTTGATTTTTGTATAATAAAATCATTATCCATGGAATTAATGTATTGTTTCATATGTATGTTTAATTTATTTCTTTTTAGTATTACTCAAATAATAATTGTTTTCTTATACATGTGGATTCTTTTGTTTGAGTTGGGGGTGCTCTATAAAACTTTCATGATCCTTCTCTCTTAAAACCTTTTCACCCCTACAATGGTGCATTTATCACTTTCTTTCAAGTTACCTCCACTACCTTTGCATGAAGAGAAACTATGCTACCTCTACTCAATTACAGAGGTAATCTTAATAGTTTCATAGTAAAATCATTATCCATAGAATTAATGTATTATTTCATATGTATGTTTAATTTATTTATTTTTAGTATTACTCGCATAATAATTTTTTTCTTATACAGGTGGATTCTTTTATTCGATTTGGGGGTTCTATGTCCAACTTTTATGCTCATTCTCCCTTAAAACCTTTTTACCCATGTAGTGGTGCATTTATTACTTTCTTTCAAGTTACCTCCATTGCCTTTGTAGAAATAGAAACGATGCTATACTACTCAATTACAAAGGTAATCTTTATGTTTGTACAGTAAAATAATTGTCCATGGAATTAATGTATTGTTTTATATATATGTTTAATTTATTTATTTTTAGTATTACTCACATAATAATTGTTTTCTTATATATGTGGATTATTTTGTTCAAGTTTGGGTACTTTTTCCATCTTTCATCCCTTTCTTCACCAAAACTTCCATAGACTTCTTCTCTCACAAAACCTTTCACTCCTGTAGTGTTGACATTTATCACTTTATTTCAAGTTTCCCCCATTACTCAATCATAGAGGTAATCTTGATATTTTCATATTAAAATCATTGTCCATAGAATTAATGTATTAGTTCATATTTATGTTTAATTTATTTATTTTTAGTATTACTCATAATAACTTTTTTATTATACACGTGTATTCTTTTATTCGAGTTGAGGTGGTTCAAAACTACTCATGAAATGTTGGCATTTTGACAAAGAAAATAAATGGAAATCATGGTAACATTGACAGTTAGGATTATTTTTGAATGTCTGTAATAATTTTTATTTATGTACTTTTATTAACCAATGTTTTAAATGTCTATAATATAGTGTTTTTCTGGTATTTGTGTTGTAAGTTTAATTTCATTTAAATTGTGTATCGGGACTTGTTTTTGTTGATATTTTATTTTTTTCTGGTGCTATAGTGTATTTTTATAGCACACTATAGTGGTGCTACAATGTGTTATAGTAGCATACTACAGTATGGCCCTTTATCAGTGCTTTTAAAGTACTTATAAATAGGACTTTTATCAGTGCTTTTAAAAGTGACGATAAAAACAAATTCATCAGTGCATCTGAAAGCACTGATAAAGGGTTCCTTTAGAGGAGCTAAATTAAAGTGCTAATAAATGGGTATTTTATAATCTCTTTTTAAGTGCTGATAAAAGTCTTGGGCTTTTAACATCTCTCATGTTGTTAGTGCTTTTATATCACTGATAAAGGCTATTTCTAGTGCTATTAAAGGCTATTTTTGTAGTAGTTTTTATACTCATGGATAGGTATGGAATGATATTAGTATGCATGTATCATGATAATCACAAAGGGATATATCTTAACATGCATTGTTTATGATAGGGATATATTTATTGCATGTGATGTATTTTCCTATATGAACTGTGAAATGAGATACCTTTTATATCTGATAAATGAAATGAAAGAACTTTTAATTTATGCTTATTTACTTATTAAAACATGTTTAGAGTGACCATGAACTAGTGGCTCTTTGTTTTTGTCACCTATAAAGGTTGACCTTAATGTTATCCAGTGTTATAAGGTGTGTGTTTCGTCATCTTCAAATTGAGTGTTAGGAGAGAGAAATTAGCATGCTCCTAACACCGCTGAACCAGAGCTTCCTTTAGCTCTTGAGGATCATAGAGATGTTTAGCTTTGTGATAGATTCCTGAGGTTCAAGCGATCCATGTAAAGGGAGACTATTCGTACCATTCCTTGGATGTTTGAAATTATGAGAGAGTTACATCTACAGCATCTTCCTATGTTCACTAGAGAGGGAGGCCTCCAAGCAGCCAGTTTTTTGGATCAACTCAATCTATATGATCTTCAAGCACCTCAAGACACCCAAATATAAGTGGGATAAGCTTGATGAATACATGTTGTGTGGACTAGACAAGCATTAGTGGGACACTATAGAGAAATTTGGGTAGAAAGAGGAGTTATCCTAGAAGTCCTATGAGGAAAATTTTCTGATTGACTTCTACCCTAAAACATTGATAGATGAAAAGGATCACGAGTTCATGCACCTGACATAAGAGATCATGTCAGTTTTTTACTATTCTAGATGTTTCAAAAACTTGTAGCACTTTTCACCATCTTTAGTAGCTGATGAGATAGCCAGAGTGAGGTGTTTCCAAGATGGGATTCTCTATGATATCATGTCACAGGTGAACTTTTCTCACTTGAGTAGCTTTTAGGATGTGATGAATTAGGCTCTCATAATATAAGGGAATCAGAGAGAGGCTATGAGTAGCAACCATGATATTTCAATATGGAGAACCAGGAGATATTATTTTGGTGGAAATAAGCACCACTATGACAGTTATCACCAAGTAAATAGAAGGTAGAGCAGTCAGGGTAGTGGGTAGCCATCTAAGGACCGTGTTCTATTGTAGTGGTATCGGTGTAGTAAGCTTATCCACAAGTAGCCTCAGTGTTCATACCCTGATTTTGAGTTTCATTATTATGGTAGGTTGGTTTACCTAGAAAGGTTTTTTATGGGAATTCAGAAAGAAAAAAAAGTAGTTTCTGGGGATCAAGATAGGTACTAGAGTCTGGGAAGGACACAGCTACCCCTCAGTAGACTAGTAGCTGGAGTTACACTAGACATTTAGGTTGAGGAAAGGGGATGGTAATCCAGTGTAGGAGTGGTAGTACTAGGTAGAGGTAATATCCTAGGATATTTAGACTAAATACTAGGGTATAGGGGTGAGTTAGCTTCATTATATGTAGTCTACTATGGATAATTTGGATGCAATACCTTCAACCATCATAAGTATGATTCATGTATCATCCACCCTTTCATGCATTTTGTTTGATATAATAGCATCACCTTTCTTTATATATTCTTTTTTTACAAACATTTTGTGCTTAGTTTTGGAAATTTTGGATGGTATCTTAACCATCGATACACTTTTGGGAGTCTGGCTATAGAATATCAAATGCTGTAAGGCGTGTTCTCAAGAAATTGGTGGTTATCATTTCTTTTGGAAACTGTTAATGTTGGAAATGATTGGTTTTGATTTTATTATTAATATAGATTAGATAGTTCTATAAAAATATTATATCGACTATTATCAAAGAATATTTACCTTTCTATCTTCAGAAGGATGCAGCTATTTTCACTAAGGTGAGTGGAATCTTTAGGCTAGTCATATAGGACTAATTTAGTGTGGTTTGAATTATCTCATGGATCAAATAGCAGGAATTTCTCTAGATGATGGTGTAATATAGTGGGATACTTTTCCTCCAATGGTATAATTTTTTCCGGATGTTCTTCCTAATGAGTTCTACAACTTACCACCCGATCAGTAGATTGAGTTTACAATCGATTTGGTGTCAGGCACAAATATAGTTTCTATTATTCCTTACAGGATGGAACCAGTAGAGCTTAGAGAATTGAAAGTTTAGTTGAAAGATCTAGAATCTAAGGGATTCGTACAGCCTAGTACATCACCATCATATTTGTCAGTTCTTTTCTCCAAGAAGGATGATGGGACTTTATGAATGTGTGTGGAATATCAAATATTAAACCAGATAATGGTCAAGAACTGATATCCCCTTCCATGCATTGATGATATCTTCAATCAGCTAAGAGGTTCCCAGATTTTCGCTAAGATTGAATTGAGATCAAGGTATCATCATTTGAGAGTGAGGTCGTCATACATACCTCAAACTACTTTTAGGATCAGGTATGTCTTGTATGAGTTCATGTTGATGTCTTTTGGTATGACGTATGCACTAGCGGTATTCATGGACTTAATGAATCGGATATTTCATCCCTTTCTGGACCAGTTTTTGGTGGGGGGGTTATGAAATATTAGCGTACTCTCAGTCTACAGAAAATCATGCACAATATCTTTACATCATCTTGAGTACATTGATAAGGCATCATCTTTATTCCAAGCTAACCAAATACAGTATCTAGATTGATAAAGTTCACTTCTTAGGCCATGTTATCTTAGAGGTTGGAGTGTTATTGGACCCAGAGAAGTTTGAATCCATTGTATCTTGGGATAAACCCAATAATTTTTTTGATATTTGTAACTTTCTAGGTTTATAAGGTTATTATCGGTGTTTTATCTAGGAATTTTCCCATCTAGAAGCACTAATTTCTAGGCTGGCCAAGAAAGGGGTGATGTTTGTTTGGTAAGATGCTTGCATGGGAGATTTTTAGGAGATGAAGGGTAAGATGAACTCAACACCAATCCTCACCTTACCCATGTCTGGTAAGGCATATTCCATGTATTTTTATGCATCTAGAATGGGAATCAGAGTAGTTCAGATACAAGAGGACCAAGTGGTTGCTTATAGATCCTGATAGCTGAGACTGCATGATAAAAATTATCCTAATCATGATATGGAGTTTTGTATAATGATACATTCCCTAAGATACTAGAAACAATATCTTTTGGGTGAGAGTTTTTTGGTGTACATGGAACACAAGAGCCTCAGGTACATCTTTTCTTAGTAGGACCTAAACCTTTTACAGTGGAAGTGGGTTGAGTATCTGTAGTTTTTAACTTCGAGTTGGCTTATACACCCTACAAGATAAATGTAATCGCTGATTCCTTGAGCATGAAAACATGGAAAGAGGTAGTGTGTGAGTCTTATGATGAGTGATGAATAATGGATATCTTTGTAGACATTCGTCTAGATATTCAGGAGTCTTGGGGATGAGTATCTCTGACTTCAACATCGGTTATACCTATGCTTCTTGACCGGATTAAGATAAAGAAGCTATCTAATTTGGAGGTATTAACTCTTAGAGACAGCTTATATGGTGGGAATCCACCACCAGGATGGTCTCTTGGAATTAGAAAATTTATTCTTTTCTATATCCAAGTATGGGCTCCTATAGCCTTGTCCAGGGAGCTGATGATAGAGTTTCATGCTCCTAGATGGGTGGTACATTCAGGTCTGACAAAGTTATATTGTGATCTCCATAGATATTACTGGTGGACAATATTGAAGAAGGTCGTAGTGGATTTTTTGGCAAGATGTTTCACCTATTAGAAGGTAAAGACCAAGCATCAAAGTTCTACTGGGATATGTAGCCTCTTCCAATTCTGAAATAGAAATGGGATGATGTCACTATGGATTTTGTGACAGGATTACCCAGGACACCTCATAAGAACAAAGCGGTATGGGAGATTATAGATCAACTGTCGAAGGTATCTTTCTTTTTTCCTATTAGTGATACATTCACTATTGATTATCTCGGTAGTCTTTATATATGGGAGATAGTCTGGTTGAATAGTATTATAGGGAATATCATTTTTGATAGAGATCCTCATTTCATGTCTCAGTTCTAGTGGTGTCTTAAGAAGAATCTAGGATCACAAGTTCTTCTGATTATAGACTATTATCCTTATAATAACACCAATATGAATGGACAATTCAAATTCTTGAGGATACATTATGAGCCTGTGTTTTGGATTTTTTGGTTCATGGGATTATCATTTGGAACTCATGGAGTAATCCTATAATAACAACTTCTAATATTCGATCCAAATGGAACCTTTTGAGGATTTGTATGGAAGATCGTTTTGTTTGGCTCTTTATTGGTTGGAGGTGGGTGAGTTAGTTCTTGTTAGACTTAGTCTCATGTAGGAGACATCTAATTAGGTCTAGTTTATCAGGGGGTGTGGTTGGTGACCATGAAGATTAGGATGAAATCATACACTGATCAACAGAGACAACCTATGGAATTTGAGGTTGGTCGTCATGTTTTACTTCATGTTTCATCCAAGGTTGGGTCAACGCCACATCAAGAAATAGAGAAAGCTAGTGCGTAGGTTTTTCAATTAGTTTTAGATAGTGGAAAGGGTCGGTCTAGTGGCATATTGATTGGCCCTTCTATAGTGCTATAGTGCCATGCACACTGTGTTTCATGTGTTTCAGCTTTAGAGATATCATCTATAAACTTATCATCATGTGGTAGATGTTGGTGACATAGAGTTTTGTGTAGATGCATCCTTTGAGTAGCATCCGATAAGGATTGTGTATTATAGTTGGAAGTATCTCCAAGGTAAGACTATACCTCTAGTTTGATTGGAGTGGAAACATGGGTTTGTTCAATAGGAGACTTGGGAGAGGGAATCTGATATGTGAGTACAGTGGCCAGACTTATTCACTGAGACCCCACGGTGATTCTTGGAGTATCCCGGGGACAGGTTATTATATGGTGGGGTGTTTGTAAGATTACATCTTTTTATAGGTAAATTCCTCTTTTAGATTTGGTTGAACCTATTTTAGATGGATTTTCCTTCTTATTTAAACCTTGGTGGTCAAGTCCCTTTTTGGGTATGGAGAGCATTTATTAGGGAAAATGACCTAAAGTTCAGGGATGTATGTTTGTTTGAATTAATGAAATATAGGTATAAACATGTTTGGGGAATATGAGAGTTTTCCATGGTTTAGAAGGATTTGGAGGTATTTTTGTCTTTTCCTATGGAATCTGGGATAAAATCTATCTTTTGGGCACTTTTATATCATGAACAATTTACACGATATGAAATTGTTGTTAGGAAAATATTGTGAACTATTTTAGGGAATGAAATTGTTACACACTATGAAACTGGTTCACATCATGAAATGGTTGATCAGGGTTATTTTAAACTGAGGTAACACATTTTTTTATAATATCTCTTAAATATAGAAATTCACATCATGAAAGGGTTTCATATTTTGAATCACTTGGGATCAACGGTTTTAATCCATGCAGCCTGTATGATTTTATTTTATTTGTGGTGAATCTCTCTCTCTCTCTCTCAGACCCTATGGATACTCTAGGTGTTTTTTGAGCAATTTTCTTCCCCTTCATACATCTTGATCAATAATTTAATCTCTATTTCATCCTTGTGATCTCCTTAAACTTCATTCCTCATTGGCATTTTAGTATATATAATTTCTTTAATCATAGGATAAAGGTAGGTTGTCTAGAAAAAAACCCTATGGTCTATTTATATTTACTTAAGTATGTGCAATATTATGTGATTTCACTGACACAACATACACATTAACAAACAGAATAATGGGTGATGATAATCACATGTTTGGAATACTCTTTATATCTATTTGGATTTAATGATTTTGATACATGTCTTATGGATACTAGTAGGGTAAGACTACCCTTGAATAATGAAGAACTTTATAATGGATTAAATATTTGTTTTAGTATGACATGAAAATTCTAGTGATTTTTTGTGATAGATTCACCTTGTAAAATTTCTTAATTGATTATTTAAATGATTGGTGATAATTAATATGAGATGGGTGTGTAAACTATCATGAAAACGACTTAAGATATAATTTAATGAATGAATGGGTAATTTAAAGACAAAATGGTAATTGACTAAATTGAGCATTATGGATTATGATATCATGTTGTTTTATTCTTATCATTGTGACTTGTGTTGTGATTCATGATGAAATTATTATATAAAGTTTCATGCCCGGTGATGCTGAAATTCTAATATAAAGGGTTGTGCTCGATGAAGTTGAAATGTTTATGTAAATGGATCTTCCTAATGATGCTGAAATAATTATAGAAATGGATTTTTCTAGTGATGTTGAAATGATTATATAAATGGATTTTTCTAGTTATGATGAAATTATTATATAAAGGGCTTGGTTCGGTTATGTTGTAATTCTTATAGGGCTTGACTTGGTTGTGTGATTATACCATAGACTTGTAGTTATGGTTAGAATAGTTATGCTACATGCTTAGAGATATTCTAGAATGGTGCCAAAGTAGTTTGATTATTGTATTGTATTAATTTATTAATTAATATACCTATTTATTTCTTTATTGTATGCACTTATTATCATCAGTGAGTGTGTATGGAATCCACAACACTTGAGCATAATAACTTTTAGCTACCAAATATTCTACTTTAGTAGTGGAAAGTGCTATAGAATTTTATTTCTTACAAGACCAATATATTAAAGCTTCTTCTAAGAAATTACAAGTTCCAGATATACTTTTTCTATATATTTTACATCCACAAAATTCAGCATCTGCTAAAAAAATTAAGTTCAAAATCATTTCCAGAAAAATAAAATAATCTAAGATCCATAGTTCCATTAAGATAGTGAAAAATTCATTTTACAACTTTAAGATGGGATTTTTTAGTATTTTATTGATATATTGCACATAATCATATAGAAAACATTAAGTCTAGTCAACTATATATTAAGTATAATAAAATACTAATAATTCCTCTAAAAATATTTTGATCTACTGGTTTCCCATATTCATTAAGATCTAAAGTATTTTAGGTTCCAATAGGAGTACTTATAATTTTAGTATTTTCATATCCAAACTTTTTAATAAGATCTTTTATATACTTATGATGGGATATAAAAATTCCTTATGTTTTTTGTAAAATTTTAAAACCAATAAAATAAGTAAGATCACCCATCATGCTCATCTCAAACTCAGATTTCATAAGATATACAAAGGAATTTGTAAGATATTTTTTGAGTTGATCCAAATTCAATTTCATCGATAGAAATTTGAATAATTATGGTATCCTTAAAGAATTTTTTTAATAAAAATATTTTGAATCCATATATTCCTTAATAAAATTGTTTTGTAACCAAAATATGCTTAATCTATCATAAATGTATCAATGGGATTATTTAATTCCATAAAGGGCTATATTAAGTCTAAAAACATGATCCAAATATTTTTTGTTTTCAAAACTAAGTGGTTGTTCTAAATAAAATTTCTCCTGTGCATATCTGTTAAGAAAATCACACTTCACATCCATTTGAAAAAGAGTAAAATTAAAAATGTTTCATATGATAAAAGTATATTAATAGCTTCAATTCTAGATATTGGAACATAAATTTCTTCATATTCTATTCCTTCTTGTATATTATAACCCTTTGCAATAAGTCTATCTTTATTTTTAACAATGACTCCATTTTAATCACATTTATTTTGAAAATACCATTTTACACCAATTATAGGTGAATATTTTGGATGTTTGACCAAAATACAAACTTGATTCATCACAAATTCATTGAGTTCATCTTGCATATATTTTACCTTATCTTCATCACCTAAAGCCTCATTAGGAGTCTTAGGTTCAAATTGTGATAAAAATTAACAATGTTCAATTTCATTTGTCAAGTAACTTCTTATTCTTACTGGTTTATCTACATCACTAATGATATTATCACTAGGATGATTCTTATGGATTAACTAATTTCTTGGGTTTGTAAAAATATATTCTTTAACAACAGGTTGAATTTCTTCTTGAGGTAAAACTTTATAAAAAAATTCTTCAGTTTTTATCTCATGAGAATAACTTTCCAATATGGGTTGAAAATAAATTTTTAAAATAACATCTGAATGTGTGGTTTGAGGTTTTTTTAAAACAAAAAGATTTGTTTCATAAAAATTAACATGTATTGATTCCTCAATAGTAATTTTGTTTTTATTAAAAAATCTATAATCCTTACTTGTGGTGGAATAACCTTGAAAAATTCCTTCTTTGAATTTTGGAGTGAATTTATATAAATTATCTTTAGTATTTAGGATGAATAATTTTCATCCAAAAACATTAAATTAAGAAATTTTTGGTTTTCTTCTAGTCCAAAAATCATAATGATTTTTGTTAGTAGAGTTTCTTAGTAAAACATGATTTATATAATAGTAGATGGTACTAACTACTTCATCCCAAAAAATAGCAATTTATTATTCACTCAATACGGTTCTTATAATCTTCTAAAGAATTATATTTCTTCTTTCAACTATAATATTTTTTAGAAGACTTATAGGTTCTGAGAAATTATTTATTACACCTTTTTACTATAAAAATTTTCAAATTCAGAATTTAAAAACTCTCCACCATGATCACAATGAATAGTTACCAAAGGTAGATTTTTATCATTTTTAATACCAGCAACAAAAGTGTTAAAAAATAAAAATGATTCTGAATTTTTTGTTAGAAAATAGACCAAAGTGTATATGGTGTAGTCATAAACTAAAACATTTACATAGTATTTTCCAAAAATACTCCTAGATTTTGTAGGACCAAATAAGTCCATGTGCACTGATCGTACCACGATTCACTGTTTTATTCCACCCTTACACCGTAGTTTTAAACTGGTTTTGTAATGAATATTCCAAATATAATAATGAATTGAACTTTATGTTTGAATCAATCAATTAATTTTAATAAATATTATAATGGGCAATGTTACTTGTTTTTATTGTTTCAATGTAGGTGGAGGTGATTTGGAGAGCCTTTGATGAAGTGGAAGAAAAATGGGCCAAAATTGCATGGATCCATGGACATCTGTCCACTGTTTTTCATATTACACTAAATACGTGCATTAAAATGGGCTGAAATTTTGTGAGACTGTCCAAAATTTACTATTCTACATTTCATATTGAGGAACCCAATGCTGATTAGGATTATATGGGGCCCATACGAACTGATCTGTTCAAGCCACCGAATTTGGATCAAGTCAAATGAGGTGTTCTGTATTTTATCAATATCTTGAGCTGTAGTTGTCCAAACGGTTCCAAACTTTCTTTGGAGACACTAAAGATGTAGGGATAAAACTTTTCTATTTTCTCCAAAGCGAGATAAGACTGTATGAAGGCCTAAACTCGTCGTGCAAGTGGATTGATGAAATCTGTGTGCCTAAAACCACCTTCCAATTTTCCTATAAAATGGCACCTTGGGGTCCCCATTTGCAAGTTCGTCCAAGAGGAAAGGTGCTGCCATTTTGGAGTCCCCAAGGAGTCTTCTAAACATCCCTAGAGGTTATGGAGGCTATGGGAGGTTCTACTTCAACATCTTTCTCTTCCTCCTCTCCCATGGGTTTCTAAACCCCTTGTGATCACCCGGGGAGGAACGTGATGTACATCCCGAGCTTCATGTTTGTAATATTTGAATGATCTTTTAAATTCCAGATTGTTGTATTGTTTTTAATCATCTTATATTATTATTTTATTGAGTTATGTACTGGTATGTCATGCTCAACTCATATGATCATGTTTGGGGGTACCCATTCATGTGATGTTTCACACACCATTCACCACTTTCTTTCCCCCTTTCAATTGCGGTGTTTGTGTGGTTTATATTGGTCAATTGAACTCACACAAGAACTTTCAAGGATATGTACATTTATTTCATGGTGTCACAAAGAAATAACATACAAATCTGGACAGTGCATCGAGTTTTTCATGTGTTGCCTTGGTGAGTTTTGGTTATGAAGTCAAACACAATTCACCCAATCATCGGCGGTGTCCGATGAATCATTGTGTATTTTCGACTGAACCCTAGGAGGTATCCTAGTATAAACTCATTAAAATTATATTTCTAGGTGTTACAAACCAGGTATTAAAAGATCATAACCCCATCCCTTGAAGTGATGAAGGATGAGCATCACGAGACTTCCCCGGGTTGATCACGTTTAATCAATCTTGTTCATTTCTATTTTGTTTTATCACTTTCATTTTCTATTTTCATAATTAATCATAAAACCCAAAAGTTTCACAAAACCTAATTCACCTTCTACTTTCATAATCATAACCCTCTTTTTAAATTAATTATCTAAGGCTCCGTCGAGAGACGACCTAGGGTTGCTGCTATACTGCAGAAATTCTAGTTAAAAATAAACATCTAATTTGACGCGCTCGACAACACGGTCATGCACTAAAATTAAATCATCATAAGTTGAAACATAACTAATATATTTAAAACTAGAATTATGTTTCTTTCCAAATTGGAAAGGATTTCATACTCTATAAGAATTAAACTTAAGATCTAGTAGATCTATATCTAATCATTTCATATAAAGTTTAGCTAAATTTATAAAATTATAGTGTCTTAACCTTCTATTCCACAACCAAGATTTATCTTCCATTTCATTGAGGCAAGGTATATCTTGGATCCTAAGGTCTTCTAATTCAAGAGTTTATACATTCTCATTTCTATCGATAGAAATGTTAACTTTATTTTTTGAACTATAAACAATACATTTATCATCCCTAGAGTTCACAAGATAACCTTCATCACATAATTGACTTATTCTAATAAGGTTGTGCTTAAGTCCTATAATATACAAAAAATTTTAAGTTAAGGATTTTCCAAGAAGAATGATATTACCCCTAACAATAATTTCTTTATAAGAATTGTCACCAAAAGTGACTTTTCCAAATTTAAACTTAATAATATTCTAGAATAATTACTTATTTCTAGTCATGTTAAGATAATAGATATTATCCATGTATCAAGTGTTATTATTTTTGGTACTTTTATTATTTTCCTAAAATAAAGAAAATTAGGATTTTGGTACCCAAAATATATTGGGTATAGCATTTTTCAATAAAATTATTTTATGAATATATATCTCTACAACTTTTTTATGTTTAAAAGTTTCTAATTCTTTAGAAAAATATGCTTTATTAAATCCTAAATATTTCACTCTATTTAAAGAAAACTTGTTCTTCCAATGTCCACCACTTTGGAATTTATTACAAAAATGATTACTTTTTAGAACAAAATAGTTATTTTGGAAATGTGTTTTTTAGTTTGTAAAGCCTATTATAGAACCATTCCTATGTGGTTTTATTTGTCTATATATATTATCAAAATTTCCCTTACTAGAAGTAAATTTTGATAGTAATTTCTTTAAACTCAAAATTTAAAAGTTTAGTTAGGAAAGTTAATTCTCATTTATCTATTTGAAATTATTCTTATACTTATATCTAAAATATTTCATTACAAAAATATTATTCATTTTTTGATCTAGTTGGGAAGATTAATTCTGAATTTCTTTAGAAGAACTACTTTCAGTATCAACTTTAGCCTTCTTCTTCTTAGAAGATTTAGTAACTTTTTCAATAGATTTGAATTTCTTAGAAATTGATGAAGTAGAATAAAATGTTACTCTATTTTTATTTTTCATATTTCAAGTATCTCTCTACAATATACCCTCATATTTCATGAGATTTATAATTAGATCATTTAAGATCAACTTTGTAATTTTCTTAGTATCATCATGAGCTGTTGTTTTGGATTCCCACTCTCCAGGAATAATCTCAATGATCTTCTCATCCAAAATATCATCAGTAAGATCTTTATCACCCAAATATTTTAAAATATTTATAATCATCATAAATCTCATATGCATCTTTGCAACAAATTCACTAGGTGTAAAATCAAATACTTTATAGTCAGCTCTTAGCATAGCTCTATTGGTCTCAATAACTTTTCTAGTTCCAAATTGAGTGACTTAAAACTTTTTACATATAATATTCAATTATTCACATGAATATATCTAACTATATGTATTTTTGGTCATTTAATAAAGTAAAGTTTTTATAAATCTTTAATTCATTTGATATTCCACCTTCTCCAAATTCATAAAAGTAGAAACTTCCTTTTCTAGAATTACATATTTACAAGTAAGCATGAAAAAAGTTATCAAATCCTATATTGATATAAAATTTTTTCATCTTATATCTCCAATATTCATAGTTAGTACCATCAAAAATTATTTGTCTACTAGGATTTAGATTCTCAATAATTTCAATTTCTAAACCTTCCATATTTATAAACATAAATCTACTATTTCAAAAAATACATGTTAGTGTAAAAATAGTTTATAAAAAAATTAGTATAAAATTTTTAATCTTAGAAACTTACTTGATATAAAAAAAGTAAAAAACATAAATTTTAATCATTAGAACCTTCTATGATACCAAATATGGGATCATAAGAGTACATAAATGGCTATAATAGGGGGATGAATTATAGTTTATAAAATAAAACTTATAATTTCCTTAAACTCATGTTTTAGTAGATCGGATAAACTTTATATCTGATGTATAAAGTTGTTATTAGATAATATTGTTTCCAATAATTTTTATAAACATAGTAATAAGAAAATTTTATAAAAAAGTTTAATCTTTCCTTACATATGCACAGCATAAATAAAAATTGTAAAAACAAGAAAAGTAAAGCATTATAAAATTCTATGGAAAAATTTATAGAAACTTTATAAAATAATATCAATACTTTAACCCTCATTGTAAAGTAAGTTAATCACCTTGACTTAAGGTATCCATGTTTTAACCTAACTATAAAGTTTTATATTTTTATAATAATAAATTCCTCAGTCACAAAGGTCAGGATAACTCTATATTCTTATCCCTGGAAGCCCTTGATCACAAAGATCAGACACGGAAGTCTTCCTATCCTTGGAATCCCTCAATCGAATCTGATTATATGTAATGAATACAATTATAGAAAAAACAATTAATGCATTTACAATCCTCACATGGATTCCTTAAAATAGAAAACTCTATACACATTACAATGATCATACTAGTAACAAGATGTTACAAAAAACTACAATGAATATATAGATTGATTGAGTTGAAAAAGTATTTTCTCCATCATCCTTTAATATACCTATATTTATATGAAAAGTTCCAACAGTCATATTCTATAATTCTCCAATTTGGTTGCAACATCATTGGATAGACTCTTCCTTCACTTGGAATGTTTTGCACAAACTTCATCTAATGGTCGCTTTGGTATCACCATCACAATTCTATAAAATCTTTAATCTGATAGAGTAAAAAAATATCTAATGGGATATATTTTAATCATCTGGTGAAATGAAAATCATCATTTAATAGTTTTTATAATTTTTTTTCCAAATAGTATGTCTACCACCATCTGATGAATGTATGTCAGGTTAACAAAGTGGAACTTCATCTGGTGAGACTTAGTTATACTTTTTAAGTTAAACATTGTAAAAATATCATTTGATAAAATATGAAATCATCTGTATAATGTACAAAGTACATGTTCTTTATATTATAAAGTTTTGTTTGATTATACATATTTTTAGATTAACAAATATCATTCAATTATAAAATATCATTTTGTTAAAAAATATCATCTGATTAACAAGAAAAATTATGTCCGGTAAAAAATATATGTTTTCTAAAAAACATTTTAAAATCTTGGGAAGTATAAAGTTATTAAAATATGGTATTTAAGAAATTTTTTGTGATTTTAAAAACAAAGGTTAGAAAGTGTTGAAATTAGAACTTTTGACTCAATAAATGAGGCCTTAAAACAAAATAAGTTTTTCAAAAGGGGGAAGTAAAAAATTTAAAAAACATCTAATTTTGAAAAGGAAACTTCAATAATAGATCCTTGAAATGACATAAGGGTTATAAAAATAAATTTGGATCTGAAGATAAAACATTTTATTTTTAAAGGATTGAAATCCTTTTTAATATTTTGAAATAACTTTGTTGAAAATCCATATCATAAAAAGATTAAAAAAACTCCATTTTTAAAATAATATAAGGAAAATATGAAGGTCATATGAAATTACACATAAATGTTCTTCCAAATATAAAGGTAATTTTTGGGAAAGTAAAATATAAACAATTAGGGAAAACTTTCATTAGAGAGGATGAGAATTATTTTCAATAATTATACACTTTTTAAGGGGAAGAAATTCATCAAGGATTAAGATTTAAATAAAAATGGTTATTTTCCTTAGAGATAAAGATAAAATAACATGAAATAAAAACTTATGGTTTAAGTAACCAATCTTGTAATAAATAAGTTCAATAATATGCATTATAACTCAATAAAGGGAATTGAGTTAATAAAAACCCTTACAACTTTGGTATCTTTTGAATTTAACACCATTTAAAGAAAGAACATGATATGTATCTTAAAAACCCATGAATTTAATGAATATGAAAATTTCAATTCATTATTTAGTAATCACACCATTTCAAATACATCATGGTGTATAATAAGAAATATGTTTTAAGGAATTAAATTTGAGAGAGAAAATTTCTTACCTTGTATTCCCACTTACTCGAACATGCTCAAACCTCCTATATAATAAACATAAATATAAAAAAACTTATTATATAAAAATATTAATATTTATTTACATTTATAAATGTAATTTAAAACTATTTATTACAAATATATTAGTCAGTTGTGGTTTATTTTTATCATTGGATGCTACAAAGTTTGATTGCTTACTTCATACTAGTTTTGTAATTGCATTATCAATTCATTTTTATTAATAACAATATCATAATTCCAAGATTATCCAAGATAATTGAGTCATAATTTTTCAATGATTCATCATACCCCATTTTCATTTGGTGAATGATAAAGGTGTGGTTTGTGAAAATGGAAATTGTGAAGATTTAGTTTCGGTGTGTTTAACGATCGAAGGGTGATGTATTAATAAATGTATTAAATATAAATAACACAATTAAATAATAATTAAAAAATATTAAATACATTATTATTACATGATATTATCATTATATAATATTCTTTAATAATTTATGATATAAATATTATAACATCATTCATGTAGGTAGTAAAAATGACCCAAATTGGAGTGTGCTATAATGATTTAATGAGTAAGGAAATGTTTTTATATATTGTTAATATAAATTTTAAGAAGATTAAATATGTCATAAATATAATTTATCTTAATTAAATATATTATTATAACCATATATGTATGGTGGTTATGAAAAATGAAATTTTCCATCTATAGAGGCGGTAGTCCGCATGTGCGCACGATTAACATTTATATTTCTCAACGAATGGGATGTAATGAAAGTATATGATAAATTATCACTTTTGAATTATAGTTTTTAATTATTGAACATATTAATTCCTTAAACTTATCCTCTTTTAAAACATGATAGGTGGTAGTGAAAAATGAACGGCAGTGCTTTGTGGCAGTAGTAGTCTGCACGTACGCATGATCAATATTGTTTTGGTTTTCACATCGGATGGAAATGATTTAATAATGGTTGATAAATAAATATAATAACATTTCAATATATTAATATTACTATTTTCATTATATTAGGGTGTCTATGAGAAGTTTTCAATATTAATATTAAGAATAAAAGACTAAGAAGTAAGAAATACTCATGTTGAGAACTTAGGATTTCTATTGGAAATCTCATTAGAAATGGAAGATTTGGTCTATCTAATTGAGACCATAGGATTTTGAAAATTACATGGTATTATAGGAGGATAAAAATTATATATATTTTTATTATTAAATTATAAGTGATATTTTTTTCATGAAGTGATTGAAGTGATCCCCTTTTATAAGTGTAGAAAAGGGAAATTCTATGAATATCTGTTATTTTTCAATAATGGCATGATACTATTCAAGGGTTAAAGACTCAAAAAGTTATTAATAATAGATTTTTGGGTGATATAAGGTCGATAAAACATCTACCAATCATTTTCAAATAAGTTTTAAACATGTTTCAATCCTTTTACCATTTAATTTTTACATTTTACAATTTTTGTTTTTACCTTGGTAACTAGTTTTTACCCAAGTAATTTATATTTTATTAAAAATATAAAGCAAAACATATTACCAAATTCACATGTGTTAAAAATAAATTTAATCCCCATATTATCTAATTAAATTTTTAAATAAGATAAAATTAACTTTTAAACTAAAACATTTAATATATAGAAAAAAAATTATTGAAAATTGTTGTTTTCACCATTAAGTGTTCGTAATATTATATAAAATTAATTACAAATTAAATGAGTGATAAAATATTTTTATAAATGTGATAAAATAATATCAGTGTATTTATATAAAATATATCATTTTATCATATTAGATAATAATTATACAACATTAATAAAACAATTCTTTGAAAAAAAACCCTTTCACCAATATCATGGTCATTAACATTAATTATATAACCATAATTTTACGCCTAAAATAAAATTGAACTTATTAAATAATATGAAAATTTTGATCTAAAATATGAAATCCATTTTGTTACATTTAGTTTTTAAAAATGATTAAAACTAACTTTTAATACAAGTGAATAAAAATAGTTTTTAGAGTAAAATGTTTATTGAGTTTCTAAAATGTTAAACATGGGTTTTATAAATTGAAAATAGTTTTTTAAATGATTTATTTTAATTTATAAATATATTTTTTATAAAAAAATGGTTTCAATTACTTTTAAGTTATTCTTGCATTATGATAATTTCATAAAAGTGGCAGTATTAGGAAAGTCGGTATTTTTTACTACTCACCTAAAAATCAATTATTTTAGAAAAATATCAAAAGATCTCCTAAGTATAAATTTGATATGTAGAAGTAAAAATGATTTTAATTTTTTAAAATTAAAATTAAAAATAATTATAAATTAAAATTTTTAAATGAAAATTAAATATTTATAAAAGAAAAACTAATTTTATTGAAAAAGTCCATTTTAAAATGTTAAGTGTTCTTAATTATATTTTATATGCATTTTTTATTTATTTAAATATTTTTTATTTACTATATGTTTTATTATTCTTAAATTTTTTTAATAATAATTATTTCATGGATTTTTTAGTCTAGTGTTATGTGTAGAGAAAGTAATTGAATATAGTATTAATTTAGAAAAAAAATATTCCAAAATCTCAGGCCATTACATTCTCCCTTCTTAAATAAATTGCATCCTTGAAATTTTAATTATCAATTAATAACTAAGTGTATCTGATAGATAGACATAACTCATGATATAATTTTTATAGTAATATCTACAAACTTAGAAAATATATATTTTCCCCTCATAATAGGTCAATCCTAATGTTGAGTTTTTCTTTAATAATTGGAGTTAAACATCCCTCATGATTAGGTATCATAACTCCTATAATATAATTAGTTTTACAAGAGATATTATAGTCATTATTGTACATATATATGATCGGAGATTGGTTTGAAATCTAAAATGTGAATTCCCTATTTTTTATTACTGTGGATTCTATGTGGAGATAGCCAATTCATTTTCAAAATCACATCAAATTCATTTAAATGGGGATAATAAGACTTTCATAAATAATATTCCATAAACCTCAACTTGGGATAAATAATAATAGATTTTTCCATTCATAATATCAAATCATTGGGGTGTTGATTTTATCCTCTTAGAAAACTTCCTAGGCCTACTAGGGTGGCTAGAATTAGATTCCAATTAGATATCCACAAATATGGAGTGGAGGGTGAGTTTATCTATTACCCTTATTTTTCATGACCTAATTTCAATAGTGGTGATATCATAGTCTCTCCCTCGTTCCCTTGGTTTAATTTTTTTATTTATTTTTATTATCCTCGTTAGTCATTGGGTTTGGTCATCATTTTGAATAATTACCAAACTCATAATATTTGAGGCATTGGAAATTATTCAACTCCATATAAAATATAATATTATTTACTAAAACTTGGCAATAATGAGCTCTATGTCCAATCCTTCCACACTTGAAACACCTTCATGTTCCTATGATACATTTTCATGGGTGTTTCTTCCCATATTTTTGACGTGTGTAAAGTCAAAATGAATTAATTGGGAGTGATGAACAATTAACAAAATAAGATAATTATTTTAAGATAATTACATGATAAATTTAACCTCAAAATATCTTATAATTTTAAATCATTACACTATCTTTTAGTTCAACCAAAATCACTATAGGTTTAAGATATTTTTATTTAAGTTGGGTTCTTATCATATTCCTTAACCCAATTCCTTTTCATAATAAATCCTTAATAATGGATTGTAAAAATAATGTGATTAACCAAATAATATCCCTCATAATTTTTTATCTTGGTGTGCAGTCTTAGGCCCACTCATCATGAACAAGAGTGAATATTGAGTTAATACGTGTCCAGACACAATATCTACTTTACCGAAACTTCAGGATATTATCCAATACTTAAAATTTTCCCTTAGACATATCCCTAGTATTTTAAATAAATTTATCTCATCCAAATATGAAAAATATCTAAACTAATCCCCAAAAAAACTAAACCCTACTATGATACCAACTGAGGCACCCTATACCCGAACTTCTATATTTTGTGCTAAAAATACTTTCTATAAACAATGTATTTGATACAAAGTGAGGTCAAATTATATTTTTTTTAAATTATTTATATAATATGATATTTATATCTTACAAATAACATATAATACCAAGAATAAAAGGCTTTGTGTCTTTGAGGACCAATTATATAGGAAACGTATTTTATAAAACTTCTAAGCATTTCTCCATAATCGAGTCACACTTGAATCCATTCTAGAATTCTAATAAGTTATAATCATCTTCAAAAAGTAGGGAATGGAAACATAAGAAAGTGGTGAGATCATACACTCTATAAGGGAAAAACTCATCAACATGTCATCAAGGGTTAGATCATAAGTATATGAGAAAACATTATCAATGAGAAATATTTTATTAAAAGAACATGAAACAATAAGAGTTATCCATAAATCATGATAGATGGACATGTAATCTCAAAAGAGAAAGAATATACCATGGAATATGAGTATGGAAACATGAAACAATAAACATGATCCATGAATTATAATAAATTCATAAGACATAATCACATGAAATGTCATATTGTGAGAAACCCCAATCATGCTCACCCTTTAAGTTGTGAAAAAAATCCAAGTATGTACACCCTTTAAGTTTGCAAACAAATATAATCATGTACACCCTGTAAGGTATTAATAAATACAATTATGTCCACCCTATAATTTTTCAACAAATATAATTATGCCCACCCTATAAATCTTAAACAAATATAAGTATATCCACCCTTTAAGTCTATGAACAAATCCATGAATGTCCACCCTATAAGGTGTGAACAAATCCAAGTGTTTTCATAATATAATTTATGAAAAAATAAATGCATTCCCACCTTATAAGGTGTGAAAATTTCCTATTATGTCCACTCTATAACTTATGAAAAAAACCAAGAATTTATATTCTCCATTATCTCATGAGATATAAAATATTACCCAATGAATTAAAAGGATTTAATGGACCCAAACTATCTCAAGGATTTATCATACCAAACTATCTTATGAATTCATCATAAATAAATAATATCAGATTTTATAGGACCCAAACATCTATTAATGATAATCCATACACATGTATTCCATAAAAAATCAATATAATATCATAACTTGAAGAGCCCATTGAAATAAAATGGGTTTCATATCATTTCCAAATGGTATCATCCAAATTGACCTCAAGAATGTAAAGAGTTGATATTAAAAATTCAATCACCCCAAAAGAGTATTTTATAAGAAATTAGAGGGTGATTCATGTAAAATAATTTATAACTAAATAAAACCTTTATATATTAAGATAAAATGGTAGATAAATTGAAAATGAGTTTTTTTTTAAACTTTTTTATCTTTGGCGTAAGAGATGAAGTTATAGTCACTTTGAAAAGTCATTTTTAGAAAGGTCGCTTTTGAGAAATTATAAAGAATGAATTTTCAAAATCAATATTTGTAAATAAATATCAATAATTAAGCCTTAAAAATACATAAAGTATTCAAAAACATAAAGTGAAAACATTAGAAAACATTAAATTTTGAAAAAATAAACTTCGATAATAGATCCTTAAAATGATATAAAATTAATCAAAAAAATGTGGAGTGTAAGATAAAAGATTTTATTCTAAAAAGGTTATAAAACCTTTCTAATATTTTGAAATACCTTTTTTGAAACATAATTGGGTTTCCAAATATAAAGGAGAACATTGTTGGGAAAATAAAATATGGACAAGTAGGGGAAACCATTGTTAAAGAGGATAGAAATTATTCTCAATAATGATATATTTTTTATGAGGAATAAATTTATCAAGGAGGAATATTTGAATAAAAAGTGTCATTTTACCTATATATAATGATAATGTACCATTAAATGAAATTTTATAGTGTAATAAACTAATCTTATGATAAATAAGTTCAAGAAGAATCAATATAACTCAACAAAGGGAGTTGAGTTAACAAAAACCCTTACAAATTTGGTGTCTTTGGAATTGAAACCCATTTAAATAAATAACATAACATGTATATTAAATCCCCATTAATTTAATTAATATGTAAAAAATAAATTTATTAGTCATTAATCATACTATATCACATATATCTTGGTGCATAATAAGAAATATGTCTCAAGGAATTAAATTTTAGACAAATAACCTCTTACCTTTTATTCCCTCTTACTCGAACATGATCTAACATACTATGTGATAAACATAAATATATTATTAAATTATTAAATAATATTATTCATATATATATTTCAATTTTATATAATTCATTTATAACCATTTATTATAAATATATTAGTCGATTATGGTTTATTTTTATCATCAGATGTTAGAAACTCTAATTACTTATTTGTACTAGTTTTGTAATAGAGTTATCAATTATTTTTTATTAAAAAAATTATTTCTAGATTATAAAATATTCTATAATAATTTTTTTTCAATTATTTATCATATCCCATTTTTATTTATTTAATGATAAAGGTATGGTTTGTGAAAATGGAAATTCTGCAGAACTAGTTTCGGCGTGTTTAACGATCGAAAGGTTATATGTTAATAGATATATTAAATATTGATAAGACCTTTCTAGAATAATTTAAAAATATTAAATATATTATTATTATAATATATTATCAATGCATAATATTCATTAATCATTCATGATATAAATATTATAACATCATTCATGTAGGTGGTAAAACCGACCCAAATGGGAGTGTGTTATAATGATTTAATGAGTAGGGAAATGTTTTTACATAATATTAATATAAATTTAAAATAAGAATAAACATGTCATAAATATAATTTTCCTTTATTAAATGTATTCTTAGAACCATCCATTTAGGGGTGATGAAAAATGAAATTTGTCATTTATAGAGGTGGTAGTCCGCACGTACACATGATTAATGATCTCATTTCTCAATGAATGGTATATAATGAAGGTATATTATAAATTATAATTTTTAATTTTTAATTTTTAAATATTAAAAAAAATTCCATATATATTTCCTTTTTACCAACCATGAGATTTGTTGATGAAAAACAAACTAAATCACTATGTGGTGGCGGTAGTCTGCATGTACGCATGATGGATATTGTTTTATTTTTATTAGAGGATGTAATAGATTGAATAATGGTTGATAAATTAATATAATAACATTATAATATATTAATAATTCAATTGATATTATATTAGGGTGGATAGAAGAAGTTTTTAATAGTAATATTAATAAGAAAAGACTAAGGCTTAAGAAATACTCACGTTGAGAACTTGAGATTTCACTTGGAAATATCCTTCGAAATGGAAACCTTAAGTTATATAATTTAGAAAAGATTATTATTAAGTTTATATATTATTATATTAGGAGAAAATTTTCAAATATTTTGGATTAAATTAGAAGGGATATGTTTAGAATAAAGTGGTGTAATTTATCCCATTTTATAAGTGAAGAAAAGGGAACTTTTGTGAAGACCTGTTATTTTTTAGTAATGTAATGACACTATTCAGGGATAAATGGATCAAAAAGTGATAAATAATGGATTTTAGGGTAATATAATGTTTATAATTATTTTAAAATTAATTTTAAAACATGTTTTAATCATGTTTCAAGCCTTTTACCACCTTATTTTTACATTTTACCATCTTTGTTTTTACCTTGGTAACTAGTTTTTACCCAAGAAATTTATATTTTATTAAAAATATAAGGTAAACCCACTTATAAAATTTTTTTATATTGAACCTAAATTTAATCTCTATATAAGAAAATTCAATTTATAAATAACTAAAAATTAACTTTTAAGTTAAAATATTTAACATATAGAAAAACTATTTTGTAGAAAAATATTTATTTCACTATTAAGTGTTTTGAATCTCATATAAAATTAATTGAAAATTAAATAATTAATAAAATATTTTTATGCATTATAAAACATAATATCACAATATTTATATAAAATATATCATTTTTAATTTATTATATAAAAATTATGTAACATTAATAAAAATAATTTCTAGAAAATAACCCTTTCACCATTATCATCGTCATTGACTTTAATATTTGTATCATAATTTTATACATAAAATAAAACTGAAATTATTAAATAATATGAATATTTTTATCTAAAATATTAAATTCATTTTTTAGATTTATTTTCTACAAGTGATGAAAACTAATTTTTAATATAAGCGGATAAAAACAGTTTTTAGAGTAAAATGTTTCTTAAGTTTAAAAAATGTTAAAAAATCATTTTATAAATTTAAAAAGTGTTTTTAAATGATTTATTTTACTTTATAAATATTTATTTTTATATAAAAAAGGATTCACTGAATTTTAATTCATTCATATACTATGATAATATAATAAAAGTTACGGTATTATCAAAATCAATATTTTTTACTCTTCATCTAAAAATCAATTATTTTAGAAAAATATAAAAAATCACCTTATAATAATTTTGATGCATGGAATTAAAAAATTAAGTTCATTTATTAAAATTAAAATTCTAAAATTTATAAATTTATCTCTTAAAATTCAAATTCAATATATATAAAAGAAAAACTTCTTTTATTGAAAAAATAACTTCTTAAAACTTTAAGTGTTCTTAATCATATTTTTATTCATTTTCAAATTGATTACAATATTTTTTATTTATAATAGGTTTTATTATTCTTAAATTTTATTAATAATAAATCTATCATGGCTCATTTTTGTTCAGTATTTCTTGTGGATCAAGCAATCGAATATAGTATTAATTTAAAAAAATATTCCAAAATCTTGATGTGTTACATTTCTATCCAATTAATATTGAAATCATATATTTTAATGGATGAATTTACCATTTACTTAAGCTCTATAAATTTATACTCTATATTTACTCATATTGTGTGTGAAAAATATTTCTCAATAAATAAATTTTTTACTACTCCTATAATATTTTATCCACCAAATCTATATTCTTTGTATTCTTTATTATTTTTAACCATTAGTAAGATTATACCTCCATTTAATAAACTATAATAATGGACATTTCATTTTATGAAAAATAAAATATGTGGAAGGTATTTTCCATAAATAGTATTCAATATTCAATAATTAGAAAACCTTTATCTCTTCCTAATGATGAATATTTTTTCTATATGAAATACTAAATTTCTAGTGTTTAATGATATTATGATGAAGGTAACTCTAGGTTTTATGATTATTTTCCATAACCTATATAATTTTAAATTAAATAAACATGATGTTTTATTCACTAGGACCTATCACATATGGTTACAAATAAGAACAATCATCACATTGGTCACTGAATTTACACTGATAATTGAAACTTGTATATATTTTTATTATTTCTACCATTCAAATTCAATAAATATAATTAAAATTAATTCATTATACAATATAAAAACACATTATAAATATAGTTGAATATGATAAATTAACTATATGTGTTCATATTAGTTATTCTTTAATGAGTTCTCTAGGTTTTCTCATTGGGTTTTCCATCCTAGTTTCCAAAAATATCATAACTTTTTTAGATACCAACTATTATGTATCATAATAGTTATTTAACAACCCCAATTTAAGGTACTTTAACCTTTTATTAATTATTTTGAGGTTATATAATACTTGGGTTGAGTTTTTGGAGTTTCTAAATAGTTTTGTAGTGTTTTGGAAATGTTTCTAAGGGTACGTGATTTGACCATGTTTAGGGGAAACTATGAACCTTTACTAGGAAATTATATAGAGAGGTTTTGGGAGTCATTGGGTAGGCACATATCTGGTGCACAATTTATCCATGTGATATAGGAGTATTTGGATAATAGTAGTGCAAGTTTTTGAAAAACATTCATCACAACCATGCGGATCCCTAGGTGATGTCCAGCATCATGTGCACAATTAGTGCATGGTTTGTTAAACTTTGCAGTTTAACCATACAACATACATTAAATACTTTTAAAAATAAAGTTTAACTCAGTTTTACACCCTGAAAATATCTATTTTCTTCTATTCTATTATGCTCTCAAACTCATCTCCTCTTCTAGGAATCCTTGGTGATTCCCTTTTATCCGAAAGTTATTTTTAATTCTTAAAGGTGTGTTGGATATCTGTAATCAATGGTAAGTCCTCTATCTTTCCTATTCTATCTAGATATGCTCATATTCTCTCTCATGAATCCATAAATCTAATATTTTATAGATGTATCAATGTCCTATTATTTTTATTTTTATGATACATTGTTAGTATATATAAATGGAATAATTTTCATGCCTGGATATAGAGGTTTTCTTGTACTATTATATGTTGTCATCACCAATTGAGAGGTAGGTGGTTTCTCTATCATTCCTCTATTTCTAAAATTAGAAGGCTTAGATTTCCAAATTACTTTGTTTTAATTTTCAATACAAAACTAATGATGTATATTTTTTTAAATAATGGTATTCATGGATTTAAATATTTTGAATGGCTTGTTTGTTAAGTGGTTTGTGTTTCAAATTAATTTTGTTAAATATTATGGAAGCCTCATTTTAATGGTTTGAGAAATAAATTAGTATCTTAATTCTTCTGAGAAAATTTAAAGAAATGTTTTGGTTTGATAAAAAGGTAATATGGAATATGTTCTTGACATACATGGTGGTGTGGGTTAATATTGCATTGTATAAGGCCTTATTGAAACAGACTTGGTGCTCGATGTTGACTAGAAAGGCACACAACATTTATCACCTTGTAATGACTTGATGAATGATGTATCACCACTCATGGGTATTGGAATTTTCATTCAGTATGAATTTGTTTATGAGATAGATAGAGACATAGATGGATGGGTAAGACAAGTGGAAAGAAAGAATGAATAGAGTGTTTTAGTTCAATTTTTTTTGCTTAAAATGATTTTATTATGGTAATCTGTTTTGATATTCTCATCATCTATCTTATATAAACTATGAGATAATTTCTGGTTCTAGTGGTGTGTATGGTAATATTTTTTTATATTTCATACTGGGTATGATTACTCACCCCCTACATATTCACTTTGGTGTGTATGTGGATTTTGTTTGATATGTTGTAGATAAAGGGATATCTCTCACTTTTCAAAATAAGTTTGTGGGATACATGATCTATAGTTATAGAGTATGGAGCTTAGTTGTTTTTATTGTGTGTAGCTTGGGGTTAGTGCCACATTCGGTACTTTGGCTCTATTTCTGGGTCTGTCATTTTATAGTCTTGTTTTGTACTATTGTTAGCCACTTCACTCTGATTATTTTTCTTAGTTTCTTCTTTTTGAGTTGTATTATATTATGTTAAATACATCATATAGTGTTGTCTGTCTTTGTTACTCCTTCAATGGGTTGTTCTCATCTGATTGAAAATCATCCCCCAACAATATTATATTCCCTTAGCACTTGTTACTAGCCTATGGTGTCTTGGGGATGTCACCTAAGGTCAGTATCACCTTTACCTCTTCCCAATCCAATGGGTGAGGGGTGATATATTACAAATGGTATTGGTCTTGGTCGGATCATCATATTGGGATGGTGACAAGGAGATAATAATGTTGGAGCTTGAAATGTATAGTATAAAAATACATCGCTAACCTTTTTATACTGAAATTCAAGTTATCTGGGTGGTATAGGTACAAACGTGTAGTGAGAGACTTACAGGTTTTTCATCACCTCGTCATTGTGGGTTTATACGATGAGAGTTCTATATCATGTATTAGTAAAAATAATTCCCACTGGGATGACATCATTCATGTGATTTTTGATTAGTGATGCTTTGTAAAGGGTATCATGATAACCTTATTTGCTAAAATGGGTGAGTTTTCTTCATATGAAACTAAGAAAATAAATGGTTTCAAGAAAATGGTATGTATGATTTTCCTTTGTGTGTGTGTTGATTCTTGTTAGATCTTAATTGTGTTTAGACCTTCTTTTTGTTTTATTATCTAAAATAACATGAAATTAATGTGGAATTGGAACCTAAAATAGTAATGGATTTAATTATAACTAATTATCTAAATGGTAATTAGAATACATGTCATTTTAAGATATTATCCACCATTTTATATTGAGTACTTAAATGAAAAATCTCATGTTTCTTATTTTTCATTTTGTTCTTAGTAACCATTTTCATGTTATTACCGTATATAACCTTTACACATGTTTGGATCCTGGGTGTTTATTCTGAAATTTTAATATTTTCATGATGTTCTAGATGTTTATTTAAATTTATTGATTTGAAATTTTGATACTTCTTGCATATGATTAGACAAAAATCATGCAAGAACTTTTACTTCTCATTTACTTAAAATCTTTTGTTTTGGAAATCATATGTTTTTTAGATTATGAGCCATGAAGAATGCTAAAAATGTAACTATTTTTGGTTAATTTTAAAACCAAATAAATAAATAGTGTGTTCATATTATTTTCTATAATGTATGTAATTAGAAAAGTATATAGGTATAAAAATAATAAAATTTTGATATGTTAATAGGGATATATTATTATAATTTTTTAACTATTTTGTTCAATCATTTAAATTAATAGTTTATCGGTTATGGAAGCATGTAAAATTTATGATTTTTTTAAAAAAAATTATTTAATTTCTTACTCAACGTTGTTTTCTTTTCTTCTGTTTTTTATAATTTCATATTATTAAGATTATTGGCACATAAAGTAATGTTTTATTATATTAAACTAGTTTCTTAATCATGGGATCATAAGTAATTTGATCACCTTTTAATGTATATGAGATGGTTGGTTCATGTGGTGTTGATTCTTAGTGTTTCATTAATTTGGTTACTATTGATGACGTAATTTAAGTTGATAAGTTATGTTTTGGTAATAATGGGATTTTTAATTTGTAGAATGATTTTACAGACTTTATTATACAAAGGTTTTCTATATTTAAAACTTTTTTTACAAAAAATATTTTCTAGAATGTTTTATAAAAAAAATTAGGAATTTTTTATTCAGTTAAAACAAAATTTTAAAAGACCCTCCTTTAAGAGAACTTTCGGGAAAAGGGTTTCAAAAATAGAGATATTTTGCTATTTTAAAATATAAAATTATCTATTTTTTTGAAAAAAATTGTTTTATAAAGATTTCACTATTGAATATTGGTTTTTAAGGGGATTTTATAGAATTAATTTCAAAATAGTTTAAATGGTTCTTAAATTTTAGGTAAAAATAAAAGTGTTTCTTTAATGGTCCTTTGAGCTACCCCTTAGTGAAAATTATGTTTATTTTACTTTTGGAACTTGAAAATTTTTGTGTGGTTATTATGGGAAGTTATTACATGCATAATTAGTTTTAATGGACAACAATGAGTTACTATGATTAAAAAATATGTTGTTGTATATTTTCCTTCAAGAATGATGGTCCTATCTATGTTGGTTTTTTTACATATGATTGTTTTATTGTTATGTTGATTCAGTTTTAGTATTATTGTACTTCTGGTGATTGTGCTTATAATAGTTCTTATAGGTGGTTTCTACTTATTATTCTTATGTCATAATGGTTTTCTATTTGTTTTGGTTATACTTGTATATTTATATCCTTGTTGTGAAGGTTATGCTTCTTTCTCAATGATAGATGTAATGCATGTAAGGGAAATATTAGTTTCATCATGATCTAATATCTCATTAGATGAACATAGATTTCATGGTTAATGGGATAGAATAATTTCTGAAATTGGTAACCATTATCTTTTTCCTTTCTTATAGTATATCTTGGGTATAATTTACTGTATTCCTTGTATCTTGGTTTTAATTTGTGGAATACAATAGTTCCTTACATCCAATAGTATTTTGATTTCTCTATTTGGTGGGTTATTATCTCATATTTTAAGAAAATATTGATCTCTTAATGGAGTTTAAATGATCTTTTCTCCATTTATATCTATCGTGGGTCACATTTCTAGGTTTAATGGGTGATTTTATCTCTAGTTCATGGTTGATACTTTCATTTAGATTTTTCCATGGTGTCAATGTCATTGAAGAACCCCCGGTTTCTAGTATGTAACCCTTCACTGATGCTTTTCATATTTTTAAAGGTTATGTGGGAAGTTGGGGGAGAATTTTTAGTACTTTTGGAGGGTTTTGGGTAAAAAAGGGGTGTACAATCAGCACAAGGTTTGGCCAAACCGTGTGGCCAAACCGTGCAAGGCCAAAACTAATTCCCTATCTTTGTGGGTCTAATTTATTTTGGCCATCTATTTGATCTATTTCAACCCAAATCAACCCTAAAACAATTTTTTTCTCTCCAAAAGACTAAAGGAGGTTCTCCCATTGATCTGGAAGTAATTCTAACACATTCCTTGGTGAATTGAAGGCATATTCTTGCGGTAAGTGTCTGTTCTTCATCATTTTCTTCACGGTTTCTTAGATCTACTCCTCCTTTCATATTTTTTTCTTATATATACGCCCAATATGGGTATATATAAGAGTTTTTATGCCAAATAAGGTTATATGTGGTGTTTTTCATGATAGGGTAGGAGATCTTGGGTGGTTTCTTGGAATCTTGACCCGGATTCTTGAGCATTCTTTGTCCGTTGTCGGTTTTCATCGAAATTAGTGAGGTAGGTGGAGTCACTCTCATATCTCCTTAATATAATTTATTATAATTAATTAAAATTTAGTTTTTTATGCAAATTTTATTTTATTTTTTTCTTCTATACAATTTTTAAACCCTCTTTAGTGACGGGTGGTGAAAAACGTAGAAAATTGGGGGTTTTGTGAAAAAACCTAGTTTTTTATTTTAAATGGGGACTTTTAAATTATGGATATTATGTAATTTTGTAAAATTTATTTATTTAGAATTTTTACAGTATATATATGGGTTTTTTAAATGTTTTAATATTTTGAAATTGGATGGTTGTAAAGTTTTCAATAAACGAGCGTTTTTATTGAAACAGTTGAAATTGTTTGACACTGGTTTTGGTTTTTGGAAAATTTGGTGTGCATATAATATTGTATTACTAGGAATGGTTGAAATATGATCATGTTCCTAGTGAAAAAGTTTAAATTTCACATGGTTAATAATTACCTTGTGATGACTTGGTAGATCGATAAGAAACCACTCATGAGTATGGAACTGTCATAACGATGCATGCATTTTTTGTAGTTATTGTTGTGTGGAGTTTATTGACTTCAAAAGGTAGTTTTTAGAAAGTGTTTTAAATATTTATTTAAATGTATAACTGGATTATATCTTTCTATAAAATTGGTTCATATGGTTTTAGTTTATATTTAGTTATAAACAGTTTTGAGAAGTGTTTATATTTAGTTATAAAATGTTTTGTCACGACCTGTCCCCCAGGGTCCGTGCCGTGACTACCCCAAGCCCGCCTTCCATAGGCCATGGGCTTGTGACTAGCACTGAAAGGCATATTCCCTAAAACGGGAAGGAATTGCCTTTATAACCTGTAAAATCACACAAACCAAGCACATAGTAAGATACAAACACAAGAAAACTATATAGTAAAAAGAGTGAGTACATTAAGAAAAAGGGGCCAGAATACAAGCCCAACTGGAAAGTACAGGAAAACTGAAAAGTACAAGTAAACTGTAATAGATCCTATGAACACCTTCCAAGGTTCATACCTGAAGGGTAGGTACAGCTCTAGTATGGTCGTCTCTATGGTACGCCTCGTCTAAGTTACACCCCTGAGTTGCCTCTAGTTCCGGTACCCTCGTCCTCAGTCAGCGTTGTCCGGCGTCTGCACCAAACACAACAAGGTGCGGGCATAGCCCGTGTAGGGGTGAGTATAACAATACTCATTAGGGACCTTGAGACCCTCGAAGGTCTCTCAAATCCACAAAGGATAAACCAAAAATCATGTAATCAACTGATAACCCTACTTAGGTATATGCCCATACATATACCTAAGTTATCAAGTGTACCCATCTCATTCATGAGGAAACACAAGGCCCAAACCCTTAGCCAAAGTATAACTATTCCACGAAGGAAAGAATACCACAAAGGTAACCACCACGAAGGTAAGTACCACATAGAAGAATACCACAAAGTTATCACCACAAAGGTAAGTACCACACAGGTACGCCACACAGAAGAATACCACAAAGGTATTACCATGAAGGTAAGTACCACAAAGGTACGCCACACAGAATAATACCACAAAGGTATCACCATGAAGGTAAGTACCACATAGGTACGCCACACAAAATAAAACCACAAAGGTAAGTACCACAAAGGTACGCCACACAGAATAATACCACAAAGGTATCACCGCTAATGTAAGTACCACAAAGGTACACCATACAGAAGATTACCACAAAGGTAAAGACTCAGCTCACACCAGGTATAACTTAGGTACGGTAGTAAAGATGATTAGATGTAACTACTGAATCATCTTACTATATTAAGAGGTAGACCCATGAAGGATCCTAAATCATCAGACCCATGTAAAATCCTAAATCATTAGACCCACGTAGGATCCTAAATCATCAGACCCACGTAGGATCCTAAATCATCAGACCCACAAAGGATCCCAAAGCACAAAACCACATAGGATCCTAGTATAGCTGACCCATATAGGATACTAGAGTATTCCCATGTGGATTACTAGAGCGGATCCATGTGAGACTCTCGAACACAGACCCACAAAGGATCCCAAAGCACAGACCCACATAGGATCCCTTTCTCATGTTACAGACAGCTACAGGGTTCTCGCACTAAGCTCACTTGATTCCAGGAGGGTATTCTACTCAATACACAGGTTGATACTCAAACTTCCATGAATTCCCATGAAGAAGTATCCTAAAGGACCTCCATGTAATAGGGGTCTCAACGCAACAGACAGTGCGTCAATCAGACGCCCGGTCTATAAGTTATCGGCCTTTTAGTCCCGAGGGCCCGGTTGGATTCATGTTCGATCCAAACCGTCCATACCCCAAATTCATCAAAAACTCAATTGGGGTATACCAAAAGTAATTTCTTTATTCAAGGTTTCCGACGCCGCAGACGGTTCATCAAACGGACGCCCGTAGCTCAAGATATGACCAAAAGAGCGAAAAGGGTTGTAGTTGGTCTGGGTCCGGTCCGACCCGGTCGGACTGACACGGCCTGACCCGGCCCAACACGGGTCTGGCCCTAGGTTGGACCCAACCCATGGGGTCCGAACAGTCCCACTGGGTCCGGCTCGGCCCGCGGTGCGGCGGCCCCGGCTGGCCGGATGGCCAGCCTCTCCTTCAAGCGGCGTGGTCGCGTGCCGCGCCTTCTTGGACGGCCGGCATCGAGCTGACCACGACTCACCTCTCTGCCACAGCACAAGACCACGGTTCTTCTTCATCAGGCGGCACGTACGTGCGCCGCCTCCCTTGCTCCACCGCGGCTGACGGTTCGCGGATCTTCTCTGGTGGCGCAGTCATGCCACCGCCTTTGTCGCGGCCGACCGGAGTGTCGGCCGCCGGTCCCGAGTCCCACCAGTGCCAATCACCGGCACCGGTCTCCATCCTCCTCCATCATGAAGAATGCATCATACACCATAAAGATTTGCGGAGGGGTCGGGCCGTGTTCATTTGGCATGCACCCTCCGTGTTAGAACGGTAGCAAGTGGCAATATTGTTCTTGAATCAAGGGGGTCAACAAGAATGGGGTAAGGGGGTATAAATCAACATCAAACCATACCTTGATTGCTCGTTGGAAGATTTCATGAGGAACAAGACGAAGTTGTTGGGGATGGTGATGCCGGCGTTCGTCGCTTCCGCAAGATTCTTCTGATTCGGCTTAAGCATCGCCCTCGTTCTTCGATTCTGGAGGGGGAGTTCTTCATTGGAGAATGATCTTCCAAAGGCTCTTTCCCCAAGTTATCCCTTTCCAGTGATTTCCCCAAACCCACCAAAAAGAAATTCCAAATTAAATTAAAATAGGTTTATAAAATTAATTTACTTTGTCAAAATAATTAAATGGACCAATTAATTAATTGGAGAGTTGTCACAATTAATTAATTGGAGAGTTGGCATAATTAATTATTTAAAGTTGTGAGGTTTTCCCTACATTAAGAGGGGTTCAGGTGGTCCCCACCACCATGAATTCAAAAATGGGGGGTTTCCTAGCTCGGGTGGTCCCCACCACTGAGCATTCAAATGGGAGGATAAAATAAAATAAAAGTTGTTCTTTTATTTTATTTTTATTTCCACGAAAAACACGAAAATTAACTTTCACCCTCGACCAACTGTGGTCTAGGTAAAGGACTCTTTAAGCAAATATCGGCATTATGAGTTCAATGGTGTCCTCATATTTCAATTCGGAGCACCGGTTCAAAATTTATAAAAACCCACTCACATGTTTACTAAACGTACCCGAAAAAAAGTTCAGAAACTCATTCTGGGCACACTGAGCCTCAGAATCACGCGTCGTCAGTTTTTTGTGGACTCGTAAAATTCCCATATAATTAAAAAAATACACGTAAATTTCTGGGTCTTTACATGTTTTTAGAAATTGTTTTATATAAACTATTTTATATAAATGTGGATAACTCTTCTATACTAGTAGTGTGAGTAGGGAACTCATTGGAGAAATCCTACTGAGTTTTATAATCACCTCTTCTTTGTCACTTTGGTGCTTTTGCAGATGTCATCTTCTGGTACTTGGGTAGAGGTAGGGTGTAGCAAGTTTTTAGCACTACTTCTTGAGTTTTTGAGTTTTCTGGTGGTGGTAGATCATAGATGTAACGACCTGAAATTTTGAATAAATCTTGTTTCCTAATTTTGTGTGTTGTTTTATTTTATTTTTATACTCAACAAAAATGTTTCATTTGATAACATGAGTATAATTAAAATGAGACCGTTGGGTTTTGACTGTTATATGACCATTGGTCAATATGACCGCTGTAAACTAAACGTTTCGATTATTTTCTCTAAATACAAGTAATCTTGGTTAATTAATATAGAAAGAAGATTTGATGGCCTCACCCATTAGTCTTGGACCGATCGAAGCCCATCTAACAGAACTTGGGAAGGAGGTAGCACCACTGGGCTTTGCTCTGGACCAAACCCAAGCTGAACTTCATCGTGTGAAGCTAGAACGGGATCGCCTTCGCGAGAAGTTCAAACTGATAGAAATTACTACTCATGCGATGTTGGCCGAGCCTCCCTCGGATTCTCTCACCTTAGCACACCTCACACTTAGGTCATATGATGGTGTGATAAGGGGCTATGTAAGGAGACCGTAGCTGCCTTGTGTAATCCTTTGTTTTAAATAAAAATTTTGATTTCTTCTTATGATGAAGTTTATGAATTTTCAAATGTCCGGATAAACATAGTATGCATAATTTTGATGAATTTTAGAAAAAAGGATATTTTAAAAATGTTTAGGTAAACCTTAAATAATTAAAAATGTGTAATGATTTTCAAAAAATGATCTTCTACAATTATGTTCAGTACAAAATTTAGAGTCTAATAAGATCAACTTAATTTTTGATGAATATTAAATTATGAATAGTGATTTTATGCTTAGGATTAGTAATGTGACCAAATGGATTAGTAATCTTACTTAAATAAAGTATTAAAATAATCTAGGCACTTTGATTAAGTAATGTGATTCAATAAAATGGTTAAATAATGGTTTCATAAATTATTATTCAAGTATTAGTTTTTTCGGGTGAATAGTGTTTTTTAATTAAAAATTTAATTAAAAATATTTAGAAAATTATTTTTATAAAATGGACTTCATTTTTGAACTCATAGAATCGATATTATGTTAAGGTAATTTTTGGGGATTTTTCTGAAAAAAATGAATTTTCGATGAATAGTGTTTTTTAATTAAAAATTTAATTAAAAATATTTAGAAAATTATTTTTATAAAATGGATTTCATTTTTGAAATCAGAGCATTGATATTTGGTTAAGGTGAAATTTTGGGATTATTCTGAGAAAGTTGAATTTTCGATGAATAGTGAAAATACAGTTTTTAAGTTACGGGTGTTTAATGACATCATTAAATGATGTATTAAGTATGTAATCAATATGGTCGACTTATGAATAGTAAGATAAGGTATGATGTGTCCCAAGTGGCCAATACCATGGGCAAGCCCATGGTTTTTCCAAAACCACTAATGAGGTGTCCCTTGGCCATTAATGCCTTGTCCCTCGCTTTCCCTATAAATATCAAGCCATCCTCTCATCCATTCGACTCCCCACTCTCCCCCAACGAAGTTCTCATCTCATTACCTCCCAAGGAGTCCTCCCAAGGTGCCCCAAGCCCTCAAGGTCCCAACCTTTGATTTTTAAGAGTTACGTTTTAAGGTATGGGGTCCTACCTCCCTCTTTCTTTCAAAGTAATCTCTTTTATGTCATTTATTTTATGCTCCATGTTCTTATGTTAAAGGATGTTATTTTATACTTTTCTTACTTCCCTTTTTATTTTCATATAATGAGAGATCCCCTCTTACTCTCATTATTTCGTTTTATTAAGTTTTAAGTGGTGTCGTTAGGCTGCCGAAATTTTTGTAACGAATTCTTTCTCCCTTCTCATTTTCCAAGATCTATTTTCATGTAAAGTATTTCAAGTTCCTCTTTATTATGTTGGGGTATGATCTCTAAATTTATCATACTGATCTTTTATTATCATATGATGAGAGACCCCATTTTATCTCTTCAATTCAGTATTTTGAAGTTTTAAGTGGCGCCGTTAGGCTGCCGAATTTTTAAGTGGTTCTTTCACCTTCCTCCTTTTTCAAAGTTCTAATTCCATGTCAAGTCTTGCAAGTTCCTTTTTATTATGTTGGGGTATGATCTCTAAATCTATCATACTGATCTTTTATGATCATATTATGAGAGACCCTATTTTATCTCATCAATTCATTTTTGTTGAAGTTTAAGTGGCGCCGTTAGGCTGCCGAATTTCTAAGGGGTTCTTTCACCCTTCTCATTTTCAAGATCTACTTTCATGTCAAGTCTCTCAAGTTCATTTTTATTATTTTGGGGTATGATATCTATATATATCATACTGATTTTTTATTATCATATGATGAGAGACCCTATTTGATCTCATCAATTCATTTTTGTTGAAGTTTAAGTGGCGTCGTTAGACTGTCGAATTTCTAAGGGGTTCTTTCACCCCTCTCATTTTCAAGATCTACTTTCATGTCAAGTCTCTCAAGTTCATTTTTATTATTTAGGGGTATGATATATATATCTATCATACTGATCTTTTATGGTCATATTATGAGATACCCTATTTGATCTCATCAATTCATTTTTTTTGAAGTTTAAGTGGCGCTGTTAGGCTGCCGAATTTCTAAGGGGTTCTTTAACCCTTCTCGTTTTCGAGATCTACTTTCATGTCAAGTCTCTCAAGTTCATTTTTATTATTTTGGGGTATGATATCTATATCTATCATACTAATCATTTATGTTCATATTATGAGAGACCCCATTTGATCTTTCCAATCCATTTTTGGGAAGTTTTAAGTGACGCCGTTAGCCTGCCGAATTCTCATAAGAGAAATCTTATTTTTGTCTTCCTTTCAAGTTCTTCGTTTCATATGGTATATCATTAAAATTTCATTACCATGTTCTTAAATACTATATATTCTGTTCCCCTAATGTTTTATGTATCATTTTTGAGTGGGTGACCCATTTCCCCTCTCTTTTCAATGTTTTCTAAAACCATGTATCGTAGACGTTATGCTGCATAGTTTTCGTCTCAAAATGCCTCCCTCTTTATCTCAAAATTATTTTATGTTATTAATTGAATACTAAAATCTCTTATTTCTACAGGGGTATTCACATATATATCAAAATGTTCTATTTTAAATTCTGTGATTTACATACATGAAACCCGCTTTCCCTTTTCCGTGGGTTTAAAGTGACATGAAGATCATGTCTTTAAAGCAGTTTTTAAAACGTTATGATTATGAAATGAAACCCATTTATTTTATGCTATATGGGTTGTTTATGAAATGATTGATTATGATATATGTGTCTCACATGATAATAAAGACATGTCAAGGGTGCGCCCAGATAGCGCTCCAATGCATTGGGTAAAGACTTAATCTCTAGAGATGACTTTTTAGACTAATACCTTAGTGAATAACCTTAGTAATTTTAATGACACCTTGGGGATGGACCTTGGTGAAACGAAATGATTGTCAATATTAAATGTTGTATCCAAATCTTCAAGTTATAAAAAAATTTATTTTTATTATGATATTCCACATGATTCTTTCTCATGCCTTAAAGTTCTTTTTCATGACATAGTTGATGTATCTCAAGTTCACATGTTAAATGTTTCTCTTGTTTCCCTTACTGGGCCTTCTGATCACCCTTTCTTTTGATGTATGTCCCCAGGTTATGAGATGCATTAATGAACCTAGGATGAACATGAGGAGAATCCTTTCAAGTGTTTAAGAAGATTGTTTTATGTTTTCATGTTTTAAGTTCCTGGTTTCCAAGACACTAAACCTTAAAGATCCTCGGTTTTGTAAAATGTAATGAAAGTTTATGTGATAAAAAGGCGGGATTCTATAGTTGGTATCAAATAATGGTTTAGTTATTTTTGGAAATTAGGATATGAAAACTCTAGGAAGAACCCTATAGAAAAGTTTAAATATAGGAAATCTTCCTGGTATTTTGGTGAGTATTGAGTAAGGGGTTGCCAGGAAAATACATCCCTGTCTGGATACGAGCAGGTAGAGGTGGCTCTGGCACAGATGTACATAGGGGTAAAACTCGAAAACACTGCTTTGAGCTAGAATCAAACGGGAACTGGTACACGACAACGAGCCTTGCTTCACTCTTGGTTACGACACTCCCGGGGGATATGCTTTGGTAAATTCATAAGCTTAGTATGAACCATTATTAAAGTAACAAAGATAAAATAAAATAAATATTCACATAAGAATATATGATCATGGATAACCTAGATGGGAACCTAGGGGATCACAAGTTAGGGTATACTTTCCTTCTACAAGTTATCCTTATATGCTTTCAGTTCCTTTTCATGATTATTGGCTAAGTAATTAAGCCCCTAATTATGCTTTCTCTTCTTAGTTAATGGTGGGAAATGGAAGAACATGTCCCAACAATCAATGTGATAGGAAATGCGACGATTGCCGTATTAATATGATAGGGATGATTAGGGGATTAAAAGATGATTATTATTTTGGAAGACGTTCACTATTTTGGGGACCCTATATGATCTAGGTAAATAGATTACTACGGTATTTTCATTGAGGAGTAAGGTTGACTTATATTTTGAAGAATCGATGAATTTAAGGTGGACTTATAGTAATTTAGGTTACTTATGGGAATGATTAACCTATCTTGAGTAAAATATGTTTAGGTTAGCTACTTTTGTTATAAGATGTTAGGAGTGGTTGATGTTGTTTGGAGATGAACAATGAAGTTTATTTTGGAAGACTATGTTATCAAATCCTTCTTGTATTTGGGTTTCAATCTTAGTTTGGTTTATTTTGAGTAATTTTAAGGACCGTTATTTATGGAATGGTCTATGATGAACTTTGGGTAGTACCATGGAACTTTGAAGATTTAAAAGTAGTTTCCATTCCTATGGGATTATTTCTTTTTGAAGAGTTGTTTTACCTTAACCTTTCTGTTTTTGGGATAATTTTTAAAGATAGAAGAAATAGATAGTTAATCTTTTGTGGATTATGTGATTCTATAGAAGATGATTCTTGTTCTTTTTATGAGACCAAGTGTTTTTGAATTCTCATCATTTGGAGAAAAGATTAGTGTTGGTAGGGACTTATTAAAGGATGAAACTCTACTTGAAGGTAGGTATATTTTCTTATGTTTTTGTTCTATGTAGTAAATGAATTCCTCAAAATTATGAAAAGGAATGTAAAACAAAAACGTTGTTGGTTTACGTTTCCTACTAGGTAATCAAAGACCGTTTACACACCTCGTAAGTTTGGGATTTTATTATGGTTAACTTTCTCCTAATCGTGTTTTCTATCACTCTCCCTTATAACGTGACCCTTGGTTTTTTCCTCCATGTCCATGTTTTCCTACATGGGATCCTAGTATGGGTTAACTCGGGTGACCTTTGTACTTCCCTTTCTTTCTTTTAAAGTAATAGTTTTACTGACTCCTTTTCCGATGTGGGGCTTTCAATAAAATTTCAAAACCCAATTTTAAAAATTGCGATGACGCAATTTCTTAAGGGGGGAAGATTGTAACGACTCGAAATTTTGAATAAATATTGTTTCCTAATTTTGTGTGTTGTTTTATTTTATTTTTATACTCAACAAAAATGTTTCATTTGATAACATGAGTATAATTAAAATGAGACCGTTGGGTTTTGACTTTTATATGACCATTGGTCAATATGACCGCTGTAAAGTAAACGTTTCGATTATTTTCTCTAAATACAAGTAATCTTGGTTAATTAATATAGAAAGAAGATTCGATGGACTCACCCAGTAGTCTTGGACCGATCGAAGCCCATCTAACAGAACTTGGGAAGGAGGTAGCACCACTGGGCTTTGATCTGGACCAAACCCAAGATGAACTTCATCGTGTGAAGCTAGAACGGGATCGCCTTCGCGAGAAGTTCAAACTGATAGAAATTACTACTCGTGCGATGTTGGTCGAGCCTCCCTCGGATTCTCTCACCTTAGCACACCTCACACTTAGGTCATATGCTGGTGTGATAAGGGGCTATGTAAGGAGACCGTAGCTGCCTTGTGTAATCCTTTGTTTTAAATAAAAATTTTGATTTCTTCTTATGATGAAGTTTATGAATTTTCAAATGTCTGGATAAACATAGTATGCATAATTTTGATGAATTTTAGAAAAAAGGATATTTTAAAAAATTTTAGGTAAACCTTAAATAATTAAAAATGTGTAATTATTTTCAAAAAAATGATCTTCTACAATTATGTTCAGTACAAAATTTAGAGTCTAATAAGATCAACTTAATTTTTGATGAATAGTAAATTATGAATAGTGATTTTATGCTTAGGATTAGTAATGTGACCAAATGGATTAGTAATCTCACTTAAAGAAAGTATTAAAATAAGCTAGGCACTTTGATTAAGTAATGTGATTCAATAAAATGGTTAAATAACGGTTTCATAAATTATTATTCAAGTATTAGTTTTTTCATGTGAATAGTGTTTTTTAATTAAAAATTTAATTAAAAATATTTAGAAAATTATTTTTATAAAATGTACTTCATTTTTGAACTCAGAGCATCGATATTATGTTAAGGTAATTTTTGGGGATTTTTCTGAAAAAAAGGAATTTTCAATGAATAGTGTTTTTTAATTAAAAATTTAATTAAAAATATTTAGAAAATTATTTTTATAAAATTGATTTCATTTTTGAAATCAGAGCATTGATATTTGGTTAAGATGAAATTTTGGGATTATTCTGAGAAAGTTGAATTTTTGATGAATAGTGAAAATACAGTTTTTAAGTTACGGTTGTTTAATGACATCATTAAATGATGTATTAAGTATGTAATAAATATGGTCGACTTATGAATATTAAGATAAGGTATGAGGTGTCCCAAGTGGCCAATACCATGGGCAAGCCCATGGTTTTTCCAAAACCACTAATGAGGTGTCCCTTGGCCATTAATGCCTTGTCCCCTCGATTTCCCTATAAATACCAAGTCATCCTCTCATCCATTCGACTCCCCGATCTCCCCCAACGAAGTTCTGGTCTCATTACCTCCCAAGGAGTCCTCCCAAGGTGCCCCAAGCCCTCAAGGTCCCAACCTTTGAGTTTTAATAGTTACGTTTTAAGGTAAGGGGTCCTACCTCCCTCTTTCTTTCAAAGTACTCTCTTTTATGTCATTTATTTTATGCTCCATGTTCTTATGTTAAAGGATGTTATTTTATACTTTTCTTACTGCCCTTTTTATTTTCATATAATGAGAGATCCCCTATTACTCTCATTATTTCTTTTTATGAAGTTTTAAGTGGTGTCGTTAGGCTGCCGAAATTTTTGTAACGAATTCTTTCTCCCTTCTCATTTTCCAAGATCTATTTTCATGTAAAGTATTTAAAGTTCCTCTTTATTATGTTGGTGTATGATCTCTAAATTTATCATACTGATATTTTATGATCATATTATGAGAGACCCCATTTTATCTCTTCAATTCAGTATTTTTAAGTTTTAAGTGGCACCGTTAGGCTGCTGAATTTTTAAGTGGTTCTTTCACCTTCCTCCTTTTTCAAAGTTCTAATTCCATGTCAAGTCTTGCAAGTTCCTTTTTATTATGTTGGGGTATGATCTCTAAATCTATAATACTAATATTTTATGATAATATGATGAGATACCCTATTTTATCTCATAAATTCATTTTTGTTGAAGTTTAAGTGGCGTCGTTAGGCTGCCGAATTTCTAAGGGGTTCTTTCACCCTTCTCATTTTCAAGATCTACTTTCATGTCAAGTCTCTCAAGTTAATTTTTATTATTTTGGGGTATGATCTTTATATCTATAATACTGATATTTTATGATCATATTATGAGATACCCTATTTGATCTCATCAATTCATTTTTGTTGAAGTTTAAGTGGCGCCGTTAGGCTGCCGAATTTCTAAGGGGTTCTTTCACCCTTCTCATTTTCAAGATCTACTTTCATGTCAAGTCTCTCAAGTTCATTTTTATTATTTTGGGGTATGATCTCTATATCTATCATACTGATATTTTATGATCATATTATGAGAGACCCTATTTGATCTCATCAATTCATTTTTGTTGAAGTTTAAGTGGCGCTGTTAGGCTGCCGAATTTCTAAGGGGTTCTTTAACCCTTCTCGTTTTCGAGATCTACTTTCATGTCAAGTCTCTCAAGTTCATTTTTATTATTTTTGGGTATGATATCTATATCTATCATACTGATCATTTATGTTCATATTATTAGAGACCCCATTTGATCTCATCAATCCATTTTTGGGAAGTTTTAAGTGACGTCGTTAGGCTGCCGAATTCTCATAAGAGAAATCTTATTTTTGTCTTCCTTTCAAGTTCTTCGTTTCATATGGTATATCATTAAAATTTAATTAACATGTTCTTAAATACTATATATTCTGTTCCCCTACTATTTTATGTATCATTTTTTAGTGGTTGACCCATTTTCCGTCTCTTTTCAATGTTTTCTAAAACCATGTGTCGTAGACGTTATGTTGCATAGTTTTCGTCTCAAAATGCCTCCCTCTTTATCTCAAAATTATTTTATGTTATTAAGTGAATACTCAAAGATCTTATTTCTACAGGGGTATTCACATATATATCAAAATGTTCTATTTTAAATTCTGGTATTTACATACATGAAACCCGCTTTCCCTTTTCTGTGGGTTTAAAGTTACATGAAGATCATGTCTTTAAAGCAGTTTTTAAAATGTTATGATTATGAAATGAAACCCATTTCTTTTATGCTATATGGGTTGTTTATGAAATGATTGATGATGATATATTTGGCTCACATGATAATAAATACATGTCAATGGTGCGCCCAGATAGCGCTCCAATGCATTGGGTAAAGACTTAATCTCTAGAGATGACTTTTTAGACTGATACCTTGGTGAATAACCTTGGTAATTTTAATGACACCTTGGGGATGGACCTTGGTGAAACGAAATGATTGTCAATATTAAATGTTGTAGCCACATATTCAAGTTATAAAAAATGTTATTTTTATTATGATATTCCACATGATTCTTTCTCATGCCTTAAATTTCTTTTTCATGACATAGTTGATGTATCTCAAGTTCACATGTTAAATGTTTCTCTTGTTTCCCTTAATGGGCCTTCTGCTCACCCTTTCTTTTGATGTATGTCCCTAGGTTATGAGATGCAGTAATGAACCTAGGATGAACATGAGGAGAATCCTTTCAAGTGTTTAAGAAGAATGTTTTATGTTTTCATGTTTTAAGTTCCTGGTTTCCAAGACACTAAACCTTAAAGATCCTCGGTTTTGTAAAATGTAATGAAAGTTTATGTGATAAAAAGGCGGGATGCTATAATAGATTTTGTGAATCCTGGAGTCTTTTTAGTTATTTTGGTGTCCTGTTGAGTTATCTATCGTTGTTATGTTGATGTCTAGTTATCTTCCACTGTAGCACTTTTTTTGTCTCACTTTGGTATAAAATATTTTCTGAATTGTCATTATTTTGTCCATACATCATATAGAAGCTATGGATTGTGGTTGGTTGGTTTATAGTTTATATTTAAAAGGTTAAACCATACCCCATTAGTATTTAAAACCCTTTTTTATTTATTTCCAGCCACTAGAATCTTGGGGATGTCGCCTAAGGCCCAGTAATGACTCATTGTGTTCTCAAGCCAATGAGAATTAGTGGGTCATTACAGCCATCATGTTCTTATCCTTGGATTTAGTAATGAGTAATTTGTTCTCTTAGATTAATCAAGGACTCCTAACCTCTGTGCATGGTGGTTTATTCTAGTTTTTTGTTCATGTTTCCTCATGTTTGGTTTCACCAATGACTGGTCCCACCACGTCTCTCAATTTATGATCATTTTTGTAGTGGTTTTTTGGTCTTTCCAGTCTTGGTAAGTGGGTTAGAAAAATGTTGAATCTTGAATGATTCGTGGATCAAACCAATATAATTAATTTGAGTTGTAAGGACAAAGAAGATGTCATGGTCTTCTATTTGGTGGATCTCATTCCTACCTTGGGTGGCTACATCTATGAAAGTTCCTTTGTGGACTCTTTAAAGTCTTAAAATTTGGTTAAACCTTATAGTGGGGAGCTGTAAGCACTAGTTAGGTAATGAAAATTTTCTCTCCTGTGCATAAGGCCAAATTTGGGTTCCTCCTTATTTCAGTACAACCACAAGTAGACTCTCCATTCAATTGTAGAGAAGGTACACATGGTAGAGAATGTCACACACTGACCGATGCATAATTCATGATGATTAACTATATATTTAATATAATGTGGGTAAATTATTATATACTGAGACACCAATTATCTTAAGAATATTTTTTTTATAAAATTTCACATTGGTTTACTCATTAATTCGATGTTTTCCATTCCTATTTGGGGAATCACATATGTGAAGTTTAGGTCATGGGGTGCCTTTGGGAACTAAAGTCCTTATATCATGTTCTAATTATACTTGTATTTTTTAAAAACCTAGTTCCTTTAGGGTTCACTGGTTAATGCACTGCATTTTGGGAATATGGGTTATCAATGATTATAGGATACCATCTTATATCAAAGGGTAAAACCAAAATGATCTTTCATCTAAGGGAAACCGTGTGATCATATTTGGTAGTTTGTGGAAGGATTGATTGCCTAAGAAGAGATTTAATATGTTTCTATTTCTATATGGATGATTACTATTCCCTATGGTAAGAATCATACCATTATCTCTGTTGATTTTAATTTTTCTGTGTTGTTTTTTTTTCCTCTATTTTGAATCAAGGAACTTGTGTTCTTCATGGATTTTGGGTGTTAATGTTTTTCCATTTAGGTAATAGGTGAAAGTTAATTATTTGGTGCGTGTAACCTTTTTAGATCCTAAACCATATTAAAATGGTTTTTGGTTGGGTAGCACCACATTATTGATTAAATATGGTGCATTTCATCTTTTTATCTCCTTATGGTCCATCGGTGAGTCTAATTCTAGTTACATGTTTCTTGTGCTCTTATCTCTCATGAACAAATTGACCTAGTCAGTTTTTACTCTCTTTTTTAACTTGTCTTGGGAATGATAATCTCATTATGTCTTAATGCATACTTTTTTATATTAATGGTTCTATCATATGTGAATTTTTTGAAAACACTAGTGTCTGCATCCTATTATATTGGACTATTGGTTTGATCTCATGCCTCTTCTATTCTAGCCTCTAACTTTCCATATATGGAAGACCTTATGGTGGGTAGAATTTAACACCCTTAGTTTGATGTAATTTACCCTTTTATTATGTATTTTTAGTTTATATAATATTTGGGTTGAGTTTAGGGAGTTTATGGATGGTTTGGAGTGTTTTGGAAAGGTTTTTAAGGGTGCACAGGTTGAGCATGGTTAGGGGAAACTGTAAACCTTCTCTAGGAAACCATGAAAGGAGGTTTTGGGAGTCAATGGGTATGAACATGATTTGTAAGTATTTCATTCAAACCATGCAACTAACCATGTGAGATAGGAGTGTTTGTATAGTATCAGTGTATAGTTGGTGCACAGTTTACCGAACCATGAAACTCCCTAGGTAATGTCCAGTAGCATGCACATGGTCGGGACACGGTTTGTTAAACCATACAACCTAACCATGTGACATGCATTAAATGCTCTGAAAATTAGAGCTTAACTCATCTTTACACCATGTAACACTATTTTTCTTTGATTCTACCAGTATCTCTAACTCTTCTACGCTTCTATACATCCTTGGAGATTCTCTTTGATCTGAAAGGAAATTTTGATTATTCAAGGTGCATTGTATCTCTGGTATCAATGGTAAGTCCTCTCTATTGCTTGTTCTCTCTACATATACTCATATTCTCTATCACATATCCATATATAAAATCTTTTATTGATAGATATATTACCTATTATGTGTATTTTGATGAGATATTATTTGGATCTATAAAGGGGAAATTTCAATCTTGGATATAGAGATTTTTTTGTGTTATTATCCATTTTCATAACCTGTTGAGAGGTAGGTGGCTTTATCATCATTACTCTATTTATAGAATTGTAAGGCTTGGATTTAAAAATTACTTTTTTGTGATTTTCAATGGAAAACTCATATTGTATGTTTGTTTTAAAATCTTGTTTTTCATGGATTTATGTAATTTGTGTGGATTATTTTTTAAGTGGTCTATGTTTCAAAGGAATTCTTTTAAATTTTGTAGAAGCCTTGTTTTAATGGTTTTAGAATTAAATTATTATCTTAATTATTTAAATAATATTTAAAGGAATGTTTTGGTTTGATAAAAAGGGAATTATAGAATATGTTCTTAGCATACATGGTGATCTGGAATCATATTGCATTGTACGAGGCCTTGTTGAAATAGACTTGGTTCTTGGTGTCGACTGGAAAGTCACATGGGATTTATCACCTTATGATAACTTAGTGAAGGATGGATCATCACTCACGAGTATTTGGATTTTCATTCATCATGAATGTATGTGTGAGATAGATACATGGATGGGTATGCCAAGAGGAAAAAAATGAAAAAAAGTGTTTTAGTTAAATTGTTTTCAATTACACTAATTTTTGTATAGTAAACTGTTTTTATATTGACATCCTCTATCATATTTAAACTATGAGATAACTTGTTTTTTATCCTAGTTTCATGTGTGGGAATATTTTGGTGGATTTCATAATGGGTATTATTACTCACTCCATGTATATTCTTCTTGGTGTGTATGCAAACATTGTATGACATACTGTAGATAAAGGGAGATCTATCACTTTTATAGATGGTTGTGGGGGATGATCAATCTATAGTTATGGAGAATGGATCTCAATGGTAGTTATTATGTGGAACTCAGGGCTAGTTCCATGCTTGTAACTTTTTCTCTCTTTCTAGGTATGTCAATTTGTAGTCTTGTTTTGTACTATTGTTAGTTGTTGCACTATGGTTTTTTTTCTAGGTTTTTTCTTTTGGATTTATATTGTATTACTTTACATTCATCATATAGTTTTTTTCCTTATTACATATTTAGTAGGTTGTTCTCATCTCAGGGAAAATTTTCCCCCAATGATCTTGTATTCCCTTGGTACTTTTTTCCAGCCTTTGGTGTCCTAGGGATATCACCTGAGGTTAGTAACACATAGGCATGTTCCCAAGTCAATGGGTGAGGGGATGGATGTTATAAGTTCTCTAAAATATAGTTCTATAATAAATCATTATTCAATAATGACATAAAAATATTATATTTAAGCAACTCTAATATTCAAAAGTTTAGTTTATTTAATATCTAAGAGAATCATACATGAGAAATAATAAAACATTATTTATGAAAATGTCAAATTTTTATATCCAAAATATGTGTCTCTTTGTGTGTGTGACTAATAATCCATATATATTCCATAATAAACTTTCCATTCTAAATATTTTTAATAATAAGAAATGGGTGATCAAATATGCACTATTATGGTTTTCATTAATGTATATAAGTGTGTCAAGAAAATTACTCTATAAAATAAAGGATAAATAAAGGCATGATTATTAAAAAATGAGAAGGATCAACCATAATCATGAAATTTATGTAATTTATAAAATATATACCTTATAAAAATTTCTTCAAAAACTAATATTAAAATCATACCCACCAATTCATATAATTATAATTGGATCTTATGAAAAATATATCTATTATGTTGCAATATCATAATTAGTTCCCCATACATAATATCTTTGGAGTTGAAAATTACCAAATGGATTTGGTTTTGTATAATTTTAATCTCACCTAGAAGATAACATTTATCTCAATTCAATATGTATAATAAATATATTCATGAGTTCATAACATATATCATTCATAACATGTGATTAATTATTATGATTAACCAATGAGAAAGGGTTGTAGGTCTCAAGACAAGAAATCACCAATGCAATTAGTTTTTTCATGTGAATGGGATTAATTTTAAATTAATAATTAATTCAAAATAAAGGGAAACATACAAGGTGATACTATCAAAGAAGGTTATCATCTCCAAAGGATTCATGTGAAATGTTTATAAATATAGCAATTGATAATATAAATTTATTCTTGTTTACAAGGGTTTTCAGGGTTATAATGCCAAGTTATTGGTGCATGAATCCCTATGGAATAATTGTTATAAAAATCATATATTTTATTCATATTAGATCTAAATAACTATTTAAGAAACAATGATAAGATAAGTCAACTTTAATACCAAAGGTTTACATGTGACTATATAAGGAGTTGTCATAAAGGTTAGAGACTAAAATAGATGTATAGATGTTCATGTTTCAAGATTTTTTTCCCAAATAACAGAGTCAATAATATATAATATCATTGATATTTGAAAAAATAGGGATAAAAATGTTAAAATGTCTAGAAGGAAGAATTATTCTTTGATTTTTAGGGGCTTATAAAAGTACTATAAATAGAGGGAATGGAAAATTTGATATATTGTGAATCAAATTGATATAAAACAAATGGATATAAAATCATTATTAAATATAAAATAATATTTTAAAGTATATTATTATAATATAATTACAATAAAGGGAAAAATATAGGATTAAACTATTACATTAAAGATCGCAATATAGAATTAGAAAAACAAATTCTTAACTATATCGAGGACTCTTGAAGAGATAATTAATAGAGAAGGATTAATATTGAGGAGGAATGTTTTTAAGAGATTTAGTGTGAAGAATAATTGGTTGTAGAGGTGGGTATCTTTATCAAAGGATGGATCGTTTAGTACTTTTTAAATATATCACTTTAAAAACTAACATATAGAAAATTAATTTAAAATGACTCGAGTATGGTCTTGGATAACAATTTATTAAATTTATCCATTAGTGTTTATAAATATTAAAATTAAAAAATAATAAATTATATATTATTTAAACCATGTCAATAATCATTTAACCATTCATAATACTTTTTTAAAATACTAAAATATATTTTACACTTTTTAAAATTAATTTATTGGTTATAAAAATTGATTTTAATATTTTTAAATAAATTATTTAACTAAAATGACTATATTAAGTTATAAAAATTATTATCTCAATTTTTTTAATAATTTTATATCAATATTAAATAACGTATTATATCATATATGCATGAAATATTTTACTATTCACCATAAAATTTTACTATTTTCAAAAACATTCCATTTACTTAATTTTTACATTATGACTCAATAATTTTAATTTATTATATGAAATTAAATATTTAGGTATGAGAAATTTAATTATTATATAAATAATAAATAATAAATAAAATAATTTTTTGAGGTAAAATATTCTCTTTATCTATTAAAAATGATTTTTTTTATTATATCATAACACATATTAAAAATGTAATCTAACTATTAAGATACATAAATTTATATTTATATATTGAATTAACCTTTTTAAATTGTTGTGTAATATAGTGAAATTAATATTCTATTTGGAATATTAATATTTTAACAATTATATTCCTAATGGTTATATTATCCCTTTTCAACAATCATGCAATAGTCACTTCACACCATTTACTTCCTATTGACTACACCAAATACTACTCCAAAACTGCATCTCTCTTTATATCAATTTTATCTTAGGTTTTTATGTTATATTTATTTCATTGAAATATTTTTATTTATTCTTATAACTATACACATAGATATGATATATATGATTTGTAACGCAAATTCATGATATATATTTATATTAATTCCCACATTTAATTTTAGATGTTCTTTTGAATGTATATCTTTGAGTGTAGTATTCTATTATGAATTAATACAATAATTTTTATTTTATGTTTAACTATATACTCGAGTTCATTGTTTTGTAGTGAAATTACAAAATATATTAGTTAAGGGATATGTATATTCAATTATTACACATGTCATATTGTATAATATGAGATAAATTATATTATACAATCAAAAAAAAATATACTATATTGTATGAGATAAATAGTTATATTATACTTATTTATTATATAAAGATATTTTAAACATATTTATCATTAATTTAGAATAAAAATCAGTTGATTATGTTTGAAATGTTTTTGAAATGTCTCATACTCTTAAAACCTCCTACATTAATTAAAGGTTTTTTATAAAAGGATATTTCAATATCATGGAAAAAATATCTTATTATGTTTTACATCTCTAGATAAAGCTATCTATTTTCTCCCACGAACCATTTATAAATGAGATTCTTGAGTAAAAATAATTTATGCAGGGTCTTACAATTTTTTTCATATGATCCAATTATCTACTGGATTGCCTATGTATGTGTGATAATTGTGGCTGACACTGTGGTTTTTTATTGAGACAATATAGGAGAATCATTAAATCAATAAATAAATTTGAATTTTCTTCATTTTTGTAAGTTTCACACAAAACTACATGTGTAAATAATTGCTACTATTTTTCTTAATATATTTTTGGAATATTAAATTTAAAAAAAAATCATTTTTATTAGCGCTACTTTGATGAAATTTCAATAAATTTTTGGATTTTTAGATTATTTTATAAATATTTGAAGAAAAATCATATCATATAATATGACATGATGATATCAGGTTATACAAAATGATATTTTAGACTATTATATACAAACATGATAGGTAATAAAATTTTATGACAAAATAATTACTATTATATATATTAATTATATAACATTACATAATATATCATAAAATATGACATATATCGTATATTACATTTGGTTATTCAATAAGGCATAGTACATGACTTTCATCAATTTTTAAATACTTTTTATTATAAAATATGAAATATCATCAGTTATAAAATTACTAAAATTAAAAAAAATGAAAATATATTTTTTTGTTGATGTAATAGTGAAACTATGTTATAAGGTATGAAAATGATCAAAATCATGATATTTGAGATAATTTATTATACAACATAAGGATATTGTAGCATATAATTTTTTATCAAAACTTATGATATATGAAACCATGGTTTTATGGTTTCTTGTTCTTCCTGTATATTAGCATATGACTAAGGCATGTCATATGGCCTCACATTATGTCATATAAGGCAATAACATCACAAATTATAAATTTATGATATGAATTATACACATGTTCTATTATTTCATGTAAAAAATAAAACTAAATTTTATTATGTGACATATTCACCAAAAAATAATTAATTCTTTCTAGAAATTAAAAATAATTTATGGATTTCTCTAAAATTATAAAATATTGAATATATTAAATGATTATATTTAATTTATGAAAAATTAATAAAGGAATTTTGGAAAATTAATTCTTCTTAATTACAAGTGTTATATATTTATAAAATATTTAGGAGAATAATTATGAATTATTCATCTTAATATAGTATTAATTAAAAACCTTATGTACATTAAATATTTATATATTTTTTACACTATTCTAAAAAAATGGAAGGCGTAATCTGTTTCAAAAATGTATTACAACAACATATATCCCATGCACATAATATTACATCATTTTTTTATATAAAACCTATATAAAAACATTCCTAGAAATCTATAGGTCCTATGTCTTTGGGAAATTAGGTACATTACAAAAAAATACTAAAACAATTATGCAATCTTTTATTTCTATATTCATGATTTTCTCTAAATGAACTCCATGATCCTATCATATCCCACCCTGTGTACATACATAAAATAAATATAGATCCATAAATACCATTAAGGGTGTAAAATAGGATAAAAATGGGGTAATATGGCATGATTGTTAATAATCATAACATGGAATCAATCGCATAAATATGGCATACAAGATAAGATATCATAATATCATGGTAATCATAAAAAACATTAGGATGTATAATAGAAATAAGTCATCGCATCATAATAATAGGTCAAGTATTAGTTCCAATATTTCATAAACATAAGTAATGGATCACTACTAAGGCATCATAAACATATTTCAAGGCCCACTGTTAAGATGTCAAAACATAATGGACAAACTTAACTGCACATTCACACTCATGATGATCTCATGAGATATAATGAATTACCTGATCGATTTGGGATAGTATAACTCTAGGACAACACATCACCATAATATTTCATGAATATATGTTACACATAGAAAATAAACATACATAAGTAATAATCATGAAATAAACCCATGAAAAAGAAATGGTTTTCATAATGATGGAAAAAGGCTTAGTCGAAATGTGAATCATGTATATGCACAAAATAATTAATTAAATATATCACTTTGGATTCTAAAATATTATAATAAACATGGTTTTATAACATGAAGAAAATAATAAAGGATTGAGAAAGAATTAGAAAATATTTTGTTTTAAGCATCGTATGGTTTGACATAAATAAAAAGTAAAAAGGAAAACATGAAGTCATGAATATCCCTATAAAAAGGATAGGAAAGGAAGAATACAGGACATAAAATAAGTATAATATAAATATATAATTGGGAATAGAGGGGGTGGTAGAGAACATAATTGTAAGAATAAAAAACAGTGAGAAAGAAACCTTACCTCAATTTCAGGCTTACTTCAGACACTTATCTAACATAGTGAATAGTCAAGTTACATCCATAAATTAATTTCTTTAGAAATTTTTTCATATTTATTCAATATCATATAATTGATTTTTATTAGGTTTTATTCATTTAAATTAATATTTTTTACATCAACCATTTTGAGGTTGTTCGGTTCATAGTTCCAAGACCATGTCGATATAGAGGTGATAGTTAAAATTCATTATAAAATGGTTTCATAATCATCATGTGTGTTAATATATATGCTTATTATCATTATCAAAATTATTTACTTTAAAATATTAGCATATTTTTATAAATTATAATAATTTCCCCTAGTAATCTTATTTTTGACAGTTAAAAATGACAGCGATTGTTAAAATTTAATATCATTATTACCTTTATTGTTATTTATATTCTATAACCATAGATATGATATTATTTAAATATTATATTATATTTAATAATTAAAATATTTTTAATAATTTCCATGAAAGTAATAAGTTAAAAATAAAACATCATCGTTCGTATAGGTAAAGTAAAACTATCATGGGTGAAACGATGTTTTTAAGACAGTTTTAAAAAAGAAAAAGTAAACTATTAAATATTTAAGTTTTATAAAAATATATATTTATATTATAAATTGTGTTATATAGCTAATTTTTATTGATTACTTATATTATAGATTCTTTAATAGGAGAATTGAACTAAGAACATTGGTTTCAAAACCCCCACCATGCACCATGAGTCACTACCTTTAGATTGAGACTAAATCCTTCAGAGGAGGTACTTTTGATCACACTATAGGATTTCGGACATTAATATGATATTTTATTGATTTATTAGGGTAAATTCTTGTAATTTTAAGGTATTTTTTAAGTGGGGATAAATTGGTAGAATAAGGGTGTTTTTATATCTAAGGGGGAGTGGTGTTTTAGAATAAAGTATTGACTATTGTATCATTTATATCGTATAATATAAATACTACTAAAACCTATTACTTTTATCATTGCATAATTTAAAAATTATGGTTTATTCAAAATTTAACACCCTTAAATCTGAAATTCATGTTTTAAATATTTTATACAAAGTAAATAATCAAAGTTAGTATTTTATTAGAATAAAATATAACCTCGGTTTAGAAATTAGATTTATGGGTTTGTAAATTAAGTATATTATTTTAAGATGTATTATTTATCTCATTAAATACCTTTAAATCCTAGAAAATGGTTTTATAATTTTTTATGGAATATTTATTTCATGATGATTTTATAAAAAAATATAGTATTTATAAAAAATGTATTTTTTACTCATCACTAAAAAAGTTAAATTTTTTAAAAAAAATACCAAAAAATCATCCTAAGAAAGTTAGAAATGCCAATTCTAAAAAATAAGTAAATTTTATGAAATTAAATTTCTAAATATTATAAATTTATTTTTAAAATAATATCATCTAATTAATTAAAAAATATCTTGAATAAATACAATTTATTTTGTCATGATAGATTACATTTTGGTTTTTTATCAATATTGATAATTATAATACTGATAGTTAAGAGGATGGATCTATTTTAAAATGGATCCTCTCATCTATGTTGTTGGTTCTTCCTCATGTGGATCGGTGGTTACTGGAAACCTTGATGTTGTGCTGGTATGGGTTCATTGGTCGAGGCTTTTTATGCCTCATCCCTTGCCACTTATGGAAGATTTAATTTTCTTAATATTTCTACTATATTCATAGTTTTCTCTATTAACTCGTCGTCTTGGTTTCCGGTGGTCTTCCCAAATACCATGATTATACCTTCACTACCTATCCTTGTAGTTTTTTGGCTTATATTTGTAGATCCTTGATATCTCAGTTTCTAGGATCTATTTCAGGAATCTCTAGCATCTTTGATCACTATAATCAGATATGGTGCGGATCTAGTCATTATTCAGCTATTTCATCAGGCTCAGATCTGGTTCTTTGGTTCATCGGTGCATCGGTTGTGGTTTGTTGGATTCAATAGTGTCATCAATGGTAGAATAATCTATGTCTTCGGTAGATGATGGTTATGTGGATCCAGGAGGCATTGGCAGCATTCTTTGGTGGGTATCAGTATGGGCTACATTGGCCTCTATGGTGTCCATGTTGGGTGGAAATGATAGGGCGGTGAGGCATGGTTCTGAGTGGCGGTGACATATAATAGGTGGTTGTTTATTTGAGTATTGGTTTCTGGGTATTGTTACAGGTTTTCACTTGATTAGGGTTTCCTTTTCCCCTAGGCCTTTGGGATACCATTTTTTCTCTTAGACCTTTGGGCCATGGATTTTTGGCTTGCAAGTAGTATGACTGGAATCAAATGAAAAATTAAGTACATTAGGAAGGCATTTTTGAGGCATTATCGGATGGGAGACCTCATTTTGAGGTATGGACATGTTGGCACTCATCATTATGCCTTCCTTTCCCATTGTAAGATAGATAGGTTCCCTATTATGTGACTTTCTCACTTGGAACTGATTTGAATATGTGGTGTGATAGGAGGTGATACAAGTACATGGTATGTAGGATTCAATGGGTGGGTCTCTCAAAAGAGTTATATGTATTATTGAACTCATTATATGTCCATCCTCCCACACCATGGATGGAGTGGCCATGTTGCGTCAGTCCATCAAGATGCAGCGTCTCTTGGTAGGGGGAAATTCATTTTTCGGACTAGATTCAAGTAGTGATGACTACTAGGGGGAAATGTGTCATTTGACTAGTGACAAGACGTTTTTTAGAATACTCACTCTAGTCTATAAGGCTATGTTTTGGCCTTCAAGTCGCTGGGTCTTTTGGCCATGTCACATTGAGTCTTTGGGCCTTTAGGCTTATGGGTCATGTAAGGGTTGCATATCAACCCTGTTTATAAGTGGATTTTTTTTCTATAATAAAAGGTGTCTTGGCCCCAAATTATTTAAAAAAAATTGATAGTTAATTATTAGAAATATTTTAACTAAAATAAGTTTCAAAATTAGATAATTAAATTTTAACATAAAAATTAATATTTTACATAATAGGTAAAAACATACATTATTAAAATTTATACTTTTTTATTTTAAGTTATATAATTTGAGAAATCATATTATAGAATTATAATATTTATATTTAATTATTTTACTCATTTTTAATATTAATTTTTAGGAATATTATTATTCTCATCATTTTTATTACCATTTCAATGGTCAGTTACTATTCTCAATGGCCAGTTACTATTAAAATGGTCATATAATTACTATACTTACGATGAATATTTCTTAATTCCTTTATTATTTCATCCAATTAATTTTATTATAAAAGTTATTTACATTTCATTTATAAAATATATGTTTTGATCATTTTTATTGAAAAAATAAGAATTGAAAAGATATTTATTATGTGATTCTTAAACATTTATCCCTTACTAATAATTATTTGATTTTGTGGATTATGATATTTAAATTTTGGTAGGATGGGATTCCATTGTGATGATGTGAAGATTTTATTCTTGAGGACAAGCAAGTGTATAAGTGTGGGTGTATTTGATAGCTCAATTACATGTAACATTTTTTATTATTTAATATATTTTTTCATAATTTTAAGTTTTTATGATACTTTATGTAGGAAATAGTTTTATTTTAGAATTGGAAAAAAATTTGAATGAAATAACGAGAGGGTATGGAATTCTCATCGGTACTGGGCATGTGCAGCTTTGCATAGGATAGATCGTCGATCATCCTTGCAAAGGTGGAGTGCTGATATCATGACATATGCTAGGGAGGAGTAGTTCCAAGTTGTCTTGTCTGGGTGATTCCCTCTAAGACCTATGGGTCATATAATTTTCTATAAGCCTCTGGGCCTTGTAAGGGTTCCACCTCACCCCTTTAAAGGTTTATTATCAAAAATAATAAAAAAAATTAAGGCCTTTGGTCCATTCTGACTGTAAAGTATTTGTCACATTAACCCAAACCTATTTCAGATTAAAATGGGAATCCCCCATGTTGAGTAAGATAAAATTATAATTCCGTTATGATTGTCTATGAGAGATTAACGTTGGACCAGTCAAGTTATTCATTGCTTAAGATTAAGGAGGTGGAGGAAGCATTGCACCATAACACATTTCTTTGAACCATAATCCTCTACATGAATTATAAGTGATTATGATACCATGAATTAATTTGTTCTATTATGTATGAGGGTTGGCCATAATGGAGGAAAATATGATGGATAATTAAATTCCTATGAATAAATGGGATGGAGTTGCATCATGAGTGGGTTTTTTATATTGTAATGGTGATGCCCAAGTCATGTTTAAGTGATAAAGATAGTGTTTACATGGGATGATGGTTATGGTGTGAAGATATTTATTATGTTGTGATAAATTAATATTTAGAAATAAAAATTCAATGGTTATATCTGGTTGTGTGATTGGGCCCACAAGTGTCGTTACCTCCTATGGTCACAAACAAAAGTTTAGAAATTTAAAAACATGAAACTTGAAATCACTAAAACTATTAAGTAGTAGTTTGGGATATGAAAGTTCCAAGGATTATCCCATTATTAAAAGGATTATAAAAATAAATAGTGTTGATGTTTTCATTATTTTAATACTAAATTAACTATCACTCAAGAGGTGTGATGGACTAACTTAAAAAAATATAGTATGAAAGGAAGGGAGGATTAATTTAGGGATGGTTGTTAAAAAAGGTTAAATCGGTTTCACTTATGATAATAATTATACCAATTAGCCACAGATATCTTAATAACACCTATCCTTACCCCTCAACCTAACTAGACTACCTATTATAACCAACCTCTCTCTCAAGGTAAGTATATAACCACCCTAACTATATTAAAACCAATATTAACATGTAAGGTAGAGCAATGGTTGTCTCTCTCACCCCCAATCCCCTAAAGTATAATGGATATCCTCCCCTAGAATCTTCACTCTCACTATACTCCTACATAATGAGATAATTTTTAAGTATCAATGTAATACTAACAAAATATAAAAAACCCCATAAGAAAAAAATAATTAGAGAATTAGGTGCACACCCCATCATCAAACTCACCCCCTCCCATGAAAAATATCCACTCATACTTTCTCTCATGAAAATGAAATAATTAGAAATTAGGGAAGATGGAATGGAAAATAAAAGTGTTAAGTAATAATGGAAAAATTACTTTAATGAATAAGGAATTAGTTTCACAATAATGCCCAAGTTACAAAAAAAATAGATCCCATATAGACATATGGAACCATGGTTGAGTCACATCAACCTTTCCACTCTCGCTTATGGTGTTGATGTTGATCTCCCACTTAGCCAGTGATCCTCCCCCTTTGGATAAGAAAATCTAAGTTGTCCATGGTGGATTCTCCTTCTATTTGTAGAGAATTCCTCCTTAATGTATCAATTTAAAAATTCTCTATCTTATTTCCTTAATCTTATCTTAGATATATTGATCTTTCTATATAAAAAACTCCTTTATATATCCATTAAAGATATATCTATAATATTTAGGAGAGAGGGTGGTAAGAAAAACTTGAATTTGCCTATATTTATTCATATCTTCACTCAAATCTATCTTGAGATATCAAATTTAATATCATCTTGGAATCCCTATATCTTCATCTCTATCTATACTCAACTTCATTTCCTTTAATTATTCATGTAGATCCATGTGCATGAGTCTCCTTATATCTATCATGAAACTAGCTGATATATACGTGCATGAGGATAAATATTAAGACTTGAATATTTGTATAGATATATAGTTTGGGGTGTGGACATGTACATTGCATTGCAGCTTATTCCCCATGTATTCCTCCATGAATGGATATGCATGGATATATCATCGACATCCAACCATAGCTGCAGCCTCAACTCTTAGCTCAAACTTGGTCACGTCCAAATATAAAACTTCCATGACATGGCTGAACCCTACGATGAAAATGTCACACCCGACCTTTTTAAATAATTTTATTTTATTAATTTTCTTGGAATCGGGTATCCTTGCTGAGGTTCAGCTTGAACCCCGATTATAAATTTTGTATTTTTATTGAAAAATATGTTTTTTGGGCATGACAACATCAGGTTCATGGGCAGAGCATGGTTTGGAAACCGCACGGCTTCGCCCAGGTCACCGTGCAGCCTGTCCGATGTTCAAAGTAAATGAATAAAATGAGTGAATAATAAAATGAGAATAAAATAAAATAAGAAAAATAAAATGAAATTTAATGAATTATTTTAATAATAATCATAATTATAATATTATTATTAAGAATATTATTATAATAATTATTATTATTATTATTAGTATTCAATTATTATTATTATTAAGAATATTATTTATTAAGAACATCATTATTCTTATTATTATTATTTATTTATTTAGGGTTTGTTTCTTCTTGTCTTCCCCCTATCACCCTTACCATGCATGACCCCCCCCCCCCCTCCTTAGGTCACAACACCCCCCCTTCCCAGACCTCCAGCAGCGTACCTTATCTGGCATGCCTCCCTCCCTACCAGTGACCCTCCTGCGTGCATGTAAAGACCCATAAAATTCAAGGGAAATTTTTTTCTTAAATTTCTTTGGAATTTTACAAGAACGCAGTTTCTGACGGCACTTGATTCCGAGGCCCGGTGTGCCCGGAATCATTTTCCGAAATTTAGCTCGGGTACGTTCAGTGAACGAACGAGCGGGTTTTTCTAACTTTTGAACCGGTGCTCGGAATCGAATTTCGAGGGCACCGCTAGAATCACAGCGCCGGTAATTTCTTAGAAACACCTTTTCCGGAGTTGCGTTTGCTCGGGTGTGGTTTTTAATTTTTGGGGTTAAGTTAAGAAATAAAATAAAAGTGGTGCAGCCGGTTTTTATTTTATTTTGCTTAACTTAAGTTAAGTGGATGATGTGGGACCCACAATATCCTACCCACTAGGTAGGATATTTGTGAGGTGGGGCCCACACGAGCCCCACCGTTTTTTTTTTCTTCTAAGTAACACACCCGCACCCTTTTTTAATGAAGTCAACTCTTGCATTTAATCTAGATATTAAACGCCTTATTAATTGGGCAGTTTTAAACTCCTCAATTAATTGTTCGTTTCGTTTCTTTTTGAAATTCAAACGTTGGCTTGTGCGTTAATAAAATAAGACAACTCTTATTTTATTTTTGTTGGAACTTGTTGTGTGGAGAGGATTTGGAGAAAAGCCTTCTTCTTCGACGAAGAACGCGAAGAACGAGAAGAACACACCGATCTCCGACGAAGAACGCCACATCCTCGGAGATCAACTACACGACGCCGTGTACCGCGACGCCAGCGACGCTTCTTCCGCGACGCTTCTTCTGCAATACTTCTCTGCGACGCGACAATCCTCCCTCCGCGACGCCTTCCTCCGCGACGGTTATTTCCGCGACGAATCCTCGCTCATCGAGTTCGATGAGGAAGGGATTTATTTTAATTGTTGTTCGTGAATTCCTCCGTTGCCTTTCTTATTTTCTATTAGAGCCGCCTGTTACCGCAATAATGGGAGGGGGTCAGGACCGCACGAACACGGCCGACCCTCCTTTACCTTTTGGTTGTTTGATACTGTTGTGGCACGATCAAGGCAACGCGGTGCCGAAGCACCTCGTGGGAATTATTAAGGAAAGGGGGAGAAGCGCATCGTCGTCGCGCCGCGCCGTTGAAGACGAACCAAATACGCGGAGCCGTTACGCCGCGCCGGAGAACCACAAAAGCACCGAAACCGAAGTGGGACCACGGCGGAGTGGTGCGGCGTCGTCGCGCCGCGCCAGACGGACCAAGGTCGCGGCTGGTTCCGGGCCGCGGTGAGCAGGGGGACCGGCGGCCGGTTCTGGGCCGCCGGCTTCGGAGTATGGGGACTAGCCAGCGCCGGTCCCGTGGCGGCAGCAGCCGGCCGTCCAGAGCAGACCGGCCATTCAGGGGGAAATATGGGGGTCTGAAACCCCCAGTTGTCCAGCAAAGCGTCCCCCACATGGGGTCGCGATTACAAAAAAAATGGGGGGGGGGCAACGCCCCCCGCACCTTCATCGCTCGACCGTTACGTCCGAGCCGCCTGGCTGCTGGCCGCGCTAGCGCACCGGGCCGGGCAACCCAGGAAGGGTCGGGCCGCACCCAAGCGGGCCGGACCCGGACCCGGTTCGGGTCGACCCGGTTCGGGCCGACCCTGGGGGTATCGGGCCGGGTCGGACCGGGCCCGAACCCCCTAATACCGGACTTTTCGGTCTGAGGCCCATAACTTGAGCTACGAGCCTCCGATCGACGCACCGTTAGTTGCGTAGCAATACTTGGATCGAGACGGTCGTTTAGGTATATTACACTCAAGGTTTCAGAGTACTTTGGGTTCGGCCGGGTTGGTTCGTACACGAAACCAACCGGGCCCTCGGAGCGGAAACGCTCATAACTTGAGCTCTAGACGTCTGATTGACGTGTCGTCAACTTTGTTGGATTCCTCTTAGTGAGACGGACCTTTTGGCTTACTCCGATCGAGGTTTGGACACAGTTGGAGTACATTCGGGTTGGTTTTGACTTCAAAACCAACTGGGCCCCTAGGACGAAAAGGCCAATAACTCTCAGACCGGGCGTCTGATTGACGCGCCGTCTGTAACGTTGAGTTCCTATTGACGATACGGAAATTTTGGATACATCAACTCTGGACTTCGTGTCAGTTGATGTATCAGCACTTCGGCCCGTGGAGCGGACCCTCCCGAACGAGCTTGCTGTGTGCGAGAACCCTAGAGCTGGCTGCGACTGCGACGACGATGACGACTGTGTAGAAATCCTCCGTGGATTCGACAGCGATGACTACAGCACTCAGAGATCCTACGTGGATCAGTGCTACCGATCCTGTGTGGGTCAGATCCTGTGTGGGTCAGCACTCAGCGGTCCTGTGTGGGCCAGCGTCTACAGATCCTGTGTGGGTCTGATCCTGTGTGGGTCATTGTGGGGGTTAGTTACCTATCGATCTTGTGTGGGTCAGATCCTTTGTGGGTCATTGCGGGGGTTAGTACCTATCGATCCTTTGTGCGTCCGACAGCTTAGATGAATCAGTGGCTATATCTGATCATCTCTATCATCATACGAAGAAGTATACCTGTGTGAGCTGAATCTTGACTTGCTTTCCTTTGTGGATTGTGTTGTGCTATCATGTGTGGATGTGATCAAACATGGGCTTGGACGTTGGAGAGAACTGGAATTAATGACTTAGGTATATGTATGGGCATATACCTAAGCAGTGTCGGATGTTACTTTGTGATTGTATCTTTCCTTTGTGGATTATCCTTTGTGGATTCTGGGAGACCTTCGGAGGTCTCGGGGTCCCTACTGAGTAGCTTATACTCACCCCTGCACAGGCTATGCCCGCACTATGTTGTGTTGGTTGCAGACGACGGAGAGCACTGATCGTGGTTGAGGCTTGCGGAGCAGGTCAGTACTTAGAGGTGGACCACTGGGCGGGACGTACTCGGAGCGGACGGCTAGACCCGGAGAGCTGTGGAGGCTATCTGTATCCACCCTTCAGGTGGGAGTTCCAGTGGACGGCTCGAGGCTGCGGCTTTACTTTCAGTTGTTGTTTTCCCTTTCCAGTTGTACTTTAATTTCAGTTTGGGTTTGTATTCTGGCCCACTTACTTTTCCGCACTTACTTTTGTACCCAGTTTTTACTTAGTCTTTACTTCTGCTTGCTTGCTCTGTGGTGTTTTTTTACTTTAAAAAGGCAATGTCTTCCCTTTTTACCGAGAATTACGCCTTGGTGCTAGTCGCCAGGCCCTGGCCTATGGAAGGCGGGTTTGGGGTAGTCACGGAATGGGCCCCGAGGACGGGTCATGACAAATTGGTATCAGAGGAGTTCAGTTCTACCGCAGAACTCAGGACTCTGATCTTTTTCTATGTGAAGCAATAGTGTTAAGAGTATTGAGTGTGGTTATCAGTCCAGGGAGTCCAGTGTTGGTGCGGCAGCCAACATATCCGTACACCAGGACCCTGACTTTTGATTTCCGACTTAATGCACGAAAACATTGATTGCATGTGTGTTATAAGTTTTCTTTGTGATTACTTTGTGTCAGCTCACCAGGTATAATGTTTGACCATGGCGCACCTGTTTCTTTTTCAGGATGGCCCCACGACGGCAGCCAGCTAGGGTTCTGAGTGTTGTACGTGACGACAGACCACCAAGCGACGAGGCCTCGGTATAGGGCCCTTTGAAAGCAGAGGCACCGGCGGTACCTCTCCCCGCTGAGCCACCGATGCTACCAGCCCCAGCCGCTGACGATGCACGTCACCTTAGTGCACTGCACAAGTTTCAGCGCCAGCGACCGCCCAAGTTCCGCGGGGAGACGGACCCCTAGGCAGCTGAGGATTGGCTGGAGGCTGTTTTACGGGTTTTCAGGTTAGTGAGGACACCAGCAGACCTCATGGTGATCCTCGCAGCGAGCCTACTGCACGCAGCAGTAGGCAGATGGTGGAGCTTGATGCTCCAGGTGCACGATGAGGCATCTCTCCTCTGAACGGACTTTGAGAGCCTCTTCCGCTCGGAGTTCATCCCAGCCACCCTCCGTGCGGTGCGCATCCAGGAGCTTCTACAGCTGCGGCAGGGCAGCATGAAGGTCGCCCAGTACTCGGCGAGATTTACCGATCTCTCGCGCTACTCGACAGACATGGTACGGGACCCATTCTTCCGGCCCCGGACCTTTGAGTAGGGATTGAGGCATGAGATCAGGGCATCGCTGATCTCCCTCAGCATTCCGAATCAGGCAGGGGTACTGGAGCGAGTCCTTTTGATCGAGAGCTTCCTTGTTGAGCCTTCATCAGCAGCGAGACCTACCGCAGGGCGGCACGTAGCAGAGTCTTCTGCAGCAGGCAGTCGACGGATGACTCATGGGTCCAGGCAGACCAGACCCTCAGGTAGACGACCTCAGGACACTAGCTCCGCAGTGCAGGGCACACAGCGCGGAGCCAGTCTTTCGAGAGGCAGACAGTGCTACGCATGCGGCGGGCAGGGCCATTTGGCTCGTGACTACCCGACCTGCCATACCGAGGAGCAGCAGACGGTTGAGGGACCACCCAGGCAGAGGTAGAGGGTCGATTGTGGTGGTCCGCAGGGAGTAGGCGGACGAGGCAGAGGATCTGGCCGAGTAGCAGGTGGTGGGCAATGCTTTGAGGCTCTACCACCACCACCACCAGGAGGTCCACCCCGACCACAGGGAGCTGGCGGGCAGAGACAGGCACAGCTCCAGGCAGCGGAGTCCTACGACCACGGCGCGCCCGAGATGATTCGAGGTACTATCTGTGTCTATTCCACCCTTACTGCAGTTCTTATAGACACAGGAGTGATTCATTCTTTCATAGCCGCTGCCCTTGTTCGGAGCTCGGAGATTCCGACAGATCCGTTGGATCGATCCTTACGGCTAGAGACTCCTACGGGAGCAGACTCGATGATTACGCACTGGTGCCGGCAGTGTGAGCTTACTCTAGGAGGCGAGAGCTTCGGCTGGGATCTTTTTGTAGCGGCGTCGAGGCCTTACAACGTCATCTTGGGCATGGATTGGTTATCTATATTTCATGCTCAGGTTGACTGTATTAGGCGCAAGGTGCGGTGTGTACGCACCGATGGGAGCAGTTTTACCTTCACCGGTGAGAAGTGAGCCTTCGCAGCATAGGATGGACTTCTGCAGAGGAGAGGACAGCCCATCACTCATCAGTTGGCTAGCCTCATCCTAGGAGCAGTTGACGTGCGGAGTCCTAGTTTTCCTTCAGTGGTGGATCAGTATGTGGACGTTCTCCCCGACGACGTTCCAGAACTACCTCCTCACAGAGAGGTAGAATTTTATATTTATCTGTACCCCGGGACAGCCCCGATATCCACCCCAGCATATCGGATGGCTTCCTCCGAGCTTCGAGAGCTACGGGTACAATTGGAGGACTTGCAGGGCAAGGGATTCATCCGACCCAGTGTTTCACCCTGGACTTCCCCGATATTGTTCGCCAAGAAGGCGGACGGGAGCTTGTGACTTTGTGTTGACTATTGTCACCAGAACCAGGTGATAGTGAGGAACAAGTATCCGCTACCGAGGATTGATGACCTCTTCGATCAGCTCAAGGGAGCACGGTGGTTCTCAAAGATAAACCTCAAGTCAGGCTATCATCAGCTCAGAGTTCGGGACAAGGACGTGCAGAAGACGGCCTTCAGATGTCAGTATGGCCACTATGAGTTCTTGGTTATGCCATTCGGCATAACCAATGCACACGCAGTGTTCATGGGCCTCATGAACAAGATCTTTCAGCCATACCTCGATCGATTTGTCGTGGTCTTCATCGACCACATTTTGATATACTCGACGACTGAGGAGGGGCACACCTACCACTTACGGGTTGTACTAGACACACTCTGAGAGCACCAGCTTTATGGAAATCTCTCGAAGTGTCAGTTCTGGATACGTGAGGTCCACTTCTTGGGACACGTCATCTCTGAGGCAGGAGTTGCGGTGGATCTTACGTAGATCGAGGCAGTGCTAGCTTGGGAGCCACCCAGGATCGTGACGGAGGTGCTGAGTTTTTTGGGACTAGCTGGGTATTATCGGAGATTTATGCCAGACTTCTCCAGAGTAGCGGCACCACTCTCAGCTTTGAAGAAGAAGGGGAAACCCTTCGTGTGGTCAGACAGATGTCAGCAGAGCTTCCAGGAGCTGAGACAGAGATTGACCAGCGCCCCTATCTTGAGGCTACCGGAGGAGGGATTTGGGTACGTAGTCTACTGCGACGCATCAGGGACTAGACTTAGATGTGTCCTAATGCAGGAGTGGGCAGTGATCGCCTATGGATCATTCCATTTGAGGCCGCATGAGCAGAACTATGCTACCCATGACTTGGAGTTAGTAGTAGTGGTCTTCGCTCTGAAGATGTGGCGACACTATCTGATAGGCGAGCGCTTTACAGTCTATTCTGATCATCAGAGTCTCAGGTACATCTTCTCTCAAAAGGACTTGAACCTGAGACAGTATCGATGGCTCGAGTTCCTCCAGGACTATGACTTTGAGATAGTCTATACTCCTGGAAAGGGGAACATGGTAGCCGATGCTCTTAGTAGGAGGACGGGCATTCAGCTACTTGGGGAGGCGATAGAGCAGCTAGCCACTTTGTAGATATCCTTTGTAGATAGAGATGAAGTAGCCTTTCTTCAGTCGCTCATAGTCACTCCTCCACTACTGCAGCGGGTCAGAGAGGCACAGCGTGGGGACGTCGACTGTGAGACGCGGCGTGCGCAGATATCCTCAGGACAGGCACCTGATGGTTTCTCTTTAGGAGGAGAGCACGACGTCCTTTTTAGAGGACGTACCTTGGTACCAGTTGCTTTACGAGAGGAGGTGTTGAGAGAGTTTCACACTTCCCCTTTGGCGGTATATCCTGCAGTGGCGAAGATGTACCAGGATCTCAAACGACAGCACTGATGGTCGGGCATGAAGAAGGTTGTGGCAGAGTTCGTTTCTCGATGCCTCACCTGCCAGCAGGTGAAGGCAGAGCATCAGGTACCAGCAAGCATGGTACAGCCCTTGTAGGTCCCAGATTAGAAGTGGGATGGGATATCTATGGACTTCGTGACTGGACTTCCACGCACTTCCAGAGGTCACGACTCCATTTGGGTGATTGTCGATCGACTCACCAAGTTGGATCACTTCTTACCCATTAGAGAGTAGGGCTCAGTGGAGAGCTTAGGACGTCTCTACGTTCAGGAGATTGTACGACTTCATGGTGTGCCATCATCTATCGTCGCCGATCGAGATGCTCGCTTTACTTCCTGGATTTGGAAGGGGTTGCAGGAGGCATTCGGGATGCATCTACGTCTGAGTACCGCCTTTCACCCTCAGACAGATGGTCAGACAGAGAGGAACATTCAGACTCTCAAGGACATACTCTGTGCATGTGTCCTCGACTTTGGTCATAGCTGGGAGGACCACCTACCCTTGGTAGAGTTCGCGTACAACAATAGCTACCACTCCACCATCGGGATGGCACCATACGAGGCGTTGTACGGCCGACCTTGCAGATCTCCTCTGTGCTGGACAGACCCTGGGGAGTCAGCACTTGTGGGACCGGAGATGGTCCAGGCCACGATAGAGAAGGTCCAGGTCATCTAGGAGCGGATGAGGATAGCTCAGAGCTGGAAGAAGTCTTATGCTGACAGGAGGCAGAGGCCACTTGAGTTCGAGGATGGCGACTACGTCTTCTTGCGGGTCTCACCTCGACGTGGATTACGGATATTTGGACGAGGTGTCAAGTTGTCTCCACGCTTCATCGGACCATTCCAGGTCCTCAACAGGATTGGAGAGTTGTCTTATCGCCTGGATCTACCACCTCAGTTGCACCGGGTGCATGAATTCTTCCACGTATCTCAGCTAAGGAGACACGTGCACGACCCGACGCATATCATTGACCATGGGGAGATGGAGGTTGAGGATGGGGCGACGTTTACAGAGGTCCCGGTGGAGATCGAGGATCGATAGGAGTAGGTCCTATGTGGACGGTTGATTCCTCTAGTGCGCATCATATGGCAGCACGGGAACCTCTAGGAGATCACTTGGGAGCGGGAGACTCAGATGCGTGCTCAGTACCCACATTTGTTCCCCTTGTTTTTTATGTATCTTTACGGGGACGTAAAGTCCTGAGGTGGGAGTAATGTAAAGACCTGTAAAATTCAAGGGAAATTTTTTTCTTAAATTTCTTTGGAATTTTACAAGAATGTAGTTTCTGACGGCACCTGATTCTGAGGCCCGGTGTGCCCGGAATCATTTTCTGAAGTTTAGCTCGGGTACGTTCAGTGAACGAAAGAGCGGGTTTTTCTAACTTTTGAACCGGTGCTTGGAATCGAATTCCGAGGGAACCGATGGAATCGCAGCGCCAGTAATTTCTTAGAAACACCTTTTCCGGAGTTGTGTTTGTTCAGGTGTGGTTTTTAATTTTTGGGGTTAAGTTAAGAAATAAAATAAAAGTGATGCAACCGGTTTTTATTTTATTTTGCTTAACTTAAGTTAAGTGGATGATGTGGGACCCACAATATCCTACCCACTTGGAAGGATATTTGTGATGTGGGGCCCACACAATCCCCATCGTTTCTTTTCTTCTAAGTAACGCACCCGCACCCTTTTTTTTAATGAAGTCAACTCTTGCGTTTAATCTGGATATTAAACGCCTTATTAATTGGGTGGTTTTAAACTCCTCAATTAATTGTTCGTTTCGTTTCTTTTTGAAATTAAAACGTTGTCTTGTGTGTTAATAAAATAAGACAACTCTTATTTTATTTCTATTGGAACTTGTTGCGTGGATAGGATTTAGAGAAAATCCTTCTTCTTCGACGAAGAACGTGAAGAACGCACCGATCTCCGACAAAGAACGCCAAATCCTCGGAGATCGACTACACGACGTCGTGTACCGCGATGCCAGTGACGCTTCTTCCGTGAAGCTTCTTCCACGACGCTTCTTCCGAGATGCTTCTCCGTGACGCGATGATCCTCCCTCCGCGACGCCTTCCTCCGCGATGGTTATTTCCGCGACGAATCCTCGCTCATTGAGTTCGACGAGGTTGGGATTTATTTTAATTGTTGTTCGTGAATTATTATGTTGCCTTTCTTCTTTTCTATTGGAGCCGCCTGTTACCGCAATAACGGGAGGGGGTTAGGACCGCACGAACACAGCCGACCCTTCTTTCCCTTTTGGTTGTTTGATACTGTTGTGGCACGAGCAACACAACGCGGTGCCAAAGCACCGTGCGGGAATTATTAAGGAAAGGGGGAGAAGCGCAGCGCCGTCGCGCCGTGCCATTGAAGACGAACCAAAGAAGCACAGCGCCGTCGTGTCGTGCCGTTAAAGACGAACCAAAGACGCGGCGCCATCGCGCCGCACCGTTGAAGATGAACCAAAGACGTGGCGCCATCGCGCCGCGTCGGAGAACCACAAAAGCACCGCAGCCGGAGCAGGGCCGCGGCGGAGGGGCGCGGCGCCGTCGCGCCGTGCCAGATGGACCAAGGCCTTGGCCGATTCTGGGCCGCGGCGGACCAGGGGGACCGGCGGCCGGTTCCGGGCCGCCGGCGTCGGAGCAGGGGGACCGGCAAGCGCCGGTCCCGTGGCGGCAGCAGCCGGCCGGCCAGAGCGGGCCGGCCGGTCAGGGGGAAATTCGAGGGTTCGAAACCCCCTGTTGGCCAGCAAAGCGGCCCCCATATGGGGTCGTGGTTACAAAAAAAATGGGGGGGGGGGGGGGGGGCAGCGCCCCCCCCCCCCCACCCCCGCACCTTCACCGCTCGGCCGTTACGGCAGAGCCGCCTGGCCGCGCCAGTGCGCCGGGCCGCGCCAGCCAGGCCGGGCCGCACCCAAGCGGGCTGGACCCAGACCCGGTTCAGGTCGACCCGGTTCGGGCCGACCCTGGGGGTAACGGGTCGGGTCGGACCGGGCCTGAACCCCCTAATACCGTACTTTTAGGTCTGATGACCATAACTTGAGCTACGGGCCTCTGATCGACGCACCATCAGTTGCGTAGCGATCCTTGGATCGAGACGGTAGTTTCGGTATATTACACTCAAGGTTTAGGAGTAATTTGGGTTCAGCCGGGTTGGTTCGTACACGAAACCAATCAGGCCCTCAGAGCAGAAACGCTCATAACTTGAGCTCCGGACGTCCGATTGACGTGCTGTCGACTTTGTTGGATTCCTCTTAGTGAGACGGACCTTTTGGCTTACTCTGATCGAGGTTTGGACATAGTTGGAGTACGGTCGGGTTGGTTTTGACTTAAAAACTAACCGGGCCCTTGGGACGAAAAAGCCAATAACTCTCAGACCGGGCGTCCAATTGACGCGCCGTCTGTGACGTTGGGTTCCTGTTGACGATACGGAACTTTTGGATACATCAACTCTAGACTTTGTGTCAGTTGATGTATCAACCCTTAGGCTCATGGAGCGGACCCTCCCGAACGAGCTTGCTGTGTGCGGGAACCCTAGAGCTGGTTGCGACTGCGACGATGATGACGACTGTACAGAAATCCTCCGTGGATTTGACGGCGACGACTACAGCACTCAGCGATCCTACGTGGATCAGTGCTACCGATCCTATGAGGGTCATATCCTGTGTGGGTCAGCGCTCAGCGGTCTTGTGTGGGCCAGCGCCTACAGATCCTGTGTGGGTTCGATCCTGTGTGGGTCATTGCGGGGGTTAGTTACCTATCGATCTTGTGTGGGTCAGATCCTTTGTGGGTCATTGCGGGGGTTAGTACCTATCGATCCTTTGTGGGTCCGACGGCTTAGATGAATCAGTGGCTATATCTGATCATATCTATCGTCATACGAAGAAGTATACCTATGTGAGCTGAATCTTGACTTGCTTTCCTTTGTGGATTGTGTTGTGTTATCCTGTGTGGATGTGATCGAACTTGGGCTCGGACGTTGGAGCGAACTGGAATTGATGACTTAGGTATATGTATGGGCATATACCTAAGCAGTTTCGGATGTTACTTCGTGATTGTATCTTTCCTTTGTGGATTATCCTTTGTGGATTCTGGGAGACCTTCGGGGGTCTCGGGGTCCCTACTGAGTAGCTTATACTCACCCCTGCACAGGCTATGCCCGCACTACGTTGTGTTGGTTGCAGACGAAGGACAGCGCTGATCGTGGTTGAGGCTTGCGGAGCTGGTCGGTACCTGGAGGTGGACCACTGGGTGGGACGTACATGGAGTGGATGGCTGGACCCAGGGAGCTGTGGAGGCTATTTGTACCCGCCCTTCATGTGGGAGTTCCAGTGGACGGCTCGAGGCTGCGGCTTTACTTTCAGTTGTTGTTTTCCCTTTCCAATTGTACTTTACTTTCAGTTTGGGTTTGTATTCTGGCCCACTTACTTTTCCGCACTTACTGTTGTACCCAGTTTTTACTTAGTCTTTACTTCTGCTTGCTTTCTCTGTGGTGTTTTTTTTCTTTACAAAGGCAATGTCTTCCCTTTTTACTGAGAATTACGCCTTGGTGCTAGTCGCCAGCCCCTGGCCTATGGAAGGCGGGTTTGGGGTAGTCACGGCACGGGCCCCGAGGATGGGTCGTGATAGTGCAGCCCTCCACAGGCCAACCTTCCTCTTCTATCCCCCCCCCCCATTGTTGGTCTACCCTCCTCCAGCGACTTCAACCCCACCAGACTCCCTCCTCCGGTGCCCCGTTCTCCCTCGCGCAACTCCGGGTAAGCTTATCCACCTTTATAGAGTTTTCTTTCATTTTTAGGGGGTTCATTTTAGGGTTAGTTCTTGATGAATATGGTTTGATATTATTGATTAGGGATCTATCTTTCCCCTCAAAGGTTCGGTTTAGGTGCAGTTGTGGTTTCAAAACATTTTTCAAAAGGTTCTTCATGTGAGGTAAGTGGTTCTATGCCCTAGCATTTTTAGATGATTTAATTTGTTTGTTTAATTAATTTTAACATGTTATTTATATAAATTGTGTGATGTGAATTATGTTTTGGGTATATTTTGGCATGAGTGTATGAAAAATTGGATTTTATAAAGTAAATTTTCATGTATTTTATATGTGTCTTACTGTAGAAATTCTTGTAAGTGTTCAATCAGTTGTTTAAGGTATGAAAAATGTGTTTTCAAAAGTAATTGAGGTGCGAGTGTGATTAAAGTGGATTTTCCAAAAGAAGATAAATTATTTTAGCATGTTGGTTTTTCTTGATAACCTTGAAATATGATTTAGGGGTGCGAAAGTGGTTTTTGAAGGGATTTGATGACCAATTGGTTTAAAAAAGGTTTTTCTATATAAAATTATGTCTATTTTAGGTGTAAAGTCTTGTTGTGCTTCTTGGTATTATTTTATAAATTGTGTAAATGGTTCATTAAATTTTTTTAGTGATGTGAATATGTTTTTTAAGGGTTTGGTATGCCTATGTGTTGGGTTTTCATTTTATAAAAGAAATTGGATATATTTTGTGTGAGTGTTTCAGTGTGATGTTTTAGGGAAATGTGTTATGAATTGTTTGAAAGGTGTGAATCTTGTTTTCTAAGGATCTTAAGGTTTGAGTGTGTTGGAAATGATATTTTGAAGTAAAAATTTATTATTTTGGCATGTCGAACTTGTTGTGCACCTTTGAATTTAAATTGTGAATAATTTAAGTAATGAAAAGCATATTTTGAAAAATGATTTTAGTTTGAGTATGATTTTACTAAGGAGCTTGGTCCATGGAATTGGTTGATCAATGGTGTGTTTTTTTCTTATGTTTTGTAAAAAGGGAAAATCTATGAATTGTGAAAGTAATGATAAATACATTGAAAAGAGGTTTTGGTATGAGTAAAATTGAAAATGGGTTTTTCTATGGAAATTGGTGATTTCCTTGAAATTCTTGGCATTGGTTTATGAAAGTGGTTATGTGTGTGGCATGTGAACATGAACTTGATCATAAGGGAAGCTCGGGTAACTAGTTGTATGGACTAGGACTAGCTTGCTAGTGATACGAAAGTGACTATGGCCCAATTTCACTTAGCGAGATTAACATTGATAACTCTAACAAAACATGGATGATGATTGGGGACCACTAGGTTATAGGTGGGTCCCCTACTAGTGGATCATGCACAATAATGCTGGTTGTCATGGTTTCTAAGCCACATTTCACTGAGATGTGAGGTTCCTAGAATCCCACACAAACTAGTTTGACACTATGGATTTACCCATGGTGCTCTACCCTATATGATGGTGTGTTATCCGTCACCATATGGTGGACCTCTTGTGTGTGGATGCGTGTGTGTAAACTGTTAGAAATCCATTTTTCTTTCAATAAAATGGTTATGTATTGGTTTACTTTTCAAGTGGTTTCTTTTCTTTAAAAAAATGTTTACTCACAAATGATTTCCTAGAAAAAAAATTAAGTGTTTATTTAAATGAGCATGTTAGATTATCTTATTAATGTTTTGGCATGGAACTTCTTTCTTGGTTGGCATCCTAATAGGATTTGGATTACACCCTACATACACCTTTGGGTGTATGTAGATCTTGTGTTATGTTTATTCTAGGTAAAGGCTCGGTGCTTTGTGCTAGCGGTTGGGTTCCTAGTGGTCTCCCTCTTGTGGATCGTGGTGGAGGTGGCTTGAGGATTTCACTCCTCTTGTCACTTGGAGTTTCGGGGTAGTTTTGTTATTTCCTTTATATTTTAGTACTTTGGGGGGTTTTTAAAGTGTAAAATTCAATTATGGAAAGTTGTTATGCCTTGTTTGGTTGGGAAATTTTAGTTTGGGTTTATTTTAAATTGATGGTTCTATTGTTTATGCAATCGGTTAAAATCATTCCCATGATTTATTTTGATACCCGGGCACTTGTTGTTAGCCCGTGGAGATTGGGAACACCCTTTGGGCCTTGCCACAGACTAGGTCGGGTGTCGGGTTGGATGGAGACCCAGATTGGTTCATAAAAAATGGTATCATAGGGGAGGTTATGCTCTTTTGGGTCACGTTCCTTGGGTAAGAGTTCAGGTTAACCAATTTTAGGATTATCAGGACTTGACATTCCGATTATGAGTAGAATTCCTAGCCAGCACACCTCATGACGGGACTCAAGTTATCAGGGGAAGTCAGGTTTTATTTGAGTCTTTTGGTTCTTGTGGTTTGTTGATATTTTTGGAAATGAAAATGGGGTTGAGTCAATGGTCTCAATGAGCTTTTAGGGCCTGGTAAGCCATGTGGATCCAATGAATTTTTCCTAGAACACTCTCCATGATGGTGGAATGATTGGAATATGGATACCAACCATATATCCAAGTCATCCGCTGACACTAATTTTCTATTGCATTGTCTTGTGCCTCTTGAGATTTGTAAAATTACTTTGGAAACTTTTTTTGAAAATGTAAATGATTTAAAGTAAATGGGATGAGTTTATCGAGGGTGGATTTTAATGAATAAATCTTGTGATTTATCAAAAGTTGGGTCGTTTGGAGAAAATAAAAATTTATTTTTGAAAAAGGGGTTTTGGAAACTTGTTTTAACTAAGAATAATGAATTTTTAATTAAATGGTTGAGAATGAAGTGAGGATGGTTATGTAGTGGTAAATGTTTTTAAATTGATGTGTAAGGTTTGAAAAGTGGGTTGAGTGTTTACTTTTGAAATTGGAAGAGTTTTTCTTAAACCTTTGGTACTTCCATGAGTGATCACGTGCATAGGATTTGTGCAGGGAGTGAATGGGTGCACGGTTTGGCATAGAAAGAATGCATGTGAGAGACTCCATGGGATACCATTGGTGAATGTCATTCCATCGATCTTGTTTTATTTTCAAATGTGATTTTAAAAGAAAAAGTAATATTCTGATAATTGTTCATTGCATGGTGTGTCTTTGTATTTTTTTGGGGAATGTTATTGTGGGGTATTTTGAGTTGGGAAACCCTCTTGTTTGAATGATGTTTTAGGTTTTTGTTTCATCGGTGGGTTGGTTTGAGTGATGGTTAATGAATCATTTTTGGGAATTGTTTTGGGATTCCTTTGAGTGGGTTCCCTCTTTATGCACTTGGTGTTGTTTGTGGTATGTTTTGGCCAATGGACCAGTTTGATTGGGTCCTTGGATTTTCCTTGTTGTCTAGTGAACACCCCCATAAAGAATTGATGTATATTATAAGTACGACCATGGGTGATTCACCAATGGCAGACCCTCCAGTTGATCAAAGTTAAGGTATTCCTTCTTGAGTTTTAGAATTGAGTCCACCTCCTCTTTTCTAGATAGGCAGATCCTCTCACAGCAAGATAGTGGATGCTAGAGGAGTTGAATAAATCTTTGGTTACCTTGAGTCATTTGATGGTCAAAGGTGAAGTTTTACATCCCTAAATATAAAGATCTCACCTAGAATTGGTGAAGGGAATTCCAATGAAGAATGTGAGAGCAGTTCAGGATTGTCGGTGCAGGCTGCTATCTTAAATGGCCTTTGGGTATTTCGTCAGTCTCTTCGAAGAGAGGGTTCATGCTAGGACACCAATGTGGAAAGTCTGGTTGTAAGAGGATTTTAAGGTTTTATGCAAGGATTGTGTGCTTCTTGGGACTCGTTTTAGGGTCCCACTCCTTGTAATGTTTCTATAAGTTTCAAGGGTCATGTTTGGTGTCATCTTACAGAGTTATGTTCTCTCTTAGATGCAAAGGTGAATTTTGTGGAACCTTTTGAGAGATTCTATTTTAATAGAAGTGTGTTCCTCTTCTGGTAATTCCTAAAATTTTCCATTCTAAATGAAGGTGCCTTCCAAGTGACCCTTCTTTCTTTGTTTCTTGTTTAGGGTGAAAGGGATGATCCTTTAAGTTCTCGTCGTGGTGAAGTATCATGTTGAAACCAAGTGAGTCTTGGGATGTGTGTGTTCTATTGGTGTTTTCTTATTGCAATGTGGTTTTGTTTGGTACCATAAGGAGAATTTATATTCATGATTCTTCAATGCCTGACTATAAGGTAGGAGATGCTTCAAAAATTAGGGCTCCATCCATAGGCCTTGGAGTGAAGCTGGCACATAGTCAGGAACCCCCATGGGGTGTAAAGGATCTTGGTCTAGTTTTTGTCTTCATTGTGGGAAATGGAGACAGTTTAAACATCTTGTGTAGTTGTCTCATTCCAAACAGCCCTGTTTGGTGAAAAGAAGCATGGGGACCCCATTTCTTCATTGTGTGTCATGTGGGTGGAAGAGTTCCTCCTTGGTTATAAGGAGGCACGATTGTCTCATTTTCTTAAACCTCAATACTTAAACCCTTGGGGATGTGAACCTCTGTTTGGTGATCCTTGTATGACCATCCTTATAGATCAACCTTTGTTCTGGGTTGAGCTCGTCTGAGGATGGTGATCCCCCATGGGATTAGTGAATCATGTCATGTTTTTCATTTGATTAATATTCCTTTTCATCATACCCCTTGGGTGGGTAGTTTGATATGTGTTGGGTATCCTCATTAGTATATATTGATTGGTGTGAGAAGTTATCAGGTAGGCCCATGTTGGGCTCCCATGTCGACATGCGCAAGTTAGGCGGGTAGGTTGGTTCTTATGGTGGGGAGACCCACTGTGGGTCTCGCTGGAATTCCCTAGAAGTAAATCAATGTTAGTCTTTTTGTTATGGTGGGGAGTCTATTCGGGCCTCCCCGTGTTAGTAATTCGGTTATGTTCTTGGTGTCGACTTGGGAACAGAGCGCACCGAACAGTTTTGTTGAATTAAAATCATGAGAGTATTTATCGAGTTTTGGTTTGATTCTGGTTGCCCATTTCAAGCTAATGATGTAAGTCTCATTTAGTGATGTATGGGGTGTTTGACTTAAGTGGTTTGATTGTACACTGTGAGAAGCTATTTTCCTTATATCGATCAATTGGAGGTGTTTTCACTTTTGGGGGTGGGTGTCACACAACGAGGAGTCCATTTTGAGTCCCTTGAGTTTAATTTGTAAGTCTCTTACCTTATTGACAATGTTCTGGCATTTTCTTATTTGTTGTTCATTGATAATTCCCTTAGACAGCGAAGGATTATCAGTTTCTACATTGGTTTTAGGCCTTAACGTGGCTTTCTAGGGGCGGAAAGCATTATGGTGGGGAGAATTGTCAAACACAACCTTTTTAAATTATTTTATTTTATTGATTTTATTGGAATTGGGTATCCTTGTTGAGGTTCTGGTTAAATCACAGTAAGAATTTTTCCATTTTTATTAAAAAATACATGTTTTGGGCATGACAACATCGGGTGCACGGGCAGAGCATGATTTGGAAACTGCATGGCTTCACCCAGGTCATGTGCGGCATGCCCGATGTTCAAAATAAATAAATAAAATGAGTGAATAATAAAATGAGAATAAAACAAAATAAGAAAAATTAAATTAAATTTAATGAATTGTTTTAATAATAATGATGATATTATTATTATTAAGAATATTATTATTACTATTATTATTATTAGTATTAGTATTAAATTATTATTATTATTAAGAATATTATTTATTAAGAATATCATTATTCTTATTATTGGTTAATTTTTTTAGGGTTTGTTTCTCCTTATATTCCTCCTCTTCCCCTTACTATGCAAGACCCCCCCCCACCTCCTTAGGTCACGACGCCACCCACCCCCCCTTCCAGACCTCTAGCATTGCACTTTTTCTGGCGTGCCTCCCTCCCTGTCAGCGAACCTCTTACCCACAACCCTCCACCGTTTGACCTCCCTCCACTCACCCCCCCCCCAGCTAGCCCTCCTTCAACAACCGCTACCCCGCCTCCCTCCCTTTTCTGGTGACCACGACCCCACTGGCCCCTCCTTCAGCGACCGTGACCCCAATCAGTGCCTCGCTCTTTCTCGTGCAACTACGAGTAAGCTTATCCCCCTTTATAGAGTTTTCTTTTATTTTTAGGGGGTTCATTTTAGGGTTAGTTCTCAATGAATAGGGTTTAATATTGTTTATTAGGGCTTGATATTTCCCCTTGAAGGTGTGGTTGAGGTGTGGTTGTATTTTCGCAATGTTTTACTGAAGGTTCTTCATGTGTGGTAGGTGTTTCCATGACCTAGAATTTTTAGATGATTTAATTTGTTGGTTTAATTAATTTAAAGATGTTCTATAGATAAATTGTATGGTGTGAATTGTGTTTTGGGTATATTTTGTCATGTGTGTATGAAAAATTGGATTTTCTAAAGGAAATTTTCATGTATTTTATATGTGTCTTACTGTGTAAATTCTTATAAGTGTTCAATTTGTTGTTTAAGGTATGTAAAATGTGTTTTTAAAATCTCTTGAGGCATGAGTGTGATTAAAGTGGGTTTTCCAAAAGAAGATAAATTATTTTGGCATGTCGGTTTTTATTGAGAACCTTGAAATGTGATTTAGGGGTGCGAAAGTGGTTTTTGAAGGGATTTGATGAGAAATTGGTTTGGAATTGGTTTTTCTACATGAAACTATTTTTATTTTAGGTGTAAAGTCTTTTTTTCTTCTTAGTAGTCTTTTATAAATTATTTAAATGGTTCATTAAATTTTTTTAGTGATGCGAATATGTTTTTTAAGGGTTTGATATTCCTATGTGTTGGGTTTTCATTTTATAAAAGTAATTAGCTATATTTTTTGTGAGTGTTTTGGTGTGATGTTTTAGGAAAATGTCTTATGAATTTTTTGAAAGGTGTGAATCATGTTTTCTAAGGAACTTAAGGTGTGATTGTGTTGAAAATGAGATTTTTAAGGAAAAATGTATTATTTTGGTATGTCGAACTTATTATGCACCATTGAATTTAAATTGTAAATAATTTAAGTAATGAAAAGCATATTTTGAAAAATGATTTTGGTTTGAGTATGATTTTACTAAGGGGATTGGCCCATATAATTGGTTGATCAATGGTTTGTTTTTTTCTTGTGTTTTTTAAAAAGGTGAAATCTATGAATTATGAAAGTAATGATAAATTCATTGAAAAGAGGTTTTGGTATGATTAAAATTGAAAATAGTTTGTTCTATGAAAATTGGTGATTTTTTTGAAATGCTTGGAATTGGTTTATAAAAGTGGTGATGTGTGTGGAATGTGAACATTAACTTGGGCACATGGGAAGACCAGGTAATTAAGTGGATGGACTTGGACTAGCTTGCTAGTGATACGAAAGTGGCTACGTCCCAGTTTCACTTAGAGGGATTGACATTGATGACTCTAACAAAACATGGATGATGATTGGAGACCACTAGGTTATGGGGGTGTCCCCTACTAGTGGCCCATTCATGAGAATGCTGATGGTCATGGTTTATAATCCACGTTTCACTGAGATGTGAGGTTACTAGAATCCCACATGAACTAGTTTGACCCTAGGGATTTACCCATGGTTCTCTACCCTATATAACAGGGTGCCATCCATCATTATATGGTGTACCTATTGTGTATGGATGTGTGTGTGTGAACTTTTAGAAATCCCTTTTTCTTTCAAGAAAATGTTTATGTATTGGTTTACGTTTCAAGTGGTTTCTTTTCTTTAAAAAAATGTTTACTCACAAATTATTTCCTAGAAATGATTTTTAATTATTTATTTAAATGAGAATGTTAGATTATCTTATTAATGTTTTGGCATGGAACCTATTTCTTTGGTGGCATCCTACTGTACTTTGGATCACACCCTATATACACCTTTGGGTGTATGTAGATTTTATGCTATGTGTATTCTAGGTAAAGGCTTGGTGATTTGTGCTGGTAGTTGGGTTCCTAGTGGTCTCCCTCTTATGGATCCTGGTGGAGGTGGATTGAGGATGTCTCTTCTCTCATCATTTGGAGGTTTGGGGTAGTTTTTTATTTCCTTTCTATTTTAGTATTTTGGGGTTAAGTGTAAACTTCAATTCTGGAAAGTTGTTATGCCTTATTTGGTTGTGAATTTTTAGTTTGGGTTTATTTGAAATTGATGGTTTTATTGTTTATGAAATCGGTTAAAATCGTTCTCATACTTTATTTTGATACTCGGTCACTTGTTTCCAGCCCTTGGAGATCGGAAACACCCTTTGGGTCTTACCACGGACCAGTTCAGGCACCGGGTCGGATGGCGAACCGGCTTGGTTTGTAAAAAAATGGTATCATAGGGGAGGTTATGCTCTTTTGGGTCACGTTCCTTAGGGAAGAGTTTGGGTAGACCAAATTTAGGATTATCAGGACTTGAAATTTCCAATTATGACTAGGGTTCCTGAACAACACACCTCATGATGAGACTCAAGTTATCAGAGGAAATCAGGTTTCATTTGAGTCTTTTGGTTCTTGTGGTTCATTGATGTTTGGGGAAATGAAAAGGGAGTTGGGTCAATGGTCTCAGTGAGATTTCAGGGCCTGTTAAGCCATGTGGAGGCAAGGACCTTATCCTAGAACACTCTCTATAGTGGTGGAGTGATTGGAATATGGCTACCAACCATATTTCTAAGCCATCCGTCGGTACTAATTTCCTATTGAATTGTCTTGTGCCTCCTTGGGATTTGTAAAATTAATTTGAAAACATGTTTTAAAAATGTAAATGATTTAAAGTAAATGGGATGATCTTATCGAGGATGGATTTTAATGAATAAATCTTGTTATTTATCAAAAGTTGGGTTGTTTGGAGAAAATGAAATTTTATTTTCGAAAAAGGGGTTTTGGAAACTTGTTTTAACTAAGAATAATGAATTTTTAATTAAATGGTTGAGAATGAAGTTATAATGGTTGTGTAGTGTAAAAATGTTTTGAAATTGATGTGTAAGGTTTGAAAATTGTGTTGAGTGTATAATTTGAAAATTAGAAGAGTTTTTCTTAAACCTTTGGTACTTCCATGAGTGATCACATGCATAGGATATGTGCGGGGAGTGAATGGGTGCCTGGTTTGGCACAGAAAGAATGCATGTGAGAGACTCCATGGGATACCATTGGTGAATATGAAACCCATTGATCCTGTTTTATTTTCAAATGTAATTTTAAAAGAAAAAGTAATATTCTGATACTGGTCATTGCATGGTGTGTCTTTATATTTTTTTTTTTTTTGCGAATGTTATTGTGGGGTGTTTTGAGTTGGGAAACCCTCTTGTTTGAATTATGTTTTAGGTTTGTGTTTCATTGGTGGGTTGGTTTGAAGTGATGGTTAATGTTTCCTTTTTGGGAAGTGTTTTGGGATGCCTTTTAGCAAGTTCCCTCTTTATGCGCTTGGTGTTGCTTGTGGTATGTTTTGGCCAATTGACTAGTTTGATTGGGTCCTTGTCTTTTCCTTTTTGTCTAGTGCATGCCCCCATAAAGAATTGATGTATATTCTAAGTGCGGCCATGAGTGATCCACCAATGGAAAACCCTCCATTTGATCAAATTTAAGGTATTCCTTCTTGGGTTTTAGAATTTATTCCACCTCCTCTTTTCCAGATAGGTGGATCCTCTTGCAGCAAGACAAAGGATGCGAGAGGAGTTGAATAAATCTTTGGTTACCTTGAGTCGTATGATGGTAAAAGGTGAAGTTTGAAATCACTAAATATGAAGACATCACCTAGAAGTGGTGAAGGTAATTCCAATGAGGAATGTGAAAGCAGTTCAGGGTTGTCAGTGCAGGCTTCTATCTTAAAGGGCCTTTGGGTATTCCGTCGGTCTCTTCAAAGAGAGGGTTCATGCTAGGCCACCAGTGTGGCACGTTTGGTTGTAAGAGGCTTTTAAGGTTGTGCATAAGAATAGTGTGCTTCTTGTGACTCGATTTAAGGTCCCTCTCTTTGTAATGTTTCTATAAATTGAAAGGGTTGTGTCTGGTGGCATCTTGTAGAGTTATGTTCTCTCTTAGATGAAAAGGTGAATGTTGTGGAACCTTTTGAGAGATTCTGTTTTAATATAAGCATGTTCCTCTTCCAAAAATTCCTAAAATTCCCTATTCTAAATGAATTTTCCTTCCAAGTAACCCTTCTTTCATTGTTTCTTGTTCGGGGTGAAACGGATTATCCTTTAAATTCTCGTCATGGTGAAGTATCATGTTGAAACCAAGTGAGTCTTGGGATGTGTGTGTTATATTGGTGTTGTCTGATTGCGATGTGGTTTTGTGTGGCACCATAAGGAGAAGTTCCATTCATGAGTCTTTAATGCCTGACTGCGAGGCATGAGATGCTTCAAAAATCAGGGCTCTATCCATAGGCCTCGGAGTAAAGTTGTCACATAGTCAGTAACCCCTAGGGGTGTAAAGGACCTTGATCTAGTTTCTATCTTCAGTGTGGGAAATGGAGATAGTTTAAACATCTTGTGTAGTTGTCTCATTCTTAATGGCCATGTTTGGTGAAAAGAAGCATGGGGACCCCGTTTCTTCATTGCATGTCATGCGGGTGGAAGAGTTCCTCCTTGGTTATAAGGAGGCACAATTATCTCATTTTCTCAAACCTCAATGCTTATACCCTTGGGGATGTGAACCTTTGTTTTGTGATCCTTGTATGACCAGCCTTATAGATCAAACTTTGTTCTAGGTTGGGCTCGTTTGAGGATAGCGATCCCCCGTGGGATTAGCGAATCATGTGGTGTTTTCCATTTTATTAAGATTCCTTTTCATCGGACCCCTTGGGTGGGGAGTTTGATCTGTGTTGGGTTTACTCATTAGTCTATGTTGGTTGGTGTGGGAAGTTCTCAAGTAGGACCATGTCGGGATCCAATGTCGGCATGTGTAAGTTAGGTGAGTAGTTTGGTTCTTATGGTGGGGAGAGCCACAATGGGTCTCATTGTAATTCCCTAGAAGTAAATCAATGTTAGCCTTTTCATTATGGTGGGGATTCTATTTGGACCTCCTCGTGTTAGTAATTCAGTTATGTTCTTGGTGTCGACTTGGGAACAGAGCACATCTAATGGTTTTGTTGAATTAAAATCATGGGATTATTTATCAAGTTGTGGTTTGATTCTGGTTTCCCATTTTAGGCTTGCGGTGTAAGTCTTTTTTAGTGATTTCTGGGGTGTTCAACTTAAGAGGTTGGATTGTACACTATGAGAAGATATTTTCCTTCGATCAATCAATTGGAGGTGTTTTCACTTTTGGGGGTAGGTGGCACATAATGAGGAGTCCATTTTGAGTCACTTGAGTTTGATTTGTAAGTCTCTTCCCTTATTGACAGTGTTCTAGCATTTTCTCATTTGATGTTCACTGAGAATTACCTTATATTGTGAAGGAGTATCGGTTTCTACATTGGGGCTAGGCCTTAATGTGACTTTCTAGGGGCGAAATCATTATGGTGGGGATAATTGTCACACACAACCTTTTTAAATTATTTTATTTTATTGATTTTTATAGAATAGGGTATCCTTGTCGAGGTTCTGGTTAAATACTTGTTAGAGTTTTTTCATTTTTATTGAAAATGCATGTTTTGGGCATGAAAACATCGGGCACATAGGCAGAGCACAGTTTGGAAACCGCACGGCTTCACCCAGGTCATTGTGCGGCATGCCCAATGTTCGAAATAAATAAATAAAATGAGTGAATAATAAAATGAGAATAAAATAAGAAAAATAAAATGAAATTTAGTGAATTGTTTTAATAATAATGATGATAATATTATTATTAAGAATATTATTGTTGTTGTAGTTGTTGTTGTTGGTATTAGTATTAAATTATTATTATTATTATTAAGAATATTATTTATTAAGAATATCATTATTTTTATTATTATTAGTTAATTTTTTTAGGGTTTGTTTCTCCTAATCTTCCTTTTATCCCCCTTACCATTCAAGAACCCCCCCCCCCCATTTTTAGGTCGCGATGCCCCCCCCTTCCTAGACCTCTAGCAATGCACTTTGTCTGGTGAGCCTCCCTCTATGTTAGTGAACCTCCTACCCATAGCCCTCCACCATCTGAAATCCCTCCCCCACCTAGCTAGCCCTCCTTTAACAACCACGACCCCGCCATCCACCCTCCTCCAGTGACAATGACCACATCGGCCCCTCCTTTAGTGACCGCAACCCCAACCGGTGCCCCGCTCTCCCTCGCACAACTCCGAGTAAGCTTCTCCCCATTTCTAGAGTTTTCTTTCATTTTTAGGGGGTTTGTTTTAGGGTTAGTTCTCAATGAATAGGGTTTAATCTTATTGATTAAGGATCGATCTTTCCCCTCAAATGTGTGGTTGAGGTGTGGTTGCGGTTTCACAATGTTTTCTGGAAGGTTCTTCATGTGAGGTAGGTGGTTCTATACCCTATCATTTTTAGATGATTTAATTTGTTTGTTTAATTAATTTAAACATGTTCTATAGATAAATTTTGTGATGCAAATTATGTTTTGGGTATATTTTGTCATTTGTGTATGACTAATTGGATTTTCTAAAGGAAATTTTCACGTCTTTTATATGTTTCTTATTGTGGAAATTCTTTGAAGTGTTCAATTAGTTGTTTAAGGTATAAAAAATTCATTTTCAAAAGCGCTTGAGGCGTGAGTGTGATTAAAGTGGGGTTTCCAAAAGAAGATAAATTATTTTGGCATGTTGGTTTTTATTTAGAACCTTGAAATACGATTTAGGGGTGTGAAAGTGGTTTTTGAAGGTATTTGATGATCAATTAGTTTGGAAGTGGTTTTCCAACATTAAATTGTGTGTATTTTAGGTGCAAAGCCTTGTTTTTCTTCTTAGTAGTCTTTTATAAATTATGTAAATGGTTCATTAAATTGTGTTAGTGATGTGAATATGTTTTTTAAGGGTTTGATATGCTTATGTGTTGGGTTTTCATTTTATAAAATAAATTGGCTATATTTTGTGTGAGTTTTTTGGTGTGATGTTTTAGGAAAATGTATTATGAATTGTTTGAAAGGTGTGAATCATGTTTTCTAAGGCACTTAAGGTGTGAGTGTGTTGAAAATGATATTTTTAAGGGAAAATGTATCATTTTGGCATGTCGAACATGTTGTGCACCATTGAATTTAAATTGTAAATAATTTAAGTAATGAAAAGCATATTTTGAAAAATGATTTTGGTTTGAGTATGATTTTACTAAGGAGCTTGGACCATGGAATTGGTTGATCAATGGTTTGTTTTTAACTTTTGTTTTATAAAATGGTTAAATCTATGAATTATGCAAGTAATGATAAATGCATTGAAAAGAGGTTTTGGTATGAGTAAAATTGAAAATAGTTTATTCTATGAAAATTGGTGATTTTATTGAAATGCTTGGAATTGGTTTATGAAAGTGGTGATGTGTGTGGCATGTGAACATTAACTTGAGCACATGGAAAGCCCAGGTAACTAGGTGGATGGACTTGGAATAGCTTTCTAGTGATACGAAAGTGGCTATGGCTCGGTTTCACTTAGCGGGATTGACATTGATGAGTCTAACAAAACATGGATGATGATTGGAGACCACTAGTTTATGGGGGGGTCCCCTACTAGTGCCTTGTGCATGAGAACGCTGATGGTCATGGTTTCTAATCCACGTTTCATTAAAATGTGAGGTTCCTAGAATCCCACATGAACTAGTTTGACCCTAGGGATTTACCCATGGTGCTCTACCCTGTATAATTGGGTGTCATCTGTCAGTATATGGTGGACCTATTATGTGTGGATGTGTGTGTTTGAACTTTTAGAAATCCCTTTTTCTTTCAAGAAAATGGTTATGTATTGGTTTATTTTCAAGTGGTTTCTTTTCTTTAAAAAAAATGTTTACTCACAAATGATTTCCTAGAAATGATTTTTTAAGTATTTATTTAAACGAGCATGTTATATTATCTTATTAATGTTTCGGCATAAAAAATTTTTCTTGGGTGGAATCCTACTAGACTTTGGATCACACCCTACATACACCTTTGGGTGTATATAGATCTTATGCTATGTGTATTCCAGGTAAAGTCTTGGTGCTTTGTGCTGGAAGTTGGGTTCCTAGTGGTCTCCCTCTTATGGATCCTAGTGAAGGTGGCTTGAGGATGTCACTCATCTCATCGTTTGGAGTTTTGGGGTAGTTTTTTTGTTTCCTTTATATTGTAGTATTTTGGGGTTAAGTGTGAACTTCAATTATGGAAAGTTGTTATGCCTTGTTTGGTTAGGCATTTTCAGTTTGGGTTTATTTTAAATTGTTGTTTGTATTGTTTATGCAATCAGGTAAAATCATTCTCATGCTTTATGTTGACACTCAGGCACTTGTTTCCAGCCTATGGGGATCGGGAACGCCCTTCAGGCCTTACCATGGACCGGGTCAGGCACCGAGTCGGATGGCGACCCACCTTGGTTCGTGATAGAAAAATCCTTCCTCCCATAGTTATCATTTCTCTTCATTCTTGAGATATATGGGGATATGGGGTAATGGCAAGTCCACAATTCAATATCCATCGTCGTTTCAAACTCCAATGGTCACCAAGATACAAGGTGAATCTTGAGACATGGACCTTCTTGAATTACCAGTGGTGTTTAGCTTCCCATCGACATCTATGGAAATTATTTTGATATAGCAGGGACAAACATGGCACAGATGGTATGAATGAGGAGATAGATGCATTTCTCACCTAGGAGAACATAGTTTTTATAAGTGAAACAATACCCATGTAAACACTTGTCTCATATCAGAAACTCGGTTGGAGGATCACTACTTAAAAATCATTTGGTTTCATCTACTAATCAAAATAAGCCAGACCTGGAGCCAAAGGACTCCTTACCGCCACCTATTTTTCCCCATGCTGGTAAGTTATCCTCCCATCCACCTTTGGACCTGGCCCTATTGTACCGTGTGCATGCTCCTATGCACCATTCAACATGAAATATGCTCTCTTTTTTGTATGTGGATGGCTCTCCCTATGGGATGTTTATATGTCTACCCCTCATGGGGTGTCCAGGTAGCTTCCTCCCATGGGTTGAGGGTTAGCCCATGTTTGCCCTATTTTTTAACACCTACACACATAAACACTTAGTGAAATTATACATGGTAAAACATGAATTTTATTTATTTTTTATTTTTTTATAAACATGTCATTCTAAAATAAATAATACCCACAATTAAATGAGAAAAAATAAAATATGGGTATAACACACTTAAAATCGTATAACATTTAGTAATAAAAATTTAAAATCTATGCATAAAATTGTACTATCATTGCATCATGGCTTAAATTTTTACATTTTAGTTGTGTATATATGTAGATATGAACTCGTGGGATATCTTAGTTATTTTTGTCATTATTGGAGATATATTTTGAAAGACATAAGGGTAATATTTCACTCTATTTAAAGGATATTTTTTAAAGTGTTTGATTTGGAGATAAATGGGATATAGTTATGTAGTGGTGTGGAGATTTATGGATATATCATGTAACCCCCAATATTTTAAAATAACACTATGTTCAATAGCATACAAGATACGCAATACTAATATTAAACAAACCATGAAATATTATCATTATAACCTAGTTGTTAAATTGATGGGTGTGAATAGGATTAAATATATTATGAAATATATATATAAAGTACCTTCTCAATAAAAATTTGTTGATTAATTATTATTAAATGAGCATTGAATTTTTAGTAAAATCATTTTATGATTCAAAAATATGTTTTCTTCAAAAATGATGTCTATTTATTTTTGTGAGAAAATATTAAAATTAATTTCTAAAAATTTTAGATATTGTATTTGAAAAAAATGATTTAATTTTTGAAATCATCATATCAAAATAAGTTTGTGATGAATTTTTGAGAATTCTCTGAAAGGTTTTATTTTTCAATGAAGAGTGAAAATATCGATTTTTATTGAAAACAATATTTTATTTTTAAGTATTTACAAAGTAAAATTATATTTTGAAATATTTTTAAAATATAATTCATTCTTTTTTATTAAAAATTATCTAATTATGGTATTTATAATGAATTTTAAATTTGAATTTGATATAAAAAAATTGTAGTTAAAAGGCATTTTTTTTAAAATATTTTTTATTGTGTTTTTAGTTTTTATATTAAATTAATTTATGCCACTTCTAGGAATTTAATCTTATAAAATTGATTCCATATTTGGAATCATGAATTCTAAATTTATTAAATTGGTTTATTTTACTTCTGTTCATAATGAATATTAACCATAGTAAATTTTTATTATCACGGTCAAGCTAAAATAGGTTAATTATGGTTAAAACTAATATAATAAAGTCTAAAAATCAATCCAAAACTTAAATTTATCATATTGTATGAGTTTATTTTATAAAATTAAATCCATGTCTCAAATATATGTCATTTTTTCCATTTCCCTTTGATAATGACATTTATAATATTTATGTATGAGATAAAGTCAAAAATGTCATTCTCTTCACTTTAATATCTATTAAATTATTACATAAGTAAAAAGATTACAAGCTCAGTTAAAAAAGTTTATTTTAAATGTAAATGATTTTTTATCATGGTGATTTATTTCTAATTTTTAATAATGAAATAATTACCTTAAATTCTTACACAATGCTAATACAATATTTATTCAATTAACGGAAAAATAAAATAAATGATTTTAAAAATATTAAAAGTGATCTAATTTGGAAAAAATAGTGTGACCCGAGATTTTTTTTGATAATTATTACTTATTATGAATGTTTAAAATTATTTTATTGTAATTTCATCTTTGTCTTGGTCCCTTTAAAGTCAAATTAAATGAATAGTTTTAAAATTGACATTAATGATATTTTATGGAAATAATATTTTATTAAATTATTTAAAAATTAAAAAAATCTTGAAATATTACAATTATGATGATATATGTTATAAAATTTCATGAATTTTCCATTTATGAGTCAATAGTTACCTTATAAGTAAAATTATAACACTTTGAGAGTGAAGGCGTAGTTAGTGTGGTTAAGGTTAAAATAGATTAACTAAGGGGTTAAACTAAAATATAATGTTTAAAACACCACATAAACACGTTAAAATTATATTAGTTGATAGTATTAAAACTAGATAATACCTTATATTTGAATATTTTTTCATTTGGAGGTATTTTTTCTTGATTATGACTTCATAATAATTTAATCTTTTAAGAAATTTCAAAAGTATTCATCACCTCAATTATAAAAGGGCACCTCCTCCCCTCACTTGTTCACGCCTTTTGATCCATATTACTTGAAAAAAACCTAAAAAAATATATCCCAAATATCATTATCCAAATTATAGAGTTTATGGTATTCCCAAAAGATCAACCATGAGATCCTTAAGAGGATATCTAAAGGTGTTCTTTCAAAGAAGAGGCAATTACCTTAATCTATCGCTTTTTTTACTTCTTATTTTACCTCCTCTAAATCTATGGTATTTATCATAAAATAATATATTCAGTATAATAAATATAATTAAATTTTATTATGATTATTAAACCACCGTTATCTACCCTCTTTTCCATCAAATGAGAAGTGAAAGTATCGATCGTGTGTACGTATGGCTTACCATCTCCACATAGTGATACAATTCATTTTTCATAAAAATATTTTATTAATGGGTATTATGATGGTATTAATTTTTATATATGATATTTATGATATAATTATTATTATTTAATGATAATTTCATATCTACCTTCTTACCTTTAAATTTTTTGGAAAACGATAATGTCGCTTGTGCGTATGTGTGGACTACCACCTCCACGAAGTGATGTGATTCATTTTTTGTTTTTGTTTTACTTAGATGATAATAAAGATATATTTAATTAATATATATTATATATATTATATAATAATGATTCAGTACAGTTGAATTATTATTTATCTTTCTTTCATTCAATCCATCGAAAAACAAAGACAGCATTTATGTGTACGTACAACCTACCGTCTCCATGAATGGTGTAATTCATTTTTATATATTTATCCTTTATGGATGGCTATAAATATATCAAAAATTAAAATATATGATATTTATATCATGATTAATGTTATTTATATTATTTAACCATGATCAACGTACAAGTACTAGGACTTCTGAACTGAAACATGCATGAAAAATGAAGCAATTATCACTCAGAATTGTGATTTTTAATAACCAATTGTGAATAAACGGGTGATAAGATGTCATAAGTAAATAATAAATGGAATTATATATATTATTATTATACTATATTATATTTATAATAAATCTATATTTATTATATAGTAGTTTTCAACACATACAAAGAAGGATGAGACTTGTGGTAAAGGATTTACATTTCAATCATTTTTTTAATCAGGGTTGTTTATGCTTGAATTTCCATTACAGAAATTATATAATACTTATACGAAAAATACATTTAATTTTATTATTATATGTTTATTTATTTAGAATATATATTTTCCTTTCATTTTCCTCACTTTAAGTATTCAAGTGATCGAAATAGTGTTTTTAAGGAAAATCGGCTTTATTTCTCTCTTCGGTCTAAAATCCCTCTTCTTCCATTTCCATGTTTTCTAAAAATGTTTTAAAGATTTATTTTAATATTATAATATTATTTTTTAAATTTATTTTTAAAAATTATTTAATTTTTACAAAATTATTTTTAAAAGAAATATTTTTATCATTTTCCCAACTAGATGCTTTTTGACTTTTTCTACAAAAGTGTGAAAGGAATGTTTTCTTTTAACATATATGACATGAAAAAAAATTCCCAAAATAATGACTGATCAATATGTTGAAGATTAATTTAAAATTTTCCAAGTTTCTTTTCAAATAATTTTTTTTCCATAATAGTTTGAAAATATTTTTATTTTTAAAAGTGATTTTCAAAGTAGAAAGGGTATTTTCCTCAAGAAATGTTTTAGTGATATTTTAAAGGAATTTTCATCTATGATAAAATATTTTGATGTTAATTATTATTTATTGATGATATGATCCAATGATTAAATATTTATTATTTATATGGATGGTTTATTATTATTATAATGATATTTTTATGAAACCCATTCATTTTCATGGGTTATGATATGTTGAATTGATGAGATGTTTATGAAACTAGTTTTATTTGCATGGGTTATAATGTGATGATATGGTGAATGTTTTATGATCTTGTGATATGCATATGTATGGTTTTCATTATGTTATGGGTGGTGTCATAATTATATATCCCTTTAATGCATTGGGTAAAGTATTATACCTCATGAGATAATTATGGTAAACAAGCTGATGTGCTTGATCTATTATAGGAAACAAGTCAATGTGTTTGATCCGCTATGAGAAACAAGTTTATGTGATTGATACTCTATGGGAAACAAGTCAATATGATTGATCCACTATGGGAAATAGGTTTCTATTCCTGATCCATTATGATTTGATGGTCTTGGAAGTTAACCTTGACATATGAAATGGTTTATATACTTATGATAGTGTCATGATTTTATGAAATTAACTTATGGTTCATGATTGATTTATTAAGACTTGTCACTATTATGATTAATGTATTTTAAAATAATAATGATTTATACCATGACTCATGTTTATGATCTTTGATAGATTAGGTATGAAATTTGTAAGTTGTGGTTATGATCTCATACTCTTATATTTATCTTATGATTTCATATGACCAGCAATTGATATCTCTCATGTTTCCCCTTAGTGAGAATCTAATCTCAACCTTTCTTATTTTTCTTTTACCTAGGTTATGAAGAAAGTTAATAAGTATGGTATGTTTAAGAAGGGTGGTAATTATTAAGATTTTAGTGGGAGATGATGTAGTATACTTATGAACCAGTTGTTTATGTATCCAAGCTTCCAAATATACTAGAACTATATGATTTTGGCATGGATTGTAATGTTATGTATTAATTATCCACCAATTAGGATGTAAAATCAATGTATGAAAATCTTAGGTCACTATAGTTGGTATCAGAGAAAGGTTTAGTTATCATTGGAAACTAGGATGAGAAAATATTATTGAGGACCCTAGGGATAAGTCTGAGTGTATGATAACATCCTAAAGTTTTGATAATTATCATTAATTACCTAGGTTAAACCTAAGGTGTTGTAGATTTAAAATAAGGTGTCTTGATTTATATATCCTATAAAGGTTTTTTCATGATCATGTGGTTTCCTATTTTGATTATTGTTGATCACACTATACTTTTTGGTCTCAATTAATGGTTGAACCTAAGATGAATCATTTTAGCACTGAGTGTGATATACAATGTGATGATTATGAGAAAACAAATGGAATGATTATGGAAGTGAAAGATATTGTGATTATTCCTAATAAGTTACCATGATATATAATTAACAACTTGTACCTTAAAGAACACTTAGGCTCGTCAAAGAAGAGAAGTATGGAGTTCATTGAGAACTTGGGTGGTGTAGACCATGGGGGAAAGAAGTCTCAATTTCCTTCATGTTAGAAATTTTGAAAGACACACCCCGGAGATTGTCACAAAGGAATGGTAAAATGTTTTATGTGTGGAAAATAAGGGCATAAATTAATGAATTTTTAAGGACAAAAATAGTTATATAGAGGGATGTGATGTTCATTCTAAGGTACCATTCATAGTTCATTGTCTTAAATATTAGGAACCTGGGAATTATCCAGGTTAATGGCCTATTCTAAATGATAACTCCTATACCAAGGAAGGACATGTGTTATGCCAATTGATTGAAGTGAAATTATTGAAGTGTTCATGTATTAGGATTAGAGAATTATGTAAGGATCATAAAACATATAAGGATTGTTTTGAAAAATTATTTGAAAACATATGTTGAATGTTAATAATAACCAAGAAAGTTAATAATGTTTGTTTGGGATAAAGATATTATTAACATTTATGGGATATTATTTGTGACATTGAAATTTATTAGTTGATGAAAAAATGATTTAGGACATCTTTGATTGTGTTTATTTAATTTTTTGATTTATGGAATATATTCAATAGTCTATGAACTTATTTGAGGAATAAAGATTGTGTTAATTTTTGGAATCATATATGTTTTTTGTGAGGTTAACTTAATAGTTATGGATACCATCATGGGTTTAAGGTTGATAATAAGTTTAATGGAATTGACATCCCCTTTTGAGGTTTTAAGTGATGGTATTTTGAGGTAATTTTAAACATTTATTGGGTTTTAGTAAGGATAATATTTTTAGGTTTAAATAACCCTTTGGGTTAGTATATGTTTTGATGTTATGTTAATTATGGTCTATTGGATAGTGGGATATATATAATCTTGATGGTTGAAAAGTGATTCGTTGACAAGGTGATATTTTAAAAGATATTTATGGTCAAGTTAAGTATTACCTTTCAAGTTAGTATCTAAATTTTATTCATGATATTTTGGGGAAGTTCACTACATTATAAGATTATATAGTGATTTATCAAAGTGATTAATGATATTTTAGGAAATGTTTCACTAGGTTTAAGTATATATAACCCTAAGATTTAACATGTGATATTATTTTGGATGAATGCAATTTAATTTTTGGAGATGTAAGATGAAAGAAGTGAGACCACCTTTTAGGTTAAAACATTATTTAATGTAGATTTTATTGTGGTTATTTTTTATGTATGATTATTTATGAAATGATCTAAATGGAAAATTTTTTGTTATTCTAAAAATTTTAGAGTTAAATGTATTATTTCAAGGTTTATTAATTTGGGGAATTAACTTACCATGTGCTAACCTTTTTTTTTGGTTAATACCTAATGATTGTAGGAATATATTGATATTTATTTTTTATTCATTAAAAGTTTATTTTAGTGATTTAGGCATGAAAAAAATCATCTCGAATACTCATCATTTGGAGAAACAGATTAGATTATGATCTAAATTGATTAAAGGATGAAATATAAATATCAAGTAGGTATATTTATTTATGTTATTAGTCTATATGGTAAAGGAATGCCTCGAATCTATAAAAGGGATCTTAAGACAAAAAATTTGTTTTATAACGTTCAATTCCGATGAATTGGTGGTCTTTTAACCCCTTACTGATTCATGTTTTTGTGGTCGTTAACATTCTCATGATCATTCACTTTCTTGTGATCAATGTCCCTTATCTCTCTCCATCAATATATGGAAAATATGTTTTTCTTCCATGACCATATTTTAACTTCCCATTAATGTTCACCTATCTAGAAACCTAGATACTTGTTATTTCAGATAACCTTCATATTTCTTTATCCCTCTTTTCAAGAGGAAGTTTTATTAACCCTTTTTACGATGTGGGTTTTAAACAAAAGGAATTTTCAAATATCAAACCCTTGATTACTAAGCACAAGTTCAAATTTCAAGGATGAATTTTATTAAAGGGGTATAATTTAACACCTTGAGATTTTAAAAGAACACTATGTATGATAGTGTTCAAGATATGCAGCATCAAACTTAAATGAACCATGATATATTATCATTATAACCTAGCTGGTGAATTGGTGGGTATGAATAGGATTAACCGCATTATGATATATAAATATATATATATATATATATAAATTACCTTGTCAATAAAAATTTATTTATTAATCCTTGTGAAATGAGCATTAAATTTTTAGTAAAGTCATTTTATGATTCAAAAATATGTTTTCTTCAAAAATGATTTTTATTGCTTTTTGTGAGCAAATATTAAAATTAATTTCTATAAATTTTTAAAAAAAATATTTGATAAAAAGTATATAATTTTTGAATTTACCATATTAATATAATATTATGATTAATTTTTGATAATTTTCTAAAAGTTTGGATTTTTTAATGAATAGTGAAAAATACTGATTTTTTTATTTAAAACTACATTTTCTTTTTAAATATTTACGAAGAAAAATTATATTTTGAATTAGTTTTAAAATATAATTATTTAATTTTCAATAAAAATAATATAATTATGGTTTTTTAATGAATTTTATATTTGAATTTAATATAAAAACATTTTTTATATTTAAAAGGCAATTTTTCTGAAAAAACTATTTTTCACCGCTTTTTGTTTTTTTATATTAAATTAATTTCTGCCACTTATAGGAATTAAATCTTGAAAAAGGATTCTATATTTGGAATTATAATGTTCAAATTTGGTAAATAGGTCACTTTTAATTTTCTTCCACGTGAATAGTAATCATAGTAAATTTTTACTATCACGATAAAGGTAAAATGATTTAGTTAGGGCTAAAACTAATATAATATAGTCTCAAAATCGACCAAAAACTTGACTTTATCATATTTAATGAGTTTATTTCGTCCAAGTTCATCAAATTCTCAAATTAATGGCATCTTGGTGTCATTTTCTCTTTGATAATGACATTTATAATATTTAAGTAAAAGATAAAGTCAAAATGTCATTCTTGTGACTTTAATATCTCTTAAATTAATTACATAAAGATAAAAATAGTACAAGTTCGGTTCCAAATTGGTGTTTTAAAGATAAATTTTTTATCATGTTAATTTTTTGGAATGAAATAATTACCTTAAATGTTTACACAATGCTAATACAGTATTTATTCAATTAATAGAAAAATAAAATAAATGATTTTAATAATAGTAAAAGAATATAATTTGGAAATTTTTGTTTGTCCCACAAAATTTTTAGATAATTATTACTTATTATGAATATTTAAAATGATTATATTCAAATTTAACCTTTGTCTTAGTGCCTTTAAATTCAAATTAATTGAATAGTTTCAAAATCAACATTAATGATATTTTATAGAAATAATATTTTATTAAATTATTTAAAAATTATAAAAATATTTAAAGAGGAAAATTAGGATAAATTATGGTCTAAATTTTCATCCCTTGTCTATTTATGAGTCAATAGTTACCTTATAAGTAAAATTATATCCCTTTAAGTATGAAGAATTCATTATCGTGGTTAAGGTTAAAATAGGGTAACTGAGGGGTTAAACCAAAATATAAGGTTTAAAAAACCACTTAAATTGGTAAAAATTATATTTTTTTGATGGTATTAAAACCAATTAATACCTTATATTTTAATATTTGTCCATTTGGAATTTTTTTTTGATAATTACTTTATTATAATTTAATCCTTTAAGAAATCCCAAAAGTGTATCTCGCCTCAATTGTGAAAGGGAACCTCCTCCCCTCACTTGTACAAACTTTTTTAGCCATATATCTTGACCAAAACATATAAAAATACCTATAAAAATCATTATAAACTTTATATATGTTCTGGTATTTCCAAAAGACCAACCCTAGGATCTTTAAGAAGATATATAAAGGAGTTCTCTCAAAGAAGAGTTAGTCACCTTAACAGATCACTTTATTTTTTTACTTCTTCCTTTACCTCCTCTAAATATATGGTATTTATCATAAAATAATAAGTTAAGTATCCTAAATATACTAAAATGTTATTATTAATATTATTAAACCACCATTATCCACCATCTTTCCCATCAAATGGGAAGTGAAAGTATCACTTGTGTGTACGTACGATTTACTGTCTCCACGTAATGATACAATTTATTTTTAATCACCATATTTTATGAATGAGTATTATGATTGTTTTAATGTTTATATATGATATTTATTACATAATTGTGATTATTTAATGATAATATCATATCTATATTCTTACCTATCAATCAGTTAGAAAATGATAATGTCACTCATGCGTATGTGTGGACTACCACCTCCGTGATGCGATGTGATTTGTTTTTCATTTACATTTTGACTAGATGGTAATAAGGATAGATTTAATGAATATATATGATATATATTATATAATAATAATTTTTTTAAGTTGAATTATTATTTACCTTTCTTTTGTTCCATCCATCGAAAAGTGAAATCAGTGTTCAGGCGTACGTACGACCTACCATTTCCATGAACAATGTAATTCATTTTTCTATTTATATTCTTTTTGTATGGATATAAATATATATATATAGTTAAAATATATTATATTTATATCATTATTAATGTTCTATATATTATTTAACCATGATAAAATTACAAGTACTGATACTGTCGAACCGAAACATGCATGAAAAACGAAGCAGTTATCACAAAGAACTGTGATTTTTAATGAAAAATTGTTCAAAAATAGGTGACAAGATGTCATGATTAAATAAAAAATGTTATTATAGATAATATTATAGTCCTATAATAAATTTATAATAAATTTATATTTATTATACATCTGTTTTGAACATGTACGAAGAAGGATGATACTTGAGGAAAGGGATTTGCGTTTCAATCCTATTTTTAATCGAGATAGTTTATAATTGAATTTACATTGAAAAAATTATATAATCTTTATATAATAATTACCTTTAATATATTAAAAAAAATTATTTCTTTAGAATATATTTTTTCCTTTCATTTTACTCACTTTAAGTATTTAAGATATTGAAAGAGTGTTTTAAGGAAAATTGACATTATTTCTCTCTTCAGTCTAAAATATTTTTTCTTCCATATCTATATTTTCTAAAAAAAATCAAGAATTGTTTTAATATTATCCTATGACTGTTTAAATTCATTTTTACCCATAATTTACTTTTTAAAAAATGGTTTTAAAAAGAATCTTCATGTCATTTTCTGAACGAGGTACTTTTTGACTTTTTCTACAAAACTAGGAAAGAAATAATTTCTTTTAACTTATACAACATGAAAATATTTTACCACCTTCATGACCACTCAATACAATGAAGCTTCATTTAAAATTTTCTGAGGTTATTTTCAAATAAAATTTTTTCCATAAAATTTTGTAAATATTTTTTTTAAAAGTGATTTTTGTAACGTCCCGGATCCGGGTGCCACTCAACGGGTGCCTCGAACCCGGTTGGTCACATGACCTCAAGCGAATTTCCCCAAACACCAGAGGCTTCTGACTAGTAGTGAGGGCCTAGGTCTAATAGTGGGGAAACTATGCTCTCATTTGTCAAAGTGTAACGCAGCGGAACAAAATACAAGCATACAAAAGCGGAAGCAGTAAACAATACCAATGATGAAATGGACACAGTACTGAAGTAAAAAAAAACCAACAATCATATATAATGATGAAATATGTCTCTAAGTATAAGAAAGCAGCCAAAATAGGACACTGCAATATGAAACAATACAATGCAAAATAAAACAGTGCAGTAGGAACTCAGCAGCATCGCAAACCTAGGCTCGGTCCTATGCTCTCTTACTCCTCTGAAACAATCAAGTACCTGTATAGAGACTCTTTCCCTTATCTACTCCTGTAGAAATATAATCTGTTTGGCCCCAAGACATGACCCAAATAGGGTGTGAGAAATAAATCCCAGTAGGCAACCACCAAACGCCCGTGCCCAACTGTCAGTGAGTTTGTGCGACAGCAGTGTGCTGTAATGAAATGCAGTAAACTAGGAAGTACTAAAAAGTAAACATTCCTACCAGTTCCATTTCCATTTAATTATTATTTAACAATTCAACATAATTGAATTGTAAGTTTCTGAGACCCAGCCTCAGCCGACAATCTCCTATACAGTGCCGCAGCAAAACTACAACCAGCTATCTAACAAGTACAAGGTAAAACAATACCAAGCCTATGCTTTAGATTGGTAGGTATAACATATGAAATCACCATGGTGAATATGCAAAGTAAACAGAGTCCTTAGACATGCAAAACCTTACTCTCAGGTAATTAGAACCACTCCCTCAAGCTAATTAGAATCGAAACCCTCGGGTGATTTCCATCAGGCATAACGAATATTTCCCTCATATGTACGAGATAATGCCCTCAGGCATGGAAGCAACTTCCCTCAGGCATATGAAACATTGCCCTCAGGCTAAATGAAACACTTGCCCTTAGGCTGAATAGAACCTTTCCCTCAGGCTAAACAAAACACTGCCCTCAGGATAAGCAAGTAACTGGGCCGAGCCCAACACATAAGCAAGCAATTTATATACATTTCCTCTCAAAAAAACTCAAATCATGTTATAATCACGGCATACCCTTGGGTATCCTGGCCAAATGGATAAACAAGGGAACGCACCCATGGGGTGGCCCTGGATCCAAGCAATGATCCCAGACAGCAGTTTATAAATATTCATTAAAATACATATGCAATTCTAGGCATTTAATTAGTCAAGGCCTTAGCCATATGACACCCCAAACATGGGCGCGTAGCACAACAGTACACAAAAACAACATGACAGTTGGAATTAAACATTAGACCACCTACCTCGATCTCCACTGATCGATATACGTGAACGACACCTCCTGAAACGTCCGAGAACGACGTAGATATGGGATAAATGACTATACGTTCAAACTCAAATAACTTCCTCCCAGGAAATAATTGGAAGGAAACACACAATGAGAGAAAAGGGATTAGACACGCGGTCCTAACGTGATCGTCGGTGAAGGAATCGGAGTCCCGGTGCTCAGTCGGGAACTATTCCAAGATTCGGCCTCCCCTCCCGGTGCTCCAAACGAGTTCTAAGCTTCCTCTGTCGAAATAAGAGGCTATTGCCCGTCTTAAGTGAAAAAAACAAACTACACGGCATGTAATCTCAAGTACAAGGCATGTACTTTTCATTATTTAACTGTTCCTATGGCGGATACTTTTCACTGCCACATTGTTCATCTGTTGACATGAGTACACGGCGTGTATTCCTGAGTACACAGCGTGTACTGTCGCTCCGCTGGAGGCTACCTTCATTGCCTTACTATTCACCTGCCAACTGATTACATGGTGTGTAAATACTAAGTACACGACGTGTAGTTAGTTTTTACACCCTTCATCACTGACAGGCCTACACGCCCTGTGTACTCATCCCACACGGCCAAAGTACATGACGTGTGGACAAGTACACGGCGTGTACCCACAAAATTTGGGATTTTTCCCCATTTTCTTTATTTTCACAAAAACACTCAAGGAAAAAGGAAAAGAATAAACTTGTACCTCTAGAATAAGAATCGGGTTCTTACAAACTTCCCCCCTTAAAGCAATTCGTCCTCGAATTTTCCTTCCAAGGGTGGTGAAGATAAAGCTCAGAACAACTCTGGCCACTGAGCACGTATGTTGGTCTCCCGCTCCCAGGTTTCGTCCTGCACTCGTCCATGCTGCCATAGCACCCGTATGAGAGGAACTGAACGGCCTCAGAGAACCTTTGTGCTCCTATCCACAATACGAATCAGATGCTCCTCAAAGGATGCATCAACCTAAAGCTCAACCTCTTTGGGTTGAAAGACATGAGACGGGTCTGAGTGATAATGGCATAGATGAGATACATGGAAGACGTCGTGCATGGCCCGGTACCTCTGTGGTAACTGCAACTGATAGGCAACCGTCCCAACTCTCTCCAGAATCTCAAACGGCCCTACATACCTCGGTGAAAGTTTACCCTATCTCCTGATTCTCTTGTGTCCCAACCTCGGTGAAACACGCAAGAAAACCTGATCCCCAACCACGAACTCCAAGGGTCGTCTACAACGATCAGCATAAGATTTCTGAGGAGACTGTGCAGTATTCATCCGCTTTTGTATCAACTGGACCTGCTCTGAAGTCTCCTGCATGAGACGTGGTCCCAACAAAGCTGCCTCACCTGCCTCCAACCAGCACAAGGGTGATCGGCATGGTCTACCATATAAAGCCTCGTAAGGTGCCATCTCAATAGTTACCTGAAAGCTATTATTATAGACAAACTCGACCAGGGGCATGTGCCTCTCCCAAGATCCCCCAAAGTCTAGGACGCATGCACACAGCATGTCCTCAAGCACCTGTATCGTACCCTCTAACTGGCCATCGGTCTGAGGGTGGTAAGCTATGCTCAGAAGCTCCTATGTACCCAGTGCCCTCTAAAAACTCTGCCAGAAATGAGATGTAAAATGAGCATCCCTATCTGAAACAATAGAATGAGGGACCCCATGCAGGTGTACTACCTCTTAGATATACAACTTTCTGAGATCGTCAACACCGAAGGTCTCCTTGATCGGCAAAAAGTGAGCTACCTTCATAAGTCTGTCCACAACAACCCACATGACATCACTACCTCGAGGTGACCTCGGAAACCCGGTCACGAAATCCATCGCGACATCATCCCATTTCCACTTCGGGATGGGTAACTTCTATAATAGTTTGGCTGGCCTCTAATGCTTCGCTTTCACCTGCTGACAGGTGGAACATCTCGTAAAAAAACTAGCTACTTCTCTTTTCATACTCGGCCACCAATACTGACGTCTCAAGTTACAGTACATTTTGGTAACTCTATGATGCACTGCTCAAGCTGAATCATGTAACTCCTACATAAGATCCTCACATATGTCCCTTGGAACCCACACTCGTTCATGGACACGCAGTATCTCATCATCGCCTATCGTCCAACCGGGAGGAGGGTCCTCACTTTCCACCGACTCCCATAGAACTAGGCCTTCTGAATCTGATATTTGTCTCATCCTCACTCTATCTAGGAGGGTAGAAGTCACATCTAAGGAGGAAAGATAGGTTCTCCCCTGATTATTGTGCACCTCCAAATGCATCTTAGAGAACAAAGCCATGAGCTGCCACTCACCGCTGGCCTCCTGCACTGCTTGTAACTGAGTCCTCCTACTCAGTGCATCAGCAACTGCATTACCCTTACCAGGTGTATAGGCAAGCTCAAAGTCGAAGGACTGAAGTTATTCAACCCACCTTCGCTGTCTCAAATTCAAGTCACACTGGGTAAAGATATATTTCATACTTTTGTGGTCCGTAAATACCACAAAATTCTCTCCCAAGAGATAATGTCCCCAACAGCGTAACGCATGAACAACTGCAGCCAACTCGAGATCATGCATCGGGTAATTACTCTCATGTGACCTCAACTGTCAAGACACGTACGCAACTACTCGATCTCCCTACATCAACACCGCTCCCATCCCATTACTTGATGCATCATAGTAAACTGTATAGCACTTCCCTTGTTCTAGAAGTATCAGGACTAGTGTTGATGTCGACCTTCCCTTCAGTTCCTGAAAGGATGTCTCGCAAGCTTCTGACCAAACGAACTTCACACCCTTCTTAGTCAAACTTTTTAATGGTGCTTCTAAGCAGGAGACGTCCTGTATAAAGCACCTGTAGTAACCAGCCATCCCTAAGAAACTCTGTATTTCAAACACGTTTTTAGGCTGATCCCAAGAAACTACCGCTCTCACTTTCTCTGGGTCTACTGAAAATCATGTCTCTGAGATGATATATCCTAGTAAGTGTATCTGGTCCATCCAAAAGTGGAACTTTGAGAGCTTTAGTATATAATGGATTCTCTCTCAGTGTACTCAGAACAATATCAAGATGGGTAGCATGGTCGTGTCGAGTGTGAGAGTACACCAAGATATCGTCCACGAAGACTACCACAAAAGAATCCAGATAAGGGTGGAACACACGATTCATCAGAGCCATGAAAATTGTTGGCGCGTTCGTGAGTCCGGACATCATGACCAAGTACTCATATAGACCATATCTGCTCCGAAAATCTATAAGCGGTATGTCTGATGGTCTAATGTGTAACTAATGATATCTGGATCTCAAGTAAATCTTCGAGAACAATCGTACTCCTCGAAGTTGATCAAAAAGATCATCAATCCTTGGCAAGGGATATTGGTTCTTGACCATCAACTGGTTTAACTTCCGATAATCCACACAAAGTCTGAGGGTACCATCCGCCTTCTTATCAAAAAGGACAGGCGAACCCCAAGGAGAAGTACCGAGTCAGATGAAACCTTTTGTCTGTAACTCCTCCAACTGTCTCTTGAGCTCCTGCAACTCTGGTGTAGCTATCCTATAAGGAGGAATGGACATCGGTGCCACTCCTGGCACAAGCTCAATAGAAAAATCCACCTCTCTCTCAAAAGGTAGACCTAAAAAGTCGTATGAGAAGACATCCCTGAAATGATCAACCACTAGAGGGAAATCCTTTTGACATGTTCCTTGGTCATCCAGATAGAAACTCGCAATCTGGGCTGTCACTCCACCTTGCCCATGATTCTTAGGTCTAGCTCGGCTCACCTGGACATCCCATTCTCCCTTGTATAGAAACTCTCTGCCCTTTGGTGATGTGAAACTCACCCTACGATGATAGCAATCCACAAAGGCTCAAAAGGGTACCAACCAGTCCATCCCAAGAATGACGTCATAGCTCGTCATCTCTAAGACATAGAGGTCCCATAGAAAGTGACACCCACCAACCTCTAGGGAGAAATCCCTACACTGACACACCCCAGCCGTTCTAGTTCCCAATAGAGTCTCTAGCATCATAATATCAGAAGAAGAAGAAACACAGAGCCCAGGGCTCTCCACAATGGGCATAGATATAAAGCTATGTGTAGCACCCATATCGAAAAGTACTGAAGACAAAACAGAAGCTACTAGAATAGTACCTCTGACAGTATAAGGTCCGGGGTCCTGCTCCTGCTGGGTATGTTGCACTGCATATGCCTACCTAGTGTCGCGACCCTACGACATAGCCTAGCTACCCTGAGCTGAACTGCCCTATTGCCTCTGAGATCCCGGTGTCTGGCTACCACGACCACAACCACCACCTCGTCCTGAACGTCCTGACGTATTCCAATTCCCTGATTTGTAAGAAGTTGTTGGCCCTGTTCCCACACGCAGAGTCTGCACAGAACCCCTCTTACTAGCCACAGGTGGAAACGCCCTGCAAAAGCATTGCAGATGACCCATCTTGCCACAAGCTCAGCACTCCACTGGGTCAGGTGGACACAGAGGTCTCTTGTGCCCCTCTTTACCGCACTGGTAGCACATCACTGGTCCACCTGAAGAATTCCTCTGGCTAGTACTGACACCTTGAGAGAAATATATCTGCCTCGTCCTCTTACTGATAGGAATAGTACCAACAACTGGTGTTGAACTGCCCTGGCCTGTACTACTAGCTTATCGCAAGTTCTGTTCTGTAATCAGTGCTTAGTTCAAGATAGCGTGCACTGTAGGCAACCTGAAGACATTCACCAGTACTAGGATGTCATATCGAAGACCATCCTCAAATCGTCAATCCCTCAACGCCTCATGTCCCACCAGAATAGGTATGAAGCATTGTAGCTCAGTGAAGAGGGAAGAATAGTCAATCACTGACAAGGCGCTTTGCTGCAGATTCATGAACTCTCAAGCTCTATCTGCCCTCAGTGTCTCCATAAAGAAAAATTCATAGAAGACCGCCTGAAAATCTTCCCACGCCATGTATCTGTGATGCTCTGTCTGGGTGGTAACATCCCACCACCTCTTGGAGGAATCACATAGCATGTATGTAGTGATCTTGACCCTCCGCCCAGGAGGCGTCTCCAGATGCTCGAAGATAGTTTGCAATGAATCCAACCATGAATCTGCTACCTGTGGTCCGCTATCCCCTAAAAAAGTAGGCGGATGCTGCTGCTGGAATATACGTTTCAGCTCTTCCATAGATGTGGTAGCCGGCAGTGCTCCCAGGAAGGTCTGCATAAACCGCATGAAGCCTTCACGGAACTGCGCCTCCGTGCCTGTGTCCGATATAACGGTCGACACTGCATCTGGCTCTACTGAAGGATCCATCAGTAGCCCGTGGGCTATCGTCTCTAGAGTATACTCATTGCCTCTCTCCTGGATAACAACTCGAGTCCATCTCGGCAGTATGACTCTACAAAGTCAAAACACGCCAAAAATTAAGATCACCAAGGACCAAGAACTGGTAAGAGAAAGAAGGGAATAAGGAAAAGAAAACATTCAAGTTTTACAAAACAAGACTACACAGTGTGTATAATAACTACACGATGTGTTCCCTCAAGTCTTTCACATGGGCATGTACTTATGCCAAAACTGGTCGTGTAACACCCCAAACACACGGCGTGTTGTACACACACATGGTGTGTACTTGAATTTTCTTCCCCTGCCCGAGTCCTTCTACACGGCATAGCCACACAGTTCTCTTTTGAATGAGACTACACGGAGTGTATAAGATCTACATAGTGTGTACTAAATGAGCTTCACCGACCCGTGTTGTTAGTGACAAGGTCGGCTACTCGGCTGACTCTACACGGCATGTTACACCCGCACACGATGTGTACACCACCCCGTTTTCCCAGCCACACAGCCAATTCCACACGGCCCCTCACCGGTCAGGGCTACACGGCGTGTCCCTCAGGTACACGGCATTTTTAAGAAGAGGTAACACTGACCCATATTTGTTAGTTACACATCCGGATCCCCAGGTCAACCTACACGGTGTGTTCGTCATTGACACGACATGTATAAATGAAGATTTCATCGGTCAGACACAGGGTCCACACGACACGACGTGTACAACCATTACACGGCATGTACCCTTAGAGTTTTCACAACTCGTGATTCTGCCTACATGGCCTATGACACGGTCAGTAACTACACGGCGTGTACTTATGGTACATGCCGTGTACTTAATTTTTTTTCCATTTCTTCCTGAACAGAAGATTAAAAGGTGTTTAATCAAAACTACATGGCGTGTATTCTGGGTTTTCCAGACAGTAAGCCTTAGAAACTACTCTGGATCCAATAAAAACACTGAAACCAACACCTAAGTGCCAAATTCCGATCTGTGAGGGCCCATACTCCCCGCGAATCAAAGCTTGGAATCTCATGCATGTTATAACAAGGTAAACAAGTCGATGATCCACCAAATTCCAGTTGATGAGGGCCCATAACCCACAGGTCTGAGGATTGAAACCTCCCTCTGATACAACTTTGTAACCTCCTAGATTCGGGTGCCACTCAACGGGTGCCCCAAACCCGGTTGGTCACATGAACTCAAGCGCATTTCCCCAAACACCAGAGGCTTCCGACTAGAAACGAGGTCCTAGGTCTGATAGTGGGGAAAATATGCCCTCATTTGTCAAAGTGTAATGCAGCAGAAAAAAATACAAGCATACAAAAGTGGAAGCAGTAAACAATACCAATGCTGAAATGGACACAGTACTGAAGTTAGGAAAAACCAACAGTCATATATAATGATGTAGTATGTATCTAAGTCTAAGAAAGAAGCCAAAACAGGACACTACAATCTAAAACAATACAATGAAAAATAAAACAGCACAGCAGGAACTTAGCAGCATCACAAGCCTAGGCTCGGTCTCATGCTCTCCTACTCCTCTGCAACAATCAAGTACCTGTATAGGGACTCTTTCCCTTATCTACTCCTGCAGCAATATAATCTGTTTGGACCCAAGACATGACCCAAACAGGGTGTGAGAAATAAATCCCAATAGGCAACCACCAAAGGCCCATGCCCAACTATCAGTGAGTTTGTGCAACAATAGTGTGTAGTAATGAAATGCAATAAACCAGGAAGTACTAAAAAGTAAAAATTACTACCAGTTCCATTTCCATTTAATTATTATTTAACAATTCAACATAATTGAATTGTAAGTTTCTGAGACCTAGCCTTAGCCAAAAATCTTCTATACAGTGCCGCAGAAAAACTACAACCATCTATCTAACAAGTACAAGGTAAAACAATACCAAGCCTATGATTTAGCTTGGTAGGTATAACATGTGAAATCACTGTAGTGAATATGAAAAGTAAATAGAGTCCTCAGACATAAAAAACCTTACCCTTAGGTAATCAGAACCACGCCCTCAGACTAATCAGAATCGAAACCCTCAGGTGATTTCCCTCAGGAATAACAAATATTTCCCTCAGGCATACGAGATAATTCCCTCAGGCATGGAAGCAACTGCCCTTAGGAATATGAAACATTTCCCTTAGGCTAAATGAAACACTTACCCTCAAGCTGAATAGAACCTTGCCCTCAGGCTAAACAAAACAGTTCCCTCAGGCTAAACAAATAATCGGGCCGATCCCAACACATAAGCAAGCAATTTATATACATTTACTCTCAAGAAAAATCATAGCATGCTATAATCATGGCATACCATCGGGTATCCTGGCCAAACGGCTAAACAAGGGAACGCACCCACGGGGTGACCCTAGATCTAAGTAATGATCCCAGACAGTAGTTTATAAATATTCATTAAAATACCTATGCAATTCTAGGCATTTAATTAGTCAAGGAATCGGCTATACGACACCCCAAACATGGGCACGTAGCACAACGGTACACAAAAACAACATGATAGTTGGAATTAAACATCAGACCACCTACCTCGATCTCCACTGATCGATTTATGTGAACAATGCCTCCCAAAATGTCCGAGAATGATGTAGATCTGGGATATGTTCAAACTCAAATAACTTCCCCCCGGGAAAGAATTGGAATGAAACACACAAGGAGAGAAAAGGGCTTACCCATGCGGTCCTAACGTGATCATCGGTGAAGGAATCAGAGTCCCAGTGCTCGGTCAGGAACTCTTCCAAGATTCGGCCTCCCCTCCTGGTGCTCCAAATGATTTCTAAGCTTCATCCATCGAAATAGGAGGCTAATGACCATTTTAAGTGAAAAAAACAAACTACACGGCGTGTACTCTCAAGTACATGGCGTGTACTTTTAATCATTTAATTGTTCCTATGTCGGCTACTTTTCACCGTCACACTATTCATCTGTCAACATGAGTACATGGTGTGTATTCCTAAGTACACGGCGTGTACTGTCGCTTCACTGGCGGGTACCTTCACTGCCTTACTATTCACCTACCGACTGATTACACAGCATGTAAATACTAAGTACACGGCGTATAGTTAGTTTTTACACCCTTCATCGCTGACAGGCCTATACACCCTGTGTACTCATCCCACACGGCCAAAGTACACAGCGTGTGGACAAGTACACAGCGTGTACCCATAAATTTTGATATTTTTCCCCATTTTCCTTATTTTCACAAAAACACTTAAGGAAAAAGGAAAAGAAGAAACTCGTACCTCTAGAATAAGAACCGGGTTCTTACAATTTTCAATATGGAAATGATATTTTCCTCAAGAAATTTTACTGCGATATTTTAAAGTAATTTTCATTTATGATAACATCTTTTGATGTTAATTATGATTTACTAGGTATATGATTGAATGATGTCATCCTTATTATTTATCTATATAGTTTATTATTATGATAATGAGATGTTTATGAAACCCATTTATTTTCTTGGGTTATGCTATGTTGAATTGATAAAATATTTATGAAACCTATTTTCTTTGCATGGGTTATGATGTGACGATATGATGAATGCTTTATGGTCTTATAGAACACATGTGTGTGGTTTACATTATGTGATATGTGGTCCTAGAATTATATATCCCTCTAATGCATTGGGTAAAGTAATATATCTCATGAGATAATTATGGGAAACAAGTCAATATGTTTGATCCACTATGAGAAACAAGTCGATGTGCTTGATCTTTTATGGGAAACAAATCGATGTGCTTGATCTGTTATAGGAAATAAGACAATGTGCTTGATCCACTATGACAAACTGGTGTTGATTCATGATCTGTTATGATTTGATGGTCTCAATAGTTAACCTTGACATATGAAATGATTTATATACTTATGATGGTGTCACACTTTTATGACATGAACATATGGTTCATTATTGATTTATAAAGACTTCTCACTCTTATGATTCATGTATTTTGAAATGATGATGCTTTATTTCAGTACTCGTGGTTATGATCTTTGACATATTGGGTATGAACTTTGTATGTTATGGTTATGATCTCCTACCCTTATAATTATCTTATGTTTTCATATGATCATTGATTGATATATCTCATGTTTACCCTTACTGAGCATTTGAGCTCACATTTTCTTATGTTTATTTTCCCCAGGTTATGAAGAAATGTATTAAGTATAGTATGTTTAATAAGGGTGCTAGTTATAAATATTTTAGTAGGAGATTATGTAGTGCACTTATGAACTGGTTGTTTATGTATCCAAGTTTCCAAAGATACTAGAACTATATGATTTCAATATGGATCGCAATGTTATGTATTGATTATCCACCTATTAATATATAAAATCTATGTATGAAAATCTTGGGTCTCTATATATCAACTAGATTATTTTTAGGGATAAATAGAGGTTAATGCAACTAGTTGAATTTAATATTTCTAAGAGGTTTGCTAATGGAGTTCTTGGCTGGAGGTTCGTAGATTGAGGATCTAGTTAGTTTAGTTAGGGTTTTTCCACTCTCTCATTGTTAGCATAAGGGGGTAATTTATATGTGTTGGTTTTTTTAATAAAGGGGGGTTTTATATTGTAGTTTATTTTATTTTAAATGGTAGTTTTGTTTTGTTTTTAAATTTAGTATTTTTTAAATATTTTTTTAATTCATTGAAGCATGTCCATTATTTGAGAACACTATTTTAATTTGTTGACTTTTTATTAGATTCTGTATTAATCATATGGAAGTTTTAGTGCTATGTTTGAACCAAGTTTTGGGTCATATGATTTCTAAATAAACTAAAGTACATGATAATATAAAAAGAAGATTTTATTGGTTTGAGAGTAGATGCCTAACTGTGGGTTCACATAGGTTCAATTATAATAATATCTTGACTATCCATTAAGATTATTTTATGATTTAATATTTCATGATCCTGGATTTATAAAATCTCAGTTTGTTTTTCATTCATAGTTCTTTTAAAGTAGTAATAGGTTTCCTTTTCATTTAGATTTTTTTGTCTTAACTAGTGAATTAGGGGTTTTTAGTGCTAAGTACTTGTCTATGTGGGTTCAAACTCATATTTTAACTACACTATACCCTTTTGGTATTAGTTTTGAGGAAGAGTAATATAAATTTCTAAACTTGATTCACCATGATAATTAACGACACCTCACGATTGGTTATTCTTATTCGTTGTTGTTGTCCTTTCTACCCTTAGTATTTCCTGACATGTCATCTGATACATCTTTCACCCCCAATGTGGTCCCCTCACTGGAATCTTACTCTAGTGGTCATTTATCTTAATGTGGAACCAAACTATAAGTTCATTCATCATTAATTCTAATACATTGGATCCAAAGTCAAAGCATGACATCCATCCTTGTCATGCGTCCATTTTTTTGTGTGGTCTCAATCCATCGTTCATCCATTATCGGGTTGCAAAACCAAAATTGATCCGGTGCATGATGAATAGGGTGTAAAATTAGAGAACATTGGTCAATGGAAATGTCTGACACCTAAATAGGGGTTGCATTCATGTTGTCAAATAACACAATGGGTAGAAAGATAAAGAATAATTTGATATTTTATTAATATGTTATCCTTCTCCATTTATCACCATTGGACACAATTCACTTACATTGGTTGCACAGTTAAAAAATCATAAGAATTAATAAAAATGATAATAAAAATATTCATATTATCATTGAAAAACTCACAGCTAAAGAACGTAGCAAATCAACTAACAAAAATTGTCAATGAAAATTTATAAATAAATTCTCATCAAAATAATCTAATAAAATTATTTTTGTGACATTAATCCTCATACCATCAATGATTTATAATTTATGTTTATCGTGGCATAATATCTTGAGAATTTTTATTGATAAAGATCCTCGATTAAATTACCATCAAATATTTGGTGAATATTCATATTTAAAATACTCCAAATTTTTAATCATGTCGTTTTCCTAGAAACCTAGGTGATCCCTCTCAACCCTTCTTTTAATTTATAAAATCCAATTTGAGGGAAGTGGAACCCCAGTGCAAAAAAGTGATGCCAAAGATACGTAATCACTTATGGGGACCATCAATGCTTGTAAAACCCAAAACATCAAGCATGAAGCTCAACATGGTTCTTTTCCATGAGTCATCGTGTCATAGATCCTCCTATGAAACAATAAAATGACCAATATAAACAAAATACGACTATGATGAAGAGAATGAAAAGGAGACTTGACATCCATGTCTATAAACTTTGTAGCACCACTATACTTCCCCACAATACTAAAAGGGACCAAAATATTGAATGCAATGAATTTTGTAACTCCTGGATATGGATCACCACCTTTGAATTACATTGTGAACAATGATAGACAACTACAATATCAACAAAATCTAGTGTCAGACAACGACAATGCAGCATAAACATGCATGAAACAAAAAACACTGAAACGTCATGGAGTTGGTCCAAGTCTCCCCTCCACCAAACATCGACATCGAACATACATTATTCAATCACAAACTCCAATATGCCAAAATCGAGCCAACAACAAACCTACACTGAACACATCGTGAAGAGAAAATTTTCCTATATAGTGAAAAATAAAGAACAAATTCCAAGAATAGGGGTGGGGAAACTATTTCATGAAGTGGGGTAGAAATCTTGTGAGGGTTGGGCACTGTCTTGGACACCACATTCTTGGTATCTTTCTATAAGAAGGCATTTTCTATGACAACGCCTTCTTTTAAAGAGATATGAAGAAGGAGATATGTTTCCCAACGCCTTCTATTTATTTCTTTTTTTAATGTTTTTTTGTTATATATATATATATATATATATATCCATATTAGGTAGAGGATATTACAAACCACAAACAACACACACACTTATACACATAAGTGGATCTAGGCTCATCCCTTCCCATAAGGAATGAAAAGCATCCACTTGACCTATTTCATTACATATTAATGGTCTAAAGGCCCAACTATATGTAACTCAAAGGCCCCTGAAAGAGATGAACCAAAGGCTCGAGCGATCAATCTGCATCATTCTGTGCCACCAGTCTTTGCATCGGGTTTCCCCCTATCAGTAGTCATTGCGCCCTATTACTAGTCTGAAAGTTGTGTCTCCCCCTACCAAGGATTATTACATTGTGATCCCCTCTGATGCACCATGATAGAGCACCCCTTCATCCAACCTCGTAGATTCATGTGGGAAGAGGTTTGGATGAGGGGTGTCAACACATTCATCTCTCTTTCGAGCCACCTACTCGACGATGTCTCTATGGCACCCCACTGCATCACATACATGTCACATCATGTCATCAGATTGGTCCCACTATATATATAGTTACGTGGAAGAGCACCCCTTCGTCCCACATCAGAAACCCATGAGGATGGAGTGTTGGTTGATAAATGCTAGCATGCCCATACCTCTTTTGAGACTGCCCACCAGGCAGAGCCTACCTATCATCATGCGACATTGCCTGCCTGTTGTGCTAAACTATTCGCATAGTCCCACTATCCATTCTAGATTTTAAATGTTATAATCAAGTTCCCCTTTTCCAATACATTAAAATAAAAATATTTTATTATTTATAACACAATAATAAAAATAAAATTTTTAAATAAAAATGTATTTAGCATTATTTAACAATGTAATTAAATATAATTAATTATAATAATGTAATTAATATTTTATTTATTAAACTAATGAAAACTTTAAATAATATTTTAATTATTATTATATTTATTAAAATAATTAAATGTTTAATAATTATAAATAAGAATTATGTAATTAATTAAAATTAATTATAATAATGTAATTATTACTTAGGGAATTATGTAATAATTAATAATAACTATTATATAATAATAATTACTAATTACTTAATAATAAAAATATAATTAACAACACTTAATTTTTTTTGTTAATAATGAATTATAATGGAGTAATTAATAGTATAATTAATATGGTATTTAAAAATAAATAGTGATATTTTTTTAATTGATACTCTAATTAGAAGTTATAATAATACCTTTGTTAATAATATTTAACAATTGAATTAGTATTTATTATTAATAATAATAATTAAAAATTTATACTACAATTTTGGGGTACATTTACACCAAAACACACACGTTCACACCACAACCCAACCACCCCATGTCAAGTAGTGTATTTTAAATGTGTATGGTTCCCCCTACCCACTTATCATCCACAAAGTTTCCCTTGTCATTCTATATTTCTTATGGTGTTGACCATATGTCACATATGAGGTTTTCCCCACCAATCCACTTGGAAACTGATCGTAACGCCTCTTATTTTTAAGGTGTTTTCAAATACAAAGCTCAAATACCTCATTTACCATGAAAAACACGTCCATGCATGTGCTTCAATTTTTTCATCGACCACTAAACACATGTGCCTTCACTATTTTTCATAGTCGATATCCCTCATCTCAAAGTCTTTGATGACAAACACATCATCAACCGCTCGTGACCCCTGTTCCTTTATTATTGAAAGCCACATGCTAGCCACCTCGACTGGTGTATCATCCCCAATAGCCCCACGCCTTCTTTTCTTTGGCACTGCACACGTCTGAAATCACAGGGTGGACAGATCAAAATAGAGATGAGTGTATTGTCACCTATCATCTGCTCCTTTACCCGTATGGTTGTTGTGGTTGTTGTGGGACCCTTTCATGGTTCGTCGAAAGGGTACCACGATGTATCGATTCTTGGTAGGGGGTGATGCAAAATTCATATGGGTGACATGATTCAATGACTGATGGTGGGGGGAGACAAGACGTTCGACTGGTGACATGACATGATGCAGGCTACTCCACTAGTACTTCATGTCGCATATTGGGTCTTTGGGTCATGTAATGGACTTCAGGTCAATGGGTCTTTGAGCCATCATAGGTGATAAAATAGGCCCGACAGTGAGTGTTTTTTATTCCTTGTGGGGAGGCATGAGACATGACCCATCGAGGGGTTGGGTGTGTGTTGTTTGGTTGATTTTAATTTAATCTACCTATAATAAATTATTAAATACATAAATAATTAGATTATATATAACCTTTATAACTAAAATTACTTATTTATAATTAAAATATTAATTATATTACAATTATTAGTTATCATAAATGGTTATTTATTGTGAAATTGATCGAATTCTGATTGAAATTGTGAAGCATTTTGAAACCAGAAATGTAAGACCAATCGTAGACAAATCACATCTTTAACGAAGCGCATCGTTGAATTTGTGTATGAAAATGGTAATGACAAATGAAAATACAAATACAAGAGAAATACAAGAAGTGGAGAATGAAGGACCCCGGGACACCCTGAGAGGGGAGGGGTGAATCAGGGTGACCACTTTTTCTTTTAATGTGTTGGATCTTGTTCCCACGTTGGTAGGAACTTTTTGAACCTGTATGATGATTATGATCAGAATGAAAAACATTCACATGCACAGAGAAGACACAACCATTTTTACTTGGTTCACCACTAAGGGCTACGTCCAAGGAGCATACGCCGACAGGTTACCAGTCGTACCTAAATCCACTATGCTTCACTAGCTGCGGATACAAAAGTTCGGGTACAGACACTCTGTCCCAGGCTCACTGCCTTTACAATTGTTCAGGGATAGCTCACTGCGTCCCTCGGGTCACTCCCGTTGACTTCCCCTGGCTCACTACCGTTGGTGAAGTCCCACTCAGTTTATAGACGTGAGGGTCTTTTCTTCATTTGAATAAGAGTGCATCCTTTGTTGTATGTAGATGCTCTATTGAAGTTCGATTCTCACCAGAAGAAGAATATCTCTTTTCCTCGAATGTACCGAGTAGTCTCTCGGCTTTCGTGCAGCTCCAAACACGCCGGTGGGCTTCAGCAAAAACCAGGCGCGCTTTTCCAAGACAGTCGCGCAAGTCCCACTACGGCGCGCAAGTCCAAACTGGTGCGCAAGTGTCATCAACACACATGCGCGACTCTTCCTTCCCCAACTCCAAACTTGCGCGGTCCACTTCCTTTCTCTTCCAAACCACCTTGGGCGCACAGCCAAAAACCGGCGCGCAAGTTCTACTTGCGCGACAAAACCACCACCTGCGCGACTCAACCACCTGCGCGACGAGAGCTCGAGCAATCTCTCGGCCTTGAACTTCGTTGCAAATGAGTAGGGGTGGTCCAGTATTTATAAGCAAACTGGACCCCCTGCGCGGCGGCACGCAAGTCCTCGACGGCGCGCAAGTCTTGTCTTCAATAAACTCTGTCGCGTAACTCACTTGCGCGACCCAACCAACACTTGCGCGACCTTCTTTCCTTAGCCAAATTTTGATGTTCTGATCCTCAAAAACATATGGCGCGCAAGTCTTTTATCCTCCAAGAGCACGGCGCGCAAGTACCTTTGCCAAAAACACTTTACTTTATTGGCCGATTTTTGGGCCCAAAAATTTGGCAAACACTGGGAAACAGCACCACCTTCACTACTATTTTCTGCTTGAACGGTATGATCGCTTTGTTGGTACACACCCTGAACTTCTACTGAGGATTGACAACAAACACAAACCATACACCAAATCATGCTTTGAAGAAACTGGTTCCAACAATCTCCCCCTTTGGGTTTGTTGGCAATCAGAATAAATTCAATAGATCTCCAACCATGAGCAAATCCAAAACGCAAGAATCAACTCAGCCAACACTCTAAGTCTACGTGAGCAATGCTCGGTGTAGAAAACAAGAGAGAAAGCTTGAATTGGGTCTTAGTGTTTTGAAATTCTCCATGACGCCCGATGATATCCTTATTAAACTTCTCATCACAATCTTACACTTCTCATCACAGAAGAATTTCTTGCCTTGAATTTATTCCTTTCTCCCCCATTGACAATAAAACCAAAGACCGAAAAGTTTGTTCAACGTTCAGCTCAAGCCATACTCCCCCTGGATAGTATCTCCCCCATAAACCTGCATCACAGCCATAAGCAGATAAAAACAGTTAAAACAAACGGGGAGAGGGGACTTCCGGTGCCTCCTTATGCAGTAGGAGGTGGTCGAACACCGAGGTTCAACCGATGCTTCTCGAACACAGCCGCGGACAATGGCTTGGTTAGGATATCAGCCACTTGCTCATTAGTTCCAACATGATCCATTTTAATCACTCCTTGTTCAACCTTTTCTTTGATAAAATGATACCGTATTTCAATATGTTTTGTACGAGAATGTTGAACCGGATTCTTCGTAAGATCAATTGCACTTTTGTTATCGCAATAAATCACCATTGGTTGTTGCACCTTATCACCAATATCTGTTAGCTGCTGCTTCATCCAAAGAAGTTGAGTGCATGCTTTTGTGGCGGAGATATATTCAGCTTCAGCAGTACTAAGAGAAGTACTTTCTTGCTTCTTGCTCAACCAGCCAACACATTTATGCCCAATATAGAAAGCTCCACCACTAGTGGACTTTCTGTCTACTACATCCCCAGCCCAGTCAGCATCAAAAAACGCTGATAATTCACTGTCCCTGCCTGCAGCAAAAAATAACCCGAAGTTATGTGTGCCTTGAATATACCTCATGATTCTTTTTACTGCTGACATATGTTCCTCCTTTGGATTACTCTGAAAGCGGGCCGCAAGGCATGTTGCAAAGACAATATCTGGCCTTGTCGCTATCAGATACAGTAGGCTTCCAATGATCCTCCTGTACATGGTGGGATCAACAGAGTTCCCATCCTCATGCTTTCCAAGTTTAGTTCCAACAGCAATCGGAGTTGACATTGGTTTGGAGTCTTGCATATTGAACTTCTTCAGCAACTCTCTTGCATATTTTTCCTGAGAAATGAAAGTGTATTCCTTCTTTTGAATCACTTGTAACCCCAAGAAATATGTGAGCTCCCCAATCATAGACATTTCAAATTCTGATTTCATGTGGTTGGCAAATTCATCCACTGATTTCTGCCTGCTGCCACCAAAAATGATATCATCAACGTAGACAAGAACCATGAACTGATCTTTTTGAGAATTCTTTACATAGAGATTGTGATCAACTCCTCCTCTTTTGAATTCCAACTTCTTGAGATATGAATCTAGCCGTGAGTACCATGCCCGTGGTGCCTGCTTCAAACCATATAGAGCTTTCTTTAGTTTGCAGACCTTTGTTTCATCGGTACCCAAGACAAACCCCACCGGTTGTTCAATGTAGACTTCTTCTTCGAGTACACCATTCAAGAATGCTGTCTTAACATCCATTTGATATACTTTATATCCTATTTGGAGTGCCATGGCAAGGAAAAGTCTGATTGATTCCAGTCTAGCAACTGGAGCAAAGGTTTCTTCAACATCAATACCTTCAATCTGGGAGTATCCTTTACATACCAGTCGTGCCTTGTTTCTGATAACACTTCCATGCTCATCAAACTTATTTTTGAAGATCCATTTGGTACCAATCACATTGTGACCTTAGGGTCTCTGGACAAGATCCCATGTCTGATTCTTATCAATCTGATCTAATTCATCATTCATGGCTTTCACCCAAGATTCATCTTTTGCAGCTTCTTCGAATGAGGATGGCTCTACAACTGATAGAAATGCAGATTGCGTGGTATTCCTCATCCTTCTGGTTTGAGTGGGTGCACTCCTATCCCCAATTATGTTGGATGGATCAATCTCAGCTCTTCGATTTCTCCTACGAGGTTCAGTAGAATTCTCTTCAGCCATAGTTTCTTCTTCAGATTCTTCTTCTGAGTCAACATCATTATGTGATTGATGAGTGTTTTGAACAGCTTCCTCTATTTCTGCATTTGTAGTTTCTTCATGTCCACATTCTTCATGACTTTCTATCACATCAGCATATGACGTCCGTGAAGCATTTGTGGTTTTCTCTTCAATTATCTTAACATCATTGCTTTCCACAATCCTTCCCAAACAATTGTTGAAACATTTGTAGGCTTTGCTGTTCATTGAGTAACCGAGGAAGATTCCTTCATCTGCGTTGTCACCATATTTCCCCTGATTTCCTTCTTTGTTCCTGATGAAGCACTTACTTCTAAAGACACGAAAGTATTTTAGAGAAGGCTTCCGTCCATGCCACAATTCATATGGTGTCTTCGTCTCACCCATATAAAGTCTTGTTCGATTCTGAATGTACACTGCAGCTTGAACAGCCTCTTTCCAGTAATGTCGTGGAATACGACTCTCAATCAGCATAGTTCGTGCCATGTTGTTCACCTGTCGATTCCTTCGTTCAACAACTCCATTTTGTTGTGGAGTTCTCACAGCAGCTACCTCATGTTGTATCCCATGCTTCTCCAGATAATTTTCAAATTCAATGGACGTGTATTCTCCTCCATTGTCAGATCGCAACACTTTGATTGTTCGTCCAGTATCATTCTCGGCGATTCGCCGATATGTTTTCATGCAGTCAAGGACCTGTCGTTTCCGGTGAATGACCATCACACATGCCATTCGACTGTAATCATCTATGAAAAGGACAAAGTACCTTTCTCCATGAGTTCCGGCAACATTTATTGGACCACAAACATCTGTATGAATCAGATCAAGAAGGTGAGATGCCTTTTTCTTCTTTGGCCGATATGAACTGCAGACCAGCTTCCCACGAATACAAGCATCACAGGATTTTTCACGCTCACGCTTCAGGTTGGGGATGTCCATGACAATTCTCAATTTTGATATTTTCTCCATGTCTTGTTGATTGATGTGTCCCAATCTCCGATGCCACAAATTGTTTTCTTCTTCAACAGTCATGTAACATACATTTTCTTCACTATCAACCTGATACAAGTTGCCTTCTGTTCTGCATCCTTTCATAAGTGAATTGCCGGTTTTTCCCTTGATGGTGCAGCCTTTCTGATTAAAAGTAACTATAAGTCCTGAGTCACAGAGTTGACTCACGCTAAGGAGATTATGGCGTAGGCCATCTACGTAAAGGACTTCAGTCTTCTTTAGTTCTCCATTAGCTAATTGGGTACTTCCACTCCCTTTGATTTTCAGAGCCCCATCATTACCAAATCTTACTGTACCATCAACATTCTTTATGATATTCGTTAGTAGGCCGGCATTACCCATCATATGAGATGAACAACCGCTATCCAGAATCCAGGTACTGTTGTTCTTTGTAGCTTTGAGGGCTACCTCTGCAAGGTTTGATTTCTCAATCTTCTTCCTTTCCTTCCATGAGACATTAGATTGAGTATATAGGACTGATGTCCTTTCAACTATCTCTTCTGCATACCCAGGTTCTTCATAGTCAAAGTCTTCTGCGAGAGGTGAGAACCTGTTTAAAAGAGCAACACTGTCTTGCTGACGAGACTTGACTTGTCTTGAACTTCGGTATGAGGTGTCTATGTCTCTTTTCTGCCTGCAATTAATGGCCTTATGACCAAAGTTAGAACAACAAAAACAATATCCATAGAAATTATTTCTTCTATGAGAATTAGGATATGAGATTGTTCTCCTTTGTTGAGCATCTATATCTTCTCCATTCAGATAGCTTCTTGCCTCTTAACAATAAGACATGGTATGGCCCAGATAGCCACAGAACTGACACTTCATGAGAGGAAATGTCTTCTCACTTGAATTTCTCCTTATACCTTCTTCCTTGGGAGAATAGTAAGATTGTCTGTCATTTTTGAATGTTTGAGGATAATTTTCAGGTCTCCTTTTAGTTTGGATTGAGGGTTCCTTTTTCAGCACTCTAGGTAACATTTCATCATGTTCAACTTTCATCTTGTCTTTCTTTTGGATCTTTTCACTTCCAGCAGTTGATGACTCAGCCTCACAGCCAATTACACTCTTTCCCATGCAAGCAGGTCTTTGATTACTCAAGACTTTTCCAACCCCATATGAACCACACTTGGCTCTTGCAAGTAATTCTGCATCTGAGAATCTTCCGAACTGTATTTTCTTCCTCGATTCTTTTGGAACTGATTCTGTCTCCATTTTACTCCTTAGAGTAACTACTTCCTCCTCAAGACCCTCAACAGTCTTGGATTTTTCATCCAGTCTGGATGTGAGGTCATTGATGACCTTTGCCTGCTCTTCAATTCTCAGCTTCATATCAACTGCATCATCATTGCTTTCAATTATTTTAGACTGTACCTTCACAAATTCTTCCAGTCGTTCAATTTCAGCTTCAAGTTGATCAACATATTCAGTTGATTCTTCTACAATTGATTTCCACTTATTGCAGCTCTTACATTTAATCTTAAGCTTACTAACTGCATCCTTAAGTTGCACCTCAGGATCTACACAAGTTCTCAGTTGTTTTTCACCATCAGTATCTTCTGATTTTTCAACAGTAGCCATCATAGAAGCATGGTTCCCAGTTTTGAATTTTGGTTCTTCTTCATCACAGAATTCATTGTCATCTTCTTCCTCTTCACAGACAAAACTCTTCCTTTGCATTTTCTTACCAGATTTGAAGTCTCCCTTTTTGAAGAACCTTCTTTGAGGCTTCTTGAAGTTTTCATCTTCACTATCATCATCATTGATATTCTTCAAGCACTGAGAGGCAATGTGCCCAACTTTTCCACAACGGAAACATGCGAGAGGTAACTTCCCTTTGAATTTCCCTTTCCCCTTCTGGAACTTCTTTGCAATGAGAGAAAGAATTTCTTTCTCTTCGTCATCATCACCGCTACTATCCTTTGAGATTTTCAATTTATCCATGGCCTTGAATGCCATTTCCTTGCTCACCCGAGTCGTAGCATCTTCTGGTTTGACTCTCATTTCATATGCTACCAAACTGCTCAATAACTCATCTAGAGAAAGTTTGGAAAGATCTCTTTCCTCAAGAGCTGACACCTTCGCATTATACAGAGGTGGAAGTCTTCTTAATATTTTCTTTACAATATCAATGTCTTTGATTTCTTCGCCTAGACCCCGAATTTCTCCAACCACTTCAGTAATTCGATTGAAGAAAGAGTCTGCATTCTCGTCTGGATGCATCTTCAGGTCATCAAACCGATTGTGTAACACTTGTAGTTTCGCCTCCTTCACTTTGCTATCACCTTCATAAATATTCTTAAGTTTATCCCACATAGATTTTGCTGAGGTGAAATTCATCACCTTCAGGTAAATCTGATCAGAAAGGGCTGTAGTGAGAGCATTCTGTGCTTTAGCATCTGCATCAAGAAGTTTCCTGTCTGTTTCAGTCATAGCCAGACCTGTTGGATCAGTGGCATGTATTCCTTGCACAGTAGAAAAAAGAACTTCTATTCCAAGAGATCTTAGATGAGATCTCATTCTGTTCTTCCAGATCTGGAAATTGGTTCCATCGAAGTGAGGGACTCCCCTGACATTGACGGCGTTTTCCATGACGAAGAAGGTCAGATTCAACACCAGCAACCTTTACCCTCTGATACCACTTGAAGGACCCCGGGACACCCTGAGAGGAGAGGGGTGAATCAGGGTGACCACTTTTTCTTTTAATGTGTTGGATCTTGTTCCCACGTTGGTAGGAACTTGTTGAACCTGTATGATGATTATGATCAGAATGAAAAACATTCACATGCACAGAGAAGACACAACCATTTTTACTTGGTTCACCACTAAGGGATACGTCCAAGGAGCATACGCCGACAGGTTTCCGGTCGTACCTAAATCCACTATGCTTCACTAGCTGCGGATACAAAAGTTCGGGTACAGACACTCTGTCCCAGGCTCACTGCCTTTACAATTGTTCAGGGATAGCTCACTGCGTCCCTCGGGTCACTCCCGTTGACTTCCCCTGGCTCACTGCCGTTGGTGAAGTCCCACTCAGTTTATAGACGTGAGGGTCTCTTCTTCATTTGCATAAGAGTGCATCCTTTGTTGTATGTAGATGCTCTATTGAAGTTCGATTCTCACCAGAAGAAGAATATCTCTTTTCCTCGAATGTACCGAGTAGTCTCTTGGCTTTCGTGCAGCTCCAAACACGCCGGTGGGCTTCAGCAAAAACCAGGCGCGCTTTTCCAAGACAGTCGCGCAAGTCCCACTACGGCGCGCAAGTCCAAACTGGCGCGCAAGTGTCATCAACACACATGCGCGACTCTTCCTTCCCCAACTCCAAACTTGCGCGGTCCACTTCCTTTCTCTTCCAAACCACCTTGGGCGCACAGCCAAAAACCGGCGCGCAAGTTCTACTTGCGCGACAAAACCACCACCTGCGCGACTCAACCACCTGCGCGACGAGAGCTCGAGCAATCTCTCGGCCTTGAACTTCGTTGCAAATGAGTAGGGGTGGTCCAGTATTTATAGGCAAACTGGACCCCCTGCGCGGCGGCGCGCAAGTCCTCGACGGCGCGCAAGTCTTGTCTTCAATAAACTCTGTCGCGCAACTCACTTGCGCGACCCAACCAACACTTGCGCGGCCTTCTTTCCTTAGCCAAATTTTGATGTTCTGATCCTCAAAAACATATGGCGCGCAAGTCTTTTATCCTCCAAGAGCACGGCGCGCAAGTACCTTTGCCAAAAACACTTTACTTTATTGGCCGATTTTTGGGCCCAAAAATTTGGCAAACACTGGGAAACAACACCACCTTCACTACTGTTTTCTGCTTGAACGGTATGATCGCTTTGTTGGTACACACCCTGAACTTCTACTGAGGATTGACAATAAACACAAACCATACACCAAATCATGCTTTGAAGAACCTGGTTCCAACAGAGAACACAATGTACATCCAAAAGTGCACCGAATTTCATTAACATATCACCATATTTATAGAGTACATAATATTTGATCCAATAATGAGAATATGGAAGGTTGTCCATTAAGAGTGAAATTCATAAGGAATTGAGGAGTCATTATTATCGTCATAATTATGAAATCTATTAATAATGTTTCATAACACCCCCTGGATGTCATAATTTCATGGAATCATATATAACCTTCACTTAAAAAACCCTATGGGAAAAATAAGTGAAGCCAAAGTAATTAAATTTCATGTCATGAAACCTCATTAGAAACCTTATTAGGAAAACCCATTGGAAAAAACCTGATGAAGGGGAAAAGAGTGTTGTAAAAACCGGTCCCCGGTGACAGTAGAGACACCCCCACCTTAACATGGTCATTGGGCTTTGTCCCACCAGGTACCACCAGTTGCCCCGCAGACACGTGGCCCCCACCTTGGGGCCCATCCACATGCCTGAACAGGTCATCTGACTAATGACAGTCCCTACAAGACATCACACGTCCTTTCCAGTGTGCTTTTTTTTAACTCACACACACCCTGCGAAACTTCCTAGAAGGTCACCCATCCTGATCACTACTCCGGACCAAACACACTTAACTGTGAAGTTCTAATCAGGTAGGCTCCTGAAAAGGAAGTTGCACCTTATTGACATGAGTCATGTGGAATCAAACTATAACTTCATTCATCATTAATTCTTATATATTGGATCCATTTTCAAACCATGACATCCACCCTTATCACGCATCCACTACCTTGTGTGGTCTCAATCCATTGTTCATCCATTATCAAGTTGCAAAACCAAAATTGATCTGGGGTATGACGAGCAGGGTGTAAAATTAGAGAACATTGGTCAATGGAAATGTCTGACCACCCAAAAAGGGGTTGCATTCATGTTGTCAAATAACACAATGGGTAGAAAGATAAAGAATAATTTGATATTTGATTAATATGTCATACTTCTCCATTTATCTCCATTGGCGACTATTCACTTACATTGGTTGTGCAGTTAAAAAAATCATAAGAATTAATAAAAATGATAAGAAAAATATCCATATTATCATTGAACAACTCACAGCTAAAGAACGTAGCACATCAACTAACAAAACTTGTCAATGAAAATTCATAAATAAATTCTCATCAAAATAATCTAATAAAATTATTTTTGTGACCAGAATCCTCATGCCATCAATGATTTATAATTTATGTTGATCGTGGCATAATATCTTGAGAATTTTTATTGATAAAGATCCTTGATTAAATTACCATCAAATATTTGGTGAATATTCAAATTTAAAATACTCTAAAATTTTAATCAAGTCATTTTCCTAGAAACCTAGGTGATCTCTCTCAACCCTTCTTTTAATTTATAAAATCCAATTTGAGGGAAGTGGAACCCCGGTGCAAAAAAGTGATGCCAAAGCTACATAATCACTTATGGGAACCATCCATGCTTGTAAAACCCAAAACATCAAGCATGAATCTCAATATGGTTCTTGTCCCTGAGTCATCGTGTCATAGATCCTCCTATGAAATAATAAAATGACCAACATAAACAAAATACGACTATGATGATGAGAATGAAAAGGATACTTGACATCCATGTCCATAAACTTTGGAGCACCACTATACCTTTCCAAAATACTAAAAGGGGCCAAAATATTGAATGCAATGAATATTATAACTTCTAGATATGGATCACCACCTTTGAATCCCATTATGAACAATGACAGACAACAAAAATATCAACAAATTATAGTGTCAGACAACAAAAATGCAGCATAAACACGCATGAAACAAATAAAACATTGAAACGTCATGGAGTTGGTCCAAGTCTCCCCTCCACCAAACATCGACATCAAACATACATTATTCAATCACAAACTCCAATATGCCAACATCGAGCCAACAACAAACCTACACTGAACACATCATGAAGGGAAAATTTTCCTATATATTGAAAAATAAAGAACAAATTCCAGGAATATGGTTGGGGAAACTATTTCATGAAGTGGGGTAGAAATCTTGTGAAGGTTGTGCACTGTCTTGGACACCAAATTGTTGGTATATTTTTATAAGAAGGCATTGTCTATGACAACGCCTTCTTTTAAAGAGATATGAAGAAGGAGATATGCTTCCCAACGCCTTCTATTTATTTCTTTTTTTAATGTTTTTTTTGTTATATATATATATATATATATCCATATTAGGTAGAGGATATTACAAACCACAAACAACACACACACTTATGCACCTGAGTGGATCTAGGCTCATCCCTCCCCATAAGGAATGAAAAGCATCCACTTGACCTATTTCATTACATATTAATGGTCTAAAGGCCCAAATATATGTAACTCAAAGGCCCCTAAAAGAGATGAACCAAAGGCTCGAGTGATCAATCTGCATCATTCTATGCCACCAGTTTTTGTATCGGGTTTCCCCCCTGTCAGTAGTCATCGCGCCCTATTACTAGTCTGAAAGTTGTGTCGCCCCCTACCAAGGATTATTGCATTGTGCTCCCCTATGATGCACCATGATATAGCACCCCTTCATCCAACCTCGTAGATTCATGTGGTAAGAGGTTTGGATGAGGGGTGTCAACACATTCATCTCTCTTTTGAGCCACCTACCCGACGATGTCTATGTGGCACCCCACTACATCACATACATGTTGCATCATGTCATCAGATTGGTCCCACTATATAGATAGTTACGTGGCAGAGCACCCCTTCATCCCACATCAGAAACCCATGAGGATAGAGTGTTGGTTGATAAATTCTAGCATGTTCATCCCTCTTTTGAGACCGCCCACCAGGCAGAGCCTACATGTCATCATGCGACATTGCCTGCCTGTTGTGCTAAACTATTTGCATAGTCCCACTATCCATTCTAGATTTTAAATGTTATAATCAAGTTCCCCTTTTCCAATACATTAAAATAACAATATTATATTATTTATAACACAATAATAAAAATAAATGTTTTAAATAAAAATGTATTTAGAATTATTTAACAATGTAATTAAATATAATTAATTATAATAATGTAATTAATATTTTATTTATTAAACTAATGAACACTTTAAATAATAATTTAATTATTATTATATTTATTAAACTAATTAAATGTTTAATAATTATAAATAAGAATTATGTAATTAATTAAAATTAATTATAATAATGTAATTATTACTTAGGGAATTATGTAATAATTAATAATAACTATTATATAATAATAATTACTAATTACTTAATAATAAAAATATAATTAACACCACTTAATTTTTTTTGTTAATAATGAATTATAATGGAGTAATTAATAGTATAATTAATATGGTATTTAAAAATAAATAGTGATATTTTTTTAATTGATACTCTTATTAGAAGTTATAATAATACCTTTTTTAATAATATTTAACAATTGAATTAGTAGTTATTATTAATAATAATAATTAAAAATTTATACTACAATTTGGGAGTACATTTACACCAAAACACATGCGCGCGCACCACAACCCAACCGCCCCCATGTCAAGTAGTGTATTTTAAATGTGCATGGTTCCCCCTACCCACTTATCATCCACAAAGTTTCCCTTGTCATTCTATATTTCTTATGGTGTTGACCTTATGTCACATATGAGGTTTTCCCCACCCATCCACTTGAAAACTAACCGTAACGCATCTTTTTTTAAGGTGTTTTCAAATACAAAGCTCAAATACCACATCTATCATGAACAACACGTCCATGCATGTGCTTCAATTTTTTCATTGCCCGCTAAACACATGTGCCTTCACTGTTTTTCACAGTCGATATCCCTCATCACAAAGTCTTCGATGGCCAACACATCATCAACCACTTGTGACCCCTCTTCCTCTGTTATTGAAAGCCACATGCTAGCCAACTCGACCGGTGCATCATCACCAATATCCCTACGCCTTCTTTTCTTTAGCACTTCACACGTCTGAAATCACTGGGTGGATGACTCGAAAGAGAGATGAGTGTACTGACACCTATCATCTGGTCCTCTACCCGCATGGTTGTTGTGGTTGGAGTGGGACCCTTTCATGGTTTGTCGAAAGGGTACCACGATGTATCGATTCTTGGTAGGGGTGATGCAAAATTTATATGGGTGACAGGATTCGATGAATGATGGTGGGGGAGACAAGACGTTTTACTGGTGACACGACATGATGTAGGCTACTCCACTAGGCCTTCATATCGCATATTGGGTCTTAGGGTCATGTAATGGACTTCAGGTCAATGCTCTTTGAGCCATCATAGGTGATAAAATAGGCCCAACAATGAGTGTTTTTTATTCCTTGTGGGCAAGCATGAGACTTGATCCATCGAGGGGTTGGGTGTGTGTTGTTTGGTTGATTTTAATTTAATCTACCTATAATAAATTATTAAATACATAAATAATTTGATTATATATAACCTTTATAACTAAAATTACTTATTTATAATTAAAATATTAATTATATTACAATTATTAGTTATCATAAATGGTTATTTGTTGTGAAATTTATCGAACGTCGATTGAAACCATGAAGCATTTCGAAACCAGAAATGTAAGACCGATTGTAAACGAATCACATCGTTAATGAAGTGAATCGTTGAATTTGTGTATGATAATGGCAACAACAAATGAAAATACAGATACAAGAGAAATACAAGAAGTAGAGAACACAATGTACATCCAAAAGTGCATTGAAATTCGTTAATATATCACCGTATTTATAGAGTACATGATATCTGATCCAACAATGAGAATATGGAAGGTTGTCCATTAAGAGTGAAATTAATAAGGAATTGAGGAGTCATCATTATTGTCATAATTATGACATCCATTAATAATGTTTCATAACACCCCCTGGATGTCATAATTTCATGAAATCATATATAACCTTCACTTTAAAAAACCTGTGGGAAAAATAAGTAAATCCAAAGTAATTAAATTTCATGTCATGCTACCTCATTAAAAACCTTATTAGGAAAACCCAGTGGAAAAAACATGATGAAGGGGAAAAGAGTGTTGTAACAATAGGGCCCCGGTGACAGCATAGACACCCCACCTTAACATGGTCGTCGGGCCCTGGCCCGCCAGGTACCACCAGTTTCCCCACAGACACATGGCCCCCACCTTGGGGCCCACCCACATGCCTGAATGGGTCATCTGATTACTGACAGTCCCCACAAGCCATCACATGTCCTTTCCAGTGTGCCTTTTCCTCACTCACACACATCCTGTGAAACTTTCTAGAAGGTCATTCATCCTAATCACTACTCTAGGCCAAACACATTTAACTATGAAGTTTTAATCAGGTAAGCTCCTTAAAAAGGAAGTGCACCTTATTGACATGAGTCATATCATTTAGTTATTTAACCTTGTATCATTTTGGGGTGTTACATTCACCCCCACCCCCTTTAGAGCACAATGTCCTCGTTGTGGGCCCTACATCTCAACCTTGGTAGTGCACCGCACTTAAGACTGTGTTCCTCCTCTGATACCAAATGTAACAATCGGGCCCCGATGACAGCACAAACACCCCACCTTAACACGGTTATCGGGCCTTGGCCCGCCAAGTACCACCAGTTGCCCCGCAAACACGTGGCCCCCACCATGGGGCCCACCCACATGCTCGAACGGGTCATCCGACTAATGACAGTCCCCACAGACCAACACATGTCCTTTCCAAGGTACTTTGTCCTCACTCACACACACCCTGAGAAACTTCCCAGAAGGTCACCCATCCTGATCACTACTCCAGGCCAAGCACACTTTACTATGAAATTCTAATCAGGTAGTCTCCTGAAAATAAAGGTGCACCTTGTTGACATGAGTCACATCATTTAGTCATTTAACCCTGTATCATTTTGGGTTGTTACAAGTGTAGAGTTCCCAACTCCCCCTGATTATATCATTTAATTATGTCTCCAGAAAATCAATTAATATTGTTATTTAATTATGTCTTCGGGACATGGGAGGAAGACCATAGGTAATAATGAATGATCTCATTAAAAATTACAACTCATGGGGAAGACCAACAATTTCCATTAATTATAGATATCCATAATAATTTATAATATTCCCTTGGATATTTGTTATGATGTATGATTGCCTCGTTAAAAACCTCATCAAGAAAAAACCCTTCAGGGGAAAACCCTTTATTAGGGAAAAAGAGTACAATAACATCAAGCCCCCCGAGTGTTGCCTCATTAAAAACCTTATCAAGAAAACCCAGTGGGAAAAAATTGACTAAGGGAAAAAGAGTATAACAGTTACATCTCCCACTCATAATGATCATCATTTAACTCATAGAATGTCCATGATCAATTCATAAAAAAACATTCAGTATTGAGTTTTTGGAATAATAATAATTTATACCATTTAGATTTTAATGAACAGAGAAGAACATTACCTTGCATCATAATATGATTTATTTTATTTGCAAGGTACATGTGCACATGTACATGTATATCCTTTAGGGACAAATAAAATGTGCATTTATATTTAATCCTTATGGGATGAATATGTTCTTCATCAATCCCTCGTGTATGAAATATATCACTCTTGGAAGCAAGATATTTAATTATTCATTAAGGTTAAAACCATCCCAAAAATTTAATATTTCATCTTCAGGATGATTAATTCAAAATACAAGGACATTAAATGTAATTTCATGATCAAATAAGTCATTGATTTCAGAAAACTCTTTGAGAGTTTGGGTGTTTTTCAAAACATCTTAATAATATGATGAATATAAAGATTCATACAAACCATGGGATGATAAATTAAATTTATATTCTTCTTTAACTTAATATGGATACATAGAATACATCTTATTCATTTTACCCCATGATTTATCATACTAGGTGAAACTTTCATAATTTTAAATATGCTTCAGTCATTTTGAACCCTTCTAGGATTCATATAAATATCTAAATATATAAGGAGGAATATTTCTTACAATAAGATCATTATTATTCAATAATCTTGGTAGTTTGCATAATCAATCCAAAACTTTATATATTGAACGTTTCATAAGTTCCTTTAATAATTTTGGCCAATTATTATGATGTCGACATCTATCAAAATCCATTGGCATCAATGAGTTTTAAAAGAATTCAAATAAAATATATCATCAACAACATTTGATTGAGATCTTATAATTTTTATGGTACCAGTGTCACTTCACGGACAATATCTAAAAATATATAATCTTTTCAATATATTTATTTTCCTCTTTAAGGAAAAATATATTTATTACTTTATATTCATGATGAAAAATGATTTTATATAGTCAGTTCAACCACACTTCAGGTGTCTATAATCAGACTATTGATTTTCAACACTTTACATTCTTGTAAGTGTTCTGAGCATCATGTCAATGGTTTTGCAGGACCATTTAGTAATACTCACCAGCAGCAAATAACACATGTGATCATTTAGTGGTTGCATCTTTCATATAGATGGATCACATGGTAGGTGGGTGCGCCCATATATACTTCTTCATAAGTATATGGAAAATTTATTTCAATAATAGCTTCTAATGATATAAATAATTTACCTCAAAAATGGGTACCTCGAGGTAAATTATTATATAAGGGGCATTCATAATAACTTAATGGGAATGAATTCATTGATAATTTAGTAGACACACATCCATTAAATAAATTTATCATTCTCCCCCTGATGGATGTCTACTATGTTATCAACAAACTGATGCTCGTGTATACATGAATCAATATCTTTCATTATAATTTGATCCTGGATGGACTAAATCATCATGTTATATATTTAAATTTCTAGGATCGGTAAACTTCTGGTTTACCATTATTGATTCAATTACACACAACAAATTATTTATAATCACTTTTTATGAATGCTTGTTACATATCGAGGTACCTCTTTTATCTAGTGTCTTCATATGATATTCATTTTCAAGAATACCATTCATATATCTCATCGAGACTTCATATATAACAAAGTATTGAGAATTTGTACTGTCGGGTAGGAATATATTCACTCTTCTGGAGTCGTTGATTAATTTTATCTACCAGTAAATGTACTTATATAAGCATATACTAACTCATATATGAGTTCTTTTTAAGCATTTAATCAAAATAATATTTATAAATATTTTACTTCAAGATCGACGTATATAAGATCTCCAAGAACTTTCATTGTACACACTCATATTTTTCATTATAATTTCCACTTATGGTGGTTGATGAATTCAAAATATAATAATAACAGGTTAGGCCCATCACCAAGCTGATTATTGTATATATATGTTTTTAGAACTTGTGGCCCAAATATTTTGGAACTTCGAGCCCAAATATTATTTTGCAATAAATCTACTTGGGATAGGAGCCCTCACGTCTTTTGAAGTTGGTGAATGTGGTAGCAAGAACCAATGTGGAAGAATCTTCTGGATTCACAACACACACCTCATTGCCATCCAAAATTATAATTCATTACTTTATCAAATGAAGGACAAATCATTTGATCAAACTTCATCAACTCTCAAAATATTCATGATAGCACAAATTATATCAAATTTTTCATGGATAGATTCATTCAATTTAAAGAATGAGATATAGTAATTAAAACTACATTCACATCAGGGGATGAATTCATTCATCGGATTTCATGATCCATGAATGATAATTTATTATTTATTAATAATGACCATCTTGCATAAAATATAAATTTTATTGATTATGATGATCATTGTTTTAACCACTTCAGGTGGTAAAATCATTTTCATAATATATATCAGTATATCAAAACTATGCAATTCAATCATTTCATTTATGAACTATATGAATAGAAACATCCACTTCAGGGGATAAATGAATTACATGAGATGATATTGATAATCCGTAAGAATATGATAAATAATGATTTTTCCCTTGATATCGTTGTCACATGAACAATAATTGATAAATGAAGATATTCGTCAGTATAATATAAAAGGAAATTATTTTCATATCATCCTGCAAGGATGTGTTATTTTATAAATATTAATAAAATTCATTGTGTTGTGTAAATATTTACTATCATCAAACCACTTCTGGTGGTTATATTTTTATTATTTGTTATAAACAAACATAACACAATGGTTATTCACAAAAAAAAAATCATATTCACCTCGAACATGATTTAAAATAAAATCATGTATATTTGCATTCACTTTAGGGAATGAAATAAATCATTTTCAATAAATATTCTCATTCACTCGAGGGAACATAATAAAATTATATGTTTGAGTTTTATAATGTCCTCGAGAGAATAACATGAAAATTCAATTCAACAATTTCATCAATTTCATCAATTTCATCCACTTCGGGGGTGGATATATATAAAATATATTCACGCTTTTTCATTGTGAACATTTAATTTCTCTCAAGCATTTTTAAAAAATAAAATGAAAGAGAAAAGAAATAAAACAATATGATATTTAAAAAACATTCAAAGTAAATACAATCTCATTCATTAACCTTTATATATCATAATCAAACTTGACGCCTTCGGGGTGAACAAAGGAATTAAAGAGATGACATTTCATGGTTCACGACATGATCAGTGAACTTCAGCTCAACGTACAACATGTACGTGATGTTAATCACTAATCACCAAACTTCGGCTTGATGTAGGACATGTGCGCGATGTTCATCATTCGACCAAAGCACCACTGGTGGGGTCATTTTATTCTTTTATTTGATGAATGATATTTGTCACGACATCGACCACATCAGTTATTAATCAAACACATTCCCTTTAGGGGATGGAGTGAAATTTTCCATTCGTGAGTCATTACAACTCTTTAGGATCTCATTATTTTTCCCGCAACAAAGATTAAGAAAATCATATATTATTTTCAGATTTATCAATAGGGGGAAAATAAGTGTAACAATATCTTGCATATAAAGTAAGACTCACCTTTTGATGTAGCACTTTGGATGACTGGAGTCGATGCACACATGAAAGATTATGTCGAGAGAATAATGTTTATAAAAAACACGTGACATACCTTTTTCCGGGATATTTATCTTATTTTGATGATGACACTGTTGTCATGATGCACAATGCGAAGAAGACGATCATGCTGATAATGTGTTGTGAAATCGATCGAATACCGATTGAAACCGAAAAACACTTCGAAATTGAAAATATAAGACCGATCGTAGACGAATCACATCATTGACGAAGCGCATCGTTGGATTTGCGTATAACGATGGTAACGACAAATGAAAATACAAATACAAGAAGTAGAGAACACAACGTAGATCCAAAAGTACACCAAATTTAACATGTCACCATGTTTATAGAGTACATAAAATATAATCTAACAGTGATAATATGAAAGATTGACCATTAAAAGAGAATTTGACAGAGAATTGAGAAGTCGTCATTATTGTAGTAATTATGACATCCATTAACAATGTTTCACAACATTATTGATTTTATAATTAATTTTTAATAATTATATTTCTTATATTACTAATTTAAATATACACATTTTTAACTACATATTAATTTAATTACTAAATTACTTTAACAATTAGATCATAAATTTCTTAATTAATCATTACTAATTATATTATTAGAATTTTTTATGGATGGAGTTGCAAGGGTCGGGAGCTATTCAATGGACACTAGGGTTTGATATTATGGCGTCTGATCTTGATTGCTTATGTGTTTGTTGCTGCACCGAAGGCGATTGCTTCGGATAAGGCGACACGAGATCATGGTTTGAAGATTTCTGATGCCTCGAAGGATTTGGATTCTTCGAGCAATGTTTTGGCATCTGTGGTTCCTGGAGAGGTGAAATTTGATGGCTTGCCGCGGATCAGGATAATTTGAGGAATTTCCAGACCCTGGATGCTAGGAAAGCTTCGATCCCTCAAGGAAATCGCGGCTCCTCCAACAGTAGGTCCTTCGATGAGTTAAGAATTGGGTCTGCTTCTTCTGGGCAGATTGCGAGGAATGGATCGCTTGTGTTTGCCGAGGCTGACCATTCGACTCTTACACAGTGTCTTGCGGATTAAAAACACTCGATTATTGCCTATCTGGTGCCCCGGTGGAAGGAGAATCTGTGGAAGATTGATGCATTGCGGAGCCGGCTTCTCCACTTCTCCACTTCTGGGGCTTCGGTGGATGGAGCATCAATTCACTCTGTAAGGGCTTCTTCCATATAGCACTTGCGATATTTTGAAGTTTAAAGCATGGGGCATGGGTTCATCCCTCTCAAGCGCCTGGATTCTCGAGAATTCAGGACTGGGATCCTCATTTTAATCCAATGGTAATTGGGAACTCGACCACCCAAGCTCGGATTCAGATCCACATCCTTAATTGGTTCCCCCGACACCCTCAGATCCGTTGGGATGTTGCTTATGTTGTTGGGATGCCGATTAAATTTGACAAAGAAACAGAACATGCAAGGTTTGGGCATTTTGCTAAAGTCTTCTTTGAGATTGATTTGTGCTCAACTCTCACTGTGACTATGATTTTGGTTTCTTATGTGCAAAGATTTGAATTGCACATTGAATTCAAAAATCTACCCGACTTTTGAAATAAATGTAGCAATATTGGGCACCCTACTGATAAATTCTGTAAGGGTTTATTCGATTCCAATTGTAAAAAATCTGGACATTTAATTTAGCATTTCAAATTCATGCTCCCGGTTGAAAGTTCTCGTAAGTTGCAGGGCTCGTTTGGCAGTGCTCTGTTGAGAGGAAAAAAGAAGATATGGCACGATAGAAACGGATTTCTACCATTTGGCAAGGTCAAAATGACCGAGAGAAACGGAAGGGGCGGAAAGGGGGAGAAATGAATTTCTCCCCTATCACTGATTTCTTCAGTTTTGCAATCGTTCGTCCCAAAATCGGGACGATTCCGACAGAAACGCTCCGCATTTTAAATTATTTTCAAATTTCCAAAATTACCTCTAATTGTGTATATATAAATAATCATAAATAACTAATTATGTATATATAAATAATCATAAATAATTTATAAATGATTTTGATTATAGATAATTTTGATTATAAATAATTATAATTATCTTGAATTAATAGTTTATATAAATAATTTATAATAATTTTGAATTAATAAATATTTTGAATTAATAAATATTTTGAATTAATAACTGTTTTGAATTAGTAATTATTTTGAATTAATAATTTTGAAATAACAATTATTTTGAATTGATAATTTTGAATTTATAATTTTGAATTAATAAATTATATAAATAATTTTGATTATCTTTAATTAATTTTTTAAAATTTTAAAATTTGTATTAACATATGTTCGTAGCTTAATATTTACCTAATTTTGGTGATATGAAATATAATGATTCATTAAAATCAAAATTATTATTTTTTGATTTGTTATAAAAAGGTAATAAAAATACATTTTTTAAGAAAGATTATTTGTATCATTTAACATAAATTGTTCATGTTGGGTAGACATGGTGGTAGATGTGGTGTCCGTAGGGATCTAATCTATGATTGTTTTTTATCTTGAGCAAGTACGCCTTTTATTTTTGTGTGCATGTGTTATTTTTTAACAAAGGTTATTTGTGTCATTTGCATCAAAACAGTTTCTTTTCTTTTCTTTTAAAAATTGTCACTAAAAATGATGGAGAGAAATCCAAATCATTTCTCTTCTTTTACTAAGTTATCGGTCTGAACGCAAGGAGAGAAATCACAATCAATTCTTTTCTTTTCTTTTATAAACTGTCAAATCATTTTTTTTCTTTTACTAAAATCTCACCAAACACAGGCTTAAGGATGTGTTAAGATCATGTGAATCCTTCTTATGATGGAGATGGGCTAGTGAAAAATGACAGAGCAGGCTCTTCTGCTGCACAAAATAAGACGGTATAAACCACCGATGGGTGGTGATTGCTGGGTACAGACTTAAAGGGATGCAGGGGGACCGGTTGGAAATTCTTGTACTCTTCAAGATGCTCCGAGCACTGGGACTGATGAAACAGGGTCTTCAGATAGTGAAATCGAAGCTGACTATGTTGACATGCAGGAGGAACTCTATATGTCCTCAAATGCTCCCAAGGGGAGGAAGCACCCTGATTTTGCTAGCTCTATTCACCTACAGGGAAGGAAAGCTCCACCCAAGTCCAGGGAAGGGCCTTCTTATAAAGAAATACAACCCCTGGTAAGGTTGGGACTTCCTCCAAAAGCTCTGGTGGTTCTGCACATCAATCACATGGTGGGATTGACCTGAAAAGCTCGAAGAAGTCTGGCTTGAAGCTGGGCAATGTTCCCAATCAATCTGATTTGAAGCCAGTCCCCACACAAGCATCCAAGCTGACATCTAAGAGGATTGTTAAGGGCTCTTACACACAGTGGGAGGCTGCCCAAACTAATTTATCTACAAGGAATGTGGTGGATGACACTGAAGCTGCTTGCATTGCACATGGTATCCCCTTCAGTGGTAATGAACCATCCAAGAAGGCTGATGTTCCCAGGATGGCTTCTACTGGAATTGGGAAGGGTGCTCACATGGCATGACCCACTAGAAAGTAGACTAGTTTGACCTCTATCATGGCTCCTGAAGCCCCGGTGGATAGCAATCCTATCTGCCAAGGGGTGAATCAGTCCACTGAGGCTGCCATTGAGTAGGCCTAATATAGACTTAAATTGGATGGCCCTGCAGAGGGGATGCAAGTTATTGAACCTACTCCAGTGACTGATCAGGTGGTGAATGACACTCAAAATCATTTACCAGTGAACAAGAGTGTGCAGAAGCTGGCCTCCACTGTGCTGGAGGATCCACATCAGGTTTACAATCAGGGGCCTTCTCCCTCTGTAGGTGATCCGACGGATGACAATTCTGAGCAGGCTACGACTCCAACAGTCACTGGTGATCCCAAAACTTTACCAGTGGTTGGTAATGCTTATGAGAATGTGAGCCTGTCGGAGGGTGCAAATGGAAGGCATTGGTAAAGGTACCGGTGGTAACTTCTTTGCCATGTTGGACCTCCTTAGCACCTTGGGTAATAGAGAATCCTATCTTAAAGAAGCTGAAAAAGCTTGAGAGAGATCTATTCTCAATTATAAGTCATTGATTATGGCCTCTTCTGATATTGCATACAAGTGGGTTCCTTGTCCACCTATTGGTAATGTTTCTAAACCGGGGGGATGGCTTTGGATGAGGCTGTTGTCAGGACTACTTTCCCCCTAAAGCGTGGAAGTGGAAAGCAGGCCAAAGTGGATTCCAATATATCTGAAAGCTCACCTAAAGCCTTAGGACTAGGGAACTGCACATACCCAGGGAATTTGAGGCAGATCAGAGGCCAGGGACTATACAACATGCCACTACCATATACGTTGCTGGAAGCTCTAATCCTCCATCTGCGTTTGCAGTGGCTCCAAGTCAGAAATAAGACTCACCGAATGAACAAAACACTTCATGGTAGGCTCCTAAATGGAGGCAAAGTTGACATCCGGCAAGTTGAGGTGGATCTCAGAGTTGGGGAGTCGACATAATAAAAGATAAATGATGCATTGCAATGCTTGGCTGGTGTGAACGATGTAGATGTTTCCTGGTAGAAAACCGATGGTGGCTTGGTATGTGTTTGTTGTTTCTTGGTGGCATTGTTGTCCGCATCTCTTGAACGTAATTTTCATATGTTTTTTGGTGGTGATGTTTTTACCACATCTTTGAACTTGAAACTCCTTGTATAGGTGTGTCTGTGTGTTTTTTTTAATAAATTTTCCAGCGCCATGGGTTTGGTTTTCTAAATCCATGACTTGTTCCATCTTAGATTAATTATATTATTAAATTTCACAGTTCTTTTTATTTATTATTAAATACATAATTAAATATATTAAATTTTAACTACATTAATAATTACATTATTAATTTAATTATTAATTATTTTTAATCATATTATTAACTATATTGTGATTATTATTATTATTATTATTATTATTATTATTATTATTATTATTATTATTCATGAAGATAGCTAGGGTTTGGTGCTCGCGCTCTCACGATAATGGAAATCGAGGAGGCGATTTCTAGGTCATGATGGCATTTCCAAGAGGCGTTGATTTCATCTTGAGCTCTTGCTCACTAGATCAACAAATCATTATTGTGATGAGGATTTTTCAATGTTTTTTGGTGACTAGGAGGTGAATAATATCAGAGGTAAGACTCTCAAGGATTTGAACGGGAATCGAGAATCCTTATGTTGGAGTTGGTGTCCTAGGACCAACTGTTTGTACTTTGATTACATGTATATTCGATGTATTGAATATTAATAAAACTTTTTATTACATATTGTTTGTTGTTCTGCATGACTCTAATGTAATAATGTCTTAGAAGATACGTCGCATTGATAAGGTCATAGCAGTTCCCTGCTATGATGTGAACCTTGATGTGCTATGATGATATTTTCAAATAATGTTCTGCGGTTGGATAACGTACTATGATGGGATACATAGTACATTGACTGTCAGGTGCGAGTACTCGTAAGCAGATGATGCTTCTTCTTATAAAGTTCGCATATGGTAATCTCTAAGACGGAAGATTACGAGAACAAACCCTTCAGTAAGAATTCCGCATGTTTTTGGAAGATAGGTTAGACTTTATGATTATTATTAATGCATGTTACAACTCACATACTTAGATGTATTTTGTAAACCCTGACAATAGCAGTTAATGTCGAAGTTGGATACGTTGGGTGCGTCCCGAGTGACAGGTCATTAATGAATAAGGTGAGGAATGATTTGCCCCTTCCATCTTTATGAAAACTGATATCTAGGTCCTTTGATTGGAATAGAACCGTCGCATTAAATTTCATGACTATAGTGTAACGACGTGTTTATTTCAAATAGTCAAAAAGAGACATATCGAACATATAGGTTGGTGACACAGATGATCAACCTGCTTGATGAGATATTGTGACAAAGAGATTATATCACATAGTGAGCGTTCGTATGTGGTTGTCGACGTTGCAACATTAAGTTCTTTCTCTTGGGTGCTTTGAGCCGCCTAATGCTAATGAGAAAGAATTCTAGAGGACCACACACTAAGTGTTTCCGCTGATTTCAATTAAATTCCATTTGAGTTTAATTAATGGAAAAAATATTATTCTTAAATCTGAGGAATAATTTTGTTCAAGTTATATTGATCGCATAAATTAAATAAATATTTATTTGCCGGCTTGTGAATAAAATGTTTATTTTATTTATTGAATATTTTAATATTTATTTATTCCCTAAATTGTGAATAAAATATTTATTTATGAATAAAATATTTATTCTGTTCAATAAATACTAGATGAGTTCGAATGGATCAAAACCGAGTCCGGTGACAAATATTAATTAAGAAGACCGTTATATAATATTTGTTATTATGCAAGTTGGCACGCACCACGAAATAATAATTATATAATTATTATTATGCAACATGAGATTTATTGAAGGTAATAAATATTATTTAATGGTCGGTATGCAATTAAATAATATTTTAACTTAAATCCCAACTCTATAAATAGGCAGCTATGTCTATTATGTAGAACATTCAAAATTGAGAATAGAGAATTGTTGCGCATAACGAATTCTCCTTCTAACTCCTCCCTCCCTCTAAAAAACGAGTAGTGCAAGAGAGATTTCTTCAAGACCGAAGAACGAGCGATCAAGAACGAACAATGCAATACATTTGATTTGCCGCCCCAGCACCCGGAGATCGAGTGGTGTTGCTCGGAGATCATAGGAGCACGTGTGGATCACCGCTAGAAGGATTCTATCCTTGGATTCTCACAGCGCAATGAGGGTAATCTGAAAGGGTCTTTTTAGACGATCAACATTCACCAACGAAGAAAGTTCCTAAGCTCAGGTATTTATTTCTTCAAATATTTAATAAATTAATTATAATTTTGACGTGTAAAATCTTCGCTCTTGGTTTCAAACAACGATTATTAAAAGAAATTTTAATATATCGCCCACCTTCGCACACTTCCGTCGCGCCCAGAACCATCAAGTGGTATCATAACAGTCACGTTTAAATTTATAATCATTTATTTGATTGTTGATGTATGCACAATTGTGGTTAGATTTTCATTTCAAGTCATCTGTTCTATAATCCAATTTGAATTAACATGTTATCGACATATTAATCATGTTCGTTCAGTGTTTCATTTTCTTAAAGGTTTAAGAAAAAATGAAGAACGACTGGAGATGCCATCGGGAAATGCCAAATCTTTGGCAGGTAAAACCGGTTTACACGGCGTGCAGTCAGAGCACACGCCATATACCCATACGCATTGTATCTAGATGCGCTGAGCAATTAATCACACACGGTGCTTTTATTGCACACCGCGTGTTGATCGGACCAACCTCACACACGAAAAGCAGATACAGGGTGTGTAGCCAGCGTGTACACACCGTGTAGTCCGACCGAGTTAACACGCCAAAGCTCCAGGCATGTGACTTGAATATACGACAACCAAGGTACATGTTGTGTAGCTGCATGTACACACTGTGTAGTCTCCCATTAATGGACAAAATTAAAATTACATAAAATTTGAAAATGCAGCATTAAAACCTTATTTTATTGATTGACACACCGTTGTGTGTTTGACAATTTAATAATGGTTTTAAAGAACTTTAAATGCCCAATTAATTTATTGTAATTAATATGTCATTATTGGTTCTGTCATTTATTTGCCATGAATGCCATTAATGATGAGTATCTCCAAATAAGATCAGATGATAATTAAAGATGAAAGAGAATTAATTAATTAATTAATGGAAGCGTGTTTATCTTCAATAATTAAAGAATGAATAAAGAAATGAATGCTAGCCATTTACTTTTGCTTATTCGTTGCATGTATGACCATTCATGAGTTTGATCAAGACCTGTGTATGTGTTGAATGTTTTAATTTAATTTATTGCATGAGTTTGCAATTATTTAATATTAAATTAAACGGTGGTCTGCGAGTCATCCCTCCCTCCATTATTATGTAGGATCTGTGTGTTCAAGGATATTTATTTAATCCCTTTAAATCAATCTTTTGATTCCCCTCACCTGTATGCGGGTAATAAATATTTGTAATTAATGGAGCATCCCAAGACGCATGGAGGCAGTTCAAGACGGAACCATAATGATGCAAACCAAGGTGATACACAGATAGATAGTTGGAATGGTGTAACTCATGCCAATACCGACAATAAGAGTTATTTTCCCTAGGTCAAAGGTTGCTTTAATGTCCACTCATTAAACCAACCATTAGATAAAACTCATGAACATGACATTTAATTAATTAATTATTTCTATCTATGCAATTATTTATTTTATGAATGTAAGACCGAGATCACATAAATAAATGAATTAATGTGCAAAGACGAAAATTAAATAAATGATTATGTGTAAATGTTTTATCTAATATGGTTAATTAATTAAGTTACTTCCACTTAATATTAACAAGACGTATAAAGGATAAAACAAGATAAAATTTATGCATCATAAATTAAAATCGCTCAATTAAATATTAAGCCATACTAACCCTTCCATTACTTGATTTTGAATGAAACCATAGAACTAAGTGTAGTACACGATCAAAGTCCGGACACTTACTTTTATCGGGGAGTTCTCATAAGAGTTTTGTGTAGACTTAATCGAAATTGTATTGAGTTTAACGGTCAAAGTATGTTCAATAAAAATTTGGAGCCAAGTGTTGAGGAAATCCAAGTTAGGATTTTAGGATAGGGGAATCCACTCAACGGATCAAGGAGCTGCAAGTCCGCAGTTGGCAAAACCGCCTACCTAATTACTTTATTATGGTTTTCATGGCCAAAGTCTGGATCATTAAAAAAAGTAATGGAGATTCTTGCCACTAGAATGTTAAAGCAACTAGACATTCCGAGTTCAATATTGGAGAAAGATATAGCGGACAGGGGCGGTGGAGATCGGGGGCGACGATATTGGGGGTGGCGACGAAAATTAGGGTAGGGTAGAAATCTGGGGTACAGACGGAAATTGGGGTACAAATAGGGGAGGCAGAGATCGGGGGCGACGAAATCCAGGATGACGGCGGAGATCGAGGCAGGATGATGGAGATCGGGGGTGGGTGAGGTTGATCGGCGGAAACCGTGGTGCACGGGAAATCGGGTTAAGTTCAATTAAATAGAAAATTTAATATATTAATAAAATAACATACTATAAAAACATCAGTCACCGACACCTCACTGCCATTGCAGTTGATTGAATATATTAATTTGTATTTTTTTTATTGAATTTAAGTTTTTTAAAATTTAAAATATTGTTTAAAACTGTATATAATTAATTATCCGCGCATGCGCCTTATTTGCGCCGCATCCCCAAGCGGCCTTTGAGCCTTATTGCGCTGCGTGCCTTTGACAACAATGCACTATCCCTACGATCAATATTGGAGAAAGATAACCTCCTATAGTAACTTTAAGAAGTGATTTAGACGCCTTTGGGTTGTGCTACGCCATGAACGAAAATCTTACGTGCTAAAATTCTCAATGCGTGATCCACCTGCTAAAGAGGCGAGTGATGAAGAGTTTCTTGTCCATGAAAAACATTTGAGCGACGCGGTCGACGTTTAATGTTTGATGTTTTCATCAATGTCTAGTGAACTAATGAAGTCTCACAAAAACATGGATGCATATAGAATGCTTGAGCACCTCTGTGGTCTTTACCAGGAGAGAGCTAGACATGAACGGTTTGAGATTTCCAAGGCGCTCTTTCAGAGCAAACTTGGAGAGGGCGTCTCAGCTGGGCCTCACATAGTCAAGCTTATTGGCTACATTGAGCGCTTAGAAGTTCTAGGGTTTAAACTCCTCGAAGAAGTGGACACCGACCTCATTCTGACATCACTTCTTCATAACTTCTTCATAACTTATTCAGTTTTGTTGTGAATTTTAATATGAACAACATTGAGAAGTCTGCCAGATGTTTTCACTCTTCTTTGCCAAGTAGATAAGGATACGAAGTGTGAAAAACCTTCTGTTCTTATGGTGAACAAACGGAAAGGGAAAACAAAGAACTTTAAGCCCAAAGTTTCTTCACACCCTTCCAAGAAGAGGAAGATCAAGGGGCGAGCAAGGAAACAAGATACTATCTATTTTGCATGGGGCAAGAAGGGTCACTGGAAGAAAAACTGCACCCAATTAAAGAAGTAAGGGGAAACTTCAAGTGCGTTTGTTATCGAGTGCAATTTATCTGTTTCTACAAATTGAGTATTAGATACAACTTGTGATGCTCACATATGTATTCAAATACAAGAATCAAGTAGATTCAGAAAGATTGACCGAGGAGAGGCTGATCTTTGAGCAACCAACAGAGCTAAACTTCTGCTGTAGCTATCGGGGACTACCACCTCACGTTGCCGACCAGAATAACTTGGTTTTAAAGGGTTGTTATTATGTGCCTTCAGTTACCCAAAACATTTTTTTTGTATCCAAACTTGATATGGATGGATTTATTTTCAAATTTGGGAATAAATGTTGCTTCTTTTATAATCATTGCATTTGTTATGGTAAGATACATTTAAATAACGGTCTTTATGTGTTGGATTACACGAACCAAATAATGACAATCGATAACTAAGTTATTTCGCATGACTCACACCACACCCACTTTTGGCATCACCGGCTAGGTCATGTAAATGAAAAGTGCTTGACTAAATTACATCAAGATAGATATTTAGATTTTTTTGAACTAAAACCACTTGGTGTATGTCACGCATGTTTACAAGGAAAAATGACCAAACCACCATTTAGTGAGAAAAGTGAGAGGTCTACAAAGCTTCTTGAATATGTTCATATCGACGTGTGTGGGTCATTTCCTGTTGAAGCAATGAGGTGAGTACTCATACTTCATAACTTTTACTGATAATTTTAGTAGATATGGATATGTCTACTTAATGAGGATTAAGTTAGACTCTTTTGATAAATTCAAGGAGTACAAGAATGAAATTGAGTACCAGCTTGGTAATAAGATTAAGAAACTTCAATCAGACTGTGGTGAAAAATATCTTAATCAAGACTTCATTGATTATTTACGGGAGTTTGAGATTTTATCTCAACTCACTCCTTATACGCCTCAATAGAATGATGTAAGCGAAAAGGAGGAACCACACCTTGTTGGATAAGGTGAGATCAATGATGAGTCATGCGAGTCTTCCATTATCCTTTTGGGGATACACGTTACAAACAATATCATACGTACTAACCCGAGTGCCAACTAAAGCAATAAACGGTATATCATACCAATTATGGAATGGAAAGAAACCCGTGTTGTCTTACTTACATGTGTGGGGTTGCGAAACATTTGTTAAGACCTCTTAAGGTAACAAACTTGCACCCCGAGACACAAAGTATATTTTTATAGGATATCCCAAAGAAATAAAGAGATACTACCTAAACAATCCTTTAGACAAAAAGGTTGTGGCTGACAGACGTCCCACATTTCTTGAGGAGGATCTTATCTCTAAAAGAGATGGCGAGGTCAAGATAGACTTCAATGAAGTCCAGGCTCAAAATACACAAGAGTTGACACATGAATAAATTTCACTAAGCCCCGTGGAAGGAGAAATTGTTCTAGAGACACAATTAATGTGTAGTACTAGAGAGGTCAGTGAACCAGAACGGTATGGTTTTCTAGTCACCGAAGATGGTGACTCATTATTAGTTGATAATAACGATCCTCTAACCTACAAGAAAGCAGTAAGTTGCACGAATGCTGCCAAGTGGCAAGAAGCCATGAATTCTGAAATGAATTTCATGTACCAAAACCAAGTTTGGATTTTGGTAGACCCTGCAGTAGATGTAAAGCCTGTTGGTCTCAAATGGGTATTCAAGAAGAAACTGGATATGGAAGGACAAATCAGTACCTATAAGGCGCGACTGGTTGCAAAATGGTTTAAACATCGTCAAGACATTGACTACGACGAAACCTTTTCACCAGTTGTGATGTTGTAATCCATTAGAAATCTACTTGTCATTGCGGCTTTCCATGATTATGAGATTTGACAAATGGATGTTAAAACAACATTTCTTAACGGGAACCTTCAGGAAGATGTCTATAATGACACATCTCGAAGGGTTTGTGACTCCAAAGGATGCCAACAAGGTATGCAAGTTGCAAAGATTTATTTACGGATTAAAGCAAACATCCAGGTCATGAAACATTCGTTTTGATGAGTCCATAACGAAATTTGGTTTCATAAAGAACGAATGCAACCCATGTGTGTAGAAAACTCGGTTTTTGCCTTTTAAGACTTTGAAATATTTCTACATATATTTCAAGAGCTAGGTGCTGAGACGACGTGCGATTCCGAGGCCTGGTGTGCCCGGAACAAATTTTATAAAAATATTAAGTATATTTTATACTATGCGCGTGATGGAAACGAGATATCTCTCAAACGGTAGCTCGGATCAGAAATCCGAGACCACGGTTGAGTCCGGAGCGTGGCGTTTACCCTAGGTGGGACATAACTTTTGGCGGCGCAGACCTTTTGTAAAAAAAGGCACGGATGGCGTTTTCGTAAATAAAATAATTATATTTAATTATTTTATCTTGAATGCCGAATCAAATAACCTTTGAACAGGGATTCAGATTGGAAATCTGTGACCGCCGTTGAATTCGGAATGAGGTGTTTTACCTAAGCACGATCTAAAGTGAGGGCGCGAGAGGTTCAGATTCCGCGACCGCTGGCGGTTTCCTATAAATATGTGTTAAAGGGAAATGAGGAAGGGTTCTCCCACGGACACCGATGAAGCTCTCTCCTCTCATCTAGATGGCGAATCGATGTCGGATCGCGATGAAACTTCAGATCCGAGTAGATCAGAGCGCAACGAATGCAACGACGTATCCAAAATCCAGGTAGGATTCTTCTTTCGGATTCTGCATTCCCCGATTGATGTTTTTGTTGTCGAATTTGATTCATCAATTTCGTTGCCTTGAAATCCTTTGCTGATGAGCAAACTAACAATGACTATCGACTGTTTAATTTCTGGATTGCTTGTTCTTCGTGTTCTTCGCTCGTTTTTTGCGTTCTTCGTCGAATAACTTTTCGACACGTTGAAATGACATCCGATCATCAAGCGAAGCATGGTTCTGTGAAGGTCGTGATCCAGGGATTCCGGATCTACGACAGTTTTGTGTTTTGGGCGTCGGAGGAGGCGCAACGACGACTACTTTTCGACACGCCGAAACGTCGACGAATCTTCGAGCAGAGGCTGTGTCTGTGAAGATTTGTCCCGAGGAGCCCAGATCTGGTCTCAGAATAATTTTTCGAGCACCAGGATGTCCTTGGTGGTCTGCGAGGTGACTGCGGAGCCTCACGGCGGCGGCGGGCCGCGGGGCCGGTGGTGGCGCGTGGCGGAACCCTCGGTGGCCGCGGGTTCAGGCGTGGCGGCGCGGGGGTGCGCAGGTGGCGGCGACTGGGCCGGGCTGAGGCGGCCGGACTGGGCCTAAGTAGGCTGTGTCTTTGGATTTCAGATTCAAATCACTGTATCTCCTAAACGGAGAGTCCGTTTCACGTGCCGTCTGTGGCCACGCATTCCTGTCATCGGGACAGACTTTTTTGAGGCTAGTTTTAGAACTTTATGTTTCGGGCTCGAGGCTCGGTGGCACGAAACGCCCAATTATTATAATAATAATATAATTATTATTATTTTGGAATTCTTGTATCGGATGTATCTCCTACATCCGATGTCTGATTGACGCGTCGTCATCGATGTTGCGACCCTGAAATTGAGGCGGACGTTTTAAGACTGATTTCGAGCACTTAAAACCGAAATCAAGGCGTGGGCCCCATGAGGCCAAATTTTGGGCATTTGTGGAGAAATGCAGCTTTTTTACCGGGTGTCCGTTTTGGACAAATAAATAGCTGACCCTGTGTGTTTTTTCGTGAGGATCGCAAGGGTGCGATACGTATGATGTGTTCCGGGATCGAGGCGCGGGCCCCACGAAGCACCTTTCGTGTATGATGCTGCGAAATGCAGTTTCTTCACTGGGAGTCCAATTCGGGCGGATGAATAGTCGATCCTGTGCGTTTTTCCGGAAGGATCGTGACAGTATGGTCCGTTTGGTTATCCGGAGCCGTTTGAAGACGCATGTCGGTAAAATTACATTTTCGCCTTTCAGATCAACAACGAGCAACATGCGCTCATCAGCCTTTTGGTTAGAGGTGCCGTGTACTCTGGGAGTGCACTGACACGCCTTGTGGGTACTTATTCACAGTTTAGTACCCAAGTATGGCTAGCTACACATCTAAGCGATGAGGCGGGGTCACACGTCGTGTGGGCCCCACACGCGCCGTGTACCACTTTATGAATCTTCTTTCTCTCGAAATCCTTCTATTGGACTTAGATTTTGGCATGTGAGTAGTCTATTCTGCGTGTTTTTCCGCGTAGAACGCGATGGTGACCATAGTTTCAACTTTCAGGTTAGATGCGAGGTGTTTCGAGCACGACGAATCTTCAGGCGTTGTTCAACGACCGCAATGACGAGGCGATGATATCGGAGACTTCCGAGTGTGGGTCCTCTACGACGATCAAAGTGGAATCCCCCATCGGCATGGGCGTGGGTCCTCTATCAGCTACTTCAGAGTGGAATTCCCCATCGGCATGGGCATGGGTCCTTTATCAGCTACTTCCGAGTGGAATCCCCCCAACACACTAGAGTGTGGGTTCTCAATGAATCAGAGTGGAATCCCCCTAACGTATTAGGGCGTGGGTCCTCTACTTTGAGTTTGTACCATCCAACAGGGATAACCAGTGTAGTTCCTCGATGCTTTCTGAGAGGTGCCATCTAGCAGGGATGACCGGTGTAGTTCCTCGGTGCTTTCCAAGAGGTACCATCCAGCAGGGATGGCTATGGCAGTTCCGGGCTTACCGCCAGCTAGGCTGGGCAGTGGTCCCCGATGGTAGTTCCAGGCTTACCTTTAGGTGGGTTGGGCAGTGGTCCCCGATGGCAGTTCCGAGTTTACCCTCCAGCTGGGTTGGGCAGTGAGTCCCCGTCGATTTGAGACACGGCCTCTCGATTGTGTGGCACAATGACGAAACGTGCTTTGACGTACCTTTGGATTCTCGAGGAAGAGGGATGCTTTTCCCATCAAGACGCGTTCATGTGACGCGACCTAAAACCGTGAGGGTGAGACAGTGCCGCCCAAAGCGGATACTATCAAGGTGCGGTGATTAAGTCCCTTTGACTTGCAGTTCAGAGCAGACGTGTGAGATGCTGGGCATCGATGGTGGTTACTTCTGGGACTGTTGGCGACTCTTTTCCTGGGCTGATCTGTGATATGGAGATCCCCTTACTCTCTCGTTTGAGTTTCTTTGACTGAGCGTATATATATATTCTATTTCCAGTTCCCACTCCTTGGGTTTTGGTTACTCTCCTTTCAGAAGAGGCGAAGACGCGCGGGGTATGCCACGTGCTTTCCATGTCTAGCTTTTCGTGATTGAACGAGTCTACTCTCTTACTATAAGTAGCGAAGACTGAACGAGAAGTTCATCTTCTCACCGTTTCTAGCTCCTTGTGTTTGGATGAGCTTACTTCACTCTTATTGGGTTGAGCTGCACTCATTTTACTATACCTTGTTCTATCTACTGTATTTCTCTTCAGTTGTATCTCTTACTGCTTCCTATTCATCTTTTCGGGGCGTCCTGAGTATTTTTATACTCACCCCTGCATGAGTTTTGTCCGCACGTGTCACGCCTTATGCTGACGACAGACAAGTTGATCGTGACTTCAGAGGAGCATAGGGATACGGGTGCTTGGACCGCGTACGGTGGCCGTAGCTTGAGATTCAGGAGTGGGGCTCTCCTAGTTGGTTTACTTTTCAGTTACTACCAGGTTGTGACACTTGGGTGTGTATTTTGCCCCGTTTTCCCTTTAAGTTTTCTCTGCTGTACTTGTACTATTTAGCGGTTCATGCATGCTTGGTTTATTTATAACAGTGTTGCATCTTTTGTTCTTTTCCCTCTGTACTTTTGCATCGAGTTGGCTGTATGTGTGTACAGGTTCTTAGGCAAAAGCCTCCCCGAGTTTATTGTGCTTTCGGCGCTAGTCGCTACCCCTGACCTATGGAGGCGGGCATGAGGTAGTTGTGGCTCGAGCCCCGGCATGGGTCGGGTCGTGTCACAGTGGTATCAGAGCTAGTTCGACCCTTGGGACGTTGTTCAGATGTTTCCCTAAAAAAAAGGTCTTGATTGGGTTTAGGGCAACGGTGTTAAAGTGTCTCGAGAGTGGCTCTCAGGTCAGAGAGTCCAGTGATGGTACGAGCGGCCGACGTATCCGTTCACTAGGACTCTGATTACCCGCTTGTCGACTCGGCATCCCGACACTTGTTGCAGGGAACAATGGTACATGCATCATATAGGATTGAGTCTTTGACTGTCCTTCTTGAGTCAGCTTCCCATTGTTGTTGATATATATATATATATCCTCATCTGACCGCGGTATTCCTTGATAACTGTTGGAGTTTGCATCCCACATCGGACTTGAGGTCCGGTGTGGTCTTAATTATTCATTATAAAAGAACCCCAAGGGCCCCTTTAGAGAGAACACACCTTGGGGGTTCGGTTTCTCCTATTTTATCATTCTACATGGTATCTGAGGGAACCTAATCCCGACCCCCCTCCCATCTATTTTTTTTTTCTATTCCTCTCTAGGGTTTCTCAATTTTTTTCTCCCCCATGGAGGGCGGCGACTTCCATGGCCTACGAGCCGTAGGTATTTCCCGTCCGCCCCCTGTGGCGGTCTTTGATCCCTGCTACGGCCTACCTCCCGGCGGATCTCCCCCTTGCCGGCTCCCCCAATCTTGGCGGAATCCCTCTGCGCGCATAGCCCTCTTGGTGCGACGGGCTCCTCCCTCAGCGCCCTTCCCCGCTACGCGCGATGACCCCATCTCCGGCGGATCTCCCCCCCGACCGCCTCTCCTGCGCGGATCCCCTCCCGGCTCCAGCGGCGCCCGCCTCCTGCGGCTTTCCCCGGCGGCCCGCCTCCCGCGGCATCTCGGCGCGAGTCGCGGCTTCTTCCACCCGGTGGTTCTATTCCTTGCACGCGACGCTCCAGGCAGACTCTTCCGCCTCCTATCCCAGTCCTGGCGCCTCTGCTTCTCCCGGCTTCGTCTCCTATGTGAGACTGCCGACGTTGGATCCTTCCTGCGCGAGTCTCCCGCCGACTCTGTTGCGGTCTATCGGCTCCGCCTTGCAGGACGTCCCCATCCGCTGCTCCCTTCTTTCCGGCCTCCTCCTGCCAGGCTTCCCCGCTGCCCCTCTGTTGCCGACGTCAAGCTCCCCGACGTCTTCCGCTACGAGTCGGCCTCCCGTGCGACGACCGTCCTGCACCGCTCCCGCGCGACAGCCCTCCCTCCGGCCGGTTTCATCCGCTCAAGTCCGGCCAACACCTCGACCGCCCCACTAGTGTGGACCAGGCCCCACTGCTGGCATGCCCTTGCGCTTCCTCCATCGTGGCACAACACCTCGACCGCCTCGGACCAGGCCCTTTGGCGCCGCCAGATCCCGCAACAACTCTGCGGAATCCCCGCCTCCCGTCGCCGGCCCCGCAAGTGCGGCTTTCCCAGTACTAGTGTGGATTTCCCGGCGTCTCATCGTCCGACCCCCACTAGTGTGGATTTCATGGCGCTCCGTCAACTGGTCTAGTCTGTGTGGTTCTTCTGCTGCGCCCGCGACATCATCCATCAATCATCCTGAGGGGGAGCTGCGATCGAGAGGAGGAGCAACATCCATGGTGCTTTTATCTTTTATTCTGTTTTTGTCTTGTTTTGTATTCAAGCTGGGTATGTCCAACTTAAGGGGGAGTGTTTGCAGTCTGTTGATTGCTTTGTTTTTCTTTTCCTTTATGTGTTCAAGCTAGGTTCACCTAGCTTGAGGGGGAGTGTTGGAGTCTGCATCCCACATCGGACTTGAGGTCCGATGTGGTCTTAATTATTCATTATAAAAGAACCCCAAGGGCTCCTTTAGAGAGAACACACCTTGGGGGTTCGGTTTCTCCTATTTTATCATTCTACAATAACATTCAGGATGTCTCCGCGACGACGGCCAGCCAGGAGGATACTTACTCCGGTTCGTGACGACGACCCTATGAGCGACGAGGCCTCAGTTCAAGGTCCATCATGCAATCCCTTTCCTTCAGGTGGGCAGGTAGCAGCACCTCCACCTGTTGAGCAGCAGACAGCCCCAACAGGACAGGCTGAGGACGTGTGCAGGCTGAGCGCACTCCGCAAGTTCCAGCGCCAGTGATTGCTGAGGCTCTGAGGTGAGCCAGACCCTCCGGCAGTAGAGGTTTGGCTAGAGTTGGTGGTTTGCCTCTTCAAGCTTGTACGAACATCGACAGATTAGATGGTGGCTTTGACAACCAACTTTTTTCCACGAAGCAGTTGGGCATTGATGGAGTCTGGTTACTCAGATGCACGATGAATCAGTACTCTCGTGGGATGACTTCTAGCAGCTGTTACGTGAGGAGCACCTCCCCTCCTGCTTATGCTTCGTTTGGATTCAGGAGCCTCTGGAGCTTCAGCAGGGAAGAACGACAGTGGCTGAGTACGCGACTAGGTTCACAGACCTTACATGCTATTCTCCAGACATGATCCGCGACAACTACTTCTGAGCACGAAAGTTTGAGCAGGGACTTCGCAAAGAGATCCGTGTCGACGTAGTGCCCTTGTACATCCCCACCTACGCTGGGGTGTTGGAGCTGGCACTGGTGACAGAGAGCTTTCTGTCAGTTGAACGCCAGTTAGCTAGATTTGGCAGTGGGCACGTCAAAGTTGAGACGTCTGCCACACCTAGCAGACGTCAGTTGGTAAGACCTCAATGCAGGAGGCCTTCCCATGATCAGACTCAGGCACTTGGTCTGGGACAACGTAGAGCACCGAGGCAGTCCAGGGAGGGCAAGTGTTATGCTTGTGACGGGCGAGGTCATATGACACGAGACTGCCTGACTAGACGTGCTGAGCTTCCTAGTCAGATAGTAAACGAACCGTCGTGGTAGAGACAGTGTCGTGATCAGGGATCTCCCAGGTGAGGACGGGGTGGTCCCCAGGGAGGCAGTGTTGGCAGAGAAAAAGGAAGAATTGTGGATGGTGGACGACGCTATGAGATCCTTCCACTACCATTAGGTGGCCCACGTCAGGCTCATGAAGCCCTTTTTTACCTTTTGCAGTAGAACTTGTTAGACACTGTGTGAGATACTCATTTCTCCCTGCTTCTTGCTTGAGGTTTTATCGGGGTGACGCGGGGCGTTGGTGTAACTCTGTGTCGGTGTTGTTCGACGTAGCTTCGAATGCACAAGGAAGATGGGTCTTTTCCCCACTGAGACACGTTTTTATGACGCGAGCAAAACCATGAGGGCGAGTCAGTGCCGCCCAAAGCGGATAGTATCGAGGTGTGGTGGAAGTCCCTTTGATTTGTGCGTTCAGGGTGAGGTTGTGCGATGGAGTGTCGGAGCAGGTTCTGGCATTGCCGATGGAGTTTTCCTGTTTGACCCTTTTTGCTTGGGATGTCACTAGTGGGTGTGACATAGTCTGGTTTGGGGTCACTTTCCTTCCAAGAGAGGCGAAGACACGCGGGGTATGTCACTAGTGGGTGTGGCAGAGTCTGGTTTGGGGTTACTCTCCTTCTAAGAGAGGCGAAGACACGCGGGGTATGTCACGTGCTTTCCATGTCTAGCCTCTTGCGGTTGGACGAGTTTACTCACCTATCCTGTTCGTTGGTACCTTTGCGTGCTCAACGTCAACCTTGATACAACAGTTATCAAGTACAGGTTGAAGTGATGGAGACTCCATGAACAGAACTACGCGACTCACTATGTGGTGCTGGCAGCAGTAGTCTTCGACCTGAGGGTGTGGAGACGCTACTTTCTGGGAGAACGCTTTGTGGTTTGCACAGATCACCAAAGTCTCAGGTAGGTCTTCACTTAGAGAGACTTGAACCTGAGGCGACGACGCTGGTTGAATTTCCTGCAGGACTACGACTTCGAGATGGTCTATACGTTGGAAAAGGCAACATTAGAGCAGATGCCCTTAGCAGGAAGTCCCAGGCTCGCCTGATGCGGGAAGTTTTAGAGCAGTTAGCTTCCCTACAGCTGACCCTGGTGGAGCAGGAGGGTACAATTTTCTTCGGTCGATGGTGTTGACTTCGCTTCCCGAGCATGTAAGAGTGTCTCGATTGTGATGCATCAATTGTGAAATCTTGTGCGACCAGATATCCTTAGGTGTTTCACCAGATGGATATTCTGAAGAAGGGAATCACGAGACCTTGTTCTAGGTACAAACAATGATTCCAGTCGCGACGCGGGATGTAGCGGTTGTGCCAGGGAGACAAACTATCCTCTTATCGGGCCGTTTGGGACCGTGCAAAGTGATGGCGAGGTTGCCTACCACCTTGCCCTACCCCCAACAGCTAGAGCGGGTGCACGATGTTTTTCACGTGTCGCAGTTGAGGAGATACGTGCATGATCCTATGCACGTCATCGACAAGAGCGGACCTTACGTGGATGGACCATCCCTTTGGTTCGCGTGCTGTGGCAGCACGAAAACGTGTAGGAGTTTCCCTGGGAGCGGGAGAGCTAGGTGCGAACTCAGTATCCCGAGTTGTTTTCCTAGTTTACTTTTTGGGGACGAAAAGTTTGAAGGAGGGAATGATGTAGAAACCTGGTTTTTGCTTTGTAAGACTTTGGAATATTTTTACATAGATTTCCAGAGTTAGGTGCTGGGACGACGTACGGTTCCGAGGTCCGGTGCGTTCAGAATAAATTCTATCAAAATATTAAGTATATTTTATACTATGCACGAGACAAAAATGAGATATCTCTCAAACGGTAGCTCAGATCAGAAATTCGAGGTAATGGTTGAGTCCGGAGCGTGACGTTTACCCTAAGCGGGACATAATTTTTGTCGGTGTGAGGCTTCTGTAGAAAAAGCCACAGAGGGTGTTTTCGTAAATAAAAGAATTAAATTTAATTATTTTATCTCGAACGTCGAATCAAATAACTTTTGAACAGGGACTCGGATTGGAAATCCAAGATCGCCGTTGAGTTCAGAATGTGGTGTTTTACTAAGCGCGACCTAAAGTGAGAGGGCGCGAGAGGTTTGGATTCCGCGACCGCTGGCGGTTTCCTATAAATATGTGTGTAAGGGAAATGAGCAAGAGTTGACTCATTTCTCTCACGAACGCCGACAAAGCTCTCTCCTCTCTTTTAGATGGCGAATCGACGTAGGATCTTTGGCGGATTGCGACAAAACATCAGATCCGAGTAGATTAGAGCGCAACGAACGCAACGACGGATCCGAAATCCAGGTAGGATTCTTTTTTGAGATTCTGCATCCCCCGATTGAAGATTTTGTTGTCGAATTTGATCATTTATCAATTTCGTTGCCTTGAAATCCTTTACTGATATCCAAACTAACAACCATTTTGTCACGACCCGACCCAACGGGGCTCGAGCCGCGACTCCCCAAGCCCGCCTCCAATAGGCCGGGGGCTGGCGACTAGCGCCGAGTAGGCTATCACACACATGGGAGGCATTAGCCTATGGTACCTGTACACACGCACCCACAAACACCTCCATGCAACAGTGCAGAGATATAGAAACTGAAAAGTAAATGCATGCATACAATCTATCCCAAACCAGAGTGCAACAGCAAAAGTACAAAGGGCAAAACAGGGCCCACCAAAAGAAAACTACAAAAGCGTATCCAACCTGCTCTGAAGAAGGGGAACGCTGCCACAAACACCTGCCGGAAAGCTCCCTCGGCACAGCTCCGGTAAACACCCCGGTCAACTCGCTCACTAAGCTCCGCCTGCTCCGGGTCCTCCTGAGACTCCGTCAAAAGCCCTGTGGTCTGCACAAGACACAAACATGTGCGGGCAAAGCCCGTGTAGGGGTGAGTATAAACATACTCAGTAGGCACCCCAAAAACCCAAAACCCAAGGGAGCAACTGAAAGGCAACAGTTTGCTCAACCCAGCCAGAGGGAACCCGGACGAGAGAGAAACTCCATCTCGTGACCATCCTCGGCTAACACAACTAGTCAGCTCAGCTCAGCTCAGGTGTATGCCCATACATACACCTTGAACAATCCAGATATACAAGCTCACGCCACAAAGCCACAAGAGGTACCGACCTCGTCACCACCAACTGTCCACAACAAGGAGAGTACACCACGAACACTGTCATACCAGATGACACTCATCCGAGAGATACACTCCATCAGGTCCCAAACAAACATCTCAGACGCTCACCCGAGAGACCACGCTCGTCGGATAACATCACTGAGGAAACATCACTGAAACAACATAACCACCAAACTCCTCGGAGAGGGGATCGCCGCTAGGGTCCGCTAGGGGATACCAAGACCCACTCCGGTATACGTAGCTCACAGATAGGGGATCACTCCCAGGGTCCGCTGGGGGATACCACGACCCGATCTGGCATACGTAGTTCTCACAGATAGGGGATCACACCCAGGATCCGCTGGGGGATACCACAACCCGATCTGGCGCTCGACAGAAGCTTCATACTCAGATAGAGGATCATCGTCCATATAAAGATGGTCACGACGATACCGGAACCCTATCTGGTATAACTCGCGATGTAGGGGATCGAACCGACGATGCCACAACCCTACTGAAACCACGCGCTGAGTAGGGGATCGCATAACCAACGATACCGCAACCCTAGCGACACCAAGCGCTGAGTAGGGGATCGTATAACCAACGATACCGCAACTCTACTATAAACATCATGCTGAGTAGGGGATCGTAAACCCGACGATGCCACAACCCTACTGTGCACGACCCACCGCGTAGGGGATCATATTCCTGATGATGCCACAAACCCTACGGGGTTAACCTGCTAGATAGGGGATCGCCGCCCGTAAATAAGCGGTCACAGCGATACCAAGAACCCGATCTAGGGTAAAGATGCTAGAGGATCCACTCCGGGCCCACTGGAGGGATACCACAACTCTAACAGTTTAAACATCTCATCGAGAGGATCACAAACCCATACGAAGGTTGTGATACCACACGAACCCTCGTAGGAACGAACCAAGGGAGAACCCTCAACCACTGCTGGTCCAAACGTCGCTACCCGAGCGACTCGCCCCAAAGCCACACTGCGCACCTTCGAAGCTAAAACCGAGGCCACCATCGCGTTCCACGCGGAAAAACACGCAGGATAGGCTGTTTACTCGCCCGAAACGGAGCACCGGTGAAAAAGGCACTATTCACCGTAGCTAGCTCGCCCACGCTACGATCTCAAAACCCATCGAGCGGATCGCACCACGGCGATCCCCTCGGAAAAACAAGAGGAATCGACTACTCGCTCGTCCAAAACGGACACCCGGTGAAAAATGTACTATTCACCGAAGGCCAGCTCGAGTGGGGCCCACGCCTGGATTCCGAAACTCATCGAACGGAACACACCATTGCGATCCTCTCGGAAAAACACACAGGATCGACTATTCATCCGCCAAAATCGGACTCCTGGTGCAAAAGCTGCGTTTCTCCGCAAACGCCAAAACCCGGCCTCGTGGGGCCTGCACCCCGTTCTCAGTCCCAACACCCGGAAACCATCTCAAAAAGTCCGTCGTACCATCAGGGTCTTAACGCCACTGACGGCACGTCAATCGGACGCTCCGGGTAGGAGTTACAACGGCCCGTAGTCGTAAAATAATAAAATAATATTATTTTATACGACGTTTCTAACTCCCGGGCCACGAATCCGAACCTTTAAACCCTCAAAGTGAGTTCAAAAGGTCCGTCTCGACGCAAGGAGCGCGTCGCCGCAAACGGCTCGTAAATCGGAGTTACGGTTTGCGAGTTACGGGGGTTTAAAGAACCCCCGGAACATTCTGGCCGGACCACCGCAGGGTCGCCGGAAACCACCGTTGGACTCCGCCGTGCCGGAGCCGGAAACCACCGCGCCGCCGTCGCGGTTCTCGCCGGATTCCGCCATGGCCGCCGCGGGTCTCGCCGGAAAACCGGGTTTTTCGCCGGAAAACTTCCGGGAGCCACCGGGAGCACCCTGGTGCTCCAAATTCAGATCCGAAACATGTTTCTGAAAGCTCGGGACCCGAACTATATAAATCTTATGAAAATTTGAAGAAAAACAACACAAAAACGGGATCCGGGATTTTCAAAATGTAAAACGCCTACGTCGCGTGCGAAACGCCGACGTTCTGCCTCAGATCCGCGCTCCAGAGCTTCCGCTGCACGCTCCTGGAACGTTCGCCATCGAATTCTGAGCTCGTGGGCGCTTCGTTTGCTCGATTCGGCGGAGTGGCGGTGAAGAACGACGAAGAACGACGAAGAACGATTAAAGGGGGGCGCTGATATTTATATCAGCGGCCCGCCGGCGCCAAACCCGCCTCGGACCCGACGCCCGATGCGAACAAAAGTAAGGTCACCCTTAGGGTCAACGCGCCGTTCTGAACGCAACGGCGGACTCAGATTTTCCATCCGAGACTCCGTTCAGAAGTTATTTGAGCCGACGCTCGCACACTAACTTGCTACTTATTTACGGAAACGCCCCTGGTGGCGTTTCTCACCGCAGGCCCGCGCCCGCAAAGTTTACACCCCGCCTAGGGTAAACGGCACGTTCCGGATGCAACCGTGCCCTCAGATTCCCATTCTGAGCTACCGTTTAGGAGATATCACACCCCCGCCACGTGCATAGTATAAAAATACTTAATATTTTTATAAAATTAATTCTTGGCACACCGCGCCTCGGAATCGCACGCCGTCTTCGCGCCTAGCTCTGGAATTATTCGTAGAAATATTCCAAAGTCTGACAGGGCCAAAAACCCGAGTCGCTACATCCTCCCCCCTTAGAACTTTTCGTCCCCGAAAAGCCCTAAGCACAAGGAAAGTGACTGGACTCTCAACTGGGTCTCACACATCAGCGAGCTCACCAACAAACAACCACTCAGGGTCTTACCAACGTCCTGAACAAAACTCGAGCAAGCAACAAAAGGAAAGAGTACCGCTAAACAGTGTCTGACAAACTACTGCAGTAAGTAGAAAGACACAAGGCGTACCTCTATCCATCCGCGGTGCCTCTGGGTCAACAGCCTCCAGGGCATGCAGCTGTCCTCGCCCTCGACCACCAGCTCCCTGAGCTTGGCGTGGACCACCTGGGGGTGGGGGTGGTGGAAACTGGTACTGCCTACCACCGCCTCCCGCTACACCAGCTCCGCCGCCACGTCCGCCGCCCTGCGGACCTCTTTGCTCGAGACGCTGCCTCTGCCAAGGCGGCCCATCGACCGACTCCCTCTCAGCAGCACGTCGGGTCGGACAATCTCTAGCAAGATGTCCCCGACCATCGCAAGCGTAACACCGCCTCTCCTGCGGCTGACCAAAACTGGCCTGCGAGCCCTGAGACTCAGATCCTCCATCCTGGGGTCGCCTCCTGTATCGTCGGCCACGTCCAGACCCCTGAGTCTGACGTCGGCTACCAGATGCCGATCCGACCGACGAAGTGTCAGCTCTCGAGTGCCCAGCACTAACAGGCGAGATCTGCTCGGCCAGAAAGCTCTCCACCACCAGCGCTCGCTCCAGCACTCCAGCATAGGTGGGCAGACACAAGGAAACCACACCTGCTCGGATATCCCTGCGTAAGCCCTGCTCGAAGGTCCGAGCCCTAAAGAACGGGTCTCGAACCATATCCAGGGAGTAGCGCGACAGGTCTGTAAACCTCGCTGAGTACTCCGACACAGTCAGGCTCTCCTGTCGAAGCTGCAGAAGCTCCTGGATCCGCACTGACCTCAGTGTCATCGGATAAAACTCCTCCCTGAAGAGCCGCTCAAACTCTGCCCACGTGAGCGTCTCCTCGTCATGGGACTGCGTCACCAAACTCCACCATCGCCCGGCAGAACCATGCAGAAGGCTCGCCGCTAGAACCACCATCTGATCTGGAGGTGTCCTCACTAGGCGGAAAACTCGGGTGACTGCCTCAAGCCAGTCATCAGCTGCCTGGGGGTCTGGATCACCCCGAAACCTCAGAGGTCGCTGCCTCTGGAACTCGTGCAGCGCACTCAGCCTGCGTGCAACCTCGTCCTGCACCGCCGGCACAACCAGCTGCTCAACAGGTGGTGGCTCAACTGGCAGACCACCTGGAGGTGCAACCTCAGAACCTGCGCCCTGCTCCACAGCCACTACACGGGGCGGGTCATCAGCACAATCCTGCTGCGGAACCCTTGCTGGCTGTCGTCGTGGAGGCATCCTGAAATACATTCAAGACACACCAAAGTCAAAGAGTATATCTGGAGAGCTGACTCAAGAAGGACAAGGAAAAACCAAAAACCCAGTCCTATATGATGCATGTACCATTATGTCCCCGCGACCAGTGTACAAATGTCCCGAGTCGAAAGGCAGGTTATCAGAGTCCTGGTGTATGGATACGTCGGCCGCCGCACCAACACTGGAGTCCCTGGCCTGAAAGCCGAGCTCGAAACACCCTAACACTGCCGCTATGCAACCCAAACCAAGCTCACAGCTAGACCAGCTACGCTCTGAGATTCCAAAGGTGGAACCTCCTCTGATACCACTCTGTCACGACCCGACCCAACGGGGCTCGAGCCGCGACTCCCCAAGCCCGCCTCCAATAGGCCAGGGGCTGGCGACTAGCGCCGAGTAGGCTATCACACACATGGGAGGCATTAGCCTATGGTACCTGTACACACGCACCCACAAACACCTCCATGCAACAGTGCAGAGATGTAGAAACTGAAAAGTAAATGCATGCATACAATCTATCCCAAACCAGAGTACAACAGCAAAAGTACAAAGGGCAAAACAGGGCCCACCAAAAGAAAACTACAAAAGCGTATCCAACCTGCTCTGAAGAAGGGGAACGCTGCCACAAACACCTGCCGGAAAGCTCCCTCGGCACAACTCCGGTAAACACCCCGGTCAACTCGCTCACTAAGCTCCGCCTGCTCCGGGTCCTCCTGAGACTCCGTCAAAAGCCCTGTGGTCTGCACAAGACACAAACATGTGCGGGCAAAGCCCGTGCAGGGGTGAGTATAAACATACTCAGTAGGCACCCCAAAAACCCAAAACCCAAGGGAGCAACTGAAAGGCAACAGTCTGCTCAACCCAGCCAGAGGGAACCCGGACGAGAGAGAAACTCCATCTCGTGACCATCCTCGGCTAACACAACTAGTCAGCTCAGCTCAGCTCAGGTGTATGCCCATACATACACCTTGAACAATCCAGATATACAAGCTCACGCCACAAAGCCACAAGAGGTACCGACCTCGTCACCAGCAACTATCCACAACAAGGAGAGTACACCACGAACACTGTCATACCAGATGACACTCATCCGAGAGATACACTCCATCAGGTCCCAAACAAACATCTCAGACGCTCACCCGAGAGACCACGCTCGTCGGATAACATCACTGAGGAAACATCACTGAAACAACATAACCACCAAACTCCTCGGAGAGGGGATCACCGTTAGGGTCCGCTAGGGGATACCAAGACCCACTCCGGTATACGTAGCTCACAGATAGGGGATCACTCCCAGGGTCCGCTGGGGGATACCACGACCCGATCTGGCATACGTAGTTCTCACAGATAGGGGATCACACCCAGGATCCGCTGGGGATACCACAACCCGATCTGGCGCTCGACAGAAGCTTCACACTCAGATAGAGGATCATCGTCCATATAAAGATGGTCACGACGATACCGGAACCCTATCTGGTATAACTCGCGATGTAGGGGATCGAACCGACGATGCCACAACCCTACCGAAACCACGCGCTGAGTAGGGGATCGCATAACCAACGATACCGCAACCCTACCGACACCAAGCTCTGAGTAGGGGATCGTATAACCAACGATACCGCAACTCTACTATAAACATCATGCTGAGTAGGGGATCGTAAACCCGACGATGCCACAACCCTACTGTGCACGACCCACCGCGTAGGGGATCATATTCCTGATGATGCCACAAACCCTACGGGGTTAACCTGCTAGATAGGGGATCGCCGCCCGTAAATAAGCGGTCACAGCGATACCAAGAACCCGATCTAGGGTAAAGATGCTAGAGGATCCACTCCGGGCCCACTGGAGGGATACCACAACTCTAACAGTTTAAACATCTCATCGAGAGGATCACAAACCCATACGAAGGTTGTGATACCACACGAACCCTCGTAGGAACGAACCAAGGGAGAACCCTCAACCACTGCTGGTCCAAACGTCGCTACCCGAGGGACTCACCCCAAAGCCACACTGCGCACCTCCGAAGCCAAAACCAAGGCCACCATCGCGTTCCACGCGGAAAAACACGCAGGATAGGCTGTTTACTCGCCCGAAACGGAGTACCAGTGAAAAATGCACTATTCACCGTAGCTAGCTCGCGCGGGGCCCACGCTACGATCTCGAAACCCATCGAGCGGATCGCACCACGGCGATCCCCTCGGAAAAACAAGCGGAATCGACTACTCGCTCGTCCAAAACGGACACCCGGTGAAAAAGGTACTATTCATGAAGGCCAGCTCGGGTGGGGCCCACGCCTGGATTCCGAAACTCATCGAACGAAACGCACCATTGCGATCCTCTCGGAAAAACACACAGGATCGACTATTCATCCGCCAAAATCGGACTCCTGGTGCAAAAGCTGCGTTTCTCCGCAAACGCCAAAACCCGGCCTCGTGGGGCCCGCACCCCGTTCTCAGTCCCAACACCCGGAAACCATCTCAAAAAGTCCGTCGTACCATCAGGGTCTCAACGCCACTGACGACACGTCAATCGGACGCTCCGGGTAGGAGTTACAACGGCCCGTAGTCGTAAAATAAGAAAATAATATTATTTTATACGACGTTTCTAACTCCCGGGCCACGAATCCGAACCTTTAAACCCTCAAAGTGAGTTCAAAAGGTCCGTCTCGACGCAAGGAGCGCGTCGCCGCAAACGGCTCGTAAATCGGAGTTACGGTTTGCGAGTTACGGGGGTTTAAAGAACCCCCGGAACATTCTGGCCGGACCACCGCAGGGTCGCCGGAAACCACCGTGCCGCCGCTGGACTCCGCCGTGCCGGAGTCGGAAACCACCGCGCCGCCGCGGTTCTCGCCGGATTCCGCCATGGCCGCCGCGGGTCTCGCCGGAAAACCGGGTTTTTCGCCGGAAAACTTCCGGGAGCCACCGGGAGCACCCCGGTGCTCCAAATTCAGATCCGAAACATGTTTCGGAAAGCTCGGGACCCGACCTATATAAATCTTATGAAAATTTGAAGAAAAACAACACAAAAACGGGATCCAGGATTTTCAAAAAGTAAAACGCCTACCTCGCGGGCGAAACGCCGACGTTCTGCCTCAGATCCGCGCTCCAGAGCTTCCGCTGCACGCTCCTGGAACGTTCGCCATCGAATTCTGAGCTCTTGGGCGCTTTGTTTGCTCGATTCGGCGGAGTGGCGGCGAAGAACGGCGAAGAACGATTAAAGGGGGGCGCTGATATTTATATCAGCGGCCCGCCGGCGCCAAACCCGTCTCGGACCTGACGCCCGATGCGAACAAAATTAAGGTCACCCTTAGGGTCAACGCGCCGTTCTGAACGCAACGGCGGACTCAGATTTTCCATCCGAAACTGCGTTCAGAAGTTATTTGAGCCGACGCTCGCACACTAACTTGCTACTTATTTACGGAAACGCCCCTGGTGGCGTTTCTCACCGCAGGCCCGCGCCCGCAAAGTTTACACCCTGCCTAGGGTAAACGGCACGTTCCGGACGCAACCGTGCCCTCAGATTCCCATTCTGAGCTACCGTTTAGGAGATATCACACCCCCGCCACGTGCATAGTATAAAAATACTTAATATTTTTATAAAATTAATTCTGGGCACACCGGGCCTCGGAATCGCACGCCGTCTTCGCGCCTAGCTCTGGAATTATTCGTAGAAATATTCCAAAGTTTGACAGGGCCAAAAACCCGAGTCGCTACACATTTACTGTTTAATTTATGGATCGCTCGTTTTTCGTGTTCTTCGCTCGTTCTTCGCGTTCTTTATCAAATAACTTTTCGACACATTGAAATGAACTTCGATCTTCAAGCGAAGCATGGTTCTGTGAAGGTCGTGATCCAGAGATTCAAGATCTATGACGGTTTTGTGTTTCCGGCGTCGGAGGAGGCGCAATAGCGACTACTTTTCGACATGTCGAAACGTCGATGAATCTTTGAGCGGAGACTGTGTCTGTGAAGATCTCATCCTGTGGAGCCCAGATCTGGTTCAGAATAATTTTTCGAGTTCCAGGGTGTCCCCGGTGGTCCGCGGAAGAACCACTAGCGTGCGGCAAAGCCGTGACGGCTGGGCCGGCCGAGGGGACCGGAGTGGGCCGGGTCTTCGGATTTCAGATTCAAATCACTATATCTTCTAAACGGAGAGTCCGTTTCACGTACCGTCTGCGGCCACGCGTTCCTGTCATCGAGACGAACCTTTTTGAGGCCAGTTTTAGAACTTTGTGTTTCTGGCTCGAGGCTCGGTGGCAAGAAACGTCCAATTATAATAATAATAATATAATTATTATTATTTGGAATTCTTGTATCGGACGTATCTCCTACATTCGGTGTTCGATTGACGCGCTGTCAGTGGCATTGCGACCCTGAAATTGAGGCGGACGTTTTAAGACTGATTTTGAGCGCTTAAACCGAAATCAAGGCATGGGCCCCACGAGGCCCGGTTTGAGCATTTGCGGTGAAATGCAGTTTTTTCACCGGGTGTCTGTTTTAGACAAATGAATAGCCGATCCCCCATGTTTTTCCGTGAGGATCGCAATGGCGTGATCCGTATGTTGTGTTCCGGGATCGAGGTGCGGGTCCCTCGAAGCACTCTTCGTGTACGATGCTGCGAAATGTAGTTTCTTCACTGGGAGTCTGATTTGGGCGAATGAATAGTTGATCCTGTGCGTTTTTCCGCAAGGATCGTGATGGTGTGATCTGTTTGGTTATCCATAGCCGTTTGAAGAGGCATGTCGTTAGAATTACGTTTTCGCCCTTCGGATCAACAAGCAACATGTGCTCACAGCCTTTTGGCTAGAGGTGCCATGTACTCTGGGAGTACACTGACATGCTTTGTGGGTACTTGTTCACAGTTTAGTATCCAAGTATGACTAGATACACAGCCAGGCGATGAGGCGGGGTCACATGTCGTGTGGGCCCCACACGCGCCGTGTACCACTTTATGAATCTTCTTTCTCTCGTACCTCCTTCTGTTGGAGTTAAATTTTGTCATTCGAGTAGCCTATCCTGCGTGTTTTTCTGCATAGAACGCGATGATGACTACAGTTTCGACTTTCGGGTTAGGAAGCGAGGTGTTCCGAGCACGACGCTTCTTCAGGCGGTGTTCGACGACCGCAGTGACGAGGCGATGATATCGGAGACTTTCGAGTGGAATCTCCCTGACGCACTAGGGTGTGGGTCCTCGATGAATTGGAGTGGAATCTCTCTGACGCACCAAGGTGTGGGTTCTCTACGGCGATCAGAGTGGAATCCCCCATCGACATGGGCCCGGGGTCCTCTATCAGCTACTTCAGAGTGGAATTCCCCATTGGCATGGGCGTGGGTCCTCTATCAGCTAGTTCCGAGTGGAATCCCCCTGACACACTAGGGTGTGGGTCCTCAATGAATCAGAGTGAAATCCCCCTAACGTATTAGGGCGCAGGTCCTCTACTTTGAGTTTATACCATCCAACAGTGTAGTTACTCTGTGCTTTTTGAGAGGTATCATCCATCAGGGATGACCAAGGCAGTTCCGGGCTTACCTCCAGCTGGGCTGGGCAGTGGTCCTCGATGGCAGTTCCGGGCTTACCCTCCAGCTGGGTTGGGCAGTGGGTTCCCGTCGACTTGAGTCTTGACCTCTCGACTGCATGACATAGTGACGAGACGTGTTTTGACGTACCTTTGAACTTTCGAGGAAGAGGGATGCTTTTCCCACCAAGACACGTCCATGTGATGCAACCTAAAACCTTGAGGGCGAGACAGTGCCGCCCCAAGCAGATAGTATCAAGGTGCGGTGATTAAGTCCCTTTGACTTGTAGTTCAGAGTAGACGTGTGGGATGCTGGGCATCGATGGTGGTTACTTCTGCGACTGTTGGCGACTTTTCCCGGGCTGAGCCGTGAGATGGAGATCTCCTTACTCTCTCGTTTGAGCTTCTTTGACTGAGCGTATATATATTCTATTTTTAGTTCCCACTCCTTGGGTTTTGGTTACTCTCCTTCTAGGAGAGGCGAAGACGCGCGGGGCATGACACGTGCTTTTCGTGTCCAGTTTCTCGTTGTTGGACGAGTCTACTCTCATATAGGTAGCGAAGACTCGACGAAAAGTTCATCTTCTCACCGTTTCTAGCTCCTTGTGTTTGGATGAGCTTACTTCACTCTCTTGTTGGGTTGAGCTGCACTCCTTTTACTCTGCATTCTTTTTGAGTTGCATCTCTTACTGCCCCCCTTCGCCTTTTCAGGGCGTTCTGCTGAGTATTTTTATACTCACCCCTGCATGGGCTTTGCCCGCACGTGTCGTGCCTTATGCAGACGACAAATAGGTTGATCGTGACTTCAAAGGAGCATAGGGATACGGGTGTTTGGACCGTGTACGGTGGTCGTAGCTTGGGATTCAGGAGTGGGGCTCTCTTAGCTGTTTTACTTTTCAGTTACTGCCAGGTTGTGGCCCTTTCCTGGTTGAGTGTTTATTTTTCCCCCTTTTCCCTTTCAGTTTACTCTACTGTACTTTACTATTTAGCGGTTCATGCATACTTGGTTTATTTATAGCAGTGTTGCATATTTTGTTCCTTTCCCTCTGCACTTTTGCATTGAGTTGACTGTGTGTGTACAGGTTCTTAGGCAAAGGTCTCTCTGAGTTTGTTGTGCCTTCGGCGCTAGTCGTCACCACCTGGCCTATGAAGGCGAGCTTGGGGTAGTTGCGGCTTGAGCCCCGACATGGGTTGGGTCGTGACAATGTGTCTATAAACGCTTTAGTTAGAGTGCGATCGTTTTTTTATAGTATATGTTGATGACATATTATTCATTGGAAACGAAATACGAGTCTTACACTCTGTTAAGGCGTGGTTGAATAAATGTTTCTCTACGAAGGATTTGGGTGAGACAACATATATTCTTGGGATCAAGATCCATCATGATAGATCTAAGAGATCGCTCGACCTAAGTCAAAGTACATACATTGACAAGATACTGAAGAGATTCAGTATGAAACAATCCAAGAGGAGATTGTTACCAACGTCACATGACATTCATCTTTCTAGGAAAATGTGTCATCAAACACATTTGTAAAGAAACATAATGTCAAGGATTCCATACGCATCGATTGAGTCAGTCATGTATGTTATGTTATGTACTAGGCTAGATGTCGCATATGCATTAAGTGCGGTAGGAAGACATCAAGCTGATTCAGGTGATCGCCATTGGATGACAGTCAAGACTATCCTTAAGTATCTGAGGCGTACTAAGAATATGTTCCTGGTTTATGGAGGAGATGAGAAACTAGTCATCAGAGGATATGCAGATGTTAGTTTCCAAACTGATCAAGATGACATGAAGTCACAAACATGATACATCTTCACTTTGAATGGAGGTGTTGTGAGCTGAAAGAGCTCAAAGCAGGCTGTGGTTGCAGATTCTACTGCAGAGTTTGAGTATATTGCGACTTCTGAGGCAACTAAAGAAGTAGTATGGATGCGCAACTTCGTCCAAGAGCTTGACGTGGTATCTAGCAATAATGATCCTATCACACTCTATTGTGATAATACTGCAACGACGACTCTTGCAAAAGAGCCAAGGTCACATCAACGGACGAAGCATATACTTTAGAAGTATCATCTCTTGAGAGATTTTTCTCAGAGAGGTGAAGTTGCAGTGAACAATATTTCCACGGAAGACAACGTGACGGACCCCTTGACTAAAGCCTTGACTCAGCAGAAACATGACTATCATGTGAGGTCTAGCGGACTGAAGGTCGTAGGCAGTTGGCTCTAGTCTAAGTAAGAGTTTGTTGGAGTTGGTGTCCTAGGACCAACTGTTTGTATTTTAATTACATGTATATTCGATGTATTGAATATTAATAAAACTTCTTATTACATATTGTTTATTGTTCTTTATGACTCTAATGTAATAATGTCCTAGAGTATATGTTGCATTGATAGTCATAATAGTTCCCCGCTATGATGAGAACCTTGATGTGCTATGACGATATTCTCAAATAATTTTATGTGGTTGGATAACGTACTATGATGAGACACATAGTACAGACTGTCAGGTGCGGATACTCATAAACAGATGAGGCTTCTTCTGATAAAGTTCGTACTTGGTAATCTCCAAAACGAGAGATTATGATAACAGATCCGCTAGTAGGAATTCCGCATGTTTTGGTGTCATCAAATATTTTTATTTACGAGCGTGTGTGATGGTTCTTAGACTTTAAGATTATTATTAATGCATGTTATAACTCGCGTACTTAGATGTATTTCGTAAACCATGATGATAACAGTTCATGGTGAAATTGGATACATTGGGTGCGTCACGAGTGACATGTCATTAATGAATAAGCTGAGGAAGAATTTGTCATTTCCATCTTCATGGAAGCTGATATCTCGGCCCTTTGATCGGAATAGAACCGTCACATTAAATTCCATGACTATGGTGTAATGACGTGTTTATTTTAGGTAGTGAAAGAAAGACATATCGAACATATAGGTTAGTGACACGAATGTGCAACCTGTTTGATGATATATTGTGACAAAGAGAGTGAGTGTTTATATGTGGTTGTCGACGTTGCGATATTAAGTTTTTTCTCTTGGGTGCCTTGACTCGTTGCTAGACAGTAATCTTGGACTTTAGCAAAACCGTCTAATGCCAACGAGAAAGAATCCTAGTGGGCCACACACTAAGTGTTTCCGTTGATCTTAATTAAATTCTATTTGAGTTTAATTAATGGAATAAATATTATTCTTAAGCCCGAGAAATAATTTTATTCAAGTTCTATTGTTCGCATAAATTAAATAAATATTTATTCGCCAACTTGTGAATAAAATATTTATTTTATATATTGAATATTTTTATAAATATTTATTCGCTAGATTGTGAATAAAATATTTATTTATGAATAAAATATTTATTCAGTTGTTCATTAAATGGTATACGAGTTCGAACGAATCATGACCGAGTTCGGTGACAATTATTAATTAACAAGACCGTTATATAATATTTGTTATTACGCAAGTTAGCGCGCGCCACAAAATAATAATTATATAATTATTATTATGCAGTATGAGATTTATTGAAGGTAATAAATGTTATTTAATGGCCGGTATGCAATTAAATAATATTTTAACTTAAATCCGAACTCTATTAATAGGCGGCTATATCTATTGTATAGAACATCCAAAATTGAGAATAGATAATTGTTGCGCATAATGAATTCTCTCTCAACTCCTCTCCTCCCAAAAACGACAATTGCAAGAGAGATTTCTTTAAAACCGAAGAACGAACTCAATACATTTGACTTGCCACCCTAGCACCCGGAGATCGAGTGGTGTTGCTTGGACATCATAGGAGCATGTGTGGATCGCCGCTAGAGGGATTTTATCCTTGGATTCCCACAACGCAACGAAGGTAGTCCGAAAGGGTTTTTTCGGATAATCAACATTTACCAACGAAGAAAGTTCCTAAGCCCCGGTATTTGTTTATTCAAAATTAAAGAAATTAATTATAAATTTGACGTGCAAGATCCTCGCTCTTGGTTTCGAGCAACAGATTTTTTTTTTTAATATATCGCCCACCTCCGCATGCTTCCCTGTACCCAGAACCATCACCTTCCCCCCTCTGATTCATAAGGATTTTGAGCGGATTGTCAAGAAGAGGAGCATTGCTCATGTCTTGGGTAACAATGATGCTATTTCTGAGAGGCTTGGTCTTTACAAGCATTCCATAATCACCAAAATTTCGTTGATGAAAGGGATGAAGCCATGGAAGGTAAGTGATTTGGTAAATCACCTTTCCTCGATTTGGGGATTTTCATATTGGAAATGCATTTTACTTGGCCGTGGTCTCTTTCACTTGGCCGTGGTCTCTTTTTTCCTGAAACCTGGTATTATGAGGCTTCATAAGTGGAGTTGAAATTTTAATCTGTTTGATTTTAAGGGTACTCATGCGCAGGTGTGGGTTTAAATCCATGGTTTGAAAGGGGTGTTTTGGCATCCCAAAATATTGTTTGATATTGCTTCTTCCATTGGAATCCCGATTAGAATGGATACTGCAACTGAAACTTCCTATTATGGTCACTATTCTAGGGTGTTTGTAGAGGTTGATCTTATTCCACATTGGTTGATAAAGTTTTTTTATTAACTTCAAATGATGAGGTCAGTCTGAAGATTAAATATGATAGGTTCCTCCTTTTTTTGCTCTGTGGTATCATTGGACATTTGCAGCCCAATTGCAGGAAGGAGAATGTTTGTTCACCTTTTCATCTGAGGGGCCATGACTTGACCAACTGTCGAACGAGGAAAGAAGCCTCTAAGCAAGCTGAGGGAAATGTTCAGCAGGAGAATTCCAATGATGCTGCAGTAGCACAGAATATATGCTTAAATTCAGGGAGGAAACAAAATGCTTCTTATCTTGAAGAGTGCTCTACATCAGTTCAAAATGAGACTGGTGTGTCCTGGTAAACAGGCTCATGCTGAAGAGCAGGTAGAGGTTAGGGGAACCTCAGTCCTGGGCTCTCAGCTTTCACAAGAGCAGCATTCAGTACAAGATGGACAGAATCTTGATCAGGTTGAAGGGGATTAGGTCGAGGGAAGGGTGATTCCAGTGCTAGATATCGGAAACTCTCAAAAGGAAATTGCTCAGTTTGCATCAAGTGTCAGACTCTCAGAAGCATGTTCAGTTGGATCAGCAATTGGATGCTCATGGAACATTGAAAACAGGTTATGGTGGAAATTGCTCCATAGGGAGTGGGGCAGTGGCTACAACTGAATCTGGAGAGGCTAGGGAGGATCAAGAAGGAAATTGCTCAGTTTGCATCAAGTGTCAGACTCTCAGAAGCATGTTCAGTTGGATCAGCAATTGGATGCTCATGGAACATTGAAAACAGGTTATGGTGGAAATTGCTCCATAGGGAGTGGGGCAGTGGCTACAACTGAATCTGGAGAGGCTAGGGAGGATCAAGGGTAGGGGGATAAGAGGCAGGGGCTTGAGAAGGGGAAAAGACGGGAAAAGTGAAGCATGTTTGGTGCAGGTTCAGCCTAACCAGGATGATTCTGTCCCTTTATGTCATGTGGAGGACCATCTCCAAGGCGCTGATGGAAGATCTACTAATTGTGAACAGAATCTGTATTCTCAGACTGAGTCTGGATCTTTGATGGTACCTCAACTGTTTTAGGTCTGGAGAAAAGTGAGGCTAAGCAGGCCACCAGTCCTGGTATTGATGTGTAGGAATCACAGTTATCTCCTTACATAGAACATGTTGTGGGTAGGGGCAGGGTGATGGTAAGCGTGAATCACCTGCTAGTAGGGGCAAGTCTATGCAGGTATCTTATGTTCTTCATGAACAGAATCAGCCCGCTGGGGCTGCTGAGGATGTACAGCCTTTAGCTGTGGAATTCCCTACTGGTGATGATTCAGTGTGAATGGTTCTGGGCTCAAGGAGGAATGACTATATGGGGGGGGGGGAAATCTTGTTCTCAAGACAACTGGTAGTGGTGGCTCCTCTTTTAAGGATGTTTTATCAAAAGTTGAAAAAAAGGTGGTTGACAGTGAAAGCTTCACTTCAGTACCACCAAAAAGGGCGGCTCCTACTCTTTCAAGGATTTTTTATAGAGGTGTTAACGGGGCGGGGTGGGTCAGCCCGCGGGGCGGATCATGCAGGTTGCGGATTTTATTGTGCGGTCCGGCCCGGTCCACAAATAATGCGGGCTTAAAAAATAAAAGCCCGACCCTACCATGCGGGACCCGTGGACTAACGGGCCGGCTCATGGGCTTAAAAAAATAATATATAAAAATATTTTTTTGCTTCATGAACCATGATAAAGTGGAACGGAAAAATAGAAATGTTTGAGATTTGGTGAAAATATTTAGTTTTAAATTAATAATATCCCTAACAACAACAACACCCATTAAAAGATTATATCTTTGATGATATATGAGATTAATATCATCTCAGGTGGGTCATTTAACTTGACCGTCCAAACCAGTTTATGGACAACAATACTCTTGCGCCTCTCGTTAACACTACAACTCCTGTATATAATATTTATTACACACATATATATAATATTTATTATTTATTATATAAATTTATTGAATACATATAATATATTTATTACATATACATGTAATATATATTATTTATTATATTTACATAGGAAAATTTCTATTGATTTTTTTTTTTGTGAAAATTTATATTGGAAATTTCATGTGTAAATTTCCACTGAAAATACACTTCAAATCTTTACTTAAAACTTCTAGTGTAAAATTCAACTTATTTTTTATTATAATTATGCTGAAAATTTGATTAACAAAATTCTAAGATAAATGCATGATTCAAATTTTAATTTAAATATTTTAACTCATAAATAAATAATTTAATTTCACACTAAAAATTTGAACCGCAAATTTTCTATGAAAATTTTAAGTGCAAACTTCTATTGGAATTTTGTGATGTGAATTTTCACTGGAAATCGACATTTTAATTTTTCACATAAAATTACAATGTAGATATATTAAAATATAAATATAAATTTTAATTTTTCAAAAAATTAAAACTATAATAAATATATATTAATACATATATTAAAAATGTAAATTTTAACTGAAAATTTTCATTGGAAATTTGCAAGAAAAACATTCAGTAAAGATTTTCAATAGAAAAGCTTAGTTCAAATTTCCACTTAAATTTCTGATGCAAATTTCCATTTGACTTTTATTATAATTATACTGAATATTTGATTAACAGAGTTCTAAAATAAATGCATGCTCAAATTTTATTATTGAATTTTTCGGTGCAAACTGCCACTAAAAATTCTTAGTGCAAATTTTCACAGGTTTTCTGCAGTTCGATTTTTCCATTAGAATTACAATGAACACACATTAAAACATAAATGAAAAATGTAAATTTTCATTGGAAAATTACATTTAAATTTTTCATTTAAAACTTTTATAGTAAACTTCGACTAGAAACGTCCACTTAAAACTACAATAAAAATATAATGATACATAAATAAAAACGATAAAATTTCATCATAAATTTACACTGAAAATTTATATCGGAAACTATGAATGAAAATTTCCATTAGAAAATTATAGTTAAAATTTCCATTTAAATGTCTAATTTAAATAATCAAATTATATTTTTTATGCATTGAAATTTTACTCTTATGAGTGCAAATTAGTACTCAAAATTTGCACTGAAAATTTACATTGAAATTTTGTATTGGATACTTGATTATCAAAATTTTAAAATAAACACATGTTTGGATTTTCAATTCAAATATATTAATACATAATATTATTATACATTTATTATTATTGTTTCTTATTTATTAATTTTTTTTAAGTTACTTTTAAAAACTCATAGTAATATATATATATATATATATAATAAAATTAAAATACATAAATTAAAATATTAATAAAGCGTTGTATTATAAACAAAATGGTAGTCTTGTATATCTGTTTTTATAATTATTGTATCAATTTTTAATACATTAATTCTATTATGTTCCAAATAACCACATGAGCGCCATCTATCCCACGACCAACCTTACCGTCATGTTTAAAATCTAACATGAGTCAATTTTTTTCATGATTTATGTATGATTTTATAAAACATGAACTATTTTTTTCACACTCATGTTAATTTATTATATTATATTATTTCGTTTTATTTTTCAAGAATAATTTTTTGTAATACTTATAATTGCGGGTCAAACGGGACCCGCGGACACCCGGTGGGCTAGTCCGCGCGGGCTGCTGGTTTTGCGGGTTGGATCAAATGTGGTCTGAATGTTTGCGGGCCTAAATTTTCAAGGCCCTAACCCACATAAATCCATGGGCTAACGGATCGGCCCGCGAATTTGCGGATTTTTTGACAGGTCTAATTTTTTATCATTCGTCAGTCACTGAGAGAACTAATGAGTATGGTTATGGAAAGGAATCATTGTATTATGATCACTGATTTTCTCACTGTCTGGCCCACATGGTTTCTTTTATTTGTACATGTTTTTCCTTTTTTATGAAGGGGGTAGGGGCCTTTTGGCCGGTTGCTTATTAATTAAATTAATAATTAAATTATAATTAGGTATTATAAATTAGTTTAATAAATTCAATATTAATTACATTATTAATTAAAGTGTTGATTAGTTTAATAAATATTATATTAATTATATTATTATAATTAATTATAATTAATTATATTTAATAAATTGTTTAATAAAGTTGATTACATTATAAATTAAAGCATTTATTATTATTTTGTTATTAATAATAAAATATTGTTAATTTTAATGTGGTGGCAAATGGATGTCAAGAACTACTCCCATTGGGAGGCTTTCGTGAGGTTTGAAGGATCTAATATTTTTGGAATACTTCAATATAAGTAATGCTAAATTTAAAATGTTTATTATTTTTATATTTATATATATTCAAATGCAACAAAAAAAAAAATAAATGAAAAAAAATAGAAGAGTCCAAGACAATACTCACCCTTCATGAGATTCCCACCCCCATGAAATGGTATCCCCCAACCCTTTATAATTAGGTATTAGAAATTAGTTTATTATTTTGGAAAATGTGTTTGTCGAGCGTCAAATGAATTGACACTCGATAGTCTTGGTTGAGAGTGCCAATTCATTTGATGCTGTCAACTTGTTTTAAAAAAAATGTTTTTAATTTTTTGGTTATAGATATATATATTTATTTATTTAAAACAATATTTAAAATATTGTTTAAAAATAATAGTTTTTTGTTTTGTTATATATATATAAATATATATAAATATATATAAAACAAAATTTTAAGTAGTATTTAAAACACTTTTTTTATTCAGAATTATCAGCATTTAAGTAATTTCACAATATAACTAAAAACGCCATCCCAGACTCCCTTTTAGAAGAAAAGACCTTGACATCCCTCGTGGATTTTTCATATGAGATTCAGTTTGGCTTTTTCAACATTACAATAATAATATGTTAATAATAATAATGCATAAATAATAACATATAATTAAAAATTTAACTAATTTAAATAAAATATCATTAATATAAATAATAAAAAGTAATAATATAATTAATATAATTAATAATTAATAAGAAAAATAATAATTAATAATATAATTATTTATTTATTAAGGTCATGAAGGTTACAATCAAATGAAACAACTCATACACCCTTTAGCCATCAAAGACATGTTACACCCCTCTTCAATGGCTGACCCACTCCATAGTTGACTCATTACAATTTTATAGCCCGAAGATCCCATATTTGATGGTCTGAATGTCCCTTCATTATGGCCCAAAGCCCCTAACCTTCATCCTGCGCTACGCCAACGTGAACTTAGGTTTGCACCCTTGCTTGCGTTATTGTCTACATCATTAGCCATAAATTGCCTAAACCTCCCGAAGGGAGGTTGCCAGAGTGGTCATATGTAGAATTATGGAGTGACTTTGCCACTCAGACAAGCCCCCTAAGTGCATATAATTAATATTAATATTAATAAATTAATATGATAATTAATAATTAACAATTAATAATATAATTATTTATATAATTAATAATTAACAATTAATAATATAATTATTTATATAATTAATAATTAATAATATAAATAATAATATAAATAATAATAACAAATAATATACATAATAATAATTAATATTATTAATAAGTAATAATACAATTAATCAATAATGATAAATAACTAAAAATATATAATTAATAATTAATGATTAACAATTAATGATTAACAATTAATGATTAGCAATTAATAACTTAATTAATAAATTCTAGATTTTCTCCGCAATCATTGTTCTTCTGCACTATCTAGGCTTCAATCTGCTATCTGGAGGGCCTTCGGCTCGACCTAAGGACACTTTGCTTGCAAACCCCGACCCCTCGCTCAGTTCCATTGGAGACTAGGGAGGCTTCACAATAGCAAAGAGATCTAATGAAATTGGAAATCATATCTTCTGCTGATTTAAGGATGAAGACACTAGCATGATTCAGAAGGACAACGTTGCTTGGGTGATTGCCAATGAGGATGCCATCGCGGAACAAATGAAATTAGGTAAACATTCTATAATTACTCGATTAATTCTTTTGTGGGGTTCTAAGCCATGGAGGGTTGAGGATTTAATCAATCGCCTATCCTCTAATTGGGCTTTAATTCTTGGAGATGTATTTTGATGAGGCGTGGTTACTTTCATATTCTTTTTCCTTTTGAGGAATTGAAATCAAAGGCTTGGGTGTTTGGATCCGTTTCCTTCAAGCCCGTGTATCTGCATATCTAGGAATGAGACTACAACTTCAATTCTCACGAGGATAAGAACTCTTCTGTAAAGGCATGGGTTAGAATTTATGGTCTTCACTGGATCTTTTGGCGTCCAAGAATTCTTTATGATATTGTGATAGCTATTGGTGTTCCGATAAAAATAAATAAAGAAACCGAGAATATCAGATTTAGACATTTTTCTCATATGTTAGTGGAAGTTGACCTTTGCTCCACATTAGTTGACAAGGTTTTCCTCTCAACCCTTACGGATGAATTCTCCTTGAGAATCATGTATGAAAAGATCCATGATTTTTGTCCGGATTGTAAGGTTAGTGGTCACAAGAAATCTAATTGTAGGAAAAATATTTCTTGCGCCTTTTGTGCTCTGAGTTGTCATATGGAAAAGTGTTGGGGAAAAATCCCTTAAGGTAACATTGAAGCATTTTTGGGTTGATCGTGTTTGTTGACAAAGTGAGTTTCCATGATTAGTTGGAGAGAGCGAGAGAGATTGTTGACAAGCTATGTTGACAAAGACCAAAGACAAAAGAATGAACGCTCTGGAGGCGGTACAAATAATCGTATTCAAGGTGGCGCCGTTTCTCAGTGTTTGTCAAATTCTTGGGTTTCAAAATTGGAGAATGGAGAAAATGTGGTTTTGGCAAAGGAAGTTTCACGCAAGATTGAAGGTGGTTTGGAAAGTTGCGCAAAAAACATGTTTTGTGTTGGACTCCTCATGTTTTAATGCTCATAAATCATGTTTGGAGATTGTTGGACTCCTCATGTTTTAATGCTCACAAATCATGTTTAGAGATTGTTGGACTCATGTTTTAATGCTCACAAATCAAGTTTCATATATTACAAATCATGTTTATGTTTGAATCTTGTAAACTATGTTTAATCTTGTTCTATTATGTTTCAGTATGATTATGTTTAATCTTAATCCATTCTGTGAATATTACTTCTTAAGACAACTTACAAATATTTTGCCAAGTCTATGAAACCGCAACTTTGCTACCAGTTCTAGATTTTCACAAAGTCTGTGACACCGTAAGCTTGCTACCGGTTCCAGATTCTCGCAAAGACACTGACACCGTTTCCTTGCTACTGTTTCCAAGACACTGTAACAAGTCACCGTTCAGAATTTTGACAAAGGATTAGACACCGTTACCTGAGATACCATTTACCAGACACCGTAGTCTTGCTACCGGTTCCAGAATTCGCAAAGGACCAGACACCGTTATTGTGCTATCGGTTCCAGATCTCAACGTTACTGTCTTACCATGACTGTCTCACCGCAATTGTGACACCGTTCCATACTTAACCATTTTTCTGTCTTTTTCAATTTAATTTGAAAGTTGTTTCTAACGATCATATGTGTCATTTAATGACACTGATATAATTAATGTTCTTTTGTATTCCTGTCAGCAGACAATACGAGGTACGGGGTGTGGAAATAATGCATCTTGTTGGCTCGAACACAAGCACCTGAAATAAAGATAAAAGCATGGCACTGGAGCAAATACACGTCAATTAGTGGATTTCATGCAAAAACTAGAGAACATCCATACATGCAAGAACACACGAAGAACTCTCGATTCCTGGTGGCTGAACTGCTGTGGATCAGAACCTCAAATATCCTCGCACCAGCAACTCTAAGAAGAACAAGAGCTACAAAGCATATCTCATCGAACTGGTAACCAGAACACGAGACTCACGACACTCTGTTTCCACAAGAGGACTTGAAAATCACATTTGCTACATCTTACAAGTCCAGAGCTGCATAGAACAACACTCAGAGTATTTCTAATCCTTTCTCATTATCTTTGCTCTACTGTGTACTGTTTTATTAATTTTTTCGAGCAGTGTGTATCTGTATTAAAAACACACACTGTCTCCCTGAAGGGTACAAGATACCCTCACTCAAATATCTTTTACACCTTGTTTCACCCACGTATAACTGTGGAAGGGGTCTTGTGTGACCTGGTTGTTAGTTTTCCAACGTAGAACAGTGGAAGTGATTTTGTGACCTGGACAGTCTTGTGTATTGTTGTTAACCTCGATCTAGGGTGTGGATCAAAGCTTTTTATATATATTGCTTGGTGGCAGGTGATCACCAAGTGGAGTGGAATATGTCTCGACTTGAGACTGAACCACTTGTTTTATCCGCTATGTCTTTCAATTTTGTCTTTATCTGTTTTAACTCATATTTTAGAAAACTAAATTTTACTTTGATAGTTAGTCTTGAATAGTAGTTATAACTGTTTTGCCTTATTAGAATAGTTTCAAAAGTTGTATCAATATTTTATATTGATATTACTGAGAATTAATCAATCTTTTGAGAAACTTTTTAAACAGTCAAACTATTATAATTTTACTATCTTGGTTAGCTGGCCTGTTTTATTTTTAATTGGGGGAATCTTTTAAATAAAATTTTTAATAGAAATTTTTATAGGAATTTAATTCACCCCCCTCTTGAGTGTCCTACTCCGACCAACATTTGGTATCAAATGAGTTTTTAAAATCCCTATTTTCAACATTTTTAATCTGTTTAAAATATCTTTCAACTCTGATTTTAGTTGTGTTTTAAAGATCTTTAAATTTTTGTTAGTTCTAAATTTCTAGTTCTTTAAAAGCCTATTTCTTTATCATGAATAATAGATTGGAAGGTGCTACTACCAACAGATCTCCATTCTTCAATGAAACAAATTACCCACAATAGAAAACTAAAATGAAAATGCACTTAGAAAGTATGAGTTTTGAGATTCAGTCTTTAATTATAGATGAATATAAGATTCCTGCTACTGATAGGCATACTTGGGATGAGCCAATTAAGGTTGCTTATAACAATAATTGCAAAGCCATGAATGCCCTATACTGTTCTTTAGGAGATGAAGAGTTTAACAAAATTTCTGCATGTAAAACAACCCATGAAATTTGGGATACTTTATCTATTTCACATGAAGGAACCTCCAGTGTTAAGAAAATGAGACTTAACACATATACTATTAAATATGATAACTTTAAAATGAAGTCTGATGAGCCTATTTCTGACATGTATATCAAATTTAATGAAATTGTGAACACTATGATCTATATGGGAAAAGATGTTACAACCAAGGAACAAATTATGAGAATACTCAGATGCTTGCCAGATAGATAGAGAGGGATCTCTGTCTCAATTAGAGAATCCCGTGATATCAACAAATTACCAATAAAGGAGCTGATAGGCAGATTGATAATGTATGAGGAAGAATTAAAAGTCAACAAGGAAGAAGAAGAAGCTAAGAGAAAGTCAGTGGCTTTCAAAACAACTACTTCCAAAACTAAAGAAAAGGAAATGATACAACCTCCTTTTGACGGTACAAGTAATGAAGATTCACCATCTGATAATGATGAGGAAATGACTAAATTAGCTAGATGATTTAAGAAGTTCTATAGAAGAAAGAAATTCTTCAAGAAGCCTAACTATAAAGGCAAATTTGATAACAAGGGCAACTGGAAAAAGGATCGGAAGAAAGATGATCTTCCAGTGAAATAATATGTTATGAATGCAAGAGAAAAGGACATGTAAAAGCTGATTGTTCCAAGCTAAAATATAAGAAGAGGTATAAGGACAAATATAGAAAGTATAAAAAGGAAATGAAAGCAACATGAAGTGCTTTTGAGTACAGTTCAAGTGATTCAGAGTCTTCACATGATGAAAAGGCTGACAAAGCCAATATGTGTTTTATGACAAACACATCTGAGGTAACCCTTGAGTTTCCTGTACAAAATTCCTATTATTTTGGTGATGAAAGTGATTATGAAAATATGACCAATGAAGAAATGTTTGAATATTGCCAAATGCTAGAGGACACCTGTAATGAATTAAAAGATAAATACAAATCTTTAAAGAAACATCATGCCTTGACTACCACCGTTAAATCCGAACTTGCTGTGGAAAAAGAGAAAAATTCTCAACTACTTAAAGAAAACAATGAACTCAAATTATCTAATGAGCAATTGAAAAAGAACTTAGAAAAATTTACCAATGTAAAGAATACTCTAACACAAATGCTTGGTAAATAAGTAGCTCTTAGATATACTATTGGTATAGGATATAAACCTGGAAAAAGGACTTTGCTAAAAAATATGAATAAACTGTTTTTGTGCCTAAAACTGACAAATATTATGCAAGTTCCAGTATTGGGAACTGTTTTACTGCTTCCAGTTTCTCAAGACTGAATAGAGTTTATTTTTCAAATGATTTACAATTTGCTTATAGGAAACCCATGAAGCAAGTATGGGTTCCCAAAGCATTTATTACAATTGTTTCTGGACCCAAGAAAATTTGGGTACCAAAATCTTCTCTTGTTTGACTCTTATGTAGGAAAATTGTTTGAAAAGCTCCTGCAAAAGCTTATGGTACTTGGAGAATGGATGTTCAAAACACATGATAGAAGATTATTCATGCTTGAAGAATTTAATAAAGATTGATGGTGGGCATGTCACCTTCGGTGATAATGCTAAAGGAAAAATAATTGGCTTCGACCAGATTGGTAACTCTAACCTAGTTTTAATTTCTAAAGTACTTTTTGTTGATTGATTAAAATATAATATGCTTAGTATTTCACAATTATGTGATAATGGTTTTAATGTTAAATTTGAAAATAATACTTGCAATGTTTTTAATTCTAAGAATAAATTAGTATTTTTTGCTTTTAGAAATGAAAATGCTTATGATGTTAACTTAGGTTCTTTAGTTTCTCAAAATGTTTCATGCTTAAGTGTATTTCACATAGTTTTGGCTTTGGCATAGAAGACTAGGACACTGCAATATACACTCCCTTAGAAAGTTTACTAGAAAAGGTTTAGTCAAAGACCTACCCAAACTTGAGTTTTCAAATGACAAAGTCTGCAATCCTTGTCAAAAGGGTAAACAACGCAAAATATCTTTCAAACTAAAAAAATAAGTTTCCACTTCTCAACCTCTTGAGTTAGTTCATATGGATTTGTTTAGACCAACTAGTGTTTCTAGTTTAAATGAGAAACACTATGTTTACGTTCTTGTAGATTACTATTCTAGGTATACTTGGACTTACTTTTTGGCTAATAAAAGTGAAGCATGTAACTACTTCACCAAGTATGCTTAATCAGTAGAGAAATTAAGTGGACTTAGGAGGATAAAATCTTTAAGAAGTGATCATGGTTGTGAGTTTGGAAACCAAAAGTTTGAATCTTTTTGCTCACAAAATGGCTATAGTCATAACTTCTCTGCTCCTAGGACACCCCAGCAAAATAGAGTTGTAGAAATAAGAAATAAAACCTTACAAGAAATTGCTAGAACAATGCTTAATGAATATAACCTACCTATTTACTTTTGGGTTGAAGCTGTCAATATAACATGCTATATTATTAATAGAGTGCTAATCAGACCTATTCTTAAAAGAACTCCCTATGAGTTGTGGTACAATAGAAAACTCAAGGTTAATTACTTCAAAGTTTTTGGTTGCAAAGTCTATATTCTTAATACTAAGGATAATCTGGATAAATTTGCCTCCAAGAGTGATGGATGAATTTTTCTAGGATATTCAATCTCTAGTAAAGCCTATAAAGTCTTTTAAAAGAACCAAATGTGTGGAAGAATATGTACATATCAAATTTGATGAAACAAATCCACATAAACCAAAGATCTCCCTAGAAAATATTGAGGATGATATGTCAAATCTGGACATCAATGCTAAATCTTCTAACCATCCTATGAAGGAATCTGTTAAAACTTCCAGTTCTGGAAATTCTCTAGATTTGAGCCATAATGAACCCGAACCTATTAAAGAATATGAAAGTACTAGTTATTTTTTTAGATCTGTTAGAACCCTTAAGAACCATCCTCTAGATGCTGTTGTTGGAGATTTAGATAAAGGAACACAGACTAGAGCTTCTCTAAGAAATCAGGTTGAACATCAAGCCTTCTTGTCACAACTTGAACCTAAAAACATCAATGAGACAATCAATGATGAATTTTGGGTGATGGCTATGCAAGAAGAATTAAACCAGTTTGAAAGAAATAAAGTCTGGAAACTTGTGGATAGATCTAAAGACATCTTGACCATAGGCACTAAATGGGTGTTCAGAAACAAAGTAGATGAATCTGACACCATAGTAAGAAATAAAGCTAGATTGGTTGCTCAAGGTTATAGTCAAGAAGAAGTGATTGACTATGAAGAAACTTTTGTACCAGTTTCTAGACTTGAAGCCATTAGTATCTTGCTTGCATATGCAGCACATCTCAATTTCAAACTTTATCAAATGGATGTCAAGAGTGCATTCCTAAATGGTTATATAATTGATGATATTTTTGTTGAACAACCCCCTGGTTTTACAAACCCTCACTTTCCAAATCATGTTTTTAAATTAACTAAGGCTTTATATAGTTTAAAGAAAGCTCTAAGAGCTTGGTATGATAGATTAAGTAGTTTTCTTATTTCCAAAGGTTTTACAAAAGGTATAGTTGATCCTACTATTTTTATAAAACGAATTTCTAAAGATGTTTTAGTTGTTCAAATCTATGTAGATGACATTATATTTGGATCTTCAAGAAATTCTTTATGTACTAATTTTTCAAAAAATGATGCAAAATGAATTTGAAATGAGTTTAATGGGTAAACTCAAATTCTTCCTTGGATTTCAAAATTTTCAAAACAAAGAAGGTATTATCTTAAATCAAAGCAAATATACAAAAGATCTCATAAAACGTTTTGGCTTGGATAGCACTAAAAGTAGTGATACTTCAATGAGTACTACCTGTAAGTTGGATCTTGATGAAAATGGTAAATCTGTTGATCAAATCACTTATAGAGGAATGATTGGAAGTTTACCCTACTTAGCTGCTAGTCGGCCTGATATTATGTTTAGTGTTTGCATGTGTGCTCGTTTTCAAGCAAACCCCAAAGAGTCTCATTTAAATGCTGTTAAAAGAATTTTCAAATACCTCAAACATACAATCAACTTTGGACTTTTCTATCTTAGAGGACAATCATTTGATTTAGTAAGTTATTTTGAAGTTGATTTTGGTGGTTGTAAGTTAGATAGAAAACGCACCTCTGGAACATGTCACCTTTTAGGCAAGTCTCTAGTATCACAGTGTAGTAAAAAGCAAAATTTTGTTGCATTATCTACTGTCGAGGTTGAATACATAGCTGCTGGTAGTTGTTGTGCACAAATTTTATGGATGAAACATACTTTACTAGATTATGGATATTAATTCAGACATGTACCTATAAATTGTGACAATATAAGTGCTATTAACATTTCAAAGAATCATGTTTCACATTCCAGGACTAAACATATTGATGTAAGACATCACTTTTTGAGAGATCATTATAAAAAATGTGATATCACTTTGGAATTCATTGACACTGGACATCATCTTGTTGATATATTCACTAAGCCATTAAATTCTGAAGGGGTAAATTACATCATATATGAGTTAGGGATAATAAGCCTTAAGTGAATAGTTTATTGTTTCACAGTTTACGGTTTCACGATTCACAGTTTCACAAGTTACTGTCTTATAGTTACTATCTAACACTTACAATCTCACAGTTACTGTCTCTCAGTAACGGTTTTATACTTGATGTCTTAATGATACGGTTGCACCGTTTAGAGTCACACCGTAATGCTGACACCACGACTACCTGTTCCGGTCTCATTCCGGTCTCACTGTAATGACTCAGACTTCAATTTTTAGAATTTTCTTTCCCGTATCGCTGTATTGATTATTTTATTGATTTTATACCGTGTATTTATGTTTGCGACGTTTGAAATTCCTAAATGATAAAAACCCAATATTTCCACTCCTCTCTTCACTCGAGCTCTCTTTCCTTAAAACTGAAACCCTTCTCTCTCAAACTGTTAACCCTCTTTCAACTTTTCATCTTTCTCGAACCCACATTGGATACCCAGAATGAAGCGTCCAGCTTCATCGACTCCTGAGAAGTGCCCGTTTTCGAAGAAAGTGAAAAAGGCTCCGAAAATAATGCTTGAGAAACCACTGAATCCAGGCCTTGCTGATCGAACAGTAGTGTTAGAGAAAGAAGTTTGTCCAAAGTGGCTGCTGACAAGTAAGTCGCTTGTTTTGAAAGTATTGGATGAACATGGATGGTTGGAATGGTTCACAAAAGAGAAAAGATCCATTTATTCGAAGCTAGTTTCTGAGTTTTGTCAGTATATTCAGTTCATGTTCAATTCTGAAGATGATTTTGTAGTAAGAAGTTGGGTAAATGGTCAAAGATGTACTTTTTCTTTGAGGTTGTGGGCTGCCTGCCCAGGAATACCTCATAAAGGAATCTGTGAGGACTATCAAAGAGGTCCTCCTCCAAGTGATGAATTTAGCCTAGAAGAGGCTCTGGAAAGTTTAACTGGGAACAAAATGAAGAGAAGGCCGATAGCAGTTGAGCTGGATGGTGAGATAAGACTGTTATTTAAATTTATTCAACATCTTATTTGCCCAAGGAAAAGGGACTTCGCCACCCTCAAGTATCAAGATGTGTTCTTGATACATCTTATGAAGAATGTGCACAAGATCAATCTGTGTAAGTATATTATACTTCACACGTGTGATATGATCAAGACATCTTCAAAATCAACTTCACTATTTTATTCAAAGTTAATTTCTGCAATGTTGTTAGCCAAGAGAGTAGTTGGCCTGAATGAAGAAGTAGTTGAAGGTTATGAGTTTTGTATCTCAAAGGATACAGTTAGAAGGATGCAAATTAGCTAGAACCCATGGAAGAAATCTTGGGTGGAAGATAATGAAAAAATTTATGAAAGTTTCAACCCGGTTGAAAACCCTTCAAGACCTAAGAATGTATCTGACCCTGGTCTGGAACCTGATGATGTTGTTGAATACTCAGATGAAGAGGTAGAAGATGCAGTAGTTGCACCTGAGGAAGGAACTATCTTAGAAGAAAAAGACAGTGGCCTACCTGTTCTACAAGAAGTAATTGCAGAAGATGTAGTTGCTGAAGTTACTGAAGAAGTTGTTGCTGAAGAAGCACAAGTTGCTCTTGTGGAAGAACAATCCATTCCTAAGGAACATTTAGAAGAACTTGTGGAGCCTAAAGTTATTTTATCCGCTGAAGAGAGGATGGAGCAGGCCTTTCAGTTGGCTTAAGAAATAACTGAGCCAGACAGAATAGAAGAAGTGGAAGTACCTCAAGAGACTGAGTCTCTTAGCCCTATCATAGATGCACCTATTGAGGGGGAGTAGAACCCTCATTTGGAAAGAATTGAAGTGACCAACCCTGTAGATTTAAGTTCAGTGGATACCTGGTACATATTTCCATAGTATTTTGATGTTGCTGATTCTCAAGGAGTTAGTTAAATCAATTGATCCCTCCACAATGTTTAATCTCAAACCAATCATTACTAAGGAAATTGTACCTTTAAAGGAATCTGAACCTGCGTCAGTTCCTACTTCTGAACCTACCCAAGAAACTCCTGCTTATGTAAGTAAAGACGATTTAAGACTTTGGAAACACCTTGTTATTTGGATTTGAAAAGGTCATGAAGTCACAACCTGCCCCTGTGACTAATCTCAGTGAAAGAGATGCTGCCCTGCTATTAGAGAAAATTATTTGGCAAATTCAACCGAAAATGCTTCATGAAATTCAAGAAGTTTGGATTGAGAACAAGCTTTTGAGTGATGAGGTGAAATCTCTAAAATCTATGGTTGAAGATATGCAGAAAGTCTTGCCAACTGCTCAAGGTCCTGTTGCTCATCTTAGTGAAAATGATGTTGATAAGATTCCACAGAAGGTTGTATCTCTAATTCAACTAATCCTGATAACTGTATATGAAAAAGTGGTTGATAACAACACCAAGATAGCCAATGAGATGCGTGCGCTTGTTGCTGGACTCAATAAACTGATCGATGAATATAAATGATGTCTACAAAAGGTTCTAAATCAACTTAAGTCTCTCACATCAGCTGTTACAGCTTTATCTGCCTCTGGACAGCCATCTCGGCCTATGGATAGTGACTTAATCAGAACAGTTTTTAAAGAAGAGCTTCAGTCATTGTTGAGTGGTGTTGATAAGGAAAGTATCTCTGCTGTCATCAAGAACAGTGACCATGCAATTGATTTGGTGAGGATTCATTCAAAGATCGCCAATGGTGCTCAAGAAGAAATCTCTAAGAAAGTGGACTTCTACTTTAAGAGAATTTATTCTAAGCATGAGCTGACCAATCACTTCAAGTATCTTGTAGAGAATTTGAAAATACCTCCAATCACTAGGATCAAGTACAAAAGATCAAAGAATTCACACCCACACTGGAGAAGTTTTTGGAAAACAAAGATGACTTTGAGAAGGCTATGCTGTATGGAGGTGAAGTCATCATTGATTTCATTAAGTTGTTAAAACTCTATCTACATGTGCAAAGTACTGCCATTGTTGCTCCTACAGTTGCCCCTTTGCAGCCTGGTCCAACTCCTTCCTCCACTACCTTTGCTCCTGCTACCATGTCTGTATCTCAGGCTCTGATCCAGATCAGACCTGTTATTATTGAGCAAACATTGCCTCGGTCTTCCACCAGACCATCTCTTGCACCCTCTGTCTTTGAATGAATACCTTTTCCTTCTCTCACAGCTAGATCACTCCCTTCTACCACTTCTACTTCTGCTCTTGTGGCTCCTCCTCATGTCTCTGTCCAGGGAAAAGAAAAGACTGATGGCTCTAAAGAGAAGTAAAGGATGTATTTTGATAGATATGTATTGTATTTTGCCTCATGCTTGAAGTAAAGGATGTATTTTGATAGATATGTATTGTATTTTGCCTCATGCTTGTAATGAACTCTCTCATTCTATTCAATACAATGCGCACTGTTGTTGTTTATTCTCTTAATTGCCTTCATTCACTGTTTCTTTTTCTTTTTCTTTTTTTTTTGATAATCCCAAAAGAGGGAGAAATAAGACAAATCATTTATGAAAGCATTTATGGAAAAAGGATCTTCATGGGAGAAGAACCGTTTTTATACAGCCCATCACATATATACTCAAATATCTTGTCTTTACTAAAACATATTTTCATGGGAGAAGAACAATTTTTTATACAACCTATCACATATATACTCAAATATCTTGTCTTTACTAAAATATATCGCTTATAAATGCCATGATTTGCGATCCTCAAAATGGGGAGATCGTTGGACTCCTCATGTTTTAATGCTCACAAATCATGTTTAGAGATTGTTGGACTCCTCATGTTTTAATACTCACAAATCATGTTTCACATATTACAAATCATGTTTATGTTTGAATCTTGGAAAATATGTTTAATCTTATTCTATTATGTTTCAATATGATTGTGTTTAATCTTAATCCATTCTGTGAATATTGCTTCTTAAGACAACTTACAGATATTTTGCTAAGTCTGTGAAACCGTAACTTTGCTACCAGTTCCAAATTTTCACAAAGTCTGTGACACCGTAAGCTTGCTACCGGTTCCAGATTCCCGCAAAGACACTAGCACCGTTTCCTTGCTACCGTTTCCAAGACACCGTAACAAGACACCGTTCAGAATTTTGACAAAGGATTAGACACCGTTACCTGAGACACCGTTTATCAGACACCGTAGTCTTGCTACCGGTTCCAGAATTCTCAAAGTACCAGACACCCTTATTGTGCTACTAGTTCCAGATCTCACCGTTACTGTCTTACCGTGACTGTATCATCACAACCGTGACACCGTTCCATACTTAACCATTTTTTTGTCTTTTTCAATTTAATTTAAAAGTTGTTTCTAATGGTCATATGTGAGTCATTTAATGACACTGATATAATTAATGTTCTTTTGCAGTCCTGTCAGCAGACAGTACGAGGTACGAGGTGTGGAGATAGTGCATCTTGTCGGCTCTAACACAAGCACCCAAAATAAAGATAAAAGCATGGTACTAGAGCAAATACACGTCAAGCAGTGGATTGCATACAAAAATTAGAGAACATCTATACATGCAAGAACACACGAAGAACTCTCGATTCCTGGCGGTTGAACTGCTGTGGATCAGAACCTCAAACATCCTCACACCAGCAACTCTAAGAAGAACAAGAGCTACAAAGCATATCTCATCGAACTGGTAACCAGAACACGAGACTCACGACACTCTGTTTCCACAAGAGGACTCAGAAATCACATTTGCTACATCGTACAAGTCCAGAGATGCATAAAACAACACTCAAAGCATTTCTAATCCTTTCTCTTTATCTTTTCTCTGCTGTGTATTGTTTTATTAATCTTTTCAAGCAGTGTGTGTATCTGTATTAAAAACACACACTGTCTCCTACACCGAACTGAAGGGTACTAGATATCCTCACTCAAATATCTTTTACACCTTGTTTCACCCACGTATAACTATTGAAGGGGTCTTGTGTGACCTAGTTGTTAGTTTTCCCATGTAGAACAGTGGAAGTGGTTTTGTGACCTGGACAATCTTGTGTATTATTGTTAATACCAATTGAGGGTGTGGATTACAGATTTATATATATATTTCTTGGTGGCAGGTGATCACCAAGTGGTGTGGATTAGGTCACGACTTGAGACTGAACCACTTTTTTTATCTGCTATGTCTTTCAATTTAGTCTTTCTCTATTTTAACTCATATTTTAGAAAACTAAATTTTACTTTGATAGTTAGCCTTGGATAGTAGTTATAATTGTTTTTCCTTATTAGAATAGTTTCGAAATTTGTATAAATATTTTATATTGCTATTACTAATAATTAATCAATCTTCTGAGAAACTATTTGAACAGTCAAGCTATTATAATTTTACCACCTTGGTTAACCAGCCTGTTTTATTTTAATTGGGGGAATCTTTTAAATAAAATTTTTAACAGAAAATTTTATAGGAACTCAATTCACCCCCCTCTTGAGTGTCATACTCCGACCAATATTTTGATATCACCACATCAAAATATGGAAAAGGAAAAAAGCACGTGAAAGATTTGAATTGGTGTGAAAGAGACTTACACGTCTAATGCAATGTCAAATTGGGTTTTCCGCGCTCGGGGAAATGTTGCACGCAAGTCAATCGACAGGCAAGAATATTGTGCACAGGGTTGGCCATGCCTATAAATAAGCGGCTACCCCCCTCATTTGAGAAGCTCAACCCTTAGAGAAATCTAGGGCTTTGTATCACGTAAGAAGTGTGTGCAAAAAGAGTTGCGCGTAAAAATAGAGTTGCGCGTAAAAATAGAGTTGCGCGTAAAAAAGGGAGTTGCGCGTAAGAAGAGAGTTGCGCACAAAGCATAAGACTTGCGTGTAAGAGGATTTTTCCACGACAGTGCTCGAAAATTGGGAGTTTTACACCTAAGCTCAAATGTTGTGTGCAAAGCAATAAAGTTGCATGCAAAACATCCCAAGGTTGCGCGGGAGATAGAAGTTGCCCAGTAAATTTGTGGTAAAGTGTTATTCATCAGTGGATGAAAGTGAGAATTCAATAGTGCATTTACGTACAGTGGATGATACATTCATTAGAAATAATAAAGGGACCTACAGGTCCATAGACTGTGTGTGGATCCTTTCCAGAGCAGTGAGCAAATGAAGAGGAAGAAAGTGATTCTGAGCCTACGGGCCTTGTTAGGGTTCCCCTCATCCCTTGAAAGGGGGTTATCAAAATCAATAAAAATGAAGGACTTCGGGCCATTCGGGAAAGTGATCCTTTCCACTAGCAGTGAGCCAGAGAAAGATACTTAGGGAGTGACCCTTGGAAAAGTAGTGAGCTGACCCTAAACATTGTAAAGGCAGTGAGTCTAAGCATAGAAATGGTCTAGTCCGAACATTATTGGCATTGAGCCTTTGTGAATTTGGTACATCAACACTTTTTCGTTGTATACTCCTTGGATGTTACCTAGTGAGAGTGAACCAAGTAAAAATATGCGTCTGTGTGCTTGCTTTACTGCTTTACTTTCTATGAATCATCATCCTATAAAGTTAAAAAAGGATAAGATAAATATAAACACTATAGAGAAAATGAAGTGACCCTTATTATAAAGAGGTCAAGATCCAATGAGGCAGGAAGAATTTCGAAAAGAATATCTATACCTTGATTCACCCCACTCTCAGGGTATCCAGACCCCTTTTGGACCTAACAAGAAGGATTACTGCAGAAAGGGGAAGGGAGTTTACAAGCTCAGTAATATAGGGGGGTGGGTGATAAAGACCAAACACTTACTACTTGTTTTATGAAAGAGAAACAACATAATTACATGCAGAAGGGGAGGAGGAATAAGATCGGGAGTGACCCCGCCCAAGCCTAATGGCCGATCTACTCAAAACAACCTGATAAATTCTCTCTTTTCTGGATACCCCTTCTCCCAACCTCATCACTTTATTTATAACTAAACCCCCTAACAACTAATAATATTCTCAGGATATTTCATGGGGCCCAAAGGCATATTCCATATATTCTCTCATTATATTCCTCTCTCTTCTAACTTCTCCAGGTGGCCAGCATAGTATCTATCACTACCACCATCCCAAAAAACCACTTTATCCTCAAGGTGGTGGATTGTGCAGACATGCGATCTCTCATACTAGTCGTGCTCCAGGGAACCGAGGACAAGGGGTGCTAGTTAGATAGTTATGCAAAGCAATCCTACACATTCTTCTCCCTATTATGGCGCGTCGGGCCGAACCAAGCAACATCGTTGACTGAGGACCAAACCGCTGCGATCCTATATAAAGTGCCTGTGTCGTAGGTGTGCGCCACACAATCTCCCAAATGTGTCATCTGTCATCATGGATCAAGGTTGGATAGACGAAGGGGAGAGTGCCTCTTGTTGTAATGGTGGCTCGCCTTCCATTGGGAAGGCCCTTGGTGTGCTGTTGGGAGCTAGGCCGCAGGTGCGGCTGGTACCACCTGACTTCTGGGTTATAAAAATTGTACGATCCTCCTTTATGAACTTGGGGACCCCATCTCAACACCCTAGACGTGACCTGTGCAACTGGTGGTAAAATAGAAAGAGCCTGTGGTTGAGCTAACTAAGTCTGCTGCGGTTTGTGCTCTAGCATGATGAACTGTGAAGTGTCTAGATCCTCATTGAGCGGCAGGTTTATCACACACGGACTGGAGGTAGTGCCATCATGATTTTCAGGTAGCCCCATGCTCCAACTTTGTGTTCCAGGGTTGGTAAGTCCCCCGGAGAGCGACGCAGACAACTGCGTTATCGTCGTCGGGAACTCGGATGTAGTTGTAGGAGGTTCCCTAACGGAGCTTCCAAAATTCTCAAGGATTGCTTCTTTGAGATGCGCCCATGTGACCATAGTCGCAGGTCCCTTGACCACTAAAAACCAAAGTGCAGACATACATGACATGCAGAGGCATGACATTGGCACCTTCATCTGATCCAGTGTTTGATTGCGCGAGAAATATTCCTCATCCCTCGAGATCCGTCTCTGGATGTGTGGCCGAAAATTTTAGTAGAATCTCTTTAAATATTTTTTCTGGTTTCTAGTCACCTGATCTAGGGAAGCCCAGAGTTCCATCATGTGAGTCACCATAGGCTGCTGCCGAGATTGAACTGTCGATCATTGGTACCACCCGACTTCTGGGTTATAAAAATTGTATGATCATCCTTTATGAACCCGGGGGCCCCATCCCGACACCGTAGGCATGACTTGTGCAACCAGTGGTAAAATAACAAGAGTCCATGGCTGAGCCAACTCAGTCTGCTGCGGCTCGTGCTCCAGCATGATGATCTGTGAAGTGTCTGACTCCTCATTGAGCGGCAGGTCTATCACACACGGATCAGAGGTAGCGCTATCATGATTTTCAGGCAGCCCCATGCTCCAACTTTGTGTTCCAGGGTTGGTAAGAACTACGGAGGGTGACACAGACAGCTGCGTTACTGTCGTTGGGAACTCGGACATAGTTGCAGGTGGTTCCCTGACAGAGCTTTCAAAATTCTCAAGGATTGCTTCTTTGAGATGCACCCAGGTGAACGTAGTCATAGGTCCCTTGGCCACTAAAAACCAAAGTGCAGACATATCTGGCATGCAGAGGCGTGCCATTGGCACTTTCATCTGATCTGGTGTTTGATTGCGTGAGAAATATTACTCAGCCCTCGAGATCTGTCTTCGGAGGTGTGGCTGAAAATTTCAGTAGAATCTATTCTTTTAAATATTTTTCCCGATTTCTGGTCACCTGAGCTAGGGAAGCCCAGAGTTCCGACATGTGAGTCGCCATAGGCTGCTGGCGGGACTGAACTACTGAGCGTTCCTTGCAGAACTTCGGGGAGGGAGTGGGAAGTTTGTTGTTTCCCTGTCGGGCAGTCCCTCTGTAGGTTTTTTTGTATACAGAAAGTCGGGCCCGCCTTGTGCTGATGGTGCGTCCTCCGCGAGCAGCTTAGCGCTTCATGTCGCGAGCTATTAGCATGCGCCTCCTCCAAAGAAAAAACTATTCTGAAGTCCGTGCGAGAAGAAAATGATTGTTCGGCACGGTACGTGTCTAGCCAGTCTGATTGTGCCGTTTCAAAGCATGTGATGACAGTGGGAATCTCCTCCGACCGAATCCAAGTGCTGCAGCTCTCGTAGATGGAGGGATTTCGCCGATGGTGTGTGCGGCGGAATGGTGCACCTATCTGTGCGTCTGTTGCTGCTACGGAAGGCCTATCTGTGCGTCTGTTGCTGCTACGGAAGGCGCCGACGACGTGCAGAGGTGCTTAGGATGGCATAAGTGGATGCAGACAGAAGATCCCCAGGAAACGTGAGTCGATAGAGAGTGAGTAAATGTTGGATGCAGAAGTGCACGTCCTAGCTCAGAGTAGAAGCGGGCCGCATGTAGGTGGTCTGTTGTATCTGGTGATGAATAACTGGACGAATTCTGCGGATGAGGATCCAAACGGCAAACTTGCGTGTGCACCAATGCAAAAAGACAGTGTGCGCCGACAAGACCGTCAAAGGTGGAAGACCAGCAGCAGCATGTCACACGACCAAGGGAGTGGAAGCTTTGCTGGTTGTGGGAGGCTTCCAGGCATGCATGACCGATGGAGGAAGGCCGAGCAGAGAGCGCACGTCGCTGCTGGACGGAAGCGGGCAGCACGCATCTCGTCTGGGCACACCTCTGCCTGATGACGTGTTGTGTGGCTCATTCATCGTGTAGGAAATGGACGACAATGGATGCAGTGGTTCGAAACTGGACGCAACAGAGGAAGAAAATAATAGGGTGCTCTGGTAGCAGGGAGCAATGGAAGGTCGAACCAATTTGATAAAGATCAAACACCAGCTACTTGTTTGATAGAAGAGAAGCAACAAAATTACATGCAGAAAGGGGAGGAGGAATAAGATTAGGAGTGACCTCGCCCAAGCCTAATGCCCGATCTTCTCAAAGCAGCCCAACAAATTCCCTCTTTTCTGGATACCCCTTCTCTCAACCTCAAACCTTTATTTATAACTTAACCCCTCCCCTAACAACTAATAATATTCCCAGGATATTCCATGAGGCCCAAAATAATATTCCATATATTCTCCCAGCATATTCCTCTCTCTTCTTACTGCTCAAGATGGACAGTATGGTATCTATCAGCGTGTTAGGGTCATCCAACCGGACAGGCTCCGGGTGCCTTTCAACTTGATGTTACAATTGATGTTGGTTCTCATAGTGATCACCATCATATGAGACAAACTTCTTTTGATGTCCCTGAAACTTCAATGCAGGCTCATGATCTACAGGTGCGTGGTAGTTAGGATGCTTCACCAACGCTTCAGCTTCATTCAAGTCCTACAATGTCTTCGGCTGACATTGCTGATGAAGAGGAAGCCAAGGGGAAACTACTTTGTCCAGGATGCTGTTTCAGGGACCCTCTTTCAAGGATGCTGTTTGTGTTGAGGTTGAAAAGGGATCTGGTGAATCTACTCATAGTCAATCTGATGCTGAGTTAGTTGCCCAAGTTGAAGTGGATTCAGAGTTATGGAAAGAGCAGTTATTGTCTACTTCCAAAGGTAAAGGGAAAACCAAATTGGTTGTCACGTTTCCAAGGAAACTTATGAAGTGTCCTGTCTTTACTCATCCCAGATGATATCTAAGCATTGATAGATCTTTTGTCCATCTGGACTCAATCTCAATTCAAGATGCTGGCAAGAAGTCTGAGACCGTTGGACCAGTGATGGCTGCCCATCCTAGTGTTGTGGCTACTGCTATGACTAACTCAAGACTTGACCAAGTTGTGTCTATGCCTTTGGCGGTGCTTGAACTAGATGCAACTTCAATGCAATGCAAGGTTGATAATAATCTCTTTACAGGGGCTGCCATTCCAAATACTATCGTGCTTGAGAGTCATATTGCAGAGCTCCCTGATGTCGTGGTAGTAGGGAAGTCTGATGTTATGAATGCTGTCTGCAATAAGGAGTTGCCTAGTTCAATGAGCAAGACTATGGTGGATTTTAATTCTGCACATGATGATATTTTAAGGAAATCTTCCAAGGCAATGTCCACGACAACTTCTACTGACTCTGGAAAAGCAGGCAAATGCTCATCCTTACAGATGAGTGGGAGGGTTAGTGCGCATAACTCTTGAGTTGCTTGCCTTTGATATCAGTGAGGAGGATGAGCAACAAAGTGTTGGTATCTAGGTATGCATATTTATGTTCATTTATTACACGTTGATCTCGTCAAAGATATATCGTATATATTTGGGTTTTGCTTCCACTTCCATGTTCATATGATGAACATCAAAAACCCAACAACGGTATCAAAGGCTTCTATGATGAATCAACATGTTCGTTTTATTGTTTAATGAACATGTTTTACAAGTTGTAAAATGAGATATTTCAAGCCTGAAAATAAATATGAAAATTTATATTTATATTTAATAATTAAATAAAAGGTTTGTTTGATTATTTATGTTATTCATGATTATAAAATAGTTTATAAAATGGGAATAACATTAACAATATTTCCTTAATAAAATTTGTTTTATTAGTCGCTGTCAAAGATGAAAAGTTTATATTTATTACTCTTGTTTGTGAAAATAAATAAAGTATTTATTTTAATCAAGAAAGTTCAATTAAGAATTTATTTATAAATTCTTTATAAATAATGGAAAATATATTTTGAAATATTTATAAATTTTTTAAGTGTTATATATATTAATTAATTATAAAATTTTTATGGTTAATTGATAAATATTTTTCAAATTTGGTTTATCAAATGTTTATGAATCAAAAATGATATTTTGGGAATATTTTAATTCATAAACGGTTTATAAATTAATTAATTATAAATTGTTTATAATTTATTATATAAATGTTTATGAAACTTTTATGAGCAAAATATTCCAAATATTAAATGTTAATATTTAAAATATCCTTTACCAAATTATTTGGTATGCATTGTGATCTAAAAATAAAATGTTTATTTAAGATTCATAAGGGGTAATTTATAAAGGGTTATAAACTATAAAGGCCAAAATTTGAAATTATGAATTATTCATAAATTATTAATTTGAAGTTCAAATTAAAAGGGGCCTTAATTTGAGTAATTATCAAAAATGTTTTAGTAAATAAATAAATAGTTTATTTATAAATAAAATTCAATTGAGAATTGAATTATATTATTTATAAATTATTTATAAATAATGAAATGGTTTTATGGAATGTTTCTAAAATTTATAAAAGGGATTTATAAATTAATTAACTATAAAATGTTTATGGTTAATCGATTAATTTTTTTTGAAACATTTATTACAAATATTCCATTAATATATAAGAGTTAATATCAAGAATACATTTTTCACATTAATATGATTTATAAATGTTATAAATTATAATAAAGGGTATTAAAACCCTTTTACCTAAAATTATATGACATCTTTGTAATATTTAAATAAAGTGTTTATTTAAAGATTATAAAATGATTTATAAAAGATTTTATAAATCTCATAAATATGGTCGAAATATAAACGGTGTTTATATTAATAATTATGAATTGATCATAATTAATTAATTTGAAAGTGTTTAAATTAAAAGGGGACCTAATTTAAAGATATTATTTAAATTACATTAAAAGGTTTTGATTGTTGATTTGATCAATGGTTTAAATAATAGCTTGAAATGCCATATAATAAATAATATGAAAGAGTTTATATTGGATTGAGTATGAGAGTTTATATTCAAAATTATGGAATTCCTATAATGTTAGCTAATTTATAAAAGGGTTTATAGTTAGCTTTTATTTATAAATAGTTCATAAATGGTAATCTCGTTTTTAAATATTTGAACTATTCATTTATTTAAAGTTTATTTTATACTTTATTCATAATTATAAATTGTTTTTGTTATGAATGTGTATGCTTTAGTTTAATTGTTAAACTGCTACTAGGAGATAGAGCCTTGCATTACATGCTAGAAACGACTCCATAAATTTTTGTTTTCATCTACCTTGATCTCAGTTTGTAATTGAATTTATTAGCTTGAATCTAGTTTTTAAACATAGTTTGCACATATTAGGCGTTAGAGATATCATGAATTGATTTTTTTCTTGAGTAATGTCTCCACTGATAGCCGAGGATCAAGTTCTAAGGTGGGTATCAACCAAGTCAACTGACATCCATGAATCAGAATGACGTCCATGAGTGCTCAAGGAATTCCCTTGGGAATCCAAAAACTAACTCGAGCCTGACCATCCCTATAATGATTTCAATGTCCATATGTAATTAGGTACCTCACAATTGATTCATTTAATAATTAAGGCCATGTAATTAATCATACCTTTTATTAAGTTCACTCGGTTCAAGCCTCACCTTTCATTAGTGTGATAAGGCCAAGGGGCATGAAACCATTTAAGTCATCTCATATTTAATTACTTGGTTCTCTCCTTTACCTTTCATAACATAACAAGGCTGGGCTAAGGATGAGAAACCACATGCAATTTATTTAATATAAACTAGGAAAGTCATATATATACAATATATTTTCCATTTCATTTTAGAATGATTTGTCAAAATAAAGCACTTACCTTAGGTGGGTCAAGTGACACTAGCATAACCAGTTCAATAGTCAATTAATTAAGGAAGGCTTGCCTTTAGTAAGGTCAAGCTAAGGCACACCTGAACGGTGGTGTTGGCACACACATCAAGCACTAAAAACCCAATTATGGATAACACCCTACATGGGGTGATCAGTGTTGTGGATGTAACTACCCATGATGAATAAAATTTATGGAATGGGTCTTAGAACATGGTTCTAATGAATACAAGAAAGACATATAAAATAAACAGACGACACCCGATGAAATCAGCGTGCCCACACAGCAATTTATAAAATGATGAAACTTGAGGGATGAGTTATAGACCACATATCTCATATTCGTATGACTCTCCTCCTCCAGTATTAGCATCTAGTTTGGCCTAGATTGGAAGATATTTGAAGAAAGGATCAATGCCCTGAAATTAGGGCATACGAGCCTATATCTAAATAGCGTTGTCGATAGGAAGAAGGACGAAAGATTAAAAGGGAATCGAGATCTTACCAGCATGGATCCAATGAGATGAACGACGATCAAATCGGACTTTGAATCAGAGCTCGAGATCAATTTCTAGTTTTGAGCCTCAAAGGAGCTCAAAAGAGGAGAAAAAGGGGTTGCTGTCCGTTGGAGAGGAAATGAGAGGAGAGGGTTTAGGTTTAAAAGAAATTTAAGGGAAAAATCATAAAATCACCCAAAATTGGTCTTCGCACGGTTTTCCAAACCGTGCGCCAATCATGCACGGTCAGCTGTAGGAAGGGGGACACCCGCATGGTTAGGTTGCACGGTTAGGGAAACTGTGCACCAACCGTGCAAACCATCTCTTCAATTTTGTTTTTAGTTTTTGCACGGCTGTGCGGCCCCTGACACACAGTTAGGGTAAATTGTGTTCCCTAAACTAGCCCACTGTCCAGCCTTGCATGGTTAGATCTAATCATGCGGCCTGCCCGGTACGGTTTATTCTAACCATGCGACATACCTTTTTCTTCCAAAAAGCCGGGTTTCGGGCTTTTAACCAGCCCTAGACACCCCCGAGACCTTCATGAATTCATTAGGCATCCATTTTAGGTCCATGAAAGAAAATTAGACCAAAATTTAAAGGATCTATACTAGAGTGAAAAACCGGGTTCTTACACCAGGTAGAGGGACTTGAGGTTGGACCACCTACCGGCCTGGAGGCTTATGCCTTGTCTAGAAAGGTGAATGAGGTTGACTGTCTGTCGCTACGAGCTTACTCGTGCGAAGATTATCAATCTCATATTTCTCTATGCCTTTGTATGAAAAGTTCATGTACCTTATGCATATGATGCATTCAAATATGTATGAATATGTTTTGACTTTTATTTTTGGGTGAGTAACACATACCGTGAGTTGTGTAAAGAGTTACACATTAATGTGATGTGAAAACATTAATTTGGTGATTGGAGTAGAGATTCTAACACAAAAAAGGGAATAAAACATGAGAAGATAATGATTACATAAGATGTAATAATTATGAATTTAATATGTATATGATGTATATTAAATTGGTGAGACCTTAAAGGAAAACCCCACAAATACTAAGTGTGAGATTCCTTCCAAAGAAACACTTGTCCAAACCTCGATTATCCAACTGGGTAGTTTCATGTAAAAGTAGGGTTCCCCGAGATTACCTTGTTTAAGGCAAGCAAGTAATGAGTGACTCAGGATTATTCAACAATCAGTTTCATGCAAAGCTGGGTTCCCCTATATTGTCTTGTGTTAGCTTGTTTTTGACGTTTTCTTTGGGTTACACTTAACCGGGAAACCCCAAGGGTTGAGATACCAGAGAAATCGAGATGAGTATTTCCATATGATTGATTTGGATAAAGAGTTATACACTTAATTATCCAAGAGTCACAACAGTTGTGATTGAGATGAATCCCTACCTAAATAACTAAAGTAACGAGTTTCATGCTAAAGCGGGGTCATTGCTTAGTGAAATATGTGGATATTGTAGAAATTTCATATGACAAGAAAATTTCAAAGCAAGGAAAAGAGAAATCTGAGCAAGTTTCAAAACCCAATGCGGAATCTTCAAGACCAAAACCTCCAAAACCCTTTTCAGGGTCTTCAGGGTCATCAGATTCGGATGAAACCATTTCCAAAAAAGGTTTTGATTACATTTTCCAATCTCTGAAAAGGTTAAAAACACCATTCTGTATTTTCCCAAGCTTGAAGAAAGGTGTCAACTTATTCAAAACAATCTCAGTGAGAAATCAGATTCGTTGAAAGTGCTATCTGAATCAGTTATCCGTATTGAATCAGAGTTGAAAACCTTTTAAGAAAAGTCAAAGACTCAGAAAAGATCGTATGATCATATGGTTAAGTGGTCAAATCAAATAGATTGTGATAATTAGGAACATGATGATCAATTTTTGAAAGTAAAGGAACTTTTTTTAGAATCAAAAAATTCTTTTAACTAGTTATCTTCTAATGTATCTGATCGAGTGAAGTTCGTGGAGGAATTCAAAGATACAACCGATGATCAGACATAGGAAGTAAAAGTCTTGAAACAAAAAGTTCAGAATTTGGAGCTGGAGATTACCCGTCTCAGATCATGTGATGCTGAACTTTTCTTTATGAAGGAAGAGAATAGAAAGTATTTTGAGGAGATTGAAAGCTTGAAGACTGAAGTTCGGAAGCAGGCTGTTCTGGATGAATACATCGTGAAGCTTGAGAAGGATCGACATGAGTTCAAAAAGATGAAGACTTTCGTGAAGAACCTTATGAAGAAAGATTAAACTTTTCATTTGAACTTTTGATGTATAATTTGTAAAACATTTGAATGTTTGGTGATTATGAAATACTTTTCATCCAAATCCTTTGTGCTTGAATGTTTTCCAATTATTATTGGATATATGTTCTTTCATTTTATTCTTGGATAAATAATTAGTATGTTAAAATTGTTTCACGTGTTATTTCTCTTCTAACATTTCAGGAAACCATGTATACTTTCCCATTCTTTTTGAAAATCACAAAGGGGGATAATATTTTATAACGGGGGAGAAGTTTTTATAAAGGGGGGGATTTTATAAAGGGGGAGATGTTATACTCACGGGGAGATGGTTTTTTTATTTACATCGTATTACAAAAGAGTTACAAACTCAGGGGGAGTTATAAAGAATAATTTCAAAGTTCTTAATAGGTAAAAGGGTTGTAACTTTTTCAAGTTATAAATTTTCATTTAAGTATTGTGGTTTGTGCTTTCCAAAAAGGAAGATATTGTTGAGTTAGGAGTTTTACTTCTTACTTTTCAATTCCTTTAGTTTTGGAAATTACAAACACTTTCTTAAAACTATGTTGACTAAATTTTTATATCCCAAGTGTTTTAGTATGTTTTTGTAGAAAATATTATTTTCTACCATACATAGAAATGTTTCTAATGTATTATGAATATAAATTTTACATTGCTCAATCCGATCCATCGGACTGAAGGTGTGTTCGATCCATCAGAATGACCTTTGTCCAGAATAGTGGTTAGACTTATGTCTTGTCTACCCGACTAACACAAGTAATGACCATCAAAGTGACCTTGTTACCAATACATTAGACTAACCCTCATTCAGTTGAATTGGTTTGATAATCAATAAAAAAGTCCACTGGACTGACTAAAGTTTATAATCAGATTACATAAGAATTGTTTCTATCATAAGGAATACTTTTAGCATTGTAATGGTGCTAAAATAAAACGACGTCAGACATTCAGTTATGCCAGAACATTATGAGCTTTCAAAGAGCCAGCTGTCCGAGGCCGTTGCAACTAACCCAAAAATATGATCGTTGGAGCTTCACCTATAAATAGCCGGTCATTTGAAGAGTTGAGAGTTGATACATTTTGCAACCCAAGTCTTCTAAAGTTTTCTCTACATGAATATATCGTTATTAGTCATTATAATACTTTAGAGAGTTGTCTTTCTAGGGAATCCTTTTCAAAGTTGTTTCCTTAAGAACAACTGATTTTGTATTTTGTGTCCGATCATTTTTACAATCGAGTGATTTTGGGGATAAGAATACGGTGAATCTGATCCATCGGATCAAGGGCTTCTAGGGCTAGTAAGACATACGCTGATCATCGTATCGAGGGCTTCTGAGGATAGGATGACAAAGCTTATTCCCATCATCGTATCGAGAGATTTTCTGGTAAGGAAAGACAAACTTTATAGTAAGTATAAAATTGCGGATACCTTTAGTCAAGGTTACTGACTACCTTTACTCTTAAGGTTAAAAGAGTGAAATCTTTTAATATAGATTGTAAGTCATTCTTACTTTTATAAGTTGTGTATTTCTTATTTGTACAAGATTTATTTTTCTGCTATGCATGTTTTATAAAGTTATTCTTCATACTTATCTTTCTAACAAACCATTTTATCGGTACTTTTGTGAAATTGATAAAAACATACTCTGATATAATCAGATCATTTGTGATTACGATTCAAACTTTCTGATCATCGGACGAATCTTGAGTCTGATTTTTTTTACTTTAATGGGTATTTTGTTTTGTTTAGTTTAATGTTTTAAACTACAATTCACCCCTCTTGTAATTATAGCCATCCAAGTTACTCTTATGATCCAACGGGACCCGCATCAGGTTTATACCAAGGGGCCTTCTTCCTCTGTAGGTGATTCTACCAATGACAATACTGAGCAGGCTACCACTCCAACAATCATTGGTGAACCCAAAACTTCACCAGTGGTTGGTAATGCTTTTGAGAATGTGAGCCAGTTGGAGGGTGCAAATGGAAGCACTTGTAAAGGTACCGGTGGTAACTTCTTTTCCATGTTGGACCTTCTTAGCACCCCATGTAATAGATAATCCTATCTTAAAGAAACTGAAAAAGCTCGAGAGAGATTTATTCTCAATTATAAGTCATGGATTATGGACTCTTCTGATATTGTATACCAGTAGGTTCCTTATCCACATATTGGTAATGTTTCTTTATAGGGGGTGGCATTGGATGGGGCTGCTGTCAGGATTACTTTCCCCCTAAAGCGTGGAAGTGGAAAGTAGGCCGAAGTGGATTCCAATCTATCTGGAAGCTCACCTAAATCCTTAGAGGACTAGGGAACTGCACATACCTAGGTCTCTAAGGAATTTCAGGCATATCCGAGATAAGAGGATAGTGACTATACAACATGCCACTACCATATATGTTGCCGGAAGCTCCAATCCTCAATCTGAGTTTTCAGTGGTTCCAAGTCAGAAATAAGACTCACCAGATGAATAAAATACTTTATGGTAGGATCCTAAATGGAGGTGAGGTCGAAAACCGTCAAGTTGAGGTGGATCTCAGAACTGGGGAAGTTGACATAATAAAAGATAAATGATGCATTACAATTCTTGGTGGGTGCGAACGATACAGATGTTTCCTGACCGAAAATTGATGGTGGCTTGGTATGTGCTCGTTGTTTATTGGTGGCTTTGTTTTCTACATCTCTTGAACGTAACTTTCAGTTGTTTTTTGATGGTGATGTTTTTACCACATCTTTGAACTTGCAACTCCTTGTATTGGTGTGTGTGTGTTTTTATTAATAAGTTTTCTAGGGCCATGAGTTTGGTTTTCCAATCCCATGTCTTTTTCCATCTTAGATTAATTATAGTATTAAATTTTACAATTATTTTTATTTATTATTAAATACATAATTAAATATACCAATTTTTAGCTACATTAATAATTATATTATTAATTTAATGATTAACTTTTTTAAATTATATTATTAATTAAATTATGATGATGATGATTATTATTCATAAAGATAGCTAGGGTTTGGGGCTTGTGCTCTCATGACAATGGAAATTGAAGAGGTGATTTCTATGTCATGATGGCATTTTCAAGAGGCGTTGATAGCGATCTTGAGCTCTTGCTCACTATATCAGCACATCATTCTTGTGACAAAGATTTTTCAAAGTTTTTTGGTGACCAGGAGGTGAGTAATATTAGGGGTAAGGCTCTCAAGGATTTGAATGGGAATCGAGGATTCTTCGCCTCTCTGATTCATAAGGATTCTGAGTGGATTGTCAAGAAGAGGAGCACTACTCATGTCTCGGCTAACTATAATGCTATTTCGGAGAGGCTTGGTCTTAACAAAAATTTCATAATCACCAGAATATCATTGATGAAAGGGATGGAGCCATGGAAGTTAAGTGATTTGGTAAATCACCTTTCCTCGATTTGGGGATTTTCATACTAGAAATGCATTTTACTTGTTCGTGGTTTTTTTCATCTCTTTTTTCCATCTATTGAGATGAAAGGGAAAACCTGGGGTTTTGGCTCAATTAACTTGAAACCTAGTATTACAAGGCTTCATAAGTGGAGTTTAAATTTTAATCTTTTTGATTTGAAGGATATTATTGGAATCCCAATTAGAATGGATAGTGAAACTGAAAATTCCAGTTATGGTCACAATTCTAGGGTGCTTGTAAAGGTTGATCTTAGTTCCACATTGATTGATAAAGTTATTTTTTCAACTCCAAACTATGAGGCTAATCTGAAGATTAAATATGATAAGGTTCCTCATTTTTGATTTATTTTTGGTATCATTGGAAATTTGAAGCCCAATCACAGGAAGGAAAATGTTTGTTCACCTTTTCATCTGAGGGGCCATAACTTGACCAACTGTTGAAGGAGGAAAGATGCCTTTAAGAAAGATGAGGGAAATGTTCAGCAGGAGAATTCAAATGATGCTATAGTAGCATAGAATTATGAAAATATAGGCTTAAATTCAGGGAGGAAACAAAATGCTACCTATCTTGAAGAGTTCTCTACATCAATTAAAAATGAAAGACTGGTGGGTCATGGTAAACAGGCTCATGCTGAAGAGCAGGTAGACGTTAGGGGAACCTATGTCTTGGGCTCTCAACTTTCACAAGAGAAGCATTCAGTACAAGATGGACATAATCTTGATCAGGTTGAAGGGGATTAAGTCAAGGTAAGGGTGAATCCAGTGCTAGATATCCGAAACTCTCAAAAGGAAATTACTCAGTTTGTATAAAGTGTCAGACTCTCAGAAGCATTTTCTGTAAAGACCCGTAAAATTCAAGGAAATTTTTTTCTTAATTTTATTGGGAATTTTACAAGAAAGTAGTTTCTGACGGCACCTGATTCCGAGGCCCGGTGTGCCTGGAGTCATTTTCCGAAGTTTAGCTCGGGTACGTTCAGTGAACGAACGAGCGGGTTTTTTCTAACTTTTAAACCGGTGCTTGGAATCAAATTCCGAGGGCACCAATGGAATCGCAACGCCGATAATTGCTTAGAAATACCTTTTCCGGAATTGCATTTGCTCGGGTGTGGTTTTTAATTTTTGGGGTTAAGTTAAGAAATAAAATAAAAGTGGTGCGACAATTTATTTTATTTCACTTAAAGCGGCTCAACCTAAGTTAAGCGGATAAGGTGGGACCCACAATATTCTACCCACTTGGTAGGATATTTATGAGGTGGGGCCCGCACGAGCCCCGCCGTTTCTTTCCTTCTAAGTAACGCACCCGCAACCCCCCTTTTAATGAAAGTCAAACCTTACGTTTCTTCTGGTTAAGAAACGCCTCATTAAATTGGGCGGTTAAATCGTTACCATTAATTCATTGAATTAATTATTCGTTTCTTATCCTTTGAATTTCAAATTCTTATGTTGATAATAAAATAAGGGAAGGACTTATTTTATTATGGTTGGGTTTGTGTTGTGTTAAGCCTTGGGAGAAAAAGAGAAGATTCTTCATTCTTCGACGAAGAACGCGAAGAACACACCACCGCCAACGAAGAACGCCAACCTCCGACGGCGGACAACGGCGAGAGATGCCTTCCTCGGAGATCACCTAACGCCAACGACGATCCTCTTCTTCCGCGGTGATCCTCTTCTTCCGCGGCGATCCTCTTCTTCCGCGACGGATAATTCAGCGACGAACGCTCGTTCGACGACAACGTTGAGGTAGAGATTTATTTTATTTGTTAGTTCGTGAAATCTTCCGTCGCTTTCTCCTTTTCTTTGAACCGCCTGTTATCGTGATAACGGGAGGAGGTCGGACCGCACGAACACGACCGACACTCCTCCCCTTTTTGGTTGTTGATATTGTTGCGGCGAGCAAGGCAACGCGGTGCCGAAGCACCGCGCGGAATTTTGATAAGGAAAGGGGGAGAAGCGTGGCGCCGTTGAAGACGAACCAAGACGCGGCGCCGTCGCGCCGCGCCGTTGAAAACGAACCAAAGATGCGGTGCCGTCGTGCCGCACCGAAGAACCGCTAAAGCACCGCGGTCGGAGCGAGGCCGCGGCGGAGGGGCGCGGCGCCGTCGCGCCGCGCCGGACGAACCAATGTCGCGGCCGGTTCCGAGCCGCGGCGGAGCAGCAGAACCGACGGCCGGTACCGGGCCGCCGGCGTCGGAGCAAGGGGACCGACCCTTGCCGGTCCCGTGGCAGCAGCAGCCGGCCGACCAGTGCGGGCCGGCCGGTCAGAGGAAAGTGCCGGGGGTCGTAACCCCCTGCCGGCCAGCTGAGCGGCCCCATAAAGGGCCCGCAGTTTCTCCACGCGGGGGCAGCGCCCCCCCCGCCCGCATCGCTCGGCCGCAACGGCCGAGCCGGCCGCCTGGCCACCCGGCCAGCGCCAGCGCGCCCAGCGTGCCGGGCCGAGCCGCCGGACCGGGCCGCGCCCAGGCCGGGCCGGGCCGCGCCGACCAGGCCGGGCCGCGCCCAAGCGGGCCGGACCCGAACCCAGTTCGGGTCGACCTGGTTCGGGCCGACCCTGGGGGTATCGGGCCGGGTCGGACCGGGCCCGAACCCCCTATTACCGAACCTCTTTCGGTCTGTTGCCCATAACTTGAGTTATGGGCCTCCGATCGACGCACCATCAGTTGCGATGTGATCCTTGGATCGAGACGGTCATTTCGGTATATCGCACTCAAGGTTTCGGAGAACTTTGGGTTCGGCTGGGTTGGTTCGTACACGAAACCAACCGGGACCTCGGAGCGGAAACGCTTATAACTTGAGCTCCGGACGTCCGATTGACGTGCCGTCGACTTTGATGGATTCCTCTAAGTGAGACAGATCTTTTGGCTTACTCCGCCCGAGGTTTGGACGCAGGTGGAGTACGGTCGGGTTGGTTTTGACTTAAAAACCAACCGGGGCCCTAGGACGAAAAAGCCAATAACTCTCAGACCGAGCGTTCGATTGACTCGCCATTTGTGACGTTGAGTTACTGTTGACGATATGGAACTTTTGGATACATCAACTCCGGACTATGTATCAGTTGATGTATCAGCCCCTCGACTCGTGGAGCGGACCCTCCCGAACGAGCTTGTTGTGTGCGGGAACCCTAGAACTGGCTGCGACTGCGACGACGACGACGACTGTATAGAGATCCTCAGTGGATTTGACGACGACGACTACAACACTCAGCGATCCTACGTGGATCAGTGCTACCGATCCTGTGTGGGTCAGATCCTGTGTGGGCCAGCGCCTACAGATCCTGTGTGGGTCCGATCCTGTGTGGGTCTTTGCGGGGGTTAGTTACCTATCGATCCTGTGTGGGTCAGATCCTTTGTGGGTCATTGTGGAGGTTAGTACCTATCGATCCTTTTTGGGTCCGACGACATAGATGAATCAGTGGATATATCTGATCATCTCTATCGTCATACGAAGAAGTATACCAGTGTGAGATGAATCTTGACTTGATATCCTGTGTGGATTACGTTATGCTTTCCTGTGTGGATTGAGTTGTGATTTCCTATGTGGAACGGGTTACGTTTTTCTGTGTGGACTGGGTTGTACTTGGGCTCGGAGTTGGAGCGAACTGGAATTGATGACTTAGGTATATGTATGGGCATATACCTAAGCAGTGTCGGATGTTACTTCGTGATTGTATCTTTCCTTTGTGGATTATCCTTTGTGGATTATCCTTTGTGGATTCTGGGAGACCTTCGGGGGTCTCGGGGTCCCTACTGAGTAACGTATACTCACCCTTGCACGGGCTATGCCCGCACTACGTTGTGTTGGTTGCAGACGACGGACAGCGCTGATCGCGGTTGAGGCTTGCAGAGCAGGTCGGTAGCCGGAGGTGGACCACTAGACGGGACGTACTCAGAGCGGACGGCTGGGCCCGATGAGCTGTGGAGGCTATATGTACCCACCCTTCAGGTGGGACTTCCAGTGGACGACTTGACGCTGCGGCTTTACTTTTCAGTTGTTGTTTTCCCTTTCCAGTTGTACTTTACTTTCAGTTTGAGTTTGTATACTGTCCCACTTACTTTTCCGCACTTACTGTTGTACCCAGTTTTTACTTAGTGTTTACTTCTACTTCTTGCTTTCTCTGTGGTGTTTGTTTACTTTACAAAGGCAATGAATTCTCTTTTTACTGGGAATTATGCCTTGGTGCTAGTCGCCAGCCCCTGGCCTATGGAAGGCGGGCTTGGGGTAGTCATGGCACGGGCCCCGAGGACGAGTCGTGACATTTTCAGTTGGAATGTCATGAACCAAACTAGAGTGCCATCTAACACGACACCCGACTCAGACCATGGTATGGCCTGAAGGGCATTCTCGATCCCCACAGGCTGAAAACTAGTGCCTGAGTATCAACAATATACCTTGAGAATGATTTCACCCATTTATATTTTCATAAAAAACCAACAAAAATAAATAAAAAATAACTGAGTAATCTTAACCAAACATGGTACAAAAACTTTCAGAATCAAGGTTTTACAATTTTAACCAAAAAATCATAAGTACTAAAAAGGAAAGTAAAACACAAAATGTCTCAAAGACCTTCGTGTAATATGAGGGGCATCACCCTCAAGCCACCACTACCAACACCTACAACAAGTGGAAGACTAGAAAACGGATCCACCACACCACGACACATCTTGCCTTTTATTGGTTCATACATAACAAAGTCTACATACACCCAAAGGAGTATGCTGGGTGTGATCCAAAACCCAGTAGGATGCCACCAAAAAATAAAAGATTCCATGCTACAACATTAGAAGACAAATTAACCCGCACCTTTATACAAATCCTTTGAAACATTTTCAAGATTTTTTTTAAGAAAAACCATTCACAAGGAAACACTTTCAAGGAAAACCATTTCTCAATAAACTTGATTTAAAACGAAGCACACACACAAGGTCCACCACATGCCAATAGATGGAACCATGTCACATAATAATTATGTCACAATAGAGCACCTTGGGTAAATCTCTAAGGGTAACTAGCACAAGTGGAACACTAAAAACCTCTACCTTGGTGAAACAATGGTATAAAAACCATAACCAATAGATTTCTTGTGCATGAGCCACTAGGAGGGAACATCCCACAAGCCCAGTGGTCTCCGATCATGTCACATGTTTTAGTTAGTGTTGTAATCATCAATCATGCTAAGTGAATTCGAGCTTTTCCACTTCTGATCCAACTAGTGTCAATCCACTAGATTAATCCAAGCTTGTAACTTTCAAAACACTAGCGTACTAGTTCTAGTTTTCCCACCTAGATATCCGGGATTCCCTTCGTGCTCAATACCATTTCACATATCACACAGATCGCCACATTCACAAGTCAATACCAAGCATTGCAAGCACACAAGGAAATCACTGCTTTCACAAATCATCACACGGAAACCACCATTTTCTATGAACAAACCATTTTCCATTTTATACACACAAAAACCATTTAGAAACACTTTTCACACTACTTTCAAAATTCAAAAAACCCATTTGGAAACATTATAAGAAAAGAACATAATCAATTTAACCATTTCCATGGGCCAATCCCCTTTGAAATCCACACATAAATTAATTTCACTTTAAAACATGTTTCCCATCATTTACACAATTCATAAATCACATTTAAAGGTGATCAACAAAAACCAACATGCCAAAAAAATCCGTTTTCCTTTGAAAACCCATTTTCAACACATTCTCACCTCAAGTGCCCTTGAAAACACATTTCAGACCTTTCATATATTCATAAAAACACATCTAAGAAACACCACAACAAATCACACACAAATGATAACCATTTCCCTTTGAAAAACCCATTTTCATCACATATTCATGTCAAACACTTTCCAAAACAAATTTCTCACTACAAAGGCAATTCATATTACACATTTATAAAACCAAACAAGCATATCAAAAGCATCTAAAAATGTTAGAGCATGAAACCACCTACCTCACACTTGGAAACTTATGGAAAATGATGTGAAAATACAACCAAACAACCACAAGACCCTAACAAGGAAATATTTAACAAAAAACATCAAGATCTTACTCAATAACACAAGACTAAGCCCTCCCTAGGTCAAATAACCCGCTGGAAAAGAAGAACCCAAAGAGGGAGGAGGAGAAACCCTAAAAGAAGGAAGAAACCATGGGACAAGACACTTACTTGATGATTCCTTGATGAATCTGCACCAAAACTAATAAAGGAAGGGAGCCCAAGGGAGCCAAGAGGGGGAGAGGGAGGTGCCTAGGGATGGGGAGGTTGAATGGGGCGAGCAAGGGAGGATTTGGGATTAAATCCTGAGATGGCACAAAGGGAATTTCCAATTTTTTAATGACCTGGACAAGTTGCATGGTTTTCCCGCATGATTTTTCAAACCATGCGGAAACTGTGCACCCCTCACTATCCTAGAGGAACATTCCACATGGTTAGCCACCATCCAAAAATGGCTATAGGCCGCACGATTTCTTAGAGAAGAGTGCATAGTTTGAAAAATCGTGCGCTAATCGTGTTCCTCATGCCGTCAACCACCAAAACTCCTTTTTTCATCAAAACTCAAGGAGGAAACCCAAGGATAAGCACTAGACTAAAAATGATCAAAGGGAATACCTCACACTTCAAACCTGTCACACTCGAAGCACGAGAGAAAAACTGAGATCTAAAAGTGAACCGGAGCAAAGGATGAAAATGAAAATTCAGGTGTGAAAATTCTCTCCACCATGAAAACTTTCCACCTTCAGAATGTCATTCCAAAGTTTGATCAGAGAACAAAAATAGATACTCCTCCATAACTCAAAGAAATTCCAAACAAAAAAAAACAATGAGAAAGCAAGAACACCATGAATGGAACCGGAGATCCACAAGATTTAACTCAAGAGGATAGAATGGACTCCCCACCATATGCTTTCTGCCCCTAGAAAGTCACAACACCTCCAATTGATCAATCAAAAGAATAAGAATTTTCACAACACATAATCTAACCTCTCAAGCCAAGAACACTTCAGACATTACCAAATGAAACTCGTAAATTTTACCTAAAACAAACAAACAAATTCAAACCACTTCTCAAAAAAAACCTCTACAACCTTGCTTCAACAAAACCACTGGGTGCACTCCAACCTCGATGTTTACTCAAGGAAGGAACTCAAATTTAGATGAATCCAAATGAGACTACCCACTTCCAAACCAACACCAGAAACTAAACTGTATTATTAGCACGGGGAGGCCTGAATGGACTCCCCACCATTTGAGATGAGCTAACACCAATTTACTTCAGAAGGAATCTTAAGAACTTCCCACATAGGCCAACAAACACAGGCCTATGAACCCTTCCACGAGGAGAAAAACATAATGAGGGAAACACCCACCCAAGAGACAGGCTATAACCGAAACCAATTCATGAAGGCTAACTGCACAAGGACAACCAAAAAGGGATCCACATCCAAAAATCTCAACCACTGTAATCTCAAGAAAATGAGACTACCATGCCTCTTTATGACCAATGAATAATTCTAAGACCGCAAGAGTTGCAACCAAGAAATGAGTTCACAGCACCATTTCTGCAAAGGGGAGCTTTACACGATGAAGAAACTACCATACAGAACTTAACCTGTCTCCATTCTAACACCAAAGACAAAATCCAGGCCAAGGTTCCTCACACCCCCTGTGATTCCTGACTACATGCCAATTTCACTCTAGGGCCTATGGCTGGAGCCTTAATGTTTGAAGAATCTCCTACCTCACAGTCAGGGGATGAAGATCCCCAATCAGAACTCCTTTTAGTGCCACAAGCAGCAACACGACAATCCAGACAGAACCAACAAAACACAACACACTAAGAGACTCACTTTTCTCCTACATGGCACTTTCACCAAAACAGGGACCTAAAAGATGCACATTCATCATCCTCTTTCACCTCGAATGAGTAACAATAGAAAAAAGATTCCCATGGAACAAACCTATGTTTAAAACAAAAAAATTCAGAATTTCTGAAAGAAAAAAATGTTTACATTAAAATAGAATTTCTCAAAAGATTCCACAACATCCACCCTTGAATTTTAAAGAAAATAAGATGCCACAAAACACCACCAGACATGACCATTACAACCAAAGAAGAATTATAAAGAAATAGACTTTAAACCAAGCCCCAAACAGTGCACTGTTCTTGTGAACTGGCTTCACATCAATTCCTAGCAACATCCCGATAAAACTGTTACAAGTGGCCTAAGCGTCCACAGGCATGGAGGGTCTTCAGAGCATTCAAGTATAATGAATTCTTAGGACCTGGCTTGCCATACTAAAGACATGATCCTATGGCCAAAAGAGGCTGAAGAAAAATCCAAAGGCCTTTTTAATACCCGCAGCCAACACTAAAAGCTCCAGGCCGCTTCCCATTACCAGAATTCCCTTCGCCATTTTCAGGACGAACCTTCAAGGATAAAGGTAGTTATAGCATCCTGTCTTTTTATAACATAACTTTCATTCCATTACACGAAACTGAGGATCTTCAAGGTTTAGTGTCTTGGAAACAAGGAACATAAAACATGAAACAAAAAAAACATTCTTCTTAAACACTTGAAAGGCTTCTCCTCATGTTCACCATAGGCTCATTACTGCATCTCATAACCTGGGGACATACATCAAAAGGAAGGGTGAGCATAAGGCCCAGCAAGGGAAACAAGTGAAACATTTTACATATGAACTTGAGATACATCAATAAAGTCATGAAAAGAACTTTAAGGCATGAAAATGAAATCGTGAGGCATATCATAATAAAAACTTTTTCATAACTTGAAGATGTGGATACATCATTTAACATAGACAATCATGAACATATCACCAAGGTCCATCCCCAAGGTGTCATTTGAAAATTACCAAGGTTATTCACCAAGGTATCGAGAAAATTGTAATCTCTAGTGGTTACATCATTACCCAATGCATTGGAGCGCTATCAGGGAGCACCCTTAAATTTGCCTTTATTATCATGCGAGCCACATATATCATCATCAAACATTTCATAAATAACCCATATAGCATAAAATAAATGGGTTTCATTTCATAATCATAACGTTTTAAAAACTGCTTTAAAGACATGATCTTTACGTCACCTTAAAACCCACAGAAAAGGAAGGTGGGCCTCATGTATGTAAATCCCATAATTTAAAATAGAACATTTTGGTATATATGTGAATACCCCTTTAGAAGAAAGAGCTTTGAGTATTCACTTAATAATATAAAAGAAATTTAGAAAAAGAGAGAGACATTTTGAGACGGAAATTCTGCAGCATAACGGCTATGTTACGAGGTTTTAGAAGACATTAAAAAGAGAGGGAAAATGGGTCAAACATTCATAAATGACCCATAAAACAGTATATGGACAGGATAAGAAGGATACATGATCATGGTAATGAAATTTCAAGGACATACCATTTGAAATGAAAAACATGGAAGGAAGACAAAAATTAGATTTCTCTTATGAAAGTTTGGCAGCCTAACGGCGTTACTTAAACTTCAAACAAAATGATTTGAAAAGATCAAATAGGGTCTCTCATCATGTGAACATAAGAGTTCAGTATGATAGATATAGAGATAATTCCCCAACATAATTAAAAAGGAACTTGAAAGATTTGACATGAAAGTGACACTTTGAAAAGAATGAGAAGGGTGAAAGAATCCCCTAAAAAATTCGGCAGCCTAACGACGCCACTTAAAAACTTTAAAATACTGAATTGAAGAGAACAAATGGGGTCTCTCATCATATGAACATAAGAGTCCAGTATGATAGATATAGAGATCATACCCCAACATAACAAAAAGGGAACTTGAAATAATTGACATGAAAGTAGAACTTCAAAACGAGAAGGGTGAAGAACCACTTAAAAGTTCGGCAGCCTAACGACGCCACTTAAAACTTCAAAATACTGAATTGAAGAGATCAAATGGGGTCTCTCATCATATGAACATAAGAGTCCAGTATGATAGATATAGAGATCATACCCCAACATAACAAAAAAGGAACTTGAAATAATTGACATGAAAGTAGAACTTCAAAACGAGAAGGGTGAAGAACCACTTAAAAATTCGGTAGCCTAACAACGCCACTTAAAACTTCATAAAACGAAATAATGAGAGTAATAGGGGATCTATAATTATATGAACATGAAAAGGGAAGTAAGAGGAGTATAAAAGAACATCCTCCAATATAAGAACATGGAGCATAAAAGGAATGACATAAAAGAGATTACTTGAAATTAAAGAGAGAGGTCGGATCCCTTACCTTAAAACATAACTCTTAAAACTCAAAGGTTTGGACCTTGAGGGCTTGGGGGCACCTTGGGAGGACTCCTTGGGAGGTAAGGAGATCAAAACTTCATTGGGGGAGAGTGGGGAGTCGAATGGATGAGAGGATGGCTTGGTATTTATAGGGAAAGTGAGGGGACAAGGCATTAATGGCCAAGGGACACCTCATTAGTGGTTTTGGCAAAACCATGGGATTTCCCATGGTATTTTCCCATGGTATTGGTCACTTGGGAAACCTCATACCTTATCTTACTATTCATAATTCGACCATATTGAATATATACTTAATACATCATTTAATGATGTCATTAAACACCCGTAACATAAAAACTATATTTTCACTATTCATCGAAAATTCAACTTTCTCAGAATAATCCCAAAATTTCACCTTAACCAAATATCAAAGCTCTGTTTTCAAAAATGAAATCCATTTTATAAAAATAATTTTCTAAATATTTTTAATTTAATTTTTAAATAAAAACACTATTCATCAAAAATTCATTTTTTTATGAAAAATCCCCAAAAATTACCTTAACATAATATCGATGCTCTGAGTTCAAAAATAAAGTCCATTTTATAAAAATAATTTTATAATTATTTTTAATTAAATTTTTAATTAAAAAACACTATTCACCTGAAAAAGACTAATACTTGACTAATAATTTATGAAACTGTTATTTACCCATTTTATTGAATCTCATTACTTAATCAAGGTGCCTAGCTTATTTTAATACATTCTTTAAGTGAGATTACTAATCCATTTGGACACATTATTAATCCTAATCATAAAATCACTATTCATAACTTACTATTCATCAAAAATCAAGTTGATCTTATTAGACTCTAAATTTCGTACTGAACATAATTGTAGAAGACCATTTTTTCCAAATCATTACACATTTTTAATTATTTAAGGTTTACAAAAACATTTTTAAAATATACTTTTTTCTAAAATTCATCAAAAATATGCATACTATATTTATCCAGTCATTTGAAAATTCATAAACTTCATCATAAGAAGAAATTCTAATTTTTATTTAAAACAAAGGATTACACAAGGCAGTTATGGTCTCCTTACATAGCCCCTTATCACACCAGCATAGGACCTAAGTGTAAGGTGTTCTAAGGTGAGAGAATATGAGGGAGGCTCGGCCAACATCGCACGAGTAGTAATTTCTATCAGTTTGAACTTCTCGCGAAGGCGATCCCGTTCTAGCTTCACACGATGAAGTTCAGCTTGGGTTTGGTCCAGAGCAAAGCCCAGTGGTGCTACCTACTTCCCAAGTTCTGTTAGATGGGCTTTGATCGGTCCAAGACTACTGGGTGAGGCCATCGAATCTTCTTTCTATATTAATTAACCAAGATAACTTGTATTTAGAGACAACAATCAAAACATTTAGTTTCCAGCGGTCATATTGACCAATGGTCATATAACAGTCAAAAACCAACGGTATCATTTTAATTATACTCATGTTATCAAATGAAACATTTTTGTTGAGTATAAAAATAAAATAAAATAACACATAAAATTAGGAAACAAGATTTATTCAAAATTTCGGGTCGTTACAATCTTCCCCCCTTAAGAAATTGCGTCCTCACAATTTTTTTAAAATTAGGTTTTGAAATTTCATTGAAAGTCCCACATCGGAAAAGGAGTCAGTAAAACTATTACTTTAAAAGAAAGAAAGGGAAGTACGAAGGTCACCCGAGTTAGCCCACACTAGGATTCCATGTAGGAAAACATGGACATGGAAGAAAAACAAAGGGTCAAGTTCTGAGGGAGAGTGATAGAGAACATGATTAGGAGAAAGTTAACCATAAGAAAATCCCAAACTTATGATGTGTGTAAACGGTCATTGATTACCTAGTAGGAAACGTAAACCAACAACGTTTTTGTTTTACGTTCCTTTTCATAATTTTGAGGAATTCATTTACTACATAGAACAAAAACATAAGAAAATATACCTACCTTCATGTAGAGTTTCATCCTTCAATAAGTTTCTACCAAAACTAATCTTTTCTCCAAATGATGATCATTCAAAACTACTTGGTCTCATCAAAACACAAGAATCATCTTCTAGAGAATCACATAATCCATAAAAGATTAACTATCTATTTCTTCTATCTTTAAACATTATCCCAAAAACATAAAGGGTAAGGTAAAACAACTCTTCAAAAAGAAAGAATCCCATAGGAAGGGAAACTATTTTTAAATCTTCAAAGTTCCATGGTACTACCCAAAGTTCATCATAGACCATCCCTTAAATAACGGTCCTTAAAATTCCTCAAAATAAACCAAACTAAGATTGAAACCCAAATACAAGAGGGATTTGATAACATAGTCTTCCAAAATAAACTTCATTGTTCATCTCCAAACAACATCAACCACAACTAACATCTTATAACAAAAGTAGCTAACCTAAACATATTTTACCCAAGATAGGTTAATCATTTCCATAAGTAACCTAAATTACTATAAGCCCTCCTTAAATTCATTGATTCTTCAAAATATAAGTCAACCTTACTCCTCAATGAAAATACCGCAGTAATCTATTTACCTTGATCATATAGGGTCCTCAAAATAGTGAACATCTTCCAAAATAATAATCATCTTTTAATCCCCTAATCATCTTTGTCATATTAATATGAAAATCGTAGCATTTCCTATCACATTGGTTGTTGGGACATGTTCTTCCATTTCCCGCCATTAATTAAGAAAAGAAGCTATAATTAGGGGCTTAAATACTTAGCCAATAATCATGAAAAGAAACTTAAAGCATATAAGTATAACTTGTAGAAGAAAAGTATACCCTAACTTGTGATCCCCTAGGTTCCCATCTAGGTTATCCATGATCATATATTCTTATGTGAACCTTTATTTAATTTTATCTTTGTTCCTTTAATAATGGTTCATACTAAGCTTATGAATTTACCAAATCATATCCCCCGGGAGTGTCGTAACCAAGAGTGCAGCAAGGCCCGTTGTCGTGTACCAGTTCCTGTTCGAGTCTAGCTCAAAGCGGTGTTTTTGGGTTTTACCCCTATGTACATCTGTGCCAGAGCCACCTCTACCTGCTCGTATCCAGACAGAGATGTATTTGCTTGGTAACCCCTTACTCAATACTCACCAAAATACCAGGAATATTTCCTATATTTAAACTTTTCTATAGGGTTCTTCCTAGAGTTTTCATATCCTAATTTCCACAAATAACTAAACCATCCTTTGATACCAACTATAGCATCCTGTCTTTTTATAACATAACTTTCATTCCATTACACGGAACTGAGGATCTTCAAGGTTTAGTGTCTTGGAAACAAGGAACATAAAACATGAAAAAAAAAACATTCTTCTTAAACACTTGAAAGGCTTCTCCTCATGTTCACCCTAGGCTCATTACTGCATCTCATAACCTGGGGACATACATCAAAAGGAAGGGTGAGCATAAGGCCCAACAAGGGAAACAAGTGAAACATTTTACATATGAACTTGAGATACATCAATAAAGTCATGACAAGAACTTTAAGGCATGAAAATGAAATCGTGAGGCATATCATAATAAAAACTTTTTCATAACTTGAAGATGTGGCTACATCATTTAACATAGACAATCATGAACATATCACCAAGGTCCATCCCCAAGGTGTCATTTGAAAATTACCAAGGTTATTCACCAAGGTATCGTGAAAATTGTAATCTCTAGTGGTTACATCATTACCCAATGCATTGGAGCGCTATCAGGGCGCACCCTTAAATTTTCCTTTATTATCATGTGAGACACATATATAATCATCAAACATTTCATAAATATCCCATATAGCATAAAATAAATGGGTTTCATTTCATAATCATAACGTTTTAAAAACTGCTTTAAAGACATGATCTTTACGTCACCTTAAAACCCACAGAAAAGGAAGGTGGGTCTCATGTATGTAAATCCCATAATTTAAAATAGAAAATTTGTGTATATATGTGAATACCCCTTTAGAATAAAGAGATTTGAGTATTCACTTAATAATATAAAAGAACTTTAGAAAAAGAGAGAGACATTTTGAGACGGAAATTCTGCAGCATAACGGCTATGTTACGAGGTTTTAGAAGACATTAAAAAGAGAGGGAAAATGGGTCAAACATTCATAAATGACCCATAAAACAGTATATGGACAGGATAAGAAGGATACATGATCATGGTATTGAAAGTTCAAGGACATACCATTTGAAATGAAAAACATGGAAGGAAGACAAAAATTAGATTTCTCTTATGAAAGTTCGGCAGCCTAACGACGTTACTTAAACTTCAAACAAAATGATTTGAAAAGATCAAATAGGGTATTTCATCATGTGAACATAAGAGTTCAGTATGATAGATATAGAGATAATTCCCCAACATAATTAAAAAGGAACTTGAAAGACTTGGCATGAAAGTGAAACTTTGAAAAGAATGAGAAGGGTGAAAGAATCACCTAAAAAATTCGGCAGCCTAACGGCGCCACTTAAAAACTTTAAAATACTGAATTGAAGAGATCAAATGGGGTCTCTCATCATATGAACATAAGAGTCTAGTATGATAGATATGGAGATCATACCCCAACATAACAAAAAGGGAACTTGAAATAATTGACATGAAAGTAGAACTTCAAAACGAGAAGGGTGAAGAACCACTTAAAAGTTCGGCAGCCTAACGGCACCACTTAAAATTTCAAAATACTGAATTGAAGAGATCAAATGGGGTCTCTAATCATATAAACATAAGAGTCCAGTATGATAGATATAGAGATCATACCCCAACATAACAAAAAAGGAACTTGAAATAATTGACATGAAAGTAGAACTTCAAAACGAGAAGGGTGAAGAACCACTTAAAAATTCGGCAGCCTAACGGCGCCACTTAAAACTTTATAAAACGAAATAATGAGAGTAAGAGGGGATATCTCATTATATGAACATGAAAAGGGCTGTAAGAGGAGTATAAAAGAACATCCTCCAATATAAGAGCATGGAGCATAAAAGGAATGACATAAAAGAGATTACTTGAAATTAAAGAGAGAGGTCAGATCCCTTACCTTAAAACGTAACTCTTAAAACTCAAAGGTTTGGACCTTGAGGGCTTGGGGGCACCTTGGGAGGACTCCTTGGGAGGTAAGGAGATCAAAACTTCGTTGGGGGAGAGTGGGGAGTTGAATGGATGAGAGGATGGCTTGGTATTTATAGGGAAAGTGAGGGGACAAGGCATTAATGGCCAAGGGACACCTCATTAGTGGTTTTGGAAAAACCATGGGCTTGCCCATGGTATTTGCCCATGGTATTGGCCACTTGGGACACCTCATACCTTATCTTACTATTCATAATTCGACCATATTGAATATATACTTAATACATCATTTAATGATGTCATTAAACACCCGTAACATAAAAACTATATTTTCACTATTCATCGAAAATTCAACTTTCTCAGAATAATCCCAAAATTTCACCTTAACCAAATATCAAAGCTCTGATATAAAAAATTAAATCCATTTTATAAAAATAATTTTCTAAATATTTTTTATTTAATTTTTAAATAAAAACACTATTCATCGAAAATTCATTTTTTTCAGAAAAATCCCCAAAAATTACCTTAACATAATATCGATGCTCTGAGTTCAAAAATAAAGTCCATTTTATAAAAATAATTTTCTAATTATTTTTAATTAATTTTTTAATTAAAAAACACTATTCACCTGAAAAAGACTAATACTTGACTAATAATTTATGAAACCGTTATTTACCCATTTTATTGAATCTCATTACTTAATCAAGGTGCCTAGCTTATTTTAATACTTTTTTAAGTGAGATTACTAATCCATTTGGACACATTATTAATCCTAATCATAAAATCACTATTCATAATTTACTATTCATCAAAAATCAAGTTGATCTTATTAGACTCGAAATTTCGTACTGAACATAATTGTAGAAGACCATTTTTTCCAAATAATTACACATTTTTAATTATTTAAGGTTTACAAAAACATTTTTAAAATATACTTTTTTCTAAAATTCATCAATAATATGCATAATATATTTATCCGGTCATTTGAAAATTCATAAAGTTCATCATAAGAAGAAATCCCAATTTTTATTTAAAACAAAGGATTACACAAGGCAGTTATGGTCTCCTTACATAGCCCCTTATCACACCAGCATAGGACCTAAGTGTAAGGTGTGCTAAGGTGAGATAATCTGAGGGAGGATCAGCCAACATCGCACGAGTAGTAATTTCTATCAGTTTGAACTTCTCGCGAAGGCGATCCCGTTCTAGCTTCACACGATGAAGTTCAGCTTGGGTTTGGTCCAGAGCAAAGCCCAGTGGTGCTACCTCCTTCCCAAGTTCTGTTAGATGGGCTTTGATCGGTCCAAGACTACTGGGTGAGGCCATCGAATCTTCTTTCTATATTAATTAACCAAGATTACTTCTATTTAGAGACAATAATCAAAACGTTTAGTTTCCAGCAGTCATATTGACCAATGGTCATATAACAGTCAAAAACCAACGGTATCATTTTAATTATACTCATGTTATCAAATGAAACATTTTTGTTGTGTATAAAAATAAAATAAAATAACACAAAAAATTAGGAAACAAGATTTATTCAAAATTTCAGGTCGTTACAATCTTCCCCCCTTAAGAAATTGCGTCCTCGAATTTTTTTTAAAATTAGGTTTTGAAATTTCATTGAAAGTCCCACATCGGAAAAGGAGTCAGTAAAACTATTACTTTAAAAGAAAGAAAGGGACGTACGAAGGTCACCCGAGTTAGCCCACACTAGGATTCCATGTAGGAAAACATGGACATGGAAGAAAAACAAAGGGTCAAGTTCTGAGGGAGAGTGATAGAGAACATGATTAGGAGAAAGTTAACCATAAGAAAATCCCAAACTTATGATGTGTGTAAATGGTCATTGGTTACATAGTAGGAAACGTAAACCAACAACGTTTTTGTTTTACGTTCCTTTTCATAATTTTGAGGAATTCATTTACTACATAGAACAAAAACATAAGAAAATATACCTACCTTCATGTAGAGTTTCATCCTTTAATAAGTTTCTACCAAAACTAATCTTTTCTCCAAATGATGAGCATTCAAAACTACTAGGTCTCATCAAAACACAAGAATCATCTTCTAGAGAATCACATAATCCACAAAAGATTAACTATCTATTTCTTCTATCTTTAAACATTATCCCAAAAACAGAAAGGGTAAGGTAAAACAACTCTTCAAAAAGAAAGAATCCCATAGGAAGGGAAACTATTTTTAAATCTTCAAAGTTCCATGGTACTACCCAAAGTTCATCATAGACCATCCCTTAAATAACGGTCCTTAAAATTCCTCAAAATAAACCAAACTAAGATTGAAACCCAAATACAAGATGGATTTGATAACATAGTCTTCCAAAATAAACTTCATTGTTCATCTCCAAACAACATCAACCACAACTAACATCTTATAACAAAAGTAGCTAACCTAAACATATTTTACCCAAGATAGGTTAATCATTTCCATAAGTAACCTAAATTACTATAAGCCCTCCTTAAATTCATTGATTCTTCAAAATATAAGTCAACCTTACTCCTCAATGAAAATACCGCAGTAATCTATTTACCTTGATCATATAGGGTCCTCAAAATAGTGAACGTCTTCCAAAATAATAATCATCTTTTAATCCCCTAATCATCTTTGTTGTATTAATACGAAAATCGTAGCATTTCCTATCACATTGGTTGTTGGGACATGTTCTTCCATTTCCCGCCATTAATTAAGAAAAGAAGCTATAATTAGGGGCTTAAATACTTAGCCAATAATCATGAAAAGAAACTTAAAGCATATAAGTATAACTTGTAGAAGAAAAGTATACCCTAACTTGTGATCCCCTAGGTTCCCATCTAGGTTATCCATAATCATATATTCTTATGTGAACCTTTATTTAATTTTTATCTTTGTTCCTTTAATAATGGTTCATACTAAGCTTATGAATTTACCAAAGCATATCCCCCGAGAGTGTCGTAACCAATAGTGCATCAAGGCCCGTTGTCGTGTACCAGTTCCCGTTCGAGTCTAGCTCAAAGCGGTGTTTTTGGGTTTTACCCCTATGTACATCTGTGCCAGAGCCACCTCTACCTTCTCTTATCCAGACAGAGATGTATTTGCTTGGTAACCCCTTACTCAATACTCACCAAAATACCAGGAAGATTTCCTATATTTAAACTTTTCTATAGGGTTCTTCCTAGAGTTTTCATATCCTAATTTCCACAAATAACTAAACCATCCTTTGATACCAACTATAGCATCCTGTATTTTTATAACATAACTTTCATTCCATTACACGGAACTGAGGATCTTCAAGGTTTAGTGTCTTGGAAACAAGGAACATAAAACATGAAAAAAAACATTCTTCTTAAACACTTGAAAGGATTCTCCTCATGTTCACCCTAGGCTCATTACTGCATCTCATAACCTGGGGACATACATCAAAAGGAAGGGTGATCATAAGGCCCAACAAGGGAAACAAGTGAAACATTTTACATATGAACTTGAGATACATAAATAAAGTCATGAAAAGAACTTTAAGGCATGAAAATGAAATCGTGAGGCATATCATAATAAATTTTTTTCATAACTTGAAGATGTGGCAACATCATTTAACATAGACAATCATGAACATATCACCAAGGTCCATCCCCAAGGTGTCATTTGAAAATTACCAAGGTTATTCACCAAGGTATCGTGAAAATTGTAATCTCTAGTGGTTACATCATTACCCAATGCATTGGAGCGCTATCAGGGCGCACCCTTAAATTTGCCTTTATTATCATGTGAGCCACATATATAATCATCAAACATTTCAAAAATAACCCATATAACATAAAATAAATGGGTTTCATTTCATAATCATAACGTTTTAAAAACTGCTTTAAAGACATGATCTTTACATCACCGTAAAACCCACAGAAAAGGAAGGTGGGTCTCATGTATGTAAATCCAATAATTTAAAATAGAACATTTTGGTATATATGTGAATACCCCTTTAGAAGAAAGATCTTTGAGTATTAACTTAATAATATAAAAGAACTTTAGAAAAAGAGAGAGACATTTTGAGACAGAAATTCTGCAGCATAACGGCTATGTTACGAGGTTTTAGAAGACATTAAAAAGAGAGGGAAAATGGGTCAAACATTCATAAATGACCCATAAAACAGTATATGGACAGGATAAGAAGGATACATGATCATGGTAATGAAATTTCAAGGACATACCATTTGAAATGAAAAACATGGAAGGAAGACAAAAATTAGATTTCTCTTATGAAAGTTCGGCAGCCTAACGACGTTACTTAAACTTCAAACAAAATGATTTGAAAAGATCAAATAGGGTCTCTCATCATGTGAACATAAGAGTTCAGTATGATAGATATAGAGATAATTCCCCAACATAATTAAAAAGGAACTTGAAAGACTTGGCATGAAAGTGAAACTTTGAAAAGAATGAGAAGGGTGAAAGAATCCCCTAAAAAATTCGGCAGCCTAACGGCGCCACTTAAAAATTTTAAAATACTGAATTGAAGAGATCAAAAGGGTTCTCTCATCATATGAACATAAGAGTCCATTATGATAGATATGAAGATCATACCCCAACATAACAAAAAGGGAACTTGAAATAATTGACATGAAAGTAGAACTTCAAAACGAGAAGGGTGAAGAACCACTTAAAAGTTCGGCAGCCTAACGGCGCCACTTAAAACTTCAAAATACTGAATTGAAGAGATCAAATGGGGTATCTCATCATATGAACATAAGAGTCCAGTATGATAGATATAGAGATCATACCCCAACATAACAAAAAGGTAACTTGAAATAATTGACATGAAAGTAGAACTTCAAAACGAGAAGGGTGAAGAACCACTTAAAAATTCGGCAGCCTAACGGCGCCACTTAAAACTTCATAAAACGAAATAATGAGAGTAAGAGGGGATCTCTCATTATATGAAAATGAAAAGGGAAGTAAGAGGAGTATAAAAGAACATCCTTCAATATAAGAACATGGAGCATAAAAGGAATGACATAAAAGAGATTACTTGAAATTAAAGAGAGAGGTCGGATCCCTTACCTTAAAACGTAACTCTTAAAACTCAAAGGTTTGGACCTTGAGGGCTTGGGGGCACCTTGGGAGGACTCCTTGGGAGGTAAGGAGATCAAAACTTCATTGGGGGAGAGTGGGGAGTCGAATGGATGAGAGGATGGCTTGGTATTTATAGGGAAAGTGAGGGGACAAGGCATTAATGGCCAAGGGACACCTCATTAGTGGTTTTGGCAAAACCATGGGCTTGCCCATGGTATTTGCCCATGGTATTGGCCACTTGGGACACCTCATACATTATATTACTATTCATAATTCGACCATATTGAATATATACTTAATACATCATTTAATGATGTCATTAAACACCCGTAACATAAAAACTATATTTTCACTATTCATCGAAAATTCAACTTTCTCAGAATAATCCCAAAATTTCACCTTAACCAAATATCAAAGCTCTGATTTCAAAAATGAAATCCATTTTATAAAAATAATTTTCTAAATATTTTTAATTTAATTTTTAAATAAAAACACTATTCATCGAAAATTCATTTTTTTCAGAAAAATCCCAAAAAATTACCTTAACATAATATCGATGCTCTGAGTTCAAAAATAAAGTCCATTTTATAAAAATAATTTTCTAATTATTTTTTATTAAATCTTTAATTAAAAAACACTATTCACCTGAAAAAGACTAATACTTGACTAATAATTTATGAAACCGTTATTTACCCATTTTATTGAATCTCATTACTTAATCAAGGTGCGTAGCTTATTTTAATACTTTCTTTAAGTGAGATTACTAATCCATTTGGACACATTATTAATCCTAATCATAAAATCACTATTCATAATTTACTATTCATCAAAAATCAAGTTGATCTTATTAGACTCTAAATTTCGTACTGAACATAATTGTAGAAGACCATTTTTTCCAAATCATTACACATTTATAATTATTTAAGGTTTACAAAAACATTTTTAAAATATACTGTTTTATAAATTCATCAAAAATATGCATACTATATTTATCCTGTCATTTGAAAATTCATAAACTTCATCATAAGAAGAAATCCCAATTTTTATTTAAAACAAAGGATTACACAAGGCAGTTACGGTCTCCTTACATAGCCCCTTATCACACCAGCATAGGACCTAAGTGTAAGGTGTGCTAAGGTGAGAGAATCCGAGGGAGGCTCGGCCAACATCGCACGAGTAGTAATTTCTATCCGTTTGAACTTCTCGCGAAGGCGATCTCGTTCTAGCTTCACACGATGAATTTCAGCTTGGGTTTGGTCCAGAGCAAAGCCCAGTGGTGCTACCTCCTTCCCAAGTTCTGTTAGATGGGCTTTGATCGGTCCAAGACTACTGGGTGAGGCCATCGAATCTTCTTTCTATATTAATTAACCAAGATTACTTGTATTTAGAGACAATAATCAAAACGTTTAGTTTCCAGCGGTCATATTGACCAATGGTCATATAACAGTCAAAAACCAACGGTATCATTTTAATTATACTCATGTTATCAAATGAAACATTTTTGTTGAGTATAAAAATAAAATAAAATAACACAAAAAATTAGGAAACAAGATTTATTCAAAATTTCAAGTCGTTACAATCTTCCCCCCTTAAGAAATTGCGTCCTCGAAATTTTTTTAAAATTAGGTTTTGAAATTTCATTGAAAGTCCTACATAGGAAAAGGAGTCAGTAAAACTATTACTTTAAAAGAAAGAAAGGGAAGTACGAAGGTCACCCGAGTTAGCCCACACTAGGATTCCATGTAGGAAAACATGGACATGGAAGAAAAACAAAGGGTCAAGTTCTGAGGGAGAGTGATAGAGAACATGATTAGGAGAAAGTTAACCATAAGAAAATCCCAAACTTATGATATGTGTAAACAGTCATTGATTACCTAGTAGGAAACGTAAACCAACAACGTTTTTGTTTTACGTTCCTTTTCATAATTTTGAGGAATTCATTTACTACATAGAACAAAAACATAAGAAAATATACCTACCTTCATGTAGAGTTTCATCCATTAATAAGTTTCTACCAAAACTAATCTTTTCTCCAAATGATGAGCATTCAAAACTACTTGGTCTCATCAAAACACAAGAATCATCTTCTAGAGAATCACATAATCCACAAAAGATTAACTATCTATTTCTTCTATCTTTAAACATTATCCCAAAAACAGAAAGGGTAAGGTAAAACAACTCTTCAAAAAGAAAGAATCCCATAGGAAGGGAAACTATTTTTAAATCTTCAAAGTTCCATGGTACTACCCAAAGTTCATCATAGACCATCCCTTAAATAACGGTCCTTAAAATTCCTCGAAATAAACCAAACTAAGATTGAAACCCAAATACAAGAGGGATTTGATAACATAGTCTTCCAAAATAAACTTCATTGTTCATCTCCAAACAACATCAACCACAACTAACATCTTATAAAAAAAGTAGCTAACCTAAACATATTTTACCCAAGATAGGTTAATCATTTCTATAAGTAACCTAAATTACTCTAATCCCTCCTTAAATTCATTGATTCTTCAAAATATAAGTCAACCTTACTCCTCAATGAAAATACCACAGTAATCTATTTACCTTGATCATATAGGGTCCTCAAAATAGTGAACGTCTTCCAAAATAATAATCATCTTTTAATCCCCTAATCATCTTTGGCGTATTAATATGAAAATCGTAGCATTTCCTATCACATTGGTTGTTGGGACATGTTCTTCCATTTCCCACCATTAATTAAGAAAAGAATCTATAATTAGGGGCTTAAATACTTAGCCAATAATCATGAAAAGAAACTTAAAGCATATAAGTATAACTTGTAGAAGAAAAGTATACCCTAACTTGTGATCCCAGAGGTTCCCATCTAGGTTATCCATGATCATATATTCTTATGTGAACCTTTATTTAATTTTATCTTTGTTCCTTTAATAATGGTTCATACTAAGCTTATGAATTTACCAAAGCATATCCCCCGGGAGTGTCGTAACCAAGAGTGCAGCAAGACCCGTTGTTGTGTACCAGTTCCCATTCGAGTCTAGCTCAAAGCGGTGTTTTCGGGTTTTACCCCTATGTACATCTGTGCCAGAGCCACCTCTACCTGCTCGTATCCAGACATGGATGTATTTTCTTGGTAACCCCTTACTCAATACTCACCAAAATACCAGGAAGATTTCCTATATTTAAACTTTTCTATAGGGTTATTCCTAGAGTTTTCATATCCTAATTTCCACAAATAACTAAACCATCCTTTGATACCAACTATAGCATCCCATCTTTTTATAACTTAACTTTCATTCCATTACATGGAACTGAGGATCTTCAAGGTTTAGTGACTTGGAAACAAGGAACATAAAACATGAAACAAAAAAAAACATTCTTCTTAAACACTTGAAAGGATTCTCCTCATGTTCACCCTAGGCTCATTACTGCATCTCATAACCTGGGGACATACATCAAAAGGAAGGGTGAGCATAAGGCCCAACAAGGGAAACAAGTGAAACATTTTACATATGAACTTGAGATACATCAATAAAGTCATGAAAAGAACTTTAAGGCATGAAAATGAAATCGTGAGGCATATCATAATAAAAACTTTTTCATAACTTGAAGATGTGGCTACATCATTTAACATAGACAATCATGAACATATCAACAAGGTCCATCCCCAAGGTGTCATTTGAAAATTACCAAGGTTATTCACCAAGGTATCGTGAAAATTGTAATCTCTAGTTGTTACATCATTACCCAATGCATTGGAGCGCTATCAGGACGTACCCTTAAATTTGCCTTTATTATCATGTGAGCCACATATATCATCATCAAACATTTCATAAATAACCCATATAGCATAAAATAAATGGGTTTCATTTCATAATCATAACGTTTTAAAAACTGCTTTAAAGACATGATCTTTACGTCACCTTAAAACCCACAGAAAAGGAAGGTGGGTCTCATGTATGTAAATACCATAATTTAAAATAGAACATTTTGGTATATATGTGAATACCCCTTTAGAAGAAAGAGCTTTGAGTATTCACTTAATAATATAAAAGAACTTTAGAAAAAGAGAGAGACATTTTGAGACGGAAATTCTGCAGCATAACGGCTATGTTACGAGGTTTTAGAAGACATTAAAAAGAGAGGGAAAATGGGTCAAACATTCATAAATGACCCATAAAATAGTATATGGACAAAATAAGAAGGATACATGATCATGGTAATGAAATTTCAAGGACATACCATTTGAAATGAAAAACATGGAAGGAAGACAAAAATTAGATTTCTCTTATGAAAGTTCGGCAGCCTAACGACGTTACTTAAACTTCAAAAAAATGATTTGAAAAGATCAAATAGGGTCTCTCATAATGTGAACATAAGATTTCAGTATGATAGATATAGAGATAATTCCCCAACATAATTAAAAAGGAACTTGAAAGACTTGACATGAAAGTGAAACTTTGAAAAGAATGAGAAGGGTGAAAGAATCCCCTAAAAAATTCGGCAGCCTAACGGCGCCACTTAAAAACTTTAAAATACTGAATTGAAGAGATAAAATGGGGTCTCTCATCATATGAAAATAAGAGTCCAGTATGATAGATATAGAGATCATACCCCAACATAACAAAAAGGGAACTTGAAATAATTGACATGAAAGTAGAACTTCAAAATGAGAAGGGTGAAGAACCACTTAAAAGTTCGGCAGCCTAACGACGCCACTTAAAACTTCAAAATACTGAATTGAAGAGATCAAATGGGGTCTCTCATCATATGAACATAAGAGTCCAGTATGATAGATATAGAGATCATACCCCAACATAACAGAAAAGGAACTTGAAATAATTGACATGAAAGTAGAACTTCAAAACGAGAAGGGTGAAGAACCACTTAAAAATTCGACAGCCTAACGACGCCACTTAAAACTTCATAAAACGAAATAATGAGAGTAAGAGGGGATATCTAATTATATGAACATGAAAAGGGCAGTAAGAGGAGTATAAAAGAGCATCCTCCAATATAAGAACATGGAGCATAAAAGGAATGACATAAAAGAGATTACTTGAAATTAAAGAGAGAGGTCAGATCCCTTACCTTAAAACGTAACTCTTAAAACTCAAAGGTTTGGACCTCGAGGGCTTGGGGGCACCTTGGGAGGACTCCTTGGGAGGTAAGGATATCAAAACTTCATTGGGGGAGAGTGGGGAGTCGAATGGATGAGAGGATGGCTTGGTATTTATAGGGAAAGTGAGGGGACAAGACATTAATGGCCAAGGGACACCTCATTAGTGGTTTTGGAAAAACCATGGGCTTGCCCATGGTATTTTCCCATGGTATTGGCCACTTGGGACACCTCATACCTTATCTTACTATTCATAATTCGACCATATTGAATATATACTTAATACATCATTTAATGATGTCATTAAACACCCGTAACATAAGAACTATATTTTCACTATTCATCGAAAATTCAACTTTCTCAGAATAATCCCAAAATTTCACCTTAACCAAATATCAAAGCTCTAATTTCAAAAATGAAATCCATTTTATAAAAATAATTTTCTAAATATTTTTAATTTAATTTTTAAATAAAAACACTATTCATCAAAAATTCATTTTTTTCAGAAAAATCCCCAAAAATTACCTTAACATAATATCGATGCTCTGAGTTCAAAAATAAAGTCCATTTTATAAAAATAATTTTCTAATTATTTTTAATTAAATTTTTAATTAAAAAATACTATTCACCTGAAAAAGACTAATACTTGACTAATAATTTATGAAACCGTTATTTACCCATTTTATTGAATCTCATTACTTAATCAAGGTGCGTAGCTTATTTTAATACTTTCTTTAAGTGAGATTACTAATCCATTTGGACACATTATTAATCCTAATCATAAAATCACTATTCATAATTTACTATTCATCAAAAATCAAGTTGATCTTATTAGACTCTAAATTTTGTACTGAACATAATTGTAGAAGACCATTTTTTCCAAATCATTACACATTTTTAATTATTTAAGGTTTACAAAAACATTTTTAAAATACAATTTTTTCTAAAATTCATCAAAAATATGCATACTATATTTATCCGGTCATTTGAAAATTCATAAACTTCATCATAAGAAGAAATCCCAATTTTTATTTAAAACAAAGGATTACACAAGGCAGTTACGGTCTCCTTACATAGCCCCTTATCACACCAGCATAGGACCTAAGTGTAAGGTGTGCTAAGGTGAGAGAATCTCAGGGAGGCTCGACCAACATCGCACGAGTAGTAATTTCTATCAGTTTGAACTTCTCGCGAAGGCGATCCCGTTCTAGCTTCACACGATGAAGTTCAGCTTGGGTTTGGTCCAGAGCAAAGCCCAGTGGTGCTACCTCCTTCCCAAGTTCTGTTAGATGGGCTTTGATCGGTCCAAGACTACTGGGTGAGGCCATCGAATCTTCTTTCTATATTTATTAACCAAGATTACTTGTATTTAGAGACAATAATCAAAACGTTTAGTTTCCCGCGGTCATATTGACCAATGGTCATATAACAGTCAAAAACCAACGGTATCATTTTAATTATACTCATGTTATCAAATGAAACATTTTTTTTGAGTATAAAAATAAAATAAAATAACACATAAAATTAGGAAACAATATTTATTCAAAATTTCGGGTCGTTACAATCTTCCCCCCTTAAGAAATTGCGTCCTCGTAATTTTTTTAAAATTAGGTTTTGAAATTTCATTGAAAGTCCCACATCAGAAAAGGAGTTAGTAAAACTATTACTTTAAAAGAAAGAAAGGGAAGTACGAAGGTCACCCGAGTTAGCCCACACTAGGATTCCATGTAGGAAAACATGGACATGGAAGAAAAACAAAGGGTCAAGTTCTGAGGGAGAGTGATAGAGAACATGATTAGGAGAAAGTTAACCATAAGAAAATCCCAAACTTATGATGTGTGTAAACGGTCATTGATTACCTAGTAGGAAATGTAAACCAACAACGTATTTGTTTTACGTTCCTTTTCATAATTTTGAGGAATTCATTTACTACATAGAACAAAAACATAAGAAAATATACCTACCTTCATATAGAGTTTCATCCTTTAATAAGTTTCTACCAAAAATAATCTTTTCTCCAAATGATGAGCATTCAAAACTAATTGGTCTCATCAAAACACAAGAATCATCTTCTAGAGAATCACATAATCCACAAAATATTAACTATCTATTTCTTCTATCTTTAAACATTATCCCAAAAACAGAAAGGGTAAGGTAAAACAACTCTTCAAAAAGAAAGAATCCCATAGGAAGGGAAACTATTTTTAAATCTTCAAAGTTCCATGGTACTACCCAAAGTTCATCATAGACCATCCCTTAAATAACGGTCCTTAAAATTCCTCAAAATAAACCAAACTAAGATTGAAACCCAAATACAAGAGGGATTTGATAACATAGTCTTCCAAAATAAACTTCATTGTTCATCTCCAAACAACATCAACCACAACTAACATCTTATAACAAAAGTAGCTAACCTAAACATATTTTACCCAAGATAGGTTAATCATTTCCATAAGTAACCTAAATTACTCTAAGCCCTCCTTAAATTCATTTATTCTTCAAAATATAAGTCAACCTTACTCCTCAATGAAAATACCGCAGTAATCTATTTACCATGATCATATAGGGTCCTCAAAATAGTGAACGTCTTCCAAAATAATAATCATCTTTTAATCCCCTAATCATCTTTGTCGTATTAATACGAAAATCGTAGAATTTCCTATCACATTGGTTGTTGGGACATGTTCTTCCATTTCCCGCCATTAATTAAGAAAAGAAGATATAATTAGGGGTTTAAATACTTAGCCAATAATCATGAAAAGAAACTTAAAGCATATAAGTATAACTTGTAGAAGAAAAGTATACCCTAACTTGTGATCCCCTAGGTTCCCATCTAGGTTATCCATGATCATATATTCTTATGTGAACCTTTATTTAATTTTATCTTTGTTCCTTTAATAATGGTTCATACTAAGCTTATGAATATATCAAAGCATATCCCCCGGGAGTGTCGTAACCAAGAGTGCAGCAAGGCCCGTTGTCGTGTACCAGTTCCCGTTCGAGTCTAGCTCAAAGCGGTGTTTTCGGGTTTTACCCCTATATACATCTGTGCCAGAGCCACCTCTACCTGCTTGTATCCAGACAGGGATGTATCTGCTTGGTAACCCCTTACTCAATACTCACCAAAATACCAGGAAGATTTCCTATATTTAAAATTTTCTATAGGGTTCTTCCTAGAGTTTTCATATCCTAATTTCCACAAATAACTAAACCATCCTTTGATACCAACTATAGCATCCCGTCTTTTTATAACATAACTTTCATTCCATTACACGGAACTGAGGATCTTCAAGGTTTAGTGTCTTGGAAACAAGGAACATAAAACATGAAACAAAAAAAAACATTATTCTTAAACACTTGAAAGGCTTCTCCTCATGTTCACCCTAGGCTCATTACTGCATCTCATAACCTGGGGACATACATCAAAAGGAAGGGTGAGCATAAGGCCCAGCAAGGGAAACAAGTGAAACATTTTACATATGAACTTGAGATACATCAATAAAGTCATGAAAAGAACTTTAAGGCATGAAAATGAAATCGTGAGGCATATCATAATAAAAACTTTTTCATAACTTGAAGATGTGGCTACATCATTTAACATAGACAATCATGAACATATCAACAAGGTCCATCCCCAAGGTGTCATTTGAAAATTACCAAGGTTATTCACCAAGGTATCGTGAAAATTGTAATCTCTAGTGGTTACATCATTACCCAATGCATTGGAGCGCTATCAGGACGCACCCTTAAATTTTCCTTTATTATCATGTGAGACACATATATCATCATCAAACATTTCATAAATAACCAATATAGCATAAAATAAATGGGTTTCATTTCATAATCATAACGTTTTAAAAACTGCTTTAAAGACACGATCTTTACGTCACCTTAAAACCCACAGAAAAGGAAGGTGGGTCTCATGTATGTAAATCCCATAATTTAAAATAGAACATTTTGGTATATATGTGAATACCCCTTTAGAAGAAAGAGATTTGAGTATTCACTTAATAATATAAAAGAACTTTAGAAAAAGAGAGAGACATTTTGAGACGGAAATTCTGCAGCATAACGGCTATGTTACGAGGTTTTAAAAGACATTAAAAAGAGAGGGAAAATGGGTCAAACATTCATAAATGACCCATAAAACAGTATATGGACAGGATAATAAGGATACATGATCATGGTAATGAAATTTCAAGGGAATACCATTTGAAATGAAAAACATGGAAGGAAGTCAAAAATTAGATTTCTCTTATGAAAGTTCGGCAGCCTAACGACGTTACTTAAACTTCAAACAAAATGATTTGAAAAGATCAAATAGGGTCTCTCATCATGTGAAAATAAGAGTTCAGTTTGATAGATATAGAGATAATTCCCCAACATAATTAAAAAGGAACTTGAAAGACTTGGCATGAAAGTGAAACTTTGAAAAGAATGAGAAGGGTGAAAGAATCCCCTAAAAAATTCGGCAGCCTAACGGCGCCACTTAAAAACTTTAAAATACTGAATTGAAGAGATCAAATGGGGTCTCTCATCATATGAACATAAGAGTCCAGTATGATAGATATGGAGATCATACCCCAACATAACAAAAAGTGAACTTGAAATAATTGACATGAAAGTAGAACTTCAAAACGAGAAGGGTGAAGAACCACTTAAAAGTTCGGCAGCCTAACAGCGCCACTTAAAACTTCAAAATACTGAATTGAAGAGATCAAATGGGGTCTCTCATCATATGAACATAAGAGTCCAATATGATAGATATAGAGATCATACCCCAACATAACAAAAAAGGAACTTGAAATAATTGACATGAAAGTAGAACTTCAAAACGAGAAGGGTGAAGAACCACTTAAAAATTCGGCAGCCTAACGGCGCCACTTAAAACTTCATAAAACGAAATAATGAGAGTAAGAGGGGATCTCTCATTATATGAAAATGAAAAGGGCAGTAAGAGGAGTATAAAAGAACATCCTCCAATATAAGAACATGGAGCATAAAAGGAATGACATAAAAGAGATTACTTGAAATTAAAGAGAGAGGTCGGATCCCTTACCTTAAAACGTAACTCTTAAAAATCAAAGGTTTGGACCTTGAGGGCTTGGGGGCACCTTGGGAGGACTCCTTGGGAGGTAAGGAGATCAAAACTTCGTTGGGGGAGAGTGGGGAGTCGAATGGATGGTAGGATGGCTTGGTATTTATAGGGAAAGTGAGGGGACAAGGCATTAATGGCCAAGGGACACCTCATTAGTGGTTTTGGAAAAACCATGGGCTTGCCCATGGTATTTGCCCATGGTATTTGCCACTTGGGACACCACATACCTTATCTTACTATTCATAATTCGACCATATTGAATATATACTTAATACATCATTTAATGATGTCATTAAACACCCGTAACATAAAAACTATATTTTCACTATTCATCGAAAATTCAACTTTCTCAGAATAATCCCAAAATTTCACCTTAACCAAATATCAAAGCTCTGATTTCAAAAATGAAATCCATTTTATAAAAATAATTTTCTAAATATTTTTTATTTAATTTTTAAATAAAAACACTATTCATCGAAAATTCATTTTTTTCAGAAAAATCCCCAAAAATTACCTTAACATAATATCGATGCTCTGAGTTCAAAAATAAAGTCCATTTTATAAAAATAATTTACTAATTATTTTTAATTAAATTTTTAATTAAAAAACACTATTCACCTTAAAAAGACTAAAACTTGACTAATAATTTATGAAACCGTTATTTACCCATTTTATTGAATCTCATTACTTAATCAAGGTGCCTAGCTTATTTTAATACTTTCTTTAAGTGAGATTACTAATCCATTTGGAAAAATTATTAATCCTAATCATAAAATCACTATTCATAATTTACTATTCATCAAAAATCAAGTTGATCTTATTAGACTCTAAATTTCGTACTGAACATAATTGTAGAAGACCATTTTTTCAAAATCATTACACATTTTTAATTATTTAAGGTTTACAAAAAACATTTTTAAAATATACTTTTTTCTAAAATTCATCAAAAATATGCATACTATATTTATCCGGTCATTTGAAAATTCATAAACTTCATCATAAGAAGAAATCCCAATTTTTATTTAAAACAAAGGATTACACAAGGCAGTTACGGTCTCCTTATATAGCCCCTTATCACACCAGCATAGGACCTAAGTGTAAGGTGTGCTAAGGTGAGAGAATCCGAGGGAGGCTCCGCCAACATCGCACGAGTAGTAATTTCTATCAGTTTGAACTTCTCGCGAAGGCGATCCCGTTCTAGCTTCACACGATGAAGTTCAGCTTGGGTTTGGTCCAGAGCAAAGCCCAGTGGTGCTACCTCCTTCCCAAGTTCTGTTATATGGGCTTTGATCGGTCCAAGACTACTGGGTGAGGCCATCAAATCTTCTTTCTATATTAATTAACCAAGATTACTTGTATTTAGAGACAATAATCAAAACGTTTAGTTTCCAGCGGTCATATTGACCAATGGTCATATAACAGTCAAAAACCAACGGTATCATTTTAATTATACTCATGTTATCAAATGAAACATTTTTGTTGAGTATAAAAATAAAATAAAATAACACATAAAATTAGGAAACAAGATTTATTCAAAATTTCGGGTCGTTACAATCTTCCCCCCTTAAGAAATTGCATCCTTGCAATTTTTTTAAAATTAGGTTTTGAAATTTCATTGAAAGTCCCACATCGGAAAAGGAGTCTGTAAAACTATTACTTTAAAAGAAAGAAAGGGAAGTACGAAGGTCACCCGAGTTAGCCCACACTAGGATTCCATGTAGGAAAACATGGACATGGAAGAAAAACAAAGGGTCAAGTTCTGAGGGAGAGTGATAGAGAACATGATTAGGAGAAAGTTAACCATAAGAAAATCCCAAACTTATGATGTGTATAAACGGTCATTGATTACCTAGTAGGAAATGTAAACCAACAACGTTTTCGTTTTACGTTCCTTTTCATAATTTTGAGGAATTCATTTACTACATAGAACAAAAACATAAGAAAATATACCTACCTTCATTTAGAGTTTCATCCTTTAATAAGTTTCTACCAAAACTAATCTTTTCTCCAAATGATGAGCATTCAAAACTACTTGGTCTCATCAAAACACAAGAATCATCTTCTAGAGAATCACATAATCCCCAAAAGATTAACTATCTATTTCTTCTATCTTTAAACATTATCCCAAAAACAGAAAGGGTAAGGTAAAAAAACTCTTCAAAAAGAAAGAATCCCATAGGAAGAGAAACTATTTTTAAATCTTCAAAGTTCCATGGTACTACCCAAAGTTCATCATAGACCATCCCTTAAATAACGGTCCTTAAAATTCCTCAAAATAAACCAAACTAAGATTGAAACCCAAATACAAGAGGGATTTGATAACATAGTCTTCCAAAATAAACTTCATTGTTCATCTCCAAACAACATCAACCACAACTAACATCTTATAACAAAAGTATCTAACCTAAACATATTTTACCCAAGATAGGTTAATCATTTCCATAAGTAAGCTAAATTACTATAAGCCCTCCTTAAATTCATTGATTCTTCAAAATATAAGTCAACCTTACTCCTCAATGAAAATACCGCAGTAATCTATTTACCTTGATCATATAGGGTCCTCAAAATAGTGAACGCCTTCCAAAATAATAATCATCTTTTAATCCCCTAATCATCTTTGTCGTATTAATACGGAAATCGTAGCATTTCCTATCACATTGGTTGTTGGGACATGTTCTTCCATTTCCCGCCATTAATTAAGAAAAGAAGCTATAATTAGGGGCTTAAATACTTAGCCAATAATCATGAAAAGAAACTTAACGCATATAAGTATAACTTGTAGAAGAAAAGTATACCCTAACTTGTGATCCCCTAGGTTCCCATATAGGTTATCCATGATCATATATTCTTATGTGAACCTTTATTTAATTTTATCTTTGTTCCTTTAATAATGGTTCATACTAAGCTTATGAATTTACCAAAGCATATCCCCTGGGAGTGTCGTAACCAAGAGTGCAGCAAGGCCCGTTGTCGTGTACCAGTTCCCGTTCGAGTCTAGCTCAAAGCGGTGTTTTCGGGTTTTACCCCTATGTACATCTGTGCCAAAGCCACCTCTACCTGCTCGTATCCAGACAGGGATGTATTTGCTTGGTAACCCCTTACTCAATACTCACCAAAATACCAGGAAGATTTCCTATATTTAAACTTTTCTATAGGGTTCTTCCTAGAGTTTTCATATCCTAATTTCCACAAATAACTAAACCATCCTTTGATACCAATTATAGCATCCCGTCTTTTTATAACATAACTTTCATTCCATTACACGGAACTGAGGATCTTCAAGGTTTAGTGTCTTGGAAACAAGGAACATAAAACATGAAAAAAAACATTCTTCTTAAACACTTGAAAGGATTCTCCTCATGTTCACCCTAGGCTCATTACTGCATCTCATAACCTGGGGACATACATCAAAAGGAAGGGTGAGCAGAAGGCCCAGCATGGGAAACAAGTGAAACATTTTACATATGAACTTGAGATACATCAATAAAGTCATGAAAAGAACTTTAAGGCATGAAAATGAAATCGTGAGGCATATCATAATAAAAACTTTTTCATAACTTGAAGATGTGGCTACATCATTTAACATAGACAATCATTAACATATCACCAAGGTCCATCCCCAAGGTGTCATTTGAAAATTACCAAGGTTATTCACCAAGGTATCGTGAAAATTGTAATCTCTAGTGGTTACATCATTACCCTATGCATTGGAGCGCTATCAGGGCGCACCCTTAAATTTGCCTTTATTATCATGTGAGCCACATATATCATCATCAAATATTTCATAAATAACCCATATAGCATAAAATAAATGGGTTTCATTTCATAATCATAACGTTTTAAAAACTGCTTTAAAGACATGATCTTTACGTCACCTTAAAACCCACAGAAAAGGAAGGTGGGTCTCATGTATGTAAATACCATAATTTAAAATAGAACATTTTGGTATATATGTGAATACCCCTTTAGAAGAAAGATCTTTGAGTATTCACTTAATAATATAAAAGAACTTTAGAAAAAGAGAGAGACATTTTGAGACGGAAATTCTGTGGCATAACGGCTATGTTACGAGGTCTTAGAAGACATTAAAAAGAGAGGGAAAATGGGTCAAACATTCATAAATGACCCGTAAAACAGTATATGGACAAGATAAAAAGGATACATGATCATGGTAATGAAATTTCAAGGACATACCATTTGAAATGAAAAACATGGAAGGAAGACAAAAATTAGATTTCTCTTATGAAAGTTCGGCAGCCTAACGACGTTACTTAAACTTCAAAAAAAAAAGATTTGAAAAGATCAAATAGGGTCTCTCATCATGTGAACATAAGAGTTCAGTATGATAGATATAGAGATAATTCCCCAACATAATTAAAAAGGAACTTGAAAGACTTGACATGAAAGTGAAACTTTGAAAAGAATGAGAAGGGTGAAAGAATCCCCTAAAAAATTCAGCAGCCTAACGGCGCCACTTAAAAACTTTAAAATACTGAATTGAAGAGATCAAATGGGGTCTCTCATCATATGAACATAAGAGTCCAGTATGATAGATATATAGATCATACCCCAACATAACAAAAAGGGAACTTGAAATAATTGACATGAAAGTAGAACTTCAAAACGAGAAGGGTGAAGAACCACTTAAAAGTTCGGCAGCCTAACGACGCCACTTAAAACTTCAAAATACTGAATTGAAGAGATCAAATGGGGTCTCTCATCATATGAACATAAGAGTCCAGTATGATAGATATAGAGATCATACCCCAACATAACAAAAAAGGAACTTGAAATAATTGAAATGAAAGTAGAACTTCAAAACGAGAAGGGTGAAGAACCACTTAAAAATTCGGCAGCCTAACGACGCCACTTAAAACTTCATAAAATGAAATAATGAGAGTAAGAGGGGATATCTCATTATATGAACATGAAAAGGGCAGTAAGAGGAGTATAAAAGAACATCCTCCAATATAATAACATGGAGCATAAAAGGAATGACATAAAAGAGATTACTTGAAATTAAAGAGAGATGTCGGATCCCTTACCTTAAAACGTAACTCTTAAAACTCAAAGGTTTGGACCTTGAGGGCTTCGGGGAACCTTGGGAGGACTCCTTGAGAGGTAAGGAGATCAAAAATTTGTTGGGGGAGAGTGGGGAGTCAAATGGATGAGATGATGGCTTGGTATTTATAGGGAAAGTGAGGGGACAAGGCATTAATGGCCAAGGGACACCTCATTAGTGGTTTTGGCAAAACCATGGGCTTGCCCATGGTATTTGGCCATGGTATTGGCCACTTGGGACACCTCATACCTTATCTTACTATTCATAATTCGACCATATTTAATATATACTTAATACATCATTTAATGATGTCATTAAACACCCGTAACATAAAAACTATATTTTCACTATTCATCGAAAATTCAACTTTCTCAGAATAATCCCAAAATTTCACCTTAACAAAATATCAAAGCTCTGATTTCCAAAATGAAATCCATTTTATAAAATTAATTTTCTAAATATTTTTAATTTAATTTTTAAATAAAAACACTATTCATCGAAAATTTATTTTTTTCAGAAAAATCCCCAAAAATTACCTTAACATAATATCGATGCTCTGAGTTCAAAAATAAAGTCCATTTTATAAAAATAATTTTCTAATTATTTTTAATTAAATTTTTAAATAAAAAACACTATTCACCTGAAAAAGACTAATACTTGACTAATAATTTATGAAACCGTTATTTACCCATTTTATTGAATCTCATTACTTAATCAAGGTGCCTAGCTTATTTTAATACTTTCTTTAAGTGAGATTACTAATCCATTTGGACACATTATTAATCCTAATCATAAAATCACTATTCATAATTTACTATTCATCAAAAATCAAGTTGATCTTATTAGACTCTAAATTTCGTACTGAACATAATTGTAGAAGACCATTTTTTCCAAATCATTACACATTTTTAATTATTTAAGGTTTACAAAAACATTTTTAAAATATACTTTTTTCTAAAATTCATAAAAAATATGCATACTATATTTATCTGGTCATTTGAAAATTCATAAACTTCATCATAAGAAGAAATCCCAATTTTTATTTAAAACAAAGGATTACACAAGGCAGTTACGGTCTCCTTTCATATCCCCTTATCACACCAGCATAGGACCTAAGTGTAAGGTGTGCTAAGGTGAGAGAATCTGAGGGAGGCTCGGCCAACATCGCACGAGTAGTAATTTCTATCAGTTTGAACTTCTCGCGAAGGCGATCCCGTTCTAGCTTCACACGATGAAGTTCAGCTTGGGTTTGGTCCAGAGCAAAGCCCAGTGGTGCTACCTCCTTCCCAAGTTCTGTTAGATGGGCTTTGATCGGTCCAAGACTACTGGGTGAGGCCATTGAATCTTCTTTCTATATTAATTAACCAAGATTACTTGTATTTAGAGACAATAATCAAAATGTTTAGTTTCCAGCGGTCATATTGACCAATGGTCATATAACAGTAAAAAACCAACGGTATCATTTTAATTATACTAATGTTATCAAATGAAACATTTTTGTTGAGTATAAAAATAAAATAAAATAACACATAAAATTAGGAAACAAGATTTATTCAAAATTTCGGGTCGTTACAGTAGTAACTTCACCTTTAACGATTCAAGAAACTTGAGGAAAATAAATTTCCTTTCAAATCTCTGCATCCACTCTTCCTCTTTGAGGGGATCTGCCTGACCAAAAAAGAGAGGTGGATTCAATTTTCTAAAACTCAAGAAGAAATTCTGTGGGTTGATCAAATGGAGGGTTTGTCAACGGTGAACTATCCATGGCCACACTTTGAATATCCTATGAATTATTGTGGGGGTGTACACTATCCAACAAGGAAACTGAGAACCCAACCAAACTAATCCATCAACCCAAAAAACACTGAACACATAGGGACTAACTCAAAAGCTTCCCAATTTTTTTTTCAAAAGGACCCGCTAAACATTATCTCAAAACCAAATCATCGAAAAGAACTTCCCAAACTCAAAGCACCACATAACAACATTACCAAATCACAAGGAGACACACCACACCACTGCTGGTGATCAAAACATCACATCTTCTCTTAAAAACACCTTTGAAAAGAAAATAAGTTTGGTGGGTTGAACACTTACCAATGGTATTCTATGGAGACTCACACATGCATATTATTGTGCCAAATCGGGCACCCATCACTTTATGTCATTAACCATCCACACTTCCACGCGTATCCATGAATGTGGTCACTCATGGGAATACCAAAGGTCAAAATAAAAATTTTCCACTTTCCAAGACAAAATATTCAACCCATGCTCTCTACTTCTTAGTTTACTTCACATTTCAAAATTCATAAAACTTTTCAAAATATTACTAACCACAAAGTCAAAAATCGCATTCAAATCCCACACATCAAATCATTTTTTCTTTTCTCAAAATAAAATCCTATGGATTTCATTCAAATTCTATTTCATCTCATTCAAAACATTTTCAGTAGTTTAAAAAATTTCATTTCATCAATAATCATTTGATTAGAAAATCATATCTTTTTATTTAAAATAAGTTTCCAAAACCCTTTTGAAAATAAATTATATTTTCCAAACTACCAATTTCGATATTCCCTAGGTTTTGATTACAAAAACTTAATTCTCAATAAATTCATTACCAATTTATGCAAAAATATCATTTTACAAAAAATCCACTTTTCTAAAGCTTCCTTCAAAATGATTATGAAAATCCATTTTCTACCTTCCCAAAATCAAACCATTACCACTTTAAATATAGTTTTCATAATTCCATAACAAGAGCTTTCAAGACAATTTTCAAAATCAAGAAAGACCCAAAACAACTCAGAAGGGGAAACTTATAATGGTCGAGACCTCTCTGGTCCACTCCTTTATGAAAATATGGTGTCTGAGGTGTCTCGGGAGGTCAAGGTGATTTATTCCTCACACTTTTTCAATTTTCCAATTCTGCAAATAGTTCCATCAGTGAGACCGATGTGAACAGTTCCATCGGTGAGACCGATGTAAACAGTTCCATCGGTGAGACTGATGTGAACAGTGTTTCCAGGATCAGTGAGTCATTTAGTGATCAGTGTTTCCAGGATCGGTGAGTCCAGGATCGATGAGTCATTTTGTGAATAGTGTTTCCAGGATCGGTGAGTCTAGGATCGGCGAGTCCAGGACCAGTGAGTCATTTCGTGAATAGTGTTTCCAGGATCGGTGAGTCCAGGATCAGTGAGTCATTTTGTGAAAAGTGTTTCCAAGATCGGTGGGTCAGGGATCAGTGAGTCTAGGATCGGTGAGTCATTCCATGAACAATGTTTCCAAGATCGGTGATTCCAGGATTAGTGAGTCATTTTGTGAACAGTGTTTCTAGGATCGGTGAGTCCAGGATCGGTGAGTCATTCCGTGAACAGTGTTTCCTGGATCGGTGAGTCTAGGATTGGTGAGTCATTCTGTAAACAGTGTTTCCAGGATCGGTGAGTCCAGGATTGGTGAGTCTAGGATCGATGAGTCTAGGATCAGTGAGTCATTTTGTGAATAGTGTTTCCAGGATCGGTGAGTCATTCCGTGAATAGTGTTTCCAGGATCGGTGAGTCATTTTGTGAACAGTGTTTCCAGGATCGGTGAGTCCGGGATCAGTGAGTGTACAGTGTTTCCAGAATCGTGTACAGTGTTTCCAGGATTGGTAGGTGTACAGTGTTTCTAGGATCGTGAATAGTATTTCCAGCTTCCTATAGTTTCTCCCCTTTTACATTTTCTTTAACATAAAACGCATTCAAGGCCTTATTTTAAGGGATTTAAGGCAAAATAAAATCTCATAACTCATATATTAATTTTCCTAAGTCTCAAGATGCCTTTACTTGGTCAAACCATGTGGTTCAATGTGATCCGATTTTAATGGAAAATCCAACATATCTTAAACCGTTGCTCTGTTAAATCTTTTAAAGGGATGAGATATCTTCCTCCCCGGTTTTACCTTCTTGTTCCCTGGTGCGATATGTTCTAACCTTTCCTTCGTCCTATAGGAGCGGTGTGATCAAACCTTAATCCTTGGATTGTTTCCCCTTGAAGTTTCTTATTACTGCATGCACACCCCCAGTTTTGGTGCAAGAAGCAAGTGTCGATCCTTCATTTATATAAGGTATGTTTTATCGTCATTCGTTTGGGTTCATATCCTTCTGTTTCTCCTTTCCCTTTTATGGTATGTGATCTTCATACTTCTAATGGAGTTTTCTTGGGTTTCGGTTGGTGCGGTCGTACCGTGGCATCCTCGGGTAGATACATTTGTCACGGGAGGAGGCGATCGTGATCCTTTTTATGGATAATTCTTATATAAAGAACGACAAGAACCATTTGAGGTAGGGGATTCATTGCTTCTCTTTTATTTTACATGCAACTATATAGTTAACATGTTTTATCCCACTGGATCACAATGGAATTGACATAATAAATATTTGAACCAGATAAATAAATTGATATCGATCGTATGTTATAGCCTCTTGTTTTGATAGATAGTGTGATATCTATGCTTTCTTTGTTTAGCATTTCGTTCTTGATGGAAATTGGTAAAGAACATAAATCTAGAATTAATTGATAATTGTTTGGCTAAAGATAAAGAGGCATGTAAATGAATCTGGATCTTCTTGTTGTAATTTGATGTTAATCAAATTGGTGTAGTAAGCATATTTAATTATTTGTGATAGATTACTGGTTAGGTTTTCCGAATTTGGAACCTATGAATAATAAATCGGTTAATCCAATATGGATTAAAGAACTGGTTGTTCGATAAAAGATAATTCCTTGTAGGGTTTTGAGTTACCCTCTTTATTATTTAAGGGCCAAGAGCCTAATTGATATGATGTTTGTTTTCCTGCTGCTTGTGTTGTGATGTGAGCCTGGATGACTGTTGTGATATGTGGGGGCATGGAGGCCTACTAGTTGTGGCAGCAGTTGATGCCTAGAGTGGCGAGATGCATCATTTTATGCATGTGGGTGTCAGGGAGGACACCGGGGATGATGAAATGAGTTGGATGTGAATGTTTGGATTCTTACTGATTCTTATTGGTTGTTTATCTACTTTACTTTCCCCACTGCTCAAGGTAGATGGTCTTGCTTACCCTTCTCCCAAAAGGGGAGAAGACGTGCAGGGTATGCCACATGCTTTCCGTGTTTATCTTCTCAAAGGGAGGATGAGTCTACGCTCTTACTATAGGTGGAAAAGACTTGACAGGTAGTTTATCTACTCACCGTGTTGAGTCCCATTGTGTTTAGTAGCTTAGAATGTTTTTCTAGAATTCTTGGGAATATTGGAAAGTAATAATGTTGTTAATAAATGATGTTAACCCATGGGGTTGGATCTTGCTGGGATGCAATGCTGAGGTTACAATTTTAAAGGGATAATGGACTTTGGGTGTGATGCTAATTAAATTTAATGTGGAATTGATAATAGTTAATCAGTGTTTAAAGAATTAATTAACGTAAAGTGCAACTGATAAAAAGGGAATAAAGTAATGTAATAAAGCTCTTTAAATGGTTGTGTGCTTATAGGATACCTCCTCCTCCTCCTCCTCCAATGGCCCGAAGGCCTTAGATTTTTATTATTATTATTTGAAAAGAATCCCCTTTTAATGGAAGAAGGGGGAAACCAGACAGACTTCATGACATAACACATTAACCGACCCGAAGATCATAGAAAACAAAAGTCAGACTGACAACTTAGAACTACCTCTCCCCAGAAATTAAGACATGATAAAGCTCTCACCCAATGTAGGACTGTACAACAAACAAGTGTCCTGTGACAAAGCACAGGCCCAATCCGATGGCATCACCATACCCTCCAAACATCCAAATCTGTAAAGCCTGCATAGGTGAAATGACAGCTCTGAAACCTCATAGGGCCTGAACCTTGTGATCACGTCTGACTGTGTCTCTGATCCTGAGTCCCGAAAGCATTCCACACAAAAAAACATAATCATCCAGAAAAATGAGAAACCACTACTGGAATCAAAATCAGAGAAGCCCCGCTGCTTCGCAAGGCACCTTTGCCACAACCGCAGAAGATCAAAGATAAAGACAAGCCAAAGAGCGTGAAGTCCATTCTTCATCACCTAGGACTGGAATACCAAACATCACATCGATGGAGCATCGCCGTTGAGGGGATCCAAGTCAATCTGAACCAACAACGCCACTTTGAGCATGAAGTTGGCTAGATCAAAGCTGCAGAAGAACCCTCCCCAGCTTTCCCAGAGACCAAACCACGGGAATCGAAGGGCCAACGAGAAGGGAAGCTCTGGTGAAAAGGACGCCACAAGAACTTCATCACACTTCCAATAAAACCACTCAAAATTCAAGCTTAAACCCAGAAAATAAACCAAGATTAAAACTAGAAACTCCCCCCTTCAACCGCTCTGAAGCCATCGCCGTGCTTCCCACGGATGACATGCCGTCCCAGAAACGACGATGGTCCACGCCGACACCGATCCAAAGAAGCCGAAGCCAATCCCCCAGAAGGAAACAAACCCGCTAGACTGCACCAAAACCGACCCAAAGAAGTCAACACCGGAAGGAACCGAACCAGTCTGTTGCAACATCTGAAGCCACTGCCTGGAAACCGGTGCATGCTGGATCTGGCGTCGAGCCAAGAACGGAGGAACCCACCGAACCAGATACACGCCAGTTCTAGTGATGATTCGAGATCGAGACACCCGATGCTGAAAATCCACACCAGGAGTCGTCGAGTCAAGGACGAGGCCGCCGTGATCGATGCGGGAGCAACGCCGGCGAATGAACCCGGCCGAAGGAGGGAAGGAGATGGAAACTCGGGGAAACCCTAGTTGCGGGATACGAAAGTGACGCCGCTGCTCAGAGGCTCCAAATTTTCTTTTATAGGATACCTAGTCTTAGAAGTGGGAGCCGGGAGTCTGAGAGACGTTAGCTGCAGTTGAGTCTAAGACTAGGTTGTGACCATAGTGTGGTTGTGAGCTACAGTATATTTTGTACTTTTTGTGTTTCTATACGCTACTCCACCTTGTCAGTAAGGGCAACTAACACCCCAAGGATTCTGAGCCCTGGGGGGTGTTTTCCCCAACATTTCGGTGGGAGGATGGATGACTGACTACCCCCTTTGGCCTCACTCTCTTCTCTTAGTAGTTACTTGTGATGGTAGGCACAACGATTAGTTTTCCCCATTTATGTGTGTAGAGGGCCGTAATGGATTGTGGTTATTCATACACATATATTCTGGATATAGTTTCATATAGACTACTATAGGTGTAACGTGTATAGGCTATGATGGCTTGAGGATATTTACTCAGTGTATGGGATGTAATGGATTGAGGTATAATACCTGATGTATGATACACGTTATGCGAGCTATGGTGGATCCCAAAAACTACCTGGTTATTTTGCTTATGTGGATGTGGTGGTTTTGTTACACGAGATGCATGTTGTGGTGCTTCGCCCAGGTGTATGCGGGCAACCCTTTTTTGGAGAGAGATGCTTAGGATGTGTGACGTTGGGGAAAAGCGGAAAACCAGTGGGGAAGTAGTAGAGGGTTACCCTTGATATTATTTATTATATTATATACTCTTGTATGCGTTACTTGGTGAGAGTAGCCATGGTGAGGCTAGGAACATAGTATACCTGTTTAGGTGATGAGTTAGTTTCACTTGTTGTTCACTATGCTTTAGCATGATTTCTTTACATTTTCATGAGAGGATTTGGGGAGGATCCTATTGAGTATACTATTATACTCACCCTATGTATATATAAACTATTTTTTAGTTCACTTGGAGAAGGTTGGAGATCAAGATAGTTTCTACTAGCTTGGGGTTGCAGGAGCTGTTCAGGCTTGTGGTTGCTGCTGTTTTTATTTTCTTTTGGGTACTTGCAGTTTTCCCATTTCAGTTGTAGTAGTTTGCATGACATTACATATTCGTACTTGGTATTTCTTTTATATTTCAGTCTGATTTGGAGTTGGTTGGTGTCTATATTATCTATCTCTTCTGTATGTGTTCTCTTAGAGGGTAATGACTCCCATTTGTGTGTTTAATATACCCTTGGTGCTAGTCGCCAACCTGGGGCCTACTGAAGGCAGGTCTCAGGGGTCATTATCTCCCTTCTCACATTGCCAACCCAGGAGGGGTACACTTTGTGGGAAGGGGGTTGTGACAGAGTGGTATCAGAGGTCTTCTTGAGGGATAGGATGAAGTTTGTAGATAGGCACAAGTGAGGTTGCATGGGTTGGTAAAGAAACAGTGTTAGTCAAGTTTAGCAAGTGATGTAAACACTGGAGACCAGATGAGACATAAGAATTTAGGCCCCCCCTATGATCTTATGTATGGAACTTTAAGTCTACAATGGCTACTAAACGAGGTGATACTTGTTGTAGGGTAGAGACCTAGGAAAGGATCATGCATCATTCTTCTTTGTGCCTGTGTTTGAATGGGTAGACCTTGGGATAGTTTAACCTAAAATGAATAAAAGAAAAAAATTAATTAATTAATTAATGTTGAGTCTTCCATATTCTAGGTTTAGGATCTCTAATTGTTTTTTATTTTGCAGGTATGACTTCAGGTCGACATCCTCGTCAGGATCGCATAGAATATGTCTAGCAGGCTATGCCAATAGATCGCTGCCTAGTAGAGGTTGACGATGATGCCACTTGGAGGAGGACACTTCGAGAGTTTCATCACTAGAGTCTGCAAAAGTATGAGGGCTTCGTTTCAGATGAAGTCACAAAAGGCTGGTTGGAGGAGGTTGAGATAGGCTTCAGTTCGATCTGTGCTCGGAAAGAGAATCAATGTTATGTGGAGCAGTGAGGTGGTGGTGGTTCTTATTCCTCAGGGTGTAAAGACCTGTAAATTTCAAGGGAAATTTTTTCTTAATTTTCTTTGGGATTTTACGAGTGCGCAGTTTCTGACGACACCTGATTCTGAGGCCAGGTGTGCCCGGAATCAATTTACGGAGTTTAGCTCAGGTACGTTCAGTGAACAAACGAGCGGGTTTTCCTAACTTTTGAACCGGTGCTCGGAATCGAAATCCGAGGGCACCGATGAAACCGTAGCGTCGGTAATTGCTTAGGAACACCTTTTCCAAAGGTGCGTTTTCTCGGGTGGTGATGTTAAAAAAAAGTGAGGAATAAAAATATAATTGTTTTATTTTTATTTCTTTACTAAGCGGTTTAAGTGAAATTAAGTTATGTCACAACTTAATTTCTCTCTAATTTGTGGATAACATAAATGTGAGGGAGTTGGGGTGGGGCCCACACGAGCCCCCACCTTTCAATTCTCTATCTCCCCATTAATCGCCCTATCACTTTTAATTTCGTAACTCACCCGCTCCCCCGTTTTAATGTCAAGTCAACTCAAGCAGTTTTTCTTCCACATTAAATACATGCCAATAAAACGCCTAATTAATTGGGCAACACGCGTTAATTAATTTGGTGAATTCATTTTGAATTTAAAATTAAAGTTTACACGTATGTGTGTGAATAAAATAAGACAAGGTCTTATTTTATTGTGGTGGATTCGTTGTGCAGAATCAAGGAGAGAACTATCGCGGTCTTGAAGAACTTCGCCTTCCTCGCAAGAACGCCGAAGCTTCGACGAAGAATGCCGTACCATATTTGCACCTTCTTCCCGCATTGAAGAAAGCGATGACGCGCTGCATCCTTCTTCGGGCGAACGCCGATGATGCTTACAGAGCCTCGATCCACGACGCCGTCTTCCGCGACGTCCTTTTCCCGCGACGAACCTCATTTGACGACTTCATCGAGGTAGGTGGTTTTCGAATAAAGTGTATATGTGAATTATCCCCTCGTGCATGAGTATTTTAATTTCAGGGTGTTTGAATAATTTACCTTGAATAAATAATGCCCTCGTTTAAAGCATGTCTTTTAAAGAATGCCATTTGAAAAACACCTAACGCGGAGGGTGCGAGCCGAACAAACATGGCCCGACAACCCTCCACAGTATGTTTATTGATGTGCGGATCGACAGGTGATGAAGAAGGACACAAAGGCGTTTTGGACCCTTCACAGTAATCTAATGGTCCCGGGAGAGCCGCATGCGCAGACGGCGGGCAAAACGGACCACTGGAGCGCGTCCGGTGGTCTGCGGAAGACGCGGTCACGCGGCCGGCACCGGCCGGCCGCCAGGAGGAGGCGACGCCCGGCGCGCCGCCAGGAGGAACCGCCATGGATGAAGCCGCGGTGGTAGGCAACCAGATCCCGTGGCCGTGCGGGATCCGGGGGAGGAGGACGCGGCGCCTGCCGCGTCCGTGGGGCGCAAGGGGGGGAAGCGCGTCCCCCCTGCGCGGCCGCTGGTTGAGCCAGTGCACCCCCCCGGTCGGGCCAGGGCGGGTCACACGGACCGGGCCGGACCCGGACTCGGGTCGGGTCGACTCGGGTCGGGTCGACCCGGTTCGGGCCGACCCGGGGGGGGGGGGGGGGGGTTGGGCCGGGCCGGGCTGGGCCCGGACCCCCCTTTTCAGACTGTTTTCAGTTATTTGCCCATATCTTGGGCTTCAGACCTCCGATCGACGCACCGTTAGTTGCGTTGGGATCCTTGGATCAAGACCGTCGTTTCGGTATATTACACTTAAGGTTTAGGAGAACTTTGGGTACGGCTGGGTTGGTTCGAACATGAAACCAACCGGGCCCTCAGAGCAGAAATGCTTATAACTTGAGCTCCGGACGTCCGATTGACATGCCGTCGACTTTGTTGGATTCCTCTTAGTGAGACGGACCTTTTGGCTTACTCCGCTCGAGGTTTGGATGCAATTGGAGTGCGGTCAGGTTGGTTTTGACTTAAAAACCAACCGGGCCCCTGGAACGAAAAAGCCAATAACTCTCAGACCGGGCATCCGATTGACGCGCCGTCTATCACATTGAGTTGCCTTTATCGAGACGGAACTTTGGGATACATCAACTCCGGACTACGTGTCAGTTGATGTATCGACCTCTTGGCTCGTGGAGCGGACCCTCCTGAAATGAGCATGCTGTGTGCGGAAACCCTAGAGCTGGCTGAGACTTGACGACTGCTGATCGATCGACTTGGAGTGTTTCGATAGATCAGTGGGGAGCGCTTGGTTGTAGCGGTAGACCCACGGCGGAGGAGCGCTCGGTTGTAACGAAAGACCCGCGATACTCAACAGAAGTAGTACCTCTGTTGTCTATGAGGGGGAGCGCTTGGTTGTAGCTGCAGACCCATGGTGGGAAGCGCTTGGTTGTAGCAGTAGGCCCACAGTACTTGAAGGGGGAGCGCTTGGTTATAGCGGCAGACCCATGGTGGGAAGTGCTTGGTTGTAGCAGCAGGCCCACAATACTTGAAGGGGGAGTGCTTGGTTGTAGCGGCAGACCCATGGTGGGAAGCGCTTGGTTGTAGCAGCAGGCCCACAGTACTCTACAGGTGGAGTACTACAGCAGTCCAAGGTTAGTGGGAAGCGCTTGGTTGTAGCGGCAGACCCACTGTACTCGATAGAGGAGGAGTTCCCCAGTAGCTATGGGTTCGACGGTGAAGAATTTCGTATTGGAATCCTCCGTGGGTTCGATGGTAAAGAATTTCGTACTGGAATCCTCTTTGGGTTCGGCGGCGATGACTACAATACTTGTATCCTACGTGGGTCCGACAGTATTGACCACTGTTGTAGTATCCTACGTGGTTCCGACAGCTTAGCTGGTCTAGTATCCTACGTGGGTCCCAACTAGATGAATCAGTAATTACATCTGATCATCTCCTTTTGCATTACAAATGATGTATACCTGTGTGAGCTGAGTCTTGACTTTCAATCATTATCTTCGATATGATTGACTTGTTTTCCTATGTGGATTGAGTTGTGCTTTCCTATGTGGATTGGGTTGTACTATCCTGTGTGGGCGTGATCAAACTTGGGCTCGGATGTTGGAGCCGAACTGGAATTGATGACTTAGGTATATGTATGGGTATATACCTAAGCAGTGTTGGATGTTACTTCGTGATTGTATCTTTCCTTGTGGATTATCCTTTGTGGATTCTGGGAGACCTTCGGGGGTCTCGGGGTCCCTACTGAGTATCGTATACTCACCCCTGCATGAGCTTCGCCCGCACTACCTTTTGTTGGTTGTAGACGACGGATATCACTGATCGAGGTTGATGCTTGTAGATCTGGGCGGTTCCCGGAGGTGGAACTCACGACGAGTCGGTGCCCGGAGGTGGATATCACGACGAGTCGGTACCTGGAGGTGGACCACTGAGCAGAACGTACACGGGGCGGACAGCAGGACCCGAGGAGCTGAGGAGGCTATCTGTACCCACCCTTCAGGTGGGATTTCCCGTGGACAGCTCGGCGTTGCTGCTTTACTTTTCGGTTGCAGTACTTCCTTTCCAGTTGTACTTTACTTTCAGTTTGAGTTTTTATTCTAGCCCACTTACTTTTCCGCACTTACTTGTACTCAGTTTACTTAGTGTTTACTTCTGCTGGCTTACTCTATGGTGTTTGTTTACTTTACAAAGGCAATGCCTTCCCCTTTTTGTCGGGATTTATGCCTTTGGTGCTAGTCCCTAGCCCCTGGCCTATGGAAGGTGGGCTTGGGGTAGTCACGACACGGGCCCCGAGGACGGGTCGTGAAAAATTGGTATCAGAGGAGTTCGGTTCTACCAGAACTCTGATCTTTCTTCTATGTGAAAAAATAGTGTTAAGGGTATTGAGTGTGGTTATCAGTCCAGGGAGTCCAGTGTTGGTGCGGCGGCCGACGTATCCGTACACCAGGACCCTGACTTCTGATTTCTGACTCAGTGCATGAAAACACTGATTGCATGTGTGTTTCAAAAGTTTTCTTTGTGATTAATTTGTGTCAGCTCACCAGGTATACTGTTACGACAGTGACACACCTGTTACTTTTCAGGATGGCCCCACGACGGTAGCCATCTAGGGTTCAGAGCTTTGTGCGAGACGACAACCCATCGAGCGATGAGGCCTCGGTGCAGGGCCCTTTGACAGCGGAGGCACCAGCGGTACCTCTACCCACCGAGCCATCGATGCCACCAGCCCCAGCTGCTGAGAGTGCACGTCGCCTTACCACACTGCATGACTTCCAGCATCAGAGACTGCCCAGGTTCCGTAGGGAGACGGACCCTAAGGAAGCCGAGGATTGGCTGGAGGTGGTTGTACGACTTTTCAGGTTAGTGGGGACACCAGATGACCTCATGGTGATCCTTGCAACGAGCCTCCTGCACGCGGCAGCAGGCATATGGTGGAGCTTGATGCTCCAGGTGAACGACGAGGAATCTCTCCTCTGGACGGACTTTGAGGGCCTCTTCCGCTCAGAGTTCGTCCCAGCCACCCTACGTGCGGTGCGCATTCAGGAGCTACTACAGCTGCGACAAGGCAGCATGACGGTAGCCCAGTACTCGGAGAGATTTACCGATCTATCACGCTATTTGACAGACATGGTTCGAGACCCATTCTTCCGGGCTTGGACCTTTGAGAAGGGACTGAGGGATGAGATCAGGGCTTCGATGATCTCCCTCAACATTCTGACGCAGGCAGGGGTGTTGGAGCGAGCCCTCTTAGTGGAGAGTTTCCTTGCTGAGCAGTCTCCAGCAGCAGGACCCACCACTAGCCGGCATGCGGCCGAGTCTTCTGCAGCGAGCAGTAGACAGATGACGCAGAGGTCCAAGAGGACCAGACCTACAGGTGATCGACCACATGACACAAGATCGTGTGTGCGAGGCACCCGAGGTGGAGAACGACTTACCAGGAGCGGACAATGTTACTCCTGCGGCGGGGTTGGTCACATGGCTCGTGACTGTCCGACCCGCCATACAGATGAACAACGGATAAACAAAGGACCTCCCAGGCAGAGGCAGAGGTTCGATCAGGGTGGATCGCAAGGAGCAGGAGACTGAGGCAGGGGAGCTGGCCGTGCACCTGGAGGTGGACGACGCTTCGAGGTGTTGCCACCACCACCACCAGGAAGACCACCCCGACTACAGGGAACGGGTGGACAGGGGAGAGCTCAGCTTCAGACAGCTGAGGCTTATGACCATGGAGCTCCGGGAGCTGATGGACATGAGTGGGACTAGTTCCAGGCATGGAGGCCTTTGTTGTTGGTGCTTCTAGCTTTATTTTGTTGATGTTGTGGTTGTATGTGTCTTGTACCTTGAGCTGCAGTAATAAAAGACACCTTTCTTATGGCGTTTACTTTCCTGTCCTCTCTTTATGTTGTTACTAAGAGGTTATGGTTTAAAAACCATTGACTTGACCCTCACTTTTGAGATACCTACTGGAGGAGACCGAGTGACCACACACTGATGCTGACAGTGTGACTCAACCCTTGGAGGCGAGAGTAACGGTTGGATCTCTTAGTAGTAGCGTCGAGGACTTACGACATCATCCATGGTATGGATTGGTATCATCCATGTCGGGATTGACTGTATTAGGCAAAGAACGTGGTTCATCCAGGGGATGAGACTAGATTTCTCTTATCGGCAAAGAAAAAATCTTAACAGCTCTTGTAGGACCAGAAAAGGTCCAAGTCATCCAGGAGTGGATGAGGATAGCTCAGAGCCAACAAAAGTCTTATGCTGACAGGAGGTGGAGACCACTAGAGTTCGAGGATGGCTACCACGTATTCTTGCGAGTCTCACCTCGACGTGGATTACGGAGTTTGGCCGGGGCGAAAAGTTATATCTACGCTTCATTGGACCCTTCTAGGTCCTCAACAAGGTAGGCGAGGTGGTTTACCGCTTGACCCATCCACCTCAGTTGCACCAGGTGCATGATGACTTCCACGTATCTCAACTGAGGAGATACATGCTTGACCCGATGCATATCATCGACCATGGGGAGCTGGACTTTGACGATGGGGAGACTTTTGCGGAGGTCCCGATGGAGATCGAGGATCGACAAGAGTGAGTCCTACGTGGGCGGTCGATTCCTCTAGTGCGCATCAGATGGAAGCACGAGAACCTCCAGGAGATCACTTGGGAGCGGGAGGCTCTGATGCATGCTCATTACCCTCATTTGTTCCCCTAGTTTGTGTTGTAGCTTTACGGGGACATAAAGACCTGAGGTGGGAGTAATGTAAAGACCCGTAAATTTCAAGGGAAATTTTTTATTAATTTTTTTTTGGGATTTTACAAGTGTGCAGTTTCTGACGACACCTGATTCCGAGGCTAGGTGTGCCCAGAATCAATTTCTGAAGTTTAGCTCGAGTACGTTCAGTGAACGAACGAGTGGGTTTTCTTAAATTTTGAACCGGTGCTCGGAATCGAAATCCGAGGGCACCGATGAAACTGCAGCACCGGTAATTGCTTAGGAACACCTTTTCTGAAGGTGTGTTTTCTCAGGTGGTGATGTTAAAAAAAGCGAGGAATAAAAATATAATTGTTTTATTTTTATTTCTTTACTAAGCGGTTTAAGTGAAATTAAGTTATGTCACAAATTAATTTCTCTCTACTTTGTGGATAACATCCATGTGAGGGAGTTGGGGTGGGGCCCACACGAGCCCCCACCTTTCAATTCTCTAACTACCCATTAATCACCCTATCACTTTTAATTTCGTAACTCACCCGCTCCCCCATTTTAATGTCAAGTCAACTCAAGCAGTTTTCTTCCACATTAAATACATGCCAATAAAACTCCTAATTAATTGGGAAATGCACGTTAATTAATTTGGTGAATTCATTTTGAATTTCAAATTAAAGTTGACACGTATGTGTGTGAATAAAATAAGACAAGGTCTTATTTTATTGTGGTGGATTCGTTGTGCGGAATCAAGGATAGAACTCTCACGGTCTTGAAGAACTTCATCTTCCTCGCAAGAACGCCGAAGCTTCGACGAAGAACGCCGTACCATATTTTCACCTTCTTTTCGTGTCGAATAAAGCGACGACGTGCCGCATCCTTCTTCGAGCGAACACCGACGACGCTTATGGAGCCTCGATCCGCGACACCGTCTTCCGCGACGCCGTCTTCTGTGACGCCGTCTTCTGCGACGTCCTTTTCCCGTGACGAACCTCATTTGACGACTTCATCGAGGTAGGGGGTTTTCGAATAAAGTGTATATGTGAATTATCCCCTCGTGCATGAGTATTTTAATTTCAGGGTGTTTGAATAATTTACCTTGAATAAATAATGCCCTCGTTTAAAGCATGTCTTTTAAAGATTTCCATTTGAAAAACACCTAACGCGGAGGGTGCGGGCCGAACAAACACGGCCCGACAAACCTCCACAGTTTTTTTATTGATGTGCGGATCAACGGATGACAACGAAGTGGGCCGCAAAGGCGTTTTGGACACTTTGTAGTAATCTACTGGTCCCGGGAGATCCGCAGGCACAGACGGCGGGCAAAACGGACCACCGGAGCGTGTCCGGTGGTCCGCGGAAGACACGGCCGGCGCGCCGCCAGGAGGAACCGCCGCGGCTGAAGCCGCGACGGCATGCGACCGGATCCCGCGGCCACGTGGGATCTGGAGGAGGAGGATGCGGCGCCTGCCGTGTCTGTGGGGTGCAAGGGGGGAAGCGCGTCCCCCCTGCTCGGCCACTGGCCGAGCCGGCGCACCCCCCGACTGGGCCGGGGCGGGTTGCGCGGACTGGGCCGGGCCACGCCCAGCCGGGCCAGAACCGGACTTGGGACGGGTCGACCCGGTGCGGGCCGACCCAGGGGGGGGGGGGTTGGGCCGGGCCGAGACCCCCCTTTTCAGACTGTTTTCAGTAATTTGACTATATCTTGGGCTTCGGACCTCCGATCGATGCACCGTCAGTTGCGTTGGGATACTTGGATCGAGAAGGTCATTTCGGTATATTACACTCAAGGTTTTAGAGAACTTTGGGTATATCCGGGTTGGTTCGAACACGAAACCAACCGGGCCCTCGGAGCAGAAACACTTATAACTTGAGCTCCGGACATCCGATTGACGTGCCATCGACTTTGTTGGATTCCTCTTAGTGAGATGGATCTTTTGACTTACTCAGTTCAAGGCTTGGATGCAGTTGGAGTGCGGTCAGGTTGGTTTTGACTTAAAAACCAACCGGGCCCCTGAAACGAAAAATCTAACTCTCAGACCGGGCATCCGATTGACGCACCGTCTGTCACGTCGAGTTCCCTTTATCGAGACGGAACTTTGGGATACATCAACTCCGGACTACATGTCAGTTGATGCATCGACCTCTTGGCTCGTGGAGCGGACCCTCCCGGAACGATCATGCTGTGTGCGGAAACCCTAGAGCTGGCTGAGACTTGACGACTGCTGATCGATCGAATTAGAGTGTTTCAATAGCCCAGTGAGGAGCGCTTGGTCGTAGTGGCAGACCCACGGCGGAGGAGCGCTCGGTTGTAGCGGCAGACCCACAGTACTCAATAGAAGGAGTACCTCTGTAGGCTATGAGGGGGAGCGCTTGGTTGTAGCGGCAGACCCATGGTGGGAAGCGCTTGGTTGTAGCAGCAGACCCACAGTACTTGAAGGGGGAGCGCTTGGTTGTAGCGGAAGACCCATGGTGGGAAGCGCTTGGTTGTATCAGGAGGCCCACATTACTTGAATGGGGAGCGCTTTGTTGTAGCGGCAGACCCATGGTGGGAAGCGCTTGGTTGTAGCAACATGCCCACAGTACTCTACAGGTGGAGTACTACAGCAGTCTAAGGTTAGTGGGAAGCGCTTGGTTGTAGCGGCAGACCCACTGTACTCGATAGAGGAGGAGTTCCCCAGCAGCTATGGGTTCGATGGTGAAGACTTTCGTATTGGAATCCTCCATGGGTTCGACGGTAAAGACTTTCGTATTGGAATCCTCAGTGGGTTCGGCGGCGACGACTACAGTACTTGTATCCTACATGGGTTCGACAGTATTGACCACTGTTGTAGTATCCTACGTGGGTCCAACAGCTTAGCCGATCTAGTATCCTACGTGGGTCCCAGCTAGATGAATCAGTAACTATATCTGATCATCTCCTTTTTCATTACAAATGATGTATACCTGTGTGAGATGAGTCTTGACTTTCAATCATTATCTTCGATATGATTGACTTGTTTTCCTATATAGATTGAGTTGTGCTTTCCTGTGTGGATTGGGTTGTACTATCCTGTGTGGACGTGATCAAACTTGGGCTCGGATGTTGGAGCCGAACTGGAATTGATGACTTAGGTATATGTATGGGCATATACCTAAGCAGTGTTGGATGTTACTTCATGATTGTATCTTTCCTTGTGGATTATCCTTTGTGGATTCTGGGAGACCTTCAGGGGTCTCAGGGTCCCTACTGAGTATCGTATACTCACCCCTGCATGGGATTCGCCCGCACTACGTTGTGTTAGTTGCAGACGACGGACATCACTGATCGAGGTTGAGGCTTGTAGAGTTGGGCGGTTCCCGGAGGTGGAACTCACGACGAGTCGGTGCCCGGAGGTGGATATCACGACGAGTCGGTACCTGGAGGTGGACCACTGAGCGGAATGTACACGGGGCGGACGGCATGACCAGAGGAATTGAGGAGGCTATCTGTACCCACCCTTCAGGTGGGATTTCCAGTGGACAGCTCGGCGTTTCTGCTTTACTTTTCAGTTGTTGTACTTCCTTTCCAGATGTACTTTACGTTCAGTTTGGGTTTGTATTTTGGCCCGCTTACTTTTCTGCACTTACTTGTACTCAGTTTACTTAGTGTTTACTTCTACTGGCTTACTCTGTGGTGTTCATTTACTTTACAAAGGCAATGACTTCCCATTTTTGTCAGGATTTACGTCTTTGGTGCTAGTCGCCAGCCCCTGGCCTATGGAAGGCGGGCTTGGGGTAGTCACGGCACGGGCCCCAAGGACGGGTCGTGAAATAGGGATCGTGAGGAGTCAGTGATCTCATGGGAGGAGTTTCGAGACAAGTTTAGAGTCAAGTTTCTTTCTTCGACTGTGAAGGCGTCCAGTCGCCAGGAGCTTCTTACCCTTCGACAGGGGAGCTCTAGTGTGCTTGAGTTTGGAATCCATTTTAGGTACCTTTTACGATATGCTTTGGAACTGTTGCCAGATGAGGATTCCATGGTGATTCATTTCGAGGAGGCCTTGCATCCAGAGATCCAACACTAGGTCACCCTATTTATGCTGAATACATATCTTGAGGTGCTAGTGAGGGAAAAGGTTGTCTATAAGACTTTGTCCAGAACCAAATAATCATGAGAGGGGAGTTGTCATGATTCCTCACGAAGCATAGCTATGGTCCGGGGTTCCCAGTATTTAGGGAAGAAGAGTTTTCGTTCGGTTGGGGGTAGGTCCCAGCCCTTAGCATCTCGTTTCTCTGGGGGCAGCAACTCTCAGGCCTATGCCAAGGGATCATGCGCTTGTTTTTCTTGTGGTGGTCAAGGTCATCAGCAGAGAGAGTGCCCAAACATTCAGAGCAATCATCCTGCACCAGGTTTTCCACTCCAGGTTCCTCCGTTGAGGCAGTTCCAGCCGAGGTAGCAGCAGCAGGTTGCACCGAATTTAGATCAGCATAGGGTAGATGGGGTAGGCAAAGGAAAGCCCTGTGATGCTTCCCGTCCTCAGAGAGTAGATCATGACCATGGTGGTGGTCGTCATCAGGGTCATAGAGGCCGTGGAGGAGGTCGTGGACAGCTTCATGCTTTAGCGTTTCCAACTCCAGGTGAGCCAGACATCGTTCGAGGTTCCCTTTTATTATTTTCTACCTTGGTGTATGCTTTGTTTGATTTAGGAGTGAAACAATCCTTTATATCACCTACCCTTTTCCATGCTTTGGGACTTGAGGTAGAGAGGCTTCCAGTGCCCTTGGCATTGACTATGCTAGTTGGAGGTCAAGCTGACTTGTTTGAAGTATGTAGAGACTGTGAGCTAGTGTTGGGGAAACATCACTCTTGGGGAGATTTCCTATATTTATGAATAGAACCATATGATTCCATCCTTGGCATGGATTGGTTGTATTCGGTGCTGGCTATCGTGGATTGCTTTAGGTGGCAGGTAGTGTTCTTCGATGCGGATGGAGAGCCAGTGGTGTTCGTTGGTGAGCGAGACCCTCAAATGGGTCAGAGGTGTGTTCCATCCTTATCATCCATGATGGATGATCTGATGCTGATTTCTTTTGAGGTTCAGTAGTTGGAATTTCCTAGGGTCGTAGAATAGTACCCTGATGTCTTTCCAGAAGAGGTTGTAGCATTAACCCCTTAACGGGAGATCGAGTTTGGGATCAAGCTACAACTAGGAGAGTCTCCTATATCTATGTCTCCATATAGGATGACCCCTTTTGATTTACAAGAGCTACATATACAGCTTGATGGTTTGTTACAGTGTGGTTTTTTTGGCCTAGTGTGTCACCGTGGGGTGCACCAGTTTTGTTCGTGAAGAAGGATGACAACAGTTTATGGTTGTGTATAGATTATCATTGCTCAAACAAAGTGACAATAAATAATCACTATCCTCTTCCATGGATTGATGATTTATTCGATAAACTAAAGGGTGCAAGTTGGTTCTCAAAGATAGACTTGCGGTCAGGATATCATCAGATGCGTGTGAAGGATGAGGATATCCCGAAGACTGCTTTACATTGTCGTTATGGGCATTATGAGTTCGTTGTAATGCTGTTCGGTGTGACAAATGATCCAAATGTGTTCATGTAATTGATGAATTATTTTTTTTGTGAGTTCCTAGACAAGTTCATGGTGGTTTTCATCGACGAATGGAATTGATGAATGATGTTTTTTGTGAGTTCCTAGACAAGTTCATGGTGGTTTTCATTGACGACATCCTTGTGTACTCCATGTCTGAGGAGGAGCATGCAGAGCATCTACATGCCATTTTGGGAGTCCTTTGTCAACATCAGCTATTTGGGAAGTTGTCGAAGTGTGAGTTTTGGGCTCGAGAAGTCTGTTTCTTGGGGAATGTTGTGTACTAGCAGGGATTTTCTGTGGATCCATCGAAGATAGAAGTAGTTGTGTCTTGGGAATCCCCTAAGACGGTGTCAGAGGTGCGAAGTTTCCTTGGTCTCGCAGGATACTACATGAGGTTCATAGTCGATTTCTCTCGAGTTGCGACTCCTCTGGCATCTTTGACCAGGAAGGATCAGGTGTTCATATGGACTGATCAGTGTCAGGTATCTTTTGAGTATCTAAAGGAGAAGTTAGTAAGTGCTCCAGTTCTTTGTCTTCCAGCAGAGAGAGTTCAGTTTGATTTTTTCTGCGATGCTTCACATCTGGGGTTAGGATGTGTTTTGATGCAGCAGAGATTAGTTGTTTCTTATGGGTCTCGGCAGTTGTGTCCCCATGAATGTAACTATGCCACCCATGATCTTGAGTTGGTAGCTGTGGTGTTTTCTCTAAAGTTGTGGAGACATTACCTCATTGGTGAGTGCTTTGTGGTTTTCACCGATCATAAGATCCTGAGGTATGTTTTCTCCCAGCATGAATTAAACTTACGACAACATCGGTGGATGGAGTTATTACAGGAATATGACTTCAAAATATCATATACACCTAGAAAGGGGAATGTTGTAGCTGATGCGCTGAGTCAGAAGTCACGTAGTGATGTAGTGTGTGAATCTGGTTACTCCTAAAGAGTAATGGAAGAACTGTCTACATTACATATTGATATGGGAGAAGTTAGGGGCAGAGGTTGTCTTTTTCAGATGATGGTGCAGTCATCTCTGGTGCAGCTGGTGGAAGAGTCCCAGTTGGGGGATCTAGAGGTGGAGGTCTGGAGAGACCAAGTTGTTTGTGGAGAGGTCCCTAATGGTTGGTCTGAGGATGAACAACACTGAGTGTTGTATCATGGAAGGATATTTTTTCATTTGACGATGCGTGAGATGGTTCTCAGAGAGTTCCATAGTTCTCCTTTAGCGGTGCATCCTGTCATGACGAAGATGTACCTAGCCTTGAGGAGCCAGTTTTGGTGGCTTGGGCTGAAGTGTGCAGTTGCGGAGTTTGTGTCTCAATGTTTGGTCTGCCAGAAGGTGAAGGCTGAACACCGTGTTCTGGTGGTCTGCTCTAGCCATTAGATGTTCCTCAGTGGAAGTGGGAGGACATCTCAATAGACTTTGTTACTAGTTTACCTCAATATTAGGGAGGACATGATTCTATATGGGTGGTAGTGGATCGTTTAACAAAATTATCTCACTTCATAGCAATCAAGGAGTCAATCTCAGTGGATGTTTTGTCAAGGCAGTATCTGGAGGAGGTGCTGAGACTTCATGGATTCCCAAGGACGACCATTTCTGATTGAGATCCTCATTTTACCTCTAGGGTGTGGAGAGGTTTCCATCATGCTTTTGGTTCTCAGCTATGCTTTAACACTGCTTTTCATCCTCAGACGGATGTTCAGACAGAGCGGACCATCCAGACTCTTGAAGACATGTTACACTCTTATGCCCTGGATTTTGGAGGTTCATGGATGAGGCACTTACCCTTGGTAGAGTTCACTTACAACAATAGTTTTCACTCCACCATTGATATGGCGCCATTTGAATCCTTTTATGGCTGACCTTTCCATTCTCTGTTGTACTAGACTGGGGTCGGAGAGTCACAATTCTCAGACCAGAACTAGTGAAAAATACAATAGAGATGGTTCGGGTGATTCGTGATAGGATGAAGACAGTGAAGGATCGTCAAAAATCATATGCCGATCAAAGGCGGGGACCCTTAGAGTTTGATGTTGGGGATCACGTGTTTCTAAAGGTGAATCCCAATCGTGGGAAACGAAGGTTTGGTTGTGGGAGTAAGCTTTCTCCCTGGTTTTTGGGTCCTTTTGAGGTGTTAGCTCATGTTGGAGCTGTGGCGTATCGAGTAGCACTTCCCCCACAGATGAGATGGATACATGATGTTTTTCATGTATCACAGTTCCGTCGTTATCTTTATGATGACACTCACATCATCTATTGGGGAGAGATCGATGTTGATGATGATGCGACCTTTGAGGAGCGAACTATGGAGATCCAAGACCGCAAAGAGAAGGTGTTGCACGAGCGTTCTATCCCCTTGGTTTGTGTCTTGTGGTGACATAGTGGCGTGGAAAAGAGTACTTGGGAATGTGAGTTGCAGATACATGCTCAGTACTTAGAGTTGTTTGATATTTAACTCTTTTCATGTAATGACTTTTCTTGGTGGTTATAGACATTTCATGTTTATGAGATGGATTTCTTTGGTTGCTTCTTGTGTCTTGATCTCTTTTGAGAGGTATCTCGATGGGTGGTTGTTCAGACTTTTTTTTCTGTTCCCATTTAGGTTGGTTTTGAATTCTCGAGGATGAGAATGTTTTGAGAGGTATCCGATGTAATGGTCAGGACCTCTATGGTCCATTCCTTTACGAAAATCTGGTGTCTGAGGTGTTCCGGGAGGTCAAGGTGACTTATCCCCCACACTTTTCCAATTTTCCAATTCTGCAAATAGTTCCATCGGTGAGACCGATGTGAACAGTGTTTCCAGGATCAGCGAGTCATTCTGTGAACAGTGTTTCCAGGATCGATGAGTCATTCCATGAATAGTGTTTCTAGGATCGGTGAGTCATTTCATGAATAGTGTTTCTAGGATTGGTGAGTCCTAGATCGGTGAGTCATTTTGTGAACAGTGTTTCTAGGATCGGTGAGTCCAGGATCAATGAGTCATTCCGTGAATAGTGTTTCCAGGATCGGTGAGTCCAGGATCAATGAGTAATTTTGTGAACAGTGTTTCCAGGATCGGTGAGTCTAGGACCAGTGAGTCATTCCGTAAATAGTGTTTCCAGGATTGGTGAGTCATTATGTGAATAGTGTTTCCAGGATCAGTGAGTCTAGGATCGATGGGTCATTTTGTGAACAGTGTTTCCATGATCAGTGAGTCATTCCGTGAATAGTGTTTCTAGGATCGGTGAGTCCAAGATCGACGAGTCATTCCGTGAATAGTGTTTCTAGGATCAGTGAGTCTAGGATCGGTGAGTCATTTTGTGAATAGTGTTTCCATGATCAGTGAGTCTAGGATCAGTGAGTCCAGGATCAATGAGTCATTCCGTGAATAGTGTTTCCATGATCAGTGAGTCCAGGATCGGTGAGTCCAGGATCAGTGAGTCATTTTGTGAAGAGTGTTTCCAGGATCGATGAGTCTAGGATCAGTGAGTGTATAGTGTTTCCAAAATCGTGTACAATGTTTCCAGGATCGATAGGTGTACAATGTTTCCAAGATCATGAACAATGTTCCCAGCTTCCTATAGTTTCACCCCTTTGACGTTTTCTTTGACATAAAATTCATTCAAGGCCTTGTTTTAAAAGATTTAAGTCCAAATAAAATCTCATAACTCTTATATTAATTTTCTTAAGTCACGAGATGCCTTTACTTGGTCAAACTATGTGGTTTAATGCGATCTTCTTTTAATGGGAAATCCAGTGTATCTTAAACTGTTGCTCCATTAAATCTTCTAAAGGGATGAGATATCTTCCTCTCTTGTTCTACCTTCTTATTTTCTGGTGCGAGATGCTCAAAACTTTCCTTCTTCCCATAGGAGCAGTGTCATCGAACCTTAATCCTCAGATCGTTTCCCCTTGAAGTTTTTTACTGCTGCATGCACACCCCCTGTTTTGGTGCAAACAGCAAGTGTCGATCCTTCATCGATATAAGGTATGTTTTATCTTCATTAGTTTGGGTTCATCTCCTACTGTTTCTCCTTTCCCTGTTATGGTATGTGATCTTCATACTTCTAATGGAGTTTTCTTATGTTTCAGTTGGTGCGGTCATACTGCGACATCCTTGTCACGACCTGACCCTACCCAGGCTCGGGCCGCAACTACCCCAAGCCCGCCTCCATAGGCTAGGGGCTGGTGACCAGCGCCGAAGGCACAACAACTCGGGGAGGCCTTTGCCTAAGTACCTGTACACAGACACGTAGCACACTCAATGCAACAGTGTAGAGTAAAAAAAGAAAAACAAAGGATAACTACTATATATACCACAAATGTGCATCGACCTCTAACAGTACAAAGTACAAACTGAAAAGAAAAGGGGCAAAACATGCGCCCAACCAGAAAAGTGCCACAACCCGACAACAGGTAAACAAAAGAAAAACTACTGGAAGGGGTCCCCCACATGGGACCTAACCACGACCACCGCACGCGGTCCAAGCTCCCAAGCTCCTACGCTCCACTGAAACCACGCTCCACCTGTCCGTCGTCTGCAAGGGGACACCAAGTGCGGGCAAAGCCCAAGCAGGGGTGAGTACAAAAATACTCAGTAGGATAACCCGAAGGCTCGAGGGAGCAACAAAGGAGGTACCGAAGGGTGAGCAGTAGAGCGAATAAGGAAAAAAAATAAAGGAGTCCAACCGAGGGTGCAGTAAAGAGTAACAGCAGAGAGTCCAGCTCAACCCAACAAGAGGAAAGAAGGTAGACTCGTCCAGACACAAGGAGATGGAAATGGTGAGAAGATGAACTTCTCATCGAGTCTTCGCTACCTATAGCAGGAGAGTAGACTCATCCAACTACGAGAATCTAGACATGGAAAGCACGTGGCATACCCCGTGCGTCTTTGCCTCTCCTGGAAGGAGAGTAGCCAAAACCCAAGAGTGGGTACTCGAAAACAAGGTATATATATATATATGCTCTTCCAAGAAGCCCGAAAAAGATCGTAAGGGGATCTCCGTCCCGTAGCTCAGCCCAAGAAAATGAGTCGCCAAAAGTCCCAGAGGTAACACCATCGATGCCCAGCATCCCGCACGTCTTCCCCGAACTACAAGTCAAGGGGGCTCAAACCACCACACCTCGACACTATCCGCTTTGGGCGGCACTGACTCGCTAGCACGGTTTTAGGTCGCGTCACAAGGACGCGTCTCGGTGGGGGAAAGCGCCCCTCATACTTGAGAGTTCTGGGGGAACGTCAAACCACACCCCGTCACTGCCCCGCAGTCGAGAGGTCTCCTCAAAATCAAGCCGTCACAACACTGACCCATATAACCAAGGGTCCCACTCCAGTAATCACGGAGGAAAGCCACAGGCTATCCTAGTAGAAATGACTAAGCCTGGAATGCCAACGGATGACCCACTGCCCAGCCCCGTTGGAGGGTAGTTCATAACCAGATATCGGGTGACCCACTGCCCAGCCCTGCTGGAGGGTAAACCCCAACACATCATCAAGCGACCCACTACCCAGCCCCGCTGGAGGGTAAACCATAACACATAATCCAGCGACCCACTGCCCAGCCCCGCGGAGGGTAGACCATAACACATCATTCGACAACCCACTGCCCAACCCCGCTGGAGGGTAGACCTAGAATAAGTCGACAGGCGACCCACTGCCCAGCCTTACTGGAGGGTAGACCTGGAACTAGACGACGGGCGACCCACTGCCCAACCCTGCTGGAGGGTAGACCCTAAGAGGTCGTCGGGTGACCCACTGCCCAGTCTCTACTGGAGGGTAAACCATAAGTGCGTCGGGTGACCCACTGACCAGTATCTGCTGGAGGGTAGACCCTAAGAGCATCGGGTGACCCACTGCCTAGTCTCTACTGGAGAGTAAACCCTAGAAGTCAGCGAGTAACCCACTGCCCAGCCCCGCTGGAGGGTAAACCCGAAGAAGTCGATGAGTAACCCACTGCCCAGCCCCGCTGGAGGGTAAAACTCAGAACTGCTCAGGCCATCTCTACTGGAGGGTATAACACTGGCCACCCAAACACGGAGTGGGTATCATTCAACCACCCAGCTCCAGAACAACTCTCCCAAAAGAGGTTCAGCGTCTGTTCCATCACGGGGTGCCACTAGCACCACTATCGGCCAATCCATCGAGAACGAAACTAGGGGGAGACCACTCAACCCTGTTGGTCAACAAACGAACACCGAGCCAGGGGAAAACCTCCACCCTTCTGGTCAAACAAACACACAGAGGGACCCACTACGTTGCGAGAGGTCAAATTACGCAAAGCAGAACCCGACATGCACGTGGGGCCCACACAATGTGTGGCCCCATCGCAACCCCAACCAAGTGCCCAAACATCTCAGGTACAAACCACACGTACCTCCAAGCGCTCCCGTATACTCCCAGAGTATACCTCACTTCCAGCCCAAGGGCTATCGTGCACACGACACCCAACGTCAACGCGAAGGCGTGACGTAACAACTCCACCTCAAAGGCCCAGACACAACCAACCACATCTCGTGAACCATTTATATCACTCTCCCAAGAATGCATGATCACACGCCAAGGGTCTGCTACAAACATGGTAGGACGAACCGCCACCAGAGCACCTTTCACATTCCACATTTCCCAAGATCGCGCAGGAGGCTCCGCACAGCCAAACGGATCACACCATTGTAATCCTCACAGAAAAACATGTGAGATCGACTACTTACTTGCCTCCAACGGATATCTGACGGAAAAGGTCACCAACACCGCCTCACGCCCGAACGACGTCCCGTGATCCCGAGCCTCGGCCTCGAAAACAGTTGGGCGCATCGCACCATTGCAATCCCCTCGGGAAAACACATCAAAATCACTACTCACATGAGTGCAACAGATATCCGGAGAAAAAGATGCATTCCGGCGCACCGCACACGAGCGGTGCCACGTGGGACCCGTAACCCGGTCCCTAAACTCAACAAACGGATCGCACCGTTGCGATCCTCTCGAAAAAGCACACAAGATGGACTACTCACTTGTCCAAAACGGTCGCCCGGTGATAGAGATAGAAAATCACTATCGACGCCCAAACGGCCCTCGTGGGCCCCGCACCATCGTGCCAAATTAGTGCGGGCAGATTGCACCATTGCAATCCCCTCGAAAAAACACCCAACATCGACTGCTCGCACACCCCGAACGGACGTCCGAGGAAAAAGTCGCTAAAAGCTGCACGCAGCTCAAAAGACGGGCCGTGGGGCCCGCGCCTCAACTTCGGCCTCAATGCCTGAAACCACCATGAAAACCTCCGCCTCGATGCCAGGGTCCCAACGCCACTGACGGCGCTCAAAACGGACGTCGGACGCGTCCGCGCCGTCCAAAACATGATCCCCCGAAGAAACGACTAACCCCTCGTCGTACGTGTCGGGACACCGAGGCCCCTCGTTTCGGGAATTAAAAATTCACGAAACCATCTCAAAAAGTCCGTCTTGTCTATACGGTTTCACCGCCACAGACGACACTCAAAATGGACACCCGTAGCGGAAAATACGGGTGTCTGAACACCGAGGGGGCAAGACCCCTGAGGTTGGACCAGCCTGGACCGGCCGGTCCGCCCGGCCTGGGCCGGCCCGCGGTTTAGCCGCGCGGGCCGTCCGCGGACACGCGGTCCGTACGCAAACCCGCCACGAGGGCTGGTCGCGGCCGCCTCATGAAGACCCGCGCGACGCGGGTCTTTGTCGCCGCATAGGGGTCGCGCGCCGCGACCCCGCGGTCGCCGCTCCCTGGCGACCGCCGCCTCGCCGGGCGCTCCGCCAGACACCCCCGCCGACGCCCGAGCTCCCCGCTGCCGCGCCCAGTGCCTCCACCAGACACCCACACCGATGCCCGCGGACACCGCCTGAGGCCTCCCGCCACACGCCGTGACACCGCCTGAGGCCGCCCGCCGCGCCAGGGCTCGCCGGACCACCAGAAAAACCCGCAACCTTCGACGATCAACCCCGGCCTCCTCCGAGCTTGGATTTTGATTCCGAAAAATGTGTTGGAGAGATAAAAATGTATAATACACATCTATGGGATTTTTTTGAAGGTTTAACATCAAATTGACACATAAAAATTGACCCAAATGTAGGCTCGGGAATGAAAACACAACGGAAACCTCCTGCCTCGCTGGGCTTCGCTCGGAGCTTCGCGTCGATCCGCCGGCATCACCGCACCTCGCCGGAGTCGCCTCGCCGGACCATATCGCCGGAGATGGAGGAGGAGAGGGGAGGGGTTTTTCCAGGGGGTTCAAGGGAGAAGGGGGATGGGGAGGGTTTAAATAAATTAATTAATGATTTAATTAATTTAAAACCCCCGAAAAGACCCGCATCCGAAACTCCCGACGGGGTCGAGGTTAAGCCTCCACTAGGGTAAACACCACCTCCCGAGCACAGCGGCTGTCTCAGAATTTTAATCCGAGACCCCGTTCAAAAGTTATTAAACTTAGCGCCTGAGGCCACCAAATTACGAAAACGCCCCTGGGGCCATTTTTCACAGACGGGCCGCGCCCGCAAAACTTATACCCTTCCTAGGGTAAACGGAATGCTCCGAAATCAACGGTGCCCTTGGTTTTCCAATCCGAGCCACCGTTTAAGAGATACTAGCATTTCTCCATTAAACGAATAAATTAATCTATTAATTTATCCGTTTAACCTTCCGGAAGCGAGCGAGGGGTCCAAAAATCCCGCGCCGACATATTTTATATCGTTACTAGGGTAAAAAACCCATTCCGAACCCATCCGTACACTCGGATCTCTGATCCGGAACTCCGTTTAGGAGTTATCTCATTTATTTAGCGTTTCCAGTGTGAACACACTGAAAATTTAATTCCGGCCACTCCGGGGCTCGGAATCGCACGTCGTCTGAAGGCGCTGCCCTGGAATATTATCAAGAATATTCCAAAGTCTTTCGTAGAAAAAACCGGGTTCTTACATCATTCCCTCCTTCAAGATTTTCATCCTTGAAAAGCAAAACTAGGGAGCAACACAGGGTACTAAGCCCACACCTGGCTTTCCCATACCCAGAAGAACCCACGCACCGATCCACGTCACCGCACACAGACCAAAGTATTGATCCGTTCATGCGAGGTCGGTCTATGCCGACGTCGTGCACCCACTCCAGACTTTGGGGTAAGGGAAAGGTGGTAGGGTACCTCGCCATCCCTTTGCACGGTCTCAAACGGCCCGAAGGCCCTCGGGGGTAGCTCCCCTCTCCGATCAACCCTCTACGTCGCATGCCGCGACTGGAATCACCACCCACACCTGAAACAAGGCCCAGTGATTCCCTCCTTCAGAATATCCATATGGTGAAACACCCAAGGATATATGGTCATATAATATTCCACAGTCGATGCTCTCTTACACGCTCAAAAGGCGAAGGATGCAACACCATCGACTAAAGGAAAAGGTCTCACACCTTTTTCCTTACCAACACAGGGTTACACCCGACACCCAGCGTCACCCTGGTAATGCCTCAAACAAGGAGCAGGGGGAAACGTATTTCACACGCAGAGCCTAACAATTCTACTGCAAGAAGTAGAAGGGTCGCAAGGGGTACCTCTCACCATCCCGTGCTCTGCAGGATCGTAGACATCCAAAGCTCGCGGCTACCCGCGGTCCCAACCGTCAGCTCCCGGAGCCTGACGTGGAATGCCTAGTGGTGATGGGGAGATCTCGTAACGTCGTCCCCCACCTCCAACTCCTCCCGCTCCTCTGCTAGAACCACCTCTCTGGCCACTACTCCGATCACGACGCTGCCTCTGCCGTGGTGGTGCGCCTACTGCCTGCCCGAAGCTACCAGCAACTCGGGTCGGGCAGTCTCGTGCCAAGTGACCTCGCCCGTCACAAGCATAACACTAGCGCTCTCTATGCTGCCCTGGTGCCCTCCGACGCCACTGTGGTGTACGACCACGGCCCGAGATCCACTCACGGAAGGGCATCCTCGGCTGAGGCCCTGCGCCTTTTCTCCACAGTGGTATATGAACACATCTCTGAAACCGGCAGTGGGAAGGCCACCTGCATCGAGGTCCTGTCCTCCAGTGCCTGCTAACTACGGAAGACGTCTCGGCTCTGTCATGCCCTCTTCCACTACCAACCGCAAAACATGAAAGGAAGCTCTTTGTCACCAATGACTGCTCTAGCACCCCGGCTTATGTGGAAATGCCCAAGGGTACTAAGACAACACGAATCTCTTGGCGGAGACCCTGCTCAAACTTCCGCACTCGGAGGTTGTCGTCACGGACCAAGTCCGGGTAAAAGCATGCATGGTCTGCAAAACTAGCTGCGTACTCGGCCACCGTCATCCCTCCCTGCTGAAACTGCAGGAGATCCTGAATCTGAACGGAGCGCAAACAGGAGGGGAAAAACTCCTCACGGAGCAACAACTAAAAGTTGCCCCATGAAAGCAACGACTCGTCAAGAAACTGAGTCTTCAGACTCCACCAATGCCAAGATGATCCACAGAAAAGGTTGGCTGCCAAAGCCACTCTCTGATTTTTCGGCATCTGCACAATCCTGAAGAGACTAACCACTGCCTCGAGCCAAACCTCTACTGCCTGAGGGTCTGGCTCACCACTGAACCTCAGCGGTCCCTGCCGCTGGAACTCACGGAGCGCGCTCAACCTGCGCTCAAGCTCATCCTGCTCTGCTGAAACTGCCTGCTGCTCAACAGGTGGGGGTGCTGCTACCAGCCCACCTGGAGAAAGGGGCTCGCATGATGGGTCCTGGACTGTGGCCTCGTAGCTCACAGGGTCATCGTCACGCACCCAAAGCTGGTATCTTGGCTGACTGTCTTCGCGGAGACATCCTGAATATTATCAAGGAGTGGCGCGGTCAGATGAGCATATATGTATATACCAACAACAACAACGATGGAGAGCTAAATCAAGAAGGACAGTCAAGACTCAGTCCTATGTGATGCACAAACAAATTTTCCCTGCAACAAGTGTCTCAGCATGTCGAGTCGACAAGCGGGTTATCAAGGTCCTGGTGAATGGATACGTCGGCCGCCGCACCATCACTGAACTCCCTGGCCTGAGAGCCGCTCTCGAGACACGTTAACACTGTTGCCCTATATCCCAACCAATTCCTCTTTTAGGGACGTCCACACAACATCCCAAGGAATGAACCACCTTTGATACCACTTTGTCACGACCCGACCCTACCCGGGCTCGGGCCGCAACTACCCCAAGCCCGCCTCCATAGGCCAGGGGCTGGCGACCAGCACCGAAGGCACAACAACTCGGGGAGGCCTTTGCCTAAGAACCTGTACACACACACGCAACACACTCAATGTAACAATGCAGAGTAAAAAAAGAAAAACAAAGGATAATTACTATATATACCACAAATGTGCATCGACCTCTAACAGTACAAAGTACAAACTGAAAAGAAAAGGGGAAAAACATGCGCCCAACCAGAAAAGTGCCCCAACCCGGCAACAGGTAAATAAAAGAAAAACTGCCAGAAGGGGTCCCCCACATGATACCTAACCACGACCACCGCACGCGGTCCAAGATCCCAAGCTCCTACGCTCCACTGAATCCACGCTCCACCTATCCGTCGTCTGCAAGGTCACACCAAGTGCGGGCAAAGCCCAAGCAGGGGTGAGTACAAAAAAACTCAGTAGGATACCCCGAAGGCTCGAGGGAGCAACAAAGGAGGTACCGAAGGGTGAGCAGTAGAGCGAACAAGGAAAAAAAATAAAGGAGTCCAACCGAGGGTGCAATAAAGAGTAACAACAGAGAGTCCAGCTCAACCCAACAAGAGGAAAGAAGGTAGACTCGTCCAGACACAAGGAGCTGGAAAAGGTGAGAAGATGAAATTCTCGTTGAGTCTTATCTACCTATAGCAGGAGAGTAGACTCATCCAACCACAAGAAGCTAGACACGGAAATCACGTGGCATACCTCACGCATCTTCACCTCTCCTGGAAGGAGAGTAGCCAAAACCCAAGAGTGGGTACTCGAAAACAAGGTATATACATATATATGCTCTGCCAAGAAGCCTGAACAAGTTCGTAAGGGGATCTCTGTCCCGTAGCTTAGCCCAAGAAAATGAGTCGCCAACAGTCCTAGAGGTAACACCATCGATGCCCAGCATCCCTCACGTCTTCCCCGAACTACAAGTCAAGGGGGCTCAAACCACCACACCTCGACACTATCCGCTTTGGGCGGCACTGACTCGCCCGCACGGTTTTAGGTCGTGTCACAAGGATGCGTCTCGGTGGGGGAAAGCACCCCTCGTACTTGAGAGTTCTGGGGGAACGTCAAACCACACCACGTCACTGCCCCGCAGTCGAGAGGTCTCCTCAAAATCAAGCTGTCACAACACTGAACCATATAACCAAGGGTCCCGCTCTGGTAATCACGGAGGAAAGCCACAAGCTAGCCTAGTAGAAAGGACTGAGCCTGGAATGCCAACGGATGACCCACTTCCCAGCCCCGCTGGAGGGTAGTTCATAACTAGATATCGGGTGACCCACTGCCCAGCCCTGCTGGAGGGTAAACCCCAACACATCATCAAGCGACCCACTGCCCAGCCCCGCTGGAGGGTAAACCATAACACATCATCCAGCGACCCACTGCCCAGCCCCGCTGGAGGGTAGACCATAACACATCATCCGGCGACCCACTGCCTAGCCCCGCTGGAGGGTAGACCATAACACATCATCCGAAGACCCACTGCCTAGCCCCGCTGGAGGGTAGACCTGAAATAAGTCGACAGGCGACCCACTGCCCAGCCTTGCTGGAGGGTAGACCTGGAACAAGACGACGGGTGACCCACTGCCCAGCCCTGTTGGAGGGTAGACCCTAAGAGGTCATCGGGTGACCCACTGCCCAGTCTCTGCTAGAGGGTAAACCATAAGTGCGTCGGGCGACCCACTGCCCAGTCTCTGCTGGAGGGTAGACCCTAAGAGCGTCGGGTGACCCACTGCCCAGTCTCTGCTGGAGGGTAAACCCTAGAAGTCAGCGAGTAACCCACTTCCCACCCCCGCTGGAGGTTAAACCCGAAGAAGTCGATGAGTAACCCACTGCCCAGCCCCGCTTGAGGGTAAAACTCAGAACTGCTTAGGCCATCTCTACTGGAGGGTATAACACTGGCCACCCGAACACGGAGTGGGTATCATGCAACCACCCAGCTCGAGAACAACTCTCCCAAAAGAGGTTCAGCGCCTGTTCCATCACAGGGTGCCACTAGCACCGCTACTGGCCAATCCATCGAGAACGAAACCAGGGGGAGACCACTCAACCCTGCTGGTCAACAAACGAGCACCGAGCTAGGGGAAAAACTCCACCCTGCTGGTCAAAAAAACACACAGAGGGACCCTCTACGTCGCGAGAGGTAAAAGTACGCAAAGTAGAACCCGACACGCACGTGAGGCCCACACAATGTGTGACCCCATCGCAACCCCAACCAAGCGCCCAAACGTCTCAGGTACAAACCACACGTACCTCCAAGCGCTCCTGTATACTCCCAGAGTATACCTCACTTGAAGACCAAGGGCTATCGTGCACACGACACCCAACGTCAATGTGAAGGCGTGACGTAACAACTCCACCTCAAAGGCCCAGACACGGCCAACCACATCTCGTGAACCATTTATATCACTCTCCTAAGAATGCGCGATCGCACGCCAAGGGTCCGCTACAAACATGGTTGGACGAACCGCCACCAGAGCACCTTTCACATTCCACATTTCCCGAGATCGCGCAAGAGGCTCTGCACAGCCAAACAGATCACACCGTTGTAATCCTCGCAGAAAAACACGCGAGATTGACTACTTACTCGCCTCCAACGGATATCCGACGGAAAAGGTCACCAACACCGCCTCACGCCTGAACGACGTCCCGTGATCCCGAGCCTCGGCCCCGAAAACAGTCGGGCGCATCGCACCATTGTGATCCCCTCAAGAAAACACGTCAAAAGCACTACTCACATGAGTGCAACAGATATCCGGAGAAAAAGATGCATTCCGGCGCACCGCACACGAGCGGTGCCACGTGGGACCCACAACCCGATCCCGAAACTCAACGAACGGATCACACCGTTGCGATCCTCTCGAAAAAGCACACAAGATGGACTACTCACTTGTCCAAAACAGTCGCCCGGTGATAGAGATAGAAAATCACCGTCGACGCCCAAATGGCCCTCATGGGCCCCACACCATCATGCCGAATTAGGGCGGGCGGATTGCACCATTGCAATCCCCTCGGAAAAACACCCAACATCGACTGCTCGCACGCCCCGAACGGACATCTGAGGAAAAAGTCGCTAAAAGCTGCACGCAGCTCAAAAGACGGGCCGTGGGGCCCACGCCTCAACTTCGGCCTCAATGCCTGAAACCACCCTGGAAACCTCTGCCTCGATGCCAGGGTCCCAACGCCACTGACGGCGCTCAAAACGGACGTCGGACGCGTCCGCGCCGTCCAAAACAAGATCCCCCGAAGAAACGACTAACCCCTCGTCGTACGTGTCGCGCCACTGAGGCCCCTCGTTTCTGGAATTAAAAATTTCCGAAACCATCTCAAAAAGTCCGTCTCGTCGATACGGTTCCACCGCCGCAGATGGCACTCAAAACGGACACCCGTAGCGGAAAATACGGGTGTCCGAACACCGAGGGGGCAAGACCCCTGGGGCTGGACCGGCGTGGGCCGGCCCGCGGCTTAGCCGGGCGGGCCGTCCGCGGACACACAGTCCGCGCGCAGACCGGTTACGAGGGCCGGTCGCGGTTGCCACGTGAAGACCTGCGTGGCACGGGTCTTTGTCGCCGCACAGGGGTCGCGCGCCGCGACCCCGCGGTCGCCGCTCCCTGGCGACCGCCGCCTCGCCGGGCGCTCCACTAGACACCCCCGCCGACGCCCGAGCTCCCCGCTTCCACGTCCAGCGCCTCCACCGGACACCCACGCCGACGCCCTCGGACACCGCCTGAGGCCGCCTGCCACACGCCGTGACACCGCCTAAGGCCGCCCGCCACGCCAGGGCTCGCCGGACCACCGGAAAAACCCACAACCTTCGACGATCAACCCTGGCCTCCTCCGAGCTCGGATTTTGATTCCGAAAAATGCGTTGGAGAGATAAAAATGTATACTACGCGTCTATGAAATTTTTTTGAAGGTTTAAAATCAAATTGAAACATAAAAATTGACCCAAAAGTAGGCTCGGGAATGAAAACGCAACGGAAACCTCCTGCCTCGCTGGGCTTCGCCCGGAGCTTCGCGTCGATCCGCCGGCATCACCGCACCTCGCCGGAGTCGCCTCGCCGGACCGTCTCACTGGAGATGGAGGAGGAGAAGGGAGGGGTTTCTCCAGGGGGTTCAAGGGAGAAGGGGGAGGGGGAGGGTTTAAATAAATTAATTAATGATTTAATTAATTTAAAACCCCCGAAAAGACCCGCATCCGAAACTCCCGACGGGGTCGAGGTTAAGCCTCCACTAGGGTAAAAACCACCTCCCGAGCACAGCGGTGGTCTCGGAATTTTAATCCGAGACCCCATTCAAAATTTATTAAACTTAGCGCCTGAGGCCACCAAATTACGAAAACGCCCCTGGGGCCATTTTTCACAGACGGGCCGTGCCCGCAAAACTTATACCCCTCCTAGGGTAAACGACATGCTCCAAAATCAACGGTGCCCTCGGTTTTCCAATTTGAGCCACCGTTTAAGAGATACTAGCGTTTCTCCATTAAACGCATAAATTAATCTATTAATTTATCCGTTTAACCTTTCGGAAGCGAGCGAGGGGTCCAAACATCCCGCGCCGACATGTTTTATGTCGTTTCTAGGGTAAAAACCCCATTCTAGACCCATCCATACACTTGGATCTATGATCCGGAACTTCATTTAGGAGTTATCTCATTTATTTAGCATTTCTAGTGTGAACGCGCTGAAAATTTAATTCCGGCCACTCCGGGGCTCGGAATCGCACGTCGTCTGAAGGCGCTGCCCTGGAATATTATCAAGAATATTCCAAAATCTTTCGTAGCAAAAACCGGGTTCTTAAATCATTCCCTCCAAGATTTTAATCCCTGAAAAACAAAACTAGGGAGCAACACAGGGTACTAAGCCCACACCTGGCTTTCCCATACCCAGAAGAAGCCACCCACCGCTCCGCGTCACCGCACATGGACCAATGTATTGATCCGTTCATGCGAGGTCGGTCCATGCCGACGTCATGCACCCACTCCAGACTTTGGGGTTAGGGCAAGGCGGTAGGGTACCTCGCCATCCCTTTGCACGGTCTCAAACGGCCCGAAGGCCCGAAGGGGGTAGCTCCCCTCCCCGGTCAAACCTCTACGTCGCATGACGCGACTGGAATCACCGCCCATACCTGAAACAAGGCCCAGTGATTCCCTCCTTCAGAATATCCAAATGGTGAAACACCCAAGGATATCTGGTCATACAAGATTCCACAGTCGATGCCCTCTTACACGCTCAAAAGGCGAAGGAGTCAACACCATCGACTAAAGGAAAAGGTCTCACACCTTTTTTCCTTACCAACACAGGGTTACACCCGACGCCCTGCGTCACCCTGGTAACGCCTCAAACAAGGAGCAGGGAGAAACGCCTTTCACACACAGAGCCTAACAGTTCTACTGCAAGAAGTAGAAGGGTCGCGAGGGGTACCTCTCACCATCCCATGCTCTACAGGATCGTAGACATACAAAGCTCGCGACTACCCGCGGTCCCAACCGTCAGCTCCCAGAGCCTGACGTGGACTGCCTAGTGGTGATGGGGAGATCTCGTAACGTCGTCCCCCACCTCCAGCTCCTCCCGCTCCTCTGCTAGCACCACCTCTCTGGCCACTACTCCGATCACGGCACTGCCTCTGCTATGGTGGTGCGCCTGCTGCCTGCCTGAAGTTCCCAGCAACTCGGGTTGGGCAGTCTCGTGCCAAGTGACCTCTCCTGTCACAAGCATAACACCGGCGCTCTCTGGGCTTCCCTGGTGCCCTCCGACGCCACTGTGGTGTACGACCACGGCCCGGGATCCACTCACCGAAGGGCATCCTCGTCTGAGGCCCTGCGCCTTTTCTCCACAGTGGTATATGACCACATATCCGAAATCGGCAGTGGGAAGGCCACCCGCATCGAGGTACTGTCCTCCAACGCCTGCTAACTATGACAAACGTCTCGGTTCCATCATGCCCTCTGCGATTACCAACCGCAAAACGTGACAGGAAGCTATTTATCACCAATGCCTTCTCTAGTACCCCAGATTATGTGGAAATGCCCAAGGGTACTAAGAAAACACGAATCTCTTGGCGGAGACCCTGCTCAAACTTCCGCGCTTGGAGGTTGTCATCACGGACCAAGTCCGGGTAAAAACGTTCATGGTCTGCAAAACTAGCCGCGTACTCGGCCACCGTCATCCCTCCCTGCTGAAACTGCAGGAGCTCCTGAATCTGAACGGAGCGCAAGCAGGAGGGGAAAAACTCCTCACAGAGCAACAACTGAAAGTCGCCCCATGAAAGCGACGACTCGTCAAGAAACTGAGTCACCAGACTCCCCCAACGCCAAGATGATCCACAAAAAAGGATGGCTGCCAAAGCCACTCTCTGATTTGTCGGCGTCTGCACAAGCCTGAAGAGACTAACCACTGCCTCGAGCCAAACCTCTGCTGCCTGAGGGTCTGGCTCACCACTGAACCTCAACATTCCCTTCCGCTGGAACTCACAGAGCGCGCTCAACCTGCGCTCAAGCTCAGCCTGCTCTGCTGAAACTGCCTGCTTCTCAACAGGTGGGGGTGCTGCTACCATCCCACCCGGAGAAAGGGGCTCGCATGATGGGTCCTGGACTGTGGCCTCGTAGTTCACAGGGTCGTCGTCACGCACACAAAGCTAGTATCCTGGCTGGCTATCTTTGCGGAGACATCCTGAATATTATCAAGGAGTGGCGCGGTCAGATGAGCATATATGTATATACCAACAACAACAACGATGGGGAGCTAACTCAAGAAGGACAGTCAAGACTCAGTCCTATGTGATGCACAAACAAATTTTCCCTGCAACAAGTGTCTCAACATGCCGAGTCAACAAGCGGGTTATCAAGGTCCTGGTGAATGGATACGTCGGCCGCCGCACCATCACTGGACTCCCTGGCCTGAGAGCTGATCTCGAGACATGTTAACACTATTGCCCTATATCCCAACCAATTCCTCTTTTAGGGACATCCGCGCAATGTCCCAAGGAACGAACCACCTTTGATACCAGTTTTTCACGACCCGACCCTACCCGGGCTCGGGCCGCAACTACCCCAAGCTCGCCTCCATAGTCCAGGGGCTGGCGACCAGTGCCGAAGGCACAACAACTCGGGGAGGCCTTTGCCTAAGTACCTATACACACACATACAACACACTCAATGCAACACTACAGAGTAAAAAAAGAAAAACAAAGGATTATTACTATATATACCACAAATGTGCATCGACCTCTAACAGTACAAAGTAAAAACTGAAAAGAAAAGGTGAAAAACATGCGCCCAACCAGAAAAGTTCCACAACCCAGCAACAGGTAAACAAAAGAAAAACAGCTGGAAAGGGTCCCCCACATGGGACCTAACCACGACCACCGCACGCGGTCCAAGCTCCCAAGATCCTACGCTCCACTGAATCCACACTCCACCTGTCCATCGTCTTCAAGGGCACACCAAGTGCGGGCAAAGCCCAAGCAGGGGTGAGTACAAAAATACTCAGTAGGATACCCCGAAGGCTCAAGGGAGCAACAAAGGAGGTACCAAAGGGTGAGCAGTAGAGCGAACAAGGGAAAAAAATAAAGGAGTCCAATCGAGGGTGCAGTAAAGAGTAACAACAGAGAGTCCAGCTCAACCCAACAAGAGGAAAGAAGGTAGACTCGTCCAGACACAAGGATCTGGAAACGGTGAGAAGATGAACTTCTCATTGAGTCTTCGCTACCTATAGCAGGAGAGTAGACTCATCCAACCACAAGAATCTAGACACAGAAATCACGTGGCATACCCCGCGCGTCTTCACCTCTCCTGGAAGGAGAGTATCCAAAACCCAAGAGTGGGTACTCGAAAACAAGGTATATACATATATATGCTCTGACAAGAAGCCCGAACAAGATCGTAAGGGGATCTCCATCCCGTATCTCATCCCAAGAAAATGAGTCGCCAACAGTCCCAGAGGTAACACCATGGTTTCCCAACATCCCACAAGTCTACCCTGAACTACAAGTCAAGGGGGATCAAACCACCACACCTCGACACTATCCACTTTGGGCGGCACTGACTCACATGCACAGTTTTAGGTCGCATCACAAGGACACGTCTCGGTGGGGGAAAGCGCCCCTCGTACTTGAGAGTTCTAGGGGAACGTCAAACCACACCACGTCACTACCCCGCAGTCGAGAGGTCTTCTCAAAATAAAGCCGTCACAACACTGACCCGTATAACCAAGGGTCCCGCTCCGGTAATCACAGAGGAAAGCCACAGGCTAGCCTAGTATAAAGGACTGAGCCTGGAATGCCAACGGATGACCCACTGCCCAACCCCGCTGGAGGGTAGTTCATAACCAGATATCGGGTGACCCACTGCCCAACCCTGATGGAGGGTAAACCCCAACACATCATCAAGCGACCCACTGCCCAGCCCCGCTGGAGGGTAAACCATAACACATCATCCAGTGACCCACTGCCCAGCCCCGCTGGAGGGTAGACCATAACACATCATCCGATGACCCACTGCCCAGCCCTGCTGGAGGGTAGACCATAACACATCATCCGGCGACCCACTGCCCAGCCCCGCTGGTGGGTAGACCTGGAATAAGTCGACAGACGACCCACTTCCTAGCCTTGCTGGAGGGTAGACCTGGAACTAGACGATGGGCGACCCACTACCCAGCCCTGCTGGAGGGTAGACCCTAAGAGGTCGTCAGGTGACCCACTGCCCAGTCTCTGTTGGAGGGTAAACCATAAGTGCGTCGGGTGACCCACTGCCCAGTCTCTACTGGAGGGTAGACCCTAAGAGCGTCGGGTGACCCACTGCCCAGTCTCTGCTGGAGGGTAAACCCTAGAAGTCAGCGAGTAACCCACTGCCCACCCCCGCTGGAGGGTAAACCCGAAGAAGTCGATGAGTAACCCACTGGCCAGCCCCGCTTGATGGTAAAACTCAGAACTGCTCAGGCCATCTATACTGGAGGGTATAACACTGGCCATCCGAACACGGAGTGGGTATCATGCAACCACCCAGCTCCAGAACAACTCTCCCAAAATAGGTTCAGCGCCTGTTCCATCACGGGGTGCCACTAGCACCGCTACCGGCCAATCCATCGAGAACGAAACCAGGGGGAGACCACTCAACCCTACTGGTAAACAAACGAGCACCGAGCCAGGGGAAAACCTCCACCCTGCTGGTCAAACAAACACACAGAGGGACCCTCTACGTCGCGAGAGGTCAAAGTACGCAAAGCAGAACCCGGCACACATGTGGGGCCCACACAATGTGTGGCCCCATCGCAACCCCAACCAAGCGCCCAAACGTCTCAGGTACAAACCACACGTACCTCAAAGCTCTCCAGTATACTCCCAGAGTATACCTCACTTCCAGCCCAAGGGCTATCGTGCACACGACACCCAATGTCAACCTGAAGGTGTGACATAACAACTCCACCTCAAAGGCCCAGACACGACCAACCACATCTCGTGAACCATTTATATCACTCTCCTAAGAATGCGCGATCACACGCCAAGGGTCCGCTACAAACATGGTAGGACGAACCGCAACCAGAGCACCGTTCACATTCCACATTTCCCAAGATTGCGCAAGAGGCTCCGCACACCCAAACAGATCACACCATTGTAATCCTCGCAGAAAAACATGCAAGATCGACTACTTACTCGACTCCAATGGATATTCGACGGAAAAGGTCACCAACACCGCCTCACGCCCGAACGGCGTCCCGTGATCCCGAGCCTCGGCCCCGAAAACAGTCGGGCGCATCGCACCATTGCGATCCCCTCGGGAAAACACATCAAAAACACTACTCACATGAGTGTAAAGGATATCCAGATAAAAAGATGCATTCCGGCGCACCGCACCCGAGCGGTGCCACGTTGGACCCGCAACCCGGTCTCAAAAATCAACGAACGGATCACACCATTGCGATCCTCTCGAAAAAGCACACAAGATGGACTACTCACTTGTCCAAAACGGTCACCCGGTGATAGAGATAAAAAATCACCGTCGACGCCCAAACGACCCTCGTGGGCCCCGAACCATCGTGCCGAATTAGGGCAAGCGTATTGCACCATTGCAATCCCCTTAGAAAAACACCCAACATCGACTGCTCGCACGCCCCAAACGGACGTCCGAGGAAAAAGTTGCTAAAAGCTGCACGGAGCTCAAAAGACGGGCCGTGGGGCCCACGCCTCAACTTCGGACTCAACACCTGAAACCACCATGGAAACCTACGCCTTGATGCCAGGGTCCCAACGCCACTGACGGCGCTCAAAACGGACGTCAGACGCGTCCGCGCCGTCCAAAACAAGATCCCCCGAAGAAACGACTAACCCCTCGTCGTACGTGTCGCGCCACCGAGGTCCCTCGTTTAGGGAATTAAAAATTACCGAAACCATCTCAAAAAGTCCCTCTCATCGATACGGTTCCACCGTTGCAGACGGCACTCAAAACGGACACCCGTAGTGGAAAATACGGGTGTCCGAACACCGAGGGGGCAAGACCCCTGGGGCTGGACCGGCCTGGGCCGGCGCGCGGCTTAGCTGCGCGGGCCGTCTGTGGACACGTAGTCCGCGCGCAGACCGGCCACAAGGACCGGTTGAGGCCGCCGCGTGAAGACCCGCGTGGCGCGGGTCTTTGTCGCCGCACAGGGGTCGCGCGCCGCGACCCCGCGGTTGCCGCTCCCTGGCGACCGCCGCCTCGCCGGGCGCTCCGCCAGACACCCCCGCCGATGCCCGAGCTCCCCGCTGCCGCACCCAGCACCTCCACCGGACACCCATGTCGACGCCCGTGGACACCGCCTGAGGCCGCCCGCCACACGCCGTGACACCGCCTGAGGCCGCCCGCCGCGCCAGGGCTCGCCGGACCACCGAGAAAACCCGCAACCTTCGACGATCAACCCCGGCCTCCAACGAGCTCAGATTTTGATTCCGAAAAATGCGTTGGAGAGATAAAAATGTATAATACGCATCTATGGAATTTTTTTGAAGGTTTAAAATCAAATTGAAACATAAAAATTGACCCAAAGGTAGGCTCGGGAATGAAAACGCAACGGAAACCTCCTACCTCGCTGGGCTTCGCCCGGAGCTTCGCGTCGATCCGCCGACATCACCGCGCCTCACCGGAGTCACCTCGCCAGACCGTCTCTACGGAGATGGAGGAGGAGATGGGAGGGGTTTCTCCAGCGGGTTCAAGGGAGAAGGGGGAGGGGGAGGGTTTAAATAAATAAATTAATGATTTAATTAATTTAAAACCCCCGAAAAGACCCGCATCCGAAACTCCTGACGGGGTCGAGGTTAAACCTCCAATAGGGTAAAAACCACCTCCCAAGCACAGCGGAGGTCTCAGAATTTTAATCCGAGACCCCGTTCAAAAGTTATTAAACTTAGTGCCTGAGGCCCCCAAATTACGAAAACGCCCCTGGGGCCATTTTTCACAGACGGGCCGCGCCCGCAAAACTTATACCCCTCCTAGGGTAAAAGGAACGCTCCGAACTCAAAGGTTCCCTCGGTTTTCCAATCCTAGCCACCGTTTAAGAGATACTAGCATTTCGCCATTAAACGAATAAATTAATCTATTAATTTATCCGTTTAACCTTCCAGAAGCGAGCGAGGGGTCCAAACATCCCGCACCGACATGTTTTATGTCATTCCTAGGATAAACACCCCATTCCGGACCCATCCGTACACTCAGATCTCTGATCCGGAACTCCGTTTAGGAGTTATCTCATTTATTTAGCGTTTCCAGTGTGAACGCACTGAAAATTTAATTCCGGCCACTCCGGGGCTCGGAATCGCACGCCGTCTGAAGGTGATTCCCTGGAATATTATCAAGAATATTACAAAGTCTTTCATAGCAAAAAATGGGTTCTTACAATCCTTGGGTAGATACAGTTGTCACAGGAGGAGGCGATTGTGATCCTTTGTGTGGATTGTTCTCGTATAAAGAACGAAAAGAACTATTTGAGGTAGGGGATTCATTGCTTCTCTTTTATTTTATATGAAACTGTATAGGTAACATGTTTTATCCCACTGGATCACAATGGAATTAACATAATAAATATTTGAACCAGATAAATAAATTGATATCAATCGAATGTTATTGCCTCTTGTTTTGATAGATAGTGTGATATCTATGCTTTATTTGTTTAGCCTTTCATTCTTGATGGAAATTGGTAAAGAATATAAAGCTAGAATTAATTGATAATTGTTTGGATAAATATAAAGAGGCATTTAAATTAATGTGGTTCTTCTTGTTGTAATTTGATGTTAATCAAATTGGTGCAGTAAGCATGTTTAATTATTTGTGATAGATTATTGGTTAGCTTTTCTGAATTTGGAACCTACGAATAATAAATCGGTTAATCCAAGATGGATTAAAGAACTGGTTATTTGATAAAAGATAATTCCTTGTAGGTTTTGAGTTACCCTCTTGATTGTTTAAGGGCCAAGAGCCCAATTGATATGATGTTTGGTTTCCTACTACTTGTGTTGTGATGTGAGCCTGGATGGCTATTGTGATATGTGGGGGCATGGAGGCCTACTATTTGTGGCAACAATTGATGCCTATAGTGGCGATATGCATTGGGTTATGCATGTGGGTGTCGGGGAGGACACCAGGGATGATGAAATGAGTTGGATGTGAATGTTTGGATTCTTACTTATTCTTATTGGTTGCTTATCTACTTTACTCTCCCAATTGATCAAGGTATATCGTATTGTTTACCCTTCTCCCAAAAGGGGAAAAGACTCACGGGGTATGCCACGTGCTTTCCGTGTTTAGCTTTTCAAAGGGAGGATGGGTCTACGCTCTTGTTATAGGCGGCAAAGACTCGATGGGTAATTTATCTACTCACCGTGTTGATCCCCCTTGTGTTTAGTATCTTAGAATGTTTTTCTAGAATGCCTGGGAATATGGGGAAGTAATAATGTTATTAATAAATGATTTAATAAATGATGTTAACCCATGGGGTTGGATCTTACTAGGACGCAATGCTGAGGTTAAAATTTTAAAGGGACAATGGACTTTGGGTGTGATGCTAATGAAATTTAATGTGGAATTGATAATGGTTAATCAGTGTTTAAAGAATTAATTAATGTAAAGTAAAACTGATAAAAAGGGAATAAAGTAATGTAATAAATCTCTTTAAATGGTTGTGTGCTTATAGGATACCTAGTCTTAGAAGTGGCAGTCGGGAGTCCGAGAGACGTTAGCTACAGTTGAGTCTAATACTAGGTTATTCCCATAGTGTGGTTGTGAGCTATAGTATATTCTGTACATTTTGTGTTTCTATATGCTACTCCACCTCTTCAGTAAGGGAAACTGACACCCTGAGGATTCTGAGCCCTGGGGGGGGGGTGTTTTCCCCAACATTTTGGTGGGAGGATGGATGAATGACTACCCCCTTTGGCCCCGCTCTCTTCTATTGGTAGTTACTTGTGCTGCTAGGAAAAGTGGTTAGTTTTACCCATATATGTGTGTAGAGGGCTATAATGGATTGTGGTTATTCACACACATATATTCTGGATATAGTTTCCTATGGAATACTATAGGTGTAATGTGTATAGGCTGTGATGGCTTGAGGATACTTACTCGGTGTATGGGCTGTAATGGCTTGAGGTATAATAACCAACGTATGATACACGTTATACGAGCTATGGTGGCTCCCAGAAACTACCTGGATACTTTGATTATGTGGATGTGGTAGTTTTGTTGCACAAGGTGCATGTTGTGGTGCTTTTCCCAGGCGTATGCGGGCAAGCCTTTTGGAGAGTGATGCTTAGGACGTGCGATATTGGGGAAAAACGACAAACTAGTGGGGAAGTAGTAGCGGGGTACCCTTGATATTCTTTATTATATTATATACTCTTGTATGTGTTACTTAGTGAGAGTTTCCATAGTCAGACTGGGAACATAGTATACCTGTTTAGGTGAATAGTTAGTTTCACTCGTTGTTCACTATGCTTTAGCATGATTTCTTTACATTTACACGAGAGGCTTTGGGGAGGATCCTACTGAGTATACTATTATACTCACCCTATGTATATATAAGCTTTTTTTAGGTCACTTGGAGCAGGTTGGAGATCAAGCTAGTTTCTACTAGCTTGGGGTTGCAAGAGCTGTTTGGGCTTGCAGTTGCTGCTATTTTTACTTTCTTTTGGGTACTTGCAGTTTTTCTATTTCAGTTGTAGTAGTTTGCATGACATTACATATTCATACAAGGGATTTCTATTATATTTCAGTCTGAGTTGGAGTTGGTTGGTGTCTATCTTATCTCTCTCTTCTGAATGTGTTCTATTAGAGGGTAATGCCTCCCATTTGTGTGTTTACTATACCCTCAGTGCTAGTCGGGAACCTGGGGCCTACTGAAGGTGGGACTCAGGGGTTATTATGTCCCTTCTCACATTGCCAGCCTAGGAGGGGTACACTTTGTGGGGAGGGGTTAGTGACAAAACAAGTGTTGATGGGTGACTTGCCCATATGGTTGGTGGATATATGCCAATCACACCATCATTACAGGGAGTCTTCTTGGACCATGTTCCTCCACATGACTTTTCTAGCCCTACGAGCTCACTGAGATCATTAACCCAACTCTCTTTTTCATTTCCCAACACAAAACAATCCACAAGAACCAAATAAACTAGACTTCCCATGGAAACTCAAGGTTCATTCCAAAAAGTGTTGGCTAAAAAATCCCCCAGACCTATACCCCAAGCTTAGATAGTCCTACTCCATCTACCTTGACATCTAAAATAACATAGGGTGATCTGTAAGGGATATAAGGAAAGAAATCATTAGTCAAGTGATAACATAAAAACCAATAAAACCCATTTCATAAACACTCATTAACATGCATGGAAACATCATGTAGTTTCCTTGGTACATATTTACCATATCACTCTTAAAATCACCCTTACACATGGAATAACCATTTGTTCAAATTTCACCTCTGGAGTACCCAATGCATTGGAGAGCTATAATGGGGCTCACCTGTTATATCTTGAGCTATAACTGGATCAACCCAACATATCTTGAGCTATAATAGACTCAACCCAACATATATTGATCTATAATGGTCTTAACCCAACATAACTATTTCCAAAGAACATACCATGATAATAAAGTATATTGAAATCAGGAGAAATCACTCATTCCATATATATCTAAAAACAATCTTTTTGAATTTCATTAAAGAGACTTTTAAAAGAATTTTAAAAGGAAAGTCCCTTAGAAATATAATTGGAGTGAGAATTAATATAATGGAAAGGATATGAATATACATTGTAAATACACATAATAGAACAACATATAAACAAAAATTCATCACACAAATAATCTCAATACCTCAAAATGAATAAAGTAGAGGGTTAACCCAAAGAATGAAAATTGGGTTAAGAATTCCCTTACCCCGGGTTCGTCTTATTTAAAACTTGTTTAAACTTCTATATAATTGTTAAAAGAGTGTTATTAATATCTTACAGAAACATATTCATGTTTTTAACGCCTTATATGATCATTTCATAACATTATTTTACCCTTCAATTATCAATATTTTGTTCCTTCCATTGTTTCAGGTGTGTTCTTTACATGATTTCAATGGATGCTTTGTATTTGATTTTCTTGTCATATGGAAATGAAATTACATAAGTGGAATGAAATGGTATTCATATGTTTCTAGAATATTAAATTATTCCATAAATCATTTTGGTTATATGGTATGGGGATGAATCATTAGATAAATCTTTAGTGATATCCGTTTAGATCATTTTGTCGGTTCTTTGATAATCACAAACTAGTTTCATTATATAACATAATATTATGTATATATGTTAACTAAAGAACATTAAAGAGGATATATCATAAAATTTACAATCTTTTCAACTATTATAATGGTTTTATAACCAGTTTTGAAGGAAGTAAAGGAAATTGAAAACACATCATCCACAATTTTGGTAAATCGGTACATCACGGATGGTGTTTTTATTTTTAAAAAATGAGGAATAGGAGAGGAATAATTATGATAAATCTTTCCATAAACATGATAAAAATCCAGAATATATATCATACTAGATCTTTCATGCCTCTTGGATAAGGGTAGGTGAAGAAAGTATAAGAAAAGAAAATAAATGAAAAGAAAACACAAGAAAATGAAAGAGGATTCTTACCTCTTGATCTCTTCTCCTTGAGATCCTCCTTAAGGCATTTGTTTTTGGCCTTTTTGTGAGACCATAAGGTCTTGGACGTGGGGAATATCCTTGGGAAGGATATTGGGAAGAACTTAGACAATTCTCAAGGCATGAGTGGTGTGATAGGAAGAGGGGAACGAGGGAGATATTTATAGTGGAGGAGAGGAGGGAATTTACATTATTTTAATCATTAGTTTAATATTTTTTCTCAAGACTATGAATAGTTTTGATTCATGTGACCCCAAATAGTAATAAGTGCATGTGATTTTGAACCAAGTGTGCTTACATCAGCCTTGCATCTTCTATGATGTAGTAAATCAAGTATTTAGTATTTATCATAATTTATCATATTTTATTATTCATAAAAAATTCAAGAATTTCAGAAAAATACCAAAAAATAAACCTAACCATCCATTTTTTGAAAATAATTTTCTAAACATGATTAATTTAATTTTTAAATAATATCATAGTTTACTTGAAAAATATAATTTTAAAAATAAAACTGCTTTTCAAATACTTTGAAAAATTACTTAAGGTCTCTTAAAGTTATCTTATAATTATAAGTCATAAAAATACTTATTTATGAATACATTTTATGAAAATAAATTTTCATTTAAAATTTTAAATTAATCATAAATTTTTAATTAAATATATATGAACTACAAAAATACCAACACTTAATCAATAATTTTTAAAATATTTATTTACTTATATTATGACATAATTATATCATATTGACACTTATAAGATGGATAAATTTTATTTATAATTTCATTGGTGAATGTACTATTCATAAGGTTCAAGTTACTATTCATAAGGGTATATTACTATTCATTAGGGTCAAGTTACTATTCATAAGGGTACATTACTATTCTTAAGGGTCATGTAACAATTCATAAGGGTCATGTTACTATTCATAAGGGTATGTCACTATTCATGAGGGTAGGTTACTATTCACCAAAAAATAAGTTTGTTCTATCAAACTCAAAAAAACTTACTGATCACAACCGTGTATGTCTGTTTTTCAAAATTCAAAACACAAAAGCAGAAAAATTATGTTTAATGATTAGTTTATAAAGGTCAAATAGTATTTAGTAGTTCATTTAAGCATATAATATTTCCTTTTAAAATCTTAGGATGTTACATTATCCCCCCCTTAAATGAATTGCGCCCTCGCAATTCGTTCACTATACTTATATTTCTGAATTCACATACTGATAATTATGAAAAACTATTTTATTATGTGTACTTAATTAACTAGAAGTTTAAAAGTAAACACTATCACTTAAAGTTTTCTAAAAAAAACAAAAACATCTAATCTCTAAAGCTGTCTAGACCGTTCCTATGATACCAAATATAAAGAACCGACATTAATACATTATATAATCCCAAGTTTTAGACAAGAACATACATTCTTACACATTTAGGATCTTTTCAGGTTTAGAGTTTTAGGTAATTAGTACATAAAACATACATAACATCTCATAATCATACATGTGGATATTATTAAAACAATATCCATTTTTCCAAAATATAATTTTTTTTAAATAAAACATAATTTATTTGAAAAATCTTCATGAAATTTAAATTGTATTTCTTCTTTCTCTTACAAATACTTATAACCTATGAAAAACATTTAAAAACTTTGGATGAACATAAAAAGCTCAGTAAGGGATATAAGGGAAGAAATTGTTAGTTAAGTGATAACATAAAAACCAATAAAACTCATTTCATAAAAACTTGTTAACATGCATGGAAACATCATGTAGTTTCCTTGGGACATATTTACCATATCACTCTTACAATCACCCTTACACATGGAATAACCATTTGGTAAAATTCCACCTCTAGAGTACCCAATGCATTGGAGAGCTATAATGGGGCTCACCCGTCATATCTTGAACTATAATGGGCTCAACCCAACATATCTTGAGCTATAATGGGCTCAAACCAACATATCTTGAGCTATAATGGGCTCAAACACACATAAATATGTCCAAGGAACATACCATGGTAATAAAGTATCATGAAATCAGTAGAAATCACTCATTTCATATATATATATATATAAACAATCTTTTTGAATTTTATTAAAGATACTTTTAAAAGAAATTTAAAAGGAAATTCCCTTAGAAATATAATTAGAGTGAGAATTAATAGAATGGAAAGGATATGTGTATACACTGTAAATAAACATAATAAAACAAAATATAAACAAAAATTTATCACACAAATAATCTCAATACCTCAAAATGAATAAAGTAGAAGGTTAACCCAAAGAATGGAAATTGGGTTAAGAATTCCCTTACCTTAGGTTCGTTTTACTTAAAAATTGTTTAAAACTCCAGTATAATGGTTAAAATAGTGTTATTAATATCTTAAAGAAACATATTCATGTTTATAACACCTTATATGATCATTTCATAACATCATTTTACCCTTTAATTATTAGTATTTTGTTCCTTCCATTGTTTCAGGTGCGTTCTTTATGTGATTTCAATGGACGATTTGTATTTGATTTTCTTGTTGCATGGAAATGAAATTACAGAAGTGAAATGAAATAGTATTAATATGTTTTAATAATATCAAATCATTCCATAAATAATTTTGGTTATATGTTATGAGGATGAATCATTAGAAAAATCTTTTTTGACATCCGTTTAGATCATTTTGGCAGTTCTTTGATAATCGCAAACTAGTTTCATTATATAACATAATATTATGTATATATGTTAAATATATAACATGAAAGAGGATATATCATAAAATTTAAAATCTTTTTCAACCATTATAATGGTTTTATAAACAGTTTTGAAGGAAGTAAAGGAAATTGAAAATACATCGTCCATGATTTTAGTAAATCAACACATCACTGACGATGTTTTTATTTTTAGAAAATGAGGAAGAGGAGAGGAATAACGATGATGAATCTTTACATAAACATGATAAAAATCCATAATATATATAATACTAGAGCTTTCATGCCTCTTGGATAAGGTGAGGTGAAGAAAGTATAAGAGAAGAAAATAAATGAAAAGAAAACACAAGAAAATGAAAGAGGATTCTTACCTCTTGATCACCTCCTTGAGATCCTCCTTAAAGCCTTTGGTCTTGGACTTTTGGTGAGAACAGTAGATCTTGTACATGGGGAAGATACTTGGGAAGGATATTAGGAAAAACTTAGACAATTCTCAAGGCACGAGAGGTGTGAGAGGAAGAGGGGAATGATGGTGATATTTATAGTGGAGGAGAGGAGGGGTTTGACATTATTTTAATCATTAGTTTAATATTTTTTCTCAAGACTATGAATAGTATTGATTAATGTGATCCAAAATAGTAATAAGTACATGTGAGTTCAAACCAAGTGTGCTTATATTAGCCTTTCATCACCTATGATGCAGTAAATCAAGTATTTAGCATTTATCGTAATTTATCGTATTTTACTATTCATAAAAAATTCAGGAATTTTAGAAAAATCCCAAAAAATAAACCTAACCATTTTTCAATGTGTAGAATTCAAAAATGAAATTCATTTTTTGAAAATAATTTTCTATCATGATTAATTTAATTTTTAAATAAAATCATAGTTTACTTAAAAAATACAATTTTAAAATTAAAACTACTTTTCAAACACTTTGAAAAAAATACTTAAGGTCTCTTAAAATTATATTATAATCATAAATCATAAAAATAATTATTTATGAATACATTTTATGAAAATAAATTTTCATTTAAATTATTAAATTAATCACAAAATTGTAATTAATTATATATGACCTACAAAAATACCAACACTTAATCAATAATTTTTAAAATATTTATTTACTTATATTATGACATAATTATATCATATTGAAACTTATAAGATGGATAAATTTTATTTATAATTTCATTGGTGAATGTACTATTCATAAGGGTACATTACTATTCATAAGGTTCAAATTACTATTTATAAGGGTACATTACTATTCATTAAGGTCAAGTTACTTTTCATAAGGGTAAATTACTATTCTTAATGGTCATGTTACTATTCATAAGGGTACATTAATATTCTTAAGGTCCATGTTACTATTCATAGGGGTATGTTACTATTCATAAGGGTAAATTACTATTCACCCAAATTTTTTTTGTTCTGTCAAACTTCAAAAAACTTACTGATTGTAACTGTGTATGTCTGTTTTTTGAAATTCAAAACACAAAAGAGGAAAATTTATGTCTAATGGTTAGTTTATAAAGGTCATAAAGTATTTAGTAGTTCATTTAAGCACATAGTGTTTTCTTTTAAAATCTTGGGATGTTACACACAACTATTGTGATTGAGACAAATCCCTACCTAAATAACTAAAGTAACAAGTTTCACACCAAAGTAGGTTTATTGCTTAGTGGAATATGGATCTTAGCTCACTAAATGAATATAATCACGAGAGAATCAATTTTAGTGGGATTACTATCATTAAAAGTCCTTAATGAAAAGATATAAAAACATGATATTCATCTGATAAATATTTATATTGTAGATAAATGATTCATCATCATCAAAACTAAACTTTGAAATTATTCCTTGAAATGAGATGCTTTAAGTAAGAAACTCCTAAGACTGGTAGCTTAAGAAAAGTTCTTAAGCAAGAAGAATATTCTATATGTTAAAACAGTTCCTTCTCAAGTAACCAAGTGTTGAAATTGTTCCCCAAGTGAATCTATATGATTATAGAAGCATGTAATGATTCATTTAATGTTTCAAAGGCATAAAATTAAAAATAACATAAGGAATTTTAGACTCCGCTCATATACTCAATATGATTGGATATGTCAACAATATTCAATATGATTGATTATGTTAATGACTTGGAGAGACTAAAAGACTTATTCTAGTTAAGGAATTCATTCTGTTGTCATCTTCCGACAAGAAGAACGAGATTGAGAAAATTATACTCGATATTTTCAAAGTGTTGAGAATAAATGAACTAGACATATTATGTTTAGATTCTTGCATTGTGTTGATAGTACAAATGGGTAAAGGTTCAACCTGGAAGAAGAAAGTTAGTTGGAAATTCCAACAATATTTCTTCAAGAATCCAATAAAGGTTAGTTGAAACATGAGGTTACTATAAATAAGGAGTAATGATTCCATATGATGAGATTTTTTATAATACCTAAATGGGTTTTGAAAACTTCATGGAATATTCATTTCAGGTTTTAATGTTACAGAAATTTATTTTTTGATTTTGAAGGGTATGTGATACTGAGTATATTTTTTATAAGTATTTTAAATATACAAGAGTTCAAGATCATATGAAGAATCAAAAAAAATTATAGTTTTCATTTAAGTGATAAAGAGTAAACAATTGGTACATCAAAAATATGAATGTAATGATGTTTATCAAGCTTGAATGAATCTAAGTAAATGATGTGTATCTTCATCTCATTTCTCTTATATGATAAGAGGTGTTAACAAAGAGTTATTATGAACAAAATGAGATGATTAATTGTATGCACTGATTTTATGATTCATTGGATTATATAACATATTTTGAGAAGAATATATGGATAAAATTGTTTTATCTAGGATAAAGTGTTTATCAATCTATTTTTTAAAAGATGATGGAATTTAATTCCCACACAATAATGGTGTATTTTAGTGAATAAAATCTACCCTTTTAAGAAAATACTCTTAACACATAAAATAACACATGAGATATAGAAACAATAGATTATTTGTTAAATAGTCTTACTAAAAGGAAATAAGTGTTATTTAATAACACAAATAAGTTTGTGTTGAATCTTAGCAAGATATTCCAAGAAGGATGTAATGTTTAAGTGACTAATGGGAGTATGGTTAGACTTAGAGAAGTTAAAAGTTAATAAATAAATATTAAGTGATTTTTTATTTTATATCCTAAAAGAGTTTAGGATATGTGCTGATAATAATGTAAAAGGTTACATTGAGTTACCACATGAAAATGAATATAACTATTTCTTAAAAGATTTTAGGGTATCACTTTGTAGCATCCCAAAATTATATGAAATATATTCTTTCAAATTAATTTAAATTATTTAATAGATTTCATTACACACAATACATAGTTTATCTTGCATCATACACAACACCAAGTTTATATTTCATTTTATGCAACATAGAGACCCATTTGTGACTTATGTTACACACAAGCCCAAGTCTTACCAGACAACAATATACTATTAATATTATTTATTTAACAAAATAGTTATCACCTAGTCGTTGGAATGAAGAGAAAAAATATGATTAACTAAATTATGAAATCATAGTTTAAACATGTTTATAAAATTAATTCATTGGTTACCAATTAATTAGAAATGAAAATAAAGACCAATTGAATATAAAGGATGTGTTTTTATGAAAAACTATTTTTTTGACTAGAATGAAATTTTTATCTTAAAAAATTAAATTATTAATTATTAGTGAAATATATTAATAAAATTTATATGTTATATATTTAATAAAATGTTTTTAAATTCATCCAATAAGTTTGATATTCTTAATATAAGAATAAATCCAATTTTAAGCATAAAAAGTTACATATTTTTAAAAAGGATGTTTTACTGTCTTTTAATGATAGAATTGTTTTAAAACTATATTTTGAAAATTTTATAATTTTTATTTGAAAAAATAAACTTTATTTTTAAAATTTTAATATCAAAATTAACTTTGGGGGAATTTTTGGTATTTTTATGAGAAGTTTAATATTTTGATGAGTAGTGAAAAACAATGATTTTTAATTGAAAATTGCATTTTTTTTCTAATTTATTCATATAGTTAAATTATGTTTTTAATTGGTTTTAAAATACAATTGGTTTAATTGAACACATATTAATCTAATTTCGGTTATTGAGATCATTTTAAAATTGAAATTGGAAATAAAAATTTAGCAAACTTTTGGACATATTCACTTTAAAAAACCCACTTTGTCATCCTGTAATATGCCCACATGTGTCATTGAATTAGTGAGGGATGCAGTTAGATTAGAATTGTTGATTTCCCAAACTTTACTTACTCCTCAGGAATAGTATAGAAATATTTCAAGGTCAATCCCATGGGGAGGAAGTTGGCTCTTGAAATTCAATGGCTTGAAGGCCCTTTGGGGTAGGAGTCCTTTCTAGTTTGATTCAGTTTGGGAAGTACTAGATCTATGATGGATGCTTAAATAATGAGAGGGAGGGTCTAGATCAATTTCAGGTATCTTTATAAAATATGATCTTAATTCTAATCTGGGTTGGGTCATAAGGTTTAGGCTGCAAATCAACAAGAAGTTGCTAGTTGACTTTGATCAAGTCACCTAGTTCTACCTAGGAGGTCACTATCCCTTGATTAGGAGATAGTAACAACCTAGATACATTTGGCTTAACTTCTATGGCAGAAAGTATTTTAGGCTAGTGGTTATAGCCTAATCTACTCTAACCAGGATAGGGACCTTAATTTGAAGATCCTATGGTTGGGGATGTTCAAATGAATTTGATAGAAATTTATTTTTTATCTTGATTACTAATACTTAAGGTTACCAAGTTTAGAATTAAAGATTTAAGAAATGATCAGATACACCTACTCTCGATCCCTACCCCTTGGTGGTTTAGCCACTCATGGTTGGTTGATATGTAATTAAATAAATAAATAAACCATTCTTGACATGATTAGAACAACAAAATTAAGACTATTTACAATCATGCAATGATTCAGATTCACAACGAGGATGAGCATGCAATGGGGATCAAAAATATATAAATCACTACTTAATGAAATGATTACTTGTGATAAAAAATGGAAATGGATCCAACACAATTTTTTTGATGATTGATGAAAAGTAATGCAAAAAGGGAAATGAAGGAGATGATGAAAAAACAATCCATGACTCTTGTATTGAAATAAAAATAATGAAACAATGAAGAAGTTTGAGTTTGAGAGGGAATGATTCAAAAGAAACTCAAATGGGAACAAAATCACAAAGGAACTCTGCTCCAGAATGTCCTTAAAAACCGATGTCAGGATGTTGTATATATAGGCGAAATATTACATGACGTGTAATGGATTACAAGTTGTGTAATGCTGATCTGTTTAAATCTCCATGGATTTTGAATCTTATGCATATCTCACATGTATTTCATATGAAATCTAAGATTTTACTTATTTCACATCATGTACTGATGACTAATGATGTGTACTGGCTTTCCAATTGTATCTCTAGAGTGGATTTCGCTTTCAATGGGTTTGAATGAGGACACGTCATTTATTGTCCATTCACGACGTGTAATGGATTCTTTTTCTTCTTTCTTCATGACTTGGTTCATGACTTGGATCACGACTTGCCATATGCTATGGCACATGAGCCTCAGCCCGGTTGGTGAGGACTCTTAAGTGCATCCAGGAAACCCGGTATCAAATCCAAGTAGAGGCACAATTTTCAGGGACTATAGTAGTACTGTAGCAGGCACTATTTTACACTGTAGCAGCCGAGAATTTGCCCCTGTTTGGGCCTTCTGGCCATCGATTTGGTCTCCGAGTCCTTTAAGGCCTTCGGGCCACCTAAGCCTTCAGGCCAATATGGCCTCCGGGCCACCTCAAGGACTTTGGGCCACCTCAAGTGCAGATGCAAACCAGACAAACTACAAGGAACAAGTTCTATAAGGAGGATGAGCAAGGAGCTTTCACCACATAAAAATCTACATGAATTGAAAGAATGAGAGTGTATGACACCTGCCATCAGGACAAGCCTGTGCATGCACAGGATAGCCTAGCCGAACAACCATGCGAAGGTGGAGAGCTGATTTCACGATGAAGATGCTGGGGAGGAGCAGTTCCAGGTAGTTAGTCTGGATTGTATGTAATGCTTGAAGCCTACGGGAAATGAATTCCTATAAGGAATACGAGCCATGTAATACTTATACCTATAGGCCTTGTAAGGGTTCCAACTCACCCCTTGAAAGCTGGATTATCAAAAATCAATAAAAAATTAAGGCCTTTGGGCCATTGGATAGACTTTCCAGATGCTGTGAAATCCTATTACATGACATGTAATGATGGTTCATGATGTGTAATAGATGAATTTTTCACTTTTTCTATATTTCTTCATTCGAAACCTTGTAAAGCCTTATTCCTGCAAAGGTAAGAACATACCAAGCACATTATCAAATAAAACAGTTAAAATCCTTATATAAATGGAAGCAAAATGTATATATGAATTCAGCCTATCAAATTCCCCCAGTCTTGAACAATTGATTGACCTCAAGGAAAACAGTCTCAATAGTGATTTCAAAAGATAAACAATTTTTTAAAACATGAAAAATTCATTATGTTTAGACAAATAATACTAAGTGTAAGAAGAAAAAGTTAGTTTCCAGAATCACTCCAGCATAGAATATCAGTCATGCCACATAGCTTAGTTCTTTTAAAAAAATTATCATCTTTTAATTACAATCTTTTAATTGTTTCTTGAATTATATACCCATTTTTAATTTTCCTCATAATGAATTTTCTTTCATCACTCAGGGTAACATGAAATTAAAGTTATGTTCATACCCTGAGTACATTCTCTTAACCATAGGTTTTCATTGGTTCTATCATCCCCACTTTGTAAAGTCAAGTACAAAATTAATCACGAGGGATTCAGCAATTGGGTTCAAATGACTCTGAGGCCATGAGTAGGTGGGTAAAAAGTAAAAATCAAGCTCAAAAAAGGTTAATCTCTGAATTATAATGCATGACTCTCAAGATAAGTGTAATACAATGTCTCCTCCATTCTCATCAAGTCCACACTCCCAGCAACTCCGGTTGGATCCATATAAATATCAAGTAAGTACACAATGACTATTTTGTTCCTTTAAATTTTCTTTTGTATTTATATTTTTCAAAAATCATGTCTAGTCCAAATCTCACATCCACCCCCTAACCACATATGATCCTTCAAGGGATTCATTGGTCTAGAAATGGTGATTTTTGACCTTCCTAGTACAAAACCCATGTATGTTTTTATTTTATTTTTTATTTTTCAAAGGAAAAGAATAAATATGAAATGATAAAAAGTAAATATGGATTGCAACCAAATATCTTGATGAGTACACCATACATTTTTGTAAATAGAAACATCCCATGCTATCTGAATACTTCCACCACACTTGTTCAAAAGTAAAGTCATGCATTATATAAGGAGTGGGTTAGGAAGGGAAAATAGGCTTGGAACAGCTTCATCCTACATGGTCATTCATGGAAACTATGGGCTAAACAAAGGAAAGATGTAAGGTGGGTCTCAGGAAATAGTGACTCAAAAAATATTGCCTCAATCATTTTAAAATTATATTTTTTCATTCATAGCCTCAATAAGATCTCAATGCAAGTTTTGATAGGTTTTCATATCCTAGGTATCAATAAAGAAATATGCTCAGAAAAGAATATGAAATTATAGTCTTAGAGTCCTCTTAGGTAATGAGAATAATAATAGAAATTGAAAATTAAAAGGGGTATAAAACTAAGTAATAAGCTAATTAATCATAATTTCAAAAATGTTGAATTTGAATTAAATATCTAAGCTCATCAATCATTCTAAAATTCTAAATAGAGAAAAAACCTAGATTCTATCAATTTACAACCTAAATATTTATTTTATTTAAATGGGAATAATGTTTTCAAGTTTAAAGCATGCTTAAAATTTTGAAAAATGTCTCCTAGACAGGCGAGAACAGACAATAATTCAAGTGTATCGACAGTGAAAATCATGCGAAACTCTCCCACACTTATAAGGAGATAGTGTCTTCAATGTCCGTGAAATTATTTTGAGAGTGTTATGGTAAGTAAAGCTCAAAAAAATTGAAATAAAATTTTAATAATTTAAAATTTAGGGAATCGAGAGCTCCTTGGATAGTGTCATGCCATGTGGGAATTTGGATGTTGCTCTGTGAAATCTAAGTCACCTATAAATTTTTTTAGAAAACAATACCTGCACTAGATGAAACATTTATTCCATAGGTTTTAAGCATTTGAAAAGAGGAATAAAGGGTAGGTTTACAGTAGGATGGACATGAATAACCAGTTTTATTAAAATTTAGCAGATGTTTTCAATAAAGCTCAATAAGGGACTCAAAATTAAAAAGAAAAAGACTCAAGCACGACAACTCAATCTAGAAAAATGATTGACTATAGGTTACCTACCATAAAGTTCTAACAGAACATCTTCATCTAGATAGATAGACCAGGATATCCTGTAGTGGGGTCCATCAGCTTAGTGGCTCCTCTTGTGTTTGCAGCTATTGGTGGCAGTGTCCTCCAACTCATGGGTTTGTTTGACTGGGTTGAAAACCTCAGGGGAAGTAGCATGAGAATGGATTAGGTGTGGAAGGAATGGTATTATGGATCTTAGTGGCTATTACTAGGAATGAATTTTGATGGAAAGATCTTGAAGTTGGTTCACTATTTTTGCTACATGCTGGGTCACCCTTTGTTCTAGAATAGATGGTGGTATTGGTCCATTGAAAACTAAAGAAAACTCTGAGGAGCTAGACATGGATATTTAAAAGTCAAAATAAATGAAAAGTAATCCAAGAAAAAGTGACAGAAAAATGTATTTCCATATATAGAGAAATGAATAGTAAAAAATGTGGGCATACAGAAATGAAACAATGAAAATCCCTATCCTAAAGATTATAAATCAAAAAATAAATCAAAATGATTGAATAAGTGTTGAGATCAAAAATCTCCTCCAACAATAATCTGCCTGCTGGTGGTGATTAAATTTTCAGGTATGGATCAGTGGCTGTGGCCACAGTGGGAGCATGATGATCAGTGGCAGATGGTGGAGTCACAAAGAGGGATACATGGGATGAAGTGGGTGGTGGATAGGTCTGAATCTGTAAAGAGATCATGGGTCTGGCAGCTGGATCAATGGAGGGACCTCTATGGATGTATTGGTGGCCAGCCCCATTCTCCACCAGGCCCACTCATCTAAAAACTCTTGCTAGGACACATGTTTAGTAATATCGGTAGGGAGGTTGGGATGGGTGGTAGGTGGTGTGGTAATGGTATAAGATGAAGGGATGACTAGGGTTGGTGGTGGTGGAGTGGTGAACTCTGATGGATCAATAAAAGAGAGATGAAGATGAGAGGAAGTCTGGCACAAGTTCGCCAAGATGCACTATTGGGTAAACCAGATCTTCAAAAAGGTGGGTTGGGTGGGTGGAGGGATAGTAAAAGAGGTGGTAGAAGAGGTAGTGGATGAATGGGTGGAAAAAGTGGGGAGGTAGTGTGTGGATCAACTGGTGGGTCTGCTGCTGCATGTGGTGGTGCCTCTTGTGGTGCTACCTGCATGCCTGGTGGGTCCTTTGCATGTGGTGGGGCCTCCTGCACACCCAGTTCCCAACTTTAGATGTCATCCTCATTAAACAAAAGATTCATATTATGTATCATAAAAAAACCAAGAATCTCAATAGGTCCTAAGGAGGTTAGAGGAAGAGTTTCATCAAACACACTGAGGTTCCTGACTAGGTGCATAATGAAGGATCCTCCCATCAAAGTACCATGATTCTGATGGGTGTGGGATTTGTAATACTAGGAAAACGTTGTAGTTATGTTGACAGCTGGGATACCCATGGATGCTGTGATAATAAGCATGTCAATATGGCTGATACTCCCATGAGACTCAGCTTTGGAAAACCATCCATGTGTCATGGCCCTGTGAAGGATACATAGGCCTGAGCTCCACAGTTGGGTAGACTTTGTGATGTGTGGGTCATGGGGAAACTAGGGGTCATGAGAAATCATCTTCCATAGCTACTAAGAATCAGTGTAGGGTGGATCTAGCTGAATATTCGAACATACCTTGGATATAACAAACTCCTCTGTATAAATGATGAGGCTGATGCTGAACTCAGTGAAGGAAAGCTTGTGTGGCCGACCACCCCAGAGAAATATAAGGCTGTCGATGGCCATATTGAATGTGGAAAAAAACTCTAAAAAAACTCCCTTTAGGTCTCCTCATGAACCTAGATAATGCTGTAGACATGGAGTGTCTCCAGGAGGTTTAGGACTGCATCGTTGATATTCATCCTGGTTAGGATGGTTAGGTCCAGGGTCTTGTTTGTCCGCATTAGCTTGGCCTGAAACCTGATGAGATTGACACGGTGTTTGGGATTGGTGAATCATAGGATGAGATGTAGTTGAAGTTTGTGGTCACTTGAGGAGTCCTATAAGGTGGAGGAAGAGTCTGCACAAGTAGTAGGGGCAGCACGGGCTACTACAGGCGGTGCATATGGTGCGGAAGATGTGGGAGTATCATTGCCATGTTAGTGCTTGGCTAGTGGATGCTCATCAGAGGATGGGGGCAATGAGGTGGAGGGTTGGGTCACTTGGTTCTTTCCATCATAGAAGGGAGGGAGGTGAAGGGTTGGGGGATGCGGCTGTGTGCGCGTGTCAGCTGAGAGAAGAGGGTATAATGGTGTTGAAGGTGGTTTTGTGCATAGAGGGGGTGTGGGTTTTCAGTTTTTGGTGGTTGGGATAGGGAGAGGAGGAGGATGGTGTAGCAAGAGGTGGAGAGGGAGGAGGAGAGTGGGAGGGTGTGAGTGTTCAAGAAGGGGGAAAAGGGAGGTGAAGGGTCGGGGAATGTGGGTCGTGAGCCTAGGGTTCACAACCTATATTTTTTTATAAAAAATAGACCTGAATCACCACATGATGTGTATCCATGGTTCATTCTATGTACTAGTGCAATAAAATTGATTTTTGAATGAAAAAGGTACACATCATGTAAGAGGGTTACATGATGTGTAATTGATTTTTTTAGCTCAAACTTTTTTCATTCATTACCTTTGGATCTTGGCTTGTTGGATTGGTGTAGCCTGATCCGGTTTGGATAATGTATTGGCTGAATGGTTGTGGCCTATACTATGCACCATAGAACTGTATCAGAGCTGATCGACCGACACTGATATAGCACTGTAGTGATGTGGACTTCCAACTGCTATTCATTGTAGCTCTTTGGACTTCCAACCAGCAGCCACTGTATCACTTTTGACTTGGGTGTCCGCCTTTCACAATAGTGATGCGAACTTCCTATGTGGTTGGTGGAATGATAGATCATATTTTTTCCTTTTGTAGCCCATTTTGGACTAAGGTTCTATGTTAGAAACTCTGAGAAATATCTCTGTAATTTGTGATCCTAACATATAGTAAAATTTTTCCTCTCCATGGATGTAGGGATTATTCTTGAACCATGTAAATCCTTATGTTCTTGATATTTTTTTCTTTTACCCTTATTCTAATTTTTTATTTATGTCATTGCGACTCTCGAAGTTTCTGCATCAATTGGTATCAAAGGTTGAGTTCAGGATTATCCAACGATGGCTATGGAATAAGGAAAGGTGAAGACCTATCACTTCAATGGAACTGAATTCAATTTATAGAGTATGCATATAGAGGATTAACTTTATAAAAAAAGATTCATTTTCCGCTTCTAGGTCTGAAGCCAACAGACATGGACCAGTTAGAGTAGGAGCTGTTGGATCGACAGTTTCTAGGAATTTTATGCCTTATGTTGGCCAAAAACATGGTGTTTAATATCAGAGAGTAGAAGACGAATATTGTATTGATGAAGGCTATCACAAATATGTATGATAATCCTTTTGAGGCAAACAAGGTGCACTTTATGCGACGCTTGTTCAACCTGGAAATGTTTGAATGGAGAATTTTTGTAGATCACATCAACGAATTCAACACCATCATAAGTCAAATAATATCAGTGGACATTGATCTTGGTTATGAGGTATGTGCACTGGTCTTACTGTCCTCTTTACCTGATAGCTGGGAAACAACTATAACAACTGTGAGCAATTCTTCGGGGAATACAAAGCTAGCTTTGAAAGATGTATGAGACCTGATCCTTAGTGAGGTTATACAAAGAAGAGAATCAAGAAGATTCTCTGGTTATTCTCTAAATTTTTAAGGAAGAGGAAGGTAACCACAATGAGACAATCATATAGGGTGATCAAAGTCAAGAGGGAAAAGCTGAGACAAGGAAAAGGGGGCCGGTCTTACCTGCTGGACATACAGAAATAAAGGACATGTCAAGAAGGAGTGAAGATAAAAATGGAAGGGACCTAAAACCAGTGGAGAAAACATGGTGACTGAAGGAACTAATGACATGTTTCTGCTGAGTGTGGATAACCTTATGGATTATTGGATTTTATACTCAGGGGTGTCTTTCTATTCCATGTCGAAGTAGGGATTCTTGAATAATTTTGTTTTTGGAAATTTTGGCAAGGTACATCTTGATGATGATGAACCCTTGCAGATTGTGGGAAAAGGAGATGCACAAATCAAGAACAATAATGGAAGTTTTTTGGTTCTATAAAACATGAGGTATATCCCTGGTTTAAGAAGTAAACTCATTTCCGTTGGGCAACTTGATGATTCAAGATTCATTACCATGTTTACTGGTGGTTCCTAGAAGATTACCAAGGGCGCTATGGTCATAGCTTGGGGAGAAAAGAATGGTACTCTATACAACATGAGAGACTTTCATGGACATGGTAGCATTAGTAAATGCTACTGGGGATTCTCAAATGTGGCACTATAGACTTGGCCACATGAGTGAAAAGGGGATGAAGGTTCTAGAAAAAAAAGTGCTGCTACCAGAGAGGAAGTTAGTGGAAGTTGGTTTATGTGAAGATTGTATCCTTGGAAAGTAGAAGAAGGTATCATTTTAAAAAGGAGGTAGAACATCGAAGTCTGGGAAGCTGACCTGGTACACACAAATGTTTGGGGGCCTACACCAGTACTTTCCCTTAGTGGGTCACAATACTATGTGACATTCATCGAAAAATCAATAAGGAAGTTATGAGTTTACTTTATGAATATGAAATCTGATGTGTTTAATATGTTTCAGAAGTGGAAGGTCATGGTGGATAATGGTTCAGGATCAAAGATAAAATGTTTGAGGTCTGAATCGGTGGTGAGTATAGCAGTTAGGAGTTTATAGAATTCTATTCTGACAATGGAATTTAGTGGGAGAAGACTATTCTGGGTATACTGCAATAGAATAGTGTGGCAGAGAGGATGAATATGATGTTGAATGAACGTTCTAGGAGTATGAGGTTACACTCAAGGTTATCCAAGACCTTCTAGACTGATGTAGTGAACATGGTGGCATATCTCATCAACAGAAGTCCATCTGTGCCAATGGGAGAATGTCTACCTGAGGAGATTTGGTCTGGTAAGGTGGTAAGACTCTCACATTTATGATTCATTGGAAGTTTTGAATATATTCATGTTGATGATAATGCAAGAGAAAAACTTGATTCCAAGTCTAAAAGATGTTTCTTTATTGGATATTGTGCTGAGGATCTTGGTTATCGCTTGTGGGATGATCTCAACAAGGTGGTCATCAGGAGACAAAATGTGATATTCAATGAAGGTGTCATGTAAAAAGATAATTATGCAGCTGAAGATGAAAATGGGGACATATAATTAGAGTTTAAAGATAAAGTGGACCTTGAAGGTGTATTTGAGCATGAGACATTAGAACCGGTGGAACCTACTACTCCATTGGAGTTGAGGAGATCAACAAGGTTGAAAAGGCATGTGAAGAGGTATTCACTATCCTTACATTATCTGTTATTAACTGAAGGTAGAGAACTAGAATTTTTTGAAGAAGCAATGCAGTTGAAGGAGTCGAGAAAGTGGGGGTTGGCCATGAAGGAGGACATTTCTTCACTACATGACAACAATACTTGGGAGTTGATACCTCTACCATAAGGAAAGAGATCATTTAAAAAAATGGGTATACCGGGTCAAGGAATAACATGATGGGTAGAGAAGGTACAAGGCAAGGCTAGTGCTTAAAGGCTTTCAATAGAAGGAAGGTGTGGACTTCACTGAAATCTTTTCACCTGTAGTGAATCTTACCACCATCTGGGTGGTTCTCAGTATTGTTGCATCATAAGATTTATACCTTGAGCATCTTGATGTCAATACTGATTTCCTTCATGGAGATTTGGAGGAGGACATCTATATGTAGCAACCCAAGGGATATATTGAGTCTGGGAAAGAAGACATGGTGTGAAAACTCCATAAGATATTATATGGATTAAAGCAGACACCTGGGTAGTGGGACAATAAGTTTGATTTATTTATGTCTAAAAGTGAATATAAATGATGTGGTATGGATCAATGTTGCTATATCAAGTCTTTTGGTGATGAATATATTATATTTCTTCTGTATGTGGATTACATGCTCATTGTAGGATCATGTATGAAGAGGATTGATGAGTTGAAAAGGTAGTTGGATGAGGAGTTCAAGATGAAAGATCTTTGAGAAGCTAGAAAGATTTTGGGGATGAAGATCAAGAGAGACCGTACAACTAGAAAATTGATGTTATCACAGGCTGATTACATTAGTAAGGTTCTAAGAAGATTTAGTATACTAGAAGAAAAGGTAGTCTTTATTCCCCTAGTGGGGAATTTTAAACTATCAAAGGAGAAATCACTAAAGATGACAGAAGATTTTGAGTACATGGAAAAGGTTCTATATGCATCAGCTATTGGAAGTCTAATGTATGACATGATCTGTACTCGTCCTGACATCTCTTATGCAGTGGGAGTTGTGAGCAGGTATATGGCTAACCCTGGAATGAAACATTGGGAAGCTGTGAAGTGGATACTGAGGTATTTCAAGGGAAGAAAGTAGGTATCTTTGTGATTTGGGAAAGGAAATTCATTGCAGGGGTATATAGATTCTGAACTTGGAGGCGACATTGATAGTAGGAGTACCATAGGTTATGTATTTACCTATGAAGGAACTACAGTAATCTGGATATCACAATTTCAAAAGGAGGTAGATTTATCCACCATAGAGGCATAATACATTGTTGTAATAGAAGATGTGAAGGAGATGGTTTGGCTAAAGAAATTCTTGGATGAGTTGGGAATAAAGTGAGAGGAGAATATATTACACTGTGATAGTCAGAGTGCTATACATCTTGCAATGAACCTAGTGTTTCATGCCCAGATGAAGCAAATTCAGTTGAAGTACCATTTCATCAGAGGTTCGATATAAGATGGGTTGCTGAAATTGTAGAATATTTGTGGAACCAAAAATCTGACAGACATATTAACAAATACGATGATAATATAGAAGTTGAGGCACTACTATGCCTTTGTTGGTCTCCATTGATGAATGGAGGATGAGAGGCAAAATAAGGGAGGACACATGGGAGCACAAGAGGAAAAAATTGATATTTAATGAATCATCAGGTTGAAATTGAACATATGAATGGAAAGCACATGCACCGGTGAGTGAAGAAGAGGAAGAGATCAGATTAAGTAAGTTATCTTAGTCAGTGGCATCGAAGCATAAAAACATAGTGGACCAGCCTTCAAGTGGGAAATTGTTGGATTGGTGTAGCCTGATTTGGTTTGGATGATGTTTGGCCCAAATTCTTGTGGCCTATACTACGCACCAGGACACTGTATCAAACCTGAACGACCACTGATAGGGTACTGTAACGATGCGAACTTCCTACTTCCATTCACTATAGCTCTTTGGAATTCCATCCAGTAACCACTGTAGCAATTTTGACTTGGGTGTCCACCTTTCACTGTAGTGATGCATACTTCCTGTGTGGTTGGTGGAATAGTGGATCGTCTTCCTCCTTTTGTAGCCCATTTTGGGCTAGGGTTATGTGTTAGAAACTCTGAAAAATCTCTCTGTAATTTGTTCTACCAATATATAGTGAAATTATTCCTCTCTATGGACATAAGGATTATTCTTGAACCACATAAATCCTTGTGTTCTCATTATTTTTTTCACTTTTACTCTTCTCCGAATTTTTTCTTTCTATTGTTGCGAATCCCAATGTTTCCACATCATGTCTTACTAGAAACTTTCCTAAGGAAATCCTAATCTAATATAGGCAAGATGTACTAACCTAGGTTTCCTCCTAGTCATCACTTTTTTTTAAGTTGAGAGCTTGAATCAGTTTGGACTCAATTGAATTTCACGCTTATGGCACAACCTTCCTGGAAAGTTTCTTGAAATTTTTTCATTATTTGACCATTCATTTTAAAAGATGATCCACCTTATATCTAAATCTAAATTGTCTTATAAGGATAAAATTTCATTACTTTGAAGGGGCTTGACCATTAAGATTTCATCTTACCATGTAATAGTTTCAATAGTGAGTTAAAAATAATGAATTTATTCCCTGGTATAAAGATACGCCTAACAATGTGTTGATCATGAAATTTATTTGTTTTGTTCTTATAGATCCTGGAATTGTTGTAGCCATCCCTCCACATCTCTTCTAATTCAGTTAACTACAACATCTTAGCTTCTCCAGCTTTCTCAGAATCTAAATTTAGTTTCTTAATCACCCAAAATGAATGATGTTCAAGTTCCATTGGAAGATAACATGGTTTACCATAAACTAGTCTGAACAATGTTGTGCCTATGGGTGTCTTATATGCAATACAGTATGCCCATAGTGCATCATCTAGATTGATACTCCTGTCACTTCATCTTGTGTTTACAGTCTTTTCCAAAATTTTCTTTATCTCCCTGTTTGACAGTTCTACTTGGCCACTTGTTTATGGGTGGTAGGGAGTTCCTATATTACATATGATTCCATAATTCTATAGAAATCCTTTCACAACCTGATTTGTGAAATGTGTTCCTCAATCACTAATGAGTAATCTTTGAAATCAAAATCTCAAAAACACATTCTTTTTACAAAATTTCATGACCACTTTCACTGTGTCATGAGAAGTTTCTTCAGCTTCAACCCATTTCAAGACATAGTCAACGCCAACTAGAATGCAGAATTTTCCATATGAAGTGGGAATTGTCCCATGAAGTTTGTTCCCCAAACATCAAATATTTCGACTTCCATGATGGGATTTTGTGGCAACTCATTCCTTTTACAATATTCCCAGTGCGTTGGAATCTGTCATAACTTTTATATAATTCCCTCACATCTTGGTGTAGCGTGGGCCAAAAGAGTCCACTTTTCAGAATTTTCTTTATGGTATACTCAGTTCCATGATGCCTTCCCTCTGGTGATGTATGACACATTTCGATTACATTTGATATTTCTTCTTCAGGGATACAACATCTTAATAAGCCATCAACACAATGCTTGAAAAAAAGTGGTTCATCCTAGTAGTAATGCTTGGAATCATCCAAAAATATTTTCCTCTGTTGGTATGAAAGGTCTTGATGTAAAAATCCTATGGAAAGATAATTGGAAATATCAGAGAACCATAGTTGAACGTTGATTCTAAAAAGGGTTTCATCTAGAAAATCTACTTCAATGTCAGTCTCTTCTTCTTCCTTAATGAATGGTAGGGACTGTTGGGATAAATGGACAGTAATAACATTTTCTATTCCTTTTGTGTCCTTTATTACGATATCAAACTCTTATATCAAGAAGATCCACTATATCTTCCTTGGTTTGTAATCCTTCTTGTTCATTAAGTATCTGAGGGTAGAATGATCAGTATATACAATCACTTTGGACAATACCAGATATGAACTGAATTTCTCAAAGGAATATACAAAGACTAATAGTTTTTTTGTCTATAATTGTGTAATTGACTTGAGATTCACTCAGTGTGTGGATTTCATAATAGATGTGGAAAAAGATATGGCCAATTCATGGTCCAAACATAGCACCAACAACAAGATCACTGGCATCACACATTCACTCAAATTTCTTATCCCAGTTGGGTGAAATGATGACCGGTGCTGCTATTATGATTGTTTTCAATGTTTTAAATTCCTAATGACATTACTTAGGGAATTATAAAGAGACTTCTTGTGATAATAAGTGTTTCAATGTATGGGAAACGTTTTCAAAGTCCCTTAAGAACTATCTGTAAAATCCGGCATGGCCCATAAAGATTCTTATTCCCTTCAATTTTGATGGTTTGGGAAAGTCCTTAATGAATTTTATTTTGGATGGATCGACCTCTATGAATTCCTTGGAGATTTTATACCCAACTACTATTCCTACTTGGACCATAAAATGAAAGTTTTCTTAGCTTAGGACTAGGAATTTTTCATCATAGCATTGTAGGACTAATTCTATATTGCTTAAACAGACCTCAAAAGATCTTCCCTAAATTGAGAAGCCATATATAAAGATTTATAGAAATTCTTCTGCCATTTCATAGAAAATATGAATCATGCATCACTAAAAGGTTTCTGGAGTATTTACAATTCCTAATTACATTCGTCTATAGGCAAAAATACAAAATGGGCATGTGAATGTGGTCCTTGAGTAATCAGTGGGGTCAACTGCAATTTGGTTGCATCCTGAATATCCATCTAAGAAATAATAAAATTCATGTCCCATAAGTATTTCCAACATTTGATCCATTAAGGGTAGAGGAAAATGATCCTTCCTTGTTGTTGTATTTAGGCATCTGTAATGTATGCAGACTCTTCATCCAGTGATGGTGCATGTTGAAATTAATTCATTTTCATCAGTTCTCTCTACTATGAGTCCACCCTTCTAAGGCACAACTTTTGGGGGGATCACACATTCACTATCTGATATGGAAAATATTATTCCTTCACCCAAGAGTTCCATAACTTCATTTTTAACGAATTCCTTAATCAGTGGTGTGATCCACCTTTGAGGTTGATGTTTTTCCTTTTCATTTTATTCAATTAAAATCTTGTGAGTGCATTCAGTAGGATCAATTCATTTGATGTCTACCACTCCCCAGAAAATTGACTGCTTATGTCTCTTAAAAACATCAACTAATTTTTCTTATTATTCCTAATATATTTTAGAATTGATAATAACTATAAGATAGGTTGACACTCCTAAGTATGAGTACTTAATAGTACTGGGAAGAGGTTTTAGTTCCAGCTTTGGTGGTTGAATGATGGAGGGGATGAAAGGTGGCAAGGTGTCCCTCATGAGAGGTTCAATGAAACTTAATTCCTAAAAATTGTAATCTTCTTCCTTCTCTAAGAGTGATTCTACACTTTCTTCTTCAATAGACATGAACTTATCTCCTTTTTGGGTGAGATAGATGTCATTACAATCAACAACATCATCTAATTATTAGGTAGATCTGACCAGGTTGAACACTACCTATTCTTATCTAACTCAGAAGATCAGATATCCTTGATTCACATTTATCAAAGACTTTCTTGTGGCTAGGAATGTTATTACAAGTATAATGGGGATTCCACCTTCTTCTTCTATGTCCAGAACTAGGAAGTCTGATGGAAAGATGAATTTTACAACTTTAACTAAAACATCTTCAAGAATTACCCTGGGGTACTTCACTGACCGATCTGCACGTTGAAGTGATACTCGAGTTGTTTCCAGTTCTTGGAGTCCTATCTTGTTAATTATGCTCATTGGAATTAAGTTGATGTTAGATCCAAGATTGTACAAAGATCTTCCAAACCTGCATTCTTCAATAGCACAAGTAATTGAAAAGTTTCTGAGATCTCTCATTTTTGTGGGATTTTTTACTACACAACAATAAAGAATTCTTCATTTAATGAGACTACCCCTATATCTTCTATTTTCCTTTTTTTGGATAGTATATCCTTGAAATTTTTTTCATAAACTGGAATCTAGGAAACAACTTCTACAAATGATATGTTAATGTGTAGTTTCTTTAACATTTCCAAGAAATTATTGTATTATTTCTCTTTCTAGCCTTGTCTTTCTCTTTTTGGGAAAGGAAGATATGGCTTGTATGGCGGTGGGGAAACATAAACTAGTTACCTTGTTTGCTTAGAAGTTTGGCCACTTTTAGCTGGTGATACTTCTTGAGGTGCAGTTTTCTAAACTTCTTCTTCCACTAGTGGTTGTTTCTTAGGCTCTTTAGGTTGCCTTTAATCTCTTCCACTTGGTTGTTTAAAGTCCAATATCTTTCCATTTATCAGCACTACCACATTAGGTTCCTCCCTTTGGTATGTCTCAGTATTACCAGGTAGGGTACCTTGTAATCTATCAAAGTCTTTAATATTTGAACCATTTGAATTTCAAGATTCTGCAAAGTAGCTCATTGGTTTTACATTTCCATTTTCTAAGTTTTCATTATCTGATATGATTTTTGAACGAAATTAGCTAGGAGGTTTTACAATTTACTTTGAGGAGGAGCAAGTTGTTGTTGAGGTCTAGGTTGAGCAGGTTGGAATTGCTGTTAAGATCTTTGTGGGAAGAGTTTGTGTTGCATCTATTACCGAGGTCTTGGTATTGGGTTAATCAGTGGATACCCTAGTGGTCCTTGATTCTAAAACGACTCTTGAACACTTCACTGTTGAAAATATCCTTGATTATTCTGAGGTTACTACTGATCATGCCCCTGCTGGTAATATTATTGCTATTGTTGATAAGGAGGTTTCTCTTGATTATAATTGACATAATTACAATCCTGAGCTTGTAGTTATTCAAATATCTCCTTGAAATCTTATTAAATATGTGGGACACTTCACATCTCATAGGATTGTATTTCCATCATAGGGGAATGAGGTGGTTGTGTAGCGGGCATTTGAAAAGATTTGAGCTTCTTCATGAACACTTCGACTTGTGCTACTAATATGGTGTTCTAATCCACCAGGTGGATACCACTCTAAGCTGGTCTATGATCACTTTTCCATAGGCTGGCATTGTGAGAGACTTCATTAAGAATGGCTCTTCCAACTTTTAGGGTTTTAAAAACCAATCCTCCATCAGTGGCAGCATCGACAATAGTTCATACAGTTGGATGGAGTCCTTGTTAGAACTTCTATAACTAAATCCATGTGTCCAGTCCATGATGTGGACACTTTATCGTCATCTCCTTTAATCTATCCCATACTTCCCATGCAGATTCTCCATCATTTTGAGAAAGGTTCTGAATGTCGTTATGGAGTTTCCAAGTCCAGATTTATGGAAAGTATTTATTCAATAAATTCTTTGAAAGACCATCCCAAGTCATGATTGACATAAGATATTGACTTTTTATACATTCCTTAGCTTGGTCTCTTAGGGATAATGGAAAGACACGTAGTCTAATTGCATCTAAAGAAACTCCCTATTTGGGAAAGGTATCACAAACTTCTAGTAAGTTAGAGATATTCTCATGCATATCTTTGATCTGAAGTCCACTACCTTTCTAATGTATGATATTGAATGTGGGGAAACACTATGCTTGGGGTTTCACCATGGATTGATGGCAAGACATAATCCATGATGGTCTTCTCATGATGCATCAGGTGCTCCCCTAAAATTACTTGGTGCATGTTTTGAAGGTTTAGTGGGTTGGATCCCATTGGATTGTTGGGGTTGGCCATAATAGATCAGCGGTGTGCAAAAATATACCTTTAGATCATGGGATCCAAGGTTAATGGTTTGTTTATCTCAAGGTTCTTCAAACGATTCGACGGACCTTGGTACATTAACTAAACCATAAAACAGGGATGCAAGGGATTCTTAAAAGGAAAGAAGGAAAGGGGGTCTGAGAAAGATAATACTAGGTATTTAATTTCAAAGGATTGAAATCATACCATCACCTCCCAGGAAACGATGCCAAAATTTGACATGCCCGCATGCATCATTGAATTCGCACGGGGTGCGGTCAGATTAGAATTTTTTATTTCCCAAACATTACTTACTACTCAGGCATAGTATAGTGATAGTTCATGGTCGATCCCATGGGGGGGGGGAGCTGGATATTGAAATTAAATGTCTTAAAGACCCTTTTGGGTAGGATTCCTTTATAATTTTTTTCATTTTTGGAAGTACTAGATCTATAATGGATGCTTAAATAATGAGAGAGAGGGTCAGGTTCAATTTAATGCATATATAGAAAATATGGTCTTAATTATAATCTTGGTAGGGTCCTAAGGTTTAGGTTGTGAAGCAAGCAGAAGTTGCTAGTTGACTTTGGTCAATTCACCTAGTTCTACTTAGGAGGTCACTATTCCTTGACTTGGAGATATTAACAACCTAGATGCATTAGGCTTAGCTTATATGGAAGAAATTATTTTAGGCTAGTGGTCATAACCTAATCTACTCCAACCAGGATAGGGACCTTCACTTGAAGATCCCATGGTCGGGGACGTTCAAATAAATTGGATATAAATTTATTATTTATCTTTATTACTAATCCTTAATGTTAACAAGTTTAGAATTAAAGATTTAATAAATTATCAAATACACATACTCTCGATCCCTACCCCTTGGTGGTTTAGCCACTCATAATAGGTTGGTATGCAATTAAATAAATAAATGAAACCATGTTTTACATTCTTATAACAATGAAATTAATACTTTTTACAATCATGCAATGATTCCAATTCACAATGAGGATGATCATGCAATGGGGATAAAAAAGATACAAATCACAACTTAATGAAATGCTTACTTGTGATAAAAAATAGAAATGGATCCAACATGAATTTGTTGATGAATGATGAAAAGTGATGTGAAAAGGGAATTTAAGGTGATGATGAAAACACAATCCATGACTCTTTTATTGAAATAAAAATAATGAAACAATGAATAAATTTGAGTTTGAGAGGGAAGGAGTTGAAGGAAACTCAAATGAGAATAAAAGAACAAAGGAAATATTCTATGTGATCTCCATAAAAACCACTGCTGGGTTGTTTTATATATAGGATAAATATTACACGACACGTAATGGATTACACATCATGTAATGCTGATCTGTGTAGATCTCCATGGATTTTTAATCTTACATGTATCTCATCCGAAATATGAGGTTTGACTGATTCCATGTCGTGTACTGATGACCCGTGATGTGTAATGGCTTTACAAATATATCTATAGAGAATATTTCTCATTAAATGGGTTTTACTGAGGTCATGTTGTGTATTTTCCATTCACAATAAGTAATGGTTTCTTTTTATGCTTTCTTTATTACTTGGTTCACAACTTGGCTCATGATTTACTAGATTCTGTGAAATCCAATTACACGACGTGTAATGATGGTTCACGACATGTAATAAGTGAATTATAAATTTTTTCTACATTTATTCCTTTGAAACCCTTTGAATCATCATTCTTGTAAAAGTAAGCACATACGAAGAGCATTTTTGAATAAAAGAATTAAAATATTTATATAAATGGAAGCAAAAAGTATATATGAATTCGGCTTATCATCCTGTCAACGAGATTAATTGTAAATTAATTTATGCCACTTCCATGATTTGAATTTAAAAAAATGGATTACATATTTGAAATCATAATAATTTATAATTTCTAATAATGTCAACTTATTGTTTGACCAAAAATATTAGTGAAAGTGATTAAAATTAATTATAATGATTAAGGAAAAAATAAGATTACTTACTGGTTAAAAATTAAAATTAGGGTATAAAAATGGCCATAAAATTTAAAAAAACCCATTTTATGTCCATATTTTTACCTCACCCCATCATGAATAGAATTTTGTGTGTTATGGAAGCTACTTGTCAAGTACAAATGTGGGGAGCACACAATTGTTTTCAAAAATGCCAAGTGTGTCCTCTCCCTCCACTTATAAAAGGCATCCTCTCCTCATCTCATAACAAATTTAATGTAACACCCCAAGCTTCCATGGTACGCTTTTCTTTGAATAATAGAGCAGCGTGTGTTGTACGCAACCTCGAGTTCTAACACACCGCGACCAATCAAAGTAGCCATTATGAATAGTAATACCCACTTTTTGAAATTATATAAATTTTATATTTTAAAATGGACTTCATTTTTTGTATTCGGAATATCAAAATTATCCTAAGTTGATTTTTTTTGTAATTTTCTGAGAACTTCCAATTTTCTATGAGTAGAGAAAATACTTAAAAACAACTTTTTTAATCAAAATAATTTATAGTGATAAATTATACTATTGAGTGGTTTTAAAGTATAATTAGAATATATTTTTACTATTTTATCCAATGGTGGTCATTAGAATTAATTTCACTTTGAAATTGGACATAAAAAATTGTCAATCTTTTGATATATATTGTTTCTTAAAAACACGCTATTTGTTGTGACAACGGGAATTAATTATTAAAATAATTAATGCAACTTATATGTTTGGAATTTTGTAAAATAGACATCATTTTTGAATTCAGAATATCAATTATAGCTTAGGGTGAATTTTTGGTATTTTTCTGAAAAACTTCAATTTTTGATGAATAGTGAAACCACTAAGTGGTAGTTAAAAAACTGATTTTTCGTTTAAATGAAACTTTACCACTTCTATGAATTGAATTTCAAAAATCCGACATACATGGTTATAATTAGGAAGTAAATTTTTTTTCAATGGGATGAAAATAATTTTTGGTGAATAGTAACTTTTAAGTTTTATTAATCGCGATTAAAGGTAATTAGTGAAAATTAAGGTAAAAATGATATTATAAAAATATGAAATTACCTTTACACTTGTCCTACCCCTATTGGATGAGTCATGGCCGACCAAGAAAATCCATGGGTCAACTTGGGGACCCCATGGAGCCACTTGGGTAAGAAAATGACATTAATAACTTTTTATTTAAAGTAAAAATAAAAGTGTCACAAACATGGATTGTTTTACTAAAACAATTTTTAAATGGGGTTATAAAAGTCATATTTTTAACTATAAATAGTCATTGGAAAGATAAAAATATTTCCTACATCATAGTATTTTTTTTATAATTTTTAGACATTAAATAAATTAAAATTTTTATGACACCATGATGATGCAGCGATTACCTCATTAATTAATGATTTAAATAAAATGAAAATATAATGTAACATCTAAGACTTACACTTGTCAAAAACCTATTGGATGAGTATATTTAAAACCCTTATCACCTTATCCTCAAAATATATAATTTTTGAACCTTTGAAATCCGAAAAGAACTTCATAATAATGTAACATTTCATGACTTTCCCAGAGTGCCCCTCCTCTCCTCTTATAAAAGGCCCCCACCTCTACCACATGATTCACACCTTCAATCCATTTGGCTCGGCCAAACTCTGCCCAAATACTCTCTTAACTTCCCTCTATTACTCCTAGAATCCTCAATTTGGACATAAGTCTTCCCAAAGAAGCCTTTGGCTCAAATCAAAAAGAGTTACCCGATTTTAAGGTAATGTCTTCTCTTATGTTATTTTGTTTTATTTTGATTCTCCAACCCCTTAAACTATTTTTATTCCTTTATTTTGTAACAAAACAAGTATCCTCAATATACTAGTATGTTTTTATGAGAAGTATTTGATTTACACTTACACACACCTTTGTCTAATGGTTAAATAACATACTGTTTCTGTGGTTGGTGAATTTCTGCCTCACAAAACGATGATTGTTCAATCTTCTTTTAACACCTCTGATGGTGGCCATTAAGATGTCACTATATTTATATATGATATATATTATGTTTATGTTTTACTTATGCTTTTGTATTTCTCATTTATGGCATACCTTTATGATTTCTATTATGGGTAAACGCGATAATTTCATTTTAGGAAGTGCGGACTACCGCCCCCTCAAAGTGATTTGAATCGTTAATGCCATATGTGGGATGTATAAAGGATGGAGTAAATTATATTATATATGATATTATACTGGAATTATAACATACCTTGATATCATTATGATTTAATTCCATTAAATAAGAAATAGAAATGAAAGTAGCGTTCATGCGTACGTACGACTTACCGTCTCCATGAATGGTGCATTTCATTTCTTACCTCTAAATGTTACGTAATATTATGAATGAATGCATATAATGGATATATATGATATATATGATATCTAAATCATGAATATAATTCTGGAGATAATGGATATTCTACCACATAAACAACTTGTAATTATAAGAAGCTTATTGTTGATTCAAGTACCAAAGATCGACAAAACGACCATTATTAACTTAAATGACTACATAATTTTCGTAACATTGTAATAAGTGATATAAAAGGGGTAATGAACTTTAAAAAGGTTCTTAAGAAAGTATAGATTAACTCTAGTTTATTATTCAGGAGATTAAAGAATGGCCGAGTGAAGTCAGACATGAGGTAAAGGAACTTCTTAACCCAATTTCTATTCTTTGGGTTAATCTCCTACTTTCAAATTATGTCATGATATTATTATGTACTATATTGTATTTTTACCTTATTTATGTGTACTTATAGTTAATACACATAATAGATTTATTTTATTTAAAAAAATGATCTTTGTAAGGGACTTCGTCTCAATCTCCTTTCATTGAGTCATATTTTATTTTATGCACAACTTTCTTTTATACGGTGTATAAACCCCTTTGACTTTTACGTTTATTCAAGAGGAATATTTTTTATACGGAGAATTTTATTGAACTACAAAAGGGAATGTTTTTTTGTCTTACGTATGCGGAGACAACGACTTCTCCGCCACCATGGCCATTATTTGAGTTTCAGCTTCCTCTACAAGCCATAACTTTTTTAAATGAAAAATAATTACAAAGTTTTAATTTTATTTTATTTTGGTATTGAAATTGGTTTTGAAAGTGTTTTTTATATCAATGTGTTGTATTGATATCTTGTGATTGAAATGTGGAAATGTTATGTTTCCTTTATACATGTTTTATGTGATACGATTATGTTATGGATTATGATATGTTTAAACCTGTTCATATGAGGAATGCATTGGACTTAATAAGTGACAGGTGGAGCCCGATATAGCTCCTCGATGCATCAGTAGGTCTGATGAGACAAACTAGTGTCTTGGAACGAGGCCTTGACAAAATCTTATTTGTAGTCTTGGAACGAGGCCTTGGCTACGTGGTTATGATAGTCTGGAATTATGCATTCCATCATTATGAAAGTGGTTATTGATATTGCATGTGATTATTCGACCAGTAGAATATCCATGTGAATAAGTAAATGGAATTATCTCATTTTAATTTTTCCATATTATGTTGAAGTTCAAGTTTAAAAGGCTTTTGTTTTAGTTATACACTGCCTTAAATGTTTTTTTTATTTATGAAAGCTTCCGCTATATTGTTATCCTTACTGAGCATCTGAGCTCACCCCTTTCTATGTTTTATTTTCCCAGGATTTCCAAGAAGTGTATTATGAATGTCATGCAGGGTTATGCTAAAGGGAACAATGGCGTTCTTAAAGGATTATTTATGTTGTGTTGTATGGTATAATGTGAAATGTAATGTTCTTTTATGTAATATATTTTCCAAGACGACTAGACTGATCAGTCCTTCAGGACTTGATTCCTTGTAATCATACCAATGTATTAAAATATTGCACCGACTCTGGGTAACTAGGGTCGGGGCATTACAGTTGTTATCAGAGGAAGTTTAGCAATAACCTTGGAGACTAGATTTAGATAAACTCTGATTAGATCACATTACCCTAAGATAGACTTTGAGGATTAGTATAGAAGAACTTCCTAGAATCTTAGTATTGTAGAGATTTTTTGATTTTTACGAGAAATAAATCCCTGTCTGGATACGAGCAGGTAGAGGCGGATCTGGAACAGATGTACCTAGGGGTAAAACCCGAAAACACTGCTTTGAGCTAGACTCGAACGAGAACTGGTTCACGACAACGGGCCTTGCTGCACTCTTGGTTACGACACTCCTAGGGGATATGCTTAGGATAATTCATGATTTCCTTACAAACCATTATAAAGGGTTTATGAGTATATACTTCCTCAAGGAATACATTTTTATGATTATGGATTATATCCATAAACAGTTGAATTTATGTTAAGTGTTTTACAATTTTGGAATTATGAATTGCGATTCATAAACTGACTTAATGTATGCCATTGTTTAGAAATGGTGCCCAATAGAAGGAATGATAACTCCAGCAATACGCATGATCGAAAGATTAAGAAGGATCATACATTTCATGGTATTAAGCCAAAATTTAGAAGGGAAATACTCTCCCATGTACTCTCATCATATGAATAAATAATATCATGTGTTAAGAAGATAAGTAAATAATTCTCTGAGTCCTATGGATTTGAAGGGAAGAAAGAGAAGAAAAGGATGGAAGAGAGAAAGATGGATAAAGGGAAGAAGGGAAAGAAGGAATTTCCCACATGTGATAACTGTGGAAAGAATCACCTTGGTACATGCTTGAAGGGAATGGGAGTTTGTTATAAGTGTGGAGAAAAAGGAAACCAAGTACGTGATTTCAAGGGTAAGAAAAAGGTTTCAAATATACAATGCTTAATCTTTAAGGAGTTGGGACACTACACAAATCAATGTCCCAGACATCAGAGTATACCGAAAATGATGCTATTGGATAATAATCAAGTTATGATACTACCACAGATGAAGAGGAATGACTAGTGTTATTATGTTGTTATTAAATAATTATGTCATTTCAGTGTTGTATCGATGATGTTCCAATTATATGAATTATGGAAATAAATAAGGATCGTACTGCAGTACTATTTCAGTGAAGATTTGAGATTATATGGTACTATGAAAAGTGACTCAACAACAAGTTAAACTTTTTTGAAAATACATGTTTGAAGGAAAGGTAATCCTTAATATGGTCTTGATACTGAAATAGTAATGGTTTATTTGGATAAATTATATCGGATATTCTTGACTACCTTGGAACTGATTAATGGTTTTTTTATTTCATCATTGTTGGAGTATTCAAAGTTTTTGGATATAAGGAATACATCTAGTATTCTATAAGGAATAAGGGAGCATGAATGTAATCAGTAAGGTTTTATGGTAATTCAGGGTGTTGTCGTGTTTTAAAAGAATACATGATGAAGGTATTTACATGTTATTACGTGGAAAAAAGGGATCCTCATTATGTTTACCTTCCATATAAATTTTGAACTATGAGTTTGGATAGAATTATTTTGGATAAGTCTAAAGGTAAGAATAGATTAAGTTTGAAAGGTTATTTTTGGATTTTTATAAAAGGACAACACACAGACCGTGTGACAACCCGTCGCGTCGGACAAAGCTATGGGAATCGAACCCACAACCATAGTGCGATTAGGATTTATCACCTACCACTGGACTATGTGAAGTCCCTAGATTGTATAATGTAGTTTTTTTTAAAAAAAAGGTATGATATGTGAATTATAAATTCATTATTTTTGGAACCCTATACGATTAGGATAAATAGAATATATATTTTTTTGAAATATTTTTGAGTGAAAGATGATTTTGTGGTAGGAATTAGTTGAAGGATGAAACTCTACTTGTCAAGTATATATATACATATATATTTTCCTCTTATTCTATGGATAAATTAATTCTTAAAATGGATCTTAGAACCAAAAATGTGTTATCCTAATACCTTATGTTTTGTTGAACCGATGGTATTTTAAATCATCATAGATTGAAGGCTTTGAGGCCCTCAATTTTACACTTGTTTGTGATTTATGAACTCAATCACTCCATACAAATATTTACATTTTTTCTCCAATTATATGACTTTAATTTCCACCAATGTTATCCTAATCGAGATCATAATTTGGTGGTGACCTTTTCATTTCCCTTTCCCTCTTATTAAGGCTAAATTTTATTAACCTTATTTCCGATGTGGGTTTTCCACAAAGGTATTTTCTATTTTCAACCTTTTATTTTCGAAGAACATTTTCAAATTATGAGGACATAATTTATTGAAGGAGGGGAGAATGTAACACCCCAAGCTTCCATGGTACGCTTTTATTTGAATAATAGAGCAGCGTGTATTGTACACAACCTCGAGTTCTAACACACCGCGACCAATCAAAGTAGCCGTTATGAATAGTAATACCCACTTTTTGAAATTATATAAATTTTATATTTCAAAATGGAATTTTTTTTTGTATTCGGAATATCGAAATTATCCTAAGTTGATTTTTTTGTAATTTTCTGAGAACTTCCAATTTTCTTTGAATAGAGAAAATACTTAAAAACAACTTTTTTAATCAAAATAATTTATAGTGATAAATTATACTATTGAGTGGTTTTAAAGTATAATTAGAATATATTTTTACCATTTTATCCAATGGTGGTCATTAGAGTTAATTTCACTTTGAAATTGGACATAAGAAATTGTCAATCTTTTGATATATATTGTTTCTTAAAAACACGCTATTTATTGTGACAACGGGAATTAATTATTAAAATAATTAATGAAACTTATATGTTTGTAATTTTGTAAAATAGAAATCATTTTTTAATTCGGAATAGCAATTATATATTAGGGTAAATGTTTGGTATTTTTTCTGAAAAACTTCAATTTTTGATGAATAGTGAAACCACTAAGTGGTAGTTAAAAAACTGATTTTTCGTTTAAATGAAACTTTACCGCTTCTGTGAATTGAATTTAAAAATTCCTACATACATGGTTATAATTAGGAAGTAAAATGTGGTTCAATGGGATGAAAATAATTTTTGGTGAATAGTAACTTTTAAGTTTTATTAATCACGATTAAAGGTAATTAGTGAAAATTAAGGTAAAAATGATATTATAAAAATATGAAATTACCTTTACACTTGTACTACTCCTATTTTATGAGTCATGGAAAACAAATAAAATCTATGGGCCAACTTGGGGACCCCATGGATCCACTTGGGTAAGAAAATGACATTAATAACTTTTTATTTAAAGTAAAAATAAAAGTGTCACAAACATGGATTGTTTTACTAAAACAATTTTTAAATGGGGTTATACAAGTCATATTTTTGACTATAAATAGTAATTAGAAATATAAAAATATTTCCTACATAATAGTATTTTTTTTATAATTTTTAGACATTAAATAAATTAAAATTTTTATGACACCATGATGATGAAGCGATTACCTCATTAATTAACGATTTAAATAAAATAAAAAGATAATGTAACATATAAGACTTACACTTTTCAAAAACCTATTGGATGAGTATATTTCAAACCCTTATCACATTAGCCTCGAAATATATAAAGTTGGGACCTTTTAAATCCCAAAAGAACTTCATAATAATGTAACATTTCATGACTTTCCAAGAGTGCCCCTCCTCTCCTCTTATAAAAGGCCCCCACCTCTACCACCTGATTCACACCTTCAAGCCATTTGGCTCAGCAGAACTCTGCCCAAATACTCTCTCAACTTCCCTATCTTACTCCTAGAAGCCTCAATTTGGGCATAAGTCTTCCCAAGGAAGCCTTTGGCTCAAATAAAAAAGAGTTACCCGATTTTAAGGTAATGTATTCTCTTATGTTATTTTGTTTTATTTTGCTTCTCCAACCCCTTAAACTCTTTTTATTCATTTATTTTGTAAAAAGAAGTATATTAAATATACTATGATGTTTTTATGATAAGTATTTGATTTAAAATTACACACACCTTTTTCTAATGGTTAAAGAACATACTGTTTCTGTGGTTGGTGAATTTCTGCCTCACGAAACGATGATTGTTCAATCTTCTTTTAACACCTCTCATGGTGGCCATTAAGATGTAACTATATTTATATATTATATATATATATTATGTTTATGTTTTCCTTATGCCTCTGTATTTCTAATTTATGTATCACCTTTATGATTTCCATTATGGGTAAACACAATAATTTCATTTTAGGAAGTGCGGACTACCGCCCCCTCAAAGTGATTTGAATCGTTAATGCCATATGTGGGGTGTATAAAGGATGGATTAAATGATATTATATATTATATTATACTGGAATTATAATATACCTTTATATCATTATGATTTAATTCCATTAAATACGAAATAGAAATGAAAGTAGCTTTCATGCGTACGTACAGCTTACCGTCTCCATGAACAGTGCATTTCATTTCTTACCTCTAAATGTTACATAATATTATGAATGAATTTATATACTGGATATATATGATATATATGATATCTACATCATGAATATAATTCTGGAGATAATAGATATTCTACCACATAAACAACTTGTAATTATAAGAAGTTTATTGCTGACTCAAGTACCAAAGATCGACCAAACGACCGTTATTAACTTAAATGACTACATAATTTTCGTAACATTGTAATAAGTGATATAAAAGGGATAATGAACTTGAAAAAGGTTCTTAATAAAGTATATATTAACTCTAGTTTATTATTCAGGAGATTAATGAACGGTCGAGTGAAGTCGGACACGAAGTAAGGGAACTTCTTAACCCAATTTCTATTCTTTGGTTTAATCTCATACTTTCAAATTATGTCATGATATTATTATGTTCTATCTTGTATTTGTACTTTATTTATGTGTAATTATAGTGAATACACATAATAGATTTATTTTATTTAAAAAAAATGATCTTTTTAAGGGACTTCGTCTCAATCTCCTTTCATTGAGGCATATTTTGTTTTATACACAACTTTCTTTTATACGGTGTATAAACCCCTTTGACTTTTACGTTTATTCAAGAGGAATATTTTTTATACGAATAATTTTACTAAATGAAAAAAGGGAATGTTTTTTGTCTTACGTATGCGAAGACAATGACTTCTCCACCGCCGTGACCATTATTTGATTTTCAGCTTCCTCTACAAGCCATAACTTTTTTAAATGAAAAATAATTACAAAGTTTTAATTTTCTTTTATTTTGGTATTGAAAATGGTTTTGAAGGTGTTTTTTTTATATCGATGTGTTGTATTGATATCTTGTGATTGAAATGTGGAAATTTTATGTTTCCTTTATTCATGTTTTATGTGATACGATATTTTTATGGATTATGATATGTTTAAACCTATTCATATGAGGAATGCATTGGACTTAATAAGTGACGTGTGGATCCCACTATAGCTCCTCGATGCATCGGTGGGTCTCATGAGAGAAACTAGTGTCTTGGAACGAGGCCCTGACAAAATCTTATTTGTAGTATTGGCACGAGGCCTTGGATACGTGGTTATGATAGTCTGGCATTATGCATTCCATCATTATGAAAGTGGTTATTGATATTGCATGTGATTATTCGACCAGTAGAATATTCATGTGAATAAGTAAACGGAATTATCTCATTTTAATTTTTTCATATTATGTTGAAGTTCAAGTTTAAAAGGATTTTTTTAGTTATACATTGCCTTAAATGTTTTTGTTTATTTATTAAAGCTTCCGCTATATTGTTATCCTTACTGAGCATCTGAGCTCACCCCTTTCTATGTTTTATTTTCCTAGGATTTTCAAGAAGTGTATTATGAGTGTCATGCAGGGTTATGCTAAAGGGAACAATGGCGTTATTAAAGGATTATTTATGTTGTGTTGTATGGTATAATGTGAAATGTAACGTTATTTTATGTAATATATTTTCCAAGACTGCTAAACTGATCGGTCCTTCAGGACTTGATTCCTTGTAATCATACCAATGTATTAAAATAATGCACCAACTCTGGGTAACTAGGGTCGGGGAGTTACATTTAAATACCTTTGGATCATCAAAATCCTACCCAAATAATCTCCCAACATCCCTAATATCATCCTAAAATCCTCACTTTAGGCAGAAAGCAATCCAAGGAAGTCCTTTGGTGTAAACCATAAGGAGTTAGCCAAAAAAGAGGCAACATTCTTCAACAATCACTTTTGTTTTATTTCTTTCTCCACCCATTCAATTATTCTTTTTCCATACTTATATAATAAACTTAGTATCCTAAATATAATTATATATTTTCATGTTAAGGGTTGTACCTACACTTATACATACTTTCATCAAATGGGTTATGAAATCACCGTTCGTGTGTACGGTGAATTACCACCTCGCAAAACAATATTGTTCATTTTTCCTTTACCACCTCTCATGGTTGGGAATTATAGTGGATATACTATTTTTATATAATATATAAAATATTTATAATGTATTAATACTTTTTTAATTATTATATAACACATACCTTTATGCTTTCTATTTTATGGGAATATGATAACATTGTTTGCAGACGTGTGGACTACCACCTCCTCAAAGAGATGTGATATGTTCACCCTTTACATTAAATGTATTAAGAATGGTTTTAATAAAAATATATGATATAAATGAAATATTTATGATATTAATGACATAATTATCTATCTATACATATAACATATAATTTTATTCTTTCCATTTCACACACTAAAAAAGTAATAACGTCATTCTGGATGTGTAGACTACTGCCTCCTCGAAGCGATGCGATTATTCTTTTTTCATCACTACATCACAAGAATAATATATATATATATATAAGTATATATAATTAAATAATATGTTATTTATGATATAATGGTCATTCTATAAAGATAAATTCTACTTACCTTCTACCATAATGGTCATAAAAAAAGGGAACGTTACTCATGCGTACGTATGATCTACTGTCTCTATGATCACAACGTTGGTTTATTTTTCATAACCATATTTAATGTATGATTTTAAAAGTATAATTGATGAAAAAATTTGAAAATTATTTCATTTTTATTCTTATGTATATATTTAAATAATGACCTCATTGTCCATAGTTGACCTATCAAATTCAGTTTTGATACATAAGCTGAATATGGTCAAAACATATGACTTAAACATTATTGATTAAGTAATTGTATATAACTTTTTTATATATTAAATAAAAGTAATAATAAACTTGTAAATGAATCTGAATAAATTAAATAATTAACATAAGTTTATTATTTAGGAAGATAGATGACAAGAATGACAAATCCGACTCAAGGTAAGGGGTTTCATCTCAATTTATATTCATTTGAGACTTATTTGTTATTATGAACCTAATTACTTTTATATGGTGTATATTCTACCCTAAGAATTTTTATATCATGAGTTTAATTTATTTAATGATATTAAATGTTTCTGTTTATGTTATGATTCAAAAGTTACTCAAGTAGTAAGGGATTATTGTCTCACTTTTACTTCTGTGAGGCATACGCCATATTCACCACTTATTTGTTTTGTGTGGTGTATATAATGCCCAATTTGATATATTATATCTTGAATTATTTTATCTTCATGGTATTTAAATGTTTTATTATATGATTATTACTTTTGGGGTTTCTAATTTAGATGTTACCGCAGTTGTAAGAGGATTTCTAGTCTCACTTTTATTTCTGCAAGACTTATTCCATATTCACAAATTATTTTTGTTGTGCGGTGTATATAATGACCATAAATAGATTGTATTATTCTTATAATTTAATTTATAAGGATTTAAAAATACATTTTATAATCTCTCTTTCATGGGGTTTATGGTTTCAAAGTTACCAAAGCAGTAATGGATTTTTTTCCACAATTTTCCTTCCTTGTGATGTTTGTTATGTTATACAACTGTTTTATTTTATGAGGTGTATATACTTATCCATTAACATGATATATCATGAATATAATTATTCTCATGATATTATAAGATTTATTTAATGTTATTCCATTCATGGGGTTAATGATTCAAATGTTTCAAAGTGGTATGAGACTCTTTGGAATTCTTAAATATTATTTTCCTCAAGAATTATTTAATGATCCTTTAATGGTATTTCTATTAATCAACATAAAAAAAATTGTTTTTACTTATCCTATGCTAGCGTTATTTTTTATTAATTCCATCCTCATTATTTTATGGATGGATTAATATTTTTTCATAGAGATTTTCATGGAATACATTTCTTTTCGACAGGCTAACCATGTTTCAAAAAGATTGTTGTGGAACACATTTCTTTTCCATGGGTTAATAATGTTTCAATGAGATTGTTTTGGAACCTATTTATTTTCTATAGGTTAATCATGTTTTAAAGAAATTTTTATGAAACCCATTTCTTTTCCATGAGTTAATCATTTTTCTAAGAGATTGTTATTGAACCCATTTATTTTCTATGAGTTAATAATGTTTCGAAGAGATTGTTATTAAACCCATTTCTTTTCCATGGGTTAATCATGTTTTAAATATATTGAGAAGAAACACATTTTTTTTCCATAGTTTTAACATTTTATAAAAGGGATAATGGTTGTTCCTATGAGTTTATGATGAAATGAAAGATTTTATGTGTTATTTAATTGTACTTGGTCATTTGAAGGGTGGTTCTGTGATAAACCAATGATGGGTGGTTTTGTGATAAACCAAAAATAGGTGGGTCCATGATAGCCCTCTAATACATTGGGTATGTAAGTCAGCCATATGACTATTCCTTTTGTAAGAGTGACATGTATATAATTTGACCACATGGTTACTCTATTTATAATAATGAAAAGTATAATAATGTCTCAAGATACCTTTATGTGTTTCTTTATGCTTGTTATAGGTTTATAATGTTTCTAATGATCGATATTAATATCAAATGACTCTTGATTGTTTATTCTGATGACTATTTCCGTTTCCGCGTTTTTATATTTTATGATCTAGGTTTTTATGGGTATGAGTTCCTTTATTATTCTCTCATGCACTTTGATTATGTCATCATACCATTGTGCACTCTTATACTCATTGATGACATTTAATTATTAATGATTATGTTTACCCTTACTGAGCATCTAAGCTTTCCCTTCTTATGTTTCATTTCCCTAGGTTTTAAAGAATTATGTTGAACAATTTATGTCTATAAATTATTTCACAAGGATGATGTTGATGACCTAATATGAAATAAGAAAATATGGGTATAACAGGAGATTATTTTCAACTTTATGAACCAATTTTTTATGATTCTAAATTGATGTAAATTGTTAATATAGAAGTTTTTTCTAATTCTCTAAAACTATGAACCTAAAATTTCCTCTAGAATGTAAGTGATCCAAGTTTTCCTTTTGATGTTTTTTTTGAAAAAAATTGTGTCACAATTATCGACATCATAATCAAAAATGTAAATTTATGGATTTCATCATAAGATTCAAGAGTTTGGGACCTAGGCTATTTTAGTTGGTATCAAAGGTCATTTTATATAACTTTTGAGATTATGATGTTTTCATGTGAGGTTATATTAAGATTTATAGATACCATCATAGGTCTATATGCTTAAGGATGATCATTAGTTCATAGTATTAGAAACCCCATTGAGGTTTCAAGTGATCAGATCTTAAAGATATTTTTGGATCCATTTTTTTGGATGAAGTATTTTTAACCCCTAGGATCAAAATGAAGTGTTTTTAGGTAGGAATTAGTTTTCACATTTAAAGAAAAAAAGGTAACCCATATGTTTGGTGATAACTTGTTGCATCTGTCAAGGTGGTAGGGCTTAAACCCATGTCAGGAGGATGATAAGGGTTTCACACACTAACACTAGCCTACATGATGTCCTGGTTAGAATGAATTTTTTATAGGTAAATATTATGTTAGGAACATAAGGGATTTTATTTGAGAAATAATTATTGATTTATCTTGGAAGAATATATGATCAAATCCTTCTAATATTTGGGTTTCAAACTTATTCAGGAAATGTTTGAAGAATCTTAAGGATAATTATTTATGGAACAATTTATTTTCAACTTTGGGTATTAATTTTTAATTTTTAATATTATCATATCATATAAATGTTTATTCATTATGGGAATTATCTTAAAATGTGCTAACCATTTTAGTTTTGGTTAATGTCTAAGGATAGGTGGAATAACTTTACTATCCCTTTTATGGTTATGTGGTATTTAAAAGTTTATTTTATTATTTTAGGAGTTAAAAATTCATCTTGAATACTCATCGTTGGGAGAAAAAGATGAAATTTTGGTGGAAATTGATTAAAGTATGAATTTTTACTCATTAAGTATATTTCTTTTTTTTTTCTATTGATCTAGATGGTATGATAATTCTTTAACTCTATGAAAAGGATCTTGAAACAAAAAGTATTATCCTAGTACCTTCAATTCCGATGAACCAATAGTCTTTTCAATCATCACATAATTATGTTTTTGAGGCCCTTAAATTTACATTAATCATTCAATTTTTTTTGTTTTCAATGTCCTCAATCACTCTCTATAAATATTTACGCTTTTCCTCTATTCCCACCTATGTTATCCCTAGGTGGAATCCTAATAATATGTAACTTCTAGTGACCTTTATATTTTCCACTCTCCATTTTTAAGAGGATATTTTATTAACTATTTTTATGATGTGGGTTTCAATAAAAGAATTATAAAAATGTTAAAACTATGATAACCAAGATGAATTTTGAGGGTGAAATTCATTAGGGGGGGGGGTAGGATGCAACATCCTGAAACTTTATGAAATAAATTCTTTAAAATCAATTTAAATCATTTAATAGACTGTGCTTCAAAAAATACATAGTTTAGCTTGTATCATACACAACAACAAGTTTATCTTGCATTTTACGCAACAATGAGTCCCTATGGTGACTTATGTTACACACAAGCCCAAGTCTTACCAGGAAACAATATACTATTAATATTATTTATTTAATATAATAGTTATCACCTAACTATTGGAATTAAGGGAATGAATATGATTAACTAAATTATTAAATCATAGTTTACACATGTTTTTAAAATTAATTCATTGGTTACCAATTAATTTTAAATAAAAATAAATACCAATTCAATATAAAAGATGAGTTTTTATGAAAAACTATTTTTTTGACTAGAATGAAATTTTTATATTAAAAAATTAAATTAATAACTGTTAGTGAAATATATTAATGAAATTTAATTTTTATATATTTAATAAAATATTTTTAAATTCATCCAATAAGTTTTATGGGCTTAAAATAATAATAAATCCAATTTTTAACCATAAAAAGTTGTATATTTTTAAAAAGGCAGTTTTTCCATTTTTTAATGACATACTTATTTTAAATATAATTTTTGAAAAATTTATAATTATTATTTGAAAAAATAAAATTCATTTTTGAAATCATAACATAAAAATTAACTTAGGGTGATTTTTTGGTATTTTTTCACAGAAGTTTCATATTTTGATGAATAGTGAAAAACAATGATTTTAATTGAAAATTGCATTTTCATCTAATTTATTTATATAGTTAAATTATGTTTTGAATTGGTTTTAAAGTATAATTATTTCAATTTTAAATCTATTAATCCAATTTACATCACCGAGATTATTTTTACATTGAAATTGGATATAAAATCCCAACAAATTTTTTAACATATTTACTTTAAAAAACCCACTTTGTCGTCCCGTTTACAGGATTATTTTTAAATTAATTTCTAAAACTTATGTGATTGAAATTTGAAAAAATGGATTATATATTTGGAATAATAAAAATTTATATTATATAAGAAGGTAAAATTAGTTTTTTACCAAAAATATTAGTGAAAGTGATTAAAATTAATTACAGTGATTAAGGTAAAAAGAAGACTACTTAGTGGTTGAAATTTAAACTTAAGCTATAAAAATAGACCTTAACTTGTCCATAACCCATTTTATGTCCATATTTTTAAATGAAACCTTCATGGATATAATTGTTTTTGTTATGGAAGCCTCTTGGTAGGTAAAAACCTGGGGAACACACAATTCTTTTCAAAAATTCCAAGTGCGTCCTCTCCCATCACTTATAAAATTCCTCATCATCTAATCATCTCATAAAACCTTTCAATAACTTTTTTTCTTAAAAAAACTAAAAAACTAATATCCCAAAATCCCTAATCTTATCCTATAATCATAACTTTGGGTATAAATCAATCCAAGGAAGTCCTTTGGTGTAAACCAAAAGGAGTTACCCGAAAAAGAGGTAACATTCTTCAATAATCACTTTTATTTTATTTCTTTCTCATCACCTTAAAATATTATTATTATATTATTATATAATAACCTTAGTATCCTAAATATACTATTTTTTTATGATAATGGTTTAACCTAAAACTACACACACTTCTATCAAATGGGTAACAAAATCACCATTCATGTGTACGACAAACTACTGCCTTGCGAAACAATGTCATTAATTTTTTCCTTCACCACCTCTTATAGTTTGGAATTATGATGAAAATAATATTTTTATATGATATATATGATATTATTAATGTATCCATACTTATGTAATTATTATATAACACATACCTTCATGCTTTCTATTTTGTGGGAATACGATAACATTGTTTGTAGACGTGTGGACTACCGCCTTCTCAAAGCAATGTGATGTATTCACCATTTACATGGAATGTATTAAGGATGGTTTTAATAAAAATATATTATATAAATGACATATTTATGATATTAATGACATAATTATATATCTTTACGTATAACATATCATTTTATTCTTTCCATTTCATACACTAAAAAAGTGATAATGTTGTTCATGGACGTGTGGACTACCACCTCCTCGAAGCAATGTGATTCTTCCTTTTTCATCAACACATCATAAGAATGATATGTATATAAGTATATAAAATTAAATAATATATTATTTATGATGTAATTTTAATTCTGAAAGATAAAAGTTACTTACCTTCTTCTATAATGATCATTGAAAAATGGGAACATTACTCATGCGTACGTACAACCTACCGTCTCCATGATCACAACGTTGGTTCATTTTTCATAAAAATATTTCATATATAATTTTAAAATTATATTTTATGTACAAATGTGATAATTATTTCGTGGTCATTATTTTTTAGATATTTAAATAATGTCCTTATTGTCCATAATCGACCTATTAAATTCAGTTATGACACATAATCCAAATATGGTCAAAACATCTAACTTAAACATTATTATTTAAGTAATTGTATATAACTTGTTTATAAAGGAAATAAAATTAATATTAAACTTGGAAATGGTTATAAATACATTAAATAATTAACATAAGTTTATAATTCAATAAGACATAAGTCAAGCATGACAAATCAGACTCAAGGTAAGGGGTTTTGTCTCAATTTACATTCCATTGAGATTTATTTGTTATTATGAAACTAGTTAATTTTATATGGTGTATCTAATGAACTTTTAATTTTTATATCATGAGTTTAATTTATTTCATGGTATTAAATGTTTCAATTGATTTTATTTTTTTATGGATCTTCTAATTCAAAAGTTACTCAAGTAGTAAGGGATTCTTGTCTCACTTTTACTTTCGTGAGGCATACACCATATTCACCACTTATTTTTTTTGTGGGGTATATAATGAACCTTTTGATATATTATATCATGAAATATTTTATCTTCATGGTATTTAAATGTTTTATTTGATGATTATTACTTTTTGGGTTTCCGATTCAGATGTTACTATAGTTGTAAGAGGATTTCTCGTCTCACTTTTATTTATGAGAGAATTATTCCATATTCACCACTTATTTTATTGTGTGGTGTATATACTATCCATGAATTTATTTTATGGTTATTATACTTGAATTTATGTGGATTTAAATATCCATTTGATAATATCTCTTTCATGGGTTTTACGGTTTCAAAGTTACTAAAGCATAAATGAATTTTTGTCACAATTTTCCTTGTGATGTTTGTTATATTATAAAACTATTTTATTTTATGAGGTGTATATAATTCTACTTTGAAATGATATATAATGAATATACTTATTATAATTATATGATAAGATTCATTTAATGTTACTATATTCATGGGGTTAATTATTCAAATGTTTAAAAGTGGCATAGGATGCTTTGGAATGTTTAAAGATTATTTTCATTAAGAATGATTTAATGATATTTTAATGGTATTTCAATTCATTAAAATAAAAAAACCTTATTGTTACTTATCCTCCACTAGAGATATTTTGAATTGATACCACCCTCATTCTTTTATGGATGGATTAAGACAATTTCAAAGAGACTGTTTTGAAAGTTGTTTCTTTTCCACGAGCTAACCATGTTTAGAAGAGATTATTATGGAACCCATTTCTTTTCCATGGGTTAATCATGTTTCAATGAGATTATTTTGTAACTTGTTTCTTTTATATAGGTTAATCATGTTCTAAATATATTGTCTTGGAACCCATTTCTTTTCCATGGGTTAATAATGTTTTTAAGATATTTTTATTGAACCCATTTCTTTTCCATGGGGTAATCATGTTTTGAAGACATTGTTATTGAACCCATTTATTTTCCTTAGGTTAATCATGTTTCAAAGATATTGAAAAGAAATCCATTTCTTTTCCATGGTTTGATTATGTTATAAAATGGATAATGGTTGTTTTTATGATTTTATGATGAAATGAAATATTTTATGTGTTATGTAATTATACTTTGATATTTTATGGGTTGTTATGTGATAAACCAATGATGAGTGGTTCCATGATAAACCAATGACAGGTAGTTTCATGATAAATCAATGATGGGTGTGTTTATGATAATCGTCTAATGCATTGGGTATAGAAGTTGGCCCCATGACTATTCCATTTGTAAGAGTGGAATGTGTGGAAGTCGACCACATGGTTATTCCATTTATAGGAATGAAAAGTATAATAATTTCACAAGATACATTTATTTGTTTTCTTATGATTTCTATGGGTTTATAATTTTTCTAATGTTAGATATTGATATCACATGGATCATGATTATTTATTTTGATGACTGTTTCCTTTTCCATGTTTTTATATTTGAAAATCCAGGTTTTGATGGGTATGAGTTCCTTTATGATCCGCTCATGAACTTTAATTATGTCATCATAACCTTATGCAATCTTATGATAATTGATTAAATTTAACTTTTAATTCTTATATTTACCCTTATAGAGCATCTGATATCACCATTCTTATGTTACCTTTTCACCAGGTTTTAAAGAATGATGTTTAATAATTTATGTCTATAAAGTATTTTACAAGGATGACGTTGATGACCTAATGTGAAATGATTAAAGTTAGGTATAACAGGAGATGATGTTCAAATTTATGAACTTGTTTTTTATGAGTCTAAAAGAGTTTAGGATGTGCTAGTAAAGTGGTAATATAAATAGTTTATTATTTATAAAATATTTTAAAGAAAAAGGTTAATGGAAAGGGTTCCAAGGATGATGATAATGTACTTAAAAATATTTCTAAGTATACAATAGAATATAACATTATAAAATTTTATGTTATGAAGTCAAGGAGTTTGAACATAGGTTCAAAGATTTGAACTTAAGTAATAATATTCCTAAGGATCACCATTATTCAAACTAGATTACTTCATAAATGTTACTCACTTAGAGGTTAATGAGAGTATTTTATTATATGGTCACATAGGTATGTGACATGAATTACATATGCATGTAATTTTGAAAAAATAAAATAAATTATTGTAGCAACCAAAAAAGGGTCATGTTATATCTCTATTTATTTAACACTTAAGATATTGGTTGTAATGGTTGCAAACATATCATGTATTTATAATAAAGGCAATATCCATTTATCATTTATTCATGTGTGCTATAATTTACTTTACATGAATGGTAAAATGATAAATATCCACTCAAAGTAAAAACTTTGAGTTGTACCTTATCGATGATCATCACAAATTATTGTGGGTTGTGATGATATGTTAATATTAGCTTGAATATATTATTTTACTCATTACAAAGGGTTTTATACGATATATGAATAATAGATTCATGATTTAGTAAGTAGAGTCTTATTACTTGGACTGACCCACTAAATTATATCTCATGGAATGTTATATAGTCATAGATATACTTATGGTAATACACTTATTATAAATACTTAAGACATGAGGTTGGTGAGATACTTATCATGGGAACCTTCATACTTTAATACCCTATTTACACAAGTAAACATATGAACTTATAAAATACAGGAGTGGTTGGGTTTTTTGTTAAACATGTCGTCGGTTGGAATACAACCAAGATGAGTTTTGTCTACTTGTATGATTAGAAAAGACATCTGGTCATTGATATAATTAGACTAAATAAATGAATTTACATTCTTAGTTGAAACATAAGAGGCATGTTTAAATACTTGGATGAGGGACATGTGATGTACTCATACTTTATATTAATGACATGTGATGTATTCATTGACTTGTTCAGTCTATTTTTGAAAATCAATAAAAATGGATTGGCTATACTAGATTGACATGTTCCATGTCTAGTGGTCACCCAGTGTCAGGGAAAAAAGGATTATATAGATATACATATAATTTATATGATACATCTAGTTATGGACATGTTTGTATAAATATATGAGTGTGACTGATGGATACCACACCAGATCCCTTAGTAGCTTGTATAACACTGGTTCTTTACTAGAGGATATTCTTTACTCACATATATGAAATATATATTTCATATTTTTTTCAGTGTTTCTAAGGTTCACAGGGCCACATAGTTAGGCCGTTGGGTAAGGATTAAGTTTTGGACAAAGTGCTTGTTCTAAAATGATGAGAGTACGATGAAACCATATCCAAAAATAGTTTTGGATGGATTCACAAAGAGTTTTGAATTTTTTCACAAATCCCTTATGGATTTTAGTTCAAGTGGTATATTTTTGAATATTCACTAAAATAATTTAATGGAATATTTAATTTAGGTGTATTTATCTTCCACATAGTTTCATTGATAATAATACTTTATGGATTAAATGACTTGAATTTTCATCGAAAAATATTCAATGAATTAATGAAAATTGAAATAAATGTATATGGATACATAAAATATGGCCGAAACATTTAATTAAATGAAACACATCATGGATGGATATATAAAGGGATGTGATCCCAACTGTTGGAACAACTGATTGTCTACAATCCTCTCAAAGATATCTTCCTTCCCGTAGAACTTTTTCATCACATTTTTTGAAGATGTTAGCACCTCTTCAAGTGTATGGGATTCCTTCGATTGAGATTGAGATCTATAGTCTAGTGTAATCCCTTAGTGGTAAGAAGCATTTGTTTGATTCTCCAGTAATAATAGTCAAGAAAAATAGTTAGATATTATTGCATTGGACATCCATGTACACACATTTACGTTCTTCATTTATTACAAAATGATTCTATAAAATATAGATCGTATATATTTGGGTTTTTCTTCCACTTCAATGTCCATATAATGGACATCAAAAACCCAACACATGGATATATCTAGAACCAAAGGTTCTTCCCAAGTTGTTGTTGAAGATATTGTACAATCATATTTAGAATCTATAGAGGATAATTTGAACTCTATTAATGAAACCAATCAATGAAAAAGTTCTCTATAAGATTCCTTACCATTCTGAGGAATCTGGATCAATTCTAGGTGAGAAGAAAGAGCTGGCTAATGCAGCAAGTGATCCAAACTCAATAAAGGAGGGATGTACTGTAACACCCTGACCCCAGAATCCAGAATATAGTGCATTATATTATTACATTGACATTATTACAAGGAATAAAATCCCTAAGGACCAATCAATTTAGCAGTTTATGGAAATCCAGATTATATACATGATACCCATAATAAATTGGGAAATAGAAATATAAACATAATACATAATAAAATGAAATATACTACATCCTTAAATGCTTATTCAAATATTTCTTCTTCATAACTTGGGGAAGGTAAAATATAATAAGGATGAGCTCAAATGATCAGTAAGGGTAAGTAAAGTGGAATCAATAATGAATCAATGAAAATAAATTAACATAGAGAGGTAAAAATATGATAACACATGCCATCAAAATAACTAGATAAGGAAATATCAATATGGAAAGGTAAGAAACTAAAAACACATTCCATTAAATAAATGAACTTAAAATAAAATGCTTCCATAGATATGTCGACACAAAATTTCATCGATAAATAATTACTGAATCCTCAATAAAGGAAATTCTTAATTATCAGACGTCATGTTTTCTAGGAACATGATACCTTTACTGTCAAGGGACAATTTAAACTATTTATCCAATTAATTCACCTCATGAGACTACCGATGCATCAAGGGGTTTGCATTAACTATTCCCCAACCCGTAGGGATTTATTTAAAGGTTCCAAAACCTGTGTATTACATGTCCAAATCATTCCTCATATATTGAATAAAAATTTTCCTTATCAAAATATATCTATATTTAATAGAAGACAAATATTTATCAATAATTCTGAGTTAATCAAATAATTGTCAAATTGAACACCGTATGTAAAATGATATACGGTTTTAGAAATAATAATATGCATTATGTGAGAATATGGATATTCAAGGTAATTTCCAATGAAAAATGACTATAATAAAGTTATTGTTTTAGGATAAATTTAACAATCACAAAAGGAGTGATATTTCATAAATAATTATTAATAATATTCTTGAGGAGAATAATATTTAAACATTCCAAAGTGTCCCATACCACTTTGAAACATTTTAATCATAATCTTCAAAAAGGTATTACATTAAATAAAATTTATAATATAATGAGAATAAGGGGATTCCTAATATAACATGAAAAGGTAAATATATACACCAAATAAAAGTGAATTGGCACATAATAACAAATAAGTCTCATTGGAATTTAAATTGAGATGAAATTCCCTTACCTTGGGTTTCCTTCCTAGTGAACATCATTTAACTTCATGTATAATAAACTTATTTTAATTATATACTTGATATAATTTTTTTAATATTTATCATAACTTTTATTTCACTTATTACCATGTTTTATACAACTACACAAACAATTAAGTTTATGTCCGGTGTTTTGACCAAATTCACTTTATATGTCAAAAAAAACTTTGGTGGGACAACTATAGTCAAAGGGGTAATTATATAAAATATATAGAATAATAATAATTAAATAATTACTATATTTATAACTCAATTTTAATCAATAAATATGGTTATGAAAAATGAATCAACATTACAGTCATAGAGACGGTACACCATATGTACGCATGAGTAATGTTCCCATTTTTCAATGACTGTTATGGAAAGAAGGTAAGTAACTTAAATATTTACAGAATGATCACTATATAATAATAAAATATTATTTAATCATATATAATTACATTTATAATTCTTGTGATGTAAAAGGAATCACATTGTGTTGAGGAGGTGGTAGTCCACACGTCCACGAACGATGTTATCACTTTTTAAGTGTGTGAAAGGGTGACACAGAAAATGATATATATATATATATTATATTTCTAGAAATTTAATTGTGTCATTAATATAATATATATGTTATGTATGTATAATATGTTTAATTATAATAATCTTTTATACATTCCATGTATCTTGTGAATGAATCACATCGCTTTAAGGGGGTGGTAGTCCACACTTCCTCAAACGATGTTATTATATTAAAAAAAAGTAAAAGTATTAAAGGTATGTGTTGTAAAATAATTAAAAAAGATTACAGAAATAAAAAATATCATATATAATATATCTAAATAGATTTTCTATCATAATATCCACCATGAGATGGGGTAAAGGAAAAACGAACAATCATCATTTCGTGAGGCATTAGTTCTCCACACATAGAAACAATATGTTCATTACCCATTAGATGGAAGTGTGTGTAAGTGTAGGTAAAACCATTAAAATAAAAATATACTAGTATATTTAGGATAATTTTTTTTCCATAAAATCCTATAATAATAATATTTTAGCAGTTGGATAATTAAAATAAAACTAAAAAGCTTGAGAGAAGATGTTACCTCTTAATCGGGTAACTTCTTTTGGTTTGTACCAAAAAGCTTCCTTGGAAGGATTTATTCACAAAGGGAGGCTTAAAGGTTGAAGGGAGGGATATTTTGAATATATATTGGCATATATTTTTTGAAACTAAGTGGTTTTAGAGGTTCAAGTAATGGGGATAGGTGGTGGCCTTTTATAAGGGAGGAAAATGACTCACTTAGTATTTTTGAAAAGAAGTTAGGTGTACCCACGTTTTTACCTAAAAAAAGTATTCAAAAAAAAAACTGAATAATAGAAGTTTAATGTATGAATAATGGAAAGAAAATGGGTGTTGGACAAGTGGATAGGTCATTTGGTCCCTTAAGTTAAAGGTTTAGTCCTTTATTAAGCTTAATTTTACCTTAATAATTGTAATTAATTTTAATTACTTTCACTAATATTCTTGGTAATTTTTTTTGGTATTATTAGAAATTATAAATTATGATTATTCCAAATATATAATATATTTGTACAAATTACAATCACATAAGTGGTAGAAATTAATTTAAGCTTAATCCCGTAGATGGGACGACAATGCGGGGTTTCAAGGTAAAAATGTCCAAAAGTTTACTATGTTTTTATAGTCAAATTCAAAGTTAAATTGATTGAAATGAAATAAATTGTATTAATTGATAAAAATATTATATAATTAAACTTTAAAACCAATTAAAAATATAATTACTCATATAAATAAATTATATGAAAAAGAAGTTTTGAACTAAAATTCAGTATTTTTAACTATTCATTAAAAAATGATATATTTTTGAAAAATATCAAAAATTCACCCTAACATAATTTTTATGTTTTTATTTCAAATATTAAGTTTATTTTGACATTTTAAATCAATTAAAGTTTCAAAATTAAGATTTAAAATTAGTTTTCTATTAAAAGATAGTAAAATTGCCTTTATAAAAATATAGGTTTTTAAGTGTAATATTTGGTTTGATCTTAAATTATGATTATCAAATATATTGGATGAAATTAAAAAATATTATATTGAATATATGATATATATATTACATTAATATCACCCACTAATTTTTATTAATTAAATCTATTAGGGTAAAATGACTTTGTGAAAATAATAATATTTTCTTTTATATTTAATCGGTTTTCATATTCATTTATAATTAATTTATAACCAATGAATTCATTTTAAATTTCTGTAAACCATATATTTTCATAAATTAGTTACCCCTTTTCATAAATATTAATTTCAAGGATAGGTTATATCTTATTATTTTTAATAATATATCGTTATTCAGAAAAAACTGAGACTTGCGTGCAATGTAAGCTTTCAAAGAAAGTTGGTCTTGCGTGTAACACAAGGTAACTCCATGTAGAGTGCATTACCGAATATAGAATATATAAAATATATTTAAAATATTACATATATTTTAAAGTATCAGGGTATTATTTTCTCTTATGTGCTTAGTTTCACATGTCATGCACACTATCAAATATAAGGTTCTTACTTTAGAATTTTGGGGTATGACATTCTACCCACCTTAAATAAATTGCATCCTCACAATTTAAAATTGATCTCAGAAATATAGGGATTGAAAATAAACTATTTTTGAAAGAAAAAAATCATAAATAGGGTTAATAACACATCTTCTTAATAGGATAGAAAGGGAAGTACAATGGTTACGTAATTGGGTTCCCCAGCAAGAGAACATTTGTGGGAAATGGAAACATGGATATGGAAGAAAAAAACCAACAATAAAGTTATGATAGAGAGTTATAGAGAACATTTTTAGATGAAAGTTGTTGACCACAAAACCATAAACCATAGGTTCAAGTGAAGGTCATTGATATCATAAAAAATGATGATAATAGGACAACATTTTTGTTTTGAAACCATTTTATTTCTATAGTTAAATAATTCATTCACTATATGAGAATATAAGTAAATATGAATTTTTATACACATAATATTTTATTGTGATTATGCCTTGAACTATTTATACTTTATCTCTTAGCACATGATGTAATACATTGACTTCTAAAATATCATCCAATGATCAAATTAAACCATTTTATAAATGGTTAACTTTTATAGAAGATTACAATCCAATCACTTTTGAAGGAAAGTCACTTAATTTTCAAAATGAACTTATCATTAGCCTTTAATAAAAATGAATAATCTCTAGATTTTCACATTCCAAACATGTGAATAACTTCATCATCTATCCTCTTGAAATATGGTAATAACTCAAATCACCATAAAAATTATTGGAAACAAGAATTCTTCCTTATTCCTTGAGAAAGACACATGTTATTGGATATATTTCTTAAATCCAAAAGTTTTGTAAACTCCCTCAATGATTTCATAGACCACTTATCGACATTTCATTAATTAGTTCCAAGGTAGTTAGAACTTGTCCAAATTAATCATTTATTCAACATTATATCAACACAAGGAACATATTAAGGGTTGTTTTTTCCTCAATAATGTTTTTTTCTAAAAATTTAAAATTTCTACTAAATAAATTTTCTTGGTACCATTAAATTTTTGATCTCAAATCCTCAACAAAAAGGTACTATGGTACAGTTCTCATATATTCCATAATTCTTATAACCAATACATTTATGATAAAATATTCAAATGACATAACTCTTGAATAGACATACTAATAATTCCTCTTCATATACAGAAGTATCATAACTTGATCAATATAGAATAACATCATTTGGGGAATATTCATTTGATGCTTGGGACATTGATTTGCACAGTGTCCCATATCCTTGCAGTTGAAACATTGTACATTGGAAACTATTTTCTTACCCCTAAAATCAAAATAATGGTAGCCTTTCTTTCTATACTTGTAGAAAACTCCCATTCCCTTCAAGAAAGTACTATGGTGTTTCTTTCTACAATTTTCACATGTGGGAAATTACTTATTTCCACTCTTCCCTTCATCCATATATTTTTCTACCATCCTTTTCTTCTATTTATTCCCTCCAAAGACATAATACTTGGGGAATTATTTACCTATCTTGTTAGCACATGATATTATTTCCCTATATTAAGAGAATACATGGGACACTACTTCCCTTAAAAATGTTGGATTAAGATCATAAAATATATAATTATTCTTACTCTTTGGATCACGTGAATTAGTGGAGTTCTCATTCCTTATACTATGAACTATTTATAAACAATGGCATAAACTAGATTAAATCATAACATGATGTATAATTCCAAATATGGTATAACACTCAATAAAAAGGCATCGTAAATCTTATAATCATAAACTTTGGTTACTTTGGGGGCATCTTTAATTTTAAATCCTTCATAATGGTATGTAAATAAAATGTTAATTATCCTAAGAATATCTCCCTGGAGTGTCAAACTAGGTTCTGAATAAGGCCCATTATCTTGTACCAGATTACCCCGAGTCAGGACCAGAACACCTTGTCGGGGTTATTAATCCTAGGTACATCTGTGCCAGAACCACGTCCACTTGTAGTATCTAGATAGGGATGTATTGCTAGTAATACTCACATAATCACTACCTTACTAAAATTATAGGATGTTATTGTATGCTTATCCTAAATTTCTATCTTAGGGTCGTTCTCCCTAATCTAAATTTTATAAATCTAGTTTTTAAGGTTCTTGATAAAATTCCTTTGATACCAATTGTAACACCCCTATAACATCCCAGTTCTAGGAACCACCTAGAGGTGCCCCGTACCTGGTTGGTAACATGGCCTCAAGCGCATTTCCCCAAATTCCAGAGGCTGCCGACTAGCAGTGATGGCCTTAGGTGTGATAGTGGGGAAACTATGCCCTCATTGGTTGAGTAATGCAGTAGAAATAAACATATAACAATAGTGGAAATAGTAATAATACCATACAATAGTAAACAATGGAAGACTGAAGGTAAATATACAATTACAACATATATATATACATATATATATATATATATATCAATAATGATGCATGTCATAAGTATCTAGGAAAGAATCCAAACAAGTCACAATGCTAGAATACAGTACTGAACTAATGTACAAAGGAAAACAAGTAAACAAATCCTCAGCATCACAAGCCTCAGCTTGGTCCCATGCTCTCCAGCTCCACAACAGTCAAGTACCTGAAGTAGAAGGGAGATTTCCCTTATCTATACCTACAAAAATATAATCTATTTAGGCCCAAAATCAAGACCAAAATATGGTGTGAGACGAATCCTAGTAGGCAACCACCCAAATATCTATGCCTAATAGTCAGAGAATATATATGGCAGGCAATAAGCTAAATGAATAAATAAACAAGGAAGTACTCAAAAGTAAACAGTCCTACAATTTCAATTACATTCATTTACATTTGTAAATTATTCAACCAAACGAAAGCAAGCCACCCTATAGGAAGTTATCACAACCTATCCCCTTTGGTTCAACCAATCAATCTCAAGTAACCCTCTAAGTAAGTTCTCACAGCCTAACCCCTCTGTTCAACTTATACAAGGATACAACAACCTCCTGGGTAAGCTCACATGGTCCAACCCCTTTGGTCTCATGCAAACAAAGACTCTCTAAGAAAAAACTCAATCTTAATCCCCACTATAGTCTTTTAATGATCAACTACAGACACTCTGAGGAAGTACTCAATGTCAATTCACTCTGTGGTCTCATAACAGTAACTATAAACACCCTGAGGGAGAACTCAACGTCAATACCCTCTATGGTCTAGTAGTATGATAAAGAATAACGGACACTCTGGGGAATCCCTCAACATCAATTTCCCCTATGGTCTCACTACACCAGGTTCCCACATCCTTGTGTAAAGAAATCGTTCAAAAACTGTGTTCAATAGACAAAGTAATCCTAAAAGTACTACTTGGATAAAAAGCTACAGAGCACACCACAACATTAGATAAAACACTCCATCCTAACAACACTAGGCATTTAAATCAAGTATCCTAACAGAAAAAACTAGACCACATAGTCAATATCAAATAAAACATGGGAAAACACCTCCATAGTATGGAAAAATAATCTTATTTACAAACAATATCTATAACTCAAGAAAACAAGCATAACAAGTCTCAATAGAGTTAAAATACCTAAACACGTAATACCCTAATCTAGGGTATTGGGAAATTTTGAGCATAATATTCAAATACTAACTAAGTAAAGGCACAAACCACCTACCTCGTCATTTTATGATCGATATAGTCTGGCATTGGCCCTTGAATCGACCTAGAATGACATAGATCATGGCGATTCCAACACAATCAATGATGGTTGATTCAGAGAACAAATGGTTGATTGGGGGATTAGAGAAGAATTGAAACCTACGGTTGCTCCTAAAAAGAAGGTATGAGTTCTTAAAATCTCCCCCCTTAAAGAAATTCATCCCTGAATTTTCCTAGAAAGGCGGTATAGAAGAAGAATCCTCGAACAACTCCATCCACTGCGATCGTACATCAGCCTCCCTCTCCCAAGTCTCATCCTGTACTCGCCCGTGCTGCTATAGCACTCATACCAGAGGAATAGAACGACCATGAATAACCCTTTCACTATGATAAACAATCCAGATAAGATGATTCTCAAATGATGCATCCACCTCCAACTCAACCTCCTCAGGTTGAAGGATATGAGACGGGTCTGAGAAATAACATTGTAACTGAGAAACATGGAAGATGTTGTGTATAGCATGGTACCTCTGGGGTAACTGCAACCGATAGGCAATCAGCCTGACTCTCTCAAAAACCTCAAATGGTCCAACATATCTTGATGAAAACTTTCCCTGTCTCTTAATCATCTTGTGTACCAACCTTAGTGTGACACGCATGAAAACCTGGTCTCTGACCTCGAACTCCAGAGGTCGTCTTCTTATATCAACATAATACTTCTACCATGACTGTGTAGTATCCATCCTCTTCTAAATCAACTCTATATATTCTGTGGTCTCCTGAACATGACAAGGTCCCACCATAGCTTCCTCTCCTTCCTTGATCCAAGATAGGGGTGATCGACATGGCCTACCGTACAAAGCCTCATAAGGTGCCATCTGAATAGTTTCTTGAAAACTATTATTATAGACAAATCCATAATAGGTATGTGTTTCTCCCAAGAACCTATAAAATCTAGGATGCATGATTGAATTATATCCTCTAGCACCTAAATAGTATGCTCGGAATAGACATCTTTCTAGGGATGGTAAGATGTACTCAAAAGTACCTGTGTACCCAAATCCCTATGTAGACCCTTCCAAACCCAAGAAGTAAAACGAGCATCCATGTCTGAAATGATGGATTATGGAACCCCATGTAAATGTACAATATCTTGTATATAAAAACTTCCCAGCTAATCAACACTAAAGGTCTCCTTGATTGGTAAGAAGTATGCAACCTTCATGACTCTGTCAATGATGACCCAAACTGCATCATTCCCTTGAGGTGACCTTGGTAAAACTATCACAAAGTCCATCACGACATCATTCCACTTAAACTTGGGAATGGGTAACTACTACAAAAGCCTTGCTGGTCGCTGATACTCCACCTTCATTTACTGATAGGTGAAACACCTCATGAAAAACCCAACAACATCTTTATTCATACCCAACCACCAATACTGATGGTGTAGATCTTGATACATATTGGTGACACCAGGATGGAATTCCCAAACTGAGGAATGAAAGTCCAACATCAGCTCCTCGCACATGTCTGCTGACACCCATACGCACCCATGAAAACAGAAGATCTCATCTTTGCCTACGGTTTATCTAGAAATAGGGTCCTCCCCTGACACACTCTCCCATAGGACTAGGCCTTCGGAATATGATAGCTGCCTCATTCTCACTCGATCAAGTAGAGTAGTGGTAACACCAACAAAAGAAAGAAACATCTGACCCTATCTGTCATGCACCTCTAAATACATATCAGAGAACAGAGCCATAAGATGCCACTAACTACTGGACTCCTGAAATTCCTGTATCTGATTCCTCCTAATCAACACATTAGCTACTACGTTGGCTTTCCCAGGAATGTAGGCAAGCTCAAAATCAAAGTACTGAAGGTACTCAACCCACCTTAGCTGTTTCAAATTCAAATCGCACTGAGTGAAGATACACTTGAGACTTTTGTGGTTAGTGAAAACCAAAAAATTATCTCCCAGCATATAATTTCTCCAACAACATAAAACATGAACAACTTCAGCCAACTCAAGATCATGCATTGGGTAAATCCTCTCATGTGGCCTCAACTGCCGATACCCGTATGCAAAAAATACTTCCCCCATGCATAAGCACAACTCCCATCCTGATACCTGATTCATAATAGTATACATTATAGCACTTTCCTGAATCTTTAAATACTAGTACCAGTGCTGAAGTCAACCTCCCTTTTAGTTCTTGAAAAGATGAATCACAAGAATCTGTCCACAGGTACTTCACACCCTTCTTAGTTAGGCCTTTCAGTGGCACTGCTAAGTGTGAAAAGTAATTTATGAAACATATTTAGTAAGCAGACAACCCTAGAAAACTTCATACCTCAAATACATTCTTCGGATTCTCCCAGGAAATTACTACTCTCACTTTCTCTAGGTCTACTGATACTTCTCTCTTTGAGATAACATGACCCAAGAAGTGAATTTGGTCCATCCAAAAGTGAAATTTTGAGAGATTATCACATAACTGATACTCTATTAGTGTACTCAAAATGATATCAAGATGGGTGGCATGGTTGTGTCAAGTGTAAGAGTACACCAAGATATCATCTACGAAAACTACCATGAAAGAATCCAAGTACGGATGTAATACTCAGTTCATCAGTGCCATAAAAACTGCCTGTGCATTCGTGAGACCAAACGGAATAAACACATACTCGTATATACCATACCTAATCCAAAATTTTTTAATAGGTATATCAGAGGGTCTAACACACAACTTATGATAACATGATCTCAAGTCAATCTTTGAGAACACCCGGGATTCTCAAAGTTAATCAAAGAGATCATCAATTCTCGGTAAGGGATATCAGTTCTTGACCGTGAAATGGTTTAGCTTCCGATAATACACACAAATTTTGAGGGTACCATCCACCTTCTTCAAAAATAGGATAGGGGAACCCTAAGGAGAAATGCTGGGTCAGATGAAACCCTTCACTTGTAATTCCTCCAACTACTTCTTGAGCTCCTGTAACTCAGGTGTAGCCATCCTATAAGGAGGAATGGACACCGGTTCTACTCTAGGAACAAGATCAATATAAAATTACACCTCTCACTCTGGAGGAAAACCTGAAAAGTCCTTTAGAAAGACATCCTTGAAACGATCGACCACTAGAGGAAAGTCCAACTACAAAGTCCCCTGGTCATCTAGATACAGGCTAGTAATTTAGGCTCTAACTCTTCCCAACCCATGATGCTCGGGTCCTACTCTGCTTCCTTGGACATCCCATTCTCCCTTATTTAAGAACAAATTTCCCTCTGGTGATGTGAAACTCACCCTATGGCGATAGTAGTAACAACATCCTAGAAAGGAACTAACCAGTCCATCTCGAGAATGAAGTTATATCCCATCATCTCTAAGACATAAAGGTCACATGATAAGTGACACCCACCAATATCAAGGGGGAACTACTTAAACTAATGTAAACTATCCGTTCTTTTCCCCAATGGAGTTTCCAACATCAAGACATTAGAATAAGAAAAGATATAGAGCCCAAGGATCTCCACACCATCAATAGATATGAAACTATGGGAATCCCCTACATCGAAAAGTGTAGAAGATAAAATTGAGTCAACTAGGATTGTACCTCAAACTATAGAGGGTCTAGGATCCTTTTCCTGCTAGGTCTGCTCCACTGAAAAAGTCTAGCCTGTACCACAACCCTGTGGCCCTGTCTGACCACCCTGAGCTGATCCTATCTATTGTTGCTGAAAGCCTGCCGATTGGCTGCCATGACCACGACCTCCACCTCAGCCTGAATGGTCGGAAGAACTCCAGTTCCTAGAATAATGAGAAATGGTGCTAATCCTAAATGAGGAGTCATAGAGGAACTACTGTCACCAGCTGCTGGTGAAAAAAACTAACAAAATCACTGAAGATGGCCCATCTTGCCACAATATTGGAACTCCACTGGGTCTCTCGGGCAATGTGGCCTCGTATGACCTCCCTTACCTCATTGTTATCATACCACCTAGTTAATTTAAGGTGTATATTTCCTACTCAGATCCCCACGTGTAGACTCCCTACAACACTTCCTACTATCAGCCATAGAAGTACTAACTTTGGATGCTAAACCGCCCTGGCCCATAGCTCCAGAATCCCTCAGGTTGCACTCTATGATCAGTTCCTGGTTGACTATAGAAGATATAGAAGTCAACCTGAAGATGTTCACCTAAGATCATATGTAATTCCTGATACCATTCTCAAACTTCTTCACAAGGAAAAACTCATCACCCCCTAGAATTGGTGAGAAACACTGCAACTCTGTGAAGCGAGAAGAATACTCCATGACTGAAAGAGTACTCTACTCTAGACTCATGAACTCTCAGGCTCGATCAGCCCTCAAAGTATTTGGGTAGAAGTAATCATAGAAGGTATGATGAAACTCATCCCAAGCCATACCCTGCTGGCGCCCTGCCTGTGAGATCACATCCCACCATCTCTTGGAGGAATCTCGAAGAATATAAGTAGAGAGATTCACTCTCCTATATGGAGGCGTCTCCAGATGCTCAAATATCGATAGCATGGATTCTAACCATAACTTTGTATCCTAAGGTCCTACATCCCCAGATAAAGTAGGAGGATGTTGCTGCTGAAAGACCCATGTCAATTCCTCCATAGACGGGACAGGATGCGGTGCTCCCAGGAAGGTCTGCATAAATCTCATGAATCCTTATCGGAACTATGAATCGGTACCTGTATCTGGAATGATGGTTGATGCCAAGACAAGCATGACATGAGGGTCTTCTGTTAATCCCTGATCCACCATGTCTGGTGTCTGGTCACTTCCCTAAATCTGGCATACAACCAGAAGACGTCTCAGTGGCATGACTCTGAAAGGTCAAGCACACACCTCAGTTCAAGATTATCAAGTACTGAAACTTATAAGTTCAAGAAAGGAACAGAAGAAAGAAAGCATTCAAGTTCTTAAAAACATGGATACACGGCGTGTATGACCCCTACACAGTTTGTTCCCTTAAGTCTTTGACATGGGCGTGTACTCCTTCCAACCAAGGTCGTGTAACACCCCATACACATGACATGTTCTCCCAAGACATAGTGTGTACTTGGATCATTTTCTGCTACCCGAGTTCTTCAACATGAATAAGCCACATGGTTCTCCTAGAATGAGACTACACAACATTTTCGTGATAGACACGACGTGTACTAGAATGATTTTACCAACCTATGTTGTTAGTCACATAGTCGGATACATGTGTTACACTACACGGCGTGTTCAGGATTTACACAATGTGTATAACCTAAGTATCATCCGTCTGTGTCGTTAGTCACACGGATGGACACAAGGTCCCTAAAACACGACATTAACGTCTGATACACAGTGTGTTCCTCCAAGGATTCCCCAACCCCGTGTCTCTGCCCACACAGCCAGTGATATGGTTAGAGACTACATGGTGTGTAGATATAGTAAACGGCATGTACGTAATAAAAATAGTTCCTTCATGAACAGAAGGATACATGGTGTGTATTATGCAATACACACTGTTTATTCTGGGTTTTTCTGGATAATAAACCTTATAAACTACTCTGGATCCCAGAAAAACACTGAAATAAACATTAAAGTTCCAAATTACGATCTGTGAGGGACCATACTCCCAGAAAATCAAATCTTGGCATCTTATACATGTCATATACAAGCATACCAATGCAATGATCCACCAAATTATGATCCATGAGAGCCCATAACACCTCAAGAACCAAAGTTTGGCATTAATTCAAAAGAAACCTTACACAAACCAATACCCTATCAAATAGCATGTATTTTATCAAGGCATTTATCACAATAGCATGAATATCTAGCACAACATCTATCAAAACTACATGAAACCACTAATGCACCCTAAATAAAATGACAAAAATGCATGACATGTGATCTGTAGAAAGTGTCTATATGATGTAAGAGATGGAATACCCTCATATCATCAGGTTTCAACAGAAATAGAACCTCAATAATATCAACAATAACAACACAAAACATGTGAATCACCCCACAGTGAAATCAAATCAACTGTAATAATTGAAAAACCAGAAAATTACAATAATCGAGGTAAATTAGTTTTTCCCTGTACATGGGTTAGATACTCTTGAGCACAAATTATTACCAACTACCTATTCTGTCCTATCCATGAGTACAAGCTCAAAATAGCAAGTCAAGAAGAAAAGAATCCCTTTGATACCACTTTTTAATGTCCCGGTTCCAGGTACCGCCCGGAGGTACCCTGTACTCGGTTGGTCACATGGACTCAAGAATATTTCCCCAAATGCCAGAGGCTTCTAACTAGAAGGGAGGGCCTTGAGTGTGATAATGGGAAAACTATGCCCACATTGGCAGAGTAATGTAGTGGAAATAAATAGATAACAATAGCATAAGTAGTAATAATAGGATACAATAGTAAACAATGGAAGACTATAAATAGAAAACTATAACACACATATATATAGCAATAATGATGCAGTTCACAAGTATCTAGAAAAGAATCAAAACAAGTTACAATGCTGGAATACAATACTAAACTAAAGTACAAAGTAAAACAAGTAAACAACTCCTCATCATCACAAGCCTCAGCTTGGTCCCATGCTCTCTAGCTCTACAATAGTCAAGTACCTGAAGTAGAAGGTCATTTTCCCTTCTCTATACCTACAAAAATATAATCTATTTGGGACCAAAATCATGACCCAAACAGGGTGTGAGACGAATCCCAATAGTCAACCACCCAAAGATCTGTGCCTAAAAGACAATGAATATATATGGAAGGCAATAAGAAAATAAAGCAATAAACAAGGAAGTAATCAAAAGTAAACAGTCCTACAGTTTCAATTACATTCATTTACATTTGTCAATTATTCAACCAAACTAAAACAAGAAACCCTCTGGGAAGTTCTCACAGCCTATCCCCTCTGGTTCAGCTAATCAATCTCAAGTAACCCTCTTGGTAAGTTCTCACAACCTAACCCCTCTGGTTCAACTTATACAAGGATAAAAAAACCTCCTGGGTAAGTTCACATGGTCCAACCCCTTTGGTCTCATGAAAAAAAATACTCTCAAATGAAGCACTCTCCGTCAATTCCCCCTATAGTCTTTTAACGATAAACTAAAGACACTCTAAGGAAGCACTCAACGTCAATTCTCCCCATGGTCTCGTAATGGTAACTATAGATACTCTAAGGTATAACTCAATGTAAATCTCCCCTATGGTCTCTCAGCTTGATAAAGAATAATAGACATTATGGGGAATCCCTCAACGTCAATTCCCCCTATGGTCTCACTACACTAGGTTCCCACAACCCTGTGTAAAGAAATCGTGCAAAAACGATATCCAACAGCCAAATTAAACCTAAAATTACTACTTGGCTAAAATTCTACAAATAATATTACATCATCAGATAAAACACTCCATCCTAACAACATTAGTCTTGGAAATCAAGTAGCCTAATAGGTAAAACTAGACCACATGGTAAATATCAAATCAAACATGGGAAAAAACCTCCACAACATGAAAAAATAACCCTATTTACAAACAAGGTCCCTAACTCAAGAAAACAAGCATAGCAAGCATGAACAAGGTTAAAATACCTAAACACACGATACCCCAATCAAGGGTATTGGGAACTTTTTCACATAATATTAAAATACTAACTAAAAGAAGGTCCAGGTTCTTACAACCCCAACCCAGAAGCCCGAAGAAGATGCATTATTTTATTACATTTCCATAATTATGAGGAATCAAATACTAAAGTACTGTGTCACAACCCGTCCCCCAGGGCCCATGCCATGACTACCCCAAGCCCACCTTCCATAGGTCAGGGGCTGACGACTAGCACTGAAAAGGCATATTCCTAAAATTGGGAAGTAATTGTATTCATAACCTGTAATCTCACACAACCAAGCACTTAGAAAGATATAAGAATAAAGTAAACTATATAGTAAACAGAGTGAGTATAGTAAGTAAAGGGGGAAAGAATACAATCCCAACTAGAAAGTACAAGTAAAAATAAAAAACAGCTCCTATGAACACCCGCCAAGGATCCTACCTGAAGGGTAGGTACAAATCTAGAACATTCGTCTCTACGATATGCCTCATCTAAGGTCCACCTCTAAGCAGCCTCCAGTCCTAGTACCCCCATCCTTAGTCAATGTTGTCCGTTGTCTGCACAAGACACAACAAGGTGCGGGCGAAGCCCGTGTAGGGGTGAGTATAAAAATACTCAGTAGGGACCATGAGACCCCTGAAGGTCTCTCAAAATACACAAAGGATAAACCAAAAATCATGGAAACAACAGTCAACCCTACTTAGGTATATGCCCATACATATACCTAAGTTATCAAGTATACCCATCTCATCCATGAGGAAACATAAGGCCCTAACTCATTAGCCCAAAACTCAACTGTTCCACGAAGGAAAGAATACCATGAAGGTAACACCACAAAGGTAAGTACCACAAAGGTACACCACACAAAATAATACCAAAAAGGTAAAGACTCATCTCACATAGGTATTAGTGAAGTATAGAAGTAAAGATGATCATTCATGAAGCTAGATCATTGTATTATGTCAAGAGACACTCCTACTAATTATACAAAGTATGACCCAGACATGATCGATAGGTACTAACCCTCATAATGACCCACACATGATCTGACTCACACAGTATCGGTATGCACTGACTCACATAGGATTGTTGAGCACTGACCCACATAGGATCTGAACCACATAGGATCGGTATGTGCTGACCCACACAGGATCACTAAGCGCTGATCCACAAAGGATTTGACCCACACAGGATTGGTATGCGCCGAACCACATAGGATCGCTGAGCGCTGACCCACACAGGATCGATAGGTACTAACCCCCACAATGACCCACATAGGATCCGACCCGCCCAGATTCTATAGGTAACTAACCTCCGTATTATCCATCTCTAACCTCCACCTCAATACCAACCACTGGATTCCTCGCACCTGGTGCGCTCAAGTTTCATAGAATCTATCCCTTGAGATATCAGTCATACATAGAATACCACTAATCTACACAAAAGAGTAACCCAAAGGTCCGTCATGTCATAAGGTACCCAACGCAACAGACGAATTGTCAATCGGATGCCCGATCTGTAAGTTATTAGTGTTTCCACTCTGAGGGCCCGGTTGGTTTTGGGATTCGATCCAACCAGGCCATACTCCAAATTTATCCAAAACTCATTTGGAGTATATAAAAATTACCATCTCAACCCAAAGATTTCAACTCCATAGACGGTTCATCAAACAGACGTCTGGATCACAAGTTATGGCCAAAAAGGTGAAACTGGGTATAGATAGACCCAGGTCCGGTCCGACCTGGTCGGATCGACCCAGCCCGACCTGGCCTGGGCCGAATCGACCTGGTTCGGGTCCCAGTGGCAACACAACCACCCCACCTTAACATGCTCATTGGGTCCTGGCCCTCCAGGTACACCAGTTTCCCCGCAGACACGTGGTCCCCATCCTGGGGCCCACCCACGTGACCAAACAAGTCATCTAACTAATGAAAGTCCCCAAAGGCCAACACATGTCCTTTATAGTGTGCTTTGTCCTCAATCACACACACCCTGGAAAACTTACCAGAAGGTCACCCATCATGATCACTACTCCAGACCAAACATGCTTAATTATGGAGTTCTAATCAGGTAGACTCCCCAAAAGGAAGGTGCACCTTGTTGACATGAGTCATATCATTTAGTCATTTAACCCTTTATCATTTTGGGATGTTACATTCAACCCTCCTTTAGAGAAAAATGTCCTCATTGTGGCCCCTATATCTCAACCCAGGCAGTGCGCTGCACTTAAGCCTGGGTACCACCTCTGATACCAAATGTGACAACTGGGTCCTAGTGACAACACAACCACCCCGCCTTAACATGGTCATCGGGTCCTGGCCAGCCAGGTACCCCAGTTTCCCCGCAGACACGTGGTCCCCATCCTCGGGCCCACCCACGTGTCCAAACAGGTCATATGACTAATGAAAGTCCTCACAGGCCAACACATGTCATTTCTAGTGTGCTTTTTCTTCACTCACACACACAGGATCGCTGAGCGCTGACCCACACAGGATCGTTGAGCACTGACCCACACAAGATATGACCCACACAGGATCAGTATGCGCTGACCCACATAGGATCACTGAGCGCTGACCCATACAGAATCGATAGGTACTAACCCCCGCAATGACCCACATAGGATCTGACTCACATAGTATCGGTATGCACTGACTCACATAGGATCGTTGAGCGCTGCCCCACACAGGATCTGACCCACACCGGATCGGTATGTGCTGACCCACACAGGATCACTGAGCACTGATCCACAAAGGATCTGACCCACACAGGATTGGTATGCACTGAAACACATAGGATCGCTGAGCACTGACCCACACATGATCGATAGGTACTAAACCCTGCAATGACCCACACAGGATCCGACCCACCCAGATTCTATAGGTAACTAACCTCTTTATTATCCATCTCCAACCTCCACCTCACTACCAACCACTGGATTCCTCGCATCTGGTGCGCTCGAGTGTCATAGAATTTGTCCCTTGAGATATCAGTCATACATATAATTCCACTAATATCCACAAAAGAGTAACCCAAAGGTCCGTTATGTCATAAGGGACCCAACACAACAGACGACTCGTCAATCGAATGCCCTGTCTGTAAGTTATTAGTGTTTCCACTCTAAGGGCCCGGTTGGTTTCAGGATTCAATCCAACCCGTCCATACTCCAAATTTATCCAAAACTCATTTGGAGTATATAAAAATGACCATATCAACACAAATATTCCAACTCCACAGACGGTTCATCAAACGGACGCCTGGATCACAAGTTATGGACAAAAAGGTGAAACTGGGTACAGATGAGCCCAGGTCCGGTCCGACCCGGTCGGACTGACCCAGCCTGACCCGGCCTAGGCCGAATCGACCTGGTTCGGGTTCTAGTGGCAACACAACCACCCCACCTTAACATGCTCATCGGGTCCTGGCCCGCCAGGTACCCCAGTTGCCCCGCAGACATGTGGTCCCCATCCCGGGGCCCACCCACGTGACTAAACGAGTCATCTGACTAATGAAATTACCCAAAGGCCAACACATGTCCCTTACAGTGTGATTTGTCCTCAATCACACACACCCTGGATAACATCCCAGAATCTCACCCATCATGATCAGTACTCCAGACCAAGCATGCTTAATTGTGGAGTTCTAATCAGGTAGACTCCCAAAATAGAAGGTGCACCTTGTTGACACGAGTCATATCATTTAGTCATTTAACCCTTTATCATTTTCGGATGTTACATTCACCCCTCCTTTATAGCACAACGTCCTCATTGTGGCCCCTATATCTCAACCCAGGCAGTGTGTTGCACTTAAGCCTGGGTACCACCTCTGATACCAAATGTGACAACTAGGTCCCAGTGACAACACAACCACCCCGCCGTAACATGGTCGTCGGGTCCTGGCTCGCCAGGTACCCCAGTTTCCCCCCAGACACGTGGTCCCCATCCTCGGGCCCACCCACGTGTCCGAACAGGTCATCTAACTAATGATAGTCCTCACAGGCCAACACATGTCCTTTCTAGTGTTCTTTGTCCTCACTCACACACACAGGATCACTGAGCACTGACCCGCACATGATCTGACCCACACAGGATCGCTGAGCGCTGACCCACACAGGATATGATCCACATAGGATCAGTATGCGCTGACCCACATAGGATCACTGAGCACTGACCCACACAGGATTGATAGGTACTAGCCCCCGCAATGACCCACACAGGATCTGACCCGCCCAGATTCGATAGGTAACTAACCTCCGTATTATCCATCTCCAACCTCCGCCTCACTACCAAACACAGGATTCCTCACACCCGGTGGGCTCGAGTTCCATAGAATCTATCCCTTGAGATATCATTCATACATTTAATTCCACTAATCTCCACAAAATAGTAACCCAAAGGTCCATCATGTCATAAGGGACCCAATGCAACAGATGACGCATCAATCAAACACCCGGTCTGTAAGTTATTAGTGTTTCCGCTCTGAGGGCCCAGTTGGTTTCGAGATTCGATCCAACCTAGATATACTCCAACTTTATCCAATACTCATTTGGAGTATACCAAAAGGACCTCCTCGACCCAAGGATCCCAAATCCATAGACGGTTCGTCAAACAAACACCCGAATCACAAGTTATGGCCAAAAAGGTGAAACTAGGTCCAGATGGGCCCAAGTCTGGTCTGACCCGGTCGGACCAACCCAGCCCGACCCGACCTGGTTCGGGTCCCAGTGATAGCATAACCACCACACCTTAACATGGTCATCGGGTCTTGGCCCACCAGGTACCCCAGTTGCCCTGCAGACACGTGGTCCCCGTCTTGGGGCCCACCCACATGCCCGAACGAGTCATCCGACTAATGACAGTCCCCACAGGCCAACACATGTCCTTTCCATTGTGCTTTTTCCTCACTCACACACACCCAAGAAAAATTCCCAGAAGGTCACCCATCATGATCACTACTCCAGGCCAAGCACGCTTAGTTGTGGATTTCTAATTAGGTAGGCTCCCTAAAAGGAAGGTGCACCTTGTTGACATGAGTCATATCATTTAGTCATTTAACCCTTTATCATTTTGAGATGTTACATTCACCCCTCCTTTAGAGCACAACGTCCTCATTGTGGGCCCTATATCTCAACCTAGGCAGTGCGCTGCACTTAAGCCTGGGTACCACCTCTGATATCAAATGTGACAACTGGGTCCCTATGACAGCACAACCACCCTGCCTTAACATGGTCGTCAGGTCCTGGCCCGCCAGGTACCCCAGTTTCCCCACAGATATGTGGTCCCCATCCTGGGGCCCACCCACATGTCCGAACAGGTCATCTGACTAATAACAGTTCCCAAAAGCCAACACATGTCCTTTCCAGTGTTCTTTGTCCTCACTCACAGACACCCTGGAAAACTTCCCAGAAGGTTACCCATCATGATCACTACTTTAGGCCAAGCACGCTTAACTGTGGAGTTCTAATTAGGTAGGCTCCCGAAAAGGAAGGTGCACCTTGTTGACACGAGTCATATCATTTAGTCATTCCACCCTTTATAATTTTGGGATGTTACTGACCAATCATTTTAGAAATCTTAGAAATACAAATTACATATATGATATTCATAATATATTGGGAAATAGAAAATACATACATGATACATAATAAAATGAAATAAACTGCATCCTTGATTGCTTATTCAATTTTTTTCTTCATAACCCAGGGAAAGGAAAACATAATTAGGGTGAGCTCAAATTCTTAGAAAGGGTAAGTAAAGTGGAAGTAATAATGAATAAATAGAAATAAATTAACATGTAAAGATAGAAATATGATAACACAAATCATTCAAATAACTAGATAAGGAAATATCAATATGGAAAGGTAAGAAACTGAAAACACATTCCATTAAATCAATGAACTGAAATGAAATGCTTCCATAGATATGTCAACACAAAATCTCATGGATAAATAATAACTAAATTTTCAATAATGGAAATGATTAATTATCAGATATCATTTTTACTAGGAATATGATACCTTTACCATCAAGAGTCATTTTAAACTATTTATCCAACTAATTTGTCTCATGAGACTACCGATGAATTGAGGGGCTTGCATTAACCGGTCCCCAACCTGTTGGCATTACTTTAAATGGTCCCCAACCTGTGTATTGCATGTCCAAATAATTCCACATATTTAATAAACAATTTACCTTATCAAAATGTATCCATATTGAATAGAAGATATGAATTTATCAATAATTCCTAGTTAATCAAATAACTATAAAAGTGAACACTGTAAGTAAAATGATATACGGTTTAGGAAATAATAATATCCATTTTGTGAGAATGTGGATATTTAATGTAATTTACAATGAAAAATTATTACAAGAAAGTGATTGTTTCAAGATAAAGTTAAAAATCACAAAATGAAATGAGATTGAATAGGTAATCATTAAGAACATTCTTGAGTATAATAATCTTTAAACATTCTAAAGTGTCCCATACCACTTTGAAACATTTGAATCATAATCTCCAGAAAGGTATGGAATTAAATGAAACTTATAATATCATTAGAATAAGGTTATTCATGATATAACATGAAAAAAGAAATATACACACCAAATAAAAGTTAATTGGAACATAATAACAAATAAGTCTCAATAGAATGTAAATTGAGACTAAATTCCCTTACCTTATGTTTCCTTTCGGGTGAAATCCATTTAACATCCTGTATAATAAACTTATGTTAATTATCTAATTGATTTATAACCCTTTTAATGTTTATAATTAATTTTATTTCACTTATTACCATGTTTTATATAACTACTTAAACAATTAAGTTTTTTTGGGTGTTTTGACCAAATTCGGTTTATATGTTAAAAAAACATTGGTGGGTCAACTATGGTAAAAAGGGGTTATTATATAACATATCCAAAATAGTAATAATGATATAATTAATATATTTATATATAAATTATACTTTTAAAACAAATCATTAAATATGGTTATAAAAAATTAATCAACGTTACAATCATGGAGACGTTACGCCGTACGTACACATGAGTAACGTTCCCATTTTTCAATGATCATTATGGAAAGAAGGTAAGTAACTTAAATCCTTCCATAATGATCATTATATCATAAATAAAATATTATTTAATCATATATACTTCTATTTATAATTATTGTATTGTAAAATGAATCACATCATGTCGAGGAGGCGGTAGTCCATACATCCACAAACGACGTTATCCCTTTTTAAGTGTGTAAAAGGGTAACAAAGAAAATGATATATATATATATATATATATAAATTATATTTCAAGAAATTTAATTATGTCATTAATATCATATATATGTTTTTATGTATCATATGTTTAATTATAATCTTCTTTTATACATTCCATGTATCATGTGAATGAATCACATCGCTTTGAGGGGGCGGTAGTCCACACTTCTTCAAACGATATTATCATATTAACGCAAAATGGGAAGTATTAAAGGTATGTATTGTAAAATAATTAAATAAGATTAAATACATAATAAATATCATATATAACATATATAAACATAGTTTTCATCATAATGGCTACCATGAGAGGCGATAAAGGAAAAATGAACAATCATCATTTTGGGAGCTAGTAGTTCACCGTACATAGAAATAGTATGTTCGTTACCCATTAGATGGAAGCATGTATAAATGTAGGTAGAATTTTTTTTATAAAAACATAAAAGTATATTAAGGATAATGTTGTTGTAATACAAGCATATAATAATAATATTTGAGGGGTTGGATAATTGAAATAACACTAGAAATCTTGAGAGAAGACGTTACCTCTTAATCAGGTAACTTCTTTTGGTTTGTACTAAAAGGATTCCTTGGAAGGATTTATTCTTAAAGGGAGGATTCAAGGTTGAGGATACAGATGTTAGAAATATATATTGGTAGATATTTTCTGAACCTAAGTGGTTTTAGAGGTTTGAGTAATTGGGAGAGGTGGTGGCCTTTTATAAGGGAGGAAAATGGCTCACTTGGTATTTTTGAAAAGAAGTTAGGTGTACCAACTTTTTTACAAAAAAAATTATTAAAAAACCAAAAAAGATCAATAATGGAAGGTTAATGTGTGAATTATTTCCATAAAATTGTTTTTTTACAAGTTTATAGGTCATTTGGTCCCTTAAGTTAAAGGTTTAGTCCTTTATTAAGATTAATTTTACCGTAATAATTGTAATTAATTTTAATTACTTTCACTAATATTTTTGGTAAAAAAAAGTTTGTATTATTATAAATTTTAAATTATTATTATTAAAAATATAGAATTTTTTTTTATAAATTCCAATCACAAAATTATCATAAATTAATTTAAATTTAATCCTGTAGACAGGACGACAATGCAGGTTTTTAAGGTAAAAATGTCCAAAAGCTTTCTATGTTTTTATAGTAAATTTCAAAATTAAATTGATTAAAATGACAAAAATTGTATTAATTGATAAAAATATTATCCAATTAAACTTTAAAACCAATTACAAATATAATTTAACCTTATAAATAAATTAGATGAAGAATCAGTTTTGAACTAAAATTCAGTATTTTTAACTATTCATTAAAAAATGATATGTTTCCAAAAAATATCATAAAATCACCCTAACCTAATGTTTATGTTTATATTTAAAATAAGAATTTTATTTTGACATATTAAATCAATTAAGGTGTCAAAATTAATATTTAAATGGGATCGCCATTAAAAGGTGGAAAAATTGCCTTTATAAAAATATAGGTTTTTAAGTGTAGTATTTGGTTTTTTCTTATCTTATGCTTATCAAATATATTGGATAAAATTAAAAAATATTATATTGAATATATGATATATATATTACATTAATATCACCCAATAATTTCTATTAATTAAATCTATTAAGGTAAAACAACTTTGTGAAAATAATAATATTTTCTTTTATATTCAATCAGTTTTCATATTCATTTATAATTAATTTATAACCAATGGATTCATTTTAAATTTTTGTAAAATATATATTTTTATAAATTATATTCCCCTTTAATAAATAATAATTTAAATTCTAGGTTATATCTTATTATATTTAATAATATACCGTTATTCGGAAAAACTCGGTTTTGCGTGTAATGTAAGCTTTCGAAAAAAGTTTCTCTTTCATGTTACGTATAGTAAATTGATGTTGAGTGAATTACAAAATATATAATATATCAAATATATTTAAAATAGTAAATACATTTTAATTTATCAGGGTATTATTTTTCCTTACACGCTTGGTGCTGCGTGTCATACACGCTATCGAATATAAGTTTCTTACTTTAGAATTCTAGGGTGTTACATTCTCCCCACCTTAAATAAATTGCATCCTAAAAATTTAAAATTAATATAAAAAATATGGGGATTGAAAATAAACTATTGGAGAAAGAACCAAATCTTAAATAGGGTTTGTAACAAATATTTTTAATAAGGTAGAAATGGAAGAATAATGGTCACATAACTAGGTTCCCTCATAGGAGAACATAGGTGGGAAATGGAAAAATGGATATGGAAGAAAAAAACCAACAATCAAGTTCTGATAGAGAGTGATATAGAACATGTTCAAATGAAAGTTGTTAAACACAAAACCATAAACCATAGTTGTGAAAATTTATTGATATCATAAAAAGTGATGATAATAGGACCAATTTTTTGTTTCAAAACCATTTTATTTCTATATTTAGGTAATTATTTCACTGTATGAGAATATAAGTAAATATAAATTTCTATACAGATAATATTTTCCGTTGATTATGACTTGAACTATTTATACTTAATCTCTTAGCACATGATGCATCATATGGTGAAGTAATACACTAACCTTTAAAATCTCATCCAATGATCAATATAAACCATTTTATAATCATTTAACTTTTCCAATAGATTATGATCCAATCAATTTTGAAGGAAATTCTCTGAATTTCCAGAATGAACTTATCATTATCCTTTAATCAACATGAAACATATATAAATTTTCACATTCCAAACATGTGAATAACTTCATCATGGATCCTCTTAAAATATGGTAATAAATTGAATCACCATAAAATCTTATTGGAAACACGAATTCTTAATTATTCTTTAAGAAAGACAAATGTTATTAGATATATTCCTTAAATCTGAAAGTGTTGTAGAATCCCTCAATGACAGCATAGAAAACTTCTCAAAAAGTCATTAATCAGTTCTAAGGTAGTCATAACTTGTCCAAATTAATATTTTCTTCATCATTATCTCAATATAAGGAACATATTAAGGGTTTTATTTCCCTCAATTAGGTGTTTTATGAAAAGATAAAATTTATACAGAGTAACTTTTCTTTATACCTTTCAATTTATGATATCAAATTCTTAATGAAAAGGTATTTTAGTACATTCCTTATATATTCCATAATTATTATAACCATTACATTGTTGATAAAATATTTAAATGAAATAATTATTAAATAAGCATACTAATCATTCTTCTTCATCTACGACAACATCACAACTCGATAATTATCTAATAACATCATTTTGGGTATATTCCTTTGACACTTGATACATTGAGTTGTATAGTGTCCCATATCCTTGTAGTTGAATCATTGTACATTGGATACCATTTTCTTACCCTTGAATTCAAAAGCATAATGGCCTTTCTTTCTGCACTTGTAGAAAGCTCCCATTCCCTTCAAGAAAGTACCAGGATGTTTCTTTCCACAATTATCACATGTGGTAAATTACTTCTTTCCATTATTCCCTTTATTCATATTTTTCTCTATCATCATATTCTTTTATTTATTCCCTAAAAATCTACAGTACTTGGATAATTATTTACCTATCTCATTATCACATGATATTATTTCCTAATATGAAGAAAATACCTAAGACACTACTTCCCTTCGAAATGTTGGATTAAAACCATAAAAGATATGATTCTTATTACTCTTTGGATCACGTGAATTGGTGGATTTCTCATTCCTTATGCTAGTCTCCATTTCAAAAAAATATAATAAATTAGATTGAATCATAACATGCTGTATAATTCCAAATATAGTATAAAAATCAACATAAATGCATCTTAAATATTAGAATCATAAACTTTGGTTACTTTAGGGGCATATTTACTTTTAAATCCTTCATAATGATAGGTAAATAAAATGTGAATTATCCCAAGCATATCCCACAAGAGTTTCAAAAAAGGTGTGCACTAAGTCCTGTTTTCGTGTACCACCTTGTTAGATTTATTACTCCTAGGTACATCTTTTCCAAAACCACATGCACTTGTAGTATTAAGACATATATGTATTACTAGGAATACCCACATAATCATTACATTACCAAAATTATAGGATGTTATTTTATAATTATCCACAATATCTATCTTAGAGTTGTGTTCCCTAATCTAGGTTTTCTAAATCTAGTTTCTAAGTTTGCAGCTAAACTTCCTTTGATACCAATTGTAATGCCCCAACCCCAGAAGCCTGGAGTCGGTGCATTATTTTATTACATTGGAATGATTACAAGGAATAAAATCTTGAAGGAATAATCAATTTAGAAGTCTTAGAAAGATATATTATATAAATGATATCCGTAATAGATTGAGAAATAGAAAATATAAACATGATACATAATAAAATGAAATAAACTGCATTCTTGGATGCTTATTCAGATATTTCTTTTTCATAACCTAGGGAAAGGAAAACATAATAAGGGTGAGCTCAAATACTCAGTAAGGGTAAGTAAATCAGAATTAATAATGAATCAATGGATATAAATTAACTTGGAAAGGTAAAAACATGATAACACATTCTATTCAAATAAATAGAAAAGGAAATATCAATATGGAAAGGTAAGAAAGTAAAAACACATGCCATTAAAACAATTAAATGAAAATGAAATGCTTCCATATATGTGTCGATGAAAAATCTCATGGATAAATAATAACTGAATTATCAATAAAGGAAATTCTTAATTATCAGACTTCATGTTTCCCAGGCACATGATACCTTTACTGTTAAGAGACAGTTTAAACTATTTGGACAACTAATTTGCCTCCAGGGACTACCAATGCATTGTGGGGATTTCATTAACTAGTACCCAACCCATAGGGATTACTTTAAGCGGTCCCCAACACATGTATTGCATGTCCAAATAATTCCTCATATATTTAATAAACAATGTGCCTTATCAAAATTTATCCATATTGAATAGAATATATGTATTTATCAATAATTCTCAGTTAATCAAATAATTATCAAAGTGAACACCGTATGTAAAATGATATATGATTTAAGAAATAATAATATCCATTGCGTGAGAATATAGATATTCAAGGTAATTTCTAATGAAAAATGATTACAATAAAGTTATTGTTTAAAGATGAAGTTAAAAATAAAAAAGTAAGTAGTATTTCACCGATAACCATTAAGAACATTCTTGAGGAGAATAATCTTTAAACATTACAAAGTGTCCCATACCACTTTAAAACATTTAAATCATAATATACATAAAGGTATAACATTAAATGAAACTTATAATATCATAATAATAAGGGTATTCATGATATAAAATTAAAAATTCAGTATATACACCAAATAAAACTAAATTGGCACATAATAACAAATAAGTATCAATGGAATGTAAATTGAGATGAAATTACCTTACATTGCATTTCCTTTTAGGTGAACGTCCTCTAAATTTCTGTATAATAAACTTTTGTTAATTATATAATTGATTGAGAACATTTTTTTAGGTTTATCATTACTTTTATTCCACTTATTACCATGTTGTATACAACTACTTAAACAATTAATTTTATGTCGGGTGTTTTGACCAAATTCAGTTTATATGTCAAAAACAACTTTGGTGGGTCAACTATGGTCAAAGGGTTAATTATATAACATTTAAAGAATAATAATCATGAAATAATTAATATATTTATACATAAATTATACTTTAAAAACAATCATTAAATTTGGTTATGAAAAAGGAATCATCATCACAATCATGGTGACAGTACGCCGTACATACACATGAGTAACATTCCCATTTTTCAATAATCATTACTGAAAGAAGGTAAGTAACTTCAATATTTATAGAATGATAATTATATCATAAATACCATATTATTTAATCATATATACTCATATTTATAATTCTTTTTATGTAAAAGGAATCAAATTGTGTCAAGGTGGCGGTATCCCACATGTCCACAAATGAAATTGTCACTTTTTAAGTGTGTGAAAGGGTAACAAAGAAAATGATATATATAAATTATATTTACAGAAAATTAATTATTTCATGAATATAATATATATGTTTTTTATGTATCATATGTTTAATTATAATATTATTTTATACATTCCATGTATCTCGTGAACAAATCACATTGCTTTGAGGGAGTGGTAGTCTACACTTCCTCAAACGATGTTATCATATTAACACAAAATGGAAAGTATTAAAGGTATGTGTTGTAAAATAATTAAATAATATTAAATACATAATAAATACCATATATATAATATATAAATAGAGTTTCCATCATAATTTCCACCATGAGAGGTAGTAAAGGAAAAAGGAACAATCATTGTTTTGTGAGGCAGTAGTTCACCATACATAGAAATATTATGTTCATTACCCATTAGATGAAAGTGTGTGTAAGTGTAGGTCAAACCCTTAGCATAAAAAAATAATAGTATATTTAGGATAATGGTTTGTTCATATAATAATAGAATAAGAATATTTTAGGGGTTGTATAATTGAAATAAAACTAGAAAGCTTGAGAGAAGATGTTACCTCTTAATCAAGTAACTTCTTTTGGTTTGTACCAAAATGATTCCTTGGAAGGATTTCTGAAAAAAGGGAGGATTCAAGGTCTAGGTGAGGGATTTTATGAATCTATATGTTGAGTAAATATGGATTCCTTATGAATTTTCCAATCCTCTATGTTGTGAAAATAAAAAACACATTTTCTTAAGGAAAATTATCTTTCTCTAAGAATTATTTTCTAAAGGAAAATTTTATTTCTCTAAGAAAATTTTTATCCTTACCTTGGTTTTTAATTTCTTATTTATTATATTCTCAAAACCAAGTCTAATTTTTTTTATTAAGACATAAAATTCAGATCCTTATCAAAACCTCAAAATCTTATAGTTCCTTAGCTACCGAGTATTACTATTTTCAGACTCCGAATTCTCTAAAATTCAGACTTTGAATTCTCTAAAATTGAGATTCTAAATTCTGTGAAATTTAGAATCCGAATTCTTTGAAATTCAGACTCCAAATTCTCTAAAATTTAGACTTTTAATTTTCTAAAATTCAAACTTCGAATATTCTGAAACTCAGACTCTGAATTCTCTAAAATTCAGACTCTGAATTCTATAAAATTCAGTTTAAGGGCCCAGATCTGCATGGATCGACCCTTTGCATGTTTTTGATGATTGGGGTTCTCGGAGTAGGATCAAAGTAAGTTTGGAGAAGTTTGGTTGCAAAAAGTTGGAAGTAGTGGGGGTACACGACGTGACCAGGGGGTACATGACCTAACTGGTTTGATTTTGAAAAAAATAAAACAAATCACCGAGGCAACATGATTTTCAGCGGAACCCGACCTCAAGGAAGTACACAACATGAATGGGAAGTAAACGTTGTGTATTAACCCTCTACTGTATGTTTTAAATACATACCATCTTCTCAGGTCTTTCTAACCCTATGGCCATATCTCCCCTCCTTCTCATCCGAGGAAACCTAGTAGACCCCTATATGGCATTTTAGAGATCTCTTCGGCTAGGATTGATCTCAGGCTTCCTTCTTCGATCCATCTTCAATCCGAGGTAAGATCTACCTCTATTCTTTGATTTTATTCAATCTGTCTTCTACTATTTCTCCTTATCATGTTATGTAATTTAATCTCCATGGTTCTAATAGAGTTTCTTTTGGGTGTTGTTTGATGCGGTTGTGCTGCGGCATCCTCGGGTGGATGCTGTTATTGCGGAGAAGGTGATCGTGATCCACTACTTTGATCCATTCTAAAGTGAATAACATCAGAAACCTTTTGAGGTATGGGATTCATTACTTCTCTATTCTTTTATGTGCAATCGTAGAGTTAAAATAATTTATCCCTTTGGATCGCAATGGAATTGACCTAATTAAATACTTGAACCAGATTGAAAGAATTGGTTTGATTACATTTTGTTGCTTTGCATCATGATAACGATTTGCCTCCTGATTTTCTATATTGTGGGATATCTATGCTTCGTTTGTTATCATGTTGCTCTTGATGAAATTGCTAAAGAACATAAAGTTGGAATTAATTAATAGTTAAATTGATAAAGATAAATATTCATGTAAATGAATCCGGTTATTACTGTTTTAATATGATTTTAATCAATTTGATGTAGATGTGCATGCCTATTCCAGTTGGTTATTAAACCCAAAGCATGTTGGTCCTTTTTGTTTAAAGGAATGTCAAATTAATTGTTTAATTAATTTTTGGTAGCTATGATAGCTTTCAGTTAGGTTTCCCATAGTTGGAACCTACTAATAATGAATTAGTTAATTCAAGATGGATTAAAGAACTGGTTGTTGATAAAAGATAATGCCTAGTAGGGTTTTGAGATACCCTCTTGCTTGTAAAGGCCAAAGAGCCTTTTGCTTGGAGCTGTGAGATCTCATTGCTTGTAAAGGCAAAATGCCTTACATGGGGATAAGAGACTAGTTTATTTGTTGTTTGTTTCTTACTACTTGTATTATGGTGTGAACCTAAGATGGATGAGCCTGGAGGGATGTTGTGTTATGTGGGGGTAGGGAGGCCCATTGGTTGTGGCAGAAGTTGATGCCTTGAGTGGTGAGATGCATCAGTTTATGCATGTAGGTGTCGGGAGGGCACTAGAGATAATGAAAAGGGTTGGATGTGAATGTTGGGATGCTTGTTGATTCTTGTTGGTTGTTTATCTGCTTTACTTTCCCCACTTCTCAAGGTAGCTAGTCTTACTTACCCTCTTTCCAAAAGGGGAAAAGATGCATGGTGTATTCCACGTGCTTTTAGTGTTTAGCTTCTCAAGGGAGGATAGGTCTATGCTCTTGCTATAGGTGGAAAAAACTTGATGGGTACTTCATCTACTCACCATGTTAACCCCCTTGTGTTTAGTAACTTAGAATGTTTTTCAAGAATTCCTGAGAATATGAGAAAGTAATAATGCTGTTAATAAATGATTTAATAGATGATGTTAACCTATGGGGTTGAAGCTTACTGGGATGCAATGCTAAGGTTGCAATTTAAAGGAATAGTGGAATTTGGGTGTGATGCTAATGAAATATAATGTGGAATTATTAATGGTTAATTAATTTTTGAATAATTAATTAACGTAAAGTGAAAATGATAAAAAGGGAATATAGTAATGTAATAAATCTATTTAAATGGTTGTGTGATTATAGGATACCTAGTATTAGAAGTGGAAGCCGGGAGTCCGAGAGACGTTAGCTGCAGTTGAGTCTAAGACTAGGTTATGCCCAAAGTGTGGTTGTGAGCTATAATATATTCTATACTTTTTTGAGTTTCTATATGATACTCCACCCCGTTAGTTAGGGAAACCAACACCCTGAGGATTCTGATCTTTAGGGGGGTGTTTTCCCCAACATTCTAGTGGAAGGATGGATGGATGACTACCCACTTTGGCCCTTCTCTATTCTCTTGGTAGTTACTTGTGATGGTAGGCACAGTGGTTAGTTTTCCCCATATATGTGTGCAGAGGGCTGTAATGGATTGTGGTTATTCACACACATATGTTCTGAATATAGTTTCATATGGACTACTATAGGTGTAACATGTATAGGCTATGATGGCTTGAGGATCTTTACTTAGTGTATGGGCTATAATGGCTTTAGGTTTAATACACGACATATGATACACATTATGCAAGCTATGGTGGATCCCGGAAACTACCTGGTTACTTTGGTTGCATAGACATGGTGGTTTTACTACACGAGGTGCATGTTGTGGTGCTTCTCCCAGGTGTCTGTGGGAAAGGCTTTTTTAGGGAGAGATGCTTAGAACGTGAAACATTGGGGAAAAGAGAAAAACCAGAGGGGAAGTAGTAGCGGTGTACCCTTTATATTCTTTATTATATTATGAAATATCGTATGTGATACTTTGTGAGAGTATACATGGTGAGGCTAGGAACTTAGTATACCTGTTTAGGTGACGAGTTAGTTTCACTTGTTGTTCACTGTGCTTTAACATGATTTATTAACTTTTTCATGAGAGGATCTAGGGAGGATCCTACTATGTATACTGTTATAATCACCCTATGTATATATAAACTATTTTTTAGGTCACTTGAAGCAGGTTGGAGATCAGGATGGTTACTACTAGATTGGGGTTGCAGGAGATGTTCGAGTGTCGTGGTTGCTACTATTTTTATTTTCTTTTATATTGTAGTCTAATTTGGAGTTGGTTGGTTTCTTTGTTATCTCTCTCTTTATCATTTTTTCTCTTAGAGGGAAATTCCTCCCATTTGTGTGTTTATTACACCCTCTGTGATAGTTGCCTACTCGGGGCCTACTAGAGGTGGGACTTGGGGGTCATTATATCCCTTCTCACATTTCTGGACCAGGAGGGGTACACCTTGTGGGGAGGGGGTCATGAATGAGTGGTATCAGAGGTCTAGTTGAGGGATAGGATGGAGTTTGGTGTTAGGAATAGATGAGGTCACATGGGTTGGTAGGTCAATGATGTCAGTCAAGTTTAGCAAGTGATATAAACACTGGAGACTGGCTGAGACATAGGCGTTTGGCCCCCCCTGTGATCTGATGCACGGACCTTTAAGTTTACAATGTCTACTAAATGAGGTGATGCTAGTTGAAGGGTAGAGACCTAGGAAAGGATCTTGGATCATTCTTCTTTGTGCCTATGTTTGAATGGGAAGACCGTGGGACATGTTCACATAAAATGAATAAAAGAAAAAAATTAATTAATTAATGTTAAGTCTTCCATATTATAGGTTTAGGAGCTCTAACTATTTGTTATTTTGCAGGTATGGCTTTGGGTCGACGTCCTCGTCAGGTTTGTATAGAATATTTCCAGCAGGTTGTGCCAGCAGATTATTGTAGGGTATAGGTTGACTACGACGACACTTGGAGGAGGAAATTCCATGAGTTTCAGTTCCAGAATCTACAAAAGTACGAGGGATCCATTTTATATGCAGTCGCAAAAGAATGGTTAGAATAGGTCGATATAGGATTCAGTTCGATCTGTACTCGGAATGAGCACTGGGTGTCTTTGGTGTGACGATGCTGCGTGGAGCAGCAAGGAAGTAGTGGTTTTTGTTCCTCAGGGATGGCGAGGAGTCAACGATCTCATGGGAGGAGTTATGAGACAAGTTTAGAGTTGAGTTTATTTCTTCAACTGTGAAGGAATCCAGTCACCAGGAGCTTATTATGCTTTGATAGGGGAGCTCCAGTGGGCAAGAGTTTGGAATCTATTTCAGGAACCTTTTACGATATGCTTTGGACCTGTTTCCAGATGAGTAGGCCAGGTCAAGGCATTTTGAGGAGGCTTTTCATCCATAGATCCAGTGCTAGGTCACCCCGTTTATGTTGAATACATATCTTGGGGTGATGGAGAGGGAAAAGGTTGTCAAGAGGAAATTGTCCAGAACTAGATCATCATTAGAGGGGAGTCATCATGATTCCTCATGAAGTAGAGCTATGGTCTTGGGTTCCTGGTTTTCAGGGCAGAAGAATTTCTGTTCAGCCGGGGGTAGGTCCCATCCCTCAGAATCTCATTTCTCTAGAGGCAGTGGATCTCAGGCCTATTCCAAGGGATTAGGTGCTTGTTTTTCTTATGGAGTATGAGGTCATCAGCAATGAGAGTGCTCAACCTTTCAGAGCAGTCATCGTGCACCAGGTGTTCCACTCCAAGTTCCTCTATTGAGGCAGTTCCAGCCGAGGCAACAACAGCAGGTTGCACCGGTTTTGGATTAGTAGAGAGCAGATGGGGCAGGCAGAGGACAACCCCATGATGCTCCTCATTCTCAAAGAGAAGAGCACAGATTTAGTGGTGGTCATCATCAGGGTCAGAGAGGCCATAGAGGAGGTCGTGGTCAGCTTCATGCTTTAGTGTTGCCAGTGCCAGGGAAGCCAGACATCGTTCGATGTACACTTTTCTTGTTTTATAGTTGGGTGTATTCCTTGTTTGATTCAGGAGAGACACACTCTTTTATATCACCTGACCTTATCCATGCATTGGGACTTGAGGTAGAGAGGTTTCCAGTGCCCTTGGCATTGACTATGCCAGTTGGAGGTCGAGATGACTTATTTGAAGTATGTAGAGACTGCGAGCTAGTTCTGGGGTAACAACGCTCTTGGGGAGATTTCCAATTTTTACATATACAATCATATGATGTCATCCTAGACATGGATTGGTTGTATTTAGTGAGTCTATTGTGGATTTATTTACTAGGTAGGTGGTGTTCTTCAATGTTTATGGAGAGCCAATGATGTTTGTTGGTGAGAAAGACCCTCGTATGGGTCAGAGGTGTGTTCCATAATTATCATCATTGATGGATTAGATGATGCTGAGTTCTTTAGAGGTTTAGCAGTTGGCATTTCCTAGGATCGTAGAGGAGTACCTTTACATATTTCTAGAAGAGGTTGTAGCATTACCCCCTCGATGAGAGATCGAGTTTGGGATCGAGATACAACCAAGAGAATCTCTTATCTCTATGTATCTATATAGGATGACCCCTTATGAGTTATGAGAGCTATATATACAGATTTATGGTATGTTAAAATTCATTTTTTTGGCCGAGTGTGTCACCATGGGGTGCAATGGTTTTTTGTGTGAAGAAGGCTGATGATAGTTTGTGGTTGTGTATCAATTATCATCGCTTAAAAAAGTGACAGTGAAGAATCACTATCCACTTCTATAGATTGATGATTTATTCAATAAAATGAAGGGTAAAAGTTGGTTCTCAAAGATAGACTTGGAGTCATGATATCTTTAGATGTGTGTGAAGAATGAGGATATCCTGAAGAATGCTTTCTGTTGTCATCATGGGCATTACAAGTTCATTGTAATGCTGTTCGGTGTGACGAATGCTCTAGCTGTGTTCATGGGATTGATGAACACTATGTTCATGTGATTGATGAAAAACGTGTTCCATGAATTCCTGGATAAGTTCGTGGTGGATTTTATCAATGACATCCTTGTGTACTCCACATATGAGAAGGAGCATGCAGAGAATCTGTATGCCGTTTTGGGAGTTCTTCGTCAACAACAGTTGTTTGGGAAGCTGTCAAAGTGTGAGTTTTGGGCTCAATAAGTTCTTTTCTTGGAGAATATAGTGTCCCATAAGGGATTAGATATGGATCCATATAATATAGAAGTATTTGTGTCTTGGGAAACCCCCAAGACAATAATAGAGGTGCGAAGTTTCCTTAGTCTTACAGGCTACTACAGGAGGTTCGTAGCTGATTTCTCTTGGGTTGCGAATCCTCTTACAAAATTGACCAGGAAGGATCAAGCATTCGTTTGGACTGATCAGTGTCGGGTAGCTTTTTATTATCTGAAGGAGAAGTTGGTAAGTGCTTCAGTTCTTTATCTTCTAGCAGTGGGAGCTCAATTTGATGTTTTCTGCGATGCTTCGCATCTGGGGTTCAGTTGTGTTTTGATGCAGAATAGATCAGTTGTTTCTTATGGGTCTCAGAAATTGCATCCCCATGAACATAACTATTTCACCCATTATCTTTATTTGGTGACTATGGTGTTTTCTCTGATGTTGGGGAGACGTTACCTCATTGGCGAGTGCTTTGTGGTTTTCACCAATCATAAGAGCCTGAGGTATGTTTTCTACTAGCGTGACTTGAAATTGCAGCAGTGTCGGTGGATGGAGTTCTTACAGGAATATGACTTCGAAATCTCATATAACCCTAGAAAGGGGAATGTTGTGGCTGATGCGCTGAGCAAGAAGTCACATAGTGATGCAATGTGTGAATATGGTGATTCCTAGAGAGTGATTGAATAACTTTCAGTATTACACCTTGATATGGTAGAATTTGGGGGTAGAGATTTTCTTTTCCAGATGATGGTGCAATCATCTCTGGTGTAGCAGGTGGAAGAGTCCTAGTTGGGGGATCTAGAGGTGGATTTCTGGAGAGACCTAGTTGTTTGTGGTGAGGCCCCTGATGGTTGGTCTAAGGATTAACAACACCGAGTGTTGTATCAGGGAATGTTTTTCATTCCTTTGGCGATGTGTGAGACGATTCTTAGAGAGTTATATAGTTTTCCTTTAGAGGTGAATCCTGGTGTGAAAAAGTTGCACTGAGGCTTGAAGAGTCATTTTTGGTGGCCTAGGCAGAAGCATGCAGTTGCAGATTTTGTGTCTCGATGTTTGGTCTGCCAGAAGGTGAAGTCCGAGCACCGTGTCCATGGTGGTTTTCTCTAGCTGTTAGATATTCCTCAGTGGAAGTGGGAGGACATCTCAATGGACTTTTTTATTAGTATACCTTGAGATTAGGGAGGAAATGAATCTATTTGGGTGGTATTGGATCATTTAACAAAATCATCCCACTTTATAGCAATCAAGGAGTCGAGATTAGTGCAGGTTTTGTTAAGGAAATATCTGGAGGAGGTGGTGAGACTCCACGGAGTCCCAAGGACGATCATTTTGGATCGAGATCCTCATTTTACCTCTAGGGTGTGAAGAGGTCTCTGGCATTCTTTTGGTTCTCAGTTATTCCTTAACACTACTTTTCATCCGCAGACGGATGGTCAGACAAAGCGAACCATCCAGACTCTTGAAGACATGTTGCACTCTTATGTCCTATATTTTGGAGGTTTGTGGATAAGGCACTTACCCTTAGTGAAGTTCTCTTACAACAATGGTTTTCCATCCACCATTGATATGGTGCTGTTTAAATCCTTGTATGTTCGACCTTTCCATTCTCCATTGTGCTAGACTAGGGTTAGAGAGTCAATAATTCTTAGACCAGAACTAGTGAAGAATATGAAATAGATAGTTCAAGGGATTTGTGAGAGGATGAAGACAACACAAGATCATCAGAAATCATATGCCGATCAAATTAGGAGACCTTTTGAGTTTGATTTTGTGGTTCATGTATTTCTGAAGGTGACTCCCCATTGTGGGAAGTGAAGGTTTGGTCATGGGAGTAAGCTTTCTCCCTTGTTTTTGGGCCTTTTGAGGCATTGGCTTGTGTTGGATCCATGACATATTGAGTATCACTTCCCCCACAGATGAGATGGATACACAATGTTTTTCATGTGTTATAACTCCATCATTATCTTTATGATGAATCTCACGTCATCGATTGGGGAGAGATCGATGTTGATGATGATTCGACCTTCGAGGAGCAGCCTTTGGAGATCCAAGAACACAAATAAAAGGTGTCTCACGGGCATTCTATCCCCTTGGTTCATGTCTTGTGGCAACATGATGGCATGAAGGAGAATACCTGGGAACGTGAGTCATAGATATGTGCTCAGTACCCAGAGTTGTTTGATACTTAGCTCTTTCAATGTAACGATGTTTGTTTTGTGGTTGTAGACCTTTCCTATCTATGAGATCGATTCCTTTTGTTTATTGTTGTGACTTGATATATTTGAGAGGTATCTCCCCTAGGAGATAATTTAGGATCTATTTGTGGTTATCGTGAGGTGTTGTGTTGTTCTATTGACATGGTTGAGATCCTATGGTGGTGAAATTTTTGAGAGGTATCTCACAGGGTGGTTGTTCGGACAACCCATTTTCTGTTTCCTCTCTGGTTTGGTTTTGGATTCTCGAGGTTGAGAATGTTTTGATAGGTATCTGATGTAAGGGCCCAGATCTATGTGGATTGGCCCTTTACATGTTTTCAAAGATTGGGGTGCTTAGAGTAGGCTTAGAAGAAGTCTAGAGGAGTTTGGTCATAGAAAGATGGAAGTAGCGAGGGTACATGATGTGACCATGGGGTACACGACGTGACTTATTGAAGTTCCATAAAAATAAAACAAAGCACCGAGGTGGCATGTTTTTTGGAGGAACCCAACCTTGAGGCAGTACACAATGTGAATGGAAAGTACACATCGTGTACCGACCCACCGCTGTATGTTTTAAAGACATAACAGTTGATCAGGTCTTTACAACCCTACGACCAAGGCTCCCCTTCTTCTCATCTCAGGTGACCCAATAGACCCCTCTATGGAATTTTAGAGATCTCTTCAACTAGGATCTATCTCGGTCTTCCTTCTTCGATCCGTCTTCAAAACGAGGTAAGATCTACCCCTGTTCTTTGGTTTTCTGCGATCTACCTTCTCCCATTTCTCCTTTCATGTTATGGAATTTGATCTCCATGGTTCTAATGGAGTTTCTTTTGGGTGTTGTTGATGCGGTTGTGCTGCAACATCCTTAGGTGGACGAAGTTATTGTAGAGAAGGTGATCATGATCCACTGTTTGATCCATTCTCAAGTGAAGAACATCGAAAACCTTTTGAGGTAGGGGATTCATTGATTCTCTATTATTTTATGTGTAATATTAGAGTTAGCATGATTTAGCCCTTTGGATATCAATGGAATTGACCTAATTAAATACTTGAATCATATTGAAATAATTGGTTTGATCGCATGTTTTTACTTTTAACTGTGATAACAGTTTGCCTCTTGATTTTCTAGATTGTCTGATATCTATGGTTTGTTTGTTAGCATGTTTCTCTTTATGAAATTAGTAAATAACATAAATCCAAAATTAATTGATAATTGAATGGATAATATAAATATGCATGTAACTAAATTAGGATATTTCTGTTGTTATATAATGTTAATCAAATTGATGCAGATGTGGATGCCTATTCTAGTTGGTTGTTAAACCTGAAGCATGTTGGTCCTTGTTTTTTAAAGGAATGCCAAATTAATTATTTAATTAAATTTTGGAAGCTATGATAGATTTCAATTAGGTTTCCCATAGTTGGAACCTAATAATAATGAATAGTTTAATTCAAGATGGATTAAATAACTAGTTGTTGATAAAAGATAATTCCTTGTAGGGTTTTGAGATACCCTCTTGCTTATAAAGGCCAAAGAGCCTTATTCTTGGAGCTGTGAGAGCTCATTGATTATAAAGGTAGAATGCCTTTCTTGGAGCCAAGAGCCCAGTTGCTTTGTTGTTTGTTTCCTGCTTCTTGTGTTGTTGTGTGAGCCTGAGATGGTTGAGATTAGAGGGATGTTGTGGTATGTGGGGGCATGGAGGCCCATTTTTTGTGGTAGCAGTTGATGCCTAGAGTAGTGAGATGCATCGGTTTATGAATGTGGGCATTGGGGAGGACACTGGAGATGATGAAATGTGTTGGATGTGAATGTTTGGATGCTTGTTGATTCTTTTTGGTTATTTATCTACTTTAATTTACCCACTGCTCAAGGCAACAGTTCTTGATTACCCACATTCCAAAAGGGGTGAAGACACATGGGGTATTCCATGTGCTTTCCGTGTTTAGATTCTTGAGGGAGGATGGGTCTCTGATCTTGATATAGGTGGAAAATACTTGGGGGGTAGTTCATCTAGTCACCGTGTTAAGCCCCCCTTGTGTTTAGTTTCTTATAATGTTTTTATAGAATGCCTAATAATATGGGAAAGTAATAATGCTGTCAATAAATGATTGAATAAATGATGTTAACCCACGGTGTTGAAGCTTGCTAGGATGCAATGATGAGGTTGAAATTTAAAGGAACAATGGACTTTGGGTGCGATGCTAATGAAATATAATGTGGAATTGTTAATGGTTAATTAATTTTTAAATAATTGACTAATGTAAAGTGAAAATGATAAAAAAGGAATGAATTAATGTTATAAATCTCTTTAAATGGCTGTGTGCTTATAGGATACCTAGTCTTAGAAGTTGCGATTGGGAGTCTGAGAGATGTTAGATATAGTTGAGTCTAAGACTATATTTTTACTATAGTGTGGTTGTGAGATATAGTATATTATATAATTTTTATGTTTATATATGATACTCCACCCCTTCAGTTAGGGAAACTGACACCTAGGGGATTCTGAGCCCTAGGGGGTGTTTTTCCCAACATTCTGTTGGGAGGATGAATGGATGACTACCCCGTTTGGCCCACTCTCTTCTCTTGGTAGTTACTTGTGTTGGTAGGCACAATGGTTAGTTTTCCTCATATATGTGTGTAGAGGGATGTAATGTCTTGTGGTTATTCACACACATATATTCTGGATATAGTTTTCTATGGACTACTATAGGTGTAATGTGTATAGGTTGTAATTGCTTGAGGATCCTTACTCAGTGTATGGGATATAATGGCTTGAGTTTTAATACTCGACATATGATACACATTATGCGAGTTTTGGTGGATCCTAGGAACTACCTAGTTACTTTGGTTGTGTGGACGTGGTTATTGTACTGCATAAGGTGCATATTGTGGTGCTTCGCCCAGGTGTCTGCGAGAAGCATTTTTGGAAAGAGATGCTTAGGATGTGCGACGTTGGGGAAAAGCGAAAAAATAGTAGGGAAGTAATAGTAGGGTACAATTGATATTATTTATTATATTATATACTATTGTATGTGATACTTGGTGATAGTATCCATGATGAGGCTGGTAACTTAGTATACCTATTTAGGTGATGCGTTAGTTTCACTTGTTGTTCACTGTGCTTTAACATGCTTTATTTAATTTTGCACGGGAGGCTCTAGGGAGGATCATATTGAGTATACTATTATACTCACCCAATGTATATATAAACTGTTTTTAGGTCACTTGGAGCAGGTTGGAGACCATGCTAGTTACTACTAGCTTGGGGTTGCATGAGTTGTTTGGGCTTCACATTTTCTACTGTTTTTACTTTCTTTTATAATGAAGTCTGATTTAAAGTTGGTTGGTGTCTGTCTTATCTCTCTCTTTAACATGTGTTCTCTTAGAGGATAATGCATCCCATTTGTGTGTTTACTATAACCTCGGTGCTATTCGGCAACCCAGAGCCTATTGGAGGCGGGACTCGGGGGTCATTATATCCCTTCTCACATTACTAACCTAGGAGGGGTACACCTTGTGGGAAAGGGGTCGTGACATTCAGACTCCAAATTCTCTAATCTTCAGACTCCTAATTCTATGAAATTCAGAATCCAAATTATTTGAAATTCAGACTCAGAATTCTCTGAAATTCATACTCTAAATTCCTCAGAATTCAGACTCCAAATTCCTCAGAATTCATAATCCAAATTCCTTATAATTTAGACTCTGAATATCCATTTTTCTAGAATCCTATTGTTCATATATTAGAACTCTGAATTCAAAATTTCCTAGATTCCGATTATTCACATTTGTTTAAGATAATTTATTTTCCTTACATATTATTGATTATTAATCATAATAATGTTTCCTAATTTTTTGCTATATAAAATGACGTCGTACAATTTTTTTTCTAACCATTGGTTAAGTGACACGTGTATAAGTCCCTATGAGATTCAAGGAAAAATATGACTATTGGAGGAGGGAGCCGACTATTGAAGTTTTACCTATAAATAGGATCTCATTTAAATTATCTCATTATCGATTGATGATCCTAGAGATTACATGCTGTGAAGTGTTTTATAGAGAGAGAAATACTCTCATGATTTGTACGATTTACAGACATCTTTTTCAACCATGAATAACTTGTTCATATTGCTTAGTGTGACTCTAATTGTTGTTGTGTACAATCAAGATCTTCCATGGATAGGAATATATAGGTGCCAACTACCTTAAAATTTGAGGAATTATAGGGATATGAAGACAGTGGTGCAGACTACCTCAAAGTTCAAAGGCTTGCAAGGATAGCAAGACAGACTCTGATATTCTTATCGAGGGCTTACCTAGATGTGGGTAAGATATACTTTCTTGAAATTATAAAGCAAGGGACCTTTATCCAAGGTTGTTTAATACCCTTCTCTTTGGGTGAAAATATTTCTTACTTGTTTAATTTCTTTGTTAGAAGTTTTATTTTTGTTATATTTTGTTAAATAAAGAAAGTATAACTTTATTATACTTTCTTATACTTTTTAACTATGATATAAATAAGATTCTATAGGCTTTAAGGTATAATATTTCTCAAAGTAAAACCTGATTAAGTTTCCTTATGTTTAAATTGATTAAGTTTAGGTATCTTATAATTATACCTAGGACCTTTAAATTATCCCTTTAAGTAAGAACCAAAGAGGGTTTGTGAATTTACCTTGTTTAACTTTTTTAAACATAGATTTACTTTTAGGATTAAAAGGGTAAAGTTTTTAAACCTACAATTCACCCCTTCATTTAATTGAGAATCTACATATTCTATTTCAATCCTAAAATTGGTATCAGAGAAGGTCTCTGAAATACTTATACTTATGTATAAGTTTTCCTGCTTAAGTTTTTTTTCTCTTAATTTTTTTGTTTATAAAATATTTATATTAATAAGTTTTGTGGAAAATATTTTTTTAGGAATGGAAGGTATAAATTTTGGTTATATTGACAACCTTAATCCTAAAAAACCACCAATATTTTATGGAAATGATTATGAGTACTGGAGAGATAGGATGAAGACTTTTTTCATTAACACTGGAGCAGAAAACTTTGTCATGCTCACTGGAGTTTACAAAATTCCAAAAAAAGAAGTTAGAACTTTCACCAACCAAGAAAAAATATAATATTAATTAAATTAAAAGGTAAAAAATACTTTATTATGTTCTATTACTAGTAATATATATAGTCAAATATCTTCTTATGAAGCTACCAACTATATTTGGAAGAAACTTGAAGTTACACATTTTGGAACTTCTAAAGTGATAGAAACTAGATAAGCTGTGTTAAGATATGAATATCATGGATTTTTATTTCCTTATGGAGAACCTGTTTGTAAAGTACAAAAAATATTTATGACTATGGTCAACAATCTTCAATCTATGGGAGAGAAAGGTATTAATGATGAAGTTATTGTGGACAAGATAATTTATATCGTTCCCAATGAATGAAAATCTAAAAGGACAACTATTGATGAGAACAGAAAAGTATCTAACATTGCTCTTGATGAGTTATTTGGAACTCTTCTTCAACATGAAACAAGAATGAAGAGAGATACTGATTTCAACAAAAATAATAATGGTAATGGAAGTGTAGCTTTCACTACTACATTTAAATCCAATACTCTAGAAAGAGTAACTAGATCTAAATCAAAGAAATATATTGTTATATCTGAATCAAGTGATAATGATCAGTCTAAGAATGAATTATCCAATATTTCTTGAAGGATGAAAAATATTGTGGGAAAGAAACATTTTTAGTATAGATATAATAAGAAAGATAGAAAGGATAAGAAAGATTATGAAGTAACTTGTTATGAATGCAAAAGGGATGGAGATATCAGACCTAATTGTATTATGCTTAAGAGAAAAGACATAAAAGAAAAACATTTTGAATGGAATATAAATAATTACTAAAAATCTAAGTCTAAGAAAGTCTTGAAAGAAAATGAAACCTAGATTGATAGTGGTGGTGACTCTTTAGATGAATCTTCAGAATATGAATCTTCTAGTCCAAAAAATATTGGTATTATAGCTATAATAACTATTGAAAATCATTGTCTTATGGATAAGGTACACAATATTGAATCCTTAACCAATATTTCTTTAAATTATAATTTTCCTAATGAAGAATATTATGAATATTAGGATGATTAATTTTATTCATCATAAAATAATACCTTACCTTCATTTGAATAATTTTCTATATTTTCTAAATTACTTGATAATGAGAACTATAAGATAAAGAAGAAGTTAGAGAAATCAAATTCTAGAATTTCTTTTTTAACAAAAGAAGTATCAGATATTTCTAATGATCTTAATAAAAAAATATTTATTTTTAAAGTGTTTCTAAAAACCTTAAGGAAGTTAATTCTGAGAAGGATAAACTTTCTAAGGATCTTGAAAATGTTATTTCTAAGAATAATGATTTATAAAATAATTCAAGTTTTAGAACTAATGACTTTAAGGATAAGAATTCGGTCATCCGACTAAAATATGAAATTTTTTACTTAAAGAAACTTTTATCAAATTTCACTTCTGGAAGGAAAGAATTTGATAAAATGTATTCAAAACTTCAACCTCTTAGGAATAGTTTGGTATTTGGTTATAATCACTCAAAACCAGTTTTTAGTAATAATTATTTTGTTCCCCAAAGTGATCCCTTTTGAACTAAGTGTCAATGTGGTAAAAATTGGGAGAAAAATTGTTATTTAAATAAAACCTAATCCTTAGGATTTCATAAGTCTTATTTTTTAAAGAAAATGTGGATTCCTAAGATTTTACTTTCTAAAATTTACAAATCCAAGAAAGTTTGGATTCCGAAAGTCTAACTCTTTTATTTTCTAGAAAATAAAGGAAGTACCAACAAAAAAATATGGTACATGGATAGTGGATGTTCTCGACACATGATTGGTAACAAAAACTTCTTTGAAAAGATTATCAAGACTAAAGGAGTAAAAGTAAATTTTGGAGACAATGCTCATTGATAAATTGTTGGTATAGGTAACATTGTTCTTCTTAGAAAATCTTTAATTTCAAATGTTTTATTTGTTAAAGGTATTAAAAAAAACCTTATAAGAATAATCCAATTATGTGATGAAGGTTACCTTGTGAATTTCAGGAATTATAAATTCTTATTACACAATTCCAAGGAAGAGTTTATCCTCTCTTCCCATAGGCATGGAAATGTTTATACACTGAACCTAGAAGACCTTATGATCCAAGACCTACCTTGACTTATTGCAATGGAAGATCGGTATTGGTTATGGCATAGAAAACCAGTACACTGTAACCTTAGGAACTTATGTAAACTCTCAAAGAAAAGTCTTTTTAAGGATCTATAGGAGCTTATATTTGATTCTTAGAAAGTTTATGATCCTTGTCAATATGGAAAGAAACATAAGTCAAGATTTAAATCAATCAACTAAGTCTCAAATTCTAAAGTATTACAGCTAGTGCATATGGTTCTTTTCAGTACAACACAAACTGGAAGTATTGGAGGAAAATACTATGTATTTATTTTAGTAGATGACTACACCAGATTTACGTGTGTCTATTTTCTAGTAAAGAAATATGAAGCCTTTTATTATTTAAAAACTTTTAGAGCCCATGATAAAAATGAGAAAAACCTTCTATTGATAACTATTCATTGTGATCATGTGGGAGAATTTCAAAATTCAGTTTTTGAAAATTTTTGTAGTAAAAAATGCATTACTCATAACATCTTAGCTCTAAGAACTCCTCAAAAAATGGTGTTATTGAAAGAATAAATTGAATTATTCAAGAGATAGATAGAACTATGATTGAGTGAATATTTTATTTCTAAACACTTTTGGCCTGAAGTTATTAGTACTGCTTGTTATACTACAAATCAAGTTTTAATCAAATTTTTTCTTAAAAAAACACCTTATGAATTGTGGACTGGTCAAAAACCTAAACTTTCTTACTTCAAAGTATTTGGATGCAAAGTATTCATTTTGAATACTAAATATAACTTACATAAATTCACACCCAAATCTGATGAAGGGATTTTCTTAGGCTATTCCACTACTTCTAAGTCTTATAGAGTTTTAACAAGAATTCTTGTACTATTGAAGAAACAATGCATGTTAAATTTGATGAAACTAATTATTTTGTTTTTAAAAAACCCCAACCTACATCCTTGTATTTGTTTTTAAAAACTGATTATCAACCTTTGAATAAAAATTCTTTTAATAAGGAAAATACTCAAAAAAATGTTTCTGAAGTATTTACCCCAGAATAATTTCTACCTTATGTTGATGAACATGCTTTACAAAACCCAAATTAGTTGTTTCTTAAGAATCATTCCAATGATAGTATCATTGGTGATGTAAATTAACTTGTAAGGACTAGAAGTTCTTTAAGAAATGAATTATAACATCTTTCATTTCTTTCCCAAATAGAACCAAAAAAAACTAATGAAGATTTAGATGATGATGATTGAATTAAATCTATGCGAGATAAACTAAATGAATTCAAAAGGAACAAAGTCTGGACCTTGGTTTAAATACCTAAGAAAACTTTTATAATTAGAGTAAAATGGGTCTTCAGAAATAAATGTGAAGAAAATGGAATCATTATAAGAAATAAATCTAGATTAGTTGCTAAAGGATATAATAAAAAAGAAGGAATAGACTATGAAGAAACCTACACTCCAGTATCTAGACTTGAATCTATTCGTATTCTACTTGAATTTGTAGTATTATTTAATTTCAAATTTTTTCATATGGATGTGAAGTGTGCTTATCTTAACAGATATGTTCAAGAGGAATTTTATGTTAAACAGCCCCTGGATTTGAAGACACAAAATATCCTGAACATGTTTTCAAACTTACCAAGGATTTATATGGACTTAAACAATCCCCTAGAGCCTGGTATGATAGACTTACAAGATTTTTGTTACAAAACAATTATGTTAAGGGAACCACTGATCCAACTCTTTTTATAAAGAAAGATAATAAAAATGTTTTTATTTTTCAAATTTACGTTGATGAAATTATATTTTGATCAACTTAGCAATCTTTAACTGATTCATTGGTAAATCTTTTGAAATATGAGTTTGAAATGGGTATGATGGGTGAGTTAACATTTTTCCTTGGTTTTAAAATTTCTCAAAAACCAGATGGAACTTACATATCACAAAACAAATATATTAAAGACATTCTTATAAATTATGGATATGAAAACACTAAAAGTATAAGTACTCGAATCGATACCTCAATTTCTCTTGATCTTGATGAAGTTGGGAAACTAGTAGATCAAACATATTTTAGAGGTATGATAGAAATCTTATTATACTTAATGGATAGTCATCCAAACTTAATTTTTTTAGTATTATTATGTGAAAGATATCAATATAATCCAAAGGAATCCCATTTAAAAGTAGTGAAAATATTTTTTTGCTACTTAAAGGGAACTATGGACTTAGGAATTTTTTATTCTTTTGAAAATTATTTTGTTTTAAAAAGTTTTTCAGATGTTGATTTTGGTGGATGTAGAATGGATAGAAAAAGTAAATCTGAAACTTGAAATTTCTTAGGAGATTCATTAGTTTCTTAGTCATGCAAGAATCAAAACTCAGTATCATTTTCCACTACTGAAGCTGAATATGTAGTAGCTAGAAGTTGTTGTGCTCAAGTGTTGTGGATGCAACACACACTCACAAACTATGGTATGAATTTTACCAAGACACATATATTGTGTGATAATACAAGAACCATTTTCCTAAGAAAAAACCATACACATCACTCTCATAAAAAACACATAGATATTAGGAATCAATTTCTTAGGGATCACACACTTAAAGGAGATATTATTTTACAATTTATCGGAATGCAAGATCAAATTGCTGGAATTTTTACAAAATCTTTACCCTCTGATAGATTTGAATACATGAAACAAAAGTTAAGAATGATAACTATAAGGTAATCTTCCATATTAACTTTTTTATAAAATCTATCTCCACACATAAAGAGAATAATTTTCATAGGGGGATTATATTTTTTTATTATTTAAAAAATGTGTTTTATGGAACATAATTTTTTCCCTTAATAAAATTTTCAGAACCCAAATATCCAAAACCTAAATTTTCCTTTCCTTAATAAAATTTTATAGAATCTAAGTTGTTCAAGATTTTTTTTTCAATACCAAAAATTATTTCTAAGAAATCCGAAAGGTATGCTTCCTTACTTAAATCTTCGTAATTTTATTTTTTACTTGTTGGTATTTCTATCTTGATTTAAGAAAACTATATCAGATTCAATTTCCTTAAATCTGATTTTTCTTTAAAACCTCAAAAGATCGGAACCTACCAAATCCTTCTTCAACATTGATCTCAACCATTAGATCAGATCAATCTAATCTTAACTGTTGGATTGATTCATGAATTTGAACTGTCGCTGCAAAGACTATATAAAGGCCCCCTAATTTGTGTCCCACATTGGGTTTTCAAGAGTTTTGTCACCTAATATCTTCCCCTATACAAATCATTTATTCACTTTTCTATGTTTCCTTACATTCCATATTCCCCTCGAAGTTTCCTTATAGAATCAGATGGCTTCAAACAAGGAAATCAAGGATTGGAAAATCTATAGAAAAAGGTTGGTTGTCCCAAATTTCTTTTCTAAGTATAATTATTTGATTACGAATAATATCATGCTGAATGGATGGGAAATTTTATGTGTAGCTAAGATGAAGAGTTAGGATCCTATTTATCCCAACCTTATCATATAATTTTATGATTCAGTAAGTTTTTCTGAAGGAGGAAGGGAAAATTTTTCATTTAAGAGCTACGGGAAGACCTATTCATTATCCTTCAACATGGATGAAAATATTCTTGGGATTTCATATCAAGGTGAAGCAATATTTTTCTCTCACAAGCTACTAGAAAAGGAAGGAAGTTTTGATAAGGATAAGGCAATTGAGTGCCCTAGACTCAAGGTAGTAAAGTCACAAAATATCAACCATCTTACAACAAACTTTAGGTTGTTAGCCTTGTGGTTTCATGGATTTCTTATTCAGAGAAATCGAGATTAGTAATCTCTTAAGAAGAGTGATACATTTATGATGGACTTATTGGTTAATCTTAGAAAGGTAAAACTAATCAATTACATCCTTTTGACCATCAATAACATAAATAATGGAACCCTCAAATCTTAGATAATCATGTATCCATCAATATTTTCGAAGATCATATTTCTCTATTTAGAATCCTTTAAAATTCCCTAAAGTTCAAAAACCAAAACCTTTAAGATTATGTTCTTGAGTGAAGACACTCTTAGGATAATTAAATTTGGTTTCAGTATCATGTCAGTAGAGTTTTATAAACTTTCTAAAAGTGAGGTTAAATATTTAATCAAGAAAGGTGAAGTAGGAGAAACATCAAATAAAAATCAGAATAATAGAAAAGAGAAAGAATTGTAATCAAAAGAAAAAGCACCCATTCTGGAAACCCATTAAACTCCACCAAAGCTGAAAAAGAAAAAAACTTTTTCTGATGAAGTAGTAGCAAAGTGGAGAGGGAAGAAGAAGAAGAATAAGGAGGGAGATGAAAGCTTTGGTTTAGACCCTTCTAAGGAAAAGTCTTTGAAGATTCAGGTGGAAAAAGAGATTGAGAGACAAGATAAGGAAAATAAGATGAAGAAGAATTTTTCAGAAGCTGAACTTGTCCAAGCTTTTCTCAAAGATACTGAGAAAGAATCTGAATAGATCCAGGTACTGGGATCCTTCCTTCAAGATTTAGTTCCATTAGAAACTCCAAGAAATAAAATTTCAATTATGGAACCTATTATGGAAGAATAGATAATTTAGAAATAATAAGAAGATCAAGAAGAAGAGGAAGAGAGTGAAGATGCGATCAAACAAGTGGAAGAATATCACGAGAAGGAAAGTCCTTCATACAAGTTATCGATTATAATTTATCAGGTTAAATCAACCAAAATAATATCTCAAGGTAAATATGATGATGGATAGGATGAGGTTGATAAACCTACTGATGATGAGAGTATAAACCATGATTTCATTAATCCTGAAGATATTAAGGGAGATGCCGAGAAAGAATATGTTTATTAAGATAAGATAATCTAAGTCTCAGACAGTGAACATGAGACTCCAAAAGATGGGAATACAATATCTATATCTGATAAAGGAAAAAAGGTGGGTTTTTGACTCACCTAGAAAGGTTGTGGTTGTGAAATATAAGAAAGATGTTGGTGGAAAATCAAAGAGGAAATCTAAATAAATAGACAAAGTGTCCTCTCTTATAAAGGAATCAGCTTCTGAATCTTTGTCTTCCTTGGGACAAGATTTAATTATTCAATATTTGAAGAAGTTAGTGAACACAATACACTTATTTCCAAGTATTGATTCAAGATGTCATTTTCTTCAGCATTATTTTAATCAAAAGTTGTATTTGATAAGTATGCTTATGGAAAAGTTTATCAAAATTGAAGCGGATATCAAGACTTTTCATATTGGTTATGATTCTCATAAAAGATCATGTAAGGAAATAACCAAATGGTCTAAGTCAGTAATTTATGATCTAAAATTTTAGATGATTTTCATGACTCAGTAAAAGATTCCTTTGATCAGTCATATGACACTATGAAGAACCTTATATAAAATCTTTCTGACAAGTTGAATCAAGATCAATTATCCCGGATTAAAGAGGACAAAGACCTGAATGGAAATCTCAATTTAGTTTCATTAAATTTAAATAGATAAAGATGATTCAGGAAAGAGTTGAAAGAAAAGTTCAAACAACAAGAAGATATAGTAAAGTCTCAAATAAAAATTCTATTCTTAAGAAGAAAGTATCAAGTCTATCAAGAAGAAGAATCAGGATTAGGATCAATTGCTCAAGAGGTTTGAGGATGATCACAAAGAACTGAAGAAATTAAATGAAACCTTGAGAAAACTCATTCCGAAGGAAAATAAGGATGAATGCTTTTTATAAAACTCTGATCTTTTTTTTGTATTCTTCTTATAACAATTTTTCTTATCATAATGAAAAATATTCATCCTTAAATTGTTTTTTCTTGTATATCACTAACCTTTCAAGTATTTTTTTTCATTCCATCCATTCCTTTTTGAAAATTAAAAAGGGGTAGAAAATAATTATCAATAGAATATTAAGTAAAAAGAAGAAAATTCCCTAAGAAATAGGGAGTTTAAGTAAGGGGAGTCCAGTTAAAGAATATTGTGTTAAGAAAGAAAAATTAATTTCTCTAAGAAATACAAGAATACAATCCTTATGAATTTCAAAACCTAAGGGAGAGTTATTCGTATTCATCATAAGTCATAATTAAAGGAAGATAAGTTTTTATTTTAAATTTTAAAAGAAATATCCTTATTCCTTATATTCTTTTTAAAAAAGTTTTTGTGCATTCCAAAAAGGGGGAGATTTTTGAGTCAATAAGGTTTCCTTATGAATTTTACATTACTTTGTCTTTTGAAATTCATAAACATATTTTCTTAAGTAAAACTATCTTTTTCTAAGAATTATTTTCTTAAGGATAATTTTCTTTCTCTAAGAATTTTTTTATCCTGACCTTGGTTTTCAATGTCTTATTTATTGTATTATCAAAACCAAGTATAACCATTTTTTTTTTTAAACCATAAAATTCAGATCCTTATCAAAACCTTATAATCTTATAGTTCCTTAGCTACCGAGTCTTACTATTTTTAGAATTCAAATTCTATTAAATTCAGACTCCGAATTCCCTAAAATTTAGATTCCAAATTTTATGAAATTTAGACTCTTAATTCTATAAAATTTATACTATGAATTATTTAAAATTCAGAATCCAAATTTTCTAAAATTTAGACTTTGAATTATTTGAAATTATGACTCCAAATTATCTGAAATTCAGACACCAAATTATCCAAAATTTAGACTCTAAATTCTCTAAAATTTAGACTCTGAATTCTCTGAAATTCAGAATCTGGATTTTCTGAAATTCAGACTTCGAATTCTTTGAAATTCTGACTCCCAATTCCTCATAATTTAGACTCTGAATTCCTTAGAATTCAAACTCCGAATTACTCATAATTCAGACTCTAAATATCCACTTTTCTAGAATCCAATTGTTTATATATTTAGAATCCGAATTCTACATTTCCTAGATTCGGATTATTCACATTTGTTTATGATACTTTATTTTTTTGACATATTATTGATTATTAAGCATGATAATGTTTCCCAAGTTTTTCCTACATAAAACGATGTTTTAAAATTTGCTTCTAACTAACCGTTGGTTGACTAACACGTGTACGTGTCCCTCTGAGATTCAAGAAAAAATATGACCGTTGGAGGAGGGAGCTGACCGTTGATGCTTTTCCTATAAATAGAAGCTCATTTGAATGATATAATTATAGATTTATGATCATAGATATTACATGATGTGAAGTGATTTATAGATAGAGAAAGAATGTTATGCTTTGTGTGATTTATGAGCATCTTGTTCAACCATGAACAACTTGTTCATCTTTCTTAACGCGACTCTGATTATTACTGTGTACAATATAGGGATCTTGGGGATAGGAAGTCAGAGGTTCCAAATACCATAATGTTCAAGGACATCTAGGGATAGTAAGATAAAGGTGCCGACTACCTTAAAGTTCAAGGGATTGTGGGGATAACAAGACACACTCTGATATTATTATCGAGGGCTTACCCAGGTGTGGGCAGGCCAGAATTTCTTGAAAATATAAATCAAGGGAACTTTATCAAAGGTTGTTGAATACCCTTATCTTTAGGTGAAATGATTTATTACTTGTTTACTTTCTTTGTTACAATTTTTATTTCCACTATATTTTGTTAAAAAAAGAAATTATAACTTTCTTATACTTTATTATACTTGTTAACTCTGATATAAATAAGATTCTATATGATTTAAGGTAGAATATTTCTCTATGTAAAACCTAATTAAGTTTCCTTAAATTTAACTTGATTAAGTTTAGGAATCATATAATTATACCTGGGCCCTTCCTGTTATCCCTTTAAGTAATAACCAAAGGGGGTTTGTGAATTTACCTTGTTTAACTTTGTTAAACATAGATTTCCTTTCAGGCTTAAAAGGGGAAAGTTGTTAAACCTACAATTCACCCCTCTTGTAATTGAGAATATACATATTCTATCTTGATACTATAATATATTGTTGTATTTTTTTTCTGAACCTAAGTGGTTTGAGAGGTGTGAGTAATGGGGAGAGGTGGTGGCTTTTTATAAGGGCGAAAAGGACTCACTTGGTATTTTTGAAAAGAAGTTAGGTGTACCCACATTTTTACATAAACAAGTCTTCAAAAACCAACAAAACTCAATAATGAAAGGTTAATGGCCTAATTATGGACATAAAATGGGTTTTTTAAAAGTGGATAGATCATTTGGGCCCTTAATTTAAAGTTTTAGTCCTTTATTAAGTTTAATTTTACTTTAATAATTGTAATTAATTTTAATTACTTTCACTAACATTTTTGGTAAAAAAAAGTTGATATTATTAGAAATTAGAAATTATGATTATTAAAAATATGGAATATATTTTTACAAATTCCAATCACATAATTGGCATAAATTAATTTAAATTTAATCCCATAGATAGGATGACAATGCAGGTTTTAAGGTAAAAATGTCCAAAAGTTTGCTATGTTTTTATAGTCAATTTCAAAGGGAAATTTATTCTAATAAAATAAATAATATTAATTAATATAAATATTATATAATTAAACTTTAAATCCATTTAAAAATATAATTTATCCTTATAAATAAATTAGATGAAAAAACAATTTTGAACTAAAATTCAATATTTTTAACTATTCATTAAAAAAAGATATGTTTCCGAAAAATATCGAAAATTAAGCCTAACCTAATTTTTATGTTTTTATTTAAAATATGAAGTTTATTTTGACATATTAAATCAATTAAAGAGTAAAAATTCATATTTAAAACGGGTTCACCATTGAAAGGTGGTAAAATTGCCTTTATAAAAATATAGGTTTTTAAGTGTAATATTTGGTTTGTTCTTATCTTATTATTATCAAATATATTGGATGAAATTTAAAATATTATATTTAATATATTATATATATTACATTAATATCACCCACTAATTTTTATCAATTAAATCTATTAAGGTAAAACAACTTTGTGAAAATAATAATATTTTCTTTTATATTCTATCAGTTTTCATATTCATTTCTAATTAATTTATAACCAATGAATTCATTTTAAATTCTTGTAAACCATATATTTTCATAAATTAGTTACCCATTTTCAATAATATTAATTTAAAGGCTAGGTTATATCTTATTATATTTAATAATATATTGTTATTCAAAAAAACTTGGTCTTACATGTAATGTAAGCTTTTGAAGAAAGTCGCTCTTGCATGTAATGCAAGGTAACTTGGTGTCGAGTGCATTACCGAATATTGAATATGTAAAATCTACTTAAAATAGTAAATACATTTTAAAGTATCAAGGTATTATTTTCCATTATTCACTTTGTGTTGAGTGTCATGAACACTATCAAATATAAGGTACTTTAGAATTTCAGGGTGTTACATGTGAGAGTCTATTAAAACCTCTACATAGGAGGACTTGGTTAGTGATAAAAAAAATGTATTTTCCATCTGAATTTGGGGGCATGATTGTTGGTGAATGGGAGAAAGTAGAAACAGTTCCAGGTTTGGAGGAGGAGTCATGTGATGATCAAACCACCTCATGGTAGTATCCTAAATAGAGGGGAGGTCATCACCCTGCAAACCAAGGTGGTTATCTAGGAAATATGGTTGAAATAAAAGAAGATGAATGAAGTTTTTATCATTTGGAATGATTTTATTTATTTATTTTCCTAGGTGGCATTGTCTGTGATACTTTTTATAACTTTCATCTCTATGTATCTGTGTGTGTGCTTGTGTCTTTAATTTTCAATAAAATTTACATGATCATGGATTTGGAGTTACCAAATCCATGTTTTGAGTCATATTTGATTAATTATATAAATATTTATATTATTAATTATTAATTAGTAAATTATATTATTATATTATTATTTATTATTTATCATATTAATTATATTAAACATATTATTAATTTTTAATTGTATTATTAATTGTTTACAAGCAGTTTGGGGAGGAAGACAAAGACAATGAAAACACACAATACACACATGTAGCATACAATAGAGATTTGAACTTGAGCCCTTTCTGACATACCACTGGGTCTGCTACCACCGAGTCGTTCCCTGGGGGCATTAATTCTATTATTAATTAATAATAATAATATTAATAAATATTATATTAATAATTATTTTTTATATTAATTATTAATTATATTATTACTTTTTATTATTTATAATATTCATTATTATTCATGATAATAGTATTTTATTTTAATTAGTTGAATTTATAATTATATATAAAAAAGGTTGTGGTCAAGACCCTTTATTAGAGAAGAAAAAAATTGAGAAGAGAGGAAATGATGGTGTCAAACAAGAAAAAATGCTCTCAAACTAGAAAATTAGATGAAAAAAACCAAGGCCAATAAAACAGATCATAATATTACTTAGAGAGGTTGGACATGTATGTATGTATGAATACCAATGATTTTTAGATATTGAATTTGATGTTGTATTCAGAGAGTCAGGTTGTGAGAAGCCCCCAAACCACATTTACCATGAAAATTTATACCAATCATCCATGTTTTAGGTTATTACCAGGGCTCACTATCCTATGAAACATTATTTCCCTATGTGGATCCATCATCATTGTTAGAAGTCACGATCACCATATTAGAAGCCACATCATGCCTACAATATGAATAAATCGAGGTCTAAAAGATTCAGAGGCATCCAGAGGTTCAATCACCAATTTGTATCCTTAATCCTTTATAGATGATTCTTCATAAGAAAGTACACTATCAAGCAATGCAAAATAATTAGATGTAAGAACCCAAATTTTCTCTCGATTAACCATTGAAGCAGTCTGGATGGAAGACTCATTAATAGAAGAATTTGATTCATTTCTAATTGAAGGACCACCCAATACACCCAATAATAAAGTGTAATCATGATAGATCAAGGGTGTAGGACTACTTATTGATCCCCCGTTAATCAAATGAGAAGAATACTCAGTGGAAAACTCTTTAGAAAAACCCCTTTTCGTTTCCTCCTGCCTGCTGAAAATAGGAGTAATTGAAGTACTTTACCCAACCTCTATCTTATTATCCTAATCTAAGGATAAGGTATGACCTCTTTTATAATTGGATATTTTAACAGAAATAGAGATCATTTTCATCTATCCTTTATGACCATTTGAAGTAACTAACTTATTTTCTTACCATAATTGTTGGTTAACCATAATTTGAACTTCACCCTCACTATTGGATTGACTATCCTCGAATTCAACCTTCATTTCATCCTCTAAACTATATGCTAGTTCATATACTAAGGGGGGAGAATTTGGATCCTCCTCTTCTATATCATCCCATGACTTTTACTATTGAATGTGACCTAATATATTTCTCATTTATTTCCCCTAAGATCCCTGGGGTATTGCACCAATAGAATCTTGAATATAATCATGTGAAGAACCATTATGAGGATCAACACCCTCATATGAAAGGTCTTCTATAGAGAGACCTTTAGAAATAAATTCCCTAGAAGAGTCATTACCATCTTGTAATTGAACCACTAAATGTGTAGAATTACTAGCATCCAAGAACAAGGACTTCACATTATTCATAGAGGGTTTCCCCTTTCCTAGGACATGAACCTTGTCCACCATATTCACTGGCCTATGGATAACATTTAAAAACCTATGAATGTTAAAAGCGCCTAAATACTTCCCCTCAAACTAAATACCATAAGGGTTCTATTTCACTTCAGAATTTCCCTTTACGTTACATGTCAGGGCCAAATGACCACTCAAGCCACAAATATCACAAGAGATAATTCTACATAAATCCTCCATTTAATGTCCAAAAACCTTGCATACATCATTCTTGGAAACTTTTCATACTCAAAACTAAAATGTAAATCATTGGTGGGAGTAGAGAGATAAACATTCTCAATTAGAGTATAAATGAGATCAACCTCAACTAGAATTCTTGAAAAATGGAAAAACCAAACCTGCTTAGTCTTTCTATCCAAGAGGATAGGGGTCCCAATTAATGTGGATATATTGTGTGAAATATTTGGATGTCACAGGATATAATTAATACCATGTATCCTCATCCATACACGTGAAAAATAAATCTTTATCCACGACACATTGAATTCTAAAGACCATTCATGATGGTGGGGTGAGATAAGCTTTAAGAATGGGGAACCAAAACTCCATGCTCATAGCTTTCATTTATCTGAAGGAAAAATATAGTGAAAAAATATCCTAATGTAATGAACCTCTAATTAGAGAACCCCAAATAATATAAATCCCACATACTATATCCCCATGTTTCCATGTATTCTCACCTTTGGGGAGTATGGACCTCTCAATTAGGGATTCCCCCCATTACCAACCTTTTTGAAAAAATACCATAGATTATCCTCAATAAGAGCTGCCAAACCTTTCTTGAGGATCCTACCAATGGATGAGTCCTTGAATGACACCATGGACCACCTACCATCACCAGGATTCAAATACCTAAGCACACATGATCCTCTATACATAGTCAAAGTTCCTTAAAAATGGATTTATATCATCCTTAGAGGTCAAAGGCATTTCCTTATAAGGCTCTCCAGATAGTAGATTGAATCTCATGAAGTGAGACAGATCCATGATCATTGATGAACTCTAGATGCCATCGTCTCTACCAAAAAATATCTCTTAAAACTATATCCTCTCTAATATCATACTTTTTAACTATATATATGTATATAGTAAATAATATATTTATAAAAGTTTAAAATTGAAAAAAACCATGTTGAGCATCCCATTTTTCTATTTTTTTAAAAATTTAACCCATTTATTTTTTTAAAAAATAAAAAAACTCATATATAAAATTTTATTTCATGTCACCCTCTAGTGGTACCAAGAAACCATAAAGGCACCATGATACGGACTGTGGAAACAACAATGAAAATTAGATCAAATTGAATTTTCATGCAAATATACTATGGTGACCAAAACATGCCCACACCTGACCAACAATGAGTAGGTAAACAAATCCATGAACCCCATAATAGGGAGGTGTAATACAAAAGTAAGAATAGCCTAAAAATGGAGCTGGAAGACCAAAATAAAAATTAGTGTAGCATATTACTTAATGAGAACCCCGATCAGAAAACCTAGTCGCAAAACCTAGATACACCAAAATTGTGAAATGCCTTTCTTGAGCATTGATGAACATGAGTAACCATACCTATTGGAGGGGAATTTGGGAGTATAATGAGTAAAAATTTAATAATGGTTTTTTATTTTTTATTTAAATAAATGATATATGGTTTTTTTAAAATTTAGAAACATGAGTGTTAGCTACCCATTTAGTAGGAAAGGTGAAAGGTACCAAGGGATTTTTGAATCAGACCATACAGATGTGTGCAGACCATTTTTAGTTGAAGCAAGGGGTAGAAACTCATAATTTATAACTTTTACTATTTATTTTAGTAGATATGGATAATTATAATTGATGAGGTATAAGTTAGATTCTTTTGAGAGATTCAATGAATACAACAATGAAGTTGTGAACCATCTTGGTAAAAATATTAAGAAACTCCAATTAGATCATGGTTAAGAATATCTTAATTAATAATTCATTCATCATTTATTTAATTTTGAGATTCTATCTCAAGTCACTACTCCATATATTCCTTAGTGGAATGGTTTAAGTAAAAGGATAAATTACACATCATTAGAAATTATGAGATCAATGATGAGTCATGTGAGTCTTCCATTATCCTTTTGAAGATATACGTTACAAACAACAACATACATACTTAATTGAGTGCCAACTAAAGAGGAAGATGGTATTACATACCAATTAAGAAGTGAAAATAAACTCATGTTGTTGTATTTACATGTGTGTGGATGTGAATTTTTTGTTAAGGAATCTTCAGGCAACAAACTTTCAACCCAAGGCACAAAGTGTACATTTATAAGATACCCTAAGGAAACAATGAAATATTACCTATAAGATCCCTCATAAAAAAGGTAATAGTGGTAATATATTCCATATTCCTTGAGATGGAGAACATATCTAAAAGTGATAGTGGGAGAAAGATAGAATTTGATGAAATCTAGGATCAAGGTACATAAGAGTTTTTATAGTAACAAATTCCATAAATCCATGTGAAAGAATAAGTTTTGGAGATGCAAGTAATTCATAGGAGTACACGAGAGGTTAGAGAACCATAATTATATTGTTTCCTAGTCACTGAGGATGGTGACTCGTTATTAGTTGATAATAATGATCCTATAACCTACATAGAGATAATAATTGGTACATATGTTTCCAAGTGAAAGGAAGTTATGAATTTTGAAATATATTCCATGTGCCAAAACCAAATATGAATTTTGGTAGATCATCCAGTGGATATAAATCCTATTGTTTTTAAATGGATATTTAAGAATAAAATGGACATGGACAGATAAGTCAATAATTATAAGGAAAAACTAGTTGAAAAGGGGTTTAAACAAAATCAAGGAATTGACTGTGATGAAACCTTTTCACTAGTTTCTATACTAAAATACATTATAATTATACATGACATTGTGACCTTCCATGACTATGAAATTTAAAAAAATGGATTTCAAAATAGAATTACTTAACACGAACCTTCAGGAAGATGTCTATATGACAAAAGCTAAAGATTTGTGACTCCAAAGGATGCTAACAAGGTATAAAAATTTCCAATATCCATTTATGGATTAAAGAAAACATCCAGGTTATGGAACATTTGATTCAATGAAGCCATAATAGAATTTGGTTTCATAAAGAATAAATTTGATCCCTATGTAAATAATCAATTTATTGGGAGTGTATTCATTTTATTAATAGCATATGTTGATGACATACTACTTATTGAAAATGAGATACCGGTCTTACAGTTTGTAAAATCCTGGTTGAATACACGATTCTCCATGAAGGGATTAGGTGAAGCAATATATATTCTTGGGATCAAGATATATCATAATAGATCAAGAGGATGCTTGGCTTAAGTCAAGGTACATATATTTATAAGATACTAAAGATATTCAGTATGGAAAAATCCAAGAGGTGATTGTTTCCAATATCACATAACATTCATATTTCTAAGAAAATGTGTCCTTAGAAACACGAGAAAAGATAGAGGATTACAAGTATTCCATACACATTGGTTACTAGGTCAGTCATATATGTTATACTATGTACTAGGATAGATGTCACCTATGCCTTAAGTATAGTAGGTAGATATCACGATAGCCCAGGTGACCTCCATTGGATGGAATTCAAGACTATCCTTAAATATCTAAGGCATACTAAGGATATGTTCATGGTCTATAGAGGATATAATGAACTAGTAAAAAGAGGATATACATATGATAGTTTCCAAACAGATTAATATGATTTGAAATCATAGACGTGATATATCTTCACTATCAATGGAGGTTTTTTAAGTTGAAAGAGCTCAAAGTAAGTAGTGCTTGCAGATTCTACAGGAGAGTTTGAGTATATTATGGATTCTGAGGAATCTAAATAAGTAGTTTTGATATGTAACTTCTTCTAATAAATTGATGTGAAAGCTAGTATTAAAGATCCTATCACACTCTATTATGATAATAATGTAGTTATGACCCTTTCAAATGAGTTAAGGTCACATTAGCGGATGAAACACATACTTCATAAATATAATCTCTTAAGGGTTTTTTCATAGAGAGGTAAAGTTGTAGTGATTAGAATATCCATTTAAGACAACATGGAAGACCCTTAATTAAAGACTTAACTTAGAAAAAACATGATCATCATGTGAGGTCTAACAAACTGAAAGTCATAGACAGTTGGTTATAGTCTAGATGTGAGTTTGTTGGAGTTGATGTTCTTTAAAAAACTATTTGTACTTTTGATTTCGTGTATATTTAAAGATTTTAATATTAATAAAACATATCATTACATATTGTTCATTTTTCTACATGACTTTGATGTAATAATGTTCTAGAGTATATTTCACATTGAAAAGGGAATAGTAGTTCCCTGTTATGATAAGAACCTTGAAATGTCATGATGGTATTATTAAACCTAGTTCCATGGTTAGAGAAAAATATATGATGAGGAACATACTATGTTGATAGTTAGATATGAGTACTCATAAGTTGATGAGACTTTATATCATGAAGTTCAAACTTGGTAATCTACAAGATGGGAGGTTATGATAATATACCCGCCTGTAGAAATTCTGTATGTTTATGGTCAGAAGATATTCCTATATATGAGTGTGTGTAATGGTTATTAGACTTTAAGATTATCATTAATTCATGTCATGACTCACACACTTAGATTTAATGATCAAAAATATGATGCTATATGTTCATAGGAATTAGGATATGTTGGGTCCATCATGAATGATATTTCATTGATGGAAAAGTTGAGGAAGGATTTTCCCTTCCATATCCATGGAAGTTGATATCTCATCCCTTTGATTGAAATGGAATCATCACATTAAATTCTATATACATGGTGTAATGATGCGTTTATTTTAGATAGTCAAAGAAATATGTATCAAACATATAGTTTGATTACACAGATATGAAACCTATTTGATGAGATATTGTGATAAATGGACTATATTACATAATGAGTGCTCATATGTGGTTGTCAATGTTGTGAAATTAACTTCTTTATCATGGGTTCCTTGACCCGTTGCTGGATAGTAATATTGGACTTTAGAAAATAATGCCTAATTCCATTGATAAATAACCCTAGAGGGTTACACACTAAGTGTTTCTATTGATCTGGATTAAATTACATTTGAATTTTATTATTGGAATAAATATTTTTCTCAAGATTGGGGAATAAGCTTATTCAAGTTTTATTGTTAAAAAATTAAATAAATATTTATTTTCCAAACTTTTAATATAATATTTATTTTATTTATTGAATATTTAATAAATATTTATTTTATTTATTGAATATTTAATAAATATTTATTTTTAATACTGTTAATAAAATATTTATTTATGAATAAAATCTTTAATTAAATATTTATTTGGGTATTAAATAAATGTTGAGGAGGATGTGCGGACCACCATGAACTTCATTTTCACCCAAAACCTTCAGTTATAAACCTCATACACCATATTCACTAGCTTTTGAATATCCTTAATAGACCTTTGGATGTTCAAAGCACCAGAAGACTTCCCCTCAAAGCTAACATCAGAAGGGTTTTATTACACTACAATCTTTCCCCTTTCTTTACAAGTTAGGGAAAAATGACCCCTAAAGCCAAAAATCTCACAGTAGGTATTCCTACTACAATCCTCCATTGAATTACCAACAACCTTGAATGTATCACAAAATTATGGACACTTCTCATACTCAACACTAAGATGTAAATCATCAGTGGGAGTAGAGAGAGAATCATTTTCAATTAGAGTGGAACTAATATCTACCTTAACCAGTTGAAGCACTTACATTTTTTCCCTATTGACCATTCAAAGGTATGATTCTTTTCTATAATGTTTATTGCAGCACTCAAGTCTAATCCTCAGCGATGATACAAATTTTAGAGTCGATTGTTTCTGATTTATCTTTTTAATGGGGGGGGGGGGTTGTTTTCATAGATTAAGTGAAATGATTGATTGATGAAGTTTGATTTAAAAATTTAATAAATATTGGTGTGAGTTCATTATTGGGGATGTAATATTGTGATATCCTTGATATTTTCAAAACATTTCATTTAATTAACATCCACTTCACAAGATTATTTCAATCAGTATTCCAAGTTTTAGGTTTAATCCAAACCTTAATGAGGGTTCTAATTATCATCAATTATTATTGATAGAAGGTTCCATATTTCACGAACCTATGTGTATTTGTGGTTTCAATAGTTCATGGAATACACATGTCTAAAAAATCATGTTATTAATCCATAAAATTTCTCATTTTTCATACAAAAAATTAATTCAAAAAATTCTAAACAGGAAAAAGCTCACAATCACTTAACATCCCAAAATTATGAATCACCCTAATGAGATATTTAATCATCCACTAACATGGTTATTAATATGGTTTAATATTCTTATGGTGATGAGTTATAAAGATAAGAAAAATAATAGGACAAGAAAAAAGTGGTGCACCAAATATGCACATGAAACATGAAGAGAGGTAAATATGCTCTTTTTATTGAATAAGAAAGTGAGAAAATGAAATGATTTTCAACTTTATTTAAACAATTTCAAGAAAATTAATATTAAAAAATATAGGTTGTATGAGAATTAGATATTTTTAGGAAGAAACATGAATTAATATTTAATTGAAATGAAAACAAATTTACACAATTACAATGCAAAACAAGAAAAAACAAAAATGAAAAGAAAAGTGGTGGAGAGGTATTTGTTGTTAAAAAAATATTAATACAAGTACCCCCAGACCCTTGTAAAGGATCTATTCATTTCAAATATCCTCCTTAAGTGTTTAAATTCCAACCCCCTTGCAAGGATAATATGGGAATGAATTTATAGCCTAAGGTGGTGGAGTGTTTGCATTCCAAAACCGACCCTCCAATTGGATCACAAATTTGATAATTTAGAAAGCTGAATCTAGATAAATATTATTCTTAAAAGTTTTATATATGAATTTTTATAAAGTAAACCCTCTATATTTGGAATCTATTGGACTTATTTATCCAAATTTATGGTTGTTTTAATAAACAATTTCATGCTGTCCATTTTTATCTAGACTTAAAGACTATAATGTAAATGGGATTTTGGACTGGAATATGCCCTAAAATCCAAAAAATTTATTCAAACAAATTGGGAAACTACATATTTTATTTCATACCACAAAATATAAAATAAATTGGATTATTGGATTGGTATAAAATTCAAGAAATTTTTTATGTTTTCAAATCCCATACAAAATTGTGGTCTGGAATTTCCTGCATCAATTAAGACCTTTATTGGTTCAGTTGGGCCTTGATATTTTTATCCAAGTTTAATGTAATGTTTCCAGAATTATTATGGATAATCAAGTAATTTGTCATTTTTGGTTGACCCCAGAAAATAAAACATCATATATGGTATAGTTTCTTGGATAGATTCTTTGGGACTTTTTATGTGGTTCATATGACCCTTCAAATGGACGAATTGGAAAAAGATCCAATTTAATTATTTGTAGTAAATTTAATTTTGAAACTTAAAAAACAATAATCACACAATTTGGATAATTAGGGTGATATTTTTGATTAAAATAGTAAAATTAGAATCAATATTAATTCAAATAATTCTAAAAAAATATATTTAAAATTAAAACATGGGTATTTCACACCAATTATGAACTTTTCCTTGAAAATTAGTAAAATTAGTAGATAAAAAGTTTTTAATAAATGAATAAAATCAACCCCCACACCTATAAGTTTTCATGTACTCATGTACAACAAATAAAAAAATGTAACAAAATCATTTTTACTCAAAACGAATATTAAAATCTTATTTTCTCTAATCAGGGGGTCGAGATTAGTTCACTCATCCATAAAGAATTACACAAATTTTTTTTACAAAAAATAATGTTTTAAAAAATTCATTATTCATGCTCAAAATTTCAAATGGAAAATATGGGTGCTCAGAATTTACTCCTCTCATGATGATAGAAATTTATTTATGGAGGTTCACTCATTCACCAACCGAAAGTGAAAATCTTAGAATTTGAAAACATATCACTATCCATTCCCTACTATAAAGTAAAAAAATAATCAAGTGTTATTTTTAGGGGGTTTTCAGTGGCTATGGTATGGTAGTAATATAATATTCAAAATAGAGGGAAAGAGGGGGTGAAACACCAATATGGAAAAGGCAATGAACAATTTTTGTGAAATAAGACATGGAAGGAAATATGAAAACATATTTATAATCGAATGAATTTGTGAAGGAAGACAAGAGAGGAAGAAAATTGGAAGGTTATGAAATGTTGAAATATGTACAAAACACAAAACTTCTCCCAATGACACAAGAAAATATGTTGCAAGTTTTCTTTTAGTTTTTAAATTTTTTCTTTTTTTGGAAGTTGAACTTGGAACAAATATCACACTCATCTCACAACCCTTGTTTTATTTCAGCATGAAACTATTTGTAATAGTTATAACAAGATTGAAGGATAAAAAAGACTGATTTTTAACCTAACCATGACACAACCCATTATTTTTTTCTTTTCTTTTTCTTTTTCATATTTTTTTTTGTTTTGATCACCTTTAAATAACATTTGTACAGAATGACATAAACTTGAATCCATTCCCAAAATTCACTGAATGAAAACCTATACCCCACACTTAAATGTGTACCTTTCCTCAAACATATGGTGAAACAATGAAAATCAAGGAAATAATATTCAAAATTAAATCCATTCCCCCTAATTAAATTTTAATAAATAATTCAATGAAAATCCATGTAGATGTTGTGTGGGACAAATTTTAGGTTCGATTGTTTCTAATTTATTTTTTAATGGGTGGTTTTTTTATATAGATTAGGTGAAACAATTGATTGATGAAGTTTGATTTAAAAATTTAATAAATATTAGAGTGACTTTATTATTGTGTATTTTACTTTATTATATCTTTTATCTTTTAAAAATATTTTATTTAATCAACATCAACTTCACAAGAATATTTCAATCGTAATTCCAAGTTTTAACTTTAATCCAAGCCTTAACGATGGTTATAATTGTCATCAATTCTTATAGATGGAATGTTTTTTATTTCATGAACCCATGTATATTTTTTGTTCCAATAGTTCATGGAATCAGCATGTCAAACAAAACATGTTATTAATCCACAAAATTTCTTATTTTTCTTACAAAATATTAATTCAAAGAATGTTCAAAGGGAAAAATCTCTCAATCACTTAGCATCCCCAAATTATGAATCAACCTAATGTGATATTTAGTCATCCATTTAAATGGTTACTAATATGGTTTAATATTATTATGGATATTAGTTATAAATATAAAAAAATAATGGGATAATAAAAGAGTGGTGTGCCTAACACACACATGAAATGTGAAGAGAGGTAAATATGTATTTTTGATTAAATAAGAAAGTGAGAAAAGGGAATGATTTTTTAATTTATTTAAAAATTTAAAGAAAACTAATATTATAAAATATAGGGTGGATTATAATTAGATATTATTATTAAGAAACATGCATTAATATTTAATCGAAATGAAAACCAACTTCCATGATTACAATTAGAAACAAGTAAAAACAAACATGACAGAAAAGTGAAGGAGAATTATCTCTTGTTAAAACCATATTAAGGAAAGTCTTACTAAACCATTTTAAAGGATCTATTTATTCCAAATATTCTCCTAAAGTGCTGAAATGACAACCACATTTCAAGGAGAAGAGGGGAGTGAATTTTTATCCCAAGGTAGTGGACTGCTTGCATTTGAAAACTTCCCCTACAATTGGATAAAAAATTTAATAAATTAGAAATATGAATCTTGAGAAATATTATTCTTAAAAGTTGTATATATGGATGTTGAAAATGTACCATCAAAATTTGGAATCCATTGGACTTTTTTACCCAAAGTTATATGTGTTTTACTAAACAATGTTCTGCTGTTCATTTTTATCCAGAATATTTCAAAGGCCACAATGTGAATGGGTTTTCAGATAGGAAGATTAAATCAAATATAAACCATTTAATAAATTTTTTTGGGGACTTTCATCTTTAATTTCATAAAAAATATCATCTTAGTTGGATGATTATATTGGGAGAAAATTCAGGAATTGTAGGCTGTTTTCAAATACTATACTGAATTGTGGGATAGACTTTCATGCATCAATTAGGCTTCTTATTGGTCGATTTGGGCCTTTAAATTTTTACATGATATTTAATGTAATTTTTTTTTGAAATTATTGTGGAGAATAAATGAATTTAGACTTCTGTATTGAGCCTAAAAAGTAAAATATGACAACTGATCCAGTTTCTTTGACAGATTCTTTGGGCCATTTTGGGTTATCCATATGACCCTTCAAAAGGATGAATTTTCCAAAGATATAGTTTAATGATTTGTATTAAATTGAATTAGAAACCCTAAAAAATAATAATCACACAATTTTTATGAGTATGTTGATACTTTTTATTAAAATATAAAACCTACTCGAATATGAATTAATTAAAATAATGCTCAAAAATTATATTTAAAATTAAAATATGGGTATTTAACACCAATTATGAACTTTTCCTTGAAAATTAGAAAAAGAAGAAGATAAAAAGTTTTGAATAAATTAATAACATCTGCTCCCTCACACTTATTCTTGTTCATTTACTCATGTAAAACAAATACAAAAACATAAATAAATCATTTTTTACTCACCAAAAAATATTAAAATTTTATTTTCTACAATTAATGGGTATAGATTAGTCCACTAATCCATAAATAATTCCACCCCAAATTTTAAAATCAATAATGTAAAAAAATTCATTTTTATGCTCAAAATTATCAATGAAAAATGTGGGCACTCAAAACTCACTCCTCTCAAGATAATAAAAATTTATTTATGTAGGTTCACTCATTCACCAATCAAAAGTTAAAATATTAGAATTTGAAAGAGTTATCATATTATATTAATTATTCTAAAGTGAAGAATAATAACGATTTATTTTAGGGGATTTTTATTAGTCATGGGATGGTATGAATATGATATTCAAAAGAGAGTAAAAGAGGGGTAAAAAACCAATATGGAAAAAGTAATGCACAATTTTTTCAAAATGAGACATGGAAGTAAACGGTGATACAAATTTATAAGGGAATGAATGTGAAAAATAAGACAATATAGGGAGAAAATTGGAAGGGGATGGAATGATGAAATATATAAAAAACACAAAAATTCTCCAAGTAACGCAAGAAAATATGATGCAAGTGTTCTTTTTTTTTACATTTTTTTTCATAAGTTGAACTTAGAAAAAATCTCACACTCATCTCCCAAACCTTGTTTGATTTCCTTACAAAACTAATTATAAAAGTTATAACAAGATCAAAATATGGGGAAGAGTGATTTTTAACCTACCCAAGACACAAACCATTTTTTTTCTTCATGTTTTTGGTTTTTTTCATATTTTTTATATTTTTTTGTTTTGAACACTTTTAAATGACATTTTTACAAAATGACATAAACTTAAATCAATTCCCAAAATTCACCTAATTAAAACCTCTCCCCCATAATTAAATGTTTGATTTCCTTAAATAATATTACGACACATTGAAAGTCAAGGAAAGAATACCCAAAATTAAATCCATTACCCCACACTTAAAATTTAGTACATCATTTAATGAAAATCCATATAGATGTTGGGTGGAAAAATTTTAGAGTCAATTGTTTCTGATTTTTCTTTTTAATAGGGGGTTGTTTATATAGATTAAGTGAAATTATTTATTTATGAAGTTTGATTAAAAAATTTAATAAATATTAGGGTGATTTCATTATTGGGTATGTTATTTTATGATATCATTGAGCTTTGAAAACATTTTATTTAATTAACATTGACTTCACAAGATGATTTCAATCAAAATTCCAAGTTTTAGCTTTAATCCAAGACTTAATGAGGGATATAATTGTCATCAATTATTATTTATGTAAGGTTTAATATTTCAATAACCCATGTATATTTTTGTTTCCAATAGTTCATGGAATAAACATGTCAAACAAAAATGTTATGAATACATAACATTTATTGTTTGTCTTTCACAATATTAATTCAAATAATGTTAAGCAAGAAAAATCTCTCAATCACTTAACACCCCCAAATTATGAATCACCCCAATGGGATATTTACTCATACATTGACATGGTTAGTAATCCGGTTGAATATGATTATGGTGATGAGTTATAAAGTTATGAAAAAGAATGGGATATGAATAGGGTGGTGCACCTAACACACACACAAAACATGAAGAGAGGTAAATACATGCTTTTTATTGAATAATAAATTGTGAAGAGGGAATTATTTTTTACTTGATTTAAAAAAATTCAAGAAAATTAATATTATGAAACAAAGGTTGGATTATAATTATATATTATTATGAAGAAATATGCATTAATATTTAATTGAAATGAAAACAAACTTACATGATTACAATTGAAAAAAGTGAAAAAAACATGAAAATAAATGTGGAGGAGAGGTCTCTCTTGTTAAAAAAAGATTAAAAAAATTCCTAATATACCATTTTAAAGGCTCTATTCATTCCAAATATCCTCCTTAAGTTCTGAAATGCCAACCCCCTTACAAGGAGAAGAGGGGAGAGAATTTATAGCCCAAGGTGGTGAACTGTTTCCATTCCAAAAATGCCACTCCAATTGAATAAAAAATTTAATAATTTAGAAATATGAATATAGAAAAATATTCTTATTAAAAGTTTTTTATGTGGATGTTTAAAATACATCCTCCAAATTTGGAATCCATTGGAATTTTTATCCAAATTTATGATTGTTTTACTAAACAACGTTCTACTGTCCATTTTTATCAAGAAATTTTAAAGTACATAATGTGAATTGGTTTTTGGACAATAATATGCCCTCAAATATGAACCATTTATTAAAAAAGTTTGGAACTTAAATCTTGGATTTCACATAAAAAATGACATCCCAATTTGATGATTGTATTGGGAAGAATTATATGATGTTTTCAAATCCTATACAAAATTATGGGATGGACTTTAATGCATCAATTGGCCCCCTTATTGGTTTATTTGGGCCTTGAAATTTTTATATGAGTTGTAATTTAATGTTTTTAGAATTATGGTAGCGAATAAATGAATTTGGCCTTCTATATTGATACTTAAAAATAAAACATCACACCTGGTCTAGTTTCTTTGACAGATTCTTTAGGCCATATTGTGTGGTCCATATGATCCTTCAAATGGCCTAATTTTCCAAATATCCAATTTAAGGATTTGTAGTAAATTTAATTAGAAACCCTAAAATACAAGAATAAAACAATTTGGAAAATTATTGTGATACTTATGATTAAAATAGAAAACCAAATCAAATCAGTATTATTTCAAATAATGCTCAAAAATTATATTTAAAATTAAAACATAGGTATTTCACACCAATTATGCACATTTCCTTGAAAATAAGTAAAATAATTAGATAAAACTTTTTTAATAAATTAGTAACATAAAATCCCCCACACTTATTCTTATTAATGTAATCATGTACAACAAATACAAAAACATAACTAAATAATTTTTACTCACCAACAAATATTAGAATTATTTTTTCTTCAATCAAGGAGTCGAGATTAGTTCACTCATACATAAATAATTCCACAAAAAAATATTACAGTAATAATGTTCCAAAAACAATTCATTTTTCATTCTCAAAATTATAAATGAAAAATGTGTGCACTTAGAATTCATTCCTCTCAAGGTGATACAAATTTATTTATGTAGGTTTACTCATTCACCAACCAAAACAAAAAATATTATAATTTGAAAGAGATCTCAGCATCTATTACTTATTATAAATTTAACAATAATAAAGAGATGTTTTTAGGGGGTTTTAAGTGGATATGAGATGGTAGGAATATAACGTACAAAAGAGAGGAGAATAGGGGTAAAACACCAATATGGAAAAAGAAATGCACAATTTTTGTGAATTAATACATGGAAGTAAATGGAAACACATATTTAATAGGAAATGAATGTGTGTGTAAAGACCCATAAAATTCAAGGGAAATTTTTTCTTAATTTTCTTTGGGATTTTACAAGAATTCAGTTTTTGACGACGCCTGATTCCGAGGCCCAGTGTGCCCGGAATTAATTTCTGAAGTTAGGCTCGGGTACGTTCAATGAACGAACGAGCGAGTTTTCCTAACTTTTAAACCGATGCTCAGAATTGAAATACGAGGGCATCGATGAACTCACAGAACCAGTAATTTCTTAAGAAGACTTTTTCCAAAGGTGCGTTTGCTCGGGAGGAGTTGTTTAATTTTTTGAGGTGTAAGTGAAGAATAAATAAAATTTGTAATCCAATTTTATTTTTCTTCTAAGTAGTTTTATCCTTTGTGTGGAAATTGGGTTGGTAACTACCCTTGGGAAAATAAATGAGAGGTGGGGCCCACATGAGCCCCGACCTTTTCACATTCCCCATAACCCCTTGAAACTCCTCTTTAATGTGAGACCACTCACCTCCCCCTCTCTCCTCTTTATTCATGCCAACTCACTTTAATTAATTATGTGGTTTGGTTTGAATTTTAAAATATTTGAGGTGTGAATAAAAATAATATCATGGGATATTATTTTGGAGCTTTTTGTGTGTGAGAAAACCATAACAACGTCCTAGAGTTTTTGGGAGAACTTTGGTGTGAAGAAGAAGAGAACTTCCCTCCGACGAATAACGACGCATCTTCAACGATTAACGGTTCTTCTTCGACGAAGAACGCCTCCGACGGAGAACGCGAAGACACCGACGATGTGCCTTCTCTTCTTCTTCCTCCGCGTCAAGGGAGGAGACACCATCGCGGGGAACGTCGCCCTCGATGACGACTCTTCCTCTGACGACAACGGAATCGACACCGATCCTCTATGACAACCGATCATCGCGACGCTTGCCTCCGACGACAACGGAATCATGCGGCAAGGATGCACGGCGCCGTCGCGCCGCGCCGTTGAAGCCGAACAAAGCCGCGGCGCCGTCGCGCCGCGCCGGAAAACCACGAAGAGAAGAGGTTTGTTTATTTTTCATACGGATCTCCGGGCCATGGAATAATGGGCCGTAGGGGCGATTTGAAGGCCTTGCAGTGAAGGGAAGGTCCCGGGAGGATCGCAGGCGAAGACGGAATTGAAAACGGACCACCGGAGCAACTCTGGTGGTCCGTGGAAGGCGGCGGTGCGCCACCGGAACGGAACCGCCGTGGCCGAGCCGCGGCGGCGGGCCGAACCGGAATGGCTTAGCCATTCCGGAGGCGGGGCGGCGCGGCTCAAAGCCGCACCGGTGACGTCGACCGCGGGGGTTTGTAACCCCCGCACCCGCTGGCCACGAGGGCGCCGCGCCAGCGCCAGCGCCAGGCCGGGCCGGGTCGCGCCCAGGTCGGGCCGGGCCGTGTAGGCCGGGCCAGGCCGCACCATCCGGGCTGGGCCGCGCCCAAACGGGCGGGTCCCGGACCCAGTTCGGGCCAACCCAGGGGGTCTCGGGCTGGGTCGGACCGGGCCCGAACCCCATATTTTTGGGCAGTTTTCGTTCAAATGCCCATATCATGGGACACAGACCTCCAATCTATGCACCATCAGTTGCGTAGCGATCCTTGGATCGAGGTGGTCGTTTTGGTATATTACACTCAAGGTTTCGGAGAACTTTGGGTACGGCCGGGTTGGTTCGAACACGAAACCAACCGGGCCCTTGGAGCGGAAACACTTATATCTTGAGCTCCGGACGCCCGATTGATGTGAAGTCGACTTTGTTGGATTCCTCTTGATGAGGTGGAACTTTTGGAATAATTCACCTGAGTTTTGGTTGCAGTTGGATAGTGGCCGGGTTGGATTGTACCCGAAATCCAACCGGGCCCCTCGAACGGAAAAGCTGATAACTTTCAGACTGGACGTCCGTTTGACGAACCGTCAGCGGCGTTGGTAATCACGTTGAGAAGCGTTCCCTATGAGTATACCCTATGAGAGTTATGGGTACAATTGAGATACGGCCAGGTTGGTTCGCACATGAAACCAATCGGGCCCCTGGGACGAAAAGGCTAATAACTCACAGACCGGGCGTCCGATTGACGCGCCGTCTGTTGCGTTGAGACCCCTATGACGAGGCGGTACTTTGAGATACTTCTTCGTGGGACTTTGATATACTTGAAGTATCGACCTGTAGCTCATGGAGTGGACCCTCCCGGAGACGAGCGTACGGAGTACGAAGACCGTGTAGCCGGCTGAGACCTGACGACTGCTTGACCGACTCGACTTGGAGTGAGTCGACTAGCCCAGTGGACGGAGCAGTACTTTTTTTGGGTGAAGACCCATGGCGGACGGAGCATTACTGTGTGACAGTGCAGACCCGCGGTACTCGTCCGAAGAGTACCTCTGCAGGCTATTAGGGGGTGTGCACTACTGTGTTTGGGTGGCATACCCCGGCGGAAAGCACTACTGTGTTTGGGTGGCTGACCCGCGGTACTCGACAGGAGGAGTACCTCAGTAGTCTTAGGTTAGTGAGCAGTACCTCAGAGTCGTGACAGGACCATTGTACACTCCAGAGACAGGGCTCTTCATCAGTTACGGTTTCGATAATGAAAATCCTGGTTTGAGCTGAGTCTATGATATTGTGTTTACCTCATGATTGAGATGGGTCACTTGATAACTTAAGGTATATGTATGGGAATATACCTGGGTAGTGGTTATCCATTGATTTCACAATATTTGTGTTTCCTCATGATTGAGATGGGTTACTTGATAACTTTGGTATATGTATGGGCATATACCTTAGTAGAGGTTATCTGTTGAGATCTTCTTTGTGGTTAACCTTGTTGGATTTAGTGAGACCTTGAGGGTCTCAGGGTCCCTACTGAGTATCGTTATACTAACCCCTTCACGGTATATTCCCTCACCTCGTTGTGTTGGTTGCAGACGACGGGCAGCACTGACAGAGGCTGAGTGTTCGAGGGCTGGACGGTACCCGGAGGTGGACCTCACGACGAGTCAATATTTAGAGGTGGACTTCAAGACGAGACGACACTCAGAGGAGGTTGACGGGGGAGAGCATTGTGGATGATATCTGTACCTACCCTTCAGGTAGGATCTGTGGTGGACGATCCAGGAGCTGCGCTATCTGTACCTACCCTTCTGGTAGGATCCGAGGAGGACGACCCAGGTGCTACTTCCATTCTTCCAGCTGTTTGTCTTTTCTATTGTACTTTTGTTCAGTTGTAGCTGTACTTTCGATTGGGTTTGTATTCTGGCCCATTTACTTTTCAACACTTCCTTTTTGTACTTAGTGTTTTACTTCCGCTTGTACTCTGTGGTGTTTTGTTTACTTTTATAAAGGCAATGCCTTCCCAATTATCGGGATTTATGCCTTTAGTGCTAGTCGCCAGCCCCTGACCTATGGAAGGCGGGCTTGGGGTAGTCACGGCACGGGCCCCGAGTACGGGTCGTGACAGTGTGAAATAAGATAATAGAGAGAGAAAATTATAAGGGGATGAAATGATGAAATATGTAAAAAAAAACTTCTCCTAACTACATAAGAAAATATGATGTAAGTGTTCTTTTTTTTCTTTTTTTTTGGAAGTTGAACTTGGAACAAATCTTACACTCATCTCCCAACCCTTGTTTGATTTCCTCATGACTCTAATTGTAATAGTTATAATAAGATCAAAGGATGAGGAAGCATGATTTTTAACCTATCAATAACACAAACCATTCTTTTTTTTTCATTTTTTTTCATTTTTTTAATATTTTTCATTTTTTTTTATTTTTAACACTTTTAAATAACATTTGTATCAAATGACATAAACATAAATCCATTCCCAAAATTCACTGAATGAAAAAATCTCCCCCACAATTAAATGTATGCTTTCCCTCAATTATATAATGAAACATTGAAAATCAAGGAAAGAATACACCAAATTAAATCAATTCTCCATACTTAAATTTCAATAAATCATTCAATTAAAATTCATGTAGATGTTGGGTGGGATAAATTTTAGAGTCGTTTGTTTCTGATTTATCTTTTTAATGTGGGGGTTTTTTGATGTGCTTACGTGAAATGACTGATTAATGAAGTTTGATTTAACAATTTAATAAATATCAGGGTGATTTAATTATTTTTATGTTATTTTATGATATCCTTGATCTTTGAAAAACATTTCATTTAATTAACATCGACTTCACAAGATGATTTCAATCAGAATTACATGTTTTAGCTTTAATCCAAGCCTTAATGAGGGTTATAATTGTCATAAATTCTTATTGATGGAAGTTTCAATATTTTATAAACCCATGTCTATTTTTGGCTCCCATAGTTCATGGAATCTACATGTAAATTTTTTTTATTAGTTTACAACATTTATTATTTATCTTGCACAATATTAATTTAATGAATGTTAAACAAGAAAAAGCTCTCAATCACTTAAGATCCCCAAATTATGAATCAACCAAATGGAATATTTACTTATAAATTTACATGGTTAATAATATGGATGAATATTATTATGGTTATAAGTTATAAAGATAAGAAAAATAATGGGAGAAGAAAAGAGTGGTGCACCTAACAAACACACAAAACATAAAGAGAGGTAAATACACACATTTGATTAAATAAGAAAGTGAGAAAAGGGAATGATTTTTTTACTTTATTTAAAAGATTTCAAGAAAAATAATATTATACAATAGAGGTTGGATTATAATTAGATATTTTTATGAATAAACATGCATTAATATTTAATCGAAATGGAACAAACTTGCATGATTACAATTAAAAACAAGCGAAAACAAACATGAAAAGAAAAGTGGAGGAGAGGTATCTATTGTTAAAATAAGATTAAAGAAAGTACTAATAGACCCTTTTTCAGTCTCAAATCATTCAAAATGTTCTCCTTAAGGGCTGAAACACCACCCCCCTTGAAAGGAGAAGAGGGAATTGAATTTATAGCTCAAGGTGGTGGTCTATTTGAATCCCAAAATTTCCCATCCAATTGGATCAAAAATTTAAAAATTCAGAAAGATAAATCTAGAGAAATATTATTCTTAAAAGTTTTATATATGGATATTTAAAATCCAACCTCTATTTTTTTCCATTGGACTTTTTATCAAAATTTATGGCTATTTTACTAAATAATGTTCTGCTATCCATTTTTATCTAGACTTTTTTAAAGGCCATAATGTGAATGGGTTTTTGGATATGAAGACGACCTCAAATAAAAAATATTTCTTAAAAAAATTTAGAAACTTATATCTTGGATTTCAAAAAAAAAAACCATCTCAATTGGATGATTTTATTGGGATAAAAGTCAAGAATTATAGGATGTTTTCAAATCCAATACAGAATTGTGGGATGGACTTTAATGCATCAATTGGGCCCAATATTTGATGAGTTGGGCCTTGAAATTTTTATACAAGTTTTAATGTAATATTTTTTGAATTATTTTGGAGAATAAATGAATTTGGTCTTCTGTATTGATCCAAGGAAATAAAACATCACAACTGGTCCATTTTTTTGACAAATTCTTTAGGTCATCTTGTATGGTTCATATGACCCTTCAAATGGCCGAATTTTCCAAAGATCCAATTTAATGTTTTTTAGTAAATTGAATTAGAAACCCTAAAAAACAATAATCTTACAATTTAGATACGTAGGGTGATATTTTTTATTTAAATATAAAACTAACTAGAAAATCAATTTATTCAAATAATGCCCAAAAATTATATTTAAAATTAAAACATGGGTATTTCACACCAATAATGAACTTTTACTTGAAAATTAGTAAAATAAGTAGATAAAAAGTTTTTAATAAATTAATAACATAAAACCCCCACACTTATTCTTATTCATGTCCTCATGTACAAAAAATAAAAAAACATAACTAAATCATTTTTACTCACCAACAAATATTAGAATTTTATTTTCTCCAATCAGGAGGTATATATTCATTAACCCATCAATAAATAATTCCACCATAAATTGTTAAAATAATAATGTTCCAAAAAAAATTCATTTTTCATGCTCAAAATTAGAAATGAAAATTTTGGGCACTTATAACTCACTCCTCTCAAGATGATAAAAATTTATTTATGTAGCTTCACTCATTCACCAACCAAAAGTGAAAATATTATAATTTTAAAGAACTCTTAGATCCCATTAATTATTATAAAGTGAAAAATAATAAATAGGTATATTTATGGGGTTTTAAGTGGCTATGGTATGGTAGTAATATAATTCCTAAAAGAAAGGAAAAGAGGGGTAAAACACAAATATGGAAAAAGAAATGCACATTGGTTTGTGAAATGAGACATGTAGGTAAATAGAAACGCATTTTTAAAAGGGAATTAATGTGTGAAATAAGACAACAGAGGGTGAAAATTGTAAGGGGATAAAATGAAAAAATATGTACAAAACACACAACTTTTCCCAATTACATAAGAAAATATCATGCAAGTGTTATTTTTTTTAATTTTTTTTAATTTTTTTCAGAAGTTGAACTTGGAACAAATTTCACACTCATCTCCCAACCCTTGTTTGATTTTCTCAAAAAACTAATTGTAATAGTTATAACAAGATAAAAGGACGAGGAAGAGTTATTTTTAGCCTTCCTAAGACACAAACCATTCTTTTTTTTTCATTTTTTTGGGTTTTTTTTTTCATATTTTCATTTTTTTGATCACTTTTAAATAACATTTGTAAAAATGACTTAAACATGAATCCATTCACAAAATTCATTAAATGGAAACCTCTCATACACACTTAAATATATGATTCCCATCAATCATATTATGACACGTTGAAAATCTAGTAAATAATACCCAAAATTAAATCCATTCCCCCACACTTAAATTTCAACAAACCATTTAATAAAAATACATGTAGATGTTGGGTGGGAAAAATTTTAGAGTTGATTGTTTCTTATTTGTATTTTTAATGGGTTTTTGTTTGTATAACTTAGGTTAAATGATTGATTGATGAAGTTTTATATTACAATTTAGTAAATATTGGTGTGAGTTAATTATTGGGGATGTAAGATTATGATATCCTTGAGCTTTTTAAAACATTTCATTTAATTAACATATACTTTACAAGATGATTTCAATATGAATTACATGTTTTAACTTTAATCCAATCCTTAACAAGGGTTCTAATGGTCATAAATTATTATTTATGGAAGTTTAAATATTTCATGAACCCATATGTATTTGTGGTTATAATATTTTATGGAATCCAAATGTAAAAAGAACATGTTATTATTAATAACATTTCTTGTTTACATAATATAAATTCAAGGAATGTTAATAAAGAAAAAGTTCTAAATAACTTAACATACCCAAATTAAGAATCACCCTAATAGGAGATTTAATCATCCATTGATATGGTCAGTAATATTCTTGAAGATTATTATTATGATGATCTATAAATAGATGAAAAATAATGGTGGGTCAAACACACACATGAAATGTAAAGAGATGTAAATATATGCATTTGATTGAATAAAAAAGTGAGAAAAGGGAATTAATTTCAAAATTATTTAAAAAATTTCAAGAAAATTAATATTACACAATAGATGGTGGATGATAATTAGATATTATTATGAAGAAACATGCATTAATATTTTATTAAAATGAAAACAAACTGATACGATTACAATTGAAAATAGGAAAAACCAAACATGAAAAGAAAAGTATAGGAGATGAATCTATTTTTAAAACAAGATTAAGGAAAGTCCTCTTAGACCATTTTCAAGAATCTATTCATTCAAAATTCCATCATTAAGTGATTAAATTCCGACCCCCTTGCAAGGATAAGAGGGGAGTAAATTTATATTCCAAGGTGGCAGACTGTCTCTATTCTAAAACTTACCCTTAAATTTGGTTTCCTAATTTGATAATTTAGAATGCCTAATATGGAGAAATATTCTTCTTTAATGTTTTATATATGTATGTTTAAATTTAACCTTCCAAATTTAGAATCCATTTAATTTTAAACCAAAGTTATGGATGTTTTACTAAATAATATTCTACTGTCTATTTTTATCCAGACATTTTCAAATTATAAAATGTGAATTGGGTTTTGGATAGGAATATTCCCTAAAATCCAAAATATTTCTTCAATAAAGTTATGAGACTATATATTTTATTTGAAACCACAAAATATCAGCTCAATTGGATGATTTTATTAGGATAAAAGTCAATAATTGTAGGATATTTTCAAATATCATAAATAATTATGGGATGGAATTTAATGCATCAATTGGGCCCATTATTGGTTGATTTGGGCCTTGAAATTTTTATTTGAGTTTTAATGTAATGTTTATGAAATTATTTTAGAGAATAAATGAATTTGAACTTAGAGATTTATCCTTGAAAATAAAACATCATAGCTAGTATAGTTTCTTTGATAGATTCTTTGGGCCTTTTTGTTTGGTCTATATGAACATTCAAATGGACAAATTGTCCAAATATTTAATTTAATGATTTGTAGTAAATGGAGTTTGAAATACTAAAAAACAAAAATCACACAATTTGGATAATTAGGGTGATATTTATGATTAAAATAGTAAAATGAATCAAATCTAAATTAATTCAAATAATGCTAAAAAATTATATATAAAATTAAAACATGGGTTTTTTGCACCAATTATGAAATTTTCCTTGAAAATAAGTAAAAGAAGTATATTTTTTGAGTAAATGAATGAAATCACTAGTATTCTTTTATATTTTATAAACTGAACTTGTTTGGTCTCTTTATCCAAGTGGATAGGGGTCCCAATTGCTGTAGTGATATCATGTAAAATATTTAGATGTCACAGGATCCAATAAATACCATGTATCCAAATCCACACATCTACAAAAGAATTACTTGTTTATGAAACATTAAATTCCAAAGACCATTCATGAAGGTGGATCAATCCATGCTTTAAGAATAGGGAACCGAAACTCCATGCTCACAACTTGGATTCATTCAAAGGAAACATGTAGTGTAAAAAACCACAACCTAAAAAAACACACCTCTAATATAAGAATCCCCATATAATAGAAATACAACATACCATATTCTCAATCCTCCATGGATTCTAATCTATGGGGAGTGAAAGACTCTCAATTTGGTAATTTTTTCTCATATCAAACCTCTCTAAAAAATCCTCTAGATTATCCTCACCATGATTCGATGAACCTTTCCTAAGGACCCTACCAGTGGAGGAGTCCCTGAATAACACAAGGGACTACCTACCATCACCAGGATTTAAATATAAGAACACAATATATCTACCATCCAAATTCAAAGTTCCTTAAAAGGGCTTCAAATCATCCTTCAATATTTATGGGATTGACCTGAAAGGCCCTATATGAAGTATATTAAATCCCAAGAAATAAGGTATATCCATGATCACTTATGAACCCTATATGTCATCTTCTCCACCACATAAGATATCCCAGACCCGTATCCTCTCTAATATCATACTTTTTAATTATATATATGTATATAGTAAATAATATATTTATAAAATTTTAAAATTGAAAAAAAAACATATCGAGAATTTAATTTTTCTAATTTTTAAAAACCCTAACCCATTTAATTAAAAAAAGATCCGTATATAAAATTTTGTTTCATGACACCCTCTTGTGGCACCAAGAAACCACCAAATGCACAGACCGGTGAAACAATAAGTGAGATTAGAGAAAACTAAATTGTCACACAGCTCTCCTATGAATACCAACACATAACCACACCTGACTAATAGTGAGTAGGTAAATAGATCCATGAAACTTAAGGGATGTGTATTGAAGAAACATAAAAAACCTAACATTGATGCTATAAGATCAAAAGAAAAATTAGCATAGAAAATCACTTGATAAGATCCCCAATCCAAACCCTAGTTATGGAACCGAGATACATCACAAATGTGAAATGCCTTTCCCAAGCACTGATGAATTGGATAGGGGCTGTAGGGGGAAGAATGGGAAATCTTTTAATAATGAGTTTTTTATTTTTTAAAATAAACAAGATATGGTTTTTCAAAATTTTGAAACCTCCAGTGGGTGAGCATCAATTAATTTGATTATGGTCAATGTTATTTTTTTGTTGGATTTTTTTTTTAAAATTTAAAATTTTATATTTTTTATAATTTTTTTAAATGTTTTCATAAAATGTTTTATATATTATATATTTAACATTTAATTTTTTTATTTTTTTAACTTGCGATAATCAATGCATCCTTTCAAACCATTTCACTGTTTTTAACACTATGCATGAAACACCACCTTATTTATTTTTCTCCAATATAACACCTTAAAAATCATGATAAATTTCGTTATACAAGTCAAACAATCCCTCATATTTTAATTCTCATTAATTCTATTTCATATTAAAATCCCCATGTTAATCACTCCCCCACTTACTAATTCATGAGTCTTTTTGCTGAATCAAAATTATTACTTTACGTATTTTTTTAAAAATCACATTGTAAACACGGATAAAGAAACAGGGAGGGATAGATTAAGATAATTGGATCATGCTCTTATGGAGGTTGATCTTAGTACACCTTTGATCATGTCTATTATACATAATGAAACTAATTAGAAGCTTGATTTTTTGGTGTAATATGAAAAGATTTCTAATTTTTTCCCAATTTGTAGTACCATAGGACATACCTTTGATAAATTCCATAGGATGATAACCTATGGTAAATGTAGGATGAGAGGTAATCCCACTAATATTTCCAGAATTCAATCCAAGTATGATAAGACTCAAATTGAGGGATTTAAAAATCAGGGAAATGGGATTGATGAGGCACTTCCTCATGTGGTTACGGATCTGAATGTACAGGGTCAGGAAGAAGGTGGTCTGAATGGTCACACTCTAAGTGATGTTGGAACTACTACAGATATGACCTTTAATAGAGCTAAAAATAACCTTCATATACGTTAAAAAAGAACTGATGTTGTAAGAATCCTTAAAATCCAATGAATTTTATCAGCACTAAAAATAGAATTGATAAAGGGAATCCTTTAAACTTTATTTTAGAGCTAATAAAGGGGGTAAAGATCAGTTTTTTTGTAGTGTTAATAAAGGGGACAATATCAATGATTTTTTATCACCGTTAAAGAAAATATTTATCAGTGCAGTTTTTAGCACTGATAAATGCCAATATGTAGTAGTGTGTTGATGAAATTACAACACACTACAACATCAAATAGAAAATTTAATTTCAATTAAATTAACATAAAAAAAACAAAAAATACTATACAATGATTAAAAATATTTAAAACATTGGTATGTTCAATTACATTGGCACATAAAATTTATCATAAACATAAAAAAGTTTTAATATATTAATGTTTTGTTGTCTTTGGACCTTAAACCCCTCTTAAAAGAGATTGATCATGCTGTCAGTTACCGAAAAAACCATCCCAACTAAAGAAAAAGAGTGTACCTATATAAAAAAATTCTTATGTTATTAATAATTTAAAGAAATAAATTAAACATAAATATTAAAAAATTAATTAATAAAATGTCACTTTTAAATTGAAAACATACAGTTCAAGTAAAATCGGGCACACCGTGTGTTAGATTAATGCGTGGTTGATTCTTACAAGTCATAAATTATTTATAGATCATTTTCCTAAAGTATCAAGATAATCCAAGAAAATTTTATTATTTTTATATATGTGATGTGTGTTTTTAACTAAAATGTCAATTTTAAATAAAAACATGAACTTTGATTCATATCGGTGATACCGTGTGTTAGATTTATGTGCAGATGATTCCTACACATCACAAATGATTTATGGATTGATATCCTAAAATATCAATATAATCTAAGTATGTTTTCCTGGTTTTCATTGAATGATAAGATTTTTTTACTAAATTGTAATTTTTAAACTAAAAACATATACTTTGTGTCATATAGGTTAAAACATGTGTCATATTGATGTATGAATGATTCCTACACAACAAAAATAACTTCTGGATCATTTTACTAAAGTATCAAGACAATTTGAGTCTATTTTCTCAGTTTTTAGTGAGTGACACATGATTTTAATTAAAATATATTCTTTAAACTAAAAAAAACATTTCAAGTCATACTGGTCACACTATGTATTATATTGAGGTGAGAATGATACCTATATGTAACAAATTAGTTATGCATTTTTTACCAAATTATCAAAACAATTTGAATGTGTTTACTTGGTTTTGAGTATGTCGTGCATCTTTTGAAATGAAATGTTGGGTTTAAATAAAAACTCACACTCTGAGTAATACCACTCATAATGTGTGTTAAATTAATATGATATTGATTCATACTCATCAAAAATTACTTATGGATCATTTTTACAAAGTATCAAGACAATCTGAGCACATTTTCTAAGTTTTGTGTGTGAGATGCGTGTTTTGAACCAAAATGTTAATTTTAAACAAAAACATGTAATTTGAGTCAAACCAACCATACTATGTGTTGTATTGATGTTTGGTTGATTATTATATGTCAAAAAAGACTTATGAATCATTTCTTAAAGTATCAAGATAATGTGTTTGCTTGGTTTTCAGTTTGTGAAACACGCTTTTTACTAACATGCAATTTTTAAACTAAAAACATACACTTTGAGTAATACCAGTCACACCGTATGTCATATTGATGTGTGTATGATTATTAAATGACAAAAATAACTTATATATCAATTTTCAAAAGTATCAAGGTAATATGAGTGTATTTTCTTTGTTTTAGTGAGTGACACATTTGTAACTAAAATGTCATTTTAAACTAAAAACACACACTTTGAGTCATACCATCCACACAATGTGTTAGATTGATTTTCTACTGATTATTACATGTGATAAATTACTTATGTACTATTTTACTAAATTATCAATATCACATGAGTGTATTTTCTTAGTTTTCATTGAGTGACATTTGTTTTTAAATAAAATGTCATTTTTAAACTTAAAATGAACATTTTGAGTCATAATAGTCATATTGTGTATCAGATTGAGGTGAGGATGATTATTAAATGTAAAAATGAATTATGGGTCATTTTAATAAAGTATTAAAATAATTTTAATGAGTTTGTTCAGTTTTGAGTATGTCACACTTCTTTTGAACTAAAATGTCATTTTTAAATAAACACACATACATTGAGTCATACCAGCCACAATATGTGTAATATTGGTGTGTGGTTTATTTATACACATAAAAAATGACCTATTGATCATTTTACTAAATTATTTATACAATACAAGCACATTTTATTGGTTTTGAGTATGCGATACTTCTTTTGAACTAGAATTTCAATTTTAAATAAAAACATGAACTTGGAGTCATATTGCCACACTATGTGTCATATTGATGTGTAGTTTATTATTACATGTAAAAAATGACTTATGTATCATCTTTATAAAGTATCAATACAATCTGAATGTGTTTGTTCAGTTTTATAGTGAGTGACACACTTTTTTAACTAAAATGTTATTTTAAGAATGAAAAATGTATTTTTAGTCATACTGATCACACTATGTATTGTATTAACATGTAGATGATTCTTATATGTCAAAAAATAGATATGGATCATTTTACAAAAGCATCAATATAATAAAATACATTTTCCTTGTTTTTTAGTGAATAACACATGTTTTTGACTAAAATATCATTTTCAAACAGAAAACATATGTTTTGAGTCATACCGGTCACAACATGTGTTTGATTGATGTGAGAATAATTCTCACACATCAAAAATGAATTAAGGATCATTTTCCTAATGTATAAATACTGTATGAGTGAATTTTATTAGTTTTAATTGTGTGACACATGTTTTTAACTAAAATTCCATTTTTAAATTTAAAACACACATTTTGAGTCATACTAGTCATACCATGTATCAAATTGAGGTGAATCTGATTCTTACAAGTCAAAAATGACTTATGGATCATTTTTCTAAAGTATCAAAACAATGAAAATATGTTTTCTTTATTTTGAGTATGTCACACATATTTTGAACTAAAATATCAATTTTAAATAAAAACATACACTTTGAGTCATCCCATCCATATTGTGTTTCAGATTGAAGTGTGGTTGATTCATACATGTCACGAATGACTTATGAATTATTTTGCTAAAGTATCAAGACAATATGAGAGTATTTTCTCAGTTTTGAGTATGTGACATATGTTTTGAACTAAAATATTAATTTTAACTAAAAACATGTACTTTGAGTCATACCGGCCACACTGTTTGTCAGAATGACATGATAATGATTCCTATAGATCACAAATGACTTATAAATCATTGTCAAAAATTATTAAGAAAATATTAACGAGTTTTATTGGTTTTTAGTGAGTGAAAAACGTTCTTAAATAAAAGATCATTTTAAAATGAAAACATGCACTTGGAGTCATTTATAAACTGAAAACACACACTACTGAAGATAAATAATTCTAATAATTAAAAAATTTATCTATAAAGTGAAAAAATAGTACCTGAGTGCATCGTACTTATTTAAGACATGGTCAAAAATTGATTTTCTCTAAGAATTTTATGATCTTTATAGAGTACAAAATGGTTGAAGAAAAATAAATTATCGATGAAGTCATTTATTCAGGATCTATATGAAAATTAGATAAATAAGTATTAGATAAAAATGATAAGTAAATTAACTAAAAAAGTAGACAAAATGATGAGAAAATTAACTAAATATGTAGTAGGAATTCATCTACTGATGATGTATATATACATTATGACAACATGTATTCTACTAATTCATTTATAAACAAATATATTTCCTCTTTTGGATAAATAGAATTTCAACAGTATTGGTAGTAATGAAAAAAATATAAATAAAAAAATTATTATTAAATACTTTAAATAAAATTTTAATTATCATCAGAAAAACCTTTTCGGGGATTCTAGTTTGTTGAGGTAATACAATATCTTTCATAAATTTGAAAACATAATAACCACATTTTATTCTATTAGTTTGTTTCAGACACTGTATAAATATTTAATAAAATAAGTAATTTGTTTTTATATATGTTTTGATAGTGAAATATTTTTATATATACCCTAATACCTTTACCTTTATAGAATTTAATAAGCTTCCTATGATCATGGAACATACTAATACCATGATTTTGAATATATTTAAACACCACTCTATCATAATAAAATTTTCCTAAAAACATTATATAAAATATATAACTTGAATTTTATTTTCAAAATGTTTAATTTTGCGTATTAAAAATTGATAAATACCATCATGTGTTGTAGATTTGTTGGGAATCCATACATTGAATCCAAAAAATAAATCTTTGGAGTATCCAAATTGATTACAATAAGTAACCAATTATCCCTAAAAAAAGGAATAAGTAATTAAAGAAATGAAAATATATTTCATATGATTAAATTATAGAGTTTTACCCCTGAACCATGGGTATTAATAAGAGTCTGTCATATATATGTTTCTTTTCAAACATTGTGTATAGTTGTTCCACTATTTTTAAAACATTCTTCTTATTTCAATAACCTTTTTTTATAGAAGTTATGTGAGGACTAATGAGTCTATTTTTTTATCAGTGGGTTTTTCTTTCAAATAGTACCAATATATATGCCTGTAAAAAATATGAATAATATTTAAATTCAATTAACATATTAGATCAAAAATTGGACAATCATATTATGAAAACCCACCTCATTTATACATTTAAAATTATGACTCCTAGGCATCCATGCTTGAGGATTTTATCTATATTCTCAAGAACAAGAAAGTATATAATGGCCTATTTGTATATTTTATCTTCAAAATCAGTGATAGTCATATCACTATCTTTTAATGTTGTATTTGTATGAACTTTAAATATTAGTAAATTCAAAAGTTGAACTGGTGGGGTAAAGGTACTCTATGAAGGACCTTTTTATTGATTAGTTAACCCTTTAGATTGTTTTTATTCTACCTCCTTTTCACCTTCCTTTTATCCTTTCATAATAAAATTCCTCAATTTAGGACTTTTTTCATTAATTATTAATGTTTTTTCATAGATTATTTTAAAATTACACACCTCCTTGTTGACGTGTATTTTTACAGGATCAAACAACCATTCTATGAAATTTCTAATAATAATTTATATCATGTTAATATCCAAATCATAAAGGGGAATAAGTAGCTTGGAACTTGGCTTATAAGCTATGTGAATCCCCCCTCTCAAATGACCTTTTGAAAGTTTTTTTATATTTAATATCTCCTTAGATATTGTACATTGTATCCCTCAAAACAAGGTGATGTGTGGGTACAAATAGATTTATATCATAATTAATTTAACCCTATGTAATATTTGTACATGAAAGGTATCGATATCTTCGTGATTCACATTTTGCAGAATGAGTTATGAAAAAATAAATTACCTATGGTAAGGAATACCTTTGAGAGGAATGGGTCACATAAAATTTTGTCGGGGTGGATCTTTATGTAGTGGTTGTCTTTTTTGTATCAATTTTATATTTTAAAATAAGAATATTATGTTGTATCACATATACGACATGAAACACTGAGCATAAATGACCCAAAAAATATATTATTTAAATATTACCATTATAAACAAGATTTTAAAATGATGGGTATGAATATGATTAATGAAATTATTAAAAGTATACAGTTTACACATGTATAAAATAAATTCATTTATTATTAATAGATTAGAAATAAAAATAAAAATATTTAAAAGTGAAAAAATGTTATTTTGAAAAAATATTTTTGTGTGCGCAATGTGTTTTTATCATAGTAAATTAAATTAATCACCATTGGTGAATGATTTTAATGAAATTTAGATATTATATATTCAATAAATTTATTTATCATTCATATAATATTTTTTCTAAGAAAAGGATAAGAATAAACATAGTTTATACTAAAAAACTATATTTTTCTAAAAGGTAGTTTCATTGCGTTGTTCACCCTTGTTTTAAAATTATTTTTTTAAAATTTTATAAAATTTATTTAAAAAATTGAACTTAATTTTTGAAATCATAATTTCAATATAATTTTATAGTTAATTTTTGATAATTTTCAAAAAAGATTAGTTTTTTTAATGAATAGTGAAAAATACTATTTTTTTATTGAAAACTGGTTTTTTGTTTAAATAATTTAATGTAAAATTAGTTAAACTATATTATAAATAATCCAATTTAGGTCATTTTAATCAATTTCAAGTTTAATTTTGATATAAAAACTTTTTATACTTAAGAAAACATTTCCATTGGAAAATTGTTTTTTCGACGCACTTGCGGGTTTATTTTTAAATAAAATTATGAAAATTATATGATTTGAATTTGAAAAAATGGATTAAATATTTTTATTCACCATAATTAATATCATTTAATAAGGTTAACTTATTTTTTTGTTAAAATGAATAGTAAAAACAATAAAAAATATTTAACGTTGTTAAGGTTAAAACGTGTTTACCGGAGGTTTAAACTAAACATATAAGGGTTAAAATGACATATAAAACTTTATAATTTATATTTTATGGACATATTTAGAACTTATATCATATAAGTATTGATAATGATCTATTTTTGAGCCTTGTGGCATGTGTAAAATGTGGGTACATTTTATTCTTTTCAAAAATTCCAAGTATGTCCTCTCCCCCACTTATAAAAGGAAACCCCCTCTTCTCTACTCTACAGACTTAAAGATCAATTTTTTTGGAAAATAAATACCTAAATACCTTATTTAAATCCATATACATTAACTAGATCCTCTATATTAACTATTAATTCATTATAATATGTATTTAGGTATTAAATCAAAGAGGTTCTCTGAAGAAGATATATAGTTCTTAACCATGCATCATTGTTTTATTTCTTCTACTAAACCTTTAAAATATTATAAAAAAAATACTAAAACAATAACAATGAGATTTTATTATATTAATTTAATAACTTATATCTATTCAATCTTCTATTAAATGGAAAACAAAACCATCAATCGTGTGTACGATGAACTACTGCCTCCCGAACCGATGTAATTCGTTTTCCACCACTGCCACTCATGGATGGATATAATGATGAATTTAATATATATATATATATATGATATTTATGAAACAATTATAATTTTTATATTATATTATCACATCTATCTTCTTATCTTCCAATTTGTTTGAAAACGACAACGTTGCTCGTGCGTACGTGTGGACTACCGCCTCCATGTAGCGATGTGATACATTTTTTATTTTATTTGTACATGGTTGGTAATAAAGATATATTTAATTAATATTTATTATATATATTATATTTAATATTTAATAATTATTATGTAAAGGTGAAATATTATTTAACTTTCTTTTTTTCTATTCGTTAAAAAAATTAAAACACCGTTTATGCATACGTACAACCAACCATCTCCATAAATGTTGTAATTAATTTTTCTATCTATAAATTTTATGAAATATTATAAATAATTATATAATTAATATATATTATATTTATATCATGGTTAATTTTATTTAGATTATGGAACCATGATCAAAGTAAAAGGACCAAAACTATCGAACCAAAACATACATGAAAAACAAAATAGTTATCACTCAGAATAGTGTTTTTAATACAAAATTATTAATAATTGGGAGATAAAAAGTTATAATAAAATAATATATGGAATGATATATATGATTATTATTATTATTATTTAATATACTCATAATAAATCTATATTTATTATATAGGAGGTTTGAACATGTACAATGGAAAACAGACCTGAGGTAAGGGTTTCTCATCTCACTTTTACTTATGTGAGATATACTTTATATTCACCATTTATTAATTTAGTGTGGTGTATATAATGACCCTTTGATATGTTATATAATGAATATATTTTCATTAATAGTATTTAAAGTTTCATTTGATGCTATGAGGTTTATGATTCAAAAGTTACCAAAGTGTTAAGTGTTTATTTTATAATCTCATCGTTCACTGGGGTTGTTTATGATTAAGTTTATGATGATGAAACCTTATGATATATCTCTCAATAAACACATGAATTTTATTATACCATTTTTATTCATTAAATTTTCAAGTAATAGAACAAATTTTCTCTCTTTGGTACTTAAAATTATTGAGAAAATGTTTTTAAGAAAAGTTAACTTTATTTCTCTCTTAAGTTGAAAATACCTTTACTTATATATCTATGTTTTCTAAAAGAATTTTCAAAAATGTTTTCAAAATTATCAAAATGATTTATTAAATATATTTTTACCCATGTTTTAATTTTTTAAAAATTGTTTAAATGGAATCTTCCTATCATTTTCTAAATGAGGTACATTTTGATTTTTACTAAAAATGTGAAAGGAATCTTTGTTTTTAACGTACTCATAACGAACAGAATTTCCTGCCACCATGAATGTTCATTTATTTGAAGCTTAATTTATAAGTTTCCATGATTATTTTCAAGGAAAATATTTTTCCTAATATTTTTAATTTTTTTAGTTTTTAAAAGATATTTTCAAAGTGAAAAGTATATTTTCTTCAAGAATGTTTTTTATAGAATTTTTATGGTATTTTTATTTATCAATGACAATAACCTTCATTTTATTTATGATCCATTGAGAATATGTTGTAATGATACCATCCTTATTACTTATCTATATGGTTTATAATCAATTTTATTGAGGATGTATTGTTTTGGTACCATTATCCATATTACTCTGGATGGTTTATGATTATGTTCATTGATTGGGGAAATTATTAACATTTTATATGATAGTTTCCAATAAAAAATTTATATTGATTATTATTATTGATTGGGTAAATTATTAAGATTTCATATGATAGTTTTCAATACAAAATTTATCATGATTATGTTTCCCCCTTTCATATAAGGAATACATTAGACTCAGTAAGTGATGAATGGGACCCACTATAGCCCCTTGGTGCATCAGTAGGTCTCATGGGATAAACTAACTTGGGTATTTGGATTAGGCCTTACCCATTTATGTAAGATTTCTTGGAATGAGGCCTTGATGGTATGGTTATGATGTAGTACATTATGAATTACCTCATTATGATATTAGTTATTGATGTTCAAGTGATTATTTGATTATTTATGATATGCATGGATAAGTTTAAATATCATGTGATTATTTATATGGAATTATTTTTATCATCATTTATTCCTACCATATTATTCTTCATGATCAATTTATTTATTAAATGATGTGTGTTTTTAGATATTTAACTTTATATATTTATTATGCCTTATTTATTCATGATAGCTTCCGTTGTACACATACCCTTATCGAGCATCTGAGTTCACCCCATTTTTTTTGTTTCCTTTCCTCAAGATTCCAAGAAATGTGTTATGATTGATATATAGGGATATAATAAAGGGAATAATAGTGTTCTTAAAGGAATTATTATGTTGTATTTTAATTTTTCAAATGTAATGTGAGTTTCAAGTATGTATCTAGTTTTTTAAGAATAATAAACTATTTAATCCTTTGGGATGTTATCACTTGTATCTAACACCAATGTAATAAATTAACCCCCAAATCTGGGATACGAGGGTCGGGATATTTATATTTGTGTTGTTTATTCTCTTTTATACTTTCCCATAACATTCTAACAACTCATACTGACAATTATACTTTTATTTTAGAGAATTTATTCATGTTTATATCTCCTCCATTCACTTATTTTACCCCCAGGGCATTTATTTTGTCTAAATATTTTTGGGGAAACACTCCAAAACCCATAACCATGATGTGTACATATTTTTATAAATGCTTTAAGTCCACTAAAAGTAGTAGTTCATCAGGTGAATTCAATGAAAAATATTGTGTCTAAATCAGATAAAAAATAAGAAAATCAGAATTCATTGTTATGTAATATCAATTTAAAGTAAAACAAATTTTTATTATGTTATACTTACACATGATTCCCATACTTATTATGTGTTTTCAACTACTAGTATTCCATATTTATTTACAAGAGCCTCCTTCCATAGCACATGATGTGGGATAGAAGTGGATTTGGATTTTGATTCATCAATATGGATATAAAAAAGGAACATAATTATGTTGTTGTTTTATGAAACATAAAAGTATTACTATAGATTTAAAATAAATATTTTTTTTCAAGTTAAGAATACCCCATACTTTATTTATGATAGGGGTATGTTGGTATTGATGCACACTAACTATTTTCAATACTCAGTTAATGTTTCATAAATTAAAAAATCTTAATCAAAGTGATTAAAAAAATATTTACATGTAAATTATTACCAATAAAAATGTACCTAAAATTATGCCTCCTCATGAAAATAAAATAAAAACATTCCCTGTTTCTTGGTTTATCATGTGTGATTATATAAATGGTTGGTGAAAGTTTACTTTCCCTTCAGCATCCCTGAGATGATGCTTCATAAGAATTGTCCAAAAGACTCTATGAGATTTTATAAAAACTATTAACAAAAATTTCATTTGAAAGTCATCTAGTATGAATACACTTTGTAAGGGATAATTAATATTAAATCAACATTTTATTATTTTTTAGTAAAATAGAGAAAGTATACCATAATTTTACCCTAATTTCTTCCCAAATTAGTGACTTAATTGCATGCAAAATATTGTTCCACATATCTATATCAATCGACACATGCACTTGAGTGGTGAGACCAATGTAACTAATGAAAAAATAATTATTAGGGTTAATAGGCTGGCCATGTGTATTCCATATGATCTGGAATTTGATGCCTCTACTTATCACCTTAATAATTTTTTAACACTATTGCGCTATGTCATTCCTTTTTTTTCTGGGACATAGGTTTTTCACATTATACTATTTCCTTGGTTTTAACATAGTTATGTTGTTCAGGATTAGTATCATCAACATGTACAGAAACATGTAATTCCTCTAGATTTGGAGCATCATCATGTAGAGAAACCTATTGTTCCTTAGGATTTGAAGAATAAACATGTGGATATGTGATTTTCTGCAAAAGTGGTTGAACATTTAATTTATATTACATAAATATAGTGGTGAAACAATAGTATTATGAGGTAACATAATGTATATTTAAAAAATATACCATTATTTTTTAACTAATTTTTTTTCTTTAAACGTTGAAGAGATTTGAACCCTATATCAAGTATCTAAATCTCCTCATTACAGTCTCTTATAATATACAATAACCTATCTACATTGGGACCACTGTGAAATCATTGTGATGTCCCAATGAAAGGATCATTTTTAGTTGAATTGACATATGAACCTACAATGGTTTTGTTCAATAAAAGAATAATCTAGGACATAAAATACTTATACTTCCTATGATTCCATTATGAATGGTTCATCCCTATACCCTTCTTTACTAAAATCCACTTTCACAAATCCCAATTCATCAATTTTAACTTCATTACTCTTATCAACCCATTTGAATTGAAAAATAAGAACTTGAAATGTTGTATAATCCAACTCCCATATTTATTCAATGATTCCAAAGTATAATATATTCACATAAATTAGATTTTTTTCCTTGGTACCAGATACATGCATAGATTGAACCACAAGAGTAACTTCATTATTTTTCATGGTACCGTGTTCATAATGTTCTTTTTTATAAAATTTATAACCATCAATTACTTAAACATTATAATATATTACATGAAAAATTGGTCATCTGTCTATCCATCAAAGTTGTTCTGAAATTGAATTCATATTTTCAACTGAATCTTTAAAAATATGGTCTCAACACCATCTTATAAATTGCTTATTATGTGTATTTTATATCCATATTTCAACCCTTGATGGATTCAAATTCTTAATATTTACTTTTTTGGTTTTAACATATGGAACAACTTCTAAACTGTTATATAAAAGGTAAAGGCGAGCCTAATCCCAATCTATAATGCTAATTACAAAAAACATCTATTCCATAAATATTTTCACCTATAAGTCACCCGTAGTGATGAGATTTTGGTAGGCCAATAATTTTCACATCGAATAAGTTATCGGTAGAGAATTATATGAATTCCTAAAAAATATATAAATCCACAATAAAACCTTCTAAATGACTTCGATTTTTTACATAACCATTCAAAATATTCATATACTATTCAATGAGGTACATTCATCTATAATGTCCATGCTACATAACTAGATCTCTCTAACCAAGTGAACCATTAAGTAAATCATCATATCAAAAAATTATGGGGGGAAGAACACCTCAAATTAATATAATTTGACATTTTCCATAGTTGTTAATTTTTATAGGTTTATAACTTTACTGCATATAGCTTTGAAAAATAAACAAATCTAGGTTAATGTATTTTTAGGAAAAATGAAATGTAATTCTATAAGTATTATATTTTTCATCAAAACATTCTAGTGATGTAATTTTAGGCCATTTAACTTTAAAATAGTCATTAAATAATATTTTTGATATTTTATGAATGCACCTATGGAACCTTTACATCATCCAGGATGTTTCAAAATTGACATATCTCTTTCCTGTAACGATTGTAAGAATTTGGAGGAAGAAAATTCCATATTTCACCTCCACCAGTGCCAAATCTTACCATATATCTATGTAAATCATGCATAACCTAGACTTATTTTCATACTTTGTTTTTCTGGGTGCATTTAATAACATTCCAATGAAATTATCACATATATTTATTTCTAAATGCATGAAATCAAGAAAATATCCAATATAAAAACAATTCAAAGTAATTAAAAATGATCTCTTTTACAAACCAATTTTCATAAGTTTTTTTGAAGAAGGTTTACCAAAATAAGTGGCTATATACTTTAATTTCTCAAACATTTGATCACCTATTAATGGATATTTTGTTATAACTTATTTTGAATTCCTATCAAATTATTTTATCCAAGATCGTTATTTATGTCATTAGGGTAGAAATCTATGATGTCTTAAAACATAATATTTATAGAATGTTTCAAACTAATTGAGTGTGTAACTTTTTCAAAAATGGGACACCCTTGAGTTCCTTTACTATATCCTAAAAAATTTACATAATTTGAAAATTAATTTATTTTATTTTAAAACATGGATATCAATGTAAAATCTCTATTTCTATAAGAATCATAAAATTTAATAATTGAATTCCACATTAATTTCAGATCTTAGATTAATGGATCCAAATAAACATCAATATCATCATCGAATTTTCTTGGTCATGATATAAATAGAAACAAAATAATGTATTTTATCTTCATGAATAACCATAATGGAAATTTATAATTTACCAACATAACCGGCCATGTACTGTGAGTGATTATTTATAAACTAAAAGGATACACTCTGTCTATAGATAACTCAATAAAAAATTTTCTCAACTCATTTTCAAATTTAGGATACTCGTGATCAATTTTCTTCCAATAAGGAATGTCTGATGGGTGAATAAGTTTCCAATATTGATTTCTTGTATATGTGTACTGAATCAATTACCTTGTAGTATCCTCACATTCATATAGGTGCCTAAACCTTAGAATGATTTAAAATTACTATAATTTTTTTAAATACTTGATTCATCTTTTTTATATCAATAAAAACCAAATTTTGTGAATTTTTAAGTGATTCATAGTCCTTGAGAAATAGTATAAAATCATTTGGATAGGAATGTATTCTTTTAGAGATCATATCCATTTAATATAGTATTCATTTAGTATCATATGTTCATAAACTAGTCGCATTATCTTCTGGTAGCACATCATTCAAGAGAGCAAGTAGTTCATTAATGATGGTGTCACTCCTTCCATTTACAACTTTTACATTATATATATTTAGTATGATTGATTTTTTTTATATTTAGTATAACTAGAAAACAATGGCATATTTTCATAACTCTTTAACTTTTGAAATAGTTTTGAACAATCATGAAGTTTATCTTCAACTATCATTTTTATTTTCTTAATATGATTTTCATTACCATTCACACTTTTAATCATATTAGATTATCCATAAAATGAAGTGTTATTCTAGTCACAAGATATAATCAATTCTTACCCATGTTTAGTTCAACATTTAAAACTTTGATCCACTCCCTGATAGATCAAGTGTTCTTACAACTCCCATGGACTAATAATTCTTTAATAAAAATAATGTAAACACAAAAAAAGGATTTGATAAGGTCCATATGTATGATCTTTTTCAAAATTTATGGAATCTTTCACCCCATCCTTATACTCTTTTTTCATATGATTAACATCCTTCAATTTTTGATTCATATCCATCCTATTTGATTTAGTAATATTAAGAGTTAACAAAATAAATAAATATACACAAGGTATAAGCCTAGAACCCTAAATGGTTATTCTTTATATACACACACATATAGTAATCATATTTAATGTATATTATCATTACGTAAATAACCTGCTATAATATATAAAGACTAATAATTATATGAATTTAATGTATTATAGTACTTATTTTTCTTATTATAAGAAGTCATATATCATAAATCATTCTTTTATTTTGAAATGGATTCATGAAGGGTGATAATTCACTCCATGTAACTATTAATGTTCAAAATAAACCTACAAATTTCTAAAACTGGATATGTATTTGGATATATATAATATTATTTCATTATAAAAACATATATCAAAATAAATTATGTATTTATCACAATGTTTCTACAGTGTTCAAAATAAAGTAATCACATCAATTATGGTTATTACATATATAAATTTATAAAAGATATCAAATTAAAATTATTCATTTGGTAATAATCAAAATAAAAATTTTAATATGCCATGAAATTTTGTAAATAGTTATGATTGTGGGTAGAAAGGAAAAAATGAATGATTTAACCAAAATAACCCAAATTTTAAAATTTCAAAATCATGAAGAGAATTTATTTAATCAAAATAACTAATTTAATTAGTAATATAATTAATAAAATAACAAACCTAGTTATTAAAAATATAAAAATTAATATTTTCAATGTTTTAAATTCTAAAAAATTGGGAATTTCCAAATTTTGATTCATTCATCAATGAAAATAATGTAAAATTTTAAAATTAAGTTTAATAATATTGGGTGAATTATAATAATTATAATAGGAAATAAATGTTTATAATTTTTCTAGGGAGAGGAGAACTGATTAATTTTATGTATTGTGTCTCAATTTCTAAAAAGGATTAAAAATTTCAAATAATTATTAAAATATTTTTATAAGGGCCCAAATCTGAGTGGATCGACCCTTTTCATGTACCGAGGCTTTTAGAGCTTGGAGGGGGTTGATATGAAGTATGGAATTTTTTGAGTGCTAAGAATTGGGAATAAGGAACTTTCACGTCATGAAAGTGGGTTTCATGCCATGTAAAATAATTTCTCCACATGAAAGAGGGTTTCACGCCGTGTAATTTTACAGGGTTCTAAAAATAAAATAAAATAAAAAATAAACAGTTTTCTCAACAGAAACTAAGCCTGAGGCATTACATGATATGAAGGGGAATTACACATCATGTAATACCCCACTAATATAATGTTTTAAGTGTTTTCCAGCTGCTCGGGTTTGTCAAACCCTATGGTTGCAGTGGATCTCTCTCAAATCTAGGAAACCTGGAAACCTCTTCTTCAATGATCTAGGGATCCCTTCATAAATAAATGATTCCTAGCTCCCTCATTAAATCCATAGTGACCTGTCTTTGATCTGAGGTAGGTTATACCTCTAATTTTGTGAGTATTCAATCTATTTTCTCCCAATTCTCTTTTCCATGTGATGGAATGCGATCTACCATGTTTCTAATGGGGTTTTCTTGGTTGTGGGTTGGTGTGGTGGTGTCACGACATCCTCGAATGGATGAATATCTTGCGAGATAGGTGATCAGGATCCATTGCATTGATCCATTCTCATGCGAATAACATCAATGACCTTTTGAGGAAGGGGATTCATTTATTATTTTATTCATTTGAAATCACAGAGTTAGCATGGTTTATCCCCTTGAATATCAATGAAATTGACCTAATAATTACTTGAACCAGATTAAAGAATTGTTATTGATTGTAAAATAATGTTGTTTATTTATTTCGTGATAATGATTTACCTCTTTATTTTCTAGATAGTGTGATATATATGTCTTGATTGGTTTATCATGTTGTTATTTATGGAAATTGGTAATGAAAATAAAGCCTAAATTAATTGATAATTAATTGGATAATTGATTAAAGAGACATGATTAATGAATCCAGTTGTTGTTGTTGCAATTTGATGATAATAAAATTGATGTAGGTATGAATGTTCAATCTAATTGGTTAATAAAACCGAATCGTGTTGATTATTTTTGATAAAGGAATTAAAGTCATGTTAAATTAATTGTTTAATTAATTTTCAATATATTATGATATCTTGTTTTGTTAGGTTTCTCATAGTGGGAACCTGTGATTAATGAATTAGTTAATTCAAGATGGAATAATAACCTATTGTGTGATAAAAGTTAATTCCTTTGTAGGGAATGAGTTTCCCTCTTGATTGTAAAGGCCAAGTTTCTTATGCTTTGGAACTATGAGAGATCATTGTGTGTGAAGTATGAATGCCTTGATTTGGGGTTAAGAGCCCGTTTCTATGTTTTTTCATGCTGCTTGTGATGTGCTCGGGATATGAGACTTGTGGTATGTGGGGTAGGGAGTCCCAGATGTGATGTGAGCCTAGGATAGCTGATCTTGGAGTCTTGTTGTGGCATCAGTTGATTCATGGAGTGTGTGAGATGTATTGGTTTATGATTGTTTTTTTTGGGATTAAACTAAAGATAATGGAATGGGTTGAAGTTAGGATTACTCATTGATGTGAAAGTTGGATTCTTATTGAATCGATTATTTTTTTATCTGTATTACTTTCCCCACTACTTGAGGTAGATGGTTTTGCTTACTCTCATTCCAAGGGAGGTGAATATGCGTAGGGTATGCCACATGATTTCCGTGTTCATCTTCTCATGGTTGGATGTGTATATGTTCACACTATAGGTGGAAAAGACTCAACGTGTAGTTTATCTACCAATCATTTTGAGCCCCTTGTTTTTGGTAGCTTAGAATGTTTTCCTAGAATACCTAAAAATATGTAAAGTTGTAATGTTTTTAAAGAAATTAATAAATGTTTAACCCATGGGGTTGGAGCTTGTTGGGATGTAATGATGAGGTTATAATTCTGAGAAATTGTGGACTCGATTTGGTTGCACCTAAAGGGCATGTGACTTTGTTGTGATACTAATGAAATGAACCATGGAAATTATAATGGTTAACTAATGGTAGAAGAACTAATTGATGTAAAGTAAAACTAATAAAAATGGATAAAGTAACTTAATGTATCTCTTTAAATGGTTGTGTGCTTATAGGATATCTAGTCTTAGTAGTGGTAGCCAAGAGTTTGAGAGACATTATCTGAAGTTGATTTTAAGACTAGTTTATTCCCATAATTTTGTTGTGAGCTATATTATATCATGTACTTTTTTTGTTTCTATATGCTACTCCACCCTATCAGTTAAGGAAACTGACACCCTAAGGATTCTGAGCCCTAGGGGGGGTGTTTTCCCCAACATCCCGGTGGGAGGATAGATGGTTGAGTACCCCCTTTGGCCATGCTTTCTTCTCTTGGTAGTTACCTATGCTAGTATTCATGATGGTTAGTTTTCCCCATATACGTGTGTAGATGTATTTATTTACTTGTGGTTATTTCACATACACATATTCTAGATATATTTTCCTAATGACTACTATAGGTATAAAGTGTATGGGCTCTAATGGATTGAGGATCCTTACTTGGTGTATGGACTATAATGGCTTTAGGTATAATAACCAATGTATGATACACATTATGAAGGTTGTGGTGGATCCTAGAAACTATTTGGTTACTTTAGTTACAAGGAAGCGGTGGTGTGATACACGAGGTGCATGTTGATGCATGCGGTGTGTGTTGTGGTGATTTTCCGGGGTGTCTATGGGCTATCCTTTTTGGAGAGAGATGGTCAGGACGTACGATGTTGGGGAAAAGTGGAAAACCAGCTGGGAAGTGGTAGCGGGGTGCCCTTGATATTATTTATTATATTATATTCTCTTGTATGTGATACTTGGTGAGAGTATCCATGGTGAGGCTGGGAACTTAGTATACCTGTTTAGGTGACAAGTTAGTTTCACTTATTGTTCATTGTGTTTTATCATGATTTCTTTACTTTTCATGAGAGGCTTTGGGGAGCATGTTATTGAGTATACTATTATACTCACCCTACATATATATAAATTGTTTTTAGGTCAGTTGGACCAGGTTGAAGATCAGGATGATGACTACTAGCTTTTGGGTTGTAGGAGATGTTTGGGCTTCATGGTTACTACCGTCTTTACTTTATTTTGGTACTTATAGTTTTCCATTTCATGTGTAGTAGTTATTGCGTGGGATTAAATTTATCTACTTGGGTTTTATTTTATATTATAGTCCGAGTAAGAGTTATTTGGTGTCTGTATTATCTCTCTCTTCATCATATGTTTCTCTTAAAGAGTAATTCCTCCCATCTGAATATTTATTTTACCCTTGATGCTAGTCTCCAACCCAAGGCCTACTGATGGCGGGACTCAGGGGGGGGGGGTCACTATCTCTCTTCTCCCATTTTCTACCTAAGAGGGGTACACTTTGTGGGGAGGGGGTTATGAAAGAGTGGTATTAGATCCCAGGTTGAGGGATAAAATGGAGTATGGAGTTAGGAATAGGTGAGGTTGCATGGGTTAGTAGGGGGAAAGTGTCTGACAAGTTTAAAAAGAGCTGTAAACATGGGGTATCTAATGAGATACGAGTATTTAGGTCCCCTTTTGATATGATGCATGGACCTTTAATATTACAATGAATACTAAAAGAAGAGATGATGGTTTCAGGATAGAGACCTAGGAAATGATCATGTATCATTCTTCTCTATGCCTGTATTTGAATGGGAAGACCTTGGGATAGGTTAAACTAAAATGAATAAAAATAAAAAAATTAATTAATGTTAAATCTTCCATATTATAGTTTTAGGATCTCTAACCATTTGTTATTTTTCAAGAATGGCTTCAGGTTAATGTCCTTGTTAGGTTCCCGTAGAAGATATTCAGTAGGTTTTGCTAGCTGATCGCTGTAGGGTAGAGGTTGACAATGACGAACCATAGAGGAGGACATTATGAGAGTTTTAGTGCCATAATCTACAGATGTATGGGGGATCAATTTCAAATTCAGTCACAAAAGACTAGTTAGTGGATGTTGAGATATCCTTTAGTTCAATCCTTTCTTAGAAGGATCACTGGGTATCATTGGTTGTGATAATGTTGTGTGGGGCATTGGGATAGTGGAGGTTTTTATTCCTAGGAGATCATGAGGAGTCAACAGTCTCATGGGTGGAGTTCTAAGACCAGTTCAGATATGAGTTTCTTTCTTTAATCATGAAGGTGAACATTTTCTTGGAGCTGCTTACCCTTTGGTAGGGAATCTCCCATGTGCGAGAGTTTGGAATATGTTTCAGGAACTTTTGGAAGTATGTTTTGGACCTATTTCCAGATGAGGAGGCCAGGGTGATTCATTTTGAGGAGGATTTTTATCCAAATATCTAGTTTCAGGTCACATATTTTATGCTAAATGTATATCTTGAGGTGCTAGTGAGATAAAGGGTCATTGAGAAGATGTTATCTAGAACCAGATCATCACGAGAGTAGAGTCATCAGGATTCTTCATGAAGAAGAGTTGTGGTCAGGGGTTCCTAGTTGTTAGGACGGAAGAGTTTCCGATCAGCTGAGGGTAGGTCTTAACCCTCAAAGTATCATTTATCTAGGGGAAAGATATCTCATACCTATTCCAAGGGATCAAATTATTATTTTTATTATGAAGGATAAGGTCATTAGTGGCAAGAGTGCCCAAATGTTTTGAGCATTCAACATGTCCCAGGTATTCCACTTCATGTTGGTCTGTTGAGGCAGTTCTAGCTGAGGAAACAACATCAGGTTGCACCAGTTTTGGATAAATATAGAGAAGATGGGGCATGCAGAGGATAACCCCAAGATTCTACCTATCCTCAAAGAGCCGAGTGCGACCATGGAGGTGGTAGTCATCAAGGTCATAGAGGCCATGTAGTAGGTTGTGGTCAGCTTCATGCTTTAGCATTTCTAGTGTTGTGTGATCTAGACATCATTCAAGGTACCATTTTCTTTTTTTCTAATTGGATGCATGCATTGTTTGATTCTGGAGAGACACACTCCTTCATATCACATACCTTTTACTATGCTTTGGAGATTGAGGTAGAGAGACTTCCAATGCCATTGGCTTTGACTATATTAGTTGGAGGTCGATCTGACTTGTTTGAAGTATATAGATGCTGTGATACAGTGATGGAGAAACACTGATCTTGGGGAGATTTACTGTGTTCTTGGATGCAACTATATGATGTCATCCTCGGCATGGATTGGTTGTATTAGGTGCAGGCTAATGTGGATTGATTTAGAAGGAAATTTGTGTTATTTGATGCTGATAGAGAGCCAAAAATGTTTTTTTTTGAGTAAGACCATCGGATGGGTCAGATGCGTGTTCTATCCTTATCATCCTTGATGGATGAGCTGATGCTAGGTTTATCAGAGGTTCAACAGTTGTCCTTTCACAGGGCCATAGAAGAGTACCTTGATGTGTTTCTAGAGGAGGTTGTGGCATTACCCCCTCAACGAGAGATCAAGTTTGGGATCGATCTATAACCAAGAGTGTCTCCTATATCGATGTCTCCATATAGGATGAAAACTTCTGAGTTGTGAGAGCTATGTATACATCTTGATGGTCTGTTTCGGTGTGGTTTTGTTCGTCCAAGTGTGTCACCATGGGGTGCACTGGTTTTGTTCTTAAAGAATATTGATGGAAATTTGTGGTTGTGTATAGATTATCGTCACTTGAACCAAGTGAAAATGAAGAACCACTATCCTCTTCCATGGATTGATGATTTATTAAATCAAATTAAGGGTGAAAGTTGGTTCTTAAAGATCAATTTGTGGTCAGGATATCATCAGATGCAAGTGACAGATGGGGATATTCTAAAAGATTCTTTACACTATCATCATGGTCATTATGAGTTCGTTGTGATGTTTTTCAGTGTGAATAATTATCCAGCTGTGTTCATGGGGATAATTAACATCGTGTTTTTTGAGTTCCTAGATAAGTTCATGGTGGTTTTCATAGACAACATCCATGTGTACTCAGTATCTGAGGAAGAGCATGCAGATCATCTACATGCTGTTTTTGGGGTTCCTCACCATGGGAAGTTGTTTGGGAAGTTATTGAAGTGTGTTTTTTGGTCTCAAGAAGTCCATTTCTTAAGGAATTTTGTATCCTAGCAGGGAGTATCTTTGGATCCATCGAAGATAGAAAGAGTTGTGTCTTGGGAATCCCCCAAGATAGTGGAAAAAGTGTGAAGTTTACTTGGTCTTGTAGGATATTATAGGTGTTTCATAGATGATTTCTCTCAGGTTGTGGATCCTCTGACAGTGTTTACCAGAAAGGACCAGACATTATTTTGGACTAATTAGTGTTAGGTGGATTTTGAGTATCTGAAGGAGAAGTTGGTCAGTGATCCAGTTATTTTTCATCTAGAAGAAGGAGTTCAATTTGAGTTTTTCTATGACATTTTTCATCTTGGTTTAGGCTATGTTCTTATATACTAAATATAGGTTGTTTTTATGGGTCTTGGAAGTTGTGTCCCCATGAACATAGCTATACCACCCACAATATTGAGTTGGCGGTAGTGGTGCTTTCCCTGAAGTTGTGGAGACATTACCTCATCAGTGAGCACTTTTTGGTCTTCACCGATCATAAGAGCCTAAGGTATGTTTTCTCCCAACATGACTTGAACTTGTTCCAGCATTGGTGGATGGAGTTTTTATAGGATTACGACTTCAAGATTTTGTATACACCTGGAAAAGGGAATGTTGTGGCCAATGTGTTGAGTAGGAAGTCTCGTAGTGATTTGGTTTGTAAATCAGGTGATTCTTAGAGGGTGATGGAAGAACTGTTAACGTTGCACCTAGATATGGGAGAAGTCACAAGCAGAGGTTTCCTTTTTCATATGACGGTGCAATCATCTCTAGTGCAGTTAGTGGAAGAGTCCCAGTTGGGGGATCTTGAGGTGGAGTTCTGGAGAGACCGAGTTGTTTGTGGTGAGGATTCTAATGGTTGTCCTGAAGATGAAAAACACCAAGTGTTGCTTCATTCAAGGATTTTAGTTTCTTTGTCGACATGTGAGATAGTTCTCAGAGAGTTCTATTGTTCACCCTTAGTGGAACATTTTGGCATGAAGAAGATGTAATGAGATTTGAGAGATCAGTTTTGGTAGCCTAGGTTGAAGTGTGCAGTTGTGGAGTTTGTGTCTCGATATATGGTCTTCCAAAAAGTGAAGATCGAGCACCATGTTCCTGGGGGTTTTATCCAGCCATTAAATGATCCTCATTGGAAGTGGGAGGACATGTCGATGGACTTTGTTATCGGTTTTCCTTGAGATCAAGGATTCTATGAAGCTATATGGGTGGTAGTGGATCATTTGATGAAATATTCCCACTTTATAGCTATCAAGGAGTCAAGATCAGTGGAGGTTTTATCGAGGAAGTATTTGGAGGAGATAGTGAGACTCCAAGAAGTCCCAAGGATGATCATTTTAGATTGAGATCCCCATTTTACCTCTAACGTGTGGAGAGGTCTACAACATTATTTTGGTTCTTAGATATGACTTAACACTACTTTTCACTTGAAAATGAATAGTTAAACATAGTGGACCATCCAAATTCTTAAAGACATGTTGCATTCTTATGTCCAAGATTTTGGAGGTTTATGGATGAGGCACTAGCCCTTGGTAGAGTTCTCTTAAAATAATATTTTCACTACACCATTTGTATGGCACCATTTTAAGCCTTTTATGGGTGACCTTGTGATTCTACATTGTGCTGAACTAGGTTTGAAGAGTACCTGGGAGCGTGAGTTGCAGATGCACGATCTGTACCCCAAGTTGTTTGATGTTTAGCTCTTCTCTTGTAACATTGTTCATATGATGGTTATAGACCCTTTATAGTTATGAGATGGATTTATCTAGTTTATTATTTTTGATTTCTCTATATTGAGAGGTATCTCCACTTAGAGAGTGTTTAGGAGACAATTGTGGTAGTTATGTGGTTTTTCTATTATTCCTATAGTAAGGCGGTGAGATCCTGTGGCGGTGAAAGATTTAAGTGGTATATCATGGGGTGGATATTCAGATGAACCCTTTTCTATCTCCTCTCTGGGTTGGTTTTGGATTCTCAAGGATGAGAATGTTTTGAGGGGTATCTTATGTAAGGTTCTAGATCCACATGGATCGAAAATTTACACGTTCCTAAGGCTTTCAATGATTGGAGGTGGCTCGTATGAAGTTTAGAGGAGTTTGGGTATTGAGAATTGGGAGCAGGGAACTTTCATGGTGTGAAAGTGGGTTTCACACCATGTAGAATAATTTCACCAAGTGAAATAGGGTTTCACACTATTTAATTTTTTAGGTTTTAAAAAATAAAATAAAATTGTAAGGAGATAGTTTTTTCGGCAGAAATTGACCCTGAGGCATTACATGACATGAAAGGGGATCACATGTTGTGTAATGCAACACTACTGTAATGTTTTAAGTGTTTTATAGAAACTTAGGTTTGTCAAACCCTATAAATACAATGGCTCTCTCTCGACTCCAATCAACCCAACAACCCATTCTTCAACATTATGGGTATTCTTTCATCAAGGAATGATTTCTATATCCCTCCTTCAATTCCTACTGACCTATCTTCAATCCAAGGTAGGTTATACCTCTTTTTTTGTGGTTCTTAGATCCATTTTCTCCTGATTCTATTTTCCATGTGATGGAATGTGATATCCCATGCTTCTAATGGAGTTTTCTTGGTTTTTGATTAGTGTGGTGGTGTCACGTCATCCTCAAATGGATGCTGATCTTGTGGGAGAAGTGATCGGGATCCATTGCGTTAATCCATTCTCATGTAAAGAATGTCAATGAACTTTTGAGGTAGTGGATTCATTGCTTCTCTATTTTATTCACATGTAATCATAGTGATATCATGGTTTATCCCCTTGGATCTCAATGAAACTGACCTAATAATTACTTGAACCAGATTAGAGAATTGGTATCGGTTACATAGAGATGTTGTTGCTTTATACCATGACAACAGTTTTCCTGTTTATTTTCTAGATTGTGTGATATCTACGACTTTCTTGGTTTAACATGTTGTTCTTGATGGAAATTAGTAAAGAACATAAATAAAAAATTAATTTATAATTAATTGGCTAATTGTTTAAAGAGGAAAGTTTAATCAATCCAGTTTTTGTTGTTGAAATTTGATGATAATCAAATTGATACAGGTTTGCATGATTAATTAAATTAGTTAATGAACCTGAAGCATGTTGTTGATTTTTGATAATGGAATTAAATGTTAAATTAATTGTTTAATAAATTTTTGATAGTTTATTGTTTAGGTTACCCATAGTTGGAACCTGTGAATTTTGAATCAGTTAATTCAATATGGAATAAGAATCAACTGTGTTATAAAATATAATGCCTTTATAGGGCCTGATTTTCCTGGTTTCTTGTAAAGGCCAAGTTACTTATGCTTTTGATCCATGAGATCACTTTATGTGTGAAGTATGAATGAATTTATTTGGGATCATGGTCCCATTTCTATTTTTGTTCTTGCTTCTTATGATGTGCTCTGGATATGAGGCTTGGGGTATGTGGGGCAGGGAGGCCCGGATGTGATGTGAGCCTGGGATGGCTGAGCCTAGAAGGATTTTGTGGTACATGGGGTAGGGAGGCCCATTTTTTTGGAATAAGTTGATTCCTAGAGTGGAGAGATGCATTAGTTTATGCATGTTGTGTTGGGGAGGTCACCAGAGATGACAAAATAGGTTGAAGCTGGTCATACTTGTTGATGTGGAAGTTGGATGCTGGTTGAATCTATTATTATTTTTTATCTTCTTTACTTTCCCCACTGCTTAAGGTAGATAGTTTTTCTTACTCTCCTTCCAAGGGAGGTGAAGACACATGGGGTTTTCCACTTGCTTTCTGTGTTTAGATTCTCATGGTTGGATGGTTCTATGCTCCTTCTATAGGTGGAAAAGGCTCGACGAGTAGTCCATTTACTCATCGTGTTGATCCCCTTGTGTTTGGTAGCTTAGAATGTTTTCCTAGAATACCTAGAAATATGGAAATTGGTAATGTTGTTAAATAAATTAATAAATGTTTAACCCATGGGGTTTGAAGCTTGCTGGGATGAAATTTTGAGGTTATAATTCTGAGAAAGCATGGAATCAGTTTGGTTATTCCTGGAGGGAATGTGATTTTTTGTGATAAAAATTAAATAAAATTTGGAAATGATAATTTTTAATTAATGGTTAAATAATTAACTAACATAATTTTCAATTGAAAAAAATGATAGAGTAACTTAATGTAGCTATTTAAATGGTTGTGTATTATAGGATATATATTCTTAGCAGTGGCAGTCGGGGGTCTGAGAGACGTTAGCTGCAATTGAGTTTAAGACTAGGTTATGCCCATAGTGTGGTTGTGAACTATATTATATCATGTACTTTTTTGTTTCTATACGCTACTCCACCCTTTCAGTTAGGGAAACTAACACCCTAGGGATTCTGAGCCCTGGGGGGGGGTGTTTTCCTAAACATCTCAGTGGGAGGATAAATGGATGATAACCACCTTTAGATCCACTCTCTTCTCTTGGTATTTACTTGTGATGGTATTCATGATGATTATTTTTCCCTATATATGTGTGTAGAGGGATGTAATGGATTGTGGTTATTTCACACACATATATTCTAGATATACTTTCCTAAGTACTACTATAGGTATAATGTGTATGGGATGTGATGGATTGATGATCCTTACTCGGTGTATGGGATGTAATGTCTTGAGGTATAATACTTGATGTATGATACAAATTATGTAGGCTGTGGTGGCTCCCAAAAACTACCTAGTTACTTTGGTTACATGGATGTGGTGGTGTGATGCATGATGTGCATGTTGACACATGAGGTGCATGTTGCGGTGCTTCGCCAAGGTGTTTTCAGGCTATCCTTTTTGAGAGATATACTCAGGATGTGTGACGTTGGGGGAAAGTGTAAAACTAGTGGAGAAGTGGTAGCAAGGTACCCTTGATATTATTAATTTTATTATATTTTCTTGTATGAGATACTTGGTGAGAGTAGCCATGGTGAGGCTATGAACTTAGTATACATGTTTAGGTGAAAAGTTAGTTTCACTTGTTGTTAACTATGCTTTTCATGCTTTATTTAATTTTTCACAAGAGGCTATAGGGAGGATCCTATTGAGTATACTGTTATACTCACCCTACGTATGTATAAACTATTTTCAGGTCAGTTGGAGTAGGTTAGAGATCAGGATTTTTAGTATTATCTTGTGGGTTGTATGAGCTATTTGGACTTCATGGCCACCATTGTCTTTACTTTATTTTTGTAATTGCAGTATCCCCTTTAAGTTGTAGTGATTCTTGCATGTCATTACATTTGTGTACTTGGGTTCTCTTTTATATTGTAGTATGAGCATGATTTGGTTAGTGTCTATCTTATCTCTCTCTTCTATGAGTGTTTATCTTATAGGGAAATGCCTCCCATCTGCATGTTTATTATACCCTCACTGCTAGTTGCCAACTCGAGGCCTACTAGAGGCTGGAATCGAGGTGTCGTTATCTCTCTTCTCCCATTACCGGCCTAGGAGGGGTACACTTTGTGGGGAGGGGGCCGTGATAATTTTAAATACAAGTGGATATATTTCATTATTTTAAGATAAACACATAATAAAATATTAGATAAGAAACCACATTATTCAATGGTACCAAATGTTTTATAACTCACAGCCTAGTTTTCCAATGCATATAAATCAATGTTCCTTTAAATGATGTTCCATTTAAAATTGGGAAAATGTTATTATTGAGGAAATTAATTATAAGATACCATATTTTGACTAGGTTCATTCTCTTTTAAGTTTTGGTTGAACCTATTAATTTATGTGTTTGAGACTTGTTCCTTGTGTAAAAAGAGGCTTCAAAGGGGTCGGGGACTCATAGAAGTTGAGCTAGTGGAAATCTAGCTATGTCATGCATCTTAGGAGGAGCTGTATTAACACATGCAAGCTAGTGGTATTGAACAAATTGGGTCATCTACAGGAGACCCACATGCTAGCTGGTGGGGTTCCCAACCATACAGGAACACTGGAGGACGCCACCAGTTAACCGATGGTGCTAGGCAATGTAAGGAATAAAAGGGTCTGGGGTGCATTTTTACCCAAAAAAACCCCTTTTAATCACCGATTAGCCTCTAATTAGACCCTAACTCAATATTTATGAATTTTGAATGATCTCTAAGGATCTTGAGGATTATACAAAATCATTTCTTGGTACTTCTATCCAGTGATCCAAAATCAGTAGATCTCTCTTATTTTTAGTGAAATCCTTTTGTTTCCTCCTTGGATATTCTTATTTTAGACTTGAAGAGGTGTTTTAATATATTTCCATAGGGAATCATTGTGTTGTACATTGATCTGGAAACTAATATCACTTTCCTTCTTCTTCATTGCTTAAAGTGGGTGGTCTATAACAACTCCCTAGAGTCTGTTTTCATTTATCTAGTATGTGCAACATGTGTGATCATGCCGACATGCTGTGAATGTGACCTAAATAAATTGGTAAATTTTTTTAATTTATTAATCCATATGTTTAGACCTCGCTTGTATCTCATTGGATCCATTGGCATTGAGATCATGACTTGTGGTAACTCAAGAGGTGTGCTTACCCTTGAGCCTTTGTTGAAATGAGAATTGTGAATGGAATGACTTAACAACATTAATTGGCTTGACATGGAATTGGAATAACTTGGTAATTGTGATAATTGTCTTGATAATAAATTACATGGATTAAAAGAAGTAAATTTTCATGTAATTGGAATTAGTATAAAGGCATGATTAAATATAGATATGATGACATGTGTGATGGTAATTGAGAATAAATGATAAGTGAAATGGAATCATTCCAATTATGGTGATAGTTTGTAACTTGGAATAAAATGGTAATTGGATTATATTTGGTTTTTGGAATGAATTGGTAAATTAAATATATGGCATGATAATAGGTTATTTTATGAATTGACGAATATGGATTTCACACATGTTTGGTATGTTTGTTGGTTGGTATTATACATGAATTTCTTGGTATATTTTCTTTTCACGACACTTGATTAAGTTTGATGCTAGAGGGAAAGGTGCATGGTTACGTACCACATAAGGGATAAATTCATGGTAACATGCTGCCCTAGGGATTGATGAATGGTTAAATACCATATGAGGGCTAGATACATGGTTACATACCACATAAAGGATATATGCATGGTTTCATACCACTTGAGGTCTAGATTCACGATATATACCGCCTGAGGTCTAGATACATGGTACACTATTCCTGAGGTCTAGATGCACAGGTATACACTGCTTGATGTCTAGATGCATGGTTACTTGATACTTGAGAGAGATATGTATATTTATATTTGATACCCAAGGGATAGATACTTGGTTACTTGATTTACTAAGGGGAGGAAACATTGGTTCATGATTCATGGTATGGTTGATTCATCCTTGATGGGAGTATATACTGGTAGCATGGGCGATTTGTCCCAGGTAGATGAATACACCAAATTATAGTGATATCTGACATTGTGCCGAAGGTGGTTTGGCTGACACTGAGTTTCAACCTTTAGCTAGAGGGTAAGAAGATTATATGATTTTCTATATTAATTTATGAATTAATTCTCCTATTTATCATACTGTTTCATGCACTACATATTTATGATGGATTGCTTAGACATTGTGGGTGTGAGCCTACTGAGTTGCACTCACATCCTGTTCAGATGTCGTTTAGTACCCAAGTAGATTTCATTGATAGAAGAATGGAGAAGGGAAAAGGCCCTGCACTAGATTGATTTCTTTTATGGATGGGATTGGAACTTGGAGACAGGACCAACCATGGGGTTCTGGACCAGGGTCGTTTAGAGTCCTTGTTTTGGAGTCTGTTTTTAGTTGCTGCTGGTATGACTTTAGTATGAAATTTAGTTGACATTCAGTATGATATGACATGGTTTATTTTATTTGAATCGATTTGGTTTTGTCTATTTTCTATAGTTGATGTTATATGTTTTGACCATTTATCTTATTTTCACTAATATTGCAACTTTGTTCCTGAGGGCATAGTCTCCCCACTATATCCCTTACACCATCACTGATAGTCGGTAGCCTCTGGCATATGGGTAGGTGCATTTGAGGTATCGTAATGACCCAACCCGATCACATGAGGGAGAACCAGGCCAGAGACATTACATTAATAAGTTAAATACCCCATTAGTTATGAGGAACAAAATAACTAATAATATTATGTCACAACTATTAAAAAATATGAAGATGATGAAGATTTGAAATCAATGTTACTTGAATAAAAAATGGTTAGTTGCTTCATGAATTTAAAAATTACACTTATGTATAGGTGATATCGGAAAGAACATCAACAAAGACCTCCATTTTAGTCTCACTTGATAATTTAAAAAAAATGAGTTCAGATGCAGTAGACTAGAAGGGGAGATATACTCAAAAAAAAATCATGAGAAACACATGAAAGATCGACTGAGAATCCTTAAAAAAATTCCTGAATTTCACACCTCTGGTTTTGAGGTTTGATTTATCCAAAACAATCGACTTCAACTATAGTAGAGCTTTGGTTCCACAAGAGATTGAAGGCGGTGTGAGGAAGAAGTGATTTTCTAGGGGTTTTTTAAAGAAGGTGAAGAGTTTTATCAGTGCTAAAAATATAAGCACAGATAAATACCTATTTTGTTAGTGCATTTTTAGCACCAATAAATCAACCCTTTTATTAGAGCTAAAAAAGAACAGACAAAAGTGGTATTTCCAAGTGCTTATGTTTTAGCACTTATAAAATACACTTTTATCAGAAATTAACCCTATGCTTAAAAAATGTAAAAAAATGAATAAAAATGAATAAGTAAATAATATTAAATATATAAATAATAAAATTATTAAAAATGAGCATGGTAATTATTTAAATTATTTTTCTTAAAAATGAATTTAAATAAATAAATTATATAAATTACAAATATACTTAAAATATTAAAACTTAATAAATAAATATGTAGAAATAAACATTTAAAAATGAATTAATTTTGAAAATATTAAAAATTAATAAATATTAAAAACTAATAAATAAAATTGAATGAATGAATATTAAAAATGAATAAATAAATTTGAGTGAATTAAAAATATAAAAAAGTGAATTTGTAGCATTACTTACATAAATTACAAACACGTAAAAAATCAATAAAAGAGAACATAAAAATAACATTAATTATATAAATAACAAAATTATTAAAAAGGAATCATATTAACTATTTAAATTACAAATTATTAAAACAAATAATTTAATTGAATTAATTATATAAATTTCAAACATATTAAAAGTATCAAAACTTAATAAACAAAAAATAAATAAATATTTTTCATATAAATTAAAAACATGTTGTAAATATTAAAACGTAGTAAATAATAAGTATAAATAAATTTTAAAAAATGATTACATTCTAAAAAATATAAAAATTAATAAATATTAAAAAAGAATAAATAATATTAAATGGAAGAATATTAAAAATGAATAAATAAAATTTAATAGATTTGAAAAAAATTTTTAAAAAATGAATTTGTAAGATTAATTACATGAATTTTAAACAAATAAAAAATGAAGAAAAAAAAACAAACAAACAATATAAATTATATAAATTTTTTAATAAAAATGAATTATATTAACTATTTAAATTTAAAAAATATAAAAAATGAATTTAAATAAATTAATAATATAAATTTCAAACATTTTAAAAATATTAACATTTAATAAATAAAATGAATAAATATTAATCATAAAAATTAAAAACATATTGAAAATATTAAAACATAGTAAATAAATATGCGTAAATAAATATTAAAAAAAGAAGACATTCAAAAAATATTAAAAATGAATAAATAATATTAAATAAAACAGTATTAAAAATGAATAAATGAAATTTAATAAATTACAAAAAATATTTTAAAAAGTTAATTTGTAACATTAATTATATGAATTACAAACAAATAAAAATGTAAATAAAAAGGAATAAATAAATTATATATTTTTAAATAGGTAGGAGGGAATCCCCTCCACTTTATATTAAAAATATGGAAACATCTATTTTTTCTAGGCAGAGAGAACCCATTACATGGCCACGAAGGCTCAGAGGCGCACAATGATCCAAGATAGATGGTCCGGAGGTCTAGAATATGGCCCAAGGGAACTGACCTGTAAACCCAAATGCTCTGGCCCGTAGACCTAAAAAGCTAGCCCAAAGGGCCCATGACTGCACCCACCCATTACTATTTCATACAACCCACCTTGTAGAAGAATTTAGAAGTCTTGGTCGCTTGAGGCCCTCACCTTAGAGTACTGTCTACCATTGCCGCCCACCGGAGGTAGCCCCGCAATCTCGATGCCAGTTTCAGATGACGTCGACCGATCATCATCACTCCCACCATCGAGAATGGGTCATGTTCATCCTCTGCACTAAATTTCATGGGGTTTCCATCATTTTACATCACCATAAAGCCACAACTGTTATTTCATAGGCTGATGGGGAAATCTCATCCGTTGCACACCGCCCGTAGTCCCCACCACTGTCACCTTCTTCACCATCACCGCACCTCACCAGACAATAATCCAGCTACTCATGATAGAAAGACAATCAATGAGAGGGGTTGGATAGACGAAATTCTAGAGAGTCGCAGAAGCCTTGCCGATCAGCAGACCCACTCCGACACCGCTCATCCACCGAACAAGCACCGCCCAATTCCCATTTCACTTCCACATCTTCTCCATTCCCAACGATCACAAATCCGTAGAGATTTGGACTGATCTAGTCACCCAAAGAAGACCCCACCACAAGTTAGGGTCTTTCTTCGCTACTTGTGACCCACCCTTGCTGTTGTGCTTTGTCGCTGCCATCCCCCATGCCAAGCAGGGATCCATGAATTTGTCAACAAATGGGGAGACACCGCCATCCGTGGTTAAACCCCGCCGATAGGCGGGGGTGAGATCTGGCATTAACCATAGCCCCTTATAGGTAAGGATTGTAACTTTGAAAATTCCCCTTGATCGTTGCATGTGGCATTCCTCCGTCGGATGAGAGATTAGAAACTATAGATCCCCATAATCGGGGATCTTCCAATGCTTGAACTTGTTGTCTTCCTCTTCTCAGAAGATCAAAACTCACCACCACCCCCTGCACAAGGTTTGCCTTCAGCGCCGCTTTTAGCCTGCCTCGTGTAGGGTTTTCCACCGCTGAATAAATAAATAATTTTAATTATATAAATAACAAAATTATTAAAAATTAATTATATTATCTATAAAAAAATATTAAAATTAGAGTGCATTTAAATAAATCAATTTTATAAATTTAAATCATATTAGAGATATTAAAAATTAATAAATAAAAATGAAGAAATATCAATCATAGAAATTGAAAACATATTGAAAATATTAAAATTTAGTAAATAAATATGTATAAATTTCAAGAAAGGAATAAATTCCAAAAATATTAAAAATTAGTTAATATCAAAAATGAAAAAAATAATTTTAAATGAAAGAATATTAAAATGAATAAAAAATTTGATTAAATGACAAAAATAGTTAAAATAATTGAATATATAACATTAATTACATGAATTGAAAATATATTAAAAATGAATAAAAATGAATAAATAAATAAATAATATTATTATTGATTATTGATGCATGTATTGTATTGATTGTATATAAAAATGATAATGAATTATTAAACTTCATAATTTTAAATAATAATTAAAAATAGTATATTTTAAAAATTTATAAATAACTATAAAAAGTGAATATATTACAAAAATGTTAAATGAATAAATATTAAAAATGAATAAATATTATTAAACATGAATAAATTATAGAAAATACTAAAAATTGAGAAATATTTAAAATGAATAGACAATGTTTAATAAATAAATAAACTTACGCATTACATACAAACACAGACATGCACATAAACATACATATATATACACATACACATACACATACACATACACATACACATACAAATACACATACACATACACATACACATACACATACACATACACATACACATACACATACACATACACATACACATACACATACACATACACATACACATACACATACACATACACATACACATACACATACACATACACATACACATACACATACACATACACATACACATACACATACACATACACATACACATACACATACACATACACATACACATACACATACACATACACATACACATACACATACACATACACATACACATACACATACACATACACATACACATACACATACACATACACATACACATACACATACACATACACATACACATACACATACACATAAACATACACATGCACATAAACATGCACATACACATGCACATACACATACATATACACATCCACATACACATGCACATAAAGATGCACATAAACACACTACTGGAAATACAAGTTTTCCCAACTCTTTTTTCCCAACGGTTTAAAAAAACGTTTGGAAAAATACCATATTCCATTCATTGCCAACGGTTCATATGAACTGTTGGCATATAGGTGATAATAGCCAGTTTTCCCCAACGACTCAAATGAACCGTTGGTAAATATCTATCTAAAATCACCCCGCCATTGGGATACTTCTCTTATCCCTAAGCCACACTTCTCCAAACCCTCAGCGCCAATCCCATACTCCTCCCGTCCTCACCGCCGCTCCCATGCCGACCACCCCTCGCCACCACTCCCATCCCGACCACCCCTCGCCGCTCGCCGCTCCCCGCTCACCGATCGCCGCTCCCCACTCCCCGCTCATCAGCGCTCATGCTTTTTTTTTCAAAATCTCGATGTGAACCCATAACCCTTCTCGTTTTAACCTAAACCATTGCTCGACACACCCATATGGAAGATTTTTCCCAATAGCTCGACATGAATCCTACTTCCCAACCGACTCCCGACGCGAACCCTACTTCCCAGCGTGACAGGTCTGGTTTTCCAATGCTCTATTCTTTCGCATTAAATGGGTACATGTTATGATCCCCTTATGATTTTAGGTTATGTTTGGAACCCTACTTTCCTACCAGCTCTCGAGGGTTCTAAATATAATTTCCAACCAGTCATCTTGTCTTTCATTCAAGTAATTTTTGTTCATTCACTTTAAATCAGTATGTATGCCTTCATTTATTTTCGATTTTTTAGTTCCATTTCACTTCAATGTGCTGTCTATTATGATACCCTTATGAACATAAGCAATATATCATTTTAGGTTGCATTTTTGTTGTAATTTACCCGTATAGAATCATTTTGATTGATATTGAAGAGGTAAAAATGAGGTGGGGAGGAGGGGGGATGTGCTGGAGGGGGGGGGGGGGGATGGGCATGGGTGAGGTGAGGAGGAGGGGGGCTGGACATGGGGTTGGAGGTGGCTGTGCAGGTGGGGGAGGGGGGGGATGTTCTGGGGGTGAGAAAAGATAAGATATGGGGTGAAAGAACATCCATGTTGATGGCAGCACCAATACATCAACGACTAGAAAAACATTCTCTATGAGTGCCTCAACACATTACGATGTTAAATCCACTCTATCCTAAGTGATCATTCAACTAGAGGGGTGTTTCACTCATCCAGATCTCCCATTAGATCACTAATCACATCTAAATATAGTCAAAAAATTTAGATAACTAGATCAAAACATAGTTCCAATGCCTGATCTATGATGTCATATGTGTCTCCTCCTTGGACTAGAGTCCTGAATAGAAACATCATCAAACCTCACGAACAAATTCCAACCAAACATGGGATGATCTAGCCTTCAAACCACTATCCAAATAGCTGACATGGAATCATTGATCAACTCACATAAAACAAATAACATACCCTCTCCATGGTCCATGGGATATTATCCTCTAAAAACAACCACTATTGGCTCTCTTTGACCCACCTTAGTGCTAAACCAAAACACAGGGCTCCCATGGTCCTCAATATAAAAATATAAAGTGATTTCCAACTATAGCATCCTCAGGTGCACCCAAAATCTAGGCCCAAGCCATTCAAAAAAAAATCTCAAATGGGAAAAAGTCCACAGTAATAACATACACCCTATGAGGGGTACCTCTAGTACATCCAAAGCACAAGACACACCCAGTGCAGTAATATCCCAAATGCCCCTAAATGGCCTCCAACTAATCATCGATCAACAACGTCTACAACTGATCATCTATCAACAAATCACGCAATGGGGTATATAAACAAAATGAATAACCAATGAATTATCAATGGTCCTCATGAAAATCCTAAAAGTTTTACCTTACAAGGACTCTATAGTACAAGATTGACCACTCCACATGGTAATTATTAATTAACAGCTATAGAAAACACTAGTCACTCAATCAGTAACAACCCTGCTATGGTATCCTCAAGAGACCCTTTGACGCATATAAATATATTAATGAAATCCGACCATAACTTCTATCCCACAACATCATCCCATCCCAATGGTTCAAATAGTTCCAATCCTAAAAAAATGAGGTAATCCTCAACTGTTCTAACCTTGAGAAATAGGTACCAACATGTCAGGATAAAACAATATATCTTCATATATACAACTTGATTATAATTTTCACGATCTATATGAAAGAACATTGAAGAAAACTAGCTTATATTTCACAATCCATTCCAACTAATGATCTCATAAACCTCACACATGATTCTCATCTCACAACCCAACCTGCTGGAGGATTCTGAATCCAACCCTTGAAGAAATCCTAATAAAGAATTCTCTTAGTCCAAAACACCATAAAGACCACATTCAAACACATAAATTATTCCACCATAGAAATTTATATGAAAAACTGATCAAAATTTAATACTCATAAGACGAATTCTGACTCCAGGGTTAAAATAGGGTAAACACAACAAGGAGAAAAAAGTACCCAACCTGTACTTTAGGTACATGATATGTAACCCAAAATGTCCCCTCGTTCCATGTGACATAGACTGCTCAGTGTGTAATTTTCCAAAGTACACATCATGTGTTCCAGTATATGATGTTTACCCCCACCTGGGTACATTCACATACAAGGCCCCACTTAGCATGAAAAATTCCCTACTACGTGGAATGTATCACCCCATACACAATCTTTACCCCACATATGGTTCCCATGTATGTACCTATCCATATATCCCCCCACAAGGTCTACCCATGCACAATGCCTATCCATGTACCTCTCACTAGATATAGATTTATACCCTACATGTTCATATGCCACTAGCACACCCTGAGTCACCACTACATGGCGTGTAACCTACCCCCTTGTATAAATATTTTAGTTCCCAAAACCCATCTTTCCCAAGTACAAAGAACACATGATGTGTGTTCTCAAAACTACACATCATGTACATGAGTTCTCCCAAACTAAACCCCCCAAAAATATCCCAAAACACCTAATTTCTCCAAAGTATCAATAGATTGAATCCTGAATGGGTCACCAAAAACCCCAAAAATACAATTAAAACTTAAAATCAACTACCCTATGGGAATTTGTGGGGGAGATGAGGGTGCTTGGCGGGGGTGAGGTGGGGAGGAGGGAGGCTGTGTAGGGGGTTTGGTAGAGAGGGGGTGGTCTGGGCAGGGGGTGGGGGTGGGGCGTAGGCTGGGCAGGGGGGAGGGGAGTTGTGTAGGTGTGGGGGGTGGCTTTGTAGGTGGGGCTGGGCAGATTGGGAGGGGGCTGGGCAGGGGGGTCGTGCAGGTGGGGGGTGGTGGTTGTGCAGGTGGGGGAGGGGGACTAGGCAAGTGGGGGAGGGGGTGGGATGTGAAGGGGGTTAGGCTAGGCAGGGGGGAGGGGGCTGGGCAGGGGGGCTGTGCAGGTGGGGTGGTGGCTGTGCAGGTGGGGTAGTGGGGGGGGTGGGCAGGTGGATGAGTATGGAGATGAACTTGAGTTCCTTGAACCCAATTAGTGAATTGTAGAAAGATTTTATAGGACCTGAGTATACCAGATAAAGCACATTCATGGAAGAATCTATAATTCTAGTCATGTCCCTACTTAGACTATCAATGTTGTAGAAACTGTGGAAGACCCATTTAGTGAGTCTACCAGGAGAAGGAAAATCCCCATGCATAATCCAACTAGGTACAATTACTATGGAATGTAATAATGTTATATCCATCATAGATCAAGATTAATATGTAATTATGTTTAGAAACATCAGACCCTTGTACTTGTATTTAATGATAAATGTTGTCAATATTTGAAAATATTACATTGACTATGATTTTTGATTTAATATCATTCCAATGTTGACACATTCTCATATGTGATATGATGAGGACAATATAGAACCTTCCACATAGATAACACAACTCTATTTCCAATGCAAGAAATGTCCATAAGTCCAATTCATGCTCAGGGATCAATTTGGAGACCTCATTTATGAATCATAATTTATAGTAATTCAGTAGGATCAAAACATCATTGAATTTTTAGCAAGGCCTCTTTAAAATTTTCTGACCACTCAAACATAACTACATTCTTAGCAATCCTAGTCATAGGAACTTCTAAAGGGGAAAATATTTAAATGAACTATATGTAAAACCCAAATAAACAAAGGAAACCCACAATCTCAAACATGTTTCGTATTCCTTCTCATGACACCACAACCTATACATTCTTTGGGTCCACATAAATTCCCACATTATAGATTATGTGCCTAAGAAAACATACTTTATGGAAGAATAAGTGACAATTTGAGATCTTATAAAACATATAATGTGGTCAAAGGGTACAAAAAAAATCTATAGGTGTCCAATGTGTATGTCAATGGTCGGTGAGTATATAAGGATATCATAAATAAGCACCAAAATGAATGAGTTGAGATATGTATGGAAGATCTCATTCATGAGATCCATGAACACCATTGGATTAATTTTAAACATGAAAGGAAAATCAAGATATGTATGGAAGATGCCTTAATAATTTTCACACCATTTGTAATATGAAATCATATATATACATTCATTTAACTAATCAATTCATGTCCTTAAAAAAGTTCCACATGTCTCATTACTACTAAGTAAAAAATGGCAAGGATAAATATTTGCCCTCATGTACCTCTTTATTACCTCTACACAAGTAGTAATTTACCACTTTCAAAATAGTAAATTATCTTCACACATGTCTTTTCTAGCCCAACGTATTTATATGTATCCACTACTTTTACCCTTATGCAACTACTGTAACTCCATACTTCATCATTTTAGCATCTACTACTTTTTCAACTCAATTTGAGGACTTCTCTAACACTCTAAATACTCTCAAAACATCATGATATATACTAAAGAGAAAGTTTTTACCCCTAAAATAGTTGTTTTTAATTCTTTAAATTCTTCCTCAACAACAAGTATCAAAATTACAAAGAATGCTACATTGAGGCTATCTATCCAAGGTCTTTAAGATGCAATACATAGTCTCCTTTCTATTTATGATGGAATCAAACTCATAAAATCTAGAAGATATTCACACAGATGTTGATAGATTATTATATCTTCCATAATGACAAAAAATATAATCTTACTTGGCATCTTAAATCCACCCCTTTTTAATTATTTTCAATACCACAGCACACCTCTAAATTAAATATGTGTTCTCATTTATTTCACATCCCAACAAGAACCTCAAAAATATATTGTTCAAGGTATAAAACTCTCCCTTTATCCTTGACATTAACAATACCCCCTTTATAAACACATTAATTATAATAATAAAGTGGTAAAAAATGTTATTGTAATACCTATTGTTTCATATTTTTAATGATGTTTAGATAATTATAGATTTCATTATTTTGAACACTTTGAAATCCTTTTAACATGTTTTACTTACTCAAAAGGGATGAACCCAACTTATCATCATCATGGTAGTTTATATACTAAATGATGAGAATATTCTCTTGTTATACAGCAGTGATAGCCTCTTCCAACATCCCCAATATTTTATTATTTCAATTCCATACATGTTAGTAAAAATAAAATGAATGGGGATAGGGAGGGACACTTTTATCTTTAATTAGATCTCTATTTTTTCTCGTGTAACTTTGAACAGATTTTATACTTCTTATTTGTCTCTTGTAATGTTTATAAATCATTAGAGAATTTTTTTAGACTTCTCACTTGTATGTTTCTATATTCTGGTATTATTTCTATTTCTCACAAAATTTATTATTTTTCTTGGATTTACCCCATAGATTTATTTCTAGTTATATGTTAATCACATGTTCTTATAATAATTAAAGTATTTGTGCCAAAAAAATCCCACAACACCAATTGTTAACCTTGAATCTTTGATCTTAGAACATATTGGTGAGTCTATATAATAAATTATACTTTCTTTCCAGGAATCATGCAACCATTATTTAGCCTTCTCCCAAGGTAGTATTCTTGTTTTTCTTTAACTAGAATTTTCCTTTATATTGGAGTAACCTTATCACATCTTCCTTTATCCCAAACACCATTTGTTTTGTCTTTAGAATCTATAATTTTAGAGAAAATAGAATCAGTGAGATTTGAAAAATTAAGAGTTTCGTACCTTTGCCTTTGTGATATCCTTATTTGAAAACTTGGATAATTTAGCCCGACTCTCTGCTTCTCAATCATAATCTTATCTAATATTCTTGAATGTATTTTCAGAATTAACCCATTATGATTGTGCCTCATTAAATTAATTCTCTTTTAAAACAAGATTATCATTATATTTATTCATTATTCTATCGTTCACAACAATTATTAACATGGATGTTATGATCTATTTAATGAGATCAATCTTATTTACATACAACTTTATTCCTTATTTATCTTTCCTTTTAAATTAATTCTTATGTTGGGTATTTTTCTCAAGGAACAATTCTAATTTTGTTTTTGGCATGTACTCATTATAGGAAGAGTAATTTGTAATTAATAGGAATGTACTTTTTGATAGAATCATTTTGAAACTTGGATCTGTTTCCCCATTGCTTACAAGACCATGATTTGACTCATGGGGTAGTATGGTTCTTATATGTTGGATGGTGACTTGTATATGTTCAGGTGGATTTGGATCTCTACTGCCAATCGAGGTAAGACTTTAGTGGCATTGGTTGGTTTCTCACTGGTTATGAAGAATTCGTTATGTGTTCAAAGGTTCTTAATATCCTTTGTGTAGTGCGTTGATCCCTGTTCATTGGTTTCGAGTCACCAAGTCAAGAGCGACTTGCCTGCGTGTGCATAGGTAAGTAAGTATATGTATGTGGGTTCCCCCGTTATGTGTATAGTCATCCATGGCAGTGATTATGCACGTATGGGGCTAGGTGTGCCCATGTATATATATATAAATGCATATGAAGGTGAGTGGAGACTGGTATATGCATATAAGCATATGTGAAAGGATCCTTTTGCACATGCTCATGGCCATATGAGTGTGTGCGTAAGGGCTAGGTGTCCCTGCATGTGTGTGAAGGTGCGTATACCCAGTGGGAGAGCAGCAGATTTTAGTTAGAAAGCTCCAAGAGCCGAATTGGACTGCCTGGTTCCACTTTGAGGTAGGGTCCCTCTCCTAGACTCTTTAATTCAAGAATGCTTTAAATTGAATTTAGCTTCTTTCTTAATTATGCTTAATTACATTGAATATCATATCTTGAATAAGTTTTCTTTAATTTTATTGTGTCATTTGATAAATAAAGTCATGTTTTTATAATAAATAGGTTTCCATGATACCCAACCATAGATACATTTTTATGAACAAAAAACTAGCATCATTTTACCATCATACATGAAACCCATCCTATACACAAATAATCTAAATAGGTAGTATAAATGATTACTCAACCACAACCTCAATTTGTAGGATAGAGTCATGTATCAAAGCCCTAGACTAATAATTCTCACTCAATATAGCTCGTCACTCAACTCCCAACATCTTCCATACTACTAAAGGTAGTGCCTCATACAACTATATATCACATACTAACCTTCTCACTCAACAAACATCCATGTTAATACATTATGATCAATGTAAATCCATTTTCTGAAATAATACCATATTAACCATGGTAGGTCTAATATCACATTCCAAACGCTCCATTATCACTCATGGTTGGGTTCATCTAGAACCTTATCACTCAAGGTGAGGCCATTATATTGACCACTACCTTATCAATCATGGTAGGGTTAGATATCATGTTATAATATGATAACTTCATTATCACTCAAGTAAGGGTCCTTCTAGAACCTTATCACTCAAGGTGTTGTCATTCCTTATTATATATCACTATACTTGTTAGAATTTCTCACCCAATATGTGTATGAAATAACAACAAGGGAATTTTTTCCATATCATAGCTCGCCAGATAGGTACAAGGTTCTAGTCACTCAGGACCTATTCCCCCTACCTTATCAATCATGTTAGTGTTAGATATCATTTTATAATATGATAGAATCATTATCTCTCATGTAAGGGTCATTCCAACACCCAATCACTCAAGGTGTTGTCATTCCTTAAGATATTTCACTATACTTGTTATAATTTGTCACACAACAGGTGTATGAAATAACAAGGGAATTTGGTCCATATCATAGCTCACCAGCTAGTGTACCACCATGAGGACCATGATCCCATGTGATAAATGGTTAATTTTTATGATTCTACCTATGGATAATCATTCAAATTTAAATGGATACAAAAATCATATATGGAAGGTATATACTTTAATTAATGTAGTAATCTACTGGATTGTCAAGGAGGATTATCTAAATGTTTGCATTACAGATTGTGGATAGAATATTACCATGTAATCTTATCCTCTTAGAATATAATAGAAAATTTCCAAAGTGATCCCAACAGATGATGTAAATGATTCATAACCACTGAAAAACACCATGTTGGATGTCATCATAGCAGATCCCCTTGAAAATTAGGCATGTGATATCTCCCATGAATCAAGTAAATATCTATCCCCATAGAATCTATGTGTCACAGAAGCCTGACCAATATCCCTCTCTTAAACACAAACCAATACCGTGATAAATGCAACAATATAACTAAATCTCTTGACATTATAGAAGTCATTGCCCCATAGTATATGATTCCCCCATCATTATACTCTAGGAACAAAAGGGTTATAATGGTAATAGTGTAAATATCCTTCTAGGTTAGTATATTGAATGATTAAATTCATCGAAAAAATATCAAATTTATCCTGAAGTAATAAAAACCAATAACCCTTATCTGATAGATCAGGATTGAGGCAGGGGATTCTTCATATATGAGTTATAAACTTGAATTTCCAATATCCCCTACCTATTTGATCAACAAGACAACATTTTGTTGGTTCTTGGTCTCTCTACCACATCAATATGTGAACCATACAAGGGGAAGGGATGTGAGTAAGCCTTCAAAAATGAGATGATTATTTCTATGTGTTTCTTGTGTGATTGCAGGTGATTGAAGTGAGTTTTTGTGAGTTTCTATGTGTGCAGTGTGTTTTCTGTGTTTGCAGGTTGCAGTGTTCCTAAACACAGAGTGTGAGTGTTTTTTTTGTGATTGCAGTGTATTTTTGTGAGATGGCACGTTTTTCACACAAAGTTTTCATTGCAGCCTGCAGTTGATTGCAGGTTGTTTCATTTTAAATTAATGGCGGTCTAAGCCAACGGTTTCAAAACCGTTGGTGTATACCCTTGTGTGCTGCTGCATTTCTCAATGATTCAAAACCGTTGGGTTATACCCCCTATATGTTTACGCCAACGGTTTTAAAACCGTTGCCATACCCCTGTGTGTTGATTTTCCCAACGGTTCAGCTGAACCGTTGGTATAACAAGATCCAATTTTATTCCAACGGTTCATTATGAACTGTGGGCAGTTGAAATCTAAACAGCCTTTTCCAAACGGTTCAACGTGAACCGTTGGTATAAGGCTTTCCTGACGCCTCACACACCAACGGTTTCTAAAACCGTTGGGATAAGATTTCTCAACGGTTTGAGGGCCTTTCCCAACGGTTTAAAACTGTTGGGAAAACATGGATTCCCAGTAGTGACATACACATAATACACATACACATACACATACACATACACATACACATACACATACACATACACATACACATACACATACACATACACATACACATACACATACACATACACATACACATACACATACACATACACATACACATACACATACACATACACATACACATACACATACACATACACATACACATACACATACACATGCACATACACATACACATACACATACACATACACATATACATACACATCCACATACACATGCACATGCACATACACATATATACACATATATACAATTACATACACATGCATGCACATACATACACATACTTTATAAACATACATACACATACACATACACACATACATACACATAGACATACATGTACACATACATACACATAGACATACGTGTACACATACATACACATACATATACACATACACATAAATGTACACGTATACATACACGTACACGTACACGTGGACGTAGACGTACACGTACACATACACCTACACATGCACAGACACACACACACACACACACATGCATGTACAACCACATGCACACACCAACACATACACATACACATACAAATACACATACACATACACATACACATACACATACACATACACATACACATACACATACACATACACATACACAGAAACATACACATACACATACACATACACATACACATACACATACACATACACATACACACACACATACACATACACATACACATACACATACACATACACATACACATACACATACACATACACATACACATACACATACACATACACATACACATACACATACACATACACATACACATACACATACACATACACATACACATACACATACACATACACATACACATACACATACACATACACATACACATACACATACACATACACATACACATACACATACACATACACATACACATAAAAATACCAATACACATACACATACACATACACATACAAATACACATACACATACACGTACACATACACATACACATACACATACACAGACACATACACATACACATACACATACACAGACACATACACATACACATACACATACACATACACATACACATACACATACACATACACATACACATACACATACACATACACATACACATACACATACACACACACACACACACACACACATACACATACACATACACATACACATACACATCCACATACACATGCACATACACATACACATACACATACACATACACATACACATACACATACACATACACATACACATACGCATACGCATACGCATACGCATACACATACACATACACATGCACATACACATATATACGCATACATACATATACACATGAACACATGTATACACATACACATACATACAATTACATACACATGCATGCACATATATACACATACTATATAAACATACATACACATACACATACACACATACGTACACATAGACATATATGTACACATACATACACATACATACACGTACACGTAGACGTAGACGTAGACGTAGACGTACACATACACATACACATGCACATACCCATGCACACACACACACACATGCATGTACAACCACATGCAGACACTAACACACACACACAGACACAAAAATACACATACACATACACATACACATACACATACACATACACATACACATACACATACACATACACATACACATACACAGACACATACACATCACATACACATACACATACACATACACACACACACACACACACACACACACACACATACACATACACATACACATACACATACACATACACATACACATACACATACACAAAAAATACACTTATGCATACAAACATACAAGTACATATGAACACACACGCACATACATACACGTACACATAAACACACACATACATAAAACATACACACACACAACAAAACATACACATACAGATATATATAAATATATACAACCCACACACACACACACTTACATATGTACACATACATCCACATATATAAACATGCATACACACAAATAAAAACATATATACGTATTTTTTAAATTATTTAATATAAATATATAAATCCAAATATGAACTATTTAAATAAATAATTTCATTTATATATTTATATAATTATTTTAATTAAAATATTAATATTTTATTTTTATATTTATATATAAATTTTATAATTAATGTATATAAATATACTATTAAACATATTTATTAATTAATATAAATTTGATAATATTTTATATATAAAATTATGAAAATAAGATTGATAATAATTTTTTATTGTAATATAGTTATATAAATAAATATATATATATATAATATATTTATATATATATAGTAATTTCTATATAAATATTATTCAAAAATTTATAAATATGTATATATAAATTAAATTATTCCCAATGTCATTTATTAGTGCTTTTACCATGTTTTTAACGTTGGAGATTTTATCAGTGCTAAGAAAATCATTAATAAATGAGAACCTTTATCAGTTCTAAAAAGCACTAATAAAAGGAACCCTTTTATCAATGTTTTTTTAGAACTGATAAAGGACACCTTTATGAGTGCTTTTAGCTAGCACTGATAAAATTCATCTATTTATCAATGCTTTTTTGTTTAGAGATGATAAATGTTAACATTGAATATCACACGATCTGTAGTAGTGTAGGCATGAGGAGGCATAAAAAGAGGAAAATATGGAGAGGGTCCTCATCTAGGGACCAAATCGACTATGAATGCTGCTCACCTCACAATCATAGACTCACATAGTGGGATGCTTTTGGGTCCTGAGAGGCTCTCACCCACTTGTAAGGAGAATGATAATTTCATTAAACATGCATGAAATTATACATTATTATGTGTTTATACTGAGGCTTACCTGAGGAACAACATTACCAAGGTTGCACAAGCAGGCCACCCATATACTACCTTGATAGATCAAATAGATCACACTCTAGGGAATAATGGATCCAAGGAGGACTACCCCTTTAGTGAGATGTTATATTTAGAGAGAGATATTGAGATATATTCAACATAATTATAGGAGGATATATTTTTAAAATATAGTACAAGTATGGGTAAAAAAGAAGATACTGGGGTGAACTCCCATGTTCAATTAAACATGAATTGAAGGCCACAAAAGGAAAACCAAGAAATGTTCCCATAAGAGTAAATATGAGAAATGTAATAGTGGGAGTTGAGTTGAGAGACTTTGAAGGAAGAAAGGGAATTATATTGGGAAAGTATGAAGGTTCTATAAAAACTCATCCTAATAAAGATCCATTTTACATGACCGGAGGGAGGACTTGTTAGGTAGGTTCCATAGAGGATGAACTCGATACTAAGAAGTAGGTCGACTACCATGAAGTCCAGAATTTTTCAACTGTACCCAAGGATCAAAAATCTTGAAGGGATGATAAAATTGTTGATTTTACCACCAAATAATATCATCCTTCCATAATTAAGGTTAGTGATGTAGTTTACTTGACCAAGGAAGTTGTTTCAGTTCCTAACATAGGCATTGAAAAAAATATTATCTTTAATATGCTTGAAAATTTAAATAAATCAAATAATTGGGAATAATTCATAGATGAAGGTGTGAATGTTTGTGAAATTATTTAGTATAAAGGAAATACTCCAATAATGAAGGCTGTCAAGTTATATTTTAGGAAAGTGGATAGCTAGAGTCCAATATGCAACTCTAAACTGAAGGCGGTGTCAGAAGGATTCGATTTATTTGGAGAACAAGACCCCCATACATCTGTGGGTCCCACCCAACTAGATAAAATAGCTAGTTCTCACATTTATGATTATAAAACATGGTAAAATCCCAAATCATAGAGGAGGGGCCATTTCCTGAGAGGTTGAGGTGGTGGGTGTCATGACCCGTCCCCCAGGGCCCATGTCGTGACTACCCCAAGCCCGCCTTCCATAGGCCATGGGTTGGCGACTAGCACTGAAAGTTGTATTCCCTAAAATGGGGAAGTCTTTGCCTTTAAACTTGTACAAACACATGGTTTGAGAACACAACAAAAAGAAATTGTGAAGTAAAATATTGTAGTAAAAAGAAGTACTGAAAGTAAAAGGGGATGAAATACAAACCCAACTAAAAGTACGAGTACAACTGAAAGTATGAGTACAACTGAAAGTACAAATACAAATAAATGGAACAATACAACTGAAAAAGTGAAAATAGCTGCTGAGTCATCTTCCAAGGATCCAATATGAAGGGTAGGTATAGATCGCCTCCTTAGCACTCCACGTCTGCCTGTCTCTTCCACGTACCACCTAGTCCAGGCTCCCTCAAACCTCAGCCCAGCTGCTCATCGTCTGCACAAGACACAAGAAGTTGTGGACGAAGCCCGTGTAGAAGTGAGTATAACGATACTCAGTAGGGACCCCAAGACCCCCTAAGGTATCTCAAAATTTCAAAAGGAAAACCACAAGGCATTATCTTAATTGTAAGGACCTGACCCCAGTTTCCCAGAGTTGGTGCCTTATTTGATTACGTTGGCATACATACAAGGAATACGAATCCCTAAAGACCGAGTAGTTTAGTATTATTGGAAACAAGTTACATACATATTTTCAACTTTACATAAGGAAAGAAAAAACAACACTAATTTAATCCACTAGAGTCATCACATCTCCTAGATTATTCTTGCAAGTCATTCATAAAATACTTCTTCATGTCCTGAGAAAATGAAACATAAGAAAGGGGTGAGATCAAACGCTTATTAAGAGTAATCAATACAAAGGAAGATAATATAAACATTATACATGGTGAATAATTGAAAACACATGCCTTTAATAATAAAATTGAAACACATTATGGCAGGAATATGAGTTGAGTAAATAATGCCATAATAAAACATAATCATGGGTATTCTACTAGTCGAATAACCACATGAACTTTCAATTACTAGCTTTATACTGAGGGAAGTGCATATGAAAGACATTCTAATACATTTTTTCATGGCCTCGTCCAAGACGTCTAGTGATTAAGGCCTCGACCAAAATCCATATCACATTGGGAAAGGCCTCGGCCAATTCCATGTCTATTTATCTCATAAGACCTATTGATGCATCAAGGGGCTATAGCAGGCCCCACCCATCACATAATAAGTCCAATTCATTCCTCATATGAGCAGGGATCAACATAAACAATATATACATTCATATTGAATCTATCATATGAAATGTAACTAACTTTCCCCAATAATTAAACATAAAACACTAACCATTCAGAATAATATGGTGAATGGTTTTAGGATAGATCATCCACATAGAGTTAGTCATAAACCATTAAATAAAATATGGTATATGAATTCATAAATGATTAAACCCAATAATAACATGTAATAAACAAGAGCATCAAACGAAAATACACTTATAAAGTCATTAAGCAATTTTGTGATAAATACTCTTTTATTTTGAAAAGAAGAGTTCTTTTGGAAAATATTTGTATAAAACCAGAAGTGAAGTAAGATAGTATTTTAATAATAAAATGCATGTTTTTAGAAGGATAATGGTTACCAAAAACAGATTATAGACTGCCCTTGTAAATAGATATGAATTGGAGAAATTCCCTTGAATCGGGCTTGTATTTTGGAAACAATTTGGAAAGTTCCTTTTAAAACGTGTAACTATCCATAAAATAAGAAAGGATTCTGGTTGGTTTACAAATATAGAATACTCACACAGAATTTATGAGAAGTTCATAACAATACATAATAATTTCATCGAGGAATTTAGACAATAAAAGTAACCCGAATGAAAATAGAAGTTCAGGTGGAAAACCCTTACCTTAACTCCAAGTGTGTTCCTCTCTTGTACTTAAGCTCCTGGAATATGAAATTATAATTGTTAATAAATTTTTTCAGAACCTATTAGACATGTATTTAGTTTTCCATAATTCTGGTTAGTTCATTTATGTCTTTATTGACAAGTTTTTGTATTGAATTCCATTGTTCTTAAGTGTTCGTTTCCTTTATTTTCATATTCGGTTCACTTGTTTTTAAGTAATGAAGTTCATGTGGAATGGTTATAAATATCCCGAATTGGAATTATATATTATTAATGAAAATAAAGAATTTATAATGGTAATTTCTATCATTTGGTTACATGTAATGAGGATGACTCATTAGATGACAACCACTTTGATTATTCAACGGTATTTGGATTATTTGAACTAGTTTTGTCATATAACTTATTTATATGTACATATTCTGGTTACTGAATATTTATTAGGTTATAATAAATATATTATAGTCTGGTTCAACAATAAATATGGTTTCATGACCATTAATGAAGAAGAAATTGAATAACGAAACTTCATCGTCCACGAAGGCTATAAATTGGAACCTCATGGATGTTGATTTCGTTTATAAAAATAAAAGTGAGGGAGTAAAAATATTTATGATGGTTCTTCCATTCACATGATATAATTCTAGTATATAGATGTTACTGGAGTTATCATGGTCATTTTGATACAGGAGGTGAGGAGAGAAAAATAAAAGAGATGAACTTGAAAATAAAGAAAAGTTAAGAGATCCCTTATGAAAATTCGGCAGCCTAACGACATCACTTAGAATTTCATAAAATAAAATGATGAGAAAAAAGGGTATCTCATCATATTGATATCAAAAGGATAGTAAGATGAATAAATAAAAAAACCCCAACATATGAGAAAGAAATTTCAAAGAGATAACATAAAAGAAGTGTCGACTTAAAGAAGAGAATGAAGGATTCCCTTACCTTGTAGAATAACTCCTAGATATTGAAGGTTGGAACCTTGGGGGATTAAGGACACCTTGGGAGGACTCTTAGAGAGGTAAAACCACCAGAGCTTCGAGGATGAGGGATTTGGAATGAAAGAAAACGAATGGATGAGTGGGTATTTATAGAAAAAGAGAGGTAATTTTTTAATAATTTCAAAGGGAAACCTCATTTCATAAGTTACTATACACAAGTCGACCAGCCTTTTATTTTAATTATTATTTCATTATGATGTCATTAAACTACCGAATACTCAAAACTGTATTTTTCACTATTCACGAAAAATTCATGTATTTTAGAAAAATTCCAAAAATCAACCCCTACCATTTTTCGACGTGTAGAATTCAAAAGTGAAATCCATTTTTCAAAAATAATTTTCTAAATATTATTAATTTAGTTTTTAAATAAAAGCATACTGAATTCAAAAATTAACAGTTCTAATTCTACAACTACTTCTTTATCACAATGAAAACTTAACCAAGATGTTATTATCTTCTAGCCTTAAGAAAATAAAATAATAATAAAATTTACTATTCATTAGGGTCATATTACTATTCATATTACTATTCATATTACTATTCATATTACTATTCATAAGGGTATGTTACTATTCACTAAAAATCAAGTCTGTTCTATCGAACTCCAAATGAATTACTGAACACAACTCTAGATGACCATTTTCAAAATTCAAAGCATTGAAGAGGCAAAGTTTTGTTTAATGGATAGATTATAAAATTGCATTCTATATTTATTTTCAAAACCTTGGGGTGTTACATTCTCCCCTCCTTACAAAAAATTCATCCTCGAAATTCACAGAATATTACCTAAAAATATTCGGGTATGTCTTTAACATAAGTTACTCAGGATCCCATGTTGCTTCCTCCATCTTATGGTTCCTCCATAGAACCTTCACCAGACGAGTCATCCGATTTATCAATACTTGTTCTCTAGTATCAATAATCTTGATAGGCTCTTCACAGTAAGATAGATCGGGCTCAAGTTCCACTTCTTCATAAGTGAGTACATGTGTTGGGTCTGGAATGTACTTTCTTAACATTGACACGTGGAACACATTGTGAACCTTGGAGAGACTTGGCGGCATTGCCAAAAGGTAAGCTACAACTCCAATTCGGTCCAGAATTTCAAAAGGTCTGATGTACCTGAGACTTAACTTTACCTTTTCACCGAATCTTATAATACCTTTCCATGGAGATACCTTTAAGAAAACGTGATCTCCTTCTTGAAACTCCAAATCCTTCCTTTGGTTGTCTGCATAGCTCTTTTTCCTACTTTGAGCTATTTTGATATGGTTCTGGATAATCTTCACCTTTTCCATTGTTTCTTCCACAAGTTTTGGGCCCACAAGCTTTCTTTCACCAACATCATCCCAACAAGTTGGTGTATGACATAGACTCCCATATAATGCTTCATAGGGTGCCATCTATATACTTGAATGGAAGCTATTATTGTAGGAAAATTCTACGAGGGGTAAATACTGATCCCACATGCCTTGGAAATCAAGTGAACAAGACCTCAACATGCCTTCCAATGTTTGAATAGTCTGTTCTGATTGTCCATGAGTTTGTGGGTGGTAGGCAGTGCTCAAATGAAGATCAGTAACTAGGGCCTTCTGAAGAATTTTCCAGAATCTTGATGTAAAACGTGGATCACAATGAGAAACAATCTATAGGGGTACTCCATGAAGTCTCACAACTTCATTAATATATAGTCTTGATAGACGTTCAAGTGGTAGATCTTCTCTTATAGCAAGAAATTGTGATGAATTGGTAAGACTGTCAATAATGACCCATATTACATAATTCCTTCTAAGAGTCTTTGGTAGTCCTGTGACAAAGTCCATTGTGATATTATCCCATTTCCACTCAGGTATGGGAAGAGGTTGCAATACTCCTCCAGGCTGTTGCCTTCCAGCTTTCACTTATTGACAAACCGTACATCTTGACACAAAATCAGCAATCTCCCTCTTCATGTGGTCCCACCAGAAATGTTCCTTCAAATCTCTATACATCTTAGTGCTACCAAGGTGTATAGAGAAATTGGAACTATGAGCATCATCCAAAAATTACCTTTTTAGTTCAGGTATATCGGGAACACAAAGTCTCTTCCCAAATTTCAAAATTCCATCTTCATATATGAAGTCACTCAATCTCCCATCATTCACAGCTTTAATCTTCTTTTGAAACTCCTCATCATCATCCTGAGAACTTTGTATCCTTTCTAGTAAATATATTTTGGAAACCATTTGAAAAAGTATTGATGTTTCACCTTCCATAGTTATCCCCATATCCATCTTTACTAGATCCATGAAAATAGGATCCCTTTCAACTCTCATCTTGTTCAAAAATCCATGATCCTTTCAGCTCAGAGCATCTGCCACCTTATTTGCCTTCCCTAGCTGGTATTGTATCATGCAATCATAATCCTTGATGAGTTCAAGCTATCTCCTTTGCCTCATGTTGAGTTCTTTCTATAATAAAATATACTTCAAACTCTTGTGATCAGTATAAATCTCACATTTTTCACCATAGAGGTAATGTCTACATATCTTCAAAGAAAAGATTACAGTAGCTAACTCAAGATCATGAGTAGGATAGTTTTTCTCATGAATTTTTAGCTGTCGTGATGCATACACAATAACCCTATCATTTTGCATAAGGACACAACCAAGTCCTTTCTTTGAAGCATCACTATAAATAACAAACCTGTCATTCCCCAATGGTAGAGTCAATATAGGAGAATTGACTAATATTCTCTTTAGTTCTTCGAAACATTATTCACAATATTTTTTCCAAACAAATTTAACCCCTTTACATGTGATCTTTGTTAGCGGGTTAGCCAGTCAGGAAAAATTCTGAACAAAACGCCAGTAATAACCTTCTATGCCAATAAAACTACATACCTCAGTTATGTTTATTGGCATGGGCCAATCTTGGATTGCCTTTGTCTTTGCAGGATCAACTAGGATTCCATCGAATATTTCTAAGAAAATAAATCTCCTGAATCTAGAATTCACACTTGCTAAACTTCCCATATAATTCATATCTTCTAAGAGTCTTCAGGATAATGCACAAGTGATTTTCATGATCTTTTTAGATTTTGGAGTATACCAAGATATCATCAATGAATAACACTACAAAATCATTGAGATATTCTTTGAAAACTCTATTAATTACATCCACAAAGATAGAGGGTACATTAGTTAATCCAAAAGGAATTACTGTAAACTCGTAATGCCCATAACTGGTTCGAAACGCTGTTTTTGGAATGTCTTCCTTCTTCACACTCAACTGATGATATCCAGATCAAAGGAAAATCTTTGAAAAGTATTGAGCTCCATGCAGCTGGTCAAATAAATCATTAATGCAAGGTAGGGGATACTTGTTCTTTATTATTATAGCATTGATCTCCCTATAGTCGACACATAACCTCATAGATCCATCTTTATTCTTAACAAAAAGGATAGGGGCTCCCCATGGAGAAACACTAGGGTGGATAAAGCCCTTATTACTCAATTACTCTATTTGTTTCTTTAGTTTCACTAATTCCACAGTGGACATTCTATAAGGGGTCTTCGATATGGGCCTTGAACCAGGAATTAAATCAATGGAAAACTCAATTTCTCGTTCTGGAGGATGTCCGGGTAAATATTCTGGAAACACATCAACATATTATCTCACAATAGGTTCATCCTCTATTTGAACATTCCTTTTCTCACCCACAATTATTTCATTCTCTTCCTCCCCAATAATTGAATTTAGTTTAGCTACTGTGGGTGGATCTAGATAAGAATCAGGTGATGATGATTCTTCTCTAAAGATAAGGTGTTCTTTATCATCATCATCAAAAATTGTAACCTCCTTCTTCTTATAATAATTTTTTGAATCATGGTCCGAAAGCCAATCCATACCAAGGATTATATCAAATTCAATCATGGGTATGACGATGAGATCTGCAGATAAAGAACATTTATAAGCCCTAATGGGAACTGATTCACAGAACTTTGTATCAATGATACTTCTCTTAGGAGTTTTGACTGACAACTCCCTTGTTAAATCAAATTGGAAATATCTAATTTTCTTAGAAAAATGGGAAGATATGAAACAATTATATGATCCAGAATCAAATAAAGCATCGGATAAACTTGAGGAAACAATTAAAGTACATTCCACCACGTTATTAGGAACTTCAACCTCTGCAGTTGTGATTGCATAAGCTTGTCCCTGATCCCTTTCCCTCTTCTGTTGCATATTTACTTGACGTTTTGGACAATCATTAGCATAGTGTCCCATATCTCGACAACTATAACATTGAACATCACTGGCTTCCTTCTTCCCTTTGCAATCACCAGTAAGATGGCCTTTCTGACCACATTTGTAACATACTCCTTTTCCTTTTAAGCATGCACTAGGGTGTTTCCTTCCATAATTGTCACATGGTGGAAATTTGACTCTTCCCCTCTTCACCATTTCCTTATTTCCTTTCCCATGGTTTTCAGCAGCCCTCTTCTTTTCTTAATTTCCCTTAAAGTCATAATACTTAGAGAATTATTTTTCTTTCTTGATGGCACACGAAACTATATCCTCATATGATGAAAAACTTTGCGAGACTAGTTCTCGCCGGAGGAATGGATTTAGGCCATCAAATAATCGATCAATTTTTCTCCTTGGACTTCATATATAGTCCACAACATGTCTTTCTAACCTTGTGAATTTGGCTTCATACTTGGAAACATTCTCATCCTCCTACCCCAGATTCAAGAATTGTCTCTTCATATCTGCTCGCTACTCACGAGGGAAATATTTTTCTAAGAAGATTTCCTTAAAATCCCTTCATTCCATCTCTTCTATCTCTTCCCCCTCTTTTGTGTTTTGGATTAAATACCACCACTGATCCGCATCTCCTAATATAAGATATACTTCCATGACAACCTTCTCTCTTTCATTACATCCCAAAGCGAGAAATATCTTCTCAAGGGAACATATCCACTGCTCTGCTACAAATGGGTTTGTAGTCCTGTTGAATGATGGAGGTTGTTGTCGCATAAAGTGATCAAGCATGGCTCCTCCACGTGGTGGATCCGGATGCTCTATACGAGTAAGGTTATTATTCATAACCTGAGTAAGTTGTCCCAGTATAGTTATGAGTTGCTCAACACCAGTCACAGCACCAGAGCCAACATCATTATCTTGCGTCGGAGGAAAATCCCTATAGGGGACACAAGCATTTGGGTGATTTCCATTCCTTCCACTAGGCTCCATATCTAGATAATGGGATACAATAAATTATGTTATGAATCATAATGTATAATCTTAACTTAACAAAATACTTAGAAAAAATTGAGATCCTACAAATGGATAATCCCATATTCACAAATATTGTTTGTTTGAGGAATATTTTACATTTCAATCCTTCATAATGGCTTGTAAAGAAAATGTGAATTATCCTAAGCATATCCCCTGAGAGTTTCGTAACCAAGAGTGCAGTAAGGCCTATTTTCGTGCACCAGTTCCCGTTCGAGTCTAGCTCAAAGCTGTGTTTTCGGGTTTTACCCCTAGATACATCTGTGCCAGACCGCCTCTACCTGCTCGTATCTATACAGGGATGTATTTATTGAAATATCCACATAATCTATTACTTACAAAAATACCAGGATGTTATTGTATTTATATCCTCGAAGACTATCTTAGGGACTCTTCCCTAATTCTACGTTTTCTAGTTTCCAAGTATTCTACTAAACTTCCTCTGATACCAACTGTAAGGACCCAACCCCAGCTGCCCAGAGTTGGTACCTTATTTTATTACGTTGGCATACATACAAGGAATAAGAATCCTGAAAGACCGAGTAGTTTAGTATTATTGGAAACAAGTTACATACATAATTTCAACTTTACATAAGGAAAGGAAAAACAACACTAATTTAATCCACTAGAGTCATCACATCTCCTAGATTATGCTTGCAAGTCATTCATAAAATAATTCTTCATGTCCTGAGAAAATGAAACATAAGAAAGGGGTGAGCTCAAATGCTCAGTAAGAGTAAGAAATACAATGGAAGATAATATAAACATTATACATGGTGAATAATTTAAAACACATGCTTTTAATAATAAACTTGAAACAAATTATGGTAGGAATATGAGCTGAGTAAATAATGACATAATAAAACATAATCATGGGTATTCCACTAGTCGAATAACCGCACAAAATTTCAATTACTAGCTTCATAATGAGGGAAGTGCATATGACGGACATTCTGATACATTTTTTCATGGCCTCATCCAAGACGTCTAGTGATTAAGGCCTCGACCAAAATCCATATCACATTGGGAAAGGCCTCATCCAATTCCATGTCTATTTGTCTCATGAGACCTACCGATGCATCGAGGGGATATAGAGGGACCCGCCAATCACATAATAAGTCCAATTAATTCCTCATATGAGTGGGGATCAACATAAACAATATATACATTCATATTGAATCTATCATATGAAATGTAACTAACTTTCCCCAATCATTAAACATAAAACACTAACTATTCGGAATAATATGGTGAATGGTTTTAGGATAGATCATCCACAATAGAGTTAATCATAAACCATTAAATAAAATATTTTAGATGACTTCATAAATTATTAAACCCAATAATACCATGGAATCAACAAGAGCATCAAAGGAAAATACTCTTATAAAATCATTAAGCAATTTTGAGATAAATACTCTTTTATTTTGAAAAGAAGAGTTCTTTTGGAAAATATTTGTATAAAACCAGAAGTGAAGTAAGAGAGTATTTTCATAATAAAATGAGTATTTTTAGAAATATAATGGTTACCAAAAAGAGATTATAGACTACCCTTGTAAATAGATATGAATTGAAGAAATTCCCTTGAATCGAGCTTGTATTTTGGAAACAATTTTGAAAGTTCCTTTTAAAACGTGTAACTATCTATAAAATAAGGAAGGATTCTGGTTGGTTTACAAATATATAATACTCAAACAGAATTTATGAGGAGTACATAACAATACATAAGAATTTCATTGATGAATTTAGACAATAAAAGTAACCCAGATGAAAATAGAAGTTCTGGTGGAAAACCCTTACCTTAACTCCAAATGTGTTTCTATCTTGTAATTAAGCTCCTGTAATATGCAATTATACTTGTTAATAACTTATTTCAGAACATATTAGACATGTATTTAGTTTACAATAATTCTAGTTAGTTCATTTATGTATTTATTGACAAGTTGTTGTATTGAATTCCGCTGTTCCGGAGTGTTCGTTTCCTTTATTTTCATATTCGGTTCACTTGTTTTTAAGTAATGAAGTTCATGTGGAATGGTTATAAATCTCCAAGATTGGAATTATATATTATTAATGAACATATAGAATTGATAATGGTCATTTATATCATTTGGTTACATGGAATGATGATGAATCATTAGATGACAACCACTTTGATTATTCGGCGGTATTTGGATTATTATGAACTAGTTTTGTCATATAAATTATTTATATGTAAATATTCTAGTTCCTAAATATTTATTAGGTTATAATACATATATTATAGTCTATTTCAACCATAAATATGGTTTCATGACCAGTAATGAATAAGAAATTGAAGAACTAAACTTCGTCATCGACGAAGGCTATAAATTGGAACCTCATGGACGTTGATTTCGTTTATAAAAATAAAAGGGAGGGAGTAAAAATATTTATGATGGTTCTTAAATTCACATGAGATAATTCTAGTATATAGATGTTACCTGAGTTATCATGTTCATTTGGATAGAGGAGGTGAGGAGAGAAAAATAAAAGAGATGAACTTGAAAATAATGAAAAGTTAAGAGATCCCTTATGAAAATTCGGCAGCCTAATGGCGTCACTTAAAATTTCATAAAATAAAATGATGAGAAAAAATGGTATCTCATCATATTGAAATCAAAAGGACCGTAAGATGAATAAATAAAAACAAACCCCAACATATGAGAAAGAAATTTCAAATAGCTAACATAAAAGAAGTGTCGACTTAAAGAAGAGAATGAAGGATTCCCTTACCTTGTAGAATAAATCTTAGATATTGAAGGTTGGAACCTTGGGGGCATAAAAAAACCTTGGGAGAACTCTTAGAGAGGTAAAACCACCAGATATTCGAGGATGAGGGATTTGGAATGAAAGAAAACTAATGGATGAGTGGGTATTTATAGAAAAAAAGAGGTATTTTTTTAATAATTTCAAAGGGACACATAATTTCAAAAGTTACTATACACAAGTAGACCAGCCTTTTATTTTAATTATTATGTCATTATGATGTCATTAAACTACTGAATACTCAAAATTGTATTTTTCACTATTCACGAAAAATTCAAGTATTTTAGAAAAATCCCAAAAGTCAGCAGTCATCAGGTCTCAGCCAGTCGTAGGGTTCTGTATGTTGCGCGCTTGGGAGAACTGCCCCCAAGCCATCAGTCATATTTCAACCAACACAAAGTCTCAAAAAAAGTAACTCAATGATATGTCATGTCACAAGGGTTCCAACGCAATAGACGACGCGTTAACCGGACGCCCGGTCTGTGCGTTATTGGCATTTTAGTGCCGAGGGCCCGGTTGGATTGGGGTACGATCCAATTTGGCCATATTCAAAGTCTTTCCAAAACTTTCATGTAGTAAGTAAAAAAGGACTCTCTCGCTCTAAGGATCCAAATGCCGCAGACGGTTTGTCAAACAGACGTTCGATTTTCGAGATAAGGCACTTTAAGTGTTTCTGGGCCCGGTGGGGCTCGGGTCCGGTCCGACATGGTGGGACCGACCCGGCCCGACCCGGTCTGAGATGGGCCATAGTGGAGTCATCCCACTGGGCTGAAGTCCGGACCGAACTGCAAAAAAGGGGCGGCCTGCAAGGTCGGCCCGACCCGCTGGGCGGCGGCCTGCTGGGCGGCGGCCCACTGGGCAGGCAGCTCAGCCTGCCAGTGGGGGCCCACTGGGCAGGCAGCCCAGCCTACTGGCGGCGTCTTTCTAGAGGTCAGCCCGGCCTGCTGGTGGGGGCCCACTGGGCAGGCAGCCTGGCCTGTTGGCGGCGTCTCGCTAGAGGGCGGCCCGGCCCGCTGGCAATGACCCAGATCGCTGAAGGGCAGCCCGACCAGGAAGAGTGTGGCCCGCGGAGGGCGGCCCAACCGCAAATGGTGCGTCCCGTGGAGGGCGACTGACCGCGAAGGGCGCGGTCCGCGGAGGGCACGACTCGCGGAGGGCTTCCTGACCGCAAAGGGCGCATCCCGCGGTGCTTCTGCCAGGCAGCTTGGGGGAGCCGCTTTCCCAAGATCCTGAACGGCCAAAAGCCATTCGACCTTTGAAGCAGCGACACCACGTGGGCACCGCCCAGTCGCCGCAGAACCCACTAGAGTCTTGGGTTCCACCTCCGTGCCATGGCTTCGGCCATGGTCTCTTGCTCACCGGCGGTGCATGATGGCACGCCGCCCTTCCCTTCCGTGGTCGTCCAACGAGCCAGCCACCTTCTCCGACTTTCTTGGCTGACGAGGCGTGGCCCCTTTGGAAACCAACGACATGTGATGGCATGCCACCCCTCCTCCATGGCCGGCCGATGCTGGATGCTCCGATGTTAGTAATGCGAAATGGGCGGGGTAGGGCGGGGCGGGCCAAGCCCGCACGGGTTTGAGCCCGCACGGGTTTGTCCGCAAAATCCCGCATATAATGCGAACAAAAAATTTCAAGCCCGCCCTACCCTGCATAAACCCGCGGGCTTATCCGCATTTACAAAAAATACTATTTATAATCATTTAAATACTGTATTTTTTATCATTCTTAAAGGTATTTGTGGGTAGAAGTATGAATTAACAATAACTAGAGTTTTAAAGGATGTGATAGAACATTTTTTGTGGGTTAATGGTGGCATGTAGTAATACTGATGTGGTGGTGAACTGTTGTGATGGAAAGTAGGCGAGTGATCGATGATGGGAAATGAATGATAATGTTGGTTGTGTGGTGATGTGAACAACTAAACATGTGAATGAATGAAGTCTCTCTAGGTAATGATTAGTTTCAGAGGAAGCAATTAGTGTTTTCATGAGGTTTTATCCAATTCTCTTAATAACAAAATAAAATTAAATAATAATAAAATTAAATCAACCTAAAAAATATTATGATTATAATAACTCTTATAGAATTGAAACCATACGCAGGGGTGATGAGTTCCATTTTTTGAGAGATGGGTTGACACACAATGTGAATATGATTAATAATTACTATATAAATAATATAATATCATATTAAAACAATAAATATAGGCCTATTTAAAATTCACATGTGAATAAATGGTGAATTAATATGATCGTTATGGTGAGAAATCATATCACTGTTTAACCATGATTTTTTTATTAAATAAAAACTAAAATGTTAAAGAAACATATATTGTAAAAATAATATATATATTTTTTAAATCAGTCCGGCGGGCAAGCCTGCACCCGGGTGGGCTCAACCCGCATTGGCCCGCACCCACGTGGGCTCAACCCGCATTGGCCCGCACTCTAAACAGTCAAATTTTTTAGGCCCGCCCCACCCCACATCCGCCCCATACCCGCAAATCCCACAGACCGCGAGCTCACTTTGCATCGCTATCCGATGTCCATTACGGCTTCGTGCAGCGGCCTCATCTAGTGGCGTGTGTTGGTGCATCACCTCCTTCATAGCCGGTTGGTGCCTCCGCGCCGATGGTCTTCCACAAAAGGCGCAAGGGTAACAAATTTGTGGAGGGTTTGGGTCCGGTTTGTTAGGCCCATGCTCTCCGCATTATCTCGTGATCAAAGGGAGGATAAAATGGGTTTAAAAATTTCTTGTATTAAACAACAAACAAAACCCCACAAGGATACCCCATAACAACCTTCCACAAAATGAATGAATCGCAGATCAATCCATTATTCGGTTGACCCGCATTCTTCGTATAATTTTAATAATGGGGAAGAGGGAATCAAAAATGCACAAACAAAATAACCCCTAACTCGAATCATCAGAGAAATGCCCGTGCTTGAAGGTGGGTCAGTGTTCTTCATTCCCAAAACATGCTTCTAACGATGCTGCTCGCACGTCATCCTCTGATTCGTGGTTCAGTGTCACCCATCACCTTCAACTGGGATTGACTCCATCTTCTAAGGGTCCGACGTCGTGGTTCTCCTTTAGCACTTCGTTGTTTGGAGAAGTTGTGTCGTTACCCTCTCCATGTTCCATATATATAGGATAGGGGGAGGTTAAGTAACGATGTTAGAATTTAATTGGGCTCATCAGTTAGAAATCTTCCTAATTCCCAAACAACATCATTACTTACGGTTGGAAGGTCAAGCCATTTATTGGCTTGACATGTCATTGGACCCACCCCTTTACTTGTCTGTTGGAGGATATGAAATAAAATAATAAAATTATTTTATTTCATTTCTTTTAAAAAGTCACAAAACTTAAATTTTTTCTCCAGACCTACTACGGTCAAAGTAAATCATCCCTTAAGATAATCCCAAAGCTGAAGATTCAACGATTCCCTCAGATTTTTAATCTGAGCAATGGTTTAGAAGTTAGAAAATTTTGCTCGCTTGTTTACTAAATGTACCCGAAAAAAAGTTCAATTAATTATTAATGTTCACCCTCGACCTGCCTCGATTGAGGTTAGGATCCACCTAAGGATAAAACACCCCAAAAAATCAAATAATAATCTCAGATTTTAAATCCGAGTTACCTTTTAGAAGTTATGGATTTTACAATAAAATAATTTCCACTTAATTATTTTATTTATGGCCAAAAACTAACTTTCATTGGTGGCCCGCGTCGGCCAATGTTAGTACTAAACTTAGGAAATCATACCCTCACAAGTTCAGCTGTGGTCTCAGATTTTCAATCTGAGTTACCGTTCGTGATTTATAAGAATTTGAAAAATAAAATAATTTTATTTCATTATTTTTTTACAGTTATGCCATTTTTGGGTTTTCTTATAGGAGGACCACGCCGACTAAACATAAGTCGTGCTTAGGGTAAACCCGTCATCCTGAGTGCAACAATTCCCTCAGATTCTTGATCCGGGAAACCGTTTAAGAGTTATTCCACTTTTTTAGGAAAACTGCTCACACACACTAATTAAAGCTTAATAAAACTTAGAAGGATCATTCTGAGCACTCTAGGCCTCAGAATCATGCACCATCAGATTTCATGATCTCAAAATAATTCCATATAGTTAAAAAAATTATACAGAAATTCTGGGACATTACATTCTCCCTACCTTAGGGATTTACGTCCCTAAAAGCCAAAACAAAGGAAAAACAAACAAATGAGGGTACTGAGCACAAATCTAAGCCTCCCACTCCCATGTGCTCTCCTAGAGGTTCCCGTGCTCCTAGCGAATGCGCACCAGAGGTTTCGACCACCCATAAAGGACCCACTCCTGTCAATCCTCAAAATCCACCAGGAACTCCATAAAAGTCACCCCATCATCAAAGTAAAACTCTCCCTAGTTGATAACATGCGATGGATCATGCACGCATCTCTTCAGCTGCAAGAAATAGAAAACATTATGCACCCAGTGTATTTGTGGGAAAAGAGATAGTCGGTACGCCACCTCACCCACTCTGCTGAGAATCTAGAAAGGTCTAATGAACTTTAGAGATAACTTTCCACCCCGACCAAATCTTTGCAAACCTCGTTGAGGTGAGACCCGTAGGAAGACGTGGTATCCCTCCTCCTATCGGTATATGACTTATGTCGGCTCTATGCAGTCTTCACTTTCTAACAAGTGAGGAATCATGATACAAAATCTTCTACTGCCTTCTTCATTTCTAGCCACCAGTGCTGATGTCGGAGGTCCTGGTACATCTTTTCCACACCAGGATGTACCACCAGAGGGGATGTATGGATCGACCTCAACACCTCCTCCCGAAGAATCACTGGTACCATGGTGCATCCTCTAAAGAGAATGAAATTCTCCCCACCTTCTGAGAATCCTTCAGGAGACCGTCCTGAGGATATCTGAGAACGTTGGGTCTCGCAGTCAATATCTCAAGATGTTACCCCCTAATTTGATGAAGAATTGGAGGAGTGAAAGTCATAGACTAGAGGTAAGCTACTCCATCCTTATCCATGAAGGGTATCCGCAGCGTGTATAGCTGATCTGATGCCTCACTCAGTAGTTGTAAACCAGAACTCCTTCCGAGTGTGTCTGTTACCATGTTCCCCTTCTCAGGAGTATAGAATATCTCAATTTCATAGTCCTGAGGGAACTCTAGCCACCACCGCTGTCTCAAGTTCAGGTCCTTCTGAGAGAAGATATACCTACGACTCTTGTGATTAGAGTAGACTGTAAAATGTTCGCCCATCAAGTAATTCCACCACATATTCAATGAAAAGACCACAACTTCTAACTCCAAGTCATGGGTAGAATAGTTCTGCTCATGCTTTCTCAGCTACTGTGAGACATAAGCGATCACTGCTCGTTCCTGCATCAGGACACAGCCAAGTCCGGTCCCTGATGTGTCATAGTAGACTACATACCCAACACCCTCTTCTAGTACCCTCAAGATGAGGGCACTTTTCAGTCTCAACCTCAGCTCTTGGAAACTTTTCTGACATCTCTCTTCCCATATGAAGGGTTGTCCATTATTCTTCAAAGTTTACAAGGGTTCCGCAACTCTGGAAAAGTCAAGAACGAATCTCTGGTAGTACCCATCCAAAGCAGAAGTCCCTCTCCCTTTGGGGAGGTAATCCTGGAAACAACTTTTGAAAAGATGTCCCCATACTCTACCACTCCTGTTGGGAACTAAAAAATAAAAACTCATTCTGCCATGAGGGTAAGTCTAGCCAACTCAAGAGTGATCGGCTGAACCCTCTTATACATGAGTTTATCCTGTGCTGGCTGGGGTTCCTTTTTCACTGAACAAGGATAACCTCATTCCAACATTGTAGATAAACTACAACCTTTTTTCATAATACAGTCAATCTGAGTATGAACTGTGGATGTCTGGTCCATACCCAAACTAACATCGTAAGGCCTCGACGCTAAAACCAAGAGGTTATAACTGAAACTATCACATTAAGGGTCAGATCACACCATCGACACAAGTGTGATTATCGAGTCTCCTCCCAAAGGTATCTCTAGATGTGAAGGTCAAGTCAATGTTTTAACTAGAAACTCTAGGTCTTGGACAAGATTCGTGGAAGGAAGGAATGATTTGTACCTATGTCTATTAATACGACAACTAGTAGAAGACACAGACCATACCTCGAATCATTCCTAGAGCCCTTGGGTCACACTCCTTGACCGCATGCAACTACTCCCTTCCCCTGTCCTCCAGCGCCCTGAGCCTGGTGGGGACCACATAGGGGGGGGGGGTGGTGGTTTGTAACATGTCGAAATGTACACCACCTCATGCTGCTCTCCTAACTCTTCTTCCACATCTGCGGCCCTATAGATTCATCTATCCCTATCACATCCTATTCTCGAAACATTTTACACACTCAGGTCTCTAAGAATGGCATCAGTTTTATACTTTCCCACTATTAACATTCACTTTCTTCATTCGCTCATCCAAATAACATTCTACCATAAAGGTTCTCTCTATCACCCTAACATATGTAGGAATGCATAGAGGAATAATTATGTCCCGGATGCCCCTAACACACCTCGCTCAGAGGTCCAAGCCATGAATCACTGATCATACTATATTCATCGAGTACCTGATATGGTCAGTATACCTCGATGAATACTAAGCTACCGACATGTCATCCTACTGAAGCTGTAGAAGATCTAGGGAATTCTCATCCCTTATCTCTTTAAGGAAAGAGACCCCCCTTCTCTAAGGAAGGTTCTCAAGCTTGTCCACATAAAAGTCACCTCTTTGCAAGATCAGGGTAACCTAAACCCTATCATCATCCAGTTGAGACACATAGAAGGCTCTCTACCAGGACCACCATCTGATCGAATGGTGCCCTGGCTAGATAGAAACTCACCTACCTCCTCAAACAAGTCCTTAGATGCCTGTGAGTCAGGCTCGCCTTGGAACCTGAGGGGTATCTGATGTTGAAACACGTGTAAGGAACTAAGCATACATGTGTCCTCTACCGGTACTTCCTGTTGTAATAGCTAGCTAATGGGCAGTGATATAGCTAACACACTACCTGAAGGTACTATATCGAGCAACGGTATACATACCGAAGCCTCATCACTATGCGGACCATCATCATGGTCACTCACTGAAAAAGACTAATAGATAAGATCACCATCTACTCTATTGGTGTCTCAACTAGGAGGAAAAATCTAGCCACAGCCTCCAGCCTGTCCTCGGCTGCTTGGGAATCTGTCTTGCCTTGAAACATCAGAGGACTCTACTGTTGGAACTCGTGCAACGTGCTCAGTCGGCGTGCACCGTCTGCGAGTGTGGCTGGTGTTAACAGTTATCCAACGGGTGGTGGTTCTACTAGTACACCACCCAAAGGTGCTAACATTGTAAGAGGGCCCTGCACCAGAGCCTCGTCGCTTGGTGCGTCATCATCGTGTACTGTATCGAGAATCCTAGCTGGTTGTCTATGTGGAAGAATCCTGATAAAGAATAGGTGCGCCATGGTCATTAAGTTATACCCAGTGAGACAACTCCAAATAAATATCAAGAAAAACTCTTCAAAAAAACACACAATCATTGTTTCCGTGCACTGAGTTGGAAATTATAATTCAGGCTCCTGGTGTATGGATACGTCAGCCATCGTAGCAACACTGGATTCCCCAAACTGAAAACCACACTCATAACACTTAGCACTATTTCCACACAGAAAAGATCAGAGTCCTAGTTCATTGGTAGAATCGAACTCCTCTGAGACCACTTAATCATGACCCTTCCCCTAGGGCCCGTGCTGTGACTACCCCAAGACCACCTTCCATAGGCCAGGGGCTGGATAATAGCACTGAAAGGCGTATTCCTTAAAACGGGGAAGGTGTTGCATTTAAACCTGTACAAACACACAGTCCGAAAACACAACAGGAAGAAACTATGAAGTAAACTGCTATAGTAAAAATGAGTATTGAAAGTAAAAGGGGATGGAATACAAACCCAATAGAAAGTACGAGTACAACTAAAAGTAAAAATACAACTAAATGAAACAATACAACCGAAAAAGGTAAAACAACTACTGAGTCATCCTCCGAGGATCCTACCTGAAGGGTAGGTACAAATCTCCTCCTCAGCACTCCACATCCACCCATCTCCTTCGCATACTGCCTAGTCCTGGCTCCCTCAAACCTCAGCCCAACTGCTCATCGTCTGCATAAGACACAACAAGGTGAAGGCAAAGCCTGTGCATGGGTGAGTATAACGATACTCAGTAGGGACCCCGAGACCCCCGAAGGTCTCTTAGAATTCAACAAGGAAAACCCCAAGCCATGATCTCAATCACAAAGCACAATGAAATAGACACAACTCAATTAGAGTCTCAGCTCAAACTAGGTATGTGACTCAGAGAAACAGGATTATTATGATGAATCACATAGTATCTCTATGAATGCTGGTAGCCATCCATGAATTTTCTAGGCATAAGAACAAGTAACATTCACAATCACAATGTCAAACACCTCAACTGCTAGAAAACTCTTCCTCTATCGAGTACAGTGGTCCTGTCGTGTCACTCCGAGGCTCTTCCCACCAACCTTGAACTTCTGAGGTACTCTTCCCCATCGCGCACCGTGGGTCTGCCGGTCCACACAGAGCCGCTCCCCCACCGTGGCCTACTTTCGTATAATTTCGATAATGGGGAAGAGGGAATAAAAAATGCACAAACAAAATTGTTAAACCCATTTTATCCTCCCTTTGATCACGAGCTAACATGGAGGGACCGGTCCTAACGAACCCGATCCAAACCCTCCACAACATTTTTACCCTTGCGCCTTCCATGGAAGACTGTCGGCGCGACAGCATCAACCGGCTATGAAGGAGGAGATGCGCCAATGCACGCTGTTAGAGGAGGCCACAACACAAATCCGTGATGGAAATCAGAGCGACCAACACTTGGATGACCGCAGAAAAGGTACTATGCCCCTTAACATGCTGCCAGTGTGCAAAGGGGCCATGGATCGTCAGCCATGGTCGTTGGAGAAGGCGACCAGCTCGTCGGCTGGCCGCAGAAGGGAAGGGTGACACACCGTCGCGTACTGCTAGTGAGTAGGAGTCTGCGGCCGAAGCTGCAATGGAGGAGGCAGAACCCATGGCTCTAGTGGGTTCTTCGATGACTGGGTGGATCCCACATGGTGCTGCTACTTCAAAGGTCGAACGACCTTTGGGAATTCAAGATCTTGAGGGAGCGGCTCCCCCGAGCCACCTTGTGGAAGCACCATGGGCCGCGCCCTTCGCGGCTGGGCTGCCCTCTGTGTTCCACTCCCTTCACGGCCAGGATGAACTCTGTGGCCCATTCCCTTCACGGCTAGGACACCCTCTAGCGGGCCACACCCTTCACGGTTGGTCCGCCCTCCAGGGGGCCGCCGCCAGTGGGCCGTGATACCGCCAGCGGGCCAAGCCGCCTACCTAGAGGACCGCCACCAGTGGTCCAGGCCACCTCCCTAGTGGGTCGGACCATCCCCTTATGGCCCTCACCCTATACGGGCTGGGCCGCCCCCCTTACGGGCCGCCCCCCTTATGGGCCCCGCCATATACGGGCTGGGCCGTCCTCGCATGCCGCCCCTTTTTATAGGTCGAGCCACCCTTTCAGGTCGGTCTGGACCTCGGCCCAGTGGGCTGAGTCCGCCACGGTCCAACCCAGACTGGGTCGGGCTGGGTTGGTCCGACTATGTCCGACTGGACCTGAGCCCAACCGGGCCTAGAAACAGTTAAAGGGCCTTATCTTGAGAACCGGGCGTCCGTTTGACGAACCATTTCCAGCGTTGGGATCCTTGGAGGGAGGCGGTCCTTTTGACTTACTCCATGAGAGTTTTGGAGAAACTTGGACTATGGATGGATTGGATCACACCCGAATCCAATCGGGCCCTCGGCACTGAAATGCCAATAATGCACAGACCGGACGTCCGATTAATGCACTGTTTGTTGCATTGGAACCCTTGTGACATGAAGAATCATTAGGTTACTTCTTTGTGAGACTTAGTTCTGTGAAATACGACTGATGGCTTGGGGAGAGGTTCTCCCAAGCGCGCTATGTACGAAACCCTGTGACTGGCTGAGACCTGACAACTGCTGACTTTTCGACTCAGAGTGACTCGACAACCATGATACGTGATGGGGAGGAGTACCTTATCAAGACATGGTGGGAGAGAAACTCTATGTGAACCGGAAGACCCATGGTATGTGATGGGGAGGAGTACCTCAGTAGTTCAAGGTTAGTGGGAAGCACCTCTGTGTGACGCGGCAGGCCCACTATACTCGATAGAGGATGAATTCTACAGCATCCGAGGTGTTCGACATTGTGACTGGGAATGTTACTTGTTCCTAGGACTATAGAATCAGTGGATGACTATCAGTATTCATAGTGATCTTGTGTGGGTCATCATCATAATCCTGTTTCTCTGAGTTGCATACCTGGTTTGAGCTGAGACTCCAATTGAGATGTGTCTATTTATTTGTGATTTGTGATTGAGACCATGCCTTGTGGTTTTACTTGTGGAATTCGGAGAGACCTTCAGGGGTCTTAGGGTCCCTACTGAGTATCATTATACTCATCCCTGCACAGAATTCGCTCGCACCTTGTTGTGTCTTAGGCAGACAACAAGCAGCTGGGCTGAGGTTTGAGGGAGCCAGGACTAGGCGGTACATGGAGGAGACAGGTGGACATGGAGTGCTAAGGATGCGATTTGTACCTACCCTTCTGGTAGGATTCTCAGAGGACAACTCAGTAGCTATTTTCCATTTTTCAGTTGTATTGTTCCATTTAGTTGTATTTGTAATTTCAGTTGTACTCGTACTTTCAGTTGAGTTTGTATTTCGGCCCCTTTTTCTTTCAGCACTCCTTTTTTACTACATCAATTTACTTCATAGTTGCTTCTTGTTGTGTTCTCAGACCGTGTGTTTGTACAGGTTTAAAGGCAACACCTTCCCATTTTAGGGAATATGCCTTTCAGTGCTAGTCACCAGCCCCTGGCGTATGGAAGGTGGGCTTAGGGTAGTCATGGCACAGGCCCTGGGGGATGGGTCGTGATAGTGGGAGATGAAGCTACTTATGGTGATGCTCTGCTAGACTCAAGAACATTTTTTCTTCTTGCCCATTTTCTTCTTGGTAGTTTTTTCTTTCTTCTTGTGGTAGTGATGTTTTCATTGTTATTCACATGCCATCTCACCTTATACTAATTTTACTTTAATTCAATAGTGGGGCCATGGGTTTGGGCATCCAAACCTATATCCTAAGGTTGTTTTTTATATTTATAAATATATATTATAAAAATAAATATAATATAAATATATTTATAAATATAAATATATTTATTTATAATGATATTTATAAATATATTTTTATAATTATAATTATAAATATATAATATAAAAATAAATATATTATAAATATAATATAAATTTAATATAAATTTAATATAAATTTATTTATAAATATATTTATAAATTAATATTATTAAAAACACATGAATTTGTTAGTGTTATGGAGTAATTTATGTGAAAATTTTAATAATAAAAATAAATAATGTGTTAAATATCGAGACACACACTCCTAGATCCGCTGATAAAAACATTCTGTATATTTCTTTTATAAAAATTAACTAAAAATTATACAATTATTTACAAAACTGAGGATCTTTTCAGTCTAGTTTTTTGGAGATTAAGAAAAATCCTTAAAATATATCAATGTTAACACAATTTATAAATGAAACATCTATTTTTATTCATTCAATTTTTCTCTTTAAATGAAATCAAACACCTTTATAACTTCTAAATATCCTATGAAAAAAACTTTAAAACATAGGGTGAGAATAAAATTTCCTAGTAAGGGGTTTTAAAACTAGGATTAAAATAATTTTATAAATACTATTTAAAAAAAATTGAAAACATTTTTTTATATAATATACAATACATTCCAATATAATAAATATATTTTCACAAAATAATAATATAATGTTTTCATAAACAATATATAGGAATACTTTCCAAAAACCATTAAAGGATATTTTATTTTGAAAACCCAATTAATTGCAAAATAAATAACCTTTAAATTAAGATTTGGATTTATACTTTAAAACCTTAAAACTTTGTTTTGAAAATAATAACTTTTTATGGATTAAAATGATACTTCAAAACCCTTAATAAATTCATGTGGCCACTAGAAAGTATCAATTCTTGGAAAAAATCCATTGGAGGTCATGGGCTCACACCCCATTTCCTCATCATCTAATTTTATACTCATGTGCCAAGTTTTATTTTTAGAAAACATTTTTATCTATGTTTCCTTTCTCATTTATAATCCATTAAATCTTTTCAAATAACACATAAATTATTTTTAAAGAAGAAAATAATTTTATCTATTTTAACCTTTAAAAAGATTTATTTTTTAGAGAACATCATGATGAGGATAGTCCATATTTTAGAAGAAATCTATACATTTAAATGAAACATTTATATACACCTTAAATAATAAACTTAAAATAAATTATTTTATTAACATGCATGGAATTTCAATTCCATTAATAGAATATGACCATAATTATTATCATGAAATACACCCATAAATTTAAAATATAATATCATACATAATATAATATCTTTAAAATATACTTGAAACTTCTAAATAAATTCCTTAAATAAACACTTCTTAGAAATAAGGCTTATAATTAAAAAAACATTTACCCATAATTAGGGGTTTTTATAAAACATTATCTTTATAAAATTTATAGTTTCTCCTTTTCGTAAGGGTTTTTTTTATGAAAATAATCTTGGAATCGGATTTTGAAAATATAAATCCCTTTACATAAAAAGGGTTTTGAAATGGAATCTTGAGAATAATAAATCAGCCATACAAATTTTATAATCAACCCTTATATAAAAACATTTATAAAATTAATAATTTGAAACAAGGGAGTTTGAAAATAATTAATTCTCCCTTACACGAATTTTTTGAAAAAAATTAAAATATACATAAAATTATAGCTTTTCTTTAAAATATAGAATTTCTTTAAAAAATAACCCCCTTAACATAATTCATAAGATCTTCTTCTTCAAGGTATACTCATATTTTTAGTCTCTCTCTTCCTCTCTTATTCTCTCACTTTTTCTATCACATTCCAAAATTGGAACTGCGTTTCCAGTTGAGAAACTTATGAAGGGAACTATCTCTCTCCCCCCTCTCTTTATAGGCATATCACACTATTTATTTACATATAATATTAAAATAATATTCCAGTTTATATATATAGAAGTATGTAACCAATGTGATAAAAATACAAGATTGAGTGATATTTTTGATGAAAACAACAAGAATTTCAAGTTCCTAGATTTCCAAGAAAGCTAAGATATGAAAATAACAATGATTTAATGTAGATAGCTCTAGATATAAAAAAATGAAAATAGTTTCTTAATGTTTATGATAACTGGTATTACCTGATAAATAAGATGATGAATTTGAGTGTAAGAGATCCTTTTGAGGATTATTTATATTCTATACTTTAATGTTGATATAGAATATATATATATATATATATATAAATATTTCATCATGAAAAATGATGAATCAAGGAATCCAAACTGAGTTACAATCGATCTTCCATAATGGTTTCATTATCTTAATATTGTTTTAATTATCTTTGATGGTGACCCTACAACTCGCTAATGAGGATTAAAGGTGGTTAATTTTGTTTTTTCATATATATAGGATTTAAATCTTACAATAATAAATTATATTTTATAAATCAACTTTTAAGAATGTGAAGACATACTCTATTAAATTTCATCATCAAGATGGCCTATGTAAATGTGGTTGAGGATGAAACTAGTGTGGGAGGAGAAGGGGGTTTATGTATGAGGTAGAAGATGACCCGCAAGATTATTAGATGGATTAGGTTCATTTTATAGAGCACACATAATATAAAGGTAACATTTTAAATTGGATGAATAGTACCCCACATATCCAAATCCAACATCAAACTTTCATTTTATATCATATTTACTTATATTACAAACACTCTCATAACACACCATGCCAAGGTAGTGGGGGAATGACACCCATAGACACCCATACACGCCGCCACACTGGTCATGCCTCCACACATTGGCCCGTTGGAAACCCATGCACTCCTTTAGGCACACCCTTCATGCACTATGTTCTTAACCACTTCCGCCATACAGCTGGTCCCTGCTGGTTCCCATGCATGGTAGAGCTTTCTCTCATATTCATGGTTGAGCTAGCTAGACTATATTTATTGGTTGGATATTTTTTATACACATATATAATAAGTAAACTCTAAAAATAATATTTAATCATATATGTAATCATTTATATTTTTTGTTTCAAATTATATTTAGTATATTTAATTAAAAGAATTAACTTATTCTCATTGTAATTAACTTAATTACTTATATTATAATATATTTTTACCAACTATAGAAATTATAATTTTAAAATAAAATTAATGTAAAATATTATTACATCAAATTTAACTAAGGTTTATAGGTATTTTAAATTTAAAAATAATAAGATATTCAAAAGTAATAATTATATAAGCATAATAATCTGAGAAAAATCCTTTTTTATAAATGTACTTTTTAATAATCACTTGCATTTTTTTATTAAAATGGATTGTAATTTATTAAGTAAGTTTAAAAGGGATTATTATGTAAAATTAAATCATATCTACTCAAAATATTAGGCTAAAATGTATTTTATCTTGTTTATTTATTTAAAGGAGAAATATATTAAATAAAATTAATATATTTTCATTAGAGTAAAATTTAAATATTATCCTTGAAAAGAAAATAAAATAGTAACATTCTTTGGATTTGAATATAAAAAAAATTAATTTTTATGTTACATTATACTTAAGTTTGTTTCAATTATAAAACAAACCATTAAATTAACATTTATTAAAAAGAAATATATATTTAAAATTTATGAGATGTTACATTCTCCCCCACTTTAAGGAATTGTACCCTTGCAATTTTTTTACCTCAAATTTTTAATTCATGAAGTCTTTCATATCCTGACATTTGACATTTCAGATCCTTATTATTTTGTTTTAAATAAAACTATGCCAAAATAAATAAATAAATGTAGGTTGTTCCTCTATCATGGTATCCACTTAATTTCATTGTTGTTTTATTCACACAAATAGAAGGTCCACACATCACACAAATTATTTAGATATTCTTCAAAGTAACTTTATTTATTTATCCAAAAGTATCTCAAAAAATTTGGGTCGTATTGATGTTGGTAGAGAAATAGTTTTGAAAAATACTTTTTTAAGACATATAATTTCAAAACATCCAATAAAACTTGATTTTTTTAAAACACTCAGACCGAGTCTATTTTGAAACTTTCAATCAAGTGTCAATTTAAAATACTAAAATTATGATGCAAAATATTTTAAGTTAAATATAAATACAAAAAGGAATCATGAGGGTATCCTTAATTTATAGATATATGAAAATCATAGTATTCTTAAAATTCACATGATTGGGTAAAACATTTGAAAATTCCTTGATGTTATTTCCCTTATTAAGAAATACAAGAAAGTTGGAATTTAGTATTTTATTAAAAAAATCCATGAACCACAATGGTATAAAGGTATATAGGAGGTTTTTGATATTTCATAAAACTATTTATAGGAGAGTTATATGTTATCAAAATTTTCAAAATTATAAGAGCATGTGTTTGTAATAATAATTGCTAGCAGTTCATCAGGAAGAGATAAAATTGTTTTTTTGATCATTCTCATTCTATTTTGTCACAAAATTATTTAATTATAAAAAGTTAAAAAATAGGTGTTTTAGTAAAATAATATACTTTCAAACTGAGCCTATTTTTAACTAGATGTCCTAATAGCCAAAGTTTTCTAAACTTTTTCTCTAATTCCAAATATAGAATCCTGAGAACCCTACTCCTAGACTCCGTGATAAAAATATGATATATATTTTTTTTATAAAAAGTAACTAAAAAATATATATTCCTCTACACAACTGAGGATTTTTTAGGTCTAGGTTTTGGAGAATTATAAAAATTAATTACAATATATCATATTTTACACAATTTATATATGAAATAACTATTTAGATTCTCCCACTCTATATCCTCAAACAAAACCAAACACATTTATATCTTCTAAAAATCTTGTAAAAAACATTTTAAAACATAGGGTGAGCTAAAATTTTCCAGTGAGGGGTTTTAAAACTAGAAGTAAAATCCTTTTATACATTTTACATAAAAACTCTTTTGAAATAATTTTATTTTATATCAAATAAAAAATATATATTTTCATAAAATAATAATATATGGTTTTCATGAAAAATCCATAGGAAAATACTTTTCAAAAATATTTAAAGGATATATCATTTTTAAAACACAATTAATTTAAAAATAAAGAACCTTGGAATTAAGGTTTGGATTTCTCCTTTAAAACATTAAAACCTTTTTATGAAAATAATACAATTTTATGGATTAAAATGATACTTATAAACTCTGATTAAATCTATGATTCCACTAGAAGTATCAATTCTAGGAAAACACCCCATTGAGGTTGTGGTTTCACTCCTCATTTCCTCATCATCTCATTTGATACCCATATGCCAAGTTTTATTTTATGATTTTTTTTCAGGCTTTCATTTCTCATTTATAATCCATTAAATCCTTTCAAATACTACATAAATTATATTTAAATAAGAATATTATTTTATATCTTATATGCTTTCGAAAAATCTATTTTTCAAATAATATTATAAGAATTCATAGAAATCAATATTTTAGAAGAAATCCATATATTTAAAAGAAAATTTTATATGCACATTGAAAACTAAACTTAAAATAAATTATTTTTTAATATGAATGGAATGTTAATGACTATTATAGTATATGGTTATAACTATTATCATGAAATATACCCATAAATTTGAATGAGTATTTCATATATAAGATGATAGCTTTAAAATATAATTGAAAATTATAAATAAATTCTTTAAATAATCTCTTCTTATCAAGAAATCTTGAAATTCAAATAAAATATTTACCCATAATTAGGGTGTTTAAAAAAACATAGGCCTGATAAAATTTAGAGTTTCTCCATTTCTTAAAGACTTTTGTTTTCTGAAAATAATCTTGGAATAGGAATTAGGAAATAGAAACTCCCTTACATAAATAGGATTTTGAAATGGAATCTTGAGAATAATAAATGAACCTTACTAATTTGAAAATCAACCCTTATATTAATTTTTTTATAAAAATAATAATTTGAAACAAGGGAGATTGAAAATAATAAATTCTCACTTATATGAAATTTTTGAAAAATAATTAGAATATATATAAAATTATAGCTTTGTTTGAAAGTAGAGGAGTTATTAAGAAAATAATCCCCTTCTCTTAACTTAGAATATCTTCTTCTTCAAGGTATACTCATATTTTTAGTTTCTATATTATTATCTTATTCTCTAACATTCTCTTTCACATTCCAAAATAATAACTAGGTTTCTAGTTGAGAAAATCTTAAAGTAATATGTATATATATATATATATCCATATACCACTTTTTAGTTATATGTAATATTAAAATAAGATTAGAGTTTATATATATATATATACATAGAAGTATAAAATCACTAGGATAGATATCCAAGATCGAGTGAGATTCCCAATGATAAAAAAAGAATTTTGATTTTCTGGCATGTTGAGAAAGCTGGGAGTTGCATAATACAATGCTTTAATATATATAGTTACAGATATATAAAAAAAATGAAAACCATTCCTGAAGGTTCACGGTAGATGGTATGACCCGAAAAAAAAGATGATAAATCCAGGTGCAAGAGATCTTCTTAAGGGTTCTTTATATGACAAACTTTAATACTTATAGAGAATATATATATATATATATATATATATATATATATATATATATATATTTCATGAAAAATGATGATTCCAGTAATATGATCGATTCACAATCGATATTCCATAATGGTTTTGTCATCCTAATATCATTTTAAATATCTTCGACGAAGACACTATAACTCACTGATAAAGATGAAATGTGGTTAAATTTTATTTTGCATATATACAACCTTTAAATCTTGTAGTTATAGATTACTTTTTATAAATCAACTTTGAATAATGTGATGACACCCTCTATTAAATTTTATCATTGAACTGGGCCACATAAGTGTGTTCGAGGAAGAAACTAGTGTGGGAGGAGAAGTAGATGATGACATCATGGATCACAAGGTCCTGAGGGAGGTAGAAGAGGACCTAAAAGATGATGTTATGAATCAGGTTCATTAGATCAAGTTTCCACAATATAAAAATAACTTTTTAAGTCAGGTGAACATTACCCCACATAGCTGAATCCCACATCAAACATTTGTTTAGTCCCATGCTTCCATATATTAAAAATGCTCTCATAACACATTATGCCAAGGAATTAGGGGATCAAAACCTGTATAAACCCACAAACACCATGACATGGGATGAGCCTCTATGCATTGGTCCATAGTCAACCCATTCATGCCTTAAGGTGCACCCTATGGGCACTATGTGCTCAACCTTTGACGCCATGCAGCTAGTCCCGACTGTCTCTCACTCATGGTAGAGCTTGATACCACATTCATGGTTGATCTAGCTAAAATAACTTACATGGTTTTCCAATTTTTTATACATATATATAATAAGTAAAACCTAAAAATAATATTTAATCATATATGTGCTCATTTAGAATTTTTATTTCAAATTATATTTAGTATATTTAATTAAAATAATTAACTTATTCTAATTGTAATTAACTTAATTAATTATATCATAAGATACTATTATCAATTATATTAATTATAATTTTAAAATAAAATTAATGTAAAATATAATTAAAAAAATGTAACTATTTTTATAAATATTTTAAAATTTAAAATAATAAGTTATTCAAAAGTAATAATTTTATAAGCATAATAATTTAAAAACTATAAATGTTCACAAATATAATTTTTAATAATCACTTGTATTTTTTTATTAAAATGAAATATAATTTATGAATTAAATTTAAAATGACCTATTGTGTAAAAATAAATCATAGATACTTTAAATATTGGGTGAAAATGTATTTTAGAATGTTTATTTATTTAAAAGATAAACATATTAAAAAATTAATATATTTTTGTTAAAATAGAATCTAAATATTATCCATTGAAAGATAATACAATAGTAACATTGTTTTTATTTGAATATTTCAAATTAATTCAAATTGAATGTAGAAAATCATTTAAATTTTATGTTAAATTATAGATTAGTTTGTTTCAATTATAAAACAAACCCTTAAATTAAAATTTATTAAAAATAAAATATGATTAGATTTTTTGGGATGATACATGATGAGAATTAAAATAGGAGGGAGTGATTGATGAGTACAGGGAGATTATATCATGATTTTTAGTACATGGGGATTGTATCCTGATTTGAAAGAGGTTATATTGGAGAGAGGAACAAATAAAGTAAGGTAAGGTGGGGTGTCACTTGTGGAGTGAAAAATAATGAAATGATTTGAAATTCTACATTTATTGCAATAAGTAAAGAAAATTGGAAGCTTAAAAATTAAATATACAACATATAAATGTTTTTTTTATAAAAATTAAAATCTATAACATTTAAAAAAATCAAAAACCCAAAAAATAAATTTAACTAGAAAGAAAAAAAATTATTAATGCTTACCCACTATGTAGTGGAGCATTAATTCATTTGACTATTAGACTAACCAATTTCCAAATATTTAAAAACCATACCCCATTTATAAAAAACCCATTATTAAAATCTATTCGGCAGAATGAAACCTTGATGGGAAGTTGAAGCACGAGTAGTGGCATCTGTGGGAGCACCTTATCCACTACAACGGTGAATGAATAGTAGACTAGAGGATACACTACAAAATAAACAGTGTTTAGCGGCGGTTTTGTGGCGGCGGTTCACAAAACCGCCGCTAAACGTTTTCCGAAATACATTTCGCGGCGGTTTTTAATAAACCGCCGCTAAACCTTTGTTTTTTTTAAAAAACCCCGACCCTTCCCTACCCCGACCCCTTTCCCTGCAACCCTCGCCCGCAGCCCCCCGCGACCCTTCCCTGCAACCCTCGCCCGCAGCCCCCTGCGACCCCCCGGTGATCCCGCGACCTCCTCCGGTGACCCCGCGACCTCCTCCGGCGACCCCGCGACCTCCTCCGGCGACCCCGCGACCTCCTCCGGCGACCCCGCGACCTCCTCCGGCGGTGCCTGTGACCGGAAACCCGCGACCCCCTTCTCCCGACGACCTTTCTCGCTTCGACTTCGGCCCCAAAGTGAGTTTTCTCTATGTCTACTGCTTGACATACTCGTGATTATTCATGTACCATATAAAATTTCATAATGAGAAAATTATTTGTGTGGATACAATGTTGATGCATTATTTTTATGATGATACGATAGTGTTTTTAAATGAAAATGAGAATAGTCTTGGATTAATTAAAAGTTATTGGTTAGTAATTAATTTGGAATTAAATGATTAATTGGTGTAAAGTTAATTAATAGACTAGGGTAAATTATAGATTAGGGTTATGTTAGTTGGATTAAACATCACCAATGATCACTTGATAATGAATTAAGAGGTTGATCATTGATATCTTAGTTGGCCAAGATCTAAGAGTTTTACTTCATAATATACTAGATATGCGATGTATATAAGTGTGACTATCCTTGTGGTATTATTTTATATTGATGGGGGTGACTGATTGTGATTTTTATATAAAAGTTAAATGTATTTCAAGTTGTATTATAGGTTTTACTAGATATAATGACCAAGTTTATGATCCATGAATCGTACCCATATACCCGACCATCTGGTGAAACCTATGGTGAGGGTGTTATTATCACTGAAGGTTAGTTCTATGATAGGGGTGAGGACTTATGATATGTCTAGGATGATTTGTGTTTTTTATTTTTACAGGATTTTTAAGGGATTTGGTACTTGACTTGGGTTTGATTCAATATGTATTTATTCTCAGATGTTGAAAAATAGGGATATTGATTTGGGGTTGCAAGGTAAAATCATATTCAGCCTAGTCTTGGGATGATTTGGATAATGTGGAAAAATGATTCATCCAGGTGAAATAATAATTGGATAGTTATCAATAATAATCCTTATAAAGGTTAGTTAATCTAGGAAAAAGTGACCTTTGATAAGATACTTATCATTCATTTGAGATAGGGATTTCATGTTAGCATAATTATTTTACTCATAAGGAAATTAGGATGATTGTAAGTTTTTAGAAGCATGGTTGGAATGCATGGAAGTCTTGATAACTAAATTATACACTAAGATATGAGTAAAAAATATAAATACATTCAATATTAATGGGGTTTTGGGAAAAGGAAACCTTTTCAAGGTGATTCATAGATGGGGTGTAAGGAAAGAATTCTAGGAAATGGATACACTCGTACTAATGATTTAAGGTGGTGATTTTGTAAATAGGTGATAAGGTTGGTTGATTTGGATCTTAATTCATATGTATATCATAATATAATGGGATAATAATAAAATATCAATGTGGTAAGAGTGTTCATCTGGGGTTGAAATCAAGGGAAATTTCATCTTGACCATGTAAAGTGGTCTATAAAAATCCACTAGGGTGAGATATTGTGGGAGATCTAGAAATTATGGAGAAACATGTAAGAGGGTGGGGGTAAATTCATCTAGTGATCAGCTCACACTTCATTTTGGTGGGTACAAGTACAGACATTGATGTGATAGAATTTCAGTAGTGTGGGGAAGCCTGGTGTGAACAAGTGGTGTTATGATTAATCAGTGATTATAGAATGATTATATGATGATTTAATGGGGTATTTTTTATAGTTTTCATGGTTGGGATTTTATTCCATGACCATTCAAATGAATAGGGTGAGGTGTATTTCCCAAATAATTAATCTAAAAATAGAATAAAGTAAATAAATTGAGTCAACTTTCTATCATCGAATAGTGATTAAGATATTTAATGATGGGAAGCACCGACAGCAACATATAGGTAATTTAACTCCCTATTTTAAGTGAATAAATGAAATTTTAATCATGGAAAATGGTGATTGATTTGTGTATTTTATTGTGAGGATGGTTCCGAAATCTCCCATTGTGGATTCTCCCACTCTTAGGGTTTCCTAATCTACATTGTAGTGTCGATCCCCTTGGTTTCGCCAATTGGAACTGACCACATTGTCATGACACGTCAAATTGATTATATCTTTAAAGTTGGTTTATGGTCTAGTTAATACCCTAGTTCATCTCTCAAGGATAATTGATAGGTTTATAGTGTGTATTTTTAATAAAAATGACTAAAGTTCATCTCTCAACTATTTATTATCAACATAAAATGAAAATTAAAGGTTTAGGTAATGTTACTATACCACCGCACAAGAGGATATCGATAAGGCACTACACTACCCTGTGGAGAGCCAATCGGAACACCTTTGTTCCAATCCTCTCCACAACTCATGGCCCAAAATTCTTAGCACCACCTCACCTAGTTACCAAAATTATAATGGTGACACAAACTCATTGTCGCTGAAGGGACACATAGATTCCAACCAGACGCATCCGGATTGCCTTCATCCTTTAGGAGAAGGATCCACGGGTCCTTGGTGACGTGTACGAGTAACATGCAAGAATGATGGACCACATTTCTTTGGCCTTTGGACAAAAAAACCAGTAAAATCTCTAAAATACCTTCATATCATGCATTAACCAGTAAAATCTCCAAAATACCTTCATATCACGCAGTTCTGAAAAGAGTCACTATTTAAAAGAAAGTCACAAATTTAGATACATCTCGAGATGGTCAGTTTAAAAAAATTTTGAGGGACACTACTAAAGACATTCTCAGATATGCACACATCCCCCACTTTTAGATCGTTGTCTACTAAAATGATCTTCCAAACAAGATATGCATTAGAACGCTCATGATACATAGAGCAATTCACTGGCCACCTTCGAGAATGATCTGAAGCACAAACCATGACAGCATTATGTTTTTAACTTCAGCACCTCAATTGAGAATGTGACACCTTTCAGGACTTGGCGCCATTGTATTTCGTTTCGTCCACTGAATGGGTCTATCCTTTTATTTAATTTTTTTAACTTCAGTCAAATATTCTAGAAAGATGTCGCGGAAGATCCTTCACCATTTTGTTTTGCTGAACATCTCATTACATTGTTAAAAAAAGCAGGGTGTCTTGCATGGGCAATACGTTCCTGTATTGAAGATGATGCACTCCCATTTATTCGAACCCACAAAACCACCCCACGGCGCGACGGTCATCGGCAGGTGCCTGGGTTCCTCCCCGCCTTCCAGTAAAATATGAGAAAACAGGGACTCATATTTTACTGGAAGGCGGGGAGGAACCCAGGCACCTGCCGATGACCGTCGCGCCGTGGGGTGGTTTTGTGGGTTCGAATAAATGGGAGTGCATCATCTTCAATACAGGAACGTATTGCCCATGCAAGACACCCTGCTTTTTTTAACAATGTAATGAGATGTTCAGCAAAACAAAATGGTGAAGGATCTGCCGCGACATCTTTCTAGAATATTTGACTGAAGTTAAAAAAATTAAATAAAAGGATAGACCCATTCAGTGGACGAAACGAAATACAATGGCGCCAAGTCCTGAAAGGTGTCACATTCTCAATTGAGGTGCTGAAGTTAAAAACATAATGCTGTCATGGTTTGTGCTTCAGATCATTCTCGAAGGTGGACAGTGAATTGCTCTATGTATCATGAGCGTTCTAATGCATATCTTGTTTGGAAGATCATTGTAGTAGACAACGATCTAAAAGTGGGGGATGTGTGCATATCTGAGAATGTCTTTAGTAGTGTCCCTCAAAATGTTTTTAAACTGACCATCTCGAGATGTATCTAAATTTGTGACTTTCTTTTAAATAGTGACTCTTTTCAGAACTGCGTGATATGAAGGTATTTTGGAGATTTTACTGGTTAATGCATGATATGAAGGTATTTTGGAGATTTTACTGGTTTTTTTGTCCAAAGGCCAAAGAAATGTGGTCCATCATTCTTGCATGTTACTCGTACACGTCACCAAGGACCCGTGGATCCTTCTCCTAAAGGATGAAGGCAATCCGGATGCGTCTGGTCAGATTTACGTAGGTCAGTTGTTGTTTCCAATTAAAGTGGTGTCCATTTTAAACAAGAGAGCGACTCTTTGGGTGGTAGCGGTCACACCGTGCCTCGGATTGAGGCGGGGTTGACTCGTACACGTCACCAAGGACCCGTGGATCCTTCTCCTAAAGGATGAAGGCAATCTGGATGCGTCTGGTCAGATTTACGTAGGTCAGTTTTTGTTTCCAATTAAAGTGGTGTCCATTTTAAACAAGAGAGCGACTCTTTGGGTGGTAGCGGTCACACCGTGCCTCGGATTGAGGCGGGGTTGACTCGTACACGTCACCAAGGACCCGTGGATCCTTCTCCTAAAGGATGAAGGCAATCTGGATGCGTCTGGTCAGATTTTACGTAGGTCAGTTTTTGTTTCCAATTAAAGTGGTGTCCATTTTAAACAAGAGAGAGACTCTTTGGGTGGTAGCGGTCACCCTTCGACATATCCTACAATGTCTTCAGACCCCACCCTTTCCCCTCGGCTGTCAAAAAAACCTAAAAGACAATGGATAGCAATGATCATTCCAAAATGCATTTAAACTGAAACCTTCCAGAAAAAAATAGAGTACAATACCTGCAAGTTGTAACTTAGGTCACTTTGCACAAGCCGATTTCCACATTGTTTGTAGCAACCACATTTTCTCCAACACTCTAATGATCTTCATTGCTTACTGTCTTTTATATTCTTCCAGAAACCCTTCTCTAAGAAGGTCAACTATCGTGTATGCATACTCACCTTCAAATGTGACGTGTACGAGTCAACCCCACCTCAATCTGAGGCCTGTTGTGACTGACACAACTCCAAGTGCCTCTGTTTTGTTCAAAATGGACTTATTTTTAAGTGAGAAATCAACAACTGACATACGGGAAACCGACCAAACGCCTTCGGATTGTGTTGACACTTTAGGACAACGATTCATGGGTTATATGTGATGTGTACGACTCAACCCCGCCTCAATCCGAGACGCGGTGTGACCGGTATCACTCCAAGTGTATGTATTTAGTTTAAAATGGACAATATTTTACGTACATACGCCAAACTGATCTAACGGCTTCTGATTGCATTGATACTTTTTCACAATGATCAATGACTCATGTGTGACGTGTACGATTCAACACCGCATCAATCCGAGGCCCGGTGTGGCCGACACCACTCACAGTGTCACTGTTTTGTTAAAAATGGACTTAATTTTAAGTGAAATCAACAACTGACATACGACAAACCGACCAAACACATTGGGATTCTATTGAAACTTAAGGACAACTATCCATGGGTCAAATGTGACGTGTAAGATTCAACTCCACCTCAATCCGAGGAACGGTGTGACCGCTACCACTAATGTGTGACCTGTGTCCATTTTTAATGTTGGTTTTTATTATGGTAAGAGATGTTATGGTCACTATTATGAGGATGTTGGTTTTTGTGTGTAGGGGTTTGTGGTAGTATTCTTTTAGTGATGGAATATGAAATGGTGATGATGTAATAATGTTGTAAGCTGTTGTACATTACAAATATGTGTGGATGTAATATTATGTGGGGCTGATGGGTGAGATGTGGCTGTAGTTTTGGAAAATTTAGTGTAGTGGTGGAGCAGATCCAATATATTTTTTTTTCCAGTTCAACATTTAGCGGCGGTTTTAACCGCCACTAAATGCCATACCTGTGAACATTTAGCGGCGGTTTTAACTGCCGCTACATAACAAGGAACCATTTAGCGGCGGTTAAAACCGCCGCTAAATTTATTATGCTGATATTTCGCGGCGGTATTCACCGCCGCAAAATAGGCGCATCAAACGCCTGAATTTAGCGGCGGTTAAAACCGCCGCGAATAAGCTGCCCATATAACCGCCACTAAATGAAGAGAAACCGCCGCTAAATGAAGGACCTACGAAACATTTCTAAAACCTCCGCGGAATCGAAAAAACCGCCGCTAATAGATTGCCGACGCCAAACTTAGCGGCGGTTTTTGTAAACCGCCGCCACACAATATAGCGGCGGTTTAAACCGCCGCTAAACGGCAAAAAAACCGCCGCTAGGACCGGCATTTGTTGTAGTTGTGAGATCCTAAGGAATGGAGAACACCTGGTTAAGAAGATACAACATCGTAGAGACCCTAGGGAGAGTGTAGAAAGAGAGAACTTATCTAACTATAAACCTTGGTGATTTGATTATAAGGAGACGAAAAGGCGAATTTTCCCACTTCAATGGCATAAAAATATCAATCTCCTCTCAATACACGTTTTTCATTTCTTCCACCCCAAAGAACCTGAAGAACACTAAATAACAATATGAATTATCTTGAGAAAAATTTTATTGAAAACATCTAATCATCAAGTAAATATTAAAACATGATACTCACAATTTCTTAGTGTTTTTTCAAACTTAAACTCCCTTTTCCTCGAGTTAAATGATGTTGTAAGAGGAAACACACTAGGGATTCATTACATTAGTCCCCTTAAACCTATGTAAGATTTAAGGAATATTTAATCTGAGAAATGGAATGTCAAGTTACAATAAATTGATATTTAATTTTAAAACATGATATTTCTTGATCAAGGTCCTAAAAACATGAACACATAAGTAATGTATCACCAAGGAAAACCACCTTATTCTAGACACAACCATGCTGTTAGAAGTTTCACCAGAGATTCAGTTTAGTAGATATTATAATTTATATTCATGGAATAAATATATATTTATTTAAAAAATATTAAATATTCCTCAAAATTACATCATCTATAAAATTTAAATATTCCATTTAATAGATATTATAAATCATTTTCTAGGAAAAAATTACTATTTTACCCTTTTGGAGGACCCAATATTTCTTACCTAAAAAATAAGAAAAGTCCTAACTATAAAAAACATGGGTCTTTACATCCTTTATATCTTTATAAATTTTCATATTTGAAAAGAAAAAAAGATGATCCAGGATAGAAATCTCACCAAACCACATTGTGTGGAAAATAATCCATCCATACACATGATTCATAAACCTTCAAGGATCCATGTTCGAAGAGAACCCATGACATATCTATACCAGAATAAATTCTTTATATAATCACCATTATGATAACCTTTTTTGTCATTCCACTTTCTCTTAGGCCTTCATTAGCTCAATCCATTCTTAATCAATGCTTAAAAAGGCATAATACTAAATCAAACCAATCCTTACAAAGAAAACTTACAGAAAAAAATTCATCTACATTCCACACTTCTATGAGAACCATCATACTTAATTGAAGGTAGTTTTCTACTAGGAGAATCATAAAAGAGAGTACGAATCTCCCCAACTTTTAATATAAACCTATAACTTTCCATACAAGAACCATTACAACATATTGTAGGGTGACTACTCAATGATTCCACATTGATCCCATAAGATTCTAGATAGAGTTCCCCTTTTAAGTTTTCTTTAACCCCTCATTGTTAACTGATAAGGAACATTACCAACATTTTGAAAATTAACCTTTAAAACATCAATATCCTTAAGATTGATCTTTCCCATACCATTTTTTGGTCCCAATCAAGGTAGATGAATACACTTAAAGGGGGGGGGGGGATAAATTAAAGTCAAATAAAAACTTTGAAAATTCTCCCCACACAAAGTTACGGTTGATCAGAATTTAAACTATCTAATAAAGTTAAAAGTATATTAGAGTGAAATATTAATGTTTTAAAAATCATGTTTAACAGACACTACACACTTAATTGATATAAAATAGTACACATAAAACCCAAAGAAATTATTATAAGATAAAATTATGTATAAAAAATATAAAAAAGAACTATGAAAATAAAAAAAATGATGAAATATTAAAAAAATGTGTGGAGTGTGAGATAATGATATGAATACTACTAAAAGTTATTATTTACCAATCTACTCCCATTCTATACAAATACTTATTTTTTATCCAAAGTGGTAGGAGGGTTTATAAACATAATCAAAGTTACCTTGTTATAGGATTGTAATATCCTAGAATGTAAACCCATCAGAAAATATCAGTTTCTTATCCCATGAAATTATATCTTCTGATCCCCAAAATACCATGATAAAAATGTTTAGACTCATAAATATCATGCACGCTGAGTATCATTAACTGTAACCCTATCATAAGGGTTCTGTCTTCCTATCCATGGAAGCTCTTGATCACACTGATTAGAAAATAAAACTTCTATAGCCTAGAAGATCATCGATATCGAAGGATATAACAAATAATGATTAGAACTAGAAAAACTAAGATTGATATAATCCAAACCTCATAGATAGTTTCACTTAAAACACTCATAAAAATATTAAAAATGAGAGAACTTACAAGCAAAGATATGTCAGCACAAATTCACTAGAAATAATATTTACATCACTTTTAATTACCTTACATTATCTTCCAATCCTTGAATCATCAGGTTGAATTTATGGACATCTGCTATAACAAACTCCAATGATCAGATTCTGAGTTCTTTAGGTTTAGTTGAAATAACATTGGATGTTGTACTCTATCATCTAATGAATATAGCTTCAAAATGTATCATTTGAGACCTCCCCCACCCGAAGCACTCTTCCTTTTACTCCTTGATGAATTAGGAATTAGAATTCCATGAAGGATGAGTAGATATAGTTCATATAATTAATTATTTAAATCTACCTACGGATATATTACAGAGATGGTATATTATTTTCCAACCCTTGGTGATCTATGTCAAACTATTTGATGGTTTTATGATGATGTAGAGGATATTCGATATAAGGTAAGAAATATACAACAATTATTCATTTCCATTTGTATGCATATTTCATATAATATGTGGATGGAGACCTTTTTTTTAGTTTTTCTTTTTTTCCAAAGGTTAAGAAACTATTATTTTCTTCCTTATAAAACCTTTTAGTGGTATTAGATATTCCCATGCAATTAGATTTGTAAAGTCATGGGTAAGATGTATAAATTATATATAATATTTCATATCATACAATAGCCATAAAACATGGTTAGTTATAATTGTTATTTTGGTTTTATATCATGCTATATGATATGGGATCATAATCCATGACACATTGTAAAATCATGGTTTTTTACTGGTTACAATGCATGACTGCTACAAATCATAAAATATGACAGCCATGCCATGTTTTGAAAAAACATAGTATCGTATAAAAAATAATACAACTTTATATATCATTAAATATGATTGTGGTATTATAGGACACAATTGGAAATATCAGTTACAAAATATGACTCATAAACATTCTACAAGTTATCATATTTAGTGATACAAATATCAGTCAAAAAGTACGATTGATACTGAATTCAAGTCACATCTTATTAGTCGTACTCTATAACACACCTTGAATCATATAATATGAGTGATTTTTTTATTTTTATTTTTATTTAATTGTGAATTATTTAATTATATATAAATTTTTGTTAATAATAAGAAATTTTTTTAAATATTTATAAATTTATATTTTTTTATAAAATAATTAATTATAAATTTTTTATGATTCATTAATTAATTTACAAAAAATATTTATCATATATATTCCATTAATATTAAGTTTTAATATTAAAATATATTTTCAAATTTATATGGAATATTTTATAATTCAAATATAAATAATTTTTATGAAAAAATATAAGAGTAATTTAAAAAGAGTTTATAAATTACAAAATAAGGGGAAATATAAAGTGTTTATATTTTGAAAATTACGAATTATTCATAAAAATTAATTTGAAACGTTCAAATTAAAATTGCATTATTTGAATGTGATTTAAACCTTATCAAAATAGTATTGATAAATAATATAAACAAGGGTTTAAATACTATTAATATATAACATTTATCCTTTGTAAAATGTTTACATAATTAGATATTGAAGTATAAAATGTTTTTATTTCATGAGAAATCATATATTAAAATAAAATTCCATATAATGAATAATATGAAACGATCATATTATTAAATGTATATGAAGTTTTTATATTAAAAATTATAGAATCTCTATAATGAATAGATAAATTATAAAGTGTATATAGTTAGAGTTTTTATGAATTGTTCATAAATATTTACCTCATATTTAAATAATTAAAATTTTAATTTACTTAATGTTTGTTCCACACTTTATTCATATTTATAATTTGTTTATATATTTTGAATAAGTTTATGATTTATATAAATAGTTTAAACCTCTTTCTAAACATTTTCAAGCCTTACATTACATGTGAAGAATGATTACATATGATTTAGTATTTTTCTACCTTGGCCTCATTTTTTAATTAAATTTATTAGGTTGAATTTAGTTTCTAAGCATATTTTAAACATATTTGGTGTTAGAGCTATGATGAATTGTACCCTCTCTTAAGTAAAGTTTCCCCATCGACAGTGACTTGGGGTTAGACATCCCACTGACCTAGAGGCCCATGCCTTATTCTATAAAGGTGGGGATTGGCTATCCATCACTATATGATTACTCATGTTGAGATTTTCAGTATCATATAACACAATGATTTTACATGAAGAGTTGATGTAACTTATGCATGAGATGAATTTTGATACATGTTAATATGTTTGGATTCTATATTTGGGATAGTAACACAAACTGTGGGTTGTGTAAAGAGTTACACATCAATATGGTTTCACCATATTGATTTGGATATGAGAATACGATTCCAAACTAAATCATTACAATCATGAACACATAAATGAAATAACATGAGATAATATATTTAGATTAAGACCCTTTTAAATAATAAGTGTTAGATTCTTTCTAAAGAATCACTTATTAAGACTTTAATCATCTAACTAGGAAGGTCAAGAAAAATATGGGTGCCCATGGATTATCTTGTTTAAGTCAAGCATGTATTGGGTGAACTTAATATTAATTGGTGACCATTAGTAGAATTTCATTTAGGTTACACTTAGATTAGATACCCTAATAGGATTACTTTACTAGAGGAATAAAGGTGAATTTATCTACTATATAGATTGGATAAATATTTTTACACTAAACTATCCAAGAGTAATCTATGATAGGTTGGTATAATTATATACTAAAATAGATAAACAATGGGGGAAACACTAAAGAAAACTAGTGATAAATGAAATATGTATCATTAGCTACTAATGGGTAAGATGAATTCAAAAGGGGTCATAATTTTAGTGGGACCCATTTGATAAAATTCTTTATTAAATGGTTATAAATAATAATAATAATTTTATACAATATTATATTGTTGATAATAACATCATCCCATCAAAGATAACGTGTAGATTAATTTTTAATAATAAAAAATATTAATCCTAAATACTAGTATCTTAAGAAGTTTTTTAAGTAAAGAGTAATTATATATGTTAAGAGAAACACTTTCTTGAGTATCTAAGTGTTGAAGTTGTTCAGTAGGTGGATCTAGTTTCTTATGAGAATCCAAAAATGTTTCACTAGGGGATTCAGAGGCATTAGATGAAAAATAACCAATCTAATTTTAGTCTTCCCTCATATATTCAATATGATTGGTGTTGTTAATGATATTCAATATGATTGGGTATGCTAATGATATGGTGAGATTATAGGTTTCTTTAAGGATTATTCAATATAAATAATTAATTATATTATCCTCTATGGAAATCTTTTGATATGATGAATAAATTTTTTACTAAATATTATCAATAGTTGAGAATAGATGAAATGGTTTTTAATGTATAAGTTATATGTTGTGTTGATAATAAAAGTGTGTAAAAGTTTAAAATAGAATAATAAAAATTATTTAGAGAGTCCAAAAATGGTTCTTCATATAACTAATCAGTGTCAATGAAACCTGAAAGAATTATCAGTAAGAAAGGATAATAATTCCATAATATAGAATTATTCATAATACCTGAAGGGGTTTGAAAAACTCCATAGAATTTACATGCATGGTTTAAATGTTATAGAAATTAATTATTTGGTTTTTAAGGGTATATAATACTAAATTTATACAATTCAAGTTTAGTAAATATACCCCCAATAGCCCGAAGGCCTTTGTTTTAATTATTGATTTTGGATAACCCCCCTTTAAAGGGATGAGGGGGAACCCTTACAAGGCCCGTAGGCATAGATATTACATGACCCGTAGGTCTTTAGAAATATATAGTCTATAACTACATGGAACTGCTCATCCCCAACTTCTTCATCGTGATGTAAGATCCCCACCTCCACATGGCTTGTTCGGCTAGGCTTCCCATGCAAGCACAGGCTGGTCCTGATGGTAAATTCCATACCCTCTCTTTCTGACAAATATGCTTAAGCTTCTGCTTTGGTGAATTTTCGTACTTTGAATCCTCATCTAGAGTTTCCTCCTTGTAGAGTCTTCCTGGTCATTAATCCCAATTTCAGGTGGCCTGAAGGCCTTGAGGAGGCCCAAAGTCCTTGATGTGGGGTGTGTGTATCTTTATCTCATTTCAAAAATGAGATAAGGTAGGTTAGTTTTGTTTGAAAATTGTTTCTATAAAAAATATGGAATTATTAAATGTATACACATGATTTATGATTCACCATATTCTATAACATGCTATGAAACTAATACAGGTATAAAAGTGTTTTATCTAGGATGAAATGTTTATCAGGATATTTGTTAAAATATAAAGGAAGAGGTTACATCCACCCATAAATGGAATATTTTAATAAATTAAAGTATTTTTTTAGATAAAAATATCCAAATACATAAAATACCATATGTGATATGGAAAAATAGTTTATTTTTTAGATATTATTACTAAATAAAATAAGATATATTTCAATTTTTTTGTGTTTCTTATAAAATATTCTAGAGTGAATAATGTTTAATAATTTAGTGTTGGTGTTATTGAACTTAAAGATGTTCAAAGATAAAAAATAAAATGTATTACCAGTTTTAAAGTTAATTATGATCACTTAGAATTCTTAATAGTTTACCATATGTAATGAAAAAGAAAAATGTAAGAGTTGAATTTAGTTACCATGAGAATGTGAATATCATTATTTCATAAATGATAATGGAAGTCAAAAATTCAAAGTTAATGTCACTTTATCCTATAGAGTTTGTAATGCACTGGTTACTAATAATGGAACTAGTTTTATTATATACTAAAATATTTCAATGTAAAATTTTAATGAAAAAAGTGTTTCAAGGATGGTGATGTTAGTTTTATAAATATTTATAAATATACAACATAAGTTTACATAATAAAATTTGATGTTATAGAGTTATATATTTTGAATATGATCAAAGAGTTGAATAGTTGGAACATGTTTTTTAAATCTAACAAATATTCAAACTTGAATTATTTATAGATTTTAATAACTAAATATTTTAATGAGAGTATTTTATTATATGATCATATATAGATGTGATAGGAATTACATATAGATGTAATAAGTTATCATAATCCTAGAAAGTACATTAAACATAATGTTGATCTGGATATTTATCATATATGATATGATATATCGGTACTTATGCTATGTTTTATTAAGTATTCTTAAAAGTGTTTTAATAATATAAAATGTATCACATAAAAGGAAATCTATATTATTTCATACATTCATATTGGATAAATAAATAAATATATATATATATTTACATTTCATGAAATGTAATGATAATTGACCTCTCAAAGTATGACTTTGGATTTTCCCTAACTAATATTCTTTATGAAGTAATATTGGTTATGAAAATTGTTTAAGGTTAGCATGAGTAGGTTATACCTTTCTTATGAAATCCATTATTACTCAGATAATTCGGGAGTGTTTATGTATATTTATAATCATGTCATCAGCTAGAGCTCAAATAATTTGGGATTTTCCCTCTCACATGATGAGTATGTCATCTGTGACCTTGATTGAGATAGATTAAGAAGTGTGATACCACACCTAAATTATAAATATGGTGTGATTATCTATTTGGGTGAGTTCCATGTGATGTTATTACCCAAAAATATAAATTATATGTGATGTATCCATCGATCGGGTTAGTCTAACATTGGAGAATTAAGAATGTATGAGTTAGCTATATGGGGTTAACATACATCATGTCACACGGTCACTTGATGTCTTGGACAAAGGAATGTATGAGAATTAATTCTAGCATGGGATGTAGTTATTGGACACAAGTATAGAGATACACATGTTTGATGGAGATCATACTATATCCCTTTGTATCTTGAGTAGCATTGACACTTTTCTAGAGACCACACTTTTCTTACATTTATCAATATGGGGATTCATATTTGTTTTCAATGCTACCAAGGACCATGGGGTCACACTTTATATTTGAATATATAGGGATTGATTTTGACAATGATAGATTCTCTAAATTCATTTTAGAGTTTACCCAAAAGATTTTTAGATGGGTACTGATAAATTATTACATATGATGTGATATGAGGTGGAGTTAATGATAATTTTCTAAATAATATTTTGGAAGATATCTAATAATAGTTTTGGATAAGGGTTTAGAAGTTATTATATATGATGTAATATAAGGTGAAATGGCACAAATTTTTTTAGGATTTAGTTCAAGTGGTATATTTAATGAGATATATGAAAAAAAGTACATTTGTATACGATATAAATGGCCAAATCATATTTTACAATAAGAAGAGGAATTATAAGGAGTGAAAAGGGTTTTCAAGCTACCACCATCTACATTATAGGCTATGATGGATCATATTTTATGGATTGGTTTATATAAAACATGAAACTACCTTTATATACCCATTAAATCATATTGTATGACTGAATATGACTCATAAAAACATGAAATAAGTTTTAATGCATGAAATGATACCTACCATTTAATTTTCATTTTACGATTCACTTTATCATAAATCATGGTATAAGATACCAACACCTTTTATTATTATATAATACAAATCTTTTTTTCCACTTTATATATCATTAAGGAGGTGTTACATGAGATGTAATGTGGGTAGCTAGTTCCCTTCATGCTATTGATGCATGAACTGGGAAAGGCACTGACTCATGAATTACAACACATGTGTTAATTCATTATTTATTGTGGATAATCCTTGGGGATATATAAATTCCACTTCTATGTTATGGAAGGGGATATATGATTTTCATGATTCATGATCGATACCTCCCCCACCTGAAGTGCAATTCTTCCTCATCCTTTGTACCCAAGGCACATGAATGTCATGGAGGATGAGTTGATCCAATTTTTATGATGAATAATCTAAGTCAACCCAGGAATACATTATGGATATAGGATGACATTTGGTTACCCTAGGGGATATAAATAAAACCATTTAATGATTTAAATATTTTTACGGGTTCTTTGGTGTAATGTATGTGATATACAATAATTTTTCATTTCTAGTTTTATGTATATTTTATATTATCTAGGTATGGAGATCTTGGGTTTGGTTTCTCATTGAATTATTTGGTTAAAAGGTATTGTTTAATCCACTATGAAACATTTTATGGGGACCTATAACTCATTGGAATTGGGGTGGGGGGGTGGGGTATTGACCTTATACTCAAATGAAGGACCTGCACCCTAAGGATGAAAGTCCCATGACCTAGTCATAAAAGGGGTACCAAAATTCAAAATATATATGATAGACCCACACCCTATCCTAACACTCCATAAGGTTTACCAACTCCATGTCTATATCGACCATCTCTCCCTCACATCATTATCATCATTGTAATTCTCTTGGACATAATATAACCCCTACGATTCAAAAAATTACTTAGAATAGACCAATATATTTTATATATAAAATCACTCAGAATGGGCTAATCATGTGTCCTATTTTGTCACCCAAGTGAGAAAATATGAGAGATACTATAACTTAACCAGTACATGAGATGTATTTCTTGGGTAAAATGTGTGTAGTTCTATAATACAACCAAGAGAATGTGGAGTTGACCTATAGGGAATGTCCAAAAAAGTACATGAAATATATGACTTAGTGATAACTCTATATATATATCTATAGTACACATAGAACCCCCATCGATATACGACATGTTCTTATCCATATACTATTTGTAGGAATGACTCCGAATAGTTTTTTTGGGATCCATATACATGAAATGTCCAAGGATATACATGAAATATGAGACCCATCAACCACTTGAGCATGTACCACTAAGCTTCCTAAATCATTTATTTTCATATACACAATATGTTCCATGGTACACATGGAATGTGTGACCCATCATCCAGCTCAATGTGACCCTGGTAAACAACTAATCTATGTGTCTTGATATATAAGTTATGTGACCAATATTTATATGATGTTTGATATTTATAAAATGTTGGAAATATTATAAATATAATTTTGAGAGCTACATGGTGTATTCCACTTGGAGTACATGTCGTGTAGTTGTGTTATCTTCCAGATCTATGATTTATATCATCACCTTCTTCAATCTTGATATTTCCACCATTGGTGTTGTTAGATATGTGTCCCAGGACCAATGTATCGATACATTATATGAATCATCCTTTGGAGATAATTGTTCATTGTATAAAAAATAACCAAATCCATGGTCATCATTTTTTTCTTCTCGCTTGGAGTGGTATCCAAACCGTTCCATCCCCCTTTAACGCACACCCACTTATGTGTGTGATCTATGTCTTCATTCATCAACTATTGAGTTGAAAAACTAAAATCAATATAAGACATGGTGCACATGGTGTATAATTGAAGAGTAGTTGTTGGTGGAGAAATCTAAAAACCCAAAAGTTTTTTCATTCATGTTATCAAATATCATTGTGAATAGAAAGAGAAATAAAAATTCTGGGTTTGATAAAATTTTAAACCTTTGTAATTCATCATTTTTTTTCACCATTAGTATACATTGGTTACATGGAGACCATAATTTCATAAAATGTGTAGTTAAAATGATAATAAAAACATTCATATTATCATCGATTAATTCCTAATATAAGGACATAGCACATAAATGAACAAAACCATTTTTTGGGAATTCATAAGTAAATTCTCATCAAAATAATCTAACATAATTATTTTCCTAACTAAAATCATCATGTTATCAGTGTTATATAATTTATTTTTATAATTTCATAACTTCTTAATAATTATTATTAATAACGGCCCTTGATTAAATTTCCATAAAATAGTTTGTGAATATTCATATATAAAATAATCCAAAATTTTAATCAAACTTTTTCCATAGAAATCCAAGTGATCTGATCATGAGGGGTTGATGGTTAGATCACATGAAAAGAAATGAGGAATAATAAATGAAAATATTTTATACCTAAATGGAGTAAATTTTGTAGTTTTATTGATCATGTATCATTCCACATTCATTGTCATCAGAACCATAAAGAACAAAAAGAACCCTAAATAATGATATAAATACTCCTAAGAGAACTATCATGAACCAACCCAGATACCTTGGTACCCTGATATAATGATGCCTAAGCCGATCCTAACACAACTTGAAAAGAATTCACGATTCCCATGGATCGGGGACTAGCACCTGATACCATACAAGATAAAAGAGGGAATTATTTTTCCATAAAAATAGTGGAAGATAAAGATACATATAAATATTATCAAAAAAACCTTAAGGAGATAGTAGTAGAAATAAAATACATATATCAACACCCAAACAAAAAATCATCAAAGTACTCAAAGTATAACAAGATAACTCAGACGTCCCAAATGACACATCAATCCAAGCCCCAAGGGATCATGAAAAACCACCTCCTACAAGAGGATCTTTCCCTTTACTCGGACCTAGTATGAGAAAATTTATAAACACCTAAAGGTAAAGTTGGGGTCTGAGATAAAAATCCTAGTAGGGTTTCACCAAGATTATGATAATTAGATGTTTAACCATTAACCAAAACATGACTTCAATTTCAATAAAATAGGTAATGGTGGTAACTTTTATATTTAAAACAAAGCATGGTTTTCATTTTAGAATAATGGAAAAAATTTCAAAAATATCTTAAATAAATTTTTTATATAAAATAGTTTCTATAAATCACTAGGCATGAAAAAAGTAGTTTCAAAAACATTGGTAGTTATAATAAAAATCATCATATATAGCACCATGGTCATCTACCATATGATATGATAGATACAAGTTATGGGATCCTCACACATATCATATCAATGATCATGGAAATATGTGTATGAGCATCCCTCAGGCTTAGGATGAGTAGGACTAATCAAAATTCCATCAGGGATAAGATCCGTCGAACTAGGTTTTTGTTAGAGTTATACATTTTCAATTAATTTCTAGGGAGTTACCATCCTAGTGTGTTTAGACCAAATAACCCATTAACTACCCAGGATCACATTTGGTTAATCAATCAATTGAAAAATGGAAAATCATTTCATTTCAAATCATACATCATAATTTCTTACTTTTCTTTTTTCAAAATTCCAATTCTCTTTCAAAACCACTTCATGGGTTTTTCATCATTTCATAAAATTTTCAAATAAAAAAATAATAGGTTTCCATCATTTCAATTTAATACATTTTCCAAAATTAGTTCTCGAATCATTTCACAATTTCTATTAATTTCAATTCACTCCCCAATTTCTAATTCCATTGGAATTGGTGGTTTTCCAAAAATCTATACCAAATAAAATACAAGTTCCAATTCACATAAAATTGGATTTTAACAAATAAATTGAAAGGAATTTCAAACAAAAATAAATTCAAGGTTTAATCAATTAGTCATTTTAAATGGAACAACCTACCTTTAATCACAGAAAGAAACACCCACAATGAGACTCGCCAACAACAAAAAATACACAAAATATCTAGGAAATATACCTAGAATAAAGATTAAACAACACAGAGTTTAGATCCATAAATCCCAAGATGATCTATCAAACCCCAAGGACAAAAAAGAGTGATATAAAAGATATAGGGAGACTGATTTCCCAGAGAGATAAACCACAACCAAAACGACGATCAATCATCGAACAAATGATCTGGAGGGGTTGGAGATCACCAAAATCACCTAGAGGAAGATTCTATATCAAGAGAATGGAAACTAGAGGAATGAAATAAGGATTTTAGTATAAATTCTTTCCAAAAACTGACATGTGGGATTTTACATGCCATGTAACCCAATCAAACGTTGTTTAATTTTCGTGTCCCACATACACCGAAAAAACCACCACTTTTTTATTAAAAATATAATTTTTTTATTTGCACGGTGTGTAATATTTTCACAGAGTGTAACTTTGCACACTATATACCCACTTCATGAAATATTACAAGTGATGATTACACATCATGTGATCCCATTACATGACATGTAAATCCCTATCAGACTACAAAACTATAGGTTTTTATGATGAAAATTTCAATAAATCCTAACTTCACCATTACTGGTTTCATTCCAATTCCATCTTGAAATTACCCATAAAAAAAAGGTAAACAAGAAAAAATGTTAAAACAAACCTAATATAAACATAATGGGGAGTTACAAACTCCCAACCATAAAAACATTTTGTCCCCTTAAAGCCGGTAAAAAAGCTTCCACATAAAAAAGGCAAGGCCACTACTCTCTCATCAGTGACTCGTGCTCTTATGTCTCATGAGAATCAGAACCATGATTCTATAACACATATACCAAAGGTATTTTCCTCCCATGAATTATGTTGGTCTCAAAATAAATAATCCTATCTGGATGCTTAGTCACGCATAAATCATGGTCAACATCAAGATCACTTCAGCTCAAAACATTAGATGGATCAAAAAGGCAATTTCATAGCCTCAATACATAGAACACATTATTTATCATCGTCAAATATAGAAGAAGTGATAAATGGTAATCCACTTTCCCTACCTACTCAACAACCTAAAAAGGTCCCATAAAATGAGGATTAAGCTTTCTTTATCTCTCAAACCATCAATGGCCTAAATGAGGTGAAAATTTCAAGAAAACCAATTCACCAACTAAAAATTAAAATTGTCTACAATAAAAATAAACACAATATTTACACTATTTTTGTTTCATCAAGATCTTATAATGAATCAAAAAAATATTTTCTATCATCTATTGAACTAAACTCTGTCCAACTAAGGAACTTTCAGCAATATCTAACCAATACAGTGAAGATTTACATGACCTTATATACAAGGCTTTAAAAGGAGTCTTTATAATCATGGACTAGTAAATATTGTCATAAGAAAACTCAACTATCCCCAAATGGTCATCCTAAGATCCTCCAAAATTGAGGATGAAAGAATGAATAATATCCTCAAGAATATGTATAGCCCTCTCTATCTATCCATCCATATATGGATGGTATGATATACTCAAAAAAACCTAAGACCCCAGTGACTCTTGGAGGCCTATCCAGAAGTGAGAAGTAAAATGGGGATCCCTATTAGAGACTGTAGCAGATTGGACACCATAAAAATGAACAATCTATCACACATAGAGATTTCCTCGCTTTCCAACTTTGGTTGCATCAAGAATGGGTATAAAGTGATCCAATTTTATCATCCAATAGATCACAACATTTATCACATTATTATTTATTTGGGTACATGGAATGTAGGTTCTGGGCGTAGCAGAAGCCCGTTGGTGGGTATACCCAACTTTAATTTTTTTTTTGTTAACAACGATCAATATGAGATTTGTCATGATAATAAAATTCCAGATCTTCAGAATAGAACAAAGAACGAAATAAAAGAAAGGGATTCCTAGAACCATAGAGAGGATCATCATATGTTTGTTATAATTAATTTAATTAAAAAATAGGAATTACTTTGATAGAATTCTCTCTCTGTTGATGTTTCCGGTCACGATCTAATGTGATCCGTCATTGAATTGTAGAATCCAAGTGTAGGATTCCTCTAGCAGTTATCCACACATGCTCCACGTATTTCTAGACATCGTCGAAGGGATCTATAGGTGCTAGCGCAAAAGATCCCTTGCTTGCAATGTCTGCCTTCGATCTCCTTGATATGGTGGAGGTGGATCTCTCCCTCATAGCTTGAGAGTGTTCTTTGTGAAAAAATAATTCTCTCTTGGATTGAGTGATTTTCCAAATCCATTTTGCACAACCCCAAAAATATTTCTAGTCTAATGAGAAATATAGAATTGGGATTTTAATTACATAGAATAATAAAATTAATTAATTAGCCAAAAGCATTTATTCATTTTATTTAATTCTTAGTAATACCCCATGTCTAATAATAACAGTTGACTATTATTATTACTTGACATGTTCCCAGAGAATTACAACTAATATTATTTAATTAAATAAACAATATTATTTCTCACAAATCCCTAGAAAAACTACATGGTGTGTATATTAATATACACATGGTGTACTTTTTTTTTCATTTTCTTTATTTCCTCCACCACATTTATTAGACCTTGAATAATTTCTATTTATTTCTCAAATAAATGTCACTACATTACTCACTAATAAATATATTATTTCTCCCACAATATATTCTCTCCAATAACTAGTGTCGAAATAAATGCGATCAGTCATCCTTGAATAATTATTAAACCACAACCAGGAATAATATTTATTAAACTTGTTAAATTAATATTTAATTGAGATACTTGGACACACTTAGTGTGTAACCCTCTTGGCCTTTTTCTCAGTGGTATTAAGTAGAGCCTGCCTAAAGTCCAAGGTTAGAATCTAGAAACATGTCAAGTCACCCACAGATAAAGAAGTTAATACTGCAATGACGTGTCACCTCCTAATAATGCTTATCGTGTAATGTAATCCCTTTGTCTAAATATCTCGAATCAAGTGGGTTGCATGCTAGTGCCATAAACCCATGTGCTTGATTATTCTTTCCTTGACTTCCCAGAATTGAACTCGTCCATTACTTACCATGGCCATGGATTTATTTAGGCTATATCAATTCTATAAATGGGCCTGAGATATCTACTTCCATTATAAAACAGAAGGGAAAAATACTTTCTCACAATATCTATTAATGCAGTATAACTCATGATGAACCCAACATATCCTACCTTGCTGCGAACAGTGTGTCATTATAGTTTTTTCAATACATCTAAGTATGCAATTTGTAATACCCATTAATAATAATCTTAAAGTCTAATGACTAATACACACATCCACAGATAGGAACATCCAATGACACTATGAAATGTGGATTTCTTCCTTGCGGGCCTCGTTCTCATAATATCCTCCTATATATTACCAAGGGCGCTTACCATGAGAAGGTTACTCAAATTTTTATGAGTCCTCACCCCTAATGGATTATATTATTTCTGTCCCTTAAAAAAAATCATCCAACCATAGAACATATATTCAAGAAAAGTGTTATGGAATTTCCGGGTTCTCATCATACCAGGGATCCACTATGACCCTTTAATGAAACAATTATCCTTAAGAAATTATCACATGCATTGTCACACAAAAGTATAATAAAGATGTGATAAGGTATTTATTAATGAATAAAGTACAAAATATTTGGTTCTAGGCCACCAACTTCAACAGACTCCCACTTGGACTAGAGCCAACTATTAACAACCTTTAACCCGCTAGCTCTCACATGATATTCATGATTTTATTGAGATAGGCCTTTAATCATGGGGTCTTCCATGTTCTCTTCCATGGACACTCTGCTCACAACAACTTCACCCCTTTGATAGAAATACCTCAAGCAGTGATACTTCTGGATTATGTGCTTTTTCCATTGATGTGACCTTGGTTATTTTGCAAGATCCACCGCTGTAGTGTTATCATAATACAACATGATATGATCTTTACTACTAGGAACCACATCAATATACTAAACAATGTTCCTAATCCATACAGATTCCTTGGAAGCATCAAAATCCATTATGTATTCAGACTCCACAGTAGAATCAGTGACAGCTGGCTTCTTTTAACTTTTTCAGCTCACAGCTCCTCCATTGAGATAGAAAACATATCCAGATTGTGACTTCAGATTGTTCTGATCTATCTGAAAACCAGCGTCATCATACCCTCTGATGATAACCTGCTCATCTCCTCCATACACCAAGAACATATCTTTAGTTCTTCTTAGATACTTAAGGATAGTTTTAATAGCAGTCCAATGCTGTTCTCATGGATCTTCTTGATATCTTCCTACCTTGCTCAATTCATAGGCAACATCAAGCCTGGTACATAAAATGGCACACATGATGGATCCTATAGTCGAAGCGTATGAGATGTTACTCATTCTATCTTTCTCATGTTGTGTCTAAGGAAACATTTTCTTAGAAAATTGTAGGCCATGTGACACTAGAACCAATACCCTCTTGGATTTTTCCATACTAAATATATTTAGTATCTCATCAATGCATATACCCTAACTTAGTCCAAGCAGCCTCTTGGATCTTTCACGAATGATCCTGATCCCTAGAATGTAGGCTGCTTCACCCAAGTCCTTCGTGAAGAAACACTTGTTCAACCAGTCCTTAACTGACTATAAGACCGATACATCATTCCCAATAAGCAATATGTCATCAAAATATACTACTAGGATAACGATCACATTCACATTAAACCACTTATAAACACATGGATCAAATTAATTCTTAATGAAACAAAATTTCTTTATGGATTCATCAAATTGAATGTTCTATGACCTTGATGCTTGATTTAATCCATAAATGGATTTCTAAAACTTGGAAACCCATTTGGCTTGAACTGGTGTCACAAAACCTTCTGTTTGTTTCATATAGGAATCTTCCTAAAGGTTCCCATTAAGAGATGTTGTTTTGACATCCATTTTCCAAATATCATAGTCAGGGTAAGCTGCTATAAAAAGTATGATTCTTATGGATTTAAACATGGAAACTGGTGAGAAGGTTTTAACATATTCAATTCCTCAATGCTATCTAAATCCTTTAGCCACTAGCCTTGCTTTATAGGTTCTAACTTGACCTTACATTTCTATTTTTCTCTTGAATACCCATTTTTATCCAACATGATTTACATCAACTGGATCATCGACTAGAACCCAATCTTGGTTATGATACATGGAATCCATCTTATAATTCATAGCTTCTATCCATATTACAGCTTCTGAGATTTATACTGGTTCCTTGTAGGAGATAGGTTCATCATTGTCCAATAATAATGATTCACCATCCTCGATGACTAGGAACCCAAATCTCTCTGGTTCACCTACCTCTCTTGTGCTCCTACGTAGTACTTGTGTTCCTCGAATCTCTTCCACAGGGACCTGTGGAATTTGTTCCTATACCAACTCATGTGTATCTTGAGCATCAAATTTGTTTAAGTCAATATTACTCCCACTATCCTTTTTGAGGATGTGCTCCCTCTCAAGAAAGATGACTTTTCTAGAAACATTCAATTTCTTATCTGAAGGGTTATATAGGTAATATCCTTTCATTTTATTGGAATATCCTATAAAGACACACCTTGTGCCCTGGGGTGCTAGTTTGTTTCCTGAGAAGGCCTTAATAAATGTCTCGCATCCCCATACATGTGTGTACAACAAAATGGGTTTCTTTACATTCTATAACTCGGAGGGAATTCCATTTTCCTCTTTATTTTCTACTCGGTTTAATGTGTATGCTGCAGTTTGTAATGCATATGACCAAAAGGATAATGAGAGATTTTCATGAATCATCATCGACCTCACCATATCCAAAAAGGTGAGGTTCATCTATTCACTAACACCGTTACACTATGGTGTATAAGGAGGAGTGAGCTGAGATAGAATCTCAGTCTCCTATAGAATATCGATGAACTCTTGGTTCATATATTCTCCACCTCAATCCGATCGAAGTTTCTTTATCTTCTTTCCAAGCTGATTCAATACTTCATTATTGAATTCCTTAAATTTCTATAAGGACTCTGAAATATACCTCATTAAATAGACATAGAAATATCTACTCAAATCATCAATAAAAGTAATGAAGTAAGAATATCCACCTCTAGCTTCTACTAGAAATGGTCCACACACATCTGCGTGCACCAATCCTAGAATCTCTATGTCCCTTTCAACATTTCCACCGAATGGCGGCTTTGTCATTTTACCTTGTAAAAAAGAATGAAATCTATCAAGTGGATTTAGTTCAGTAGAGTCTAAATAGACATCTTGGAAGAGCTTTGTCAAGAACTTCTCATTTACATGACCGAGATGGTGATGCCACAACTGGGTGATATATGAATCATGTGAGTTTGTTTTGTTATCGATTTCCAACACTTTGTTTTTGTAATTTAATACATAAAAATAATTATTTAAATACACCATAACATAACATACATTGTTTTTATAAAAGAAGAAACCATTATATCCAAAATTGAAAATAAATCCATCCATATCCAAACATGATATAGAAATTATGTTTTTGGTAACACTAGGCACATAATAATAGTTATGTAAAACCAAAATCATCCCAGTTGGCATTGAGAGGTGGTAATCTCCAATGGATAACACAGCCAGCCTCGTGACATTGGAAGCTCAAAGATCCACCCATCCTATGGAAATATTTCTAAATATAATTGGTTCATACATTTGAATACAGATGTGATCCCTACAAGTTGCATCTAATACCCAATGTGTAGAAATGGAAAGATTACACTTGATAACGAATTCACCTTTATCATCCACATGCTTTTGGGTGCAGTTCCTCTTCCAGTGTCCTTACTTTCAACATGAAAAACATACTGCCTCTCATTCCTTACCTTGCCTCTGGATCATAACCTTCTTGTAGGGATGGTTCTTAGGGGCTTCAGACCATTTATAAGTCCTTGGACCCTTTGCCTTGTCCTTCCTTTTCTTATTCACTAGAAGGACTGTGAGTTTTTCACACCCCATGTTCTTATTTACCTAGAGAATTAAGGTCAGAAGTTCCAATAGACTATTCTCATTGTTTCTCATGTTATAGTTGACAATAAATCTAGAGAAGGTATTAGGAAGTGATGATAGGATGAGATCGGTATACAACTCATCCAGGAACTTAATCCGTAAGATGTCCAGGTGTTCAATGTAGCCAATGAGCTTGACTACATGAGGCCCAACTGGCACAAATCTCTAAGATTAGTTGTAAAAAAAGTTTTGGAGATCTTATATCTCTCCTATCTCACCTTCTCTTGATAGAGATCATTAAGGTGAGACATCATGATATACACATCCATGTTTTTATGTTGTTTCAAGAGCTCGTTAGACATGGGTGATAGCATGAAACACTAGACATCTATGGAATCATACATATGTTTTATATAGAAAGATAGTTCCTCATCACTGGCCTCTTTTCTAGGAACAATTGGAATAGGATATTCTAGCTCATACAATTTCCTCTCATGGCGAAGGATGACGCGTAAACACCTCTGCCATTCCTGTAAATTGGTGCTAGTGAGAAGGTTTTCCTTATCGAGTATGGTTCACAATGATATGTTTGAAGTAATATTTCTTGATTTTTCTACAAATAAATATGATAAAGGTTTTAGTACTTTATCATGTTAAAACCGAGACAAATAAATAATTTAATACTTATTAGTCTCCCGCTATTTTGTCGAAATCCAATAACCATCACCATTGATTTTGGAATATTCTGTTTTTTAAATGTTATAGTGGAAAGGATTCATATTACCCTTTAAATTACCCCAAATAGGGTTGGTCGAGAAACTTTAAGGGTTTTAGGTAGGCATTCCAAATGCCAACTGCATTAACTCGTAGCTCCTTGATCCGCTGAGTGGACTCCCCAATCCAGAAATCCTTTTATTTTGGATTTCCTCAACCTTTGACTCTTGGTCACACCAAGTCCTATTTTGGAAGTAAAACCTTGATGATAACCAAGTCAAGTCAATCCAAAACCTTGAATTAGAATTCCTCGATAATTGAAAGTGCCCCAACTAGGGTTGGTCAATCACTTTGAACTATGGTTCGATTCTAACCAAGATTATGGAAGGCTATAACAACTTAATATTTCTTTGAGGGATTTTATCCTTATACATAAATTTCAATTTTATTATCTTTGATTACATTCTTCTTAATATTAAATTGGATATACTTAAGTGATTAACCACGTATAAGACAATATTTACGCATAATCCGGTCTTATTTTAGTTTCATCTTGCATGCTTGTTTAATTCATTAATTGTGTGATTGTGACAACACACCCAAAATAAATAAACCATGAAACTGACAGAAATAAAATAAATGGTATGATCATGATCTTGTTCTATTGGTTAGTTTATCTAGTAGTTGATAAACTATCCCAAGACCTATGGGAGAAACACCTTGAAACTTTTGGGTTTGTGTTTACAGCTTTCCACTTGTCCAACTTTGTATCTCCTTGGATTGGTTTCACCTTGGCTCCTAACTTGAGATTCCTCCACTATCTTGGGAGCTCCATCCATTACATATGCTTTTATCTCACACAAAGGTGAGGGGTAAAATAGGGTTTTACATAAAATAATCCTTGGGCATGCAGACCCTACATATTAATGAGGGTTTTATCATCCATACATGCAATGATATTTACGCATAAATGAAACTAGCATCCAATTCTTTAATAATTTTTGTTTAAGATAAATCACACTTGAATCAATTAATTATATTTAATTAATCAATACTTTTATCTTAAACCATTTTCTAAATTTCCTTGATATTCTCATCAATCATAATTTTAAACAAATAAATTCATTTAAAATTATCTTTGTACGTAACTTGTACCTCGGAGGAAACCCGGTGAATTACCATTCAAAAACTACCCAATGAGTAGAAATGAACATTACACAGATGTTAAATTAAACACATATATATAAAACACATATCATGTGTTGTGCCTCAGATTTACCCCTGCACTATGGTACACGTCTCAAGGGTTTGTATAATATAATAATAAATTTTAATAAATCTGCGTAATTTGGATGAGTACACAACGTGTAGTTCTGACTACATGGTGTGTAATTTTGTTCACCATCCATCCGAATTACACGCTCAAGGAAATGTCGTGTAAATTTACTTTGTAAATCTTCAGAGTACATGACATGTTCAGTGGGACACACGCTATGTAGTATCTATGTTATAATGTTTTCAACTGGGAAAGCCGTATACAAGGTACACAGTCTAACTCTACCCCTAAGGGAATACACACCATTTTCAGTGGACCACACAACATTTAATCTGGAATCCATGTGCCACCTATTCCTGGTTAACATATGGTGTCATTTAAGACTTAGAAATAATCCAACACACGACCTGATTTGGTGGACCAGTCTGATACATTGAACCTAGACTACAAGATGTGTACTACCGAATACACACATTGTATTCAAGTGTTATATGACCAAGAATGTTTGGAACCTTTGAATGAGATCCTCTATTTTATTTTAATCAAAATTAAAAGAAAAAAGTCGTTTCTTTAAGGTGAATGAGAAACGAATGAAGAGGAATAGATCTCGAGATTTAGATTTATAGAACAATTAACCTGAATTGAAACAACTAAATTATTAAATGTGTAAATTACAAAGAGAAAACTAAATAATTATACTCAATTATATGACCCCTCAGATACCACTTGTAGGTTCTGGGTGCAGCAGAAGCCTGTTGGTGGGTATACCTAACTTTAATTTTTTCATTAACAATGATCAATCCAAGATCCGTCACGATAATAAAATGCAGGATCTTCGAAATAGAGCGAAGAAATAATGAAAATAAAGGGAGTCCCAGAACCATAGAGAGTATCATCATATGTTGGTTATAATTAATTTAATTAAAAGACAAGAATTACCTTGATGGAATTCTCTCTCCATTGATGTTTCTGCTCACGATCTGATGTGATCCATCATTGCATCATAAAATCCAAGTGTAGGATTCCTCTAGTGGTAATCCACATGTACTAAATGTATCTCTGGATGTCGCCGAAGGGATCTCTGAGTGATAGCATGGAAGATCCCTCGCTTGCGATATCCGCCTTCAATCTCCTTGATCCAGTCAAGGTGGATCTCTCTCTCGTAACTTGAGAGCGTTCTTGGGGGAAAATAATTCTCTCATGGCTTGAGAGCATTTCCAAATTCATTGTGAAAAACCCAAAAAAATTTCTAGTCTAATGAGAAATATATAATTGGGATTTTAATTACATATAATAATAAAATGAATTAATTACCTGAATGCATTTATTCATTTCATTTAATTCTTAGTAATACCACATGTCTAATAATAACAGTTGACTATAATTATTACTTGATATGTTCCCAGCAAATTAAAACTAATATTATTTAATTAAATAAATAATATTATTTCTCAAAAATCCACAAAAAAACTACACGACGTGTATATTATTATAAAAAACATGTTCTTTTGTTTTTCCATTTTCTTTATTTTCTCCACCACATTTATTTGATGTTGAATAAAGAATATTTATTTCTCAAATAAATGTCACTGCATTACTCACTAATAAATATATTATTTCACCCACAATATATTCTCTTGAATAACTAGTGTTGAAATAAATGTGATCACGCATCCTTGAATAATTATTAAACCACAATTGGGAATAATCTTTATTCAACTTGTTAAATTAATATTTAACTAAGATACTTGGACACACTTAGTGTGTGACCCTCTAGGCCTCTTTCTTAGTGGCATTAGGTGGAGCCTGCCTAAAGTCCAAGGTTAGCATCTAGTAATACGCCAAGACACCCATAGAGAAAGAAGTTAACACTGCAATGATGTGTCTCCTCCTATGAATGATTACTGTGTAATGTAATCCCTTTGTCTTAATATCTCGAATCAAGTGGGTTGTATGCTAGTTCCATCAACCCATGTGCTCGATTATTCTTTCTTTGACTTCTCAGAATTGAACCCGCCCATTCATTACCATGGACAAGGATTTATTTAGGATATATCAATTCCATCAAAGGGCCTGATTTATATACTTCCATTATGAAACAAAATGGAAAAATCCTTTCTCGCATTTTCTATTAATGCAGTATTACTTGTGATGCACCCAATATATCCTACCTCGCTATGAACAGTGTGTCATCACAATTTTCATCAATACATCTAAGTGCGAGAGTTGTAATACCCATTAATAATAATCTTAAGGTCTAAGGACCAATACACACATCCACAGATAAGAACATCCAATGACACTATGAAATGTGGATTTCCTACTGGAGGGTCTTGTTCTCATAATATCCTCTAGGATATTTCCAGGGGAACACACCATGAGAAGGTGCCTCAATGTTTTATGAGTCCTCACCCCTAATGGAATGTATTATTTGTGTCCCTCAAATAACATCATTCGGCCATAGAACATATATTCAAGAACAGTGTTGTGGCATTTTCAGGTTCTCATCATAACAGGGATCCGCTATGACCCTTTAATGCAACAACTATCCTCAGGAAATTATAACATGCATTGTCACACAGAAGAACAATCAAGATGTGATAAGGTATTTATTAATGAATAAAGTACAAAGTAGTTGGTTCTAGGCCACCAACACCAACATTGAAACCCAACCATAATGTACATAGAAATATCATCCCACTTCCAAGTGAGCAATGGAAGCGGCTTAAGCAAACCCAAAGGTATCTGATGCTCGACCTCAGTCTATTGACATGTATAATAATGAGAGAAAAATTCAGCAATGTCCCATATCATACTTGACTAGAAGAATCATTGTTTCATGTCATAGAACATATTTATGGTTCCTGGGTGCACAACCCACATGAAATTATGGAAACCCCTATAAAATCTTTTTTCACTGGAAAGGGTACAACATACCAGATCTAGAAACATAGGATACCCTCTTTGGATATAAACCACTCATTAATGGTCTCTCCATTATAAAGATACTTCCTAATTTCATAGGATTCTTAATCAAGATGTTGTTCTTAAAGAATCATCTTGAGAAGAGTGGAGGTCAACCGAACACTATCCAATACAACATCTACCTCTGTTTCCCGAACTCCAATATGCAACTATGAAAAAAGAGCCATCAAGTTCCACTCTTCCAATGATTATTTCATGACATGAGTCATAAATTTCCTACTCAAGGCATATGCGATGAAACTCCCTTTATCTGAGGTATAGTAAATGTTGAAATCAAAATACTTCAATAACTCCACTCAATTCCTTTAGTATAGATTCAAATATTTTTAAGAGAAGATATAACTCAAACTCTTATGGTAGGAAAAAATGTTAAACATTTATCCTAAAAGGTAATACTGCTAACTATTACATGCATGCATCGCATATGAAATTTCATGTTTATGGGTTCGATAATTCTTCTCATGCTTTCTAAGACGTTGAGAGACATAGGCAACAACGTGATCACCCTGCATGATAATACAACCCAAACCCAAACCTGATGCATCAGAGAAGACTACATAGACCTACTTGTCCTCTAGAAGAGTCAACATGAGTATAGAAGTCAAAATACATTTCAAATCAACAAAAGAACTCTAAAAATTATCATCTCAAGAAAATTTTATGCCTTATAAGTTATAGAGGTCATTGTAGAAGCCAAATTCTAGTAATACTATACAAAATAGTGATAATATTAGGCTAAAGCCAGGAAGCTCCAAATCTCAAAAACAATAAGCAATTGATCCCATTTCATAATAAATTTCACCTTATTAGGATCAACTGAAATACTATGTTCCGAGACCATGTGTTCTAAAAACTTCACTTCTCGAATCCATAAATTACCTTTTGATAGCTTAGCCTAAATTTGGTGATTTCTCAACAATTATAGGAATGCTCTCAGATGATGCACATGATCCTCCTCAGACTTCGAGTAAACTAGGATGTCATAAAAAAATCCTTCCATGAATGTATCAAGATACTCATGAAAAATATTGTTTGTAAAATCTAAAGAGACTATAGGAGAATTGGTTAGAACAAATGGAATTAAAAGATACTAATAATGTCCACACTTGCTTCACAAGGAAGTTTTATGAATGTCAGATTTTTTTATTCTGAACTGGTGATAACCAGATTAAAGAACAATCTTCGAAAACCACATCACCCCTTTAAACTAGTAAAATAGATCATAAATCTAGGAAAAAATATTCTTGTTTTTTACTGTGAATTGATTGAGTTTTCAGTAATCAACACATAGGTGAAGTGTTCCATAAAATTTCTTATAAAAGAGATAAGGTTCCACCCAAGGTGACACACCCATGTATATAAATAATTTCTCTAAGAAATAATTCAACTATGTATTCAAATATTTCATTTTAGCTGGTTCCATGCAGTAAGAGGGAATATATATTGGTTGAATACCAGATACTAAATCAATAAAAAACTTTAACTTCCTTATCAGTGGAAAACCAGATAATTAAGAGGAAAAAAATATCAGGAAAATAAATGAAAAATTAAGGGAGATCACCTCTCATGGGTTCCCACTTGAGGTAAAAGACAGACAATAATATCACTATCCCCAACTGTGGATAAGAAGGTTCATCTCTACTTAACCTCAAGTCCCATTTTCCCTGAAAGAAACAACACACCCCATTAGGTTCCATAAATGAGACTCATCGAAGATAAAAATAAATTCAAGATTTATTAGAAATAATACAATACATCATAAATATTACATCAATATGTTTCATTTAGAGAACTAGAAAATCACAGGTAGTATCGATATATAATAATAAGAAAATACAATAAGAATAACAAAGACCCTACTCTCTCTTCATCCCAAGGGGTGTAATAATATTCATAACATAAGATAAAATATTCTTTGGAAGACTTAGAAGATTCATACCATAAGTCAAAATGAATGAATTATATGCACTAGTATCAAATAAAGTAGTCACTAAAGATGAATCTATAAGGATGGTACCTCTCATAGTCATTAGACCTGTATCTGTTTTCTCTAGAGACTCTTCCACTATGTAAAGAAGCTTTATTCTTGAATAATGTAGCTGGAATACCTTAGATCTAAAAGAATAAGATTAAACCATGGTAATTTTTGGTGTTGATGATATCGTGTCACTACATGGAGTAGAGAGGATATATAATAATTTATGGAAGTGTCATAAATGATTATAGTAACCACATATCTTGGGTGCCTCTGTGAAAACCCATTTCGAATTCTTGTGAATTCCACACTAGCAGCATGTCATAGGGCTATTTCTTTGCACTACATGAGGTCTATAAGAACCCTATCATCAAGAAAACCATGAGACTCATCATGATTTCTCTTTACTTTATGGGAACTCACAATATTTCCACTAGGAGAAAAAGGAACTCCTGTCAACCCTGACATAATAGCAAGATCAACTTCGACCATCAGCACCCTATCCAACATGTCAACACAAGAAGGAATCTTTAAAAATAAAATATGAGAATGAATATCATATCTATGTACCACCCTGAACCATACAGTCTTTATATCCTCATTCAAAATAATCTCAAGTGAAAACTACACAAGCTCAACAAATCAATTCACATATACCATCATGGTCTACTCAACTTACTCAGTTTTAAAAAACTCCATAGGCTTAGAGAACACCATATAATCTGGATAGAACTAGTCAATGAAAATAACATTAAATTCCTTCCACTATAAACTATCATTATTATTCATTGTATCCATAGAATCCCACCATCTCCTACTAGGCCCTATAGTCTTAAAGGTAACACACTTCACTTTAATAGATTACGAAGTTTCCATGAAGTCAAAGAGAAGATCTATCTTTCTCATCCATTCCTTAATCTCTTGAGGATCATTAGAGCCTTGGAAATCAAGTGGTTTCTGATAAAGGAAATCCTGATTACAATTATGAGATTCATTCCTATGAGGTTCCACAGTTGGATATTGAGCAAGTATAGATGCAGGTGCCTGTCCTAGAACTTGGAAAACATGGACAATAAACTCTACCAAATTCTAGTCTTAAGAGGATTTTTGTTCTTTAGTTCATCAGTAGATTACTCCTCGAAACTATTCACACATCTTCTTAGAGGAATGTTGCTACACAAAATCTGAAAACAACATTGAAGAAATAAAAATATTACTCAGATAAACAATCAAACAATAGTGAAAAGGAAATTAATATCATTTGATAGATAAACAAGATTTGTATTTCTACCTATCTAAATCTAAAGTAGGTAAAATACTAGAACTAATCCTCAAGATGAATTTCCCAAACCACCCAAGTTGACTTAAGGATCATTACAATGAGAGTTGTCTAGTCACTCACTCGCAACTACCTCCCAAGTCCGAACAATATTTATTAACTACATACTAACGTCAAGGAAAGATTTTTAACCCGCACCTTTGATACAAATTTTTCACAAACCATCCTAGATACCCTAGTACCATGATACCCAAGACGATATTGAAATAGCTTGAAGGTAATTTGTTATAAGGAGAAACCCTATGATTGAGATGATCACCATGAAATAGCCTAGGATCTATTGAGTGTTTTGGTTTGTTAAAATCCAAAATGAAAAAATAATGTTCAGTTATATTTTAATACATGAAAACTGATAAAAAAATAATTTTCGAATTGAATTACTAACATTATAAATAAAAAAATGAAATCCAACTGTGAACAACACAAGGAAGTGGAAAATTACATCAACACATTAAATTCAAACCCATAGATATAACAAACTGGAAAATTTGAATTATAACTAGAAGAAAAGATGTTTAATGATTTATAGGTCTAATTAAAAGTGGAAATGAAAATCAGTAAATGATAAAGGGATTTATGTGCTTTGTAAATTTTTGGTCCTGCATGCATGACAAGAACACAACTCGACTCACTCATTTTATTATGATAAAAATAAAACAATTAAAATTGATAATATATAATTACAAAGAAATCAAAAGGAGAACACTTACACAGCTGAACAGATCACCACTGCCTGGCAGTCCTCAGTGTGTTGGTTCTGAAACTCACCCTTGCACATGACTTCCCTAGAAAACCACTGATATCTAGCCCTAATTCCTATGGATCCAGCATGTGATGCCTCCAGGTGTATCTCTACTATCCAGAACTTCCGTAGCTATCCAAATGAACCACGACTACTCTGCCACTAAGATTTTCTCTATGAACTAAGATCACCAATACTACCGATCTTTGAATTCAAGAAGTTGAAGTAAGAAAAGTGATGAAATTATCACAACTCCAGATGCATTAGGGTATAGCTGTCCATATCTCTTCAAGGTCCCGTTATTTTCTTCTTCATGAGTGAAGGACTCCAATGATCTCCACCAGATTCCATGAACCAGCACCCCAGTGGAGAGATCACAAGCTGACTGAAACACAAATTGGAAGAGAACAAACCACCAGTGGATAGAGAGAGTTGACTTCAAGAATACAAAACTATGATTAATATAAGAACTCAATGGTGTGGGAAGATAATTTCCAGATCTGTTTCAATAAAATAAACCAGTGGAAGATGGGAAGTCAAATTTATTAGATCTGTTCATGATGTTATCCGAGTAGGTCCTCCACAAGATCATTGAGAACCAGAGGAAGTCTGGTTGTACAGATATGTTCTACAGGAGGAATACACCAGATCAGGATACTGAGAAATATCCAAGATCCCAAGATCCCTCCTTATCCGGAATGAAGTCACCATAGGGATGATAACTTTCAAATCTATCCACACAGTAACTCAATGAATATATAGATCTATTTTTTTCATACATTAAGTTGATTTCAGGGAAAAGAAGATGTAACAAACCCTCAACCGCATAATATCCCAACCTAAGGGGACATAGTCTTTAGAACCAAAAAATATAGATGCACAGTGTTTATTAGAAGGTTGGATAAATCCATTGACAACCAGGATACAAAAACCAAAAATAACTTAGATTACTAAGGTGGCATTCGAGTTAATAAAAATGAGCATAATATAAAAATAAAAAATTGTTTTATGGAAATTTAAAATTATAAATTTCCACCTTTTTCATATAAAAATGGAGATGTTCTTGCACATAGTCCTATCAATTTGGGTATTACATCCTAAACAGGAAACCACAACAGGGAAAAACATCAAACTGTTTCCCAACATGTATCACGGTGACATTTGGCAGCCAAATTGAATGATACCTAAACAACTGTGAAAAATTGCCAGATTAAATAGATATAAACATAAACAGAGCACATACCTTCACTTACTTGAGTTTCACTTTAAGATGGTGCTAAAAATAAAGTTGGAATAACAATTCACATGCTACAATAGGTCCACGAAACATATCATATGTGCCTACAAAACACGAATAAATAGATCAATATATATCCTTACAAAAAAGGAAAGAAACATCACATCTAAGGAATTCACAGAGAATTCAACTCAGAAATAAAATAGTCTAGAGAAAACATGTAGGAAAAATAGAAACATAGAGAGGGTAAGAATAATAGATTCACTTACTTGAGTTTCCCTTTAAGATGGTGATAAAAATAAAGTTGTAATAACAATTCACATGCTACAATAGGTCCACGAAACATCTCATATGTTCCTACAAAACACAAATAAATAGATCAATATTTATCCTTACAAAAAAGGAAAGAAACAAAACATCTAAGGAATTCACAGAGAACTCAACTCAGAAATAAAATAGGCTAGAGAAAACATGTAGGAAAAATAGAAACATAGAGAGGGTAAGAATAATAGAAAGGTCTCCACCTAAACCCACAAAACATAAGAGGACCAAAGAACTTAGCACCATCATCTTTAAGCAGAGACATTTCAACTGAAAAATCTAACAGGAAGAATATCGATGCATGGCACTAAAACATCCTAAATAGATGGAATCAAAAACTACACCAGAGGAGATGATCACCAAAATAAGATCCAAAAGGAGATATCCACAAGAAAAGGGAAACTATAAGGACACATGAAAGCAGTCGTAACATCACATGATAACTCTAATATGTGAGAAAAAAGGCTGGGATCTAGCTAAAAACTAGGAGAAAACAAGCCACTAAAGGACCCCACATCCTAGTCCAGAATTACTAACAGAACATGGTTATTAGGAAACCAAACATAGCCGATAAACATGGTCGAACAATAAACAAATAATATTGGTGATCAATGAAGAGAAAATTCACCAACAATTAGCCCAAACCAAAACATTGAACTCAATACAAGACTATACCCAGAGAAAACAGTCCTAAAGGATGCATAGAAACACAATGAAGCTAACGTAATCTCATATCCTAGGAATAAGGTAGACACTAGAGACACAATATACTGCCGAAACCTTATTTCTAACTAGCTCTTAAACATAGCCCAACCTCACATTGAACCCATTATTACCCCGAGACCATAGAAACACATAGGTATCAACTACTAAGAGGCTTATTTACAGCTAAAATAGGAAAATAAAAGAGGGAAAATACGAGGATACAATCTACCAACAACAGAATGGAATTAAATTCTAAGAGGGCTAACGACCAAACTGAGCAAAAAAAATAAAATCATGCTGACAGAGTAAAGGTCACTAGAAAAACATTAGAAAGAAATAAAGAATTGTTTTCAAATTTTAATGAAGAAAAATTCAAACCCAATTTGGACCTAATACCACTTGTTGTGGGAATCACCCCTACAAGAGAGATAGTCACCATGAAATAGCCCAAGATCTATTGGATGTTTTGATTTGTTAAAATCTGAAATAAGAAAAAAATGTTCATTTACAGTTCAATACATGCAACCAGATAAACAAATAGTATTCAAATTAAAATTCCAAACATTAGGAATAAAAAACTGAAATCCAATAGTGAACAATAATAGGTAGTGGAAAATTACATCATCACATGAAATTCAAACCAATAGATAAAAAAACTGGAATATTTGAATTGAAACTATAAATAGTGAAATTTAGCGATTTATAGGTGGAATTAAAGTGGAAATGGAAAACAGTAAATGAAATTGGGATTTATGTTCATCAGACCTTTTATTGGTCCTACGTACATAGGAAAAACACCACCTGACTCATTCATTTTATTATTCTTGAAATAAAATAGCTATAGTAGAAAATTCATCATTGAAAATCAATAAAGTGAAGAAAACTTCCATAGCCGGACAGATCACCACCATTCGACGGTCCTTAGTGCACTAGTTTTGAAACTACACATGCACACATATTCCCTAAAAACCCCTGATCTCTAGCCTTGATACCTTTGGATCCAGCGCATGATACCTCTAGGTGCACTGCTACTATCTAGGACCTTCTCGACTATCCAGATGAACTATGGCTACTTTTCCACTATGATTTTCTCTACAACCGCCAATAGTGATGACTTTCAAATTCAAGAACCCGAAGTAAGAAAAGTGGAAAAATTATCACAATGCCAAACACATTAGGGTCTGACAGTCTAGATATCTAAAAGGTCTGACTATCTTCTTCTTAATGAGTGAAGGAATCCTATGATCTCCACCATATGTTGCACACCAGTGCACCAATAGTTAGATCACTAGCTGACCGGAACACTAGCAAAAAGAGAATGAACCACCAGTGGTGATAGGGAATTGACTTCGGGAATCTAGAACTCTTCTTACCATAAGAACTCAATAGTACAAGAAGATAATTTATAGATCTATTTCTATAAATAACTAGTGGTGGAGGGGAATTATATCTATTCACGCTTCTATTCGAGTCGGTCCTCCACAAGATCATCAAGTGATGAAGTAAGTTTGGTCATTTGAATACGCGTTGTAGGAGGACTTCACTAGATAGAGAAACTGAGTAAGATCCAAGAACCCTAGATCTCTCCTTCTCCCAAATGAAGGCACTGTAGGGATGATATTTTTCAGATATATCTAAAAAGAAGCTCAAGGGAGATACAGATCTATTCTATTTCATCCATCAAGCCTCCTTTTAGGAAAACTAAACCTAACAAACCCTAAACCAAGTAATAGCTCGGGCTGAGGGGAATTGGTCTGTGAAACCGCCTAGAAAGATGAATGACAGAGATTAGAAGGGTGGATAAATCGATCAACGACCAAGATATGAAGACTAAAAATAACTTAGATTTCCAAGGTGGTATCCGAGTTAATAAGAACGACCATAATAATAAAAATAAAAACAATTTTATATTGAAATTAAAATTCACAGTTTTCTCAATCCCCATGGGTCATCGATTAGCACCCAACATCATAAAAGATAAAAGAGGAAAAAAAAATTCCACAAAAACAATAGAATATAAATATACATATTAGTATACTCAAAAATACTAAAGGAGATAGTACCAAAAACCAGAAAAGTATATCAAAAACCAAACAAAACATCATCAAATTACTCAAAGTCTAACAAGATAACTCAGACATCCCAAAGGAAATGTCACTACAAGCCCCAATGGATCATGAAAAATCACATCCTCTAAGAGGTTTATTCCCTTTACTCAGGCCTAGTGGGAGAAAGTCTACAAAATTCCAAACGAAAAAAGGTAGGTTGTGAGCTAAAAATCCCATTAGGGTCTCACCAAGTGTTTCATAATAAGATTTCATAATCAGTAACAAAAAAATGATTTCAATTTAATAAAATCGGGCATGGTGATAAAATTAATATTTAAAAAAAACATGATTTTTATTTTAGAATGATGGAAAACATATAAAACATAGATTAAGTAATTTTTTATATAAAAAAATTTATATAAATATCTATTCATGAATAAAGAAGTTTCACAAACATTGAAATTTATAATCAAAATCATCACAAATAACACCATGTTCATATGAATTATGATATGATAGTTTCAAGTTATGGGATCCTCAAACATCTCATATCAGTGATCACGAAAATATGTGTACATGTGTCCCTCAGGATCAGACTGAATAGGATTCATTAACATCCCATTAGGGATAAGATCTTATGAACTAGGTTTTTTTTGGTTGTAAATATTCAATCCATTACCAGGGCATTACCATCCTAACATGTTTGTCCCAAATAACCCACTAACTACCAGGATCACATGTGCTCAATAAATAAATTGAAAAAGGGAACATAATTTTATTTCAAATAATACATCATAATTTCCTAATTTTCCTTTTCAAAATGATAATTCAATTTTAAAACCACATCATTGGTTTTTAATCATTTCATGCCTTTTTGAAATAAAACCAATCATCGGTTTTTATCATTTTAATTTAATATATTTTCCGAAATCAATTCTCAAATGGTTTCGCAATTTTCATCAATTTTATTTCACTCCATAACTTCTAATTCTATTATAATTGGGGGTTTTTCCCAAAATCCATACCAAATAAAATCCATGTTCCAATTTTCATCAAATTGGTTATTCAAAAATCAATTGAAAGTAATTTTAAACAATAATAAATTCAAGTTTTAATCAATTGTACATATTAAATAGAACCACATACCTTTTAATCATGGAAACTAACACCCACAATAGGAATCACCAATAAGAATGAAGGCATATATGATATAGGAACACAACCTATAATTAATATTAAACAACAAGGAGTTTTGATCCATAAATACCAAGATAATCTATCAAAACCCAAGGAGGAAAAATAGAGAGATAAAAGGGATAGGGACACCACTTACCCAGAGAGATGAATCGAAACCAAAACAATGATCAATCACTAAAATGATGATCTAGATGGGTTGGAGGTCTCAAAAATCACATAGGTGAAGCCTCTAGGTCGAGAGAAAGGAAACCTAGAGGAAGGAAATAAGGATTTCATCCGAAACACCTACTTAAAATAGAAACTAAATATTTTACATGGTGTGCACACTAATTACACATCATGTAATTTTAAAATCCCACATTTTCTGAAAAAACCCATCATTTTTTTATTAAAAATCCAATTTTTAATATTCTCATGACATTTAATATTTTCACAGTGTGTAACTTTTAAAACTATGTACTCAATTAATGGAATTTTTTATGTAATGATTATACATTGTGTAATCCCATTACATGGCATGTAAATCCCTAGAAGACTAAAAAACTACAGGGTTTTGTGCAGAAAATTCCAAAAAATACCTGACTTCACCATCACAGGTATCCTCCCAATTCCTTCTCAGAATTACCTAGAAAATGAAAAATGAAAACCAAAACAAAGGTTAAAACATACTTGATAGAAACGTAATGGGGTGTTATAAGAAATTTAATTGGAAAGGGATAATCCCCATGAAAACAATATAAAATTTTACTTATAATGTAAGTCTGGTTAAAATTCCAACAACAATATATTTTATTTTAGAACTCAATATTTCTTTTTCCATGTCCTAGAACAAAAACACAAAATTTATATATCTTCAAGGGAAAACACACAATTCTTGACACAAACACACTTTCAGAATTTTTATTTGATCTTTTTTTATGAGACATCAACATTATTTCAAATGAAAAAATATTTCTTTGTAAAATAAATATTATGTATTCATCAAAATTACACTAGCTTAGAAAATTACCAAAATTAATCCCGTTTTAACACTACATTCTGAGATCAACAAAACCATCAATTGTTTTAAAGGATATTTCTATAAATAAAATTACTATTTTACCATTCTAGAGTATCCATGAATTGTTATATAAAAACAATCTCAACACAAACCATGACATTGATGGGTCATTAAAACCCTTATAAAAATGTTCTTGTACTTTCTTCATTAACTCTTATAGTTAATTAAGGGATATTCTATTGAAAATATTTTAATATGGGAAGAACTCTTAGAAACATTTATATAGATAACTCAACCTGTCAATTGGGATGAATTCCAAGAAACTATTTAGGGAATATGTTATCTTAATCTCTTAAAAAGGGAAAATATTCATGGATAATCATTTCATTTTCTCATTCATTTTATCTATATAGGATTTCTCATAAGGAAATAATATCCATACATGACAAGTTTTTTCTAAAATAGATTCATATTTCTTCTTGTACTTCAATATAATTGGAGAATAGTTTGAGACATATAAAGTTATTTCCCTATCCTAACATTTGATATTGGATATATAAAAGTAAAACCATCCCATTCCCAATATATAATCAAATTTAACCTAAGGGATCATAACTTGATTCCATAGAATATTTTTACTATAAATTTTATTTGGGGAGTATTTATAGACTCAAGATGAAATTATTTCACTACTTGGTCTTTTAACAGATATTTTAAACACCATGTAATAAGGTTGTGTTTGAATAATTTAAAATAACCAACATGATATAAATAAATATATCATGATGGAATCATATAATAAATTTACTAATTAGGAATTAATAATATGTGTACCTATCCCCAATTCATTTTCTTACTCCACCTTTATGGTAGTTATAATATAAGATCTTCCTTGTTCCCTTGGATTTAGAGGTTTTGGTCAATGATTATCCTCAACAACCCATAACATGGTGTAATTATTTACATAATTTCTATGTTCCTTATAGTTATAACATTATAAACAAAGGGGTAGCGTTGAGTGGATTTTTTTCTTTGATCATATTAACTAAATGCTTCACGTCCCTTTGAAATTCTTATGCTAGATTCCTTTTCTTTCTATAGTTAAAGCATCTATTTATTAATTTGATGTTGTTTTTAGGATTCTTCTTACCAAATATTTAGCATGGGTAGGTGGATCCTCTTCCCTCAATAAGGTTTATCAGTTTACCACCCAATGTTAAACTACAATATTCTTTTCTTATCTCCAATACCCTAAGACCAATTAGAATCAACATTCTTCTTCTCCACCATATGGTTACATTATACAGTTCCCTTAAAGTTTTTAATGTCCCTAATTTCAAAGGATTTTTGAATACTTGTATATGAAGCAACTAAATAAGTGGCTAACCAAACATTCCGGGTCAATGATAATGCTGGAGGTATAATTTTTTTCCTTTAAAAAATTTTCTTCCCACAAACCAATTGATTTGTCACACTTTTCTAGAGACCATGGAATTTAATCCCCATTTTAATATTGAGTGTGAAACAAAAATAATTATAAAAAAAATATTTTCTTTAATTTATCCAATTCCATTGAGTTTATATTTCCCTTAGGTTTGGTATTATTGATCAATTTATACCACTGATTGGCTAATCTCTCCAAGTGATAAACAGACCAAACTAGTTTTTCTTTCATGGAGTATTGGAATTTATAAAATATTTTCTAAATATATTTTATTAATTGTTTTTCTATTAATGGATTATAGGATTCATCTGAAAAGGGTGGCTGTTTTCATATAAAGTACTCAACCACAACATGATCCTTATTTAGAGGTGTTGAAAGTTCCACTTGTTTTACGTTATTAGTCATCACTTAGTCAATTGAGAAATTAATTCCTTAAGGTGTTCACTTCCTTCTATTATCATATTAGGTGTCTCATTTGATTAATCAATTCATTTCACATCCCATTGGTTATTGATACAATTCCTCTTATCACTATACAAAACAGAGAGTTAGAAATGATCATACATGAATAAATATTAATATATGAGAAAAATTAGGAACTTAGAAATAATAAATAATAAATAACATTTAAATAACAGTTTAGGAATTCCTAAGTCTCAATATAGGTTATTTAGGGTTTATTTCCCATTAAGGTATATAACCTGATCTTTAAAAATAACTAGTCATTTCTATGATACCAACTATAATGACCCACATCCCATTAACATAATATTACATAATTTTTAATATAAAAACTTTATAAAATGTCCTATAAATCTAGAATTATAGCATGTTTCTAAAATTAGGTACATTATAAAACATTTATAAAAAAACTATGCTTTATTTTATTTATATCTTCATGATTTTATCCTAGAGAACATCATACTCCTATCACTATAGAGGATAACATGGGGACATACATAAAATAAGGGGTGGGTCATAAATCCCATTAAGGTTGTAAAATAGGATAAACATGGTGATATATATATATATATATCACAATAATCAATAGTCATAATATGAAATCAATCATATAAGCATAACTTATGAGAAATATGTCATAAGAGCATGGAAATCATGATAAACATAAGGATTTTGTATAAACATAAGGCACATCATCATAAAAATATGTAATAGATCACTAATAATATTTAATAAACATAGGTCCATGATCACTGTTAAGATGTTATATACATAGGTCAAGGATCACTATTAATATACCAAAACATAATACACAATGCTAATCACACGTGCCCACTCATATTGATGTAATGATATATATTACATTAAACCATAGAATGGGGTGGGGGTATAACTCTTGGATCACCAGTCTTCATAATATTTAATGTATATGTATCCCACATAGAAAAGAAATATACATAAGACATAATTATGAGATAAACTAATGAAATAAAAATGGGTTATATAATGATGTCAAAAGACTTAGTCAAAAGAAGAATCATGAAAATAATTGAAATATTAAGGAAATTAATCTTCTGTTATGATAAATGATCAGAATAAAAGAATAATAACATGTTTTATTACATTAATGATATAATAAATGTTGAGGAATTATATAAGAAGAATTTGGGGAAAAAAAGATATATTAGAAAATCCTCCTTTATAAGATTCTTATTGTTGGAATTAAATAAATTATAGAGAGGGAAACATAAATTAATGAATATATCCATCAATAGGAAGGAAAATGAATCAAATTGGATATAAATTAATTATAATAGAAATGGAAAATTGGGAGGAGAGTGAGTGATAGGGAACATAATAACAATAATAAAAGAGTAGGAATGAATTTTTATCTCAAGTATCGATGGGTTTATAACACTTATATAACCTAAAAAATAGTCAAGTAACATAAATTAATTAATTTTTTTAGAAACTATTTCATATTTATTCCATCCCATGTAATATATTTTTATCATGTTTGATTATTTTTTCAACTTAATATTGTATGTCTTGACTGTTTTGTGGTTGTTCGGTTAATTTTTCAAAAACTGAATTGATGTAGAGGTAACAATCAAAATACATTTTAAAATGGTTCAATAAACTCAATACGTATCATGGTATATGGTTAATATCTTTTTGGAAGTGGTGAAGCTCAATATATTAGTATATAGTTACAAATTATGGAAAATTTCTTTGATAATCATGTTTTTGATGATTAAAAATGTATATGATTATTAAAAATTAATTTCATTATTAAAATTCATATTTTTTTATTTAAGAATAATAAAAATGATATTATTATATTATTATATTAGATTAAATCATGAAATAAATTTGTAAGGATATTCATGAAAGTCATAATCAAATAATAATACCCCATCATTCACTCAGGTAGGTTAAAACAACCATGGGTGAAATGATGTTTTAATAAGAGATTAAAAAAGGTGTAAACTAGTAAATATTAAAGTTCTATAAAAGTAAAAGTTATATTAAAAATTTATTTTTTAAAGTTACTTTTATTGAGTACTTATATCATGGAATGAGTAAGAAGAGAATTGAAATGAGAACATCAGTTTTGAAACCCTTATCTTGTACCTTGAGTTGCCTCCTTTTTATTGAGCCTAAAGAATTCAGAAAATGGAATTTTGGGTTAATCAAGGGCCTAAGGACACATATAATAGATTTTATAGAGTTATTTGGATATATCATTATAAAGAGACAGTGTTTTGGAAGTTTATAGAAATGGATGAAGGCAGGGAATTAAAAACCCAAGGTTGAGGGGTATTTATAATGAAGTATTGATCATTTTATTATTTAGGCCAAAAAAATTGAACTTAATTGATTAATTTAAATTTTATTAGTTTATAATTTAACAATATATATTTATTTGGAATTTAAACACCCCAAAAATTAAACTGAATGTTGGAAATATTTTTAACCAACCGAAGAATAAAATATAGTTTTTTATTCAAATAAAATATAGTTTTTTATTAAAATAAAATATAACTTTGGTTTTTAAAATTTATTTATAGATTTATAAATTAATCATATTACATTTAAATGTATTATTTTAATCACTAAATAAAATTTATATAACATCACTGAACCTGTAAACACAGATACTATGCTAAAAACATAATTTTTACATTTATATCTTTGATACCAATAAACATGACCCAACTTTAACTGTCAAAAATATTAAAAAAAAATATTGGATCACTTACAAACCAAAATAACTTTTAGGTTTAGAGTTTTATAGAATTAATACAAGATATTACACAACATTACCGATATATGTAGGTGATAATTTCATTCCACTATACCAAAATTTTCTTATTCCATATTAAGTCTTCATCATCTCCCACATGAAACCCTTCTAGTCATATATTACATAACATATTTCTTTATAACCAAGGGAAAAGAAACATAAGAAGGGTGAACTCAAATTTAAAATTAGGGTAAATATAATCATTAATAATTGAATATCTTCTATGAGAAAAAGATGACCATAAGTGTATAAAAACATATTAAAAGTGAATGATAATTACATAAGATAATTCATACACATGAAAACTTGGATCATTAAACATGTGAAATTTCATAAATATTTAAAAAATTAAATAGTCATAAGAATCAATAATCACAATCCATGTGAAAGGAAATATTATAACCCTTTGTAAGCATTGAAAACAAAAAATAGTGTAGATATATTGGAACATCAAACATTCATCCTCGAATAACTAAATCAAATAATTCCCATATCTATTATGAGTAACCTATAATTGGTAAAATTCATCGTCTCTTAAGAGTAACTTATAATTAGTTAACTCTATCTCTTTATCCAATGCATTGGAGGGCTGTAATAGACCCAACCATCCTTGGTTTATCATATAACCATCTATCTTTGATTTATAACATAACCGACCATCCTTGCTTTATATTAAAACCAAACATTAATCATCCATACATATTTCCATGTAACATAGAATGAAACAAATATTTATAATCTTACACTTTTCAATATAACTCCCTTGAAAACAACCATTATTCCTTTTTAGATTGATTAACCCTTGGAAAAGAAATATGTTCCATGATAATATTTTTAAACAATCATAAGACATCTAGAGAAAAATAAGAATAGAATAATTAGAATATAACCCCATTGGATTATAGAAAAAACAATAAGGGATGCTTCTATAGATGAAAAATTCTTTTATAAGAACATTTAATACATTTCTTTGAAAATATGGAAAAATATCCTTTTATTTTGATAATATTTTATAAAAATTTCTAGAATATTGGGTTTTTTTTTGAAAATAACCATGGAAACCTATAACATAACCTTAAAATAAAACAATGATCATGATATTGGGAAAATCCATTCATACCATATATGTAAATTCATACTATATATGTAAAAAGAGAAAATTCTTTTCACAATTTTGTAAAAATTAAAAAATTAATTACTCAAAATGATTTAAAAAAGATTAATTTTCAAACTTTTTAAAAAATTAAAATATTATTGAAAATTACTTTAAATAATTAATTTATTATAGAAAATAATATTCTTGAATTTTTCTTAAAGAACATGGACATGGAAGAAAATGTTCATTGACTAAAGAAAAAATTAAGCCTATTTTTCTTAAAAAAATATTAGTTTATTTATGTATGAAAGAGAGAAAAATGGTAATAATACTTAAAAATTCAAAGAATAACCAGAGGATAAGAAAATTTACAGTGTATAAAGGCTAAAATCTATATAATTTCTCTCAATGGAAATTTAACATAAAAAATTCTAAAAATAAATAATATTTTAACACAAACCCCTTACTGCTTTTGTAAATTTTAAATCAAAAGTCATTGAAAGTAAGAATATGATATAGAACTATAAATACCATGAATTATGTAATTACTTAGGATTATTAGGTGAATTATGAGTTAATTTAAACCTTTTTTCTAGTGTTTTTGAAGTATTAATCGTTTAGGTTGTGTTCTGGTGGTTTCTAGTTGGTGCTTGAGAGTTTTATAGGAATTTTTGAAGGTTCACGGTTAGAGCATGATTTTCCCAATACATGTCAATAATTTAGTAAACAATGAGGCTAGAGGTAGAATCACTTGGGGTGGATAATGTTTAAGGAATATAGTTTATCAAAATGTGTGTCCTCACCATAAAAAATAACATAACATGTTCTAGTGGTTGATTATATGATTGGAACATGGTTTGTTAAACTGCATGACCAAACCGTACGAGTGCCTTGGATATGTAGAGAAAATTTTACAATTGGTGCACAGTTTGTAAAACCATGCGGAAAAACTATGTTCGTGTGATTTTATGATCCAATGGTCTTCTTTAATAGCCATAAATTGCCTGTTTTGTCCCATTATTCTTCCTAAATACACCCCTCTTGAACCTAGAGACTCCACAACCTTCCCTAATTGAATTCCTCTCCTTACAGGCATGATTTTTGTGGATCTAAGTGTTTTGATGATTATGAATTAAGGTATGTGATACACATACCTCTATTCTTTGGGATTCTCCTAGATCCACCCATCTTCCCTTGAGACGAATCATAGATTCATAATTCCATTTCTAGATCTATGGGTTATGATTCCATATAAAGATGAATTATTAGATTGTTTCTATAATAATGATATATCTATTTTATTAATATCCTTCCTTTATTAAATCCTATATCTAGTGATATTGGAATACCCTAATAAGTATTTTGGAATTAATCCAATACCTTGGACTTAGAATCTTATTGAATATGATTCTAGAACCTTGATGTGTTTGAGTTGGGATTGGTTCTATGGATTCTTAGTGTATGATATCGATTCAGTTAGATCTTGGGTGTGACTCAGTTATTGATTCTTGATGGGTTTTAGAGTTTTTTCCCAAAAAAATTAAGGTAGGAATCTCCTTACAAATTGGGCCCATTTTATACTCTCATTTTTTTGATGTGATACTTGTATTAGCATAACTTGTTTAATCATGCTTGATAGTTATTTCATTTATGTGTGTATCCTATAAACCCATATAAGATTCTTGATTCCATGAGTATGCATGTGCTTCTTGTAAAACCATGTTTGATACTGATCACATGTACTTTTATATTTCTACTAATTCTCAAGATGACATTCCATGTTATACTATTATATTCTCTACCCTATTTTGTTTAATTATCACGTCTCAAGAGGTATTTCTATTAGTACTTGAGATAGGTGGACCATCATGATATAGTTATTCCTTATAGGGGGAGTGTGCATGACATATGACGATGAAAATGATAGACCTGAATACATGGTAGGGGCATGATGGTCTTAAGGCCAAACCTGATACAATAAAAGATTAGGTATAATAATCTTATAGAATGACCAAAGGTATATATTTAATATGACTTCTTTGAGGCCTAACCTATGAATGGTAGAAGGGTTTTATATTCTTGAGGCTTGACCCATGATAGAGGTAGGATGCGATGGCTTTGAAGCTTAACCCAACTCAACACCTTGAGACTACCAAGATTCATGTTCAGTATCCTTGTAGCTGGATGTTGACCACTCTTGATATCAATTATGACTATCCTTCCAGTATAGAGCCAAAGTAGATGTATTTAGGGCTCATGGTAGCTTATTTAGAACATGAATTCTTGATATATTATTGTTTGTTCTTGCTTGTTCATTTATTGATATCATGTAATACACCTATTATACTTGTGAAAACATGTTTATGATGAATTTATGGTGTCCTACTATGTCACACCCTACATGGGAATCTCTATACACTTGCAGAATTCATGATTGAGGATCTAGGAAAGTGCAAGGCACCCATTGAAGATAGATGAGGTGTGGAGTTGGGAGCCGGTAGTAGTACTAAGATAGGCTCTAGAGAGTTATATAGTGTTTATTTTAATGATTAAAACTTTTATACTCTGGTTTGTCTTGACACATTGGGATCCTAGTTTATTTATATGTGTGACATGGGTGATATTTTTTTATTACATTATGTTTAATCTATATTCCACCATGATATTATAGGTTATTATATTTTATTTATGTTTATAGTGTATGGATATGATTACTAAGGTAATAGTCTCCCCACTTATCTCTTAGAAGATAGCCACTAATCGGCAACCTCTTGCATACAAGGTGGTGTGTATGAGGTCTTGTGGCTTCTTTAATTAAGTGTTATTTGTGAAACCCTAGGATAGGAAATTACAAAATGATATCAAAGATGTGTTTCCTTTATTTTCTTATTGTTTATTTTGGGACATGGTAGAAAGGATAAAATCCATGTGAAACTCAGGTAAGGGACATATGATGTACCTAGCTAGATCAGGTGTAACACACCTCTGAGTTATCAATAATGAGATTTCTATTACAATTTTATGGGATTTGGGTGCATTCATGAATCATGATTAGGAACATAGGATAAAATTACATATATATACATGTTTTTTATTCCATTATACATATTTAATTTAATGCATTGATTATGTTATCTTTTTAGAATAGAACTATATTCTCTACTGAGTGATATATCCATGTTATTGTTATTGTGATATATCTGTTTTGGCATTAATTAGTTTAACTAAAATATATTGTTATCTTATATATATATATTTATTATTATGACTAACATTTAGTTATAAAGTGTCTTGATTAATACTAGGTATGATTTTACTTCTTATTGTGGGTATCCTCCTAAGATAGGTTTGCATAGAAATCAATTAGGTATACCTTATAATCGCTAAATATGTTTTTATAAGAAATTTATTGTGGGTGCTCTTAATATTTTTTTGGAATTTTCGAAAAATATTGTTTTAGAGATGCTTTAATGATCCCTCTAGGGAGGATGTGCCAGTTCCACAACAATTTATGTATAAGGATGCACTTAAGCATGCTTCCAAACCTAATCAAGTGGTTTAGGCATTAGAGACACTACAACCTAAAGTCTTTCAGATTGTACCTTCCCATAAAGGAGGAGTACACATGACCATGGCTGACTATGCCCATGATTTCTGTCTCCAGCATTTTGTAGCTTTCCAGGGAACCAGAGGACCACAAGGTGCTAATAAATTAATATATATATAAATGAGGGAATAATCAACTTGGTTGAGACACCAGAGTACTGACATGTCAATCTAGTGGCTTTTATGCTTCAAGGACCAACTAGGAAATCGTGGGATGTCATGGGATGTATATGTATATGAGAGGGTCTTTCTTGGGAGACCTTAAAGAACTTGTTTTTTTGGGAATTATTTCACGACATACTAAAGATTGATTGTTGATGTGTTTGAAGGATGTCGTTAAATACTACGGGCATGATCAAGTTATAAATTTACATAAAATCCAAACCACTCTAACTACAAAGGCATAATATAGAGGAAGCAAAGGTTTGATCTCACAGAGAACAGAGAACATAATGATGGAAACTCTTGAAAAAATGATGGGTTATCCTAATTTAGATTTGATTTTATTTAAAATATATAGTTTTGATTTAAATCATATTAACAATAAGGGATAAGGGTTAATTTTTGGGTTTAGGGAAAAGGGTAATCCTAAATCTTGGGATATATTTGTGTCTTAGGATAAAAAGTGGTAAAAAGGTCACCAATTGATCTTGGTCTAACCAATTAGATCTATCTAAGTTGGAAACTACTCCTTGGTCTAGAGATAGTAAACAACCTAAGTGAAAGAAGCCTAGATTCTAGGAAAAAATTATCTCAAGCTATTAGTCCTAGATTTTTTAACTCCAATTAGGTTAGGGTCCTTCGATTGAATCTCTTATGGTCAGGGTAGATGCCAAATAATGGGATTAATAATTATTTTTAACCTAATTACTAGCCATAGGGTTACCAAATTTTTATCTAGAAATTTATTCCGTTCAAATCCACCATTATTATCGACCCCTAACCCTAAGCGGATTAGACACACATGATGGTTTAAAAAAAGTAAGGAAATATATGGAAACATTCTTGACATGATAAATAAATAGTTCAAATCAAATCAATCAACAATTTAAACCATCTAAACTCAATTAGATACCAAATTGAATGAATAAATAATTAAGAATACAGTAATGGAAGAAGTACAATGGCCAACAGAATTGGATTCAAGTATTGTAATCGAAATGTGATAATAAAAAGTCTTGAAATTGAAATTGGTAACAATAAAAGTATTAAAACAATAAAATAAATAAATAAATTTTTTTTAAAGAAAACATGAAAGAAACAGATAAGAAAAGAGGAGGTTCAACCATCACATTATGAGCTCCCTATCTATGGTAGGGGTTACCACATACATTATGAGCTGATTGTTACATGAAGTGTAAATGTTTCACATCACGTAACTATTATAAGTGGATTATTCTTTGATACATTCATGATGTGTATCCAATATTAACATAGTTTACTTCAGATTTTTAAATTTATCTATATATTTTGGATCTCATAGATTACATGGCCTGTATATTTAGTATGATTCATAATTCAAACTTTTCATATCATGTATTGATCTCATGTCGTGTATATTCATCAGGTTCATACATCAAATCTTTTACAATGTGTAAATGAAATTCACATCGTTTACTTGGTTCACATATTGGAAATGGGATTAATGCATTAAAAAAAGTTAGTAGGTGGTCTTTTTGAGGAATAAACATTATTTACTTTGGATTAATGATATTTAATATTGAATTTTTTCATTTTATAATTGTTCCTCCTTTGATTATTGAATTTCTAATTCCTGAGAAAACAAATCAAAACCTAGTGCATTATCAAATAAATCATGGTAAATCCTTAAATAAATATATCCAAAATATGTATATGAATTTGTCTCATCAAATTACCCCACACATGAACAATCGCTTGTCCTCAAGAAAAATTCATCTCAATAGGGATTCAAAATCAAAAAATAAATAAATAGGAAATATACATTACCACCAATAAAATAAAACTACGTGTAAGCAGAAAAAACAAGTTATCTAGAATCATTTCTAAAGAGAAAACCAGTCAATCCTGGTAGTTAAGTATTTTATTCAAATTCTTATTTTAATTACAATTTAATAACTATTCCTTAGAATCTATACTCATATTTCAATTTATCTCACAATGAATTTTTTCTCATCACTCAAGGTAGAATGTAATTGGAGTTATGGTCATACCCTGAATACATGTTTCTACCATATACTTTCAGTGGTTATAACATATCAACTTCATAAATATGAATACAAAATTAATCATGATGGTTTAAGAAAGAAGGTTCAAAAGAATATGAGGCTTGGGGGTTGGTAGTAAGAGAGTAAAAATAAATCTCAAAAAAATGGGTGAACTCTATACCATAATGCATGATAATTGAAAATAATGAAATGAAGTAACTCCTCATAGAAAAAAATGTCTTTGGGATCTAAATATCTCAAAGTGGGTTCATAATTTTTTCAATAAATCGTAAAGAATGTTCCCTGTTCCTATCATATTTTCATTTTTTTTAAAATAATATCTAGGCCAGATCTCACATCCATCAACTAAACACATATGATCCATCATATTATTCATAGGTTTGTTAATGGTGATTTTTTACCCTTATAATATGTAATACAATTTTTCCTTGTTTTTTAGGAACAAGTTATGTGTATAAAATTATGAAAGTAATCATGAAACAATTAATATAAATTTGGTGAAAATTCTACCATATGTATCCTCAGTATCAACATCCCATGTATGAAAGAGATGAACCCCCCACTTGTTCAAAAAAAAATCATGCATAATACCAAGAATATATATTCAATAATAGTGTTATGGAATTTCCAGGTTCTCATCATAGCAGGGATCCGCTATGAACCTTTAATGCAATAACTATCCTTAGGACATTATCATATGCATTATCACACAGAAGTACAATCAAGATGTGATAAGGTATTTATTAATGAATAAAGTAAAAAGTAGTTGGTTCTAGGCCACCAACTCCAACAGACTCTCACATAGACTAGAGCCAACTACTGACAACCTTTAACCCGCTAGCTCTCACATGATATTCATGATTCTACTGAGATAGGCCTTTATTCATGGGGTTTTCCACATTTTCTTCCGTGGAAACTCTGCTCACAACAACTTCACCCCTTTCATAGAAATATATCAAGTGGTGATACTTCCAGAGTATGTGTTTTTTTCGTTGATGTGACCTTGGTTATTTTTCAAGAGCCACCGCTGCAGTATTATCACAATACAAAGTGATATGATCTTTACTGCTAAGCACCACATCAAGCTCTTGGAAAGAGTTCTGAATCCATACGGATTTTTTGGCTGCATCAAAAGTCACTATATATTCAGAATCCACTGTAGAATTGGTGACAAATAGCTGCTTTGAACTCTTATAGCTCAAAACTCCTCCATTGAGATAGAAAACATATCCAAATTGTGACATTAGATCGTTCATATCTGTCTGAAAACGAGCATCAACCTACCTTCTGATGACAATCTCCTCGTCTCCTCCATACACTAGGAACATATCCTTAGTTATTCTTAGATACTTAAGGATAGTCTTCACAGTAGTCCAATGCTGTTCTTCTGGATCTGGTTGATATATTTCTACCTTGCTCGGTTCATAGGCAACATCAAGCCTAGTACATAACAAGGAATACATGATGGATCCTATAGCTGAAGCATATGAGATCTTACTAATTCTACCTTTCTCATGTTGTGTCCTATGACACATTTTCCTTGAAAGATGTAGGTCATGTGACACTGGAACCAATACCCTCTTGGATTGTTCCATACTAAATCTCTTTAGTATCTGGTCAATGTATGTACCCTAACTTAGTCTAAGAAACCTCTTGGATCTATCACCAATGATCTTGATCCCTAGAATTTTGGCTACTTCACACAAGTCCTTCATGGAGAAACACTTGGTCAACTAGTCCTTAACTGACTATAAGACTGATACATCGTTCCCAATAAGCAATATGTCATCAAAATATACTACTAGGATAATGATCACATTCCTATTAAACTACTTATAAACACATGGATCACATTCGTTCTTAATGAAACCAATTTTTTTTATGGACTCATCAAATCGAATGTTCCATGACCTTGATTCCTTCTTTAATCCATAAATGTATTTCTACAACTTGAAAACCAGTTTGGCTTGACCTGGTGTCACAAACCCATCTGTTTGTGTCATATAAACATCTTCCTGAAGGTTCCCATTAAGGAATGTTGTTTTGACATCCATTTTCCAAATCTCATAGTCATGGTAAGCTGCTGTGGAAAGTATGATTCTTATAGATTTAAACATGGAAACTAGATAAAAGGTTTCATCATAGTCAATTCCTTGACGTTGTCTGAATCCTTTATCCACTAGCCTTGCTTTATAGGTGTTAACATGACCTTACATTTCAAGTTTTCTCTTGAATACCCTTTTGCATCAAACATGCTTTACATCAACTGTCTCATCGACTAGAACCCAGACTTGGTTCTGATACATGGAATCCATCTCAGAATTCATAGCTTATAGACATCTTGCAACGTCTGATATTTCTACTACTTCCTTGTAGGAGATAGGTTCATCATTGTTCAATAATAATGATTCACCATCCTTGGTGATGAGGAAACCAAATCTCTCTGGTTCCCCTACCTCTCTTGAGCTTCTATGTAGTACTTGTGTTTTTGGAAACTCTTTCACAGGGACCTATGGAACTTGTTCCTATACCAACTCATGTGTATCTTGAGCATCAATTTTGTCGAAGTCAATATTTCTCCCACTATTCTTTTTGAGGATGTGCTCCCTCTCAGGAAAGATGACTTGTTTGGGGACAATCACTTTCTTGTCTGAAGGGATATATAGGTAATACCCTTTTGTTTCCTTGGGATATCCTATAAAGAGACACCTTGTGCCCCAGGGTGCATTTTGTTTCCTGAGAAGGCCTTAACAAATGCCTCACATCCCAATACACATGTGTGCAACAAAATGGGTTTATTTCCATTCTATAACTTGAAGGTAATTCCATTTTCCTCTTTAGTTGATACTCGGTTTAATGTGTACGCTACAGTTTGTAATGCATATCCACAAAAGGATAATGAGAGATTTGCATGAATCATCATTGACCTCACCATGTCCAACAAGGTGTGGTTCCTCCTTTCACTAAAACCATTACACTATGGTGTATAAGGATGAGTGAGCTGAGATAGAATCCCAGACTCCCATAGAAGATCGATGAACTCTTGGTTCAGATATTCTCCACCTCGATCTGATCAATGTTTCTTTATCTTCTTTCCAAGATGATTCTCTACTTCATTCTTGAATTACTTAAATTTTTCTAAGGACTCTGACTTATACCTCATTAAGTAGACATATCCATATCTATTAAAATCATCAGTAAAATTAATGAAGTAAGAATATCCACCTCTAGATTTTACTGGAAATGGTCCACACACATCTATGTGCACCAATCCTAGAAGATTTGTAGCCCTTTCACCATGTCCAACGAAAAGGCGGCTTGGTCATTTTACCTTGTAAACAAGAATAACATCTATCAAGTGGCTTTAGCTCAGTAGTGTCTAAATAGCCATCTTGGAAGAGCTTTTTCAATCACTTCTCATTTACATGACTGAGACGGCGATGACACAACTGGGTGATGTATGAGTCATGTGAGTTTGTTTCGTTATCGATTGCCAACACATGGTTTTCGTAATTTAATACATAAAAACTATTATTTAAATTCATCATACCATAACATACATTGTTCTTATAAAACAAGAAACCCTTATATCCAAACTTTAAAATAAATCCATCCATATCCAAACATGATACAAAAATTATGTTTTTGGTAATACTAGGAACATAATAATAGTTATGTAAAACCAAAATCACCCCAGTTGGAAATGAGAGGTGCTAATCGATAATGGATAACACAGCCAGCCTCGTGCCATTGGCAGCTTGAAGATCCACCTATCCTCTAGAAATATTTCTAAATCTAATTGGTTAGTCCATTTGAATACAGATGTGAGCCCCACAAGCTGTATCTAATACCCAATGTGTAGAAATGCAATGATTGCACTTGATAACAAACACACCTTTAGAATCCATATGCTTCTGGGTGTAGTTCCTCTTCCAGTGGCCTTGATTTCCACATAAAAAAAATATTTCCTCTCATTTCTTACCCTACCTCTAGATCTTCCCCTTCTTGTAGGGATGGTGGTTGGGGGCTTCAGACCATTTATAAGTCCTTGGGCCCTTTGCCTCGCCCTTACTTTTTCTTATTCACCAGAAGGACTGCGGGTTTTTCACACTCCATGTCCTTATCTACCTAGAGAATTAAGGTCATAAGTTCCGATAGACTCTTCTCATTGTTTGTCATGTTATAGTTGGAAATAAAGATAGAGAAGGTCTTGGGGAGTAATGATAGGATGAGATCTGTATGCAACTCATCCAGGAACTTAATCCCTAAGATGTCTAGGCGTTCAATGTAGCCAATGAGCTTGACTACATGAGGCTCGGTTGGCACAGACTCTCCAAGATTAGTTATAAAAAATGTGTTGGAGATCTCATATCTCTCATGTCTCACCTTCTCTTTATAGAGATCCTTAAGGTGATACATCATGCTATACATGTCCAAGTTTTCATGCACCTTCAAGAGCTCGTTAGACATGGATGATAGCATGAAACACTGGACATCTATGGAATCATCCATATGTTTCATATAGAGAGATAATTCCTTATCACTGGCCTCTTTTCTAGGTGAAACTGGAAAAGGCTCTTCCAGCACATAAAATTTCCTCTCGTAGCAAAGGATGACGTGTAAACACCTCTGTCATTCCTAGAAATTGGTCCCGGTGAGAAGGTCTTCCTTCTCGAGTATGGTTCACAATGATATGCTTGAAGTAATTTTTCTTGCTGTTTATAAAAATAAATATGAGAAAAGGTTTAGTACTTTATCATGATAAAACTAAGAAAAATAAACAATTTAATACTTATTAGTCTCCCACTATTTTATCGAAATCCAATAGCCCTCACCATTGATTTTGGAATATTCTTCTGTCTGAATATTCTAGTGGAAATGATCCATATTCCCCTTCACATTACCCCAAATAGTGTTGATCATGAAACTTGAAGGGTTTTAGGTAGGCATTCCAAATGCAAAATGCATTAACTCACAGCACCTTGATCCACTGAGTGGACTCCCTAATCCTGAAGTCATTTTATTATGGATTTCCTCAACCTTTACCTCTTGGTCACACCAAGTCCTGCTGTGGCAGTCAACCCTTGATGCGAACCAAGTCAAGTCAACCCAAAACCTTGAATTAGAATTCTCCGATAATTGAAATCTCCCCAACTAGGTTTGGTCAAGCACTTTGAACTATGGTTCGATTCTAACCAATATTATGGAAAGTTATACCGACTTAATATTTCTTTAAGTGATTTTATCCTTATACGTAAATTTCCATTTTATTATCTTTGATTACATTCTTGTTAATATTAATTGGGATATACTTAAGTGATTAACCATGTCTAAGATAATAATTACACATAAGCCGGTCTTATTTTAGTTCCATCTTTCATGCTTGTTTAATTCATTTATTGGGTGATCGTGACAACACACCCATAATAAATAAACCATGAAAATGATAGAAATAAAATAAATGGTATGATCATGAGCTTATTCTATTGGTTAGTTTATCTAGAAGTTGATAAACTAAACCAATACCTATGGGAGAAACACATTGAACCTTTTGGGTTCGTGTTTACAGCTCTCCACTTATCCACCTTTGTATCTCCTTGGATTGGTTTCACCTTGGATCCTAAATTTAGCTACCTCCAATAGCTTGGGAGATCCATCCATTACAAATTTTTTTATCTCACACATAGGTGAGGGTTAAAATGGGGTTTTACATAAAAGAATCCTTGGGCACACAGACCCTACATATTAATGAGGATAAGGCTTAAAGTCCAACAAATTTAATTTAAATGAATAAATTAAAAGAAACCATTCACATACAAAGGTCTTAGTCTAGCTCATGATCATCCATAAAGGCAATGATATTTATGCATAAATAAAACTAGCATCCAATTCTTTAATCATTATTGTTTAAGATAAATCACGCTCGAATTAATTAATTATCTTTAATTAATCAATATTTTTATCTTAAACCCTTTTCTAAATTTCCTTGAGATTCTAATCCATCATAATTTTAAACAAATAAATTCATTTAAAATTATCTTAGTATGTAACTTGTACCTTGGAGGAAACCCAGTGAATTCTCGTTCACAACCACCCAATGAGTAGAAATGAACATTACACATATGTTAAATTATGCACATATATATAAAACACATATCATGTGTTGTGCCTCATCTTTACACCTACACTATGGTACATGTCTCAAGGGTTTGTATAATATAATAATAAATTTTAATAAATCAACATAATTTGGATGAGTACACAGTGTGTAGTTCCAACTACACGTTGTGTAATTTTGTTCACCATCCATCCAAAGTACACACTCAAGGACATGATGTGTAAATTTACTTTTTAAATCTTCATAGTACATGACGTGTTCAGTGGGACACACATTGTGTAGTATCCATGTTATAAGGTTTCCATCTTGGAAAGTCATGTACAAGGTAAACAGTCTAACTCTAACCTGAAGGGACTACACACCGTGTTTAGTGGATCACACAACATGTAATCCAGAAACCGTGTGCCACATATTCTTGGTAAACACACGGTGTCATTTAAGACTTAGAAATACTCCAACAAACGGCCTAAATTGGTGGATCACTTTGAAGCATTGAACCTATACTACACAAAGTGTACTACCGAATACACACTATGTATTCTAGTTTTGTTTAACTAGGAATGTTTGGCACCTTCATATGAGATCCTCTATTTTATTTTAATCAAAATTAAAATAAAAAAGTCATTTCTGTAAGGCGAATGAGAAACAAATGAGGAGGAATAGATCTCGAGATTCAGATTTATAAAACAATTAACATTAATTGAAACAACTAAATTATTAAATGAATAAATTACCAATGGAAAACTAAATAATTATACTCAATGATATGACCCCTCTGATACCACTTGTAGGTTCTGGGCGCATCAGAAGCCCGTTAGTGGGTATACCGAACTTTAATTTTTTCATTAACAATGATCAATCAGAGATCCATCACAATAATAAAACACATGATCTTCAGAACAGAACAAATAATGAAAGAAAATAAAGGGATTCCCAGAACCATAGAGAGGATCATCATTTGTTGGTTATAGTTAATTTAATTAAAATACAAGAATTAACTTTATGTAATTCTCTCTTCGTTGATGTTTCCGGTCACGATCTGATGTGATCTGTCATTGCGTCATAGAATCCAAGGGTAGGATTCCTCTAGCGGTGATCCACATGTACTCTACGTATCTATAGACATCACTGAAGGGATCTCCTGGTGCTATTACAGAAGAGCCTTCGTTTGCGATGTCCGCCTTCGATCGCCTTGATCTGGTGGAGGTGGATCTCTCTCTCTCATAGCTTGAAGGAATTCTTGGTGGAAAAAGAATTCTCGCCTGGCTTGAGAGTTTTTCCAAATTCGTTGTGCACAACCCAAAAAAATGGCTAGGCTAATGAGAAATATATAATTGGGATTTGAATTATATAGAATAATAAAATGAATTAATTACCCGAAAGCATTTATTCGTTTCATTTAATTCTTAGTAATAACTCATGTCTAATAATAACAATTGACAATTATTATTACTTGACATGCACCCAATGAATTAAACCTAATATTATTTAATTAAATAAATAATATTATTTCTCAAAAATCCCCATAAAAACTACATGACATGTATATTAATAAACGCGGTGTGTAATTTTGTTTTTCCATTTTCTTTATTTCCTCCACTACATTTATTAGACCTTGAATAATGGCCATTTATTTCTCAAATAAATGTCACTACATTACGCACTAATAGATTTATTATTTCACCCACAATATATTTTCTCGAATAACTAGTGATAAAAAAATGAGATCAGACATCCTTGAAAAATTATTAAACCAAAATTGGGAATAATCTTTATTCAACTTATTAAATTAATACTTAACTGAGATACTTGGAGACACTTAGTGTGTGACCCTCTAGGCCTCTTTCTTACTGTCATTAGGTGGAGCCTGCCTAAATTCCAAGGTTAGCTTCTAGAAACACGTCGAGACACCCATAGAGAAATAAGTTAATGCCGAAATGACGTGTCACGTCCTACGAATTCTTACCGTGTAATGTAATACCTTTGTCTCGATATCTCGAATCAAGCGGGTTGCATGCTAGTGTCATCAACCCATGTTCTTGATTATTATTTATTTGACTTCTCAGAATTGAACTCACTCATTCCTTAATATGGACATGGATTTATTTAGGCTATATCAATTCCATAAAGGGGCCTGAGACATGTACTTCCATTATGGAACAAAAGGAACAAATCCTTTCTCACATTATCTATTAATGAAGTATTACTTGTGACACACTCAACATATCCTACGTCACTGCGAATAGTGTGTCTTCACCGTTTTCGTCAATACATCTAAGTGTGCGAGTTGTAGTACCCATTAATAATAATCTTAATATCTATGGACCAATACACACGTCCATAGATAGGAACATCCAATTACAGTATGAAATGTGGATTTCCTACTGGAGGGTCTCATCCTCATAATATTTTCATGGATATTACCAAGGGAACGCACCCTGAGAAGGTGCCTCAATGTTTTATGAGTCCTCACCCCTAATGGACTATATTATTTATGTACCTCAAATAACATCATCCAGCCATAGAACATATATTCAAGAACAATGTTTTGGAATTTTCGGGTTCTCATCATAGCAGGGATCCTCTATGACCCTTTAATGCAACATCTATCCTTAGGACATTATAACATGCATTGTCACACAGAAGAAAAATCAAGATGTGATAATGTATTTATTAATGAATAAAGTACAATGTAGTTGGTTCTAGGTCACTAACTCCAACATGGAAACCCAACCATAATGTCCATAGAAATATCATCCCACTTTCAAGTCAGCAATGGAAGTGGCTGAAGCAAAACTAGAGGTCTCTGATGCTCGACCTCGACTGATTGACATGTATAATAATGAGAGACAAGATCAGCAATGTATTGTCTCATACTTGACCACCATAATCATTGTTTCATGTCATATAACATCTTCATGGTTCCTGGGTGCACAACCCACATGGAATTATAAAAACCCCTATAACATCTTTCCTCATAGGAAAGGGTATAACATACCGGTTCTAGAAACATAGAATACCCTCTTTGGATAATGAACACTCATTAATGGTCTCCCCATAATAAAGATAGTTCCTAATTCCACAGGATTCTTCATCAAGATGTTGTTCCTAAAGAATCATCTTGAAAAGAGTGGAGGTCAATTGGATACCATCCAATACAACATCTACCTCTGTTTCATAAACTCCAATATGTAGCTATGAAAAAAGATCCATCAAGTTCCACTCTTCTAATTATTCTTTCATGACATGAGTCATAAATTTCATACTCAATGCATATGCAATGAAATTCCATTTCTCTGAGGTATAATAAATGTTGAAATCAAAATATTTCAATAACTCCACCCAATGCCTCTAGTAGAGATTGAAATATTTTTTAGAGAAGTTACAACTCAAACTCTTGTGGTAGGAAAACATGTTAAACATTTATCATAAAAGGTAATGCTTCCAACTATTAAATGCATACATCACATCTGAAATTTCAAGTTTATGGGTTAGATAATTATTCTCATGTGTCCCAAGATGCTGAGAGACATAGGAAACAACGCGATAACCCTTAATTAGAACACAACCCAAACCCAAAATTGATTCATCAGAGAAAACCACATAGACCTACTTGTCCTCTAGAAGAGTCAACACCAGTTTAGAAGTCAAAATACATTTGAAATCAACAAAAGAACTCTTACATTTATCATCCCAAGAAAAGTTTACCCCTTCTAAGTTATTGTGGTCATTGGAGAAGAAACATTGAAGTAATAATTTATAAAATAGTGATAATATTAGGCTAAACCCAGGAAGCTCCAAATCTCAAAAACAATACGTGATTGATCCCATGTCATAATAAATTTCACCTTATTAGGATCAAATGAAATACTATGTTCCGAGACCATGTGTTCTAAAAACTTAACATCTAAAATCCATAAATTACCGTTTGATAGCATAGCATAAATTTGGTGTTTCTCAACAATTCTAGGAATGCTCTCAGATGATGCACATGATCCTCCTCAGTCTTAGAGTAAACTAGGATGTCATCAACAAAGCCTACCATGAACGTATCAAGATACTCATGAAAAAATATTTTTCATCAAATCCAAAGAGACTATAGAAGAATTGGTTAGAACAAATAGAATGAAAAGATACTAATAATTTCCACACCTACTCTAAAAGGAAGTTTTATGAATTTCAGATTTTTGTATTTTGAACTGGCGATAACCATATCGAAGACCAATATTTGAAAACCACTTTTCCCCTTTCAACTAGTTAAATAGATCGTAAATCTAGGAAAAAATATTCATGTTTTTACTGTGAATCGATTGAGTTTTCAGTAATCAACACATAGGTGAAGTGTTCCTTAAAATTTATTATAAAAGAGAATAGGTTCCACCCAAGGTGACACACCCAGGTATATACATACTTTCTCTAAAAAATCATCCAACTATGTTTTCAACTCTTTCATTTCAGCTGGTGCCATGCAGTAAGAGGGAATATATATTGTTTGAGTACCAAATAATAAATCAATAGAAAAATTTACCTTACTTATTGGTGGAAAAACAGATAATTAAGAGGAAAAAAATATCAGGAAACTTGATGAAAAATTAAGGGAGATCACCGCTCAAGGGTTCCCACCGAGGTAAAAAATAAACAATAATATCACTATCCCTAACTTTGGATAAGAAGGTTCATCTCTAATTAACCTGAAGTCCCATTCTCCCTGAAAGAAACAACACACCCCATTAGGTTCCATAAATTAGACTCATAGAAGATAAAAACAATTCAAGATTTATTATAAATAATACAATACAACCTAAATATTACATCAATATGTTTCATGTAGAGAACTAGAAAATCCCTGGTAGTATCAATATATGATAATAAGAAAACACAAGAAGAATAACAAAGACCCTACTCTCTCTTCATCCCGAGGGGTGTAGCAATATTCATAACATAAGATAAAATATCCTTAGGAAGACTTAGAATATTCAAAACATAAGTTAAAATGAATGAATGAGATGAACTAGTATCAAATAAAGTAGTCACTAAAGATGAAGCTATAAGGATGGTACCTCTCACAGTCATTAGACCTGTACATGTTTTCTCTAGAGACTCTTCCACTACGTAAAGAAGCTTTATTCTAGAAGCATGTGGCTGGAATAACTAAGATCTCAAAGAATAAGATTAAACCATAGTAATTTTTGGTGCTGATGATATCTTGTCACTACATGGAGTAGAGAAGATATAGAATAATTTATGGAAGTTTCCTAAATGATTGTAGTAACCACATATCTTGGGAGCCTAAGTGAAAACCCATTTCAAATGCCCGAGCTTTCCACACTAGCAACAAGTCATAGGGATATTTCCTGGAACTACAGGAGGTATATAAGAACCCTATCATCAAGAAACACCATGAGACTCATCATGATTCCTCTTTCCTTATGGGAACTCATAATATTTCCAATAGGAGAAAAAGTAACTCTGGTCAACCCTGACATACTGGCAAGATCAACTTCGACCATCAGCACCCTATCCAACATGTCAATATAAAAAAGAAGCTTTAGAAATAAAATATGAGAATGAATATCATATCTAAGTCCTACCCTGAACCATACTGTCTTAATCTATTCATTCAATACAATCTCAGGTGAAAACTACACAAGCTCAACGAATCAATTCACATATACCATCATGGTTTAGTCATCTTACTCAATTTTGAAAAACTCTCTAGCCTTGTAGAACAACATATAATCTGGATAGAACTAGTCAATGAAAATAACTTTAAAGTCATTCCACTATAAAATCTCATTATTATTTATTGTATCTATAGAATCCCACCATCTCCTACTAGGCCCCTTAGTCTTAAAGGAAACACACTTCACTTTAATATCTTCAAGAGTTTCCAAGAATTCAAAGAGAAGGTCTATATTTCTCATCTATTTCTCAACCTCTTGAGGATCATTAGAGCCTTGGAAATCAGGTGTTTTCTGATGAAGGAAATATTGATTACAATTATGAGATTCAGTCATATGAGGTCCCACAGTTTGAGCTTGAGAAGGTATAGGTGTAGGTGCCTGTCCTAAATCCTGGAAAACATTCACAATAACCTCAAAAAAATTCTTGTCTATAAGAGGATTTTCTTGCTTTAGTTCATCAGTAGATTCCTCCTGGAAACTATTCACACATATTCATAGAGGCATGATGCTACACAAAACCAGAAAACAATATTGAAGAAATCATAATATTACTCAAATAAACACTCAAATAATAGTGAAAAGGTAATTAATCTCGTTTGATAGATAAACAAGATTTGGATTTCTACCTATCTAAATCTAAATTAGGTAAAATACTAGAACTAATACCCAAGATGAATTTCCCAAACCACCCATGTTTTCTTAAGGATCATTACAATGAGAGTTGGTTAGTCACTCACTCGCAACTACCTCCCAAGTCCCAACAATATTTCTCAACTACATACTGACATCAAGGCAAGATGCTTAACCCGCACCTTTGATACAACTTTTTCACAAACCATCCTAGATACCCTAGTACCATGATACCCAATATGATCTTGAAATAGCCTGAAGGGAATTTGTTGCATGGAGAAACCCTATTCTAGAGATGATCACCGTGAAATAGCCTAGGATCTATTGAGTGTTTTGGTTTGTTAAAATCCAAAATGAAAAAATAATGTTCATTTATAGTTTAATACATGAAAACTGATAAAAAAATAATGTTCAAACACTACAAGAAAACTTCCATTTAGCGGTGGTTTTATCGCGGCGGTTTCAAAAACCGCTGCTAAACGTGTTTCAGGCCGCCATTTCGCGGCGGTTTAAAAACTGCCGCGAAAAAACCGCCGTGAAATGCCATAATTTTTTTTATTATTTCTTTATTATTATTTTTAATTTTTTTCAAGGATTAGAGGCTGTTTTTTTAAAAACCACCGCGAAATAGCGGCGGTTTCGGTAAAACCGCCGCGAAATGAAAGGAAAAAATAAAAAAACACGAGAAACCCTGAAATCACTAAAACGACCATAACTTTTGATCCGGGTGTCTGTTGGAGCGCCACAACCAGTCAAATCGAACCACATGAAGAGAATTAGAGGCACATATAATCAAAACCCTAAGACGGTATAAGGTGCGGAAGATATTAGAGTTATAAGAAAGTTGAAAAAAGTTCTCCAACTTCAAATGGCCATAACTTTCGCTCCGGGTGTCCGTTTGGGCTCTACCACATATCAAATCAAAGCCAGTGAAGAGAGCTACACACCAAATCAACATAAGAAACATTATGTCATGTTTTTCGACCCCCAAAACCCCTCTAAAAGCCTCTAAAACCCCATTTTCGTCACTGGTGTCCCGTCGAACTTGTCTTCAAATGGACCTAACTTTCGATCTGCGTGTCAGTTCGGACTCCGCCAGCCAGATTGTAGGTCATTCCATAAGCTTCGGTTTGACTAGTCGCGGCGCCCACATGGACTTTTGGATCATAAATTATGGCCTTTGTAGTGGGTATCAGGTTTGTTATGTTTTTCGATGCCTCGTTTCTAGCACCCATTCCCCGTCAGCTTTTTTTTAAATGGTCGTAACTTCCGATCTGCCTGTCCATTTGGACTCTTTCACATATCAGCTCGAAGATCGTTTCAGGATCTTTGATTTGATAGGTCACGGATTTGGAATGGACTCTCGAATCATTAGTTATCTCCGTTAATGTGAGTCTAATGTTTTTGTCACTTTATGACCGTTTTGACGGGTTTTAACGGTTTCTCCATTTATTATTGTTTATTTGGGTTTCCATGACTTGTTATCATTATCAATGGTTTTTTGTGGGTTATTATGATGATTATGTTGAATTATTAAGGGGTTTTCCAGAGTTGTCATGAGTTTTCATGCGTTCTCATTCTTTCTAATGCTTCATTCTTCATATGCTTCTCCATCCGTTTTCATGCGTTTTCATGATTTTTCATCCCTTATCACATCTTTTCCTACTTTTTCATGTGTTTCCTTTATTATTTATTATTTATGTTATACTTTAATTTATTTATTATCTATTATTTGTAACTGGTTATTTATTATTTATTATTTACTATTTATTATTTATATTTATTTATTATTTATTATTTATATTTATTTATTATTTATTATTTATATTTATTTATTATTTATTATTTATATTTATTTATTATTTATATTTACTTATTATTTAATATTTATTATTACTAATAATAAAATATTATTAATAATAATAATATTTGTTACTGGTTATTTATTATTTATATTTATTATTTATATTTATTATTTATTTATTATTTATTATTTATATTTATTTATATTTATTATTTTTATTTATTTATTATTTATTATTTATTTATTATTTATATTTACTTATTATTTATTATTTATTATTACTAATAATAAAATATTAATAATAATAATAATATTTGTTACTGGTTATTTATTATTTATTATTTATTATTTATTATTTATATTTATTTATTATTTATTATTTATTATTATTTATTATTTATATTTATTTATTATTTATTATTTATATTTATTTATTATTTATTATTTATGATTTATGATTTATGATTTATGATTTATGATTTATGATTTATTATTTATTATTTATTATTTATTATTTATTATTTATTATTTATTATTTATATTTATTTAGTATTTATTATTTATATTTATTTATTATTTATTATTAATATTTATTGAATATTTATTATTTATATTCATTTATTATTTATTATTTATTACTTATATTTATTATTTATTATTTATTATTTATTATTTATTATTTATTATTTAATATTTAATATTTAATATTTAATATTTAATATTTAATATTTATTATTTATTATTTATATTTATTATTTATTATTTATTATTTATTATTTATTATTTATTATTTATTATTAATTATTAATTATTTATATTTATTAATTATTTATATTTATTTATTATTTATTATTTATTATTTATATTTATTTATTATTAATTATTAATTATTTATATTTATTAATTATTCATATTTATTAATTATTAATTATTTATTATTTATATTTATTTATTATTTATTATTTATTATTTATTATTTATTATTCATATTTATTTATTATTTATTATTTATTATTTATTATTTATTATGTATATTTATTTATTATTTATTATTTATATTTATTTATTATTTATTATTTATTATTTATAATTATTTATTATTTATAATTATTTATTATTTATAATTATTTATTATTTATTATTTATTATTCTATATTTATTATTTATTATTTATTATTTATTATTATTGAGTTTATATCTATTATTTTTGTATTATTTGTTTTTTCAATTAATATATATAAGTATATTAAATTTTGTTTGTTAACTATATGAAGAGCTTGCTAGAGTGGTGAAGTCTTTGGAAAATATGCAAGAGGTTAGGGGTTCAAATCTCACCAAACATGGTATTTTTTTATATTGCACGGGCATATGCATGGGATGTGCATGCATGGATAAATAAAGTAAATAAATTAATACGAAATAAATAAAATAAATACAAAATAAATAAAATAAATACGAAATAAATAAAATAAATAAAATAAATACGAAATAAATAAAATAACTACGAAATAAGTAAAATAAGTAAAATACGTAAAATAAGTAAAACAAATATTCAATAAAAAAATAAAAAAAATTAAAAAAATTAAAAAAATTTAGAAAAAAATTAAAAAAATAATTAAAAAACCGCCGCTAAAAAACCGCCGCAAATAGTTTCCCGACGCATGATTTCGCGGCGGTTTTTCAAAACCGCCGCCAATATATTTAGCGGCGGTTTAAACCGCCACGAAACGAAAAACAACCGCCGCTAAATCGTGATTTTGCCATAGTGAAATTGAATTACTAACATTATGAATAAAAAAATGAAATCCAACAGTGAACAACACAATGCAGTGGAAAATTACATGAACACATTAAATTCAAACCCAGAGTGAAATCCAACAGTGAACAACACGATGCAGTGGAAAATTACATGAGCGCATTAAATTCAAACCCTGAGATATAACAAACTGGAAAATTTGAATTAAAACCAGAAGCAAAGATGTTCAATTATTTATAGGTCAAATTAAAAGTGGAAATTAAAATCAGTTAATGAAAAAGGGATTTATGTGCTTTGGAAATTTTTGTTCCTACATGCAAGACAAGAACACCACCCAACTCAATCATTTTATTATGATAAAAATAAAACAATTACAGTTGATAATATATAATTGCAAAGCAATCAAAAGGAGAACACATACATAGCTGGATAGATCACCACTGCTTGGCAGTCCTCGGTGCGCTGGTTCTGAAACTCACCCTTTCACATGACTTCCCTTGAAAACCCCCGATATCTAGCCCTAATACCTATGGATCCAGCACGTGCTGCCTCCTGGTGTGTCGCTACTATGAAAAACCTCCGTAGCTATCCAAATAAACCACGACTACTCTACCACTATGATTTTCTCTACGAACTAAGATCGCCAATACAACCGATCTTTGAATTCAAGAATTTGAAGAAAAGTGATGAAATTATCACAATGCCAGATGCATTAGGGTCTGGCTATCCTTATCTCTTCAAGGTCTGGCTATTTTCTTCTTCATGAGTGAATGACTCCATTGATCTCCACCAGATGCCATGAACCAACACCCTAGTGGAGAGATCACAAGCTGACCGAAACACAAATGGGAAGAGAACAAACCACTGGTGGAGAGAGGGAGTTGACTTCAAGAATCCAAAACTACGATTACTATAAGAACTCAATGGTGCAAGAAAATAATTTCTCGATCTGTTTCAATAAAATAAACGAGCGACATATGGGAATTCGAATTTATTAGATCTGTTCATGATGTTATCCGAGTTGGTCCTCCACAAGATCGTCGAGCACCAGAAGATGTCTGGTTGTCCAGATATGTTCTACATGAGGAATACACCAGATCAGGACATTGAGAATGATCCAAGATCCCTAGATCCATCCTTATCCTAGATGAAGGCACCATATGGATGATAACTTTCAGATCTGTCCATGCAGTAACTCAAATAAGATACAGATCTATTTTGTTTCATGCATCAAGTTGATTCCAGGGAAAAGAAGACATAACAAACCCTCAACCACATAATAGCCCAGCCTAAGGGGACACAGTATTTAGAACCAAAAAATATAGATGCACGATGGTTATCAAAAGGGTGGATAAATCCATTGACAACCAGGATATGAAAACCAAAAATAACTTAGATTTCCAAGGTGGCATTCGAGTTAATAAAAATGAGCATAATATAAAAATAAAAAATTGTTTTATGGAAATTTAAAATTACAAATCTCTACCTTTTCATATAAACCTGGAGATATTCTTACACCTAGTACTATCAATTTGGGTATCACATCCTAAACAGGAAACTACAATAGGGAAAAACACCAAACTATTTCCCAACATGTATCATAGTGACACATGGCACCCAAATTGAATGATACCTAAACAACTATGAAAAATTGTCAGATTAAATAGATATAAACATAAACCGAGCACATACCTTTACCTACCTGAGTTTCCCTCTAAGATAGTGCTAAAAAGTAAGTTAGAACAAAAAATCACATGCTACAAGAGGTCCCCAAAACATCTCATTGTTCATACAGAACACAAATAAATAGAGTAGTATCTATCCTCACAAAAAAGGAAAGAAACAAAACATCTAAGGAATTAATAAGGAATTCAACTCAGAAATAAAATAGGTTAGAGAAAACTTGTAGGATAAGGAGAAACGTAGAGAGGGTAAGAATAATAGAAAGGTATCCACCTAAATCCACAAAACATAAGAGGACCAAAGAACATAGCACCATCAACTTTAAGTAGTGACATTCCAACTAAAAAATATTACAGGAAGACTCTCGATGCATGGCACTAAAACATCCAAAATAGATGGATTCGAAAACTCCACCAGAGGAGATGATCACCAAAATAAGATCCAAAAGGAGATATCCTCAAGAAAAGGGAAAATATAAGGACACATGAAAGCAGTCCTAACATCACAGGATAACTCTAAGATATGGTAAAAAAGGCTGGGATCTAGCTAAAAACTAGGGGAAAACAAGACACTAAAGGGATAGACTTCCTAGTCTAGACTTACTAATGAAACAGGGTTCTTATGAAGCCAAACATATCCGCTAAACAGGGTCGAACAATAAACAAAAAATCTTGGTGATCAATGAAGAGAAAATGCACCGACAAACAACCCAAACCTAAATACTGAACTCGAAACAAGACTATACCTAGAGAAAACGGTCCTAAAGGATGCATAGGAACACAATGAAGCTAACATAATCTCATATCCTAGGAATGAGGTAGACACTAGAGACACAATATACTGCCAAAACCTTATTTCTAACTAGCTTTCAAACATATTCCAACCTCACATAGAACCCATTCCTACCTTGAAACCATAGACACACATAGGTATCAACTACCAAGAGGCTTTTTTGCAGCTAAAATAGGAAAATAAAAGAGGGAAAATACAAGAATACAATCTACCAACAACCAAGTGGAATTAAAGCCTAAGGGATCTAATTAACTAACTGAAAAAAAAATAAAATCATGCTAAAACTATAAAGTCGACTAGAAAAACATTAGAAATAAATAAAGAATTGATTTCAAATTTTAATAAAGAAAAATTTAAACCCAATTAGGACCTAATACCAGTTGTTGTGGGGATCACCCCTGGAAGAGAGATAGTCACCGTGAAATATCCCATGATCTATTGGATGTTTTGGTTTGTTAAAATCATAAATGAGAAAAAAATGTTCATTTACAATTAAATACACGCAAACAGATAAACAAATAATATTCAAATTACAATTCCTAACATTAGGAATAAAACAAATGAAATCTAATAGAGAACAAGAATAGGTACTGGAAAATTACATCAACACATGAAATTAAAACCCATAGATATAAAAAACTGGAATATTTTAATTAAAACTATAAGGAGTGAAAGTTAGTGATTTACAGGTTGAATTAAAGTGGAAATGAAAAACAGTAAATGAACCAGGGATTTATGTTCTTTAGACGTTTTTTTGGTCCTACGTACATAGAAAGAACGCCACCTGACTGATGTGTTTTATCATTTTCAAAATAAAACACCTATAGTAGACAATCTAGAATTGAAAATCAATAAAGGGAAGAAAACTTACATAGCCAGACAAATCACCACCGTCTGACAGTCCTTAGTGAACTGGTTCTGAAACTCTCACACGCACACATATTCCCTAGAAAACCCCAGATCTCTAGCCTTGATACCTCTGGATCCAGCGCGTGATGCCTCTAGGTGCACTGCTACTATCTAGGACCTTCTCGACTATCCAAATAAACTATGGCTACTCTGCCACTATGGTTTTCTCTATAACTGCCCATAGTGCTGACTTTCAAATTCAAGAACCCGAAGCAAGAAAAGTGGAGAAATTATCACAATGCCGAACACATTAGGGTCTGGCTGTCTAGATATCATCACGGTCCGACCAAAACACTAGCAAGAAGAGAATGAAACACCAGTGGTGAGAGGGAATTGACTTCAGGAATCTAGAACTCTTCTTACCAGAAGAACTCAATAGTGAAAGAAGATAATTTATAGATCTATTTCTATAAAAAACCAGTGGTGGAGGGGAATTATATCTATTCACGCTGCTATTCGAGTTGGTCCTCTACAATATCATCGAGTGATGAAGAACGTTTGGTCATCCGAATACACGTTGTAGGAGGACTTCACCAGACCAGGACACTGAGAAAGATCCAAGAACCCTAGATCTCTCCTTATTCCAAATGAAGGCACTGTCAGGGTGATATTTTTCAGATCTGTCTACAAAGCAGCTCAAGGGAGATACAAATCTATTCTGTTTCATGCATCAAGACTACTTTGAGGAAAAATAGACCTAACAAACCCTCAACCATGTAATAGCTCAGGCCGAGGGGAATTGGTCTGTGAAACCTCCTAGACACATGCACAGTGGAGATCATAAGGGTGGCTAAATCCATCAACGGCCAAGATATAAAGACTAAAAATATCTTGGATTTCCAAGGTGGTATCCGGGTTAATAAGAATGACCATAATAATAAAAACAAAAACAATTTTATATGGAAATTAAAATTCACAGTGTTCTCAATCTCCACAGGTCAGTGATTAGAACCCAACATCATTAAAGATAAAATAGGGAAATTTTTTTTCCACAAAAACAATAGAATATAAATATACATATTAGTATACTCAAAAATCCTAATGGATATAGTACCAGAAAAAAAAGGCATATCAAAACCAAAACAAAAGACCATCAAAGTACTCAAATTATGACAAGATAACTCAGACATCCCAAAGGAAATGTCACTACAAGCCCCAATGGATCATGAAAAACCACCTCCTCTAAGAGGTTCTTTCCCTTTACTCGGACCTTGTGGGAGAAAATCTACAAAATTCCAAAGTAAAAGGTAGGTTGTGAGCTAAAAATTTCATTAGGGTCTCACCAAGTGTTCCATAATAAGATTCCATAATCATTAACCAAAAAATGCTTTCAATTTAATAAAATAGGGTGTTGTAATAGAATTAATATTTAGAAAAAAACATGATTTTTATTTTAGAATGATGGAAAAAATATAAAACATAGATTAAATAATTTTTTATATAAAATGGTTTATATAAATATCTAGTAATGAATAAAGAAGTTTTACAAACATTGGAATTTATAATCAAAATCATCACAAATAGCACCATGTTCATCTGACCTATGATATGATAGTTTCAAGTTATGGGATCCTCAAACATCTTATATCAGTGATCACAAAAATATGTGTACACACGTCTCTCAGGATCAGGATTAATAGGATTCCTCAATATCCCATCAGGGATAAGATCTTATGAACTAGGTTTTTTCAGAGTAGTAAATATTCAATCCATTACTAGGGCATTACCATCCAAGCATGTTTGTCCCAAATAACCCACTAACTACCCAGGATCACATGTGCTCAATAAATAAATTGAAAAAGGAAAAATCATTTCATTTCAAATAATACATCATAATTTCCTAGTTTTCCTTTTCAAAATGATAATTCAATTTTAAAACCACATCACGGGGTTTTAATCATTTCATGCCTTTTTAAAATAAAACCTATCAACAGTTTTCATCACTTTAATTTAATTTATTTTCCAAAATCAATTCTCAAATGGTATCACAATTTCCATCAATTTCAATTCACTCCATAACTTCTAATTATATTAGAATTGGGGTTTTTCCCCAGAATCCATACCAAATCAAATCCATGTTCCAATTTTCATCAAATTGGTTTATCAAAAATCAATTGAAAGTAATTTTAAACAATAAGAAATTCAAGTTTTAATAAATTGTCCATATTAAATAGAACCACCAACCTTTAATCATGGAAACTAACACCCACAATATGACTCACCAACAAGAATGAAGGCATAGATGATCTAGGAACACAAACTATAATTAATATTCAACAACATGGAGTTTAGATCCATCAATCCCAAGCTAATCTATCAAAACCCAAGGAGGAAAAATAGAGAGATAAAAGGGAAAGGGTCACTACTTACCCAAAGAGATGAAACACAACAAAAAAATGATCAATCACTGAAATGATGATCTTGATGGGTTGGAGGTCCCAAAAAACACATAGGTGAAGCCTCTAGATCAAAAGAAAGTAAACCTAGAGGAATGAAATAAGGATTTCATCCAAACCGCCTACTTAAAATAGACACTCAAGATTTTACACGGCGTGCACACTAATTACACATCATGTAATTTTAGAATCCCACATTTTCTGAAAAACCCTTCCTTTTTTTATTAAAAATAAAAATTTTAATATTCACATGACATTTAATATTTTCATAGTGTGTAACTTTTCACACTATGTACTCAATTAATGTAATTTTTGAGGAAATGAGTATACATTGTGTAATCCCATTACATGGCATGTAAATCCCTAATAGATTGAAAACATATAGGGTTTTATGCTGAAAATTCCAAAAAATACCTAACTTCACCATCACAGGTATCCTCCCAATTCCTTCTCAGAATTACCCAGCAAATGAAAAATGAAAACCAAAAGAAAGGTTAAAACATACTTGATAGAAACTTAATGGGGGTGTTACACTAAAAAAATGACTTATACCAATAGAAATTTATTGACAGATAATATATCTGTTGGTAAAAATGATTAATTCCAACAGATATTAGATTTTATTTGTATTGATTTTAAATAATAACACTTGTTTTTACCAACAGATATATCTATTGGTATTAATCGCTTAACAGCAACAATTTTTTTTGCCAACAGTCAAATATATTTCTTTATCATACTAATAAAACATTTATTTTACTAACACATAAATATGTTATTAATAAAAAATATTACCAACAAATACTTTTCCTTTAATAAAAAATGTTACAATATACTATTCAATATTGAAATTTATTTTATCAATAATCAATTAATATAAACCAAGTGTATATATATATATATATATTTATTTTTACGACTAAAGTCAATATCCATTTCCTATGGGTTTTTTTAAAAACCTACTTATTAATTGATTTTAATTTTCTAATTTATCAAAATATCAATAGTATTTATAAATTTTAATATTATTTATTTGATAAAAATTTAAAATAATTTTTATAAAACTAATAAACCCTAATTCGTGCCTCCACCCCACCACTGCCGCCTCCACCCTCCTGCGTTTTTCCTCGCATCCTGGTGCCCCAAATCACGTCCTTCTGCCCCACCTTGAACCCCTACCCTTCTCTATCATCACCTACCAAAAGATCACCTTGATGTGCTCTAGGATGACTGGTATTGCGAGGCTACCTACAGCTGAAGCTCCGCTGAAGAATTTTGTTGCATTCACCCAACCATTGTCAGATTCAGAGAAGAGGGACCAAGCATCAGACCCAGTCAAGAATAGCAATAGAATGGGAAGGAACACATACATCAAAACGGTAAAAAGAGGCCACCAATTATTGTAAAGCGCACATACTAGAATTTTTATAACTATCCCTCCAGAAAAAAAAATTGTGAAATCTGGAATATGTGAAATCTAAAATTTTCATTGCAGGAAGGGCATAAACATCGAATGTCTTGCCTACAGAGTCTGGGATTGTGATTCTACATTGAAATATTCATAAGGGGGTATGAGGTCACAAAGAAGTGGCTGGATGTCCTGCCCATATAAAGGTACATGCTGAACTTGTATCTATACAGTTTATTTGATGGATGAATCAATATTGACATACATTTTTCAACTTGCAAGTATAGGGAAAAGCCATCCATGAAAAAAGGTACATTCACTTATCATTCTCCTAATTAATCAATTACCCTATTATAGATAACCACTAGAATACTAAAATGCGCACTAGTTATAATGCATACATCAATTGTAAGGAAGATGGTATATTTTTAGACCTGTGCGTATTATTATTTGGTATAAATACATTATGAAGTGTTATCTTTGCAATTTATTCCCTCAAATGTTTTTCATCTGGGTTTATTAGTGTTCTACTTCACACGCATGGTCTGGAATCTTCCTAGACTTCACACCTAGCATGTGTGTGAAATCTGGAATCTATAAAAATTTTCAATGTTCCCATTTCATTCTCTCTAGAATTCAGAATATGTTTTAGTGTTCTCATCATAATTTTTGATAGGGAATGAGAATAAGAGAGTGATTTTTAGTAGAGTGGGTGATTTTTTTTAACCAACAAGAAACTAGTTTCATTATCCAATCAATAAGTATTAGAGCACTACCTAGGTCCTTGAAATACAGTTTGGACCCTACACAATGATCATGGAACTACAAAACCATCACCATCACCAACACCATCAATGAATGAAAATTAAAACACAAGAAAACAGAAAACTAGATAGGTATTGAAAATTCATCAGAACTAGTCACTAGTAGCATCTAAACAGAGTACCCAAGATGGAAGGGAGAAACAAACCCGTCGGCCATGAAGAATCTAGTTACCCTGTGTAAAGATATGGACCTTCCTAAACAAGTAAATTTCAGCTCTATGCTGATGTCCTTGAGCGATAGATCAAAATGGAACAGCTGGTTAGGGGATAGATCTGCAAATGGTGATAGATGAGCATTGGTTGAGCTGGCTAAATCCACTGTGAGCAGATCTGTGACCACCCATTGTCAGTATTCCTGGATTTTCCTTGATTCTTAGGTTCTTTTTTGTCATTGTAGTGGATAGGTGTACATGTACTAATCATTTAATTTGAGTGCGGGTAACTCAAGTGACATGGGAGGGTGATGACTTGTAACTTGTAGAAAACCCAGGTTGAGTGCAATTTAAGAAGAGAAGGATGGATGGTTCATCATTTGCTAGAGGATAACACCCTCTCATTGTAGGGAAGTACTTTATTCATTTGATTTCATTTTGAATTGAACTTATCATTCATTTTTTACCAATTGGAATGTCATTTTTATGATGGTTGTGTGTTAGTGCCGAATATTTTCATTCAAATAATCACTGCATCCGGTGTTGTTTTGAAATGTATTTTTTCATGGGTTGTTTGTTGAAAATCAGATTGAATATTCATTTGTTAAAATAATGTATGCTAAAATACCCGCCTAAATACTTTTATAGAACTATTACAAGCTGATTTAATGTTATCTTTATCATAAAGAGAATTTCTTGCATGATGAATCCATGCTTGTTGGATATACTTGTGATCTGTAATTATAACATGAAATATTGTCCATAGATTCATTTCTCAACAGTTGACTTTGAACATTATACATTTATGGATTAAATTGTGTTAAAGTTGATATTGATTCAACCAGGAGGATAAAGCTACACTTTTTAGGGAGTTATTGTGTTTTTTCTATACCCCTTTTTTTCCTACTCAATTTCTTAAAATTGTGTTCACCATAGCTCGGAATATCAAATGATTAAAGGCTTCTTTGGATGAAAGTTTCATCATAATTATAACATCCAACATCATGGATTCAAAATACCACATATGGGATGAGGTACAGTTCCCTTTTAGACTACAATCTGTATGTTCAATGACATAAAGTACACAAAACATTGAATAAACGTGCTCTTTACTAACATTTTCATTTCTAATTTAGCCAATAAAACTTATCATCGAAGGGTGGTTGTGCATATACCCTAAATAAGAAGCAGTCTAAGATGCTTCTTGGTGTTGTAATGTGATTAGACTTTCCCTTTCCCTTTCCCTCCACCATTCTCTTCTTCACTCTCACTGAATCATCATTATTTTTTATGTTTGTATAGATTCATGCCCACCATAGTCACGTAGATTGGGATTTGCATAATCATGAGGGAATGGGTTCCCAAATACCAATCAATGCAGCTGAAGAGCATGACACATGTGATAATGATGAATCAAAATATGACCTTTAAGTATTAATTTTTATTGGGCATTGATCCGACTACTTTGTCACTCCATGTAGTCATAACACGTCAAATGCATGCCCTGTGATTGGGAGACGAGGAAGGATAGAGTCCATCAGCTGTTCTCAAGGATACTATAGTACAATAAAATTTCAAGGCATTATGAATTGGATTAGAGTGATAAAGGCAGAGATGAGCTTCCAATTCAAATATCTATAAAAAATTTCCAGTTGTTTTTGGGGGAGGGTGGAAAGAAGACAATATTGCAGCCTAGATGTGGCTTTGGATCATGGTTTGATATTCTATGGATGTGGATTTGGATCATGGGTTGATATTATAATGTGTTTTTCCTACCATTAATTTATTCATAGTTTTTAAGTAGTCACATTTATGTTCACGTTCCTTTAAAAATCATTAAATTGTTTCTTCTTATCTTTGATCAATATGGTTGATGGAATTAGCATGGAAATTAGATGATAAATCAGTAGGATAGAATACAAATGAGTAAGTAAAATAGCCTTCATAATAATAGGATTCATGAGAACAAAGTAGCAGATGAGGAAGAAGGTCCCCCTGGGGGGTAAAAGAGGTTTTTCATTATATTCAGAATAGAGGGGAATCAACTTTAGTTACCTATAATCTAGGTGTAATCCTCAGTATCATACCATGAAACATATTAAAAAATTTTATTGATGGGGACCTATGTGTGTTGTGCTCTTGAGGTTTTTATTTGGAGTCACATGACCTGTTCCTTGAGTTTTTTAGCATTTTTTTTGTTCACAACTGAGAATATTTGTACTATAACATTACCAATGTAGGAGTCACTACCCATTCCCCTCTTTTTCCTCCACCCTCAAAATGATACCCAATCACAAATCCAATACGACCTTCCATTGGTGTGTTTTTTTTCTTCAAATTATATTAAATTTTTTATTATTTTTTCCTCTGTTATCCTGTATGTTCTGTATTTTTTTCTTGAACCATATTTTTTCTTTACATTTAGTATATTTTACTACCTCTAGATTCATATCCCCCTATTTACCTCTTCAACTTTTTTGTTTCCTGATTTTTCCCTACACAAAATTTTGCTTCTTGTATTTTATTTTATTCTAGTTTTTTGGCCATTCTACTTGTATTTCTTGTTATATTTTTGGTTTCATTTTATGTTATGCTTATTTTTTAATGAATTCTTTTTTAGATAAAAGGCTATATTTGATTGCTTATTTCCAACTTGTCCAGGTACTCTCTTTGTTGAAATTCAAAAGGATGTTCAACATAATTGTAGGAAGTTCAACAAAATTGTTTATTCCTTATTGTGAAGGTATACCTTTATCATTATGGTGTAATATATTTCTATAAAATTTATTTTTACCTCCCTAAAATCCATATGAGGTCTTTGTTCATATGTTTTTTCACCTGTTTGTGCATAGGATGGTCCTACTATGGACATGGCTGGGGTTGGGGCTGGAGCAGGCATAAAATGGAGCCAGCATAGATCAGTAGGAACTGGAGTTGGATCTGGCATAGAATGGAGCTGACATGGATGGGGATAGAGTTGGATGAGCTGGAATAGACTAGAGATGGCATGGATGAGGCTTGAGAAGGCATGGATGGACATGGGATGAAGCTGACATGGACGAGCTAGTGCTGGAGTCACTGGCGATGATGGGTTGGAGTTGATGGGGTGGTTGATCTTATTGGGGGGGGGATCCAGTGTGGTGGGGGCATGGGTAGGGTTGCTAAGTGATAGAATTGTGGAACAGAACTCTGGGGGGGGGGGGGGGGTAGTTCTGGGCAGGGTTGTCCAAGATTGATCTCGGTGGGGATCCCACATGTTCTGTTTGTAATGAATTTCATTATTAATATAATTAAATCTCGTGTAATTTAGAACATGTTAAAATATTCATCAGTTTAATAATTATAACATATGTATTATATATGATAAATTAATAAATGATACATTAAATTTTAATGACAATAAAAATTTATAATTTGTATGTAAATGTAATTTATAAACAAATATTATATATTTGTAATATTATTACCAACAGATAAATTTGTCATCATAACCTGTTGCAAAACACTTTAACCAACATATATATTATATGTTGGTATTATTATAATTGCAACAGATCTATTTTATCTGTCACAAAAAGATTTAGTGATCGAGTTTTTACCAACAGTTTAGTGACAGGAAAATATATGTTGTTAAAACGTTTTACCAACAGATAATGAACTTTTACCAACAGATGTGTTCATGTTGGGAAAAGTGAAATATTTTTTAGTGTTACAAGAAATTTAATTTGAAAGGGATAATCCCCATGAAAACAATATAAAATTTTACTTATAATGCAAGTCTAGTTCAAATTCCAACAACAACATATTTTATTTTAAAACTCAATATTTCTTTGTCCATGTCCTAGAACTCAAACACATAATTTATATATCTTCAAGGGAAAACAAACCGTTCTTAACACAACCACAATTTCAGAATTTCCATTTGAGATTTTTTATGAGATATCAACATTATTTCTAAGGAAAAAATATTTTTTTGTAAAATAAATAATATGTATTCCTCAAAATTACACTAGATTCAAAAATTACCAAAATACATCCCTTGGTAACACTACATTCTGAGATCAATAGAACCATCAATTTTTTGAAAGTCTATTTTTAGGAAAAAATTACTATTTTACCCTTATAGAGTATCCATGAATTCTTACATAAAAAACAATCTCAATCCAAACCATGACATAGCTGGGTCAATAAAACCCTTATATAAATGTTCTTGTACTTTCTTCATTAACTCTTATAGTTAATTAAGGGATATTCTATTGAAACTATTTGATATGGGAATAAATCTTAGAAACATTTATATAGATAAATCAACCACTAAATTGGGATGAATTCCAAGAAACTATTCAGGGAATATGTCATCTTATTCCCTTAAAAAGGGAAAGTATTCATGGATAATAATTTCATTTTCTCGTTCATTTTATCTATATAGTATTTCTCATAAAGAAATAATATCCATACATAACAAGGTTTTTCTAAAAGAGATTCATATTTCTTCTTATACTTCTATAGAATTGGAGTATAGTTTGGGATATATAAAGTTATTTCCTTATCCTAACATTTGATATTGAATATATATAAGTAAAACCATCCCATTCCCAATATATAATGGAATTTAACCTAAGGTAGAATAACTTGATTCCATATAATATTCTTACTATAAATTTTAATTGGGGAATATTTATAGAATCAAGATGAAATTATTTTACGACTTGGTCTTTTAACTGATAGAATAAACTCATTTTCCTAAGGTTATGCTTGAATATTTTAAAATAACATAAATTATATAAATAAATATATCATGATGGAATCATATAATAAATTTACTAATTAGGAGTTAATAATATTTGTACCTATCCCCACTTCATTTTCTTACTCCACATTGGTGGTAGTTATAATATAAGATCTTCCCTGTTCCCTTGGATTTAGAGGTTGTGGTCAATGATTATCCTCAACAACCCATAACATGGTGTAATTATTAACATAATGTCTATGTTCCTTATAGCTATAACATTATAAATAAAGGGTTATAGTTGAGAGGATTTTTTTTCTTTGAGCATATTAACTAAATGATTCATGTCCCTTTGAAATTATTATGCTAGATTCCCTTTCTTTATATAGTTGAAGAATATATTTATTAATTTGATGTAGTTTTTAGGATTATTCTTACCAAATATTTGACATGGGTAGGTGGATCCTCTTTCCTCTATAAGGTTTATCAGTTTACCACCCAATGTTAAACTATAATATTCTTTTCTTATCTCCAATATCCTAAGACCAATTCGAATCAACATTCTTCTTCTCCACCATAAGGTTACATTAGACAGTTCCCTTAAAGTTATCAATATCCCTAATTTCTAAGGATTTTTGAATACTTGGATTTTAAGCAACTAAATAAGTGGATAACCAAACTTTCAGGGTCAATGATAATACTGGACGTATAATTTTTGGCCCTTAAAAAATTTTCTTCATACGAACCAATTGATTTATCACCCTTTTCTAGAGACCATGGAATTTATTCCCCATTTTAATATTGAGTGTGAAATGAAAATAATTATAAAAAAATATTTTCTTTAGTTATCCAATTCCATTGAGTTTATATTTTCCTTAGGTTTGGTATTGTTGATCAATTTATACCATTGATTAACTACTCTCTCTAAGTAATAAACATACCAAAGTAGTTTTTCTTTCATGGAGTGTTGGAATTTATAAAATATTTTCTAAATGTTTTTTTTGTGATTAATGGATTAGATGATTCATCTAGAAAGGCTGGTTGTTTTCATATAAAGTACTCAACCACAACATGATCCTTATTTGGAGGTGTTGAAAGTTCCATATGTTTTACGTTATTAGTCATCACTTTAGTCAAATGAGAAATTAATTTTTTAAGGTGTTCACTTCCTTCTATTATCATATTAGGTGTCTCATATGATTAATCCATTCATTTCACATTCCATTGGTTATTGATACAATTCCTCTTATCACTATACAAAATAAAGAGTTATAAATGACCATACATGAATAAATAATAATATATTAGAAAAATTATGAACATATAAATAATAAATAATAAATATCATGTAAATAATAGTTTAAGAATTCCTAAGTCTCAATATAGGTTTTTTAGGGTGTATTTCCCATTAATTTCTCTAACGTGATATTTAAAAATAACTAGTCATTTCTATGATACCAACTATAATGACCCACATCCCATTAACATAATATTACATAATTTTTAGTATAAAAACCATATAAAATGTTCCTAGAAATCCTAAAGTCTAGAATATTTGGGAAATTAGGTACATTATAAAACATTTATAAAAAAACTATGTTTTATTTTATTTAAATCTTCATGATTCTCTCCTAGAGAACATCATACTCCTATAATTATAGAGGATAACATGGGGACAAACATAAAATAAGGGGTGGGTCATAAATCCCATAAACTTTGTAAAACAGGATAAACATGGTGATATATATATATCACAATAGTCAATAATCGTAACATAAAATCTATCATATAAACATAACATATGAGAAAAGATGTCATAAGAGCATGAAAATCATGACAAACATAAGGATGTCGTATAAACATAAGGCGCATCATCATAAACATTTGTTATGGATAACTAATAAGATTTAATAAACATAGGTCAAGGATCACTGTTAAGATGTTATATACATAGATCAAGGATCACTATTAAGACACCATAACCTAATACACAATGCTAATCACATGTGCCCACTCATATTGATGTAATGAGATATATTACATTAAACTATTGATTGGGGTGGGGGGTATAACTCTAGGATCACTAGTATTCATAATATGTCATGTATATGTATCCCACATAGAAAAGAAACATACATAAAACATAATTATGAAATAAACTAATGAAATAAAAATGGGTTATATAATGATGTCAAAAGACTTAGTCAAAAGAAGAATCATGAAAATAATTGAGATATTAAGGAAATTAATCTTTTGTTATGATAAATGATCACAATAAAATAATAATAACATGTTGTAGTACATTAATGAAATAATAAATGTTGAGGAATGATATAAAAAGAATTTGGGAAAAAGGAGATATATTGGAAAATCTACCTTTATAAGATTATTAGGGTTGGAATTGAAGACATTACAGAGAGGTAAACAAGAATTAATGAATATATCCATAAATAGGAAGGAAAATGAATCAAATAGGGTATAAATAATTATAATATAAATGGAAAATTGGGAGGAAATAGTGAGTGATAGGGAATATAATCACAAGAATAAAAGAGTAGGAATGAACTATTATCTCAAGTATCGATGAGTTTATAACACTTATATAACCTAAAAAATAGTCAAGTAACATCAATTAATTAATTTATTTATAAAATATTTCATATTTATTCCATCCCATGTAATATATTTTTATCATGTTTGATTCTTTTTTCAACTTAATATTGTATGTTTTGAATGTTTTGTGGTTGTTCGGTTAATTTTTCAAAAACTAAATTGATGTAGAGGTAACTGTCAAAATACATTGTAAAATGGTTCAGTAAACTCAATACGTATCATGGTATATGGTTAATATCTTTCTTAAAGTGGTGAAGCTCAATATATTAGTATATAGTTACAAATTATGAAAAATTTCCTTGATAATCATGTTTGTGATGATTAAAAATATATATGATTATTAAAAATTAATTTCATTATTACAATTCATATTTTTTATTTATGAATAATAAAAATGATATTATTATATTATTATTTTAGATTAAATCATGAAATAAATTTTTAATAATATTCATGAAAGTCATAATCCAAAAATAATACCCCATCATTTAATTAGGTAGGTTAAAACAACCATGGGTGAAATGATGTTTTAACAAGAGATTAAAAATTTCGTAAACTATTAAATATTAAAGTTTTATAAAAGAAAAAGTTTTATTAAAAATTTATTTTTTAAAGTTAATTTAATTGAGTACTTATATCATTGAATGGGTAATAAGAGAATTAAAATGAGAACTTGGGTTTTGAAACCCCTATCTTGTACCTTGAGTTGCCTCCTTTTTATTGAGCCTAAAGAATTCAGAGAATTGAATTTTGGGTTAATCAAGGGCCTAAGGACACATATAATAGATTTTATAGAGTTATTTGGATATATCATTAGAAATAGATAGTGTTTTGGAAGTTTGTAGAAAGGGGTGGATGCGGGGCATTAAAAAATCCAAGGTTGAGGGGTATTTACAATAAAGTATTGATCATTTTATTATTTATGCCAAAAAATTTGAAATTCATTGATTAATTTAAATTTTATTAGTGTATCATTTAACAATAGATATTTATTTTGAATTTAAACACACCCCAAATTGAACTGAATGTTGGAAATATTTTCAACCAAGTAAAGAATAAAATATAGTTTTTTATTCAAATAAAATATAACTTTGGTTTTGAAATTTTATTTATAGATTTATAAATTAATCATATTACATTTAAATGTATTATTTTAATCATTAAATACAATTTATATAACATCATTAAACCTATAAACATATATACTGTAGAGACCCGAAGCTTGACGTATATTGACATTACATTACATTTTCGGAATACTTAGTACAAAACAAAAACACACACACAAGGATCGTAATAGTTTAGTGTCTTTGGAAACTCGGAATATAATCTTCTAATCCTGGTGAAAGATCTTCAACATCTCCCATAAAGATCTTCTCTTTTTTTTATACCTAAAAAATTTCTTTATATCCTGGGGAAAAGAAAACATAAAAGGGTGAGCTCAAAATCTCAGTAAGGGTAAACAAAAGAAATATCAATCACATCATATTCATAAGAACATAACATTTTGGAAATCTTAACCTGCAAAAGAGAGCATAATTTCATAACATGAGATAAATCATGGCAGTGAAATGTAATCACAATAATCATAACTTAAAACATGAAACTTTGTGGCATACACACATAATCATAGAGAATCATTTCTTGTTAGTCAAGACTCATTGCCAAGACTATCTTAGTGGACAAAGTCCCTTTTTGAACCGAGTTACCCTCGTTTTAGTCCTATTTCACTGAACCGGTATAACCTACCGTTCCAGCCATGTCTATCTCATGAGATATAAAATCTTTACCCAATGCATTGGAGGGAGATATAGGTCCCACCCATATTATAATGAATCCTTTCTTATGTGTGCCACATAATCATAAATCATACATCATCGCATAACACATGTAACAAAAATGGGATTCTTGAAACATCATGACATCATAAAACAAATCATATAAGGTAAATGAATTCATAAAAATAATTCCCTCAAAACATAATCAAATCAATGTAATAATAGGGATAAAAACAGAACCCTTTATTATCTTATATGGAAAATAATTTTGATAAAACACTTGAACTCCATTCTTGAGGAAAATATCCTTTCTTCTTCAAAAACACTTTTCCTTTCATAACATGTCATACAATTCTAAACTAAAAGAAGTTGATTAAAAATAAACTTGAAAACTTGTAAAGGAAGCTTCTTGGAAATAATTTTTTAAAAATCCATTCATTCTGTATAAGTTAAAAAAAAGATTCTTCGTACTTTTGTTGAAAAAGTCAAAAAGTACCCCGTACGAAAAACGACAAAAGATTCCTTTCATATCTTTTACAAAAACTTACTGAAGGGTAAAATTGGATATAAACTATTGTAGAAGGATGAAAATAAAATTACATATTGAGGGAACATGGATGTGGATGATAAAATACACCCCAGTAATTACCAAAGTAAAAACAATCTCAGATAAAAGTGATATTGTGATATTTCCCTTACCTTAGGTCCGATTTGCTTCGTAAGTGTCCGAACCTCCTCTTCTTTGAAGCGCCTCTTTGAGATCTCATTTTAGGGCACTAAAATTGGTCTTTGAGGAAGAACAGAACCTCTAGGATGTTTCTAGGGAAGTGGAGAAAAGAATTTGGCAGGGGTTGGCTGAGATTGAAGGCTCAAAGTTGTGTGAGGAAGAGAGGGAGGGGGTTCCCTTTCATAAGGGAGGAGAGGGGCACCTTTGGAATAACTAAAAATATTATTTTATTATAAAGTCAAGTTCGGTTTTAAATAGCTCCAAATTGATTTATTTCGAGGCTAAGGTAGGGATGGGTAGAAATAATCTCATCCAATAGAATTTAGACAAGTTTAGGTTCCTATTTTAACCTTATCATTTATATTTAACATTAAGTTAAATAATTTTACTTTTACTGTGTCTTCTTGTGTTCTTACACTATAAGGTCAATAAACTTACAATAAGAAGCCAAAAGAACCCCAAATTGTTTATTATTAATATATATAACCATATCTAAGTCATTTGGCCGACCCTTATATTTTTAGGAATAAAATAACAATTAATAATATAATATTTGTTTTAAAAACTATTTTATGTCAATTTTGACACTATTTAGTAATTTATTTTTGTGAAAATCATAACAGAATGATAAGTTCGAAAAAAGTTAATTAAATCAATACTAACATGTCATATTAACCTAGAAAATTAGTGGAATTCATAAAAAGTCTGAAATTATATTTATTTCGGTATTTATAACATCAATTATGTCAATATTTCATTAATGAGATAATTACTTCATCATCGTTGTGTCATAAATAAATTAAATTATATAATGTCTAAAAATTACAAATAAAATACCATTATGTATTAAATCTTTTTACCTTTCTAATGAATATTTATAGTCTAATTTATCTTATGTATAACCCCATATTAAAAATGTTTTACTAAATAAACTTTGATTTTAACTCTTTTAACCCTTCTTTAAATAAATTATTAATAAATGTTCTAATCTAATCCAAGTGGGCCTAAATGGTCATATTTTATTCCTATGTTTGTTTTTGGTCTAATTACACTTGTCCAATAAAATTAGGACATGTGTTAGGGTAATAATAGTATCATTTCTACTCTTAATTACCCTATTTACTTTTAACCGTGGTAAAAAAAAGTAAAAGTTACTATTCACCAAAAAATTATTTTCATCTCATTGAACCACATTTTACTTACTGACATCAGTCGTGTCTCTCGGATTTTTGAAATTCCACTCACAGAAGTGGTAAAATTAAGTTTTATGAACAATTCAGTTTTTTTTAACTACCACTTAGTGGTTTCACTATTCATCAAAAATTGAAAGTTTTCAGAAAAATACCAAAAATTAGGCCTAAGCTATATTTGATATTATGAACTCAAAAATGATGTCTATTCTACCAAATTCAAAACATATCAGTTGCATTAACTAATTTAAAAATTAATTCCCGTCATCAAAACAAATAGCGTGTTTTTAAGAGATAATAACTATCAAAAGATTGACACTTGTTTATGTCTGGTTTAAATGTGAAATTACATCCAATGACCAAAATTGTATTAAATTGTAAAAATATATTCTAAATATACTTTAAAACCACTCAAATTAATATTTTATCACTATTAATTATTTCTATTAAAAAAGTTGTTTTTAATTAAAATTTAGTAATTTTCACTATTCATCAGAATATGAAAGTTATCCGAAAAGTACCAAAATTTTACCCTAAGCTAATTTCAATATTCCGAATCCAAAAATGAAGTCCATTTTGAAAAATAAAATTTACAAAATTTCAAAAAGTGGTTATTACTATTCATAATGTCTAGTTTTAATAATATTTTAATAGCATATCGTTGTTTAGTGAAACTCGGTATTGCGTACTACACACGCTATCAAGGAAGGTCGCGATTGCGTGTAATGAAAGGAAAGTCAAGGATGTGTGTTGTGCAAGCTACTTTTGGTGTAGCATACAACACAAGACATTAATGAAATTAAAAAGAATATTTTTCATAAAATCTCAGGGTGTTACATTCTACCCCCCTTGAAATGAATTTCGCCCTCGAAATTCGTCGGGGTTATAAATGGTTTACTACTCAAAAGTTTCTTTAATAGAAACCCAAATCGTAAAAAGGAATACCAAAACCAATCTTTAAAAACAAAAGTATGAAACTTAACGGTTACCCAAATAAACTAATCACTGGGTTTCCACATAGGTGAAAATATGGATATGGAAGAGAAATCTAACCATCATGTTCTGATGGAGAGTGGTAGAGAACATGGATATGAAAAAGCCAACAATCGCAAAGCCATAAATTTGTGATGATCTAGGGTACCATATGATTCATCAGATATAAGATCACTAGGACAACATTTTTGGTTTTCAATATCATTTCCCTAAAGTTGAAAATTTTGAATTAGAAGAAATACTTACTTAATTTTGGTACAATCTCACTATTGTTCATGCTTTGAACAATTTCTACTTCATCTATTGATGAAATGAAGTTGAATTTGTTATTCTTGAAGTGTTAACAGATCATGTGATAGAATGATGGGTCATTCCATCTGTTTCAAACAAAAGTGTAGCAATAGTTATCAATTATACATAAGTCCGTCTTTGGTGAGGTTAATCATATACGATTCCAAAAATGAACTTATACTTCATATATCATACCTCATAATAAAATAAAACTAGTTTCTACTAACCAGGGACTTTCTGTAGGCCAGTGGTATGTGATAAAGGCCAGTCACACTTCGGTTGTGGGTTCGATTCCCACAGCCTTGTCCGACGCGATGGACTGTCGACCGTCCTGCAAGTTGTCCTTTTTCTAAAACTATATTAATATAACATCCCATCAATAATATCGAAAAACAAAAAATACTAACTTATGCCCGACATAATCCATTACAATCTGCAGTCCACTCTCACAGATTTAATACCAACGTTTATCCCCATATATCATAAGATATATCTTGTTGGTCACATTCCAAACATTCAAAGGCCTTAATCATGTACTCTCTTGAATACCCATTGAACCTTATTGAAAACATGAGTGCTGTTAAAAGTTAAATCTTTCCAAATACAAAAATCATCAAAATTCTATATACTCAAACCATGATATAACCTTCTCCTTATATCAGTCATGAGCTCATGAATACTATCAAACATTTAATTTTATCCTTATCCCTTCATTATGCGCATATCATCTACATTCCAAAAATATCTGAATAACCTTTCATGGATACTGGTAACATTAATCATACACTTTCAAAAATCAAGGAAAGGAAACAGTGTAACAATCCTTAGATGTCTCTTTATTCCATAGTACCATGAGATTACTTCTACAACATTACACATGATAAACATGTAATCATTCCACTACATTCTTAAACCATTGACCGAGCTTCAACAATTCTTTCATCTCAAATATCATTTGTGGTCTCTTCATCATCATCAACATAAATACTACCCATACGACCATACTGATTCTCTTCATGAGACTTTACCTTAGGGAATTGGTTTGCATAATGCCCGTACATTCCACATTTAAAACATTTAACCATTGTTGATGTCGTAGCAATACCATTATCCTCATCCCTAGTGTTAACTGAACCTTTTCCTTTACACTTACTAGATTTGTGTCCTTCTTTTCCACACCCAAAGTATCTTCCAGTTCCTTTGAAACATTCTCCTTGATGCCTCTTCCCACATGATTTACATAGGGGAAATTTAACTTTCTTTCCTCTATGATCATCATGAAACTCCATCTTTCTCTTATTAGCCGAGTCAAGAAACTTACGAAATTTTACTTTATTGATCATATTATGAGATTTCTGATTCGGCATAATAATGATGTTTGGACTTCCAAATCCCATTTCATTTGGTTGCCCATGAAGAATATCATTCCATTGTCCATCATATCCTCCATTTTCGTGAATCATCTTGTTTCTAGCCATTTTCTAAAACCCAAAAAGAATAGTGTGAGTGGCAAAAATCATAATAAAGGGGGAGTAACTTCAATATCTAACATCTTTGGTTTAATCTAATATCGTTACCATAGTTCTAGGACTATATCCTATACATATACTTATCCATAGGGACATCCCTAGACATACCTTAGAAATGTCTCTAGGGATCTCACTAACGTTTTCGCATCCTAGTTTCCAAAGGTTGACTAAACCTTTCCTATGATACCAACTGTAGAGACCCGAAGCTTGACGTATATTGACATTACATTACATTTACGGAATACTTAGTACATAACAAAAACACACACACAAGGATCGTAATAGTTTAGTGTCTTTGGAAACTCGGAATATAATCTTCTAATCCTGGTGAAAGATCTTCAACATCTCCCATAAAGATCTTCTCTTTTTTTATACTTAAAACCTTTATTTATATCCTGGGGAAAAGAAAACATAAAAGGGTTATCTCAAAAGCTCAGTAAGGGTAAACAAAAGAAATATCAATCACATCATATTCATAAGAACATAACATTTTGGAAATCTTAACCTGCAAAAGAGAGCATAATTTCATAACATGGGATAAATCATGGCAGTGAAATGTAATCACAATAATCATAACTTAAAACATGAAACTTTGTAGAATACACACATAATCATAGAGAATCATTTCTTGTTATTCAAGACTCATTGCCAAGACTATCTTAGTGGACAAAGTCCCTTTTTGAACCGAGTCACCCTCGTTTCAGTCCTGTTTCACTGAACCGGTATAACCTACCGTTCCAGCCATGTCTATCTCATGAGATATAAAATCTTTACCCAATACATTGGAGGGAGATATAGGTCCCAACCATCTTATAATGAATCCTTTCTTATGTGTGCCACATAATCATAAATCATACATCATTGCATAACACATGTAACAAAAATGGGATTCTTGAAACATCATGACATCATAAAACAAATCATATAAGGTAAATGACTTCATAAAAATAATTCCCTCAAAACATAATCAAATAAATGTAATAATAGGGATAGAAACAGAACCCTTTATTATCTTATATGGAAAATAATTTTGATAAAACACTTGAACTCCATTCTTGAGGAAAATATCATTTCTTCTTCAAAAACACTTTTCCTTTCATAACATGTCATACAATTCTAAACTAAAAGAAGTTGATTAAAAATAAACTTGAAAATTTGTAAAGGAAGCTTCTTGGAAATAATGTTTTAAAAATCCATTCATGCCGTATAAGTTAAAAAAAACATTCTTCGTACTTTTGTCGAAAAAGTCAAAAAGTACCTCGTACGAAAAACGACAAAAGATTTCTTTCATATCTTTTACAAAAAATTACCGAAGGGTAAAATTGGATATAAACTATTGTGGAAGGATGGAAATAATATTTCATATTGAGGGAACATGGATGTGGATGATAAAATACAACCCAGTAATTACCAAAGTAAAAACAATCTCGGATAAAAGTGAGATTGTGATATTTCCCTTACCTTAGGTCCGATTTGCTTCGTAAGTGTCCGAACCTCCTCTTCTTTGAAGCACCTCTTTGAGATCTCCTTTTAGGGCACTAAAATTGGTCTTTGAGGAAGACCAGAACCTCTAGGATGTTTCTAGGGAACTGGAGAAGAGAATTTGGCAGGGGTTGGCCGAGCTTGAAGGCTCAAAGTTGTGTGAGGAAGAGAGGGAGGGGGTGCCCTTTTATAAGGGAGGAGAGGGGCACCTTTGGAATAACAAAAAATATTATTTTATTATAAAGTCAAGTTCGGTTTTAAATAGCTCCAAATTGATTTATTTCAAGGATAAGGTAGGGATGGGTATAAATCCTCTCATCCAATAGAATTTAGACAAGTTTAGGTTCCTATTTTAACCTTATCATTTATATTTAACATTAAGTTAAATAATTTTACTTTTACCGTGTCTTCTTGTGTTCTTACACTATAAGGTTAATAAACTTACTATAAGAAGCCAAAAGAACCCCAAATTGTTTATTATTAATATATATAACCTTATCTAAGTCATTTGGCCGAACCTTAGATTTTTAGGAATAAAATAACAATTAATAATATAATATTTGTTTTAAAAACTATTTTATGTCAATTTTGACACTATTTAGTAATTTATTTTTGTGAAAATCATAACAGAATGATAAGTTCTAAAAAAGTTAATTAAATCAATACTAACATGTCATATTAACCTAGAAAATTAGTGGAATTCATAAAAAGTCTCAAATTATATTTATTTGGGTATTTATAACATCAATTATTTCAATATTTCATTAATGAGATAATTACTGCATCATCGTTGTGTCATAAATAAATAAATTTATTTAATGTATAAAAATTAACAATAAAATACCATTATGTAGGAAATCTTTTTATCTTTCTAATGAATATTTATAGTCGAATTTATCTTATGTATAACCCCATATTAAAAATGTTTTAGTAAATGAAGTTCGATTTTAACTCTTTTAACCCTTCTTTAAATAAATTAATAATAAATGTCCTAATCTAATCCAAGTGCGCCTAAATGGTCATATTTTATTCCTATGTTTGTTTTTGGTCGAATTAAACTTGTCCAATAGAATTAGGACATGTGTTAGGGTAATAATAATATCATTTCTACCCTTAATTACCCTATTTACTTTTAACCGTGGTAAAAAAAAGTAAAAAGTTACTATTCACCAAAAAATTATTTTCATCTCATTGAACCACATTTTACTTACTGACATCAACCGTGTCTCTCGGATTTTTGAAATTCCACTCACAGAAGCGGTAAAATTAAGTTTTATGAACAATTCAGTTTTTTTAACTACCACTTAGTGGTTTCACTATTCATCAAAAATTGAAAGTTTTCAGAAAAATACCAAAAATTAGGCCTAAGATATATTTGATATTATGAACTCAAAAATGATGTCTATTCTACCAAATTCAAAACATATAAGTTGCATTAACTAATTTAAAAATTAATTCCCGTCATCAAAACAAATAGCGTGTTTTTAAGAGATAATAACTATCAAAAGATTGACACTTGTTTATGTCTGGTTTAAATGTGAAATTACATCCAATGACCAAAATTGTATTAAATTATAAAAGTATATTCTAAATATACTTTAAAACCACTCAAATTAATATTTTATCACTATTAATTATTTCTATTAAAAAAGTTGTTTTTAATTAAAATTTAGTAATTTTCACTATTCATCAGAATATGAAAGTTATCCGAAAAGTACCAAAATTTTACCCTAAGCTAATTTTGATATACCGAATCCAAAAATGAAGTCCATTTTGAAAAATAAAATTTACAAAATTTCAAAAAGTGGTTATTACTATTCATAATGGCTAGTTTTAATAATATTTTAATAGCATATCGTTGTTTAGTGAAACTCGGTATTGCGTACTACACACGCTATCAAGGAAGGTCGCGATTGCGTGTAATGAAAGGCAAGTCAAGGATGCGTGTTGTGCAAGCTCCTTTTGGTGTAGCGTACAACACAAGACATTAATGAAATTAAAATGAATATTTTTCATAAAATCTCGGGGTGTTACATATACTATGCTAAAAACATAATCTTTATATTTTTATCTTTGATACCAATAAACATGACCCAACTTTAACTATCAAAAATATTAAAAAATAAAAAATAAATATTGGATCACTTATATACCCAAATAACTTTTAGGTTTGGAGTTTTATATAATTAATACAAGCTCTTACATAACATTACCGATGTATTTAAGTGACAATTTCATTCAACTATACCAAAATTTTCTTATTCCATATTAAGTCTTAAACATCTCCCACATGAAACCCTTCTATTGATATATTACATAACATATTTCTTTATAACCAAGGGATAAAAAATAAGAAGGGTGAACTCAAATTCACAATAAGGGTAAATATAATCATTAATAATTAAATATATTCTATGAGAAAAATATGACCATAAGTGTATAAAAACATATTAAAAGTGAATGTTAATTACATATGATAATTCATACACATCAAAATTTGGATCATTAAACATGTAAAATTTCATAAAGATTTAAAAAATTAAACAGTCATAAGAATCAATAATCACAATCCATGTGAAAGGAAACATTATAACCCTTTGTAAGCATTGAAATCAAAAAAGAGTGTAGATATATTGAAACATCAAACATTCATCATGGAATCACTAAATTGAATAATTCCCATATCTATTAGGAGTAACCTATAACTTGTAAACTCCATCTTCTCTTAGTATTAACTTATAATTAGATAACTCTATCTTTTTATTCAATGCATTGGAGGGCTGTAACGGACCCACCCGTCCTTGGTTTATGGCATAACTATCTATCATTGATTTATAACGTAATAGACCATCCTTTATTTATATTAAAACCAACCATTAATCATCCATACATATTTCCAAGTAACGTAGAATGAAAAAAAATATTTAGAATCTTACACTTTTTAATATAACACCCTTGAAAACAACCATTATTCCTTTTTAAATTAATTAACCCTTGGAAAGGAAATAGGTTCCATGATAATATCTTTAAACAATCATAATACATATAGAGAAAAATAAGGACAATATAATTGGAATATAACCCCATTTAAGTATAGGAAAAACAATAAGGTATGCTTCTATAGATGAAAAATTCAATTATAATAACATTTAATACATTTCTTTGAAAACAAGAAAAAAAATATCCTTTTATTTTGATAATATTTTATAAAAATTTCTAGAATATTGGGAAAATATTTTTTTTGAAAATAACCATTGAAACTTATAAAGGAACCTTAATATAATATAATTATCATGAAATTGGGAAAATCCATTCATACAATATTTGTAAAAAGAGAAAATTATTTTCAAAGTTTTGTAAAAATTCAAAAATGACTTACTCAAAATGACTTAAAAAAGAATAATTTTCAAACTTTTTAAAACATTAAAATATTTTTGAAAATTAATTTAAATAATCAATTTATCATAAAAAAGAATATTCTTGAATTTTTTTAAAGAAGATGGACATGGAAGAAAATTTACATTGACTAAAGAGAAAATTAGGCCTATTTTTCTGAATAAAAATTCCTCAGTATTTTTAAGTATGAAAGAGAGGAAAATGGTACTAATAATTAAAAATTCCAATAATAACTAGTGGATAAGAAAATTTTTAGTTTATAAAGGATAAAATCTATATAATTTCTCTCAATATAAATTTAGCATAGAAAATTCTAAAAATAAATAATATTTTAACACAAAACCCTTACTGTTTTTGTAAATTTTAAATCCAAAGTCATTGAAAGTAAGAATATGATATGAAACTATAAATACCATGAATTATGTAATTACCTTGGATTCTTAGGTGAATTATGAGTTAATTTAAACCTTTATTCTTGTGTTTTTGAAGTATTAATTTTTTGGGTTGTGTTCTGGTGGTTTCTAGTTGGTGTTTGGGAGTTTATAGGCCTTTTTGATGGTTTACGGTTAGGGCATGATTTTCCCAATCCATGTCAATCCTTTAGTAAACCATGAGGCTATAGGTAGAAACACTTGTGGTGGATAATGGTTAAGGAATATATTTTATCAAAATGTGTGGCCTCACCATTAAAAATAAGATAACATGTTCTAGTGGATGATTATATGATTGGAACATGGTTTGTTAAACTGCATGACCAAACCATACGAGTGACTTGGATAGGTAAATAACCTTGTATGATTGGTGCACAGTTTAGAAAAACGTGTGATAAAACTATGTTCATTTGATTTTATGATCCAAAAGTCCTCTTTAATATCCATAAATTTCCTATTTTGTCCCATTATTCTTTCTAAATACATACCTCTTGAACCTGCAGACTCCACAACCTTCCCTCATTGAATTCCTCTCTTCACAAGCTTGATTTTGGTGGATCCAAGTGTTTTTATGATTATTAATTAAGGTATGTGATCCACAGACCTCTATTATTTGGGATTCCCCTAGATCAAACCATCTTCCCTTGGGACGAATCATAGATTCATAATTCCATTTCTAGATCTATGGGTTCAAATTCCATATAAAGATGAATTATTATATTGTTTCTATAATAATGATATATCTATTTTATTAACATCCTTTATTTAATCAATCATATATCTAGTGATATTGGAATAACCTAATAAGTATTTTGTAATTAATCCAATACCTTGGACTTAGAATCTTATTTAATATGATTCTATAACCTTGAGGTGTTTGAGTTGGTATTGGTTCTTTGGATTCTTAGTGTATGATATCGATTCAGTTAGAGCTTGGGTGTGACTCGGTTATCGATTCTCGATGGGTTTTAGAGTTTCTTTTTTCAAAACATTAATGTAGGAAGTTCCTTACAAATTGGACCCATTTTATTCTCTCATTTCCTTGATGTGATACTTGTATTAGCATAACTTGTTTAACCATGATTGATAGTTATTTCATGTATGTGTGTATACTATAGACCCATATAATATTCTTGATTCTATGAGTATGCATGTGCATCTTGGGAAAACATGTTTGATACTGATCACATGTACTTGTATATTTCTACTAATTCGCAAGATGACATTCCATGTCCTACTATTATATGATCTACCCTATTTTGTTTAATTATCATTCCTCTGGAGGTATTTCTATTAGTACTTGATATAGTTGGACCATCATGATATAGTTATTCATTATAGGGGCAGTGTTCCTGACATATGACGATGATGATGATAGACCTGAATACATGGTAGGGTATGATGGTCTTAAGACCAAACCCAATACAATGAAATATTAGGTATAAAAATCTTATGGAATGACAAAAGGTATATACATAATATAACCTCCTTGAGGCCTAAACTATGACTGGTGGGAGGGTTTTACATTCTTGAGGTTTGACCCATGATAGAGGTAGGATGCGATGGCTTTGAAGCCTGACCCAACTCAACACCTTGAGACTACCAAGATTCATGTTCACTATCCTTGTAGCCAGATCTTTACCACTCTTGATATCAATTATGACTATCCTTCCAGCATAGAGCCACAGAAGGTGTATGTAGGGCTCATGGTAGCTTATTTAGAACATTAATTCTTGATATATTATTGTTTTTTCTTACTTGTTCACCTATTGTTATCATGAAATACACCTATAATACTTGTGAAAACATTTTTAGGATGAATTTATGGTGTACTAGTGGGTCACACCCTACATGGGAATCTCGATACATATGCAGACTTCAGAACTGGGGATCCAAGAAAGGGCAAGGCGCACATGAAAGAGATATTAGGTGTTGAGTTGGGAGCCGGTAGTAGTACTAAGATAGAATCTAGAGAGTTATATAGTGTGTATTTTTATTATTACGCCTTTTATACTCTAGTTTGTCTTGACACATTGGGATCCTAGTTTATTTATATGTGTGACATGGGTGATATTTTGTTATTACATGATGTTTACTCTATATTCCACCATGATATTATAGGTTAATTTATTTTATTTATTTTTATGGTGTATGACTATGATTACAGAGGTTATAGTCTCCCCACTTATCTATTAGACCCTAGACACTAATCGACAACCTCTTGCATACACGGTGGTGTGTATGAGGTCTTGTGGCTTCTTTAATTAAGTGTTATTTGGCAACACCTAGGATAGAAAATTAAAAAATGGTATCAAAGATGTTTTTCCTTTATTTTCTTATTGTTTATTTTGGGACATGGTAGAAAGGATAAAATCCATGCAAAACTCAGGTAAGGGAGTTACTATTTACCTAGCTAGATCAGGTGTAACACACCTCTGAGTTATCAATAATGAAATTTATATTATAATTTTGTGGGATTTGGGAGCATTCATGCATCATGATTAGGCACATAGGATCAAATTCTATATATATACATGCTGTGTATTCCATTATACTTCTTTAATTTAATTCATTGATTATGTTATCTATTTAGGATAGAACTATATTCTCCACTGAGTGATATATCCATGTTATTGTTATTGTGATATATCTATTTTGGTATTAATTAGTTTAACTAGAATATGTTGTTATCTTATATATATATATATATATTATTGTGACTAACATTTAGTTATAGTGTGTCTTGATTAATACTAGGTATGATTTTCCTTCTTGTTGTGGGTATCCTCCTAGGATAGGTTTCTATAGAAATAAATTAGGTGTACCTTATAACCACTTAATATGTTTTTATAAGAAAGTTATTGTGGGTTCTCTTAATATTTGTTTGGAATTTCAGAAAAATACTATTTTAGAGATCCTTTAATGATCCCTCTAGGGAGGATGTGCCAGTTCTACAACAATTTACGTATAAGGATGCACCTAAGAATGCTTGCACACCTAATCAAGTGTTTTAGGCATTAGAGACTCTCCAACCCAAAGTATTTCAGATTGTACCTTCCCACAAAGGAGGAGTACACAGGACCATGGCTGACTATACCCTTGATTTCTGTCTCTGACATTCTCTAGCTTTCCAGGGAACCAGAGGACCACAAGGTGCTAAGAAATGGATATATATAAATGAAGTAATAATCAACTTTGTTGAGACAGCAGAGTAATAACAAGTTAATATAGTGCCTTTTATGCTTTAAGGACCAACTAGGAAATCATGGGCTATCCTGGGATTTATATATAGATGAGAGGGTCTTTCTTGGGAGACCTTCAAGAACTAGTTTTTTTGGGGAATTATTTCCCAACATACTAAAGATTTACTGTTGATGTGTCTGAAGGATGTTGTTAAATACTAAGGGCATGATCAAGTTATAAATTTACATAAAACCCAAACCACTCTAACTACAAAGTCATAATATAGGTGAAGCAAAGGTTTGATCCCACAGAGAGCAGAGAACATAATGATGGAAACTCTTGAAAAAAAGGATGGGTTATCCTAATTTTGATTTTATTTTATTTAAAATATATAGTTTTGATTTAAATTAGATTAAAAAGAAGGGAGAAGGGTTAATTTTTTGGTTTAGGGAAAAGGGTAATCTTAAATATTGGGATATATTTGTGTATTAGTATGCAAAGTGGTAAAAAGGTCACCAATTGATCTTGGTCCAACCAATTAGATCTTTCTAAGTTGCAAACTAGTCCTTGGTCTAGATATAATGGAAAACCTAAGTGATTGAAGCCTAGATTCTAGGAAAAAATTATCTCAATCTGTAGGTCCTAGATTTCTTAACTCCAATTAGGTTAGGGTCCTTCGATTGAATCTCTTATGGTCAGGGTAGATGAAAGATAATGGTATTAATAATTATTTTTATCCTAATTATTAGCCATGGGGTTACAAAATTTTTATATAGAAATTTATTATGTTCAAATACACCATTATTATCGACCCCTAACCCTAAGCATATTAACCACACATGATGTTTTAAAAAAGTAAGGAAAGAGATGGAAACATTCTTGACATGATAAATAAATAGTTCAAATCAAATCAATCCACAGTTGAAACCATATAAACTCAATTAGATACCAAATTAAATGAAGAAATAATGAATAATAAAGTAATGGAAGAAGTACAATGGACAACAGAATTGGATTCAAATATTGTAATAGAAATGTGAAATTAACGAGTCTTGAAATTGAAATTAGTAATAATAAAAGTATTAAAACGATAAAATAAATAAATAGAAAAAATTGTAAAGAAAACAGGAAAGAAACAAAGAAGAAAATAGGAGGTTCAACCATCACATTCTAAGCTACCTATCTATGGTTGGGGTTCCCAAATATATTATGATCTGAGTGTTACATGAAGTGTAAATGTTTCACATCACATAACTATTTTAAGTGGATTATTCTTTGATACATTCATGATGTGTATCCAAGATTCACATAGTTTACTTCAGATTTGTAAAGTTATCTAAATATTTTGGATATCATGGATTACATGTCTTGTATATTCAGTATGATTCACAATTCAAAATTTTCATATCATGTATTGATCTCACTTTATGTATATTTATCAGGTTCATACATCAAATCTTTAACAATGTGTAAATGAAATTCACATCGTGTACTTGGTTAACATATTGGAAATGGGATTAATGCCTTGAAAAAAGTTAGTAAGTGTTATTTTTGAGGAATAAACATTATTTAATTGGGATTCATGATGTTTAATATTGAATTTTTCCATTTTACAATTATTCCTCCTTTGATTATTTAATTTCTAATTCCTGAGATAACAAATCAAAACCTAGTGTATTATTGAATAAATCATGATAAATCCTTAGATAAATATATCCAAAATATGTATATGAATTTGTCTTATCAAATTACCCCACACTTGAACAATATCTTTTCCTTAAGAAAAAACATCTCAATAGGGATTCCCAATCAAAAATTTTTTAAATAGGAAATATAAATTACAACCAGGAAAATAAAACTAAGTGTAAGAGGAAAAAACAAGTCCTCTAGAATCATTTCTACAGATAAAACCAGTCAATACTCATAGTTAAGTATTTTATTAAAATTATTTATTATTTTAATTTCAATTTAATAACTATTCTTTAGAATCTATACTCATATTTTAATTTATCTCACAATGAATTTTCTCTCATCACTCAAGGTAGAATGTAATTGGAGTTATGCTCATACCTTGAATACATGTTTCTAACCATATAATTTCCTTGGTTATAACATATCCACTTCATAAATATGAATAAAAAATTAATCATGAGGGTTTAATAAATAATGTTCAAATTAATATGAGGCTTGGGGGTTGGTAGGAAGATAGTAAAAATAAATCTCAAAAAATGGGCAATCTCTATACCATAATGCCTGATAATTGAAAATAATTAAATGAAGTAACTCCTCATATAAAAAAATGTCTATGGGATCCAAATATCTCAAAGTGGGTCCATAATATTTTCAATAAATCATAAATAATGTTCCATGTTTCTATCACATTTTCATTTTATTTATTTTTTTAAAATCATATCTAGGACAGATCTCGCATCCACCAACTAAACACATATGATCTATCATAAGATTGATCGGTATGGTAATGATGATTTTTGACCCTCTTAATACACAATACAATTTGTCCTTGTTTTCTAGGAACAAGTTATGTGTATAAAATTATGAAAGTAATCATGAAAAAATTCATATAAATCTGGTGAAAATTCTACCATATGTATCCTCAGTATCAACATACCATGTATGAAAGAGAAGAAAACCCCCCCACACTTGTTCAAAAGAAAATCATGCATAATACCAAGAGTAGGGTAGGATGGGATAATAGGAATGTAATATTTTTTTCATAAAATGGTTATTAATGGATACTATGGGATAAATAAGGATATATGTAAATGTGGGTATTAGGCTCACTGGATTAATAAAATATTGCCTCAATCATTTTAACAGTGTATTTGTTCAATCATATCCTTAATAAGATTTCAATGAAAGTTTTGATAGTTTTACATGTCCTAAGTATCTCTCAGTAAATATGATCAGAAACGAATATGAAAATTTTGGTATAGAATCATATTAGGAATGAGAATAAAAAATAATTAGTAATCACTCAGGGCATAGTATCTAGTAACAAGTCAAGAAAAATAAATTGCAAGAATCTAGAATTAGAATTAAATTTCTCAACTCAACAATCATGCTAAAATTATAAACATGAATAAAAAAGGATTCCAACATTCTAAAACAAAACTTTTTCTTTTATTTAAATGGTTGTAATGAGTTTTCAAGTCAAATAATGATTTCAATGAAAAAGGTATCCTAGACCAGTGAAAATAGGCCATAATCTAAGTGTACAGACAATAATGCTTAATCAAGACTCCCCTAAACTTAAAATGAATTAGTTCCTGCACTATTTTAGAGAGTGATGTGGGAGAGATATCAATAGAATAATTCATAAAAATGAAATGGAAATTAAGAATTTAAAATAGGTAATCAAGAGATCCCTGTAGTGAAAGACATTCCATGGGGGAAATTGTTGGATGGTGATAGAAAATTTTTTTACCTGTAAAAATCATTAGAAATAAAATGAATGTACTAGATAAACCATTAGTACATATGGGTTAATCAATATATAAGAAGACAAATTAGTAGGTTCATATAGTCAATATTAAGAGAAATAATCTCAGATAATTGCAGGAAATGACCACAATGATGTTTTGGATGACCTATAACAAACAAAAAGTTCAAAAGGAAGAAAAAATGGCCCTAAACAACTGTGCTAATACTGATTAAGCAAAATACATATTTCCTCCCATAAGATATTATAATGATGTCATAGACCATACTGATGGACTAAAATCACTCTGTAGAACCCATAAATTTATATTTCATCTTCATTCTATAGGAATTAGTGGTGGTGTCATCGAGCTCACGAGGATGCTTGGTGGGGGTCAACCAGCTCAGGAATGGGTCGACCAAAACTCTGATGCAGAAGCAGTATATGCAATGAAATTCATAGAAGAGGCTTCTTTATAGTACCTATTTAGATATGGATCTCTTTAATATGGATCTAAATTTCATCCACAAACTGATATATCTGATGTGGGAGGCTACATGGCATCTTGAAAGACTTGTCAATAAGAATAGATGATGTAGCAGAGATAAACATGGCTAAATTAATGTAGAAGTAAAATTGAAAATAAGAATTCTAGTAGTGTATTCAAAATTTTATCCCATCCATATATATTTGATAAATGATATAATAGGAAAAATGGAATACAAGGTTTACAAAAGATACCCTAGATAGAGTACAATAATAGAGGGGAATAAGGGAAAACTAAGATAAGTGGGCAACATCATCAGTATCTACATTAGATTTCCCCTCCCGAATAGTGGGTCCTTGGATCTTCCCCACCAGATCTATAACAACTATGGAGTCAAGGGCATGTAAATCAATCACCAATTATGTTATTGTGGTGATGTTAGTAGGCATGGTCAAGGATAGAGGGGGTGAGGTGATGATCTATAATGAGGCTGAATATTGGGAAGTTGGATCGATAAAAGGCACCTTAGAGGTAGATGGAAGGGCAGGGTCCTTTCCCCTTTGGGCCTGCTTTACAAGGAAGTCCTACTTGGTGGCATTGTCGGTGATATCTAGACATAGGGTGGGAATGGAGATAGAATTAGGGTCAGCTGGTGGTGGTGGGTGGGAAGATGTAGGGGCTAGTGGTGGAGGAGGGGTGGTAAAGCATGATGGTGTGGTGAAAGGAATGTGGAAATGGAGGCATACCTGTCTCTGGTTCTCCTATAGACACTAAAGAATAGATCATACATCAGATGGGAAGGGTGGTGTAGGTGCAAAAGTGGTAGGGAGTGATGGTGAAGTGGTGGTAGTAGGGTCAAATGTAGTTGGAGGAGCTGCAGAAGTAGTGGTTAGAGTGGTGTTGAAGCTGCTAAGATGTTGTGTATGGTGGGTGATGAAACTACCCCCCATGAGAGAACCATGACCCCTCTTCACTTGGGTTTTGTAATATAAGGAAAATTTTATGGCCGTGTTTACAGAAGGGTCACCCATTATAGAGGCCAAAATGGCGAACTTGATCTAGATGATTCACCCATGAGCATCTCCTTAAGCTAGCTAGGCATGAGCAAGATCCCAGTGAAAAATTTACAATGTGACACCCCACAACTGGGTGCTATTCACCATATGTGGATTGTGGAAACTCCATGGGTCTCAGATGATCAGTTCCCAACCTCTCTCTACCTCCATCTTGGTTGGATCAATCCACAAGGTCAGAAAGACTAGTGAGGCAAGAAATTAAGACCAGTAAATGCGGGTTCTGATTACAAAGTCCCCTAAAGTGTTCTCCCAAGGTAGAATTCTCAATATGAAGGTGAAATGCCTGATTTTTAGCTCAAAGTTGGCTAGGAACTTGAGGAATAGCTCCTAGTGGGTCTCCTTGTAGACCTCAGTGATGGTGGAGAGTTGTCTTCATTTGATCCGAGCAAGGATCTCCTTCGGTACCTGGATCATCTTGGGCACAACTAAGTCCAGGGTCTTGTTCGACCGCATCGACTTGGATTGTAAATGGAAAAAGTGAACATGATTCTTAAGATCAAAAAGATTTAGGCATAGGTGCATGTGCGAGTGCTAGAAAGCACCTTGTGACATTCTAGATGAAGAGTGTGACTCCTCAGAAGCTGAGGGGGTGGAAGAAGCTAAAGAGAAGGATGACGTGTATGGATTAGAGGGTGATGGAGGAGGAGAAACCACCTGATTCTTGGGTAGAGGTAGAAAATTTCACTTAGGCATGAATTTGGAGGGTGAATAATGGGTTGTCTTGATTCATTCCATAGAAGAAGGGATTGAATGATCAGTGAATCCCAAGATCATAGGTAAAGAGGTTTGGAGGAGTATGAGAGGGGGAGTGGTGGCGATCGCTGATGTAAGGAAATGCTAGTGACTAAGGGGGACTAGAGCAAGGGAGAGTGGAGGAGAAGGGGGAGGGATGTGAACCTAGAGTTCATGGATTTTAAATCCTCCCTAAAAAATTCACATCGTTTCAATAGTACATGACATATAAATGGTGGGTTTTTTTACTTTTTTGATCAATGATCTTTAGATATCATGTAATGGTTATATGATGTGTATTTTTTTTATTAATTCCCATTTTTTTTCTGAGCATCTATTAAAAAATATTATATCTTAACTAGATATTTCTAAACTATAATCTAACATATTAGGTCTATCTAGGGTTTCCTCTCAGTTAGTTCTTCATTTAACATTGAGAGCTAGAAATTCTTCAACATTATTTAGATAATTTGAACATGATATAGAGATAACCATCTTGGATTTATCCAATTTTGACTACGTTGTGAATTGGTGCTAGTTATTCACTTTGTCCTCCATCATTCCTTCTTAACTGGTACTTGTGGTGGGCTATATACAGATAATAACTTTAATGAAAATATAGAGAAATCAAAAACTAACCATATTTAATAGTTCACATTCTACACCACAACTTCTCCGTTTTCTTCGATAGGTTCACATTTTGGAATGACATCATGAGTTGGAGCCTCATTTTTACCCTCTTCTTCCAAAATTTTTAATATGGGATTCTATTCTTCTTTGATCTCTATAATACCCATGAGGTCGATGCATGTTTGATCAACACCATCTTCCTTCACTTTTTCTTCTTCCTATGATTCTATGGATTATACACCTTTGACCTCCTACGTCTCTTACTTGATATCCTCATCCTTCTTTTTCTTGTTTTATTCATCATCCACTTATTGATCTACTTCATATTCAAACCATTCCATCTCTATATTATAAATTAAGGGTATATTATTCACAAGGGAATTTAAATTTGAAATAACATGAGCAAGGTGAGTAGTCAATTCTCCTTGTTTTTTGAGTTGGGATTCATGATCATCCATACACTTATCCAACTTTAGAATATAATTTGAGTGTAATCAGATAAGTATTTATTCCATGTTTTTTCTCATGATATTTTTGGATGTAATGGTCTTATTGAATGCACTAATCTCGATGCGACATTGTGTAAAAAACCATGACTTCCTCCACTTCCTGTTCTTTTTCTTCTTTGAACCAACCAATCCCTGTAATAGAAAAAATTAGTATGTTACTAATAAAATAATTTTAATTCAAAATGATTCAAGATAGGTGATTTTTAATTTCTCTCTATTCACTAAGATCTTCCTTCTTATAATCCATCAATTTTTCCACCATTTCAATGTAATTTGTATGTATCCTGGACAGTCTGTCTTCTCATTGCTTCTCTAGAGGTTATTGGAAGTAGGTGTCTTTATGGTTGTAAGGATCCACCTAGGATCCTCCTTGGTAGTTTTAAAAATTGGGGTCTCCTCTATAGGTTGATTGTTGGTGTATCATTTATGATGATGTTGGAATTAATAATTTTTAAAAGAATATGAATCATTCCATCTTGTTTATTGACATGACCACCCACCAGAATTATTTTCTTCCCATGTTTTTGGATAATCTTGAAATTCATTATACAATAGTGGTGGGGAATAATTCTGGTTCATTTGAAAAATTATATTGAAAACCACCACAAATCACCACAAGCGTAATATAATAATAATTATTATTATTGAAAAAATACCTAAACTAAAAAATATAAACAGAAGTAGGATAATAAAACTCTTTGATTTAAAAAATCGATCTTGAGTCAAAAACTACACTCCTCTACTCTATAGAAATAGTGCCAAGATTTGATATATCTAAAGGATATCATTAAATACTTTGAGCATGATAAAATTATAAATCTATATGAAACACCAACCACACTAACTATAAAGGAATAATATAGTTGAAGCATGCAGTTGATCCCATAAAGTGTAGGGAACACATTGATGGAAATTCTTGACCAAAGGGTGTGTTGTTCCGATTTCAATTTGATTTTATTTAAAGTATGTAGTTTTGGTTTAAATGATATTAACAATAAGGGATAAGTGTCAATTTTAGGGTATAGTAAAAAAGGTAATCCCAAATATAACTTGTGATATATTTATGGATTAGGTTGAAAAGTGGTGAAAAAGTCATCAATTGATATTGGTATGACCAATTGAATCTACCTAAGTTAGAAACTACTCCTTAGTCCTGAGATAGTCAACAAACTAAGTGAAAAAATATTAGCTTCTAGGAAGATAATATCACAAGCTATTGGTCCTAGCCTCTTCAACTCTAATCAAGTCAGGTTCCTTCAATTTCATCTTTGATGGTCAGGGTAGATGAAAAATAATGGTATTAACAATTGTTTTTAACCCAATTACTAGACATAGGGTTACCATGTTTTGACCTAGAAATTCATTACATTAAAATACCCCCTTACTCTCAACCCTAACCCTTAGTGGATTAGTTGCGCATTATGGTTTTAAATGTATGTAGGGAAATATATGGAAACATCCTCAACATGATAAATAAACAATTCAAATCAAATAAATACACAATTGAAACTATATAAAATAGATTAGATACTAACTTGAATGAAGAAACAATGAAGAACACATCAATGAATGAAGTTGAATGGTCAACATAATTGGTTTAAATAATTGGAACAACAACACATAAAGAATGAGTCTTGGAATAGAAGTTGGTAATAATGGAAGTATTAATACAATAAAAGATAGCGATAAAAAAAACTGGAAAGAAAAAAGGAAATAAATAGAGAAGAAAATAGTAGGGTCAACCATCATGTTCTGAGCTCCTTTTCTATAGCGGGGGTGCCTAAATATATAAAGATCCTAGTTTTACATGATGTGTAAATGTTTCATGTCATGTAACTCTTTTAAGTGGATTCTGCTTTGTTACATTCATGATTTGTATCTAGGCTTAACATAATGTACATCAGATCTCAAAAATTCTTTGAATATTTTGGATCTCATGGATTTTATAGCCTTTATATTCAACGATATTCATAATTTAAACTTTTAAAATCATTTATTGAGTTGATTCTATGCATCTTCATTAGGTTTAGACTTCGAAGCTTTCACAATGTGTAAATGGAATTCACATCATGTACTTAGTTTATGTCTTGTATATGGTATTAATGCATTTAAAATGGATGGGAGGTGGTTTAATCAAGGAATATACATTGTGTACTTTTCATTCATGAAGTGAAATGTTGAATTTTTCCATTTTACAACCATTCCTCCTCTGAGTCTCGAATTCATAATTCCTACAAAAAATATAAAAAATTAGTGTATTATCAAATAAAGAATGATCAAACCTTAAATAAATATATCCAGAAGTTTTATATGAATTTGTATTATCAATTTTTCCCATGAATTAATAGATCTTCAATAAGGATCCATGATGATAACTTTATACTCTGCCTATTTCACTGAACTACTTCATTTTTCTACCCTCTTGGATGTAAATGAGGCATAGAAGGAAAGAAAGATTGTGTTTAACCTTCATCTTGATATCAGATGGTATGTTAGACCAAATAGTTTACCCAATGGTTCTATACAAAGCCTTCACTATTGAGAAGGGCCTTGAGGAGGATCAATTAGTTTGTCTTCTTCCAAAATTCAGTACTCTGGAGGGTGGAACTTCTAATACCATAGTGAGTTTCTCATCTAGTAATAAGAAAAGGAAGACCATAGATGTGCATCAATGTAGTGGTAAAAATATTGGGCTAAGTATGGCTTCCTCAGCCCCCTTATTAAGAGTTCTACAATGATTCAACTATGGGAAGGTCAGACATTACCGAAGGTTCTTCCCAACACCTCAGAGTAAGAATTGATAGTGTGGAAATATGGGGTATCTTTGAGGTTAGGTTTCTATATGGGTGTAGGAAAGATGTGATCTATGACCTAGGGATCTAGTTTGGGTCCTTATCAATTAGTTCAAACTCCTCAATCGAAATTAACTCATTTGATTCATACACCCCAAGGTCAAGGCTGTGGAGCTATGAAAGGCTGAGTGTATATGATAAACTAGGTTTTGAATGATTGTGGAGAGGGACCGTTAACTATTTGAGGTATAGTTCTAATAACCTGTTCTCTTTATACAACTATTTTCTGTACTATTTCTTTTTATTCATTTATATATACTCAAGTTATTTATGGTCTCGACTTACCAATTAAGTTTCCTTATAAGTTTCTTTCTCTCTACACACCATTGAGGAAGAAAGTTGATCATAACCATAGATCTATAGAGTATCCTATAGTTGTTTACAGATGCATACATTTGTGGGATTTCTTGATCTTTGAGATAATAACCTTTTATGTGATCCTTATATTGGATTGGATGACTAGTTTTTATGCTCACATCGACTGCTATCAAAGACTGGTATCCTTAATTTCACCTAAGGGAGAGAAGTTTATGATGATTATTGAGAGGGATATTGATTCCAATAGAGTGGGTCCATATTTGAGCCATATTGGAGCCATCATGACTTAGGTGGTAGGCTTAACTCTCATAGTGGAATTAGATATTAACTCCCTTTCTTTTCATTTCATTATCGATCTCTATAACGATGTATTTCTAGATGACTTCTCAAGTCTTTCTTTTGATTGAGAAGTATAGTTCAAGATAGATCTACTACCTATATCACAACCCATTTAGATTCATCTTTATCATATGGTGCTAAAAAAGTTGATAGAACCCAAAATTTAGCTTGAGGAACAGGAGTCGAAGGGTTTCATCACACCAGTTATATCTACGTGGGGTTCTCCCAAGTTTTTTTATAAGAAGAAAAAAATTATTACATCTATGTGGACAACATGAAGTTAAATTAGGTGATGGTAAATAAAAAGTATCCATTACCAAAGATTGATGATCTCTTTGATCAGTAATGGGGAGCTTGGTGGTTCTCTAAAATTGATCTTTATTTAGGCTACCATCAGTTTGGGTCAGAGAGAAGGATATTCCTAATAGGATGTTTAAGAGTAGATATTGCATGTATGAGTACCTTGTGACACCTTTTTGATTGATGAATTTCCTAGTAGTGTTCATGGATCTCATAAAAATGATATTTCATATATATCTTGACTCTTTCATCATAGTATTTGTTGTTGATATCCTTATATATCCACAAAATTTTGAGTTATATTCGAGACAACTTGAGACCATGTTGAGTAAACTCTTAGAAAATTGGATTTAATCCAATCTTTCAAAGTTTTACTTATGAATATAAGATGTGTTTTTCCTTGGGTATGTGATATCTGAGTCAGAAATTTCCATCGACCTAGAGAATGTGGAGGCAGTGAAGTCTTGGGCCCACCCTTAGAATGTTTTTGAGATCAAGAGTTTCCTCAGGTTAGTAGGATACTATTGATAGTTCATTTAGGATTTATCCTTATTAGAAGCACCAATGAATAATATTACCAAGAAGGGGGGTGAAGTTTTATTAGATATATTAGTATGATACTGTCATTCTTGAGCTAAAGAGGATATTGATGAAAACTCCAATTTTGATTCCTCCCACACCTAGGATCCGAAATGCTCTTTAATGTGCTGCCTAATGAATTGGGTTAGAAGGTATTATGATTTAGAGAGACTAGGTAGTTTTTATGGGTTACATTAGTGCTGACCCCATGAGAAAACTACCTGATGCATGTCTCAGAGTTGGTATCTGTGGTCTACGCCCAAAAGTGTTGGAAAAATTATCTCTTCAGTAAGAGGTTTGTTATTTACAAAGACCATAAGATCCTTTGATATATCATGTATCAGTGGGATATAAAATTAAGGAAAAATAACTGGTTAGATTAACTAGATACATTTTACTTTGATATTTAATACACACTAGGGAAATGTGTTCCATTGTAGATGCTCTTAGCTAGAAAAAAATAAGAGATACAAGATCTTGTAGAGTGGAAATCACCAAAGTAGTGGTGTCTGATGACTTTGTTAGAGGAATGGATTATGGAATAATCTGAGGTTCATGGATTCATGATATAAATTCCCTTGTTTATATCATACTCATTAGCGAATAGGTTGAATACTGGACAAGATTCAGATCCTAAATGTGTGGTTTTGAGAGAATGATTGGTCCATATTGAACCAATTCTAGGATGGTTAGTAGATGATGATAACATAATCAGTGTACATGAGAGGATTTTGGTACTGACCTCCTTAAGAGAGGAACTAATTAGAGATTATCATTATTAAAAATTGGTAGTGTATTTAGGGTTGATGAAGATGTACCATGACATTCAATGTCAGTTTTAGTGGCCTGGTATGAAGTGGTGTAAAGACCCATAAATCCAGTGGAATTTTTTTTCTTAAATACATGGGAATTTTATGAGTCCACGATTTTTGACGGTGCTTGATTCTGAGGCCCAGAATCAATTTTTGAAGTTTTGTTCGGGTACTTTCAGTAAACGTACGTCCAGGATTTTATATCTTTTGAACCGGTGCTCAGAATTGAAATCTGAGGGAACTGTTGAACTCGCATCGCCGATATTTGCTTAAGGAGACCTTTACAGTAGTTGCGTTTCAACATGAATGCAAGTTATAGATTGGGGTTACTAATTAAAATTAAATTTTAAATAAAAATGTGTGTGTAACACATTTTTATTTGAAAGGTGGTTAAAGTCTCTAAGTGGAGGTTAGGGGTGGGTCCCACCACACCCTAACCTCCCTTGGGAGGATATAACAAGGGGTGGGGCCCACTAGTTTAAACTCCCCTTAATCCCCCATGTAACTCTCAATTAAATTTAAGAGGGTCTCTTAAACTTCCCTTAACCCCTTTAAACCCCTTAAACTCTTGGACTTATCCTTTATAGTGCCAACACATTGAATTAATGTTTTAATTATTTTATTTGTGTGTTTGAATTATTTTGAATTGATTATGCCAACATAATAATATGTGATATATTATTATGGTTGGATTTGGCATAATTTGGCTTGGGTTGGGAGAATTGGGAGGGAATCTTCGAGGAATAATACCCTCTTGACGAAGAATGCCATTTTCCACCGAAGAACGACGACACGACTTCTTTCTTTCCAACTGGGGCAAGAAAAGGAAGAAGCCACCCCCAAAGAATTCCACCAACGATAATTTCATTCCCTCCGATGTTGACAGAATGACGTCCGTATTCCGTGATGCCTTCTTCCGCGACTTTGACAACGTATCTTGATTCGAGGTATGGGTTACTTTAATGTTTGATTCTACCCTCTGTTCTAAATCGTTAAATTGGTGGAATGATGTGCCGATTGATATTATATGACGAGGTGGGTTTGGGCCACACGAACACGGCCCGACCCTCCCCTTTTTTGCTTCCATTTGATGACGATGGAGGCAGAGCCGAAAGGGTGCGGTGCCGTCGCACTCCGCCGGAAAATAACCACGACCAGGAGGACCGCGGCAGACGGAAGAGGAACCGCGGTCGGGAGGGCTGCGGCGGATGAAGAGGCGTGGTGCCGTGCTATAGAACCAAAGGCTACGGCTAGGCCAGGCCGCGGCAGTGGGGGACCGACACCGTCATGTAGGCCGCATGGCAGTTGAGGACCGACGCCGTCACGCCGAATGCGTGGAGGTGGAGGACACGACCTACGTCTGTGGGCCACTCGGACGAACCGAACCGGCCGGCCTCCTGACGGACGGGCTGAAGAACCACGAAGCCCGAAGGCGCTGCATGGGGAAGGACTGTGGTCTGCAACCGCAGGCCGCCCTGCTGGGAAAACTGGCAGGCCGCCTGCCGGCCGGGCTGGAATACTACGGCGCCGCGTGGGAAGAACTACGACGCTCGCAGGCGCTGCATGGGAAGAACCGCAACCTGCTGTGGGGGCTACGTGCGCCGGGTAGAACGAGCTGGCTACAGCCGGCCGGTCAGGGAGAGGCGGCGTCGCTTGGCGCCGCCGGGCGAACCGAATCGGCCCGCAGCGCGGGCCGGGACCGCAGGTGGGCCTCGCCCCACCGGGCCGGGTTGACCCCCCAGCCGGGTCAGACCCGCCGCGCTAGGCCGGGCCGACCCCCCAGCCGGGTCGGACCCACCGATCCAGGCCGGGCCGACCCCCCAGCCGGGTCGGACCCGCCGAGCCGGGTTGGGCCGAACCGCCACAGCCCACTGGGCTTGACGGGCTGGGCCCGACTTCTCTTAAATGTGAGTATCTTCAATACCGCGCATCCGAACGATGCTCCGTCTACGACATTGGGACCCTCGCAACGCGGCGTTCCTTTTGCGATACTCTAAGTGAGTTTTGGACAACTTTGGAAAAAATCCGGGTTTGGATCGGGCTTAAATCCAACCGGGCCCCTGGAACGGAAATGCCAATAACTCTCAGACCGGACGTCTGATTGACGCTCCTTCTGTCGCGTTGGATTCCATATGATGAGATGGAACTACGGGATACATCAACTCAGGACTTCGTGATAGTTGATGTTTCAACACTTAACTCGAGGAGTGAACCCTCCCGGAATCGAGCGTGCTATGTGCGGGAACCCTAGAGCTGGCTGCAACGACTACTGTATCGGAATCCTACGTGGGTTCGACAGTGATTACTATTGTGTCGGAATCCTATGTGGGTTCAACAACGATGACTACTGTACCAAAATACCCCATGGGTTCGACGACTATGCTACTATACCCGGATCCTCCGTGGGTCTGACAGTTCTGACTTTTGTTCCTGTATCCTGTGTGGGTCTGACAGAGTAGCTGGTCCTGTATCCTATGTTGGTCCGACAACTTAGCTGGTCCTGTATCCTATGTGGGTCTGACAACTTAGATGAATTAGTGACTAAATCTGATCATCTCTATCACTCTTCAGAAGTTGTATACCTGTGTGAGCTGAGTCATGTCTTTCAACCATTATCATCGTGGTGATTGACTTTACATCATGTGTGGACTGGGATGTGCTTGGGCTCGAGATTTTGAGCCAGACTGTGACTGGAAACTTAGGTATATGTATGGTCATATACCAAAGTAGGGTTGGTTGATAGTTTGTGATTGCATCTTTCTACTATGGTTTATACTTTGTGGATTTTGGGAGACCTTCGGGGGTCTCGAGGTCCCCTACTGAGTATTGTTATACTCACCCCTACACGGGCTTCACCCGCACCTTGTTGTGTTCTGTGCAGACGACAGACAGCAGTGATCGAGGTTGAGGGTGACAGACGAGAGACTGCTCGGAGTTGGACAAGACGGGATGCACCTTACGAACGATTTGTTCGAGTTCTGTACCTACCCTTCCGGTAGGATTTCTGGGCGGACGATCTAGGAGATGTTTTTCCTTTTTACTTGTACTTGTACTTGTTGTTCAGTTGGGTTTGTATACTAGCCCACTTACTTTCATCACACCTTACTTTTTTTATTTTAGTACTTTTTGCCTCTACTGCTTGTGTTCGGACTGTGTGTGTGTTACAAGTTAAAAGGAAATGCCTTTCCTTTTTATCAGGGATTCACCTTTAGTGCTAGTCGCCAGCCCCTGGCCTATGGAAGGCGAGCTTGGGGTAGTCATGACACGGGCCCCGAGGAGAGGTCGTGACAAATTGGTGTCAGAGGTGTCGGTTCTACCGTAGAACTTAGACTCTAATTCTTTTAACGGAAATAGTGTTAAGTGTTTTGAGTGTGGTTATCAGTTTAGGGAGACCAGTGTTAGTGCGGCGGCCGACATATCCATACACTAGGACTCTGACTTCTGATCTCCGACTCATGCACGAAAACACTGATTGCATGTGTGTTTTCTTGAAAAAGTTTTCTTCATGATTACTTTGTGTCATCTCACAAGTTATATTGTTCTAACCGTGGAACACCTGTTTCTTTTCAGGATGGCCCCACGATGGCATCCATCTAGGGTTCCGAGTTTCATACGAGATGGTAGCCTGCTGAACGACGAGGCCTCGGTGCAAGGCCCCATCACTACGGAGGTACCAGCGGTACAACTACTTGCTTGGCCACTAATACCACCATCTCCAGCAGCAGAGAGCGCACGCCGCCTGAGTGTGTTGCATGAGTTCCAACGCCAGAGTCCGCCCAGGTTATGGGGAGAGATGGACCCACAGGCAGCCAAGGATTGGCTGGATGCTGTCGTGAGAGTTTTCAGATTGGTAGGGACACCAGCCGACCTCGTGGTGATCCTTGCAGCAAGCCTACTACATGAAGCAGCAGGTAGAAGGTAGAGCCTGATGCTCCAGGTGAATGAAGAGGCATCATTAATCTGGACAGACTTCGAGAGTCTCTTCCGCTCTAAGTGTGTTCCATCCATCCTTCATGCGATGCAGATTTAGGTGTTACTTCATCTACAGCAGGGAAGTACTACAGTAGCTCAGTACTTAGCGAGGTTCACTGACCTCTCACGCTACTCCACGGATATGGTATGGGATCCATTCTTCAGGTCCCGGACCTTCGAGCAGGGACTAAGACATGAGATCAGGGCTATGATGATTCCCATCAACATTCAGATGCAGGAAGGGGCGCTGGAGCGATCCCTTTTAGTGGAGATTTTTCTCGCTGAGCAGTCACCAGTGGCGAGACCCACCACAGTGCGACACGTAGCAGAGTCTTTTGCAGCCGACAGTAGAGAGATGACACAGAGGTCCAAGTAGACCAGGCCATCAGGTGGGAAACCCCAAGATACAGGTTCGATTGTGCGGGGCACATGAGACAGATCCAGCAATACGAGGAGCAGGCAGTGCTATGCATGCAGCGGGTAGGGCCACATGGATTGTGGCTGCCCAACCTGCCATGCAGATGAGCAGCAGACAGTGGAGGGACCTCCTAGGCAGAGGCAAATGTTCGACCATGGTAGTCCACCGGGAGGAGGCAGACATGGTAGAGGAGTTGGCCGAGCAGCGGGTGGTGGAAGACGTTTCGAGGATCTACCACCACCACCACCAGTTGGTCCACCTCGACCATAGGGAGTTAGCAGATAGAGGTAGGCTCAGCTCCAGAAAGTCAAGGCCTACGACCATGGCGCACCTGAGATAATTCGAGGTACTATCTTGTGCCTACTCCACCCTTGCTGTAGTACTTATAGACACAGGTGCAAGTCATTATTTTATTTCCACTACCTTCATTCGGAGGTCGGAGATTCCAACAAAGCCGTTGGCTCAATACTTACATCTAGAGACTCCTACGAGAGCAGACTCGATAATTACACACTGGTGCCAGAAGTGTGATCTTACTCTAGGAGGTGAGAGCTTCGGCTGGGATCTTCTTGTAGCGGCATCGAGGCCTTAAGACGTTATGTTGGGTATGAACTGGTTATCCACGATTCATGCTCAGATTGACTGTATTAGGCGTAAAGTGTGGTGTATCCGCACAGATGGAACTAGGTTGACCTTCAATGGAGAGAAGGGAGCCTTTGCAATGCAAGATGGACTTATGCATAGAAGGGGCAGCCGATCGCACATCAGTTGGCTAGTCTCATCCTCGGAGCGGTTGATGTGTGGAGTCCGATTTTTCCTGTTGTGGTGGATCAGTATGCGGATGTTTTCCCTGAAGACATTCTAGGACTACCTCCTCGCAGAGATGTAGACTTCTATATTGACCTGTACCTTGGGAAAACATTGATATCTACTCTAACATATCGGATGGCTCCCGCCGAGCTTCGTGAGCTGTGGGTACAGTTTGGGGATTTACAGGGGAAGAGATTTATCTGACCTAGTGTTTCACCCTGGGCATATCTGATTTTGTTAGCCAAGAAGGAAGATGGGAGCTTGCAACTGTGTGTTGACTACCATTTCATGAATCAGGTGACCGTGAAGAACAAGTACCCACTTCCTAGAATTGATGACCTCTTTGATCGGCTCAACGGAGCACGATGGTTCTCGAAGATAAACCTAAGGTCAAGCTATCACCAGCTCAGAGTTCGAGACGGGGATGTGAAAAAGACAGCCTTTAAGAGTCGGTATGGACACTACGAGTTCTTGGTTATGCCCTTCGGCATAACCAATGCTCTATCAGTGTTCATGAGTCTCATGAACAGGATCTTCTAGCCTTACCTTGATCGCTTTTTCATAGTCTTCATTGATGACATACTGATTTAATCGACTATTGAGGAGGAGCACACCTACCATTTGCAGGTAGTACTGGATACACTCTGAGAGCACCAGCTATATGGTAAGCTCTCGAAGTTCCAATTCTGGATTATAGAGGTTCACTTCTCGGGACATGTCATCTCAGAGGCTGGAGTTGCTATGGATCCAGCGAGAATCGATTTAGTACTTGCTTGGGAACCTCCCAGGAGTGTGATTGAGGTGTAGAGTTTTCTAGGACTAGCTGGGTACTATCAGGGATTTGTGCCAGACTTCTCCAGAGTTGTAGCACCGCTTTCTACATTGACGAAGAAGAGGAAACCCTTCGTGTGGTCAGATAGATGTCAGCAGATCTTTCAGGGGATGAGGCAGAGGTTGAACAATGCACCCATCTTGAGGCTACCGAAGGAGGGCGTAGGGTACATAGTTTACTGTGATGCATCAGGGACCATACTTGGGTGTGTCCTGATTCCGGAGCGAGCAGTGATAGCTTATGGTTCTTGTCATTTGATACAGTACGAGAAAAACTATGCTACCCATGACCTGGAGTTAGTAGCAGTAGTCTTCACCTTGAAGATGTGGTGGCACTGTCTGATGGGCAAGCATTTTATAGTCTACTTTGACCACCAGAGTCTCAAGTACATCTTCATGTAGATGGAACTGAACATGACACAACGACGATGGATCGAGTTCCTCTAGGACTATGACTTAGAGATAGTCTATACTCCTGGAAAGGGGAACATTGTAGCAGATGCTCTCAGCAGGAGATCAGGCATTTAGCTACTAGGAGAGGCGACAGAGTAGTTGGCCGCATTGCAGATATCCTTTGTGGATAGAGATGAAGCAGCCTTTCTACAGTCTCTCACAGTCACTCCTCCACTTCTTCAGGGAGTCAGAGAGGCACAACATGAGGACGTTGACTGTGAGACACGACATGCTCATATATCCTTAGGGTAAGCACCTGAAGGGTTTTATGAAGGTGGGGAGCATGTCATCCTCTTCAGAGGACATACCATGGTTCTAGTTTCACTACAAGAGGAGGTGTTGAGGGAGTTACACACTTCCCCTCTAGCAGTACATCCAGGAGTGGTGAAGATGTATCAGGAACTCAGACGACATCACTGGTGGCCAGGTATGAAGAAGGCAATAGTAGAGTTTGTCTTGTGATGCCTCACTTGTCAGCAAGTGAAGGCAGAGCACCAGGTTTCAGCAGGCTTGGTTCTGCCCTTAGAGGTCCCAGAGTGGAAATGGGATGGGATATCTATGGATTTTGTGACAGGACTTCCACGTACATCCAGAGAACATGACTCTATCTAGGTGATTGTCGACCGACTCACCAAGTCGGCCCACTTCCTACTGATTAGAGAGAAGGGCTCAGTAGAGAGATTGGGATGCCTCTACATACAGAAGATCATATGGATTCATGGTATTCCATCGATGATCATCTCCGATCGAGATTCTCATTTCACTTCCTAGCTATGGAAGGGGTTGCAAGAGGCTTTCGGGACGCAGCTTTGCTTGAGCACCGCCTTCCATCCTCAGAAGGATGGCCAGACTGAGAAGACCATTCAAACTCTTGAGGATATTCTTCATGCATGTGTCCTTGACTTTGTTCGTAGCTAGGAGGATCACTTACCCTTGGTGGAGTTTGCGTACAACAACAGCTACCACTCTACCATTTGGATGGCACCTTACGAGGAACTTTATGACCGAACATGCAGACCGCCTCTGTGCTGGACTGACCCAGGGGAGTCAGCACTTGTATGACTAGAGATGGTGCAGGCTACGACAGAGAAGGTGCAGATCATCCATGAAAAGATGAAGACTGCACAGAGCAGGCATAAGTCCTATGCTGATAGGATACGGAGATCACTGGAGTTTGAATATGGCGACCACGTCTTTCAACGGGTCTCACCCCGACGAGGTCTACGGAGATTTGGCCGATGCGGCAAGTTATCTCCATGATTCGTCAGACCTTTTCAGGTCCTCAAAAGGGTAGGCTAGGTGGATTATCGCTTGGGTCTTCCACCTCAGTTGCACCGGGTGCACGACATCTTCTGCATATCTCAGCTAAGGAGATACGTTCCTGAACCGTCCCACACCATCGAACATGGGGAGCTAGACATCGATGATGGGGGGACATTCACAGAGGTTACAGTGGAGATATAGGATCGACAGGAGCAGGTTCTATGTGGACGGTCGATTCATCTAGTGCGCATTCTCTAGCAGCACGAGAACCTCTAGGAGAGCACATGGGAGCGGGAGGCTCAGATGCGTGCTCAGTACCCCAATTTGTTCCCTTAGTGTGTGTTGTAGCTTTCAAGGACATAAAGCCCTGAGGTGGGGAGAATGTAAAGACCTAGAAATCCTATGGAATTTTTTTCTTAAATACATGTAAATTTTACAAGTCTGTGGTTTCTAACGGCGCCTGATTCCGAGGCCTGGTGTGCCCAGAATCAATTTCTGGTGTTTTGTTCAGGTACGTTCAGTAAACGTACGTGCGAGATTTTATATCTTTTGACCAGGTGCTCGGAATTTAAATATGAGGGCACCGTTGAACTTTTAGCGCCGATATCCGCTTAAGGAGGCCTTTACCGCAGTTGCGTTTCAACGTGAATGGAAGTTATAGATTGGGGTTACTAATTAAAATTAAAAATTAAATAAAAATGTGTGTGTAGAACATTTTTATTTGAAAGGTGTTTAAAGTCTCTAAGTGGAGTTTAGGGGTGGGGCTGAACCCACCCTAACCTCCCTTGGGAGGATATAACTTGGGGTGGGTCCCACTAGTTTAAACTCCCCTTAAACCCCATGTAACTCTTAATTAAATTGATGAGGTCTCTTAAACTTCCCTTAACCCCTTTAAACACATTAAACTCTAAGACTTCTCTTTTATCGTGCCAACACATTGAATTAATGTTTTAATTATTTGATTTGTGTGTTTGAATTATTTTGAATTTATTATGCCAACATAATAATATGTGATATATTATTTTGGTTGGAGTTGGCATAATTTGGCTTGGGTCGGGAGAATTGGGAGGAACTCTTGGAGGAATAATACCCTCTCGACGAAGAATGCCATTTTCCACCAAAGAATGACGACGTGACTTCTTTCTTTCCAACCGGGGAAAGAAAAGGAAGACGTCACCCACAAAGAACACCACCAATGAAAATGCCATTCCCTCCGACGTTGACAGAATGACGTCCGTCTTCCGTGACGCCGTCTTCCGCGACTTCGACAATGTACCTTGAATCGAGGTAGGGGTTACTTTAATATTTGATTCTACCCTCCGTTCTACATCGTCAATTTGGTGGAATGATGTGCTGATTGATATCATATGATGAGGTGGGTTAGGGCCACACGAACACAGCCCGAACCTCCCCTTTTTTGATTCCATTTGATGAAGACGGAGGCAGAGCTGAAATGGCGCGATACCATTTCACCGCACCGGAGAATAACCACGACCAGGAGGGCCGTGGCAAACGGAAGAGGAACCACGACAGGGAGGGCCGCGACGGATGAATAGGTGTGGCACCGTCGCGCCGTTCTGTGGAGCCAAAGGCCGCGGCTTGGCCGGGCCACGACGGTGGGGGACCGGTGCCGTCACGTCGGCCGTGTGGCGATGGAAGATCGGTGCCGTCGCACCAGCCGCATGGAGGTGGATGACGCGGCCCGCATCCGCGGGCCACTTTGTAGAGACCCGAAGCTTAACATACATGAACATTACATTACTTTTGCGGAATACTTAGTACATAACAAAAAACACACACACAAGGATCGTAATAGTTTAGTGTCTTTGGAAACTCAGAACGTAATCTTTTAATCGTGGTGAAAGATCTTCAATATCTCCCATAAAGATCCCTTTTTTTCCTAAAACCTTTCTTTATATCCTGGGGAAAAGAAAACATAAAAGGGTGAGCTCAAATGCTCAGTAAGGGTAAATAAAAGAAATATCAATCACATCATATACATAAGAATATAGCTTTTGGAAATCTTAACCTGCAAAAGAGGTCATAATATCATAACATGGGATAAATCATAGAAGTGAAATGTAATCCCAATAATCACAACTTAAAACATGAAACTTTGTGGCATAAACACATAATCATAGAGAATCATTTCTTGTTAGTCAAGACTCATTTCCAAGACTATCTTAGTGGACAAAGTCCATTTCTGAACCGAGTCACCCTCGTTTCAGTCCTGTTTCACTGAACCGGTATAACCTACCATTCCAGCCATGTCTATCTCATGAGATATAAAATCTTTACCCAATGCATTGGAGGGAGATATAGGTCCCACCCATCTTATAATGAATCCTTTCTTATGTGTGCCACATAATCATAAACCATACATCATAGCGTAACCCACATAATAAAAATGGGATTCTTAAACAAGATGACATCATAAAACAATTCATATAAGATAAAGGAATTAATAAAAATATTTCCATCACAACATAATCAAATCCATGTAATAATAGGGATAAAAACAGAACCCTTTTATTATCTTAGATGGAAAATAATTTTGATAAAATACTTGAACTCTATTCTTGAGGAAAATATCCTTTCTACTTCAAAAACACTTTTCCTTTGTTAACATGTCATACAATTTTAAACTAAAAGAAGTTGATTAAAAATAAACTTGAATACTTGTAAAGGAATCTTCTTGGAAATAATGTTTTAGAAATCCATTCATGCCGTATAAGTTAAAAAAAACATTCTTCTCGTACTTTTGTCGGAAAAGTCAAAAAGTACCTCGTACGAAAAACGACAAAAGATTCCTTTCATATTCTTTACTAAACACTCATCGAAGGGTAAAATTGGATTTCAAATTTTGTAAGTTAATGGAAATAATATTACATATTAAGGAAACATGTATGTGGATGATAAAATACACCCCAGTAAATTTCAAAGTATAAACAATCTCGGATAAAAATGAGATTGTGATATTTCCCCTTACCTTAGGTCCGACTTGCTTTGTAAGTGTCCGAACCTCCTGTATAATGATTTAAATCATGTTATTGACTTATTCCAGAATCATATTCATTGTTATTATATCATATATGGTCCACTTATGACTTTATATTACCCGTTCTTTTGTAAATTCATGTTAAAGTAGCGTTTTGGGTAAAATCGTCTCATTTGTCATTCATGTTTTAACTTGTAATTATTCATATGATTACTTAGATCATTATTACTTAATTATAGAATATAAAACATGATTTATATATAATATATATTCAGAATATACATATATATAATGGATAGATAAATGGAAAGAAATACACCGTTCATGGAGACGGTAGACCGTACGTACGCATGAACGTTGTTTTCTTTTCGTTATTGAATTGAGTGGAATTAAGTAGATGACATACATATAAATATAAATAATTACAGTATCATTATTAGGTCATATATTTCATTAGTACTTATCATATATACTTTATAATCATTCATGAATGGTTAATCATTGAGAATGAATCTCATCGCGTCGTGGAGACGGTAGTCCGTACGTACGTACGAGCGATGATATCGTTCCCATGGTCGTGGAATTGTGTTGAAGTGTATGTATACTATTTCAGTATCAATATCAATTTATAATAATCATATATAGTTACTCATTAAACCATTATACCCATCCAATTAAGGTGGTGGTAGAAAATAGATTACACCACGGCGTGGAGACGGTATTCCGTACGTACGCACGCGCGGTGATTTCCTTTTTCCGTAGGATGGATAGAAGGTTAATTAGAGTTGTTTCATATTTATAATAACATATCAGTATATAATAAATACTTATGTTATTACTTTATCATGAAACAACTAAATAAGAAGAAGTTGAAGAAGAAAGAAATTGAAAAAGATCGGTAATGGATATTACCTCTTTTTGACGCGCCTTTTCTTAGCCTCCACTTAAAGAACTAAGGATGGTCTTTGAAGAAGACCAGGACCTCTAGGATGATACTAGGGAAGTGGAGAAGGTATTTTGGCAGGGGTTGGACGAGGTTGAAGTCACAAAGTTGTGGGAGGAAGAGAGGGAGGAGGTGCCCTTTTATAAGGGAGGAGAGGGGCACCTTAGGAATATCTCAAAATATTATTTTATATTATAGTCAAAATCGGTTTATAATGGTTCCAAAGGATATTATTTTGATACTAAAGTAGGTATGGGTCGAAATCCTATCAACAAATAGGATTTAGACAAGTTTAGGTTATTATTTTAACCTTATCAATTAGATTTAACTCTAAGTTAAATAATTTAACTTTTACCGTGTCTTTTTGTTTTCTTACACTATATGGTTAATAAACTTACTATAACATGCCAAAAGAACCCCAAATTGTTTATTATTAATATATATATCCTTATCTAAGTCATTTGGCCGAACCGTAGATTTTTAGGAATAAAATAACAATTAATAATATAATATTTGATTTAAAAACTATTTTGTGTCAATTTTGACACTATTTGATATATGATTTTTGTGAAAGTCATAACAGAATTATATGTTCGAACCAAGTTGATTAAATCAACAATAATATAGCATAATAACCTATAAAATTAGTGGAATTAATAAAAAGTCTCAAATTACATTTATTTTGGTGTTTATAACATGAATTATGTCAATATTTCATTAATAAGATAATTGATGCATCATCATTGTGTCATAAATAAATTAAATTATTTAATGTCTAAAAATTACAAATAAAATACCATTATATAGGAAATCTCTTTATCCTTCTAATGAATATTTATAGTCGAATTTATCTTATGTATAACTCCATATTAAAAATTATTTACTTATTAAACATTGATTTTAACTATTTTAACTCTTCTTTGAATTAAAAAATAATAAATGTCCTAATCTAATCCAAGTGGGCCTAAATGATAATATTTTACACTTAAGGTTGTTTTTGGTGGAGATACACTTGTCCAATAGGATTAGGACATGTGTTAGGGTAATATTAATATCATTTTTACCCTTAATTACCCTATTTACTTTTAACCGTGGTAAATAAAAGTAAAAAGTTACTATTCACCAAAAATTATTTTCATCTCATTGAACCACATTTTACTTACTGACATCAACCGTGTCTCTCGGATTTTTGAAATTCCATTCACAGAAGCGGGAAAATTAAGTTTTATGAAAAATTTAGTTTTTTAACTACCACTTAGTAGTTTCACTATTCATCAAAAATTGATGGTTTTCAGAACAATGCCAAAATTTCATCCTAAGATATATTTCATATTCCGAATTAAAAAATGAAGTCTATTTTACCAAATTCATAACATAGAAGTTGCATTAATTAATTTTATAATTAAATCCCGCTATTAAAACAAATAGCGTGTTTTTAAGAAACAATATCTATCAAAAGATTGACACTTGTTTATGTCTGGTTTAAATGTGAAATTACATCCAATGACCAACATTGTATTAAATTGTAAAAATATATTCTAAATATAATTTAAAACCACTCAAATTAACAATTTATCACTATTAATTATTTTGATTAAAAAAGTTGTTTTTAATTATAATTTAGTAATTTTCACTATTCATCAGAATATGAAAGTTATCCGAAAAGTACCAAAATTTCACAATAGGCTAAATTCGATACTTAGAATCCAAAAATGAAGTCCATTTTGAGAGATAAAATTTCTAAAATTTTAAAAGGTGGTTATTACTATTCATAACGGCTAGTTATAATAATATTTTAATAGCATATCGTTGTTTAGTGAAACTCGGTATTGCGTACTACACATGCTATCGAGGAAGGTCGTGATTGAATGTAATGCAAGGCAAGTAAAGGATGTGTGTTGTGCAAGCTCCTTTTGGTGTAGCGTACAACACAAGACATTAATGAAATTAAAAAGAATATTTTTCATAAAATCTCGGGGTGTTACATTCTACCCCCCTTAAAATGAATTTCGCCCTCGAAATTCGTCGGGGTTATAAATGGTTTACTACTCAAAAGTTTCTTTAATAGAAACCCACATAGTAAAAAGGAATACCAAAACTAATCTTTAAAAACAAAAGTATGAAACGTAACGGTTACACAAATAAACTAATCACTGGGTTTCCACATAGGTGAAAATATGGATATGGAAGAAAAATCTAACCATCATGTTCTGATGGAGAGTGGTAGAGAACATGGCTATAGAAAATCCAACAATCAAAAATCCATAAATTTGTGACGATCTAAGGTACCATCTGATTAATCAGATATGAGAGCACTAGGACAACATTTTTGGTTTTCAAGATCGTTTCCCTAAAGTTGAAGAATTTGAATTAGAATAAATACTTACTTTATTTTGGTACAATCTCACTGTTGTTCGTGCCTTGTACAGTTTCCACTTCATCTCTTAAATAAATGAAGTTGAATTTGTTATTCGTGAAGTGTTATCAGATCATGTGATAGAATGACGGGTCATTCCATCTGTCTCAAACAAAAGGTTAGAAAAAGTTATTAAATATTCATAAGTCATTCTATAGTGAGATTAATCATATATGGTTCCTAAAATGGACTTATACTTCATATATCATACTACTTAATAAAATAAAACTAGTTTCTACTAAACAGGGACTTCCTGTAGGCCAGTGGTAGGCGATAAAGGCCAGTCGCACTTCGGTTGTGGGTTTGATTCCCACATCCTTGTCCAACGCGATGGGCTGTCGCCCGTCCTGCAGGTTGTCCTTTTTCTAAAACTACGTTACTATAACATCCCATCAATAATATCGAAAATCTTCTATCCTTAAACAATACTAACTTATGTCCAACATAATCCATTCTAATCTTTAGGCTTATCCATAATACTGCAGTCCACTCTCATAATATAGTGACAACGATTACCAGAGATTTAATACTGTCGTTGATCCCCACATATCATAAGATATGTCTTGTTGGTCACATTCCAAACATTCAAAGGCCTTAATCATGTATTCTCTTGAATACCTTAGTGAAAACATGAATGCAGTTAAAAGTTAACACCTTCCACATACCAAAATCCAAAAATTCTATATACTCAAACCATGATATAACCTTCTCCTTATATCAGTCATGAGCTCATGAATACAATCAAATACCTCATTATCTTATTATTCCTTCATTATGCGCATATCATCTTATTTCCAAAAATATCTCAATCACTTTGAATACCACATTAGACCAATACATAAATATTCCAATACTCCATGATACAACATTATTTTGGAATCCCATTACATAAACACTTAATCATTCCACCACATCGTTGTCATATTCAACATCGCCAATAGTGATCGCATGTGACTTCCCTTTGTCCTTTGCCTTAAGCGGTTGCTCATGTCGATCATCACTAACCCTTGGATTAGGGCATTTATTAGCATAATGCCACATTTCCTTGCACTTGAAGCATTAAAGTGTTGGTGGTGCGTTCTCTGCAGTGTTTGCTTTATTCACATCATTAGAAACCCTTTTTCCATTACTTCGACACTCAGCTGCTCGATGACCTTCTTTTCCACACTTAAAGCATTTTCTAGTCCCTTTAAGACAATCTCCACCATGCTTCTTTCTACACTTTGTGCATAAGGAAACATTCATCTTCTTTTCACCATTATTCTGAGATTTCTTCTTGAACTCCATCTTTCGTTTCTTGTCAAAACCATGAGATGGTTATGTAACACCAACTTCCATTTCAACCTTGATAGCACAACGCACAATTTCTTCATAGCTACTGAAGTATCTTATAGCTAATTCCCTTCGAAGACTTGGTTTTAAGCCACTGAAAAATCGATCAACTTTACTTTCAGGTTGGATGATAAAATCCAGATTCATACCTTGCAAGTCTTGTAAAATTTTCTTCGTATATACCAACAGATTCATCATCCTTTTGCTTTAGTTAAAGAAACTCCTTCTCCATCTTTGTTCGAAGAATACGAGGGAAGTACTTACTGAAAAACAAGTTCTTGAACTCGTCCCATTCCATGGACTCAATTTCATCTCTTGGCCTCGTATTCTTGATAAGATTCCACCATTGATCAGCTTCACCTTCCAAACGATATACTGCTAAGATGACTTTATCATGTTCAGAACATTGAAGAACTGAAAATATCTTTTCAGTGGTACTGATCCATTGTTCAGCAACAAGTGGATCAGAAGTCCCACTGAAAGAAGGTGGACGTTGCCTCATGAAGGAATCAATAGAATATTGTTCCTTTCTCTGCTCATTTGGAAGTCCAGAATGATTCATAGCTTGTGTAAGGATATCAATAAGATTTTGCACTCCATCTCCCATAACATTTGTTTGTTCAGGAGGACAATCATTGCATTGTCCATTGCATTGATCAACACGGTTCCTTCGGGTTCCATCCATCGTCTAAAACCGAAAAAGAATAGTGTGAGAGGCAAAAATCATAATAAAGGGGGAGTAACTTCATTATATAACTTCTTAGGTTAAATTCTATGATCTTTACCGTAGTTATAGGACTGTATCCTATACGTATACTTATCCTTAGGGGAATCCCTAGACTTACCTTAGAAATATCTCTAGGGATCTCACTAATGCTTTCGCATCCTAGTTTCCAAAGGTTGACTAAACCTTTCCTCTGATACCAACTGTAGAGACCCAAATCTTAACGTACATGAACATTACATTACTTTTGCGGAATACTTATTACATAACAAAAAATACACACACAAGGATCGTAATAGTTTAGTGTCTTTGGAAACTTGGAACGTAATCTTCTAATCATGGTGAAAGATCTTCAATATCTCCCATAAAGATCCCTTTTTTTTCCTAAAACCTTTATTTATATCATGGGGAAAAGAAAACATAAAAGGGTGAGCTCAAATGCTCAGTAAGGGTAAATAAAAGAAATATCAATCACATCATATACATAAGAATATAGCTTTTGGAAATCTTAACCTGCAAAATAGCTCATAATATCATAACATGGGATAAATCATAGAAGTGAAATGTAATCCCAATAATCACAACTTAAAACATGAAACTTTGTGGCATACACACATAATCATAGAGAATCATTTCTTGTTAGTCAAGACTCATTTCCAAGACTATCTTAGTGGACAAAGTCCATTTCTGAACCGAGTCACCCTTGTTTCAGTCCTGTTTCACTGAACCGGTATAACCTACCATTCCAGCCATGTCTATCTCATGAGATATAAAATCTTTACCCAATGCATTGGAGGGAGATATAGGTCCCACCCATCTTATAATGAATCCTTTCTTATGTGTTCCACATAATCATAAACCATACATCATAGTGTAACCCACGTAATAAAAATGGGATTCTTAAACAAGATGACATCATAAAACAATTCATATAAGATAAAGGAATTCATAAAAATATTTCCATCACAACATAATCAAATCCATGGAATAATAGGGATAAAAATAGAACCCTTTTATTATCTTAGATGGAAAATAATTTTGATAAAATACTTGAACTCTATTCTTGAGGAAAATATCCTTTCTACTTCAAAAACACTTTTCCTTTCTTAACATGTCATACAATTTTAAACTAAAAGAACTTGATTAAAAATAAACTTGAATACTTGTAAAGGAATATTCTTGGAAATAATGTTTTAGAAATCCATTCATGCCGTATAAGTTAAAAAAAACATTCTTCTCGTACTTTTGTCGGAAAAGTCAAAAAGTACCTCGTACGAAAAACGAGAAAAGATTCCTTTCATATTCTTTACTAAAAACTCATCGAAGGGTAAAATTGGATTTTAACTTTTGTAAGTTAATGGAAATAATATTACATATTGAGGAAACATGTATGTGGATGATAAAATACACCCCAGTAAATTTCAAAGTATAAACAATCTCAGATAAAAATGAGATTGTGATATTTCCCCTTACCTTAGGTCCGACTTGCTTTGTAAGTGTCCGAACCTCCTGTATAATGATTTAAATCATGTTATTGACTTATTCCAGAATCATATTCATTGTTATTATATCATATATGGTCCACTTATGACTTTATATTACCCATTCTTTTGTAAATTCATGTTAAAGTAGCGTTTTGGGTAAAATCGTCTCATTTGTCGTTCATGTTTTAACTTGTAATTATTCATATGATTACTTAGATCATTATTACTTAATTATAGAATATAAAACATGATTTATATATAATATATATTCAGAATATACATATATATAATGGATCGATAAATGGAAAGAAATACACCGTTCATGGAGACGGTAGACCATACGTACGCATGAACGCTGTTTTCTTTTCGTTATTGAATTGAGTGGAATTAAGTAGATGACATACATATAAATATAAATAATTCCAGTATCATTATTAGGTCATATATTTCATTAGTAATTATTATATATACTTTATAATCATTCATGAATGGTTAATCATTGAGAATGAATCTCATCGCGTCGTGGAGACGGTAGTCCGTACGTACGCACGAGCGATGATATCGTTCCCATGGTCGTGGAATTGTGTTGAAGTGTATGTATACTATTTCAGTATCAATATCAATTTATAATAATCATATATAGTTACTCATTACACCTTTATACCCATCTAATTAAGGTGGTGGCGGAAAATAGATTACACCACGGGGTGGAGACGGTATTCCGTACGTACACACGCGCGATGATTTCCTTTTTCCGTAGGATGGATAGAAGGTTAATTAGAGTTGTTTCATATTTATAATAACATATCAGTATATAAGAAATACTGATGTTATTACTTTATCATGAAACAACTAAATAAGAAGAAGTTGAAGAAGAACGAAATTGAAAAAGATCGGTAATGGATATTACCTCTTTTTGACGCGCCTTTTCTTAGCCTCCACTTAAAGACCTAAGGATGGTCTTTGAAGAAGACCAGGACCTCTAGGATGATACTAGGGAATTGGAGAAGGGAATTTGGTAGGGGTTGGCCGAGCTGGAAGGCTCAAAGTTGTGTGAGGAAGAGAGGGAGGAGGTGCCCTTTTATAAGGGAGGAGAGGGGCACCTTAGGAATATCTCAAAATATTATTTTATATTAAAGTAAAAATCGGTTTATAATGGTTCCAAAGGGTCTTATTTCGAAGCTAAAGTGGGTATGGGTCGAACTCCTATCAACCAATAGGATTTAGACAAGTTTAGGTTATTATTTTAACCTTATCAATTAGATTTAACTCTAGGTTAAATAATTTAACTTTTACCGTGTCTTTTTGTTTTCTTACACTATATGGTTAATACACTTACTATAACATGCCAAACGAACCCCAAATTGTTTATTATTAATCTATATATCCTTATCTATGTCATTTGGCCGAAAAATAGATTTTTAGGAATAAAATAACAATTAATAATATAATATTTGATTTAAAAACTATTTTGTGTCAATTTTGACACTATTTGATATATGATTTTTGTGAAAGTCATAACAGAAATATATGTTCGAAAAAAGTTGATTAAATCAACACTAATATATCATAGTAACCTAGAAAATTAGTGGAATTCATAAAAAGTCTCAAATTACATTTATTTTGGTGTTTATAACATCAATTATGTCAATATTTCATTAATAAGATAATTACTGCATCATCATTGTGTCATAAATAAATTAAATTATTTAATGTCTAAAAATTACAAATAAAATACCATTATATAGGAAATCATTTTATCTTTCTAATGAATATTTATAGTCGAATTTATCTTATGAATAACACCATATTAAAAATGATTTACTTATTAAACGTTGATTTTAACTATTTTAACTCTTCTTTGAATTAAATAATAATAAATGTCCTAATCTAATCCAAGTGGGCCTAAATGATAATATTTTACACTTAAGGTAGCTTTTGGTCTAGATAAACTTGTACAATAGGATTAGGACATGTGTTAGGGTAATATTAATATCATTTTTACCCTTAATTACCCTATTTACTTTTAACAGTGGTAAATAAAAGTAAAAAGTTACTATTCACCAAAAATTATTTTCATCTCATTGAACCAAATTTTACTTACTGAAATCAACCGTGTCTCACGGATTTTTTAAATTCCATTCACAGACGCGGTAAAATTAAGTTTTATGAAAAATTCAGTTTTTTAACTACCACTTAGTAGTTTCACTATTCATCGAAAATTGATGGTTTTCAGAACAATGCCAAAATTTCATCCTAAGCTATATTTCATATTCTGAATTCAAAAATGAAGTCTATTTTACCAAATTCATAACATAGAAGTTGCATTAATTAATTTTATAATTAAATCCCGTTGTTAAAACAAATAGCGTGTTTTTAAGAAACAATATCTATCAAAAGATTGACACTTGTTTATGTCTGGTTTAAATGTGAAATTACATCCAATGACAAAAATTGTATTAAATTGTAAAAATATATTCTAAATATACTTTAAAACCACTAAAATTAATAATTTATCACTATTAATTATTTTGATTAAAAAAGTTGTTTTTAATTATAATTTAGTAATTTTCACTATTCATTAGAATATGAAAGTTATCCGAAAAGTACCAAAATTTCACCTTAGGCTAAATTCGATACTCAGAATCCAAAATTGAAGTCCATTTTGAGAGCAAAAATTTCTAAAATTTTAAAAGGTGGTTATTACTATTCATAACGGCTAGTTATAATAATATTTTAATAGCATATCGTTGTTTAGTGAAACTCGGTATTGCGTACTACACACGCTATCGAGGAAGGTCGAGATTGCATGTAATGCAAGGAAAGTCAAGGATGTGTGTTTTGCAAGCTCCTTTTGGTGTAGCGTACAACACAAGACATTAATGAAATTAAAAAGAATATTTTTCATAAAATCTCGGGGTGTTACACGCTTGGCAGAACCGAACCGGCCGGCCTCCTGCCGGCCGGGCTGGAAGACTGCAGCGCCCGCTGGCACCATGTGGGATGAACCGTGGCTCGCTATGCGGGCCGCGTGTGCCAGGCAGAACTGGACGGCTACGACTGGCCGGGAAGGGAGAGGCGGCCCCGCTTGTCGCTGCCGGGCGAACCGAACCAGCCCGCAGTGCGGGCTGAGTCTGCAGGTGGGCCGCGCCCCACCGGGCCGGGCCGAACCCCTAGCCAGGTGGGACCCGCCGAGCCGGGCCGGGCTGACCCCCCAGCCAGGTCAGACCCGCCGAGCCAGGTCAGGCCGAACCGCCACAACCCACTAGGCTTGACGGGTCGGGCCCGTCTTCATTTAAATGCGAATATCTTCAAACTGTGCATTCAAACGACGTGCCGTCTTCGGCATTGGGACCCTCGCAGAAAGGTGGTCCTTTTGCAATACTTTAAGTGAGTTTTGGACAAATTTGGAAAATGTATGGGTTTGGATCGAGCGTAAATCCAACCGGGCCCCTGGAACGGAAATGCCAATAACTCTCAGATTGAGCGTCCGATTGACGCGCCGTCTGTCGTGTTGGATTCCTTATGATGAGACGGAACTATTGGATACATAAACTCAATACTTTATGATAGTTGATGTATGGAAACTTAACTCGTGGAGCGAACCCTCCCGGAATCGAGCGTGCTGTGTGCGGGTACCCTAGAGCTGGCTACGACGACTACTGTACCAGAATCCTACGTGGGTTCGACATCAATGACTATTGTGTTGGAATCCTCCGTGGGTTCAACAGTGATGACTACTGTACTGAAATCCTCTGTGGGTTAGACGATGATGCTATTGTACCAGGATCCTTCGTGGGTCCGACAGTTCTGACTTCTGTTCCTTTATCCTATGTGGGTCCGACAGAGTAGCTGGTCCTATATACTGTGTGGGTTCGACAACTTAGCTGGTCCTGTATCCTATGTGGGTCTGATAGCTTAGATGAATCAGTGACTACATCTGATCATCTCTATCACTCTACGGAAGTTTTATACATGTGTGAGCTGAGTCATGTATTTCAACCATTATCATCGTGGTGATTGACTTTACTTCCTGTGTGGACTAGGTTGTGCTTGGGCTCGAGAGTTGGAGCCGGAATGTGACTGGTAACTTAGGTATATGTATGGGAATATAACTAAGTAGGGTTGGTTGATACTTTGTGATTGTATCTTTCTACTGTGGTTAATCCCTTGTGGATTCTGGGATACCTTCGGGGGTCTCGGGGTCCCCTACTGAGTATTGTTATACTCACCCATGCACGGGTTTCACCCGCACCTTCTTGTGTTCTGTGCAGATGATGGAGAACAATGATCAAGGCTGAGGGTGATGGACGAGAGAATTATTGGAGTTGTACTATATGGGATGCACCACAGGGATGAGTTGTTCAAGTTATGTACCTACCCTTCAGGTAGGATTTTCAGTCGGACGATCCAGGAGCTGTTTTTCCTTTTTTACTTGTACCTGTACTTGTTGTTTAGTTGGGTTTGTATACTGGCCCACTTACTTTCTGCACACCTTAATTTTTCTATTTTAGTACTTGTTTCCTCTACTGCTTGTGTTTGGACTATGTGTGTGTTACAGGTTAAAAGGCAATGCCTTCCATTTTTATCAGGGATTCGCCTTTGGTGCTAGTCGCCAGCCCCTGGCCTATGGAAGGCGGGCTTGGGGTAGTCACGATACGGGACCTGAGGATGAGTCGTGACAAGTGGTACATCACTGTTTTTGTTTCATGATACCTTATCTTCCAGAGGTTAAAGGATATGCATCAACATCCTAGTGGTGATTTTAATATAATTCTAGTGCTGATATTGAAGTGGAATAGTGTGAAGATGGACTTTGTGATGGGGTCAACTTGGACCCTGAGGATTCATGATGTAGTTTGGGTGATATTTGATCAATTGATTAAAGTTTATATTTTCATACCAATACCTAAGATCCACTCAGCATCTGATCTGGAAAAGATGTATATATGGGATATTGTATGATTTCATGGATTTAGCTAGATCAATGTTTGTAACAAACCGGCTTAACCCATTGCCTTGATCTAGGTCAGAGGTGATACTAACCATATGTGACATTCCTATAATAGCAAAGGCTGTAAATAAATTCCAATGGGTTTGAAACACAAAGTTACAAGGGGGAATAATTTACCCAGTTTTTGCATACACACACAACCATCATTTGATAAAAATGAAATAAATAAAACCAAGTAAATATATATAAATGATTCATATATCAACACTGAAAAATAATAAATATATCAAATAAAAACATCAAAGTAACAATATAATAGTGAAAATAAGAATACTAAGAATCTAAAGAAGTAGAAGACTCCTACACCAAGGTGTAATCACTCTATACCAATACATAAACTACACCAAATCTCCACCTACACTAACTATGATAATGATATCAAAAAATCCCACTAGAGAAGTAAAAAACCTGCCCCTATCCCATATCCTGGAAAAAATATCTGCATATGCACCAAAGTGAATATGTTGGGGGTGAGTAATCATACCCAAAAGTAAAACCCCATGAAACTTTTCCCACATTCCAATAAGACTAAAAACAAGTTATATCATTGGAATATAAAATAGATATGAGGAAAATCAAAATTAGATAAAGTAGTTTTCACAATATTCAATAAAACATATAGATTTTGTTTTTAATAATAGTATAAACAGAGATGATTTTTCGTTTGAGGTAGTTGGATCAATTCATTAAATCCAATTTGGAATAACACACCCAATTTTTCACTCTCACACACACATGTACAATCATAACTTGATCCTCCCTATACTCACGACTGGTGAGTTATCATTTCACTAAGTTGTCACTTGGTGACCCAATCTAATGGTGTTACTTCTCACCATAATCCATCCCATGTTACCTAGTTTAATGGTGGTACTTACAACCATAATATATCCTATGATTTTTCATTTTATGGTGGTACTTCTGACCATGATCCATCCAGGATGCATATGAACACCCACATCCCAGCTATGCCAAACACCCATGTTAATACCATTTTTCTTTAAAAAATCCATTTAATCAATTTATCAAAAATATTGTGGGAGACACCCACAACCCATTTTTTCTCAATCCGTATTTTTTTTATTTTCTAATAACAATTTTAAAGGGTAAGTGTGGACCCTCACAAAACCACCAGATTCAATGCATCACCATAATTTTAGCATACAACATTCAAATTTCAAACAAACACTACAGCCAACCCGATCCGTACCACAATTACCAAATTTAAATAAACAAATCATTCAAAATTCAAAAACCATCCAACATACACGCACCTGCCTTGAGAATCAAAACCTTCACACCAGTTGTCCTGCAGCTGAAAAAACCCTTGCTAGACATCGACTTCACCAACTCTGTCCATCACCGCATCAACCCAAAACCAAAATTTTAAGATCAAACCAATAAGAGAAAATCCAATATAGTTTTAGTAGGTAAAATTTATTTGAAAATAGAATATATTTATTTAAACAAATCCAATTACCTTCATGTTCTAATAAAAGTGGAAAGAGGAAAAAACTACCTACCTCAAATGGTTAAATCCTCCCTCCAAAATCAATAATTTATGATTCCATTGATGAAAATGGATTAAAACTTGATGATATGATGGATCCAACCTCTAGATTGAATAGATTATCCAAAATCATCTAATTAATGGAATTCTAGAGAAAACAGAGATAAGGTTATGAGGATGGTAAGGCACAAAATTAAAATAAAATTTCCGGGAATGAACCCATTCATGATGTGAATAAGGGATTCATGTCATGAATCTTCAAGTTACCAAATATGAAAAAACTAGTTACCTCAGCTTAAAATTCTAAAAACTATTTCACAACATGAATAAAATCTCAAATAATGAACCAATTATTCCCATAAAACCATTCAAACCCTAAATCAAATACATGGAATACACCCAGAATCATTCATGTCATAAATATCCATTCATGGTGTGAAATAGTTTATATAGCCAGATTTCAGATTCCATTTTTTATCCCTCCTAAATCCCCAAAAAATTTATCCCAACCACTCCAAACATAAAGAAAACACCATTACACAATGACATACCTCAAACTAGGGGTTCTATACTCTCCCCATCATTTTTCCTCCCCTCCAAGGTAAGATAGATGTCTCGCTGTCTCTGAAAATCTTAGGCCATTTATCCATCATAAACATCCCTCTTTAACATGTTTCCTCCTAAATCTTACCATGTTTCTATAATATACTTACCAGAGAAATAAATCTACCTCACAAGTTATTCTCCTATATATCTAGAATTTGGATCCATTGATGGATAATTTCCACATTTAGTTCAAGAGTAACTTGGTCCTAACTGATCATGTGACTAGTATTCAGGTGATACTTATTTAGTAGAGAGACATGGAAAACATTGTGGAAAACACTGAATATTTTCCATAAGTCTAACTGATATGCAACATTTCCAATCCATTTAGCAATTTCAAATGGTCTATAATATCTTAGTGCCAATTTCCCTTACTTTTCCAACAACTGATGATCAAGTCTTAGTGATACTTTCTAGAAGACATGATCACCAACTTTGAAAGATAAGGTTCAGATATGATGATCTAAATATGATTTCTATTTTATTTGAGTCATGGGTATCCACTTATGGATCATTTGGATTTTCTCTATAGTCTCACGGACATGACTAGTTCCAATCAATGAAGTTTCTCCTATTACCACACAATATATTAGAGAATGGAAATGATTACCGTTTAATTCCTTGAATGAGGATATATGTATCATTCCTTGGTAGATTTTATTATAGGATAATTCTGTCAAATTCATATGATCTTTCTATAAACCACCAAAGTTCATGAAACAAGACCAGAGCATATCTTCTGATGTTTGAATTGTGATTTCTGATTTCCGATCTATCTAGGATGATATTCCATGCTCATGGTCAACTAAGTTATGATATACTATCAAAATAATCACCATAATCAATAAGTGAATTGAGGATATATATTATAGGTGATCAAAACTATAACTCCATACAACTTGAACACTTCTCAAATATATGTCATTTCCAACTCCTTTACTATGTTCGAATCTTTTATTGGGAAAAAGTGTTCCAACTTAGCGAGTTGATGAAAAATCACCCAAATAGTATCGTGCTTCCAAATAATCCATGGTTGACCAGTGAAAAAGTCCATGGTAATCTTCTCCAATTTCTATATAGGTATAGACATAGATTGTAGCAAACTAGACAATCATTAATGCTCAACCTTTACCAATTTTCATGTAAGAAATTTCAAAACATAAATCAAAATATTTCATTTCATACCTTACCCTAAGAAATGAGCTTTCATTACCTTGTAAGTTATTTGAATAACTATATGAATAAACCATTTCTAATGGTGATACACTGAAAGAAGTTGTTCATAGAAAGATAGAGGGACCATAATTCAATTACAAAAGTGTAATAATGTGTTTTCATTATTTTCCAGCTATCAAAAGTTCCCCCCACCATTTAGGTTTGACCTATTAGTGGTGAAATTTGAAATTTATATTTGAGACTCTTTGAAAAATTCTATCAATTTAAGATTAAGATTAACTGAAAAAAACTACATTCGTATTCTATTTTTACATAGTCTAGATACATTTCAACAATAAATATCACCAGTTTCCATTTTCTATGAGCCTCATTGAAAACATCATTATATAACATCCAAATCATTAAATCCATCAAAAAATTCCTAGGTGTGTACACTAATCCAAAGTCAAAAATATGGAGGTACTATATCCATCATAATTTCCTCTTGTTCAAGTCTTTTTGAGAGAAGATTTGTTTCAAACTCTTATAATTAGTGAAGACCATGGAATTATCTCTAAAGAGATAATGATTCCATATTTTTAAGGTATAGAAAATTGTAGCTAATTATAGGTCATGCATCAGATATATATTTTCATATATTTTTATCTACCTTGAACCATAGGCCATAATATGTTCTCCCTACATGAGAACATAACCCATTCTAGATCCAAATGCATCACAATATACCACATATAACTATCCCAATTCTTGCAATATTTTGATAGGTTTCCAGTTGAGATGAGATTTAATCTCTAGAAATAATTTTTTGAATTTATCATTCAATGTGAATGGAACACCCTTTATCATTAAATAATTTATAGGAGAATAAATCACTGAGAAATCTCAAACAAATTGGATATAATAGCCTATCAATCCTAGAAAACTACATATTTCAATGATATTCTTAGGTTTCTACAAAGATATGTATGTTTAAATCTTCTAGGGGTCTACTGATATACCCTTCCAAAAAAAATGAAATTCTTTTATCCATAAGTCACACTTAGAAATCATATAATATAATCTAAGATAACATATTGCACTTAGTATAATTTCCACGTGGTCCTTGTGGTCATTCCTTCTTTGAGAGTAAACCAAAATATCATCAATAAATACCATGATAAAATAATCAAGTTACTAGTGGAATATATGATTCATCAATACCATGAAGACTACAGGTGTATTATTTATATGAAGGAGAAAAAGATATATTCATAATGTTCATATAGACTATGGAATTCCATCTTTAAAATATCATATTTTTTGGATTTGATCTGATGGAATACTAATCATGGATCAATATTTTAGAACCACTTATATCCCTTTAATTGATAAAATAGATCATAAATTCAAGGAATATGGTACCAATTTTTTATTATAACTTGATTTAGTTTACGATAGTCAACACATAATTGGAGGGAATCATCTTTCCACTTTACAAATAAAACTAGTGCAATGCAAAGTGATTTTATAGTCCTGATAAGGCCTTTACTATCTAATATTTCTTACTATAATTATAAATACTACAACTCTATTGGAGCTATTCTATTTTTAGGAAGTAAAATAGGGAATGTTATTGAGGGAAAATTGATAGAAAACTATATTTTTCATTTGTGTGGTAACCCATAGAAATATTTTGTAAATAAATATGAGTATCAATACACTATGGAAGTAAAAATCATATTTTTAGTTTCATCCACAACACCCAAGGTTATTACTACCAACTGATCAGAGGTGGTTTCACCCAATGTAAATAGATCATGTTGGGAACTTTAATCCTCTATAATCCCACTTTTTGAGGGGTTCTATAACACTCATTGTGTAAGGAATCATTTCCACATGTAATCCTATTTTTTAACCACACTATAAGAAAAAAAAATTCCTTACACTAGTATAAAATAATACATGTATTCAAGTCAATTTTAGAAGGATGGTACCTAACACCATCGAGGGACCTGATTTATTTTTCATGATAGCATACTCTACTCTATAGAGCTATTGATAGACTACCATAGGATATTTTTTGCTTCCATAACGAGGTGTCGACCAAACAAATAAATATTCCTAGAGGTATCTTGGTTCTCCTAGTTATATGGATGAGAACTATTATGATGGGATTATTCCATCTAATAATATGATTATTTGGGATGATTCAAACCAAATGAACTTTCTGATTTCATAAGTTTATGACAACAATTCTTGAGATACCCTCTTTTTTCATAGTGCTTTAAATTCCTCAATGGTGTAGTACATTACTCATTTCTATGTACAAGTGATATACACTAAAAACAACATGGTTTATTGCTGTGATGCTATACATAGGAATATAATTTTGTTGATTGGTTCTCTGACACCTTATCACCTTGATATTAACACTTCCTCTTTCATTTATTCTCCATGATGAAGTTACCACCAGTACACAGATAGAAAAATGTGTCCCCTCCACTGAGATTCCCTACAAGATATATCACTCCAACTAGTTCCATATTCACCATTTATGTATAGTCATTAATATAGAACATTAATATATTTGAGTTAACCTCGGGTCAGAGAACCACCTCAAAGATCTAAGATTTCTGTATCTCACTAGAAGATACCTTAGAAGAAAATAAAATAAGGTGAGTGAATTTTGTAGCATATTTGGTCACTAATATACTCACGTATTCCAGCTAAAATAACTCTATCATATTTCCTATTAGGAAGGTTTCTAGAAGAAATTTATTATTGAATAGTTGCAAAAATTCTTTCCAAGGGAGATATCGACCCAAATTATCTTGAATAGATAAGTTCCAAAATGATAGTTCTAGCTAATCAAGTATATAAATTTCTAGATTGGACTTTATTTTATTTGGAGTACCCAAAAAATCAATGATTCTGGTCATAATATTTAGACATAACACTAGTTGATTAGGTCCATAATCACTGTGAAATGTTGACAGATTCTAGTTTATAAATTTTACTGAGTGATTCACCTAACAAGGTTCCATATTTCTAGGTCCCTTATTAATAGTATTAATGTATAAGACAATAATATGAGCCAAATGATGGTTCACCTGAGGTTCGAGTGAAAACTCATTCTAGGCTGATCTCTCTTACTAGTTTCTCATTCACCTTATTAGAAGAATTTTTATTTTACAAACCATTCCAAAAGTTACCAATTAAACACTTTAACTTCTCATGTATTCATGAAAATATTTTATATATTAACAAAGTAATCACAATATCAAAATCAAATAATCACATGAAAATTAAATCCTAGTGGGAATTCTCTTTACTAATGTATGATACCTAACACTCATTGACTAAACCCACAACAAGAAGTTGATAGCACACCGAAAAGTATTTTAAAGCACTTTTTGTACCCTCACTACCCTGGAAACATGATGTTTCTCATTAAAATGTTATCTATATCTTTTTATGATATACATTTCAAGTACCAACACATCCAATATCCTTGATACCATCCTAACTGAAGGACTGAACAAACTGATAAAATTTGTAACATCCCCTCCCAACCCATTGGCTTGGGGTTGGTCGGAGGTTTTACTGACCTTAGGTAACATTACCAGGAAACCAAAGGTTTAAAATAAATACCAAGTGTTTAAACACAAAGTTACAATAGGGAAAACTTTACTCAATTTAAACACACACACAACCATCACATAATAAAGATGAAATAAATAAAATCAAGGATGTATATATAAATGATGCATAACACAACTCTCTATAATAATAAATGTATCAAATACCAACATATGATAATAATGGAATAGTGAAAATAAGAATAATAAGACTCTAAAGAAGTAGAATACTCTGGAACAAATTTGGAACAAATCTAGACCAAGACTTAAACTAAACCAAAGTTCTATATCCACCAAGTATGATACTGACATCAAGAAACCACACTAGATAATAAAGAAACCCACCCCTTTCCTATATCATGAAAAACAATATCTTTATATGCACAAAAGTTCACATGAAGGCTGTGAGTAATCATAACCAGTAGGTAGTACCCAATAAATTTTTCCCACATGCCACAACGACTAGAAAAATGTTAGCTCATAGGAATATAAAACAAAATGGGAGAATATAAAAAGAAGATAATTTAGTTTTCACAATATTCGATAAAGCATATGAACATATTTTCTAAAAAGTAGTATTAGCAGAGATGAGTTTTTATTTTAGGTAGCAAGAAAAATTTATTAAATAAAATTTAGAATAAAAAACCCATATTTTCACACTCACACACACATGTACATTCTTAAGCTAAAAAACCATATAATCTTGATTGGAGAGTTATCCTTTCATTAAGTCATCACTTGGTGACCCAATTTTTTAGTGGTACTTCTAACCATAATCTATCCCATGTTTATTTGTTTTATGGTGGTAATTACTACCGTAATATATCCCATCTCCCCTATTTTATTGTGGTACTTCCAATCATAATTCATTCCACATGCACATGAACACACACAACCCATATGTAAAAAATACCATAGAAAAAAATAATTCATTGAAAAATCCATTTAATCTATTTATAAATCATGTTATGGGAACCACCCACAACCCAATTTTAAAGATCCAAATTTTTAGAGAAAATATAGAATAGTTTCATCATGGAAAAATAATTTGAAAATAGAATATATTTCTTTAATGAATCCTAGGATCATACATGTTATAATAAAAGTGGAAAGAGGGGGAAACCACCTACCTTGAATGGTTAAATAACATATATCAAAACAATACTTTATAAGTACTTTGATTCACATAGATCTATTATTGAAGATTTGATAGAGTTAGCATCTGGATCAAAGAGATCCTCCAAAATCATCTAAGTGATGTAATTCAAGATAAAAGGTATATAGGGTTATGAGGATTATAGGGAAATGAATTTAAATAAAATTTCTAGACATGGTACCATTCATGATGTGAATTTGGGATTCATTTCATGAATATTTTAGTTTCCAAAAATGTTGAAAAACTAGTCACATCAGCTTGAAATTCCAAAATATAGTTCACACTATGAATGGAATATCACACAATGAATTGATTCTTCCCATAAAATCATTCATAATCTAAAAAAAATTCCTAGAATTCAACCAAAACCATTAATGTTGTGAATAAACATTCATTGTGTGAAATAGTTCCTATATCTAGATTTCCAATTCCCTTTTATTTATCCCTTCGAACTATAATAATAATAATTTATCCTAAGCACTCACAATATAAAGTAAACAACATCAAATAATGAAATACCTTAAACCAGGGTGCTATATTCTCCCCAGCATTAGGATTCATGTACTTGGGAATCTAGAGGTCATGTTGTCTTTAAAAATCTCAATCCATTTCTGCAAATTAAAATTCCCTCTTTCCCATGTTTCCTCATGAATATTACCATGCTTACATAATAGTATTTCTAGATAAATAGATATCCCTCCCAAATTATTCCCCTATTTATTCATAATTTGGATTGGTTTAAGGATAATGGTCACATCTAGATCAAGAGTAACATAGATCCACCTAATCACGTGGATGGGATCTGTGTGATACTTATTCAATTGATATATGTGAAAAACATTATGGACAACACTGAATCTCAGTGGTAAGGCTAACCGATATAAAACATTTCCAATCCATTCATAAATATCAAACGGTCCATCATACTATAGTCCCAAATTCCCATTTATTTCCTAAGTATCAGTGACCTTGTCTCAGTGAAACATTAAAGAAGAAATGCTCACCCACATTAAAAGATAAGGGTGGATGATGATGATCCTCATAATATTTCTATCAGCTTTGAGCCATGGTCATCCAATTCTAGATCATTTAGATATTCTCTATAGTCTCATAGAAAATAATAGGTACAATCCAGAAGTTTTCTCTTATTTCCACCTAATATATTAGAGAATGAAAATAGTAAACATATAATGCCTTAAATAGGTCCATATATATCATCTCTTGGTAGCTATTATTATAGAAAAATTCCACCAAATCCATATAATCTTCCCATAAACCACCAAATACCATGAAAAAAGATCTGATTATATATTACAATATCTAAAATTTTCATTATAATTTCCCATCAATATGCGGATGATACTCTAATGCTCATGGTCAATTGATTTATGAGATCCAGTTGTAACGATTTCCAATGTTGAGAAGTGAATTTAGGATCTCTATTAGACACGATCAAAACTAGAAGGCCATATAACTTGGACAATTTTTGAATATATTCATTCACCAACTCCTCTACTATGTTGGACTCTCTAATTGGGTGTAATTGTGAAAACATGGAGAGTTGATATGAAGTCATGAAATAGAATAATTCTTCCAAATAATATACAATAGACCATTGTGAAAGTATATGACAATATTCTCTCACTTCAATATAGGTATTGGAATAAATTTCATTATTCCAGTTGGACGTTGATGATCAACCTTTACTTTTTGATAGTTTATAAATTTCATAACATAATCCACAATCTTTAATTTCATAACATACCACTAGATATGATCTTTCATCACCTTTTAAATTTTATGATAACCTAAATGAATCACCCATTTCAAATGGTGATATGTCAAAACAAACTATTCCTGGAAAGACTGAGGGACCATAATTTGGTTCTGAAAGTGTAAAAATGAGTTTTGAGCCTCTATCCATCTATCATAACTATCCCCACAATTTAGGTTTGACCTAACAGTGGTGCAATTATGATATGATATTTTATCCTATTTGATAAATTATGTCAAGTCAAAAATAATACTAACTAGAAAGAAAACTATATTCTCATTCTATTCATCACTATCCAGATATAGGTCATCAATAATTCTTATCAACTGCCATTGGTCATGAGCCTCCCTGAAAACTTCATTATATGAATTTTGATTCAAATCATACACCATATAAATCCTTTATTAGGTGTGTATAAAAGGTTTAATTCAAACATCTATAGATACTACATCCATCATAGTTTTCTAAAGTTAAAGTTACACTGAGATATGATATGTTTCAAATACTTATGATCAGTAAAGATAGTGATTTTTTTTCCAAATATACAATGACACCATGTTTTTTAAGGTATGGAAAACATTGATTAATTCCATCACATATGTTAGATATTTCTTCTCATGTGTTTTTAAATGACTTGAACCATATGATATAATATGATATCCCTACATGAGAAAAAAACCTAGAATAGAGTTAGACACATCATAATATACAACATATACCTATATTGGTTCTGGAAATATTGGGATGACTACTGAGTTGCGATGAGATTTAATATCTATAAAGAGTTACTGATAGTCATCATTCCATGTGAATGGAATGGACTTTACCATCAATTTAGTTATTGAAGAATTAGTCCTTGAGAAATCCTGGACAAATCGATGATAATAGCTTTCTAATCCTTGAAAACTTTATATCTCTAAGGCATTTTTGGTTGCTTCTAAGAGATAACTACTTCAATCTTCTAGAGGTCAACTAATATTGTGATTTCTTGGACCTAGTTCACTCATAAGTAATAGAAACTAGTTGGACACATGGACTCAAGAACTCATCCTCATATGCCATAGGCTACCGACTAGCAACGAGGGTTTGTAGAGGTATGGTGGGGAGAGTATACCCTCATGATCAGACTGTAGCATAATTATATAATAATAAAAATTAACAAAAGAAGCATAATATATAACCCATAGTGGAAGTAAACCATCCAGATAAATACTAACATTCAATAATATTTAGAATTATATATGAAATGATGATAATGTCATGATGCTATACAAAAAGGGGGAATACAAGGGGAATACGGTGGTTGGAATATACAGTACATGATATAAAAAATGAGTGGAAGACCCAAAATCTATCTCAAATATCATCATGAGAATAAGAATAACCCTTTTATCTTGTACTCCACCATAGTATGAAAAGATCAAACATCCATAGCTAGGAACTTCCCTTTATCCTGACCTACATCCATGAAGTCCATCTAGGTACTAAATGGTGGCCTGTATAGGTTGTGAGATATACTCTATAGGCCACAAATAATGGTGTTTATAAAAAATCCAGTCAGTGCATTTAAGCTATAGTAGTGTGTTGGTAAAACAGTAATAAAGCTATAAATGATAAATTAAAACAACCCAATCTACAAGTATGTGCTATGTCAAGTAGTCTATTAATGGTGAAGAGCTCTGTAATAGAGTAAATAATCAGCTATGAATTTTTTGTGTGTGTATAAAATATCAGACCTATGAGGTCCAAGACCCAAGTCCATTGACCAAGGTGTCCTCTTTGAGTCCAAAAATCTCATTCGTAACAAAATCAACATAATGCATACCTACATGGGTCAGGAACCCAAGGACCATGGATGAGGCATCCTATTTGAGTCTGAGGATAATATCTAATAGTACTTGATAAAGAATTTTTTGGAGTCTAAGGATAAAGTTTGAGGTGGTCCAAGAAATCTAGATCCAAGGTAACAATCCAAGGCATCCAATGTAAGTAAATCTTTGGTTCCATACTACGGTGTCAGTTCCATACCAAAGTATCCATCATTGAATATTTTTTATAAGGGATTATTGGGCCTTGTTATTTTTTATTCCCTTTTATCAATTTAATTTATCAAATTCATTTCATTAATCAATTCACTTATATGTGATAAAATGAGGTCCATATTAATGCCCATGCCACATAACCAACCATTTACATTAAATGCACAAGATAAGATATTATATATCTTATTTCATAATTCCCAATTAATTCATTTCATCATCCCTTTCATTTGTAAATTAAAATGTTCTATAAGAGATATTTAAGCATTAATATTCCATTTTAATTCATACATGGATTCCACTCATGGGTGGAAAGCTGAACACACCCAAAGGGGTGGCATAGTCATCAAAATTCAAATGAAACCACCTCAAGGTGTGGTTCGTGTTGATTTCAGTGACCTAAAACCTTGTAAAAGGGGAAATAGAAAATAAAAACATTATTTAAAACATTTAATTTAATTTTTAATCATTTTAGAATAAACAAACAGAAGGTATAGCATGTGGAACCATAATGCTAGCTATAAACATCCAAAATTTAAGGGAAAAGGTATACAACCCCAACCTTAGATGGTTTGTAGACTCCAAACCTATTATCAGCCTCTAACCCAAGATAAAATGGACTAAATCATTGGAATAGATGAATAACTTGAAAATAAGTCACATTAGCTCTCACATATTTAACATTACCTACATAAAATAAATAGAGAAAAGGACCAGGGGGATTGAAGATTTTATTGATACAGATCCAACATAATGAACGACACTTGATTATGAGCTCGAATAAAGGAGTTATCAAAATACAAAGGAGGAGGAGAGGGATATATTCACACATGAGGGAGAATATGTAAAAAATGGGAGGAGAAAGCGGTGAGAAATATTTAAATAAAAGGAGAAAAAGTAATTTCCACATCTATAAAGGGGTGTATGATTTTTTCACACATTTAGTTTAACCATGAACCAATAATCTCAAAGGTGGAACACCCCTTTCATAGCATGGTTCATGGTTAGAAAAACCTTGTGCATATCATTCATGATCACTGTCCATAACCTCTATTCCCTCACACAGTTAGGCACACAGTTAGATAAACCATGTGATAACAATGGTTTTGAGCTCTAAAACACACATGAACCATTTAACATGGAAATGAGGCCTCCCTTGAATAGTTTTTTAGACCATACTCCTCTTTACAGGTCCACATATTTGATCAACATAGAAACCACTTACCACACACCAAACTTGAACCTCTACATGTTTTTTTAAAAAAATATCCAGGCTACGAACAAGCCCCAGATTCCATTGAACCCTTCATGACCTCAATAGGAATTTATAATTAGATAAAAAAGTGACTTTAATAGTAATTTAAATAATTATTATCTCTCTAAAAATATATGACCTTACAACCTCCCCTCTTTAAAATAACCCATCCCCAAATTTCCCTTCTGAGAGCAGTTGATCAACATATGAGAATAGTATAACCACTAAGGATGAATGATATCATCTCTCTCCTAGGTCTCATCCTGTACATAGATGTGATTCCATAACACCAATACTAGAGGAATTTAACTTCTATGGAGATCCTTCATGTTTAAATAAACAATACATATTTTATTATCCTATAAAGAAGAATCAATTTCCTTTTTCAATTTCCTTCAGATTAAAATAATAAATCATGTTAAAATGGTAATAGTTTATCTAAGATATATGTAAGACTTCATAAAAGGGATATTACATCTAAAGAATAACTATCTGATAGGATAATGTCTTAAATCTATATAATATCTCAAAATTCTTTACATAAAGAGGTTATATATTACCCTATCTTTGAATCAATATATGCTTCAGTGTAGGTGAAACCTATAAGAAAACCTGATCTCCCACCAAAAACTCCAAAGTTCGGTGGTGATGATTGACATAATATTTTTTCATAGACTGAGTTGTATCCATACACTTCTTCATAAGATATACCTGCTCTGATGTCTTCTAAATTAGATGAGTCCTAGTAGCATTTCCTCACCTACCTTTAATGATCATAGGAGTGAATAGAACAACCTACCATATAAGGCCTCATAAGGAGCCATCTGTGCAGTGTCTTGGAAGTTGTTATTGTAAGAGAACTTGAAAAGAGGTAAAATTTTCTCCCAAGGACCTAAAAAATCAAGGACACATTCTTGGATCATTTCCTCTAATAACTAAATTATACATTCAGACTAACTTTCAGTCTGAGGGTGATCGGTTGTACTTATGAGTACTTGTGAACCTAGTGTCTTCTTCAACCCCTACTAAAAACACAATGTAAAGTGATCGTACCTATTTTTATAATACTATGAGTCATTCCATGAAGTTTTTCTTAATCTCACAGATGCATATACTACCCATTTCATCCACTAAAAGGCCTCTCTGATTGGTAGGAAGTGGGTGACCATCATCAGGCAGTCAATGATAACCTATATTGCATCATTGCCTCGAGGTGGATGAGGTAAACGCTTCACAAAATCCATAGTGATGTCATCAAATTTCCACTCTAGAATGGGAAATGACTAAAAAATCCCCACTAGTCACTGGTGTTCTGTCTTCACCAATAGGCAAGTGGAACATCAAGTAACAAAAAAACCTATCTCCTATTTCATACCCGACCACCAATACTAGTGGTGTAAGTCACAATACATCTTCCTGATAATGGGATGAACTACCCAAGAAGTGGCATGATATTCTCAAATCATTTTCCTCTTAGATGTCTATAGGAACCCAAACATGCCCATGAAAGCATAAGATCTCATCCTCATCAATGACCTAACCGGGTAGTGGGTCCTTTCCTAAAACAATCTCCAATAGGACCAAGCCCTTGGGATCAGAAATCTACATCATATTCACTATATCCTGAAGTAAAGAGGTCGCTGTTAAAGATATAGGAATATGATTCCCATGTTTCTCTTGAACCTCAATATGCTTCTCAAAAAATAAGACCATCAAATTCTATTCACTACTAGCCTCTTAGATCACTTTTGTCTGAGCCTTATAGATCAGAGCATCAGTAATGGTATTGCACATCCCAGGCATATAAGCAAGTTCAAAGTCAAATAAATATAGGTATTCAACCCATATTCATTTTATAATATTAAAATTACACTATATAAATATGTATTTTAGGATCTTGTGATTCTTTCATACAATGCAACACTCTTCTAACAAGTAATGCAACCAACAACGCAATGCATGAACCACTACTACTAACATGAGATCATGCATTGGGTAATTCTACTTGCGAGTCCTCAAATTATGATACCCGTACACCATGAATAAATCTCTATACATTTAATAGATCCCATAATGATACCTGATGAATCCTAATAAACTATATAAATTATTCCCATCTCTAGTAAAATCAAGATCAGTGCTGATGTTAGTATCTCTTTAATCCCCTGAAAGGATTTTTTTCACACTTCAGACCATATTAACTTGACACCTTTATTGGTTAATCCTATGAGTGGTGCTGTAAGATGTGAGAAATACTGTATAAGGAAACTATAATATCTAGCCAACCTCAAGAAACTACTTATGTCAAATACATTCTTAGGCTGCTCCCAAGAGACCATGACTGTCACCTTTTCCGGTCAATAGATACCACTGTCATTGAGATAATGTGACCTAGGAAGTAGACTTTATATATCCAAAACTGAAATTTTGTGATCTTAGAATTAAAATGGTTCTCTATTAGTGAATTCAATATGATATCAATATATTTATAATGGTTTCATTGAGTGTAATAATGCACCAAGATTTCATCCATCAAGTCTCCCAAAAATAAATCTAAATGTGGATGGAATACCCAATTCATCAAATCCCTGAAAATTTATGGTGCATTAATAAGACCAAATGACATGAGAAAATACTCATACAAGATATATACACTAAAAAATTATGTATGTGGTATATCTAATGGTATAACACATACACAGTGATAGCTTGACTTCATATCAATCTTGGAGATGACCCTCACTCCTCAGAGATGGTCTAATAGGTCATCTATACGAGGTAAAGGATATTAGTTGTCCATAGTAAGCTGATTCAATTTATGGTAATCAACACATAACCTAAGGGTCACATCCACCTTATTGGAAACAAGTATGGGTGAACCCCAAGGTGAAGTATCAGGTTGTATAAAATCATTAGCTTCAAAGTACCTGAGAAATATCTTGACATCATGTAATTCAGTAGTCAACATCATGTAAGGAGGAATGTATACTGGTTATTCTCCTGACATGAGATCAATAGTAAAGTCCTCATCCCTCTTAGGAGGCATCCTAAAAAAATCACCAGAGAAGGCATCCCAGAAATAATCCACCATAAGCGGTAAATATGTACATTAGATTCCCTGATCATCCAGATTATTGCTTGAAATTTAGGATATCACTACACTTATCCCATGATTCTTGGGTCTAGCGCAACTCAACTAGACATCCCATTCATCCTTGTGAATATTACTACCACCCTAATGTGATGTGAAGGACACCCTTCGATGATACCAATCAACATGTGCATGGTATGGTACCAGCCATTAAATCTTGAGAATGATTTGAAAACCTATAATCTTGAGGGAAAATAGGTCCCATACAAAATGTTAGCTACCTATCTCAAGGGGAAATTACTTATATTGACATATAATATTTTATTTAATTCCCAACATATTATTGGGTGTCATGAACCCAAAAATTCACCCGATCTTGATACCTAGACTCTATATAGTTTCTATAGATATAAATGAGTGGGAATATACTATGTAAAATAAAGTAGATACTAGAGGAAATGATACTAAAATCACACCACTCACAATAGATGGACCGACACTCTAGTCCTTGAGTATTGGATACAATTCATCTATTTGGAACGATCCACAACCCTGAGATACAACATGACTACACTGAGTAGACCCACTATGTTAGAGTTGTATGCTTTATGTCTGGATCCCTCGACCATGTCCACTACTTCAGCCTATACATCCCGTAGTGCTCCAACTCCCTACCTAAGGAGGATCCACTGATCTCACTCTTGAAGGTGGAGCTGGTGCAGAACCTCTTCCACTAGATACAGGTAGAAAGGTTCAAAAAAACCTCTAAAGATACCCCATTCTACTATAGTCCCTACACTTAACTTGGGATCTATTTCACTGGGGATTTATATGAACCTTCTTACCACACTAATGATAGAACACATGGCTATCCAGGCACAAACTCTAGCTACTACTTCTTACTCAGGAAAGCATGAAACAATAATTTCTTCTGCTAGATAAACTACCCTCTCAAAAGGTACCAAACTACCCTGGCCCACACCTTCATCTTTTATAAGGTTACACTTAGTGATGACAGTCTGGTTTACTATTTTAGTGATGATATCCAAATTGAACACATTCAGCTATGATAGGATGGTGTATACAGGCCCATCCTCAAAATGTATATCTCTAGATAGTCCATCACTTAGGAGAGCTTGAATGAAATGACAAATCTCTATAAAATGATCTGAATAATCCATAACAGATAGAGTACCCTGCTCTAGGTGTATAAAATTTCTGGTTCGATTAGCTATCAGAGTCTTATGAAATAAGTAATCATTTAAATCTACATTGAAATATTTTGAGGAAATAACTCGATGTTGATCATCCTATTTAAACACATCCAACCATCTCTTGGCCGCACCACTATGAATATATAATGAAATATTGACCCTCCTTTATAGAGGTGTCCCTAAATGGTTTATGATAGATATAATAGCCTCCATCTATGAATCACTATCCTAGGGACTACCTTCCCTTGAAAAATTAAGAGTGTATTTATACTAGAACTCCCTTATAAAATCTTCCATAGAAGGGTAAGGTCATGGAGCTCCATATATAGACCGCACCAGTCATATGAAACATTATCAAAATTGGGTGTTAGTTCCTAGGTCAGGTATAATAGGAGACACCATAGGTGGAACTACAGGAGGTAATACTAGTGGCTCAGGACCCACCACCTTCAGATCATGGTCATCACCACCCTCTTAGTATGCAACTCAAGTCTTTCATACTAGCATGTCTACAAATTCCAAGCAAACACCTCAGAATAAGATTCAATAAGAGAATAGATCACAGTTAAAGGAGTTGGAAATGTAAAATTCCTTCATACCTAATAGTTACATCCCACTTCATACTCCTAAATCTAGTACCGGGTGATATAGGAGATCATAAAGGTCATGTGAGACATTCCCCATTTCCCACTACTAAGTTCGGTTTAGGGTCCAAGTCTCATATCTCATTTTAGTGGTTCCAATATATGGTGTGTTAATTTCATGTTATAGAGTAAAACACCCATTAATATGAAATTTTCATCCCCATTTAATAATAACCATTTTATTCCAAAATTAAAATTCAACAGTTCATATATATATATATATAGACACACACACACATAGATATATATATATATATAACAACATCCATTTAGATGATTGAAAAATAATTTTTTATTTATCAAATAATTTAAAGTAAAAAGTGAGAAACCATGAGTTTAACCACAAAAAGAAACAACAAAGTCATTAAAGAACAATTTAAGACTACCAAAATTAAAATCCCTAAATAATTTCCAAGTGATATTGTTTACCTGAGTGTGTGGTTTCTCCATTATAATATCTTTGGACCGAAAGGATAGATTGTCCCAGGATTAGATGTACTCCTCTAGGATTACATTCCCATTTTTGAATACCCCAACCAGGATCAGTTCATGCTTGTCAATCCAGGTATATTTCTCCTCATTGAGAGTCATCCTTAAAGATCTCCCCTTCATTTTAGCATCTTATTCTTTAGTAGCATTGGGAGAAAAAACCTGTTCAACCACTTATTCTTCCAAGATCATGAGTAATTCCAGGGATTGCTCAAGCACATCACCTAAATTATATTGATATTTCATCTTCTTGTATTTATTAACTGACCATGTCTCCATTGGAGAAGGAAATGTGGTTTTTAAATTATTCATCTCTTTATAGATTCGCTTCCATCCATCCATGGTGGCACTGACCTGATCAATTTTAAAATCCTAAACTGGATCATCTATCTCCTAGAATCCAGTAATGTGTTTAGTATAAGTCCATTGTGAGACTAAACTAGATGAAGGGACCTACCTAATAGTAGGATCCAAAGAAATACCTCCCTTTTATTCATTTTTCAAATCATAATCCTCAAGATACTCAAAATTATTGCAAACTTTAACCTTTGGATGAATTATTTCCGGTCTCATCACCCCCATTTCCTTCACCCTACCCACAATGTCATACTTGTGTGCATGTGCCCTTGTATTTTTGTCAGCTACATCCTAACTCATCTCAATATCTTCTTCTTCATTTAACACTCCCATTGAAAAATAATTAGGTTCATATAGAGTTTCACTCCTTGGGATCACATACTAAATAAAAAAACTCCCTCCAAGATCAAGATTCAATTTTTGGAAAATGTTAGCAACATTCAATTTAAGTGTTAATGAATGAGGTTCTAACTTTGAATGGCCATCCTTAAAAGGTAGGCCAATAGAGGTATTAGAAATCAACCAAAAACCTACCAACCCTTGCCTCCTGTGAATCCAAAATTCTAATCTCCGATTGACTACCACACCTGGGGATAACACCTACTTGAGTAGGTTCCTTCATACGTGAATCTAGACCAGACACATCTCTACTATTATGGACCTTAACCTTGTTTCCCAAAGCTGCATCCATATTCTAGGAAGAACTGATCCCATCCCGTGGTTCAACATGATCATCCACTACCTTGATTTTCACACCCACTTTCCCCTGACTAGAGGGCCCATCTGCAAAACTGGTCACCGAATCCATTTTTCCACCAAATCCCACACCCTTCAACATACCCTACTATATAGACCCACTTTTATTGGTCTCTAGTGAGTGTCCCAACTGCTTTCAATTATAATAAAAATCAAATCAACATTCATATACCACCTCCTACCTACAAATAAATTACTCTCATACTAAAATACAAACAAAATAAGAAGGATTTATTGAAAAATATATTTTGACAAACACTCAGGGATTAACAGGATGGGACACAATAGTGGTTCAACTATCGGAGCACAAGAACCTACTTACGAGGTTTCCAAGCATCCTAATAATGGAAGGATTATGAAATGTAAGGGTCGGGTTATGAAAACTCACCCAAATCACCACTGAAGGCGAGTCCCACTTCATATGAAATTTGTAACTCCATTTATTGAGGTAGAAGCAAGACCCATTGTAGGTGCAAGGTGCGAGAGAGCAGGATAGCATCAGATCTTCCTCTGATGTGAAATAGATCATGAAGTTCCTATTGTCCAGTAATCTGACAATAGATTTATCATTTAGATCCCATGAATCGAAAATGAATCTACCAAATGTATCCAATGAAGGCCTTCACTATGAAAATTGAGAAATAAGGGTCTGATTAAGGAGAATCAAAGTTTCTTTATACTCCACACTCGGCAAAGGAAGGTTACGACATCCTTCATACAAATCAAGATCCTTAGGATGTAGGGAGAAATGTGGGAACAAGGTAATAATATCAGGTTTGAAAAAGGGGGAAAAGAGGGACTTTATGTTATTAATATTTTCATGACTTATTATATACTCCTTTTACTTATTTTATATAAAATTTTCATAATTTTTCAGAAATAATAATGTTTTATTACTATGTATAATTTTTGAGCATTTTTAGAAGTAGTCCAATTGAGATTGTTTACTATTTTATTTATAAATATCACCATACTAATCCTAATTGTGTGGTTCTTGTTTTTTTAGAATTCATAATTCAATATCCAACATTTCATTAGAAGTGATCATGGTCCAACTCTTCTATTTGAAGACTCATATGGACCACACAAGAAGGCCCACAGAATCTGTGAGGAAACTAGACCATCCATGAAGATTGAATTACTGGGATCAATCTAGAAGTGAAAATAAATTAATTCTCCTAAAAAATTCGTATAAAAATGAAAGTAGTAATTGATAAAAATTTAAGGTCCCAACTCCAAGAACAAAGGGCTCAAATAATGGTTTAAAATCCATCCCACTATTCTGTACGAGAATTAAATTCCAGACACAATTCATGACATATCTCATGATGTAATCATCAAATCAATATGATATTATTCATTGTGAAAGAGGAGATATAGGTGGAAAAATTTGTTGAATAAATAATTCTAATTTTAAGGCATATTCCTATTCAAAAACCCATTCATATTTTGGACTTAAAAAATGGATTGAAATGGACAAATTAACTTTGTTTAATCAACTGGCCATAACTTTGGCTCCTTAAGTCCAATGGCCGCCAAATTTTCAGAGTAGAAAAAGAATAGATTTATCTAAAACTTTTAAGAAGATCATATCTCAATATTCTGCTGTATAATTTATTAAATTGGTGACGTAATTGGAGGGTCAGTTTTGGAATGCAAACAGCCCACAACATTGGGATATAAATAAATCCCCCTCCTCTCATTACAAAGAGTTATCATTTCAGAAGATAGGAGCACATATTTGCACGACCAAATCCTTTAAAAGGACTTTGGAGGACCTTACATACTCAAGTTTCCACTTGAGAGACCTTTCCTCTTCTATTTGTTTTCATTTACTTTTGTGTTCTTCATTTTTGTAATCTTGTAAGTATCTTTCTTTGTAATCATGTTTTAATGAAAGTTTCTTCTTCAATATCTCTTATTCTCATCTAACTTATGTAGTTTAATATTAATTTTCTTAAAATATTTTAAATATAGTTTAATCCACTTCCCTTCTTTTGCTTTCTCATTTAATCTAAAGTTAGCATTTAATTCCCTTCTTCATTTGTGTCTATGTTCGACGCACCACTCTTTTCTTATCCCTTTATTTTTATTATCTTATTAATTTATCATCAAAATAATTATAACCAGATTAATATTAATTTAAATGGCTGAGTAAATCTACCTTTTTGATGAGTTATAATTTGGGGATATTAAGTTATTGATATCCTTTTCTCTATGAGTATTCTTTGAGTTAATATTGTGTATGTTGAATTTTATATGTCATGGATTAATGACATGTTTTATTTAATATGTGGATTCCATGGATTATTGGAACAAAAAATACACTACCATAAACAAGTAATGGTAATTATTAGATCCCTATGTTAAGTTACGGCTTGGATTAAATCTTTAAAACTTGGGAATTCTGATCAAAATCATCTTGTGAAGTGGGTACTAATTTAATGAAATATAAAGAAAAGATCAAGGATATCATAAGATTAAATCACCAATAATGAACTCACCCCAATATTTATCAAATTTTTAAATCAAATATGATCCATAAATTATTTCATAAGCTCTTCAAACAAACCCCTGAATTAGAATACAATTAACTAAAAACAACCAACTATAAAAAAGTATCATCGTCGATGATTCGACCCAAGTGTGGCTATACAAATTATTAGAGTACCGGAACCTTGAACGGTCGATAGGAGAAAATCTTCTGTGTTTTCAAATGGATCCATTTCTGGGGATGGTGTAATTAAGTTGTCGTTAGTTTCTAGTTATTGTAAAAAAACAAAAAAAAAAACAAAATATAAAAAGAAAATTGAAAAAAACACAAAGAAAAACCCACCTTTCTCATAAAAATAAAAAAAAAACACAAAGAAAAAAAACTATCTTCATCTTTCTTCCAAATTTCTCTGAGTTCCCTGTAGCCTCCCAAACAATCCCTCATATTTTTTTGACCCTGAAATTGATTGAACACTTCACCAACATAGGAGGAACATTAGGGATAATCAAATAATTCAAGAACCAGTCCTTGTCCAACCAATTGAATTAGATATGGCCAATCCTAGGGAACAAACACTTAAAGAACTTTCTGCCCCTGATATGAATTACCAACCTCTTGGTATTCAATATCCAAACGTAGAGGCTGCCTTTGATCTCAAATCAGGTTTGATTCATCTTCTTCCTCATTTCCATGGGCTAGCTAGTGAGGATCCACATCTCCACCTTAAAGAGTTACAAGTAGTGTTCTATACCATAATGACTCAAGGGGTTTCTAATGAACAAATCAAACTCCGAGCATTCCCTTTCTCCCTAGATGACTCCACCAAGTCATGGATTTACTACCTCCCTCTTGGTTCTATAACCACATGGAATGACATGAAGCAACTATTTTTAGAGAAATTATTTCCTACTTCTCGTACTGCTTCTATCTGAAATGAAAATAAGTGGTATTCATCAATTCCCAAATGAATCACTCCATGGGTACTGGGAGAGGTTCAAAAAGCATGTTGCAACCTGCATACACCACCAAATCCCTGACCAACTCTTGATCCAATACTTCTATGAGGGTTTATTGGGGATGGAGAGAACCCTCATTAATGCCACAAGTGGTGGTTCTCTTGTTGATAAAACTCCTACTTCTGCAATAGATCTCATAAGAAACATGGCTACGAACACACAAAAATTCCATACTCGAGCACATGATGAAGTCAAACAAGCCCAAGATAATCAGTCGATTGAGAAAAATAAGATGACAGAGTGGATGAGTGAACTTACTAGTCTTGTGTGACAACTAGTTGTGGCTACCAAATCCCCAACCTCTTCTTCTCCACAATCAATGTTTCCTGGACCCGTCAAAAACTTTGGAATCTGCAACTCTCTATCTCATCCAACTGACACATTTCCACAACTTCAAGAGGATCAATCTGATTCATCTAGACCAATGGAGATCAATGCAGCATATGCTCAGCGGAACCCCAACCCTCAACAATAAGGTCATTTTGTTAGAAACTTCAACCAACCTCATTCTGAGCCTTTCTCTTCTACATATAACCCTAACATGAGATATGGTAATCCCATTTCTCATCCCCCTCAATACCCTCATCAAAACCCAAACCAATTCCAATATGGTTAAGGTGTTGGTAACTTCCAACAACCTTATCCTTTTGTTCCTCAACAACAAAGGAACAATCCTCCTCCTGGATTCCACTATCCTAGTGAGCCTTCCAAATTCCAAAACCAATACAATCACTTTCCCAAGAACCAAAATCAAGGTAATCCCAATCCGAGACAAGCCTCTTATTTCAATAAACCATGGGAATTTGCAGTTGAATACCTTGCCTCATTCACCCGTTCCATCCTTAAAAAAATTGAAACCCAAATTGGTCAACTTGAATCCCACCAAAGCCAACAACAACAATCAAATTATTCCCAACTTTTAGCTCAACCATTACCCAACCCCAAGGGTAATGTAAGTAAAATTTTACTTAGATCAGGAAAGAAAATTGCTATGCCTCAAGATAAGTCCTCCAACCCTCCTTTAAATGATGAAATAGAAAATTAAAAGAAAAAGAAACTTGAAAATGAATATGAAGTCATTACCTCACCTCTTTCCATTCCACTTAGGAAACCAATTCCTTTTCCTCAATCCATTCCTAAGCCAAACAAGTCCTTTGAACCTGATCTTGAAATGCTCGACTTGTTTAGATGTGTTTAAGGGAACATTCCCCTATTAGATTCCATTAAACAAATCCATAAGTATTCCAAGTTTCTTAAGGAATTGCGCACCCATAAGAGGAAACTTAGGACCTGCAAAAATGTTTCCACCCAACAGTCTATTCCCATAAAGTGAAAAGATCCAGGGACCTTTACGGTTCCATGCCAAATTGGAAGTTCTAACTTTGATGATGCACTCATAGACCTAGGAGCCTCAATTAATGTCTTGACCAAATCTATCTTCTCCAACCTTGGTCTAGGTCCCTTACATCCAACGGGTGTTGTCATTCAGTTAGCCAATCGAAGATCAGCCAGTCCTGAGGGAATAATCGAGGATGTCCTTGTTCGTGTCAATGATCTTATCTTCCCTGCTGATTTCTATGTCCTTGACATGGAATGTGAGACGAAATGTTCTCTATCCCCCATAATTCTAGGAAGACCATTCTTCAAGACTGCTAGAACCAAAATTGATGTACATTCTGGCATCTTATCCACGGAATTTGGGGACCAACTGGTCAAGTTCCACATTTTCCAATCCACGAGATACCCATCCGAGGATCACTCTGCATTCTCAATCCATGCTTCCAAGGATGCTTCTAAGAGTAAATTGAACCCCAATACATCATGTTCTTCATGTTATAATGATAAAGGATCTTGTAAAATTTCCACCATGATTAATCAAGTCATAAATGGAGAAGTTGACGTGGACCTCTCATTCATAGGCTCTATCAATCTAGTGGAACTTGAAAACTCTCTTGAATCCCACATCAACTCTGATCTCTACTGCTCCACCTTGTAAAATGTTAAGGAAAACGAATCTGAAGAAATTGAAGTCCCTTCCTCCATTCCAGAGTTGTCTAACACACAAATGAAAGATGAGACTGATCTAAAACCTCTTTCTGAACACCTAAAATATGAATTCCTTTTCCATGATCACTCTTATCCTATCATTATCTCTTCTTCACTTACCGAAACTGAGGAGTCCAAACTTGTTCAAGTGTCATAGGAAAACATAAAGGCCTTAGGTTGGACCCTAGATGACATACCAAGAATCAACCCTGCTCTTTTCATACATCACATACATCTTGAGGAATCATCCAAACCAATTAGACAACCACAAAGAAGACTCAATCCACATATACTTGAGGTAGATAGGTAAGAGATAAATAAGATTATTCAAGTTGGTATTATCTTCCCTAGTCCAATTTAAGTTGTACCTAAGAAGGGTGGGATAACTGTTGTAAAAAATGATCATGGAGAGGTTGTCACAAATCGAGTGAAAAACAAATGGCGTGTGTGCATCGACTATAGGAAATTGAATATTGAAACAAGAAAAGATCACTACCCTCTTCCATTCCTTGATCAAATGCTAGAAAGATTAGCTAGAAAGTCACAATATTGCTTTCTTGATGGATACACTGGCTACTTCCAAATCCCAATCGCACCTCAGGACCAAGAAAAAACCACTTTCACATGCCCCTTTGGAACATATGCATATAGGAGAATGCCTTTTGGCCTTTGAAATTCTCTTGAAACATTCCATAGGTGTATGATGAGTATCGTTTCTGAATTCAATGAACATTTCATGCAGGTCTTAATGGATGACTTTACCATTTAGGGTGATTCATTTGAATCTTACTTGAATTCACTCTCTCTAGTCCTTCAAAAGTGTGTCAAGTGTAACCCTGTGTTAAATTTTGAAAAATGCCACTTCATGGTGGAAAATGGGATTGTTCTAGGAAGCATAGTATTAAAAGAGGGTATTGAAGTTGACCCTGCCAAAATTGAAGTGATCCAATCACTTCTAGAACCCACATCTATTCGAGACATCCGTTCATTTCTTGGTCATGCTGGTTTCTATCGGCGATTCATCCATAACTTCAGTAGGATTTCCCTCCCACTCACTCGGTTGCTCCAAAATGATGTCACTTTCCATTTCGATGAGGTTTGCAAGAGATCCTTCATTGAAATCAAAACTGCTCTTACATCTGCCCCAATAATCTAACCCTCACATTGGACCTTACCCTTTGAGTTGATGTGTGATGCTTCTGATAGAACCGTTGAGGATTTTCTTGGTGAAAGAAGAGAATTTTTTTTTCATGTCATATATTATGCCTCAAAAACATTGTATGAAACTCAATATCACTATAATGCCACTGAAAAAGAACTTTTAGTAGTGGTTATTGCCTTAGATAAATTCTGGACCTATCTCTAAGGTACCAAAATCATCATCTTCACAGACTATTATGCTATAAAGTTCTTACTCAATAAAAGTGATTCCAAACCAAGGCTAATAAGGTGGATCCTAATACTACAAGAGTTTGACCTCGAAATCAAAGATAGAACAAGAAAAGAAAACCTTTTTTCTGATCAATTGAGTAGATTTTCTAATTCTTCTCATTCTGAAATCATCGATCCTGAATTCCCCACTGAGCACCTTTCATCTCTCACTCCAAAAATACCATGGTATGCCCCAATTGTAAATTACTTGGTATCTGGTGTTTTTCCTGAATTTTTTTCAAAATAACAAAAAATGAAGTTGAAAAGTGATTCAAAATACTATTTTTTGGGGAGAAAATAAACTTTGGAAAACTGGGGCTGACATGGTAATAAAGAGATGTGTTGATGAAAATGAACATTCATCCATCTTAGAATTATGTCACTCAATGACTGGTGGTGGCCACTTTGGAGCACAAAGGACCTCCCGAAAGGTCCTAGACTCTGGATTCTTCTAGTCTTCACTCTTTAATGACTCACATGAGTTCTGTTAATCATGCCCCACTTGCCAAAAGTTTGGTACAATTTCAAATAGAAATGAAATGCCCCAAAAGCCTTTAATTTTCTGTGAGATATTTGATGTTTGGGGCATTGATTTCATATGACCATTTCCTCCTTCCAATGGATTCTAATACATTTTTATTATAGCCGATTATGTTTCTAGGTGGGTTGAGGCAAAACGCACTAGAAAGAATGATTCACATACTGTTAGTGATTTCCTAAAGAAACACATCTTCTATCGATTTGGCACACCACGTGCCTTGATCAGTGACTTAGGAACCCATTTTTTGTAATAGAACCATGGAATATCTTTTGAAAAAGAATGGGGTTGTATATAAAACTTCAACTGAATATCACCCCCAAAAAAATGGAATGGATGAAATTTCTAATAGAGATGTGAAAATAGTGCTTGAGAGAATTGTAAAACCCACCAGAAAAGACTGCTCTGAAAGACTTGGTGAAGCACTTTGGGCTTATTGAACTGCCTATAAAACACCCATTGAGATGTCTCCTTTTAGGATAGTTTTTGGTAAAGCATGTCATATACCAGTTGAAATCCAACTTAAGTATTTTTGGGCTTTAAAAACCTTTAATTTTTATTGTGAAAAATCTGGTGAAGAAATATTGTTGCAATTAGATGAACTAGAGGAGATTCGACTTGATTCTTACGAGAGTTATAATATCTAAAAAGAAAAATCAAAGGCACTCCATAAAAAACACATCCTGAGAAAGGCATTCCATAAAGTTGAAAAGGTAATGCTCTTAAATTCTCGATTTCAACTTCACCTAAGTAAGCTTAATTCTCGTTGGGAAGGTCCTTTTTTTATTACTAATGTTTACCAATTTGGTGCAGTTCAAGTCCAAGAACCCTCTTCAAAAAGGAAATTCACAGTTAATGGACATCAGTTAAAGCATCACCATGAGAGGACACACAATTCTGGAATAACATAAACTTCCATCGGATCCCTATCTTCTGTAGTTGACCCACCACTGGATGGATATGTCAACCCACCAAATCCAAACTAGGGGGCACCTATTTCCCTTTAACTCTATATGTCACTCTTCCTCCCTCTACCTCTTTCTTCTTCTTCCTTTGTCTTTTATTTTTTTTACCGATTTCTTTATAAACCTTTTATTTTTCCCTTTTATCTTTTGTGTGGGTGTGTCTTTTTTTAAAACTGAAAAAACCTAAACAAAAAAAAAACAAAAAAATCATCATAAAAAAAAATAAAAAAATAAAGAGTCATTCTTACTCACCATAGAGTTTTGAAATTTTTTCCAACCATTTTGGGGAGTCAAAAGACATGGTTTCATCTCCAAAATCTTGTGTTTTCATCATATATTTGGATAAACAATATTGTGTCAAAACCAAAAAATTTTGAATTCTCAATTTCTGATTTGTAAAATGATTTTCCACACCCGTGAGAAACAAAATTATCTTTCATTCCAAGACCACCTTGGGACATTTTTCAAAATGTGTGTTCTTTTCACCCCCATTTGTGAATCTTCAGTTTGTGGAACTTTGAGCTGAATTTCCTACTTTAGTGTGCATTAATATGATAGAGTCATTTTCTGAACCACATGAGAATCACAATAGCCAAATATCCTCCCATTTCCCTTACATTAATCCTCCTTTTGAAAGCTCCTTCGAGCCTATGAAAACCTTTTCTTTGATAGCCACATTACAAGCCCAATACCTTTTCCCACCCAATATCAACATGTATTTTTATTGCATAATTTTTTTTAAATTTAAGTGTTAGGGGAATGAATTTTATTTTGGGTACCCTTTTTTGATTTCACCATGTTATCATATGCTTGAGGGAAAGCATCCATTTTAGTGTGGGGGGGAGGTTTTCCTTCACTGGGGGTTGGTAATGTATATATTTTTATCTTGTATAATTGAAAAGTGTTAAAAAAAATCAAAAAAAATATATCAAAAAAAGAAAAGAAAATAAGAATGGGTTGTGTCTTGGGTGGGTCATAAATCACTCTTCCTCAACTTTTGATCTTGTTATAACTATTACAATTAGTGTCATTAGGATATCAATCATGGTTTGGGATATGAGTGTGAGATCTATTTCAAGTTCAACTTTCGATAAAAAGAAAAAAGAAAAAGAAAAAAAAAGAACACTTGCATTTTATTCTTATGTCATTGGGAGAAGTTTTGTGTTTTTTAAATATTAAATCTTCACATTCCCTTCATATTTTCTCCCAATTTTGTGTCTTATTTCACATTTTCATTCCCTTTTAAATATGTGTTTCCATTTCCTATCATGTCTCATTTCAAAAAAAATGTGCACTTCTTTTTCCATGTTGCTGTTTTACCCCTCTTCTTCTCTTTCTTGGACATTATATTCCTACCATCCCGTGGCCACATAAAAAACCCTTCAAAATACCTCTTGATTCTTTTTCAATTTGGATTGGTATTGTAATCTGATATCTCTTTCAAACTCTAAGATTTTCACTTTTGTTTGGTGAATGAGTGAACCTCCACAAATGAATTTTATCATCTTGAGTGGTGTGAGTTTTGAGTGTCCACATTTTATATTTCTAAATTTGAGCATGGAAAAAAGAGTTGTTTTGGAACATTGTTTCTGTAAAAATTTTATGTTTAATTCAATATGGATGAGTGAAATAGTCTAAACCTCTCCTGATTGGAGAAAACAAAATTTTAATATTCATTGGTGAGTGAAAATCATTTTTTCATGTTTTTATATTTGTTTCACATGAGGACATGAACAAGACTAAGTGTGGTGGATTTTATGTTATTAATATTTTCACGACTTATTATATACTCCCTTTACTTATTTTATATGAAATGTGCATAATTTGTGTGAAATATAAATGTTTTAATACTAAGTATAATTTTTGAGCATTTTTAGAAGTAGTCCAATTGAGTTAGTTTACTATTTTATTTATAACTATCACTATAATGATCCAACTTATGTGTTTATTATTTTTTAGGATTCCAAATTCAATATCCAACATTTCATTAGAAGGGATCATGGGACAACTCTACCATTTGAAGGCTCATATGGACCACACAAGAAGGCCCACATAATCTACGAGGAAACTATACCATCCATGAATATTGAATTACTGGGCTCAATAAAGATATTTAAGTTCATTAATTCTCCTCAAACATTCATATAAAAATTCAAGGAGTAACGTATAAAAATTTCAGGGCCCAACTCCAAGAACAAAGGGCCCAACTAATGCTTTGAAGTCCATCCCACCATTCTGTCCGGGAATTACATTCCGGAAAATATTCATGACATATCTTATGCTGTAATCATCAAATCAATCTGATATTTTGCAGTGTGAAAGAGGAGATATATTATTCCTACTTTGTTTAAGAAATAATTCGGATTTAAAGGCATCCTACTATTGAAAAACCCATTCATATTTTGGACTTCAAAAAGTTTGGATTGAAATGGACAGATTAACTTTATTTAATCAAATAGTCATAACTTTGGATCCTTAAGTCCAATGGCTGCCAAATTTTCAAAGTAGATAGAGGAGATATTTATATATAAACTTTTATATTATCATATCTCTATATTAAGATCTCTAATTTTTTAAATTGGTGATGAAAGTGGAGGTCCAATTTTGGAATGCAAACAGCCCACAACATTGGGCTATAAATACATCCCCCTCCTCTCATTGCAAAGAGTTGAAATTTTAGAAGAGATAAGTACATATTGGAATGAACAAATATTTTGAAAGGTATTGGTATGACCTTCCATACTCAATTTTTCACTTGATATACCTTTCCTCCTCTCTTTGTTTTCATTTACTTTTGTGTTCTTCATTTTTGTAATCTTGTAAGTCTCTTTCTTTGTAATTCTGTTTTAATGAAAGTTTCTTCTTCAATATCTCTTATTATCATCCACCTTCGGTAGTTTAATATTAATGTTCTTAAAATAAATTAAATACATTTGAATCCCCTTCCCTTCTTTTGATTTCTCATTCAATCTAAAGTTAGTACTTAATTCCCTTCATCGTTTGTGTGTGTGTTCAACGCACCACTCTTTTCTTATCCCTTTCTTTTTTTATCTTCTTAATTTATCATCATAATAATTATAAACCGATTACTAATCATTTAAATGTTTTAGTAAATATACCATTTGGGTGAGTTATAATTTGGGGATTTTAAGTGATTGAGAGCCTTTGATCGATGAGTATTCTTTGAGTTAATATTGTGTATGTTGAACTTATATGTCATAGATTAATGACTTGTTTTGTTTAATATATGGATTACATGGATTATTGGAACCAAAAATACACTACAATAAATAATTAATGGTAATGATTATAACCCTAAGTAAAGTTGCTGCTTGGATTAAAGCTTTAACACTTGGGAATTCTGATCAAAAACATCTTGTGAAGTGGGTTTTAATTTAATGCAATATAAAGCAAAGATCAAGGATATCATAAGCTTAAATCCCCAATAATGAACTCACCCCAATCTTTACCAATTTGTTAAATAAAAAATCATCCATAAATTATTTCGTAAGATCTACAAACAAACACCCACAATCAGAATACAATTAACTAAAACAACCGACTATAAAAAAGTATCATCACTGAGGATTTGACTCGAGTGCTGCTATAGACATTAGCAGAGAACCAGAACCTTGACTAGTTTATAGACGACAATCAGCCATGCTTTCAGGACTCCACTCACTTAAAGGATGAAGAAGGTCCCTCCCTCACCAGTGGGGGAGGGACCAACATGGTTACCACTGCCGTCACATCCATTTAGATTAATCTTACATTCCTAAGTTATAATGTACTATGATTTATAAGATTCAATTGGTACTATATGTAGCTACAACCAGATGTTTAAAATGGTTAAATTACATGAATCACCATTCTCAATTTTAAAGGTCCATACACTTTATAAATTTCAATTGGAATACATTTAATTTTAACAACTAACATTTCACCCCATGTGACCAAGTTACCATCACTTAAACCTGTTATAATTGGTTAATTAAGGTTCCACCATAAAAATATATAGGAGAACACTATTTAGGTTTATGTATGAACTTTAATTAATCATATTATTTTATCCCAACAATAAACATTAAAACATTCACAAATATAATAGTCTATGTATAAATAATATATAGTAGGAAATGTACGTAGTAATACAAATATGACATGGAATATACATGGAATGTGAATCATAAAGTACTTATAATGATGCATGATATGATACCTCTTAGACTTATCAGGTTAAGGTAAAAGAAAACTCTCGAACATAATAAAATTAATAACTCAAGTAAATCACCCAATGGTGAAATCAATACAACTTTAATAAGCACAAACCACAACAAAAAGTCTCATCCCAGGTAATTTGGATTTCCTTGTATGTGGGTTAACTAATCCCAAGAACATGCTCATTAAAAAATCCCAATACATTCCTAGTCTCGTGTTTATTAACCCAAAATATTAAGATAAAAGAAAAAGTTATCTGATATTACTTTGTGATTTCTTAGAACCGATTCACTCATAAGTAATAGAATATGTTAAACACATAGCCTCAAGTGTACCTCCCTGTACACCAGAGGCTACTAACTAGTTGTGAGAGTCTATATAGGTATGTTCGGGAAACTATACCCTCATGATTAGAGTGTAGGAAAATGTTATAATAATAACTATTAATAGAATAAGCATAATAACTAATGGACAACAAAAGTAAACCATCCAGATAAATACTAATAGTCAACAATATCTAAAATTATATTCAAAATTATGAACATGTCTTGATGATATACAAGAAAATGGGAATAAAATTAGAATATGGTAGTAGGAATACATACTACATGATTTAAAAAATTAACAAAAACCCCAAAAGATATATATAATCGCATCACGAGTATAAGATCAGTCCTATGTTTCCATACTTTACCATAGTACAAAAAGATCAAGCATCCATCGCAGGGAACTTCCATTTTTCCTAACCTACATCCATGAAGACTGTCTTTATACCAAATGGTGTCCCAAATAGGTTGTGAGATATACTCAATAGTTCCCCACCAATGTTGTCTATAACAAACCTAGTCAATTCATATAATCTATAGCAATGTGTGAGTATAATAGTAATAAAGATGTAAATGATAAAGTAGAACAACACAATCTATAAGTATTTGTTGTGTCAATCAATCTATAAATGGTGAATAAATATATACTAGAGTAAAGAATCAATTATGAAATATGATGGGTATATCAAGTATTATATCTACAAGGTCAAGGTCCTGATGAGATTGACCAAGATGTCCTCTTCCAGAACAAACATAGTATAATGTAGACCTATATGTGCTAGGATCCTAGGGTGAATGGTTGAGTCATCCTCTTTGAGTATAAGTAACTTCTCCAATGATACTCAGTGAATAATTAGGTGGATACCAAGGAGCAAGTCTGATGTGGTCCAAGAAAGTCGAATCCCAGATAATAATACAAGGCATCCAATATAGGTAAATCATAGGTTCTATAACATGATACTAGTTCCATATCAAAGTATCCATCATTGAACATTCTGTATAAGGGATAAAGGGCCATGTTAGTTTCCATTCCCTTTTATCAATTTATTTCATCACATTCATTTCATTAGTCAATTAATTTTCAAGTGATAAAATGAGGGACATTTTAATGTTCATGCCACATCCCCAACCATTTACATTAAACTAATAAGCCCATATATTATCAATATCATTTCATAATTACCAACTAATCTATTTAATCACCCCTATCATTTATAAGTGAAAAGGTTACGTAAGAGGTAATTGACCTTTAATGATCTTTTTTAATTCATACATAGATTCTACTCATGTATGATAAGATTAACACACCCAAAGGAGTGGAATAGTCATATATATTCAAATGAACCCACCTCATGGGGTGGTTTGGGTTGAGGTTGGTGACCTAAAATCTTTTCAAAGGGTAAATAGAACATCCAAACATGTTTTAAAACATTTAATTCATGTTATTACTCATTTTAGAAGCAACACTCAAAAGTTCCGGTGTGAGGAACTATGCTATGAGCTATAAACATCCACGATTTAAGGGAAAAGGTATAAAACACATAGCATAGATGGAAATATACTTCTTGGCTATTATCAATCTCTAAATCGATATAGAAACAAAGAAATTAGAGAAATATATGAATACCCTAAAAATAGGGAATATTATATCACGTGGATTTAACACTCCAAATAGTGAAACAAATGAAGAAAGGATGTAAGAGGATTGAAGATCTTATTAATACAAATCCAATATGATGAACGACACTTGATTCTGAAATAAATGAAGGAGTTATCAAAACACATAGGAGGAGAAGATGGAGAACATCACACATGGGGGAGTGACTATGAAAAAGAGAGGAGAAGGGGTGAGAATAAATTAATGAAAAGGAGGGTAAAAAGGTAATTTAAACCTATTTAAATAAGAGTAGAGTTTGGTCACTCAGTTTATAGGGATGAATGGTTGATCCGAATGGTTACTACTAACCATGTGTGAACCATGCGCCTTTGCCTATTTCTCCAAAAAATAGATCCCCAAGCTTCGAACAAACCTCAAATGCCCTTGAACCATTTATTAAATCACTAGATATTTCTAATTAGATAACAATATAGGGTTGAATAATAATTTAAATAATATTTACCTCTTTTAAAAGATGTTATCTTATAGATATTCCCTCTTTAGAAATGATGTTCCCTATAATGGACTTATTTTATCTAGAATTCAAACTTAGAAAACATAGAATATAATCAGTTATCAAACTATATTATTGGTATAATTTATAAGTACTTATAGTGTCCATTATTTATTTGAGATTATACCAAAATATTATCAATAAATACCATAAAAAATAATTAAGGTAATAGTGGAATATATGATTCATCATGGCTATAAAGACTGTAGGTGCATTTTTTAGATCAAAATGAATGATGATATATTCATAATGGACATATAAAATCTAAAATAATATATTTTGAATATCCTATTTTCATATTTTGATGTGATAGTATCTTAATCATAGATAAATCATGGATAACCACTTAACTTCATTTAATTGATCAAATAGATCATCGATTCAAGGAATAGGTTACCAATTTTTGATCATAACTTGATTCAGTTTACAATAGTCGACACATAATAAGAGGGAACCACACACCTTCTTTATGAATAAAATTAGTGTTACCCAAGGCGATGTTCTAGGAATGGTGAATCCTTTACCATCCAATTCTTCTATATGGAATTTTAATTTCTATAACTCTATTGGATCTATTCTAAATGTTAGAGGAGAACTATAACATGTTCTTGGGAGTAAATATATAGAAAATTCAATTTCTCACTTGGGTGGTAACCTAGAGAAATATTTTTGAAAGACATATAGTTATCAATTCACTATGGTAGGAAAAATCATATTTCTAATTTCATCCATAGTTCCCAGGTTCATTACTGCTAACTGACCGGAGATGGTTTCATTCATTGACACCGTAGATCCTTCTTTACCTACATTTATATCCCAACCCCATTGAATATATGAAAAGTCTATTTGGGAATTTGAATGTTACTTTCTAAGAATATAAGTCAATATGAGATTTAAACTTCACCATCTAGTCCATTCTAATGATTAGATAAAAAACATCCATCTACAGGACTGTAAAATCCAAGTAAAACTGCACAACACCAATGGTAATGGAACATGCTAGGCACTTGAACCCTTTTCCCTCCAGCTGTTCAATGGGTTTTTTGATACTCATGATGTGAGACATCATTTTAACATATAATACCAATTTCTTAACCACATTAGAAACAAGGAAATAATGTGACACACTAGTATAAAAAAGACATGCATAAGAGTCAAATTTAGAAGGATAGTACCTCGAACCATGGAGGTTCCTAGTTTCTCAGTGACTATAAACATATATTCTTTGTATAGATACCAATAAACTACCAAAGGATTGCTATTTCATATCTAGTAAGGTGTCAATTGGAAAATTTAAGTGTTCCTAGAGTCATACTAGTTCACCCAGTTTTGTGGATGAGAACTATTATGATGTGATTGTTCTATTTGAGCATACAAAGTTTGATGCTGATCCAAACTAGTTAGACTTATTAATTTCATTATTTTATGAAAATACTTCTTGATATTCCATATCTTTCCATATTGGTTGAAATTACTTGATGGTGTAATAAATTCCTACTTTTTGTGCTTAAATGAGCCATAATGAAAACATGATGATTCATTGATATGATGTGGTTCATAAGAAGCTGATTTGGTGGATTGGTTCTCTAATGGCATGCTACACTAAGAGTAACTCTCCATATTTTATTATTCTCTATGTTGCAGTTCCCACCATCACCTAGATAGGAAAAGGTATCCCATAAATTAGGACTCATTGTAATATATATCTCTCAAACTAGTTCATTATTCACCATTTATGTATACTCAGTAATACAAAATATTACTACCTTTGAGTAAACCTCAGGTTGGAGAGACACTTAAAAGATCCAAGATTTCAGTATCTCAATAGTTGATACCTCTGGTGAAAATAAAATAAGTTGAGTGAATTTAACACAATATTCCATCAATGATATATTTACTTGTTTTAGATAAAATAAATCTATTTTATTCACTAGTTAGATTGTGTCTGGAAAGAAATTTTTATTGAATAGTTCCAAAAATACTTTCCAAGTGAAATATCAATCCAAATTATCCTAAATTTCTTTGTTCCACTATGATAGTGATAGTTATTCAAGTATATATATTTCTATCTTGACCTTTATTTCATTAAAATTCCCTAATAAGAAATTATTTTGGTCATCCTAGTCAACTATACCTCTAAATTTCTCAGGTCTAGAATCACTGTGAAACATCAAATGATTTTTCATTTTAAATTATATTGAGTGATTCACATGAACAAGTTCCTCAATTCTAGGTCCCTTTTCAACAACCTAAAAGGATTGCGTAATACTATAAACCAAATTCCAGTTCACCTGAGGTTTAGTTGAAACCTTATTCTTAACAAAACCTTGTTTTTTTTCTCATTCTCCTTATAGGTGTAAATTTTCTTTTATAAACCTTTCCAAAATTTATAAATTATGAACTTTAATTGTTCATGTATTCATGGTCATATTTAATATATTAATAAATCAATTATAATATCAAAGTATCAAAATAAAATAATAATGTGACAATGAAATCCTAGTAGGAAGTCTCTTTACTATTTCATGATATCTAACACTGATTAGATAAACCCATGATTATGATTTGATAATAAACCTAAAAGTGTTTCATAACACTTTTTGTACCCATACTTCCCTATTAACTTGAAGTTCAATATAAAAAGTTTAGATATATTTTTTATTCTATACATTTCAGGTATTAATGCATACTATATCTTTTCTATAATCCCGACTCAAGGATTGAACAAACTAATACAATTTGTAACATCCCCACCCAACCCATCGACTTGGGCTAGGTCAAAGGTACTTCTAACCTTCAGTGACATTCCCTAAACACCAAATAGTGGCAATACTTTCCAAGGGTATATATACAAAGTTACATGGTGGAATGATTTACTTGGTTTACTTATACACAAAACCATTACATGATAATTATGAAATAAATAAAACTATGTTTGTCTACATAAATGATGAAATACAAAAAAAATACAATAATAAATATATGAAATACCAACATAAAAGTAACAAAAGAATAGTAAAAATAAGAATACTAAGACTCCAATGTAGTAGAAGAATATAGAACTAAACTGGAACCACTCCAGACCAAGAAACAAATTTCATCAAAGTTCTATCTCCACAAACTATTAAAATGACATCAAGAATCCATGATAGAGAAGTAAGAAACCTTCCCCATTCTAGTATCACATAAAACAATATATGTATATTCTCCAAAGTGAATATAAAGGGGGTGGGTAATCACACCCTATAAGAAACCCCCCAAAGTAATTTTCGTACATGCCACTAAGACTAGAAATAGTCTTGATCATACGAATATAAAATAGATAGTAAGAATATAAAAATTAGATAAAGCAGTTTTCAAAATATTCAATAAAGAAAATGAAAATATTTTCCAAAATCAATTTAACTAGGGATGAGTTTTCCTTTAAGGAAGCTAGTGTAATTCATTAAATATAGTTTAGAATAACACACCCATGTTTTCACACTCACACACACATGTACATGAATAAACTAGACTGTCCTATACTCAAGAGTGGCCAGTTATCGTTTCAACAAGTTATCGCTTGGTGAAATAATTTGAAAGTGGTACTTCTGATCATAATCCATCCTATGTTTCCTTGTTTGAAGATGGAACATATGACCATAATCTATCCCATGTTTCTCTATTTGAAGGTGGTACTTTTTACCATGATTCTTCTTACATGTACATGAACACACACAACCCATCTATGCCAAGAACCCTTATGAAAACCATTTTTCTTGAAAAAAACTTTTAATCCATTTATCAAACATGTTGTGAGTGAAACCCACAACCTAATTTTTAAGTTCCAAATAGAAATTGAAAATAAAATAGAGTTTCATTATGGAAAAATCATTTGAAAATAGAAAATATTTATTTAAAGAAACCCAAGATCCTTCACATTCCAATAAAAGCGGAAAGAGGTGAAAAACCACCTTCCTCGAATGGGTAAATCCCAATTCCCAAACCAATACTTTATGAATCATTTGATTCCTACAAATCAACACTTGAATATCTAATAGATTAATCCTATTGATCAAATAGATCCTCCCAAATCTTCTAAATAAGTGATGGAGTTCAATAGTAATGGGAGATGGGGTTATGATGGTCATAAGAAATATAATTAAAATAAAACGACTTGGTATGACCACATTCATGATGTGAATTAGGGATTTTGATCAAGAATCTTCGAGTTTCCAAATACAAAAAAACTAGTCACCATGGATTAAAATCACAAAAACCAGTTAAAATTGTGAATAGAATCTCATGTTATGAACCAATTCTCCCCCAGAAAACCCTTCTCACCCTGAATATAGTTCCTAGAATCTACTCAGAACCACTAATATCATGAATTATCATTCATGGTGTGAAATAGTTCATATATACATATTTTAGATTCCCTTTTATTCATCCCTCTTAAATCCCACAAATATTTATCCCAACCACTCCAAAAATAAAGGAATCAACTTCAAAAAATGACATACCTCAAATTGGGGGTGCTAAATTGTATCTAATAGAGGGTAATGTTTCACATCATGGTTTTGGAAGGACATGTTTATGGATTTGGGTACTTATATGAAACTGAGTTGAGTATATTATTCAGAAACTAATGGACATTCAGAGAGGAAAATACAGATATTGGAGGATATTATATGGTCATGTGGCCTAGATTTTAGTGGAGTTTGGGATGATCACTTATCCTTGGTTGTATTCATATAAAACAACAAATTTTAGGATTATATTTATATGTAACCTTTTGAGGATCTCTATGAATGACCTTTTTGCTTACACCGATGTTAGAATGGGTTAGGTGAAATAGTGGTGGTGGGGCTGATTATGGTACAAGAGTCTTTTGAGAGTGTGAATCTAGTTAGGAAGTGATTTATCACCACTTAGAGTAGGTAGTGATCATATGCTGACCATAAGAGATGAACCTTGGAGTTTGTTTTTGGTTATAAAGTTTTCTTACGGATGAATCCTAGGGTATGAAATCGACATTTACATAAGAAAAAAAGCTATCTCATATTTTTTTGATTGTTCAATATTTTTGAGCATATTGGGAATATGGATTACTGTATGGACCTTCCTCCTTGCTACCAATATATTTAATACGTGTTTTATGGGTCTCAACTCCATAGATACATTCTCGATCCTAAAAATGTGATCAATAATGAGAATGTTGAGTTGAAGCGTGACACATCATATGTGGAATGCCCAATGTAGTTTATAGACTAGAGTGAGAAGGTATTTCTGGGAAAGATAATTCCAATTATCTAGATCCTATGATCATATGGATGGATCTAGGAGGAATCTTGGGAGATAGAGTCTAATATTTGAGATCAGTGGCCAGAATTGTTTGAGCAAGATTCCAATAGATTCTTCTTAGGGATGATAAATAGTTTTAGGGAGATATTTTTAATGATCTTAGATTTTTAGGTGTGTTATGCAGTAATTATAGCCTTTATTTATGTGTTTCTAACTTTTAATTATTTGGGGTGAGTTTTGGGGGTTTTTTGTTGGATTAAGATAGTTTTAGAGTCATTTTTTAGGATCCATAGTGAGATCATGGTTTTCCCAAACCGTGTTGATCCTATAGGAAACCATATGGTTAGAGAAAGAAGAATTTGGGGTGGAGCACAGTTATGGTCCATGGTTTATCAAACCATTTGGAATTACCTTAAAAATAGTGAAACATGATCCAATCGAAAAATTCATGGTTGGTGCATTGTTTGAAAAACCAGGCGATGAAACCGTGTGGTGGATAGGAGTGTCAAAAAACCTCACATGGTTGGCACATGGTTTGGAAAGACAAGTGAACAAATCATGTGAATGTGATTTTACAATCTAAAATCCTCATTAATGACCATTAATTACATTTTTTAACATTTTATTCTTCATAAATGTAGCCTTATTGAACCTAGAGACTCCATAACCTTCCCTTAATTAATTCCTCTCATTAGAATATTTATTTTAGTGGATCCAAGTATGTTGATGATATAGAATTATGGTATTTGATCCTTGAAACTTTATTATTTGGGATTCCTTAAGATTTATCATTATCCCCTTGAGAAGAATCAAATATTTAGCATGATTTTTCCTTATCCATGGATTCAAATTCCATCTAATTATGAATTATTGGATCATTTATAGAAAGATGACAGATCTAGTTCATTGGAGGCCTTTCTTTGATTAATCCAAGATCCAGTTATGTCAGCAGAACTCAAGATGTTTGTATGTGTTGATCCAATCCCTTGGACTTAGAATATTTTGTAATCTTTCTTTAAAACCTTATTGTGTTTGAGTTGGGATCAATTATAGGTATTCTTGGTGTGCGAGATCGATTTGGTTAGAGCACAAATATGATTTAATTATCATTTATTGATGGTTTTAGAGTTTTCACCGATGAGATAAGGTATGAAGTTATTTATCATTTGAATCCATTTTATAATCTTATTACCTTGATGTGATACTAATATTGGAATAGATTTTTTTGACCATTCATGATAGCGATCGCATGTTTGTGTGTATCCCGTGAGACCCATATATGATGTTTGATTCCATGATTATACATGCGTATCTTGTTAGGCCATGTTTGATACTAATAACATGTACTTTTATATTGTGACTGATTCTCAATATGACATTCAATGTTTTTTTATTTATATTCTCTACCCCATTATATGTAATTATCATGCCTTTGAATGTATTGATTTTGTTACTTGGGATAAGTGGATCGTCATGACATGGTTATCCCATAGAGGGGGATTGTACGTGACATGTGAAAATGATGACGATGGACCTACATATATGGTAGAGAAATGATGAACTTGATTCCAAACCCAACGTAATGGAAACATGGGTACGATGTCCATGTGGCATGGCCCAAGGCATTGAAAGGATACAAAGACCTTGAGGCCTAACCAATGACCAGTGGTGAGGTTTTATAGTATTGAGGACTAACCCACGATAGAGGTAGGATGAAAAAAATTTGTATCATGATCTGAATTTATTTGTTAAGATAGGTAAAATAAATGTTCCCCAGCCTTATGGCTAACTCTTGATCACTCTCGACATCCTCTACGAATATCCTACCAACACAGAGCTGAAGCAGGTATAACCGAGGATCATGGTAAAATTGGTTATCAGAAGAATTCTGGAAATATAAATTTTAATGCTTGATTGGGCATTTATTGTTATCATGGAATAAAAATATCATACTTTTTTCACATATTTTAGGTAACACTCATATTTTTTATGAAATATATCTCTTTAAATAATTTTATTTCTTCAATAGCTTGCATTACATACAACAATAAGTTTAGATAAACTATGTAACATTATTAAAATATTATGTGTCTATTATCACCTAGAAATTATATTGGTGGGTATGAATAGTAATAACTAAATAATGAAAAGTATAGGAAATGAATTAATTATTTATAAAATGATTTAATTTAAAACAAAAATAATTTGAAAATAGAAGTGAAGTTTTTTGTGAATTTTTTTTATGCACATAATGTATTTTTTTTATTAAAGTAAATTAATAATTATTGGTGAATTATTTCAATTAAAATTTTATATTATTTAATTGATCAAATTTTTTAAACATTCAAAAAATATTTTAGGCATAGGATAATAATTAATCCATTTTTATGCTTAAAAATGTATTTTTTCTAAAAAGAATTTTTTGTCGCATTTTCCTAGTTACATTAAAATTAATTTATGATATTTATAATAATTTAATTAGATAAAATTAATTTAATATTTAGAATTATGAATCTCAAATTTGGTAATTAGGCCCCTTTTATTTTGGTCAATATGAATGGTTACCATGGTAAAATTTATCACCTTGGTAAAAGGTAAATCTTGTTAATCTAGATTAAAAATAAGTGATAAGGCCATAATTTTTCGTCCTAATTATTACTGGATGAATTTAATTCAACTATGAAAACCTTAGGTTCTAAATTTAGTTTCTTAATGAACAAATATCCATGAAAATGGATTATATATTATTTAAATAAAAGAAAGTTACAAAATGGACCTTTGTTGGTTTTTAATATATATTATGTGTTCGCATAGGGAAAAAAGTATGTTATGAATGAATATATGTTTTTATTTTGATATTAATTAAATTATTTTCACTATTTAAATTTAAATTTAATTATCAGTGATTATATAATGACATTAATTTCTTATGCAACACTGATGTGATATTTCTCTATTTAATAAAAACAATATAATAAATGAGTTTAAAAATATTAAAAGTGACATAATTTGAATGAATTAATGTGAACCATGAATTTTATACATCTAAATGAAATATTTTATATTTTTTAAATAATTATATTCGAATTACCCCTTTTTTCTTGATGTATTTAAAGTTATATTAAATGAATAGTGTCAAAATCGACAATAATGATATTCTATCAAATTAATATTCTATCATACTATTTAAAAATCATAAAAATATTTAAATAAGACTAGGAGGATATTATATGGTTTAAAATTTCATAAATTGGAAATTTATGGGTCTATTTTCAGCTTATAAATAAAAATTATAACCCTTTAATATTGAAAAAGTTGTTATCATAGTTAAAATTAAAATTTGTTAAATAAGGGTTAATCAAAATAATAAGGTTTAAAATTACAATAAAACTATTATAAATTATATTTTTTGATGGTATTACAACATTATATTACATTATATTTTAATCCCTGGATATTTGGAGGCATATTTCTTGAGAATGAATTTATTATAATTTAATCTTTTATAAAATTCTAAAAGTGGCCCTATCCTTAATTATAAAGTGCACCTCCTGCTCAACTTATTCAAACCAATTTGATATTTATATTACATCAAAAATATAAAAATTTTAGTTTTATAATTCCCTATCTACATTCTAGTGGTTATTTTATTCCCAAAATTCCAATCATAGATCTTTTTAGAGGAGATATAAAGGAGTTGTTTCAAAGAAGAGGTAATCGCCTTAGAAGCTCCAATTGTTTTCTAGTATTATTTACATCAAATAAATCTATGATATTTATCATAAAATAATAAATTCAGTATCTTAATCATGATTAAATGTTATTATGATTATAAAAACACCATTATACACCCTCTTTCCCATCAAATGATAAGTGAAAGTATTGCTCCTGCGTACATACGACTTATCGTCTCCACGTAAAAATACAATTAATTTTTCATCACCATATTTTATGGTTGGGTATAATTATGGGTTTAATTTTTTATATTTGATATTTATAAAATAATTAAACATCTATAATTATAATATAACAACTCCATACTTACCATCTAATCCTTTGGTAAATGATAACATAGTGCATGTGTACGTGTGGATTACTACCTCCACGAAGTGATGTGATTAATTTTTCATTTATATTTTACTTGGATGTTAATGTGGGATAATTTTATGAATTTATATGTTATAATAATTATACAATAGTTTTTAATTAATATTTACCTTTCTTTAATTCCTCCAACAAAAAATGAAAACAACGTTAATGTGTACGCATGACTTACTGTCTCAAAGAAGGGTGCAATTCATTTTTCAATATCTAAATTTTATGGATGAATATAAATATGTATATAATGAATATATATGATATTTATATCATAATTAATATTTTTTAGGTGATATAACCATGATAAATGTACAAGTATCATAACTACTGAATTAAAACACTCATGATAAATGAAACAGTTAATACCCAGGAATGAAAATTTAAATAAGGAATTATTGAAAAAGGGGGTGTTAAAATGTTATAAAGGGGTCATATATGATATTATAAGTATGAAAATTACTCTAGTATAGAATTATAATAAATTTAAATTTATTATATATGAGGTTAGACTTCTTTCGAAATAAGGCGAACTTGATGTAAGGGTTTCATTTCACTATCTCATCAATATTTGGGGTTGTTTATGTTTAAGTCTCTCCCATGGAATATTTATATTCCATATACATGTTTAACAATTTTTTTAAATTTTTTTTTAATATTCTCCTATAATTTTTTATATTCATTTTACCCATTTTTAACTTTATACAAAATGGTTTGAAAGGAATATTTTTGTCATTTTTTAAACGAGGTACTTTTTAACCTTTTTACAAGGGTGTGAAAGGTATGATTTTTTAACTTATAAAACACAAATGAATTTTCACACCATAATGAGTAATATTTTATTTTAATATATTGTTTCAATTTTTTGTGGTTATTTTCAAATAAATTGTATTTATTTTTAATTGCATAGTTTTTTTTATTTCAAAATGGAAAGGTTATTTTCCAGATGAAATGTTCCAAGAGATCATTCTGAATCATTTTCCAAATAAGATGACATCCTTTGATGTTACTTAAGATTTAATGGGGATATGATCTAATGATACAATATTTATTATTTATCTATATTATTTTTGAATATTATTACACAATCTTTCTAAAACCCATTTCTTTTCCATAAGTTATGCTATGATGAAATTTTTACAAAACCCATTTATTTTCATGGGTTATGATTTGATTATTGTTTTATGATCTTGTGGAAAACATATGAATTATTTTCATTATATGATGGATGGGACCTATATCTACCTCCAATTTACTGGGTAATTATAAATTTTTTATGATCTCAAAGGGTACATGGGAGATTATCCCAAGCCCCAAAGAGGGTACACGAGAGGTTATCCCAAGCCCGAAGTAGGTACACGAGTAGTTAGAGACCATTACAAAGATTTTAAAATTCAAAGTGATAATTAATCCATGAAGTGATTATGTGAACATATTTAAATCCAACTAAAATAAATTTAAATATATAATAATTTTTTTTATAGATTAATCAAAACATATTTATGGAATGACAAAGTAAATGAAGACGCATTATAACCTAATGAAAGGAAATTTTGTTAAGAAAACCCTTACCTAGAGTCCCGACAATCTATGTATTTAATTTAACTAAAGTTTAAAAAAGTTATATTAATTATTTAATTGTTTAAAAATATTTTATAGATTTATTATTTTATCATTAAACCATTTATTTCTTTAATTTAAATTTCATATTTAATTAGTTAATCGATTAAGTCCATGTCGTGTGTTTTGTGGATGTTTGGTTCATAATTGAAAAATGAATTTAGTAGGTAGATGATATTCAAAGGGGTTATTGTTACATTATCACAAGAATAATAATCATGAAATAATTATAATTATATACATAAAATATAATTTTAGTTTCATCTATAAAAATAATTCATGAAAAACAAAATACATCGGCTTGTGAGGTCGTATTATACACATAAACACAGAAAATATTTTTAATATCTGTTAGATGGAAAATAAAGAAATAATATATAATATTATTTTCCATAGTTATTATCATGTTACAAACATAAATTAAATTCATTAAATCCTTCTCCATGACCATACATGAGTGGCAGTATTGAAAAAAAATATGTATATCACTACATAGAGATAGTGGTATGTACGTATGCACATGTGAAGATTAAAATTTTTAAAGATTGAAATGGTATGAATATAGATTATATATTATATTTAAAGAAACATAATAATATAATTTATATAAATTAAATCTATCATAATAACCAACCATGAAATGTGGTGGTGAGAAATGAAATACATGGGTTTGTGAGGTGGTGGTCTGCACATACACAAAAATGAAGTCTTCATTTACCATTAGATGAAAAAAGGATGAATAAGATTAATTAATTAACATAATAACTTTTAAGTATATGGGATATATTAATGCTATTATATTTTAATGGTTAGAACATAATTTATGTAGGTAAAATAAGAAGTAAAACGAAAATGCACTCATATGATAATTACCTAGTACTGAAAGAAACTCTTTGGATCTCTCCTTAAAGACCATAAAGATATAATTTTAAGAATACCATAACCAAAATAATGTATATAAGGAAGTTAATAAGATATTTGTTCAGGTATTGGTTGAGCTAAGTGGATTAAGATGTGTGAGGGAGAGAGGCGAGGTGGTGTACTTTTATAAGTGATGGGATGGGAACCCTTGGAATTACATAAAGTATTAAATTAATAAAAAATATTTATCAAGTTAAAGTTGAAAAAATTGATATATTTAGAATATATGTTAAAGATAAGTCAAAATAATATCATATAATAGAATTTATAAATGTTTAGGTGATTTTTAAACCATTATCTATTATTTTTTACCCCTGTTAGCCCTTTTTAAGGATTACCGTGATCACATGATTTTTATAAATTAGGGTTCAATAAAGTTATTATAAAAAATTAACCAATAAGTGTATGATATTTGATATTAGAAACTATATACAATTCACTTGGATAAATATAATATTTTTCTGAATTTTAAATCATTTGATAAATTATTATTTTACATAAGATACCATTAAAGTCATTTTTGTGACTATTGACATAGTTTGACTTCAAAGACATACAGATAGTAATAAAATTCAAATTGCATCACTAATATGTTATATATATATATATATATAATTAATCGACAAAAATAATTCTTCCATTTTTTTTACTTTTTGTGTTTTTAAAAATCATTTACATGATTTGTCTATTACTTGAACAAGCATCATTTTCCTTCTTTGGAAAATGATACGAGTTTCCATAAATTCATGCATGAAAGAAAATGAAATGTCCACATCCTAATTTTTTGTAAAAAAGTTTCACTGTAGTTTTTATTGAAGCTTATCAGTAATATATAACAATGAAAGTGGTTTAAGGTGGATCTGAGTTCTTCTTTTCTTTTATCTATGCTAGTTGTGGTGTTGTAGAGAGAGTGGAGTTATGGAATTAGCAAACTATGTTTCAACACAGGAGTCTCCCTAGGTTTTTTTTGGTGGACTTCAAAACTATTGTGGAGACATTAGAAAATAGAGGAGGTGAAAACTTCTCCAGTGTTACAACTTAGGACTTTAGGTATTTTTTATCTACCAAGGGCCTCATGGACTTGGGATTCTCAGGGAGTAGGTACACATGGTGCCATAATAAGAAAGGTTTATGTATAATATGGTGTATATTGAATCACTTCCTATCCAATCGTCAAGGAATTAAAGTATTTTCATAGGTCTCCATGGTTCATCTTACTAGATTTTTCTTAGACCATTCACCTATCTTTGAGCATTTGAAACAAGGGGAAAGAATAGGTAAACAATTTTGTTAATGTAGTACTTGTATGAAATTAGAGATATGTTCTCAAATTGTTAAACAGTCCTAGGATAAACTAGAGATATGTTCATCTTGGGTAGGGTTAACAAATAGACTCCAACATTTGAAGAAGGAAATCTAAGGGTGGATGGTAGGAAGAACATTCATAGAAAATATCATGGATTGGATTAAAGGATACATTTATAAACTAGAGGCGAAACTTCTAATTAATTTGGATGATGAAACTTTTATGTCTTTGGTCGAGAATTTTTTTTATTAATATAAAAAAGTCTTGAAATTGAAAGAGTGTGTTTAACAAAACAAGCAATGATATAATAATTCTTTCTCATATTTATTGATATTTATGAATCAGATAGTAATTTTAAATTTAAAATAGATTTTATTTTAAATAGTATATATGATAAATCAAAATTCACTATTAAAATGTTATTTTTATAAAAAGATGTTTTACCACCTTTTAATGGAGCACATGTTTAAAAAATAAAATTTGAGACTTAATTTTATTTGAAAAAATAAAATTTATTTTTAAAATCAGAATATAATAATTTAGTTTGGTTGAAATTTTGGTATTTTTCTTATAAATTTCATTTTCTGACGAATAATGAAAAATACTACATTTTAATTGAAAAATGAAATTTCATATAAATAATTTATAATATTAAATATATTTTAAATTATTTTTAAAGTATAATTAGATAAATTATAAATATATTAATTCAATTTAGGCCATTTTAATATTATAAATTTTAAATTTTGGTATAGAAATAATCCAAACCATTTAACATTTTTTACTTTAAAAACCCATTTTCTCACCCCATCTATGAGATTAATTTTTTTAATAAAATAGCCACATATATGTTTTGAAATTTAAAAAAATGGATTAAATATTTGGAATTATAAGTTCCAAATTTAGTGAAAATGTTACTTTTATTTTTGGACAATATTAATAGTAAGCATAGTAATTTTATTACCATGATTAAGGGTAAATCAGGTAATTAAGGGTAAAAATAATATTATAAATGTTAAAATATAATCCTAAAACTTATCCTAATTTTATTGTATGAGTTAGTTTCAACAAAAATCATTATTTTTCTAAAATTATGACCTCTTAGAGCCAATTATATTACTTTAAACCCCTTATAGTATTTTATTTTCAGAAAACAGAAACATATCACAAAAATTATTTTAAAAAGAATAACACTTTTTAATATGTTGTATTCCAAATGATATATTTGACCATAAATATTATTTTGAAATATAAAATATTTATATTCATCATGGTAATTTATTTTTAATTTTTAGTGAAGAAATAATTACCTTAAAGGATTTCACAATGATGATGTATTAATTATTTAATTAATTAAAATATCAAATAAATGATATTAAAGATATTAAAATAAATATAATTCTATATAATTAATGTAATTCACTAATTTTATAGATGAGTTTTACATGTTATTTATGTTTTTAAATTTACGGTTATAATTAATATTGCTGTATTTTTTTGTAAAAGTCAAAATAAATAATAGTGTCAAAATTGACATTAATGATATTTTAAAATGAATAATATTTTAATAAATGATATACAATTTATAAAAATATAAATTAATTAAAATTACTGTTACAAGTTTTAAACTATCATAAAAGATTCATTTATGGTTATTTTTTATTTTATAGTAAATATATTTACCCTTATAGTGTAATAATCCATGTTGTCACATTAAGAGATAAAGTGGTTAAATAAGGGTTAAAGCTAAAAGATAAGGATTATAAAATAGTGAAAACATGTATAAGTTTCCTCAGATAAATTTATTTCTACCTATAATCATCCTGTATTCTTAATAAATTAGTTTTAATTCATTTTAAATAGAAAATTATTTTATATTAATTTAATATTTTGAGATATTCCTTGAGTGCCCCTCCCCTATCTTATAAAAGGGAACCTATTATTCTCTTTTATTAACACTTAAAAACATATTTTGTTTAGAAAATATCTATCCAAATACCTTACTAGAATCTCAAAACACATTTTATAGCTCTTATTTTAGGCATAACATCATCTTAGTGGTCTTATGGTGTTAAGAAAAGGGGTTTGTCCAAGGAAGAGGTATCATTTTTAATCAATATTTTTTGTTTTGTATGTTATTACACATTAATCAAACCATATTCAAACATGATAAAATAATAAATCAAAAATTATAAATATAATTATATTTTATTAAACAATTATCATGACCTAAATCCTTCTCCACTTCCATCAAATGGGGAAATACATTATCGTTTGTGTGTATGACAGACTACCACCTCACGAATAGATGAAATTAATTTTCCATCACCATCTCTCAATATTTTTTTTATATTTATGGAATTAATGTTTATATATGATATTAATGAAATAAATATCATTATTAAAAGATAATATATCATTTATGTTCTTCCCTTTCTATGTAGAGAAAAATGATAACGTTGTTCGTGCGTACGTGTGAACTATCATCTCCATGAAGCGATGTGATTATTCTTTCATCTCCATATCATTTGGATAATATATAAAAGTGTGTTTAAAGAAATAATATGATATATATGATATTATTTTAATTATTTAAATATAAAATTATATTAAACTCATTTCCATAATGATCATTGAAAATGAAAATGTTAGTCATCCGTACGTAGGACCTAACATCTCCATGATTGTAACATTAGTTCATTTTTCATAACCATCTTCCATGATTGGTTATTAGATAATACTTTATTTATAAATATTATTATAATTTCATGATTATTATTTTGGGGATCATGGATTAATGAGAACTTTGACTATAGACATCATAAAAAAGTAATTTTGGACTCAAGTACCGAATATCATAAAAAATTCTGATATGAAATTAAATTGTTGTAACATGATAATAAGTTATATAAAATTAATAATAAACTTGAAAAGGTTTCTCAAGAAAGTAAATAATTAACACAAGTTTATTATTCATAAATATAAAGATTTTATATGACAAGTCAGAGTCAATGTAAGGGACATTGTCTCAATATCCTTTCATCGAGGCATATATTGATGTTATACACCAACCTTCTCATATGAGGTGTATATATAGACCCTTTGAAATATCATGTCATTAATTTATTTATTTTCTTGTTATTTAATATTTTAATAAATTCTATTACTTCATGGAGTTTATGATTCAATTGTTTCAAATTGGTATGAGACACTTTGATTTAATAACGTCTTTTTAAATGTTTAAATATTTAAATTCAAAATATTTTCCTTTTTTGGGTATTTTGTTACTAAAAATAGACTGATTTTTAAAATAATTTGAAATGATATTTTTGAGTAAAAATGAAATTTTATGAGTGACATGTTGAAAATTATAAGATTTTATTCTTATGATTATATAATGGTACTTGGGAATTTGATGGGTGGGTACGTAATAAAAAATAAGGGGTCATTATATGATAAACCAATGATGAGTGTGTTTGTGATAACCCTCATATGAAATGGGTATTGATGTCGAACACATAGTTATTCTATTTGTAAGAGTGTCATATATGAAAGTCGACTAAATGGTTATTCCATTTGAGTATAAGTTTTGTGTCAAAATAACCTTATGTGTTATCTATGATTTCTATGGGTATTCTGGTAATCGTATTATTAAAAAAGGTAACAAATATGCTTATTTTTAAAGGAAGTTATTTACTACTTCTTAAGGGTGAAAATTATCACTTTACAATAATTTTTTCATGGGTTTTCATGTTTCCATAGGACTAAAAATTCTCTTTATTTGTACATCCTTTACTAGGATTTTGTGATCATCCCATGTTTTTAAAATGTTTTCATTGGGTTTAAGGATGGGTATAGGAAAGGAGTAATTCATGTTGAAATTCGTGAAGTTTTTCCATGAAAATAATGCATGATTTATATTAAAAGTTTTATATTATGGTAAAAATAGATATTGATCGGAAGTGTCCACTATATATTTTATGGATTTATTATGTATGATTTATGTCCAAATTATCTAAAAATATAAACCTTAAAAGATCCTTAATGTGAAATAAAGTAAAATTTGTAACTTAAACTCAAGATTATGTAATGTTTAAAGCTAAGGCCTTATAGTTGGTATCATAAGAAAGGTTTAGATAAATTTAGAGTTTAGGTTAATATTAGTAGCATTAACATGAAATATTTCACATTATGGTTAATTTTATTTTATATAGTATTTTAATATTACCACATTGCTTCATCTAAATTATGTTTGTTCAGAATGGTTTTCGATATATGAAATAAGGAAGATGTATTGGGAAGGCACCAAGAGGGAAATATCCATCCAAATCAACATATAGATATGGTTAGAATTAGAACTGAGAAATTTATTATATTGATGGATAATTTTACATAAGATATAAATGGTGGTGGCATCCATGAAAGAGATAAAATAGATAAAACCCGGAGCAACATGATGATAGTGGGGAATTTTATAAGATAATATCTCCCATTATCTAGAGGTTCATCTAAACCCATACTAGCTGAATGATGGATTAAATATCTAGAAAAGATATTTTATGTCATGGGTTTTTCATATCAATAAATGGAAACTCTTAAAATTTATCATTTTGAAGGTGAATCCGACCAGTGGCAGACAATGATTAAGTATTTCAGCGAAAGTGAAGATATTGATGCCTTGGAATGGAATGAATTTATGAATATATTCCTTGATAAATATTTTCCTATGACTATTTGAACTAGGATAGAAAAAAATTCTTGGAATTGAGACAAAAGGAGGAATATTCAATAGATTCATACGAAGAAAACTTTTCTTTTTTGGAAAGGTACGCCCCAAATTCTATCCATGGTCTTTATAGTAAGATAAATTGTTTTTACTCGGGATTAAATCCAAGATAAAGGGTATTGTTTTCTCATGATTTTAAATTCTATGAGGAACTTTTATGATGCACTGATAAGGTTGAAATGGAGTTTTACAATTATCATGTTCCCTATGATAATAAAAAAAGAGTTCTAATTGGAAATAAATAGGAATTAATTTATCAAAGAAGTTTATAGGTAAGAAAACAAAATTACCATGTAGTGAGAAGTGTGGTAAAAAGAATCATGTGGAATGAATTTAAAAGTCTAGGAAGTGCTTATGATGTTGTAATATTGGTCATATGGATCATGAATGTAAGGGATATGATCAAGAAAGTAATGAAAAGGCAAAGGTAATATGTTTTAATTACAACGTGTTATGGAATTATGCCAACATTTGTCCAAAATTGATTAACATGGGAGGAAACTAGTAATATTGAATGAAAAATGGTGCATGATTTTTTTCTATTATGGTAGTTGATATTAGACCATCAAATGAATTTCTAATAAGTATGCTATAGGTTTATTCAAATTATACCAATACTATGTTTGAATCTAGATCTTCACATTCATTCATTTCTATGAAATTTTCAAGTAAATTGGGAATATCACCCCAAAAGTGTGATATAGAATATATTGTAAAAAATTGGGGGGTAATTATTAAAGAAAACCATATTTATAGATATATTCCTATTGTAATTTTTGAGATGAACTTTCTTGGAAATATTGTTGAACCACCTATAGTGGATTTCGATATCATTTTGGTAATTGATTGGAATTTAGTTTATCATCCTAAAATATATTGTAAAGACAATAAAGTTTTATTAAATGATTTCATACCCTTGATAACATACCAAGAAGCAGTGAAAATTTTTAATGATAGTAGTGAAATTTATTTAAATCATGTTGTTTAAAATAAAGAAACAATTCTGATTAGTGACATACTAGTAGTTAATGAATTTATAGATGTTTTTACTGATGAATTTCCTAGTGTTATACTAATAGGGATGTGAAATTTACTGTTGATTAATTACATAATGTTAAGCCTATTTATAAACCCCTATTTGAATATATTAATAAGAAATTGTGGAATTGAAAAACTAGTTGTAATAATTTATTGATAAATGTTTCATTCAACCTATAACTTTATCATGTGGTTCTCATATTTTTTTAAAAAAATTAAATATGTTTTCATGAGACTTTTCATTGATTATAGAGCCTTGAATAACATAAATATCAAGAACAAGTATCCATTTCCTCATATTGATGTTTTTTTATCATCTCTAGGGAGCACAAAATTTGTTGAAGGTTGAGCTGAGGTTAGGGTAACATAAATTGAAATTAAAGGATGTAGACATTTCAAAGGACGAGTTTTAGACTTGATATGAGAATTATGAAATTTTAGTTTTGCTATTTGGGTTATCAAATAAACATTTTTTTTTCATGGATTTTATGAATAAATGTTTTCATGAGTTCTTGGATAAGTTTGTGGTTGTGTTTATTGATGAAATTTTGGTATATTATAAAATCCAAGAGGAGCATGAAATATATATAAAGGTTTTTTTTAATACCTTAAAAGAAAATATATTGGATGATAAATTTATAAAGTATGAATTTTGGTTGCAAGAAATTTCTTTCCTTGGCCACATTATTTCTAAATATGGAATACCTATTAATCCTACTAAAATTAATGTTGTTGAAAATGGAAAAGACCGCCAAATATTATCAATATTCATGGATTTCTTGTATTAGTGGGTTACTATAATGAGTTTTTTTAATTTTTTTGGTTTTATTTCCCATTTACTAAGTTAACTAAGAAATGAGTTAAATTAATTTTTAAAACATAATGTGACGATTCATTACAAAAATTGAAAAGAAGATTGATGAATGCTCTAGATTTTTCTATGCCTTCAAGAAATGGTTAATATTTTTATCTAGAGTGATGATTTATTGAGAGTAAGTGGTTATTTACTAATGAAAAATGATCAAGTAATTTATTATGCTTTACATCTATTGAAACCTCTTGAGTTAAATTACCCTACACATTATCTATAATTATATGTGGTTGTTTTTAAATTAAAAATTTGGAGGCATAATTTTTATATACTAAAGTGCGAAATATATATTGATCACAAAATCTTTAGGTATATATTCACTAAGAAAGAATTTAACATGATATAGATAAGATGGTTGGAACCAATAAAGGATTATGATTGCACAATTCATTACCATATTAGAAAAGAAAACAAAGTGGTCAATGATTTGAGTTGAAAGGGTAATGATACATTAACCATGTTATATTTTGAATGTGGACCTTTAGTTAATGATTTGATTTATTTTGTACTAGAAGTTGTGGATACAGGGATATAATCTATTTTGTTTCAGGTTTTAGTAAAGTTGACTTTGTCAAAAAGAATTAAGAAATCTTAGAAGGTTGATTAATCATTGCAAGAAAAAGTAAAATCTATTAATAAGGGTAAGTTTCCTGATTTTAATATTGAAGAAGAATGGATTTATGATTTGGAAAAATATCATGTGTACCTTTTGATTCATAGTTGAGGAAAGAGATGTTCAATGAAACTCATAGTTCTTCATTTTCTGTTCATCTAGGAAGCACTAAGATGTGTAGAGGCCTTTGGGAGTATTAATGGTGGGATGTAATGAAAATAGATATTTCTAAATTTAACATGATATGTTTTAATTTTCCTCAAGTTAAAATAGAATTATAGTTATCAAAGGGGGTACTTCAACCTTTTCTAGTACTGGAGTAGAAATGGGAGAATATGTCAATAGAAATCATGGTAGTATTGTTAAAGAATTCTAAAGGTAATAATGTGATTTGGGTTATTGTCGATTGATTATCTAAATCTACACATTTATTTACCATTAGAGATACAATGTATTTAGATCATGTTTCTCGACTATATCTAAAGAAGATAGTGAGGATACATAGAGTGCCTCTCAAAATTGTATCAAACCATGATCCTAGGTTCAAATCCAATTTTTTGGAAAGGAATTTATAAGTCAATGGGTATTGAATTAAATTTCAGTATGAAATTTCATCCACAATTTAATAGAAATTTGGTTTGGAAAATTAAAAACTTGGAAGATATGCATAATTATTTTTCAATGGATTAAAAAGTAAGTTGGGATTAAAATATTTATTTGGTTGAGTTTTCTTATAATAAAAATTTTCAATCTAGTATACAGATGAAACTATTTGAGGCATTATATAGAAAGTGGTTTCAGAAACCATCTTTTTGGTATGATTTCTGATAAAGGAAGTTGATGGAGCCAGAGTTGGTAGAAGAAATAGTAGGGAATGTTTAGTTGATTTAGTGACACATGAGGATAACTAAGAGTTGGAATAAAAGTTATGTGGATAACCAGAGGAAAGATATTTCTTTTGAGGTAGGTGATCATGTCACTATCTAAGTTTTTCTATGGTAAAGTGTAATGAATTTTTGTAAGAAGGGGAAGGTGAGTCCCTGATTCACTAAAACATATGAAAATATTAAGAAAGTTGGATTAGTTTCCTACCGAGTTTCCTTACCTTTTCTTTTATCCCAAATGCACAACATATTTAATGTTTGAATGTTAAGGAAATATGTTCTGGATTTATCTCAAGTTTTTATCCCTAAAGTTGTTCAATAGGAAGAGAATATTTCTTATGAGGAAAAACCATTTTAGGTTATTGACCACAAATAGAAAGTGTTGTAGAATAAAGTGTTTTACCAGGTTAAGGTTTTATAGAAAAACCATATCATTGAAGAGGAAAAATTTGAATCTGAAAATGTTATGAGGGAAATATATCTCCACTTATTTAATAAGTGAATAAAATTAAAAGGACAAAATTTACAAAAGGGGGGAATAATGTAAGAACCCAAGTAATTATAGAAAAATTATATTCATATTTATTAATATTTATGAATTTTATTGTAATTTTAAATTTAAAATGGACACTACGTTAAATAGAGTATATGATAAATCTAGTTTTACGCTTAAAAACAATATTTTTCTAAAAAATAGTTGTACCACCTTTTAATGATGGACTTTTTTTAAAACTGAATCTTAACACTTTTATAATTTTTATTTAATAAACTATAATTGATTTTCAGAATCATAATTTTAAAATTTACTTTGGTTTATTTTTTTCTATTTTTTTGACAAGTTTCTTTTTTTGATGAATAGGGAAAAATACTAAAATTTAAGTTAAAATTGATTTTTAATCTGAATAATTTATAATGTTAAATTATTATTAAATTGGTTTTAAAGTAAAATTATAAAAATTATACATCTATTAATCCAATTTCAGTTATTAAAATCATTATCATATTAAAGTTGGATATAAAAACATTTCAAACTTTTGAACAATTTCACTTTAAAAACCCACTTTCGCACCCCTTCTAGAAGATTAAATTAAAATTATTTTTATCCAATTATATGATTGGAATTTTAAAAAATGAATTCCATATTTGGAATTATAAGGTCAAAATGTAGTAAATAATACACTTTTATTTTTTAAAAATATAAATAGTAAACTTAGTAATTTTATTACCACAGATAAGGGTAAATTGAGTAATTAAGGATAAAAATAATATTATAAATGTTAAAAAATCACTGTAACAATTATCCTTGTAAGGAATCAACCTTAAAATTAAATTTTTATAGTGTTTTTAACTAGAATTTAAATTTTAGGATCTTTTCAGTATATGTTTTTAGATAATTATGACTAACTCTTATAAAGTAGAACCATACATTAGATGTGAAAAATTTTACTTAGTATCCATTTTTTCTACAAAAGTAAACCCTGTTAAAAATCATGATTTCTATTCAAGTACAATATTAGATAATTTCGTCACAAAATACTCTTTATAGTTAACAATATTAAGACCTATTGAAAACATTTTAAAACTTGGGATGAGTACAAAAATCTCAGTTAGGTATAGAAAAGAAGTAAATAAATTGTTAGTACATGAATACTTTAAACCCATGAAATTTTTTTCACAAAATAAAACTTTTCACACATAAAACAAAAAAGATTTAGGTTACCTCATGAAATAATAAGATTATTTTAAAAATACTTATAAAATATAAATATTAAAGGAAACTTATGGCATCCATATAATTCTTACATTTTATCTTTCATGACTACATTGGGAGTAACCTTCATAGTCACATTTGGAATACCCATCCTAGTATATTCCCTTAATTTATTAAGAGAAACCCAAATGGTTATCTCTATCTCATTACCCAATGCATTAGAGAGATATCATGGGATCACCCACCCTTTTATTAACATATAACAACCTATATTTATAAAAAAATCCCAAGAACGATAACATAATCATAACACACAAAACAATCATAAGAGAAAAAAATAACATTTCCACTTTGAAATCACATTCCATTTTTACAAAGCCGCACACTCATAAATAAAAATAATAATTTGAAAAAAAATATTTTAAATTTTAAAGGAATCATCAAAACATTAAATTTACATAAAAGTGAAAAAATTCATTCATGTCGCATAATTTGAAAAAAAATATTCCTTTTCAATTTTGTATAAAAAGTTGAAAAGGGTATCTTTTAAAGAGGTTTTTAAAAGAAATCCCCTTACTAAAATACTTTTCAAAAAAAAATCATAAAAGGGAAAAATGTTTTAGTTTTATTTTAAAAATATGGTGTCTTTAAAAGGAATTCAAATATTAAATAATGGTCACGGTGGTAGAGAAGGTTTTATCACCGTATATGTTAAAAAGAACATTCCTTTTGTTGTCTGTAAAAATGGTCTGTGTAAAACACATAAAAATATTTCATTTTAAAAAATTTGAATTAAGTTAAAAATATATTAAAATATAATTTAAAATCCATTTAAAAACATATAATAAATATGTAAAATAATATCAAGAATATTTACATGGAGAAAAATATTTAATAATTAAATCAGAAAACATTCAAAGTGTCCCACACCACTTTGAACATTATAATATCCATGAAATAATAAATTTACCAAAACATAATTAACATTATTATAGATAAAATATTGATATTAGATTTCATGGTATCTGTATATACACCTTATAAAATAATAAAGGCACATATCGTCAAGAAATGCCTCAATGAAAGGAGATTGAGACAAAATCTCTTACCTTGAGTCTTATTCATCTCATATGTTCTTTATATTCCTAAATAATAAACTTATTTTAATTTATAATTTCTTTAGAATCTTTTTTCATGTTTATTATTCCTTTTATATTATTTATTACCATGTTATAAAAATTACTTAATTATTTAAGTTCACGCAATACATTTTGATGATATTTTGTACTTTAGTCTAAAATGAATTTGGTATGATAATAATAGTCAAATTGTTCCTTATTACATCATCCCTAGAATAATATTAATGACATAATAATACATTTTATACAAAAATTATACTTTTAAATCAAACCATTAATTATGGTTATGAAAATTGAACTATATTACAATCATGGAGACGGTAATCCGTACATACTCACGAGTAACATTTCAATTTTTCAATGATCATTTTGAAAAAAGGTAAGTATTATTTTATCTTTATAGAATTATAATAATATAATTAATATCATATTAAAAATTTAAATATATTTATATATATTATCCAAGTGATGTGGTGATTAAAAATGAATCACATCGCTTCGTGGATGTGATAGTTTACACGTATGCATAAACGATGTTATCATTCCTATGTGCATGGAAAGAAAGAATAAAAATAATATATTATTATATTATAATGATAAATATGTCATGAATATAACATATGAAAATTAATTCCTTCATTATAACCATTCTTGAGAGGCGATTATGGAAAATAAATTATATCTATCTGTGGAGGTGATAATTCACACGTACACAAATATGATTAATTCATTTCCCATTTGATGGAATAAGAGATGCATTTAGGTAATGTTATTACCATAATAAAATCTCAGTATATTTAGGATACTGTAGTTTTTATTTAATCAGGGTTTAAGGATATTTTAAGGAATATTTAGAAGAAATAAAATAGAAAAACTTAATTAAAAACATTACCTTTCCTTAAGACGATCGCTTTGTTTGACACCTTAACACCTATAAAAAATGTGTTATACCTAAAATAAGGTCTCTATAATGAGGGGTGTTATTATAGGAAGAAATTTGTTTAGATAATGGATGAACCAAATAGGTTTTTAGGTGTAAGTAATAGAGATGAATAGGTTCCCTTTTATAGGGGATGTGAGGGACACTCTTCGAATTATAAAAAATAATAAATTAATAAAAATTTATTTTCTATTACAATTAGATCAAAACTAAATTATTTATAATAAATTATTATTTTGGGTCGAAATATATTCAACCAAATAAAATCATACATGTTTTTTTATTTTTTAATCCTTATCTTTTTGTTTTAACCCTTTTAACTCTTACTAGTTTATCATGTAATTTACCCATTGAGGGTTAACGTGATTACCATATCATGCCAAAAGACCCATGAATGAGTCATTAATAAAATTTATAGACTTATATTTACTGGTTTGATTAATCTTATATTTTTATAAATTATTTATCATTAAATTAAAGATTTTATATTTTAAAATTTCATTAGTGTCAATTTTGATACTATTCAAAATTTGACTTTTTAGAAAAATAACAACAACTTGATTACATAGAATAAAACCAATTAAATCATCCCAAACATGTTATAATAATCTATAAAAATGGTGTATGGAATAAATTATATGAAATTATATTTTTTTTTACATTTTTAATATCATTTATTTGATTTTTCCATTAATGAAGCAATTACTGCATCATCATTATGTCACAATTTAATTTAATTATTTATTTCCTAAATTTTTTAAATAAAATAAATTGATTTAAGTAATAACTTGTTATTTATAATGTATATTTATATTCTAAGTGATCCAGTATATTACCCCATATTAAAAATTCTTTTTATAAAAACAACGTTGTGACAAAATTTGTCTTCTCTTTGAATATAATATTATAAATGAATTAAGGTCATCCAAGTGGCTCCAAGTGGTCCTAAAATATAGAAAAGGATGATATTGGTTTTAAAAAACACATACAATTAAATTATGACAAGTGATAGGGTAATTTTATATTATTTATAATATACTTTTTATCTTTAGTTACCTGATTTACGCTTAAGCATTGTAAAAATACTAAAGTTACTATTTCAAAAAGATTAAGTTGTTCCCATTAGAACAAAAATTTCAAACCAATTAAAACAATATCTTTAAATTATCTAAAATTAAATTCAAAAAATTATCAAAATTAAGATTAAAATTAAGCGCGTAGAAGGATTGAGAAAATGAGTTTTTAAAGTAAAAAATTTCAAAATTTCATAATGTTTTTATATCCAATTTCAATGTGAAAATGATTCCAATGACATAAATTGGATTAAAGGATAAAAATTTATTTAATTATACCTAAAAAACAAAAATTATAATCTAATAATACAAATAAATTAGATGAAAAGACATCTTTGAATTAAAAGGCAGTATTTTTAACTATTCATTAAAAAATGAATATTATGCAAAAAATATAAATAAATTAACCAAACTAAAATTTTATGTCTAGATTAAATATAAGAAGTTTATGTTTTCAAATAAAATTTATAAAAGTGACAAAAATATATTTAAAATGGGTTCACCATCAAAAAGAGGCAAGACCGCCTTTTTTGAAAAATAATTATTTTAATCTTAAAATAGTATTTGTTCTTATATCATGTATAGAAAATTAATAAGATGAATTTTAAACATTAAATTAAATATATTTAATATATATTTAATTACTATAATCCAACAAGATCGATTTATTGACTTTTTGGTATAAAACAAACTTGTTCATATTTAAAGAGTTTTTGAGAAAACAAATATCATTTTATTTTTAAAAATGTTTTACCTTCATTTATATTTATTTTTTTTAAAAATAATTAATTATTTTTAAACAATATTTTCACAATTTAGTGAATACTATTCATTTCCTTCATTCTAATAGCTTGGTTTTAATGGTAACATTTAAATATTATATAGTTGTTCACTTAAACTCGATGTGGCGTATCATGCATGCTATTGAGAATAGCGTTTCTTTCTTAAAATTTTAAAATGTTAAATTCTAACCCACTTTTAATAAATTTCATCCTCACAATTTGAACCCAGGATAAAAAACTAGGGGTTTGACTTTTCAGAATACATTTGTTGAAATCCCACATCAGATAAAGGATAAATGAATCTTCCACTTTAAACTAAAGAAAGGGAAGTATGTAGGTCACCTAAGATGACACATACTTGGGTTAGATGTATGAAAACATGGATATGGAATAGAAAATTAACTATAATGTTCTGATGGAGAGTGATATAAAACATGTTCAAGAGAAAGTTTACAATTACAAAACCTTAAATATATTATTAGTTTAAAGGTTATTGATTTCTTAATAAGAAAAGTAAACATATGGTGTTTTTATTTTAAGATCCTTTTCATTGATTTATGGAGTTAAATTACTTACTAAACCAAGAACATAAAGAAATATACCTACTTGAAAAGTGGAGTTTCATCCATTAATCAAATTCAACCACAAACTTTTCTTTTCTTCTAAACGAGGAATATTCAAGATGAATTTTTCACATGTAAAGCACTATAATCAATTTATGGTGAATCAAATAATCCACAAAATATTAACTATATATTTCTAAATTCTTGAAACATTACCCAAAAAAATAAATGGTTAGTACAGGATGAGATAATCCCCAAAAATAATAAACCTTATATAAATAAAAACTAATTAAATATTTAAAATTTAATAGGAGTACCCAAAGTTCAACATAGACCATTCAAAAAATAAATTCCCTTAAAAATACTAAAATTTTTTATAACTAATATAGAAACCGAAAATTTAAAATAATTTGATCACATACTCTTCCAAGATAAATTTTAACATTTACCTCCAAATAAAAAAATTACTGTTAAAGTCACAGACCAAAAAGTAATTATCGTAATCCAAAATTATCCAAGTTAGGTTCAATCAATTACATAAAAAACTGAATCACCTGAATTCCCCAATAAAATCATAGATTCTTCCAAAATATAATTTAAACTTTTCTTTTAAAAGAAAACCCCATAGTATTATATTTAGCATAATCTTATAGGATTCCTAAAACATTGAACATATTTTAAATCAATATTAGTCCCTTAATCACCAAAAAATTTCCAATCTAAAGGTTATCTTTTAGATAAAATATATGTTACCAAAATAAATTTATTCTTCATCAAAAAAATTGTTTAACTAAACAGAAAAAGTCATACTAACCCAAGATATCATGTAGGCCACTGGTATAAGTTTCAATATTTTCACCCATCGGTTGTGTGTTCAATTCCCACAGCCTTATACAACGGGATGGGTTGTCATCCATCCTGTAGTTTTTCCTTTTTCTAAAACTATATAATTATTATAACATTCCAAAAATAAAATCTTCAAAAATAACCATAACATATTTAACCTCAAATTTTACCTCATACCTTTCATTTTTCATCCCAAAAAGTAATAACCAATAATTACCTGAAAAATAAATGTCTCCAAAAATACCATTAATCACTTTAAAATTTCATAAATTAAAGCCCAAAAAGAAGTTTACAAGACACTAAACTTATGATAAACCTGAAAATTATAAACTCATGATGATATCCATAACTCTTAAGAAAACATCAGAATCTATAAAGTTGTATAAATCGATCTTTGATACCAAATGTAAGTACCCAACCTTAAACATAACTTATTCTTGTGTTTTTGAAATAGAATTCACATTAAAGGATAATTTTAGTTTATAGTTATATATAATTTGGACCAACTCTTAAAAAGTATAGACGTACATTTCATGTGGACACTTATACTCAGTATCCATTTTTTCCACCAAAGGAAACCCTGTTAAAAAAATTATTTCTTTTCAATTACATCTTTGATACTTTCATCATGTCATCATATTTACCATTACAAATCTTATTACCTTTTAATTTTTTTTAAAACATGGGATGAGAAAAAAAATTCTCTTTAAGGTACATAAAATAAGTAAAGAAACCATTATACCATGAATACTTTAATCCCAGGAAAACATTTTAAAAAAATCATACTTTTCACACATAAAACATAAACACTTTAGCTAACCTCATGAAATCATAAGATTCCTAAAAAACTTTATATAAAACATAAATATTAAAGGTAACTTATGGAATACATATCATTATTCCATTTTATCATTCACGACTACATATGTAGTAACCTCTATAGACACATTTGGAATACCCATCGTATTATATTTTCTTAATCACTTTAGAGAAACCCAATTGGTTAACTCCATCTCATTACCTAATGCATTGGGGATCTATCACTGGCTCAACTGTCCTTGATTTATCAAGGAACCACCCATATTTATAAACTATTCCCAAGAACTATAACATAATCATAATAGTTAAACAAGCATAAATGAAAAAATAACATTTCCACTTTGAAATCCCATTTCATTTTTACAATGCTGGACACTCATAAATGAAAAAAATCATTTTAAAATAAAACGGTTAACTTTTATAGGAACCATAAAAAAATTAAAGTGCCATAAAATCAGAAAAATCCATTCTTTCCATATAAGTTAAAAAATAAATTCATGTTTCCTTATGTAAAAATAGTTGAAAAGGGTAGCTTTTAAATTAGTTTTTAAAAGAGAGTCCCTTAACAAAAACCATTTAAAAAAAATAAAAAAGGGAAAAAGTTTTTAGTTTTATTTAAAACACATTATGGATTGTTGTGGAAACGAAATATCAATTAATGGTCATGGTGGTAGAGAAGTTGTTGTCACCGTATATGTTAAAAAGAACATTCATTTGTTGTTTACCAAAATGTTCCATATAAAACATGTAAAAAGATTCATTTTGAAAAAATTTGAATTAAATTTAAATTATATAAAAAATTTCCTTTAAAAAATTTTATATTTATATAATAGATATGTAAAATAATATCAAGAATATTGACATGGAGAAAAATATTTAATAATTAAATCATTAAACATTCAAAGTGCTCCACACCACTTTGAAAATTTTAATCTCCATGAAAGAATAAATTTTTCAAAAAATTAATTAACATGATTATAGATGAAATATGTACATGCAAGGTCTTAGTATTTTTATATAAACCTTATAAAACAATAAAGGTGCATATCATCAAGAAATGACTCAATGAAAGGATATTGAGACAAAATCCCTTACCTCGAGTATGATTCATCTCGTATGTTATTTATCCTCCTGAATTATAAAATTTGGTTAATTTCTAATTTTTTGAGAACATTTTTCATGTTTATTGTTATTTTATATCATTTATTACCATGTTATAAAAATTACCTAACTATTTAAGTTCATGCTGAACGTTTTGATGATATCCAGTAATTTAGTCTAAAATGACTTTGGTATGATGTCAATAGTCAAAATTTTCATTAGTCCATAATCTTCGAAATAATATTCATGAAATAATAATCTATTTTATTAATCAATTATACTTTAAAATCAAACAGTTAATTATGTTTATTAAAAATGAACTACATTACAATCATAGGGACGGTAAGTCATACATACGCACAAGTAATATTTCAATTTTTCAATGATCATTTTGAAAAGAAGGTAAGTATTATTTTATCTTTGAATAATTATAATAATATCATTAATATCATATTAATCATTTAAATAGACTTATATATATTATCCAAGTGATTTGGTGATTAAAAATGTACCACATTACTTCATAGAGATTATAGTTCACACGTACGCACGAATGACGTTATCATTTTTATGTGCATGAAAATTAAGGCACCTAATTGAAATATTATTATATTATAATGATAAATATTCCATGAATATCATATGTTAACATTAATTCCATAATTATAAAAAGTCTTTAGAAATGGTTATGGAAAACGAATTATATCTGTTCGTGGAGGTGATAATTGACACCTACGCAAAAATGATTAATTCATTTTCAATTTGATGGAATCAAAGATGGATTTATGTAAAGAAATTAACATAAAAACTTATAATTATATTTAGGATACTAGTGTTATTATTTCATAATGGTTGAAGGATATTTGAAATATTATAAAGAAGAAATAAAATAGAAACACTTAATTAAAAATGTTACCTTTCCTTCGGACGATCACCTTTGATTAACACCTTAACACCTATAAGGAAGGTGTTATACCTAAAATAAGGCATCTATAATTTGGAGAGGTATTATAGTAAGATATTTTTTCATATAATGGATGAACCAAATAGGGTTTAAGGTGTAAGTAATAGAGATGAATGGGTGCCCATTTATAGAAGAGGGGAGGGGAACACTTGGAATTATTAGAAATATTAAATTAATATAAATTAATTTTCTATTCAAAATGGATCCAAACTAAATTATTTATAATATATGATGATTTTTGGTCGAAATACATTAATCCAATTAAAACTAGACTTGTTTTGTGTAATTTTTAATCCTTATCATTTTTTAACGCTTTCAACTATTATCATTTTATCAAGTAATTTACAATTTGATGGTTAATATAATTACCATACCATGAACCAATGAATGAGTCATTAATGAAATTTATATACATATATCAAATTATTTTTCTGAATATTAAATTTTTATAAATTCTATATAATTAAATAATATATTTTATATTTTAAAATATCATTAATGTCAATTTTGACACTATTCAATATTTGACTTTTTAAAAAATATCATAGAAAATTGATTCTTTCAAATAAACTCCATTAAATAATCTATAATATGTTAAATTAATACATAAAATTCATTTATGATGTAAATTATATCAAATTATCTTTATTTTAAATTTTTTGATATCATTTATTTGATTCTGTCACTAATGAAGAAATTACTACATTATCATTGTATCCCCATTTAATTTAATTATTTATTTACTAAAAATTATAAATAAATTCCCATGATATAGGTAATAATTTTATGTTTCTAAAGGATATTTATAGTTTAGTATATCTGATTTATTACCCCTTATTAAAAATAATTTAGTTTATAACAATAAGGGTGTGGAAAAATTTGTCTTCTCTTTGAATATAATATTATAAATGAATTAAGGTCTTACAAGTGGCTCCAAGTGGTACTAAAATAAAAAAATGATGATCATGGACAGAACACACTAATACAATTAATTTATGAAAAGTGTTATGATAATTTTATATTATTTATAATTTAATTTTTACCTTTAATTGCATGATTTACCCTTAACCGTGGTAAAAAATACTACAGTTACTATTCACTAAAAATTATGTTGTTCCTATGGGACCAAAAATTTAAAAATAATTTAAAACATTTATGTAAATTTTTCAAAATTCTATTCACATAAGTGGATAAATGATGTTTAATATTAATCCCATTGAAGGATCGAGAAAACAATCTTTTAAAGTAAAAAACGTTCAAAAGTTCACAATGTTTTCATATCCAATTTCAATGTAAAATTGATTAAAATTGCCTAAATTGGATTAAATGATAAAAAATTTATTTATTTATACTTTAAAACCAATTAGAATTATAATATAACAATATAAATAAATTAGGCCAAAATCAGTTTTGAATTAAAATGTAGTATTTTTCACTATTCATTAAAAAAATGAATATAAATAGAAAAACACCAAAAATTTAACCAAAGTAAAATTTTATGTCCCAATTCCAAATGAGAAGTTTATTTTGTCAAATAAAATTTTAAAAAGTGATAAAAACTAGATTTAAAATGCGTTCTCCATCGAAGGCGGCAAAATTGCCTTTTTTTGAAAAATAATTGTTTTATTCTTAAAATTGTATTTGTTCTTATATAATGTCTAGAAAATACATAAGATTAATTTTAAACATTTAATTAAATATATTTCACATATATTTAATTAATATAATCCAACAATAATGATTTATTAACTTATTGGTATAAAACAAACTTTTGCATATTTAAATATTTTTTCAGAAAACATTTCATTTCATTTTAATTAGGATTTTAAATTAAATTATAATTAAATTTTCACCAAATAATTAATTTTGTGTAAATAATATTTTTATAATTTAGTTAATACTATTCATTCCCATCATTCTAACAACTATTTTTAACTGTAACATTTAATTATTATGTAGTTGTTTTCTTAACCTTGATGTGGTGTATCATGTACGCTATTGTGCATGTTGTTTCTTTCTTAAAATATTTGGATGTTACAATAATAATTTTATTTTAAAAGTTATTTTCAACAAAAATAATCATTGAGACTAATTTATGACATCTATGAGCCACTTAATTGACCTTAATCCACTTATAGTATTTTATTTTAAGAAAAACCAAACTTGTCACACTAATGCTTTTAATAAGTATATAATTTTTAATATGTAATAATCTAGAAGATATATTAGACCATAAATAATTTTCTTAAATATTAAATATTTATATTCATCATGGTACTTTATTTTTAATTTTTAGGGACTAAATAATTACCTTAAAGGCTTGTACAATGATGATGAAATAATTGTTTACTTAATGGAAATATCAAATAGATAAAATTAAAAATATTAAAATAAATTTAATTTTAGATAATTAATTTCATATAATAATTTTATAGATTTATTTGATATGTTAATTATGTGTTAGATTATTTGGTTCGAATTTATCTTTTTATATTTATTTTTTTTAAAAGTCAAAGTAATGAATAATGTCAAAAATGACATTAATGATATTTTAAAATAAATAATATTTTATTAAATGATATAAAATTTATAAAAATCTAAAATTAACTTAATTTATTTTTATAAGGTTTAATATTTTATCAATGATTAATTTATGTATTTTTTGTCATTTTAAAGTAACTAAATTAACCCTTAAAGAGTAAAAATCCATGTTGTCATGGTAAGAGTTAATGGAGTTAAATAAGGGTTAAAACCAAAAGATAATGATTAAAAACAAGTAAAAAATTTATAATTTTCATTATATGGAATTATTTTTAACCATAATCATCCCATATTCTAAATAAATTAGTTTGGATCCATTTTTTAGAGAAAACAAATTCATGTTAATTTAATATTTCGAGAAATTCCAAGAGTTCCCCTCTATTCTCTTATAAAAGGGAAACCTCTTCTTCTCTTTACCTCACACTTGAAAACATATTTTGTTTGGAAAATATCTATCAAAAAACATTCCAAAAATCCCACAAAAATTCCAGATCTATTATTTTATGAATAACACCATCCTTAGTATTCTTAAGGTGTTAAGAAAAGGGGTTTTTCCAAGGAAGAGGTATCATTTTTAATCGAGATTTTCTATTTTTTTTATTATCACACATCCCTAAATCCTTATTAAACCATGATAGAATAATAACTATATTATCCTATATACAAAAATATATTAATATGTCAGTATCATGACCTAAATCCAACTCCACTTTTATCAAATGGTAAAATAAGTTTATTGCTCGTGTGTACGGTGGACTAACGCCTCATAAACTGATAAAATTCATTTTTCGTCACAATATCTTAATATTGGTTATAATGATGGAATTAAGGTTTATATACGATATTAATTAAATATTTATCATTATTTAAAGATAATATATCATTTATTTTCTTACCATTCTATTAACCGAAATTGATAACATCATTTGTGCGTATGTGTGAACTATCATCTCCACAAAGCGATGTGATTTGCTTTTTTATAAAAAAACACATGTATAATATATATATAAGTATATTTAAAGAAATAATATGATATATATGATATTATTATCATTATGGAATGATAAAATTATATTAATATTTTTTCCATAATGATGATTGAAAAATGAAAACGTTACTCATGCGTACGTACAACCTACCATCTCCATGATCAAAACATTGGTTTGTTTTTCTTAACCATATTCCATGATTGGTTTTAAAATAATAATTTATGTATAAATATGATGATTATTTAATGATTATTATTATAGAGATGATGGAATAATGACTACTTTGACTATAGACATCACACAAAAGTAATTTTAAACACAAGTACCGAATATCATCACAACGATTGACATGAACTTATTTCATTATAACATGATAGTAAGTGATATAAAAGGAATAATAAACTTGAAAAATGTTCCAAAAGAAGTAAATAAATAACCTAACTTTATTATTCAAGAATATAAAGATTTTACGTGATGATTTGGACTCAAGGTAAAAGACTTTGTATTAATCTCCTTTCATTGAGGCATATTGTGATGTTGTACACCCACCTTATTTTATGAGATATATATATAGTCCTTTGACATATAATATAATGAATTTATTTATTCTCATATTTTTTAATGTTTTTTTAAATGATATTGTAAGAACATATTTCTTACTTGAGGTATAGATCTTTCCTTTTTAGTTTATACTTAAAAAAATGGGGGGAAAAGAGGTCGAGGGGATGGCTGTAGGCCTATTACATGATGTGACTGGGAACTAAAAATCATGTTATTATAGGTACATTCCATGTAGGGAAGGCTACATTCATTGTAATTCAGGTACACAGCCATGCAATGGTTTGGAAAGAATTTTTATGGACATGGGGTGTAGTCTCAAGCACACACCATGTAAGTTTTTAATTGATTAAATATGGTAGTTGCGTTGTTTTTGTAGAAATATAGAGAACTCTCCCCATAATGTGAACAACAACACTGGACAAGATTTTACTTCCCGATTTACCATCCAAACCCTGATTCCTTCGCCATCGGTTTTGTTTGAACCCGACCAGTGATCTCTCGATTACTCTTAAGCCTTTGTTCTGGATTTCTTATCTCGATCTAGTTATTTAAGTTCGAGAGTTTATACCAGTTTTATATATCTACTATATTCTATATCGAATGAAATCCCAACACTAGATGAGGAGAGTCATACTACAATGAGGTAGGTGGTTTGGTTCCTTTCCCTCAATGTTGAGTTGTTTATTTGTGCCATATTGTCATTCACCCATGTTTAGGGTGTATCCTTGAATAAAAATTGACCCTTGTTATTAAATAATCATTATTAGGTCATTAATTAAATTAAATCAACCATGTTTAATCTTTTTGGTTTGATTAAGGGCCACCTCATGGGTGCGTTCCCTTGGAAAGACCATTTACGGCCATTTGGACAAGGTTACCTATGAGGCATGCCTTGTTTTCCCTTATTAGGTTGTTAAGTATGAATTACATTTTTAATGGAATTGAAATTGTGATAAATTATGAATGATTTGATTAAAGGGTTTGGGATTAGTGATTTACTCTTTCCCCTATGATATGCTAATTGTCTTTTAAGCCTTTTGATTGTTTAATTCACTTGTTTGTTGATATGTATGATGCCCATGTTCGTTTTTATATGTTAACCATGTAATAGTATAATTGAAATGTGTTTTTTATTATGTTTACATGCTAATATACTGGGCTGGAACCTAATTGATTGTTATGCCTGTGGGTGAGGTTTTTTTATGCCTGTGGGTGAGGATTTGTAATGCCTATGGGTGAGGATTTGTTAGGCATGAGGGTGAGGATTTGGTTATGCCTGAGGGAAAGGTATTTTCTATTCCTGTCTAAAAGATGTTAAGTTGAATATTTAAATGTAGAGACTTATGAGGAATCTTTCAATCCAAATCACAAGATTGGATTCAATCTTCACTTCTTTCTATTTAGATAACATGTTGGGATATCTTTTGTGCTTACTTTATACAGAGGATTGATGAGCTTAGTCCGTATCCCAAGACTTATGTAATTCAATGTAACTAAATTAATTAAAGAACACGAACTAAATACAAATGGAATCCAGTACTTGTAGGATTGTTTACTTCTGAGTACTTACTAGTTTACTACTTTTCCTTTTTGAAACTACCCGTTGCATATACTTACAGAAAGATAGGCACAGATCTTGGGTGGTTTCCTATTTATATATATTTATCACACCCTTTTTGGTTCATTCTTTTGGGCCAAAATAGATTATATTTTTATAGGTGTCGATAATGGAAAGTTCCCTTCTATAGGTACTTTAGATGCTGTTTAGGAGTCGTAGAGCATGAGACCGAGTTGAGGCTTTCGATGCTTCTTAGTTTCCTTTATTTATTTTTATTTTTGAACATTTATTGTGGATTACAATAATGCACATATTTTGGCTATTTTCCTAGAACATGTTACATGTTGCATCATTTTTGTATTGAATGATGTTTGGTTATTTATCTTATTAGTCTTTCACTATTTATTTCATTTATATGTTGTTTACTTATTCTACTATTGTATATTATTTTTCCACTAATATACACTTTTCTAATGAGGGAATAATTTCTCCACTATCACAATCAAGGCCCTCGCTGCTAGTCGACAACCTCTAACAATTGGGGAAATGTGCTTAAGGCCATGTGGCGAACCGGGCACGGGGCACCTGTTGAGTGGCATATAGATCTGGGATGTTACAAAGTGGTATCAAAAGAGTTTTCTTTTCTAGTTTGTCTTACTATTTGGCGACATTAGTAAGGTATATGATAGAAATGTAGTTTTGTAATTTGATTTTCCTTGGAGTAGCAACCTCATGTACATGAAAAACCCAAATTCCCTAAAATTGAATTTTAATTTTTGGATTTTGAGCTATTACAGTTGATTTGATTTCACCATTGGGTGACGTACTTGTTTTTTCCTATTATTATTCATATCATTGTGGTTCTATTTTGTTGAAACCAGATAACATGAGTGCATTACATCACATTCATCATATCAGCACTTGTTAGAGATCACATGCCATTCATTATTTCCATGACATTTAGAGAACATTACTAATTGCATGCTGTTTTGATAGATGTCGTGCTAGATATGCATGCTATTGTTATAAATACCATGATAGATATGCCTACTATTTTTATAGATATACTGGTCTGTGTTATGGTTGAATTAGACGGATGCCAAAATTTGATCCCTGAGGAGTATGGGACCTATTGGATCGGAATTTGGTGGATCCCATTTTGGAAAAGGGATATAGATTGTATTGTTATGTGCTATATATTGATGTCAAGCTTTGATTCGTGGGGAGTTTGGACCCCCACCTATTAGAACATGGTACGCCATTGCTTATTTTTTTTATAAATAGGGGTTCTGGAGAAGTTTCTATGGCTTACTATATGGAAACCTAGACAACATGACATATGGTCCTATGAAAAAATTCCACGTGTTGTTCTATTCAGGAAGAAAAGAAATTTTACAAGTACACACCATGTACTCTGAGTACACTCCATGTGGTAGATAACCATGTCACATGCCATGTGAGAGAAAACATGGGTTGTTGAGTTTTGACTAGAACACACAGTGTACCTTATGTACACCCTGTGTAGTTTTATATAGGTAGACCCATGTAGCTCTGACCTTGTAAAAGTACACGGCCAGGAGGGAAGACTTGAGTACACGTCGTGTGTTATCCCAACACACCGTGTACCTAAGATGTTTACACGACCAAGGTAGGTGGATTTAAATTCCCATGTGAGAGTTTAAGGAGACACACCATGTATAGTCCCTACACACCGTGTACCTGGGGTTCTTACACGCCCAGGTCAGAAGGATTATATGACCATGTAAGGTATTAAGTGTACATGCCATGTATGGTTCTTACATGCCATGTACTCATTCTTTGTGATATTTTTATGATTTTTTCTCCTATTTAGTTCATGAACTATAGAATTGAGTACCTTGATGAATAAGCTTACTAAGGTGTATGTACTGGACTTTACAGAGAAATTCCACCACGATGACTTCCAGTTATACACCAGGAGAGTGGCAATGAGAATACTCCAGAGGTGGTAGGCCATTGGATACCAGTGGACCCTCCAGATGCTTCAGTTGTGGCACTAGTTGTTATATCAGACACAGGTGCATATTCAAATTTTAGTGAAGGTTTCATGAGGTTTATAAAGACCTTCTAGGGAGTACCTCAGCCTGCCATGTCTATGGCAGAACTGACGTGAGTATTCCAACAGAAGCATCTTCCTACATTTTTAGGGGATGATGGACCACAGGATACAAAGTCATGACTAGTGTTAATGCTTACGATCTTCAAGAATCTAGAGACACCTCCTAAGAGGAGGGTAAAGATCACGACTTATATGCTATGTGATACCTCCAAGAGGTGGTGGGATGTTATCACACAGAAAGATCATCATCGACACATGGCATTGGGATATTTTCAGATGGTCTTTTGTGACTAATATTTCCTTGAGACACTAAGTGATGATAGATCCAAGGAGTTCATTCATATGGAGAAGGGATCTATGTCAGTGATGGACTACTCTAACCATTTCACTAAGCTTCAGAGAATTAAACCTATTATGATGGGTGATGATACATCTAGGTCTAGGAAATTTTAGGATGGTCTTAGGTACAACATCTGATCATAGGTGGACATTTTTAGGTTTCCTTATGTATATGCCATCATGAAACAAGTGTTGATTACTGAGCATAATCTGTGGGAAGTTGGAGGTGTGAACCAGGGTGGTTCAACACCAAGATATGTTACTGTCTTGACTAGGAGAAAGAAGTGTTGTATAGAGCTTTCTTGTGGTGATACGAGCAATCCTAATTTTTCTTTCGATATCCATGTGAGGTGATATTAGAGTGCCAAAGTTGGTCATATGAGACCATAGTGCCCAATGAACCTAGTCGAGTGATAATCTTTTAGTAGGATGGTTCATCTACATCCCTATTGTAGGGTGTTTCCACTAGTAACTAGTGAGATAGGTTCTGTACAAACTCTACATTTAGGAGTAGGGTCGGCAATTTCTCACTAGTTAAAGAATTGGAGTATGTTAGATCGTTCAGGCCAAGTTGGTGGTTGTGGACATGGTAGTCAGACCCAGGATTTCAGTGACAGTAGGGAGGGTTAGCTCAGTGTATCCAGGTACTGTCTTAGGGACACAATATAGGCCATACTTATGCTATGCAACAGAACCAGTAGGAGAATGATCCCAGACCTTCTACTCTTAGAGGTACCATTCTAGTAACCCCTATTTTATCTTTTCCAATCTTTGATACATGTAATTCACATAGTTTTATATCTGTTCCCATTTTAGAGAGCCTTGGGATTTGTGTTTTCTCTTCTAATGATATTATAACGCTAGACACTCCATTAGGGATAAGTACAAAAAGTGTGACTCAATGTAAGGAGTGCCCCTTGAGGTTTGTGGGTGTAACTTTTTTTGGTATCTCTATGTCCTAGAGAATATATGATTTTATGTCATACTCAAAATGGAATGGTTAGTCTCATTTCAATCTGTTTTCAATTTCTATCTTTGTAGGGTGAGTTTTACGTCACTAGAAGGCAAATCGTTTCTATACAGGGGAGAGTGGGATTTCCAAGCAAGCTGAGCTCGACTCAATCATTGTGGGTTGAGTGCGATGGAAAAAAAATTCTAGTTTATATTTAGATGACGAGGGAACACATTAGATATATTTCCCTCCACTGGTTGATCAATTTAGAGATGTTTTTATGGATGAATTTTTAGTATTACCTCTGGTAAGAGAGGTGGATTTCTCGATTTAGCTAGTGCTAGGAGCTGCACCGGTATCCATTCCTCATTACAAGATGGCTACAACGGAGCTTCAAGAGATTAAGAGAAAGCTAAAGGATTTAGAGGCAAAGGGGTTTATTTGACCAGGTACTTCTCTGTGGGGTTCACCAGTACTTTTTTTGAAGAAGGAAGACACTACCCTTAGGCTATGTGTAGATTATCAGAAACTAAACCAGCTTATGGTTGAAAGACCAATATACCTTGCAACAGATATATGACCTATTTGATCAGATTCTAGGAGCTTGGGAGTTCTCAAAAATCAACTTAAGGTCATGATATCAATATTTATGTGTTCTATATTTATACATACCTCATACCGTGTTTTGTTGCAGGTATAATCTATATGAGTATATGGTTATGCATATTGGTCTCACGAATGCACCAACAATTTTCGTGGAACTAATGAACTAAGTTTTCCATCCTTAGATTCATTTGTGGTGGTTTTCATGGATGATATCTTGGTGTTTTCTCGTACTAGAAATGAACATTCCACCTATATTAATATTTTTTTGAGTACACTGAGAGAGAATCAGTTATATGCTAAGCTCACAAAGTGACACTTATGGATGGATCAGATTCATTTACTAGGTCCTGTCATCTTGGAGACAAACGTATCAATGGGCCTAGAGTAGGTGAAAGAAGTAGTTACCTGGGAGAAACCCAAGAAATTCTTTGAGGTTTCATGTTTTCTAGGAATGGTTGGTTAGTATAGGAATTTCATACAGGACTTCTCACTCTTATCATCGTTGATGAAAGGCTTGACAAAGAAGGGTGTGGAGTACATATGGTCATATTCTTGCGAGACAACCTTTTAGGAGCTGAAAGGGAGATTAATGTCAGCATCAATACTAATTTTTCCAGATCCGAGTATGAGTTATAGTATGTATTGCGGCACATCATATATTGAGCTATGAGCAGTGCTTATGCAGGGGGATCAAGTTGTTGCATATAGGTCTCGATAGTTGAGGCCAAATTAGAGTAACTATCCGACACATGATCTCGAGTTAGCTGCTGTTGTTCATGCCATACATTGTTGGAGACTTTAATTATTGGGGGAGCGTTTTGTGGGGTACACAAACCAAAAAAGTCTCTAGTACATATTTACTCAACAAGATCTAAATATAAGGCAATGAAGGTTGGTAGAGTACCATCAGTATTTCGAATTCAATCTTTATTGCATGCCTAGAAAAGGCAATGAAGTGGCTGATACACTGAGCAGAAGGACTCATATGCAGGTAGTGCAGGAGGCCAGTAGCAAGTCGAATCTTATGGAGTTGTTCTCTTAGATTCTTTTAGATGTGCAGGACAGTTAGGGAAAAAATTTACTTTCTTCTTTAGCTATGACTTATAACTTACTAGATAGAGTGAGGATGAGACATATATCAGATTCTAAGGGCTTATTCCTATGGGAAAGTGTAGTAGGTGAGGATCCACCACCTAGTTGGATGGTAGGTGATGATGAGATCTTGTGGACCCATGGACGCGTCTAGGTTCCAATAAACATACATGAGGAGTTGATGTGGGAGTTTCATGCTTCATCATGGGAAGGGAATTTCAGAGTTACCAAGATATACCATGACTTGTGCTATCAGTACTGGTGGCCAGGTATGAAGAGAGAGGTGGTTGGTTTTGTTATGATGTGTTCTATGTGTCAGCATGTGAAGGCCGAACATCAGCGACCGACCGATCTTTTACAACAGTTACTTATTCTAGAGTGGAAATGGTATTATTTCATGATGCATTTCATGAAAGGTTAACCAAGGTCTCCCCAAGGTAATGATGCTGTGTGGGTGGTGGTTGAAAGACTTATGATGGTATCTCACTTCTTGTCGGTCAAGGAAACCTTCAGTGTTGATGAGCTTGAGAAGATTTATATTCATAAATTGGTATGAATTCATGGGGTCCCTCATTCTATCATTTTAGATAAGGAAAACTACTTTATGTCTCATTAATGGAATAATTTTTAGAGGGATCTGGGTACATAGGTTATTCTGATCATAACATACCACCCATAGACTGATGGCCAGTTAGAGCATATGATACAGGTGTTGGAGGACATGATGCGAGCATGCATCCTAGTCTTTGTGGGATATTGGGAGAATTATATTCCCATGGTTGAATTTTCTTACAATAACTATTTCTATGTGACTATATATATTAAACATTATGAGGATTTGTGAAGTAGGCCATGATGATCACCCCTGCATTTCCTAGAGGAGGGTGATGCAGCTTTACTGTGACCATGTCTCATGCAGGAGACTTCTGAGTAGGTCTAGTTGAATCAGAAAAATATGGATACTACACAGTCTCATAAAAAATCATACACCAATCGACGTATACGATCTTTGGTGTTTGAGTTTGGGGATAAATTTTCCTATGTGTTGGACCAAGGCTGGGACATAAGGGGATCATGAGACATGGTAAACTTTTGCCGAGATACGTCAGTCTGTTTGAGATTCGGGAGAGGGTCTGGCCAGTTGCCTATAGATTTTAGTTACCTCAGAGGTAAAAATCTATGCATGAATTATTCCACATTTCTTAGTTGTGACATTAAATTTTGGACCTATTTCACACCTTTCAGACTGAGGAAGTTGAGTTATAGGAAGATGCATCATTTTAGGAACATCCCATTTGTATAGTGGATCGTAGCACAAAGGTTCTCCATAGCTGGTCTGTTCCTTTGGTATGGGTGCTATGAAAGCATGGATGAGTGTAGGATGAGACCTGGGAGATGGATGCTGATGTATGATCATAGTGGCTGAATTTGTTCTCAGATACTACATCATAACCCTTAGAAGGGAAAATTGGGGACAAATTTCATTAAAGGGGGAAATTTGTAAGAACCTTATTCTTCCTTGAGGTATGGATCTTTCCTTTTTAGTTTATACTTATGAAAATGGTGGAAAATAGGTCGAGGGGATGGCTATAGTCCTATTATAGGATGTGATTGGGAACTACATATTGTGTACTTATAGGTACATGCTGTGTAGGGAAGGCTAAAAGCAATGTAATTCCACTACAAAACCATGTAATGGTCTGGACAGAATTTATACGGACATGATGTGTAGTCTCAGGTACATGCCATGCATTTTTTTAATTGATTAAATCGGGAAGTAGCGTCATTTTTGTAGAAACATACAAAACTCGCCCTCTTACGCGAACAATAGCGCTAGACGAGATTTTCCATCTCGATAGATCATCCAAACTGCAATTCCTTCACCGTCAGTTTCATTTGAACCTGATCGGTAAGCTCTCTATTCCTCTTGAGCCTTTATTCCTGATTTATTCTCTTGATCTAGTTATTTAAGGTCTTGATTATATACTCATTTCTTAGATCTACTCCATTCTAGGGAGAATCAAAGCTTGACAATTGATGGGTAGAGTCGTACTATGATGTGGTAGGTGTCCATGTGCCTTTTGATCAATGTCATGATGTTTATAAGTGTCTTATTTCCATTATCCCATTATTAAGGTGTAACCTTGAATGGAAATTGAACATTTTTTATTAATGATGATTAGTCCATGAATTAAATAAAATTAATAATGTTTTATCTTGTTCGTTTGATTAATGGACACCCCATTGGTGTGTTCCCTTAGAATAACTATTTATGGCCATTTGGTAGAAGTTTCCTATGAGGAATGCCTTATTTTCCCTTTTTGGGTTGTTAAGTACAAATTATGTTTATAATGGAATTAAAATTTTGATTTATTTGACTAAAGGGTATGGGATTAGTGATTTTACCTTTACCCCTTGATATGCCAATTATTGTTTAAGCCTTGTGATAGTTTAATTCACTTGTTTCTTAACATGTATGATGACCACATGATTTGTTATATGTTAACCATGTAATAGTGTAATTTACATGTGTTGTTTATTATGCTGAAATTCTAATATATCGGGCTTGACCCTGAATGACTGTTATGCCTATGGTTGAGTTTTTGTTATGCCTATGGGTGAGGATTTGTAATGCCTGTGGGCAAGGATTCATTGGGATTGAGGGAGAGTATTTGGTTATTCTTGAGGGAAAGGTTTTTTCTATTCCTACAATAAAGATGTTGAGTTGAATTTAAATGGAATGACTTATGACGTGTCTGCCAAGCCAAAGAAGAAGCTTGGATTTAGTATTCACTTATTTCTGTTTAGATATCCTGTTGGGGTATCTTTTGTGCTTACTTTATACATGGAATTGATGAGCTTAGGTCAGATCCCATGGCTTCTATAATTCAATGTAATTGAACTAATTAAAGAACATGAACTGAATATAAATGAAAGCTAGTACTTGTAGGATTATTTACTCTCGAGTACTTCCTATTTTACTACTTTTCATTTTTGTACACTACCTATTGAATATACTTATAGAAAGATAGGCACAGATTTTTGGTGGTTTCCTAATGGGATTTATTTCTCACACCCTATCTAGGTCATGATTTTTCACCCAAACAGATTATATTGTTGCATGTGTTGAAAAGGGAAGTCTCCCTTCTACAAGTACTTGAGATGTTTTTTAGGAGCCGGAGAGCATGGGACCGATCCGAGGCTTGAGATGCTTCTTAGTTTCCTTTGTTTTTTTTTCTTTTTGAAAATTTATTGTGGATTACTATAGTGCACCTGTTTTGGATTCTTTCCTAGAAGATGTTACATGCTTCATCATATTTTGTATTGAATGATGATTGGTTATTTATCTTATTAGTATTCTGATATTTATTTCAGTTATATTCTTTTTACTGCTTCTGCTATTGTATAATATTATTCTTTTGTGTCACACTCTACGAATAAGGGAATAGTTTCTCCACTATCACAACCTTGACTCTCACTTCTAGTTGGAAGCCACTGGCATTTTGAGAAATGAACTTGAGGCCATGTGGAAAACTGGGTATGAGACAGTAGTTGAGTGGAATTTGGATCTAAGACGTTATAGAGATTCCTTCATGGGGATAATGATTCAAATGTTTTAAAGTTACATGGGACACTTTGATTTTAAAATCTCTTTTTAAATGTTTAAATATTTAAATTCAAAATATTTTCTTTTTCTAGGTATTTTTTTTATTGAAAATGGGTTTTGAAAATAGATTGATTATTTCAATAACATGGATTTTTTTTCTTCAGTGAAAATGAAATTTATGAGTGGAATGTTGAAAATTTAAAGATTTTATGTGTTATGATTATATAATGGTACATGGAAATTTGATAGGTGGGTTATGTGATAAAACAATAATGGGAGGTTCCATGATAAACCAATGATGGGAGGGTCTGTGATAGGAATTTAATGCACTTCATATGGAATTTAACCATTTGGTTATTCCCTTTGTAAGAGTGACATTAACGGAAGTCAACTGCACAGTTATTTCATTTGAGTATAATTTTGTTCCAATATACTCTTATTTTTCATCTATGCTTATTATACTTATTATAGTAATATTGTGATTAAAAAAATGGTAAAAAATGAACTTATTTTCAAACGAAATTATTTAATACTTACTAAGGGTTAAAAGTATTTTTTTATGATAAAATTTTCATGGTTTTTTATGTTCCCATAAGAATAATTGTTTTTATTATTTTTATATCCATTACTAAGATTTGGTGCTCATCACAAGTTTTTAAAATGTTTTAATAGGGTTTAAGGATGAGTATGATAAAGGAATAAGTCAAGTTGAAATTCAAGGAGTTTTTCTATGAAAAGAATCCATGCTTTATTTTAAAAGTTTTATAACATGCAAAAAATGGATACTGATCTAAAGTTTCCACTTTGTATTTTATGTTTTTTATATATGAGTTATAGACTAGTAATCTAAAACTATAAACCTAACAAGATACTCAATCTGAAAAAAAGTAAAATTATTTACTTAAAACCATGATTATGTAACGATTAAGGTCGGGGACTTAGAGTGTGAAGGGAAAAATCTAGAAACCTTTGGCTCAAGGAGGGAGATAAAAAAATGTATTTCTTTCAGGAATGTGTGATAGAGAGGAAGATGACTAAGAAACTAAACCTTAAATTGGATAATGGGTACTATATGGTGAAGATTGAGGTGACTTGGATGTTGGATATTTATCACTTGAAATAGCTTCTGATAGGTGACAATAACCAAAATGGTGGAAGCTATTCTAGGGAAGTAATGGAGGAGGGCTACATGAATTGCATCCAAAGATTGGTTTATGCCTCAGAAAATGATTTTATCGAGGCAATATCAGATGAAACGGAGATCAAGCAGGTACTTTGAAGTATGAATTCAATGAATATGTTAAGGATAGATGGTTTTTATGGATCATTTTATATAAATTCTTGGGAGATTTTTAAAAATTGGGTGGGGGATACAATGTGGGAATACTTCTAAGGTGGTAGTCTCAAGAAGGAAGTGTGTATATCTAAGGTGGTTCTCATTCCAAAATTCAAATAACCCAATACTGTTAATCCACAAATTCCTATTAGTCTTCAAAACTTTTTCTAGAAAACCCTCTCACACCTCATCAAAAAATGGCTCAATCATGTTATTCTATGGCTAGTCTCAGGGGAGAATCATAGATTCGTCCAAAGGTGGAGCATCAAAGGAGTGATTGTTATAGCCAAGGAGATGGTTGATGAAATCAATAAATAAATTATTTGATTATATATAGCGACCCAAGCCTTTTATATATAACATTACTTGATTTTAAGAAAAATTATACATTAGAGTACATGCCAAGAATCGTTAAGTCTAGTGTCTTAGAAGACTAAGAACATAAAACATAAAACATTGGGCTAAAATAAATTATTTATTTAATCTTCATAAAAAGATTATACCTTCCTTTGAGCCCTTACATCTTCATAGGGTACCCTGGGGAACACATGAACGAAGGGATGAGCTAAAAAGCCTAGTAAGGGAATTAACATAAGGATACATCTTAATCACATGAGTTAGGAGGCATAACATAATGAAAAAGATGGAACATATGAAATCATATCATATAAGAATGGGATCATATAAACGTGGAATAATATAAATGTGGCAGAATCATAAAACATTTCTTTAGTATGGGTCAAGGCTAAATACCAATCATATTTCCCATTTTAGTACAGGTCAAGGATAACTGCCAATCCCGTTTCACATCACATCTCATGAGACTTAAATTTACCCAATGCATTGGAGCAGTATCTGGGAACACCCATCTCAACATTTCCATGAATATTATTTCCACATAAATAATCTTTATGCATAAAAAATCTTTCCATACCAATAATCATACATAATCAACCATAGATAAACATAATGGTACCCCTGGAAAGAATTAGGTACCACAACCATGACATAAATTATAAACAATGGGAATATCATGAAAGTGTCCATGAATTAAAGGAATAATACATGGAAATTAAATAGGCATATATCATGGTACGTGATTTCAAAAATTAATGACAACTTGTAAGAAATGTATTTTGTAAATTTTAGCATTAAAAATTTTTGTGCAGTTTTAAGGAAAATACTATACAACTTTTAAAATAGACAATGAAACAATATTTTATATAAAAACAGAATTGAACCAATAAGGTTTTCATAATAAAAATACTTATTTTATAAAGAAAATGGTGGATTAAAATAGAAGATAGAGTTCACTTGAAATCGGGTAAGAATTCAAGAAGTTCCCTTAAAATGAGTGTCCTTATTGGGAAGTATCGAGGAAGGATTCACTTAAAAGCATGTATATCCCCAAAAGAGAATGAGATATGAATAATGGAACATGATATTTGAGAATATAAACATAATTTATAAGTTTTACATAAAAATAAAAGGAAACTACATTTTGGTAAAAAGAAAGATAGAGCAACCTGAAAGAATAAAGGAAGTTCAGGTAAAATCCATTGCGGTTTATCGGCATGGTATCCGGTGTAACTAAGAGGTCTTGATGAGAGATATAAGGGGTTTCTCATCAATTATAAAACATTAGGTATGTATGTCGGATGTTAGAAAATATACCCCATCACTTGGTATTACACAAAAAAGTCATAGCATAGAGAACAATATGGATTAAGAGTGAAAAGGAGAGGATCCCTTACCTTAAATCCGTTTGTGTTCTCCTCTTGTTATCAAAGACCTGAATAAAAAAATTAGGTTTATTAATTAATAATTACAGAACATATTCTATATTTAATTGGTTTAGTATAATCATTTTAAGTTCATTTATAATCGTTTTGATTGGTTATGAAGTTCGATTTCATTGTTCAGGCTCATTTGGTTACATGGATTTAAAAGATCGGTTCACTTATATTCAAGTTCAGATAAACATGAAAGATGTAATTGGTTGTACAGAAATGAACTTATATGATATTAGTGAACATATATGAGATTAAATGGTTTTAAAATTAATTTGGTTACTTAGATTGATGTCAAACTATTATATAAAACCATAGTGACAACCGTTTTTGTTAATCTATGGGTTTGATTAAAAAGAACATTTTTTTCATTATAACTTAATAAAATTTGTAAAAATATATTAAAGAATAAAAATAGTATATATTATACACATATATTCCTGTTAAACCATAACAAAAATATTTTCATGACTAAAATTAAGGATTATAATAGAAATTGATAAACTGTTGTCCTTGAATGTGCTAAATTAACACATCTCAAACAGTGCTTTCATTTCTTTCAAATAAAATGTGAGGAAAGGAGAAAAGATAATGAAGTATCCTATTAGAATAATATAATTCCAGTACATTTATTCTATTGGAGTTATCATACCATTTGGGTGAATGGAGGTGAGGAAAGAAACCAAATGGAAAGAACTTAAAAGAAAAGAAGGAATTGGAAAGAGGAATTTACCTCTTGAGACTTCCTGCTTTGAGAACCTCTTAAGGCGAGAGGTTTTGGTATTTTGAAGATGATAGGAGATTTCGGACGTTGGGGAGGATCTTGAGGAGATATTTGGGCAGAATATTGGCAAGGCACACGGCTTGAGAGGAGTGAAGGGAAAAGGGAGTGAGGGGGGTTTTTATAGTGGAGGAGAAGAGGGTTTTCATAATTTTTTAATCATTAGTTTATTATTTCCTCAAAAGACAAGGAATAGTAAGTATTACATGACCAAGAATAGTAATAAATACATCTGACTTCGAACCAAATGGGCTTACATTAGTATATCATCATTAATGAGTCTATTAATCCCTTATTTTTCATTTTTGTGAATTATCAGATTCTACTATTCATAAAAAATTCAAGTATTTCAGAAAAATCCAAAAAAAAACCCAAACCATTTTTCGATGTGTGAAAATCCAAAAATGAAGTCCATTTTTCAAAAATAATTTTCTAAATATGATTAATTTAATATTTAATTAAAATCATAATTTATTATTAAAAACCAGTTTTAAAACATTCATTTACTAATTCAAAAGTATATGTACATCATAATTTCACTTGGATATTATTTTATGACTATCATAGGTAAGGTTACTATTCATTAAGGTATTTCACTATTCATAACGGTATGTTATTATTCAAAAGGGTAAGTTAATATTCACAAAAAAATTAATTTTTTCTTATCGGACTCCAAATAACTCACTGATTGCAACCATGCATATCAGATTTTCGAAATTCCAAACACAGAAGTGACAAAAATATATTTAAAGACCACTTAGCACTTATTAGTTCATTATGTTGTGTTTTCAGGTTATTTTATGACATATTTATAAGAATGGAAATTTCCATTGAAAAATTTGGGTCGTTACATTCTTCCCCACTTATGAAATTTCACCCTTGAAATTTAGTTTTACATTCTAGGCCATAAACAGGTGATGGTACTTCTCCTTCATCACCTCCTCTAGCTCCCAAGTAGCTTCTTCAAATGTTTGGTTCCTCCAAAACACTTTGACAAGGTAGGTTGTCTTGTTGCGTAGAACCTTATCTCTTCGGTCCAGAATCTTCACTAGCTTCTCCTCATAAGAGATATCATCTTCTAGCTGCACCACATCTGAGTTTAGTACATGTGATGGATCGAGTATTTACTTCCTCATGAGCGATACATGAAACACATCATGAACTCGAGTCATATTCGGAGGAAGTTAAATCCAATAAGCTATGACTCCTATGCGGTCAAGGATCTCAAAGGGTCCAATGTACCCTGGTCTTACCTTACCTTTATTTCCAAACCACAAGAATCTCTTCCATGGTGATATTAGAAAGAAGACTTTATCCCCAATGTCGAACTCCAAGTCCCTTCGACGGTTGTTAGCGTAGCTCTTTTTCTGACTCTGGGTAGCTTTGATGTTTTTTGGATGACTTGAACCTTCTCCATCATCTATTACAAAAGATCTGGTCTAAGTATCTTTCATTCTCAAACTTCATCCCAACAGGTTGGAGTTATACACCACTTTCCATATAGAGCTTCATACAGAGCCATTTGAATACTTGAGTGGAAGCTATTTTTGTATGAGAACTCAACCAATGGGAGATGCTGATCCCATCCACCTTCAAATTATAGAGAGCATGCTCTTAGAATATCTTCAAGCGTCTGAATAGTCCTTTCAGATTGGCCATCAGTTTGGGGATGATAGGACGTGCTGAAAATTAATTCAGTACTCAAAGAATGTTGAAGACTCCTCCATAATTTAGATGTGAAGCATGGATCACGATCAATGACTATTGGGAAAAATATCTCAAGGTAACATTGCGTCATTTTTGGGTTGATTGTGTTTGTTGACACAGATGGTCTCCATGGAGAATTTTTGAGTTTCAGAGATGTTGTTGACAATCCATGTTGAAAAAGAACCATGATAAAGGAATGTAAGATCTGGAGGTGGTACAAAAAGAACAGATACAAGGTGGCACTATTTTCCAGTGTTTCCCAAATTTTTGGGGTCCAAAATTTGGAGTTTGGTGAGCATCGTGAAAAGTGTATATCCTTGAAGAGATAATTTAAATATGGAAAATGCATGAGTTTTGCGAAGATATGCCTCATGATTTGGATTTCGTGAATACCAGAAGAATTTTGTCGGGGATGCTTCATGATTACGTCAAGTTTCGCAAACGGTAGAGTTGAAGAGCATTGCGGCAGCGAAGGGAATTACACGTGGGAGCTTCATGATGTTCAAGTGGAGCTTTTCAGTGAAGGCACAAACTAAATTATGGAACGCTCAGCGATTACAATGAGCTTCGCGGCCAGAAAATTGTCATGGTGCTTCGCGATTTTTGAGATAATTTCTGCGGGAACTTCGGAGCTTCATGACATGAGATGACGTTGTGTTGAAATCACGCGGAAGGTTCAAGGGTCAGTGGAATTTCATATAAATAGTCCTCGACCCCCTCGAGAGAAGTAGAGAGAGTTTTTAGAGAAAATATTTTGTTCACGGTTCGCGAAGGTGGTTCGTGAAGGCAGTGCGGTTCGCGAAAGAAGAGCTTCGCGGTGACTAATCTAGCTCCATGAAAGTCATGTGCTCTACGTTGGCTCAATGATCTTTGCGAGAGAAGTCGATCTGTGACTTCTTGAGATCCACGACGGCCGAATCATTTCGAATTCTTGAGCTTCCCGAGAGTACTTTGCGAGAGTGCTTCACAAAAAGGCATGAGCTTCGTGAAGGCTTGTTTGAGCTTTATGAAATTGGGAGCCTCGCAAAGTAGGGTGCTTTGCGAAGGTATTTCCAAATGAATTTCCCAGTGTTCTAGGGAAAATGGGTATTCATCAGTGGATGAAAGTTAGACTTTAACAGAGCATCTATCAACAGTTGAGGATGCATGTATTCATGTAAATGAAGAGACCTATAGGTCTATAAACTATGAGTTGATCCCTTCTAAGTGTAGTGAGAAATGGAAGAGGAAGAAGGTTATCCTTTCTATTGGTAGTGAGCCTGAGAGAGAGGAATAGGGAGTGACCCTTGGGAAAGTAGTGAGCTGACCCTAAACATTTTAAAGGCAGTGATCCTGGGCATAGAAGTGATCTAGCCCGAAAATTATTGGTAGTGAGATTTAGTGGATTTGGTACACTGGCACATCGTCATTGTATGCTCCTTGGACGTATCCCAGTGAGGGTGAACCAAGTAAAAATCTTTGTGTCTGCCGGCATGCTTCCCTACATTTCATTCAAAGCATCATCATCAAATAAAGATGAAAAGAAGTGATCATAATAAACACACAAGTGAAAACAAAGTGACCCTTATAATAAAGAGGTCAAGATCTAGTGGGTCATGATGAATTTATAAAAGAATATCCATGCCCTGATTCAACCCCCCTCTCAGGGTATATAGGCCCCTATTGGTCCTAATAATTGTTATTAGAGGGAAGGTTGATTTTATTAGATTTTTTTTCTCCGACTTAGTGTAATCGATTTGTGTGGTTAAATCAGTCTTCTCTTATCACGGTGTTCCATGGAAAAGGTAAAAACGTCAAAGAAGAATCTGAAGTCAGGTGATGTTCCTCAGTGTGGAAGTGTTTATGGAAAAAGTTTGATTTAACCAAAAGAATCAAACAACTTACTAAAGGAAGGCCTAGATGAATCTGATAGGGAAAATATTTATTCACTCAATTATGTTGTAGAAATGAGTGAATTACTTGAACAAAAAAGTGATACTAAAGCAACTAATGATGAATAAGATTTAAGAATGATGCCACCAGTAGATGTTGTCAACATGACAAAGAAATTGAATTAGAAATTGGATGAAGAAGTTAAATCTAAAGATATCTTGATCCAAGTATTGGGAATTGAGTTAAAAAGGCTAAGAGGCTTAAATTAAAGTCTTATTGATATGGCTACTGACCTAAGGGAGAAGAATGATTCTCAAGGTGAAGAAATAAAAAATATGGCTAGAATGAAAGGAAAAAAAAGTATGAGGATTATGAAGAGAATCAAAATTCATATGTATTTCAGAATCTGAAAGCCAGAAATGATGATCTAGCTACACAGTTGTCTGAAAAAGTTCAGAAGAATCAAAGGATACAACAAGATAATGTATCTACCTCTGAATCTGTTTCTTAGAAAAAATTGAAAGTAAAGAATAATAGTGGTATGAAATAAATTCTCACATGATAATTAGAAGATGAGATGAGTTGTGGAAAGAATATTAGAATAGAACTCAATTCCCAACTTGAATCAAGGGATATGAAGATTCAAAAGTTGGAAGAAGAGCTAGAATCAGTGAAGAAGGAAGTGGAGAAATCCAATGCTAGAGGAAAAACTAAAATGAAGGATGCCTTGCACTTACTATTTGATTATCCTTTGGCAGGTGATGATGAAATGAAAAGAAAATTTTCTATTTCTGAAAAGATCCAAGAACAAATTCTCTCAGCTCAAAGAACACAAAATCTGGAAAAAACAGGTATTGGATTTGATGGATTCCCTCTTGTGCATGACAGAAAGAGACCCGTGAATAGTTCCATAAGTAGAGGAAATCTTTTAGGTGCTAGGGAAATGCTTAAGAGGACAGTTACAAGAAGTAGTGATGACATGTGCTATTTCTGTGGGATTCATGGCCACACATCAATCTTTTGTTCAGAGGATCAAGAATATATTTTGGGCTGTGAAAATAGAAACTATAATAAATCTGAGAATAAGAAAAATCATCATGAGAAATCAGAGAGAAGAGTCTCTCAGAGGAAAGCATTAATTAGATGCTATTACTATGGAAGAATGGGACACACCATGAATATGTGTCAGGAAGCTCAAGATATCAATGTCAGAGGAGGAACTCAAGCTGCATCAACATATCGGCTGAGAGATGATGAAATGAGGTATGCCTTTAATGGAATATGTTTTATATGTTATAATCAAGGGAATTTGGAAACAAATTGTAGAAATAAGAATGCAATAAAGGAAAAGGAACTCGAAAGGAGATTCTCAACTCCAGGTGTGCATGATAAGAAATTATTCACTAGAAGAGAAAGTGAACAACTCTCGTGGAGAGAAAGTGAACAAACCTAGAAGATTAAGGGGATATCTACTCCAACTGTGAGTAAGAAGAATGCACATTCAGTGGAAGACTAACCACTAGTGAAAAATAGTGTGGTGACCCATATATCTGATAAAAGAAAGATAAAAAATAATGAATTGAAAAATTCACATTTTGTGTGCCATAGAGAGAACTGGAGGGAAAAAGGAAAATCCCTACAATGGTGGAAGAAGAAAATAAATATGACAAGTAGGGATATTCCTACTCAGAGAAGGAGTTAGGGGAAGTGGCCTATTGGTGGAACATCAAAGAAGGAAATGTCTACCAGTGGGTTTAGACCTCAAAGTGAAAGGAAGGTCAAGCCTATCGAATCTACATATCAGAAAAAGGCTTCGAATGTGGTTAAAGAATGCCTAGTCATATGGACAGAACAGTTGATGTTGTCTAGGAAGTTAGAAGAATCAAGGAAAGAGTGTGATGATCTTCAAGAAAGAATCAATGGGTTGACCCATCGGGATCATCCACAATCCTCTTCTTGAGGATTTCAGAAGCACTCGTATCCCTATGTATATAAATGCTATTAACCGATGATTAAAATGTTTTAGGTTTTAGGGAGACATGATCCAAGGGGAAGTGGTATCTAAAGATGCAAGGTAGAGATGTGATATTATTGAAAGTTTTAATTGACTCAAATCTGGTACCAAAGTTAAGGAAGAAAGGGAGAAACAGAGAATAATAGGATGTGATTGTGTTATTAACTTTGTCTCTTGTTTCTTACACTAAGTGCCAACTCAGTAGGCTTAGATATTTTGTTAATGGATCAATTCTGAGTGAAATATGGGAATAGATGATGTAGGAGAGGAAGAATGTTTATGGGTCTAAAAGGTGGGCCTAATCCTGGAAAGTTTTTCATAACATTGGGAGAGAATTAAACAACAAAATCAGATGAAAGAGCCACCAAAGAAATAATTGGATGACCCAGCTCATGTGTTTTCTATTGAGAGAAGACATATTTCTAGAGAATCAGAAATAATCATGCATTTCATGCTTATATATATTTTTCTAACAATTTGGTATCAACTAATTGTTTTCAGCATACCAAGAAGCTGTGAGAGAGTATCAACAATGGTTCAACAATAATATAAAAAACTTAGTTTAATTAAATGATGTCATTAGACAATGAAACAGTGACAAGTTTTCTGTTGAAAGTGAGGAATTGGTAATTAGACGTGGGAGATTGTTTCGAGGCCATCAGATAAGAATGTCATCAGGACTAAATGGGTCAATCACAAAAAGATGAATGAATATGGCATAGTGATTCGAAACAAAGAATGAATAGTGTGAAAATGATACTCCCATATAGTGGGAATTGATGTCAATAAGATATTTGAACAGGTTGTAAGGTTGGAGACCATCAGATTATTCTTATCCATTACAGTGCAATGAAAGTTCAAGGTGTTCCAGATGGATTTCAAATCTTCATTCTTGAATGGGATTCTGGAGGAAGGAGTGTATATCAAAGGTGTTGTATGGGTTGAAACAAGCACCAAGAGAATTGTACTCAAGGTTTTATTAGTACTTGAAGAAGACTGGTTTTCATCATGGGGGAGTTTATTACAATCTCTATTTCAACAACAACAGTAATCAAAGGATGATGGTCCTGTTTTAGGTCAATAGCATAATATTTGGCGGATTAGATGAAGCTTAGTGCTGACATTTTTTCTAATTCATGAAAAGTGATTTCGAAATGTCAATGATTGGAGAGCTAACATTTTTCCTTAGTCTACAGGTGACATAAGGAAGGAATGACACATTCATTTCTCAATCCAAATATGCCAAGAAGGTTCTGAGAATATTTGAAATGGAAAATTACAAGGATATGAAGAATCTAGTTGCAACCAAGATGAAATTATAGAAAGATGATAATAGAAAGGCATTTAATATCACAGAATATAGGCAGATTATTGGCAATTTACTGTACCTAACAGTGACGAGACATGATATTGTTTTTTCCACATTCCAAGCAGTGAGATATCAGAGTAATCCCAAGGAAAGACACATGCTTGTACTGAAAAGAATAATTCAGTATATCAAGGGCATGGTGGACTTTGGCTTGATGTATAATGAAAAATTTCAGATAGAGTTATTGGGATATACTGATGCCGATTGGGCCGGTTCAGCAGATGACAAGAAATTAACGTATGGAGGTACATTCTATCTTGGTGGACTATGTATTTCTTGGATAATAAAGAAGTAATATTTCATTTCATTAAGCATCGTAGAGGATAATTATATTGTTTCCACTAAATCTTGCACATAGTTATTGTAGATGAAGCAAAAACTTGATGATATGGGAGTTGAAGTGATTCCTCTAATAGGAATTCAGTGCTATAAATCAAGTACTATAAATATCATAAAAAATCATGTCCATCACTCAAGAACAAATAATATTGAGATAAAGTATCATTTTATCAAGGAGAAGGTTGATAAATTATTTTTGAAGTTGGATTATGTGCCTACAGAACTACAGGCTGCAGACATTCTGACAAAGGCCTTACCCAAGGAAGCGTTTGAGAGGCATCTACTAGCTCTGGGAGTTCAGTCGACTCCCAGCACTTGAAAGAGTGTGGATGTGGAAACCCCCCTTTCCCTGAGGTATGTTGTGTTTTTCTCTACTGTGATAATGTGTTTTCTTACGAATGTCTCAGACAGCAGAGGAGTGCCCTTTGGGTTTGGTGACAAAGGGGGAGAAATAGTGACTCCTCAAGGGGGAGAAACTGTGGCTAATGAAGAGAAAAAATGTCTTTGTCAAAGACACGGGGATAATCTGACAGGTGGAGGAATGAGATAGGGGAGAGAAATGAGATAGGGGGAGCATTTTAAATCTGACGATGCTAGAAGTGATCGATCAAAGAATAGATATCATGATAGCTAAGGATTGTGATTAAAGCAGAATAATGATGTTGAAATGGTGAGAGAAGGTTCCAAGATATCACCAATTGGTATCAGTGTGGTATCAAAAGTTGGGATCAGTTTCGAAATTGGTATCAGTTGGGTGTCAATAGTTGTTGGCATAAATTAAGTTATTGATTGATGATATTTTCATTTACTCTTGTTTCTCACGACGAGCATTGCTCATGTGGGCTTAGAGTATGTGGTGAGTGAATATTTGGTCTCTATCTAAATCACAATAGGATAAGGATGTTTGATGATGGAAGGAGACTCAGTGAGGTATAAACAGGCAGAAAATCATTCTGAGAAGAGTTGTCAACAAACCCAAAGGGGGAGACTGTTGGGAAAAAATCCCTCAAGGTAACATTGCATCATTTTTGGGTTGATTGTGTTTGTGGACAAAGAAGTTCTCCCGGTAGAATTGTCAAGTTCTAGAGATATTGTTAACAATCCATGTTGAAAAAGAACCATGACAAAGGAATGTAAGATCTGGAGGTGGTACAAAAAGAACAAATACAAGGTGGCACCATATTCCGTTGTTTGCCAAATTTTTGGGGACCAAAATTTGGAGTTTGGTGAGCATCGCGAAAAGTGGATATCCTTGAAGAGCTAATTTAAATATGTAAAATGCATGAGTTTCACGAATATAAGCCTCATGATTTGGATTTCATGAAGACCAGAAGAATGTTGATGGTGATGCTTCGCGATTACATCAATCTTCGCGAACAACATAGTTGAAGAGTATTTCGGCGGTGAAAGGAATTACGTGTAGGTGCTTCGCGGTGTGCTGGTGGAGCTTCACAGAGAAGGCATGAAGTAAATGATGGAATGCTCTACAATTATGATGAGCTCTATGGTTAGAAAATTTCCGTGGTGCTTAGTTATTTTGAGAGAATTTTTACAGGAACTTCGGAGCTTCACGATTTGAGATGATGTGGCATTGAATTCACACAAAAGGTTCTAGGTTCAGTGGAATCACCTATAAATAGACCTATACCCCCTCGAGAGAAGTAGAGATATTTTTTAGAGAAAATATTTTGCTCTCGGTTCGCGAAGGTGGTTCGCGAAGGCAGTGTGCTTCGTGAAAGAAGAGCTTCGTGGCGACTAATCTAGCTTCGCGAAATTCCTGTGCTCCGCATTGGCTTAGTGAGCTTCGCGAGAGAAGTCGCTCTATGATGTATTGAGCTCCGCGATAGTCTAAGAATTGAGAAGGCTTGGTCTTCGCGAGAGTGCTTTGTGAGAGTGCTTCGCGAAAAGGAAAGATCTTCACAAAGGCTTGTTTGAGCTTCACGAAATTGAGAGCCTCACGAAGTAGGGTGCTTTGCGAAGGTATTTCCAAAGGAATTGCCCAGTGTTGAGGGGAAAAGGGGTATTCATCAGTGGATGAAAGTTGGACTTTAACAGATCATCTATTAACAATTGAGTATGAAATTATTCATGAAAATGAAGATACCTATAGGTCTATAAACAGTGAGTGGATCCCTTCCTAGTGCAATGAGCAAAGGAAGAGGAAGAAGGTTATCCATTCTGCCGATAGTGATCCTGGGAGAGAGAGAAACTAGGAGTGACCATTGGAAAAGCAGTGAGCTGAACCTAAACATTGTAAAGGTAGTGAGCCTGGGCATAGAAGTGATTTGGCCTGAACATTATTGGCAGTGAGCTTCAGTGGATTTGGTACAGTGGCACATTGTCATTGTATTCTCCTTGGACGTAGCCCAGTGAGGGTGAACCAAGTAAATTTTTTTTTGTCTGCCTGCATGCTTCCCTACATTGCATTCAAAGCATCATCATCAGATAAAGAAGAAAAGAAGTGATCATAATAAACACACAAGTGCAATCAAAGTGACCCTTGTAATAAAGAGGTCAAGATCCAGTGGGGCGGGAAGAATATAGAAAAGAATATCCATACCCTAATTCACCCCCTCTCAGGGTATATAAGCCCCTATTGGTCTTAACAAAGACAATTGAGAGTGGAACACGGTGAAGTCTCACAACAACCTTCACATATATTTTTTCAAGTTGTTCAAGTGATAGGTCTTCCCAAATAGGGATAAAATGGATAGTCTTGGTGAGTTAGTCAACCACAACCCATATCGCATTATTTCCCTTCGACATCTTCAGGAGACCCGTGACAACGTCCATTGTGACATTCTCTCATTTCAACATGGGTATACGAAATGTTTTCATCATCCCTTTGGACTATTTCTTCTCTTATTTAACTTTCTGCATACCAATCACCTTGATATATATTCCTCAATCTCCTTCTTCATGTTATCCCACCAGAAGTGTTCTCAGATATCACAATACATCTTGGTAATCCTAGGATGGATAGAGAATGTTGAGCTATGTTCATTGTCCAATAGCTCCTTATTTGTCTCGGGTGATGAAGGCACACAAAGCCGCATTCCAAACCAAATCACACCATCATCATTGATATGGATTTCTTGAAGATTCCCTTCTTTTACTGTATTTACCCTCTTTTATAACTCAACATCATCCCTTTGTGCTTCCTTAATCTTCTCTTGAATGGATGGTGGTGCAATCATTTGGGAAAGGTAGTATGTATCCCCCACCCTAATGATTTCTAAATCCATACTTTGAATATACAAGAATATAGGGTCTTTCTCAATCCATAACATGGATAGAGTAGCAGGTTCTTTTCTGCTTAGGGCATCAGCTACCTTGTTCGACATTCTAGGATGATAGAGAATCGAGAAATAGTAATCCTTGATTAGACCTAACTATCTCATTTGACACATGTTGAGATCCTTTTGTGTGAATATATACTTTAGGCTCTTGTGGTCAGTGTATATGTCACACTTATCACCATAAAGGTTGTGCTTCCATATTTTCAAGGCAAAAATCACGGCTGCCAGCTCTAGATCATGTGTCGAGTAGTTCTGCTCATGGATCTTCAATTGCCGTGAGAAATAGGCTATCACATTATCATTTTACATGAGTACACAACCCAAGACTTTCTTTGAATCATCACTGTATATCACAAAAAATTCTCCACGTTTTGGAAATGTGAGTACATGTGCAGTGATCGGCCTTCTCTTTATCTCCTTGAAGCTTACCTCACATTCTTCCATCCAGTCAAACTTTACCCCCTTCCATGTTAGCTTGGTCATTGGGGTTGACAATCATGAAAAGTTATTCACGAATCGTCAATAATACCTAGATAGACCCAAAAAGCTATGGATCTTCATTACAGAAGTTGGACTAAACAACTCTTTGATTTCCTTCATCTTGGAAGTGTCCATAGATATCCCTTTTCTGGTGATAACATGCCCCATGAATGATACTTCCTCCATACAGAACTCACATTTACTGTACTTTTCATACAAATTCTCCCCTTGCAAAGTATTTAACACAGTTCTTAAATTCTCATCATGTTCCTTCTTGCTCTTGTAGTATATCAGAATATCATCAATAAAGACTACCACAATTTTTCAAGGAAATCTATAAATACTCTATTCATTAAATCCATGAAAATTTTTGGAGCATTAGTGAGTCTGAAGGGCATCACTATGAACTCATAGTGTCCATACCTCATTCTAAAGGCATTATTGGGTATTTCTTCCTTAGTCACCTTTAGTTGGTGATATCCTGACCGAAGGTCCACCTTAGAGAAATAACTAGCCCCACTAAGTTAATCGAACAAGTCATCTATACATGGAAGGGGATACTTGTTCTTTATCATGTTTTTTGGGTTCACGATAATCAATGTAGAGGCACATTAATCCATCCTTCTTCTTGATGAAGAGGACTGGTGCACCCCACAGTGAAGCAATCAGGCATATAAAACCATTCTCTATATTCTCCTGCAACTAATTCTTCAGCTCCTTTAGCCCTACAGTGGCCATTCTGTAAGCTGTCTTTGATATAGGCAGAGATCCATGGATAAGTTCAATTGAGAACTCAACCTCTCAATCAGGAGGAAGACTAGGCAACTCTCCAAGTAATACATTAGTGTAATCCTTCATGATGGGAATGTCTTCAATCATGATTCTCTTTTTTGTCTCAATCATTTGAGATTGATATGCTTTCTCACAAGGAAAAAATATCCACACTTTAGACGAAGATTCTAAAGGAGACACATGTTCCTCCTTACACTTGTAAACAATCGGAGGATGCTTCTGGATGTAAAAATTGATCTCCATTTCCCCACAGTTGATGTTGTCTTGGTACAAAATAGCCAATCCATGCCCAAGATTGTGTAAAACTCCACTAAAAGAAGTACGATGAGATTTTCTGGGAGGTTCGGTCCAAAAACATTAACTAGGGAGGAGTTATAAACAATGGATGCAGTGATTTACCCATTTTCTATTCTCAAAGATAACTTTTCCTCCAAATTTTGAGGTGGTGTTTGAATAGTTCTACTAAACTTGCAAGATATGAAAGAATGTGTAGAACTAGAATCAAATAGTACGTCTTCTATTCTTGAATGAATAACCAGCATACCAGTCACCACATCATTGTCCGAATCCACCTTATAAGTAGTGATAGCATAATCCCTTCTTTTTTCCGTTGGAGGTTGTTGTTTATTGCCTCCAACAACCATAGACTTAGGGAAATTGTTCATATAATGTCCATGATCCTTTCAATTGTAACATTGCACTGTAGGTTGAGTGTTGATCTGAACCTTCCTTTCTTCTTCAAAATTAGTGGGACTTTCATATCCCTTTGGCAGTTCTTGGCTAGATGACCAAACTTTCCACATTTGAAGAAATTCTTGCTTCCCTTTAGATAGTTACCAGGATGCTTCTTCCCTCAATTTTTTCATGGGGAAAAGTCATGCTTCTTTCTATCATGGGATTTTTTGATGAACCACCCATGTTGTTTTCCATTTTTATCTTCTTTTCACCGGTCCCATAAGACCATTGAGAGTCTTAAATATCCATTTCCACCTTGAGGGAACAAAAAACAATATCCTCTTAATTTTTTATGTCTTGAATTTCCAACTCTTTTCATATACTCAACTTTAGTCCACTAAAGAAGCGACCCACCTTGCTTTTGGTGTTCATGACAAAGATAGAGGCGTACCTTGAATGCCTTGTAAAGTTTGCTTCATATGCCCTGATGGACTTATCTTCCTTCTGCTTGAGTCTGAGGTACTCTCTTTCCATCTTGAGATGGAGGGTTCAAGGAAAATATTTTATGAAACACACCCTCTTGAATTCCTCCCAATCCATGGAATCAATTTCCTCTTGGGACATTGTATTCTTGATCAATGTCCACCACCGATCAGCTTTCCCATAAAAATTATAGACTTCTAGTACAACCTTCTCTTCTTCCGAGAACTAGATAATGAAGAATATCTTTTCAATGGAGTTAATCCATTTTTCTGCGAAGAGGGGATCAGAAGATCTACTAAACATGGGAGGCCTTTGCTGCATGGAGGATTCTACAACAACTTGATCTTTATTTGGAGGAGGAGGGAATTCCACATGATTCATGTTATTATTCATAACTAGAGCCAGCTGAGAAAGTACTATCACGAAGTTTCGAGCACCCTCTCCCATTATATCAGGCATATCGTTAGGGAAATATTCACTTTGCCTATCAAATTTTTTGTTGGAACGTGTTCTTCTATTCCCACCATTAAATAAGAAAAAGAACGTATAATTAGAGGTCTTGAATACTTAGATATTGAGTATAAAAAGGAAACTTTGAACATAAAAGGGTAAACTTATAAAGAAGAAGTACATCCTAACTTTTGATTCCTTAGGTTAAAACCTAGGTTATCCTCTATCTATTTCTTGACTTATATTCTTATGGGATTTTTCCCTTTATAATGGTTTGTACTAATCTCATGAATCTACCAAAGCATATCCCCTAGGAGTGTCGTAACCAAGAGTGAAGCAAGGCCCGTTGTTGTGCACTGGTTCCCATTTGAGTCTAGCTTAAAGCAGTGTTTTTAGGGTTTACCCCTAGATACATCTATGCCAGAGCTGCCTCTACCTGCTCGTATCCAGACATGGATGTATTTTCTTGATAAATCACTTACTATATACTTACCAAAATTTAGGGATGTTTTATTATACTTTGTCTCATCCTTAAGGTTCTCACTAAGGTTCTCTATTCCTAATCTCCAAAAATAACTAGACCATCCTATGATACCAACTATAGAGAACCAAGCCTTTTATATATAACATTACATGATTATAAGCATAATTATACATTAGAGTACAAGCCCAGGATTATTAAGTCTAGTGTCTTAGAAGACTAGGAACATAAAACATAAAACATTGGTCTAAAAAAATTTATTTATTTAATCTCCATAAAGAGCTCGTAACTTCCTTTGAGCCCTTACATATGCACAGAGTACCCTGGGGAACACATGAACAAAGGGATGAGCTAAAAAGCCCAGTGAGGGAATGAACATAACGATACATATTTAGCACATGAGTTAAAAGGAATGACGTAATGAAAAAAAACATGGAACATATGAAATCATATCATGTATTCATAGGATCATATAAACATGGAATCATATAAATATGGCAGAATCATAAAAAATTTCTTTAGTACGGGTGAAGGCTAACTGCTAATCCCGTTTCCCATTTTAGTACGAGTCAAGGCTAACCACTAATCCTGTTTCACATCGCATCTCATGAGACTTAACTTTAACCAATGCATTGGAGTGATATCTGGGAACACCCATCTCAAAATTTCCATGAATATTCTTTCCACATAAATAATATTTCCACATAAATAATCTTTCCACACCAATAATCATATATAATCAACCATACATAAACCTAAGGGTACCCATAGAAAGAATTAGGTACCACAACCATGACATAAATCATAACCAATGTAAGTGTCATGAAAGTGTACATGAAAGAAAGGAATAATACATTAACATTCAATAGGAATATATCATGGTAAGTGATGTCAGAAAGTAATGACAACTTGTAAGAAATGTATTTGGTAAATTTTAGCATTAAAACATTTTGTGCGGTTTTAAGGAAAATACTATAGAGCTTTTAAAATAGAAAAGGGAAAAATCTTTTATATAACACTAGAAGTGAACCAAGAAGGTTTTCATAATAAAAATACTGATCTTGTAAAGACAATTATGGCTTAAAATAGAAGATAGAGTGCACTTTAAATCAGGTAAGAATTCAGGAAGTTCCCTTAAAACGAGTGTGCTTATTGGGAAGTATCGTGGAAGGATTCACTTAAAAGCATGTATATCCCTGAAAGATAATGATAGATGGATCTTGGAACATGCTTTTTGAGCATATAAACAAAATTTATAAGTTTCACATAAAAAGAAAATACAACTAAATTTTGGTAAAAAGAAAGATAGAGCAACCCAAAGGAATAAAGGAAGTTCGGGTAGAATCCATTACGGTTTATCCGCATGGTATCAGGTGTTACTAAGTGGGCTTGATGAGAGCCATAATGGGTTTCTCATCACATATAAAACATTAGTTAATTATGGGGGAGGTGAGAAAATATACCCCATTAATTTTTATTACACAAAAAAGTCATAGCATAGAGAACAATATTGATTAAGAGTGAAAAAGAGAGGATCTCTTACCTTAAATCCATTGGTGTTCTCCTCTTGTTATCAAAGACCTGAATAAAAAAATTAGGTTTATTAATTAATAATTCCAGAACCTATTCTATATTTAATTTTTTTAGTATAATCATTTTAATTTCATTTATAATCGTTTTGATTGGTTATGAGGTTCAATTTCATTGTTCGGGCTCGTTTGTTTACTTGGATTGAAAAGACCAGTTCACTTATATTCAAGTTCATATAAACATGAAAGATGGAATTAGTTGTTTATAAATGAAGTTATATGATATTAGTGAACATATATGAGATTAAATGGTTTTAAAATTAATTTGGTTACTTATATTTAAGTCTAACTATTATATAAGACCATAGTGACAACCGTTTTTGTTAATCGGTGGGTTTGATTACAAAGAACATTTTTTTCTTAATAAATTAATACCGTTTTTACAAAAATATTACATAATAAAAATAGAATATATTACACATATATATTATAGTTCAACCATAACAAAAATGGTTTCATGACCAAAATTAATGATTATAATAGAAATTGATAAATCGTTGTCCTTGAATATGCTAAATTAGCACATCTCAAATGGTGCTTTCATTTCTTTCAAATAAAAGGTGAGGAAAGGAGAGAAGATAAGGAAGTATACCATTATCATAATATCATTTCAGTACATGTATGATACTATGGTTATCATACCATTTTGGTGAAGGGAGGTGAGGAAAGAAACAAAAAGAAAAGAACTTAAAAGAAAAGAACTTAAAAGAAAAGAATGAATTAGGAAGTGGAATTTACCTCTTGAGACTTCCTCCTTTGAGAACCTCTTAAGGGGAGAGGTTTTGGTATTTTAAAGAGTCTAGGAGCTTTTGGACATGGGGGAGGATCTTGGGGAGAGATTTGGGAAAAATATTGGAAAGAAAAAGGGCTTGAGAGGAGCGAAGAGAAGAGAGAGTGAGGGGGGGGGGGTTATAGTGGAGGAGAGGAGGGGTTTCATAATTGTTTAATCATTAGTTTATTATTTCCTCACAAGACAACGAATAGTAAGTATTACATGACCAATAATAGTAGTAAATGAATTCTACTTCGAACCAAATGGGCCTACATTATTATATCATCATCAATGACTCAATTAATCCCTTATTTTTCATCTATTGTGAATTATCAGATTCTACTATTAATAAAAAATTCAAGTATTTAAAAAAAAATACAAAAAATTCACCCTAACCATTTTCCATCATGTAGAATCCAAAAATGAATTCCATTTTACAAATATAATTTTCTAAATATGATTAATTTAATATTTAATTAAAATCATAATTTATTATTAAAAGCCAGTTTTAAAACATTCATTTACTTATTCTAAAATATAGGTACATCATAATTTTACTTGAATACTATTTTATGAATATTATAGATAAGGTTAATACTCATTAGGGTGTTTAACTATTCATAAGGGTATGTTACCATTCATAAGGGTAGGTTACCCTTCACCAAAAATTATGTTTTTCTTATCAGACTCCAAATAACTTACTGATTGCAACCATGTATATCAGATTTTCAAAATTCCAAACACAGAAGTGACAAACTTATGTTTAAAGGCCACTTAGCACTTATTAGTTCATTATTTTGTGTTTTCATGTTATGTTATGACATATTTATCAGAAGGAAAATTTCCATTGAAAACTTTGGGTCGTTACATTATACATCTTGGTTAAAGTGGATATGGATAAATAATATGGCTTGTTAGAATTGAGATTAATTGTTCAATTTATGATAGAGTTTTACTTTAGAGGATGGGTTTGTGACCTATGATTTATCTGATTTTCTTCCCCAAGTATGTCAATTTAAATTTTGGGTAGGGGATTCATTTTCTTCAAAAGTGTAAGGTGATTAAGGCAGGTTGACCCCGTGTCTCCCAACCTATTTATACTTGCATAAGATTCTCTCTCTAGGAACATAAAGTATGGATTTGATGAGGGAACAATAACGAATTTTAGAAATAGGGTTGGGAATGATTCCATTTCTCATCTCATGTTTATGATGAAATTATATTTTTCATCAATGGTAGGATAATAAATATCAGGATATTCAATAAGTCTATATATGATTATATTAAATGGAGTAGTAAAAGAGTTAACCAAAGGAAAATCAATATCTTTATTATAAAAAGTGCTTCAACAAGTTTGGTAGAATCATTCAAGATAATTTATGTATAAAGAGGATCTATCTACCAATGGTGTATCTAGGAGCACAAATATCAAATGGAAGAATTAAATAATTTGTTTTAAGACATTATCAATTGGATTTTTGAGATAATATACAATTTTAAAAGTATTTTTCTTTCTTTTGGAGGAATAATTATGTTATTTGACAACATTTTATCATCCATACCAATGCATGTTCTGTTGATAATCAAGGCCCAAAAGAGAAATTTTGATAGTATTTAAAATATCTTTACTACTTTTATATGGGATGAAAACCAAGATGGGAAGTTTCATTGGGATTCAAGGAAATGAATGACTAGGATGTTTATGGAAGGAGGAGAAAATATCCAAAGAATTTCATAAACCATGCACACTATGCAGGTGAGGTTGGCATGAGAAATCATTGATGAAAAGAATTTATGGACCACATTTATGAGGAACAGGTATGAAGACAATCACAAACAATAGAAGGAATTCAATAGGAGAAACTCAAGCTTGGAAAAATGTATGATCAAACATTTAGAGTTACTGAAGGATGAGGTTTGATGGGTAGTGGGCTGCGGAGATATCAGCTACTAAAAGTAAAATTATGATAGAAATTCTCTCTATTTTCAAGGATTCATTATTCTAGGAATATTATTCAGGGAATAAATCTAGTTCCCATGATTACTTAGTACCACTCTCAATTAGAAACAAAAAATTATTCATGATAATATCAGTATGAATGAAGAACCAGGTATGTGTTTTTTTAAAATATCCACACACAATCATTTTAATTTGTAGGATTTTCAAGTGATGATATACAAAAACCATGAGAATGATGAATGAGAATAAAAAATAGTGCAAGGATATTCCAATGAAGATTAATTTTATATTTTGGAGGATGAGGAATTAGAAGATGAACACCAACCACAATGTGAAAATGAAATGTGTCTCCATGACCTCTCGATGTAGATGTAATTTATCTCCAAACCCAAAAACCATTTGGCACTTGTTCTTCAAAAGCGAATGGGAAACTTGGATCTAGAAATCATTAAGAAAGGATATGGGTTTAAATGTAGGTGGGGATAAAATTTATTAATTCATAGTGAATTAGTTTTAAGGGTTAAAAAATTAAGGACTGGATAGAAAGGTTCATGGGGTTCTTTTCATTGTGGCGTGCTATGTCCTCAGGGAGGCTAGGAATAGAGAAAGAGAAGGAAAGAATTTCTCAACTCGTTTCTTCAAGGTACACATGAAGTCCTATGTTTTGGAGCTAGAGCCACTTATTAATGGTAGGGAAACATTGACGCTACTCAGGAAAATTATTCTAAGGACCCTATATGATATGGGGAGTAAAATTAGAAAGATCAGATATATATTGATCAAATGTCTTAAACCTTGCATAGGGTTAAATTTTAAGGTGAATGGATCCTACATATATGAGGACATGAGGGGGGGGGGGTCTTCTATGGGATAATATAGGTTAAATGATCAAGGGTTTCAATGCTTTCTATGGACTTGTAACTTCATTGGGAGTAGAGGTTAGAGCCATAGACAGATATATTTCTCTTTTAAGGATTTATAATATCAATCTGAAAGATGTTGAATTGGATTCAAGCGTGTTGATTGGGATTATACAGGGAAAGGTTAGATACTATTGGGACAAGTTATTCAGTTTAAAGATGTATAAATACCATCATTCTTGTTATTAGTTCAAGTCATGCATTGAGGGAAGGGAATAATGTTGCAAATTCCTTGGTAAGAAAAGGGAGTCTAAGTGAAGGTATCATTTTTTACACCGTACTAGATCTAAACTAAATGACTGCTACCTTTCTATTTGGGGGGATTCACTTGGGCTTCACCAATCCTTTCATCCTTAAATTAGGGCTTCTTTTTGTTCTCTTTTGATAATAAAAAAAAATTAATTTTTAGTGAGTGAGTATTTATTCTTTACTAAAAATAATATTAAGGTCCCTATCAAAGGAAAATATAAATAAATTGTAAAAAAATCAATTTTTTTATGATTATGGTCTAAAAACAGTCATCCAATCAAATAAAGATAATTATATGGGTAATTTGAAAATCTTATCTCATAGTTTTAATCTTGTTTTACCCATTTTTCCTTATTGTGGTCACAATATGTTTAACAAGTTTACTATTAATGATGAAAAATAATAATGTTGAACTATTTAAATTTTTTACAATATGATTATAAATCTGGAAAATATTTTATAAACTTCAATTCCAATAATTGTAAGAAAATACATAAAAAACCCAAAAAAATGCGACGAAAAAATGTTTTCTAGAAAAATGCAATTTTAAGTATAAAAATGTTATTTGACTAATGTTATTAATAATATTTATTTCAATACCATTAATATGATTTTTTTCTTAATGAATTAATTTAATTTTAAAACCAATTTAAAACAATGGTACTTTGTAAATACTTGAATAGAAAAGACAGTTTTCTATAAAAATGATATTTTCCTCTATTCATTGAATAATAAATATTTTAAAAAAACATAAAAATTTCACATGAGAATAATTTTAATATGATGATTTCAAAAATTATATCATTTTTATCAAATAAAATTTATAGGAGTGGAAAAAATTTATTATAATATTCACAAAAAAACCAATAAAAACCATTTATGAAGAAAATGTATTTTTTGAAGCATAAAGTGGTTTTACTAAAATTTTTGTTCTTGTTTACATAGTATTAATATTAACATTTATATCGAGTAGGAACTTTATAAACATATTTAATAATATTATTACTCCTATTCACACCCACCGACTCAAAATCTAAGTTAGAATGATCCAATTTAAATAATAATATTTCAAAGTCATTAAAGTAAAATGTTATTTGTCATATATTCTATCAAAAATTGTCACGGCCCGTCCCGGGGCCCGTGTCGTGACTACCCCAAGCCCGCCTTCCATAGGCCAGGGGTTGGAAACAAACACCAAATGTGAATCCTTGATAAAAAAGGGAAGGAATTTCCTTTAAAACTAAAACACACATAGTCTGAAAACAAGAAGCAGAAGTAACAAGTACTAATATAGAAAAGAAAAGTGTGCTATAAGTAAGTGGGACAGTATACAAACCCAACTGAACAACAAGTACAAGTACAAGTACAAGTACAAGTAAAAAGGGAAAACAACTCCCAGATCATCCACCGGGGAATCCTACATGAATGGTAGGTACAGATATCAAACAACTCATCCCTGAGGTACGTCCCGTCTAGTCCATCTCTGAGCACTCTTTCGTTGATCTCTCTCAGCCTCGATCACTTCTGATCGTCGTCTACACAGAACACAACAAGGTGTGGGTGAAACCCGTGCAGGGGTGTGTATAATGATACTCAGAAGAGACCCTGAGACCCCCAAAGGTCTCCCAAAATCCACCAAGGATAAGCCACAATATCAAGATACAAACACAGTCTATCAAACATTCCTACTTAGGTATATGCCCATACATATACCGAAGTTACCAATCACAACCATCTCCATCTCTCGAGCCCAAGCACATCCCGTTCCAAAAAGGAAGAAAGTTAATCATCTTGATGATAACATCACATATACAATACATATCTCACACAGGTATTTAACTCAAGTAGAGAGGTAGAGATGATTAGATGTATCCACTGAATCATATCCTCTGTTGAACCCACGTAGGATCTTGGAACAGTATCAGCGCTGTCGAACCCACAGAGGATCCCAGTATAGAAGTCATCGCTATCAAACCCACAGAGGATCCCGGTCCAGTATCATCACTGTCGAACCCATGGAGGATCCTAGTCCAGTATCGTCGATGTAGAACCCACAGAGGATCTTGGTATAGTAGTAGGTCCATGTAGGATCTTATCATCTCAGTCGCAGCCAGCCGTAGGGTTCCCACACATAACACGCTTGATTCTATGAGGGTCTGATCCTTGATCCAAGTGTCGATACATCAACTACCAAGAAGTCTCTATTTGATTTATCCCTTAGTTCTGTCTCATCATAAGGAATCCAACATGACAGACGGTGCGCCAATTAGATTCCCGGTATGTTAGTTATTGGCGTTTCCGCTCCGAGGGCCTGGTTAGATTTAAGTTCAATCAAACCCGGTCGTACCCCAACTGCATCCAAACCTCGAGTGGGGTATTCCAAAATAATATTCTCACTCTTAGATTTCCATCGCCATAGATGGTTCGTCGATCGGACACCTGTAGCCCATGTTATGGGCGAAAAGGTGTAAACAGGCCATAGCGGGTCCAGGTCCAGTCTGACCTAGTTAGACTGACCCGGCCCAACTCGGGTCCGAACCGGGGTCCGAACAGGCCCACGGGTTTGACCCGGCCCGAGGGGACATCCCGGACTAAGAGCGCGGCCCGAACCAAGGGCGGACCGCGCTGGGTCCGGCCCAGCGGCTCGACGGCCCAACGGTCCGTGGGGATCCACCTCAGCTGAGACCAGGGGGTAGCTGCGTGCCCCTAGCTTCCGAATGGCTTAGACATTCGGGTGGGGATCCAAACTAGCGCCATGTTGCACTGGTCTAGATCACGTGGGACCCTATGGGTCCCACTCCTCCCAGCTGGCCGAACGGCCAGCCGCTCCAGCTCCTCCGCCACGGCCCAACCTGGCCATGACTCCCTGCTGCTCTGCGCGGTGCGACGGTGCCGCACCCCCTCCGCCGCGGCCCGACCTAGCTACGGCCCCCTGCTCCTCCGTGCGGCATGACGGTGTCGCACCCTTCTGGCAACCCGGCGGTCTTGCGCTGCCAGTTTCTTTTCGGTCACCTGGACGTCGGCCGTCGTTTCTCCACCTCCATTGTCAATAAACGAGAACAATCAAAGGGGGAGGGTCGGGCCATGGTCGTGCGGTCCAAGCCCTCCACATTATGTTGATATCAATCGGTAATTCTCAATCCATAAATTGAACAACGTTGAATGAAAAAAAAATCAACTCAAACCCCTACCTCATCTGTCGATCGTTGACAATGGAAGGAGAGTTCGGAGAAGACGACGTCATCATCGTTCCTTGGGGGCGGCAATTTCATTCTTTGATCGAAGGTTACTCATTGGCGGAGAGGCGTTCTTTGTTGGTGTAAGATAATTCTCCAAGTTCTTCCAAGGCTCCACCAAATGAATAGATGCCAACCAAAATGAAATGATAGATTTGTCTATTATTTAATTGTTGACATGAATTCAAAATATTTCAAATTTAATTATTTATTGATCCATTAATTAATTTAAGTGGAGTGACACTTTAATGAGGGAAGTTCAAGAGTTTTTCCCCACTTATGTGGAGTTCAAGGAGTTATGAAGCTCGGGCGGCCCCCACCTTAATTATCCTCCCAAGGGAGGTTATGCTCGGGTGCTCCCCACCACTATAACCTCTCATGGGAGGTTATGGTGTGGTGTCCCCTACCACTAACCACCACTTGGATGTTTTAACCACATAAAAAATAAAAATATGATAACAATTATTTTTAATTAACTTTATTAAAAACCCCAAAAAGTAACTTCCATTCTCGACCATCTTCCGTCGAGATGAAAGCATTCTAAAGAGAATACTGGTGCTGTGATTTCAACGGTGCCATATTATTTCAATTCCGATCACTGGTTCAAAAGATATAAAATCCCACTCCTACATATACTAAACGTACCCAAATAAAACTTTAGAAATTGATTCCGGGAACACCGGGCCTCAGAATAAAGCACCGTAAATTTTCACAGACTCGTAAATATACCATGAATTTAAGAAAAAAAATTCCATGGAATTTCCGGGTCTTCAAATTATCCCCAACTCATGGGTTTACATCCTCGTAAGCTACAACTTGAACTAAGGGAACAAATGGGGGTACTGAGAACGCATCTGAGCCTCCCACTCCCATGTGCTTTCTTGGAGGTTCCCATGCTACCAGAGAACGCGCACTAGAGGTACCGACCGTCCACGAGGACCTGATCTTGTTGATACTCAATCTCCATTGGGACCTCTGTGAAATTCACCCCATCATAGATGTCCAACTCCCTATGGCTGATGATGTGGGATGGGTCGTGCACGTATCTTCTCAGCTGAGATACGTGGAATATGTCATTCACCCGGTGCAACTGAGGTGGAAGAGCCAGGTGGTAAGCCACCTCACCTACTCTGGCAAGGACCTGAAAATGTATGATTAACCTCAAAGATAACTTGCCACCCCGACCAAATCTCCATAAACCTCATCGAGGTGAGACCCTTAGGAAGACGTGATCACCATCCTCGAACTCCAGAGGTCTTCGTCTCCTATCATCATAGGACTTCTGCCTGCTCTATGCAGTGTTCATCCGCTCCTCGATGATATTCACCATATCCATCGTAGCTTGCACCATCTCTAGTCCCATGAGTGTTGAATCCCCTAGGTCAGTCCAGCATAGAGGTGATCTGCAAGGTCAGCCGTACTATGCCTCGAAAGGTGTCATCCCGATGGTGGAGTGCTAGTTGTTTTTGTACACAAACTCTACCAAGGGTAAGTGATCCTCCCATCTGCGACCGAAGTCGAGGACGCATGCATGGAGCATATCATCGAGAGTCTGAATAGACCTCTCAGTATGACCATCCATCTGAGGATGGAAGGTGGTTCTCAAGCGAAGCTGTGTCCCAAAAGCCTCTTGCAACACCTTCCATAGCCGGGAAGTGAAACAAGCATCTCGATCAGAGACGATCGTAGATGGAACATCATGAGTCCATATGATCTCTTATACGTAGAGGAGTCCCAAGCTCTCTAGTGAACCCTACTCTCTGATCGGTAGGAAATGGGACGACTTGGTGAGTCGGTTGACAATCACCTAGATAGAGTCGTGACCTCTGGATGTATGTGTAAGTCCTGTCATGAAATCCACGGATATCCCGTCCCACTTCCACTCTAGGACCTCTAAGGGATAAACTAAACCTATTGGAACCTGGTGCTCCGCCATTACCTGCTGACAAGTGAGGCATTGTGAGACAAACACCGCTACCTCCTTCTTCATACCTGGCCACCAGTGTTGTCGTCGAAGGTCTTGGTACATCTTCGGCACTCCTGGATATACCGCAAGAGGGGAAGTGTAGAACTCCCTCAACACTTCCTCCTAAAGTGCAATAGGTACCAAGGTATGTCCCTTGAAGAGAATGACGTGCTCCCCACCTATAGAAAACCCATCAGGTGCCTGCCATGTAGATATATGTGCACGTCGAGCCTCGTAGTCAACATCCCCACGCTGCTCCTCCCCGAATCTCTGAAGAATTGGAGGTGTGACTATAAGAGACTGCAGAAAGGCTGCTCCATCTCAATCCACAATGGATATCTGCAAAGCAGCCAGCTGCTCCCTCACCTCTCCTAGAAGATGAATGCCTGATCTCTTACAAAGAGCATCTGCTACAACGTTCCCCTTTCTATGAGTATAGACTATCTCGAAGTCATAGTCCTGGAGGAACTCAAGAAAAAACCACTGTCTCAGGTTCAGGTCCTTCTGCGAGAAGATGTACCTGAGAATCTCATGGTCAGAGTAAAATGTAAAACACTCACCCATCAGATAGTGCCGCCACATCTTCAAGGTGAAGACCACTACTGCTAACTCTAGGTCATGAGTGGCATAGTTCTTCTCATTCTGTCTCAGCTGATGAGAACCATAAGCTATCACTGCTCGCTCCAGGATCAGGATGCATCCGAGCCTAGTCCTTGATGCATCGCAATAGACTATGTACCCAATGCCCTCCTCCGGTAGCCTCAATATGCGAACACTAGTCATCCTATCCCTCATCTCCTGGAAACTCCACTGGCATCTCTCTGACTACACTAAGGGTTTCCTCTTCTCCGTCAACGCTGAAAGTGGTGCTGCAACTCTGGAGAAGTCTGGCACAAATCTCCGATAATAGCCAGCTAGACCCAGAAAACTATGTACCTCCATCACACTCCTGGGTGGCTCCCAAGCAAGTACTACCTCGATCTTTGCTGAATCCACTGCAACTCCAGCCTCTGAGATGACATGTCCCAGAAAGTGTACCTCTCAGATCCAGAACTGGCACTTCGAGAGCTTACCATAAAGCTGGTGCTCTCAGAGTGTGTCCAGTACTACCCGAAAATGGTATGCGTGCTCCTCCTTGGTAACTGAGTAGATAAAAATTTCATCGATGAAGTCTACCAAAAAGAGATCAAGGTATGGCTAGAAGATCATATTCATGAGTCCCATGAACACAACTAGTGCATTGGTTACACTGAATGTCATAACCAAGAAATCGTAGTGACCATACCAGCATCTGAAGGCCGTCTTCTGCACATCCTCATCCCGTACTCTAAGATGGTGATAGCCTGATCAACGATCTATCTTCGAGAACCAACATGCTCCCTTCAGCTTATCAAAGAGGTTATCAATCCTTGGGAGTGGGTACTTGTTCTTCACAGTCCCCTCGTTCAGGCGCCGATAATCAACACACAGTCACAAGCTCCCATCAGCCTTCTTAGTGAACAAAATCAGGGATGCCCAGGGTGAAGCACTGGGTCGAATGAATCCTTTCCCTTGTAAGTCCTCTAGCTGTACCCGCAGCTCGCGAAGCTCAACAGGAGACATCCAATATGATGGATTAGATATCGGTGCCATCCCGGGGTATAGGTCTATGTAGAAGTCCACCTCTCTGCGAAAAGGTAGCCCTAGAACATCGTCAGGAAAAACATCCATGTACTAGTCCACCACTATAGGATAAGTCAGACTCTCCACATCAACTGCTCCGAGGGTAAGGCAAGCCAACTGGTGAGTGATCGGCTGCACCCTCCTCCGAGTAAGTTCGTCCTTTTCTTCAATGGTTCCCTTCTTGCCGGTGAAGGTAAACCTGGTCCCATCCGTGTGGACACACCTCACTTTTCACCTAATACAGGCAATCTGAGCATGAACTGTAGATAACAAATCCATACCCAAGATGACGTCGTAAGGCCTCAGTGCTGCTACGAGGAGATCCCAACCGAAGCTCTCACCTCCTAGAGTAAGCTCACACTGCCGGAACCAGTGCGAAATTGTCGAGTCTGCTCCCATAGGAGTCTCTAGCCGCAAAGATCGAGCCAACAGTTCCGTCGGAATCTCCAAGCTCCGAACGAGGGCAGTGGCTATGAATGAATGACTGGAACATATGTCTATAAGTACTGAAACAAGGGTGGAGTAGACATATATAGTACCTCGAATCATCACAAGTGTGCCATGGTCGTAGGCCTTGACTGCCTGGAGCTGAGCCCGCCCCTATCCACCAGCTCCCTGTGGTCGGGGTGGACCTCCTGGTGGTGGTGGTGGTAGGACCTCGAAACGTCGTCCACCACCTACTGCTCGGCCAGCTCCTCTTCCACGTCCGCCTGCTCCCAGCGAACCACCATGGTCGAACCTCTGCCTCTACCTGGGAGGTCCCTCTACTATTTGTTTCTCATATGCATGGAGGGTCAGGTAGTCACAAGCCACATGACCTTGCCCACCGCATGCATAGCACTGTGTGCTCCTCGTATGGTTGGCTTTGTCTCATGTTCCCCGCACAACCGAACCTGTATCCTGGGGTTGACCACCTAATGGCCTGGTACGCTTGGACCTCTGGGACATATGTCTATTTCTAGCTGCAGAAGACTCCGCTACGTGTTGCCCTGTGGTGGGTCTAAATGCTGGTGACTACTCAGCAAGAAAACTATCCACAAGAAGGGCTTTCTCCAGCACCTCCTCCTGCATCAGGATGCTAAGGGAGATCATCAAAACCCTGATATCATGCCTGAGTCCCTGCTCAAAGGTCCATGCCCTAATAAATGGATCCCACACCATAAATGTGGAGTAGCGCGAGAGGTCGGTGAACCTCACTGAGTACTGTGACACCATCATGCTGCCCTGCTGCAGATGACGAAGCTCTTGAATCCACACTGCATGAAGGGTGGCTGGAACAAACTATGACTGGAAGAGACTCTCAAAGTCTGCCCAGAGAAGTGATGCCTTGTCATGCACCTGGAGTATCAGGATCCACCATCTAACTACTGCTGCCTACAGGAGACTCGCGGCAAGGATCACCATGAGGTCGTCTGGTGTCCCTACCAATCTGAAAACTCCCACAATAGCCTCCATCCAATCCTTAGCTGCCTGTGGTTCCATTTCTCCCATGAACCTGGGTGACCTCTTGCGCTGGAACTCATGCAACACACTCAGTCGACATGCAATCTCTGCTACTAGAGCTAGTGGAATCGGTGGCCCAGTGGGTAGTGGTACTACTGGTGGCTCCGCTTTGATGGGGCCCTGCACTGAGGCCTCGTCGCTCGATGAGATACCATCTCGTACAAAACTTGGAACCTTGGTTGGCTGCCTACAGGGGCTATCCTAAAAAGAAATTGGTGCACCACAATAAATTTTTTTTACCTGGTGAGCTGACACAAATTAATCACGAAGAGAACATTTCAAAGGAAACACACACGCAATCAGTGTTTTGTGCACTGAGTCAGAAATCAGAAGTCAGAGTCCTAGTGTATGGATACATCGACTGCCGCTCCAACACCGGTTTACCTAAGCTGATTACCACACCCAAAACACTTAACACTATTTCCATTAAAAGAATCAAAGTCCATGTTCTATGGTAGAACTAACTCCTCTGATAAAAATTTGTCACGACCCGTCCTCGGGGCTTGTGCCATGACTACCCCAAGCCTGCCTTCCATATGCCAGAGGATGGAGACTAGCACCAAAGGAAAATCCCTGATAAAAAGAGAAGGCATTGCCTTTAAACCTGTAAAACACACAGTTTGCACACAACCAGTAGAAGCAACAAGTACTAATATAGAAAAGAAAAGCATGATGTATATAAGTGGGCCAGTATCCAAACCCAACTGAACAACAAGTATAAGTACAAGTAAAAAGGGAAAAAACTCTTGGATCATCCACCATGGAATCCTACCTAAAGGGTAGGTACATATATCAAAAAAATCGTCTCTGAGGTATGTCCCATCTAGTCCAGCTCCGAGCAGCCTCTCGTCCATCTCCCTCAGCCTCGATCATTGCTGACCGTCGTCTGCACAGAACACAACATGGTGCGGGCGAAGCCCGTGCATGGGTGAGTATAATGATACTCAGTAGAGACCCCGAGACCCCAAAGGTCTCCCAAAATCCACCAAGGATAAACCAAAATAGCAAGATACGAACACAATGTATCAACCATCCCTACTTTGGTATATGCCCATACATATACCTAAGTTACCAATCACAACCAGCTCCATCTCTAGAGCCCAAGCACATCTCGTTCCACATAAGAAGAAAGTAAATCATCTTGTTGATAACATCACATAGCCAAGGTATAGCTCACATAGGTATTTAACTCAATTAGAGAGGTAAAGATGATTAGATGTAGCCACTGAATCATCTCCTCTGTTGAACCCACATAGGATCCCGGAACAATATCAGCGCTGTCAAACCCATGGAGGATCCCGGTACAGAAGTCATCGCTATCGAACCCATGGAGGATCCCGGTCCAGTATCATCGCTGTCAAACCCACGGAGGATCCTAGTCCAATATCGTTGCTGTCAAACCCACGGAGGATCCTGGTATAGCAGTAGGCCCACATAGGATCTTATCATCTCAGTCGCAGCCGGCCATAGGGTTCCCGCACACAACACACTCGATTCTGGGAGGGTCCGATCCTTGATCCAAGTGTTGATACATCAACTACCACGAAGTCTTGAGTTTATGTATCCCGTAGTTCTCTCTCATCATAAGGAACCCAACACGACAGACGACGCGTCAATCGGACGCCCAATATGTGAGTTATTGGCATTTTCGCTCAGAGGGCCCGGTTGGATTTAGGTTTAATCCAACCTGGCCGTACCCCAACTGCATTAAAACCTCAATTGGGGTATTCAAAAAGAATTATATCGCTCTAATATTTCTGTCACCATAGACGGTTTGTCGGTCAGACACCCGTAGCCCAAGTTATGGGTGAAAAGGTGTAAACAGGCCATAGGGGTCCAGACCAGGGTCCGACCCAGTCCGCCGGTTCGACCCGGCCCGAGGGGACAACCCGTCCCAAGGGCGTGGTCCGAACCGAGGGGGCGGCCCGACCTGAGGTCGGCCAGGCCTGAGGGAGGCCCGACGACCCGTGCTAGGTCCGGCCCGGTGGACCGTGCCGGGTTTGGCCCGGCGGCCTGTGTTGGGTCAGGCCTGACGGCCCGGCGGTTCACAGGGGTCTGCCACAACCGCAGCCAGGGGGAAGCCGTGTGACCCCTAGCTCCCAAATTGCTTAGGAGTTTGAGTGGGGACCCAAACCGATACCAGGTGGCAGCGGTCCAGATCACGTGGGACCCTCTGGGTCCCGCTCCTCCCGGCTGGCCGAGGGGCCAGCCGCTCCAGCTCTTCCGCCGCAGCCCGCCCTGGCTGCAACTCCCTGCTACTCCACATGGCGCGACGACACCGAGCCACCTCCGCTGCGGACCAACTTGGCCACGGGCCCCTTCTCCTCTACGCGGCGCAACGACGCCGCACCACCTCCGCCGCATCCCAGCATGGCCGCAGCCCCCTTCTCCTCCACGTGGTACGATGGTGCCGCACCCTTCCGGCAACCCGGCAGCCTTATGCCACCGGTTTCTTTGAGGCCGGCCTGACGCTGGCCACCGTTGCTCTGCCTCTGTCATCAACAAATGAAAACAATCAAAGGGGGAGGGTCCGACCATGTTCATGTGGTCCGAGCCATCCACGTTATGTTGATATCAATCAGCAATTCTCAATCCATAAATTGAAAGACATAGAACGGAAACAAAATCAACTCAAACCCCAACCTCGTCTATCGATCATTGAAGGTGGAAGGATAGTTCAGAGAAGACGATGTCATAGACAACGTCATCGGCGTTACTCATGGGCGACGGTTTTGTTCTTCGATCGAAGGTTCCTCATTGGTAGAGAGGCGTTCTGCGTTGGTGGAAGATAATTCTCCAAGTTCTTCCAAGGCTTCACCAAATGAATAGATGCCAACCAAAATGAAATAATAGATTTGTCTATTATTTAATTATTGGCGTGAATTCAAAAGATTTCATATTTAATTAATTAATGTTCCATTAATTAATTCATGTGGAGTGGCACTTTAATGAGGGAAGTTCAAGAGTTTTCCCCCACTTATGGGGAGTTCAAGGAGTTAAGAAGCTCGGGTGGTCCTCACCTTAATTATCCTCCCAAGGGAGGTTATGCTCAGGTGGGCCCCACCACCATAACCTCTCATGGGAGGTTATGGTGTGGTGGGCCCCACCACTAACCACCACTTGGAAGTTTTAACCACCCCAAAAATAAAAATATGCTAACACTTATTTTTATTTAACTTTATTAAAAATCCCAAAAACTAACTTCCATTCTCGACCATCTGCCGTCGAGACGAAAGAATTATTAAGAGAGTACCGGTGCTGCGAGTTCAATGGTACCCTCTGATTTCAATTCCGAGTACCGGTTCAAAAGATATAAAATCCCGCTCGTACGTTTACTAAATGCACCAGAATAAAACTTCATAAATTGATTCTCGGCACACCGGGCCTCAGAATAAAGCACTGTAAATTTTTGAAAACTCGTAAAAATCCCATGAATTTAGGAACAAATTTTCCACAGAATTTTCTAGTATTTACAAAAATAGCTTTATTTTAAAATCTTAGGGTATTACATTCTACCCCCTTAATTAAATTGAATCCTCACAATTTTATCTCTCTATTTTTAATTTAATTGTTTGATATTTGAAAGTACATTTGTTAAAAACCAAAATCATAAAAATGATTGATAAAAGTTCCATTTGAAATAGGTAAAGGGAAATATATAGGTCATCTATGATAACAAATAACTAGGTTTCTAAATAGGATAACATTATTTGGAATTGAAAATACAAACATTATGGAGAAACTTAATGTCTAAATAATGTTCGGGAGTGATAGAGAATGTGATCACAAGAATGTTAATGACCTAAAAATACTGAATTAATAAGATATAAAGAAGGGTATCAATTCCTCAAAAATTATCATAAAAATATAAAATTATTAATTTATGAAGGGTTATATTATTATCCTGACTAATAATATTTGAAAATATACTTACTTTATTGAATTCAAATTCATAAATTTAATTTTACCCTTTGGTTGCATGTTTTAACAAGTTTACACCTCTATCTCATCCCATATTCCAAGTGATGAGTATCGATAATGAATATTTCTTATGTCTATAACATCAAACTTTTAACAAATCATAGGATCTAGACAAGGATAAAAACATAGTCATCCTTTATTTACTAAATTTAAAATGGTTATCACATGGTAAGATAATACACAAAATTAATAGACCATAATATGAATAAATAAAACATTTAACTCTAAACATTCCATCATAACAACAATGGGTCTACCTAGATCAATATATAAATAAATAACCCTATATCCCAATTTATCTCAATAACATCAATATTAAAGAATGTTTTAGCCTCAAAGGTTATCTCATTAATTTTATCTAGCATCCCCAAAAATGTAATAAAATTATTTCAAAATATTCCTTCACATTAAACCTGAGGGTTATATATACCCAAACCTAGTTAAAAATCTCCAAAAATATCATTTATCACCTTAAAATGACATTAATTAAAACCTCAAAAAAGGTTTATATGCCTTTGAACTTATGATCAAACTAAAACTTATAAACCCATGAAGGTTTCTATAACTCTTATGTTATCCTCACATGAAAAAAATCAAAATCTCAAAATTCATCTAAACCCTACTCTGAAACCAACTATAACATCCATGAACCTATACACACACCCATATCTGATGCTGAAAACACAATATTTATATTTTTAGATTTCATACTAATAAAAGGACCCAAATTTTACTATATAAAAAATTATAAAATAAAAAAATATCAGATCACTTACATACCTAAGGTAATATTAGGTGTAGAGTTTTATAGAATTATGATGAAGTCTTAAATAATACTACCCATGTATTTAAGTGATAATTTCATTCCAATATACCCATTTTTCTTATTACATATTATGTATTCATTGTAACTTCCCATGTAGTTGTAATAAGACTTTTTTTCATATCTATTAATATTTATGAATAAGATATTAATTTTTCAATAAATATTATACTTTTTCTGACAGCGTACTCAACATGCAATAATGGGTTTCTCTAAAATCTTACGTTGCATAGAACTTTGAGTTATACTGAAAAATAATACAATAATAATATTATTATTTTTAAAAGGTAGTTAATACCTAGTCATTGTATTGGTGTAAATGAACATAACTAACTAAAATATGGTTGTGCATGTTTATTAAATGTTTTTACTTTTTTCCAATAAATTTTAGAGGCTTAAAAAGAGGTTGAATCTAATTTTAAGAATAAAATACTCTAATATTTTTAAAAGGTCATTTTACAACCTTTTGATGGTGATCTATTTTTAAATATAGTTTTTTTTCAATTTTAAAATTTTTATTTGACAAAATAAACTTTTTTTTAGAAGTCGGAGATCAAAATTTACTATGGTTTAAATTTTGGTATTTTTCCGATAAAATTCATATTTTAATGAATAATGAGAAATATGACATTTTAATTCAAAATTGTCTTTTCATCTAATTTATTCATATAGTTATATTGTCCTTTTAATTTTTTTAGGGTGTAATTGGATTATTTTTTTAATGTTTAATCCATTTTTGGTCATTATAAGTAATTTAACATTTAAATTGGACATAAACACACGCCAATCTTTTGATATTTTTTACTTCTTAAAAAACCGCTCTCTGGTGATGACAACGAGAATTAATTTTAAATTAAACACTAAAATTTATGACTTTTTTGTAAAGTCGCAGAAATTCCATATATATATATTTTAAATTATTGGGATTACTACAAGTCTATGAAAATTGACGGTACTCGATTCTGAGGCCTAGTGTTCCTGGGGTAGATTTTTGAACTTTTTTTTATGTACGTTGAGTAAACGTGTGGGCTGAGTTTTCTAACTTTTGAACCGGTTCTCGAAATTTAAATCTCAAGACACTATTGAATCTGTAGCACTGATATTCTCTTAAGGGAGGATTCAATTCAACAACAGTTGGTCGAGAGAAAAATATATTTTTTCAGAATTTTCTTAAAGAATAATAAAATAACTTAAAAATTGTTATTTTATTTTTCTACAACGGTTGAGAGGTTGTGGCAGGATCACTATGTTGTGAATCCATTTAATGGCTTGACCCTTTTTTTTGTAACCACTCTGTTGAGAGACAAGATGTGCGTTAATTAAATTATTAATGAACCTCATTAAAACAACATTATGTTAAACTCTCATCCTCCGTCTATTTAAATGAAGCTCGAGTTGGGGTTTTTAACATGGATTCATCAATTGAGTAACCTCTGGTGAAGTAATGTGACAAATTCCACTGGAAGAGGATTGAAATTTGGGAAAAAACTATTTGGGATCAACGAATGTTGGTGAATCCATCTAATGAGGACTCTTCTCCCACCAAAACCACGACACCTCTAATGATTCTCGAGTTAGGGGGTTTATTAATGTTTATCTTTGATGAATTAAATTTTTACCACCTATTATGATGTTAATGCAGAGGGTTTGGGCCAAACTAACATGTCCCAAACCCTCTGCCACTTCGTTCTTGTTGTGTTATTTGGGGGATGAATTTACAAATTCAACAGGAAGTTGAATCTGGGAGTCGTGTAGGGATAGAGGAATCCCAAGAGGCCCGTAGGTGCGAGCAGAAGGGAAGACATACCACCAAATGTCACTCAGTGGCCCACGGAATTCCCACCAGCATGGAGCCACTGGCGACTGACGCCAACAGGCGAAGGCAGCGGCCAAAACTCACCAGATTCAGAAGGAGGTGGTGCTTCTTGGCACCTCGGTGGATGGTCGAGGAGGACAGAAACAGCTGGTCATGGTGGTGGCAAGGCGGAACACCATCATGCGCTGCGGTGAGCAGACCTCAGTTTCGAAGTCGCTGCAGAAGGAGACCCACTCCATGTAGGTCTTGCAGAAGATGAGGGCGGTGCCACATGGAGCCGCCAATTAAAGAGCTAAATGGCTTGGTGAGCCAATTGAGATGGAGGGGGAGAGGCTCCCCTCCCCACGCAGGCCACCAGTTGGATGCTGCACCACCTAGCGGGCCTGACCGCCTGGTGGGCCGCGCCCAACCGAAGCGGGTCAGGCCAATTCGCAGCCCAACAAGCTGAGCTCACCATGGCCCCACTCAACTAGGGTGGGAAGGTCTGGTCTGCGGCCCAGTAGGTCAAGCTCACTACAACCCCGCCCAACTGGGCTAGGACGGTCTGACCGGGTCAGACATGATCTGGACCCCTTTCAGGCCCAAATATGCTTAAAAGGTTGTATCTTACAAACCGGATTTCTGTTTGATAAACCGTCTATGAAATTAGAATCATTGGTATGAGAAGGTCCTTTTTCAATAATCCACTTGGATTTTGGAGAAAGTTGGAGTACAACTGGTTTGGATCGTACCTAAATCCAACCAGGCCCTCGACACTAAAATCCCTATATCTCATAGACCGAGCATCTGAATAACACACCATTTGTTGCATTGGAACCCTTAGGACATGAAAGTCCTTTGAGTTTCTCCTTTGTGGAACTTCATAAAAGTTAAGGCCCTACCGATATCCATAGGAGCAGATACTACAGAAATCAAGTGCACTGGGTGTGGTGAATCCTATGGCTGGCTATCATCTGAGTAGAGACCCTTTGTGGATCAGCATCTTGTGATTCTGTGTGGATCTGCATCATAGTGACCCTGTATGGATCATAATCTAGAAACCATGTGTGGATCAACATCTAGTGACTCTGCATGTATCAGTATCTAGTGACCCTGTTTGGATCAACAATATAGAGACCCTATGTGGATTAACATTTTAATGACCTTGTGTTGATCAGAAGTGCACGACTTGATGAGGAACAACCTTAGAGAGTCCTGTTGTAGATTGGTGATATACAAACCTGTGTGGATCGACAATGGAACAAATCCTTTGTGGTTCAATTGTGGAAACTTCCTAATGGAATAAAATTATATAGCATAAGACTAATCATCTTTATTCTCAAAATCTGAGTTGTATACCTGGTTTGAGATGAGAGTTTTTTTCTTTGTTCTTTGTGATTGATATCATTCTTTGTGGTTTTCCTTTGTGAAATTCTGAGAGATATTCAGGGGTCTCGGGGTATCTACTAGGTATTGTTATACTCACCCCTTCACGGGCTTCACCCGCACATTCTTGTGTCTTGTGTAGACGACGAGCAGCTTTGACTGAGTCTCGAGGAGCTAGGACTTAGTAGTGTATGAAGGTGACTGGTTGACGTAGAGAGATATAGACACAAGATGTACCTACCCTTCAGTTAGTATCCGTGGTGGACGATCTCAGGATCTATTTTCTGTTGTAGTTGTATCTTTTAGTTGGGATTGTATTGCGGCCCCTTTACTTTCAGTACACATAATTACTAATGCAGTTTCACTTCATGGTTGCATCTTGTTGTGTTCTTGGACTGCGTGTTTGCATAGGTTTAAAAGAAATTCCTTCTTATTTTAGGGATATTCCTTTATGGTTCTTGTCTCCAACCCCTGGCCTATGGAAGGCGGGCTTGGGGTAGTCACGACACAATCACCGGGGGACAGGTCGTGAAAAAGTGGTATCAAAGGAGTCGGTTTGACCGAAAAACTAGGACTCCAATCTCTCTAATGGAGAAATAGTTTTAAGCATTTTTAGTGTGGTTTTCAGTTTATGGAGTACAATGTTACTGTGGATGCTGATGTATCTATACACTAGTACCCTAAATTAGGATTTCTGACTTGATGCATGAAAACACTGATTGTGTGTGTTTTGTAAATGTTTTACTTTTGATATCTTTTGAGTCATCTCACCAGGTATAATGTAGTGACTGTGACACACTTGTTTCTTTTCAGGATGACATCATGTAGATATCCAGCCAGGATTCTTGAGATCATTCATGATGACTGCCCACCGAGTGATGAGGCTTCGGTGTAGGGCCCTCTTGCAGTGATAGCACCTTCGGATGGTGCACCAGTAGGACCACTACACATTGGGAAACTATTCCCACCAGCCCCACTAGCGTATGGTGCACTCTGAATGAGCATGTTGCATGAGTTCCATTGGTAGAGGCCTTCGAGTTTTCAAGGTGATACATATCCCCATGCAGCTGAGGAATGGATAGAGGCTGGGGCGTGGGTTTTACACATAGTTGGGACACCAGTAGAGCATATGGTGATCTTAGATGCTAGTCTCTTTTAGGGAACAGTAGGGAGATAGTGGATTTTAACACTCCAGATGCATGAGGAGGAAACAATCTTCTATTTAGACTTTGAGACCCTCTTTAGGGAGGAGTTCATACCATGAACTTTATGCTCAGTAAGTATCCAGAAACTGCTGCACTTAAAGCAGGGCAGCCTATCAGTGGCCCAGTACTCGACAAGATTCACTGACCTCTCGCACTACTCCACCGACCTGGTACGTGACCCATTTTTTGGGCTCAAACCTTTTATTAGGGTATCTGATGGGAGATCAGAGCATTGATGATATCGTTGAATATCCCGATGTAGGCTCCAGTGCTCAGGTGATCATTATTTGTGGAGAGCTTTTTAACTGAGCAGGCACCGACGTTGAGAGCCACCACTAGATGATAGGTGGCCAAATCATCTGCAGTAGGCAGTAGTAAGATGATGTAGAGGGTCAAGAAGGCCTGACCCTCCGGTGGATACCCAAGGATGCAAGGTCAGAAGTGCGGAGCTCGTGAGGTAGAAGGGATCAGCTGGGAAGTAGTTCGTGATTCACATGTAGTGGGCAGGGTCACATGGCTCATGATTGCCTAAACCACGATACCGATGATCAGAAGATGGTCGAGGGACCTCTGAGGTATCGACAAATATTTGAGTGAGGAGGTTTGTAGGGTGGAAGATTCGGTAGAGGAGTAGGCCATGCAACAGGTGGTGGATGACTATTTGAGGTTCTACCACCACCACCCCCAGGTGGTCCACCCTGACCACAAGGAGTAGGTGGACAGGGGAGAGATCAGCTATAGACGGTGGAGGCCTATGACCACGGTGCTCCAAAGATGATTAGAGGTATTATCTATGTCTATTAAACCCTATATATAGTACTTATAGAAACAGGTTCTAGTCACTCTTTCATTTCCACGACACTCCTTTGGTGCATAGAGATTTCGATGGAGCCGTTAGCTCGATCCTTACGATTAGAGAGTCCCACAGGGGAAGATTCGATGACTACACACTCGTGCAGACAGTGTGAGATCAATATAGGAGGTGAGAGCTTTGATTAGGATCTCCTACTAGAAGCATCGAGGCCTTACGATGTCATTTAGGGTATGGACTATCTATACACATTCCATGATCAGATCGACTATTTTTGGTGCAAAGTGTGGTGTGTCCGTGATGATGGGATCATGTTTTCCTTCACCGATGAGAAGGGAACCTTTGCAGCACATGATGGAATTTCTCAGAGGAGGGTGCGTCCGATCACTCATTAGTTGGCTAGCCTTACCCTCGAAGCTGTTGACGTGAGGAGTCCAGGTTATCCTATAGTGGTGGACCAGTATGCTGATGTCTTTCCTGATGATGTTCTGGGACTACCTCCTCGAAGAGAGGAAGACTTCTAAATCGATCTGTACCATGTGAAGTCACTGATTTCTAAACCAACATATCAGATGTCTCCGGCGGAGCTTCATGAGTTGCGTGTACTATTAGAGGACTTATAGGGGAAGGGTTTCATAAGGCCCAGTGTTTCTCCATGTTAATACCCAATTTTTTCACCATGAAGGCGGATGGGATTCTGAGGCTTTGTGTGCACTATTGGTGCCTGAAATAGGTGACCATGAAGAACATGTATCAACTCTTGAGGATTTATGATCTCTTTGACCAACTAATGGGGTCATAGTGGTTTTTGAAGATAGACCTGAGATCATGCTATCATCAGCTCAGGGTATAGGACAAGGACGTACCGAAGACAAATTTTAGATGTCAGTATGGCCATTATGAGTTCTTGGTAATGAACTTCGGCATGAAAAATGTTTCAGAAGTGTTCATGGGGATCATGAACAAAATCATCCCGCCTTACCTCAATCACTTCATTTTAGTCTTCCGTGACGACATCTTGATATACTCGGTGTTAGAGGAGGAGCAAGCCACACACCTACATATAGTTCTGGATACACTCTAAGAACACCATATTTATGGTAAGATCCTTAAGTGCTTGTTCTAGATATAGGAATTCTACTTCCTGGGGCACATTATGTAAAAAACCCATGATTTCATAGTATGTTATCTCTTTAAAGTAATTCAATAACGTGCGCTACAGACGACACCGAGTTCGAGCGCACCACAAATTACCAAACCAGCCATTAAAAATATGGTTATGGATAATATTAACTAAATTTTGAATTTTATATACTCAATATAATTTTAACATCCATATTATGTGTCTCTTATACATAATATATAAAGAAATTCAATTTTTCAGATGAAGGAAGTTTTTTTTTTCTGAAAATGAAATTTTACCGCCTTTTAATGGCGAACCCTTTTTAAATCCAATATTTGAAATTTTTATATAATCAATTTGACAAAATAAACTTCTTATTTATAATTGGGACATAAAATAAATTTTTGATAAATTTTTGGTATTTTTCTGATAACTTTCATATTTTGCTGAATAATGAAAAATACTAAATTTTAATTGAAAACAGATTTTTAATAAAAATAATTTATAGTGTTAAATTATGAATTTGAAAGTTTTTTAATTATAATTAGATTATATTTTTATCATTTAATTCAATTTAGGTTATTATAATTAATTTCACTTTGAAATTGGACATAAACAAGTGTCAATCTTTTGATAGACATTGTTTCTTAAAAATACACTATTTGTTTTGACAACGGGGATTAATTTTAAAATTAATTAATTCAACTTCTATGTTTTTAATTTGGTAAAATAGACATAATTTTTGAATTTAGAAAATCAAATATGTCTTAGGCTGAATTTTAGGTATATTTCTAAAAAACATCTATTGTTGATGAATAGTGAAACCACTTTGTAGTAGTTAAAAAAACTGACTTTTTCATTTAAATGAAATTTTACCACTTCTATGAATTGAATTTAAAAAATACAACATACATGGTTGTTATTAGTAAGTAAAATTTTGTTCAATAAGATAAAAATAATTTTTTTAGAATAGTAACTTTTGACTTTTATTTACCGCAGTTAAAGGTAAATTGGGTAATTCAAGGTAAAAAGAATATCATAATAATACAAAATTACCTTAAAACATGTCCTAACCATATTGGATAAGTCATGGCCTACCATGGGAATCATTGGGTCGATTTTGGGACCTCATGGAGCAACTTAAGAGTGATAATGACACTTTATTTTAATTAACTTAAAGTAAAGACAAAATTGTCACAAACAAATATCTTTTTGAAAATTAATTTTTACATTGGGTTATATAAGTTATAATTTCGACTATAAATATAATTTGTAAAGATAAAAAGTGTTACTACATCATGGTATTTGTTTTATAATTTTTAGACATCAAATATATTAAATTATTAATGACACCAAAATGATGTAGTATTACCTCATTAATAAATGATTTAAATAAATAAGATTATAAATATTAAAATAACATCTAAAACTTGTAAAATTATTATTGGATGAATTTATTTTTACCATGAGTCATCTTATCTTCTACATTAATATGTTTTGGACCTTTATAAACCGAAAATCATTATATAATAAAATAATATTTTCACACATTCCTAAAGAACCCCTCCTCCCCCTTATAAAAAGGGCTCAATTATAACCCATTCCGCACACCTCTCCAGCCCCTTGTATCATCCAACCCCTGCCCAAATAATCTCTAAATATCCCTATATTCCTCCTAGAAGCCATAACATATGCATAAGGCACTTCAAGAATTCCTTTTGGTTCAAACAAATGGGATTTACCTGAATTAATGTTAACAGTTTCTCTCAAATTATTTTCTTTTATTTTACTTCTCCAACCCCTAAAATCTTTTAATTCATTTATTTTATAACAAAAACAGTATTCTCAATATAGTAGGATTTTCTTATTAGAAGTATTAGAACTACACTTACCCACACATCCATCTAATTGGTAATGAGCATATAGTTTCTGTGGATGGAAAACTAACGTCTCACGAAACGATGATTGTTCAGTTATCTCCTACCACCTCTTATGGTGGCCATTATGATGACACTGTATTTATATATGATATATATTATGTTTATGATTTTTTATGCTTCTGTTTTTTTAATTTAAATCATATCTTTATGATTTCCATTATGAGTAAATGCAATAATTTCATTTGAGGAAGTCCAGACTACCGCCCCCTCAAAGTGATATGACTCGTTCTTACCATACGTGGGACATATAAAGGATGGATATATTGAAATTAAATATGATATTATACTGGAATTATTATAAAACTATGTATCATTAAGTTTTCATTCAATTAAAATACAAAATAGAAATGAAAGTAGCGTTCATGTGTACGTACGACTTACCGTCTCCATGAATGGTGCATTTCATTTCTTATCTTCAAATGTTATGTACTATTGTAAATAAATATATATACTGAATATATATGATATATATGATATCTAAATCATGTATATATTTTCAGAGATAATGGACTCTTGACCACATTGACAACTTGTAATTATAAGGTCTTCTTTTTTTACTCAAGTACCAAATATTAAGAAAACGACCATTATTAACTTAAATGATTACATATTGTTTATAACATGTTAATAAGTGATATAAAAGGAATAATAAACTTGAAAAAGGGTTCTTAATCAAGTATAAATTAACTTAAGTTTATTTTTCAGGAACAAAAAGGAACAAACAAGTCAAGTCAGACAATAGGTAAGGGGTTTCTTACCTCATTTTTAATTCCGTGAGATTTCCATTATCCGCCACTTATTTCATGTGGTGTATTGTGTACTGAAATTTGATATATATTATCATTATTCTCATTATATTCATGGTATTATGTGAATTATTTTGTGTTTGTTAACTTTTGGTCATACGAATCGATTGATTACAACGTGGTACGAGTTAATTTCACAATCTCTTTATTATCCGAGGTTGTTTTTACGTAAGTATCTACTGGGACATATTTATTATCCATGTACATGTTTCATGAAAGAGTTTTCAAAGGGATTCTTTTAAGGTAATTTTTTATTAAAACATCATTTTAAATCGTTTAAATATTTATTCTTCTAAATCATTCTTATTAATGTTCATGTTTTGAAAATGGTTTTTAAGGATTTATCTATATGGACACAAATGTTTTTAAAATGTCAATTCCTTTCAAAAGATTCAAAGTGGTATGGGAAACTTTGATTAAAAAATGTAATTAAATTTCTTCATTTCTAAATTTTGTGTCTTTTTAAATGTTTTCATGAAAGAGGGATATTTTTCTCAAAGAGTTTTACAAATCATTTTCATCTATGCCAATATACTTTGATAGATTTTAAACTTGTTTGAAGTTGATTTATTTTGATAAAAATATTCCATGTTGTATTGAAGGTTTTGTGATATGTTTGATTGTGGATGAGTTATTTTTATGTCATTCATTGTATATGGATAAAGAATTGACATTTCGTATGCTAGTTTTAATATGAATGTTTATGTTATATTTCAACCTCTTCTTAAGATGAATGTGTTGGAAAAGTATGTTCTGGGTTGGGGATCGGTAAAAGTAAGCCCTCCGGGTTGGGGTCCGGTTACATTAGACCCTACATGTTGGAGTCTAGTTACAGAGGCTCTCTAGGTTGGGTTCTCGTTACAGATGCTCTCCGGGTTGAGGTCCGGTTATAATTATCCCCTAGGTCCGGGCACGAGGCCTTGACACAGAAATTAAATTCTGGCATTATGCATTCCATCATTATGAACGTGGCTATTGATATTGCATGTGATTGTTCGACTAGTAGAACATCCACGTGAGTAAGTAAATGGAATTATTTGATTTTATCTTTCCCATATTATGCTGAAGATTAATTTTAAAAGGCTTTTGTTTTAGTCTAATAAATTGCCTTAATTGTTTATGCTTATTTATGAAAGTTTCCGCAATATTGTTATCCTTACTGAGCATCTGATCTCACCCCTTTCTATGTTTTAATTTTCCCAAGATGTGAAGAAGTATTTTATGATTGACAAGAAGGGTTAAGCTATGGAAAAAATAGCGTTATCAATGGATCATTTATGTTGTTCTTTATTTTCTAATGTGTAATGTAATGTTCATGTATGTAATCTATTTTCCAAGACTACTAAACTGATTGGTATTTCGAAACTTGATTATTTATAATCATGCCAATATATTAAAATAATGCACCGCATCCCATAACTGGGGTCAGGGCATTACAGTTGGTATTAGAGGAAGTTTAACAATAACCTTGGAAATAGATTTATATAAACTCTGATTAGAGAACACTACCCTAAGATAGGCTTTGAGGATTACTATAGAAGAAATTCCTATAATTTTGGAACTGTAGAGATTTTTTGAGTTTTCCAAGCAATACATCCCTGTCTGCATACAAGTAGGTAGAGGTGGCTCTAGCACCGATGTACCTAAGGGTAAAACCATAAAACACTGCTTCGAGCTAGACTCAAACATGAAATGGTGCACGACAATGGGTCTTGATGCACTCTTGGCTACGAACCTCACGGGGGATATGTTTAGGTTAACTCACATTTTCATTATAATCCATTATGAGGGATTTAGGAGTAAATACTTCCTTAAAGAAAACATTTTTAAGATTATGTATGATATCCATAAACTATTAAATTTATGTTAGGTTTTTTAAATTTTTGGAATTATGAATTTCAATTCATTAACTTACCTAGTGTATTCCATTGTTTAGAAATGAAGCCTAGTAGAAGGAATGGGAATAGTAGTAATACACATGATCAAAAGATTAAGAAGGATCATATCTTTTATGGTATTAAGCCAACATTTATAAGGGAAATAGTATCCCAAATATTCTCATCATATAAAGAAATAGTATCATGTGTTAATAAGATATGTGAATAATTCTTTGAGTCCTATGGATTTGAAGGGAAACAAGATAAGAAAAGGATGGGAGAAAAAAATATGGATAAAGAGAAGAGGTGAAAGAAGGATTTTCCTATATGTGATAACTATGGAAAAAATAACCTTGGTAAATTCTTGAAGGGAATGGGAGTTTGTTATAAGTGTGGAGAAAAAGGACACCAAGTACGTTATTTAAAGGGTAAGAAAAAGGTTTCAAATGTACAATGCTTCATCTACAAGTAGTTGAGACACTAGTCAAATCAATGTCCAAATCATCATAGTATACCACAAATGATGTTGTTTGATAATAATCAAGTTATGATATTACCACAGATGAAGAGTAATGATTTGTGTTATTTTTTTGATATTTAAGAATTATGTCATTTGAGTATTGTATCAATGATGTACTGGTTATAATAATTATGGAGTATATAAGGATTGTACTATAGTACTATTTTATTAAGGACTTGAGATTGTGTGGAACCAAGAAAAGTGACTCAATAACAGTTATTTTTTTTGGAAAATATATGGTTGAAGGAAAGGTAAACCATAATATGGTCCTAATACAAAGGTAGTGATTTTTGAAATAAGAGATGTTTGATTTGGATAAATTATATTGGATATTCTTGACTATCTTGGAACTGATTAATGGTCTGTTTATTCCATCTTTGTTGGAATATTAAGAAAAATGGAAATAAAGAATATATCTAGTATTCTATAAGGAATAAGGGAGCATGAATGTGATCAATAAGGTTTTATGGTAATTCAGTGTGTTACTATGTTTTAAAAGAATACACGATGATGGTATTCATATGTTGTTACGTGTCAAAAGAGATCTTCATTTTTTTACCTTCCTTATAAATTTTGGACTATGAGTTTGGACAGAAGTATTTTGGATAGCTATAAATGTTTTAATGGATTAAGTTTAGCTTTGGATAGTATTTATTAAGATTATTTTTGGAATATTATAATACTATAGTTTTAAAAAAAGGACAACCTGCAGGTCAAGCGATAACCCATCGCGTCAGACAAAGATGCAGGAATCGAACCCACAACCAAAGTGAGACAAAAATTTATAACCTACCACTAGACTATAGGAAGTCCTTGGTTATTTTAAATTAGTTTTTTTTCATGATATATGGTTAAATATAATATTTTCGAGTTCTATTATCTGTTGGAGTGAAAGATGAGTTTCTAGTAGAAATTAGTTAAAGGATGGAACTCTACTTGTCAAGTATATATATACACATATATATATATATATATTATTCTATGAAGAAATCAATTCTTAAACTTTAGGTAAGGTATATTAAAACCAAAAATGTTTTATCCTAATACCTTTGGTTTTGTTGAACCGGTGATATTCTAAATCATCTTAGATTGATGGCTTTGTGGCCCTTAATTTTACACTTGTTAGTCATTGATGACCTCAATAACTCCCTATAAATATTTACGTTTTTTCTCCAATTAGGTGTCTGTAATTTCCACCAATGTTCTTCTATTCGAAACCCTAAGTTGGTGGTGCCTTTTTCATTTCCCTTTCCCTCTTATTATGTCTATATTTTATTAATCCTATTTCCAATGTGGGTTTTCCACAAAGGTATTTTCTATTTTCAACCTATTATTTAAAATATTAATTTCTAATTGAGATGATGCAATTTATTGAAGGAGGGGAGAATGTAACACCCCAATATTTCATAGCATGTTATCTTTTTAAAGTAATTCAATAATGTGCGCTACACGCAACACCGAGTTTGAGCGCACCATGACTTACCAAACTAGTCGTTCAAAAAACGGTTATGGATAGTATTAACTGTATTTTGAATTTTATATACTCCATATAATTTTAACATCCATATTATGTGTTTCATAGACCTAATATAAGAACAAATTCAATTTTTCTGATAAAGAAAGTATTTTTCATAAAATGAAATTTTACCGCCTTTTAATGAAGAACACGTTTTAAATCCAATATTTGACACTTTTATATATTAAATTTGATAAAATAAACTTCTTCTTTAGAACCGGGACATAAAAATTTAGTTTTGATAAATTTTTCGTATTTTTAGGACAACTTTCATATTTTAGTGAATAGTGAAAAATACTAAATTTTAATTGAAAACAACTTCTTTAATAGAAATTATTTATAGTGTTAAATTATGAATTTGAATGGTTTTTAAGTATAATTAGATTATATTTTTATCATTTAATGCAATTTAGGTCATTATAATTAACTTCACTTTGAAATTGGAATAAAAAAGTGTCAATCTTTTAATAGATATTGTTTCTTAAAAACACGCTATTTGTTTTGACAATGGGAATTAATTTTAAAATTAATTAATAAAACTTATATGTTTTGAATTTGGTAAAATAGACATAATTTTTTGAATTAGGAATATCAAATATGTCTTAGGCAGAATTTTGGGTATATTTTTGAAAAACTTCAATTTTTTGCGAATAGTGAAACCACTTAGTAGTAGTTAAAAAAATTGACTTTTTCATTTAAATGAAATTTTCTTTCTTATGTGAATTTAATCTTGAAAATCCAACATACATGGTTGTTATTAGTATGTAAAATGTGGTTCAATAAGATAAAAATAATTTTTGGAGAACAGTAACTGTTGACTTTTATTTACCGTAGTTAAAGGTAAATAGGGTAATTAAAGGTAAAAATAATATCATAATAACATAAAATTACCTTAACACATATCCTAACCTTATTGGATGATTCATGGTCGACCATGGGCGTCCTTGGGGCGATTTTGGGACCTCATGGAGCCACTTAAGAGTGTTAATGACACTTTATTTTAATTAACTTAAAGTAAAGACAAAAATGACACAAACAAATATATTTTTATAAATTAATTTTTACATAGGGTTATATAAGTTATCATTTCAAATATGAATATTATTTGGAACGATGACAAGTTTTCCTATATCATGGTATTTTTTTTATAATTTTTAGACATCAAATAAATTAAATTATATATGACACAAAAATGATGCAATATTACCTCATTAATAAATGATTTAAATAAATAAGAACATATATATTAAAATTACATCCAAAACCTGTCCAATTATTATTGGACGAATTTATTTCGACCGTGAGTCATATTATCTTCTACCTTAATGTGTTTTGGACCTTTAGAAACTGAAAATATATATACAATAAAATAATATTTTTACACTTTCCTAAAGAACCCCTCCTCCCCCTTATAAAAATCTCTCACTTATAACCCATTCCTCACACCTCTCAAGACCCTTCGATTATCCAACCCCTCCCCAAATAATCTCCAAATATCCATATATTCCTCCTAGAAGCCTTACCTTATGCATAAGGCACTTCAAGAAGTCCTCTTGGTTCAAACCAAAGGGATTTACCCTAATTAAAGGTAACTGTTTCTATTAAATTTATTTCATTTATTTTACATCTCCAACCCCTAAAATCTTTTCATTACTTTATTTTATAACAAAAACAGTATCCTAAATATTCTAGTGTGTTTTTATGATAAGTATTTGAACTACACTTACACACACCACCATCTAATTGGTAAAGAACATACTATTTTTTTGGATGACAAACTAACGCCTCACTAAACGACGATTGTTCAATTATCTCCTACCACCTCTAATGGTGGAAATTATGAAAAAACTGTATTTATATATGATATATAATATATTTATGTTTTCTTTATGCTTATGTATTTTTAATTTAATGCATACGTTTATGATTTCCATTATGAATAAACACGATAATTTAATTTGAGGAAGTGCGAACTACCGCCCCTTCAAAGTGATATGACTCGTTCTTACCATACGCGGGACATATAAAGGATGGAGATATTGAAATTATATATGACATTATACTGTAATCATAATATAACTATTTATCATTAAGTTTTCTTTCAATTAAAATATGAAATAGAAATGAAAGTAGTGTGCATGCGTACGTATGGCTTACCGTCTCCATGAATGGTGTATTTCATTTATTATATCCAAATGTTATGTACTATTATAAATACATATATATACTGAATATATATTATATATATGATATCTAAATCATGAATATAATTATGGAGATAATGTACTCTTTACCACATGGAAAACTTGTAATTATAAGGTGTTCATTTTTGACTCGAGTACCAAATATCAACAAAACGACCATTATTAACTTAAATGATTACATATTGTTTATAATATAGTAATAAGTGATATAAAAGGAATAATAAACTTGAAAAATTATTCTTAATAAAGTTTAAATTTACTTTGGTTTATTATTCAGGAAGAACAAGAAACAAACAAGTCAAGTCAGACACGAGGTAAGCGGTTTCTTATCTCACTTTTAATTCCGTGATATTTCCATTGTTTGACACTTATTGCATGTGGTGTATTGTGTAATGAAATTTGATATATATTATCATGATTCTAAATATATTCATGGTATTCTGTGTATGATTTTGTGGTTATTAACTTTTGGTCAGATGACATGATTGATTACAACATGGTAAGGGTTAATTTCACAATCTCTCTATTATCCGAGGTTGTTTTTACCTAAGTTTCTACTAAGACATATTTATTATCCTTGTACATGTTTCATGAAAGAGTTTTCAAAGGGATTCTTTTAAGGGAATTTTTTATTAAAAAATCATTGTAAATGTTTTAAATATTTATTCTTCTTAATCATTCTTATTAATGTTCATGTTTTCAAATTTTTTTTTAAGGATTTATCTATATGGACACAAATTTTTTAAAATGTTAATTCTTTTCAATAGTTTAAAAGTGGCATGAGACAGTTTGATTAAAAATGTATTTAAATTTCTTCCTTTCTAAATTATGTGACTTTTTAAATGTTTTCATGAAAATGGGATATTTCTCTCAAAGAGTTTTACAAATTATTTTCATCTATGTCAACATACTTTGATAGATTTTAAACTTGTTTGAAGTTGATTTTTTATGATAAAAATCATCCATATTGTATTGAAGGTTTTGTGATATGTTTTACTGTGGATGAGTTATTTTTATTCCATTCATGTTCTATGGTTAAAGTATTGACATTTCATATGCTAGTTTTAATACGAATCCTTATGTTATATTTCAACATCTTCTTAAGATGAATGTGTTGGACTAGTATGTTTTGGTTTGGGGACTAGTAAAAGTAAGCCCTCCAGGTTGGGGTCCTGTTACAGCAGACCCTCCGGGTTGGAGTCCAGTTACAAAGGCTCTTCGGGTTGGAGTCTGGTTATAGAGGCTCTCCCGCATGGGGTCCGGTTACAGTTAGTCCCTAGGTCCTGGCACGAGGCCTTGACACAAAAATTAAATTCTAGAATTATGAATTCCATCATTATGAAAGTGGATATTTATATTGAATGTGATTGTTTGACTATTTGAATATCCATGCGATTAAGTGAATGGAATTATTTGATTTTATCTTTCCCATATTATGCTGAAGATTAAGTATAAAAGGCTTTTGTTTTAGTCCAATACAATGCCTTAATTGTTCATGGTTATTTATGAAAGTTTCTACTATATTGTTATCTTTACTGAGCATCTGAGCTCACCCCTTTTTATGTTTTATTTTTCCCAGGATGTGAAAAAGTATTTTATGATTGATAAGAAGTGTTAAGCTAAGGGACAAATGGTGTTCTCAAAGGATAATTTATGTTGTGTTTTATTTTCTAATGGGTAATGTACTGTTTATGTATGTAATCTATTTCCCAAGACTGCTAAAATGATTGGTCTTTTGGGGATTGATTCCTTGTAATCATGACATTGTATTAAAATAATTCACTGACTCCCATAACTGGGGTTGCAGCATTACACATTATCTCAGAGACTGAAGTTAAAGTGGATCTGGTGAAGATAGAGGTAGTGCTTTCTTGGGAGCCACCCAAGAGTTTGACCGAGGTGCGGTGTTTCCTAAGATTGGCTAAATACTACAGGAGGTTCGTACCTGACTTCTCCAAGGTAGTAGAACCCTTGTCATCATGACTAAGAAGTGACAAACTTTCTTGTGGACAAAGAAGTACCAGTGAAATTGTTATAAGCTAGGGCAGAGATTGATGAGTGTACCCATCTTGAGGCTACTAGAAGAGGGCGTTGGGTATGTAGTCCACTATGAAACTTCAGAGAATAGACTAGGGTGTGTCCTGATGCAAGAGTGAACAGTGATCACTTACTGATCACATCAGTTAAGACAACATGAGAAGAACTATTCTACCCATGACCTAGAGTTAGCAGTAGTAGTCTTTGCACTGAAGATGTGGCGGCACTACTTATTGGGTGAACGATTTAATGTTTACTATGATCAAAAGAGTCTCAAGTAAATCTTCTCACAAAAGGACCTAAACCAGAGACAACGATGATGGCTGGAGTTCCTCCAGGACTATGAATTTGAGATAGTCTACACTATTGGGAAGGGTAATGTAGTAGAATACACACTTAGAAAGAGTTTTGGTCTACAATTGATGTGTGAGGTGATAGAGAAGATAGCCGTTTTGTAGATATCCTTTGTGTATAGAGATGGAATATATTATCTTCAGTCTATGATAGTTACTCCCCAAGTCCTTCAGCGATTCAGGGAGGCATAGCTTGGGGACAGAGACTGTGAGGCCCAATGTGCTCAGATATCCTTTGGACAGGCTCCTAATAGATTTTCCGAAGTTGGGGAGAATGCCGTTCTCTTTAGAGGATACACCATGGTACCGTTGATGCAACAAAAATATATGTTGAAGGAGTTCCATGCATCCCCTTTGGCGGTAAATCCTTGAGTGGAGAAGACATTACATGACCTCTGACATTAGTATTGGTGGCTAGGGATTAAGAAAACAGTGGTAGAGTTTGTATCCTGATGCCTCACTTGTGAGAAAGTGAAGGCTGAGCATCAGGTATCAGTAGGCTTAGCTCAACCACTTGAGGCACCCGAGTGGATGTGGGATGGTATATCCATAGACTTCATGATAGGGATACCACGTATTTCTAGGGGCCACGATTCCATCTCGGTGATCATTGACTGACTCACCAAGTCGAGACACTTCCTACCCATTCAAGAGAAAGGATCAGTAGAGAGCTTGAAAAGCCTCTACTTATAGGATATTTTATGGGTTCACAGGGTGACATCGAAGATTGTCTCAGATCAGAATGCTCAATTTACAACCCGTTTGTGGAAGGGATCACAGGAGGCGTTTGGGACTCAAATACATTTGAGCACCGCCCTCCATCTTCAGACAGATGGTCAGACGGAGCGGACCATTCAGATACTTGAGGACATTCTTTGTGCTTGTGTCCTTGATTTTTTCCGTAGTTTGGAGGACCACCTACCACTGGTGGAGTTCCCATAAAAACACAGTTATCACTCCACCATCGACATGGCTTCATTTGAGGCCCTGTATGGGCAACCTTACAGATCACCTCTATGATGGACTGGCCCAGTGGAGTCAGCACTTATGGGTCTAGATCTGGTATAAGCTACCATGAAGAAGGTGTAGATCATCCAAGAGAGGATGAAGACTGCACAGAGCCAACATAAGTATTATGTTAACAGGAGATAGATACCCTTGTAGTTTGAGGAGGGAGACCATGTCTTCCTATAGGTCGCACCCCGAAGAGGATTATAGAGGTTTGGCCAGGGTGGAAAGATATCTCTGAGGTTCATCATACCTTTAAGGATAGTCAAAAGAGTAGGTGAGGTGGTGTACTATCTAGATCTTCCCGCATAGATGCACTGGGTGCATAATGTTTTCCATGTGTCGTGGCTGAGGAGGTATGTGCATGATACATCACATGTTATCAACTGGGGTGAGATGGACATCAATAATGGGATGATGTTTGTGGAGTTACTAGTGGAGGTAGAGGATCGATAGGAGCGGGTCCTTCGTGGGTGGTCGATTCCTCTGGTGCGATTTCGTTGGCATCACGAGAACCACCAAGAGAGAACACGAGAGTGGGAGTCTTAGATACGTGCTCAATACCCCCATTTGTTCCCCCAGTTTTGTTGTATCTTTCAGGGATGAAAATACCTAATGTTGGGAGAATGTAAAGACCCAAAAATTCCACACACACACATATATATATATATATTTATATTATTGGGATTAGTAAGAGTCTACAAAAATTGAAGGCACATGATTCTGAGGCCCCATGTTCCCAGAATGGATTTTTGAACTTTTTTTGGTACGTTCAGTAAACATGTGGGTGAGATTTTCTAAACTTTGTACCAGTGCTCAGAATTGAAATCTGAGGACACCATTGAATCTATAGCACCAGGATTCTCTTAAGTGAGGCTTTACATCCACCATAGTGGGTCGGAAAAAAATATAGTTTTTCCGACTTTTTTTAAAGAATAATAAAATAACATAAAAATTGTTATTTTATTTTTCTCCAATGGTTTAGCGGTGGGGGAAGGACTACTGAGTTGTCAATCCATTTAATTACTTGATCCTTTGTTTTTGTAACCACTCCATTGAGATATGAGAGGTGCATTAATTAACTTATTAATGAACCTCATTAAAGCTACTTTGCGTTAAACTCTCAATCTCCGTCTATTTAAATAGACCTCGGGTTTGGGTTTTTGACACAAATTCATCAAGAGAGGAACCTCTGGTGAAGTACTGTGGCAAATTACACTGGCAGAGGATGGGAGCTAGAGAGGCAACAATTTGGGATTGATGAACGCCAGCGACTCCATCCAACGAGGACTCTTCTCCAACCAAAACCATGATATCTCCAACTATTCTCAAGGTATGGGGTTTATTAAAGTTTATATTCGATGAATTAAATTACTAAAACCTATTATGATGTTAACAAAGAGGGCATAGTCCAAACGAACAAGGGATGGACCCTCTGCCACTTCATTATTGTTGTGTTATTTTGGGGATGAATTTAAAAATTCTACAGGACCATGAATCTGGGAGCCACGCAATGACAAAGACATCCCAGGAGGCCCGTAGGCAGGAGAGGAAGGGAAGACAGACCATAGGAGTTCACCCAGTGGCCCGTGGAAGTCCTGTAGGCATGGAACCAGCACGATAGTGCTGGAGATGGGCACCGACAAGCAAAGGCAGTGGCCAGTACTCGCCGGCCATAGAAGGAGATGGTCGGCACTCACCAGCCGCGGAAGGAGGCGATGTAGCTCGGCACCATGGCGGATGCTTGGGGTGGATGGAAATGGCCTACCATAGTGATGGAAATGTGGCACGCTGTCGCACGCCGTGGTGAGCAGGCCATGACTTCGAAGCCACGACGGAAGGGGTCCCACTCTCTGTGGGTCTTGTAGATGGCCAGGACGGCACAACATGGTGCCTCCAATTAAACATCCGAACAGCTCTTTGAGCCATTCATGAAGGAGGGGGAGCAGCTCCCCTCGCCGCACGAGCCACCAGCTAAGTGCCATGCCACCTAGTGGGCCGGACTGCCCAGCAGGCCGTGCCCAGCCGAAGCAGGCTGGGCCAGTCCACAGCCCAGTGGGCCAAGCCCGTCGTGGCCCAACCCAGCCAGGGTAGGCTAGGCCGGCCTAGGCTGGTTCAGACTGGGCCGGGCCGGGTCAAACTTGGACTTGGGTGAGTTGACGCAAACCGGGTTGGGATGGGTCAGTCCGACAAGGCCCAGACCCCTTTCGGGCCCAGATACGCATAAAAGGCTGTATTTTACAAACTAGATGTCCATTTGAAAGACTGTCTATGGCATTGGAATCCTTGGGATGAGACGATCCTCTTGAGATACTGTACTTGGGTTTTGGAAAAAGTTGGAGTAAGTTCGAGTTGGATCGTAACCGATTCCAACCAGAACCTTAGCACTAAAATGCCTATAACTCATAGACCAGACATCTGAATGATGCGCCGTCAATTGAGTTGGAACCCTTAATAAATGAAATAATTTTAGGTTACTACTTTTTGGAACCTCGTAGAAGTTGAGGCACGACTGATATCCATAGGAGAAGATACTATAGAACTCAAGTGCACTGAGTGCGGGGAATCCTATAGATGGATGTCATCTGAGTGGTGACCCTGGGTGGATCAGCATCTAGCAATCCTGTGTGAATAAAAAACATAGTGACCCCGTGTGGATCAGAATATAGTTACCCTGTGTGGATCGGTATCTAGAGACCCTGTGTGGATCAAAATCTCGCGACCTTGTGTGGATCAGCACCATAGCGACCCAATGTGGATCACCATTCTAGAGACCCTCTGTGGATCAGCAGTGTGCGACTCGACAAGGACCAACCTTAGAGTGCTCTATCATGGATCATTGATATACGACCCTGTGTGGATTAACAATGGAAAAAATCCTTCGTGGTTCAATTGTGGAAACTTCCTAATGAAATAAAATGATATAGCATAAGACTAATCATCTTTATTCCTGAACTCTGAGTTGTATACCAGGTTTGAGTTGAGTATATGGTTTGTGCTTTTTGATTGAGATAATTCTTTATGGTTTTACTTTTTGGAATTTTGAGAGACCTTTGGGGGTCTCGGGGTCCCAACTGGGTATTGTTATACTCACCCCTACACGAGATTCACCCGCACCTTGTTGTGTCTTTTGCAGACAACAAGAAGCTTTTACTAAGTCTCAAGGATCCAGGACTTGGAAGTGTATGGAGGTGACTGGTTAATGTGGAGAGCTATAGATACAAGCTATACCTACCCTTCAAGTAGGATCCATGGTGGAAGATCTCAGGAGCAATTTTCTATTGTAGTTGTATCTTTCAGTTGGGCTTGTATTCAGGCCCCTTTACTTTCAGTACACACTTTTACTACTACATTTTTACTTCATGGTTGCATCTTTTTGTGTTTTTGGACTGTGTGTTTGAATAGGTTTAAATTCAATTCCTTCCCGTTTTAGGGATATGCCTTTCCGATGATAGTCGCCAACCCCTGGCCCATGGAAGGTAGTCTTTGGATAGTCACGACACGTGCCTTGGGGGATGGGCCGTGACATTTTGAATTTATAAAAATGGATTCTATATTTTTAATTAGAAGGCCCAAATTTTGTGAATAGTTCCCCTTCATTTTTGGACATTATGAATAGTATCTTCAGTAATTATTTCTATTTACCATGGTCAAAGGGTAGATCGGGTAAATAATAGTAAAAAATAATATTATAATAATATAAAACTACCATAAAACATGTCCTAATCCTATTTTATGAGATATTTCTGACCATGAGAATACTTGGGTATATTTTAGAACCCCATGGAGCCACTTGGGTGTGATAATGACATGTTTTAATAATTAATTTTAAGTAAAGAGAAATATAACAAAAACATGTATCTTTTACTAAAACAAATGTGATCAGTATTTGTTAAATATTATATATAATGTTAAATAAGATTTAAAAAATAATTTATAGTGTTAAATGAATTAAATATAAATATAAATGGTGTTAAAAAAGGATTAAAATGTTTATCACTATTATCAAATGTTTTATGAAACATTCTTAGCGTTGGAGAGTGTCTGATATTCTTATAAGAGGATTCCAATTCCACTACTATGGGTGTGAGAATTTATTTTTGGACATTCTAGAGATAAAATATAAGATAAAAATATATTTCTCTCCCTTTATTTTTAATAATGGTTCTTTTAGACCATTTTGAAAAAGGATTCCTATCCAACTATTTGGAGATTCAAAATTGATCATGGATTACCATCAGGAAGAGTAATACTTTTTTTTCATAATGAATCTCTATAAATTTCATGTTAAATTTATTTGATATATTAGCTTCACACAACTAAAAGGTACCTTCTTCATTTATATTTTATTTAATTCAAATTAATGGATGGATCATGTGGAAATGAAGTGTTAGTGGTTTGTTCTTATAGTGATTGGAAAAAGTTTTTCTATGATTAAAAATAATAATGACATCCGTAGTTCATTATCCCATATATAATTTTTTAGGGAAAAATAATAAATAATTAGATAAATATTTTCCTCATTGATTTCCGATAACCCCAGAATAATACACACCTCATCACATGAAATAATGAAATATGTTGTGACAATTAGAGAAAGAACACCCTATATTATATCTATATTATAATTAATTATTATAAAAATATATAATTATATTTTACTTTCCTATTATACCATTATACGATTACATGTTTCAGTTATCTGTAAATCACTCTAACTTTTTTAGAACATTGGTAATAGTTTTAGATGACCATACCATCTAAATAATAATTTCTCCCACTATCAGATATATATAATGTTCTACCTTCAAAATATCAATTCAAATATCAAATATAAGATTGTAAATTAAATTAAATATAAATAAAACTACAATAGAAGATTATTCACCACATCTTAATCAATTCATTAATTTCTAAACATGAAATATTAATATTTTATTCCCCTACATCCATTTCACCATCCCAATATATATCATCACACAAGAAAACCACAAATTAATTTTGAAAATAGTAAGGAAAACATACCATGATTTATTATATATATCCTTGTGAAGAATGATCACCTAAAATAAGTACATTTAAAAAAAAACATGTAAGTAAAATAAAAACAAGGGGTTTTGATAATTTTTATAGAATAATAATATAATATAACATGGAAAGTGTGCATCATGTTAGCATTACTATCATGATTTTAATGTTTCATATGGTATTTAAATCTATTAGTGAATAAGAAGTATGCCCCAATACAAAATATGAAGAGAAATGGAGAAAAGGGATATTCTCGGTCTACATCTCATTCATCCACCCTTAAATAAAGAATATATTATTTTTTTTCTAAAATAATTTTATTAATAATTAAAAGAATCATCAGTGGAATTTACACAAAAGTCCACCAAGTACCCAATATAATCCTATTGGTTACTTGACCACCATCATCTTCCCATTGAAAGGCCATTAGCTACTTAGTAGCTAAATAAAAGCATCGAATTTCCTATGGTCATCTCACAGGGTAACCGCTAGTGCTTATAGATTTATAACACACTGCCATATTCTCTTCTTCCCATAAATATCTATTTTAAACCTCAAAATCTCTAATACTTATAATAATTATATGAAAATTAATACTCAATGACCATAATAAAATTAAATAACCTTAAAATAAAATGTAATTTAAATCTCCCCTACATATAGTTTCATGTCCTTGGGAATTGTTATAAAGTATTTCTAATAAATAAATTTGTCCTTTAATCCCTCATGTATGTTTCTCTGTCCCAAGAAAAATCTTCGTCCAACCTATAATTCTATAGTAATAAAACTAGAGGAAATATTTTATAGCTTAGTGACATTTAGATTTGATCAATGATATATAAATATTATTCCCTATATATGAAATCTACCCCCAATTCCACTTCCTCACGTCTGATATCTTTTAAACTAAAATATATAAAATACATTACGTATTAAAAATGTACCACAAACTATAAGGACACGACCTTATTACATAAATAATCTTTAATTTAGTCAAGAAAACACTTCCTTTACATTGGAAACCTTTTCAAGTTTATAGCTTTATATGATTGGGACTTAAAACATTCATGACATTACACATTATTACAGAGTGGATACCATAAAAAAAGTCTACATTTTTTTTCAAAAAATAAAACATTAAAACATAAAACACGATTCTTTGACAATTATTAATAATTTAACATGGATTCCTTCTTTGTCTTACGCATCCATTAACCTATGAAAATCATTTAAAAACTTTGTATGAGCACAAAATCTCAATAAGGGATGAAAAATAAGGAGAGATCACATTAGTCCATGAATACTCGAAACATATGAAAGCATTTTCAAAAGACCTGCTTGTCACCCATATATACTTACTTCATGTAAAATGATATTTACACAAGATCCAAACAAAACATGAGAAATTAAATATAATCATAAAGTTATCTTGGGGAATTACTAACATAATCTTGTAACCCTCTTGACTACCTTATAATTTGTAACCCTCACAACTACCTTACTATTTGTTTAACCATCACAGTTACACTTGGAGTAACCATACGACTTACCTCCAACTTACACATACCCAATGCATTGGAGGGAGATATAGGTCTCACCCTTCATAATAAATAATTCCCAATAACCAAAACATAATCATACAACATAAAATAATTCAATAAAAACATTGATTTAGAATTTCGTAAAATCGAATTTTGAAAGAGGTTTTTAAAAAGGAAAGCCACTTATAAATTACATAAAATTTAAGATAGACTTAATATAGTAAATGGAATACATATATACATTATAATTATACATAATTAAACATAATATAAGAAAAACCCATCACCCAATCAATTTTAATACCACATAAATAACAAAGTAGAAGGTTAGCTGAAAGAATAGAAATCGGGTTAAGAATTTTCTTTAACTCAGAATTTAATTACTTAAAACTTGTTTAAAATTCATGTATAATGGTTAAAAGAGTGTTATTAATATTTTACAGAAACATTTTTATGTTTATAAAATCTTATATGATCATTTCATAACCTCATTTCACCCCATAATTGTTAGTATTTTGTTCCTTGCACTGTTTTGGGTGAGTTCCTTACATGATTTTCATGATTGGTTCGTGATGGATGTTCGTGTCACTTGGAAGTGAAAATATAGAATTGGAATGGGAAGGTATTTATATATTTTAAGTAGGATACTTTTTACAATTTACTATTTTTAATTATTACATGAGGATGATTCATAAGTTAAATCATTAATGATGTTCGTTTAGATCATTTTAGTGGTTCTTTGATAATAACGACCTCATTTTGCTCTATAAATTAAAACTATGTGTACAAAAGAATTACAAAACCATGGATGAGACATAATACATATATTATAACCTATTTATGCCATAAATTTGTTTTCAGGACCAGAATTTACGGATTTAAAGAAAAATGAAATCACATTGTCCATGATGTCGGTAATTCGACACATCATGGACAACGTTTTTAATTCCTTTGATAAGTGGTAGTGGAGAAGAAGAACGATGATGAATTTTACATGAACATGAGAACATCTAGAATATACATGATTCCTGGATATTTCAACCCTTTTGGTTAATAGGAGGTGAGAAAAGAAGAATAAAATAAAGGAATGTTTATATAAAAGAAAACTTGAGAAATTTATCATGAAAATTAAACAGCCTAACGACGTCTCTTAAATTTTCATAAAAATAGTTTGATGAGAGAAAGGGATATCTCATCACTCTTAAATAATATGGATAGTAATGGTGGATTTGAAATGAAATATCCCAACATAATCCAAATGGAAAGGAATATAATTACATAAAATGAAAGAGAATAAAGAAAATAAAAGAGGATGTTCACCTCTTGATCTCTTCTCCTTGAGATCCTTCTTAAGGGATTTGATTTTTGTATTTTGGTGAGACCATAATCTCTAAGACGTGGGGAAGATCCTTGGGAGGAGTATTGGGTAGAACTTAGGCATGTATCAAGGCTTGAAAGGTGTGGTAAGAAGAGGGGAGTGAGGGTGGTATTTATAGTGGAGGAGAGGAGTTATTTTTCATTATTTTAATCATTATTATAATATTTTTGACCAAGATTATGAATAGTCTTAGTTCATGTGACCTCAAATAGTAATAATGGCATGTGATTTCGAACCAAGAGGCCTTGCATCACTTATGATGTCATAAATAGTGTATTTTACTGATAATTTTATTATACGGTACTTTATCGTATTTCACTATTCATCAAAAATTCAATAATTTTAGAAAAATACGAAAAATTTTCCCTCAACATTTTCTGACGTGTAGAATTCAAAAATGAAGTCCATTTTTTAAAAATAATTTTCAAAATATTATTAATTTAATTTTTAAATAAAAGCATACTTAATTAAAAAATTAGCAATTCTAATTCTATAACTACTTCTATATCACGATGAAAAATTAACCAAGAGGTTATTATCTTAAAGCCTTAAGAAAATAAAATAATAATAAAATTTACTATTCATTAGTATCATATTACTATTAATAATACTATTCATAAGGGCATGTTACTATTGACCAAAAAAACAAATTGGTTCCAATAGACCCCAAATAACATACTGAACACATTTGTAGATGACAATTTCTTGAAATTAAAAACATAGTAGTGGAAAAATTATGTTTAAAGGATAGTTATAAATATATACTTTAAACAAAGTTCCATGAATTTCAATTTATTTTTAGAAAAATATGGGGTGTTACATTATCCCCACCTTCTGGAAATTACGTCCTCATAATTTTATTTACTTATTAAAAAACTGAGGGTACTTTTCCCTCATAACATTTTCAGAATCCCATGTTGCTTCTTGAACCATATGGTTTCTCCACAAAACATTTACCTGGTGAATTACCTAATTCCTCAATACCCATTCCCTTCGATCAAGAATCTGAACTCATTTCTCTTCATAAGAAAGGTTCTAGTCCAGCTGAACTACTTCTGGGCTCAAGACATGTGATGAATCTGGCACATACTTTTTCAACATTGAAACATGAAAAGCATTGGGTACCTGAGAAAAAATCGGAGGAAAAGCTAAGCGGTATGACACTGTTCCAACTTTCTCCATGATTTCAAAAGGACCAATGAACCGTGTTCTTAGCTTCACTTTCTTACCAAAACGCACCACACATTTCCAAGGAGAGATTTTAATGAAAAAATGGTCACATACCTCGAAAGAGAAGTCTTTACTTCTATTATTTGCATAACTTTTCTACCTATTCTAAGTTGTCCTCATGTGCTGCTGGATCATCCTCACTTTCTCAACCACTTCTTCTACTAATTCTGGCCCCATAAACATTCTTTCACCGACTTCATGCCAAAAAATTGGAGTCTGACACCGCTTCCCATAAAAGGACTCAAAAGATTCCGTTAGAATACTAGAATGAAAACTAATATTATAAGAAAACTCAACTAAAGAAAGATGATGATCCCAACTTCCCTAATAGTCCATTGAACAAGCTCGAATCATATCCTTTAAAGTTTGAATCATTCGTTCTAACGGCCCATCTGATTGAGGATGAAAAGATGTACTGAAATTTACATCTGTTCCCAAAGACTTCTAAAGTACCTTCCAAATATTAAAAGTGAAACTGGGATCCCAGTCAGATACATGTAACCTGACAATCTCTTTGAGGTACAATTGATAAAGTTGATCCAAAGACATTGTATCTCGAATCGAAAGAAAATATGCATATTTTGTTAGTCGATCAATAATAACCCAAATCGCATTGTTACCTCGAGAAGTATTTGGTAGTCCCAACAAAAATTCCATGGATACATTCTCGCATTTCCAATCTGGCACTAGAAAAGGCTGAAGCATCACCTTCGGTAACTGCTGCTATGCTTTAACCTATTGACATGTCAAACATTTCATGGTAAAATCTGCACTATCTCTTTTTATTCTATCCCACCAATAATACTCCCAAAGGTCTCTGTACATCTTAGTACTACCAGGATGAACTGAAAATAGAGAACTATGAGCTTCACACAATAATTCGTTCTTCAACTGGGAATCACATGGCACACTCAACCTTTTACCAAATCCCAAAACACAATCTTTATCAAGATTAAATTCTGGAAGCTTACCCATTTTAACCAATTCTACCTTTTTTGTAGCTCATGGTCTTTTTTCTGTGCTTGCTTAATTCTGTCTGACAATGAAGACTGCACTGAAACCTGAAACAAAACAGAGGTATTTCCTGCACCAACAACTTCTAAGAAAAATATTATCAAATCATCAATCAAGGGATCATGTTCCAAACGTAGCATAGTTAATTATGCATGATGTTTTCGACTTAAGGCATCTGCCACTTTGTTTGATTTTCCAGGATCATAATTGGTCATGTAGTCATAATCCTTTATCAGTTCTATCCATATTCTCTGCCTCATGTTTAATTCCTTCTGAGTGAATATATACTTCAGACATTTATAGTTAATATATATTTGACATCTAGCACCGTATAAATGATGCCTCCAAATTTTCAAAGAAAAACCACAGATGCCCACTAAAAATCATGTGTGGGATAATTTAGATCATGAGGTTTAATTTTCTAGAAGCACATGCAATTAACTGATCATACTGTATCAAAACACAACCAAGTCCCTTCAACGAAGCATCACCGTAGATTAAAAACTCACCATTCTGGGAAGGTAAGGCCAAAACTGGAGCATTCACCAATCTCTTCTTCAGTTCCTAAAAACAAACATCACATTCTTCTATCCAAACAAATTTAACCCCTTTCCATGTTAACTTAGTTTTTAGGCTAGATAACCGTGCAAAGTTCTTAACAAACCGTCGATAATAACCTGATAACCCAAGAAAACTTCGAATCTCTGTAACATTTGTGGGTCTTGTCCATCCATCAACCACATTTGTTTTGGAAGGATCAACTGTTATTCCATCCTTATTTATAATGTTCCCAAGAAAAGAAATATTTTTCAACCAAAAATCACACTTGCTTAATTTTCCATACATTTTATTTTCTTTTAAAGTTTGTAAAACAACCCTTATATGTTTTTCATGCTCCTCTTTATTTTTATAAAATACCTGAATGTCATCAATAAATACAACCAAAAACTTATCCAAAAACTCATGAAATACTCCCTTCATAAAATTAATGAATACAATAGTTGCATTAGTTAACCCAAAGGGCATAACAACAAATTCATAATGAAAATATGTAGTACAAAATTCTATTTTTGGGATTTCATCCTCCTTCACCTTCAGCTGATGGTATCCATATCTCAAGTCAATCTTGGAAAAGTACTGAGCTCTATGGAGATGATCAAACAATTCATCTATATGAGGTAAAGGATACAAGTTTTTAACAATGAGTTTATTCAAAGCTCTATAATCAATGCAAAGTCTCATGGAACCATCTTTCTTTTTAACAAACAAAATAGGAGCTCCCCATGGTTAAGTGCTAGGATGAATGAAGCCTTTATCAAGAAAATCCTAAAACTGATTTTTCAATTAAAGAAGTTCCATTTTAGCCATTTGATAACGGGGTTTTGAAATTGGCTTAGCATCAGGAACTAATTCAATTGTGAATTCGACTTCTCGATCATGTATGACACGAGGTAACTCATTGGAAAAAAACATCAAGGTATTCATTTACCACATGCACATCATTCATCTGAATAGTTCCCTTATTTTCAACAATATGAGCAAGATAAATTTCATTTACATATTTCAATAGTTTCTCAGCTTCCTGATATGTTATCAATTGTATGGGTTCATTCTTGTATACAAACTAAAAATATTTTTAAAAAATAACTTCTTTATCTCTACAGTCAATCTTAGCATGATAATCAGAAAGCCAATCCATTCCCAGAATATCATAAAACTAAACTAAAGGTAAAACAACATGTTTGTAGGTAAAGTCTTTACACATACCACAATATAAATATTCTTATAATTTCTCTTTGAAATAATATTTCCCCCTGGTGTTTTAACAACATGTTCGGGTCTCATTTGTTGAGGTAATATTCCCAATTTACCAGAAAATTTCTCAGAGATGAAGGAATGTGTAGACCCTGTATCCAACAAAACTTTAGAAAAATCTGAGTGAACAAACAAAGTACCTGATACAACTTCATTGGATGACCTGAAATCTGCTGACGTAGTCACAAAGAATATTACTACGCCTTTCTACTTGCAGTATGGCTTCTTTTCAACATTCATATATCTCTTTGGGAAGATATTTACATAATGACCCATCTCACCACATTTAAAACACTTTATAGTCTGCTTATCAAGATTATTCTTAGGATCATTTTCATTGCAATATCAGGACATATGTCCAATCTTACCACATTTAAAACACTTCCAATTACTTCTAAGACATTCCCTAGGGTGTTTCTTGCCACACTTTTCACAAACTGGAAATTTGATTTTCTTACCATCATATTTCTTTGGTTGATTCTTACCAATTTATTTCCATATGGACCTCTCCTTCTCTTTGTTGAAAAAATTCACATGATCATCAACAAACTCCATCTCTACCCTCTCAGCACATCAGAAACGTTTCTCATAACTTTTGAATTCACAGGAGGCCAACACCCTTTGATACATTGGATTTAATCCTGAGTAAAAGCTGTTGATTTTTCTATCAAGATCCAGAATAAGATTTGGAGCATACCTCGCCAGTCGTGTGAAGTTAGCTTCATACACAACCACTGAATCTTCCTCCTTCTATTTCAATTCAAGGAATTTCTTCTCGATTCTATGTCGCGCCACCTTAAGAAAATATTTTTCATGGAAAATACTTTTAAATTCATCCCACTCTAAGGCATCAAAATCCTCTCTACCCCTGATATTCTTTGCCATTGACCACCACTTATCATCTTCCCCTTCAAAATGATAAATGGAAAGAATTACCTTTTGATTTTCTAAACATCCCATAACATCGAATATCCTTTCAAGGGATTTGATCCATCCTTCAGCTGCTACTGGGTCAGAAGATCCATTGAATGCAGGAGGGTGTTGTCTCATAAAATGTTCCACTATTGTCATGTTACATTGTGGTAACTCTATTTTTTCTCTTCCATGGATTCCACAACCATTTATTTCCTATGTTAGTTGAGACATTACTGTCACAAACTGCTCAATTACAATCCCTACCATTCCTAGATGTAGATCCGGAAGGATTTCATTCTATCGGTGCATCTCCACTTCAGCATCTCTATTCCTTCGGTGGAAAACCATTCTGAACAAACATATCTTAGATGAAGAAACATGGTAATCTTAAAATGCTATAACATTTCAAATTAATCATAGAGTAAAAATCATTTATGTTATTCTATTAACATAATCCTAACCCCTAAAGTTATCTAAACCATCCTCTGATACCAACTATAAGGACCTGACCTTATTACATAAATAATCTTTAATTTAGTCAAGAAAAAACCTCTTTTACATTGAGTGTATTTTCAAGTTTAGATCTTTAGAGAATTGGGACTTCACACATTCATGACATTACACATTATTATAGAGTGGATACCATAAAAACAGTCTCTATTTTTTTTTTCAAAATATAAAACATTAAAACATAAAACATGATTCTTTGAAAATTATTCATCATTTAACATGGGTACCTTCTTTTTATTACACATACATTAACTTATGAAAATCATTTAGAAACATGGGATGAGCACAAAATATCAGAAAGGGATGAAAAATAAGGAAAGAGCACATTAGTCCATGAATAATCATAAAGTATGAAAGAATTTTCAAAAGACATGCTTGTCACCCATATATACTTACTTTTTGTAACAAGAAATTTACACAATATCCACAGGAAACCTGAGAACATAAATATTATCATAAAATAATCTTGAGGAATTACTTACATAATCTTGTAACCCTCCCGACTACCTTATAATTTGTAACCCTCACGACTGGCTTACTATTTGTGTAACCATCGTGGTTACACTTGGAGTAACCATACAGCTGAACTCCAACATACACATAAACAATTCATTTGAGGGAGATCTAGTTCCCACCCTTCATCATAAATAATTCCCAATAACCAAAACATAATCATAGAACATGAATAATTCTATAAATACATTGCTTTGTAATTTCATAAAACCGAATTTTAAAAGAGGTTTTTAAAAAGGAAAGCCACTTATAAATTACATAAAATTGAAGAGAGACTTAATAGAGTAGATGGAATATGTTTATAGACTATAATTAGACACAATTAAACATAATATAAGAAAAACCCTTCCCACAATTAGTTTTAATACCACATAAATAACAAAGTAGAAGGTTAACTCAAAAAATGGAATTCGGGTTAAGAATTCCCTTACCTCAGGCTTGTCTTACTTAAAACTTGTTTAAAATTCCTATGTAATGTTTCAAAAAGTGTTATTAGTATTCTATAGAAACATGTTAATGTTTATAACATCTTATATAATCATTTCATAACCTCATTTCACCCCATAATTGTTATTATTTTGTTTCTTGCGCTATTTTGGGTGAGTTCCATACATGATTTTCATGATTGGTTCTTGATTGATGTTCTTGTCGATTGGAAGTGAAACTACAGAATTGGAATGGTAAGTTATTTATATATTTCCAGTACCATAATTTATACCATTTACTATTTTTAATTATTACATGAGGATGATTCATATGTTAAAACATTAATGATGTTCGTTTAGATCCTTTTAGTGGTTCTTTGATAATAATGACCTCATTTTGTTTTATTAATTAAAACCATGTGTACAAAATAATTCCAGAACCATGGATGAGACATAATACATATATTATAACCTAGTTATACCATAAAAATGGTTTCATGACTAGTGTTTAAGTATTTAACGAAAAAATAAATCACATCCTCTACGATGTCGGTAATTCGACACATCGTGGACAATGTTTTTAATTCCTTCGATAAGTGGGAGAGGAGAAGAAGAATGATGATTAATTTTCCATGAACATGAGAACATCAAAAATATAACTGATTACTGGATCTTTCATTCCTCTTGGTTAATATAAGGTGAGTAATGAAGAATAAAAGAAAGGAATCTTGAAATAAAAGAAAACTTGAGAAATTTATCACGAAAATTCTGCAGCCAAACAACGTCTCTTAAAATTTCATAAAAATAGTATTATGAGAGAAAGGGATATCTCATCAATATTACATAATATGGAAAGTAAGGGGGGATATTAAGTGAAATATCCAAACATAATACAAAGGTAAAGGAATAGAATAACATAAAATGAAAGAGAAGAATGAAAATAAAAGAGGATGTTTACCTCTAGATCTATTCTCCTTGAGATCCTTCTTAAGGGATTTGGTTTTGGTCTTTTGGTGAGACCAGCATCTCCAGGATGTGGAGAAGAGACTTTGGAGGAGTATTGGGCCGAAATTAGTCATGGATCAAGGCTTGAGAGGTGTGGGAAGAAGAGGGGAGTGAGGGTGGTATTTATAGTGGAGGAGAGGGGTTATTTTTCATTATTTTAGACATTATTATAATATTTTTCCCCACGATTATGGATAGTCTTAGTTAATGTGACCTAAAATAGTAATAATGTCATGTGAGTTTTAACCAAGTGGGATTTCATCACTTATGATGTCATAAATAGTTCATTTTACTGATAATTTGATTATACAGTATTTTATCATATTTCACTATTCATAGAAAATTCAAGAATTTCAGAAAAATCCAAAAAATTTACCTTAACCATTTTCTAATGTGTTGAATTAAAAAATGAAGTCCATTTTTTGAAAATAATTTTCTTAATATTATTAATTTAATTTTTAATTAAAATCAATCTTAATTCAAAAATTAACAATTCTAATTCTATAACTACATCTATATCTCAATGAAAAATTATCCAAGATGTTATTATCTCAATGCCTTAAGGAAATTAAATAATAATAAAAATAACTATTCATTAGGGTCATATTACTATTCATAAGGGTGTGTTACTATTCACCAAAAAACAAGTTAGTTCCAATAGACTCCAAATAACATACTGAACACAATTGCAGATGACAGTTTCTTGAAATTCAAAACATAGTAGTGTAAAAATTATGTTTAAAGGATAGTTATAAAAATCTACTTTAAACAAAGTTCCATGAATTTATATTTATTTTTAGAAAAACCTAGGGTGTTACACAAACCATTGGTTTATATATTTATACTTCCACATTTATGTTATAATAAATGAAGTGATAACTAAAAATTCATTACTTTAAATTATAAAATTAACTACATACCATAGGTCCACCTTCCCTTGCCTCCTAAAATGATGGACTTATAGAAAAATAGATATTTATTATAAAATAAACCCCAACACTAATTTCTAAAAATAGAATTATTAGCTTATATATTTATATATACATATTTATGTTATCATTCATCATTTACTTATTAATAAAACACAATACATCGTCTATTACACAAGTCTTGGTCAAAATAGTTATATATCACCTACATCAATCCAATATAAGGGAAAATGAAAGGACATAACTTAAAGATCCCCAAATAGTTCCATAAATATAGGATCTCAAAATAGTTTTTATGATAAAACAATACTAATACTTTATAATCTTCCCATATAACATTGAAATAATAAATCATGTATATCTCATATACTCCAAAATCCCAATGATGCACCAAAATCGACTATTTTTCTACGAGTAATAATTCATAGTCAACTTCACCTAAGTAACCAAATATCACTAAATTCTATTAAAATAACTAGATAAAAATACCACACATCTATTTTATACTATAAACATAGGAAACTCATGTGTTCTTACCATATACCATAAGGAACATTTACCACAATCATTTACTAACTATGACTCCTGGATCAATAACAAGTTTGTTGCATTTATCAATCTATCAATGAAGACCCAAAAAATTCCTATTAATTGATTCAAGCATGTAAGAATCAAAATTTCATCCATAATAACCTCATCATATTTACATCTTACAATGGGATGTGTGTTTTAAAATTGATGGGTCTCTGGAAATCTTCCTTAATATATTGATTAGTGATGTAGCGTAAAAAATCATGATGGGAATTTTTCTTTCCTAGTCACCTGAAGAAATTACGTATATCTTTACAAACATTATTTAGTATAGGGTGAATGAATAATCAAGGAGTTTGATAATATTACAATACATACTATTATATCCTCACCAAGAATAAAACCCTTCCAAAAATTTATAAGATTGAATTTTAATCCAAATTCTAGATTCTAAGATTCTAACCACTATAAATTATATCAAAAATGACATAACTAATGAAATTAAATTCATGGATATATTTCACTATATCTTATATAAATAATATTATACATAGAGGTTCTAAAAAATCCCTTTCTATGGTCCTCAAACATATCAAGTTACACATTTGGGTAGAACCACATATTATTTACTTAACCTTTGACATATGCACCCCTATAACTTTGTATTTCAATTGAGAGCTTTGGAAAAAGTGTTTCACTTTACTAGGGTATACATAATTTTGATGTATAAAAGTATACTTACTATACTCAGGACCTCTACATAAGTTTTAAGTCAAATAGGAAAAATATGTACCTTAGGCTCATGTGGTTATTATAGAACATGAAACTCTATCAAAAAAATATAGCGATACTAACATTTAATTGGATGAATAATAAATTACAACTAAATGTAATGAATCCATTACTTCATCTCATAATTTTCATGATGAAAAGTAATCCAAGGTATGAGAAATTACTTTTATATTCATAGGCCTCAAAATCTAATACTCATTTCATTTTAGTTTATTAGATAACTCTTAGATAGATCAAGAAATATCAATATAGGTATATAATTTATTCTCAAATTTATCTATTAAAACATTATCTAAAATTTATCATTCAACAAAAACATCACCCTTTCTAGGGAAAATTCAATAATTAGTTCTTTAAATAAAGATACATCAAGAATGAACCAATTATAATATCGATAAAGATTTAGAGATCTCTTAAACTAATACCTGTACTTTCTTTACCTTGAGAAATCACCATATTGAAATTCTCAAGGTGTATTTGGATAATAGACATAAATACCATGTTTCTAAAGAACATCAAATACCTAATTTAAAAATTAATATTTAAGTGTAAGTATTAAATTTAACTATATCATATAAATCCTAGAGCAATAAAAAAATGTCTCACATATTACTCAAGATTATTAGAGTATTCTGTGATTTCATTTAACAATCCAACATGAAAAGGCCGATATATGGATGAAATATCATCTTTATTATGTAAATAAACATTATCAAGGAATTACTCAAACCAAAAAACATCACCAAAAAATCATATAATACACAATAGATCTTAAAAAATATATATAGACCCTGATTAACACATACACTAAGATGATTATAATTATATTATATATAAATCTTAGATTACCATCAAGTTGATCAAAATAATTATCTATCAATAGAAGTGGATATATATATTTAATTATAGATTGGCCTAATATATAGTAATATATATAGATATTGAAATTTTCATCACCCTTCTTAGAGAAAAAATAGATCACTCCATAGTTAAGTGGGGTTTTCTAATGAATCAATCCAGCTCATGATCTTTATGTAGTACTTTTAAATCCCAACTTCTAAATATTGTATTGAATATTTTTAGGATTATTTTAGAGAACATGTTGGACCTTACTTGTGTGTGATCTTTGAAGTTGATAGATTTGAGAGTAGTGGACCATTATTTCCCATAAGAGATGTTTGGTTCATCAGAATCGACTTTTTTTATTGCTTTTATTTTTAGGGATTATATGAAATTAATTGAAATTTTATATTTTATTATAGAATTATTGGTGTTTATTACCTATTGTGACAACATATTGATTGGACGATTCTTTCATTTATTGATATTAATAGTGAATTTTCTAGCATGATTTATTTTTATACTCTTAATGTTGTCCACAACCCAGCAGCCAATTATAGGTGGACATTAGGGGTGACACCTAATATCACCACTAACATAGGAGGGGTTATAGAAGGGTTTGGTGATGAAAAAATGTACTTGAGATAAAAATATTGAGATATATAAAAAAACCCACACAAACAGATTTGTATATATATATATATAGGTTTTTTGTGATGAAATATTATTCTAGGTTTAAGAATAAAATTAATATTAAATGATGATACCATTAAAATTCCCACATGAATATCAGGGTGTAATATTTCTCAGAAAAAATTCCCTCACATTGACCATGATTAATCAAACAGGTGGTTTATTCCAATGATGGGTACTAAATTGTGTGAGGGATGTTGCATGAAAGTTGTTATTTTATTGGATCTTGCTATCAATTTTATGGGTGAACCTAATTGGATTAGTTGACCAATTTTATTAGTTTAGGTTAATTTATAAAATATATCATGGAATTTTGTTTCCATTATATATATTCAAGAGTAAAATATGATGTATGTTAGAAATTTTAGAAAAATATATAATTATGTTTTGAAGTAAAAATAAAAACTAACTTAGGAATTGGTGAATTATGGATCTTAAAACCATTAAACCATATAATTATAATGTGGTTTTAATTGGATCATAATAATTAAAATTTCTTATTTAATAGTAATTTAACTAAGATAATCACTTAAATAAATTTATATTACATATTATAATTGTAAATGATCAATATTACAAAAAAATCCTTGATATTTATTCTTATAAGGAGTAATAATAATATTAATTGCTTCCTTGAATGATATTTCACTATATTATGTATTCATAAGTAATAGGAGATGATCATTGTACTTGAGAAACCCATTTTTGAATAAAAATTTCTTGATGTCATTTAATATGAGAATAAATATTATGTGAAGCATAATATGTACATTTTTGAAACATTTATAGTCAAACTTTTCTCCTTAAACTTAGTTTTATAAAGTAGTTAAATTCATTGAATCCATATAATTGATTTCAATACCTAAAGAAAAAATACCATGATCAAGTTATGCCTTAGATATATATGATATCAAAACCATTATTTTATTTTATAATGTTAAAGGTCCCTTTAGTCTCATATCATGAACATAATATGCATGTAATGTGAATGGCATGGAGTGGATTGGTTTCTTGATCGTGATTAATTTGGGGAAGAACATTATTTTCACATCGTTATTAGATATATGTCATTATTTTATTATTAATTATAACATGAAAACATTTAACAAGATCTTACTTGAACTCTATAATATATTCAATGTAGAGAGTAAGATAAAATATGTTATTGATAAATTACTATGCTAAAAAATTAAAGGCAAAATGATAAAGGTGGAAAATTATTTTTGGAGGAATAATAGTAAACCCATAATAAATTACATTGACATGCCTTGTTTTATCAAAATGAATGGGGTGTTTTAAAGGAAAACCAATTAATCTACTATAATAATTCATGAAATTATAAATGAGATATCTACAACTATAAAACAATATAGAAAATAATTCTCAAGGAAAACATTTGGTGTTTACACAATAAAAATAAATTTCATAAATTTTTATAAATGGGTATTATATTCTTGAATCACAACACATATTTAACTGAATTTATTGAAACTTGAAAATATGAGATTTCTTATGAATAAATATTTAAATATAAATAATAGAGGGAAATACTTTTAATTAAAGGAGAGTACATATGATCGACATCTTCTAAATGTTTTTCACGTTAAGAATGAAATTTAATATTATGTGTATAAAATAAATTATAGTTCTATAATTGTATATTTATTTGATAAAATAAAATTTAATTTATTAATAAATATAAATTATTTTATATTTGTCTGGAATGATATGTAATTTCATTTTTGGAACATAAATAATGGTCTATATATACAATATATAGATACTCATTTTTTCGTTCATTGACATTGAAAATTTTAAAAGAAATTTTAAGGGAAATTGTATTATTATGTATATAATGGGGATTTATATGGCTTAAAAAGTAAAATTTAATTACACCCTTGAATCCAAAATAGGTATTTTTCTTATAGGTTTATGTTTGGTGTGATTTTGGAATACTAATAGAAGTTGGAAGTGGTTTTACTAAGATTTAATGTTAGTTTGTGACACCCAACATGTCACCATGGGGTGATTTTATATTATTTCATGTTATTGAGTGTATTTTTAAGGTTAAGAAGTTTTGGGGTCTTTAATTTGAAAAATTTACGGACTATTAGGGGTTTCATGACTATCCTATATGGTTTGGTAAACCGTATGGTGCTTATGAGATAGTGTTGTAATTCATAACTATTCCATTTGAAACAGTGAACACAAGGTTAGTCAAACGATAAATGTTTTCATAAGAAACCTCATAGGGTGACCTAATGTGACCAGTGAGGGGATCGTGATTGGCACACAATTTGGTAAACCATAAGACCAGACCAAGTGGCCTATCCAGATTTCATTTAAAGTAGAAATTATCCTAATTCCCCACTCGATTTTTTACTTCCCTTCTCCCCTGTACACTCCCTCATAAAGTATCAGTCATACATGGATCTCTAAAATGGTTTCCTCCCTCTCCTCATTTGATTCTGGGAACTTATATTTGGACTTCAAGGATTTTATATAGCAATTTACTCTTCTATTCTTTCCCCCTTTCTTCTTTCTCTCATTTTTTTTTGGTTTGTTCTTCCCCTACAAACCCTAGATACCATGGGGATGATTTTAGGGTTAGAGGTCGAACAAATATTAGAGTGATTGATATCTACCACCAATAGAGGGTAATCCCATTATCATTTGATCATTATTCATATAAGGTGATGTGTTGTTTCACTATTACAATTCTTTTATGTCATGTGATTCTAGAATTTTACTTTTTTTTTAAAATTATGATATGCTTGAATTTTAGAAGTTTATTTTTAATCAAATTATAGTTTTATAAGAATATTCGAATATAAATTAAATTTTTTTCATTGAAATTTTGTCATTTAAAAAATATTTTTCATATGGAATTTTATGTTATGATTTGAAGTTATTTTTTATGTGACAACCACCATGGGAATTATTTATGAGGTTATTTTGAATAATGTTAATGAAAATACATTCCTTAGGGACTTTCTGGGTTTTAATGGATGTATTTGGTTTTAAAGGTATGTGCGTAACCTTATAATTTAAATAATATTTTTTGAAACGATTGGGTTTCCAAATAATAAGAAAACAACTTGGCACTCCAAGTTAACGTTTGTGTAAAATCCCATTTATCACTTTTAAATGGGTTCATAGATTTAAAGAACCCCATTGATTTCATATTTTGTTGTTGTACCCATAATGGGTTATTTACCTTTTTGTTTTGTATTTACGATGTGATCATGGTTTTTATATATGAGGGTTTAATAGGTGAGGTGTAGGATATTATTGTTCTCATTCATGTATTTTTTACATTTTTTATCACATGGGAATTATAGATAAATAGGTAGGGTCCTATATGAGTTTAATATCTTATTTTTATTATATTTATCTGGAGTAAAATTGGGTATCTAAGTGTTTTCATATATTCAAAATGTTATCTTGACACTCCTTGGGTGGAATAAGAACCAATTATCTTGACAAAACAACTAGAAAAAATGAGTAATTTGAGGTCGAGAAATGGTTATTTTCACCATTTTAGGATTATATGACATGAACGACTAGTTTAGTCTCACATTATTATTATTACATGAAATGGGGCTCTATGTAGTGGTTTTTTATTTCCATTATTATTTCATTAACTTTTTCTTTTTTCTAGTTCACCTTTATTTTTTTGTTTCTTTTTATATTACTTCATAATCTAGAGGTTTTTCTTATTTTTGATCTCTTATCTATGAGTTGGTATGTCATTGATGTGTTTAAAAAAATATTTTTAAAGTATATTTTGATTTAAAATTAATATATGAATTTGGTTTCCAAGAATATTTTTCAAATTAATTTGTAAGGAATTGATGAGACTACAATTTAAAAGAAAGTTTTAGAAATTATGTTTTAGAAAAATGTTGGGAATTCTTGAAATGAGTGTCATGATTTTATATTTTCATAGTTTATAAAATTAGTTAACCTTAGTTTCATTATAATATTATGAAACTAGCATTCATGAAATGTTTATATAACGATTTTTTAGAATTGGTGGGTCATTTACTAATTGGATAGATTCTTTTTCACTTGGGATATTGATGGGGGGTTGGGATGTGAAGGAAAACTCATGGGGTTTTTAGTGTGGACTTCAAGGTTCTTTAATTTTTGTATCTGAATTATTAGACAAGATAACCACCCTTGCATTTATATTCAATATCTTTTGTCATTATTTTCATATATTTATTGGAATTATGTGTGTATGTTTTATATATTGAATGTTGATATAAAAGGTGTTTAATCAGGACTCATTTATTATTAATCATTTATATTGTTTATTTATTTTGGTTATAATTATTTTATATTTCATGTAATTCCACTGTATAGAGGATATATGCAATATTTTTTGTGGAAGTTCCATCACATGATAACTCAATTTTGATTTTCGAATCATTACCAAATTTCATTATTGATTCCTAAACATTAATTTCCCACACATGGGGATTAGGGATGCCCATAGAGATAGTGGTGGAACATGTTTATTTTAGGTTCCAGAGGAATCCTAGGATGATCAATATAATGGTATCAAATATTGGATTCAAAGCAGGGAGTATGTTCTAGAGCACTATCTTATTATTTTAGAAGTTAGTATAAAGGATAACAGGGATATAAGAACTCAACAGGAAAGTTTAGGGAGAGCATTGATAACTCTTTCTCACTGAGAACCTTAAGTTACTAGGGGATGCTGAGAATTTGGATTTCATTTTGATTATTCATATAGATTAATATTTATGATGATGGTGTTCGATAATCATTTGAATTTTTTATTTTCCTTGAGGGGTTTTCTTAGATCTTGAATTAAAATGGAGAGAGAATTTTAGTCATGAAGATTGTTTTTACATCTTGAAAAACTATACAGTTAAAAAATTATTGATTATAGAAATATTTTAGGTACTATTCCATGATTGGAACATGGATATCACCCATGTGGAAAAATAAATTTTGATTCCACATTTAAATTTTCTTGTTATCTAGAACTCATGATCTTTTGAATGTCCTTGAGTGGCAGAAGGAATGAGAAAACGATCAGGGAGGTTCTTACAATATGTTTAATTTTTTGTATTGTATTTTTGTTGATATTTTTGGTATTTTGTTTTATGGGTGTTGTTAAATTATGTTTTAATCATGTAAAGGTTTTATTTTTTGGAAAATATTTCTGTTTTGAAACTAAGCCTTAGATATTATTTACAAAAAGAATTTTATTCAATGTATGGCCTTATATTTTTCTATATCATGTGTGTATTTAATGTTTTAATAGTTTTTTTAGATTTTAACAAGAATATTATAAAGGGTTTGTTTTCCAAAATTGTTTTAGATATTAATTTCCATGTGGTATTTCTTTGGATATTTAAAAAATAAAAAATATACTTTGTGTAAGTGTTTTAACATTTCAATATGAGGAAATCCAGATTTAAAATTGTAATAATGTGATAAATTAGAATAAAATCATAATAATTTTTTTGAAATGATTTTGTTTCAATATAAAATGAAGTGGGTTGTCTTACCATGTTTTATTTGTATTAAAATAAGTGGTTTGATTTTAAAATGTATGAATTAGTAAAATGGATTTTTGACTTGTGTTGAAAATTTATAATTTTAAATAAAAGAAAGTTTTTGTTATAAAAAGTCTATTTTTTTGGGTTTTCCCCTAAAATGTAAAATTATTTTTTTGGTATTTTTTTGAGAAGGAATTTGTTTTATTCATGATTTTTGTTATTTAGAGCATGACTCTCAGAAATCATGAGAAATTAGATAAAATTATTTCTTTTGAGAATGATCATACTAGTGAGTTTTCTTCTATCCTAAAAGAAATTTTATTATTCCAAACACTAATCAAATTCTAAAAATAATGATGGATTTATGAACTTCTCTATTTGGGTTTTTTCTCGATTTTTCCCGTTTGAGTTACCCTTTGGATTTGGTGAGTGCATTTTTGAAGCATGTCTTTGGCCTAATATAGTTTGGGATTTTTTTTTATTTTGGTAGATTTATTTTTTTTGGATTCAAAATTGAGTAAGTATTTTAGTGATATTTGGGGCAGATTTTTCCTTTTAGTGGTATCAAGTTCTCTTATGGACATTAGTTTTTCATAGACAAGTTTGTGCATGGTTGATAAAATTATTTTTCTAATAGATTGTGTGGTCATAGATTTTAACTATTTGTGGTTTATTTGGATGAGTTAAACACACTAGACCTTTGGGTTCATGATTAAGAATCATGGAAAAATTATATTCCTTTGAAAACACATAAGTATTTTTTTTAATGGGGTTTCAATAGGATGGTGACCCATGCTTGAGGGATTATTTCTTCCTTATAGAGTGATGGACTAGGGTGGATGCCAATTTTGTTTCATGTTGTAGTAAGTGGTGGTTAGTAACATATTTTTTTGGTTAGAAATGGAGTTCATTATTGGTGTATTTAAAATGGGTTCCATTTATGGGAATCAGTTGGGTGGGGTTGTATTACATTGGGATTACGATCAGTTTTCCTTGATATGGTCATTTTTGGTCAGTGAGTATTGTCTATTATTGGCTGTTTTGTCAAGGATGAGGTCTGTTTTTGTGGTGGATTTATTTTAGATATACTATTTCCTTTTGTCAAAATTTTATAAAGTTATAAATTTTGGGGAGACTTATGTTTAGTTTCCCTTATCTTGAGACTTACATGTTAAATGGTTACATTTTGTTCGGTGTTTGGAGTGTTCGGGTGATGTTTAAGGATTTTGATCCCATTATTTGAAAATTTTTATTGGATTGTTTCAATAGTTGATTAAATGAGTAGTTTCATTTTTAGGTTAATTTAGTATTTCCACCAACCCACCCAATTAATTAATTGGGTGTAAAGGTTTTAGTGTTTTCATTTCCTTCTATTTTTGTCTAAAGTATTTATGGGGGTATAAAGTGTTATTTTGGAGATAATTCTGACACCTAACTTAAAACTATGGTGATATTTTACATTATTCTATTTTATTTAGCTGTTTTGTATGTTTTGGTTATTTTCATTCTATTAATTTGATTTTTTTAGGGGTTTTAGTGGTGGCACGGTTAGCTCTCACGATTTGGTAAACCATGTGGTGATTGTGTGACAATACTGTAATTCATAAAAGTATATTTTAGTACAGTTATCACATAGTTAGTCAAAACATGTGGGTTCCTTGAAGAAATCATGTCGGGTAATCTAGTGTTTCTAGTTAGGGGCAGAAGTTTGACCCATAGTTTGATCTAATGTGGGTCTAAACTGTGTAATCTTCCCATATTTAATTTAAATTGGAAGTTACTCTAATTCCTTAACCTGATTTCAATTCCCAAAATCTCCAATTATCTCCCTTATTCTCATCTATTCCTCCTTGGATCTCTAGGGTGTTTTCATCTACCTATTCTGATTATTAGAACTTCTATTTGTATTTCAAGGAGTTTCTATAGAAATTTATTTCTCTATTACATTCTTCTTCATTTTTTCCCTTTTTTCCTTTAGTTTTTTCTTCCCTTATTTTAAGGTTTCTAAAGGAAGGAGTTGGTTTGGAATGTTTTTCTTTAATATTTTACTTTAAAAAATGTTTGACAATATAGTTTTTCTAAATATGAGGAAAATGAATTACTATCCCTTGTTAACTTTTGGGCAAATCACCATTTGTAACTTTTAAATGGTTTCATTACTTGTGAGACCCTAAATGAAATCACCTTATGTTTCTATGATTGTGATGGGTTATTTATCTATTTATGATTAATACATGCTTTTTGAAATATTTTTGTCATGTGAGGGTGTTGTAAGTGAGATGTTGGATATTATTGTGATCATTTATGTATTTATTTTAATTACCTACTCACCTTCTTACTGATTGTGTGGTTAATCTAATTCTAGGTATAAACTATATTCCTGGATGAGTGAAATCTATAGTTGTTCTTATTTATAGAAAGAGTGGAATTGGGTACCTGAGTGTGCCAAGATGGTCCCTGTGGATTCTTTTCACTCTTGGGATAGAACATGGCCCAACTAATTCAACTAAGAAAATAGGATGAATGAGTTCCTTATAGTAAACATTATGTTCTTATAGCTAGTTCAAGATTTTATTACTTTAGTGTCAATGTTAGTATACCATGACTCTTGTGGTTTGATAGGTGGTTCAATGATGGGGATATCCTTTTCCATGCGTTTTGTATCCCCTTTTTCTTATATATAGTGGAACATTTTTATTATTTTATATTTTATATATATTTTCTAATAAGTAAGTTATTATTTTTTATAATCTATTATATATGAGAGGGTACGGTTTTGAAGCTTTTTAAAAATACATTTTGAAAAGTTTTATTTTTTATTTCAAATGGAATATTTAATTTTTTATTACAACAATGGTTTCAAAATGAATTTAAATGGGATTTGTCAGGTAATATTTTATAATAAAGTGTTTGGATTTAAATTTTAGAAAAATGTTTGGAATTATTGAAATGAGTGTCATGATTTTATTTTTTATGGTTGATAAACATGTAAAACCATATTTACTTTATCATATTTTAAAACAAGAATTCATTGCATGTTTATATAAAGTAATTGCTTACAATATGTGGGTGGAAACCTTTTGGGTTGTATTTCTCATCCCTATATGTATTGAAAGTTCTAGGTTCTATTTGGATATATTTTTTTTTCTTGGGATAGTAATGCGATTTTTTCATATATATGGAAACCATAAGTATTATTAGAGTGGGATTCAAGATTTGGTTTAATTTTTTTTATTTTAGTATCTTTTATATCGAAAAAATGGACACCCTTGTATTTGTATTTGTTTTCTTTTATCGTTCTTAATGTATGTTTATTCAGATGATGTATATATATTGTATCTATTGGATGCTAATATAAAACTAATTGAATCATGACTTGTTGAATATGAATAATTTGAATTTTTTATGCTTATTGGTATTTCATTGATGTCTAATGTTTGAATTTCCCATGCTAGATTTTTGGTGGAAGGTCCATTGTGTGTTTACTATTTTTTTGTGTGAAAAACCATTACCAAAGAGATTTATTGATTCCCATGCACTAATTTTAAGCCTATGGAGATCGAGAACACCGTTTAAGCTAGTGGGGAATTGAGTCAGGTTCCAGTTCACGTGGCATTTTTGGCCGGTTCATTTCTTAGATGCATAGTTAGAGAGAATGTGCAACTATGTTTTTTTATTTCGGAGATAAAAAAAGATTCAAGGTTATCTATATGGTTTTTTCAAACCATTAATTATGTGAAATAACACCAAATCTAGAGATTGCGATCCAATATTCATTTATTACCTTATAAACAAACATAACTAAAAGTTTCTTAGTCTTGGGAGAATTAATAAAAAATTGACAATTAAATTAGATTAGAAATTAAATAAAAAATATGAAATATTATTATTCAACCATATTAATATTTATATCAGACATAACATTCTTCATGGTTTCATATAGAAATTGGGAAACAAAAAAATGGAAGAAGCATATACCTTTAGTAAGATGTAGTATAGGGTGAACACTAATACAAAATGATGATGGAATAAGATCATAAACCAAAGATATATATTAATAGGAGATATTTGAAATGATTAATGGAATAAGATTATAAACTCATAATAACTAATATTAGTCAAATTGTTACCAAAAAATTATAACATGAGAATTTCGTAATCAATATATGAAACAACAATGGTAATATATAATCACATGGATAAAAATAATAGATTTTATAATAAAAGAATGAATAATGTCAGAACTCATAACCATATTGTCAAGGAAGAATATTTATATGTAAAATATAAATGTTATACATATATTGAAAGCCTAATCTTGTTATACTAAGATTCCAAATGATGGATCTAGGGGCTATATAATTCCAAGCCCCATTAATCACTTAATAAGCTCCCATGATTCATCTTATTAATGTAACGAGTAAAAAATATAATGTATAATATTATATATGGAACAATTAACATCAATATATCTATACAATAAATAATTATATATATTGAGATAATGAGTATACAAATTGTAGATATTTCATTGGACAAAAAATTGGTATAATTTTCTAGGTAAACTCCATTCAATCAGAATTATGAAATATAGGTTATCCATAACATATATATAAATGGTATATAATAAAATAAATATTATATAAAACCATGAAATTGGGTTATAAATATTGAATACATAAATGATATAAATAACATGTACATGGAGAAAATAGGCAAATTTAAGAGAGAGATAGAGAGTGATAGAGGACATAATCACAAGAAAGGAAAAATAATTGGGGAGAACCCTTATGAACTATTTAAGGTATCAATAAATAAAAAGGTAAAGCGGAAGGTAAAACCTAAAAAATAAATTTAAATTATCAAATTATTCATTAAATACTCTTTATTTGAGTATTAGGATAGAATATATTGAATAAATAAATATTACATGCATAGAACGAGAACATGGAAGAGAACCCTTCCTTCAAGTCTCAGCTAACTTCGTATGTCCTTTAACCTCATAAATAATGAAATTATTATTATGAATACCTTTTATAATAATTAATTTTTATTAATGTTTTATTCTATTTAAATCATTTATTATTCAAACAATAGTTTCATGTTTTTTATACTGGTTTTTTGGAGATGTTCAATTCATAGTTCCAAAGCCACTTTAGTATAATGGTTATAATCAAGGATCCTTATCAAATGGTTCCATAAGATCCAGAAGTTTCATGGTATTTTTTTTATTTAATTCAACAGTTAATGGAGTTTAATATTTTAATATATTCCATTTAATAGTTTTAAATAAATAGTGGTTTCTTCATAAGCTCATTTGGGATGGTTAAAAATGACTACAATTTTTCACTTTTAATGTCATTACTACCATGTCTATTTTATCATTCTAGAATAAAAAATATGAAATTATCTGATTATTAATGTATTATTTATCCATTAAATCCATTTTTAATAATATTCAAAAAGGGATAAGTTAAAATAAAATATTATCACTTACATTTGCTGGTATAAAACCAACATGACTAAAAAATGTTTTTAAATGATTTAAAAAGAATACGAAAATTGATAAATAATTCCTTTTTTTAAAAACATTATATTATAATTATAATACTATTTCAAAATTATTTTGAATATTATTTATGTTATAGAGAGGGTAATGTGATAATTAAAATTATAGGATATGGGTTTTCAAACCCATACTTTGACATTGTAATAACCTAAAAAAAGACCCACTAGAGGGAATGGGTAATCTATCATTAATATTGGTTCAATGGGATGTTGATAACATGGAAATATAATTATGTATATAATTGTAGATGAATTTTAAAATAATTTGAGATAAAATAATCTCAAATAAGTGATGTAAGGATATAGATGGAAACTCTTACCTTCATATGAGTCACCCCCTTTGGATTGACTCCAAAGTAATTAAAGAAGAATCTAATAGTTTCACATAGGTAATAAAGATTTATAGATGATATTTTAGGGAGGTATTTGAATAGATATTTGTAAATGGACGAATATTTATATGCGAGGAGAAATGGTGGATGAGTATTTGAAATAAATATCGATTAATTTGTCATTTTGGCTCAATGATATGAATAGTGTTCAGTACATTGAATATTAATATGGCATGACAAAAAAATAAATATTTTAATGATATTTAAATACACATAATATTAAATGGAATATTAAAGATATTTTATTATGTCTAAAGAATCACATTTAGTTTTTTATTAGAATAAAATACAAATTAGTCATTTAAAATTGAATCATATGTTTATTTTTTTATTTTGAAATATATTAATTATCTTATTAAATATATTATTATTCATTAAAATGGATTTATAAATTATTAAGTAATTTTAACATCATAATTATTTCATGAAACTTTTTATGTAAGAAAATACCATATTTATATAATACTACTCTAAAAATATTTTTTTTCAAAAAAATATAAAATATTTACCCAAATCTAATTTAGACACGATAATTCCAAAAATAAAGTAAATTTTATTAAATTAAAATTATTAATATTATATATTCACGTTTCAATTAAAAATTTATATTATTTTAAAAAACATTTATCTATAATAAATACATTTCCTTTACTATAAGTGTTTACATTTCTATTTGATAGTATTTACTAAATATATATGGTTAATAATTAATTATTTATAGATGTAAAATATATTATATATATTTTATCATTTTAATATCTATAATTTTTTTTAAATTAGGAAATTGTAATATTTAAAATATAACACAAACAATATATGATTTAATAAAGAAGTTAAAACATGCCTTATTCATATATTAAGTCACATGATTTAATAATGTTTTTTTGATATATTAATATTAATATTGATTTATTTATTCATTGTAAATATTACTTATTAAGAATTTTGCTAATCCCAATAGTCATGTTACTATTAAAATAGTTAGTTATTATTCAAAGGGATTATTTCTATTATAATAATCATATAATCAATTGGATTCATATAAATACCTATAATTTTATTCATTCATAAAACACATAATATTCTATTAGGTATCCATATATTTATTTTCAAAAAATTCAATAATATTTATAATGTTTTTATTTATTTTTACTATGTTGTTCATGGCTATAATATTTTCAGGAGTCCTTTCCTTAAAGATTTTCAAATTCTAATTTTGTTATTTTTTTATTATCCCATTATACTTTTTAAAAATTTTATGGAGTTTATTTATCATTCATATATAATGACTATGATGAAGAAATGAAATAATTATTATCTATTTTTGTGTTGTATTATAATTTTTTATAATATTCTATTATACATGGATTAATATTTTAAATGCACACATGTTTTTTAACAATGTACCCTAATTAAGTGATACATATGTATAAATTTTGTAATGATATCATCATAACCTAAATATAATGAAAGCATTTTAAATTTACATATATAATTTATATTAAAAAAATATGAAAATATATATTGAAATTACGTTATTTCACATTATCCAATTTAAATATATTTCATTTTATAAATTTTAATTTAAACTCACCATTAAATAATATATGAGGGAATAATAAACAAGGCATGATTCTAAATATTAGTTATAAGGATAACTAAATTTTTTTTTCCTAAGGTTATAATTTGGAACTCATAATTTTTATAAAATATTCATAGGTTATGTTTTCCATTTGTCTTAAAAAATTTCCATTCATGTATGATTATTGGGTCCAAAAAATTATTCAAGAGAAATACATTAACTTGGAAAAAGAAAATAAGTGATCCAAAGTAGAACATGAAGGAAAATGATCAAATGAGTAATCCCATGAAGGAAAAATTGGTTTCATGAAGTAAAAATTGCAACACAGACTGCTAATCTACATGGATTTCCATAGTTTTTGTGAAGCACACTGTGAATGAAATCGTTTGAATGAAGAGGTGGTATTGCTACCTCCCACAAAAAAATAGAATCATTTTTGGTGTAGGGCATTGATTTCCACCCCTGTGAACGAGAATCCCCATGAATTAAATAGTTCGTAGGACATGATGTTACCTTATAAACCCCTTAATGATAAACAATTATTTTTTGGCAATGGGTGGTGATTTCCACCACCGAAAATGATAGCCTCGTCCATGAATAGCAGCTCCCTACTGACAAAGTAATTCATGGGATGAGGAATTCACCTTGGGCTCCCACAAAATAATCCCCATGACCCACCAATGACCATAAAAAATGATGGTATTTGGTTCTTCTTTGCTTCTATTAAATAACCTGAGGAGTGAAAAATGACAGTGAGATCGAACCGAAGAGAACCCAAGGAGACGAGCAATGGGGAAACACAAAAATCAGAGCCTCTCTATCAATTCCCAATTGGTAAGAATCCACTGAATATCAATAAAGAGGAAATAATAGATCATCCAACTACCTGAGAGCTTAAACTGCCTTTGTGGAAACCATTTCACATGGAATAAATGGATGGAACATGTACCAAAAAGTATACCACATAGAAAAATGATTTGTGGGAGGAACCATACTACATGTATAAAAATGCTATGTAAGAGGAACTCGACACCGCATAGAAACAAGATAAATGGACAAAACCTAGCCCCACGTAGCAACACACTATGCGGGAAAAACCCAAGACCACATAACACAACACTACATTGATGACAACCTCACCCGTGTAGAAACATGATACATGGAAAGAATCCCATCCTCCATAAGAACATACTATTTGGAATGGGGAATCCTAGGGAGTTCTACTCTCCACCTGGCATCACTCCCTACCATTATGTCATTGGCCCCCATGTTGGCCCCTCCGTGAACTAGTCTAACGACATCAGGCTGAGACCCCTTCAAAATTCACCTAACATGTATGATAAGATCATCAGGCATATCAGTGTGTCCTATTGAGTTTACATATCCATGGTAAGAAGAGCCACATGTGTATCCTCCACAATAAGGCAGACCCATGGAATTTTCTTCGGGTTTATATTCCCATGGTAATGAGGGTTTTAACTATGGAGTGATCATATGAACCTCTCAATTATGGGTGTGGATAAAGGGGATCATTCTTGTATTTACCTTTAACAGGGAATGAGATCCACCCCCATAACCATTTTTTTGAGCATCCCTCCCAGAGTAAGCCCCTATAATTTCCTATAGTAGGCAACACTCTTGAATCTATTCACCTCATCCCAAGATGAATTGTAGAGACTTTATTTTTGAATTTTATGACACTGTAATATTACTACATATATTTCGAGTTCCAGGTGCTAAGATGACGTGCAGTTCCACGACCTGGATTTCCCAGAATTAATTTTATAAAAATATTAAGTATATTTTATAATATTCACATGATGAAAATCAAATAACTATCAAATATTAACTCGAATCATAAATCTAAGGCCACAATTGAGTAAAAAACATGGCATTTACCCTACTCAGGGCATAACTTTTGTCGGCACATGACTTCTGTGAGGAAAGTCACCTAGGATAAAAATCTAAAATAAAATAATTAAACATAATTATTTTATCTCTAACAATAAATAAAATAAATATTTATTAAAGATTTGGATTGGAAATCTAAGACCGCCATTTGGTTGGTAATTAAGTGTTTCACCTAAGCATGACAAAAAATTATGTGGCACGACGAATTCATATTTATGCACTGAGCATGGATCCTATAAATATATATTAATGGATTAGGGATTAGGGTTAGACCTAATCTATTCTCCCTCAACCAAGTCTCTATCTCTTCCTCTATCTCATCTATTATTCACTGGATAATAGTGTAACCTCCACCGAAACATCAGTGAATCCAAGTGGGAGCTCAACTGATGTGTTGCCAATAACGAATGATAGATTCGAGGTAGGATTTCTTCCATTTTTGTTTTTTGGATTGATGTTTTTATTGTAAATTAATCATTTGTTGTTCGTTTCGTCATTTCCTTTATAAATCCTTGATGGATGCATGAATATAGACATTGATCCATGTTTACATCCCATGTTTTATCCTAAAATCCATCCATTCTTCATGAGTATTTGTCCCTCTATTTCGGATGAATCAATCCACAGATGGATCATCGAGTGGAGGATGGAATAGTGAAGGTATCATCCCAATGATTATCAATCGATTTTTGGATATGATATCGGGAAACCAGAGGGGTATGTATGGTATGTGGAAGAAGCCGGTGGTGGCGACCGCCACAGGGAGCCGGGTGGCCAACAAGCTGGCGGTGATCGGGACTACGTGTGGAGGCCACGGAAGCCAGTGAGGCTCGACTGGGGCAGTGTGGCCATGTTACAGTGGAGATGGGGAGTGGGGATGGCAGGGTTGCGAATAGAGGCCGATGGTGTGGTCGATTGTGAGATAGGTGGTTGGAGGAATTCATGTACAAAGTGGAGGAGTTGAGGGTTACAGTAGAGACACTCTGCAGCCATGTAGGGCAATGAAGGGAAACTTGAGGTTGTGTGATGTGGGTCACCGGATTTATTGGGATAATGGAGCCACCAAGGTATAGGTTCAGTGAGGCGGAGGGCCTGTCGGGTTGGGAAAAGGAGGGTTGGTCCTCACATCTTGGTTGCGGGCTAGTGAAACAAACTGGGCAACCGAAGTGGTCCTGCTATAACGGGCCATGCTGGTTTGAATTAGGCCAATACGGCTTCAAATGGATTTATCTCATAATATGAGCATCTGATTGACACACTGTCTATAGAAACACATTTCACTCAATGAGATAGATTTTTTTTGATCAGTTCAAGAATTTTATGACTTGGTTTCGTGGCTCATTTTCATGAAACACTTTTGTTTAATAATAATAATATTATTATTATTATTTTGGGATCTTGTTTTGGACATGGAGTCTGCATGCGACGTCCAATTAATGATTCATCAGTGGCGGCACAACCCTAGTATCTGGGAATACTTTTCAAGACCAATTTAGTGTGTCTAAACGTAAGTCAAGGTTCAGGTTCCACGAGGCCCGGTTCACATCTATTGCAGTGAAATGTAGATTTTTCATTGGGTATCAATTTTGAACTAATGAGCAGTTGATCCCATGGGTTTTTCCATGAGGATCACAATGGAATTATCTGAATAATAAATTTCAGGATCGATTCATGGGCCCCACATGACGCCTTTCGAGCATAATGTGTAAACATTCTAATTTTTCATTTGATGTTTGTTTGGGCAGAATGATTAGTCGATCATGTGTGTTTTTTTGCAAGGATCACAATGGTGACATCCATTTGGATATGTAAAGCCTTATTAATGATCTAATTAATTGTGGAATCAAGTAAAGAATATAAGTGGAAGATCCTTCTTCCTTGATGGAAGATAACACAAATATTAGATTTGCATCCACTTTTATGAGACTGAAGAAAATGTATGAAGAGATGCAGTCAAATATTTTGGTGACATTTGAGGAGGCGTTTGAGTGAAATTACACTTTGGACTTCCAGATCAATGACGAGAATTGTAACGTTTCAGCCTTCTGATTTGATGTTCCATGTACTATGGGAGTACCTTGGAATTAATAGGGGTACTTGTTCTTAATTTAGTACAAAAATTTGGTTAGGAACATGACTAGGTGACGAGGCAGGGTCACCCAATGTGTGGGTCCCAAACACACTGTGTACCACTATAAATCCTCCAACTCTTGTATCTCCTTGTTTTGGATTCAGATTTTGGCTTGTGAGTAGCCTATATTGAGTGTTTTTTCACGTAGAATGTGATGGTTAACTCTATAGTGACTTTTGATATATGATGAGAGATGTTCCGAGTGTGATGGATATCCAAGGTGGCACCTGATGATTTCAGCGTAATTCCTTTGAGAGTTACTATCCAGTATGGATGGCCAATGATGTTCCTCAATGATTTCTGATAGGTACCATCCAGTAGGAATGACCAGTGTAGTTTCTTTGGTTCTTTCCAAGATCTACCATCTATCAGGGTTGTTCAGTGTAGTTCCTTAGTGTTTTCCAAAAGGTACCATCAAGCATGGATAAATAGTGTATATATTCAGTGCTTTCTAATAGGTACCATCCAAAAGGGATGTCTAGAGAAGTTCTGGTATTACCATTAGTTGGGCTGTGCAGTGGTACCCGATGTAAGTTCTAAGTTTACCTCCAACTAGGATATGAATTAGTCCCCAATTATAGTTTCATGATTACCTCCACTTGTGCTGGGAAGTGGTCCCTAATGGATGTTATGAGATTACCTCTTGTTGGGCTAGAAAGTGGCCCCCAATAGAAGTTTTGGGTTTACCCTCTAGATAGGCTGGGTAGTGGGTCCTCGTCAACTTGGGACATGACCTCTCGACTGTGTGTCATAGTGATGATATGTGGTTTTACATGACATTGGACTCACGAGGAAGATCTGAACCTTTCACACCAATATGAATCCATTTGATGCAACCTAAAAACATGAGGGTGATATAGTGCCACCCAAAGCAGATAGTATTAAGGTGCGGTGATTGAGTCCCTTTAACTTATAGTTCACAATAGATGTGTGGAATGATAGGCAACGATGGTGGATACTTTTGAATTATTGTTGACTATTCTTCCTGGGATAAGATGTGATATAGATATACCCTTACTATTTCATTTGGGATTATTTGAGTGAGCATACATACACACACACACACACACACACACACACATATATATATATATATATATTCTATTTCTATACCCACTCCTTGGGGTTTTGATACTCTCCTTCTAGGAAAGCCAAATACTCACTAGGTATTCCATGTTATTTCCATTCCTATCTTCTCATAGGTAGACGAGTCTACTCTCATCCATTTGGTAGAAAAGACATGATGAGAAGTTCATCATCCCACAATTTCTAGCTCCTTGTGTTTGGATGATCTTACATCACACTCTTGTGGGATTAATCTTCAATACTTTTACTTTACCATATCCTATCTATTGATATCCTATTTCTGAGTATCTCTTACGCCCCCTTCATCTTTTAGGGCTATCTTAATAAGTATTTTTTTCTCACCCTACCTAGTATTTGGATGCACATGTCAGTACTTGTGTAGATGAAAGGATAGGTTGATCATGACTTCAGAGGAGCATAGAGATATAGGTTCTTGGACCTTGTATGGTGGTTGTAGATTTGGATTTAGGTGTAGGTATCTCTTAGCTATTGTACCTTTTCAGTTAATACCATATTGTGGAACCTTTCTGGTTGGGTGTGTATTTTGTCCCTTTTTTTCAATTTACATTACCATACATGTATTGTTTAGTGCTTCAAGCATGTTTGGTTTATTTATAACATTTTGCATCTTTTTTCCATTCATTATGTACTTTTCCATTGTGTTGGCTATGTTTGTATGTGTATCAATTCTTAGGAATATTCCTCCCTTAGTTTTTTGGGACTTCGACACTTTTCGCCACCCCTGGCCTATAGAGGTGGGCTTAGGGTAGTTGCTGATCGAGCCCTGACATAGTTAGGGTCATGAAAAAGTTGTATCATAGGTGGTTTAATCATAGGGATGTTGTTCGAACATTTCCCAAAAAAGGCCATGGTTGGGTTTAAGGAAAAAAAATGTCAAAGTGTCTGAAGAGTAGTTATCAGACCAGGGAGTCCAGAGATGGTACGTGCGGCCAACGTATCCATTCACCAGGACCCTGATTACCCAATAGTCAACTCGGGACCCTAGGACACTTCTTTCAGGGAATAATGGTACATACATCATATAGGATCGAGTCTTTGACTATACTTATTGAGTAATCTACCCATTGTGGTAGAAAACATTTATATGTGCTCATCTGACTACAATACTCCTTAATAACATTATGGATGCCTCCATGATGAGATCCATCCATGATAATAGCTCCAATTCATGATGAAAACCATGTGAGTGACAAGAACTCAGTTCGAGATCCAACATGAGATCCCATTTCATTGGGTGGTAAGGTAGTAGCACCTCCACCCATTGAGAAACATACAACCCCAGTAGGGATGGCTAAAGATGTGTGCAGGATGGGTTCACTCCACATGTTCTAACACTAGGAACCATTATAGTTCCACGATGAGCTATAACCATAGGCATTAGATGATTGGACAGAGTTGTTGGTCCACCTATTTAGGATTGTACGGGCATGAGAAGATCAGAAGGTTTCTTTGGTAACAAGCCTTTTCCATAGAGTAGTTTGGTGTTGGTGGAGCCTGTTTACTCAAATACTCAATGAGTCTACACTCTCTTGGGACGACTTCAAATAGGTATTTCATGAGGTGTACTACCCAAACTTCTTGTTCTCCATTCGAATTCAGTATCTCCTGAAGTTTCAACAGGGAGGGATAATGATGACTAAGTATGTGAATAGGTTTATAGACCTTTCACGCTACTCTATAGACATGATCTGTGATGGATTCTTCCGATCATGGAAGTTTGAGTAGGGAGTCTATAGGGAGATCCTTGAAATCATAGAACCCTTTTTCATCCCAACATATGTTGGGTTACTGGGGAAGGTGATGGTGAAAAAGAGATTTCTTATAAAGGGATACTATAAAGCTGGTTGTGGGAGTGGGAGAAATGGAGTTAAAAAGTATTTCGTAGCTAGCTGAAATTAGTTGATAAGATCTCAACATAGGAGGCCTCCCCATAATTGGTCTCAGGAACATAGTCGTATGTGGATAAAGTAGTCCAAATAATAGGGTCATCCTGGAGAGGGACGATGCTATGCTTATGATGGGCATGGTCACATGGCACAACACTGCCTGATCAGACGTGCTGAGAAACCGAGGTATACAACAGGTGGACCACCATGGCAGAGACAACGTTGTGATCATGGATCTACCAGGAGAGAAATGAGAGGTCCACATGGAGGAGGTGTTGCTAGAGGAGAAGGAGGAGTTGGAGTTGGGGGATGGCATTATGTGGTCCTTCCACCCTCACCACCACCAGTTAGCCCATGGCAGGCTCAAGAATCCAGTAGCTGGGTCCATAGACAATCATATGATTTGGATATCTATGAGACTACAACACACAAGATAATAATATGTAGGATATATTTTTCTTATACTTTTCATATTAGAAATAATTATACACTATGTGATGTACTCTTTTCTCCCTTCTACTTGCTTGAGGTTTTACTAGGGTGATGCAGTGCATCAATGTAACCTGTGTTGGTGTTGTTCGACATAGCTTTGAATGCATAAGAAATATGGGGCCTTTCCCCACCATGACAAGTTTTTGTCATGTGAGAAAAAACATTGAGGGTGAGTGAGTGCTGCCTAATGTAGATAATATCAAGATATGGTGGATGAGTCCATCTGATTTTTGTGTTAATTGAAAAGTTATGAAGTAGAGTGTTGAAGAAGGTTATGGAATTTCTAGTGGAGTTTTTCTTCTTAACATCCTTTTACTTGGAATGTGACTAGAAAGTGTGATAGAGTGTCTGGTTTGGGGTTACTCTTCTTTCAAGAGAGGTGAAGACATGCGGGGTATGCCACATGGTTTCTATGTCTATCCTCATGTGGTTAGATGAGTTTACACACCTACCCTATTCTTTGGTACCTTTTTGTGCCCAATGTCAAACTTGATAAAATAGTTATCAAGTAGAGGATGAAGTGATGGAGACCCCATGAACCGAACTAGGTGACTCACTATATAGTGATGGAAGTAGTAGTCTTCTACTTGACATTGTGGAGACACTAACTTCTGAGTGAATGTTTTATGGTTTTCATGGATCAACAGAGTCATAGGTACATCCTTACTCAGAGAGACTTGAACCTGAGGTGGTAACACTGGTTGAACTTCCTATAGGACTACAACTTCGAGATGGACTATTTGATGGGAAAGGGAAACATTGTAGTAGAGTCCCTTAGTAGGAAGTTTCAAGCTCACCTCGTGCGGGGGGTTTCAGAGCAGTTATCTAATCTGCAGCTGGCCCTAGTGGATTAAGAGATTATAGTTTCTCTTCAGTCGATGGTGTTGACTCCTTCGCTTCTTAAGTGTGTAAGAGATTATTGGTTGTAATGCATTGACTATGAAATATCATGTGACTAGATATACTTTGGTGTTTCACTAGATGAATATTATGAAGGAGGGAATCATGTGACCTTGTTCCAGGTACAAACAATGATCCCAATAATGATTTAGGATGCAGAGGTTCATCTAGGGAGGAAAACTATCCCTCAAGATTCATTAGGACTTTCTAGATCATGCAGAGGGATAATGAGGTTTCCTTCCACATTTCCCTACCCCCCAATAGTTGGAGCGGGTTCACGATGTCTCCCATGTTTCGCAGCTGAGGATATAAGTGAATGTTACTAAAGAAATCATCAAAAAGAGAAGAAATTATGATGATGGACCATCCCTTTTTTTCACATAATGTGGCATCATGGAAATGTGAAGGTTTTACTAGAAGTATGAGATCCAAGCGCATACTCAATATCCTGCGTTTTTCCCAAATTTTTCTTTTCGAAGATGAAAATATTGAGTGAGGGAATGATATGGAGACCTGGTTTTTTCCTTTTTAGACATTAGAGTATTTATACATATATTTATAGATCTAGGAACTAAGACTACATTCAATTATAAGGCCCGATGTACTCATAATTAATTTTATAAAAATATTTAGTAGATTTTATACTTTGCACGCGAAGGAAATGGAATAGCCATCAAACAAAAACATAGATTAGAAATATGAGGCCATGATTGAGTCTAAAACATAAAATTTACCCTAGTTAGGGCATAACTTTTGTTGGCACAAGAATTCTATGAGAAAGGTAACCCAGGGGAAAAATCATAAATAAATAATTAAACGTAATTATTTTATCTCGAACTCCAAATAAAATAAATTTTGTTCATATACAAGGATTGAAAATATAGGTCTGTAGTTTGATTGTTAATGAGGTGTTTCACCTAAGTGTGACATAAAATAATGGGGCATATTGGATTCATATTTCCATGCGATGTAGGGATCCTATAAATAGAGATTATGGGATTTGGGATTTGGGATTAGGTTTCACCCTAATCACTCCTCTCCCTTCTATGTTTCTATCTCTCTATCTCTCTTATCAGTTCCTCAGTAGATTAATGAGAAACCTCTACCAAAACATCGACTAATTATATCAGGATCACAACATATGCATCACCAAAAATGAATGATCGATTCAAGGCATGATTTCTTAAACATCTGTTTTCCCAAATTATGTTCTTATAAATTCATCATTGGTATTTAATTCATCATTTCCATTATAAATCTTCGATGGATTCATTAACATGACCATAAATATAGTTTTAAATCCCATATTTTATTCAAAAATACATCCATTCTTCAAGTATATTCTCCGCTCAATTTTGGATGCATCAATCCACTGATGGATTGTCGAGTGGAGGTTGGTGTTGTAAATATCTCATCGCAAGGATTGTTGATCCATTTTTTTGATCTGAGATCAGGAAAATAGAGGGGTTGGTACAAAGTGTAGAAGAAGCTTCCACTAGAAGCGGCCGTGTGGAGTAGGGTGGCCGGTGAGCTGGTGTTGACTGGGATGGTGTGTGGAGGCTGCAGGAGCCAATGAGGCTCGAACAGGGTGGAGTGGCTGGGTGAAAACAAAGTTGGGGCATGAGGACGACATGGTCGTAATCAGAGACCGATGGTGTGGTTGGCTGTGAGCAAGACGACGGGAGGAGGCCATGTATGGAGCAGAGTAGTTGACAGAGACAACAAAGCGACATCGCTGGTAGGTGGGGGACCGAGGGGTGACATGAGGCCGGTTGACATGGGTTATCATGTTGATAGGGATGATGGAGCCATTGAGGTAGAGGGCCAGCATGGCAGAGGGATACCTAGGCTATTATTAGGTGGGCAGGGCCGCATGGCTAGGCCATAGACAGGTGAAATAGACTAGTCTGGCCAAAGTGGACTTACCTAGGTGGAGAGGTACAACCAGAATGGGCTAGACCGGTTCGATTCAGCCCAATATGGCTTCAAATGGCCATATATCCTAGTCCAGGCTTCCGATTGACCTGCTGTTTACAACCACACATTTTTATCAACAAGATAGATCTTTTCAGTTCAATTTTGGAATTTTTAGACTAGGTTTCTTGGATCAGTTTCATTAAATTTGTAAGATTAATATTATTAATATAATTATTATTACATAGGGTTCTTGTTTCGGACGTGGCGTCTGCATGCGACGTACGATTAACATGCCGTCAGTGGATGAGTTACCATTGTATTTGGGAGTAGTTTTCAAGACCAATTTAGGGTGTGTAAAACAATGTTGAGGTGTCATCCCCATGAGGCCCGTTTCACACATATTATGGTGAAATGCATCCTTTTCACAGAGTATCTATTTTGGATGAATAAGTAGTCGATCCCGGGTGTTTTTCCACGGGGATCAGAATTGAGCGATCCATATAATTAATATTTGGATCAAGGCATGGGCCCCATAGGACTATTTTTGAGTTTAATGCAGTGACATACTATTTTTTGATCAGATGTTTTTTTGGTTGGATGATTCGTCAACACAGTTCATTTTTTCAAAAAGATCACAATGGTAAAATCCTTTTGGATGTGTGGAGACTTATTCATGATCTCATTAATTATGGAAACATGAATGGAATATAGGTGGAGGATACTTCTTATGTGTTTGAGGAGAACCCTTATCTTAGATCATCATTCCATCCTAGGTGAATGTAGTTTATCTATGAATATATTCGGTCAAATGATATGGAGCTGTTTGTGGAGGCGTGTTAGTAAAGTAAGGATTTGACCCTCCAAATCAACAATGAGAAACGTGTTCTCATCGACCTTCTGACTAGATGTTCCATGTACTCTGGGAGTACGTTGTCATGCCTAGGGGTAATTGTTCACAATATAGTACCCAAATATAGTTAGGAACACGAATATGTGATGAGTTAGGGTCACACAATGCATGGAACCCATATGCACTTTGTACCACTAAGAATCTTCTAACTCTCATATAACCTTATTTTGGATTTAGATTTTGACCCAAAAGTATCCTATCCAGAGTTTTTTTTCATAGAATATAATGGTTCCATTCGTACTAACTTCTGAGATATGATGTGAAATTTTCCAGGCGTGACACCTATTTGAGGCAGCACTCGACGACTATAATGGATTTTATCTAAGAGGTACCATCCAACAAGGATGTAAATTTTAGTCCCATAGTGCTTTTTGAGTGGTACCATCCTGTAGGGATGGCCAGTGTAGTTCCTCGGTGATTTTTGAGAGGTACCATCTAGTATGGATGACCAATGTAATTCATTGGTGCCTTCTGAGAGGTAACATCCAACAGGGATGACCAATGTAATTTATTGATGCTTTCTAGGAGGTACCATCCATAAGGGATGGACAATGTAGTTCCTCAATGCTTTTTGAGAGGAACTATCGAGCAAGGATGGCCAGAGAAGTTCCAAGCTTACCTCCAGCTGGGCTGGGAAGTGTTCCCCAATGGAATATCTGAGATTACCTCCATCTGGGATGCAATGTGGTCCATAATTGTAGTTCTAGACTTACCTCCAACTGAGCTGGGTAGTGGTCTCCAATGGCAGTTCCAGGATTACATCCTGCTGAGCTAGGTAGTGGACCCTGATGGTAGTTCCGGGCATATCCTCCTACTAGGATGGTTTTTGGGGCCCCATTGACTTGTGACATGACCTTTTTATTGTGAAAAAACAGTGACAAGATATGGTTTGATGTGACTTTGGAATCATGAGGAAGAGGGACACTTTTACCACCAAGACTCATCCATGTGACACGACTTAAAATCGTGAGGTCAAGACAATGCCACCAAAAGCAAATAGTTTCAAGTTGTATTGATTAAGTTATTTTCACTTGCAGTTTAGAGAAAATATGTGGGATGTTGGTCATTAATGGTGGTTACTTCTTGAATTGTTGGTGAATATTCTTCCTGGGTTGAGCTGTGAGATAGATATCCCCTTACTCTCTTGTTTGGGTTTCATTGACTAATCATATATATATATATATTCTGTTTCAGTACCCACTCTTTGGGTTTTCTATATTCTCCTTCTAGTATAGGATAAGATATGTGGGGTATTCCATGTTCTTTATATGTCTATATTATAATGGTTGGATGAGGATACTCTCCTAAATTAGGTAGCGTAGACTCGATGAGAAGTTTATATTCTCACTGTTTCTAGATCCTTTTGTTTGGATGAGCTTACTTCACTCTGTTGTTGGTATTAACTGCACTCCTTTTACTCTACCTGATCCTATCTAATGCATTCCTTTTTCTGAGTATCTCTTACAGAACCCCCTTCACCTTTTCGGGGAATCCTACTATGTTTTTTTATACTCACCCCTTCATGGGATTTTCCCTCACATGTCATGCATTATGTATATGACAGACATGTTGATCGTGAATTCAAAAGATCATCGAGATATGGGTGCTTGCACTGCATATGGTTGTTGTAGCTTGGGATTCTAGAGCGAGGATCTCTCAAATGTTTTACCTTCTCAGTTACTACTAGGTTGTGGAACCTTTATATTTGGTCATTTATTTTTTCCCTTTTTCCCATTCAGTTTAGTTTACCGTACTTGTATTGTTTAGTGGTTCAGGCATTTTTGGTTTATTTATAGTAGTTTTGTATGTTTATTTTTCTTTTTTATCTACAATTTTTCATTTCTTTGTCTATGTGTGTGTACAGGATCTTAGGTAAAGTCATCCCCATGTTTTTTGAGCCTTCGATGCTTGTCACCACCCCTAGCCTATGGAGGCAGGCCTAAGGTAGTTTCAGCTCGAGCCCCAATACATGTTGGGTATGAAATGTATCCTTATAGATCATCAGATGTGAATATACTGGCTATGTAAATAAAAGAAGAGACAGGAACACACAATGCCCTCTCCCTCTCCCTTGGGGCTTAAAAACCTCATCCACTAGTAGATAGAGTGGATCATGTGATCATTAGATCTATTAGTTCCTTTTGTCTCTCACATCGAGAATGAATCCCATGGGCATAGAGGTTAGTGGGGACCATGACATCCAAATGATCCCAAACATGAAAATGGTCTGCTTCCATGTGTAGTCCCCAAACACTTTGCAAATGGTCTAATTCCATGCATAATCCCAAATCACATGCTCAGCATGCCTTCTCTATAAATGTAAGATCCAACCACTATTCAAATGACTAGATTCCATGCATAAGTGACAACTAAATGGGAAGATTCCATTCATAAGCCCAAAAAAATGGGCCACTTCCACACATAATCCCCAGCCATATGCACCCGATGGGCCTCCTACACAGTGTATGTATTGAAACCATACTTCGACATTCAAAGGGACACATTCCTAATGAAGAAAACACCACATGGGCCTTATATCCAGTATAATACACCACCAAATCATGTCCCATCAAATGGGAAGCTCACATGTGTAAGCACCTACCTCACGAGCCTCCTTTAAGTTGTAATCCTGAATATACCGAACTATGTGGGATTTGATTCCCAACTAACTGGGATACTTAAGAAACCTCCCTAAGGTTCAAACCGAGCACCCTAATCCACCCAAATTTTCTCCGAGAAACATCCCCAGTAGGTTTATTTCCACTCAGGATACCACATCTCTTCTGAGTCCCTTAGGCCACCTCGATGTATGTCTCTCAAAATCTTTGAACAAACACCTTTTTTCCTGAACATCCTTTCAGAATGACGTTAAAATATATAGTTGGGTCCTCATCACATGAAATTAAAATTATATTTGACCCAATAAGTGGAACTAAAATATGTGGGTTCATATTACCCTCATGAAGATACACTAGACGCCTATGTTATGGGTTTGATCCTAACATCAAAACAAATTGTGTCCCTCCTAGATGATTGTAAACTCTTGAGAACCTTACCATGTGGATTAAAACTAGCATCTTTTTAATGAACGAACAATGAATCACTGATCTATATACACACTTGGGAATGAACAAATGATTTATAAACATATCATAAATATATAAAAGAGTCCCATAATAAGAAATAGTTCCCCCCAAAATGGTGTGTTGAGGAAAAATTCCCATACTATTGACTAATTTTAGTTCTTAAGTGTCATTGGCTAAGATACCCAACAAACTCATAACATTTGAAAATATTCCCATGAGTCTTCATGGATATGAGAGACATTGGGTGTTTCCTACTCCTTCTAGAAAACCCATTGGAGAGTGTTCAAAGATTTTCTACCCGATGTTAGTGAATACACACCATTCAACCCCTTACAATCAAGATTCATACACAAACAGTTTCTTTTCTGAAATAATATGGTGAACCCGACATGAATCTTTAACCAAGGGGGAAATGTTAACCCATTTCAGACCTATTTTGAATCCTAAATTAAAGCGGTCCAATTGAGACCATCAAATACACATGTGGTCAAGAGATAATACATGGATGAGTTTTTTTGGTTTCTATTTGTCACATGTATTATAGGAACTATTAAAATCTCTTTTTAATCTAATGGCGTCTCAACAACTTTCAAAAACCCACACGTCTACCACTACATAAGCTAGGTACTCAACCTAAAAAAGGACACCATCACCCAACCAACATCTTCAATGATGAGTTTCAAATGTATTGGTTAGGGTGTGCCTATAAAATAGTACTCTCCCCATCCTAGAGGTAGCTAAATCGACCCACCAGTCCATGAATCCCCACCACCTGTCCACCCAGTGGTTTTCATAGATCCAAAACTAGACAAACCCACTAGTCGTCTCCTACCATTTTGAAAGCCTATCTATGGAACATGATAATAAGTTCCTACGTTATCTTATGGAGGCTTATGAATTAATCACTAATGACTTCATCCCAATAGCACAAGGGACATTCCCAAGTACCCCTACCATAAATGATCACCGGCAACACCGTACAACCTAGAATCCTCGCTATTAATAGGATATTACTTAGAGGTCCCTAGATGATGTCAAACAAACCCTGGTCCCTAGGGTGGCCCACCAAGGGAAACCATTAGGAAATATGGAATAGGTCACCATCCTTTTTACTACATAATCCCACCGCGTAAATTATGATTCAACTTATGGACATATGGTCATTATTTCCCCACTTAGGAAGCCTGTTAGTCAAATAAGATAGAGAATTATGAGAAAGAACAAATTCTTATTACTTCTCACCAAGCTTACCATGGAAACAGGGCATCAAACTATAGGAAGACACATATACTTACCAACACCCATGAAGCCCATAATCCTAATAGGGTCGAAACCAACAATGAGAAGATAAAAATTTATTCTAATACACACTATTCCCATCATCCAAATACTGAAAAACATAATTGGAAGAAATATATCCATGTAAATGAAGATAAATACCTTCAGTCAAATACAATGACAAAAAAATACCAACACTGTTAAATTGATAAAGATTAATATCAATCCCATCTGTCAAATATGATGGAAACAAAAAAGAAGAAGCAAATTACTAATCGTTCATATCAATACCTCCACGTAAATTTGGTGGAAATTAGGGAAAGAAACTGTTGCATCCCAATTGTAAATCAAGGATAGATTCACACCTCTTCCCCTAAAAAAAGGATGATTAGTACTTAATGTAATGAAATAGAGGATTAAAGTAGGCACATATTCTTACTCCGATAAAAAAAGGGGTATATATTCTAGTTCCCACCAAGGGAATATCTCATAAAATCATAGCAATGATGGAGGATCATACACATTTTCCTAATCATATCGTATAGACTTTCCATGATATAATAATGTTCATGAAAATAGAAATAAGTTGGACCAACAACCCCACCTCCACAAGTGGGGTAACTCATAGACATAATGAGATGGTCACTCTAGAGTAGACATGCATCTCAGATCCCATCCTAGAGAGTTGTTAGTAATATTCCATGATAAATCGACAATAAGACCAGGTGTAAATAACCATTCCAAATGGGAGGCACTGGTACCGTTAGGTGGCTACTTTAGGGTGGGCATATTTCTCTTCTAGAATCTAGGAAGCTCTCCGACATATCCTAGCAGCACCACATGAGCCACTCGAGTATGTACCCATATATGAAGGATATAACCTATAGAAACCATCCCCATTTTCTTAAAATATAGTTCCAAAAAATAAATTACAGCAATGGAAACTTGAAAATAATGAAAAGATTCATGAACCTCCTCTTCTAGAAGTGGTAGTTCTTGATGCCGTTAAACACATATTAATGGATTTTTAAGATATTGATGATCTATTACCAAATTATAAGAGTGGTAGTATCAATTGTGAATGTCTTCCCCCAACCATTGTTACCAGTAGCTATGGAGGTTCTCCCTAGAGCACATATCACGAATAATTCCTTTGTAGACACCAGATGATCGATCACATGATCTATCTGCTAATGAGCATCATGGTTTCCATTTTTAGGGATAGAAGATAAAATAGTAATAAGGACCTCCCGTTATTGTTTTACAACTTGAAGGTCCTCCCCAAGGTATATGTTGAAAAAACACTCCATAAAATCATACATCAATCAATGATGGTAGTCCTGTCCATGATGGCATTCTCTACAAATTTCCTCCCCACCGTGAAATTTTATTTCGTCAAGAAGATCCTCCCCTTTCTATTGTTCATCCCGAAGGTCCTACCAATGTTATATTATATAGAAAATATTAATTTAGTAAAAAATCGAGCTATAATCATATTCCTCCCCATGATGGGATTCTCTACGAAGGTCCTCCCCACAGTGGCATCTTATTTTAGCAAGAAGGTCCTTACCTTGTTGTCATTTTCCCTAAAGGTCCTCCCCAGGGTATATGCTACAAAAACTCTCCTGACAGTTAGAAATTGATATATGATGGTAATACTCTCCATGATAGCACATTCTTTTAATGTCCTCCCCATAGTAACATTTCATGTAAGAAAGAAGGTCCCCCCCTTTCGAAATCAAACAAAATAAATCCTTCATCCATTAAGGTTCTAGGAAAGGTTGATTTAGAAATGTTTGATACTCTATCAGTGAAAAGTGATATCCTTTATGATCTGGGAGATGAACCGGGTAAATTTTCATTTTCCAATACACCATCAGCCTATCCACATACCAATGATACCCCTACCAGTCTTTCTACTTGTTAAAAAAATAGTCTAAAAGCACCCATGTTGGGTAGATTAAGTAGAGGAGTCTCTGGAAGAAGAAAAAAGGATATGTTTCCCTTAAAAATACAGTTTTCTAGGGATGATATAACTATTATGTTTTGTCTCTCATCCACTTCTCAGTTCAATATACCAAGGTAATTACCATAATAATTCATGCATAACATTAGTCTCAACCTCTAGACAACCCTCTTCCACCTGAAATAAAAATTCTTGTGTTACAGGGGGTATGTAGAACATGTTAAAATATTAGACGATCTTCATCATCAAATCATCTTATAAGCCCTTATTTTTGTACAAAGACCAAAATTAGAGAGGTGAAATAAATATCTCCAACTAACCCCCTTGATTCAATATATAAGTTGCACCATTTAATTGGTGATGCCCCATCGGGTGTTTATATTAAAGAATGGGGGACATGGATATTTTCATTTCACCTCACACCATATTTAGAAGAACCCTTTGGAAATGAAATCATGTTATGTCAATATCCAAAGGGAGATATTAAGTAAAATCATTACTCAAGAATGGAGGAACACTCAAAAAGAATCGGCCTTGAGTAAGTATCAAAAGTGTCAACCCCAAAGAGAGAGAGAGCCATCAAAGAACTTTCGAACTAAGAAAATGAGAATATTTAGAAGGACTCTCACTTAAGGTAATACAATAATAAAGAATTTCTAATGTCCTCAGAATCAGATAGTTCACATGTAGAATCAAAATAATATCTAACTCACGATCGATCAGGGATTCATGAGATCAAGAGAGTGGAGAATTTAGTAGTATTCACCATAGTATGGGATCATCCCTATCCCATAGGGTTGTGGGAAATTTAAACACAAAATTCACCCATATGACTGAAAAATATGTAATATGGAACCAAAATAAAAGAATGGTAGAAACCCCATCCCATAGGGCTGGGGGAATTTTTTCCTCAACAAACCACTCAATGGAAATTAGTATTTTCCCATTTTGGGAGGACAACAAGTAGGGGGGTCTACTAGTTCATCCAATCTCACAACCCATTTCCCTTAAAAGGGAGGCATACAAATAGGATGCATAAAGTTTCCCTCAGAGTAACCCTATTACAAGAATATTGAATATGATCATGTGAATGAAGGGCGAGGTCCAACAAAAGATGCAGAAAACCCTCCCAACAGCTGGTGCGATGCACATAATTCATTACACATCGGTGAATGTCATGAACAAAAATATTTAAAATGACCCAAAAAATGATTCAACCGAAGAAGATAAAAGAGAGGATGGATCTATCCAGTATGTAGTCCATGCCTAGAATGAAGGTGTGCACACCCAAAACCATAAAACCGCCCTAAATTTGGGTTCTCCGAAAATAAATCCCCCATTGCCTCTTTATAAAATATATACTAGAGAGAATAATAAAATCAAGGTCCCATATGACCCACCTCCTCCTCTTGATGAGGAGTAGATCCCTACATTCAAATAAAGATTCACTTAGTAGGTGGAAGAAATAAAAAATTTGAGGTGAATCGACACATAGTTTCGTTGAGGAGTTATTTGTATAAAATATTCTCCTCAGGAAGAGCCCTAGATTACATTTCTAGTAGGTGTACCTCTGTCCCAAGGGTTTATCCTAGAAATTGAAGAATGTCCAGGAAATCCACCTAACATGATTCCTGGACCATCTGTCTACTTGGAACCAATCATGGGCTAATACCAAGATTTCCCTCCATTATGGAGCCAACCAGAAAGGGTTCATGAAAACCCTCAATAGTTTTCCTCAAATGGATGTCAACCACAAATAATGGTTGTATCAACATACCAGATCCTACTTATTGCCGCACTAATCTAAGATCCGGTTCAATAGACACTCATAAATGGATTATCAACACCATTAAGTAATGGGAAACCTGATTGGAAGTTGTAGAGGAGTAGCGTGAACTAGTGAATCTGGAATAGAAACCTTACCCGAATTGGGTGAGAGACTCCCCACCATCACCAAATTTAGGGAGTAATATGTTTGTGATATTCAATTGATCATGTGACCCAAAAAAATATTACCCACTATGTTTCCAATTTTGATCCCATGATCAGAACATTTTAACAATAAGAAGCATTGAAAATGAGATGCTTCCAAAATTTGGAGAAATAAAAAATATTTATAATGAATGATATAATTTTTGTTAAAGACCTTATATGTTTAAAAATACTATTTTGTTAAATAAACTACAATTCATCCCCTTCAATGAAAAATAATAAAATTAATTTTAGACCCTTTGAAATTTAATTTGGTAAAATAAACTTCATTTTTTAGTTTTGAATTCCAAAATTATCTTAGGGTGAATTTTAAGGAATTTATGAGAAACCTCATTTTTAATGAATAGTGAAAACTGTTTATTTTTAGTTAAAACTATGTTTTCATTTAAATAATTATTAATGTTAAATTATATTTTAAATTTGTTTTATTGTCACATTAGATCTATTATAAATATATTAATAAAATTTATGTCATTATAATAAATTTCACATCGAAATTAAATATAAAAACATATTAAACATTTGAACTTCTTTCTACATTAAAACCCAATAATTTTATCCAGTCTTCAGGATTATCATTTTACATAATTTCTATACATATATGAATTTAATTTTGAAAAACTTATATAAACCATTGTAATAATTATAATATTTTTATTCTAATTATATCATGTATAATTTTTACCTAAATGATTAGTAAAATTGATTAAAATTAATCATAGTGATTAATGTCAAATTAAGATTAATTAGGGAATAAACCATAATCTAAGTGGCAAAAATGACCTATACACTTTTAAAAATCCATTTTATGTCCATATTTTATCCATTAAACTCCCATTATTTATTTATGTTGGTTTGGTATGACTTTTTTATGTAAAAACATGTGTACAACTAACATGTTTTTAAACATTCCAAGTGAGCCCACTTCCTTCCCTATAAAAGTCCACTACCTACCCCACTTATTCACCCCTATAAAACTACTTATGATCGGACAATATCTGCTTAATAAACTTTAAAAAATCACACACTTTATTCTTTAAGACTCTATTTGGGAAGAATGTATTACATGGAATACTTTTGGAACAAACCAATACGAGTTATGCGGTTAAGAGGTAACGCCTTCTCTCAAACTCATTAATTTTATTTCACTTATCCACCCCCTCTACTCTCATTATTACATTATTATACAACAAAAACAATATCCTTAATATAATAAGATTTTTTGAGAAAATTATTCTACAAACAATTACCAAAACCTCAACATAATGGGTAACAAACATACTATTTATGAGTATAGTGAACTACCGCTTCAATAAATGATGATTGTTCAATATTCTTTACCACCTCTCATGGTGGAAATTATGATGGAAACTATGTTTATAAATGTTACATTATAAATTTATAATTTCCTTAATATTCTGTATTCCTTTTACAAACTTATATCTTTTTAATTTCTATTTGTTGTTAATACGTTAATTTAGTTTGATTAAGTGTGGACTACCACCCCATCAAAGCGATATGATTCATTAATACACAACATAAACTGTATTAAGAATGGTTTTAGTGAATGATATATATATATATATATATATGATATCATAAATAAACATTAATATATATATATATATATATGTCTTTTACTTATATTCTTTTAACAATCCAATTAAAAAGAAATAACGCTCTTGCATACATATGACCTACCGTCTGCATGAACAGTGTATTATATTATATATATATATATATATTACATTATTATAATAAACATATAATGTATATACATTATATTTATATCATGTAATACTTTCTATAAATCATTATATAATGTGTAAGTACCAAAGATATAATAAATTAACACACATGAAAATAATAAAGAAAATATTACCTGAAGGGAATCTGTAACATAGGACAGTTAACAAGAAAGTAGTATAAGGTCATAATAAAACAATATTTGGTATTATATGTATGAATATTAATCTTTTAAAAAATTTATAATTACATTATAATTATTATACAGGTGGTTTGAATGAGTACGAAGAGAGTCTAGACAAATGGTAAGGGGATATATCTCCCTTTTTATTTCTGTGAGACACAAGATATATTCACAAATCTATTATTTAGTGTGGTATATATAATACCCATGATTACATAATATGTATCATATTATTTAATTTATTGTATTTTAAATATCCATTTTATGATTTTTATTTCATGGGCTTTTAGTTTCAAAAGTTACCAAATCATAAAAATATTTTTGTATCTATTTTCGTTTTAGAGGCTCTTATTTTGTAATGCACATATTTTATTTTTCAAGGTGTATATACATCCATTTTACATATTATATAATTAAAATCATTATTTTCATGATATTTATAGGTTCATGCTTTTTCCTTTTCTTACATGGAGATTATTATCCTCAGTAACCAAGTGGTAATAATATATTGAAACAATCTCATAACTTTTCACGATTATTAAGGATTATTCTTCTTTGATTAAATCTTATGACCCATATCTCAATAACACACATCAGTTTCCTAATCACCTATTTATTAATGATATATTCATGTATTAGTACCATTTTTTCACTCTTTGATATATATACTATTTAAAAATGTTTTTGAAAAAAATTCCCGACATTACCCTCTCTTCGGTCGGAAATATATGTTCCTTTAAATCCATGATTTCAAAAAAAGTGTTTTAAATAATATTATATTAATATTATGTGATCATTAAAAAAATGTTTCACCAATTTTTTCTTTTTCCAATGTTTTCAAATAATTATTCTTTCTGCTTTCTGAATGGGTAATTTTTCTCAAAAATTTACCATGATAAAAGAATAGACTTTTTTTCCTATAATAATATATATAGATTTATCCACTGTTATTCCATTAAAGACTTATTTGAATTTATAATCGGTAATTTTTAAGAAATAATTAAAAAAATAAATGAAATGTATTTCGAATGTTTTTCAATCTTATTTTATATGTTTTCAATGAAAATTATTTTCAAATTTTTATAATGACTCTATTATAAGTTTTCAAGGAAAATGGTCTTCAAAATGTTTTCAAGCCCTATCTATATGTTTGAAAAATATTTTCATGGAATGTTATTTTAAACCAATTTCAAGCTTTTTTTATATGTTTTCAATTAACAAGTATTTCAAAACATTTACATATTTTCTTTATATGATTTCAATGTATTTTCAAAGAAAAGTTTTTCATATCATTTTCAGGATTCATTCATAAATTTTCATGTAAAAAGGTATTCAATACATTTTCAATATTTCTTTATAATTTTTCAAAGTGTTTTCAATGAAATATTTTTTAAAAATGTTTTTAATTTTTTTATAAGTCTTCAAGGAAAATGGTTTTCAAAATTATTTTGTGTCTTCTTTATTATTTTTATGGAATTTTATAAGAAAATTATTTTAAAATGGTTTTAGGTATTAAAAATACCTTTTCATAGAAGAAAAGATATATTCCTTAGGAAAAGATTATGAAAGATACTTCAAAATTATTTTCCATATATAACTACATATATTGATGTTACTCATAAACTTCTAGGAAATGATCTAAAGGATTCATTCATATTCTTTCTATGAAATGGTTATTATTAATGTCATGGTTTTTATGAAATAAGTTTCTCTTTCCTGGGTTATTTGTTTATAAAACTTATTTCTCATATAAGGGTTTTGATTTTGATGATATGATTATGAAACATGTATCTTAATCCATATATTATGATATGTTTACATGTTTATGATTCTCATTTCATTTGATGGTTTGTGATATAATTTTTTATGAATTTGTGGAACATGTATGTATGATTTCATTATGATCAGGGTGAGACCATTATCCCCCTCCATTTAATTTTGTAAGGATTTATATCTTATGATATAAACATGGTTATAATGAGAAATTACCTTGGTATAATAATACAGGTCCGGAATACGAAATGAACCTGGTTCATTAATATAGGAAAAAATGGGAAAAGAACTCAGTTCTATAATAGAGGTATGGAATGGGAAATGAACTCAGTTCATTAATATAGGTTTGGAATGGGAAAAAAACTTGGTTTAGTAATACAGTACTGGAATGAGGGGAGGACATAGTTCAGTAATATAAGGTTGGAACAAGGTGAGAACCCGGTTCATTAAAGGACTTTTTCCACTATGATGTTATTAATAGAAATTCGTTAACTACAATGTAAATCATTATATATTCTTCTTTGTCTACAAAAATTCTATTTCATATTCCAATGTTATGATTTCGTGAATTATGTTCTTTATTTTACTATGATTCAGGTATTATGAACATCCAATCCTTATTATCATCTTTAATATGAAGGGAATGATCTTCAAATGTTTTGCTAAAGATCCATACCATTTTGTTCATGTTATGATTACACTTTTATTTACCCGTACTGAGCATATAAGATCACCCTTTTTCTAATGTTTACTTTACATTGGTTATCAAGAAAGGTTTTAGGTAGAAGTACTGGAGGTGGAGGTATTTATGGGTGATGTTTAAGATCTTACATTAGGATATAATATTTTTTTACCATGTTTCAAAAGACACTAAACTATTACAATCCCCGGGAATGTATATTTTTAATTTATTAAATATTCATATAAAATTATATAATATCCATGTATTCTAAGCCTTGGTCTCTATATTTTTGCAGATGAAATTCTTATGCCAACTCTTTCTTATAAGGGGTAGTTCATTGTGCTCCCTATACGAACAACATGAAGTGGAAGAATATATCTCCAAAATGAGAATTAGTACCCCATTGAGGATAAATAAAAAGTTCCATATGTGTCACTATAAGAGTTAATACTAGTGGATTAGATCCCTATACTCTAGAGAAAAGACTTATCCACCCTACTAGAGTATGAATTAAGGATGTATTTTCAGAATATCACGACAATTTATAAAATCATTCCTTAGATACGATTCAATAGTAGATAGGAATTATGAAAACAGGAATGTACTTCTACATATCATTCCTAGGAATTAGTCACAACTCCATGAATCCTCAAAAATATATTTATAGGTGATAATAAAGGATTACATAAGATCACAAGAGGCATTTACTACTACCCAAAACTAAGGTTGGGTCATGTTCAAAGTATCATATAGTAGAGTAGAGGTTTGAGTATATGGAATGTCAATTTCAAGGTATAAAGAAAAATACCATCTAGTTTTCAATTGGTATCCCCATTTAGCAGTAACCATGTCATTTTAAAACATTAATTCATCGATGTTAATTATTATTAAAATTAATATTGGATTTTTTATCTTGTTATATGTATAACCATTCCAAGTTTATAATGGAACATTGTCTTTATAAATTGTAGTTGTTATATCAAGTAACTGCATCCTAAACTTAAAGTCCATTATCAGAATGTAATAATTCATGTAAATTAATTTTATTGAAAAAACTAATATCGAAAATCTATATAATTACATGCATCATAAATTTTAAAATGGAAATCATCAATCAAGTAAACTAATGTTTTATTCTATAGAACGAGTGGTTCAAGGTTCAAAAGTGGAATAATTATTTAATCCTGTTTTGTTCATCAAACTATGAGATAAAAAACTATTTATATTGATGTAGGTGCGTTAATTAATCCAATTATTTCATACATATATTAATCTCTAGCACATTTCATTATATAATAATCTAGTAAAAGTTTATATGCAGTAAGAAATGCATGTACAATGTAATCAGGACATAGAAAAATGCATGGCACATATATCGCAAAGTGCCTATAATGATGCATGAGATGACACCACCTTACCATACCAGTTTAAGGGAAAAAGTAAAATAAAAATAATAATATCATTAATAATAATTTCAAAAAACTTATTCATCCACAAATTTATAAATCAGTAAAAATGTTAAATGCACAAACCAAAATAGTAATACCCCATCCGATGTAATTTGGGTTTCACCTGTGTATGAGTTAGCTTCTCATAGACACATGCTCATTTCTAAATTACAATAAATAATACCCTATTTTATAAACCCCAAATAGTAATACAAAAGAAAAAAATACCCATTTGATACAACTTTATAGATTCCCTCCCTTGAAGCCACTATGCAGTTCCCTAAGTCTGTTTACCACATAACCTCAAGAATGTCTCCCTATATGCTTGAGGTGACTGACTAGTAGCGAGGGCCTAGTGTGTTTTTTTAAATAAACTATGACATCATGTGTCAATGTGTATCATAGTGGTAAATAATAAATTAGAAAAATGTAAATAAGTATAAAAAGAAGAGATAGAAAAAAAATCAACCAATATAAATAAATAATTGAATTCCAAATTGTAAATTCAAACAAACAGGATGATGATCATGACTTGAGGTGATACAAAATGAGGTACATGTGATATAGGGGAAACAATAATATATCACATGTTCTACAAAAATAAAAGAATTCCAAAATATTCCACTACTATGATCATGAGAATAAGATCAGACCTCTTCGGACATTCTCTATCTTAGTACTCAGAATCAAACATCATAAGATAGAAACTTCCCTTTGTCATCAACTGTAATAATGAAGTCATATTGGTTACCAAGGGTGGCCCAATTTGGGTTTTTGATATACTTATTTTTCCACCACCAATGACGTAGAGAAAAATCTAGTCTATGAATATAAAATGAACACATTACAGGTATATAACATATGTAAAGTAATAAGTAAACAAATATTTTTCTGTATGGATTTCATCATGGATACATGACCGATAATACCTACCTCATCCTAAGAAGGTTGTCTCTAAATGAATTAGATAATATCAATTAATGTTGTGGGTATACTCAGTGGGTGATAAAAATATAATCATTATGAGTGGACCAAACCAGCGCATTTAATTTGTCTTGGTGGATTCATTCTCGTACTCTCAGTTCTACATTCATGGAATTAAGAAAATGTAATCCTTAGAATGTATAAGTTGCATTCTATGAACATCAAAGGAAATCAATAATATTAATCCCATGTATCACTCTAGGATCTCAATAAATACCCATAACTGCAGAGAATGTCCATGGTGACCCATAAAATCAATCCCATGTGTCACTCTCATCATGGTGTAAAGCATGACCCACTGATCCCATCCCAGGTGTCTCACATAGGGGACCGAGTATTCCTCGTGGCATGGTGTAACCATATTTCCACTGAGTTCATCCCGGATGACAACTCCTGTGAATCATTTTCTCTTATTGAAAGGTAAGTAATTCTCTTGGTGAGACCATCAAAGGAATCATATATAGATCGAGTTTCATTCCCAATGTATTTAGAATCCATAAGATGTCTCCATTATAGAGCATCAAGAGCCCATATATGGTGTCATTAAATAGATCCACTTGAATCACCCACATATAAGTGATGCAAAGATTATGGAAAGAAATAAATTAGACCATACCCCATATTAATTGGAAAAATTGGCTAATTTAATTAAATCATGAAATGAAAGCTGTTTCATAAATCATAGGGCCTAAACTATTGGCATACCATTTCACTTATGAAATTATCATTTTCATTCCATTGAAAAAAAGATAACTCATAAACCCCAATTAATAATTAATTACTTATTACTAAATCATATGAATTTTAAGACTTTATAATGGGCCACACTCAAAAGGTTGTCTCAATTTGACGTAAATGTCTCACAGTGTTGATTCATGGGTATTTATAGTACCGACACACATAAGAATAATCTCAAATTTAATTAAGTCCACATTTAGTAGGAATCACTTAAGGTACTGAAGTTTGGACCAATAAAAAAAGATAAAATACAACTATACTATGAGATAAAATAACTATACCACCTACCTTAGTCTCTTTGTAGTCTTCTGGTCTAGTGTTAACTCTTAAATCAAGATAGAATGAGAGAAATTGGAAGAACATGTCAACGAAAATAAAATAAAGAACATGAAATCACCCCAAAATAGCACATTATATATAAAGACAAACTAGGAATTGAATGAAATGTATTAGAGATCTTTCCAAGGGTAATTCAACACACCCAACCAAGAAGGAAATAGAGATAGGTTGGAGGAGATACAAAAAAACCCCATCATAGAGGAGAGAAGGATTATCCTATTGCGTGGTCCACTAAAAACAAGTTAATAGAGGAATAGTTTATGGATATAAAAAAATTTAGGAGAAAAATTTCATTTACCCATTCATTAAGAGGTCACATAGTTTCGCCATACAGTTGACCAAACAGTACACTAACTGTGCTCCCAAAATATGCCAGGGAACCCCATCCCATGGGCTATGTGCATTATTTGACTAACCGTGAATAGCCTATGTAAAATGTATACATCAAAAAACAAGAACCACCCACATGATAATGTGACATAGCTCACATTAATTATTCAAACAGTGTGGGCTATTTTTGTGCACCGAGTACCCCACACATTTCAGTCGCATGGTTAACACTAACTGTGTGTTAACCATGGGAATCAAAATTTCCCTCCAATTTCTAAATATCAAGGCTCTAAATTATGCCCAAACCCTCTTGATCTACTACATAGACTTTGGAACTCATTAAAAACATAAAACAAAAGATTTTCAAAAATAACATAAGGGTCCATACCTCTTAGAAATGCTATGATGTTAAAAAATTAGGTTGTATTGTCTTGATACATTAGTTAATGGATTCATAGATCAATTTTTATATTTATTAAGTATACATAAATTAATCTAACATATGGTGTAATCGATGTGACAAAAAATGTGTGGCTTTAGTTTAATAATGATTTTTTAGTAAAAAACACATGGCATAGTCAAAATAGAGATAATACATTCAGATTATATTTATTCTTTTATAAAAAGATCCATAAGTCATTTTTGACATGTATGAATTAGTCACACATCAATATAATAAACATTGTGATAGGTGTGACTCGAAATGTGATTTCTTCTATTTAGAAATGATATTTTAGTTAAAAACTTGTGTAGCTCACTGAAAACCATGAAAACATGCTTGGGTTGTCTTTAAATAGGTGAAAAATGACCCATATGTCTGTTTTGATGTGTAAGAATCTTTCAAATGTCAATGTACACATTTTATGAAATATATGACACTATTTACATATTTTTTGTTTAAAAATGACATTTTAGTTAAAAAATGTGTCACTCATGAAAAAATTATACAACATAGTCAAGTTGTCTTGATAAATTTGGAAGAAGAACTTTATGTAATTTTTATGTGTAGGAATTTACTACGCATCAATCCGAAAGACAGTTTGTCTAGTATGACTAAATGTGTGGATTTTTATTTAAAATTGAAAATTTAGTTCAAAAAACATGTCACATAATTAAAATTGAGAAAATTTTCTCATATTATATTGATATGTCAGTAAAATTTTCCATAAATAATTTTTAATCTTTAGTAATCAGCAACATGTTAATATGAAACATTATGTGGCTGAGATGACTCGAAGAGTTTTTTTAGTTTTAAATTGACACATTAATTCAAAACACACATCCCATACATAAAACAGAGATAAAATACTCATATTTTATTGATAATTTTTAAAAATATTTCATAAATCAATTATAATGTCTATAAATTAACCAAAAATTAATTTGACACGTGGAGTGCCAAGTAGGACTCAATCTGTATGTTTTCTATTTAAAAGTGAAATTTTATTAGTTTATTGTTTAATATTAATGTTTAAAATAATTATTTAGTGTATTAATAATATATGAAATAAAATTACATAGGTAAAAAAATTTCTCAATATGGGTTGTTTTGTTCAGTAATAGGTAACATGAGGAGGCCCTTTTAAAATAGGGTCAGTGGATAAAGACAATAGAAGATCAATATTTTGGAATATTTTTATGTTTTTAATAAAACAAGTTTACTAATGTAATTATATTATTCAATGTTTGAAATGTTTTTTATATAGCATGTTTTTCATGTATTTTTTATTGTAAATATATGTAAAATAAATTTTTTTATTTATTGTCATTGTGTGCAATAATTTTAGTATCACACTGATAAAACATATCTTTTATCCATACTAGAAATAGAGATGACAAAAGGAAACTTTATGTGTGCTAAAAACATAGTACTAATGAATTCCCATTACTAGTGCTATATTTTGGAACTGATGGGGATTCATTTTATCAATTCTATTTTTAGAACAAATAAAACTTGTTGGATTTTACAGGTACAAAAAACATTATAAATTTTTAGCACTGATGAATAATATTTAACCACAATAAATATCATACCTATATTACTGAATAATTATTAGATACATGAGTGTAATTGGAAAAAAATCCTGATACGTTTCATGAATCATAAAATTCATCATTCCTTGAGGAGGGATATGAAATGATATTTGACCAGTTGTGAAGTTCATGATATCTTGAGATGTGCGGTGAAATTTTTAGAAGTGTATAGAGAGATTTGGATACCACTATCATGATTTACTTAAAATTAGGAGTTTATTCTATGAGGTATAAAGAAATAGTGTCCATGGTAGTAGATTAATTAATATTACAACACAAAAACATTTAGTGTATACAACCATAGGTTTGGATACAAGTTATTTCATGAGATTGGGCATTCCAAAATAATGATGTGCTTATTTTTTTAAATGTACACTTTTGTATATTATATATTTTCAGTGTCTAAAATGTCACTAAAACAGTATCAAGAAATTCAGAACATAAAAATTGTGTCCTTTCTAATTATTCAATGTGAAAAGAGGCTTTCTCAATGGTTTTAAAACACTAAAAGAGAAATCCTTTTTCAACAGTAGTTTAATATTGATAAAGGGATCATTTATTGGTTCATCTTTCGAGATTTGAAAAATATCACATCTCTGATACACCAACAATTTGTTGTTATAGTATCCCAAAAAAATATATATCAATTTATTAATATCAAAGTTATAATAATATATCAAATAAATAAATATCATTATTTTTATAACATATTTGTACAAATCGTATTGTTATAACATTAGCAATATCAAAATTTATATAATGAATTTCAAAATAATAAATACATGAGAAATAATCATTTGACTCCTAATCAACATAACATATATGCCTGTAATTAAAATAAATAACTTTTGAGTTAAATAACATAGATGTTATTTTCTAATAACACTTAACTAATTTAAATAAATTGAAATGAAGTAATGTGTTTAACATCATTCAAATGACACCATAAATCAAAGTGTTTTGTGGTCCATTCCTACATGGAATAAATTAGTCGATTGTAATCTTCAAAATTATTTATAAAATTATGGGCATGTTTTCATTGAATATACAATGTGACAGACTTTTTGAACTCAAATATCTTTTTTAAATTGAAATAAGTGTTTCAAGTCATTTGGATAACATTAGGGGTCTGAATAATATGTGATTCATTCCTATATTCAATAAATGTATAAATGGATTTTTTTTCATAACGATTCATGGCATTTTGAAAAAAAAATCTCAAAAATATGTATTTAATGATCATTTTAACTAAAATGACACTTTTAAATTTAAAACAATCATTTTCAATGTCTTTTACCCCACCATGTGCTAGAATAATGTTAAATTTATTCCTACATGCAATAAATTATTCAACGGTTGTCTTTACAGAGTTTCATTAATATAAAAGATAGTTTTGTTATAATTGAGCATGTGATGCAGTTTTTAAACTCAAATGAATCTTTTAAACTAAATACTCATATTAATATTCATTTAAACCACAAAACGTGTTGAATTGACATGTGGTTCATGTTTCACAAGAAAAGTATCTTCTAAAATGACACATCCAGTATAACATCAAATGTAGAACAAGGTTACTAAAAGGTATGAATGATACTATTTATACCAAATATATACCCTTAATCATGAAATCAAACTAACACAACCAAGGATTCCCACCACAATAGAATTAAACAAATTCTATCATACTATTTATCATTTGTAAAAAAAGCATTAATAATCGTGTTCCTTTATTTGTTTTAACTGAAAGAACTAATAAATGTCACTCTTTATCAACATTTTCTCAGTACTGATAAAGGACACCCATTATGAGTGCATTTCTTGATTATGATAAATGTATATAAATTATTAAAATCATATTTTATTATAAAAATGTATTTCAATTGATATATATAATATATTTCTTAAAATAAGTTTTATATATTACTAAATATACATTTAAAAATTAATATATAATATTTTTGAGGAAACTATTATTAGAATAATTTAAAATTAATAATTTACTAAATTTTAATTTAAATATACATTTAATAATAATTTCATGTAAGAAAAAATTAATAAATTATTTAAAATCTTATAAAAATTTAAAAATGGGGATTTAATATCAAACAACCATAACTTTTGATATGGGAGTCTGTTTGGGCTCTATAAGATGTAAAATCAATGATTTCAAAAAGATTTAAGATGTTTGGATCTATAAGAACTTTAGTACCTATTTTTTATTAATCACAAAAGGATTATAATACCTCCAAAACTATGTTTTTAGTTGGGATACCCTAATTTTTGAACATTTTTGGAAAAAATAACTTTTTTAGGAGACTATTGTTGTCTTTTACAATTGGATACTAAATTTATTTCCGGATATTACAGTTATAAGAATATTATGGTGTTTAAATTTTATCATTTTTTATATTCTAGTGTTATTTAAAAATTTAAAAATATATATATACATATGTTTATATATTTATATATAGAAATCTAATTGTATAAATAAATATTTAAACCTTTATAAAAGAAAATATATTTTTAAATATATAAACTATATGAAAATAAACATTTATTATCTATTTTATTTAAATTAATAATTTATCCATTTTATTAACCTAATAAAAATTTAAGAATATATATACATATACAAATATATGTATAATGTTTATATATAAATGTGTGTGTGTGTGTTTGTGTCTATTAATAAGCATATATATATATATATATTAATATATATAATATGTCAATATATATATATATATGGACATACATAAATATGTATACATATATACATACATAAACACAAATAAATACACTCACACAAATATATTTTTTAAATTATTTTAGAAATAGTGATATATATAGGAATAATTCTTGAAATATAAAATAATAATATATATATATATATATATATATTATAATTTTGGATAAATTAAAATGAATAAATGTTAATGGAATTAGGTTGGAAGGAACATGATAATGTTTTGAATTCTGGTTAGCAAGGTGGAAGGAGTGCTTATTTGTGAAGAATAGAATTAATAAACACATTTTATTAGAACTAATAAAAGTGTCGGGGGTTTCACAAGTGACAAGGGTTGGGGGAGTGTTCTGATAAAGGGTTGGTGTTTATCTAGAGATACATACCACAAATAATTTAAAAATATATTCTTCTCGTATTTTCTGTGCTTATAAAACTAGTACTGATAATGAACCCCTTTATTATCACTAGTTGAGGCCCCCATTATCAGAACATTTTTAAAAATAATAAATTGTTCCATTATTATCACTTTGTCTAATGATGATAAAACATGCAATCTTTAAAATGAGATTGCAACATGACATCTTTTTTAGCATTTATAAAATCTATTTATAATGGTGATATGTACATATTCTTCTATAGTTCCCAACCATAAACCTTACATTATTTTCAAATACTCATAGAATACATAAAATGGGGAATACGAAATTTATTAATGTATATAAAATAATAAAATATCACAAGTATTTTTTTATGGTTTGGAAAAAACCTTAATCCATGGAAACCAACAAATTAACTCTTATAGTAAACATGAGATTACAACAGAAATTGAATCCCAATAAAAAATATAATATATGATAATTATTAATTAAATCGGCCAGAAATAAGTGATACATTCACTAATTTATTGTATCAATATTCAGTTAAATCTAGTTTTACATCCAATTGAAATCCACAAGGACAATTCCACTCAGATAAAATTTTTAGGGGCCAATCTCAACTCATTTAAAAGAAATTGTCACCTCAACGAGTGTTGTTGGGATATACTGCGTGCATTCAGAATCATCGAAAGTTTACTATATTATATATTTCAGAATACACTTAAATGTATATATGAATAACTCTTATGAAATACATTTTCATTTATTCACGCCCTCATCGGTGCTTTGTTTTTGGACTTATCCTCTATATTCGACAATTGCATCATCTAGTTGCTACTGGTTTCAATATTCTGGTTCATTAACCCCCTTTCCTTGAGATTTTTTTTTTAATTTTACACCTTCAAATAAACATTATTACTTATCAAGATCATATCTTCTCATAAAAATTCTAACAATATCCCAATTTATAATTATTTTTTAGGATTCAAACCAAGTTATCCTGTACACAAGTTTTATGTTCTATAACTCTATTATAGAGTTCACTTTTAATATATCATTTAAGATTATGAATTTTTATCACCTCAAAGTTGTCCATTCCTCATTAATGTGAAAAAATGAATTGGTAATTATTGATCTAAAATTTTATTCATTATAACAAATATATTTTGACTACCTTGAACTTCCCATATTTCAATAAAAATAGAAGAATGAAATAAAGAATCAGCAGGTGGAAATAGATTCATAAAGGATCCATATGAGATTCATGTTCCAAAATATAGAAGAAACAATGTTCACCAAATTCACCTAATTATGTCAAAAAACTACATCCATGCTCACCCCAACAGATTCAAAACATTTCTGTAATGAAAAATAAATGTAAGTAATAAAGAACACTTTTGATTTACAGGGTACAGAATAAAATTCCATGGTCCATTGGAGAAACGTTATAGAATTTTATTCTATGGAACAAAGGTTTATAACTTGTAATTTATCAGTCACTTTGATTAATATTTCATGTAATCAGCCTATATTCATCCGTAAAATTTCAAATAATGGTTTTTAACCGCTATTTGTAGAGAGTGTCATCCTATCAACAGGTTTCTTCAAACTCAAAGAATTTTTGGAATCTATATGTTCCACTGTTATAACATTTGATCTCCTGTATAAATACTCAGTGTGACCACTACCTCTCATAAATATACTAAATCCATAGAAAACTACACATATGATAATTTTTTGAAGTCAAAATCAGTCTTCTATAACAATACCCCACATAGATGAGTACATAAGTACAATGTAATCATGAACAAACCTCCTTACAGAAACCTATATTTAAAATTTTATAGTAAAAAACTGCTACAACAACAACATCAATGAAGAAACTATATTTTTAGAACCACTCAATTAGGTCGACTGACTAAAAAAATAAATTATACTTCATACATTCCCAAAAATATCCCACTTCAATAATTCTTTAGAGAAACAAAATTTCAACATTATCTTATAATGCATATAATGATTCTCTACATACATTCATTCACCAAATCCATATCGAGACATGGTATAGCCTTAGTAAAACCAAAGTAATACTCTTTGAAAACATGTCTTCTTAATTTTGTTTTCTAGATATATTCCATAACTCTAACTCTACATATTCCATCATCTTTTGGATTTGATGGAAATTCTTACCAATTTTACTAGTTAATTAATGAAGCACTCTATTAATAGAAAAATTAATTACACTAGCTATCACAATAAAGAATCCATTTTCTCTATCTTTATCTAATTTATTGAACTAAACACCTCAAACATGAAAACTCTCTTTCTTTTGTAATAACCAAAACTCACCATTTTTTGTAAAATGTGTAATCACTAGTTATATCTAGGATATCCAACTAACTTTCGTTCAACTAAAATTGTAAACATATTCTACATTTCTCTTTAAGGAATTAGAACCACCCCAAAAATAGGCATCTACAAACCCATGTAATAGATAATAATATCTGAAATAACGAATCATATTATACATTCATTTGAGATGTTGAATAATCGACATTATAGGTTCCCAATGAAACTCCCATGTATTTTTTATGAACGGGTTTACCCCTCCAATATCATGTGAAATATCCAAATGAATAAACGCCATAAAATAAATTATAATTATAATTTTAAAATCATATAAAAATTTTACTACGTACTTATTTTCTTATTTTTTTCATGGTTCTGGGTCCTTTGAATGTTTAATGTGACCTATGAGAAGAGATGAAACTAGATTTCATAAACAATTTCCAAATCCCTCAATATTATTCTGGATGTAGTCCCTCTATGATAAAACCAAGATTATGGTTTTCTTTTCACATTCAATCTTCTTTCCAAATATCTTCTATTCTTCACTAAGATCATTCATCTCAATAGTTTTGTAAATTACCTCATTCTACTTATGAATCAGATAAATATTCAATTATTCCCAAAAAATATATTCCATGTACAAGATTAATATATTGATTTCATTTAAGATTAAATCCTTCTAGTAACTAAAATTAATCAAGTTACTTTATGTGAAACCATTCTCTTCCTTGAAGGATTCTAACATCTTGTTCTAACACCATGGTTATTGTTTAAAATCATCAAGATTCATTTTCAATTTACACACTAAGCCTTGATTCTAACTGTCCACTGAACCAGCTAGTTTCAACATATAAATTTCTTCCACTAAATACCAATTAAAATAATTCAACTTCAGATAAATTTACTAATGGTACAGAATTTAACATTCAACCAATATTAATACATTTAATATGGTAGTACATTTAAATATTTTAGAGATTATTGCAGAGAAGTTAACACCTTCATTCTACTAAAAAAACTTCAAAACCTACATTGTTTTATATCTCTTCCTCTTTTTATCTTCTTATTTTAACAACAATACCTACATATTTTCAAGTACTTTCCCCTGAGTTTTAATTACATTAATTACTAGGTGTTATTAAATCAGAGTGAATCAAACTCCTCTATAATTTATAACTCAATATTTTCGGAATCATCTTGAGTGGATTCTTATTTGGAATATTATGGTTCTCTTAAATCAATAAAATGTATGAAACTAAGATCATCTATATACCCCAATATATTTTTTCTTTCCCAAGAAGATCAGGGAAAATTATACTATGATTTATCTTCTAGATTAACTATAACATTTTAACATTCATATTCTAAAACACTTAAGTGAGATTCCTCATTTCTTATGCATTCCTGTATGTTTCATTCTAGATATACTTCCAAACATTCTTCACAACCCTCTAAACCCCCCTTTGAATGTGAAAAATTTCATATAATTAGGGAAATATAAACTTATCAAAATCGGTTATCATCTAGAACCACTCTTCAGATCAAAATGAATTAGTGTTGAATATTTATTCTCAACCACCATATATTTCATGTTTTTATGTTTTCACAATATTTTCTATTTGAATATAACATTAAAACCGTTTAAAATTTCTTATTTTAATCATCCAAAATACAAAATGAATTTTTTTCTATAATCAATGAAGAATAATTAATGATATTTTTATTTAATATTATCATTTATTTTATCATTAACATGCATATAAGGCTATATTCTGATGACTCTGAGAAGAGATACTTTCAAAATTTTTCCAGGCCATAGTTATTCAAGTTATCAGTTTTATCCTGTTAGGTATGGACTTCTATTTATTATGTATATTGTTGTGACCACTGCTTCCACCCGAAACTCCATTGTAATTCTAGAATATAACACCAAACTTCTTGTTTTCTCTTTAAATGTATGGTTTATTCTCTCAACAACACAATTATATTTCGGTGTTCCTGGAACTGTGTTCACATGTTGGATTCCACTATGTCTATTGTAATTCCAAAAAATCCTTTTGTTAAACTCAACACCATTTCATAATCATTGGTATTTAAAATTACTTATAGTTTCACTTTCAATAATATCCCTCCATTGAAAAAATATTCCATACACTACACCAGTTCTTTAGAAATCATACCTAATTTTTTTGTTCGAATCATCAATGAAGGTGAAAATGTAACTTGATAATCGATGGGAATATATTAGTGAAGGACCCAAAAAATATGTATGAACTAACTACATATTTCATCATTTTAGTGTTCTTCTAAAAATATTTAAATACACCTTCCACAACTTCTTATGTATACAACTCTTGCTTCTTCTAAATTCTGAATAATTCAACATCATCATTCCATTTTCTAATAGAATCTTCATACCATTTCATTAAGACTAAAAAATTGAGTATTCTAAAGTTCTAAACTTCTAAAATAAGATGTTATAATAAGTTTATCTCTCACTTCACTACCATAAATATAGAATATATCATATTTTACACCTCTGGATATGACAGTAGATCCATGATTATTATTATATACTCCATCTTAAAAACATGTTCTACAACAAACTTCATCCATTTTACTAACTAAAAATATGTTCTTTTGAGGACCTATAACATGTTACACTTCCTTTAGTAAAATATAATATCCATTCTTCAACTAAAGATTACTTCTCCATTCCCAAAAATGTCAAGAAATTAATCATCTGTAAAATGTACTCTAAAATATTTCTAGATACATAATTTTACATAAAAAAATTTTATGATGTGGAATGGAATGAAACTATTATTATATGTTACACAATTCAACATCAGTAGAAATGCACAAAAGTAGATTCACACTACACTTTATTGCAATAATAATTTATATGGAAACATTCCTTCTAGAGGATTCATTCCTATCATGAAAATTTTCCATCAGGTGACATGACTTTATGTAATTCCAATAAATAGGCCCTATTATGGAATATTTACCTATAGTCATATCCCTCAATTTCCCCTCAGATTTCATACATTTCATCTGATGAAGAGAGAGTATTTGTCATTTTATATTCAATACATTATTAGAGGAATCTAAATTCTCTCTAATTACAAGGTCCTCATTGAGACTAAATTTTTCAACATCAGTAAATACCAAATTATTATTTCCCCTTTAATTTCTTATTGTCATCACCATGGCATACCATGATTCTTCTAAAAATTATAGAAATAGAATCACCCAAACATCAAAATTAAATATTTCCTTCACTGAATCTAAAAGTTTTTTTAATTTGTAAAAATATTCTACAAATAAATTTGAGATCTTCCTTCTAATAACCTCATAATGAATAAGCATCACATACAGTACAATGTATTCAGTATTTTGGGGATTTTTGACCAACTAAAGAAGATATATTAATCATGAATAATAGGAGTAACAGGATAAGATATCCATGGAGGAATGAAATCAATCCATTGGTGATTCTCTCTAGGAAAAAAATGAGTATCCATTTGATGTGTTCATTCATTTTCCACCCTTGTGAAGAAAGTGAAAGAGCGATCGAAAAAGATGTGACTGAGAGACTTGACTTTCCGGATGATTGTTCCATAATATTAGAGGCCAAAAAAATTTGTATTTATGCCATTTATTATATTGTTACAATCAGATTAATTGTGTATATAATTACTTCAAAAATATTTAGAAATGGCCATACCAACAAGGATAGTGTGGGCTTCAGCAACTGTGGGTTCCTAGAAGGAATGGTTCAAATCTTGACTGGCATCAATAATCATACCACAATGGTCCCAAAACATAAATTTGATTCCAAAAAATTCCATCCTTGGGTAAATATTCATTGACATTTATCATTATGGTCCCTTATGATGGGGGATTCCATATAGATTCATCTACTCAAGACTAAGAGAAACCATTTTGTTCTAGTTCTGGATTACATCCATTAAACCAGGAGGTTTCTCTTTCGATCCAGAAACCATAGTTTTTTGAAGTTTTGTTAATGATATAATGATTTCGCCTAACCCATATAATCAAATCAATAAAACCCAGTGAGGTGACCTTACCAGCTATGAATACAGAGGCCCACATCATCAATAGTGATTGGAGATCCGGGGCTGCATCTAATATAACCTTCATAAGATATCCCCCTGAAATCCAACCCTCCATATACCATGGTTAGGGATGATAGCATGTGTACGAGAGACTATACCATCCAAAAAGTGGGGGAGGGATGATTCTAGTTGTCTATAACATGAAGGAAGGATATAGAATTTAGGGTGGGAAGTATACAAGTACAACAATCTACCAAAAGTAGCGGATCATTGAGAGGTCATCCAAATGACAATGAATTTTCCAGAACCCCTCTTTATCCTCAATGTGGGAATCAAGATCATGTCTGTATCAAGATTTCACTGAATATGATATAGAGATATCATTTCTTGAGAATAGATAGTCCATCCCCACATCGATCACATAATGAATACTAAGAATAATAATTTTATCCATTTCATTAAACCAATAGTTAATTTTATCTAAGCACCATCCAGTACCAGTATCATCAAACATGCCACTGATAGGAGTATAATTAAATCTAAGAACTATCAGGGAAGTATCCAACATGATTAAATTACTAATAAACCCATAGTAATTCCATATATTGACTTTTGTTCCATCCCCATTCCTCCCGCTAATTCCTCTATCATGTAATTTTTGTGATCCCCAAATACTTCCCCAAATAAAACTAGGATGAGGGCTAAGAGTGGTGTTCCCAAAATTAGATTGAGGAAAATATTTTGCATGGAGAATCCACGCATAGAGAGATGATTTTTGAGTCAAAATGTGCCAACCCTTCTTTGCCAAAAGGGCATCATTAAATAGTTTGAGGTCCTGGAATCCCATTTCTCTACATAATTTAGGGTGCATAGTGACTTCTAGGAAATATAATGAATTTTTTCTCCAATCAATATGTCCCCACCAGTATTTTGAAATGTTATAGTTAATTTGATCATTAATAACACTAGGAATCTTGAAAAGTGACATAATATATCTTGGGATATAATGAAGATATCCATTGATGAGTGTTTATTTTCCTTCATTAGAAATAATTTTTAGAGACCAGCCCTTAATTATTTTCTCAAATATTTCCACATTGTATGAGAAAATATATTTTTTTCATCGATCTATCATAGTGAGGAGACTAATGTGTTTATTCTGTTTTTCAACCATCTGTATTCCTGCAATGAGAAAAATCTCCCCTCTGTTGTTTGGTAGAGCACCATAGCTAAAGGAAATTTATAATTTGGCCTAATTGATTACATGTCTAGAGGCCCTCTTGTTAGAGAATATCACATTGAAAATAGAAATGAATTCATCATGTGTGCCTCTCAAAAATAGAAGGAAATAATCTAAAAAAAGAGATGAGAAATGGCCAGGCTAATATATCACACCTTTTCCCAATATAACGAGTTAGAGGAAGATGCCAAAGAAATTTGGATGGAAAAAACATAATCCACAAGGTTGAAGAGAAAAGGGAGATGGGGTATTCCTATTGAAGTCCTTGGGAGGGGGTAATGCCTTATGAACGTCCACTATTAATGTTGATCTCGAATGAAATAGAATAATCACAGTTCATGATCATATCAATACATTTTGAACAAAATTCCTTTTTGGCCATGAAAAACCATAGGAAATGTCATTCCAATCTATCATATTCCTTATTTATATCCAATTTCCAATCCATTATCCCTATTTTTTCAACTAAGTGTGTTTTCATTGAGTGGAACACCTCATGAGCCAAAAAATCATTGTCCATGCTGAGCCTTTTCACAAAAATGATCCTTGATTTTTCAGAAATAATGTAAGGCAACCACATGCATAGTCAGTTTACTAAAATCATTGAGAAAATTATATAGGAAATAATGCATACACTGACTGGATTTAGTTTTTCACAAAAAAGGTATCATCATCATTGTTGGTGATAATTGTTTCTTTTTCTTTGTCAGTGAGTGATAAATTTTTCCATTGAGTAAATAGATTGTTATCCATTGTGATGGTTAATTCCAACTTATCAAAATCATGTACATAATAATCACTAAGTAAAATAGTTCTAGTTACTGAGTCAAACCCTCAACAAGTTGGTTCTTCATGAATAATAAACATTATTAGAAAAACTTCATGAGAAGGGGACTTCATGATCTGAAACCACCATAAAATGAAGTATTCTAATTTATAAAAAAAATAAGAAGGCCTTTTTGATCTACAAAAATTGTTAGATTTATCCTTTAAAGATAGAAAACCCTTCATAGGCTGCACCTCCGTGGACCATGCCTCAAAACCAGCTACACGTGCGAGACCTCTACGAACTGTGGGAGACAAAAACATTGGTGAGATTTAATTGGACCACCCATACTGAAATGTACCTATGCTAGCCACAAACGCAAAAATGATGGCTTCCTTCAAGGGAATAAGGTCTATCATCAATAAAAGGAAGATAGATGAAGTCCTTCGTTATTATCACACCCCACTGACCACTAAAGGCGGGTCTATGAGGGCGAAAAAATTAGATCTAAAGATAGTGATTAGAAAACAATGTCATAAGATGAAAATCTCAATCATTAAAAGATCTAAAATAGTTGTAGATCTCAAGCAGAAGGTGGGGCCTTAGTCGTTCACAAGTGGAAACCCTTGGGTGGGATGAAATCCAAAAATATCAAACAGTCGGAGACCGTCATGGGATCAGAGGCCGGTTTTGATCCAAAAGAATATATGGATGTCAAAAAAATACTGAACCCATATAAATGGGATCCCATGAGTTTCTGAATGAATGATGAACTTGAGATATGAGCAGAACCCTAAGTCGGTGCTGAACATGGGAAGCATGAAGCTGCAAGGGGGAACTATGGAACCACTACCCCTTGGAATTCCAAGGAGGGGATCTCTCATAGTGGGAGAGAATAAGGACATTTATATCACACTATGTGCTTTTAGATATTCTATTTCACATTCGTATTTCTTTATTTATTCTTGTTCAACCCACTTCAATAAAATCTCAAGATATATCTAAAAGATATAGTCTTATATCTACATTTAAAAAAAATTAAAAAAATTTCCATCATATTCATTAATCTTAACATTCCCATTTTTCAATATAATCCTTCTAAAAACATTAACACCAATGAAATTCAGAAAAAATATTAATAAGAGATTGTTACCTGAAACATTGAACAAACTATTGATCCTCATTTGAAACAACAGTTTGATACCTCTTGTTGAGAATACCTATGATCTGACTTTATGAAAATAAATTCAATTCCTTAAATCTATAATCTCCTCGTAGAAATATATTATGAAATTAATTAGACATGATTAATGTTTCAGAACATGACCCAATTCACCACATTAAGTTTAAGAAACTCTATCCTTGTTTACTATTTCATGTACAAAACATTCATGAAATGAAAAGAAAATTTAAGAAACAAATAATACTTTGGTTTTATGTCTTTTGTAATTCTTGTCCTACATCCATAATAGAAACATTTTATCATTTAATTTATTAGGAAGTAATGTTTACCGATTATATTTGATTAGTCAGTTAGTTTACTCTATCAAGTAATCAAATTACATTAATAAAAAACAATTAAAAAAAGGTTGATGCACCCCATATTTATAGAGTGTTTTATCTAGTCATTAGGTTTCACTTAACTTTGAGAAGTATGAGAGTCTCTCTATTCCACTTCTCTCATAGTCAATCTTCTATAGTAATCGTCTATGTGACTGCCACCCCCAATAAATCACCAAACTCTATTTAAAAACAAACATCCTATAAAATCTTGAATTCATTAAAAACATATAGATCATGACTACATGTATATGAGAAAATTATAAAAAAATAATTCCAAACATATCTCCTTTTTGAAACATTCTTCATAAATTCTTAGGGAAAATACTATTGAAGCCTCCACTTTATTTGACTAAATATCGTTCCATAACCACTCATTTTAATTGAATGAAACAAATTACTAATGTATAATTGACACATTTCCAACATTCCATCACCCCATCCTATATAATATTTTATATTAGGTGGTATTTTAGTCGAATTTACTTCATCAATGAGTAAATTTATGAATTTATATCCATGTACATCTCACTAAGGCTATCAGAGTACGACATTCTAATCACTTTCCTTCTTCTTATTTCCTCTAATAGACCATTCAACAACCCAAAATCCTTCCATTCATTCATAATTTCATTATACTTATATTATATGGATAATAATGAAATTACTAGTTTTAATTGAGAGATCCAACTCATGGAAGTACCTCTATAAGTAAATAAAAAACCAGTAGTGATCATAGAACATATTTGTCTCCTATAATGACAGTATCTAGAAACAATTTATATTTTAAAACAAAGTACTATATTGATATAAAATGTGGGACACCATAAGATCCACATGGTCACCTCATATGTTTGCTATAAATATACTAATGACACATATCAGTTGAGTGACATTTTTCCTTATACAAACCACAGAATAATTTAAATTTCCCATTGACTATGTATAAAAAACCATTTCAATGTCCCTAGAATCATCATCTGTTTTAGGTCACTTATCTTTTAAAATTTTTATATTCCCTTCCATGAGGTTATTAATAAGATTTTAATCACTCCATCTAAATCTTTCCCATACTTTTCAGAAATACTCAGATAGATAATTGAATAATGTTATAAATCTAATGTCTCTTTAAATCCATATTCCTAATATCCACGTTACAGAACCAATATCCTTCATCACAATACATATTGATAATTAAAGCATAAAATTTTATAGTCTCAATATAACATTTACAAATAAGAGTATGTAATTAATAAATAGTAAAAAATGATGAAACATAATGCACTATACACCTTTTGGTAAAATCAATGACCCTCATTTGTCTGGATAAAGATAAATTCCATTACGAAGTTATAAATTTTCTAATACTGATATAGTGTTTCCTATATAAGACCATATATACTAGGATTTATTTTACACATCAATCCAATAACATCAACATCTAGATACCACTTGACGGGTGCCCCATCCCAGTTTTCTAAAAGAACTCAGGTGCACCTCCCTATACAACAAAGGCTCTTAACTACAAGTTTTGGTCTAGTTTGTGACCATAGGGAAGCTATACCACCATTGTAGAGTGTGAAATCTTAATTAAATAATCAATAATCATACATCTCAGTGTACATATAAAATTAGAACATCAAAATAATAAAAATGGGAATTAGGAACTTACATATAGCCATACATGCTTGATCACCAACATGGATAATCATATAAATGTAATGAAAAAAATTAATAAGACATAAATAAAAGTATAGATTTACCCATTATAATCTCCAAGACTCAACTCATCCAAAATTATACATTCCTTTTGATATACTCTAGCTAGATCTTGTAACCTCGAGCCATAGCCAAACCGGAACATGTAACAAGTTACTGATGCTTGAGTACCCTAGAGAAATGGTGGCCCGAGTAGAGTGTGAGTATAAAACTAAGTAGGGAACCACTAGCACATTCCCAAACTTAATTGAAAATTCAGTGATATGTTCATGTGGAATATTATGATAATGTATTCATATTTTGAAAATAGATATATAAACCCAAAAATAATAGGTATTTCATCCCAATGTTAAAATTCCTCTAAAGTCATGGTGAAGACCATTCCAAAAATAGTTTCACAACTAGTATTAAGGAATATACATATACCCCATGAAAATACCAATAAAAAATTTAAATCCTTGAGTACATGACCATGATTTATTATACCATCTTCAGCTAGTGTCAGGGTTCCACTAAGCACATCGCAATAAATATAAAAACTAGTAAGTGATTTGGGTTTCCTCGATATATAAAATAGGTATTACAGACCTCCCAAGTGGGAGTTCTCTCAACCAAAAAATAAGACCTCATGTTATATAGAAATACATTGTGGGAGTTTTATCAATATAACTACAAAACATACTTCTAACCACACTAGAATCAAATTTTATTAGTGACAGAGAAGCAATGATGACCTTAGCATAGTTAAATTTCCATTAATTTTATTAGCACTAAAAAAGTGCTGATAAAAGGGATATTTAGAAGCACATATACCAAAAATGACAAAGTTACTATTTATATTCACTTTTCAAAGCACTGATCAAGGAAAACATTTATCAGCGCTTTAATTTAGTGCTGATAATCATGCGATTTATCGGCACTTTTTCAGTGCTGATAAAAAGATGATTTATCAGTGCTTTTTAATGGGCAGATATGGATATTATTTATCGTCACATTTATAGTCACTGATAATGGAGTCCATTATCAGTGCTTATAAAATCACTCATAAAGGGAAGATTTATCATCATAGTTAATAGTGCTGAAAAATGTGAAAACTCTAGTGTGATGTATCAGCACACTACATCACCTGAAATAAGTGCAGTGTGATGCAACACACTACATAAGTAGAAATAGAAAAAAAAACTACCAAACAAGATAAAAATATTGAATTTAAATTAAATAAAATTTATAGCAGAAATAAAAAGAAGAACACTATTATAGAGTATGTCAGATATTTTTTTGATTAAAATTAATGTAAATTTTGAATAAAAAAGGTGCACATGGAGTCATATCAGTCAAATCATGCATTGAATTGAGGATTAGAAGAACTCTACATATCAAAAATGACATATGGATCGATTTCCAAAAGTACAAAAACGATCTGAATGCATTTTCTCATTTTTGAGTATGTCAGTTGTTTTTTAATTAACATTAATGTTAGTTTTCATTGAAAAACGCACTTGGAGTCATATCAGTCACACTATGCATTAGATTTAGGTGTGATTGAATGATACACGTCCCAAATGACTCATGGATCAGTTTAATAAAGTATCAAAACAATCAGAATGCATTTTATGGATTTTTTACATGTCATTTTTTTTATTAAAATGAATGCCACTATTGAATAAAAAAGATTCTCTTTGTGTCATAACGTTAACACCGTGCGTTGGATTGTGGTTTGGATGATCCATACACATCATAAATGACATATAGATCATTTTAAAGATGTAAAAAAATAATATGAATGTATTTTATTGGTTTCAAGTATGTTAGTTCTTTTTTATTAACATTAATGTCAATATTGAACAAAAAAGACACAATTGGAGTCATGCCGGTCACATAGTGTATTAGTTTTAGGTGTGGATGAATGATACACGTCCAAAATGACTAATGGATTTTTCCCTAATGTATCAAAAAATAGAATGTTTTTTCAATGTTTTGAGTATGTTATTTGTTTCTTTGATTAAAATGACTGTCACTTTTGAATAAAAAAATAGACATGGAATCATACTGGTCTCACAATGTTTCAGATAAAGGTGCAGCTGATCCGCACATTTCACAAATGATGTATGGATCATTGTCCTAAAGTACCAAAAAAAATATGGAGGAATTTTCTCAGTTTTGAGTATGTTAATTGTTTTTCTATTAAATTTTTTGTCATTTTTAATTAAAAAATTACCATCTTGTAGTTATACCAATCACACCGTGAATCATATTGTTGTAAAAATGATTGATAAATGTCCCAAATTACATATGGATATTTATCCAAAAGTATCAAAATAATATAAATGAATTTTATATGTTTTGTGTATGTTACTTGTTTTTTTTGTTTAAAATGAATGTCAGTTTTGAATAAAAAAGGCAGACTTGGAGTCATACCTTCCACAAAATGCATCGTATTGTGGTGAAATTGACACCTAAACATCACAAATGATTTATGTATTTTTTTAATGATGTAATAGAACAATTTGAATTTGTTTTTTGAGCTTTGTGTATGTTAGTTTTTTTGTATTAACGTTAATGTTAGTTTGGAATAAAAAAGATTCACTTGGAGTCATAACAGTCACACCGTGCATCAGATTTGGTGAGGCTGAATTATACACACCCCAAATGACTTATGGATCATTTTCCTAAAATATAAAAACTATCATAATTATTTTTCATAGTATTGAGAATGTTAGTTAATTTTTTTTATTAAAATGAAAGTCACATTTGAATAAAAAAGATGCACTTGGAGTCATACCAGTCACACGGTACATCAAATTGAGGTGAGGATGATCCCTAAACATCACAAATGACATATGGATTTTTTAAATAAAGTACCAAAATAATATGAATTCATTTTCTTAGTTTTGAGCATGTCAGTTTTTTTATTTGATTAACATTAATGTTAATTTGGAATAAAAAAGATGCACATGGAGTCATACTAGTCACATCGTGTGTCAGATTAGGGTGCGAATGAATGATACACATCCCAAATGACTCATGGATCATTTTCCTAAAGTATAAAAAATATGAATGAGTATTATTGGTTTTGATCATGTAAGTTGTTTTTCTTATTGAAATAAATGTCACTTTTAAATAAAATAGATATACTTGGAGTCATATCGGTCACACTGTGCAACAGATTTTGGAGAGGCTAATCCCTACATTGTAAAAATGACGTATGGATCATTTTCCTAAAATACCAAAAACATATGAATATGTTTTCTTGGTTTTGAGTGTTTTAGTTGTGTTTTTTGATTAATATTAATGTCAGTTTTGAATAAAAAACATAGAAATTGGAGTCATATCGGTCACACCGTGCATCAGATTGTGGTACGACTGAATGCTTCACAACCCAAATGACTCATTGTTCATTTTACAAAAGTATCAAAACAATCGGAATGCATTTGTTCTATTTTGAGTATGGAAGTTTTTTTTTATTAAAATGAATGATGCTTTGGAATTAAAAATATGTTCCTGGAGTCATTCCGGTCACACCATGCATCAGATTAAGGTGAGGCTAATCCATACACATCAAAAATAAGATATGAAACATTTTTCTAAAGTACCAAAACAATATTAATGTGTTTTCATAGTTTTTTGTATGTCATTTTTTATTGACATTAATGTTATTTTGGAAAAAATAGATGCAATTGGAGCCATACTGGCCACACCATGCATCGTATGGTGGTAAAACTGAATTCTAAATGTCCCAAATGACATATGAATAATTTTTATATTGTATCAAAACAATCACAATTAATTTTATCGGGTTTGATTATGTTAGTTGTTGTTTTGATTAAAATAAATGTCACTTTTGAATTAAAAAGACGCGCTTGGAGTCATAATGGTCACATCGTGCATTGGATTGAGGTGTGGCCAATCCATACGCATCACAAATGACATATGGATCATTGTCCAAATGTCAAAACTATCTAAATGCGTTTTCTTAGTTTTGATTATTCCATCTATGTTTTTTACTAAAATTCAATTTTAAACTAGATCGATGCACACTGGATCTTATCTTTTGTGAGAAGTGTTTTGTTCACTTTTAAACAATTGTTCTAAAACAAAATTATTGTATGATCCTTATATAACTTCATTTCCCATAAATTTTATTGTTTTCATTCTAGATATTATTATCCTCTTCTTCCATGGTCTCTACCTTGGTCTTCTCCTTTGCCTCCTTCCTCCACATTGGTCTCTGAATATAACATTGCCTCCTACATCACCTTAAACTCCACCTTTTCCTTGGACTCTTCCTCTACCTCAGTGGTTGCTCATAAATGTTATTATTTGTTGGTCATCACTTTTAAAAAAAATTATTTCCCCTATTAACCTTCTCCTTGAGAAAAAATTTAGAGTAATATATAAAAATTCTGACACCAATGATTCACACCCCAAATATTTTTTGATGGCCATTACTCATACTAGATCTCAATCATAGCATGTAATCACATAAATTTATTGTCGGCATACATTTTGAAAAAAAGGACATTTCCCACTCCTCCCTAATCAAATTTATTTCTTCTTTTGAGTAACTCTTTTGTCAAAAATATTGATTAAATTGTGAAAATATAAAAAAATAAATGATTATAAAATATGTTTCACAGAATTTTAATTACCTTCAGAAATTACATGTAGGTGGATTCTAGTTTTTTAATGTTGTTTGATTTCTCTCATAAATTTACATATAAAATATTCACAATCTATTTCATTATCTTATTTCGAACACTGAATAAACATTGATCAAAATAAGTAAATTATTATTGAAATGTTTTAATAGTAAAATATATCTATATATAACTAATTTTTTTTAAATTTAGTAATCCATAGGATTTATCTTTTCAGAAACCAGCCTCATGCCATGATTTAGCCTATATTTAGAGACCACCCTATCATCAAGAAATTCTCATTAAAACACAAAGTAGACTTATAATTCGATCTTTATCTATAAAATGTTGATTTTATTGTATTATATATTCAAAATACACATCATGTGTTGTCAGTTGGTTGGAATTCCATGCACTGAATCCAAAAAATAAATATTCAGGGTGTCTATGTTGACTGATATCAGCATCCAGTTCTTACTAAAAGAACAAAAACAATTTTTTAATAAAAAAATAAAAAAATAAATTTTATGTGATTATATTGTATAGTATTACCCTTTCATTTTAGGCATATAAAAGATTCTGTCATTTGATACATTTTTATTAAACACTTGGAGTAACTCATCTCTTTTCTTATCTATTTCATTTTAATCCAAAGTAATTTCTATTGTAGAAAGGATATTGGGATTAATGAATCCAAATCATGCTATGAGTGATCTTACATTATATAGTTGTAATATAACTGCATGTACCGAACATGAATAGTTTTAAAAGATAATAAAAATATTTTTCTCACTATTTGGATAGACGTATTATGAAAATGTACCTTCTATGTGTATTCACAACTGAGACACCCAACCACTCATGTTTGAGAATCTCATTTAGAGTCTCGAGAAAAATTCCACCCATAATAGAAAATCCAAATATTTCTTCTTCATAGTAAATGTAAGAAATAGTTTTATATTTAAATGCGGTCTTTTCATGATGTTTTAATGGTAATAAATCCTACTATGAAACTAGTAGAGAGAAGGTACTCTCAGAAGTTCATTTTGTTTTTTGATCAATTTAGTAGATTTTCTTGATTAGACATTTCATTCCTCTACCTCATTATACATATATAATATAATAACTCAATTAATAAATTTTATCATCAACTTTTACTTTTTTTTAATATGAAAAAATTTGTGGAATATGTACCTCATGTATCTTTATATGATTAGGAATCCATGCTATGAAAGATCTAATAATAGCTTGAACCGTTTTAATATCTAGAACATCAAGTGGAATATGAAACCCAGTAGTTGGCTCATAAGATACAACAATTCCCCCTCCCATGTAATCCTTTTGGAGGGGTTGATTTTGTAGCTAGTCTCATGGGATATTATAAATTTTACCCCTCGCAACATGGAGGTACATGAGAGTTTACAGATAAAAATCAAGTACAACTATACCCTGTTGAATTATATTAATATAAAGTCATCATTAGTTTTTTTATTCACATATATGAGAAAGGGTAACAAAAAAATTGATTACATAGTGTAAGGTTTGGGTGGAATGACTAGCCTCAAATCTAGTGGGATCATCTGGATCATATGTATAATTTCCTCCACCACTGTTTCATTTTGATATTTTCTTAAGAATTGGTCTTCCAAACAAAATAGAAAAATAATATCTTGATGTGAGCCTATTTGTTTCTCCATTCATCTAATTTTATTATATATATCTTTATTTGGTATTATCTTCTTGAAATATTTTCATGGTGAGACTCGAAAACCTTGTCCTCTAACATGACCATCTTGTTAAGGCCACTTCAAAGTTACTGAATGTTTCTTTTCTTCTAGTAAAACCATTATTGATTCTTGTGTCTAAAACATATCAAAAAAGATAAACATATTTATTTTTTTTAATATTTTTATAAATCATATAAATTACAATTATTTCATACTTTCACATGATTCCCATAATTATTTTTTGGTTTCATCAACTAATATATCATACTTATTCACACGATCATCATTCCATAGCACATGTTGTGGGATTGATGTGGCTTCAGATTTTGATTCATAAATATACATATAAACAAGGGAACATTTGTTGTTTCATATCACATAATTAATCATTTATTTTTTATTTCAAATAAATATTAATATCATCTCTAATGAATTATACACCATCCTTTTTGATATGTGTACACTAGTTTTGATGCTTGCTATTTATATTCAACACTATTTTTATATTTCATAAATTAAATTTTTTGAATCATGTTGAAAAAAATAAATAATGTAAAATAATATATTATGTACCACAATGCAGCTAAAATGATTTCTCGTTACAACAATTACTTAAATAAGTCCATGATTCCATCTCTATAATGTGTTCATAACAAAGTGGTGGGTGGCCCTTTATTTTTACCTCAACATCCCTATGATGTAACTTCATCAAAGGAGTCTGGAATCCTCAATGGAATTTTATAGCAGCAATTAAGAAAAATTTCTTATATAAATTTTCTAAAATAAATTGTGTCTATAAATAATAATGAATACTAAATCAACATTTCAATATAAAAATTTTTAATAAAATAGATAATGTATTTTGTAACATTATCACTATATCATTCCAATGCATTTCCTTCGTTACAGGTTGGACGTGGAACCATGAGTAAATATAAATCAACATATTCATCCTCGTTGTGAACCAATGATAACTGATGAATGTTGGCTTTTTGGGGTTAATAGGTTAGCCACATTGATTCTAACCAACCTCAAATTATATACCCTGACATATTTCATGTATAATTAAAACAAAAACTATGATGTTCTGTCATTATTTTTTTCATCAACATGTTGTCGATCCCCTATTAATTCCACAGTTTCATCATCAATTGTTTGTTCTTACTTGGAATTAGGAACATCATCATGTTCTTAAGACATTGTCTACATAAGTAGTCAAAAATTTAATTTCTCTTGAATAACATCAATGAAATAAACTCCATGCACAAAATTCCACAACTATAACCATCTTGCATAATTTTTTTAAAATATTTAATAGAGTTATAATAATTCAATACTACAGTATAACTATCATTCATTGCATTTATTTAATCCATCCTTAGACACTCTATTGTCTTCAATCTCTGGATGATGAATTTGAGGCTACTCATTAACTCTTTCAGAAAATCATTCCATCACTATTTGGGAGATATGTCATCAATTAAATTTGCAACCAATATAATGGGAATAAAACCTAGATTAAAAGTGGGAGTCCAATACATAATCAAGTGATGGAATACAATCAAGCATCTATGTATTAATGGGTCCTAGTAACATACATGAAATCACTCAAAAAGTCTCTTCAATTGAAGAGGAATTAGAATAACTCCACTATAATGGTCTTGTAGTAATGAATCTCACCCCACCAACATTGGACACCACGTTTGTCTACTCAACGATTTCTCATCTTCCAATTTTAGATATTTTTTTAATCCACTATAAGATCCCTATAATGTCATTAATATTTTTAAAGGGTGAATTTTTCATGTTTTTTTCAATATTGATGATGAAGTTTTTACACTTATAAATGAAATGAATATATTAAATTCAATCCTAAATTTATTATAATGATATATTACCATAAAATCTTAAAGACAAACCATAGATACTTCCTGTCTATGAAAATTATACCACATAGCTTGAAGTAGATCCAAAATTACCTCTATGAACTTCCTACATTATGACTGATAATGATATTATCACTTGTAAATTATAATATTAGAGAGAGGTATCCATGAAACTGAATCATGTTCTATTAATAAAAATTATTCATACTCCATGAATCGTTAAAGTTTAGTAATAATCATGATTTAATTAAAAAACTCTAAAAACATGCATCACTAAAATTATTATTGGATTGTATCTAATTAATTACTTTTTTTTAATTTAAAAATAAAATTATACATCAAAATCATAAATCTAAATAACATATTTCACGGTTTAACTATTTACATGAATAGACCAAACCCACAAAATATGTTTTAATGATTATTACACATACCTTGATCTCTATATGTTCATCACCCATAAATGTGGGTCAGAAAATGGTATCCTATAATCCTTAAAAAACCACATAATTAAGCCATTCTAATCAATTATCTAGTATATATGTTGAATTAAATTTGAGAAACTACCTAGATTTTTTACAATATATTTTTTAAATGAAGAGAAAACTGAGTGGGTGAGAGGTCCACTTGTTAATATCCAAAGTAGAGTAAATAATTTATGTGTGTCTCTAAGGAAAAATGGTCTAGACACTCAAATACATATTAAATGAGAAGAATAAATAGAACCACACTCTTTGTCTTTCAGTAGTGATGATTAGAGATGTTGGGTTCATCAGCATTAAAAACTACCCAAAAGAAAAAACACAATGTGGTTGCCAAACATCAAACAACAATAGAGGAAATGTATTAAATAACTAGAAATGGATTCTAGACATGATTAAATAGATTGAAAGTAGAGGAGTCAAACTGGAAGTAGATGAGTTCGGTGATAGATTAAGAATCACAAGAGACTGTGTCATTGTAACAACCCAAATTTTTTCAATGGAAAATTCCCTTCTTATATTTATGTCATAAAAACACAGAATAATGAACTACTAAGTGATAAGTGACCTTTAAACATAATTTTGTCACCCCTATGGTTGGAATTTTAAAAATCTGACACACACGGTTGTGTTCAAGATAGTTTTTGGAGTCTAATGAAACAAAAATAATTTTTGGTGAATAGTAACCTACCCTTATGAATAGTAACATACCCTTATGAATAGTAAAATGACCCTTATGAATAGTAAATAAGAGGAACATTACCTATGAATAATAAAATAAAATTTAGACATCTTAGAAAGTGACAATTTGACCTTAGTAAACGTTTTTGGTATTTTATTAGTCATAAATAATTAATTATAATTAATTAATTAATTTAAAAGAATATTTATTTTCCTGTAATGTATTCATAAATTATTGAATCAATGTCTAATAGTTTTTAGATAATTTTATAAGACCCTACATAATTTTTGAAAGAACTATTAAATCAGTTTTAATCTTAAAAACTGTTTTTTTAGTAAATTATGATTTTTTAAAATATTAAATTAATAATATTTAGAAACTTATTTTTGAAAAATGGACTTCATTTTTGGATTCTACACATCGAAAAATGGTTGGGGTAAATTTTTGGGATTTTTCTGAGAAACTTGAATTTTTGGTGAATAGTAGAATACATTAATTTACCATATAAATACATTTTAATTAAAACCCACTATTCCTGACATCACAAGTGATGTAAGCACCCAAATCCCGAACTCGTATGTATTATTTACAATTCTTAGTCATCCAAGACTCACTATTACTTGTCTTAGGTGAAATTAATAAACTAATCAATTTTATATTAAGGAAACCCCTCTCCCCTCCACTATAAAAGCCACCCATCACTCGCTCTTTTCCTCACACCACTCAAGCTCCAATAATTATATAAACTCTTCCCAAAAATCTTCCCTAGATCCTTCCCCAGGTCCAAAAGCTTCTGGTCTCATCAAAAGACCAAGCCTATCTTCCTTAAGAAGGATCTCAAGAGGAAGATTCTAGAGGTAATTTCTCTCTCTATTCTCCTTTAATTTCCTTTCAAGTTCAAGTTCCTTTCTTGATCTCTCACCACATATATTCATCCAAATTGTTTTGTAACTCCACTATTATAAATATACTATAATTTTTTATGATTATAATATCACCCACACCCTTTCCCTCTTCCTTTTATTTTATTAAAGAGAACGTTGTTCATGAGGTGTTAATTTATCACCTTCAAAAACGACATGCTCTCTTCTTCCATTTCTACCATTAGATCTGGTCATGAAACCATTTTTATGGTTGAACCAGAATATTTTATATGTATTATGTTCAATTTTTAGTTCTGGAAATAACCTATGGAAAAATTACTAATTTAAATGTTAAAACGAGTTTGTTGTGATCCAAAAACCGCTCAAATTAACCCAAATAATCTTCATTCAATTTTTATCTAATGATTCGTCCACATGGATCTAATATAACTCATTATAAAATCATTAAAGCTTATGTATTATCATTAATAACATTTAATATAATTTCTTGATGTTTACCCATGAACTACCCAAACTTCAATTTAAGAATACAAGTGGACAGCTCAAGAAAACCATAAAAACGGACATCCCCGAACAAAGTTTTTAAACTCTATAAGTCATCCAAAGGTACATAATATGACATAATGAAATCAGAATGAACACTATTAATGTATAAAAGGTTCCGGAGTTTCTAATTAATGAATATAATGTCATTATACAGGACATTAAAGAGAAGGAGGCATTCAGGTACAAGGTAAGGGGAAATCTCGAACCTAATTTTTCTTCCTTCGGGTTCTCCCTCTTTCACTCCATTTTTGTCATGGTTACTCCTAAAAGATCATTTTTTCATAATTTACTTTAATTTTATGGGATATACATGTTTTTCACTGGTTTTTATGTCCATCAAAATGTTTTCCAAAAGAACTCTTCTTTCAAGATCTCACCTTTTACCTCTCATTCAACGTTGATGGTTCTTGTATCAAGTATGTTGTTCTCTCTTTCTTTTGGGAACCCAAAGATTATGATTGTTTTATTATGAGATGAAACCCATTCCTTTCCATGGGTTATTTATGTACATTTTTGATATGTGTTCCATGTGGAAATCATGATAATGATAATATTATTATGTGACGGGTGCGCCCAGAATTATATAGTGCTCCAATGCATTGGGTAAAGTGATGAATCTCATTAGTAAATGTGAAATTATGTGTGAACAATATTCTAGCTTTGTTCCCAATTATGTGTGGTAGTTAACCACTAAGACATGATGTTTCATTTTTATACATTTCCACATTTCAAGTTTATTCTTTATGCTCCTCTCATGTTCATGATCTTTTGCCTACGTTATGATTATGCTCACCCCATGCTATATTGTTATTATCTATCCTCTTACTGGGATTCTATCTCACCCCTTTTGATGTATATCCTCAGGTGGATACATGTACTAAGGAGAGGACAAGTGCCACTAAGAAGCTAGTGAAGAAGAAATTAAATAAATTTTTATGGTTGATGTTGTATTTGTTATGTATGGTCCTAGTTTTCCCAAGACACTAAACCTTTGGATCCTCTATGTGTAAAACTATTATGTTTTTTATCTTTGAAATGATGTAATAGTAATGTAAGAAAGTCTGGGTCGCTACAGTTGGTATCAGAGGAAAGGTTTTGTTAATTTGGGGATTAGGATTAGTGAACCCTAGAGAAAACCTACAACATGAGACTAAGTAAAAATATGCACACAAGGATATTTACCTAGGGATCCCATATGTTATGTTTTTGGTATAATTGTTTAAATGGATAAGTTATTCATGAATTGTTTACTTATGTTTTGTTCTAACCTTTTCTATTTTTGAAAATAGTGGGAACCAGGAGAAATCCGGCCAATAACACTTGCGAGGGCCAATGAAACGATTTCCCGAACGACATCCCCAATGATTTTGGAGGGGGAGTTCAAAACTTCAGGGTGATGCTTACCCAATTATCTCAGGTTATGAATAATAACCATAATAATGGGGAACGTCCTCCTTCACCAAAGAGGGAGCAACTAGAAATCGAATGTTTTATGCGGCAACGACCACCGATGTTTTTTGGATCTTCTGATTCACTAGTTGCGGAACAATGGGTCAACTCTATGGAGAAGATATTTTCTATTCTTCACAGTTCCGAGACGGAGAAGGTGACTCTAGCCTTTTATCATCTAGATGGAGAAGCTGATCAAGGTTGGGCTTTGATTAAGAACACCAAGCTATGGGAGGAAATTGAAGAGATGGAATGAGAAGACTTTAAGATAATGTTTCTTAATAAGTACTTCCCACGAAATCATTGCACAATGATGGATAGAGAATTCATAGAGCTCAAGCAAAAAGGAGAATCTGTCACAACCTATGAAGAAAACTTCACAAGGCTCGCAAGGAATTCTTCGGGTTTTGTTATCAACAATGATAGCAATATTTATAGATTCTTTAGTGGATTAAAACCACATCTTCAAAAGGCTCTTGCAATTAGAGACTTTGGGAGTTATGAAGAAGTTGTTCGGTGTGCTCTCAATGTGGAGATGGAGTTTGGAGAATGGTCCCATGGATATGGTGATAAGAAAAGAAAGATGGCGTTTCAAGATGGTGGATCTAGTGATAAAGATGGGAAGAAAACACAACGACCCACATGCCAAAAATATGGGAATTTGCACCATGGGAACTACCTCAAAGGGACGGGGAAATGCTTCAAGTGTGGGAAAGAAGGACACCTTTCTCACAAGTGTCGGAAAGACATGAAAAGGAAGGATAATGTAGCCAATGAATGGAGAGAACCACTCGTGGTTCAAGGATACAACTGTAGGGAGCTAGGGCACTATTCAAACCAGTGCACTAAACCTCGAGCTCTCGAGGGTAATCAGCGCCAACAACCACCAAAGCCAAATGAACAAGGGAAGGCTTATGCCATCACTACTGTAGAGGTGGATCATGATAATGAAGTCATAAAAGGTACACTTCCTATTCACTCAAGAATGGAAAAAGTCTTATTTGATTCTGGTTCTACACATTCCTTTATATCTTGCAAGTTTTCTAGAACTATAGAATCGAAGCCCCGAAACCTTGAAATAGAGATATCTATAAAAACACCAAGTGGTGCAATCATTGCAACCCAAGTGTTTGACTCTTCTCCTGTTAATGTATGTGGGATGATTCTTCCGGAAAATCTCGTCATAATTCCTTTGGTGGAATTCGACGCTATAATGGGAATGGATTGGCTCTCGTTATATAGAGCACATATGAACTTTCAGAAAAAGGAATTATATTTTCATATTCTGAACCATCCCATGCTCCTCTACAAATGCAAGGACGATCATGAATCTCCTATGAGAAATCCTTCAATGGTTTAGGTGTTGATTCCCTATGAAGAAGCATACCTCGCCCAAATGGTTGAGTCGAAGGAAAGTTCCAACCTTGAAGAAATGCCCATCATAAGGGAATACAACGATGTATTTTCAGAAGAGTTACCTAGAATTCCCCCGGATCGTGAGGTAGAGTTCTCAATTGTACTCATACCCGGAGCTACTCCTATCTCGAAGTGCCCCTATAGGATGACTCCTATCGAACTAGAAGAGTTAAAGAAGCAGCTGCAAGAGCATCTGGAAAAAGGGTTCATACGCCCTAGTGCATCACCTTGGGGTGCGCCAGTGCTCTTTGTGAAGAAGAAGGATGGAACCATGCGGCTGTGTATCGATTATCGGGAACTCAACAAGATCACCATAAATAACAAGTATCCTCTTCCAAGGATTGATGACTTGTTCGATCAGTTAAGAGGAGCTCAATACTTCTCAAAGGTGGATCTTCGTTCTGGATATCATCAGGTAAAGGTGAAGAAGGAAGATATTCAGAAGACTACCTTCCGTACATGGTATGGGCACTATGAGTTTTTGGTGATGCCCTTCGGACTTACTAATGCCCCTGAAATCTTCATGGATTTGATGAATAGAGTATTTAGACATTACCTTGACAAATTTGTGGTAGTGTTTATCGATGATATTCTCATCTAATCCAAGAGAAAGGAGGAACATGAAGAACATCTAAGACTTGTGTTGGAGAAATTGAGAAAGGAGAAGTTATACGCCAAGTTCAGCAAGTGTGACTTTTGGATGAATCAAGTCACGTTCTTGGGACATGTGATCACAAGTGAAGGAATTTCTGGGGATCCTTCAAAGACAAAGGCAATTGAGGAATGGCCCAGGCCCTCTAGTGTCAGAGAGATCCGTAGTTTTCTTGGATTAGCTGGGTACTATCAACGTTTTGTGAGAAAATTCTCATGATTTTCAATCCTGCTAACTAAGTTAACAAGGAAAGGGGTAAAGTATGTCTGGACGGATTAATGTGAGGGAAGCTTCAAGGAGCTAAAGAGAAGGCCGATCACTGCACCTACACTCACACTACCGAAAAGTGGAGAAAGTTTTGTGATATACATAGATGATTCAAAGAAAGTATTGGGTTGTGTACTCATGCAAAATGATAATGTGATAGCCTACACCTCACGACAGTTGAAGATCCATGAGCATAACTACTCGACGTATGATCTAGAGCTGGCAGCCGTGATTTTTGCCTTGAAAATCTGGCGACACTACCTTTATGGCGAGACGTGTGACATATACACCGACCACAAGAGACTAAAGTATATATTCACACAAAAGGAGATCAACATGCGTCAAAGGAGATGGTTAGATCTAATCAAGGATTACGATTGCTCTTTTCACTATCATCCTGGAAAGGCGAACAAGGTAGCTGATGCTCTAAGCAGGAAAGAACCTGATACTCTATCCATGTTGAGGATTGAGAAAGACCCTATCTTCTTGGATATGAAAAGGATGGATTTGGGAATCATAAGGGAAGGGGATACATCCTACCTTTCCCAAATGAATGTGCAACCATCCATCCAACAGAATATTAAGGAAGCACAAAGGGATGACGTGGAGATACAAAAGAGGGTGAATGCAGTAAAGGAAGGGAAGCTGCAAGAGTTCCATATCGATGATGATGGTGTGATTCGGTTTGCAATGCGGCTTTGTGTGCCTTAATCACGCGGGATAAAGAAGGATCAATTGGATAATGCACATAGCTCAACTTTCTCTATCCATCCTGGGAGTACCAAGATGTACCGTGATCTCCGAGAACACTTCTGGTGGGATAACATGAAGAAGGAGATTGCAGAATATATATCAAGGTTCTTGGTATGTCATAAAGTTAAAGCTGAGCAAAAAAAGTCCAAAGGTATGATGCAGCCATTACCTATACCCATGTGGAAATGGGAGAATGTTACTATAGACTTTCACGGGTCTCCTGATGACATCAAAGGGGAGTAATGCAATATGGGTTGTGGTTGATCGACTCACCAAGACTGCCCATTTTATTTCTATTCGGGAAGACCTCTCACTTGAACAACTTGCAAGGATATATATGAAGGAAGTAGTGAGATTTCATGGTGTTCCACTCTCAATTGTCTATGACAATGATCCAAGGTTCACATCAAAATTCTGGAGGAGCCTTCAACATTCCTTGAGTACTGAATTAAATTTTAGCACGACCCATCACCCCAAACTGATGGCCAGTCTGAAAGGACTATACAGACACTCGAAGATATGCTAAGAGCATGCTCTCTAGAATTAAAAGGTGGATGGGATTAACACATCTCATTGGTTGAGTTCTCATACAACAATAGATTCCACTCGAGTATTTAGATGGCTCTGTATGAAGCTCTTTATGGGAAGCGATGTAGAACTCCAACTTGTTGGGATGAAGTTGGAGAAAGAAAGCTACTTGGACTCGATCTTGTGTAGGAGATGACCGAGAAGGTTCAAGTCATCCAGAAACACATCAAAGCTGCTCAAAGTCGGCAAAAGAGCTATGCGGAAAATCGTCGAAGGGACTTGGAGTTGGACATTGGAGATAAAGTCTTCCTTCGAATATCTCCATGGAAGAGAGTCATGCGATTCGGTAAGAAAGTGAAGCTAAGCCCAAGGTACATTGGCCCGTTTGAGATCCTTGACCGCATAGGAGCCGTGGCCTATCGTCTGGCACTCCCAACAAATATGGCTCAAGTTCATGATGTGTTTCATGTATCACAACTGAGTAAGTACATACCAGACCCCTCACATGTACTAAACTCAGAGATGGTGCAGTTGGAAGATGATCTCTCCTATGAGGAGAAGCCAGTAAATATTCTGGACCAAAGTGATAAGGTTCTACGCAACAAGACAACCCGACTTGTCAAAGTGTTGTGGAGGAACCATAAGTTTTAGGATGCAACTTGGGAATTAGAAGAGGCAACGAAGGAGAAGTACCCTCACCTGTTTGTGTAAAGTGAAATTTCGGGGGCGAAATTTCTCAAGGGGGGAAGAATGTAACGACCCAAATTTTTTCAATGGAAAATTTCCTTCTTATATTTATGTCATAAAAACACAAAATAATGAACTACTAAGTGATAAGTGACCTTTAAACATAATTTTGTCACCCCTATGGTTGGAATTTTAAAAATCTGACACACACGGTTGTGATCAAGATTATTTTTGGAGTCTAATGAAACAAAAATAATTTTTGGTGAATAGTAAACTACCCTTATGAATAGTAACCTACCCTTATGAATAGTAACATGACCCTTATGAATAGTAAATAAGAGGAACATTACCTATGAATAATAAAATAAAATTTAGACATCTTTGAAAGTGACAATTTGACCTTAGTAAATGTTTTTGGTATTTTATAAGTCATAAATAATTAATTATAATTAATTAATTAATTTAAAATAATATTTATTTTCCTGTAATGTATTCATAAATTGTTGAATCAATGTCTAATAGTTTTTAGATAATTTTATAAGACCCTACATAATTTTTGAAACAACTATAAAATAATTTTTAATCTTAAAAACTATTTTTTTAAGTAAATTATGATTTTATTTAAATATTAAATTAATAATATTTAGAAAATTATTTTTGAAAAATGGAATTCATTTTTGGATTCTACACGTCGAAAAATGGTTGGGGTAAATTTTAGGGATTTTTCTGAGAAACTTGAATTTTTGGTGAATAGTAGAATACATTAATTTACCATATAAATACATTTTAATTAAAACCCACTATTCCTGACATCACAAGTGATGTAAGCACCCAAATCCCGAACTCATATTTCTTATTTACTATTCTTAGTCATCCAAGACTCACTATTCCTTGTCTTAGGTGAAATTAATAAACTAATCCATTTTATATTAAGGAAACCCCTCTCCCCTCCACTATAAATGTCACCCTTCACTCTCTCTTTTCCTCACACCTCTCAAGCTCCAAGACTTCTCTAAAATCTGCCCAAACATCTTCCCTAGAACCTCTCCCACATACAAAATCTTTTGGTCTCATCAAAAGACCAAGCCTATCTTCCTTAAGGAGGATCTCAAGAGGAAGATTCTAGAGGTAATTTCTCTCTCTCTTCTCCTTTAATTTCCTTTCATGTTCAAGTTCCTTTCTTGATCTCTCCCCACCTATATTCATCCAAATTGTTTTTTAAATCCAGTATTATACATATAATATAATTTTTTATGATTCTAATATCACCCCACACCCTTTACATCTTCCTTTTATTTTATTAAAGAGAACGTTGTTCATGAGGTGTTAATTTATCAACTTCAAAAACGACATGCTCTCTTCTTCCATTTCTACCATTAGATCTGGTCATGAAACCATTTTTATGGTTAAAACAGAATATGTTTTATGTATTATGTTCTATTTTAAGTTATGGAAATAACCTACGGAAAAATTACTATGTTAAATGTTAAAACGAGTTCGTTGTGATCCAAAAACCGCTCAAATTAACCCAAATAATCTTCATTTAATTTTTATCTAATGATTCATCCACATGGATCTAATATAACTCCTTATAAAATCATTCAAGCTTCTGTAATATCATTAATAACATGTAATATTATTTCTGGATGTTTACCCATGAACTACCCGAACTTCAATTTAAGAATACAAGTGGACCGCTCAAGAAAACCATAAAAATGAACATCCCTGAACAACGTTTTTAAACTCTATAAGTCATCCAAAGGTACATAATATGACATAATGAAACCAGAATGAACACTATTAATGTATAAAAGGTTATTTAATTTCTAATTAATGAATATAATGTCATTATACAGGACATTAAAGAGAAGGAGGCATTCGGGTACAAGGTAAGGGGAAATCTCAAACCCAATTTTTCTTCCTTCGGGTTCTCCCTCTTTCACTCCATTTTTGTTACGGTTACTCCTCAAAGATATTTTGTTCATCATTTACTTTAATTTTCTGGGATATAAATGTTTTTCACTGGTGTTTATGTCCGTCAAAATGTTTTCCAAAAGAACTATTCTTTCAAGATCTCACCTTTTACCTCTCATTCAAGGTTGATGGTTCTTGTATCAAGTATGTTGTTCTATATTTCTTTTGGGAACCCAAAGCTTATGAATGTGTTATTATGAGATGAAACCCATTCCTTTCCATGGGTTATTTATGTACATGTTTGATATGTTTTCCATGTGGAAATCATGATAATGATAATATTATGATGTGACGGGTGCTCCCGGAATTATATAGCGCAATATGAATGTTTAAATGTGACGGGTGCGCCCGGAATTATATAGAGCTCCAATGCATTGGGTAAAGTGATGAATATCATGAGTAAATGTGAAATGATGTGTGAACAAGATGCTAGATTTGTTCACAAGTATGTGTGGTATTTAACCACTAAGACATGATGTTTTATTGTTATGCATTGCCACATTTCAAGTTTATTGTTTATGCTCCTCTCATGTTCATGATCTTTTGCCTACATCATGATTATGCTCACCCCATGCTATATTGTTATTATCTATCCTCTTACTGGGATTCTATCTCACCCCTTTTGATGTATATCCTCAGGTGGATACATGTACTAAGGAGAGGACAAGTGCCACTAAGATGCTAGTGAAGAAGAAATTAAATAAATGTTTATGGTTGATGTTGTATTTGTTATATATGGTCCTAGTTTGCCCAAGACACTAAACCTTTGGATCATATATGTGTAAAACTATTATGTTTTTTATATTTGAAATGATGTAATAGTAATGTAAGAATGGTCGGGTCGCTATAGTCATGGTCACAGATTTTTTAAATAGATCCGAGAAACTTTTAACAGTGCTTTCAGAAAAACACTTATAAAGACCCCTTTAATCAGCTCTAAATTTATTAGCACTAATACAAGGAGTCTTTATCAGTTCTCTTTTAGTGCTGATAAATATCCAAACTTATTAGCACAAAAAAATCAGTAATAAAAGACATATTTATCATCCCTATCAATTTAGCACTGATAAATATGTCTTTTAATAGTGTTTTATTTGTGCTGATAAGGATAGATATTTATCAGCACTATGAAAGTGCTGTTAAAAGTGTTGTAATTATATTTATTTAAATAAATTTAATTTAATTTTATACATATTTAAATATATATAACTATTTATTTATAATTATTGAGATAGTTATTTTAAAAAAATTATTTATTTATCATAATTTATTTATAGTAATTATTATCATAGTAAATATACATTTATAAATATAGTTATTTCTAAATAATTATTTACAATTATATTTTTAACATAATTAATGGATATATAATCTTAAATTAATACCTTTTAAAAACAAGTGAAATTGAATAATTCAAAATGAGCACACTTCAAAAATATTGAAAAAATTGATATGTTTTTTTCATTAAAAATAATTTATTAAAACAATATGGATATATATATATATGGATTAATACACATCGAAAAAACTAAATCATAGTAAATAAATATGTATAAATAAATAATATAAAATTATCAAAATAAAAAAATAAAAAACATTAAAAAGGATTAACCTAACTGTAGTGTATTGAAAACAAAAAAAAATTGACCGATTAAAAATAAAATATATATTAAATTTATCATGTTATAATTACATTCTAAAATATACTAAAATTTGAATAAATAATAAAAATGTTAGGTGAATCGTATCTATATATTTCCCAATACAATTGTGTGTACGCTTGTGTGTAAAAATGAATTAATATATATATATATTTATATATCTGTGTGTGTGTGTGTGAGATAAATGAAAAACATAACATTTAATATTCGTTATATTTAAATGTAAAATGATATTAAAAATGAATATGGCATTAATAGGTATTAAATTAACATTTTATGTATATTATACTTATTCATTTTATATATCTATATATAATATATATTATTTATTAATATTTATAATATATATATATGTATATAAAATTTATTCATTTATATAAATAATTATTTAATTAATAAAATTTTCATATTTTTCACAATTTACTCTTTTATTTTTGTTTGTTTGATTATTCATCTTATTCTGTACCTTTATCAATGCCCCAAAAGTGATAATAAATGGAATAATATATTATCCTTAAATAAGTTCTGAAAATGGATATCTTTTATCAACTCCATAAATAAAGTGCTAATATATGTTTCCTTTATTAGCACTAAAATAATGCACTAATGAATGTTACCATTTATCAAAGATAAAAGAGAAGCATGGATAAAGGGTGAATTTTATCAGCACTTTTTTAGCACTAATAATGAGATTCCTTTATCAGTGCTTATTTTAGTGCTGATAATGATAGACATGATTAGTGAATTTTTTAAGCAGTGATAAATTCCAGTGCTGCTATAGGTGGTTGTTATGGTAAGGAAACCATGGTATAAGCCTATAAGCTTCATATACCTCCCTTATGGGAGATTTATCCTCTAATAGTAAGACCACCCTAGGAAATTTTTTTATACATTGAAAAAAATCCACCAAGGGAATATTCCATTGAATTAATACAGTAATAAACAATAAAATGGAGAAAACATAAAAACAAATGGAAATATCATCCATATTCTATTAAAATAATAACGAACACCCTCACCCTTTGGTCAACACATTATCGAGGAACCCACGAAGGTCCCCTAGTTCTCTTCATAGACTGGACACCTCATAAGGGTCCCTTAATCCCAACTCATCATTCGGGTCAACACCCATCATAAGGGTGGTTGACCATCACCCATAAAAAACACTCATTGTTATCCAGATCACCCAAGTTTTCCATATTTCTCTCCAAGGTGTACCCCACCCAAATCTCCATGTCTCATTAGGAAATGAACACCACATGTTCATCTAACTTTCTTGAAGACATATAGGGTATCTCATGGGCCTCACCTAGCTAGGACCTAGGCCATACAACCTAGATTGTTACTAACCTCTACCTAGAGGTCCCAATAGTATTTTAATACAAGGTTCTATGAATCAATTACACTAAATATAATCATGTATATTACCCTTAGAGTCTATACTTTACATGAAGGATCATGATAGTCATTGAATCAACTGTGGTGGCTAATGAAAAAAATCCAGTGCTAATGTCTGTCAAGTCTATGGTAGTTTTTACATCATAATCAAGGTATCTTTTTAAAAATAAAAAATTCTATTTAAAATAATCATTTTAATTAAAATATATAATATAATCATCACTTATTTCAAGGTCAATTCCTTGATTTTAGGACCGTGCATCCAAGCATCATGAAAATTTGACATAATACCTTAGGTTGTGTACAAAGGACCAAATATATTTTTATATTACATTCCCCATTAAAAATTCAAGGCTTGGAAGCTTCATTTTGGTTCATCGAGACCTATCTAAGCCTATTTGAGCTCATACCAACTAATCTAGCCCCTACCATCCCATATGAGGCTTGAAATTCCTCATAGTAATGAAACCACGACCAAAAACCCACAAGAGGTCCACAACAGACCCCCTTTTATTATCATGATAAATATCCCTCGTCAAAATAGAATTTTACATCATTATGACATCATCTTTGGACATCCTCTACGAGGAATTAACGAAATATTCATCACACTTTGCGGATTCCACCATCTTTTGGTGGAATCGAGATCAAATCCCTTGTTAGAGAAAAAGAAATTAAAGGTGAATAAATATAGATACAAAAAATAGAAATCGGATTCGGAAACTCACCCCAAAAATACTGTAAAACTCCACAAAGAACAACCCTTAGTTAAGGTTGTGAGGGTTGAAAGTAAGGATTGCCTCCTAGTGATAAAACTAAGAGAAAGATGAGTTGAGGGGTTTCTTCTTCTAAAACCCAAAGGGGGAATTGGAATTTTCCAAAATTAATGGCCACTAGATAGTCAATATTTTTCCATCAATGTGGCCACAATATAATCCAATCCACTTATTTTCCCAATGATGTTTCTGGAACCCACATACTAGTATTTAGGCTGTATTCAATGTCCTATTACAGACATTTGAGGTGTTTAATCTTTCATACTACCATTCTGAACTGAGATTCGAATCCACCCCACCTACTATTTCAAAAATTTAAATCCCTCTGAACCTTATGACCTATCTATAAACATACGGTATTATAAACTTTCACCATAACCCTTCTCATCCTTGAGATTCATTGGGGTTCATCCCATTATACATCTCGACCTGATTTGTTGGCCACATCCCATTTAAAAGTCTACATTCTATTCCCAAATTATTAAATCCATTCCTAAGTGAAATTCTACAATATGAACATCTACCTATTAAAACCTGATCTATCTCTTAAATTCATTATTAAATCACAAGATGAAACTCATAGGTATCGTTCAATCTAGAGACACCCAATTTTCATCATCCAATTGATCATATGTTAAATGGTTCTCCCTTCCACATGACCTAGCTTGAATGCTTATTCTAAACTACAATGCTTCCCCACCATTATAATTTCCTACTAGAAAGAAATTCTCAGTTGTCTGATGACATGATAAACATGGTTACCAACACCCTGCACCTCAGTATATGTGATGGAATCGATCAGATATTGGTACTAACTCTCAACATCCACTTCCAAGCAATAATAAACATGGTTTCATTCTCCATAAATAACATGAGCACATTGAGTTTCCATAAAAAACCTATTTCATTTCAGAAAACATACCCATCATTTCTAAACTGATTCACCTGATGTAGTTACTCGCTCACTACATCCAATTACATGCACAACTATTGGTCAGACCTCCTCTAGTTGACCAATTTTGAAATTTCTTAGCATCCTCCACTAAACCATCACCTGAATACCCAATATCAATTACCTCCACTCCCTGAGGCACCTCATTGTCATTCAAATGTTCCCACCAGAGTACATACTATAATTCTGGAGAAATTTCATGGTAGAAACACCAACCATCCTAAAACCACTATCACATTCTCTCCCAAGCACTGACACATTTTTGATCTAGTATGTTTGGGTAATCTTAAACTATAATAGCCCTGATGGATATGATAAAAATATATCCAATGATACATTTATAATAACATTCAACAATCACTAAGGATTCCATTTAAAATTTAATTCATATGTGCACCCACATCTAGTGCAATCAAGATCACCCAAAGGTCGATTCCTTATTACTATAAACATTCCAACATGAGCGTCACACATAAAAACCTGTATGACAATCACCACCTTAGGATTGTATTATTATTTACATCACTGAATCAAATTTATTATCTCTATGGAACACATTGTATTAGTTACTAAACATAATTAATAGATGTGGTCATCTCACTCATTCCCAATCGGTAACATGAAACATCACTCGTTTATTATTTTATACTTATAGGAACTCCACCCTCCACACATTTAGAAATTACTTGGAAGTGAGGGAATATCCTTTTATCATCCTTTGGTTCACTCCCATCATATGTAATTTCTTATTTATATCATTGAATAAAATTCATTATGGACCCCCATATCAAACATGTGTCACTCCACTCCGGCCACACTCATCATCCTATCAATATCTAATAAAAAACAATTTTCTAGATCGACCATGTTATTACACCCCAATCGAATTTAAATGTCTCCTCTTCCACCAAGAGTTATTTTAAAATTTGATACAAGACTTAGAAAACAATTCCTACAAATATATGGAGTTCGTATTGATCCTCATCTTGCACATGACCAGCCACCAATTTACAGCTCAATAAGAACCATGTAAAAGAAAGCGATTTTTCTCAGCCTCAACCATCATAACAGGAGAATGCTTATGCAACACCGAAATACCAAACTCATATCATTCTATCCTAAGTAATATTTCATCAAAACTATGTTACAATGATAAACCATAAACCATAATCTGGGTTATTCCAGTCTTATCTTACTAGATTCCCCTTGGAACTCTTCTCTAAATCTGGGCATGGATCATATGCCACAGATAACAGCATAGTTAGTCTCAATATATCAGTATACTAAAACCCTAATCATTTACATATGATCACACACAAATTTTAATGTGTATCTAGAAGAAAATGGTTATGAATCTGAATGATTGTAACCTTCTTATCCATCCTCAATCCATATATCTAGAACTTGTGTTTCTTTTCCCCATGGAACACTGAGGCATCACCATGCCTATTCTATAAAAATTTCAGTACCTACCATGTGTCTATTCTATAAGATAAACAATCTAACATGATTTATGTGTATTAAAATTTACCCAGGAAACCCTCTCTAGTTGGTTATACTTGTTTAAAAAACCCCATAGTCTGACTAAAAATATATAGTACTACGACCATGGTCACATGATCCTTCCACCAATCCTATAGGTCAAGTCTCAAACAAGGCCACATCACATGTGATGTTATCCAAACCCCTGTCTCAAACAATATGTATCATTAAACATGCCTTACCACAAATCAAATGGCCCCCTCTATGAGGGTTTCTTTTTCTTGAGTAGAAGGTTTAGCAATTGAAAATGAGTGTTCCCACTCTACGTTAAGTGTCGTGGTTGAGAACCATATCTATAGAAGATGATTGTAGAGATCACGATTCAATCGGTGATTAGGGTTGACTGATCTCGAGTTTGAGGTGATTCTTGGGGAGTCTTTCTTCATCCCCTCTATGATGGATTCTGATGGATAAGTGACATATGTTTTGTAATAACACTCAAACAAAGGCATTTACTTTTTCCAAGATCCACTAAATTCCAATATGTAAAGCAAAAACATATCCTCTAGTGTCTGGATAGTCTGTTCAGTATGTCCATCTATCTAAGGGAGGAATGTGTTACTATTAAAAAAATAAGTTCCAAAAGCATGTTGTAATCCCATTTAGACACAAAAAAATGAGTTTCTGGATATGAGAAATGGTCCCTATAACTCCATGAAACAGAACTACCTCATAAACACATATCTTTTCAATAACATCAATGGTTCCCAACTCCTTAATTGTTATGAAATGGGATGGTTTTTTAACTATTCCATTATTACCCATATAACATGAAAACTTCCATGCTATTGGGGTAACCCTATGAGAAATTTCAAAAATCAAATTCTCACATCATCTTAAGAACATCCATGGGCTGCAACAAACCATCGAAATTATGATCTTCTACTATTACATATGAAAAAAACAACCATCAAGATATAAACTCTGACATCACCCATTTCATCCCGGGACTCTAGAACTGCATCCTCAAACTGCAAAAAAATCTCATAAACTTCTTAAATGTACCACAAAAGGTGAGTTATTAAACTCATGGATGAATCCCTTACACATATCAACTGGAAAACAAAATCACCTAAAAAAATATCATTCAGACCATCCTCTATCCATCCCACTGTAACATCACCTTGGTCAATATGATCACACGTAACCTCCACCTATAATTCTCCCCACAATGACTCTACTATATGATAAATCACATAATACTTCACCATTATCTGAAAAAAGAAAAATACACCATAACCCACCCTTACATCTATATTTAGGCCTACCAACTCCATCATCACTATCCAATCATCTCCCAATACCTGAATAACAACCTTTCATGGCTTCTTTCTCAGAGCCTCAGCCATTACATCCACCCTTTATGAGGTACATGAGATCTCAAAGTCTTAAGCATGAAGAAACTCCCTCAATCTTAAGTATCGTAGATTTGGGTCATGATGAGAAAATAAATACCTCAATCTGTTGTTATATGTGAAGACCAAAAATGATCCTCCAATGAGGTAATGTTTCCATAGCTTTAGTGAAAACACAAATTCTCTAATCTCTAGATCATGGGTGTAAGAGATACATTCATGGGGACACAAATACCTTGTCCCATAAGATATCACCACCCTATATTCATGTAGATTCATCCCATGACCTAATGGAATGAATCAAAAAACACCTCAAATATCACCCATTATTATGGAAACTATAGAACCAAATAATTGATCAATCTCTACATCATGTATTCAAACACTATATGACACTGATCACTCTAGATAAAGGTTTTCCCCTTCATAGTTAATGATTTAAATAGGAAACAATCCCTGAGAAATCATATATGAACCTTGAGTAATATCCCATATAACCAAAGAATCTATGAACATATACCATATTCATGGGTTATTCTCAAGAAATGATTTCCTTTATCATTGATGGGTCTATTTCTATAACCTTTTGGAACATTATATTCCCTAGGAAACACACCTATCACATCTAGAACATACACATGGGAAACATCCCATGGTGCTGGTGGTGACAATGAACATTCAAGATATCTCTAAGATGATTTTCATCCTCCTCCAATGAATTCATGTAGATAAATATTTCATTGATGAACATGGATATTAATTGGTCAAGGAACTCAAATAAAATAGAGTTCATGATCCCCATGAACAAATATAGTGTGTTCATGACATTGAATGGCATCATCAAAAACTCAATGTGCCCACACCTGCTTCTAATGGTAGTCATCATGAAATCACCCTCCTTCACCCACAACTGGTGATACCTAGACCATAGACAGATTTTAGAAAACCTGCAATCCCATATCAACTAATTGAAATGAATATCATTCCTCAAAAGCAGGTTTCAGTCATTGATCATCACCTTATTCATCCTTTATTATCCTATAGATATCCTAAGACTATAGTCCACATTTTTAATGAATAACTCTAGAGCTCCGCATTATGACGCACAATGAAAATTGATACCCTTAAAAATAAGATAATATTGAAAAATATTCATCTCCATATTTCATACGGTTTCATCTGATATGTCTCCACTCAAATTTTATAATACATAAGATACCAATCTATCCAAATATCGATATCACATAAAGGGTGTAGTGTCACAAACTCCCAAAGGAAAACACCAAGAAAATCCCTAATGACCGAGGGAGCCTCATCTATCCTATAATTTAATTATTAATATGAAAAAACATCCTTCAAGGAAACAATGGTATCAAAACAACTACTAATCAACTAAAAACTCTTCTTACAAACAAATTACACATATAATCCATCCACATCTGATAACATAACTCTCATCTAAAATAAGTCGATAATAGACCATGTAAAATAAAACCAGTTGATGAGATGCTATAAATTTAACAAACATATCATTAACACGAAATGATATCTTTGTGATTGGTCTGGCCCTAAAATCATTATACACCTTAAACAAACATAAGACAAGAAGTTCTGTCATCCTACTACCATATCCAACACCTGGGTAATGAGAATCCCTTGTACATATAGTCCCAAAAATTTCTAAATATAGCAAAAAAATTGAGTGCGATTCTCTTGAATAAGACAAGGTACACACATGGGTAGGAGATAATATGATCACACCTCTAACGATCTATGGCGTCTCTGGTACTAGAACCTTCAATTCATGAAGCTATCTAAATCAAGATCCTCTACCACCCTATTTATAATCACCTCCATGACCACCCTCGTGTCAGTGTCTTGGAATAGGGGGAAATCTATAAGATCAAACCCTTCCAGCTCTATATCCTTTTAGCAGAGCATAACTTCTAAAATGGCCTTGTCGGTGTCTACTGGTGAGGCTGACATAGAACCAAACCAACTCATCTATAGTGACCATTAAGAACCATATGGAACAAATTTTGATTATGAACATGGCCCATAAAGACAAAGGAAACTAGAACATATCCCCTTTTAATACCATAGAAACAATTATCCCCATATGGAAAGAAATAAAACTAATGAGTATGACTCTCCACTAGTCAAAACCTTAAAGTCCCTAGCACTTAAGATCTACCACTTCAATCTATGTTCCATGAAGGATTTTTTCCATTATCATAATAAACATCATTTCATGTTTACATTCATAATAAACTACACTTTCTTATTAACCTTTATGTATATTGGAAACATAAATAGTGTCACTTAATATTGGATATATGGGTGGAGAGACTTTTCAGGAAATCACACATGGGACTCCTAATGTGGAAAATAATTCATAGGTAAATGTAAAAGGTCCTTGAACATGATCCCAAGATCCCACACACACAAAATCCTCTATTTGAGGGTGTGCATCTCCTACCTATTCACCCCCTCATGGTAAAAAATAGTAACTTTTCTAAATAAATATTCTTGAACTCAAACCATAAAATATATGCTTACATATGATCACAATGATATATTATCAACTACTTAAGTAACACCCCTCACTTTTAACTAACTGCCAATAATACAAAAAAACTCATCACGGGCTTAAATTAGACAGAAGGGGGCCTAGATATCCTCTACCCAGAACCCTATAACTAGATCATTGAATCTCCTTTAATACATTCCCAAATTCAACCATTGAAAGTCATTATGTACCTCTGCTATGCCTCACCCACCTTTATTAGGTTGGTCATATAATGATAAACCAGATTATTCTTACAAACCTCATATGATTGAGCTTCTCATTATAAAAATACAAATGTCCATAGAAAAAATGTAAACAAGAATTTCCTTATTCTAGTAGTCTGTAATATTAATGAAGGTTCATTTAATTCATTTTGACTTCCCTAAAATAGCACAATTCAAATAAGATATTAAGCAACCATGATTCTTGTACCTATGCTAGGTCTCTATCCTGCAAGAAATGTCAAATCAATTGATTGTGAGGTTGGCTCAGAGTCCTTTTATTATATTAAAAAGGGACCTAAAATCCAATTTCCTATCCAATCATTCATGTCCTATGTCATGTAATAATATTAACTAGCATCATTATCCTACCAATCCATTTAGTACTCACAATATATAACTCTATAATCTATCATATCTCTCAAATATAACCATTGATACAACTTTTTCACAACACCACCCTATAATGGTGTCATCATTTGGAAATGAACTAATTGTGATAATGACCACCCATGTCTTACCTCTTGTAGGCCTCATTTCGGCAGCTATTAATGCGGGTATAAAGTTTTCACAAATTGGAGGCATTACCCTCTGAAATATATGATCGATAGAATGAACCATAATCTCCAAAAAAAACAAGGCAGAATATAAATTAATGTTACATAAAACCATACCACAATGAATTTATAAAATAAACTAAATAAAAAATTCTACAAATGAAATATTGAGAAGTACTGCTAATGGAGTGACATAGAGACATCACCAATGGTTAGAGCTAGTAATGTCTAGCAGAGTCCATGTAGTCCACCTAGAAACCTATAAATGGTTTTTATATATTTAGGGTGAGTATACAAGTACACATTGTAATATCATACCCAAATTATGTCATGAACATGTGAAAATGACTATACTAATGACCCAATGAGAAAAAAATGCACAAAAAACACTTAAACATGTCAACTATTCAATTTCATTCTTACAAAGACACACTCATTAGATATCACATCGAAGTATAATAATAATATAATAAACATATAGATAAAAAGGTTACCCATACTGTTTTCCCATTGTTTTTCTTCTCTCACACCCAAACATTTACGTCATGGTGCTCCCATCTCTTCCATAAAACAAAACTCTCCCAAATAAACCCATGCCATCACATCTTATCACATATCACGCAATGTCACCTGGACAATCACGTCACATAAAATTTCACCTAAAGAAACATGGGCCATCCCCTCACATCACATGTCACATGAGGACACCTTATCCATTATTTCAAATATTATCTATTTCCATCACCAAAATAGGGTTTTATAAAAAAACCACCACTAGTTCACTTTTGACTTCTGGAAGTTTTCTATCGTTCATATATACTCACCTGGATGTGATTTTATGAAAAGGGAGTATCCATCCATCCATCCTCACCATTGTAAAATTTGGAAAACACCCCCAAAGCATATCGATTTTGGCACATGGTGCTCATCACAGGTGGGATGCATATAGAAATCATAAGTGAAATAATATATATATATATATATATATATATATATATATATATTTCCAAAAAGAATCCCATATTATTGATTGTCAAAAATATTACCAACTAAATCCCAACATCACCACCATTCCACACTAAAATCACCCTTTTTTCCATATCTAAATGTAACAAACTACACAATAAGACATAAACCAGAAGCCACATTATTTATTTCTTTTATAATAAAATAATTTTTAATATTTTCCAATACCAACCCTATAGATACCCAATCTTGACGTACATGGAAGTTACATTAACTTTGCGGAATACTTATTACATAACAAAAACAGACACCCAAGGACCATAACAGTTTAGTGTATTTGGAAACTCAGAACATAATCATCTAATCATGGTGAAAGATCTTTAACATCTCCCATAAAGATATTCCCCTTTTGTTTTATTACCTAAAACCTTTATTTATATCCTAGGGAAAATAAAACATATAAATGGTGAGCTCAAATGCTCAGTAACGGTAAGCATGGACAAAATAAAACAAACCATATACATTTGAACTTAAAAACATGAACATAATGTTTAAACATCAAAATATTGAGTTGTGAAATAAATCATGGTAGTATGTAAGGTATAGTTCATAAAAGAACATCAATCATGAAAAAATATCATGGGAATAAAACATGTAATTATGGAAAACCATTAATCACATGATATGATTTCCATGGTAGCCAAGACATTACTGCCAAGACCATCATAGCGGGCAAAGTCCATTACTGAATCAAGTTTACTTGTCGTTCCAGCCCTGTATTACTAAACCAGACTCACTTTCCAATCCCGCCATGTCAATATCAAGAAGATATAAATATATACCCAATTCATTTTAGGTAGATATAGTTCCCACCCATATCATAATGGAATCATTCTTTCGTGTGCTACAAAATAAAGATAAATCATTCATCATGACCCAAATAATAAAATGGGTTTCATATACATCATCCCATCATAATATAATCTATATAAAACAATGGATATAATTTCATCATAAATAAAATAAAACCATATAAAAAATAGGGACATTATACAAAAAACATATCCATATTAAATAATGTCATCTTAGATGGAAAATATTTTTTTGATAAAACACATGAAATGAATTCTTGAGGAAAATATCCTTTCTTTTTCAAAATCATTTTACATTCTCAAAATTTAATTCAATTTTAAAATAAAATAATTATGTTGAAAATAACCATGAAATATTTTATAGGAATATTCATGTAATGAAGGTGTTATGAAACCATAAAAATCCATTCACGCCATATAAGTAAAAAAACATTCTCCTCATACTTTTACTGGAAAAGTCAAAAAGTACCTCATATGGTAAACAAAAAAAAGATTCCTTCCATACCTTATGGTAAAAGTAAATAAGGGTAAAAATGAATTTGAACATACATGGAATAATAGTAAATATTTTATGAAGAAATTTGAGAAAACATGGACATGGATGATAAACATAACCCCAGTAAATACTTGTGAATAAATAATCTCGGATAAGAACAAGATTTGAATAATTATCCCTTACCATTTATAATTGGTGGAATCATATGTTTCATAAAATAATGAAACATAAATTCAAATGTAAATATCATATCTTTCATAATAAAAATAAAAATCATTCATGTGAATCATAAACACCATACAAAATAAATAGATGGTGATTAAGGAATATGTATCATAGAAATAAATGTGAGTTGAAATAATCCCTTACCTTAGGTCCGATATGCATTGTGTTTATCCGAACCTCCTGTATACTTATTTAATTAATGTTACAGATATATTAATGAATCATAATTATTTTTAAGATAACATTTATGATTATATTTTCATCCGTTTTTTAGTAACATTTCATTGTTACTCATTGTTTGGGTATTAACTGCTTTATTTTCATACGTATGTGTTGTCGGATAAGTTAATATTCCTATTTTTTAGGTTATAGTCATATCATATTAATAATTTTATTAGTTTAATATATATCAGATTTATTCATTCAATTAGTTTATATAATCATGGTTTAATTAAGATCATGCAGAATGAATCTCATCGCATTGTGGAAACGGTAAGCCGTACGTACGCACGAGCGACGATATCGTTCCCATAATTATTGAATGGTATTGGAGTGGATGATATAATATCTCATAATTAGTATCATGTTATAATAACCATATATATTTATTTTTTACCCCATTATACCCATCCAAGTAAGGTGGTGGTGGAAAATAGATTACACCACAGCGTGGAGACGGTATTCTGTAAGTACGCACACGCGGTGATTTCGTTTTCTATAGGATGGATATATGGTGAAATGAGGTTGTTTCATATTTATAATAGCATATAATTATATTATTTATACTGATTTTATTACATTATAATGAAACAAATAAATAAGAGGAAGTATAAGAAGAAATAAATTTGAATGAATCGGTAAAGGATATCACCTCCTCTTTGACATGCCTCTTCTAAACCTCTACACAGGGCACTAAATTTGGTCTTTGGAAAAGAACAAAACCTATAGTATGTTTATAGGGAAGTGTAGAAGATAAATGGACAGGGTTTGGATGAGATAGAAGTCTCAAAATGTTGTGAAGAGGAGAAAGAGGAGGATCCCTTTTACAAGAGAGGAGAGGGGCACTTTTGGAAACCTCTAAATATTAATTTATAATAAACACAAACCACAGATAAAAACTTCCAAAAATGACTCAAATTAAAATATGTGATGAGATAGGGTTGTAATAGAATCAGAAAATAAAATTTAGACATGTTGGGAATTTATTTTAAACCTTTTCAACATGATTAATCTTTATTTAATCTATTTAATTTTATTTGTGTAATAATATTCTAAATATTAAATTGTTATAAATAATTACTTATGTGTTGTGAATTGTCCATAATTGGACACATTATTAAATTTTAGACCATATAAATTTAAATTTATAAATTTTAAATATTTTTTGTGATTTTTAAACAATTTAATAATATGTTATTTTTATAAAATATCAATAGTGTCAATTTTTACACTATTCAATTATTTGAATTTAAATAAAACCCACACAGAAGATATATTCTAACAAAAAATTTTAATATATCCCTAACATGTAATATTCATCTTGAAAATTCGTGGATAACCTTAAATAGTTCAAATAATATTTATTTTAATATTTTTAAAACCATTTATTTGATATTTCAATCAATAAAAAAATTTATACATCACTATTGTGTCACCATTAATAATAACTATTTAATCCATAAAAATTATAAATTAATTCACATGATGTATGTAATTTTATTATATTTATGTTTATTATTTATGTTTTAAGTTTTATGAAGTTTATCACTGAATTAAAATTATTACAATTATAAGATTTGAGAGAGTGACATGTTGTCACTTTCTTTGGTTTTAAAAATAATTACATCCTCTTCATGGTCAAAAGTCCATGAAATGAATCTTTTACGACCATTAGGTGATATGGGTCGACTTTTATTCATACAACAGAATTTTTTTAGGTATTAGGGTAATTTTATAATCTTATTTTTACCCTTAATTATCTTATTTACCTTTAACTACGGTAAATAAATTTTACCGTAGTTACTATTCATAATGCCTAAAAATAAAATCAACTTATTAACATAATTTGGACCTATTTATTCCAAATATGTAATAAATTTTTCAAAATTCAAGACACTGAAGTTGCAAAAATTAATTTAAAATTAATCCCGTTGTTGAAAAAAACGGGTTTTTGTTTAAAACATTGCAAAAGATTGAAATGATTTTACCTATGAATTCAATGTAAAATTAATGATAATGACATAAAATGTATTAAAAGGTAAATATATATTCTATTTATTCTTTAAAACCATTCAATATTATAATTTAACCATATAAATTTTCTTGATGAAAAAAGTTGGTTTTAATTAAAATATAGCGTATTTTTACTATTCATCAAAATAAGAAACTAATCAGAAAAATATAAAAAACTTATTAAAAGTAAATTTTTATACTGTATTCCAAATAAGAATTTTATTTTTCCAATTTGAACTCATAAAAGTTTCAAAAATTAGATTTAAAATGAGTGCGCCATCAAAAGGTGGAAAAACTGTATTAAAAAAAATAATTCTTTTATCCGAAAATTGATTTTTTTTTCTCATATCATATGTAAGATGAGTTCTAATGTTATATAAAATTCAAAATGTGGTTAATAATATTAATAAAATCTAGTTTGTTTAATATTTTAATAACATATTGTTTTTTAGTGAAACTCAGTATTGTGTACAAAGAAAGCTATCGAGGAAGGTCGCTATTGCGTGTAATGCAAGCCAAGTCAAGGTTGCATGTAGTGAAAGATTATTTTGGTGTTGTGTATAAATAATCAAAATATAGTTCATTTATACATTTATCAAAATCAATACATGGTTTTGTGTAAAAATGGATTTTATTCGAAAGAACATGAAATAGTGTGCAACACAAACCAAGAATAGTGTTGCGTATACTACAAGCTAATACGGTGTTGCATATATCGCAAGATAATCTTGGTAAAGTGTACAACACAAGAAATCAAAGAAATTAAAAATAATATTTCTCATAAATCTCGGGTTGTTATATTCTACCCCTCTTAAAATGAATTTCACCCTCAAAATTCGTCGGGGTTATAAATTGTGTACCACTTGAAAGTTTCTTTCAAAGAAACCCACATCGTAAAAAGGAATACTAAAACTTAATTTTAAAAAGTAAAGTATGAAATATAATGGTTACCCAAATTTATTCATCACTAGGTTTCGACGTAGGAGAATATTGGTGAAAATATAGATATGGAAGAGAAATCTAACCATCATGTTCAGATGGAGAGTGGTAGAGAACATGGCTACGAAAAGGCCAACAATCACAAATCCATAAATTTGTGATGATATAAGGTACAATATGATTCATTGGATATGAGGGTACTAGGATAACGTTTTTGGTTTTCAAGATCATTTCCCAAATGTTGATGAATTTTTTCATAAGGATAAATACTTACTTGATTTCAGTGTAATATCATTATTGGTAATTCCACGAACAATTTCCACTTAATATCTTATTTAAAAAAATGAAGTCGAATTTGTCCTTCTTGAAATGTTAACAGATCATGTGATAGAATGATAGGTTATTCCATATGTCTCAAAAAGTTAGCAAAAGTTATTAAATATACATAAGTCCATCTATTGTTAGATTGACCATATATGATTCCAAAAATGGACTTATACTTCAAATATTATACCTCTTAATAATATAAAACTAATTTCTACTAACCAGGGACTTCCTATAGGCCAGTGGTAGGCGATAAAGGCCTATCGTACTTCGGTTGTGGGTTCGATTCCGGTATCCAAGTCTGAAACGATGGGTTTTCGCTCTTCCTAGGGGTTGTAATTTTTTAAAAACTATACTATCATAATATCAGAAAGTTCTAGCCTTAAATAATACTATCTGAAGTCCAACGTAATTTATTCCAATCTTTAGAATTATCCAATGTACTTTTGTCCAAACTCATAGTATAATGAAAAGATTACTAGAGAGGTCATCTAGAAAGAATGTAAATACCATCACTTATACCCCATATATCATAAAATATATCTTGTTGGTCACATACCAGACATTTGAATACCTTAATCATGTATTCTCTTGAAACATGAATTACCATAGAACCTCAGTGAAAACAAAAATTCTGTCAAAAGTTAACCCTTTACACATACCAAAATCCCAAAATTTCTATATACTCAAACCATGATATCAAATTTCCCTTATATCAGTCATGAGCTCATTAATACTATTAAACATCTCATTTTCTCTTTATCCCTTCATTATGTGCATATCATCTACTTTCCAAAAATATCTAAATAAACTTTCATGGTTACTGGTACCAGTTAACATATACATTCAAATACTTTAGGAAAAACAATAGTTTAACAATCCTTAGATGTTTCTTTATTCCATAGTACCATTAAATTACCAAGACAACATAACTCTTGATAAACATACAATCATTCCACTACCTTCTTAAACCAATGACCGAGCTTCATCATTTTATTCCTCATCACTTCTTTCATCTCATATATCATTTGTAGTCTCTTCATCATCATCAACATAAATACTACTCATACAACCATGCTGATTATCTTAATGAGATTTTCCCTTTGGGAATTGGTTTTCAAAATGACCGTACATTCCACATTTAAAACATTTAACTATTGTTGATGTCTTAGAAATACCATTATCATTGTCGATGGTGTTAACTAAACCTTTTCCTTTGCAATTCTTGGCTTTGTGGCCTTCTTTTCCACACCCAATGAATCTTCCAGTTCCTTTGAAACATTCTACTGGATTCCTCTAACCACATGATTTACATGATGAAAACTGAACTTTCGTTCCTCTATGATCATCATGAAACTCCATAATTCTATTATTAACTGAGTAAGGAAACATACCAAAGTTGAGATTATTGATTTTATTATGTGATTTCTGATTAGACATAATAATGATGTTTGGACTTCCAAATCCCGTTTCATTTGGTTTCTCATGAAGAATATCCTTCTATTGTCCATAATATCCTCCATTATCATGAATCTTCCTATTTCCAGCCATTTTCTAAAACCCAAAAAGAATAGTGTGAGAGGAAAAAATCATACTTGAAAAACAACGTAATCAATGGGACTAATTTCAATATCTAACATCTTAGGTTTAATCCTAGTTTATCCATGATCATTATCATAATTAAAAGAAGATAACCTATACTTATACTTAACCTTAGAGACATATCTAGACATACCTTAGAAATATCTCTAAAGATCTCACTAAATATTTTGCATCCTAGTTTACAAAGGTTAACTAAACCTTTACTCTGATTCCAACTATAGAGACCCTAGCATGACGTACATGTACGTTACATTAATTTTTCTGAATACTTAATACTTAACAAAAATAAACACCCAAGGATCTTAATAGTTTAGTGTATTTGGAAAATAGGAACATAATCTTTTAAGCATGGTGAAAGATCTTCCACATCTCCCATAAAGATATTCCCCTTTTGTTTTTTTACCTAAAACCTTTCTTTATATCCTGGGGAAAAGAAAAAATATAAATGGTGAGCTCAAATTCTTAGTAAGGGTATGAATGGAGAAAATAAAACAAACCATATACATTTGAACTTAAAAACATGAACTTAAAAACATGAACATAAAGTGTAAACATCAAAATCTTGAGTTGTGAAATAAATCTTGGCTGTACGTAAGACATAGATCATAAAATAACATCAATCATGATAAAATAACATGAGAATAAAACATGTAATAGTGGAAAATAATTAATCACATGATATTATTTCCATATTAGCCAAGGTATTTCTTCCAAGACCATCATAGTGGACAAAGTCCATTACTGAACCGGGTTTACTTGCCGTTCCAGCCCTGTATTACTAAAACAGATTCACTTGCCTTTCAAGACATGTCTATCTCATGAGATATAAATCTTTACCCCATGCATTTTAGGGAGATATAGGTCCCACCCATCTCATAATGAAATAATTCTTTCGTGTGCCACAAAATAAACATAAATCATTCATCATGACCCAATGAATAAAATGGGTTTCATATACATCATCCCATCATAACATAATCCATATAAAACAATGGATATAATTTCATCATAAACAAAATAAAACTATGTGAATAATAGGGATATTATTCATGAAACACATCCATATTAAAGAAGGTCATCTTAGATAGAAAATGGTTTTGATAAAACAGTTCAAATGAATTCTTTAGGAAAATATCCTTTCTTTTTCAAAATCATTTTATATTCTCAGAATTTAATTAAAATTTTAAAAAATAATTAGGTTGAAAATAACCATGAAATCTTGTAGAGGAATATTAATGGAAAGAAGGTGTTATGAAATAATAAAAATCCATTTACGCCGTATAAGTAAAAAATACATTCTCCTCGTACTTTTGTTGGAAAAGTCAAAAAGTACCTCGTATGGTAAACAAAAGAAAGATTCCTTCCATACCTTGTGGTAAAAGTCAAAAAGGGTAAAAATTAATTTAAAAATACATGGATGAATAGTATAAATTTTATGAAAACATTTTGAAAAAACATGGGCATGGATGATAAACATAATCCTAGTAAATTCTTATGAATAAACAATCTCAGATAAGAACAAGACTGGAATAATTATCCCGTACCATTTATAATTGGTGGAATCATAAGTGTCAGAAAGTAAAGAAAATTACATGAATATGTAAATATCATATCCTTCAAAATAAAAATCATAAAACATTCATGGGAAGCATAAACACCATAAAAAAGAAATAGATGGTGATTAAAGCATATGTCTCACATAAATAAAAGTGAGATGAAATAATCCCTTACCATAGGTCCGATATGATTCGTGTGTATCCGAAACTCTAGAATAATGATTCAAATAATATTAAAGATCTATTAAAGAATCATTATTATATTTATTATAACAATTATGATCATATTTTCATTTGTTTGTTAGTAATATTTCATTGTTACTTGTTTTTTGGGTATTAACTGCTTTATTTTCATACATATGTTTTGTCAGATAAGTTCATATTCCTTTTTTTTATGTTATAGTTATATCATTTACAGAATGGTATAATTATAGTATATATTTGATTTATTCATTATATACATTTATATAATCATGGTTTAATGAAGATCATGTATAACAAATCTCATCGCATTGTGGGGACGGTAAGCCGTACTTACACACGAGTGACGATGTCGTTCCCATAATTATTGAATGGTATTGGAGTGGATGATAGAATATCCCAAAATTAGTATCATGTTATAATAACCATATATAGTTATTATTTACACTATTATTTCCATCCAAGTAAGGTGGTGGTTGAAAATAGCTAACACCACAACGTGGAGACGGTATTCCATATGTACACACACGCGATGATTACGTTTTCCATAGGATGGATAGAAGGTGAAATGGAGTTGATTAAAATTTATAATAACATATCAGTATATAAGAGATTCTGATGTTATTAATTTATAATTAAACAAATAAATAATAGGAAGTATAAGAAGAAATAAATTTGAAAGAATCTGTAAAGGATATTACCTCTTATTTGACACGCCTCTTCTAAACCACTCCTTAGGGCACTAAAGTTGGACTTTGAAGAAGACCAGGACCTCTAGAATGTTTCTAGAGAAGTGGAGAAGAGAAATGGACAGGTTTTGGTGGAGCTTGAAGGCTCAAAATTTTGTGAAGAGGAGAGGAAGGAGGTGCCCTTTTATAAGAGAGGATAGGGGCACTTTTGGATACTTCTAAAATATTAATTTATAATAAACCCAAACCCCACATAATAACTTCAAAAATTACTGAATTTATAATCTGAGATGAGATAGGGTATTAATCTCATCATCCAATAAAATATAGACATGTTGGGAATTTATTTTAAACCATTTCAACTTGATTTATCCTTATTTAATATATTTAATTTTATTTGTGGTAATAATATTCAAAATTTTAAATTGTTATAAATAATTACTTATGTGTTTTGAATTATCTATAATGGGATAATTTATAACATTGTTGGCCATATAAATTTCAATATATAATTTTTAAATATATTTATGATTTTTAAACAATTTAATATATGTGATTTTTATAAAATATCAATAGTGTTAATTTTGACACTATTCAATTATTTTAAATTAAATAAAATACACACAGAAGATATATTTGAACCAAAATATTTAATATATCCCTAACATGTAATATTAATATTGAAAATTTGTGTATACCATTAAATAGTTCATATAATATTTATTTTAATATTTTTAAAACCATTTATTTGATATTTCAATCAATAAAATAATTTCCACATCACTATTGTGTTATCATTAATGATAATTATATAATCTTTTAAAAATGTAAATAAATTATAATTATGTAGATAATTTTATTAAATTTCTGGTGACTATTTACGTTCTAAGTTTTATAAAGTTTAACACTAAATTAAAATTATTACACTTATAAGATATAAGATAGTTACATGTTGTCACTTTCTTTGGATTAATAATAATTACATCCTTTTCATGGTCAAAATTCCATGAAATGAATCTATTCTGACCCTTAGGTGAAATGGGTCGACTTTTATTCATCCAATAGAATTCTGGACCTAATAATTCCAAATATGTAATACAATTTTCCAAATTAAAGACACAGAAGATGTGGAAATTAATTTAAAATTAATCCCATTGTTGGAAAAACGGGTTTTTCTTTAAAACATTGCAAAATATTGAAATGATATTACCTATGAATTCAATGTAAAATTAATTCCAATGATATACATTATATTAAATGGTAAAAATATATTCTATTTATACTTTAAAACCATTAAATATTATAATTTAACCATATAAATTTTCATGAAGAAAAAAGTTGTTTTTAATTAAAATTTAGCATATTTTTACTATTCATCAAAATAAGAAACTTATCAGACAAATATCTAAAATTTTTCCAAACTAATTTTTTTATATCTTGATTCCAAATAAGAAGTTTATTTTGTCAAATTGAACTCATAAAATTCCAAAAAATTAGATTAAAAATGGGTGCGCCATCAAAAGGTGGAAAAACTGCATTTAAAAAAAAATTATCCGAAAAATTGATTTTTTTTCACATATCATAAGTCAGATGAATTATAATGTTATATAAAAATCAAAATGTGTTTAATAATATTTATAATCTCTAGTTTATATAATATTTTAATAACATATTTTTTTAGTGAAACTCAGCATTGCGTACAACGCAAGCTATCGAGTAAGGTTGCTATTGGGTGTAATGCAAGCCATGTCAGGATTTCGTGTAGCGGAATCTTCCTTTGGTGTTGCGTATAACATAATCATAAAATAGTTCATTTATACATTGATCAAAATATATACTTGGTGTTGTGTAAAAATGAATTTTATTCTAAAGAACTTGAAATGGTGTTCTACAGAAGCCAAGAATTGTGTTGCATATACTACAAGCTAATACGGTGTTACATATAGCGCAAGCTAATCTTGGTGAAGTGTAAAACACAAGACATCGAAGAAATTAAAAAAAATTCTCATAAAATATTGGGGTATTACATTCTACACCCCATAAAATGAATTTCACCCTTGAAATTCGTCAGGGTTATAAATCATTTACTACTAGAAAGTTTCTTTCGTAGAAACCGACATCGTAAAAAGGAATACTAAAACTTAATTTTAAAAAATAAAGTAATAAATATAACAGTTACCCAAAGTTACTCATCACTGGATTTCCATATTGGAGAATATTGGTGAAAATATGGACATGGAAGAGAAATATAACTATCATGTTCTGATGGAGAGTGGTAGAGAACATGGCTATGAAAAAGCCAACAATCACTAATCCATAAATTTGTGATGATCTCAAGTACCATCTGATTCATCAGATATGAGCGTACTAGGACAACGTTTTTGTTTTTCATGATCATTTCCCTAAAGTTGATAAATTTTTTCATAAGGATAAATACTTACTATATTTCAGTGTAATATCATCATTGGTCATTTTGTGAACAATTTCCACTTCATCCCTTATTTAATGAAATGAAGTTGAATTTCTCCTTCTTGAAATGTTAGCAAATCATGCGACAAAATGAGAGGTTGTTCCACCTGTCTAAAAAATTTAATAAAAGTTATTAAATATACATAAGTCCATCTATGGTGAGATTAACCATATATTATTCCATAAATGGACTTATACATAAACTATTATACAACTTAATATAATAAAACTAATTTATACTAACAAGGGACTTCCTATAGGCTAGTGGTAGGTGATAAAGTCTTGTCACACTTAGGTTATGGGTTCAATTCCCATATCCTTGTCCAACACGACGGGTTGTTGCTTTTCCTACAGGTTGTCCTTTTTTTAAAACGATACTATCATATTATCAAAAAGTTCTAGCCTTAAACAATACTATCTAATGTCCAAATTAATCCATTCCAATCTTTAGGCTTATCAAAAATACTTCTATCCAATCTCATTGTATAATGAAACGATTACTAGAGAGGTCATCTACCAAGCATGTAAATACCATCATTTATCCCCCATATATCATAAAATATATCTTGTTGGTCACATTCCATACATGTGAATACCTTAATCATGTATTCTCTTGAAACATGTACTACCATAGAACCTTAGTGAAAACATGAGTGTTTTTAAAAGTTAACTGTTTTCCACATACCAAAATCACAAATTTTCTATATACTCAAACCATGATATGACATTTTCCTTATATCAGTCAGGAGCTCATTAATACTATCGACCATCTCATTGTCTCCTTATCCATTCATTATGCACATATCTTCTACTTTCCAAAAATATCTGAATAACCTTTCTTGGTTACTGGTACCATTCATCATATACTTTCAAATAATTTAGGAAAACTATATTGTAACAATCCTTATATGTTTCTTTATTCCATAATACCATTAAATTACCTAGAAAACATAACTCTTGATAAACATACAATCATTCAACTACCTTCTTAAACCATTGACTGTGCTTCATCATTTTATTCCTCAACCCTTCTTTCATCTCATATATCATTTGTAGTCTCTTCATCTTCATCAACATAAATACTACTCATACGACCATGCTGATTTTATTCATGATATTTTCCCTTAGGTAAATTTTTTACAAAAATCCCATACATTCCACATTTAAAACATTTAACCGTTGTTGATGTCTTATCAATACCATTATCCTTGTCCATGGTGTTAACTGAACCTTTTCCTTTGCAATTAATGGCTTTGTGGCCTTATTTTCCACACCCAAAGCATCTTCAAGTTCCTTTGAAACATTCCCCTTTATGCCTCTTATAAAATTATTTACATGATGGAAATTGAACATTCTTTCCTCTATGATCATCATGAAACTCCATCTTTCTATTATTAGCTGAGTCAGGAAACTTACCAAAGTTGAGATTATTTATCATATTATGAGATTGTTGATTAGGCATAATAACAATGTTTGGACTTCCAAATCCTGTTTCATTTGGTTTCACATGAAGAATAACATTCCATTGTCCATCATATCCTCTATTATAGTGAATCTTCTTGTTTCCATCCATTTTCTAAAACCCAAAAAGAATAGCGTGAGCTGCAAAAATCATACTAGGAAAACAACATAATCAAGGGGAGTACATTAAATATCTAACATCATAGGTTTAATCCTAGGTTATTCATGATCCTTATCATAATTCTAGGAATGTAACCTATACTTATACTTAACCATAGGGACATACCTAGACATACCTTAGAAATGTCTCTAGGGATCTCACTAAATATTTTGCATCCTATTTTCCAAAGGTTAACAAAACCTTTCTTCTAATACCAACTATAGATACCCAAGATTGACATACATGGGCATCACATTAATTTTGCAGAATACTTAATACATAAAAAAACAGACACCCAAGGACCATAAAAGTTTAGTATCTTTGGAAACTCATAACATAATCTTCTAATAATGGTGAAAGATCTTTAACATCTCCCATAAAGATATTCCCATTTTTTTTCTTACCTAAAACCTTTCTTTATATCCTCGGGAAAATAAAACATATAAAAGGTGAGCTTAAATTCCCATTAAGGGTAATCATGGAGAAAATTAAACAAACCATATACATTTGAACATAAAAACATCAACATAATGTTTAAACATTGAAATCCTGAGTTGTGAAATAAATCTTAGCAGTACGTAAATCATTGATTATAAAAAAACATCAATAATGAAAAAATATCATGGGAATAAATCATGTAATTATGTAAAACCATTAATAACATGATATGATTTCAATAGTAGCCAAGGCATTGCTACCAAGACCATAATAGTCGACAAAGTCCATTACTGAACCGTGTTTACTTTCCATTCCAGCCCTGTATTAGTGAATTGGATTCCCTTGTCATTCCATCCATGCATATCTCATGAGATACAAATCTTTACCCAATTAATTGGAGGGATATATAGGTCTCACCCATCTCATAATGAAATAATTCATTCGTGTGCCACAAAATAAACATAATTCATTCATCATGACCCAATGAATAAAATGTGTTTCATATACATCATCCCATCATAAGATAATCCATATAAAAAATGGGTATAATTTCATCATAAAAAATATAAAACCATGTAAATAATAAGGACATTATACATGAAACATATCCATATAAAATAATTTCATCTTAGAGGGAAAATAGTTTTGATAAAACACTTGAAATGAATTCTTTAGGAAAATATCCTTTCTTTTTCAAAATCATTTTATATTCTCAAAACTTAATTCAATTTTAAAATAAAATAATTATGTTGAAAATAACCATGAAATCTTGTATAAGAATATTCATTGAAATAAGGTGTTATGAAACCGTAAAAATCCATTCAAGCTGTATAAGTAAAAAAACATTCTCCTCGTACTTTTGCTGGAAAAGTCAAAAAGTACCTCATGTGGTAAACAAAAGAATGATTCTTTCCATACCTTTTAGTAAAAGTCAAAAAATGGTAAAAATGACTTTAAACATACATTGAATAATATTAAACATTTTATGAAAACATTTTGAGAAATCATGGACATGGATGATAATCATAACCACAGTAAATACTTATGAATAAAGAATCTTGGATATGAATGAGAATGGAATAATTATCACCTACCATTTATAATTGGTGGAATCATACTTGCCATAAAATAAAGAAAATTACATGCATATGTAAATTTCATATCCTTCATAATAAAAATCCTAAAACATTCATGGGAAGCATGAACTCCATACAAAAGAAATAGATGGTGATTAAGGAATATGTCTCACAGAAATGAAAGTGAGATGAAATAATCTCTTACCTTAGGTCCGATATGATTCTTGTTTATCATAACATCCTGTACGATGATTTAAATAATGTTATATATCTATTAAAGAATCATAATGATTTTTATGATAACATTTATGATCATATTTTCATCTTTTTGTTAGTAATATTTCGTTGTTATTCGTTGTTTGGGTATTAACTGCTTTATTTTCATACGCATGTTTTGTCAGATAAGTTCATATTCAACTTTTTTTTAGGTAATAATTATATAATTTACAGAATGGTATTAGTATAATATATATCAGATTTATTCATACAATTCTTTTATATAATCATAGTTTAATGAAGATCATGTATAACGAATCTCATCGCACCGTGGAGACGGTAAGCCGTACGTACACACGAGTGAAGATATCATTCCTATAATTATTCAATGGTTTTTGAGTGGATGATAGAATATATTAGAATTAGTATAATGTTATAATAACCATATATATTAATTCTTTACCACATTATACCCATCCAAGTAAGGTGGTGGTGAAAAACAGATTACACCACGGCGTGGAGACAGTATTCCGTACGTACGCACGCACGGTGATTTCGTTTTCCATAGGATGAATAGAAAGTGAAATGGGGTTGTTTTATATTTATAATAACAGATCAGTATATGAGTGATACTGATGTTATTAATTTATAAATAATCAAATAAAGAAGAGGAAGTATAAGAAGAACTAAATTTGAAAGAATCGGTAAAGGATATTACCTCTTCTTTGACGCGCCTCTTCTAAAACTCCTCTTAGGGCACTAAAGATGGTCTTTGAGGAAGAATAGGAGCTCTAGTATGTTTATAGGTAAGTGGAGAAGATAAATGGACAGGTTTTTGTCGATATTTAAGGCTCCAAATGTTGTGAAGACGAGAGGGAGGAGGTTCCCTTTTATAAGAGAGGAGAGGAGCACTTTTGGAAACCTCTAAAATATTAATTTATAATAAACCCAAACCCCATATAAAAACGTCCAAAATGACTCAAATTCGAAGATGAGATGATATAGGGTTTTTATATAATCATCCAATAAAATTTAGACATGTTGGGAATTTATTTTAAACCTTATCAACTTGATTTATCCTTATTTAATATATTTAATTTTATTTGTGGTAATAATATTCTAAATTTTAAATTGTTACAAATAATTAAATATGTGTTGTGAATTGTTTATAATTATAAAGTTTATAAAATTTTCGACCATATAAATTTCAATTTATAATTTATAATTTTTTTTTGATTTTTAAACAATTTAATAATATGTTATTTTTATAAATTATCAATACTGACAATTTTGACACTATTCCATTATTTGAATTTAAATAAAATCCACACAGAAGATATATTCAAAAAAAATATTTAATAGATTTATAACATGTAATATTCATCTTTTTAATTATTTGATCACATTAAATAGTTCATATAATATTTATTTTAAATTTTTAAAACCATTTATTTGATATTTCAATCAATAAAATAATTTCTACATCACGATTTTGTCACCATTAATGATAACTATTTAATCCCTAAAAATTCTAAATAAATTCACATGATGTAGATAATATTATTATATTTCTAATGACTATTTATTTTTGAAGTTTTATTATGTTTATCACTAATTTAAAATTATTACACTTATAAGATATAAGAGAGTGTCATGTTGTCACTTTCTTGGGTTTTAATAATAATTACATTCTTTTCAGAGTCAAAAGTCCATAAAAAGAATATATTTAGACCCTTAAATGATATGGGTCGACTTTTATTCATCAAATATAATTTTTTAAGGTTTTAGGGTAATTTTATAATCTTATTTTTACCCTTAATTACCTAATTTACCTTTAACTATGGTAAATAAAATTTACCGTAGTTACTATTCATAATGCATAAAAATAAAAGCAGGCTATTAAAATAATTTGGACCTGATGATTCCAAATATGGAATCAATTTTTTTCCAAATTCAAGACATAGAAGTTTCAGAAATTAATTTAAAATTAATCCTGTTGTCAAAAAAAAACGGGTTTTTGTTTAAAACATTGCAAAAGATTGAAATGATTTTACCTACAAAATCAATGTAAAATTAATGATAATTAAATACATTATATTAAATGGTAAAACTATATTCTATTTATAATTTAAAACAATTAAATATTATAATTTATCCATATATGATATCTTGATGAATAAAGTTGTTTTTAATTAAAATTTAGTGTATGTTTACTATTCATCAAAATAAGAAACTTATCAGAAAAATATCAAAAATTTATCCAAAGTAAATTTTTATATCCTGATTCCAAAGAAGAAGTTTATTTTGTCAAATTAAACTCATAATATTTTCAAAAATTAGATTTAAAATGGGTGCACCATCAAAAGGTGGAAGAACATCATTTTTTTAAAAAATAATTCTTTTATCCAAAAAATTGATTTTTTTATCATATCAAAAGTAAGATGAATTATAATGTTATATAAAATTAAAAATGTGGTTAATAATATTTATAATGGCTATTTTATATAATATTTTAATAACATATTGTTGTTTAGTGAAACTCGGTACTCCGTATAGTGCAAGCTATCGAGGAAGGTCGCTATTGCGTGTAATGCAATCTAAGTTAGGGTTGCGTGTAGTGAAATCTTCTTTTGGTGTTGCGTACAACATAATCAAAATATATTTCATTTATAAATTGATCAAAATATATACTTGGTGTCGTGTAAAAATGAATTTTATTTGAAAGAACTTGAAATTGTGTGCAACAGAAGCCAAGAATAGTGTTGTGTAGACTACATGATAATATAGTGTTACATATAGAAAAATATAATATTAGTGAAGAGTACAACACGAGACATCAAAGAAATTAAAAAGAATATTTCTCATAAAATCTCGGGGTGTTACAAACCCATTCAGTTTAACAAGCCCACTTATTTTACATTTAAGTATAAAAAATAATGGTCTCACTTCCAATTTTATATTAAGAATTAATTATCCATTTCAACCCATGACATTTAATCCATTCATTAATAAATTATTCCATTAATACAAGGGAAACTAAAAAAATACATAAAATCATAGAAACCCAACGTTCCAATGACAAAAAACCACATATAATCTCCATTTTATAGCTACCTCCACCTCTACATCACAATAGAAACATACCACATATCAACATATCCCCGCAAAAAATGGAAACCATACATCACACCAATTTAGCACAACCACACACCACAACCACACATCCAAACCACTTTTACACATTCAAATATCTTAATTTGATTTAACAAGGGGATTATCATCACATTTAACTTTTCCTTTAAATGTTATTCTCAAAAAACCTATAATTTGTAGGGGAAACAAATTAATTAGCTAGATATAAGTGATTATACAAAAAAATTTGAGGTGATATCAAAAATCACACAAGGGTTCTATGAAAACCTAGATTTTATATCATAATCAAACTCCCCTGACAACCATGATTTGTATTGGTACATCAAACATGAGCAATGTAAATAATAATAATAAAATAATATATACAACCTGGGACTCATTTCCCTCCCCCTTAAATTTCAATTTAACTGATTCATAATAATCATTAGGTTAATGCATACTAACTTCCCAATGAAGAAAATTCATAATCCCCCCCCACATATAAAAATAGAATAGGGATAAAGGATCCCCCAAATTGAACAAAGATTTCTAAACCACATCCCAAAGGATGGAAAAAATAGGGATATCCATTGAGAAAAAAATAGTGGGAAACACATGAATCATCCTAGAAAATAATAGGAAACATCACTCCATTACTAAAGAATCGAAAAAACCAACAACTCATCTAATAACATCCTTCCTCAGAATAAGAATAGGGGAAAAGGGAAGAGTATGTATGAGAACTCACATTAAACGACCAAGGATAAATTTAAAATGTCTAGGGTTAGAAGTTAATGAACGTGGGATGAAATAAAACAAAATGACGCAAATTTGGTCACCCAATAAACAAAATAAACACTCTATGAATGGTAGGGTTCAAGGTGATTTTTATTTTTACACCCATTCTGCAAAGCATGACATTATAGTTTACCATACACCTCTACGAAAAAAATCATGAAAAATAACTTGACAATGACACAGTGCTAGGGAGAATACCATAGGTATTTTTTTCAAAGGTGCATCAGATATATGTGGTCATTTATATGACATAAACATGGAAAACCAAGGAAAATACATTGATATATCCATGACCACAACACCACAGAACTCGAGAAGTGGGATGGGGGTTTGACCCTATCCATTATCCATAGTAATGATTCCTCAAAATTAATAGAACAACCAAAAATAACCCCAAGAAACCATTCCATATTCAGGGTATCCACACCACATCTAGAACAATTATGGAAGTTGTAATAAAACCACACTCCGAGCCCCAAAATCATTGCCAAGTCCTCCATTCCAAAAAACTCATATGCCTACACCACAACCATTGTCCACAATGGAACCTTAGAAAAAATCTATGACGCACTTAAAAAATCATCAGAACCTCTATTCATTTGTTGGCCTCTTTATTCCATAGTTACTCCCCTCCATGGAATAACAACATTACTTATTCCACATATCCTTATTTAGGATTAATTTCCACCCGACTACCACATAACTTCCTCAAGAAAACCCCGTTACTAGAATTACCACAAATTAACTATTTAAAATGTTTATACCATTAGAAAAGTCCACAAGATATAAAAATACCCCAATATATATGAAAAACATCGCTAAGAACTCCCCTTTGTCATGGTGGAAATATGAGAGAAAGGAGGCCCTCCATGATGGTTCACCATGATAAAAGGAAGAGGAGGGGATACATACCCTAAATATATCAGTGGGAGAGGAATTGTTCTCATGTTAATGACCTCTCACTAGATGATATTATCCTGTCGGATCATTTATGATCCTTGGAATCAAGAAAGGTCACTAGAAAACCCACTAACTAGTCGGTGGATATTGGTTGAAACCATCATATATGATAGCCTCCCCATACTTCTCTCAACACTTACCAAATTCCTCGACCTAGAATCCAAGATCTATTCCATTTGAAATTACCTTAGTTTGAGATCATCAAAATATTAAAATACCATTCCAAGCCATAATTTTAAATGTTTCTAGCCTACTTATTAAAAAATCACAATTTTTAAAAACCTCAAGTCTCATCTATACAATCAGGGTATTAAAAAAACTTTCTTTCAATTTAGTATAGAACCTTTTATTTTATCCATGTTGATTTATTCCTACTAATCTCCATTAATGATCACTATCTTACTGTCTTATTGTTCAGGAAACAAAACTTCCATTAAAACAAGACTGATCATTTTTTTAATTGTTTTTATTTTAAAAGAGGATATAAAAAATCATTCAAAGACAATCACTCCTCTTATTGAAACCCCTTCACAACCAACTATTTTTTTTCCAAACTCTATGATACACTTACTTCATTAAATGATAGATTAATTTATTCTATAGTACCCTATTGGATTTTAGAATTTTTTTTATCCCTTATGTTTGAGGAAAATGAATGGAGACAAAACATTTCATAAATATTAAATCCCACAACTACAAGTCAGTCATATTTATTCCCACAACCAGGATTTAGGTTTCTATGTCATCCATGATAAGTAGAAAGTTAATTTCATTATATATCCTCTTCAATGGACTTCCAACAATGGTTGACCAACTATTATCCTAAATATTATCTCTTTTTAGAAAGAATGATTTCAAAAAATTTCACTAAGTTTTCATTGTCCTTGAGAATCCATGTACATCAAACATTTGTTCGTGATGAACATTATTATAGAGTTCCATTATAGAAAATGGTTTTATATCATGGAAATAACTATTTTTGTGACAAAAAAAATGAAACGACAAGACCTATCTTAAAAAAATCTTCACATTTACCTATTTTTTTATTATTCTCAAGAGAATATTTTGAATGTTTAAAAAAATTCTATGAGATATTCTAATTAAGGAGGAAATTCATTAAACAAATAACCTATTACTAATTTTTATGTTAGAGTATGAAGAATAATATATTTTCACTATAAAAAAAAATTTCTAAGAATTAATTCTGAACATATCCCTATACTTTACATCTATATGACATACAAAATACATATAATGCCTTTCCGATGACTAAAATCCATTATTTATTTAGAACACATTTTTTCTCTATGTTTTTGTACCAATGGTTTGGAAGGACTTTAATTCAGATGATAAGATTTATAGTTAACTACATAAAACATAAATTTTCTTACAAAATATGATATTAACCTTTTTCTTCTAGATATATCATTTATCTTATGATTCATCTATTCTTCAATGCCCTTCTACTTAGATATTCCAAGAACATTCTTCTCTATTATAATATCTTTCATCCAATAAAATTTTTATAGATATATTTCTCCATACTAAACTCTATTACCAGAATAATGTAATTTATTGGTTATTCTGTTCTTAGATTTAACCATGGATCTAAATCATATACAATTCCTTAAGACATCATACTTTTTATTGAATAAAAACACCCACACATTACATATAGAGTCATCAATGAAGAAAATATAGTTTTGTGTGCCCTTTTCATATTGATCTAGTGTCGGTCTTGATATATCCATATGAACTATCTTAAGAATCATATTGTTTGGTGTATTACCATATTATTTAAATTAAATATTTCACTACTTTTCATTGATAAAACCCTTAAATGTTTCTTACTATATGTGATTTATCTATCTCTATCCTTTTAATTACCATTTTCATAAACCCTTATCACCAATTTAAACAAGATGATCATGCTACAACTTCATTATTCCACTAGCTCTTTATCAAAAATAAATGATACCGTATGAAACCACAATTATACATAAAGTTATATCCTTTACACCATGGGATAACACCATGAAAACTCATGTGTTTTAAAAATACCTTTCATAAAAAATTACAGAACCTTGCATCAACAAGATGACTAACGATAAATAGTTTTTTGTAAACAATGAATATAATGTAAAATTTTAAATGAAAGAAAACGTGTATGATTTATTTAAATAGTCACATATAATTTCAAAATAAACTCATGTTCCCCTTCATCAATAAGGTAAACCATTCAGATGCTTCTTGACATGTTATTTTTTATTCATCTTCTATTAGAAGATTAATGAAATGAATATATGAAATAAAGATTTCATGACTCCATCAAACCCATAAAACATAGATTCAATGTGTTATACATGAAATTATCTTTAGAAAATATAATTGAAATGGAATCATAATTTTTGAAAATGACATGCCTCTATGTAGAATCCTTACATAATTATTTTTTATTCTTATCGTTCTAAAACATGGAATCACCAAGACAAAATAACATTAAATAACTATTAACTCATTTATTTTCCCCTCTTCTCCTCTGAAGACATCTATTTGATAATATGAATAATTCCACTAAAAATAAAATTTTAGTAGCACCTAAAAGATCATTTTCTTGTATCTCTTCAATGAAGATCAAATCACAGGTCCCCTAAAATACTAATTCATCATTTTTTTTGGAATTACTAAATTTGATCACCATCACATCCCATGATTCTAGAAGTAATAAAAAAAATCATGGTCCAAAAACTGTCAATGAATTTCAAGCCAACAGACTCCAGCTGACTCTGGGTCATGTTGAAATCAATTAAATGATTATTAGAAAACATTCCTTTTGATTTTCTCATTCTGAAAATTCACCAAAAAATGAAAAAATTATTTATCATGTAGGGTTTCTCGAATATTTTTGTAAGCTTGGACATTAATTTGGTAGTTTTTTTCTCCTCATGAATATTGAAGGCCATGCTTTGAGTCAACAACATAAAAAATGCACCTAACTCCTTTCTATCATTTATTTCCCAATCCATATTTTAAATTTCTTATATCATTTTCTGAAACTATATATGATCAAGATATTCTAAAATAGGTATCTATCCCTGAATATATCATAGAAACCAAATTTTGATCCATTGAATGTATCCAGATTCAATGTTACCACTTATAATAGAATATTATAAATATATTAATATACCCCTAAATAAAAAATGGTAATTTTCAAGTAACTCATAAATTATAGTGTTTTTTTTTTGTTTTGGTTTTCCATTATAAACCTCAAAAAATATTTGATACCACATTTTATGTCAGAAGTAGTATCTTCTATAATAAGCCAAGCTATAGATCATCAAATAATGAATATGATTACCATATAGCCGAGATAGTGTTATATACATGGTTGATATATCATGAACTACAAGTCTACACAAACATTTCCACACACCCTACCAATTATCATTTTGATACTTCATAACACATATAATAGAAATTCCAACCAAATGAAGAAACAAATAGATGTATACAAAATAGAAAAGGATCATATGGATTTTACATGGTTAGAATGAAGTCTTGATATTTGAGAAAGTAAACCATTTCTAAAATAGTAAACAAGAGATTATTGTGTAAATTACCTCACTAGAATAAAATAAAATATACTGAGGATTAATTTAATCCATATAGTATAAAAGAAAATGATACCGAATTATTTGATACCAAATTTTGATAAATTAATTTCTTGCACTAATAAAAATCAATGGTGATAATTATACTCATATCCAAACATCATAAGTACTCCTATACTCACTCAAATGAAATGACTCCATCAAATGGTACTACTAGTGAATAGTACAATATTTTAGAAAATCTACTATTATACCCAAAAAACCTAACCTAACGAATTTTATGTATTAATATGATCAACTCTTCAGAAATTAATTTTTTTTTCCTCTATTCACTAAAATAAGTTCCAAGATTCTAAAAAACATCCTCTAGTATTTTTATGTGCATCAAATGTGTTCGTCAACATTCTTACTATTTGATTTAGACATTTAGTTCATTAGCCACCAAGATTTTAGTATCAGAATGATGTTTTAAATATTACTGCTTTATATAAAATTTGATACTTAGATAGAAAATTTATTCTCAAACATATCTTAATAGTTCATTAGTATATGAAAAAAATGAGTTAATAGTAATGATTCTAACAGTTTTATGACATTACAAGAAATCTTGGTTGGAATAGAGTATACAACAATTGTATTGAAATAAAATGATAATTGAAAACACATATTTTTGTCATCCAGACCACACCGTGAGTTGGGATAATTTGAGGTTCATTTATATATGGATAAAATGTGGAATCAATCCTTTTTATAGGTTTTTAGGATGAGTTGATTGTATATGATCTGCAATTGATAAACATTTTTAAATAAAATATCATTTTTATATTTAATTCAAACATATTTAGTTATTTTTTTACTACATTAGTAAAAATAACATGTGATTTATTTCAACATATTAAAAATGAATTTGAAAATGTTTATTTTGATTTCCATAACATTCCAGGTGTGTTTTCTCATTTCTGATTATGTTATGTGATTTTTTGGTTTAAAAACTCTTAAAATGTGAAAACAATTAAGGTCATTATGAACTAAATGAGTGTAAAAATTATGTGTAATTCATTCATATGTGCCAAAATTAAATCAGAGGTCATTTTACTAGATTTTTGTGAAGATAAAATAAATATCAAAATTTATCATGTGACATGTGTTTTGAAATAAAATTTCAATTTTAAATTTAAAACATGTGTTTTCAATAATTCTTACCCTAAAATGTGTCAAAATGAAACGAGGTTCAATCCTACATGATAAAAATGGATATTTGGTCATTTTCCCAATGTTCCATGAAATTATGAGTGTATTTTCTCATATTTGATATTGTGAAACCTGTTTTAAACTAAAATGAAACCTTTAAATTAAAAATAGAAATTTTAAACCATTATGACCTCACCATGAGTTGGAATGAAATTTGGTTCATTCGCACATGCCCAGAATGCCTTAATTTTAATTTTTAAAGTGTTTTAAGAAATTACATATTTGTTTTCAAAAAATTGATCATGTCGCACATTTTTGGAAAAAAAATCAATTAAAAATTTAAAATATGCATTCTAAGTCATTCCATCAAGGCCACCCTTTAAATGATGTGACATTAGTTTTTGTTTGATAAAAATATATCAATGGTAATATTCATATATTTTCAAAACATTTAGAGTTTATTTTCATAGAATTGTCAAGTAAAAATAACTTTTACTAAAAATGCTACATTTTAATTAATAACATGAATTTTCAGTCCTTATGACCACACCATGAGATTAAACCATTTTTGGTTTATTCATATATGTCACAAATGATTCAATTTTCATTTTCCTATAGTTTTGTAACATTCAAATGAAGTATCATAGAATTAATATTGTGACGTGAGTTTCATGATGATGATTATAAACTCATACATGATGCAGAAATTAACATAATCATGTAGAATATGTTGTTGATAAATAACAATTTAATAGTTATTTAAATATTTATATGCTAAAAATTCAACCCATTAATCTATGAATTCATCTATCTAATCATATGAATATTACATATAATCAGAAACTATATAGTAATAAAAAGATATAATTAATGGTTAAAAATGTCAACTAAAATTGTATATATTAATAAGTGGACAAATAAATAATATATATATAAAAGGTTTTAGGGGTACAACTACATTAATACCACACACAACACACCCAAGCTTAAAAGGAAGACCACAACCTCCTCAAGGTATATCCCACCCATCAATCCTTATTTATTCTAAACATGTCTCAAATGCCTGGTGGGAATGAAGCCCATTACAAATCCCAAACGCCCACAAACTAGCCTAAAGGCCTAGTGTAGTGTCATACCTACATCCTATTTTCTACACTATTAGGACGGTGTCATTTCAATGTCACTAAATTTTGGCATCATAACCAAGATAAAATCCAGTTGAGAGTGTATTTCAACATATTTTTTCAGATATCCATGCAGTGGATCCAAAAAATAGATCATTGTATTAACAGGATTTACCATAATTAAAATAAATTATACCCTAAAAAAACTATAAACATTAATGACCACTACATACTAATAAAAAATATTATAATAGTAAACTATAAGTGTAGTTTTTCCCTTCATTAGAATCCAAATAAAAATTATTGATGTGATGGATTTTTCTGTTAACCAATGTAATGATGTTTGGATGGATTTAATAAAAATAGTGTATGCTGAATTAATAGTCATCCGTAGAGTTATTTTTTATATGTTTTCAATGATGTTATGAAGTTGAAAATTTATGGGGAATGGGAAGGACCTGATTTTTCTTTAAATATTTCTTCCAAAAGAATTGTTGTTCCAAATTTCTTTAGAATAAAAACTCTTGAAAATGATTTATAGATGTTCTAAAAATAATGAAGGAAAGTTAAATATTGAAATATGTGACATTTAGATGAAACATGGTCTAAATGTAAAACTAGTAATTTAAATAATAAACCCTAGTGTAACATCTTGAATGTAAAGAAATATCGTGATTAGAGATTCATGAGAAACATTATTACCTAGTTGGTCTGGAAGTAGAGAATGTTGATATTTAAACTGTAAATAATGTGAAATGGGGAATCACATATTTTAGAATTATATTTTATTTTTTCAAAATAAGAGAATGTTGGAGCAGTCAAATAAGAAGAATATATAAAGGTATATGAGAAAATAAGTCAGTTGATTATATATTTGAGATCATATAGAAATGAAAAAGTCATGAATCTCCCAATATACAAAATACTAACTCAATGATATGGAAGATTAATTTAGATGGTGAATAAGAAAAAAAATTGTTGTAAAAGGAAATACTGGAGAGTAACTCAACAATATAGAATAGTATCTTGGTAATAAGTAAGTATAAATCAGAGATGCATAGGGGCATACAAAGAGTATATCTGCCAAATGTAATAGTAACACATAGTTTTATAGTGGGATCTAAAATTGTATATTATTTGGAAAGGAAATATTTAAGGAGTATCATCGAGGTATTTAATATTAACCTATTATAACTACAATTTTCATTGGATAAGTATAGATATTAATAATATTCATATAAGGATTACATCATATTCATCATAATAAGATGGATAATATGTAAGATTAAATAGTTTTCTCTAAATTAGTAGAGGGTGAATTAAAAATATATGGTTCTCATGAATAAAATGGAAGAAATTAATTATTATATTCAATTCATTTTTTGTGATGAATTAAATGAATAATGAAATGATATTATTATATGTATGTATTTTTTCATTCTTCATATTTTTATAGGAGTGATATTTGTAGATAAAATTTTGGCCAGATATCAAACTTCAATTAGAGGCCCCATGATGCTATAATAGAATAAGAATAGGAATACTAATTAAAATAATAATGTTATGTCAAGAAGAGTAGTTTTCACAGTGATGTTTTCATAAAATATAGTAGAATGGTTTTTTTAAATAACATATGTTTTCAATCATGCTTGATGTCATGATTATGGTGTTCCACCTTGTTATTATTTGATTTAACAATACATCATTGACACAATATTATATAAATAACTCTTAAGGACCTTTTAGGTTTAGTTTCAGGGAAAATATGTACATTTTATAAGAAAACATAGTACATAAATGAAAAACATAAACAAATTAAAATTCCTCTTGATAATAATGATTATTATCCAATACCAAATCATCTCACTACATATGATATCCTCGTGAAATTTATAAAAGTAATAGGGTGATCATAAATCACAGTAAGGGGTAAACAATGGAAGTAGAAAACATAGGTGAAACATAGACCACAACAAAAGAACATGTATAAGAGAACATGATTTATAAAATTTGTATATGAACATAATTACATTAGTCATAACATGAATATGTTGCTTCAACCTAAACATGATATATTCATAAACATACCTCTAAAGATCCTTACAAATGTATCACAAAACATATTACCAATTATTTTAACCAAGGTATCATAGAATATTACTAATTCATGATTCCAAGGAATCATGATCTTGTCATCTCAAGATATTACTTAATTAACCAATGCATTGGAGTTCTATTAGGTTTCACCCTTCATATGTCATATATTATCTGTACTTCATCAATCCAAAAACATAATCTCATATCATTTCTAACCAATGAGTATTGAATGAGGGTTTTATACAGGATATAAAAAAAATTTAATGGTACATTGGAATGAATACCATTGAATGAATATAGAGTTTGGTATCCATGAAATGAAAATATAGCTTAGGTAAGTCAAGGGTTTATTTCAGTAGCGTAATTGGTATACAAAAGGAGTTTGGAATGATTTTAATGAGTGATAATGGGAGTATATGTAATATTGTAATTGTTGTGTTTATAAACACTTTAAAAATATAATAAATTGGAAATCAAATTCCTTATATGAAATAATAACACAAATTTAAAAATTCAATGAAGAGATCTCATACATTTGGATTATTCATATTAAAGCTAGACAGAGACTACTCAGAACCTCAGAACCACCATAGAAAGTCTATAGTGAGATTAAATGATAGATAAATCATTCCCAATGTCTTTTGGGTTGAATGTGGGTTGGAATTGGGGTATTTATACATGAGGATGAGATGTTTTAATTGATTAAATAATTATTTTTTAAAGTTAACTACTTTTTGGTAGAATTAATTTCAACAAATTTGGATGCTTATTAATTATGTAAGGATTTTTTATGTATTTTACAAACCTAAATCACTAATTTAATGTTTCCATTTCTAGTATTTTTATGTATTTTCCATTAAATTTTAACATTGATCATTCTTATACATATACTATGGAAAATCATTTCTTACAATAGAATGTATTTTGTTCCTAATAAAAATTTACATTATTAACTATATTGGTCCAAATAATTACACATATTAAATGCAATTTATATAATATAAGTTATAAAATTGATAAAAAATAATTCAAATACGATACACGTATAACTCATAAAAATATTATTTATATAAAATATTAAATCATGGTTTTCAAATTGATAAGCTTGTGTCTCAAAATGTAACACATTATGTATTATGTAATTTATTAAATGAATTTCTATCAATAATATGTATTAAAAAAATTTAAATCATGATCATATCATAATTATATCATAATAGTTATTTTATTCAATAAAAACTGAATTTTTATTTATTAACCAAAAAATAAACTTCATTTAAAATAACCATAAATTTACTCTAAGAAACATTAAAAGGTGATGAATTAAAAAATGATATTTATTTTATAAAATTAATTATCTATATATTATAATTTTATCTTTTAAATTAAAAATATTTTTTTATTAAAATTTTTAAATTTTATGATATATTAAATTTTCTATTCATTATAAAAATTACTTATGACTTCATACACTTGTATAAAAATTTAAAATTGTTTATAAGATAATTAAATGTAATTAAAAAGTTGTTTAAAATAGAAAAATCTATCATATTGAATGCTTTTAATTAATATTAAATATTTATTAAATACCCCCAAAGGACACTTTATTATTCCAATAATAATAATAATAATAAATTGTCTTATTGATTAATGGTCATAATTCCCACCATTCATTTTTTCCAACATTCCTCATTTCTAAAAAATATATTTACCTATAAATAAACCCTAATTATCTCATCACCATTAACTATATCATTTATAATGGTTATTATATATCCTTTGACTGTGTCATTTTTTTCAAAAATCTTCTCTTTATTTTTACAATCCTTATGGAAGGGGTGATCTTCATGGGGTATTTAAATCCTATGATGTTTGTTTTAGTCAATGTATTTTTATTCCATGCTTAAATCTATTTACTATTTATAGTTTTATGATCCATATTTATGCATGATGTGTAATGTTATTATGAAATGAAAAAGTCTTTTTACCTGTCACTATTTTAAAACAGAATAAAAATATAGTTATGCGGAATGCATAGTTTTTTTATGATAAGAATATTTTGGGTTATTACATTGTCCCCCTTATGAAATTTCCCCCTAAAAATTTTACTTTACAACATAAGTTGAAAATAGGTAAAGGAAATTCTTCTTCATGGCTTCCTCCATTTCTCATGATGCATCCTTGAACTTATGGTTTCACCATAGTACCTTGAATAAGGGAGTAGTCTTGTTGAGTAAAAATTTATCTCTATGGTACAATATCTTTAACAGTTTCTCCTAATATGATAGATTATTCTCCATCTATACCACGTATGAATTTACTACGTAGGAGGTATCAATATTTTATATCCTTAAAATGAATACATGTAATATATCTTTTAATTATGATATGGTTGGTGGGAGTGCTAGTCCATATGACACATCTTATGTACGACCACAAATCTCAATAGTGATGATGTACGTGGGAAATAAATTACTATTCTTCTAATTTTTTTGACTCTCTTCCACAGAAAAATTCGGAGGAATTATTTTTCTCTAACCTCAAAATCCTTGTCTAATCAATGATTGTCATCATATCTCTTCAATTGACTATGATCATACTTTTGGTAACATGGAATGGTGTTGACCTTTTCTAATATTTCTTCAAAAATTTCAGTTCCTAGAATCATTCATTCACCAAATTTATCCCAACTCATAGGAGTTCTACATCTATTCCCATAAAGGACCTTATATAGAGCTGATTGTATGCTTGATGGAAAACTATTATTTTAAAAGAACTTGACCAGAGGAAGATGGTGATCCCATCCACTTTGAAGTCCATCAAGCATACTCTTAGCATGTCTTCCAATGTTTCGATATTCTTCACATGTTGACCATTGATTTGCGGGGTGATAATCAATACTAAAGATCAACACATTGTTTAATGAAAATTGGAGACTTTAAAAAATGTGAGGTAAATCTTGGATCTCAATTAGATATAATTGATAGTGGTTTTACATGAACCCTCACCAATTCTCTGATTTATATCCTTACAATATGGTCAAGTGATAATTACCCAAAAATTATAATGAAGTTAGAATTCATTGTAAGAAAATATGACATAATCTAGATAGAATAATAACCTATGGGTGTCTTTTTAAGACTAGTGAAAAAGTCCATGGTGACGTTTTTTATTTCGATGTCAGTATGGGTAATTCTTGTATCATCACTTTAGACGTTTTCCTTTCAAATTTCAATTTCTAATATATTATAAAATTTTATGTATATTCCATGATAACTTTATTTATATATCCCCAAAAATAGTTCTCTTGAATATCTCTATACATCATCATGCTCTCTAGGTGGATGGATAAGTCCATGCTATGTGAATCATTCAACAACTCCTTTATATCAATATTTTATAGTAAACATTGTCACGATCAAAATCATATAAATCTTTCATTGTCAATTTTTAACCCATGGGATTTCACTTTTCTTATCGATTCCACATTATTTTTTATTTCCAAATAATCTCATTCATAATCCTTTATCTTATCCATAAGGGGTTATTAAGAAATCCTTTGAGAAGATAATGATGATGTTCCTTGAATTATGATTTTACTGGAAAACCATTTCAGGTTTAAGATGATCTTATCCCTCTAAATTATCATCTTTGATATGGTTGTAATATCCTTTTTTTCAATGCATCATCATTTTTTTATATTTTACGGTGATAAATGATTGTATAATCCTTGTATTTAAGAAGCTCTGACCATATCATTTCACTCATGTTCAATTACTTTTGTGTGAATACATACTTTTTTATTTAGTGTTTTGTATATATATATATATCATATTTTTTACCCTAAATATAGTGTCTCTGTATCTTTAGATAAAAAATAACTGCTACTAACTCAAAGTCATTGGTTGGATAAATTTAGTCATTAGGATTTAACTTTATAGATTCATTGGTGATCACCTTGTCAATTTACATGATGAAACATCCAATATTTTTCATAGATATATCACTAAATATAAAAAATCATTCTCTAAAAGAGGGTAATGTTAGAGAAGGTTCACTAAACAAATTTTCATCCATTTTTGTAAGATTTATTCATATTATTTCATCAAAATTAACATTACCCATCTCAATTTATCATTGAAAGTGGATTTTAATGTCATGAATTATTTTTCACAAACCTTATATAGTATCTAGATAATGTAAGGAAACTAAAGATATTTGTTACTATTTTTGGATTAGGCCACTACTCTACTAACATAAACATTTCAATATCCACATATATTTCTTCTCAATATACATTGTGTTCATAGAATTCTTATTTTTGTAACCAAAATTCAGATTTATTAAATATTGAAAAATGGTTCTCTTTCATCATAGTTTATAATATGAATAATAGTTTTTCCCTCATTTCCACAAAATTTGAGAATATATCCTAATATAGTCAATAGAGAATACTATAAATATATTTATGTAGTCCCTAATGTCTATATTCGTCAAATATATAAACATTATAGAACAATTATTAAGAATGAAGGGATTAAAAATTAACTAATAAAATAAAAAAATTATTTGAAAATCTAACATTAGGATATCAATTTTTTTTACCTTAAACTGATGATACCCTAATCATAGGTCAATCATATAAAATAATTGAGATATATGATGATGGTAAAAAAATCAATAATTCATAGAAGTTGGTATTTTTCCCCAGTGTGATGCCATTAGGCTCTCTAAAGGAAATGCATAGCCACATTTATCCATCCTTCGTCATCACAATAAGAAGAAGTTCTCCCCAAAGAGACACACTTTCACATACATATCCCTTCTCCAAGAGATATTGTTGTTTCTTCTTCAATTATTTAGGCTCTATAAAGGCCACTCTATATGGGGTATTTTATATATATTCTTTCATCCGATTATAAGTTCAATTAATAATTCCCCCTATCTTTATAGGGTTGTTTTAGACAATTCAATAGAGAAGAAAAAAATGTATTCTAGAAAATGCGTAAAAATCTATATTTTTTTACATCCTATTACTTCTCCTTATTAACCAATAATTTCGATAAATAAGCTTATAGTACCTTGTTCTTGATAAAACTAAGGAAAGGAAATCACTCCATTGAATATGATTTCTGGTTTTCCTCCATAAAAAACTAAAATTTCAATGAATCTAAAATTGATATTGACATTAAACATTTAGATCTTATCCATTCCTATTATTATATTGAATTCCATATTTTTAATGACAACTTGCTTTTGAATGGTATTTTTCTCAACAAAATTTTCTTAATTATCTCTATATAACCTTTTGTCTTGAATAAATCTTCAAAGGGTTTTTAATGAATAACGATATTTTAAAAATATCTATGTTTGACTCAATGTTAATTTCAAGCATAAAAATAAATAATGTAATGTGTTGAATAATAATAAAATGAGTACTTTTAAGATTTTATTGAACATGTATACATGTTTTCATGATTGAAAATTCATGACCATGATCCCTAGGTATCTGATGTGGGTTTATTTTTGTTTCCCTCCACAACTCTCAGATGTTAGCACTAGTTGGAAATGTAACCTAGCCTTCACTCTTAAACCATTTCTATATTGGATGAAATTTCACAATATTCTTCTTATGATAAGCTTCATTATGTGTATGTTTCAAATATCCCCATTAATTTTGATAAATTGGGTCTATCATTCCATTGATTTTACACTTCCCATATCTATAAAGATAGTTCCCTTAGTGACTTTCTTCAAAGTTTCAACACAACATAATTTTTATTTTCATCTTGTCCTTTTCTTAGAGATGATTCTTCCAATGGTTTTTCTAAATACATCTATTTTTTTTCATAATTTAATTGTACATCCCAAAATTTCATATCCACCATTAGAGTACATCTTACTATATCCACATAACTCATGAAGTCCTATATTTCCAAATATTTCCAAAGATAAAGTCTCAATAGGCCAAAAATTAATCGATCTTCCCATAAGAATAAATGAAAATTCTGGAAGAATAATGATCAAGCTTCATACAGTTTATCTCATAAATTATTATATATAAACCTTATATTTTTATTTAGCTCATGTAATTCCATTTCTATATTTTCCCATAGTGCGTTTGAAAAATACATATGTAAAATGATCTTTTTAAAATATTCCCACTTCATGGAATCCACATCATTATCAGGATTTTTTATTTTGATAAAAATCCACTATATATTAGATTCCCCCACTATAAGATACACAACCAATGTGACCTTATTTTCTGAAAAAAAATATTTGTGAAAAAATAAATCTTTTTGATGGTTCTGATAAACTATTCCAACATCAAAGGTCATAGAGTCTGTAAGTGTCTGGAGGACTATAATTCATTAAGGATTAAATGGTTTGTTGTTATCTATAAAGTGACGCTAAATGATATTTGTTATTCAAAACATAGCATAACATCATCTTGAAATTTTATACACTGGCTTATATCATATTAGGGATTTCATCATTTCTATTCCCATTGCTACTGTTTTTCACATGATCCCTTTTATTTCATTAAATTTTCAAAAAAAAAAAATCTACAATAACAAGGGGAAATTTTAATAATCACAATGATAATTAATTTCAATGGATGTTTTTATCCTAAATTTTTTCTAACAACTTTATTTTATGATCATATAATTTAATATTTTAATTCATTTAAATGAAAATTCTACACATTCTATACATGCTTCCATTTTGGATTGTAAAATTATTATGATAACCAAAGGATATTCTATGGGAGTGTCAATCTAGGTGTGCTTTAAGGCTCATGTTTGTTCAGTATTTGAAGATCTAGTTAAATCATAATACAAAATTTTTGGGGTTATGACCCCTATATACCATTGTACCAGAGCCACATCCACTTATACAATCTTCAATGATGATTCAATTCCTGTAAACTACTACCATTATACTACCAAAACAATTACAAGAATTTTTTCAGTATTTATACTTATCCAAAATGCTCATAATATGGATTATCTAGTTCAAATTTACATAAATAACTAAACTATCCTTTGATATAGCTATAGAGTCTGGCATTTTTATTATGTGATTTTAACCATAGACCACTAAAACAATAGTACATAAGTAACTATGAATTTATTTTTTATGTTTAGATTCTTGAAAACTTGGTAAAATTTATAAGACATGCATGTTATATGAATAAACACATAATAAAATTTAAATTCTACTTTAATGTATTCTTTATTATCCCATTTTAGATCATCTCACTACATGTGACATCTTTGAGAAATTTATCAAATGAGAGTGGTGAGAATAAATCGTCAAAAAGGTTAAATAATGTAAGAGAATGCCATATGTGAAACATTAAGAATAAAATAAGATCATTTTAAAGAGAAATTTATGCATTACATGAGTTCATGGACATACAAACATGAGAAATACAATAGATATGTGACTTCAACATAATCAAGAGAAATTCATTAAAATATCACCAAATATCATCACTAAGGGGTTATATAGAATATTACCATGTATTTTGACCAAGGTATCATAAAAAAAATTCAAAGTAATGATTCCAAGGTATCATGATCATCTCTTCTCTAAGGATTAATTCATTATTAAATGCATTGGAGTGCTATCAGGGTTCATCCATCATATTTCTAATATTATGAGTTCCATATCGATTGAAAAACATAAAATCGTGTGATTTAAAACCCATAATATGTTAATATAGGTTTTAAAAATATACATAGCCAATAAATTGTTTAATGATGCATTATAATTAATACCTCTAAATAAAAATATTGTTTGGTATTCATGTCATGAAAATATATCATGGAAAAATAAAGGGTATAATTTTTCAGTATAACTGGTATACTAAAAGAGTTTGGAACCAATTTATTGAGAAGTAAAGGGGGTCTCTAATTAATTTTAAATTACATATAAAGTAATGGTGGTATTTATAAACGCATAAAATTATAATAAATTGGAAATAAATTTCATTTCTTGAAAGAAGACCTTAAATTGAAAAGGTTGAGGAAGAGATCCCTCACCTTGGAAGAATGCTTCATAAAAATAGAGGGTGTGACCTTAGAACCATATAACCAAGACAGAGAGACTCTTTTGAGGGTTATTGAGAGATAAAACATGATCAATGGATTTTGGGTTGTGATTTTGGAGGTAATGGGGGTATATATACTTGAGTAAGAGAGGTTTTATCTTATTAAATAATGATTATTTGTATTTAGAGTAGACCCCTAATTGGTGGCCTTAATTTCAAAAATAAATTGGTTCATAATTAATGTTGGAATGTTTTTAAGGAATTTAAAAACCTCAAACAATAATTCAATGTTATCATTATTATATTTCACAACTCTTTACCTTTTAATTTAACCCTTTCACAATATTTTACATATACTGTAGAAAATCTTTTTTTCCATGGTAAATTTTATGTGCCTAAAAATTAATTTTCCCTTATTTACTAATTTGAAACCTGAATTAACAAATATTAAATATATTTTTTTAATTCAATTTATATAATTGATAAAAATTAATCCCCATATGTTATGTGTATAACACATTAATAGAATTTTTTTATAAAAGATAAAATCATGGTTTTCAAAATAAAAAGCATATGTTTCTAAATGTTACAAGATATGTATTATATTATTACATAAATAAATTTTGATAACTAATAAGGATTTATAAATTTCAAATCATGTTAATATACTAATTATATCATAATATTTATTTTATTTCTTGAAAACATCATTTTCACTTTTTAATTCAAAAATCAACTTCATTAGAAAATTGTGAAAAATTCACCCTCATATAATATTGATGTGATGCCTCAAAAATAATATTTATTTTTTCAACATAATTATCAAAATATGGGATTTTAACTTTTAAATAAAAAATAATTTATATTAAAAATTACTAATTTTTATGATATAGTAAATTGTTTTTTCATTATAAAAATTACTTATGACTTCATTGATTTGTATTATAATATTAAAATGTTATATAAGATAATTCCAAAAAAATAGATTAAAATTTCTAAATTTTTCATAAACATTATTTTATGGTAAATTAAATATTTATGAAATAATACTTAAACTCACATTCTTTTTCAAACAACAATAATAATGATATACCATATTATTTATTAATGGTCATAAGGATCATTGACTATATTTTCCAATATGAATCAAACTAAATAACTATATTTCCCTATAAATACACTATCATTATCTCGTCATTATTCACTACTACAATAACTAATGTTTATATACATCCATAGATAATGTTAATTTTATTTATAACGATTATCATTATTTTTATGATATTTATAGCTGGGGTGATCATCCTGGTGGATGGAAAACCAACAGAGTTGGTTTAGTGAATTATTTATTATTAAAAGTGTATATACATTTACTATTCCTAGTTTCACTATTAAATAATTACACATTAATTGTAATGTTATTATGAAATGTAAAATTCATTCTATGATTGACTATATATTGTAAAACAGAAAAAATATATTGTTCATTGGAATGAGTTGTTTTATTATGATAAGAATATTTCAAGTAGTTACAATGAAATGATAGTATTGGATCAATGATATTACATAGTTTTCCTTAAATTTTTGGTAATAAATTGGGAGTTGAATAAATTACTTTGAATTGAATTTATAGAATATGGACTGATGAATTTTTCCACCATTAAAATGATAAAGTAAATATAAAAAATTAGGTATGGTTTTAGATACTCTAAAGGATTTAGAGAAATATTTCTTCATTAATATTTAATAATGAACATGGATTTAAGATTAAAATATTCTATATCTTAGATGGTAGAAAAATTAAGAGGAAATAATTAATAATCATTTAATAGCTTATAAAAGTTGAAATTAAATTTATTCCATGAAGACTGTAAGATAGATAAATTTTGATCATTTTGGTATTTAAAAATATTTTATAGAGAGGATATGTGATGCTAATATCAATGATAAATTATCTATACTAAGTATATAAACAATCATAGACATATTTTTCTTATTTTCTCTGTTATAATAATGTGTTTTCCATTTTAATTATGCGAGTAAAATGAGAGAGTGAGGGAGTGACCCTTGGGTGGTTATGGATTATCCATAAATTTTTATAAAGGTGTAACCCTTGTCTTTGAGTGACCATTACAAATCCTACACTACTACAAACTGCACCTTTATCAGTGCTAAAAACTAGCATTAACAGCGCTAGAAAAGCGCTGTTAATGCCGGCGTAGATATAGGCGGGGTCCCCTTTATCAGCGCTTTTTTTAGCGCTGACATAGGTCTCCTATATCAGCGCTTCTCAGAGCGCTGATAAAGGAACCCTTTATCAGCGCTTCTTTTAGCGCTGATAAAGGTCTCCTCTATCGGCGCTTAACGGAGCGCTGATAAAGTCTTCCTTTATCAGCGATCCTCTAGCGCTGTTAAAGGTGTCCTTTATCAGCGCTAAAAAAGCACTGATAAAGGCCCCATCGCCTGCACCTACAAAACAGGACCTGCACACCTGTACACCAGAATACCTGCACAAAGTAGCACATGCACACCTGCACACCCTAGCAACCGCACAAAATATTTTGACCGACAACGGTATATACATTTACTTAACATCATGAATACAAAAAAACGCATTGCTATATACATTTCAAACATTGTTTTACATGGTTACAATTACAATTATTCAACAACAGTTATAAACATTCATGTTTCATCCTTTGATATCCGTGATCTTCTCTCGATGGTATTTGTTGCCGAAAAAAGCATCCGAACTCAAGGAAAAAAATTCAACTATATAAGAAAACAAATATTATGTTAGTAATGCAATAATGAAAGAAATTAAAATAGTAATATGAAAGAATACATTAATATGGAAATATGAAACTAAAATATGAAATTTAAAACTCAAATGTTTTCATTTTCAAAACAATGAAAGGGAATAATGTAAAATCAATATGTTTTTGATTGATTTATCTCATTTAATATATACTGATTCTTTATCTAATAAAAAGACTTACCAGTCACACCGTGCGTCGGTCGGATTGAGGTGCGGTCGATTCGTACACGTCACAAATGACTCGTGGATCGTTTTACTAAAGTATAAAAACAATCCGAACGCGTTTGCTCGGTTTGCCGTATGTCATTGCTGTTGTTTTCCAAAGATTATCTCAATTTGAAACTAATATCAGACACTTTTAGCCATACCGGTCACACCGTGCGTCAGATTGAGGTGTGGTCGATTCGTACACATCGCCAATGACTCGTGGATCGTTGTCCTAAAATATCAAAACAATCCGAACGCATTTGCTTGGTATTCCATATGTCATTGGTGTTGTTTTCCAAAGTTTATGTCATTTTCCAACTGATAACAGACACTTTTAGCCATACCGGTCACACCGTGCGTCGGATTGAGGTGAAATCGATTCGTACACGTCACAAATGACTCGTGGATCATTTTCCTAAAGTTTCAAAACAATCCGAACGTGTTTGCTCGGTATTCCGTATGTCAGTAGTGTTGTTTTCCAAAGTTTATGTCATTTTTAAACTGATATAAAACACTTTCAGCCATACGGGTCACACCGTGCGTCGAATTGAGGTGCGGTCAATTCGTACACATCACAAATGACTCGTGGATCATTTTCCTAATGTATGAAAACAATCTGAATGCGTTTGATCAGTTTGTCGTCTGTCATTGGTGTTGTTTTCCAAAGTTTATCTCAATTTGAAACTGATATCAGACACATTTAGCCATACCGGTCACACCGTGCGTCGGATTGAGGTGTGGTCGATTCGTACACGTCACAAATGACTCGTGGATCATTTTCCTAAAGTTTAAAAACAATCCGAACGCATTTTCGTGGTATTCCGTATGTCAGTAGTGTTGTTTTCTAAAGTTTATGTCATTTTGAAACTGATATCAAACAATTTGAGCCATACGGGTCACACCGTGCGTCGGATTGAGGTGCGGTCGATTCGTACACGTCACAAATGACTCGTGGATCATTGTCCTAATGTTTCAAAACAATCCGAACGCGTTTTATCGGTATTCTGTATGTTAGTAGTGTTGTTTTCTAAAGTTTATGTCATTTTGAAACTGATATCAAACAATTTGAGCTATACGGGTCACACCGTACGTCAGATTGAGGTGCGGTCGATTTGTACACGTCACAAATGACTCATGGATCATTTTCCTAAAGTCTAAAAACAATCCGAAAGCATTTTATCGGTATTCCGTATGTCAGTAGTGTTGTTTTCTAAAGTTTATGTCATTTTGAAACTGATATCAGACACTTTGAGCCATACGGGTCACACCGTGTGTCAGATTGAGGTGCGGTCGATTTGTACATGTCACAAATGACTCGTGGATCATTTTCCTAAAGTATCAAAACAATCCGAATGCATTTTCTTGGTTTTCCGTATGTCATTGCTGTTGTTTTCCAAAGTTTATCTCATTTTTAAACTGATATCAGACACTTTTAGCCATGCGGGTCACACCGTGCGTCGGATTGAAGTGCGGTTGATTCGTACACGTGAGAAATGACTCGTGGATCGTTTTCCTAAAGTATCAAAACAATCCGAATGCATTTGCTCGGTTTTCCGTATGTCATTGGTGTTGTTTTCCAAAGTTTATCTCAATTTGAAACTGATATCAGACACTTTTAGCCATACCGGTCACACCGTGCGTCGGATTGAGGTGCGGTCGATTCGTACACGTCCCAAATGACTCGTGGATCATTGTCCTAAAGTTTCAAAACAATTACAACGCGTTTTCTCGGTTTTCCGTATGTCATTGGTTTTGTTTTCCAAAGTTTATGTCATTTTCCAATTGATAATAGACACTTTTAGCCATACCGGTCACACCGTGCATCATATTGAGGTGCGGTCGATTCGTACACGTCACAAATGACTCGTGGATCATTTTCATAAAGTTTCAAAACAATCCAAATGCATTTTCTTGGTATTCTGTATGCCATTGGTGTTGTTTTCTAAAGTTTATGTCATTTTCCAACTGATAATAGACACTTTTAGCCATACCGGTCACACCGTGCGTCGGATTGAGGTGCGATCGATTCGTACACATCACAAATGACTCGTGGATCATTGTACTAAATTTTCAAAACAATCCAAACGCATTTTCTCTGTATTCCCTATGTCAGTAGTGTTGTTTTCCAAAGTTTATGTCATTTTGAAACTGATATAAAACACTTTGAGCCATACGGGTCACACCGTGCATCGGATTGAGGTACAGTCGATTTGTACACATCACAAATGACTCGTGGATCATTTTCCGAAAGTTTCAATACAATCCGAGCGCGTTTTCTTAGTATTACGTATGTAAGTAGTGTTGTTTTCTAAAGTTTATGTCATTTTTAAACTGATATAAAACACTTTGAGCCATACGGGTCACACCGTGCTTTGGATTGAGGTGCGGTCGATTCGTACACGTCACAAATGACTCGTGTATCGTTGTACTAAAGTATCAAAACAATCCGAACGCTTTTTCTTGGTTTTCCGTATGTCATTGGTGTTGTTTTCCAAAGTTTATCTCAATTTGAAACTGATATCAGACACTTTTATCCATACCGGTCACACCGTGCGTCGGATTGAGGTGCTGTCAATTCGTACACATCAAAAATGACTCGTGGATCGTTATCATAAAGTATCAAAAAAATCCGAATGCGTTTGCTCGGTTTGCTGTATGTCATTGGTGTTGTTTTCAAAAGTTTATCTCAATTTGAAACTGATATCAGACACTTTTAGCCATACCGGTCACACCATGTGTCAGATTGAGGTGCAGTCGATTCGTACACATCACAAATGACTCGTGGATCATTTTCCAAAAGTTTCAAAACAATCCGAACGCGTTTTCTCGGTTTTCCGTATGTCATTGGTTTTGTTTTCCAAATTTTATGCCATTTTCCAACTGATAACAGACACTTTTAGCCATACCGGTCACACCGTGCGTCGGATAGTGGTGCAGTCGATTCGTACACGTCACAAATGACTCGTGGATCATTTTCCTAAAGTTTAAAAACAATACGAATGCGTTTTCTGGGTATTCCACATGTCATTAGTGTTGTTTTCTAAAGTTTATGTCATTTTCCAACTGATAACAGACACTTTTAGCCATACCGGTCACACCGTGCCTCGGATTGAGGTGCAGTCGATTCATACACGTCACAAATGACTCTTGGATCATTGTCCTAAATTTTCAAAACAATCCAAACGCGTTGGCTTGGTATTCCGTATGTCAGTAGTGTTGTTTTCCAAAGTTTATTTCATTTTGAAACAGATATAAAACACTTTGAGCCATACGGGTCACACCGTGCGTCAGATTGAGGTTCGGTCGATTCGTACACGTCACAATTGACTCGTGGATCGTTGTTCTAAAGTTTCAAAAAAATATGAACGCATTTGCTCGGTATTCCGTGTGTCAGTAGTGTTGTTTTCTAAAGTTTATGTCATTTTTGAACTGATATAAAACACTTTGAGCCATACGGGTCACACCGTGCATCGGATTGAGATGCGGTCGATTCATACACGTCACAAATGACTCGTGGATCATTTTCTTAAAGTATCAAAACAATCCAAATGCGTTTGCTCAGTTTTCCGTATGTCATTGGTGTTGTTTTCCAAAGTTTATCTCAATTTGAAACTGATATCAGACACTTTTAGCCATGCGGGTCACACCGTGCGTCGGATTGAAGTGCGGTTGATTCGTACACGTGAGAAATGACTCGTGGATCGTTTTCCTAAAGTATCAAAACAATCCGAACGCGTTTGCTCGGTTTTCCGTATGTCATTGGTGTTGTTTTCCAAAGTTTATCTCAATTTGAAACTGATATCAGACACTTTCAGCCATACCGTTCACACTGTGCGTCGGATTGAGGTGCGGTCAATTCGTACATGTCACAAATGACTCGTGGATCATTGTCCTAAATTTTCAAAACAATCCGAACGCGTTTTCTTGGTTTGCCGTATGTCATTGTTTTTGTTTTCCAAAGTTTATGTCATTTTCCAACTGATAACAGACACTTTTAGCCATACCGGTCACACCGTGCGTTGAATTGCGGTGCGGTCGATTCGTACACGTCACAAATGACTCGTGGATCATTTTCCTAAGGTTTCAAAACAATCCAAATGCGTTTGCTCGGTATTCCGTATGTCATTGGTGTTGTTTTCTAAAGTTTATGTCATTTTCCAACTGATAACCGACACTTTTAGCCATACCGGTCACACCGTGCGTCGGATTGAGGTGTGGTCGATTCGTACACGTCACAAATGACTCGTGGATCATTGTCCTATATTTTTAAAACAATCCAAATGCATTTTCTCAGTATTCTGTATGTCAGTAGTGTTGTTTTCCAAAATTTATGTCATTTTGAAACTGATATAAAACACTTTGAGCCATACGGGTCACACCGTGCGTAGGATTGAGGTGCGGTCGATTCGTACACGTCACAATTGACTCGTGGATCGTTGTTCTAAAGTTTCAAAACAATCCGAATGCATTTTCTCGGTATTCTGTGTGTCAGTAGTGTTGTTTTCTAAAGTTTATGTCATTGGTGTTGTTTTCTAAAGTTTAAGTCATTTTCCAACTGATAACAGACACTTTTAGCCATACCGGTCACACCGTGCGTCGGATTGAGGTTCGGTTGATTCGTACACGCCATAGATGCTCAATAAGTGTAAAGAGAGATATCAATGACCATATAAAGATAACATAAGTATTAGGAATTCACCTTCATTGTCCTATTTGTTTACATTCTTCCATCAGGTACGCTGCCCATTCGTTTCTAAAGACTTTTATATCATCTTCTGAATAAAAGTTTTTGCGACAGTCATAGTAGTACTGAAAAAATATAAATACACAAAGGATTAATAATTATTTTAAATAAAGTAGTAATTATTTTCAAAAATACCTCTTCAGGGATGCTAGTTTTTTCATGAAATATGATCTCTTTCATAAATTTAAAAACATAATAACCACAGTCCTTGTCATTTGTTTGTTTCAGACAATGCAGAAACATCGAGAAAAATAAGTAATCTGTTTTGATATGTATTTGGATAGTGAAATATAATTATATATACCCAGATACTTCTCCATTTGTAGATCTTGTGGGCATTGTCGTCCTTATGCCCTGGATTCATTCCAGCCTTTAGATGATATTCATACACCGCCCTATCATAACAAAATCCTCATTAAAAGATAATATAAATTATATAACTAGATATTTAGTTCTAAAATGTTGGATCTAGTGTATTACAAATTGAAAATCGCCATCATGTGTGGTCGGTTAGTTGGATATCCATGCAGTGAATCCAGAAAATAAATATTTGGAGTATCCAAATTGACTACAATGAGCATCCAATGTTCCCTAAAAACACAAAAAGAAATAAGTACTGATAGAAATGAAAATATAATTGATATTATTAAAATGTAGAGTTTTACCCTTGCATCGTTTGTATTAAAAAGAGCCTGTCAGTCGTAATTCTTCTTTGAAACGTTCTGAGCAGATTTGACATCAATTCAGCCTGAACATTAGAATCTACTTCTCTTTGTTGTGTAGAAATAGTGTGAGGAATAATGAGTCCAAATTTGTATTCATGGGAAAATCACTTCAATTGTTTTTCATATATATGCCTGTGAAAAATATGAGATGTATTTATCCATAATTGTCAATGTATATTAGCTTCTGTAAAATCAAATCATGAAAACATACCTCATGTATACATTTATAACTGAGGCGCCTAGCCAGTCGTATGTGATGATCTCAGAAACAGCGTCTGCACTAACAAAATCTAATGTTTCCTCTCCATACATATCTTTTTTCACAAACAATTGTATGAATCTTTCCATATTTCATTTTCGTATCCACATGAGCTTGCAATGCTATTAAATGTGGATATAGAACGGGCGGGGTGAACGCGCTCTCAGTAGATCGTTTTGATCGGTTGGTTGATCCAATATTGGAGCCACTCTTTCGTTTTAGCTTCTCTATTTTATCCTTCAGTAAAAAAATTCATCAGTTCAGCCATTTTCTAATTTAATGTTAAAGGTTCTGCTTGAAAAATGAACTGAAAATGAATACCTCCTGCTCGACATGTTTTTTTACATGATTCGACGGCCATGCAACGAATGTTCCAACAGCTTTTTCCACTGTATGAATGTCGTCATCATCATTTGGCATGGGTAGCTCGGCGCTCGGCTTAGGAGCTACGTTAATCGACACTTTGACATGACCGCTTGGAAGTGGTCTAGAGTGTAGTGTGTCATTCTGCATCTTGAACATCGTAGCCCTCGCTACAAGGCGATGGGTGTGAGTTGACAGATATAAATCACAGTCATTTTCACCCTGCAGAATATCATTACATGAAAGGTATCAGTGTCTGTGTTATTCATATCTCACAAAAACGAATATTATAACATTGATTACCTCGGTTAAGTCAGGTCTTTGAGGGGAATGGCTCGCCTCAAAGCTGGTGAGGGGTGGATTTTCTCGCGGGGGTTGTTCCTGAGTTGTTTGTTCTCTTCGCCTATCCTCCATCAAACTCTTTAGCATCTTTCCCTGAGTTTGGATTAGTTCTTCAAGGGTAGCTACTTTATCTCTCATTACATGCAATTCTTTAGTTTGTTCATCTTCTTCTTCTTTTTCTTAAAATATGCCTGGGGTGACACCCCAAAACCCATACCTCTGACGCGGCCATACTGTTCTGCCTGTTTCAAGGCCTTTGAAAGTATGTCTGCATCCGGTGTGGGTTTTGTTGATTCCTGTGACTATGTCAAATAGAAAATATGAAAAAATAAGTAAACATTGTTATGTAATAGTGATTTAAAGAAAAACAAGTTTATATTATGTCATACTTACACATGTTTCCCACACTTTTTGTGTGTTTTCATCTATCAGTTTACCCTCTTTATTAACACAATCCTCCTTCCATAACACATGGCGTGGAATGGAAGTGACTTGAGATTTTGCTTCATCAATCTGCATATAAACAGAGAAACATGGATACAGTGTTGTTTTATGTCACATAAAATTATTACAATACTTTTAAAATACATACCAATTGTTTTTCAATTGAAGTGTACCCCAACCTTGCTTTACGGTAGGGGTATGCTGGTTTTGCTGCCCGTTCCTTATTTTCAGCACTCAATTGCTGTTTCATAAATAAAAACCTATCAATCAACATGATGAATACAAGAAACGTTACAGAACGTGTAACCAAACACAATGTACCTGAAAATTCTGTTCTGCACGATGGTTGCAAAACGCATCCCACGTTCCTTGGGATATCAAGTGTGCATAAAGAGGAGGCGGGTGCGGCTTGATTTTCCATTCGGCATCTTTCAGATGATGTTTCGTTAAAATGGTGCGAAAGCCTCTATGAATCCTTCCTGTCAGTCTTAAAACATATTCTTTGTGCGAAACATCTACTATAAATGCACTCTGTAAGAGATGATGAAGGGTTAGTCAATATTTCAATATTTTATTTTATTTTAATAAATTAAATAGATGATATCGTAATGTTACCTTAATCTCTTCCCATATTAATGTTTTCAACCCGCTGACAACATGGTTCCACGACTCTACGTCAATCGGCACGCGTTGTCGAGTGACGATTCCAACGTAGCTACTAAACATGGCTTTGTTGGGATTTACATGCTGGCCTCGTTTATTCCATCCCACCTCATATTTGATGCCTTTTGATTTTTCATTGAGGATTTTTGCTAAAACTGTCAAACTACGGCGCACCTGTTTTTTTTGTGTCGCTGGGGTTTCATCGCCTACCATTTCCTCAATTTATGAATCATCATTATGTATCTCCGAAGCGCTAGCATCGGCACTGACACCAGCTGCAACAGGTTGAGAGACCTGTTGTACGTTAGTAGTGGGATCAGCTGCAACAGGTTGAGAGACCTGTTGTCTTTCATTGGGTGCATCAGCAGGTGAAGAAGTCATTATCTGCAGAACTGGTTTAAAATTTAATTTAGATCACATAAAAGCAGCAGTGAATAGATAATAACATAACGTAACACAATCTATATTACAATAAAAATCAATAACCTTGTCATTGAACTCCCTTTTTTTTAAAAGGATGAAGGGATTTGACCCCCCTATCAACTATCCATATCCCTTCTTTAAGCATCATACAATGTAACACATGAATCCCACAATAATTTCAAATCTTCGACCAATGGAGCTAAATAAACATCAATATCATTACCCGATTGTTTTGGTCCTGATATAAGAATAGATAACATGATGTATTTTCATTTCATGCATAACCACGGTGGTAAGTTATAATTTATCAACATAACTGGCCATGTACTGTGACTGTTGCTTTGAAAACCAAAAGGATTCACTCTATCTGTAGATAACGCAAGACGAAGGTTTCTTGACTCGTTTCCAAATTCAGGATACTCGTGATCGATTATCTTCCACTGAGGAGAGTCTGCCGGGTGACATAGTATCCAATCTTTAATTATTGTATCTGCATTCCATGTTAATTATTCTGCAATCTCCTCACTTCCATATAGGCGTCTAAACCTTGGAATGATTAGAAAGTACCATACAACTTTAGCAGGGCTGGATTCATCATTCTTGTATCGAGAAGCACCACACTTTGTGAATTCTTTAAGTGATTTGTGGTCCTTGCGAAACAGTATACAGTCATTCGGGAAGGCGTGTATTCTTTAAGAGATCATACCCATAGAGCGTAGCATTCGTTTGGCATCGTATGTTCGGCTCGGGAGCTCATTGTCTTCTGGGACCATGTCATTCAAGAGGGCAAGTAGTTTCGTAAAACTGTCGTCACTCCACCCATTATCTGCTTTCAAATTATACAGCTTCAGTACAGCTGACAATGCTGTATATTTAGTGGAACCAACATACAATGGAGTCTTTGCACAACTATTTAACTTCTCAAACAATTTTGGGCAATCACGAGGTTCATCTTCGAAGGTCCTTGTCATTTCCTCAATACGATCTTCATCATCATTCACATCTGTAATCACATCCTCTATATGGTCATCTTCATTGTTCATGTTTGTAATCATATCAGATGATCCATAAAACGCAGTGTCACCCCAGTCACTACCTACATTCATTGTTTCCCCGTGTTTATTCCAACATGTATAACTTTGATCTATTCCATGACAGATCAAGTGTTCTTTCAACTCATCTGGACTAATTTGTTTTGAATAACAACATCGTAAACATGGACAAAGGATTTGAGAAGAGTCACATGCATTATCTTTTGCAAACTTGATAAACTCTTTCACGCCTTCTTCATACTGTTTTGTCAACCAATTTCCATTCATCCATTCTTTATTTATATTCATCCTATTTGAAATCCATAGGATGAGTATATAGGTTAGAGGGGAAGGAATATGAGTATAATTTAGATATTAAACAAGATACTTCAAGGAAATAATGTGACCATGAAATGACTAAGTCTAGAATGTTGTGGATCTTGAATACATTCTATGACTGATTTGGAGAAATTATTTCTCGAACCTTTTTTGGATAACGTACAACTCTTTCCAAGGAAATAATGTGACCATGAAACAATACTTCTTAAACAAAATATGGGGAATTTATAATATTTTAATAAAGACATAGCTCTCTAAAAACACCCAAAACAACCTCCAGATTATCGGAGTACTCCTCCTATATATTGTAATACGCGGCATGACCGTGGCGTGACCGCGGCATGATAGCGGAGGAGGAGGAGGCCGCGGAGGCACCGGCGGAGGAGGAGGAGGTCGCGGAGGCACCGGCGGCACCGGCGGAGGAGGAGGAGGCATCGGCGGAGGAAGCGGAGGAGGAGGAGGATGAGGCCGGTGGAGGAGGAGGAGGAGGAGCAGGAGCAGAGGAGGAGGCGACGGCCGCGGTGGAGGAGGAGGAGGAAGAGGCCGCGGAGGCACCGGCGTGACCGCGGCGTGACCGGGGCATGACCGCGGCGTGACCGCGGAGGAGGAGGAGGCCGCGGAGGCACCGGCGGAGGAGGAGGAGGCCGTAGAGGCACCGGCGGAGGAGGAGGAGGACGCGGAGGCACCGACGGCACCAGTGGAGGAGGAGGAGGCATCGGCGGAGGCAGCAGAGGAGGAGGAGGATGAGGCCGGTGGAGGAGGAGGAGGAGGAGGAGCAGAGGAGGAGGCGGCGGCCGCGGTGGAGGAGGAGGAGGTGGCGGCCGCAGAGGCACCGGCGTGACCGCGGCGTGACCGCGGAGGAGGAGGCGGCCGCGGAGGCACCAGCGAAGGAGGAGGAGGCATCGACAGAGGAGGAGGAGGCCGCGGTGGAGGAGGAGGCACCAGCGGCAGCGCAGAGGCAGGGCGGAGGCAGGGCGGAGGCAGCGGAGGCAGCGGAGGAGGAGGAGGATGAGGCTGGTGGAGGAGGAGGAGTAGGAGTAGGAGCAGAGGAGGAGGCGGCGGCTGCGGCGGAGGAGGAGGAGGCGGCGGCCGCAGAGGCACCGGTGTGACCGCGGCGTGACCGCGGCGTGACCGCGGCGTGACCGCGGCGTGACCGCGGCGTGACCGCGGCGTGACCGCGGCGTGACCGCGGCGTGACCGCAGCATGACCGCGGCGTGACCGCGGAGGAGGAGGAGATGTGGAGGCACCGGCGGCACCGGCGGAGGAGGAGGAGGCATCGGCGGAGGAGGAGGAGGCCGCGGTGGAGGAGGAGGCACTGGAGGCACCGTCGGCAGCGCAGAGGCAGGGCGGAGGCAGCGAAGGCAGCGGAGGAGGAGGAGGATGAGGCCGGTGGAGGGGAGGAGGAGCAGGAGCAGAGGAGGAGGAGGCGGCCGCAGCGGCGGCGGAGGAGGCAGTGGAGGCAGTGGAGGAGGAGGAGGAGGCCGCGGTGGAGGAGGAGGAGGCCGTGGTGGAGGAGGAGGCACCAGCAGCAGCGCAGAGGCAGGGCGGAGGCAGCGGAGGCAGCGGAGGAGGAGGAGGATGAGGCCGGTGGAGGAGGAGGAGGAGGAGCAGGAGCACAGGAGGAGGCGGCGGCCGCAGCGGAGGAGGAGGAGGCGGCGGCCGCAGAGGCACCAGCATGACCGCGGCGTGACCGCGGCGTGACCGCGGAGGAGGAGGCGGCTGCGGAGGCACCGGCGGCACCGGCGGAGGGGGAGGAGGCATCGCCGGAGGAGGAGGAGGCCGCGGTGGAGGATGAGGCACCGACGGCAGCGTAGAGGAAGGGCGGAGGCAGGGCGGAGGCAGCAGAGGCAGCGGAGGCAGTGGAGGAGGAGGAGGATGAGGCCGATGGAGGAGGAGGAGGAGGAGCAGGCACAGAAGAGGAGGCGGCGGCCACGGCAGAGGAGGAGGAGGCGGCGGCCGCAGAGGCACCGGCGTGACCGCTGCGGGACCGCGGCGTGACCGCGGCGTGACCGCAGCGTGACCGCGGCGTGACCGCGACGTGACCGCAGCGTGACCGTAGAGTGACCGCAGTGTGACCGCGGCGTGACCTCGGAGGAGGAGGAGACGTGGAGGCACCGGGGGCACCGGCGGAGGAGGAGGAGGCATCGGCGGAGGAGGAGGAGGCCGCGGTGGAGGAGGAGGCACCGGCGGCAGGGCGGAGGCAGGGCAGAGGCAGGGTGGAGGCAGCGAAGGAAGCGGAGGAGGAGGAGGATGAGGCCGGTGGAGGGGAGGAGGAGCAGGATCAGAGGAGGAGGCGGCGGCCGCGGCGGAGGAGGAGGAGGCAGAAGAGGCAGCCGAGGAGGAGGAGGAGGAGGCCGCGGTGGAGGAGGAGGCACCGGCGGTAGCGCCGAGGTAGGGCGGAGGCAGGGCGGAGGCAGGGCAGAGGTAGTGGAGGCAGCGGAGGAGGAGGAGGATGAGGCCAGTGGAGGAGGAGGAGGAGGAGGAGGAGCAGAGGAGGAGGAGGCGGTCACGGCGGAGGAGGAGGAGGCGGCGACCGCGGAGGCACCGGCGTGACCGCGGCGTGACCGCGGCGTGACCCCGGCGTGACCGCGACGTGACCGCGGCTTGACCGCGGCATGACGACGGAGGAGGAGGATTCCACAGAGGCACCAACGGAGGAGGAGGAGGCCGCGAAGGCACCGGCGACACCGACGGAGGAGGAGGAGGAATCGGCGGAGGCAGCGGAGGAGGAGGAGGATGAGGCCGGTGGAGGAGGAGGAGGAGGAGCAGGAGCAGAGGAGGAGGCGGCGGCCGCGGCGGCGAAGGAGGAGGCGGCAGCCGCAGAGGTCCCTACTCTAGGTGGATATATATGGATACTTTCCTTGACTAGTCTCTATATGAAATAATTCTAAAAGGCTCCCTCACCTTCCAAAGATATATTATTTTTAGAAAATTGTTTTGTGGGAGAAAGAATTAATCATATATAGTTGATGTCACTTTTAGATCATATGATTCCTTACTCATCAAGATAAATAGACAAGAACCAAAACCTAAGAGGCCGCAGGCCTATCCAAATCTCTAGAAGTGATGACTTACCAGTGCTTATTGGAAAACTATGGAAGTGTCGACTTCCCACATGCACATCCCCCCTCCCCATATCTCCCCCAGCAGACTCCTGGACATCCCCCCACCCATCCACCCACTACACCCCCCCACTTGCACAACCCCCCTCCCCCACCCCCACCTTCACACCCCCCAACCTCACCCACCAACAGACTCCCACCTACATAGCCCCCCCAACTAGAACACTCTCTTCCCCACCACCCACTTGAACAACCCCCCCCCCCCCCACTTGCATATCCCACCCACCCCCACCTGCACAGCCCACCCCCACCCCCACCCCCAACCTGTACACCCCCCACCTCACACCCAATAGAACCCCCATTATACGCCCCACCTACACATGTTCACCCACTGCACATCTCCCCCACCTAAACACCCCCACCTGCACACCCCGCCCACCCACTACACCCCCGCAACACCTGCACCCCCCCACTTCAAATAAAATTGATTCACACAAATCATGATAGTTGAAATATAGAACAAAAACAATAAACAAAGCAAATTACAATTATTGGGCATAGCATACCGCACAATGGAGGAGGAGGAGGCCGACAAGGAGGAGGAGGCCGCGGAGGCACCGACAGAGGAGGAGGAGGCCGCAGAGGAGGAGGAGGCCGCGGTGGAGGAGGAGGCACCGGCAGAGGAGGAGGAGGCACCAGCGGAGGAGGAGGAGGCCACGGTGGAGGAGGAGGCACCGGCAGCAGTGGCGCGGAGGCAGGGCTGAGGCCGGGTGGAGGCACTGGAGGAACCAGAGGAGGAGGAGGATGAGGCCGGTGGAGGAGGAGGAGGAGGAGTAGAAGCAGAGGAGGAGGAGGCGGCGGCAGCGGCATAGACGAGGGCTTCCGCAAGAGCTTGATTGTGTGCGGGGAGGAGGAAGAGGACCCGCGAGTTTTTAACAAATCCGCAGGACCCTTTATCAGCGCTAGTAAAAAGCGCTGATAAAGGGTGTATTTATCAGCACTAAAATGAAAAGCGCTGATAAATACAACCTTTATCAGCGCTTTGTTAGCACTGATAAATAATCCCTTTGTTAGCGCTAAAAACACGCTAATAAAGGGGGGCGCAGGCCTTGCCCAGTTTTGTGGTAGTGCTACCACCGAACAATTAATTTAGCAAATTTCAGTACATTGACACATTTTCACTGTCTTCTCCATTGATTAGCATGGTGTAGGTGAATGTTGTAAAATTATTGTTCCATTTTCATGCATTAATTATTTATATAATACATAAATAAATATACATGAGATAAGTATTACCTAATAGAATTTTATTAAGGTAGTGATTAGAAATATAATAATAAGATCATCAACAAAAAAATAAATTAATAGGGACCCTACAAAAAAGGAGGTATTGACTGTTTAAGTCATTGGGGTTTTTGGAACTATGTAGTTAAAGTATAATGATTCAAATATGATTATTTACCACCCCATAGGGTAAGTCTCACTATTAATCCACATGAACATAAAATTTTGTATCGAATCCTAGGTTTTTCATGTTGTATTTTTTTGAATTTATCTGATTGTTTCCTAAAAATATGTTTTCATGACATTATTCTTTTATAGTTACTCACTAATATTTTAAAGGCAATAAATCAAAAAATAAATAAAATATTCAATGGTATGTTATACATTGTAATAGCTTATGGTGATATGGATATTCTCTTAAAAAATTACAATTTTCTTTAAAGGGGAGATATGAAGGATTTGGACAATAAATCTAATGATTTATTCAATTATGCAATGAAATTAGTATAAGTTAATAATATCCAAAATTATTTTGGTTACATAAAAGATAATTAGCAGTTATGAAAATAAAATACTGAATTAATCAACTTATTAGAAGAATAAGGTATTGGACTGTAAGAATAAGTATTAGAGTAAATTAAGGATAAAAAGAAATATGATATTAATGTTATAGTATTTAATATTTATGATGAAAAAATAAGAATCCTAAAAAGATTCATTGATATTGCTATAGATTTAACTGAAAATAATGATAACAGATCAAAAAAATTAAAAACTATGTTTTAAAATTTTTATAAGCATAAAACTATATCGTTAATGAAACGAATTTTTTCAAAATAATTTTATATTTACAAGTCCTTGAAGGATACTCTAGCATCACACATGTAATAATAGGTTGATGAAATTGTGCGGCTAAAACATGAAAAGGTGTGACTTGAGGATTCTATTTCCCATATGAACAATTATATCAAGAATAAAATTGAAATGTTTGAAAATATTTAGTAGTAATTAGAATAAGAAATGGTCAATGTAATGACATTGAAGGAAGAAATAAATTATTAAAATGATGTAAAGAGTAAAAACAACCTTCAATTAGGATATGAATTTATCATTTTTATGAAATAAGAGGACCAAATAAGTGATAAGGGTAAAGATATTTTAAAATATGCATTATATTTTTTATTTTATTATCAAATGGTATGTTATTGTGAGAAAAATAATATGTATGAATAAATCAAGGAGGTGAATAAAAAACAAGATGGAATAAAGGTCATATTCCATGAGAGATCCTAGAATTGGCTGAGATGCAACACCTTCGAACATAGACATGAAAAACAATTAAGGGCACTCCAAATATGTGGAGAAATAATCTATGTGAAGGAAAAAAACACAAAAGATCCCTATAATATGTAAGGAAAATAGGAAGATATTTTGAAGAAGGTGTAGATACTCATTTTTTTATTATAGAATACATGGTATCATTTCTTTCTTTTTTATGATTAATTATAATAAATTTATTATAGAAATACTGATGGTAGTTTTGAAAAACAAATTATTAACCATGGTAAAAGATGTATGGATTTTATTCCTATAATCAATTCCATGATAATAATGTATCTAGTAATTATCAAAGTATATGTTTTCTTGTAATTAATTGAGAAATCCAAAACTCGTTCAATGAGGAATATTTTCATTTGAGAAATTGATTTTATAGGTTACTTGAAGAAGATCATCACATTATATATGTTTTAACAATGATTTATAAATATATTATTGAAAATAAATGTATTATAAATATAAAAAATATAAAAGAATGGTATAATTTTATAATTGGGGTTGGGGAAATCGAAGTACTATTTTGGTTAAATATATAATTTTATGTAAAATAGTGTAACTATAGGATTTGGTGCAATCAAAATTTTTATCAATGTAAAATTAATTTTTTGGGGTTAAGAAAACATATAAATCAATTATAATCAGACAATAAATATGTGGGAGGATATGTTGATAGATAAGTATAAATACAAATATTGTTCATGTTTTTTTTAACAGATGAAATCATCTGATTATTTTAAATATATCAAAAGTTGTTATAGTTAGATGAATCTCAAATTGAATAATTATTATATATTTAAGGATATATCTATGAAATTCTAGGGGAATTTTTTTAAAAAATTTGAATACTTGAAACGTATATCCTCATTAACCAAGGAAATACACTAAATATAGGAATAAATAATTGTTTTTTACAAAATTTTATTATGGATATTATGATTAAAGGGGAAAACTAGTATGAATCAACCTAAATATTGGTTCATGGTTTATTTAAAAATAGTTTATTTTGAGGTGTAATGAATTTCATAAGTATATTATTAAAGTAATTTAATTTATCATTTGTTAGGATTTTTTGGATTTTTTTGGTAAAATTGAAAAAAATTGATGTTATTAAAATAAACTCTTTTTTATATTATAAATTTCTAAATCATTAGGATCATAGATAGCTTTTTCTGACTCCTTTATAAGTGTTAAGATTAATCAATAAAAATATGTAAAAACTTATTTGTAGTTAGAAGATTTTTTATTGATTTAAATTCAAATATTCAATCATTGTAAACAAAAAATTATTGACATATGAATTAATGAATGATTGAAATGTATTGAAAAGGGTGGGGACAAGTCTCTCTAAATCTAGTGTAAGGACTTTGTTGAAAAAAATATGATAACATTTATTGATGATGCCCCTAATTTCATCATCGATAAGGTATAATAATTCCACAAAAATATTTTTATACCAATTTTTTAGACACTCATATAATGATTGAAATGATAGGAATAATGTGTTGTCCAAAATATTTAGCCAGAGGTATCAAAGGATTCTGACATGGGTTGTTTTCCCCAAGAATAAAGAGTGAGTATTATATAAATTATAACGACCATAACCTTGAATTCCATGGTAAATATTTTTAAAATATTATTTTTTTATATTTTATATATAGGTGGTGTTGTATATTTTATTTTGAAGGGGGAGAAGTTCCAAAATCATGAATCAAGGGAGTGTGATGAAAGTATAAATGGAGATTCATGAGTATCAAATATATAAGTATCATGGTGATAGATTCATGATGATTGTTTCCAAAAAATATAATGGTGGAAATTTTTGGTATCTAATTTTGAAGTAATGATGTTTTTGATTGGTTTTCATCCAAAGTATTGATGTTCTGTTGGATTTTAAAAAATAGAATATATGGAATTTTTGGTCTACCATGGAGTGTTTTTCATAATATTATGATGTTGGAATGAATATTATCTTATATGAGAAATGTAAATGGTGTGAGATTAGTTAAAAAGGTTTTTCAATAAGTATATTAGTCTAATATTTTTTTTTAAAAAAAGGGTTTGAGATAATTAAAAAAATGAAAAATGTTGTTTGAGTTATTGAATAGGTGATATACATGCATAGAATGATTAGGATGAAATACAAAAATCATCAGATATCCACCCTGGAGAAAGAATTTGGATGTATAGAAAGCTAAAATTGTGATATTTGGAGGCATTAGGATTATGTAGATATTATAGAATTAGATAAATTTTGAGTTTCTGTTGTTACAAAAGTGAAAGGTGGAGTCACATATTCTAGAAGTATAATTAGTTTTTTTATTGAGGAGATGGAAATATATATGGAATAAGAATAATCTATATTTTCATATGTGAGAATAAATATACTGACATTACATTAGAGTTTATAGAAAATGGATAATGAATGAATTACTTTGTAAATAAATTATAAACCCTGTGATACAAAAATTTATGTTGGAAGTCACACTGGATATGGAAGATGGTATTGTTTTTAATGGTAATACAAAAAAGTAACATTAAAATACATAATAGTAATTCATAAAAATTTAATTTTAACTCAGAGGTTCTAATGGGGGTCTATAAGACTACCTAGACCATATGAAAGACAAATTAAGAGTTACACTAGGGGATATATAAGAGTGTATTATTAAGAAAGGAAATATATAAGGTGTATTTTACCAGTATGTAAGAGTAACTTATTTACACATCTATATTTTTAGAATATTATGTAGTTGTGTAATATAAATATGGGTCTTTCATCTTCTGTGTAAGATTAATATGGATAATAGAGAAGCGTAAAAAAAGTCTCTAAATAATGAATGAAATAATTTGAATGGTTGGGCCATGTAAATAACTTATTAAAAGATAAATATTTATTTCAAGATCATTCTCATGAATCATTAATTGGAAAATATACACGAATTAATATATTAAATAGTTGTTTCTATATTCCATGTGTTAATGTTTAGAGTTTTTTGGATCTATATTTGATAAAATACCTTGTTTTAATTAACGATATAATAAAAAAACAGCATTACAAAAATAAGTTGTTATATTTTTATAAGAATCATCCACCATGAATAATGGTTTTCTTTTTTATGTTGGATCAAAATATTGTTTCATGGTTTTTTATTATAGATATATTGATATAGGTTTTACCGTGATGCTAGAATTCATCAAAATATAGTATTAGGCTTGAAAATTTAAAAAAAATCCATATCATTAAAAAGGAATATTAGGTATTTAAATTTTTAACCTTTATATCAATTTATTGATGATTAGGTGATAAATTTTCCCATAACCATCATGGTAAATTGAAGGTATAAAATGAGTGAAAATTGATGAATATCCCAATGATGTTGATATATATTTCTATAAAAAATGGAAAATCGTATTATTAATTTTAGAGGTAAACATTTTAAATATAGAGGAAAAAAAAGTAGTAAATTCATTTAAATTCATTGAAGACCATTTAAAAAGAAACATAAATATTATCCAATGATTTCTCATAAAAAATGTGACAATGATCATGGTGGTATTCACCACATTCATATGAAGATGAAAAGTGGTGTGATGATCATTAAGAAACTATATACAGTAGGTGGATAAATAATAATAGTGTTATAGTCTTGTAATGGATTTCATGTAAAATTGAATTTCTTTCTTAAGTAGTGAAAAAAGTGAGAGGAGTGTGGGAGTTACCCTTGAGAGGTAGTGAACCATCCCTAAATCACTATAAGAGTAGAGTCCCCTACCATAGAGTGACCTAAACTAAACCCCCATAAAATAGGGTATAGAGTAGATTCTGATACATTTGAATATTTCAACTGTATTCTTCTTAGATTGTCCAAGTTTGGGGGAACAAAGTAAAAATACAGTCTTATTTGTGGATAAAATACTTATATTATACAGTACATAAATCAGTGAGTGTGGAATATGTAATCTTTGAAAATATTTGTTTATTGAATTCATAATCAAAATATAAATTAGATAATTATATTTTTAACAACTTATGAGTGATACTAATAAAATTGAGTTCATTATTTTTATAGTAGGGAGTATTTAAGTAGTAATTGATTAAATTGGAAAGAGTTTCATACACGTATTCACCTGATGTATCCCTCAACATGAACCTTTATGGACATAACACACTTCGATAATACATATTAGGAATAAATTTTCATCTATTGATAATTCATTAAACATTTTTTTAAAAAATTATAATTTTTCCTCATTTTTATATTCTTCGATCATTATTTATTCTAATGAATGAATATGGGAACATAAAAATAATATTTTAGGCTTTAATTTGGGATCAATAGATATTTTTTATATAAATTATTTTAATTAAATTCACATCATTCAAATTTTAATAGAAATCTTATATCAAGATTTAAAAATAGAAGATTTTTAATATAACTCATATATACTTGTATGATAGATGCTCCAAACCATTTATAATTCAGAACAACCTTTAATTTAGGAAGAGTAATAAAATAAACACACTATGTTTCATTCAAGTTTATTAAAAAATGAAATTGTTTATAATTACGCCCATTAAAATATTAATTCACATGTGCCTTTAATTTTATAATGTATTTATTGACTATTGATGGATATAAAATAGCATCCAATATTTTCAGTTGATCGAGAACAAAAAATCCCTCTGACTTACTTGATATAGATTTATTTTTCATTATACAATAACATATAGCAGTTTACTTGTTTAATATTTATCATAAATGTTAATGAGTATAATATAATTTTGAAAATTCCAAAACACTTTCTTGTCGAGAGAATTCATAATACCGATCTTCCATGTAGTGTATGATTTAATATCTTTTTCAGTAGTTTAAGCATCAATATAATAAATGGGTATACGTATCTTGAATATTGGATCATGAGCTACCTAAATCACTATAATCACATAGACTATTGGTAATGGTGTAGAATGATTGGGTTTATCTTGAATATTGTACAAAAAACCTCTAGAAACTTTTTGGTTTGTGGGTTCTGATAAATATTGGTTACACGCTATTTGACTCCAAAAAATCACACTATTAATTATTCAATTAATGTTCATCATAGAAATGATAAAAAAATTGTTAAAATTTTTAATACCTAAAGTATGTTTCACTTTTATTGGGAATAACTAAACTCAAAACATTGTGTTTGTGGGACCCATTGTTTTGGATATAGTAGTTGGTTCACTAATTTACTCCCTTTCATCAATTATCGAGGTTATTTTTTTAAATAATCATCCATTCTATTTCATAGTTCGTCTTTGTAACCCTTTATATTCCATGTTTGTAAAATTACATGATTTTATTTTTTCAATGTATTTTCTCAGTGAGACTCTAACAACCACAACTCAAACTCATTTGTACCACCACAGATGAAACAAAACCACCAAATGTATTTTAATATATATTAGATGAAAAATCTTATTTCTAGATTATATTAAGAAAAACTTAGTATATATAAAGTATTCATTTCTTTCATATTTTCACATTCATCCAACAGTTTTCTTGTGTTTTCATAATATAGTTGGAATTTCTTATTAAAGGGGACTCCTTCCACACCACATGAAGTGTGATTGCAGTGGTGGGGGTTCATATTTATAAATCTATATCTCAATATAGATACCCTAATTTTTTTTATATTCAATATTTTTTTAATAATTTTGGGTAATGTACCAATTTTTTAATTACACTATACCACATAATTGGTTTTTGTCATAGGTATTAGAGATTTTTTATATGTTGATTATTATCTACATTCCTTTAAAATTTTTAGAGAGTAATATGTATGAAAAAATACATTATTATACATGTAACTAAAGATAAACTAAAATCTAATTGAATTTACAATAAATATTTTATCCCTAATTTTGAAATAAATAAATTATATGATGCTTGAGACATGGATTAAGTGTATTGAATAGATTAATTAGTATTCCCAATCCCATTTTCATATCTAATGTACATTGTGTTCAATATTATTAATATCCCTCATTGGTCCTTTCCTAGAACATCCCTGAAAAAACCAATTTCAAAATATTTTAGAATAATTGAACTTTTCAAAATTATAATTTCAGTATTTCATGACTTGTCCTCAAGGTAATAGAATGTAAAGTATAATAATACGGGACTATGATTCCCTCCCAAACAAAATCATTTATTTCATATAAGAAACTATTTCAATACTCTATTACAATCAGAACATTAAATATGGTTATCATTACAATATTACTAATGAATGTTTATCTATTAGGGTAAATGGATTGACCACACTCATTATATCCAACAATGATTTTCTTACATTTTTATTTTGATTTATCGATTTTTTATAATTCTTATCTAATTCTACTATTGTTTTTTCATTTTCATTTATTGTACAATTTCTTTCTCACCCTTAGGATCATTATGATATTCTTTATCAGGATGAGTATCCTTTTAAGGAAGAGAATCCATTATTTGTATTGTAATTTATGCAATTAAAGTAGAATTTATATTCTTCTTATTTTTTATACCAATTTCTTATCTATGATCACCTCTACCATATATGAAATCATCATCAAAATTCTCAACATGAAATTCTTACGACCTCACATGAATTATCATCCATTGAATCAACAATTGATTCCATATTTTTTCCATTACCAAAAGTAGAAGGAACAATCACTTTTTCATAGTATTTATCATTTTGAATGATATAAAATAGTATACCTTTCTTTTCGTGGATTAATAATTCCAACGAATATAGATTTTTCCATTCAAAATGAACTCAGATATTTTTTTAGAGGTTTGATTTGATATATATATATACATGTATATATGTTTGTATATCTATATACTAGAAACATAATATAATGTTATATGTACATCGATATAACATATATAAAAACATTATAATAATAATATATACAAATTAACACTCTAAACACGCAAAGATATATATAGTGTAAAACATATATAATAATATACTCTATAAATCATATATATAAATATAATTATTTAACTATTATATACAATTATATATTATAAAACCAATATAAAACTATATATATATATAAATATCTGTGTCTGTGAACAATAAACAAAAATGTAATTTAGATTATATTACACATAACAATATTAATATATATATATATATTCTAAAACACACACACACACACACAAACATATATAATAACTGTGGGTGTTAATATTTGATTTTTTCAATTGGAACTTTTTTATAAGTCATTTGAATGGATTTTTGGTATGTAGAGTGGATTATGAGTCATGATGAGATGAGTGGATAAAATTTTAGAAGTAGAATAAAAATGGGAGGTCATGCCGCAACCCTGTACATCATGTCACAATGATGTTTTTTATAATCATCATTTATAATTTATTATGATTCATTCACACCATGAGTACATAATTCATTCCACAAAATAAGTTTGTATAAATTTATTCACCTATGATCATATGGTTATTTTCATTTATCAGAAATTATACATTTATGTGACAAGTTGTGTCATATATGGAACACCATGAAGGAATATTGGGTGATTATCATTGGTATTGGAAGGAAACGTTTTGTTGTGATATGTTTTACAATGTCAAGAAGTTTTTCATGATATTTTTTCATGGATTTGATAAAATTAGCATCTATTATGTAATGAGTGCTGAATCAAAATATGCCCAAAATATAAAATATTAAATTAAAAAATAACATAGAAAATTCATACAATTGAAAATATATATTGTTTTAAGTTTAAACTATAGTTTTCCTTTTGTAATATTAACATGTATGTGTCATGATGAATTTCATCAAATAAAGAATCATGTGGCTGTTGAAAAGAGTTATGTATGATATTCACCTGTCATTTTGTGATGGAGGATGTCATTCCATGATTTATGAAATTAGGAATCATTCAATACAATTTATGATATAGAATACTATTATTAGTTTAGTGGTTATTTAAGAAAATAATAACTATCTATTTTAATTAAATATTTGAGATTTGATAGAAGTTAGACTAATGGATAGATTTGAAATAAAGTAAAATTGAAGTTAGATATTACTTTAATTTAAATTTTTAAATGAAAAGTATTATTTGGACATATATATGATATTGATATATGAAATAAGGGAATGGAACATGTTTTTGAAACTTTCCGACATGGCGCATGTCATCCATGGGGACGTGCTGATTACATCCACTCATTTCCACTTTCCAAAGGTAGATTGCATTCATCACTTCTTTAGAGATGTTTTCTCTTGGATCAAAATAGAATTATGACATGTCAGTCTCTCCTTCTATGGATTCATCTTTGGAATTAATTTCCTTGTATAATTATCCCTTAATGATTAAGATTTTGTTCATTAAAATCTTCATGGTATTGTATCTTTGTGGATGTCAGTTGATTATGATTCTTCTATTAGTACATTCTAAGGTTTCTTGTCAGGGAAACAACTTTCAGTCTGGGATATAGTAAAATTGATCACTGCTGGAATGTCTAGACACTAAACCACTGGTACATCTGGATTTTATCTTATGATATAGATTCTTTAGGGAGAGAAACCCAAAGAATCCCATGTTGAATGTGTAGAATCATATTCCAAAGGCATATCTCTGATGTTTTCCTAGTAATAACAAGTTTAACTTGAGGTATGCCACATATTTAACATCAAGGAGTGAAAAATTGGACTATTCATGAGACTAATGAGAGTGGATCTGATAGGTACTTCTCAATGAGGAAGAACCTAGAAATTTACATGATGGTTGAATTAGAATGCCCAATAAGAATGGGCCTAGGATGATGTGTCCCAAAAATTGGAATATTTCACCCAGTGAAGGATTATCTAGACACTACAATAAAATTATCATAAGATGGTGGGTCCAAACAAGGGGGATGCTGAAGATTACTATTGGATGGGATTGAACCACATGGAGGCTTCCAATGTACCATGTATGGGAGGCACAGATCAAAACCCATTCAGTCCATATTGGTGAGTTATAATTGGGGTGTACAAAATGGAGAAATACCCAAATATACGATTGATATTACACATGGATTGAATCCCATCTCGATGGCTTGATTTCACTAGGTTGTAGAGGCTCGAGAAAAAATTAAGATGAATATGGATGATGTGTCAAAGTGTGATGCGACTGGTGATGGAACCGAGAACCTATGTAAAGGTGAAAATATTGAGATTGTACCTTAGAGAGTTTTCCTATGTATCAATGTAGAGGGGAATCAATGTCTAAATTATTCTGGGATATGGCATAAGATCAGGGTGTAGAAAAAGTGCACCAACCTGGATACATGTTGGGGCTTATGCATGGTTAGCAGCCTATCGTAAGAGGGGAACTCTTGTTTGGAGGAGTATGGATTGTGTGTGGGGATTACACATGGTTAGATGAACAAGAACTGGTCTTACACCTCTAAGGGGTGGACCATGTAAGTAGGTCCTAACAATGGGGATTCCGAACATTACTAGTATTTGGTGGTTGAACCTCATAGAGGTTTCCTACATAACCTATCTAGGAGACATTGATCAAACCCCATGTTGATCAAGAGTATACAATTTGACGTCATGTGGGAAAAAGGGGCATACATTTTAACATCATGTGGAATGAAAGGGGTATATATTTAAACATTAGGCGGGATGTTGGTGAACCAACGTGAATTGGCTGGGACTGATGGGTGATGGGCTTGACTATAGGGAGGTTTCCTACATACCTCGACTAAAAAGGAAAAATATCAATGTCAATGTAGTTAGGCATTGAGGGGAGTGGGTATTACATATATGGATTCCCAAGGTGAATTTCATGGTTGATTAAAACTTTAATCCCACATGGTCCATGATTTTTGTGAGAAACAAGTGAAAAAATGGACCTGACGATCATGTCAAGAGAGGTCCATCCATGAGGAAATGTAGTGGGATTATGCATGGCTAGTGGCCCAAAGAGGAAGTGGGGGGAAAAATCATTGTTAGTCTCCCAAGTAAAATAATTTTGAGACATAATCGAGGAGGGAATCCCGATTATGGGTCAATATTTAAATGGAGGATATGGCCATTGTACATGGAGAACCCTATCAAGGAGTGTCGAGGCTGATGCAAGGGGATTCCTAGGGCATGAATGGTGACAAAGCACAAATGGAGAGTGGGAGTGAGAGGAAACATTTTAAAAACCCCTTAAATATCCTCTCAGGACATTTCACTTATGTTCTAATCACATTTTGGAATCTTGTGTCGACGACATGGGGTTTCATGGTAGTTTAACATCCTACAGTTCGGATGATGAGGATTCACTCCTCTCCCCTAGGACATACATAACTTGTGTACTTTAACCCTTGGTTAAGGAACTCACCAACAATGCAGACTGTTAATGGGTATATGGAGTGATCAATTAATGTTTCCATTTTATCTTTTCTATGTGATGAAGTAATATCAATTGGTGTACCTATGCGAAGAACTGTTGGGTAGGGAAACACAACATCGAGCACCCCTCAAGGGACTAAGGTATCACTGCACAAAATCCTGGAAGGCTACATGGAATATTTTCATGAATGTTAGGGGTTTTTTCATGCTTGAGAGGCTCAGAACATGGTGCCATGGGGAAAGTATGGAACATGGAGCACACAAGAACAGGTGTGTAGAAGATTAGGGCCCTATGCGTAGGATGTGGGGTTTCACATAAGATGGAATTCGATGGGAAAAATCATGGGTTTGGGAAAGAAGAGGAACGAGTAAAAGGTAATTCATTCATGAAAGAATGGTCATTTTCACATAGATTACTTTGAGTAAAACATATATGGGTGAGGAACAATCCCTATTGGGCCCACACAATAGAGGACACCAGTAAGACCTATCCCGCAAGATCCAGTACCATGAGGCCATGTTTTCCGCACGGTTGCTGAATGGTTCATCTTTCACACGTATGAGTGATGGTTAGTCATCCATAATAGTATACTAAAATGGGGGGGTATGATTATATATATAATAGAAAGCTTCAGTGGAGGAACGCAAGGTGGCATGCACGCAAGTGGGATTTGACGTTGCATTGTGAACCGAAGATCTTGTCTGTGGTCCCTCTTCATGTGTGCCATATAATTTTCTTAAGAAATTCTAATGTGGATGATTTTTAGAAGGTTGAAAAAGAATAATATATTTGACATATCATTGGGCATAGAAGATCTTGTGTGTTGTTTTCTATCTTGCGTGCAGACTTCAGATCTTGCGTGCACCTCCTTTGGGGGTCTTGAGATTGTTCACCGATTCAATATATTTCTATGGTTTTCTCAAAAATATTCATTCATTTCCTTAATAGAAATTTGGAACCATCAAATTCCCTCCCTTGGAATCTCAGTGGTAAGGGGTCCCTAATTTAAGAATCTGATGGAAACACTGAAAGAGTATAGTGTATGACGGTTATTGTACGCAATAATGCTCATTTAGTGTGCAAACAACTACTGTTCATGAAAAAGGGTAGGCCAGTGTCTATAAATATGTGTGGTGGTACAAGGATCTATTCCTTGAATTTCCCATGAAATAGAATACTTTTCTATCTTTCATGGAGGATGATCACTTTTGTGCGGAAGATCTGGAATTTGGTTAGCACCTTGTGCCAACTGCAGATTCTTTCACACTCCTTCAAAATCATACATACTATTGACATGGCTGAATTTTCGAAGGCTAATAGACATATTGTGAACATCTGTTTGTCTTACATTATGAAAAATTATTCTTTCACACAAACCCCTTTTTCAATTGTAAATCATAACTGAAATGGATGCTCAATAGACCGACACTAAGAGGGATGTTTCTCCGGCTAGAAGGAGGACCCAGATGATCCAAAACACTACGATTTTTCATGTGAGAAAATTCATTTCCAATAAGAAAATGATTTTCGTTATGCTGACACAATATAAAAAGACTTACATTTGGAGTGACTATCTATCGATATAGAACTTCAGTATTCTAGAATAAGTGTTGATGATAGGTTGTGAGACTGGCATGCCAAAGTCATGGGTAACACGTGAGGATATCCATCCATAGTACAAAATCACAAGAAATTGTCAACCTGACAATGATACACAGAGCATATCAATTTATTTACAAAATAAAAAGACTAGGACTGTTGTGGGAAGCGATGTGGCTCTTGAGGAATCTCCATCCAATTATGTGAGAACCTTCATAAGTAGAATTACTGATGAGACCAGTGGTTGGTATTGATGCGAATTCAGGTTAGGGGAAAACTTTATGAGTGAATGGGAATGGGTGTACTATGTATGGTAGACATGTGGAGTGTTTTGGGTGGAGCTATGGTCAATAAATATCTTTGAAGGAATGTGGAAATCCTAGTTCCATTTCAACCATCAGCTAAACCTTGTACCAGAGCAGTTTAGTCAGTGGTACCCTGACACAAATACTTTTCATATCCACCATGGGTAGGTCAACATTACTATTTGGAAAATCCACTGCATCAGGGTAATTACCCTATAAGGGTACTAATAGGATGATTACCTTCCAACACGGAACATTTGGGGGGACATGACATACACCTCCATTTCGACATGGAATCTGTGGGAGCTAGCCAAGGAGAAGCTAAAAATATAGTACATCCATAATGAAATATCATATCTGGGATGGTTTAGTCTATTTTTGATACACGATGAGGAATTGAAGATTATAGGTTTGGGGAATAAAGGCTCAGACGCGTTCTGAAGGGTTAAGGCAAGATCATACAAGATGGTCCTAGAGGTGGGTGAGTACCGATCATGGGGCTTCAAAAATAAAAAATATTGTGACACAAATGTATGATATACTAGATTTCATACCACATACATGAATGGGTGGTTTCTTCTAGTAATGGATACAAGGATGTGTTCCTTCCAAAGATGTTGGTGAAGGGTGGAGTCATGGATTCCAAGGACAAGGTCAATCTGGGAGTGCCGGTGTTGGCCAGGCTATACAATACATTGGGATGCATCTCTAGAGTGGGTATTCAAAGGAGAATATGCAGATTCTTCAATACACTTCATGGTTAGGTTTTAGCTCATTATGGTGTTTATTACATCCCAAATTCCATCTTCCCTCAAGGTGACTATAAGCAAACATCCCTAATAAATATTTCTGGAATTTGTCCCATGATGATCTAGGATGAGGGGATCAAACTCCTGATCGACAACCATGAAAAATTCATCTTTCATCCTTTTCAGAACACATTTTTCCTGATGGTAGTGGACGGGCGATGCCCATTGGAGTAGAGGTAATAACTTTAATGAATCAGGGGTGGTGTTCTAGTAGCTCATATCGATGGAAGAATCATTTATGAACACTGTGTACCGACAAGGTTTTCCAGAAAATTCTAGTGCATGTATTGGATTCCATTGAATGTGTATATAGGGTATCATGAGGAGAATAATACATGAATCCTTCTCCAATTGTGTATCATGTTAACAACATCATGTTTTGGGAAAATCATCACATTTACCCATATTGGTGTTAATGAACGCCTATCAATGGAGAATGATGACCATTGGATAGAAGTTTATTCGGACGCGGTTCTGGAGTGATGCATTTGACAGATCAAGGGGACAACTGTGGATCCTGGATGACATGAGTGTCAGCGAAGTACTTCTGGGGAATCATGACCAAAGGTGATCTCGGCTTCTACGCTGGAACAGGATCGAACCTCTATAGAAGGAGCTTCTCCAAGTGTGGCATGCCACCACCTTCTAAAGAGTGATGGTCCCATAGTCGACCTCATGGAAAAGATATGGAACATCCTAAATTGGCTGATATACCTCCTACATTTGACCACCAATTCCATTTCCAATCCTTAAGCTTGGCATGGAGGACAATGCGATGAATACTATGTTTGGAAGTCATGTGTCAAAAACTATTGTGCACTTGACCCACCTTGCTAGATCAGGGGAGTATTTAGGTGGTGGAAAGGTTGGACATTCATCTCCATCATGCGTAATGGAATGTTATGGTCATTTATGTGTGCCATCGATGTTGGTATAAATAAACACATCTCCTAGTGAATGTGATGGTCGTCAAAGAGCCTGACCCCATAAAAATGCCACCTAAGGATGACGATGATGATGATGAAGAAGGAGAATAAGAAGAAGAAGTAGAAGAAGAAGAAGAAGTGGAGTAGGAGGAAGAGGAAGGATAAGATGAATATGTATGTGAGGGTCCTGAAAGTGAGACACCTTAGGGAAGAATGACCCACCAGGGAAGCCCAAGCGAGAGAAGTGAAATCATAGGCTTGGATACGGAAGTAGATGAACAACACAAGGTGAGTCACAAATCATATCTCTAATGGTATTTTTCTTTTCATAATTCAATCCTAATAAGCAAAATTTTCCCAATTTATGAACACATCGATGATGATATCCATGAAGCTTCCCTATAGGGGACAAAAACGTATCAATGTATGTGGAATGGCATCCCCAGAAAACTATACCCAAAACCGAATGTGGTGGAGGACTGACCATTGTTGAAACGATCAAAGGATCATCTATGATTGAAGTGGTTAGAGAAAAGTCAATATGAGGGGAATAAATGGTAACCTTAGAGTCTCAAGCTATTCCCTCCCTTCAAGGGAATCCGGTTTTGATCATTGAATTTACAAGCGTCGAAGGATCTTCAATTGGGGTAGCTCCTACCATGACTCATGCACTGGATACCATTTCTCTTGTCTCTTATAAGTTTCTTCTTGTATAGGCTAACATATTATTTGGAGAACTCATCTGACCAAGATATAAATCCCCAATGCAGTGATTGCAGGATTGGAGGCTCGACCAACTATCGAATCCAGAACATCTGTGAGAGCTCTACCAGGGATTCCACCAGTACTCATTGAACCAATCATTAAAACTGTTTTAGCCATGGTACCCAGTGAGAAAGGAGCTACAATCATAGGTGATGTGACCACTTGGGTTAAGCTCCATGCTGGGGGGGGTGAGGTATTTGATGAAGAACAGATTCCAGAAGAGGACCCTTCCACTGAACTACTGGCTATTTTTCCAAAGTAAATTCCAAAAACTTTAGAGGTGATGGATGAATCCAATCCTGACATGACCATGTAGAGTCATATGAAATGACTAAAGGCATGGAAGTGCATCAAATGGTTCCTTATTCAGTCAAAGGCAGAATGTCTATGTAGTATAGGGTCACTTCACACATGTTTGTGATTTCTTTGCATCGTAGGGGTGGATTTCCACAGTCTTCAAATAATAATATGTGATTATATAGCTAATAAGATGTGAGAGAGTATCCAATGCTCTGATATTGCCTGATTTCGGAAGAAATCAAATAATATCCAAAATCTTCTTGAGGAAGACTAAGAAGTACAATGCCTTGAAGAGAAGGTGAACAGAGGAGCTGCACTTACCACCAGCCAATATGAGCTCGTAGAATGGTTTAAATCCCAGTTGGAAGACTCCCAAGAGCATGTAGTGCAAGAAATCCATAAAATGATTGAATTACAAGATGAGTGGGAGAGAATTCATGTCAGATCCACAAAGATATGCCCGATGGCTACTGAAGAGGAAGATAAACATAGGGAGTGGGAGGCAATCTTGGTGGAAACATGTCATAAAGTGGTAGAAATGGAGCAATCCATTGAAGGGGATGATCAATAAGGGTCATGTTTTGGAAAAAACTATGGGATGTGTTTTCTTCTTTATTTAATCCTCCAGAACTACATGCATGGATATATTTTTTTGTATCTTTTATTAATATGTGCTTCTCGATCATGATTGTGAAATGACTAGTGATTTTCCCTAAGATCATGTGGGTCATACCCAGTGTGAGAAAAAAGGGGGACTACATAATAATCCACATTGTGTATGAGAGTACCAAATAGAAATAAAATACTTGGGGTTTGCTTTCATTAAATGTCCTCTCAGAGTATTCAGGTGGAGAAAGGACATATCTAATGGGTAGAATTCCCAGAACAACCAACTTGTACTTATCAACATTATCTAGTGCACAAGCAGGGTAATGTCAGGGATGTTAAGATCCATCTGAATAAAAGGTAACAAAGAGTGTGAATCAAATTCCCAAAATTTGAAACAAAATGAGGGTGGAATGTCTATAGAGGAAGATTTTTTCCGTATTAGAAACAAATCATCCATATCGTGTTAGCGTATAATGGTGAAAAAAACGAGGTCCAACCATTGACTATATTTAAAAACATATGGCCTTACTCAAAATGTCATCTGATGCCTTACGGTATGTTGGATCTAGTGATAGGTGAGCCAAAAAGGAATTCGACCAAACTGTTTGGTGGTTCTCTTAGACGTGAAAGAGGATGAGGATCCAAATAAAGTGCAAGGATAGTGTGGAGACGGAGTGGTGGGATGCCCAAAGGCATTATAACACTCTTGAAACTATGTCACCATGAAGAAATATCATTGGATGGTGTATGGATCAAAATACATATCATACCTATGTTCAGACGGGACCTCTCTGGCGAGGACCTAGAATACCTTGTAGTTTTATGTCACGAAGTAGAGGATATGGGAACTCGTGCGGTGTGGTACATTATCCGATATGAATGGGAACAAAAGAGTTTATACCACACTGCACATTCCTAAAAGGGGTTAGGGAGAATTCTCTAAAATTATGAAACAAGTCATGGCTAGACTATAAATGAAGAGTTTATGCATCACTGCATATCCCATAAGAATGAGAATAAACCCATGCATAGTTATTTAATACGGTATAGAAAATAGCAAATAATAAAAGGTGTTATACGGTCTGATGCGAGGAAAATTGTGGTTATTACGGAGTTTAATGTCATGTGAACTAGGAATGTGGATGTCTTAGTTTAAAGGTTGTCCTTTTCGAGCCATTCTGATGCTGGAATCGGATGTAATGTACCCAAGAATCACTATGTATCTCACTAGGGTAAGAATCATGAAACACGTAGTTTTAGAAATCAGAATGAAAGAGGGATAATGCGAAAGGGTAAACTTATTCTTGAATGAATAAATTATATAGTTGGGCAGTTATCGTCACACAACTTGGATGTAAAAGGAATTGTCTAACTTTATATGAAAAGGACATAAAAGATCATAGTTTATGTTCATAGAGATCATACCAAAAATTGAAATAACACTATAGTCAAAATATGTGATGTGATGACACAAAGAAACTCGACGTGAATGGTGATACAGTAGTCCACACTGCATTACAAATTTCTAATAGAATACACATAGTTTAATGTCCTGATTTCCAGACTTGGTGAACAGAGCTCCAAGTTTATGGTCATAGTGTTTGGACCAAAAAGAAGTGTGATACTTCCATGTAGGCACAAACCTTACCCAAATTTCTAGGCCCATGTGATCCAAGCATGGTGTGGGAATGAACTACGAAGAAGACATTTACAATGCATAGAATCACATGGTAGGGGAGGAAGGTACGGAGCCTGGGGTGACACCTTGACACTAGTTTATCCTCCCAGCAGACAATGGTGCGCGAAGGGATAACACCAATGTTGTATAAGTAATATCTGAACATGATGAGATAAAATGGGATGTGAATTATAGGACCAATATTTATGGAATAATAGGTTCAGAGTCACAATGGAGGATAGTTGTTGACCATATTAAAATCACAAAATCCATATCTTGTATCATGAAATGGGAACTAACACTTGAGGGTTAGCTGCTATCCATTTTCAAAACATAGAAACTGTGTAAAAATGTTGTTCATAGCTTCCATGATGTTGTCTAAAAATGGTAGGAGAGCCTTAAGGTCGATCATTCATATCAGTCAGGGGTCCTTTTGTATGTGAAAGGTGACGGAAACAAATATAATGGGGAACATGATCCATGGAAATGGATGGAATAAAGTTTATGAGAAACCCTACACTCTAAATACAAAGACATAGTGCATCAGATCGTGATTATGAAGAATAATATTGGTCGATAACTCTAGAAAATAATGAATGACCCAAGGAGATGAATGGAGGAAAGGGGGAAAATGGGTCGATAACCCAGTGGATAGACCAAAGAACAAAATGTACATTCATTACAACGAATCCCATACGTTTGGGAATCAAGACATACATAGTTATGGATATGCCATACAATTTAACGTCATATAATAAGGACCTATATGGGGAATGTGGTATTTCGAGGGAGGAACATGGTGTAGATGATTGTAAACCAAACATGAATGGGGACTAAATATTCCAACACCACACTATATGAATCCCTCAAAGAGAACTAAACTCAGAGGGGGAACTAAGGAGACAAAAAGATTTTTTAGGATTGAGCCAAAGACAAATTGTCTTGGTGTTCCTACGTATCATGTGAGAGAATAAATTAAGCCATACGTAGTTCTAGATATGACAGTGAGTTTAACGTCACATAGTAATTATGTAGGGAAAAGGGTCTCTCAATGGGATGTGTGTGGAATGGAAAAGTAAACTCAATATGAAAAGGGATAGAAGAGTGTGTACCACACCACACATTACTAAGAGAGAACATGGTCCAAGAGGTTGTAATGGTTGGGGGTCCTGAGGCTGGACCACATATGAATGACTCGGGTGTCACTATGTATCCCATAAAGATGGTAATCAATCCATTCATAGTTTTGGAAATGTCATTTAGTTAAACAACATATGGAAAGGGTGTAAAAGATCTTATCTTAAGTATATAGATATTGGTCCATAGATTTCATGTTTAATGTCATGTGCATTGGACAAAAGGGGAAAAAAGGTGAATCGTTGTGCCCAATATTTGGGAGACCATGAGGTTGGAGAAACAATAGAGGATAACTGCTGACCATGTTAACAAAAAAGTATTTGTATCGTAACTTAGGATGGGAACAAATGAAGGATGGCTGACTAATTACCATATTTCCAATGCAGGTCATGTCTCAAATTTCATTCAATATCTTCCAAGATGATAGACCATAATGGTATGTGATCCATGGTGGCATGAGAAATATCTTCTAGGGGGTCCTTTCAGACGTGAAAGATGATTAATACACAAATGAAGGTACAGGCGAAGCGTGGTGATATCTGTGAAATTTTAAATCTCACAGTATGGATGATAGTGATCTTAGTTTATGTTTATAGAGCTCAGAAAATATACAGATTAACAACTTGTAGGATGATTGAGACTACTCATGCAATGTACTACTTGAGAAAAATTTCATTGGTGGGAGGAGTAATATGCTCACCATCCATAGTGACCAGAGAGTATGAATTGTAGGGGTAAACCTTGTGAATGATATAACATCTCTCCCATTTGGGATCTCTCTTTGTTTCCTTCATTCCAAGTATCATTGGAATTATCAGGGCCAATACCATGCCACCATGATGGAATGAATACAATCAAAATTTTCTTAGTGAATGATCTGGATTTCTACTTTTATGCCTTTCCAGATTGTGCAGGGCACCAAGCCTATCCACATATAGAGATTCCAGTTCAGATAGATGGACATCAGCTACTCTTTGTAATGTCTGGTCATAATAGACAGCTATGCAGAGTGAAGGTAGATGAATCTTAACGGGTGTGATCTCATTTGTTATAGACACCATAAAATATGGAGTGACTTGGGTGGAATTATAGGTCATTGTTTTATAATCCTAGAGAGTGTTAGGGATCTTTTCTAGCTAACTCTTTTTATTCTAAACAAATATATACTAAAAGATGTTATAGAGGGTTTACATTGAGAGATTCCAGTTCAGATTGATGGACATCAGCTACTCTTTGTAATGTCTTATCATAATAGACTGCTATGCAGAGTGATGGTAGATGAATGTCAATGGGTGTGACCTCCTCTATTTTGGACGCTAGGAAATATGGATTCACTTGGGTGGAATTACGAGTCATTGTTTTATATTCCCATAGTGTGTTAGGGATCTTGTCTAGCTGAAACTTTTTATTCTGAACAACTATCTACTAAAAGATGTTAGAGAAGGTTTCATTGAACTCCTAGATCTTCCCATTTTATTGTTCATGATAGTGATATGTTTTATTATAATGGATATTGTACTTGGAAAACCATTTCTCTAGATCAGCTACCTGAAAGTAGATTTTGTTATCAGTGAGGACCGGGTGAGGGACTCTAAATTGGTGGATTATATTGGAGCTCATGATGTCAATGATGGAATGGGCCTTAACTTCCTTGATCATAATTTCTTCTACACACTTAGGAAATTAATCAGTAGCTCTAAGGATGAAATTGCACTGGCGATTTGTCACAACTGGATATTTCCTCATAACATTGAGTCCCCAAAACAAAAATGGCTAAGAGTACATGGTAGTATATAAATGTATTGGAGGACAATGCAAAAAAATTTCATGGATAAGGAACACATGAAACCTTTTTGAAAACTCGATATATTCATGGACCATAGTAGATAAAAATTAGCCCAACCTTCAGATCTGATGATAGAGTTTTGGCCCTCCTGATGAGCTCCATAGGAATTGGCATGAAATTATTGCCTAACCTGGGGAATCCCATCTCTTTTAATGAAAAAGAGTAGAATCTCATCTAACCCATGTCTGTGGAGTATCTTATCAAGATAGGCACCACTTTGGAGGGTGAACTGCACTACATGTTGACAGACTCTCTCACATTTGGATCAGTCTTCCAGGATATTTCCATGTTGGAGATACTCAAAAAAGGAAGTTGTACAACCAGGGGTTCCTTCCAGTATTCTGGATGGGGGGATTGGAGGTCCTGATGTGGAGGCATTGGTGGTAAGGTGTCTTACCTACTAGTTATTGTAATCATCTTCAACGACGAGAGTGATGAATCATCAATGCACCACATGTATAATCAAGTCATCCTAGTCATGCTCTACAAGATATCAGGAAAGGCTATAAAAGGCATCAGCTCGAATATTCTCTGATTGGGGAATATGAGAAACTTATGGACGAGAGGGGAACATGTCCATCAACTTGAGAGTGCTCTCTAGAATGGGTGAGAGCTATTACTTCCTAACAATATAGTCACCGTTGATCTGTTTGATGAACAACTCAGAGTACCCTTTCACATGAAGGTTGGGAACATCAATCTAAAGGGCTATTTTGTTACCAATGATGAGGTCTTGAATCTCATCCTCATTGTTGGTGAATCCTTCCAATAATTGGAATGGAAAGTGGAATATAGATTTTGCAGGCATGGTGAATAAAATAACTAGAAAAAATTTGTTATGTCTAGAATCACTGAGTTTCCTACCGATTGGGATTAGCGATAAACCATCAATTTGCATCTTCCAAATTTGAATGACTTGATCCACTGAGAGGATTTCCGCATATAATATATCATAAACTAGATACTTCTCTGTGGGGGCTAGATGGGCAGAAAAAAATGTCTGCCAACACCTAGCCTTTGACATATTTTTTCAGAATGGCCCTCATGTCAAACTACAGTAGGATCACTGCCCATAGAGCTAGAAGGCCTATCTATGGAGGGCGATTCACAATAAACTTCTGTAGATCCACACAGGATAGTATCTATATCTCATGGTACTAAAATTAATTTTAGAAATTCTACACAACAAATACCAGAGTAATGAAGCTCTTCTCGATAGAGGAATATATAGTCTCTATATTGAGGAGTATGTGGTTGAGATAGTATAATCTATTCTCTATCCCTACATTGTTCTTCTAGGTGGGAAGGTTACAAAGATATTATTCCATGTCCATAAAATAGTGACTGGTAGATTTTAAAAAATGGGTGGAATCAGAACCAGGGACATTAGCATGTACTTCTTGATCACCTCAAAGCCGTCTGAAACTATTCATCCCTCATGTATTCATTGCTATTCTATTTGAGATTAGAAAAGGGATTACACATTCCATCTATATTCGTGATAAATTGAAAAATGTAGGATAAGTGGCCTTGTAAATCTTGGGGCTCACAGAGGTTTCTTCGAGGAAGAATCTGGATGATAGACATGATCTCCTCTGGAATGATCTCTAGACCTCTATATCAGATGATGACCTAGAGGAAAATTCACGAAGTAACACCAAATGAACACTTCAAGGTGTTTATCTTTAGATGGTGGGAACATAAGTAGATGGAAATTTAGTCCTGATCTCTGAGATGGTCCTGACACTGGTGGGATTTAACAACTAGATTTTCCACATAGCATTCCACCGATGATTCGAGGATCAGCTTAAATATTTGGTGCATGGAACACTGATAGGTGGATCCTATATTATTTATACTCAAAGGAATTATCTTGTAGAAAAAAGTACCTTATAGATCCCTGAAGGTAGTAGAATCTTCATCCTTGGGAGCTATTCAGATTTGATTATATCTGGAATACCCATTCATGAAGGAGAGATCTTGGAACCTAGTGGTGGTATAAATCATCATTTATGTCTTAGGATGTTGAAACTCATCCTTCATATAGTGAAAACTGATATATTGGATGTCAATGTAGACTCTGATATGTCCATTCTTTTTCATGACAGGCACAATGTTGGCTAAACTTCTTGGGTACATGACTTCCTTGATGAACATGGATTTGATGATCTTATCAAACATAGACTAGAAAATTTCACCATGAGAGGGAAACCTATTTCTTGGGGATCGGGTTGAACCCATGATGGTTTATTGTGAGGCTAAAGAGATGGATGGGGACTTGAGGATCTAGTCCCGAAATCACGACATTACTCAAGAAAAAAACATCTCAATGCTACTTTATGAGATTCACATATTGCAGATCATCCACTCCATGAAAAGTTTCACTGTTCATTGTAATACTTATAACTGTCTCTATATCGAGGTTCAACTATACCAACTCATCAATTGTAGTGGAGAAACCTTCTTCAAATTCAGGAGGGGTGTCCCCTAAATCCACTTCACCATCCACTACGGGAGGATCATTGGTGGGGGGAAATTCTTCTTAGTTGGTTGACCCTAATAGAATGCTAGGGCCTGCCTGAGTAGCAATTGAATATTCATTAGAGGGATCCCGCACTGCTGAAACCATAGAGGAAAAATACATTGATATGATCCCTTATGGTCTTGGACCCAAGGGGCCACACATGATAATATCCAAGCATTAATGGCTCATTGGCATGAATCAACTTAATCTATCCCTACAGAACATGAAAGTATGACATATTGTTGTAGACATGGGGTTCACATCCTGATACCTTATAGGGGTAAGGGGCTATGGAATCACCTAATCATGATTCATATATGAGTATGAAGTAATCCTATGATATTTCATAGACATGGAAACATGATTTAAACTTTTTTTAGAAACAATGGTGTTGTGGCCCAGGTCTGGGGTTGTGGCCTCCAATCTGTGGATTTTGAGAATAAAGGCGCCATCCAAGTCTTTCCTTGGCTCAGCCATAGAAGTGGTGTGATCAACTCCATTGGCCTGAATCTTCTATTATTTTCTCTTATAATAGTTAGCATCTATGTTAAAGGATTCACATGATGCAAAGGGAGATGCCTAATATTGGAGTATTCCTAGTCGACCATTAAGGGAGTACTTAAGGAAATAGTGATAAGAGGAAGGTAATTCTGTATATAGGTGGACACATGGTATACTTGAGGGAGTAGGTTGGATTTCTGCAGTGGATTGGCTATCCCATTGAAAGGAAGTAGGTTGGATTTCTGAAACCTGAGGGTCCTAGAATGTTGTCACCCCATACCAAATATAGCATACCATCTGGAGGGATTTCCACCTGTAAAGTTTCCAAATCCTTGAGGTGGGAAATAAAAGCGACTATTGGATCATCCAAGTAAGGATTCTTGTACCGATGGGTGTCTCATAGTATCAATGCGTTTTCAGGTTCTTCAACATGGTAAGCAGGCCAAGCGGCTTATAGAGCGTCTAGTGCAATTACATGAGGAGCTGGGGGAATAACTCATGGGGAAGCTATAAGAAACTAATTAGCGGTCGGTGGTGCCTAGAATGTGGCTAGTGGAACCAAAGATAGGACCCGAGGTGTGTCTTTTTGAATATTGGGTGGGTTTTTTGATGTGTATTGTGTTATTATGCCCGAAACACCATATTCATCCCTACCTAGCTAGTCAGGGTTATTGAGATAACTAGGACGCAAATCACCAGTTGAAGTGGTACTTTCCCTTGTCCCTTCTACCCCAGTCTAGGTAACAGTAATTTGGCCTCTGTTTCCTGGAAATCTCATTGAGGATATCATCAACCATCTTTATCTGTTCAGTGAGATGTTGGAACAGTGCAACATTTTCAGGATATTCCTTCATCTTATGCACCAAACCAGACAGGTCATGGGTTTATAGGTATTAGTGTGCTATTTTCCCTTATTAGGGTATCAACCGAGAGGAAACAAATCATAAGAAGTATGAATGCCTAATGATAGCCTCTATTGGTGAGTGTGGACACCTGTAGGGGCTTCCAGGAGTTATGATTCCCCAACGAGTTGTTCATATTCTCTAGATCCTGTGTTGGTGCACCCTTATGGATATATCTCAAGGACTACCATATTAACTATAAAAACACCCAAAGGAATATGATCGATTTCCGTGGGTGAACCTAGTTGGAACCAGATAAAACTGAAATTCAGGGTAGCATACTGCCCCTAGCCACGTTTCTAGACATATGTAGAATCCCCTTTCATAATTATATGGAGCACCGTAAATCTCTAGAAGCATTGTTATTTGAGAGTTTGATGATAATCAGGCAATGTATTGTTCTGTTCAACAGGGAGTACGACCAACACAACAAGGATACACTATTCGATAAAGTTTTTGAAGTGTTCTTAGCTCATGGGGTAATCTAATCATTGATAACAGAGACAAAAATGTGTTGTTCCTAAGGTTCTGCATAAGCATATAACCTCATCATAGGTGAGGGATTCCAGAACATTGAAGCTTAAGGTTTTCATTTTCAAGAACATCTATGGGAAATGGTCCACCATGAGTATGTCCCACAATTATCTCCACTCAGAATCAGGATATGACCCTTCATTTCCCCACCAATCTAAATGGGGTGGTTTAGGGATTGGTAATGGATTTAATGTTGACCATTACGATGGTGGACTAGCTAGTGGAGAGTACATCTTGCGAGCTGAAAAACTGCTGCATTTTATGATGCTTCCTAGGGACTGTTTTGACTACACCACCCCATCCCTGAATGAAGAGACACATACCACCCCTTCCTGTATAAGAGTAGTAGTCATCGGCGGTGGAATAGGCTGGTTCTCACTGTCAACCGATCCCCACAAAAATTTTTCATGGACTCTTGTAGAAGTAGAGAAATCTATTGGTGATGATAGAGAAGATTTTACTGCCAGACCTAAGAAAGGATCCAAATATGACTCCTCCTGCATATATCTGGTAGGGCTTCAGGGATCAATTTATCTCACTTTTCGAGAGGTTAAAGTTGATATGTTGGGTTCCTTCACCAATCCCCATCACAGAGGATCATAGTTAAGGTTCAATAATCAGATCACACTCCTCTTCAAAGAATTAATAGTGGAAAATATTGACTACGATTTAAGGCTTCTCTGAGTTCTTTCTCTGGTTATGATGACCCACCCTACTAACCCAAGATAGTTTTTCCAGGCATGGTATATATTCAGCACCAAGAGGACATCCATGCAAGATGATGTTAAAGAGGGGAAAACCACTGAATGGATTAGCTGGGATGCATGGATAATTTGGGAAGATGTATAATGGAACATTGAGAGGACCTCTACAGTATGGAATGCTGAATAAGGGAGGAAATTCACTGTGATTGATGCTATGTGAAGAGGACCATAACATCGATAGCCAAGATCATGGGGAGATCCTTCATACCTGAGACCATGGGAATGAGGATGAACTTCATGTTGGGTGCCAACTAGGCGGGGAGTACCTCTGTATGGAATGATGTTAGTAGAATGGTTAAGAACACCATACTAAACACCATATTAGGGAGGAACTCATAGCCAACGATTGTTTCCACCTTTTTCGGGGATCAAAAGAGTCATCCCAACCTTCCCATGCGGTGGTTTGTATATAAATCCTGTTCTAGCATAGAGGTTCTACTGCACTATAGTAATGTGGATATGGCAATGCGTGTCAGTGGTGACCTAAGCCCCTAGAGCTGTAGAAGATGATGCATCTTGGGGAGCATCATCCTAATCTTTTCACATGTTATTAACATTGGGTTAGCTGAACTAGGTCCGGTTATGTAGGGGTATGGACCAATTGCTTATTAGCCTTTAGGACCGGCTGATGGCGCAAAGGTTTATCAGTGTGAGCCCTTCTTAGTGGTCCCATGGCCACAGTCACAGCCGAAAAGACTTAGACTCCCCATACATCGTCAGTTTAAGGGAGTGAGTAATATGAGTTTTCCAGGGTGAGGCTACTAAAATGGTTGAATGTCAGAGTGGGGAGGAGTAGCTCCCAGCACAGCCCTTTGGGGAGGCATGATGATGAGGTGCAGAAGCCTCCAAATCTTGATGGGCCATATTGCTTGTGGGGATGACCCCCTCTTATTCTCTCCATCGATAAACATTATCGATCACCATTTTTTGAAGAAATTTGGATGGTGAGATGGTGTGTGGATGCCCAATGACTTTTGTTGTGGGAGTTATCACAGATGAGGTGAAGCCATGCGGGATGTCTGCATTCAAGTTGCCCCTACCACTCCATCTATGAGCAGGAGGTGATCAGTTTTCTGTAGCTGTAGCATGGGTCTGGTAATGTATGAAGATTCAACCATTAGTATAGATAGTAGGAAACTGATTCCCATTAAACCAACACCATTCATTCTTCCATGTATGGATATAATAATCCATGCAGAGAACATCAAAGACTGGGATTCATAATGATTAACTTCCCTATATCTTATTAAGTTCCACAGTAGACCCACTATTTTTGTGGAGGCACCTGGGTCCATATAGCTAGATCTGGTGACATGAATATCTACTGATGTCTCAAATGCGACTAATATGCAAATTAAAGAAAAGATTTTCACATATGGTTCACCATTTCTATTTCTGACACTTTCCATCGGGGTGCCTATCGTTAGTGGTGACATGCTGTCTGATTCCTCATATTATCATAATAACACCCCAAGCTTCCACAATACTTTACATTTGAATAATGGAATATCTTACATTGTACTCAACTTCCATATTCTAACACACCACAAACAATCAAACTAGCCGTTATGAATAGTAATGCCTACTTTTTGAAATTTTATAAATATTATTTTTCAAAATGGACTTTATTATTGCATTCATAATATCAAAATTAGCTTACGGGGAATTTTTGGGACTTTTCTAAAAATTTCATTTTTTGATGAGTAGTGAGAAATACTAAATTTAAATTCAAAAAAAGTTTTTTAAGAGAAATAATTTAGTACTAAATTATACATTTGAGTGGATTTAACGAATACTTAGATTATATATTTTTTCATTTAATATAATTTAGGTCATTTTATGTAATATCACATTTAAATTGGACATAAACAAGTGTCAAATCTTTTAATAGTTATTATTTTTTAAAAAACACACCTGTTGTTTTGACAACCGAAAATAATTTTAAATTAATTTATGCCACTTCTGTGTTGTGAATTTTAAAAAATAGATTCCATATTTGGAATTAGGAGGTCCAAATTATTTAAATAACTAACTTTTATTTTCAGACATTTTGAATAATTACTTCGATAAATATCTTATTTTCTATGGTTAAAGGGTATATCTGATAAATAAGGGTAAAAAAATAATATTATAATAATATTAAATTACCCTAACATGTGTCATATTCTCATTGGTTGATACATTTCCAACCATGGGCATTTTTTGGTTGATTTTGGGACCCCATACAACCACTTGTGAGTGATAATCATTATATTAATTAATTTAAAGTAAAGACAAAAATGACATAAACATATATATTTTAGTAAGAAAAAAATACATTGGGTTATATAAGTTATCATTTCGTCTTTAAATACTCATTATAAAGAAAAAAAACTTTCCTACATAACGATATTTTATTTATAATTTTTATACATTAAATAATTTAATATATTTATGACACAATGATGACGCAGTAATAACCTTATTAATGAAAATATCAAATAAATTGTAGTATAAATATTAAAATAAACATAATTTCATATTTAATATGACATAAAAGAATTATATATGTTAATAAGATATGTTAGGGTTGATTCAATGTATTTGGTTCGATGTAATCATGTTTTGATGACTTTCACAAAAACCAAATACTAAATACTCTCAAAATTGACAAAAATGAGTTTTTAAAACAAATATTTTATTATTAAATTATATAATAGTCCTAAAAATCAATGGTTCTTCCAAAGAACATATATAATTATTTTTTATATTAATAATGGACCACATGGGGTTCTCTGGATAGTTTATAGTTTGTTTATGAACCATATAATATAAAAATACCAAGAGACATGGTAAATGTCAAACTATTTAACTAAGAGTTAAATCTAAAATATAGAGTTAATATGATGACCTAAAAATGTCTAAAAACTATTTTTTGAGAGGTTTTTGACACATTCCAACAATATAATAGAAATAAATCATTTTTTAGCAATTGTAAACTGATAATTATTTTATTATAAAATAATATTTCAAGCTTTTCCTAATGTGACCCACACCTCTCTTATAAAAGGGTACTTACCCTTCCCATAATATCACACCTCCAAATACATTTGGATAAGCCATCCCCTGAAAAAATATAAAATTAACTATCCTCCTTTCAACCTAGAGTCCTTACTTTCATCAGAAATCCAACCTAAGGAGCCCTTTGGATCAATTCAAAAGAAAAAACCCGAAGAAGAGGTAATAATTTCACCACCCTTTTCATCATCAATTTCCACATTCTTTGTTGTCTCCATACCAAAATAACAACTACCGTACCTTCTACATAATGTGATGTTTTTATAAATATTTTACAACCATATTTTTTATTCTATCCATCATATAAATGACAATGTCACCATACGTGCGTACGTACGGATTACCGTCACCACATCGTGGTGTAGTTTGTTATTCCAACACTTTTGTTTTTGGATGGGTATAATAACGAGTATAAATGATTTTAATAATAAATATAATATTTCAATGATTCATTATATACAATATACCATCCAATTACATACAATTTCACCATCAATATAATGATATTGTGGCTCGTACGTATGTACGGATTACCGTTTCCACGAACGCAATGAGATTTATTCCCCATCGTAATCATTAAAGAATAATTTTCCTTTTATGATTAAAAATAATGTTTAGGAACATAATATAATTCTTTATATGAATAAAATACATTATATCCATAACAATCATGACTTACATAACCAATAATATAAAGTAAAACGAATCAGTTAACACCCGAAATGATGATACTACTAAAATAGTATTAACAAAGCAATATTATAGGATCATATATGATATCATATTTATGTATATGATTCATGTATAATTTAATAAAAATGTTTTAACTATTATATATTATGTTAACAAACCATCGACTAAGGAAAAGTACAAGGTAAGGGTTAATTTCACAATCTATTTATTATCAGAGGTTGTTTTTACGAAAGTATCTATTGTGACCTCATCATCATCAACATCCATGTTTATTAAAAATTTATTTCAAAACATTTTTACAATTTAATAAACTATTGTATTATGTTATTTATATCCTTATTTTACCACATATGTTTTGAAATAATTCTTTCCATCATTTTCCAATCAAGGTAATTTATGACCCTCTCGACAAAATGAAGGTAAGAATGTCTTTTTTAACATATACAGTGGGTGTAGATATTTTCAACCATTATAAAATCTTTTAAGATTTCCATAAAAATTTACTTTTAAATTTTCAAAATAAATGTTTTCTATAATAATTATATGACCCTTAAATGATTTCAAAATAGAAATAGATATTTCTCTACAAAAAGTTTTGATTTCTTCCATGTCAACAATCTTTGATGGATTTTAAGCTTGATTGAAGTTGATTTATTATGATACAAATATTCTATATTTTATTGAAGGTTTTTTGATATGTTTGAATATGGATGTGTTATTTTTACACCATTCATGGTTTATGGATAATGTATTGACATTTTGTATGATAGTTTTAATGAAAATGTTTAGGTTATGTTTAAACCTTTTCATATAATGAATGTATTGGACTTAGTAAGTGATGGGTGGAGCCCGATATAGAGCCTCGATGCATTAGTAGGTCTAATGAGACAAACTAGTTTCTTGGCATGAGGCCTTGACAAAATTTTATTTGTAGTCTTGGCACAAGTCCTTGACTATGTAGTCATGAAGCCTAAAATTATGCATTCCATCATTATGAAAGTGGCTATTGATGTTGCATGTGATTATTCGACTAGTAGAATATCCATTTGACTAATTAAATGTCATTATTAGATTTTATCCCTTCAATATTATGCTGATGTTTATGTTTAAAAGTCTTTTTTTGTCTTATACATTTCCTTAAATGGTTATTTTTATTTATGAATGTTTCCGCTATATTGTTATCCTTACTATGCATCTAAGCTCACCCCATTCTATGTTTTATTTTCCCAGGATGTGAAGAAGTATTTTATGGTTGACCTATAGGGATAGGCTAAGAGATATATGTGTGTTCAAAGGGGACAAAATGTTTTTGATGTTTTAATCTCATGGGTTAATGTAAAACCATTTATGTATCTAGTACTTACAAGACTATTAAAATGATCGGTCTTTGACGACATGATACCTTGTATAATGACAATGTTATGTAATAATGCATCGACACTGGGTAACAGGGGTTGGGGCATTATAGTTGGTATCAGAGGAGGTTTAGTAAAAACCTAGGAAACTAGATTTAGAAAAACTCTAACTAGAGAACGTTACCCTAAGATAGACCTTGAGGATTAGTATATAAGATCTTCTATAATTTTGGTAATGGGGAAATATGGTTTATTTTCTAATAAATATATCTCTGTCTAGATATGAGCACGTAGAGGCGGCTCTGGCACATATATACCTATTAGTGAAAAATCTGACAAGGAGTTTCGGGCTTGACCTGGGGTATCATGGAACATGACAATGGGCCTTGCTGCACTCTTGGTTATGACACTCTTAGGAGATATTCTTAAGATAATTCACATTTTCTTTACAAACCATTATGAAGGATTTATGAGGATACACCTCCTCAATGAACACATTTTTTATGAGTTCAATTTGAAGAAAACCTTTCCCCTTTTCATGATTGGAAACAATAAGAATGTTTATAACTATATATGTACATCATTGTTATAATTTTATTCATATGAATGTAATGCTATCATTCATAAACCGAGTTATTCAACATGAATGTTTCACTGAGAAAACATTTGGGTTCTTAGCTAATAAAGATGAAACCCATCTTTTTAAGTTGAATAAATCCTTATATGTGTTAAAACAATCTCCACAAGCCTTTTACTCCAAATTTTATATATTTTTTGAAAAAGTTAAATTTTTATTAATGGAATGTTAACAACAATTTATATGTGAAGTAATTGAACTACGATATACTAATTGTTATTGTGTATTTTGATGACATAATTTTTATAAGATATATAGAAAATTCTATTAATGAGTTATATGAATATATAAAGATAAAAAATAAAATTTCAAGGAAAATAGAATTAAATTTCTTTATGGGATTACCTTTTTAGTAAAAGTATAAATATATTTTTTATGAAAAATTATGCCATAAAATTATTACACTATCGTTTAATGAAAAAAAATGATAAATTTTCCACTCTAATTACTATTGGGTTAAAGAAGAGTAAATATGAAGGTGGGAAACATGTTAATAAAAAATATTAGAGAATTTTTATAGGAATCATACTTTATCTTATAGTATCAAGTTGAAACATTGTTTATTTGGTAAAATTGTGTACTAGATATCTGAGTGATCTAATGGAATATCATATGTTGGAAGGAAAAAATAATTATGAGATATTATAAAAGAAAATATTCTTATGAGTTATTTTATAAAATAAGTTTGGATATGATTTTCCTAGGCTTCACTAGTGTTGATTGGGAGGGAGATTGTAGAGATAGAAAATCAATATAATGAGGAAACTTTTGTCTTGGGAGATTATTATATTAGTGGGATGTGTAAAAACATAGGTCAATAACATTGAGTACTATGAAAGATGAATATGCTTACGCAACTCATATTTGTTCAAAAATTTCATGGATAAAAGTTGAAATGGATTATTTAAAAGAAGAATTTTATAAACCATTAAATATACTTTATGATAATCATAAATCCATATATTTTCAAATAATATCCTACAACACTCAAGATCAAATTAGATTGATATAATGAATAATTTCATAATAAATAAATTTTCTAGAGGGGGTGATATAATACAACACATTTCTACAAAATACAAAGTTGATGATTTTATCATAAATTTTTTTCCAAAATAATTTTTTTTGGAATTGAGGCTGAAGCATCATGTTCATATGAAACTAAATACTATCTAGAAGATTGTATGGAGGTCCCCGCTATGAATTTTATTATGTAAAAAATGGTGATATATTATGCTACGTTTTTCTATAATGTGGGAGAGTAAACATTTTTATAAAAATAAAAGAATATAATTTTTCCAATTGGTATAAATATTAATTTTTTGTCATCATAAAATGGGGGTGATAATGAAAAATGGGAATGTGAAAATGATATAAAATATGATAGAATAAAACATTAAAAGAAAATATTATCATTCCATAATAATTTTTTTTTTCACCACGAGATATAATTCATTCAAAAACCTTACAATATTAATTTGGTTAAAATAATGACATTCTCTTTGATAAATGGTGTGATTTGATTAATGGTTTTAAAAAAGAATCTTCCTAAGAAAAATGAGTTGTGAAAAACTTTTGTGTAAAAAATTGATTAGTTAAAAAAATAATAATTTTTGTCAAAGAACCAAAAGGGGGTACTCAAGAACCATTATGATGGTTTCTAATAATGATCTTTTATTTCATTTCAAACATAATTTTATTATGTTTTTTTTTTGAAAAATAGGGAAGGAAGAGTTTTTGGAAGTTGACAAAGTTGTTATTATGAATATCCTTGAGAATAATGAAATTTTTATGTTTTCTTGAATTCATTAAGAAACATTCAAATTAAATCAAATTATTCTATACTGTTCAACCAATGTTATTTTCATCATGTAAAACCTCCCGATACAATATTTAATCAAGGGGGGTTCAAGTTCAATATGAACCATTTTATATGAACACTTTTATAATGATTGAAAAATTTAAAAGGAGGTGTTCAGATAAAAATGTAAGTAATTTGAGAAAAGTAAAAATTCCTGATCAGATGAAAAAAAAGCTAAGAGTAAAACAAGAATGAAAAATGTACATTGAAATATTTTCAAATCCATATATTGTATAAAAAACTGGCCTTGCAAAATTAATTTTTCGATTTATTAGATCTAAAGTTTTAAATAGTGAAGAGAGGTGTAGTTGAGTATCATGAAAACATTTTCAGATGCTCGAAATTTAGTTTTCTGGAAAAAACAGCTTTATTATGTTCTTATTAGAAGAAATTCTGAAAGTGAAAAGTTTTTGATCATGAACATAGGAAATTTTTAAAAAAATATATTCATAAAAAATCATCGTTCAAACAAGATATGATGAGATTTTTACAAAACATTTAACACATAGATCACAAAAAAAACATTCCCTAAATGATTATAAAGTCCAATGTTTGAAGAATCAGAATTATTATTGGTATGAAAATTATAACAGTGGAATATGATGAAGTTTTTATACGGGGAATTTAGTTAAAAACATCGAACACCCAAAATGTTAATCAGTAGAAACCCATAGTTTTTCCTAGTCTATGTGTTTCATGAATTGTGAAAGAAATGAAAAAGCAGATCACTGAAAATTCAAAAGGTTGAAGATATAGTTTTGAGTTAACGAATATTTCATTTTTATAAAGTATTTAGAACATGAAATAATTTAGTAAACCATATTCATTGGGGGAAGTGAGAATGAAAAAGGAAAATGTAATTTTTTTTCAAAAGGGTCAATATCAAAAAATATAGGAATATAATTTTTTGGAAAAATATTATTTATGATATATGTAGAGTATAATTTTTTTACAAGATAAGTAAATTTTAAATTTTTTAATTTATAGTGTGCCGCTATAATAATGTTTAATAGAAACATTATCCACCAAAAACACATTTCATTGTATTTATTTCATAGAGGATGTTTTTCAATTCGAGATAAGGGAGATGCCCAGGAAAAAATTTCACCAGGATGATTTTTCTTAAATATTTCACTAATAAAAAATCCACCAGATTGAGAAATAAATTATAATCACTTGAGAATATATGAAACTTCATGAATATTAGAGAATACTCTTTAATACATCATATGGTTTCAATATATTAATTTTGAGTGGGAAAATGAAAATTGGTTTCCCTCCATTTCTACATTAGAAGAACCTATATAAAGGGGATAAACGTTATATTTTAAACGACACCATTCATAGATAGAAAATATTATATGATGTAGAATTAAAGTCATAGGTGAGTTTCAAATTGATATCATTTTCTAGTTGATGATTTCTAGGTAGGGGTTTTGATCAGATAATCAGATGAACATTTCATTTTAGATCCCCAGAAATAGAAATTAGATAAAATTTTTATACCATGATTTTTGAGGTGGCCATTTTCATAATATAAATAATATTACTGGATTTAGTAAGAGTTAATTGGAATAATATTATGTGATAGAATAATTATTTTTAAAATTTGAAAAATCATTGATGGAGTGTAATTCAGAAAATTTAATTATTCTTTTGTGGCTCAGTTTTGTAATAAAAAAATATAAACTGGTGGGAGTTAGTACAATCATACATATTATGAGATATAAAGATTCTAATGTTTGATAGCTCAATGTTGTATTCACTTCTTTATAATAATGAATTTTCATATAACTATTCGATTGAACATGGTAAAGACGTATGTTCTCATACTGAGGTTAACCTTGTAAATATTTTGTTCCTTGTTTAATCTCCAAATTCTATTCATTCAGGTGAGATTATTACAAACTTTTTATTTATAATATCACAAAAGAATTTATAGGAGTTAAACACCATATTTTTGGAAATTTATTAAAAGACCACCACCAATCCCCCCATTCTCATTTGTTTAACTATCCATAGGATATTCGAATAACATTGATGATTCTCACATATATATAAGAATTCATATTAATTTAGTAAAACAATGTAATCCAATGTATAAATAATGATCATATAAATACTTTTATGATATTGTTTAAAGAGAATGTTTATAGAGGATCAGATCCATCGAACAAATTGAGATAGTTAGTGATCGATAAATTTTTTAATTCAATAACATGGTTCAGATATGAAATTAATAGCTATACAATTTAAACCAAAGATTAGTGAAAAGGTGTATTTTTTAATAGTATTGTATTGGTGTTTAAAGAATAAATTTATTTTTCTAGTTCCCAAGACAAAAAAATCATCCCCATGTTATGTTTATATTATGGTGTTATTGAATAAATATGATATATTGATTATATAAAATATTAATAACTAGTTTTTAACTAAAAATGTGTAATTGGTAGCATTGTTGTTAGACATGACGAATTCAGTATGACACTAGTTAATCATAATTGAATGGAATAAACAATTGATCCTTTAATCATGGAAACACTTTAAAAGTAATGTTTTTATTTTCTTGAACCATCAAATTTGTAGTTGTGTATTGTATTATAAAAAATAGTACTTTGGTGATGGTAAACAAGATGATGATTAATATTTTTGTTAGATCCCTACTTCTATTGAAATATTATATGGGAATATTTATGAACACATCATAGAAATGGTCTATGTCATTCATAATGATCATGGTGATGGAATATGGGAAATAATCCATCAATAATTTCCTAATGTTACAGATAACATATATTAATTTCATGTTTATATTTTTAGATTTCATAAAATGATATATATATTATTTTTAATATTTTTTACATATAACAAATATTGTATAAAATATGATTATTTTTTTATTAGTTTAATTTTTTATATAATTTTTTATTTATTAATCTATACATGTAACCATTAGATTTGTATAAATTTTTACATATGTTTTGTTTTATTTTCTATATATCATTTTTCGTGTTAGAAATATTTTCATAATTATTTTAGCATTGATTACTATTTGAAAATATGATACAAAATATTTTTAGTATTCTTCTTAACTTTGTTGTTAACTAATCAATTTAATTTGATAAAGAGATGTTTTTTTGTATTACATTTATTGTACCAATCGATAATTTCTGTTAAAATTTTAATGTAAGAGTCGGAGTTTTATAATCATTTTCATAATTTTTTTCATTTTTTTATATCATCTGAACTCTCATAAATAATATTATAATTTTAGTTACTTACACTGAATAGTGTGAATTAAAATTTATTTAGTTTCGTTTTATTCTTATTGGGTAATTTACCATTTTTTAAAAATTACATATAACAATTAGATATTTATGTTTATATACTAATTTTTTATTAATTTCATTTATAATATAATTTCAAATAAAACATATGAGACGCATTGATCATTTGAGTTGTACAATACACATACTACATTTGAGGAGCCTAATCATCCTTATATATTGAATCCATATACATTCATAGGGGAAGATATGCATTATAGGCTTCATAAATGTGTTATAACATATGAACCCAAATTATCAGTTTCCTATAGACATAAAAAGAGGATATATGTTGAGTTTGTAAATGTTTATCATTAGATTCTAAGAGAAAGAGGGATTTTAAATCAACACTTACATCAGATTTATTTTCTTTTTATTGAAACAAAAATACTTGTGATATATATAATTTTTTACAAGAATATACAAGTAATATATTTATAGAATGTATATGAAGACAATCAATTTTGGTAAGTACAGTATTAACTATTATAAAATATTTATTATTTATGTTATTATTTATGATTTTTTATCTATAATTTAAAATAAATAAGAAGATATGGTAAGAATATCAAATCCAAAAAATGTATACTTGTATACTTATAATTTGTTTTAATACATATCATTGTCCAAATAGACATTGAATTACATTATTGATATAATAGGAAAGAGGACAACAAAGATCAAATATGTGTGTAGAAAGGAAACTTATCATTTATAATTACTACATTTTGGCTAATATTATTTAAAATCATGTTTTTAGTTAAAAAAGAATTTTAAATAGAATATATATTATCAAAAAAGATTAAAGGAATTTTGATGTTATGTTCCATGATTTATGCTTGAAATAATTCCAATCGGGATAACTAAATAAATTCAGAGTGTTAAATTTTATCATTACATTTACATCAATTTATATTATAATTATATTGATAAAACATGTTAAATTTTTCTATTTAATATGTATATTTTTTATAATAATCTCCCTAATATTGGAAATTATCTACATCACTTAGAAGAAGCATGGGTGGATTATTTCACATGTTTAATTATGTTATAGTTTATTTGTAACATATATTTTAAAGTGTACATTTTCAATTGTACATTTAAAATGATATAATTTTTTTTTGTTTTCTAGTTTAGTCTATTGTGTTTTTAATTTTTATTTCATTGTACTACTGTTCTATTGAAATTTATGTAAATTTTAAAGAAACACATTTTTTATTTTATAAATGTTGTGAAAATTTGTTAATTTTTTTACTTCAGTAATAAATAACCAACCTGAAAAGATGTTCATCATGTCAGTTATATTGAATAAGGAATGTGATGGAGGGTTTTTTCACATTGGTTATTTTATAACCAATGGGAAAAACTTTAATATTATAATGATTTTTAAAAATTTAAATGATGTTATTTTAAAAACTAATCTAAAATAAAATTTTCACATTTGCTAACAATAAACGACATGAAAAACATATTTACAACATCGTGTTCAGTATTATATTTGCGTAACTGACTTCAAAATAAAAAAACATAAATGGAAAACCCTATTTTTAATTATTTTTAGAGTAACTAGGAAACATATTCTTTCTCCTTTAACATTTTGGGGGTATCTAAGGCCTAGTGCATGGGTTTTATAATATTCGTATCCAGGTAAATGAAATTTATTTGGGGTCTATGGTATCAATTTCAAAGGGGAGATGGATTAGGGTCCTATGTGGTGTAGTTTTAAATTTCCCCATAGTTTGGGGTAAAACATTATTCAATAAGGTGTTGTTAGGGATGTGAAATGATAGTCACACTTAAAGAATATTGGTCTTATATTAAAGAAGACATTTGATACTCATCATACATCCAACATTTATTTCAACACTTGGGATACATTGGTAAATAATTAAGAGGACATTCAATAATTATTGGTGGATTTGACTCTAGATTTAGGATATTTATCCATGGTAATCAAAATTTAGTTACCTTCCCTTCCCTTATATTTTCCATCTCATTATTATTTAGAAGAACATTGTGGTTGTGGGAATTACTACTTCAAGGGTGTTGTGGAAAAATATTTATTAGGGAGACTATGTGTTAGATTACTATGGTTTTCATGGTGTGGTCTTAATATTTTGATCAACATATTCTTTTTTAGACTTTGCATAATAATTCATAAATCCTTGATTGAGGTATGGGATTCATGATCACTTCTTACTTATGGTGTATCTTTGAAATTAGCATGATTTTTTCTTTCATTAGGTAGATTTTAAGAACTTATTAAATATGCTAATAAACTAGATTGAATTTAATTAACATAGAATGGGGAATTTGAAAGTGTTTAATGATTTTATCTTATTGTAACATTTGTTACTTTTGATGAACTCATTGATGAATTTTGATGTTTGAATTATGGATATTGTAAATTGTGAAAACCTATTGTAAATGATTTTATTGATTAACTATTTATAATAGGTTAAGCTCATAAATATGGAAATGAACAGGTTGTGTGTAATTCTAAAAATTAAATGAAAAAACATGTGCAAGAGATTATAAAATACTATAATGGACCTTTTGAAATAGAAATAATTGAAATGGTCATGGAAAAAATCAAATCCATTATGCTATCAATGATCTAGTAATTATCCTTATGTTGTTATGGATTTTAAAGGCTTTGTTCTGTGATAGAGGTGAAAGTTTTGAAATTGTAATTTGTTGAGATGGCTATGCTATAGTTTATTTTCCATGGGGAATTTGTAAGTATAGGTTTTCATGGATGTTTGATGTTTTTTTTGCGAGGTGTCTGGGATATTCTGTGTTGGATTTTTTATAGTTCCCTTGTTCCTATGTAATAATAATTTGTATGATGAAACAAGAATTGTATAGGATATAATTAAATACGAATGGGTTGGTATTTCATATGTTTCAATTGATTAATGAATTGAATATTGATAAATTCATTGAAACCAAATGTGAATTAATTGAAAATAAATATGGGGTTTGATTAGGAATTAATTATCATTAAATATTGAATTTAACTGTTTTTAATAAAATCAAGCTTGGTATTTTTGGAATTTGGAATTAATTGAATTTATGAATAAATAAGGTAATTGTTGGTTGTATGTGGGTGTTTATATTGAGAGTTCGATTTACCGATGGAAAATTTTTCTGAAGGATATCATTTGGTGATTTGGTATTAGTGTTGGTTATGATTTAATTGATTAATTTGAACCCTTATTTGGGCTTCTCTATGACACTATTATCCATGTATTTTCATGTTATTTAATTATACAACCAACCCATGTTGGATTCCAATACCAACACCCAATTTTTGTGTGTTATTGTTTTTTTCCTAGACATCCAGGTTAGAAAGGTTATATGGTTGACTACCATCTTATCCCAACTCTCTATTATATAGTTTTAATTTTGACTCAGTAGCTGTAGATTCTCTTTGATGATGAATAAGTTGGTGGAAATTTCCTATTGATGATGGATCACTTAGTGTTGAATTGTGGTAATGATGTCTTACTTAGTGGTGTGTTCCCTATGATGTATTAGTTGGTGTTGATGTATAGTAATGATGTATATGTTGGTGTTGATTCCTATTGGTGAGGGATATCTGGGATGGTATTGTGTTTTTATTTGATTCATGGTGAGGTTCATACTTGGTGGGAAGATGGAATGAGGTTGATGTCCTTAATTTTCACCACACCACATTACCATGGGTATATGAGTGGAAAGACAGTGAGAAAATAATCATGGGTCACCTTGAATTATGTTATTATTTTATTATATAACTACATTAGATCTTTTATTTTGATAGTGATCATTAGTGATGATGGTAGTGGGGCCAATTGACCTATTTAGTCGAATATTAGTTTTGTTGTTCATTCATTTAATCATTAGTATGCTCTTATCACATCTCATGGGATACCTTGGGTATGATCTTGAAGTGTATATATGTTATTCTATCCATATGTATATATAAAAAATTTCTATATTTCCAAGTAAGATTAAATGACAGATCAAGACAGTACTATCATTGGAGGTAGAGCTTCTACAATGATGTTACGTTAATATTTTTTCTTTGGTGTATTGTATTTCTTAGATTTTATATATATCCTTTGGAATGCATCGTGATATCATGGGGACATTATATATATGAAATGGTGATTTAATGGTGATATTTGTAATATTTTTATGGGGTTATTGATGATAATGCCTCTCATTATGTAATTTATATCCATGATTGTATTCAACAACCCGGGGCCTACAAGAAGCTGGTATTGATGGATACTCCCTCACATTATTTACATTCTATGAGAGGTACCTGTAGATGGAGGTCATGATTAAGTGTTATTGGAGATTATTTTTGAGGTATAAGATGAATCTAATTGTTAGTAAATTGGGAGTATTTGTTGGAATGTTAGAGAAACCATGATTGTTGAGGTTAAATCATGATATTTTTAATGTATATTGGATTGGAAATATGTTTTTATAGACCCTTATGATCCAATTAAAATACCATAATCATTTTAATCTTGATAATAAAATTTACCCATTTTAAAGTTTAGAGACCAAGGAGGGTAACTTTCATCATATATGTTTGAACTTTTGATCGGATGAGGTTATGTTAGGAAACTAAAATGAAATTAAATATGTGAATCTAAATGAATTTATTAATATTGAGATTTGGGTTTCATTTTTATTTCTATGTATGGATCATGAAAATCATAGGTATTCAATTTAAGGAGGAGAGATACAATAAGATTATCCGTTCAACCATCAAAGAATCAATCTGACTGAGGAGAATGTTATTTGGTAAAAGATTTTGTACGATTTCAAAAATTAGATTATGATGATGTATTGGGGGAGAATATTTGATTTGGAGGTGGTTAATTTAATGGAGATTCTTGAGATTTATTTCATTTTTATTTGATCCTAATACGAGTATTGGGTTCTATTAATGATCAATCAAATACTATGGGTGGATAATTAGTGGTAGATTCGTTATCTTAGAGACAAAAAGGTTGTGGATGAATCATTGGATTATTTTTTAGATGTAATTCTACCTAGATTTTTGTTTTCAATGATGAATTTTTAAATGATTTTGAAGTATATCTCCCTTCGGTAAGGGATCTTGAGCATGTGGAAGCTAGGGATTCAGTTCAAGGGCCTTCTTCATTTTTCTCATGCTCTTTTCATAGATGAGGCATCCAAGAAAATATGCCTTATATTGATGTTGTGTTATGTGATTTGATATGTAGTCACCCAATTTATGATTCAAGAAAAAATAGAGGCCTGAAGAAGGTATATGAGATTGAGTGGATTAATTTTTATATAAGAGTTCCTTATGAAGGTTGTTAATAGTGTTTCTCAAGGATTATATCATTAGGTGGGGGATTAGTGATGTCAGATAGTCAAGCCTATGATTGGGATAGATCTAGTCCCACCTATCTATTTCATTATATTTTGGGGATAAATGTTTCTAACAGTCTACTAGGGACTCCCATTTAAGTTTTACACCTAGGGGGTTATGGTAACCTTCATTATCCATGACCGACCACTTGGTAAGTCCAATATAGAATGGGTGTTTATGAATAATTACATCCAAAATAGAAAAAAAATCCATTTAGTTCATATCAGTAGGAAATACCACCATTTAATGATTAATAGTTGGGATAAAAGGTTTATTATCAGCAGATAGTTGATAGAGGTGGAAGAGTTAAGCCCCATGATGGACATCATTCATAGGGACCTGAAAAAATCGTGGTCATGGAGGCCCTCAACTATGAATCAAAGGAGTTGGTCAAGGAAAAAAACATGCTATAGAGGAAAACATTCTATAGGGGTTTGAGGTTGTTTGAGGTATCATCAGTTTATCATTTACCTTAATTTAAATATTGGATGATTCAGTATCTTTATACTACTTTAATGCATCATCTTTGGTCAGTGAATTATCAGTATATATAGAGTGACTTCTAGTTCCCATGGTGTTATCCATATTGTTGGAGGTCAGGAAATGTTGGTTTATATGTGTCTAGGGTGTATACTAATGATGAGGTAATGGAAATAGTTGAAATATTTACTTATTATAGATACAACCAAGAGTTTTTATCATTAGAATGGACTAGATAAATTCAATACACCCAATTATTTCTTTATTCTACGGGAGTGTCGTGTTCTATGATGTGAAGGGAAGGTGAGATTTTTTGTTCATGAGTGGAGTTATAAAAATGGTTTATGGAATGAATAGAACCTTATACCCAATTTTATAGAGTTTAAAATTGAATAATAGGCACTTGAGACTCCTATAGTTTTTTATGAGGTCCCTTATTTTTTCCTCGATGAAGTTGTGACACTACCTTCTTGATGAGATATTGGGTTTTTGGATAAAGTTTCAATCTATTGGATCTTTAGATTTAATTATTACCTATAATAAGGAACACATTGGTTCGTGGTGTTGATGATCTAGATGGATGATTTATAGTATAAGAGGTTTATTTAGACTGGTGTATCATTATTGTTTACTCTATGTTGTTCTCTAAGACAATAGGTAATAGTCTGAAGATGTGAATGAAATAACTGAGGTCGAACATAGTGAAGGTTTCTATTACCCCCTTCTAAGGATAAATGATCTTTTAGACTAGATTAAGGGGTCCAATTGGTTTTAGATGATTGATTTGTATTATGGATATCATCTAATAATGGTAATAGAAATTGTTTTCCTATATTCGGACTTCTTTTATAGATATGGACACTTTGAGTTTTTTATTCATATCATTTAGTTTCATAAACATGGAATCTATGATCATAGGGCTCATAAACACCATTTTTTATGAGTCTATAGACTAATTTTTAGTTGTACCATCGATGATGACTTCATATTCTTGAATTTTTTGGATGATTATATCCATCACCATTGAGATATCATACATGTTTTTCGATACCATCAACTTTGTGATAAATTTTACTTGTGAATTTTTTATACATGATAGGTGCTCATAATTTAACACATAGTTTTTGGTGTGGTTTAGATGCCGATCTGTCAAATATTTATGTTGTTGTTTCTTTTGAGGCATGCCAGAATCTAGTGGAGTTTCATTGCTTCCTTGGCCTATTAAGATATTATCAATGGTTCATAACTGAATTTTCTCATATTATAACCCCCTTAATGGATTTTACTAGTAAGGAACAATTCATCACCTATACATATTTGTAACAATCAACCTCTGACAACCTAAATAAGTGATTGATTAGTGCCATAGTTATTTAGTTTCAAAATAGGGAGTGATTTTAGAGTAATTTTTAAAAAATATTATTATTTAATTATATGATGTTTCTTGAGGTAATAGAGGGATGTGATATCTTATGGGATGAGGCAGTTATGTAGCAATTTGTGTAACAATGAATCCCATGACTTAGAGTTGGTGGAAATAGTGTTTTTCCTAATTCTATGTTGACATTACCTCACCATTAGAAACATTGTGGTGTTTGAATACCGTACGAGTTTTGGGTATATTTTTATAAATATTTATTTAAATATATGTTTGTAATGGTGTGTGGAGTTTCATCAAATTATGGTTTTATTTTCTCCCAATCCCTTAGAAAATGGAATGTTGGGGATGGCATAATGAGTAGATATTCTAGAGGATATATCATTAAATAGTTTGAGTATACTTATAGATCAATGGAGGAGAAATTATATTTTTATCATTGTTTGAAGGAGGTTGATGGATGATGTTACCTAGAACAGATTATGGAGGAATCTTAATTGTTTAGGTAGATATTGGAGTCTTAGCTGGGATACCCAGGGGAAATGGTGATGCTTTACTATGTACGTCAAATTGTTTAACCAAAAAAGTGTTTAGAGGATGGATAGAATAAAATCGTATTCAAGATGTGTTTGTATATTTTGATATCCCTCTATTAGGGAGTTATATATTAGTTTCATAGCTTACCCTTATCTTTGTGTTTAGGAATATCCAAGATGTATTGTGGCTCAAGGATAAACCTCTAGTGTCATAGGATTTAGAGGTTAGTGGTTGAGTTTGTAGCATGATATTTATCCTATCAATAGGTGAATGTGTAGAACCATGTCTATATAGGGTTTTTCTAGACATTGGATCCATCTGAGTGGAATAATGATTACTTCTTGAGGGTTTTCATCAAAGGGTTACATCAGGATTAGGGAGGATGTGATATTTTTAGGGTGTTTAGGGATAAACTAATAATCTCATCCCATTTTTTGGAAATTCACGAGCTGAGTAAAATAGATGTTCTATAAATATTCTAGGTGTATGATGTTTTGAGGTTTCAAGATGTATTGAGGAACATTATATTCGATTGGGACCCTCATATCACCACATAAGTTTGGAGAGGATTGTAGAATGATTTTTTTCACCCTACTCCACATTTTCACTACATTTTAGACATAGGTAGAAGGAAAGATGGAGTGAATCATCTAGACACGAGATGATATATTATAGGGTTTCATCTTGGATTTTTGATGATAATGGGTAAATCAACTACCCATGGTATAATTTTCCTACCAAAATTGTTATCACTCATCCATTAGAATTGGTCCTTGTAAGGAACAAAATGGATCACATAGTCGGTCTCTTTTATGCTTGACCAAGGGGGGAATCTAGAATCCAATTGTCCATAAGTGGTGAATATTACAACAGAGAAAGTCCACAAAGATATAGAGTGTATGAAGGTGGCACAAGATATCTAGTATGCTTACTCTAATCGTCGGTGAAGACCCTTGATGTTTTAGGTAGGAGGTAATTTATTATTTTTGGGTTTCCCCTCATTGGGGTATAAGAGTTTTGGTTATGGGGTAATGACTTTTCCTATTTTTACTAAACTTTTGAGGTTTTGGTGTACATCAATGATGTCACAACTATTTTTTACATCCACTATACTTTTTTATGATAAAAAAAATCTTCCATTTGTTTGGACATCATCAATATATTCACAATGTATCATGTTTCATTAACCATGAATATTGAGATATCAATGATGAAATACAATTAATGGAGTGGTTAGTTGTGATCTAGAATCACTAATATAAGGTGTTGTGTGGATTATTAATTTTCTTAGTTCATGTGTCAGGGAAGCATAGTGGTTTTGAATAGAGTACTTGGGAGCATTATATATATACTTAAGATCAACACCCCTATGTTATATAAAATTGTCTTTTTTGTTTTTTCATTGGTGATGTAATTACTAAATTATTTTGGATTTATGAAACTTATTTACTCCTCTAATTTTTATGTTATGTTTGTGGTTGTTCGTGGGATATAAAGACATTATTTATATATATCACATGGGGTGGTTTTTTATAACTTCCCCATCTCTCCCACCTCTATTATAGGTTTGGTATTGATTCATTATGATGATAATCATCTTAGTGATATTATATGTAACAATCTAGATCTTTTTCATGATAATAATTTTTGGTGAAAGAGGAATCAAGAGAAATTTTGGTGAAGGAGGAGAATATTTAGGGTTGATACTTTAGTTGGGAAGAAAATTATTTCATAGAGGCTTTGGGTAGGCCAAATAGAATTTTACATAAAGATGATTCAGTGATAACATAAGGGTCACTCAGTTTCACATGGGTTCTATAGATGTAGATTTTTTGTGTGGAGTGCTAGTTTCCCTTAATAGAGTATATTTTGTATATGTAAATATGTTTTGTTATGTGAAAGGATATAATGTGTTATGTTTGTCCCTATCTCATGTGTGGGTAGATCCCAAGTCTTGTGGCATAGTGAACATCTTGTGATTTTGTGAAAGGAAGAAGGTGCTTTCTCTATATAGTAAAGGTAATAAATGGTGCAAAGGTTCATTTTAGAGTTTATAGTCCATATGTGATGCCCGATGCTATAATGTAGTGGTTCAAGAGGTGGGATTATAATAGAGTGGCAGAATCCCTTATGACATAGAAGCTCAGGGTGATGGATTCTGACACATCATTGGATTTGCAGGAAACTGCATCATAGTGAATGGGTAGCACAACATCCTTACCTATGTAAGTAATGTTCCTCCATTAAATATAGTAAAAATTTCATAGTACTGTTAGATCAGGGTCTTTTGTAATATTGTTCATTTTATATCATTATAGTTTTGGGTAAATCTTTATTCACTATATCATGGTTAGGGGTGTAATGTTGTGGTCCCTTTAAAAATATGGTCGGTATAAATCACAAAACCCCTTTGAAAAATTCACTTATAATTTTTCCCTTATGACTTAAGTAACATAGTTTAATCATTAAGAGGAAATTGAACCCCTTTTTCTGGCATTGATTCATATCTTCAATAAATTGATCAATGGTAATCTATGGTGTGTTCCCTTCCATTAACTTCTCTTTTCTTTCTCATTATTATTAATGATAAGGTTTTTTTTGTAATTGTAGGGTTGGGAGGTTTAATGGTATGTGAATGAGTAGTGATATTAATTTTTAGATTTTGGAGTGTATGTTAGTGAAACCTCAATCATCTTATCACTATTATATATCTTTTTTCCATGCAAAAAATTCCAAAAATCCTTGATTGAGGTAGGTGATTCGGGGCCTCTCTTTACTTTTGGGGCATATATGAAAAATGATTTATTTTGTATTCCTTTGGGTGGACGGTATGAACTAATGAGAAAGTTATAATCAACGAAATCAAATGATCATTAGAGCGAAGGGTGAATTATCATGTGTTTACTAGTTTTATATTATCACCATTGTTATTCTTTTCCTTAAACATAAATTACTATTCTGATATTTTAAATATAGATACTAGGAATTATGAACCCTTTACATGATATATTGTCTAAATTCCCAGTTCAAAAATGGTTAAGAATTTAAAAATGGATATGAAATGATTGTTTCTAATTATATAAATTCTATGAAAATGACCATGAAAGATATTACTAAATGCTGTGAAATAGCTCATTAAATTAAAATTATGGAAATAGTTGGGTATTAAATCTAAAACTATGTGTTTTCATTTTGATATATATTATCATTAAGTTCACATAGAACTTTTGGGGTTTCTGTGATAATTGTGGTGACTCTTTCATATATGGAATTTTTTAGGGAAGTGTGGTTTTTGTTGATTTGGAAATGGGGTATGTTGAGGGATGTGTTATAGTGGATGTATAATGATTGTTTTTTGGGGGTGGTAAGGATATTCTATGGTGTATTTGTTTTTAATTCATAGTAACTATGTAATATGATTTTTAATGATGGAATAGAAATGGTATGGGTGGAAATTGAATAAGTTTAGGTAGTGATTCAATATGTTCCAATTTATTAATGTGTTGAATGTTGATTAATGGGTTAGACCGAAATGGGAATTGGATGAAAATAAATACAGGGTGTGATGGTTAATGGAGTGTAATTAAATGCCGAATCTATCTATTTATTAAGATAAGATTAATTGAGAATTAGGAAATATGGAACCAGTTGTGTTGGTCAATAATGAAGGGAACTATGGATTTTGTGGGATTTTTTAAATAGTGATTTTCATTTAGTTGTGGATGAAGTTTGTGGTGTTTTTTATAGGGTGATGTGATTTTATTGTGGGATATGCTAGTTTTTTTTGTTGTGATGCCTCAGGGTGGGTATTTTTTTAGAGTATTACCCATTTATTTTCATTCAATTTTTGTAAGAACCCAACCTATGTTTGATAGACACACTAATGCCCAAATATTATGGGTTTTGGTTTCTTTCCCCAATATAATGGTTGGAAAAGGGGGATGGATAACTACCACGTCTTACCTTCTCCCTCTTTATTAGTTGTGATGATGACCCAGTTGGTGTGGATGATTACTGATAATAGACTTTTTGGTGGATATTTTATAGCGACGATAGCTTTGTTGGTGGGGTAGCATAGTGATTATGGATTAGTTAGTATTTATATCATTGATATTATTGACTAATTAGTGGTGAAGACTAGGGATTATTCTCAGTTGGTAGTGATTCTCTATTTCTTTTAACAACCTAAGATTTTATGATATATGTTTTCCTTTAAATGAACATAGTATTGATATATTATTCCACATGAAACAACAAACTAAAACAAACCTAGGAATATTAGATAATAAAATTAATACACAAATGAAACCTATGGTATATTAAAATATTATAATCCATTATAAATTCATTACAATAGGGTAATGAATAATTAATTTTTTAAATGGTTGTTTTCCACAACATTAGTTATTATGTACATATAATTTTTTTAAAAACACGTTTATAGATATTAGAATTTTAATTTGGAAAAAATTAAATTCATTTTTTATTAACCATGTCAATATTATATTAATATTAATTCTTAACATTTTTCAAAAGTTAATTATTTTTAGGTGAATATTTAAACTTCTGATTTTGTGAAAAGTTATCAATTTTAAGAAATAATCATAACACAAGAATGGTATATAAGTTTATTACAATAATATAAAAAAATTAATATATTTAATGTGTAATATTAATCATTTAAAAACTATTTTGAATATATAAATTTAATGTTTAACATTTTGTAATATTGAATAGAATTTTTCTCTAAACCCATTTTTTATTTTCTTATATTAAATATTTAAATTCATTACTAGTAGAAATTAAATCTAAAAAATTATTTTATATTTTAGTTAATAATTTTCATATTATTTAATAACATCACCTTCAATTTTTTTCATAAAAATACGATTACAAATATTAATGTTAATTACATTAATAATGGTAAAACATTCATTTTAAAAGATTTATTTTTTTAATATTTTTTCATGTTTATCTATATATTAAGTTAATATATTTTAAATAATTGCTCTAAAATTATTTGTATTTACATATGCAAATATATTAATATAGATTTAATTGGTAATCATTGCTAAATAATATTAGGAACATATGAGGACTAAAAAAAATTCTCTACAAAAAAGTAATTTATATATAATTTTTTAATTCAAAAAATAAATATTTATTATTTAGAATATGAATTATATTAAATGGAGCTTAAATTTAGCTTTACTTCACCCAAATTTTATAATATGTGTAACTTTATATTGATTAATTAGAAACTTTGGTAAAAACTAGTTATCATATTAATAAATGGTAAAAGTAGATATATACAAATAAATAACATAAAGCATGTTTAAAACATGTTTGGAAATTATTGACTAAGGATTTATCAACCCAATATAATTATAAATTACGTTTGTCTCAGATTTAAAACCATTTACCATTGAATAGTTTCATTCCATTATTGAAAAATAATGGGGTTTCTAAAAAATTTCCTTTTCTTCACTTATAAAAGGGGATCACTTTCACCCTCACAATGTTACACATAAACATTTAAATTTTCTTGAATACCAAATAAGTGATCCTATATTATAATTTCATCACATTAACAAAATCCCATGGTCACCATATTTTATCCTAAACCTTTCTTTTCCAATGAAGATTTTATGAGAATGTTCAAGGTCCCAATGTGAGTATTACATAATCCTTAAATATTTGTTCTTATTATTTCCCTTACAATCCAATTCAAACATTAGTTATATAATTACTGTTGTATTATTATTGTATTTAATTGTTATTATATTAGGGGAAAAGTTATTTATTACTTTCTATCCACATAGAAAAATAAGAGAACATCGACTGTGCATTTTCATGAACTACTACTTCCATGAAAGGGTCGTCTTTTTTTCCCACTACTTCTCTTGACTGTTTATAAGGATGGAATTTAAAAATAAACTCAAAAAGTTTAACATTATTATTATTATTAATTTAATAATTATATTTTCTTTAATTCCCTCTCATTCATCAGGAAATGAAAATGTTCATCGTGTGTTGTGCGGACTACCACCTCCACAATGTAAGGTTTTTTTTATCATATTAATTTTCATTATTTACTAAAAACAACAAATATGATTTATAAAATTTTAAAGAAGTAATTATTATTCTATTATAATGATAGTATACACTTCATTAAACATACTCACCCATCGAGTTATAACATTTTCTTTTTTGGGTCATTTTAACTACCTATATGAACATCCTAACAAAAATATTACATGGAAGACATTAAAAATGTATTTATTGTAAAAAATATAATTTTATGAAAATATTAATATTGTATATATATATATATAATTATGGATATTCTATATATGGTATTAAAAATAAATAGTCATGGTAAATTTAAACACTAAAAATGAAAATATTGAATTACAATTACTAATTTGAGTTCATTTTAAAATAAACTACATAAATAAATAAATATTATGTTAATATGATAATAAAGTACATAAATTAAATTAACTATGCATATTATAAATTTTTTCTACAACACCCTTATCTAGATTCAATATAACAAAGGTGATATATAGAATTTGGGTGAACCACATGAAATAATCACCATAAGAAAACAACATTATAATAAATAAAAAATGATAATAAATGTTCCTTATAAAATGAAATAATATGATTATGGTTCCAAATTTTTTTTCTAATAAATATAATTTTGTTATTTTGGATGTTTGAATCATTCACAGAGTATCTAGTCCATGGTAAGGGTTTTTCATAACTCAATTTTATTTTATTATGTAATAAACAATATTATTAATCTCAATTTCACCAAAAATTATTTATTCTAACTACAAATGATCTATTTAAAATTAAATAATTATTTTATTGTATTTTATTATTCTTCTTTATTACCAAATTAATAATTTATTCATTCCATAAATATTATGTTACTTGAAAGGGTTTGTTGATCTGAATTCCTATATATTAAGACATTACCATTGTTATGAACCAATTTTCATTTATATGACGTATATACTTAAAATATATTATATTATGTCATGAATTATATTTTATTCATGGTATTTGATTATTTTTTTAAAAATATTTCCTCTTCAATGGTTTTGTTTTAAATGTTACTCAATCGATAATGTTTCTTTTCCCAAATTCATTGTAAAATCAAGATCCTATAAATTTCACAACCCTTCCTTGAAACATGTATAATCTTTCATTCCAAAAGATCCCCACAAATTATCCTTAGTGTTATTATTTTCAATTTAACTTGATTTAAAATGAATGTTTTATAATCATTTAAGGTTATGATGTTTTCAACAAATAGAATTTTGAAAATATAATAAATGGAATTTTTTTATACTCGTTTTTTATCATTGACCTAAAATATTGTGGATGTACCTATATTTACTTAGAAAAATAAAAAACATTGGTTTCAACAACCTTGAAATTATGGGAAAATGTTTTAATATAAAATCAATTTATTGTTTTTTGTATTATTTTATATTTTTTAAAGGAATTCTCTATTAAAATTTATGTGGGAACTTATATTTACACTTAATTTATCATTTTACATAAACCATTATCTCTAAATTTTTATTTATTATAAATGAAATTATTTTTTTCCATTTTTTCTGAAATATTTTTAAAAAACCATTCAAATGATCGAACATATTTCTTATTTTCAAAGAGTTTTTTCTAAATCACAAAAAATTTGTTTTCCATTTATGTCATTGTCCATTAACATATATTATATTGGATCTATGATATTTTTTAAATGATACCATCCAAATTATTCCTCTGGGTGAATTATTTTATTCGATTTTATATCAAATAAGTGGTAAATTACTTCCTTTGTATTTCCTAGTCACTGAATGTTTATGATTTTTATCACGATGTCTTTCCTTTATGAACACTATATATATTATTATTATGATTAAAGGGTGTTCACCAAGATTCCTCACATCATTTTATTGGGGAAATTATTAAATTAATTATATACCCTTTATCTATTCAATATATATATTATATTCTATATTATCTTGATTCAACAGTTCTTTCCTAGAATGTTACTGAATAAATTAAATACCCATTTATTTTACATGGTTATATAATATTTTTATTATTAATGTGAATACAAATAATTTATTTATCTGGTACCATTTTATTCCTATGGGTTCTTTTGTATATGATGATGACTGATATTATGGGGAACACATATGTATGTATGACTAAAAGTTGGATATTATATCTCCAATGAATGCAATGGTTTATGTTGATATCTCATGACATAGTCTATCCTGGGAATACTGATTTTTCTTACATATTTATGTATTGATATAATGAGTCTTTTCACAAAGGCTAGGGAATAATGATTTTTCTTAAATGGAATTCTTATAAATCTTATTATGAATAATTTTTAATTTTATTTTATTTTCAGGCTATGTTATATTCAATGTTTTTGTCATTTTTTAAGATATTACAAAATTTAATGTTATTCAATTATTGATGGTCCCTCCATTATTAAGTATAACATTTTCGTATATTATAATTATAACCATGTGTTCATCTTTTTATCACACATGATATTTGATTATTATATATTTTATTTACCTATAACAAGGGATTATGATCATACCTTTATTTTTTTTTCTATTTAAAATGGTTATTATGAAAATTAATTTGTATGATGAATCTAGAATAGTATCTTATGCATAGAATTTGTGAAAGATATTGAAGACCTGTTTCTAATTATTCATTTTTATATAAAATTATAATATAGTAAATTAGTTAAAAACACATGTTTTTTATTTGATGTTTTACACTAATTCAGTATGAATATTAACATAAAAGATCATAGTAATGTACTGTAATATAATATTTTTTTACATCATGTAATTTACATGGTCACATTCATGGGGAATTATAGTTGGTATTTGTGAGATGTTTTCATATCTTTGAAAACTAGGATATTACTATTAAAGGGATGATAAGTTATGTTTTATCATAATTTCTAAGGTACAGATTACCTTTTATGTTATTTGAGATATTACTGAATATTTTTGGGTTTTGGATGAGATATTGTTTTTTTGTGAAAACTCAAAAGATAATTCTAAGGGATGCGTATAAGTATACGATGACATATAGAATTTTTCTAAAGTAGATATTGTGTAGTTATCATAGAAGTTACATCAATATATGGATACAATAAGTGGATGCAGTCACTGACGTAGATGTACCATAGGCTAATAACACTAAAAAGGTAGGATTGGGTATTAACTTGATCATCAACACGAACACAATAAATATGTATAAATTGACATCCAGTTTGAAACTTCTGAGGGATATTTCAAAATTATATCACATTCTCTATAAGAAATAATTACAATGGATTTGAGTATTATGATTAATAATTATGTTATACAATTAAATAGAAAATTAAATAACTAATAATTGAATTAAAGTGTTAAAGTTTGAACTAAATGTTCAATATTAGAAAAAAATAGGGGTTTCATAGGTGAATATAACATCATATTTATTTTTTCATATTCATATTATTTATATTATCATAAAAATATTTGTTTTAGTATTTAGATATAAAATGATCATTAAAATAAAGTCGGGAAATCAATGTATTTAGAAACAACAGTATCATAAAACAGAATGAGGTAGAATACTCAAAAGATTATGAATCATGGTACAGTTCAATAATAATGAAAAAATGTTTTGTTTCCTAGTAATATCTATGTAATTGAGGCTTATATCTTAACAGAAAAAAAATTTATTTACTTTTATTAGTTAGTGATATTTATCAATGATAATATATTATATTCCAAAATTTATAATATTTTGTGAATCATCTTTGGTTTTTTCTGCAATATTTTTTCCTTAAGGGTTTTTAAACAAGTTTTAATTTTTTCAATGACCATGAAAATATTTTTTTGAGAAGGAAATATTTTTAGGGATACCAATTGAAGAACATATTATTTAGGTATGGGTACCCTTATATTTAAAAGGATTATTGATTTTGAGAAAAATGAGTAAAAATATTATTGATAACCTTGACTGATGCACCGATGGAGGTGGCTGCTAGCCAGGAGTTTGGAGGGAAGCCATCATGTTTGGAACTACTTGACTGTAACAGGAGCAATGAACATACCAGAGGAGTGGAGGATGGTTTCCATGATGTTCTGGTTATTGGAAAGTGGGGGGATGTTTTGGGCAGTGACAAGGAAAATTTGACGGTGAAACCTTCATATTGTGAGGATGTCAAGGACGGGAAGAGGAAATATGGAAAAGAGGTGTCCACCACAACAAGATGAAGGACGAAGGAGGAATACTCTGAGTTGCCAAAGCTGTTGTCCACTATATCCTTTTTAAAAAAATCTCTCAGGAGTTGATCTCATTGGAGAAATTGAACCTCAGAAAGAAGAATGCCAAGATCCTAAGACACTATGAATGCTCGGAATGGGAGACGACCACTGCAGAAGGAGGCTCTAATATGGGTTGTGATGGTTTTGATGTTTATGATATGTAATTGGATTTTGATTTACGGTATGTGTTTTCTGTACTTTTCTTTTTCTTTAATAAATAGTCAGGGACCTACCTCTAAAAGACTTTTCGGGTATATATTGAATTTTTTTAAACTTATAAATGAGTGGTTAATTCCATTTTAATATAATAGATAAAGTAAATTTTTAATGGAATATATGGTTTCATTGTGGTATAATGACTCAGAGATTCATAATTTTTTGGGGAATATATATTTTGGAGAATGAATGATTATGTTATTATAAGAGAGATCCGTGATTTTGAAGGGGAAATGAGTAACATTATATAGCCTAAGAGAGTAACATAGATGTCATATTAAGAGTTATATATTTAAATATAAATATGTAAAAAATTACCTAAAAAACATTCATCAGTGAATAATAATTAATTTTGTGAGGAAATAAAATATTTTAGTGGGGGTAATGACCCAATATTTTACTATATATTTTTACCATTAAATAATCACAATGTTTATAGATTATACCACACACAACACCTAACTAAAATAATCCATGACATATTAGATAAGAAAATATAATAATAATAAATCAAATAGTAGATCAAAATATTTTAATAATTTATAAATGCATAAAAAATAGGATTAAAATACATAATGTTTTAAAAGGGAGTTTTTCATTAGAAGTAGATGTTCATTATATATTTTATTTTTTAAAGATAAATTTATAAATTTTAAAATTCAAACTTGGATTAACAAAATTATTTTTGGTATTAATAATTTCAATCCTTTCATTCGATTTTTTTATATTTTTCTAAAATAACTATATTGTTGCTGAATAGTGAAAACACCAATTTTACTAAAAATGGTCACATTATGATATTATATTAACACAATAATGACATAAAATTTTAAATTTTTTTCGTATGATATATATATATATATATTTAATATGTAATATAAATCATTTAAAAATAAAATTTTGAATTTAAAAAATCCATGTTTGATTTCATTGATTTGTCATTAATATTTTAATTTTTAAACTACTCTCATTACCATAAATTAAAAATTATTTTTAATAGATTAGAGAAATTAAATTTAAAAAATTTAATTTTATATTTTAGATAAAAAATTATTTTTATTTAATAATTTTACTTATTGTTTTAGGTATAAATATTAGATTTATAATATTAAAGTTAATTATTATTATAATAGGGAAATTGTTATTTTTAAAAAATATTTTATTAATACATTGTAATTTTTATCAAATATATTTAATAAATTTAATTTTGAATAATAAATCAAATATGTGGATTAAAAATATATATAATTATATTAAGATGCATTTAATTGGTAATCAATTCAAAATAATATTAACAAAAAATAATGGATAAACAATGACTTATCTTTAGAAAATAAAAATTTAAAATGCGTTAATTTAAAAGTTAATTTTGAAATATTAATAATTTTTGTGAGATTAAATTGATATTATTGTTAGGTTCATAGCACCATAATTTTTAGTGAAATGTTATTTTATATTAAAAAATAATATATTTGGGTAAAAATTATATAACCATGTAAAAACAAAAGAATTGCAATTGTAAAAATATAAGATTAAATGTCTTAGAACATGTTTAATTCATTTTTGAAAATTTATGGTTACTCCTTGATACATTATATATCACCCATAATCTATTATTTCTCACTTTTGGAACCATTGAACCCTGAATAGTGTCATTCAATTATTAAAAAATAATGGGTGTTCATAAGAATTCCTTTTTCATCAGTTATAAAAAGGGGTCACTTACACCATCTCAAAGATACACATCCCATTATAAATTTACATAAAACTAAAAATAATTATAATATAATATAATTAACATTGAAAACATAAATATCTTATTCCCAAGAAGATACTCTAACCCTTTATGTCCATGTAGACTACTAATAAAAAATTTAATTTCCCAAAGTAAGTACTACTTAATCCATAACCAATTAATCTTATTCATTCCCTTCAAAAACTACCCTAAAAATAGTTATATAAAAACATCAGTATAATTAATAGTATAATTTTTTTTATATTATTGAAAATAACTTTTTTTTATCCAATTAGAAAATTAAATGAATGATGATCAAGCGTTTTTGTATACAACTGCCTCCATGAAGTGGCGTCTTTTATTTCCCACAAATTCTTATGTTTTCTGGCTATAAGTGCATAATATAGGAATAAATGGTACATATATAATATAATTATATTTATTTATAGAAAAATTATAATCCTTATTTATTCCCTCTCATTCATCAGGAAATTAAAACAGTAATCTTTTTTTGAGTGGACTACAACATCTATAGAGTAACATTGATCATTTTTTATCTTAATTTTTATTATTTAACAAAAAAATAAAAATTTGATTCATAAACTAAATAAACTATAAATAATAACATTATTATTCTCTTAAAATGATATTATAAACTTCTATAACACTACTCATCCATCAAGTTATAGTGTGTTTTTATTTGGGCCAGTTTAACCACAGACACTCACTACGCTTTAAAAAATTAACATGGACGACATTAAAAAAGTATTTATAGTAAAATGATGTTTATAACACTATTTATATTATACAAATACAATATTGGAAATTTGATAAGTGATATTAAAAATAAACAATCATTATAAACTTAACCACCTAAAGTGAACATATCGAAGTACCTTTCCAAATATGAGATCATTTTAGGAAAACATATATAACTATATATATTTTATAAAAAATTAATAATAATGGAAATAATACCCTAAAATTATAGTAAATGTAATTTTATTACTCAACTTCTTTAACTATTGTCAACATACCATAAGAGTTACAAAGAAATTGGCTGAACTGCCTCAAATATCCAACATAAGAAAAAATAACAATAAATAAATAGATTATGATAATAAATGGTCATTATTAAATGAAATATAAATGTATATTTTTATAATAATTTTTATAGTAAAAATAATTAGAATATTTAGGATTTTAGGTAAATACGCAAACAAGATTAGGACTAGGGTAAGGGATTATGGTAACTTGATTTTATTCTAATCAGTTTCAATCATTCTTATTAAACTCTATTATTTTACGCATGATTTTTTCAACCTAATAAATAGTTTGTATTATATTCAATCATTTTTGGGGGTTATATAGTTATTCTATATAACCAAATTTTTTCCTCAAATATTATGTTACTTCAAATGGTTTCTTGGACTAAATTACTATTTATAGAGACACACTTCTTATTCTGTACCAATTTAATTTTATTTGGTGTATATACTAGATATTTATTATATTATATCATTAATTATATTTAATTAATGTCATTCTAATTTCATGTTCAGACACGTTATTCTTCAATGGTTTTTATTTAAATGTTACTCAAGATATATAGTTTTTTCCCTACCTAATTTTGAAATAAAATCTCGCAAATGTGACAACCCATATAAGAAATTTTAACAATATTATTTTCCAATATCACAGTAATTTTCATACCCCATATTTATCGTTATTTATATTTTTCTCTATACCATTATTTAAAATTATAGTTTTATTAACATTATTTGTTATTTGGTTTTCCACCAAAGTATTTTAAAAATATAATTAAGTTTATTTCACTATATGAATATATTTTATAATCAACCCCTAATTTAATGGATATAATTATATCTATTTTAAAATATAAAATGACTAATTATCAACTACCTTTACTTTATATTTATGTTATTTAATATAAAATCAATATAATATTTTGTTTATGGTTTGTTTTTTAAACACTAAACATGTTTTAACATTTCCATGTCTATATAAATATCATCCACATTTATTGTTTTATATAAAAATTTCTTAATTTATATTCATGGATAATAAATAAATTTACTTTTGTTCAAGTTTTATGAAATATTTCTTATAAAATAATCTAAAAATATGAAGGATATTTATTATATTTTAAGTAATATTTATATATCCCTTAATAAGTTTTTTTAAACATAAATCATTCTTATATGCCATATCTTATACTTGGAATAATATATTCTCTAAATGATACCATATAGTTTATTCTTATGTGTGGATTATTTAATGTCATTTTATATCAAATAAGCAGTCTAGTACCACCTTTGTATTTCCTTATCATTGAATGCTTATAATTTTTCAAAAAATGTATTTCTTTTGAGAACACATTATATTTCTTTCATTTTGTTGAATGGTGTTCACACATATTCCTTAAATCTATTTATCAGGGTAACTGTTCATTTAAATATGTACATTTTATCTATAAGGTGAAATATTATATTCTATATTATCAAAATTCAATGGTATTTTCCTAGAAATTTTCTTAATATTTTTGATATCCATTTATTTTCATGTGTATATAATATAGAGGTTATTAATGGGATGATGAATTATTTCATTATATGATTTCATTTTTCCCACGGGTTCTTTATGATATTATGGTTATTAGTTTTATATTGCATGTATATATTTGGATGAAAATGAATGGGGACCTATATTTACCTATAATGCATTAATTTATGTTTATATCTAAAGAGATAGTCATGCTTAAACATAACAAATTTTTTCACAATGGTGTGGGAATAATGAGTTATCTCACATTTTTACTTGTGGACATAATGAGTTTTTTCATATATATTTTGGAAAAATTGAGTTTTCTCATAGTAATTTCTTATGAATAATATTATATAACCTTTCTATGTTGATTTTATTTTCATGATAAGTTACATTCCATGTTTATTCATCTTTTAGAGGATATTTTACACTATTATGTTATTCCATGATTTATTATCATTGCTTTATTACATGAAAAAATCTCATATATCTTAATTACACATGTATTATGATTGTATGATCACTTATGATATTTTAATTCTATCTCTTATGTTTACTCTTATAGAGAATTTGAGATTTTCCCATTCTTATGTTTCCATTTCTCTAGGTTATGATGAAAATTAGAACATATAATATATCTAAAATAGTTTCCTTTATGGATAATCACTGAGTTACAATGATGACTTGTTATGTATAATGTTGGTTCATGTATATTTGTAAAAATTTACATTTACCGAGGAAGACATGGGTCATGTTATTTAATGTTTTCTTTCTAATTCATTAAAAATATAAACCGAAAATATTTGGTAATGTTTTTTAATAAAATATTTTCATTATGTTATTATATTAATATTATCATATTTCTGGGGAATCATGGTGATCATGGATTGGTTGGTGGTGATGTCAGGTGCTGATTTCCTAGTTGCTAGAATTTAAATTGTTGATGGGTTTATAGGTTTGTAGATATTTTTTTATGTGATTAATGGTAGAGTTGAAGCATGTTGGGTGAAGGGAATGAGTTTTATGTATTTTAAATTGATGATAATCAAATACAGTAGGTATGAGAGTCGAATGTTAGTGGGAAAATAATCACGGGGAACCTTTATTTATATTATTTTTATATTAACTTATGACATTGGATGTGTTGTTTAGTGAGTGATCATTGGTGAGGTTTTTAATTGGGTAAGTTAACCCATTTTAGTCTATCTTAGTTATGTTGTTAATTCATAAGGACATTAGTACACTCTCCTCACATTTTACAATATACCTTAGTTATGATCCTACTGAGTATATATTCAATTCAAACCCAATTTATGTATAAATATTTTTTTAGGTTTTTATAGAGTTTTGAAGTCTGGGTTAGATAGTAATAGAATTGTTGTTGGATATACTATGGTGTTATTTCCATAGGAATTTTTTCCTTGGTAGTATCTTATTTTAATATTCAATATGTATTGATTAACATGAATTGTGAGATAATGGATATTTTATATTTATGGCATGGATTCATATTAGTTGATTTTATGCTATGTTAAGGGGATTACTAAGGTTAATTCCTCTCATTTTGTGTTTTATACCCTCGGTTCTAGCCTCCAACTATGGGCTTATTGGAGATGGTGTTCTAGGATCACTCTCTCTCTTGATTTTTGTCCTTTTAGGAGTATTAGTGAGTGGGGGTCTTGACACTATGTTTCTTTTAAAAAAAATTTTGGTTAATGTAATAAAAAATAAATATTAATACATCCGAATTCATCCCCATCCATGGGTGTTCTGTGGGACCATACGGTCCATCATGTTGTATTAGAGAAACTAGTTGTTACATAAATCTGCAGAGTGGAAATTATTATCATGGAAAATATTTCGAATTATATTATAATGACATTATTTTGCAGGCGAAACAATCATGTTTGGTAAAATATGATGAGTTCACATCTAAAATATCTTAGGATAGATGCGTAAATGGAAATAGTTCCTAGAATTTCATGTTTTGATTCCACTAGAAGATCAATGTAAAAAAGTTGATAAAAGTGGTTGAATGATGATACAAAGGTTCAATGAATCTTATCTATAAATTTTTATAACAAAATATATATGGCATCAATTTATTATGCAATAATAAATGGTATTTGGAATAAAATTTCTATCATCCATGAAGGTGATATAAAATTTAATGAAAAATAATATGTTTTTTACAATTGATTTGATTATTTAATGATGAATTAAAGTGATAATATGGATGAATTCATTAATCATATCTCTAAAGGTATTTGTGAAATACATGGAAACAAAAATTTTCTCAAATATTTTGATATTATAAATAAAATTACTATTAGGATTCCATATATGTATATCCTAATGGTTTTTACACATTAATAAATAAAACATTGAGTGTTATCCCTTAATAGAATACATAGAAATTTAGTTTATAATTAAAAGTAGTTGATGAGAGGGATAACCTTTGAATATTCTTCAAATGATGAAAAATTAAATTTAGTGGAAAAAATAAGCTTATGTGGATGAAAAAAAAATTGACATATGTAATTTTTTCATGTCACTTCTAGTAAGGAAAATTTAAATAATGAAATATAGATTTTTGGGTAATTTTCTTTTGGATTGATCATTTGTAGGAATATTGGTCAAATCACTACTAGATGTCCAATTAAATTTGATGGAAAGTATAGTGAGTTTGAATTATAACCAAAATAAGAGATTAATTCCCCCACTCCTTAAATAATTGTAACTTGGGTATTAGAATTAGAAAGAAATTTTATAGGAATGTCTTGGTATATAGAGAAGATGAAGATGTAAAGGAAGATCTATTGTAATGCATAAAGACAGTGTATAACATAGATAAAGAAGATATTATTATTGAATTAGTGGAAATATAAAAATCTACAGTTAAACAAGATATTCTATAAGACTTAGTACATTCAACTAGAAAACGAAGGCACTCTTGGGGATATTGATCTATAGATAAAGATGAATAAAATTTTTTGAGGTTTTTTGAAATATTATTCATGTTAAATTAATTAAACTGAAGAAGAAGTTAATAATCATGAAAAGAAAGTAAAATAATGTGAGGATAATCATGTAAAATCTAAATAATCTATGAATTTTTTATTGAAAAATAAGTAATATACCTAGATCAGTGATTATTTTAGTATGTTTATCAAGGATAATGTTCATAAAAATAAAACACATGAAATGATGTATTATCCTTGACAAATATAATTAAATAAACTATTAAAAATGATGGAATAGGTTCTATTTTTTAAAATTAAAAAATGATCGCTAAATATATTGTATAGTTTAATGTGTAATAATTATTTTGCGAAATGTGAATTTTTTAAAGAATATGTTGTACGAGTAAAAGTGGTCTTAGTTTTGATGGCGATACATCTAATAAAATGTATATAAATATAAAAGTAATAGGTTATCATAATAAAGATAAATATATAAATCAATAATAACATTCAAAATATTAGTGATGTATTAAAAAATAAGCGATTTATTGAGAAATGATAGAAACAAAAAAAATGATGAAGTCTCCATTTTTTAGTTTTCCTAGCCACACAATGTATTATTTTGTTGAACAAAAACTTTAATTAAAAGTAAAATATATTAGAAGTCAAAAAATGATAAATAGAATATATTATTCATATTAGAGTGGAAATATATTATATTTTTATTATTTTAATTTATCTAGATTTGGGCATAAATTCATATATTACTACAATCAAATGGGTAAGTATTATTACAAAAGTAAAAGGAAAATGGATACATGAAAATATTATTAAATTTTATTGAAAAAATTGTTTCTCCAATATTAATAAGTATAATTTGATCTAATTTCTTATTCTAAATAATATTAAAAGAGTTTAACAAAAATCTCAACTCATTCTAATTTCTCATGGAATGAAAGGATGAATATTGAGAGGGATAATTTATAAAAAAATTCCTTAAAATCATAAACAATAATTGCACCTAGATTCTAGATAGTTCATTTTCATATCATATGATAAATAAGTGGAATTTGTTAAAGGATGTGAAGGGTGGAGTTATATAAACAATATATTTTGGAAATGATGGAGAATTAAAGACTAATTGTTATTTAAAGTCATAGTTATAAAATGAAGAATTAATGAATTTTTATGTACTTTATGTTTGTAACCTTTTCCATAATTAATTTGGTGGTAGTTATATTTAAAAACCTAGTTTGGATATCACATTTAACAAAACATTATTCGATATCGAATAAAAATGTAGTAATTCCTTTAAATTTGGGTGGATGAAAATTAATAATCGATATTAGGTATATAATAAATATAATTCATTTATTCTAACAATGCAAGAATAAAATAGTTTATAGAACATGTATTATGACCAAATTCATCACCAGAATATGGAGAATTTATTATGGGTGAAGTTCAGTGATGATGTTGATCTGTTAAAAAGATATAACTATTAATTTTAAAATTCGTTCATTAGAAAAATATGATAATAAATTATTATAGTATAATGGAAAATATTGATTTTAATTTTTTAAATATAGGACACAATGATTTTTTTGATTAATTTTTTATGCTACAAAATATAGTGGGATGTACCTCATATTTTTTCATGATGATTTTTGTAGGATGGGATATTCTATATATATTCCATCAAAGTGGGAAGAGTTGATTGTGTAAAAGGGTTTCCAAGAAGATCAGAACACAAAACTAGTAGAATAATAATGATTCTAAGATCAGATAATGGGTACAATACTTTGTGGTTGAAAATTAACATAAAATGTGGAATTAGAAATGAATCATATTCAATGAGAACACCTCAATGGAATGTGATTTTCTAAAGAAGATACTTTATTATGAACAATATGGAAAACACTAGGATAATATAGAGTGCAATCTCACATAATTATAATAATGAAGTGATTAAAGAGGTTCTGTATACTCAAAATATATAATTACATAATTTATAAGTAGAGCAGATGTCATTTGAAATATGGAACAAAAGAAGTACCTAATTTAACCAATTAAGGTAATTTGGTAGAAAAATATTTACTCAAAATAATGATGGAAATCAATAAAAATATTGTGATGAAATGGAAAAATAATATTCTTTGTATAGTAATAAAAATTATTAACGATAAATGATACAATAATATAATCATTAAGATTATTTAGAGCAATGATGTGGCTTTTTTTGATAATGAAGTGAAAGAAAAATATATAGTGTTTATTCCCAAATATATTCTTGGAGAAGATGTTGAGATAAAAATATATGTGAGGGAATCATAAAAAATTCAGGTTGATGATAATTGTAAAGGTTAATAAACAAAATAATTATGTTAATAATAAAGTCAAATTGTAACTCATCATGGTGGAAATGTGTTCAAGTTGATAGAAGTGATATTATTGGAGATAAATCGGCTCCAACATTGACTCAAAGGATACAGATAATGGATCAAATTTCTCTATTATTTGATATTGATCTATCATCATTTATAGAAGAAGAAAAAAATATGAATCCTGAATAAAATCCATGAATGACATATTAGACAAGATTCATAAAAAAAAATAAAAGATTCATGATAGGAAAATACACCATAATGTGATTAGTGTCAAGTTAGTCTTTAATTACAAGTTTAGTGAATATAATATGTGATCTGGAAATAATCAAGGATGGTATATATGGTTTATTATCTTGTATAAGGAGTAGATGTTAAAGAATCCTTCAATCTAGTGTCAATAATGGAGTGAATTATATTTTTTCTATTAGTTGATTTTCAAAAAATGTTTTAAATATAACAAATGGTTATAATGAAAAAATAAAAGAATTATAAAGGAAATAATCAATATAGAGCATTTAGTAGTACTGTTTTATTTAAATTGATGACTCAAAAGTGTATATGTTTAGAATGTATTTGTGTGGACTATAAAAATCAACAGGTTCTTGGTATATATGGATTCATCCTTTCTGAATAATGCCAGAGTTCAAGATAGTAGTGTTTTATCACAACCTCTCTATGAATATCTCAAAATAATAATATTTCATGGTGATGGTTAATGATGTTGAAATCACATTTAGTGTAAAAAATAAAATTTTGATGATGATTTTTCTTATTCAGTGAGTACTAAATTAAATATTTCTTTGATTTCATAATTTAATTACAATATATGGATTCAAATACATCTAAAGTAATATATTAAATTAATCTTATAGATTAATTATACTATGAATGTATTAAATAAATTGATAATGTAATAGTGGAAGATTTTTTAATATTGATAATAGTTGGATATTTTTTTGAAATCATTTTGATAAAATGGAAAAATACTCCACACATAATAGAATAATATTTTGGAGTTTACATTATCATATTGTGACGTGTAAATATATTTTATTTATTATATTTTCATAAAAAATTACTTATGTTTTAATAATAAAGACCATGACATAGCATGTATTGGAATAATGAGATATATTCATAGAACACTAAATTTTTATTTAGTGTTCATGTTTGGAAATGATTTACATTTTTTAGATCATTTCTATTCTAATTGGGAATATAACATAGTGGATTGAAAATCTATAAGAGGTGGATCTTTTAACATTGGAATAATCTACGTTGGATGAAAAATTAAGAAACATGATTATATTTCATTTATATTAGTAGAAGAAGAGTATATTATTTTCACTATGGCCTATAAAAAACTAATATATAGAAAGTGTGAATTATATGAACATAGTGAATTTGTAAAATATCCAATGATGAATCAACGTGATAATAAATATGATATTTAATTAAAAAAATCACCAATATCATGGGTATAACATTTTGATTTTATATCATTTTATAAAACAGGCTGTGGATTAAAATATTTTAAAACTAGAATTTATTAGAACCCAATAATTGGTGTCAGATATCTCCATCAAATTATTGTCTTCTCATGTTTTTGAGAAGCCCATGTTGAACCTGGTATTTAAAAAATATACCTTTTAAAATTATATATATTTTTATATTTATTTAATATTTTTTCTATGGATATATTTTTATTCAGTTCGTCAAGATAATGGGAGACACCATCCATGTGGAATTGGAAGACGATTAGGTATTTTATCAGTTTATTTCTTATTGAAAAATATTTACAGCACACATTTATTTATATTTAGGCCTATAATGATTATTTAATCATGTAGGCGTGGAGAACGATTTGATTGGTCTTATCTAACTCAACGAATAATGGTTTTATCCGGATCTAAAATGGATGTTTAAAAACCCTTGTAAATATATTTTCATTAGGGGAGAAACATTATGAATTTTAGGGGAGGATAAATTTAGGAATTCTTGGAGAGAATAATTTCATCCAAGAAATTAGAAATTCATCCAGAGAATGAATAAAAATATATAATATTATCTTATTATATGATGGAGTGGGAACCTGATTATAATGAAATAATTTTATTGAAACATATATATTCAAATATTAAAAATAAATCCAATGGAGGATATTACTGTTACTATATGTATTAATATAAGACTTTGTGTTAATTTTATGTTTTATAGAAGTCATATAAAGGATCATATAGTATGGGGATTTTATTTCGATTCTATTATACATGACTATATGATATTTTTGATATATTAGGACAAGTTCATATCATGTTATAGTCGTATGTTTCACACAATGATGATGTGTTTCCTAAGGATCATTTGGATTTTTATAAGAGTCTTGCATATCGCAAGAACATATATCACATCATGAAGGAAGTTTATGTATGGTTATTCAATTAAGTTCATAAGTTTGTTTTCATTTTCAAATAATTGTGTTTCATGTTACACACCACAGTGCAGACATCACTACCAAAAGGATACCTAGTGATTTTCAGTGACAATAGAATGAGAATTTATGCTGCGATATTTTTTTCTGCACCATAAAGGTTGTTTGGTGATTTTTCAATGTCTAAATTAAAATTAGCTCTCCCATTTCAAGTGGGGTGTACCTCAACAATCCCAGATCTTAAATTATGATTTTATTTTTCACATCATGAATAGTCACCATGGAAAAGGTACAAGAATACAATTTAGGAGTCTTTTATTTATTTTACTCTTTGTAGGTACACACAAAAAATTGTTACACCATGATTAAACTAATATTATATTTGAATATAGTTAAAGATGAAATTAATCAGCCATACTAAGATGTGTGGCGTAACACATTGATTTATGAAATCTATATAATTTTGAAAAAATTGATGAAGTGTCTTGTTATATTCTGACCTAGGAACAACTAAAACAGTGCCTCGATCCAGTCAATCTTCTCATCCCAATTACACCTCCCTATATGCCAGTATATTTTGACTAGATATGTTAGTCCAATGATGGTATGATGGGAATATTATACCCCCATGATTAGAGTGGCATGGCGGTATGTAAAATCATTCGATAGTAGAAGTAGATGAATAACTTAGAAGAAGAGGATAATGATAATAATTATAAAATTAGATAAATAAAATTGGGTACATAATGATGTCATGACCATACTAAATGAGCAAAAAACAGAAATGGAAGAAGATGAAAAAATTATAAAAAAATAAAAAAAACTATTCATAAATGTTTTCTCCATGAGCATCATGATTTTTTGCTCCTTCTTATTCTCCTAAGCTCCCATGTAAAATATTATTGCTCAAACATAAACCGTGGTCCTAAACATGAAACCAAGAGGTCTGTTAGGGTACCTCGATGTAATGGTGTCCGAAAATGAGTGTGAGACAATATCAATACTCCATCACCAATGCTGTCGAATGTTATATAGTCTAGGAATATATAATACACTAGCATGCACGTTTTCAAACCTACTGCTTTTAAAATAAATTTATTATTAAATTTCGTGACATTGGGTAGTTCAGGTTGAAGAAAAACTTAAAATTTTTAGTTCTTATTTAAAAATTGATGTCCTGACCTTGAAAGCATTTACTGCAACGCGGTAGAAGCTGTGTGACCTTGCTCAGATCACCCAATGACTTTTCCCGGTTCGCCACATGACCTACCCGATGATAAATACAAATAAATGAAAAAAATGAAATAAAAGAGGATAATGTATATAGAATTATTCTAATAAAAATAAAAATAAAAATTGTTATTATTAATATTTCCACTAATATTTTAATTAGGATTTTAATATTAGTATATCGTAACAATAATAAAAAATTATTAACAGTATTATTTATATTTTTACTACCAACTTTAAATTATCATTTTATTTTGAGTGGGTTGTGTTATTTTTTAGTTATCATTTATTTTTATTTTTCATTTCATTTCTTTTTTTTCTTTCACTTTATCCCTTCCTCACCCCTCCCCCTATCGCGTCATACCCTTTTCTAAACCCTCACTATGATTTCCCTTCACATTCCTTTATTTTCTCACTCCTCCACACTTGGACAGCACCCTCCCCTCCTTCTTCCATCCAGCGACACACCATACTGGCGCACCACTCCCTTCCTCGCACAGGCTAACACTATCTTTTATCCTCTACTGAACCCCCATCGCGCATCCATCTCCCTACCTTTGTCCCTTAGAGGAATCCATCTTCCCAAAAGGATCTAACTGGGGAACCCCATCCCCCTCTGGTCACCTTACACCGTATGACACATGAATGCCTCCCCTACTACCGAAGCCTCACCTACAAGTTGCCTCTCTACCTCACTGGAGAATCGATATGTCTCACCTTTAGTAACCCTCCCCCATTTATGATGTATTACCCAAAAATTCACTTGTTTTGCAAGAAATCTACATCAGGTTGTTCTTTAGTTTTATTGTGGGGTGTTTGGCGTGAAATGAGAGATTTTATTGACTTTTTGGGGTTTAACCTTTGTTTTTGGGTTTGATCACTTGGTTAGAACTCATATTTCTTTTTTGTGGTACAGTCGAGATGCATATAGAGTTTTGTGCCTTTTATGGAAGCCTCTTGGTTTGAGGTAGGTAGTTCTATTCAATAACAATTTTAGATAATTTTATATTTTTGTTTAGTTATTTTATGCACTATGATTTATTTTGGTGGTCCGGACTTGTTTTAGAAATTCCTTAACATTCATGTGTGTTGAAAATAATTTTTTGAAAGGAAAATTGTTTTGTTTTTACCTAGAGATTGTTTTGACTTATTACTTGAGGTGTCCAATCAACTATTTGTGGGGTGAAAATTTAGTTTTATAGAAAATGTGGTGTGCATTTTGTTTGAAATTAGTGAATTTATGTGAATTGGTTTATGTGATTGTGTTAATGGTTTTAGTTTTTTTTAGAGTCATTCAATGATTTATTTTAATCATTTTGACGGTAAAAAAACATGTTTTTATGTGGTTAGGATGTGTGACTGATTTTTAAAGCGGGGTTTGGGTGCAATTTTGGATGTAAAAACATTTGGGGTTTTTATAAAAATTGTTTTTTTGAATTTTTGAATTATTTATTAATGTATATCAAAAGAGAGAATATTTTTGAAATGATATTACTAATAAAAAGTGTGTTCCCAGGGCATGTTAAACTTGTTGTGTATCTATGAATTTTATTTGAAAACTGTTTCAGTAGCGGAAAACATGTTTTGGATTGGTTATGTAGTGTATTTGGTTTTAAAATTATGTTTCTATATACAATCATGTTAGTTTCTGGTGTAAACACTATTGTTCTTATTTGAAGTGTTTTATAAACCATTTAATTGGATTTATTTACATTAATGAGATGTGAAAAAGTGGTGCTTGATAGGGTTAAACATGTGATAAGTTTTGAAATGTTATTTTTATGTTAAAAACATTGAAGTTATATTTATAAATGTTTTTTAAATTATTTAAAATAATTTATTAAGTCATGTATGTGATGTAAGTTATGGTGTGATATTGTTTTTGTAGTGTGTTCGGTCTAAAAATGAGATTTTGTGTTTTCCTTCGAGTGTAAAGACTTGCAGTGCTTTCAGAAATTATTTCGAAATCTTTTTTATGAGATGTTGAACAAAAAAATAAGTGTGAGTCATTTTTATGAATTGATTTGGTGCGCATGTGTTTCTAAAATGGAGTTTGGGTATGCATATTATGGATTTTATTTGTGTAATATCTTGTTTGGTTTTTGATATGTGAATGTGATACATTATTTGAACATGAATATTATTTCGAGCACAAGGGAAAACCTCAGGTACCATGGTTGGAAGAATAAAACTAGTATGATAGATGATATGTAAGTGGCTCATCCCAGTTTTTTCAAGTAGGATTGACGTTATAATAATCACTAATCATTTTTAATTATTGGTGACCACTGGGTTATGGATGTGTTTTCCTACTTGTGACTTGTTCATGAGAAAAATATCATTATGGTTCCTTTTCCATCTTTATAATAAGGTAAGATGTATTTATTATCCCATGTGTGCTAGCTACTATAGGGGGATTACCGACAGTACTCTATTTGTGATCTTGATTTTTCAAATACCAATGGAAGACACCATAGGGGGCTTACCGACAGTACTATATTATTCATATCATGGTGTCTTCCATTGGTATATGGAGGACCACTTGTGTATGTGTGTGTTCATTTTAAATTTTCACATCAACTTTAAATTAGTATTTGTGATCTTGTTTTTCTTCAAGTTTTACTTTTTAATTTGGACATTGTAAATGTTTTCCTTAATTGCATTTTAAAGGCATGATTTTGAAAAATATTATAAATTATCACATAGATGTGGTGTCATGGAACCATATTATTGGGAGACTTCCTTCTGGGATCTTAGCTCACACCCTACATACACCTTTGGGTGTATATAGACCTTTCTATTTGTGTATTCAAGGTTTGGGCATCATACATAGTAATGGTAGTTTGTGTCATTGATGGTCATCTCATGCAGGTTGGGGTTGATAGATTGGGGATGCAGGTTCCCTTATTTCATGGAGATTTGATTTGGATGTTTAGTTCATCCTTTGTTATTATTTCTTTTTTGTTGTGGGTTTAATTAATAAAACATAAAATTTAAATTGTGTTAGTGTCCTTTTTTGTATAAATTCAATTTCTTTTTGTTAAAGTAGTTCATAGTTCCATGTTTAATGTTTCACGTAAATCATTCCCTCTTGTCTAATTTGATACCTGGGCAGTTGTGCTAGCCTGTAGGGATTTGGAATGACTATCAGGCCTTTCCACGGACCAGGTTGGGATCCGAGTTGTATGGTGACCAAAGGTGGTTTGTGAAAAAATTGTATGAGATCGAGGTTCAATATTTTGGTTCATGTTTCTTTAGGAAGATTCAGGATACACTGGAGTTAAGGGTGTCAAAACTCAATTTTCTAGTAATGAGTAATGTGTTTGTCCAGCACACCTCGTGGTGGGAATTTAGTAACTTGGGGAAGCATAGGTTTACCTGAGTCATTGGTCCTACTGGTTAATCTTTTTTGGGGGAAATGAAAATCGAGTAGGTTCAATGGTCCCATTGAGCCCACAGGGCTTAGAAATCCATGTGGAGCCAAGGACATTGCCCCAGTATTCTCTCTGTGATGGTGGAGTGATTGGCATATGGCCTCCAACCATATTATAAGTCACTCACTAGAACTAATTTACTCTTGGATTTCCTTGTGTCCCTTTGGGTTTTGAAGATCATTTTGAAAACCTCAATTTGTAAAATTTATGAAATCTGGATTTTTAAGTGGAAATAACATGATTTTGATAGCGGTTGAACATGGGTATTGAGAACTGTTTTGAATGTGGTTCTAGAAATGTGGATTTTTATGAAAAAATGTTTTTTTGAATGAGATTGGGTACTTTGAAATTGAATCTTTTGGATTTAAAAAACTGGTGGTTTGGGAAACATGGGTTATTTTAAGATGGATTATAAAACTCTCTTTTCAATAGAATTTTGTAAACCGATGAAATGTGTGTTCCCAAAATGTTGCGAGAGTCAAAATGGTTTTATTTTATGATTTGGTAAATTTCTCGCAGTGGTTTTTGGTAGAATACGAAAATGGTTTTAACATTATGACTAGTGGTTATGAAATGTGGAGGTGGGGGTCAATTGTAGTTTTGGAAAATGGAATGAATTTGGTTCTATATTTTGATATTTTCATGGGTGACCACATGTATAGGATATATGTGGAAGCTGAATTGGTACCAGGTTAGAACAATGACATGCATATAAAGGGCTTGTGAGGTACCATTGGTAAATGTGTCGCCTAATCCCTATGTTTTATCTTTAGATTTTTTTTTGACGATCAATAGTTGTGTGGTGTGCCTTTTTGTGTTTTGTAAATCTTGGAGTGGAGTGTTTTGTTTCATGAAAATCTATCTTGTTTGGATGTTGTTCTAGGTTTTTGTTTCATCGATGACTCAGTTCGTAGTGGTGGTTAGTGTTATCCTTGAAAAGTGAATTGGGTAAACATGGGGTAGTTTCCCATGGGAATTTTGTGTTACTCTATGATGTATGTTAGTCAATGGACCAGCTATATTGGGTCCTTGGATTTCATTGACGACATGTGTACTCCCCCATAAAGTGTTTATGTCTAATTAATGTGTAACCACAAACAGTCCACCGTTGGTCAGCATTTGAGTTTCTCTATGTAAGGACTCTCTTCTTGAATTATACTATTGAATCCTCATATCCTTTTTCCAATAATGATGATCCTCTCACATCGGGAGGGATGATTCAAGAGGGGTTGGATAAGAATATAATTTCCTTGGGTAACTTGACAGTCAAGGGTGAGGTTTGACATTGTTAACATGAAGGTCATGTTTGTATGTGGTAAAGGTGATTCTAGTGGGGAAATGTGGAAGCATCATGGAGCTGTCAGTGCCGGATGATATTCTATATGAACATTGGTCCATCATTTTTTCATTTATTAAAGGGTTTTTGTTAGGCCATTAGTTTTTCAAACCCAGTCACATGAAGTTTCTATGGTTGTTTTCTGGAATCACATGTTGATTAAGACTCTTTTTAAAGTCTCTCTCCGTATAATGATTCTCTAAAAATCAGTGGTCATGTTTCGTGATGATTTTTTTTGTTAGTTTTTCTTTTAGTTTAACAAGGGGTGATGGGAATGGACTATTTTAGATCTTTTGTGGGTGAATGTTTATTATAGGAATATGTGGATGTCTGGATGTGTTGTGTTTTATGGTGTAGTATCAGTTTTAGTATAATTTCTTGTGATAATAGGAAAGGATGAGCTTCGTTTGGGATTCTTCAATTCTTGACTGCATAGAAAGAGATTCTTCGAATATCCGGGCTCTGAAAATCGGCCTTAAAATGAAGCTGGCAGATGTTCAGGAACCCCGGGAGTGTATGGGACCCCTCCCATATTTATTTCGTCAGTACCGAAGGTGAAGTTAGTTTAAATTTTTTCCTGTATATTTTTTTTATGAATGAACTACATGGAGGCATGTCATTTCCCATGGTTATGAGGAGGCTGGGTCATCACATTTCTTTAATGTTTAGATGGTTGTCTCCCACTAGATGAAATCTCTTTTATTGGTTCTTATGGAATATTTTTGGGTAAATGGCTCTCAATATTGAATATTTATCATATAGGGATGTGAATATGTTTATTTTTTTTCATTTGTGCTTATGAATCCCCAATATATGGCCCATTTCCTCCCCTAACCTTATAGTGGGGTGTTTGGTCACTGTGAGAATTTTTTTGAGTTTCTATATCTTTTTTCAGTTCTAATTATGGGGAGGCCCACAGTAGTTCTCTCTTAAATGTCTATAAAATAAATCAGTGTTGTCCTTTTCACAATGGTAGGGAGTCAATTGTGGCTTCCCTATGCCAGTCACCTAGTTCTTATCTCAGGGGTTTGTTGGTTTCCAGTGGTGGGGCGTCTATTCGGGCCTCCCCAGGTTGATCATTTTTTTGTTCCTAGAAATTGTTTGGTTCAACTTGTTTACCTTGGATTAGTGGTGTGATTTCTATTTATCAGTGCTTGATGTGTTATTTTCTGAAGGATTATGCTATGTGGGTGTAATCATTTCAATCCTAGATAGATAAACAGGAGGTGTTCTAGCTCTTTGGGAAGAGTGACCCTTAGCCGAAAGAATTTTTAGGAGTTTCTAGAGATTTATATTAGAGTTAATTTCTATAAACATGTTGTGTTTGACTCTTTTCACTTGTTTTTCATAGGGATACTTTTTGATCCTTAAGGGGATATCCATTTCTACTTTTTAGTTCAGCTTTAGTTGGGTATTTCTGAGGATGTAAATTGTTAGGGTGGGGAGTATCATTACTCCCACCTCTTTTAAATTATTTATTTTTTTAATTTTATTATCATCGGGTAGTTCTGGTTGAAGACCAGCTTAATTTTTTTAGTTTTTAAATTTTTTTTGACCTTGACAGTTTTCATTGCACCGCGATCGAAGTTGTGAGGCCTTTCCTGTGTCATTGTGCAACCTTGCATGGTTTACCACACGATAGGCCTGATGTTCTGGACAAATAAATGAATTGAAATTAAATAATTGAGGTTAAGGTTTAAAGAATAAATTTAACAATAATAAAATGATAATTATTATTATTAATATTATTTTCATTAATATTTAAATTATGTTGTCAATATTAGGTTATTTTCAAAATTTTAATAATAATAATAATAATTTTTATTTTTATTATTAGTTCAAATTTTAAATTACCATTTTCTTTTATGTGGGTTGAGTTCTTTTTTTAAGGTAATTTTTTTAATTTTTTTAATTCCAGTTATTTTTCCCACTTTATCTCATCTTCACCACTACCGCCATTATTACATACCCTCTCCCTCTCTCTAACTATGCTTTCCCATCTCCTTCCTCTAGTCCATCATGCCTCCACCATAGGCCAACACCCTCCCCTTCTTCTTTCTTTCGGCGACGAACCAGAACTGGGCCCCACTCCCTTCATCACACTACCTCATATAGTCGTCCGCCCTGCACTAAACCCCCTGAGTGCATCCATCTCTTAGCCACTATCCCTTGGACACATCCCTATTTCAACAAGGCTCTGACTGGTTCACCCTTTCCTCCTCTGGTCACCTTATGCCGCATGACACCTGTGTGCCTCCCCAACTGCCCATGCCTCACCTGTGTGTTGCCTCTCTTCCTCGCAAGAGCTTCATCACGACTCGCCTCTAGTGACCATACCCCATTTATAGTTAAACAATCATCGATTCCACTATTTTTCATGCAATTTACTTCGGGTTTGTCTTGGGTTTTCGTGCGGTATGTTTGGCATGATGTGGGAGTTTTGCCTCAAATGTTTTGGGAATAACCTTTTTTTGGGTTTTATCACCATGGTTAGGGCTCCTCATTCTTTCTTGTAGTGTAGTCGAGGTACAGATAATGTTTCGTCCATTTTTTTGAAGATGATTTGTTTGAGGTATGTGGTTCCATTCCCTAAAAATTTTAGATAATGTAATTTTTATTTTGGATTATTTTTAGATGCTCTATGATTTATTTTGGTGGTGCAGACATGTTTTAAAAAATAATTTCATATGCATGAGTTTTGAAAATAAATTTTTGAAAGGAAAATTTTTATTCTTTTTTATATATCTTATTGTAAAAAATTAGTGGGGGTGTTCAATAAACTATTTGTGTAGTGGTTATATAGTTTTATAGAAAATGTGATGTGCATTTGGTTTGAAATTGTTGCCTTTATATGAATTGGATTATGTGATTGTGACAATTGTTTTATGTTTTTATCTGCTTTATGCAATAATTTACATAAATCATTTATATGGATAAAAAACAAATTTTTATATGGTTAAGACAAGTATTCAATATTTAAATGGGGTTTCAGGCGTACTTTTGGGTGTAAAAACATTTAGGGTGTTTATTAAAATTATTTTTATACATTGTTTTGATGATTTATTAAAGTATATCAAAGGAGAGGGTGTTTTTTAAATGATAATTATAATAAAAATTAGGTTCCCTTAGCATGTTAATCTTATTTTTTATCCTTTAAGTTTATATTAAAACAATTAGAGGAGTAGAAAACATGTTTTGTTATGGTTATGTTGTATATTTGGTTTTAAATAGATGTTTCAATATGGAATCAAGTGTATTTTTGTTGAAATATCACATGCTTTAGTGTGATTTTTTTTATAATCTATTTAATTAGAAGTATTTACTTAAATGTGATGCGGGAAAGTGGTTATTGATAGGGTTAAACTTGTGTGAACTTTAAATGTTACATTTTTATGTGAAAATCATTGAAGTTATATTTAGAAATATTCATTAAATTGTTGAAAATAATTTATTATGTCATTCATGTGATGTGAGTTTTGGTGTGAAATGGGTTTTAGCGTGTCTTTGAAAAAAAAAATATATTTTTAGCATGCCATTGGGTGTAAATCTTTACAGTGCTTTTGGAAATTATTCTGGAAATTATTTTTATAAAATTTTGAATGTCATAATAGGTGTGATGTGTGTCTGTTATGTTATTTGGAGTGAGTGTGTTTTTTTAAATAGAGTTTTGATATACAAGAGTTGTATTTTGTGTGTGTATCATCTTGTTTGGATTATGATATATGGATGTGATACACTATGAAAATGCAAACTTTATTTCGATCACAAAGGAAAACAACGGGTACCTCAGTGGGAAAATTACGACTAGTACTCTATGTGATACGTAAGTTGTTCATCCTTGTTTCGTCTAGAAGGATTGATGTTACAACAATAACAAAACTTTTGTGATGGATAGGGACCACTAGGTTATGGATGTTCATCACTACTAGTGGCTCATTAATGAGAACATAGGTCGTTGTGGTTCATATTCCACGTTTACACCGAGGTATGATGTCTGTAGAATCCCATGTTTTCTAGTTACCTTAGGAGATTTACCCATAGTGTTCTAATATTCATGTTGTGGTTCCTTCCATCAGTCTACAGTGGACCACTTGTGTATGTGTGTGTTCTTATTAAATTTTCTAATCTACATTAAAGTAATTATTGTGAAATGGTTTTTCATCATGTATTCTTTTTTAATTATGATCTTGTAAGTGTTTTCCATTATATTATTTTCAAATAATTATTTTCAATAATCATATCAAATTATCTCTAATGTTTTATAGAATGGAACCTTTTTATTGATTAACTTATTATTGGGCTCTTGGATCACAACGTAGAAACACATTTGGGTGTATGTAAACCATTCTTTTTGTGTAGGACATTTTGGGGAAACGTGCTTAGTGATTCATGTTCAGGTTGTTGATGGTCTTCTAAAGCAGGTTAGTGTTGATATATTGGTGATGTGCATTATCTTGTTGCATGGAGGTTTGACATGGATTTTTAGTTCTTCCTTTTTTGTCATTTCTTTTGGGTTTTTGTTTCAAGTCATAAAACATTAAATTTGAAATTTGTTGAGGGCATCATTGGTTGTATAAATTCAGATTCATTCTGTTAAAGTAGTTAGTTGTTTTATGTTTATATTTTTTGTTAAATCATTCCCTCTTATGTTATTTGATACCAGAGAACTTGTGCCATACCATGGGGATCCATAACGCACCTCTGGCCTTTCCGTGGACTAGGTCAGGCACCAGTTCATATGGTGATCCGGCTTGGTTCCTGACACGGGTATAATGCTAAAGGAGTACATAAATAAATGTATGTACGATGGTATCAGATTCCATAAAGGATACCTGGTAGAAAATTCTTACCTCAGACAAAGGCAGAACACATATGAATAAGTGAAAACATGAATAAATATGTATATATATATATGGTGTATATACATATTGAAATTTTTATCTATATATATTGACCTTACTACTATCTAGGACCTGAGGTGTAATAGAGGAATCCATGGATAATTGATCGAGTCTCACAGTATGTCAAGGGATTCCATGTTTGGGTGTCAATAATCATATGACCCACTATTCCTATATATCACATTGTGGTATTCCTTTTCTTGTTATCACATTTAATTACGGATGAAATGCCCAATTATCATAATGTATCGGACCCTGTTCACATGAATTATATTGTAAGGGACACCATGCTCAGGGACTCCATGCTCGAGTTTCCCATTTTAATAGGGGAAACCATGATTGAGTACCAAATTTAATATAGGTGATTCCATTACTATTTATATCATTTTATATAAGGGATTTAATTCCAATATATCATGGATAATAATATAAAATAGGTTTGCATATTTAATAATAAATCATGAGACAGTCTTAATAAGCATTTCTTATTACGATACATTTACATAATTATGTTCATTTAATTTGAATGTAACTAAAAAGATAATGGGAGGAAACAAGTAATTTATCAATACATTATTAAATGATACCACTTATAATTTATAAATATCATTAGGACCAATAGAATCATCTAATATAACACATTTCATCATGATAAATTTCATTTTACCCAACCCAAAACAATTCTGTTAATTTTTTTTTCACTCAATACTAGTTAGCAATTTATCTCATAGAGGATGTATATAGAATATTAAAAATAATGATCATATAGAAAGTGAGTATTTATCTCCACTTATATTTCATTTAATTACATTTTATTAATTCATTTAATTAATGGAAATATAATATTCTTCAAAGGGTGATTTTAATACTAAAGCTAAGGCGCGTGGTTATAGAACCTAAGAAACACAACCCAATGGGTGGTTTTATATGAGGTAGACAACCTCCAATGGTAAAATTGGATATATATAATAACTATTTAATTTAAGGTGTTAGGTGTCGTTATCAATCGCATTTCACTGTCCCTCTTTCGACTACCCATGTTCTTCAGACCTCCACGTCTGGGTGTGGGAGTTAGTTCATCTGAAGGTTTGGGTCAGTGATGGTGGTGGCATCCAGCAATCATCTTCTTCACTAGTCTAACTATACAACCCATCACAATCATCCACATCTGGGTCAGGGTTGATGAATTTTTTTGGAAACATGGAATGGTGTTTGAGGGGAACAATTAGTTGTTTGAGATCTTATTTTTCTTTAGCACCAAATTCTTATATTCTATTGAGTGTTCGATTCTCTTTCTGGTGGGGTTACATCTCAATGATGTTTTTGGATTTCTATTCATCTTTGAAGGTTTTGATCTCGTGTAACCTTCAAAGTTTCATTCTTTGACATTGGTTGATTATTTTCTGGGATTATTCTTTAGGTAGGAAATGGTTTCATAGTATATTGTTTTTCGGTTTGTTGGTAGAATGGATTTTCAAAGGAAGGGATGATGTTCTAGTGAAGGTGTGTCCCAATTACAAGGAATTTTCCACCATCTATGATATGACATCTGGATCCAACACCCCCTTCCTATTCATTTTAGTGTGGTGGTCTCCATGGAGGTTTTGTGATGTGATGTTCAAGAATCCATTGGTTCTCAAGAGGTATGTCCAACATGGGATTTATCTTTATTGGAACTGTATGGCATTTCTTCTTTTTCCCTTTAAATGTTGATTGTTTTTTGGGTGATCACTATGAATTTTTTACTCGGTTATCTTTTTTTTGGTGATGAGTGTTTTTTGGACAAAGGCTTGGAGTTCAGTGAGGGTCAACATGATGACATGTGATGTTGAAAATGATGAGGCATGAATTAGATGGTGGTGATGTGATGGTGATGAATATGATGTGATAATGGTGATGGCACGATAGAATATTTAGTGGTATCATCATGATATCTTAAATGCATGGGTTCCATGGTTAGCTAACATGATTTGTGGGTTTGCCTTTGATGTGAGTTCTAATAACATACTTTTCGATTTTCATCTTTCTTCTGTTTATTGAATTTTGAATATGTGTTTAATTTACCGATGGTATGTATGATTTGGTTTCTTGTTTGGAATTAGAATCTTTTAACATTTGGCCCACTATAATGTGGAATTTGGACAGTGTGGGGGTTCCCACTATACCCCTTAAAGTGGTTTTATGAAAATTAAAAAAAATTGAATTTGAGGAAAAATTAAGGTGTTAGGTTATATATTTTTAATTTCACATAAAATGGTGACACATGAAAAAATGTAAGAATTCAATATTAAAATAATTATTATGGGAAAAACAATATACCTCGGACCTAATGGTTTGGATGGTCCACTCATCCAATATAGAGCTTTTACTTGAGACGTTTCTTGATTAATCAGAATATTAGAAAAACAACCTTAAAATGTGTTGGAAATACTACATCGATTTAGAATTATATATTATTATGGAGAAAAAAATAAGATGAAATAGGATCAATAGAATTATTTTCATACTTCTAACACACCCAACTTTTCTAAATTTGGAAACCAAATGAAGAATATATGTCCATGTCTAGATAAGACCAAGGGGGATACCACAAGGGGGCTATTATGTGTGGATTGGAGGATAAATAGTAGAGAAGGAATGAAATATGTTGGAGGGGAAATACATAATTTCCATCCCATTAATATAAGTTTCATTTTTTAGACACATGGTTGGGATAACTATGCACCAACCGTGCAGTGCCGCTACCTATATGGAATAAGGGTATGAGGAAGGAACCTAGTTTTCCAAATTGTGTACATCCCACACACTCCCCTCTTCAATTTTTTATAGAAAAACCCACATGACCATACACATCATCTTTTATGGTTAGTCTAAATCATGTGACACCCCATCTCCCATGTACTAGGTTTATTGGTTTATCCTTATGGGATGAACAATTTAAAAAATGGTAACCCTATTCAAAACTGGATGGATACTTAGAACTTACCATGCCGTAACTATTCACCCTCATATACATCTCCAACAACTAAGCTTTTTTTGTTTGAAAATCCCTAAACTTATCAAAATTATCAAGAAACATCTCATTCCTAGAACCTTTTAAAACAATTTTTTTTTTGTTTCATATATCAGATATACATTTTGAATATGAGATTAGAATTAGTCCCATCCAAAAAAATAAAAAATTGAAATGACTTTGATAAATTTCATTGGGTCCAAAACATTGGATCTTCAAATCTTCCCACCTTATAAATTCTCATCCATGAGATGCCTTTGTAAAAATAACAATACTCTGCTTAGTATGGCCATGAAACCTCACTTAAGAGGTCGAGTTTCTTTTTCAAATTCCTAAATCACCTCTATGATTAAATTTATAAATGGTGATATTAAACCACCAATACCTAATTAAATTCTTAAAAATATAACTAAAACATTGATATGATTCTTACTCAATCAAAAACAACCTGATACATGATAATGATTTCATATCTTTCACCATTCATCCTTTAGTGCTCCTCAATGTAGGTTCCCCCTTGAATTGAAAATTTCAAGGCATAATGCTCCCCATAATTGTAATTGATTACTTAACCAGATCATTAGAATTCTAAAAAAGTACTTCAGTGTGTTTTGAAACGTGATCAAATGTGTGGTGTCTAATGGGTCATGTTAACCAAGTCATACGGGTTTTTCAATGAAAATCCCTAACCTACATTTGTAATAAATATCACCTCACCACAATGACATTACTTACATGGTTTATCACTAACAATATGCAACTAAAAAAGAAGAATAAATGTCTTGCCACTACCAGCCAACTATACATGAAAATGCTTAACTTTAGGATCCAATGCATCCAAAACCTATTTATGATACCCCCATTCATAGAATACCATGTTCAATTCCGTCACACATACCAAATCCCGTAACCAAATGTCGATTAATTATCTAGACAAAATGTTCATTTTATTCATCATGACACCACATTAACATACTTGTATAGCCAATCATGTACCCTTGTATCATCATCCTTTAATTGAAAATAAAATATTTACTGCATGTTTGGGGTATCCTCAGAATCATCATCTAATGTAAAATGAGATCATTTAATGTGGTCCATAATCCATTGTTTACAAGTGAAATTTTAGTACATAGAGAAAGCATCCACATATCATGAACACTGATTGGGCCCAATGATGCTATCTCCACTAGTTTTCATGTTAATTAATTGGTTAGTGACAATGATTCTATCTAAGGAATTCTTATATGGGACTCCAAATATCTCTCACGAAAAATCATTCCACTAATATTATCCAAGACACTTGAGTGAAACTCTAATAAGTGTATATTTATTGAGTAAACAATGTATTCAATTCCTTCTTTGTTTAGCTAATTTTATAACTAACAATCTATCAGTGTACTCTGGGAAATGTGAAGATAAGGGGAATGATCATTACTAATCCAGGAGTACACTAATAGGATATCACTATTATCATTATTTTCAGAAACACTCCCATCATATTCAATACTAGGGGACCGGTATGGTTTCCAACCATGCATAACCAATTATAGGTATGAAGAGAAGTCTATCCACTATAGGTTGACTTTTTTTGAATTTGTTCATCTCTTGCAAATGATGAGTCATCATTAATAGGCCATGACACTGCAACTACCAAGGAATTTTATGATTTATTAAGCATAACTAGGGATGTCCAAACCAACCGATTTTACCCTCAAAGGTTACATACACGTAAAACCATATCTTCATTATGCTTTCTTATAAGCATAGATGCATTAATAGACAATCAAATTTTGGGGTTGATAAATATTTCTAAGGCTAATTATATCATCTATTCTTTGTAGAATATTGAAATTCATTTTTAAACATGTCATTACAACTAATACATGAAAGATCAAATTCATGATTTCATTGGCCTCTATTAGTCATTCTATCCATTTGAAATTGGTCCCTTAAGGTCATGTTCACTATACATGGAAGGACCTGCTAAAACACACATGATGAGATTATCTCCACCTTAGGAGTTACCTATTCATAGTTTATTGAGAATGGGGACTCATCCCATAACACACACCCCACCCACAAAAAAAAAACATGTTTTGCACATGGACAATGTGCTTCTAATGAAAACCAAAATTAAATGAATGTGAAACTAGTTGCTTAAAATCACACATGATATGAATTAACTTTTGTAATATGTGTGACTCTATCCAACTCACACTCATGCTCATCATTAGACGAGGTATGAAATTCAAGACTATTTTTCTGGTAGTGTTAGAACACTAGATCCTTTTACCGAATCACCCTCCATCACTATGATAACTCAATTTCTCTAATATCCAAGTCACTCTATTCTAGAGAAGACTTGAGGACCTAGAATAACAGATTAAGGACTCAATGATTTATATTGAACACATATGGTGTTATGTATCTTTTTATTTACTTGATGGGTACCATGTGTTTCAACACATTTTTCACTGAGGTTTCATTAGTGTACCAGAAGGCCCATAAATATTTTCCATATTCCCATTACCCCCATGTATCCTTTAATGTGATGGCACATATAAAATATTTATCCCCAAGTCATAGTATCCATACAATTGTTAACCCAGCTAACAACCTCTTAATTCATTAATCATTGAAGAATATGAATGATTGCATGACCTACAGAGAGATCAATCATTTCGTAGGAATAACTAACCCACTGAACTAGATAATTTCATGATTCTCATGTCCCTAAAAAGGGACCATTTCATTACATTCCCACCCATCTAACCCGAGTTTCACTTTAGAACATAAGAGTCACACATGGTATAAATGAATCCGAAAGCACATCTCTCATTAGAAATATTTATAATAATTTAGAAATTATTTCACGTTATGTGGGTGTTACCACTACAGGGATATCCCTATAAAAAAGTAAGAAAGAATAGACCAAATAGCTAGGTCATGTGGAAAAAAGATCAAAAGGCCATATCACCTATAATTTTGGTTCAAGTTATATAATAATATATTTTTTTGGAAATTCCAATGTTTTAGTTCTATTGAATCAAATAATGAAACAATTGGAATAATCATTACATGAGGGTTGAAAATAAGAATGCCACATTATGGTTTTTTAATCCATTGAACATATTAAAATTTATTTTACAAATTTCAAAATCAATATTTTACAAACATCAAGTACTAGTTATAAGTAAAAAGTAACTGGTACATTTTTTAGCTAATGAAACATGGAAACAAGTGGATTATTGATGAAACTTAATCTCAAATATTAATTATTTAGCTGACATCATATCATAACATTAGTAAATTTATCAGATAATTTATTTTTTCCATTTTATTTAACCTTAAGGTTCTCACAACAATGATTATATTAAGAAAATATCAATTCCAATATATGGAGGAAAACTCTCTTTTTGTTTTAACTATAATTTTAATTAACTGAAGACATATAATAAGACATCTCATAAGTAGATTATAGGTCTTTATGGAAAAAATGTGAACTTTTCATGTAATATTCAACCATATGATTGTATGTAATTCTAAATAAGAATCTATGGTCAAATTAAATAACTGTCCCATTTACCATACACATACCCCCATTGGGTTAAATACTAAGGCATAAAAGATAAGGGAATCATATGTGGGTACCATTACTTCATTCAGTGTTTTAAAATACCCTTAATGGGTTTATCTCATAAGAATCATTACCCAACTGACACACTTGGGTCCATTTTTTCATTTAATAATTTACTCACATCGGTTATTAATCCCAAATTATACATGTACAATCATTTATAAAAGAAACCATTCCATGTATGGATTTAAATTTACCACATATCAAGGTTCAGTTAGATGCGCTACCATTCCTGATGTATAAATAAATTTTCCTTTATAAATTACAATTGGAATATATATAGCCATAACCTGGTTTTTTTCCATTATTTCAGAAAATAATAAATCCATTTATAATGGTTTGATTATATGGGTTATCGTTCCCAATTTATAAAAGCCCGCACACTTTATAAAATATTTAAAAAATCCATTTAATCATAAACATAAATGTTCTATTCCACATGAAAAATGGTTCATTGATTAAACATGCAATGACTTTATAGTTAAGGTTACACCAATAATACATAAATAGAAAATCCATTTAGATTGATATAGACTCTTTAATAACAAACTTATATCAAAATTATAACAATGAATGTTATTAGAGGGTCTCATGGAATACAAATCTACAAACATGTACTCACAGAAGAATTGAATATAATAATAACCTGATAAATAATCACCTAAACATGGTATAATAATAATAAATCCTCTAAAACATCCAACACACATCAAACATGTATCTTGAATTCAATCAAAACAGCCTGCATTGCATGGAATATGCATGAAATGTGAATTTTCTATGTGTCTATAATGATAAATGTAAAAATACATCCACACCATACCAAAAAATTTAAAATTAAATTAATCCAATAATTATTAATCACTATAAATCACATCAATCACATAAGGTGGAATAATAATCAACTGTTATAATGAATAGTACAAATAACAGTCTAATCCCAGGACACTTGGTATTTTACCCATGTGTGGGGTAATCAGTCCCAACCAAAGATAATTACTAAGCATATACATAATAATAGCCTCCTATATACCAGACCCAAATTTCATGAAAAAGAAAAAATATGCATTGATACCACTTTGAAACATCTCAACCTGTGATCCACTTAAACAGTTCCCTTGTCTGGACGGTCATATGTTCACAAGTGTGCCTCATCATCTATCATATTCTATCGACAAGAAATGGGGGTCCCATGATAGATTAGTATTACTCTCAAATAAATTTCAAGAAATATTGTGAGACTAAAACATTACCCAATCTAATGGAGCATGATATAATTTCAGCCACACCCGTCCCTTACATTACATTATCATGCTTATGTGTGTTGTAGACATCTTACAACCTAGATTCATTCGTCATGAAATTTTACTCCATGATCACGAATTCTGTAATAAAAACATGTAATTCCTCATAAAATAAGTACATGTGAATAAATTTGAACACCCCTAATAGGAAATGGGTATGGGTATTCACTGCAAAAATGTTTGGCATGGAAAATCATGGTGAAATATTTGTATCTTAATAGGGCATGTGAATGTTCATGGGAGGGCATGATGAGAGTGGAATGGGACACATAAATTTTTTCACTCATAGGGTATGTAATTTTTTTATCTAAAAACATATCTCCTTATTAGGAATTAGGGAAAATGGGCATAATAAAATGTTGATACGTGAATAAATAGGGGAAAGAAAAGAACCCTTACCATGAGAGTGTGACATAAAATGTTTGGGTGAATCTTCTTGTCAGATTTTGGGATCCTTTAGAGGAATATATAGAGTGGTAGGAATATTAAGTACAATATCAATGTATATTTGAGTAAATAGAAATGATAAATTGGGTGGGTTTATTTAAGAAATGAGTGGATATTTCTTTATTATTTCTCAACATATGTTTTGGACTATATATAATAAAACAACCAAAACCACAAAATTTATACTGGTCTATTATCACAGTTTCATCATAATGATAGTTTTATAATTATTTTAATGTTAAATGGTTGAAAGTTATAAAATAATTCCCTTGATGTTGTGGAAGTGAGTCATACTATTAAACAAATGATTTTAAAACCTTAATAAATTAATTATTTTGGACGATTCAAAATGGATTTATTAAATTGTTGAAATAAACATAAAATTACATTATTTTAAATGGAAAACCCATATTTGGTCGTGAGAATCCATTATATTATTTATTAAATCAGTTTTGTGTCATTATGATGTCATAATACAGACTATATATTTATACAGTATTTAATTTTTACCCAAAAATTTGATTGTCTTAGAAAATTATGAAAATATCACCGTTTGATAATTTCAATTTTCAGATTTCCAAAATTAAAAATGTTTTATAAAAATATTTTTATAAATATTTTTATTTTTACCATTAAAAATAAAAATAGGCATTTATTAAAAAATGATGTATTTTTATCGTAATAGTTTTCGATCCCATATAAAAATTATATTTTATACCATAAAAATTGTATAATCATTTATATTAAATATAAATAATTTAATAATATTATTTCATTAGTATATTATTTATTTAAATCCCATTAATTCCTCAATATAAATGTCTTTATTGAAATTAACACAAAATAAATATATAATTTCTGTTTTATTATATAAAAATAAAAATCATATATAAAGTAATGATAAGAAGAAAATATGAAAAAATTATATTAAAAATAAAATATAAATAATCATATAATTATGGTTTTTATATATATTCCTTTAATACACCAAAAAAACTCCCTAAGGTGAAGGTGAATGATTGTGAGGCTTTCATGGGGTAGTTCAACGTACATGGTTTGGGTTGTGATCTCGATGAGCTTGTAATTCTCTCATAAAAATGTTTCGATCATGCTTATGTTGTTGTATATTAGCATATACATGGTCAAGAAAAACATCCAATGATTCTATCTCCATTAGAAGCTCTAATAAATGGTATTTATAGTGTTTGATCCTTCTGGTTGAGGCCATCACATCTGTTGTCTGTGTCAATTGGATTTATTGAAACCCTATACTTGTACTAGTCATGTGATCACGGTTAATCATATATATTATAAAATTAATTGGTTCTTAAATGTCTTATAAATATGATAATATATAATAAAACCAAATAATTTCATGTTTTTTATACAACCATACTACATAATAATAATATTAATTTAAATCATAAGAAGAATTTTATTTATAAATGATTAAGTCGTTAAAATCACCCTCCTTTCAAAATTATACCTTCAAATTTTTATTTCACACACTACAACATATTAGGGTGATTATGTTTAATCACTTTATATGGTTTCCTAATTTCTTCTTCAAACATGTGGTTTCTCCACAACACTTTGACCTGGTTCATTGTCATATTCTATATAACATTGTATCTATGATCTAAGATCATCACGGACATCACCTCATAAGAAATGTCAATATCCAATGGTACGCACCCTAGGTTGATAAAATGTTAATGGTCTCATATGTACTTTATAAATAGGGATACATGTAATAAATCATGTACTTGAAATATGTTTGGTGGGAGTGCTAGTCGTTAGGCCACCACTCTGATTTGATCAAGGATCTAAAAGGGGTCAGTGTATATTGGACTAAGATTTCCCTTCTTCACGCATCTCATGACTTTCTATCATAGAGACATTTGCAGTAATACCACTTTTCCAACATCAATATCTATCTCTTGTCGATGATTATCATCAAAGATCTTTTTTGACTTTGAGAAAACATGATGTGCTTCTGATAGACTTGAAATTATCCACCATTTTCTTGAACATTTCAGGACCAAGTAATTTATGTTTTCAACTTTATCCCAACATGTAGGGGTTATTCACCTCTTTACATACATGTATTCATTGGGATACATTTGGATGATTGAGTGAGAAATTTTTTTGTACGATCACTCAATAATATGAAGATGTTGATCCCATCCTATTTTGAAGTCAGTTGTTCATTCTATCAACATTTCCTCAAGTGTCAAAATAATCCTCTTATATTGGAAATAATTTTGAGGGTGATCGGCCGTGATAAATCTAAACACAATATTAATATCATATTAGATACACTTTCAAAACATTGTGGTAAATCAAGGATCTCAATCAAATACAATCGATTGTGTTGTTATGTAAAGCCTCACCACTTCTCTACTATATTTCCTTTCATATTGATCGAGTGAGAAGTCCCCTTGAATTTTTATGAAGTGAGTAGTCTATGTAAAAATATCCACCACAATCCATATAGAATTATATCCTCTTGATGTCTTTAAAAGAGTACTCACAAAGTCCATGGTGATTTTTCACATTTCCAAAAAGTTATGGTTAATAGTTGCATCATCCACTTGTATTTATTCCTTTTCGCCTTCACCTAATGATATAAAAGGCATCCTAATGTATATTTTGATATCTCTTTCTTAATATTATCCCAAAAATAGTACCATCAGAGATCGTTTTACATATATGTTAAACCTATATGGATGGATAATTCGAACTATGTGCCTCATCCAAAAACTCCTTTTACTCACGATTTGATAGTATATAGTCATGAACCAAATATTAAAACTCTTTCTTCATTAAAATTGAACTCTGAGGATTTCCATTTTCTTATATCATCCAATTTTTTTTTGAGTTACAAGATAATCACTTTGTGAATCCTTTATCCTCTTCACAGGGGACATTTGGGTAGTCATTTGTGTGATGATTGATGATGTTCCTTCTTTTATGATTTCCATATCCATCCTTTTAAAATCTGAGAAGATTGGATCCCTCACAATAATCATAAATGAACAAATTCTGGGATCATTTATAATTAGATCATCATCCAATTTATTCACTTTATTAGGATTTTATTGAGTTGAGTAGTCATAGTCCTTGATCAGCTCTAACCATATTATTTAGTGCATATTCGACACGTTTTCTATGAATATATACATAAAAATTTTCTGATCTATATATGTTTTACAATTCTCCACAAAAAGATAATTAATCCATATTTTCAAAGAGAATATCACTGAATCCTACTCCAGATGATGCATTAGGTAGTTATATTTCTGAACAATCAACTACCTTGAGGTATAGCCTATCAATTTCTCATCATACATTAACACAAATATCAGTCCCTTCATTGAAGAATCACTAGATGCCATAAAAAATTATCCACTTATGGATAGTTTGATTAAAATTTATAATCCTCTTTTTCAACTCCTGCATTTTATCTTCATAGTCATCATTCTATGAAAAATTGAATCCCTTCTCAGTTAGCTTGGTTAAAGTGTTTTTCAATCATGATAAATTTATCACAAATCGATGATAGTACCAAGTTAATATAAGTAAACTGTGGATATCTAACACATATATTGGTATCATCCATCATTAAATTACTTTTTTCATTGAAGGGTCCACATATATCTCATTTATTGTGATAATATTTCCCAGGAATGGTACAACATTTAACCAAAACTCACATTTTTTGTACTTAGCATAATAATTATCCTTTTGTAACATCATAAGAATAGTTCTCAGAATATCCTCATGGTACTCCATTATTATGTATTATATTATAATATCATATATAATGAATACCATGAATTTGTAGAGCTAATCCACAAAGACTATATTCATAAATTATATTAATATTTTTGGCGCATTATTAAGTTTGAATAACATTACTATGAACTCGTAGTTGACGTACCTTGTATGAAATGTTTTCTAGGGGAGTTCCCCCTTCTTCATTATACCTTGGTAATATCCTGACTATAGGTAAACCTTGGAGATGTATTGTGATCCATTTATGTGATCAAACATGTCATCAATCTATAGAAGTTGATACTTGTTCTTTTTCGTGATCTTTTTTATCTCATGATAATCAATTCAAAGGTGGATTGAAACGTCATTCATCATGATGAAGAAGACTAGTGCAAAAAATGGTGAAGTACATGGACATATGAACTATTTATCAAGATTTGTACATAGATGTTTATTTAGCCACTAATTTTCCACAACATCAATTCTATATAGATTCCTAGATAATGGAAATTATATATGTATAATATCAATTTAAAATTCAACCTCTTAGCTAAGATGAAGACAAGGAAATTCTTTAGGAAACAATCAGTATACTATCTCACAATGGGTATGTCTTCAATGATGATTTTTTCCTTAGACTCAATAATTGGAGCTAGATATTATTTCTTATAGGGAAATAATATCCATACTGAGGTGTTGACGATAAACAAGATTTATCCTCCTTGTACTAGTACATAAATCAGGGGTCACTTCATGACACCAAGAGTTATTTTCTTATCACAGCTATTTATGTTGGATCTATATAGGAAAAGTTTATCCCTACCAATAATTTCATTTAATTACAATAAATGGAGTATCATATGGGTTTTAAGAAGTTTAACCCTAAATTTTTGATAGAGGATGAGTTATATACTTAGGATGAAGTAATTTCACAATTTTTATTTTTCACTAAAAGCTCTACATTGATGATTTGTTATAGTGTTTGAATAGTACTACTTAAGATTCATGATATAAAAGCATTTGTAAAACCAGAATCAAAAAGTATGTTTTCTATTATTGAATTAATAACTATAATAGCTATAAATTAATCATTATTGGGATCCAAATAAGTGGTTTTTATTTAAAAATATCCCCCTTGCTACCTTGGAGGTTGTTGGTTGTCTCTGAATACCCTTGTCTTAGTGCAATTCTTTGGAAAGTGACCTAGTTCCATATAGTTGAAGAAATGAACTTTTCGCTAAGGTTTTATGAGGGAATTTTTTTAATCCACTACATTGGTATGATTCTCCCATAAGTAAACACTGGCTATGCTCCCTTCATTCCCACTCCTAATGAATTTACTTATCCCCCTTAGAGAATTTCTAGGGTGTTTCTTTCCACACCATTGAGAAGTGTAATTTTGAAATTTCATAGAACCATTAGTTTAATCCATAAAACGTATAGAATTAAATTCCACATTTTGAATATTATCCCCTAGATACCCTTGAGATCCATTGATCTTCTTTTTTACATTAGAATGAACATCATAAAATTTTATCACAACTACCAAAGTCTTAGACCATTGGTGGTTTTTGTAGACTAGGTTTTATCCCACCAAATAAAAATTCAACCTTACATTCAGGGGTTTTAACAAAGAGTAAGGCATATCATGCCAGTCATTGGAATTTTTACTTATATTCCTTGAAATATTCTGTCTCTTTTTTATTGATGGAATGGAAATTCCATTCGATTTTACATCAAATATTTCAAGGAAATTATTTATCAGAATTTTTTTTTGTAATTACATCCACCCCATCACATTGATCTATTCCTCAGGCTTCGTGTTCTTGATCAATGTCCATCATTGATCATATTCTCCTTCTATACAACAAATAACTAGTAGAGCCTTATCGTGATCAGAAACTTGAAGGATGAAGAAGATATTTTCAATGGAATTGATCCATTTTCCCCGATTAAGGGATAGAATGACCCATGGAATGGTGAGGGGGACTTTTTTGTATAAAGATGTCAATTTTAGCTTATTAATTTATAGTGGTATTTGAGAAATCCTTATGATCTACATTTATATTGAAAACCTGAGCTAGTTAAATGTGTATCATCAAAATGTTCACAATTCCCACTCCGATCAGGTTGTGCATCTCATTGAGGTAGTTATCACATTTCTCATCACATTGATTGTTTACATGATCTCTCCAATTTTCTACCCCTATCTAGAATAAATCAATAAATGGGGATGATTATTTTTAAACAATTATGACGTAAATAGGAATCTAATGAAATTAAATAGGTAACTTATAAATTACAAGTATTTTTTTAACATATGAATTTCTAGGAATTAATCTATGTCATCCATTATTTGTTTCCAAACATATATTCTTATGTTTTTTCTTCCCCTTAATAATGGTTCATAACAAGCTTATAAATTTAGCAAATCATATACCCAAGAGTTTCATACTAGGTGTGTAGCACTGCTCATTTTTATTCACCAGTTGCCAATTGAGTCTAGATGAACGTGTTGTTTTCAGGGTTTACTACTACATACATCAATGCCACAGCCACATCCACTTGAATTATCTAGACAGTGATGTATTTTCATGATAAAACACATTTTCAATAATTACTAAAATTTAGGGATGTTTTTTATAATACTTGGTCATATCCCTAAATATTTCTCTATAGTTTTCTATCATTAATCACAAAAATTAACTAATTTTTTCAATTGATTCTTACTATAATAACCCTTCTCTTTATTTCACATTAATTCATGATTTATTAAATAAGATTAAAATTAATAAAAATTTAATGATCAATAAGTCATGTTTATTTGGAAATTAGCTACATAACATATCCACTTATGGTAAGAAAATACATCATCTTTATTGACAACCTCCCATACATGTTCATACTTAAAACTGCATAGGATAAATGGGGGACATATATAAGAAAGGGGTGAGCGATGAAGACCAGTAAAGTAATAAACATGGAATAACATGAACTAAGAAATAAATGTTAGAAAATTGGAATATAAATGGGTTATAAAAGGATTTATAATTATAATCATGAATTATAAAGCATGATATAGAATGATAATCATAATGGCAACATGGGAAATGAGGGAACAAATTAAAACATTGCATCATAAACAAAATTTAAGGCTGAATGAAAATAAATAATGATGGATAAAGACTTATGAGGAATTAGTTTCACTCTTTAATCCATTTCATGAATTCTCATAAAACTAAAACATTACCCAATGCATTTGGGAATTATATAATTCTTGGTGCACAAATCTCTATCATTTCATTCTCTTTATTAAGTTTGTCACAAAGATCATACAACATGTATTTATTCATCATCATATTGTATTACATGATTAAGGAGTATTGAATTAATAAATTTTAAGTACCCAATGAATTAGTATATGTGCATAAATGTTAACACCATAGATAGGAAATGGGTACCGTTATTCACTACACAATTGTTTGGCATGGAAAATATCAATGGAATTTTGACATCATAACAAGGGAATATGAATGTTCATGGCAGATATTAATGATAGTGAAAGGGTACTATAATAACTTAGGAATCATCAAGGAATTAATGTGGTGTATTTATGATCATATCACAACATTAGTAATTAGAGAAAAGGGGAATAAGAAAATATAGATACATGAATAAAGATGAGAAATAAATAAACCCTTTCCTTGAGGTTGTGACACCAAATGATTGGGAGGAGCTTATTGTGAACATTGGGGATCCTTGAGAGGACTCTAGGATGGAGAGAGAAGAGTAAGTATTTTCTATAAGGTTCTTTAGTGAAGATAAATGGATCTTGTATTGGTTTTTCTAGGAAATAATTGGGTATTTCATTATTATATCTCAAATGTGGTTTTTGGACTCTATATAATAAAGTAACCAAAACCACAAACATTAACAATGTTTTTCCCATGGTTTCTACTACATGAGAGTTTTTTTAATTATTTTATAAGTCAAATGGAATAAATTAATAAAATAATAACCATTATGATGTGTAAGTGATTCATACTCTTAATTAAATGATTTTAAAATAGTAAAATATATTAATGGTTTTGGAGGGTTCATAATGGATTTATAAAATTAACACATAAAAATAAAATCCAATTATTTTAAGGTAATACATATAAATTTTTGTTGATAAATTTTATAGAATTTATTAAATAACCTCTGGGCCATTATGATGTCATAATACACTCTTTATATTTATATGGTATATAATTTTTACCCAAAATTTTCGATTATGTGATAAAATTAGGAAAATTTGATTGTTGGACAATTTTGATGTTATAATTACAAAAATATTACTGATTTTGACAAAATAATTTTTCAAATATATGTATTTCAACTTTTAAATTTAATAATCTACCATTATTGAGAAATTATGGGTTTTTGGAAATTTCAGTTTTCAACACCTTATAGAAAATTAATTTGACTTCATAAAAAATATATTATTATTTATTTTTAATTAAAATTTGTTTATAATAATATTTTACTAATTTTTTTTCAAAAATCCATTAATTCATCAAAATAAAGATCTTAATTAAAATTGAATTCTAATTAAAAATATAATTTATGTTTTATTGTATAATAATAAAAATCATTTATAAAGTAAATATAAGAAGAAAATATGAAATATAATATATTGAAAATAAAACATACATATTCATATAATTTTTTTCTTGATACATATCAATTAAATACACCATAAAATTCCCTAAGGATACGGTGTTTGATGGTGATACTTTCATGCGGTGGTTCGATGTTCAAGGTTTGGGTGGTGATCTTGATGAGCATATAGTTATCCCCTAAATGGTTTCCCTTATGATTATGCTGTTGGATATCAACATGTACTTAGTCAAGGACAAATACTAATGAATATATATCCCTTAGAATCTCTTATAATTGTGATTATTAGGGTATGATCCTATTGGTTGATTTCATCACTTACTTTGACTATGTCAATTGAATTTGTTTAAACCATATCTTTATAATAATCATGTGATCACTATTCAATAGAAATATTATCAATTGTAATTATTCATAATGTTCTTTTTGTAGGATATAATAGAGCCCAAGAAGTGCATTTTTTTTCTATAACTAGAATACTTAATAAGACAATTAATTTAAATAATTAAGATAATGTTAATTATAAATGTGTAGGTTGTAACAATCTTCCCACATTCAGAAATTTCACCTTTGAAATTTTTATTTCACACACTAAAACACATGGGGGTAATTTTTTTTCACAAATTCTTCTAGTTCCCACATTTCTTCTTTGAACATTTGGTTTATCCACAACACATTGACCATTTTCATTCTCTTATTCATTGGAAATTTGTCTCTATGATCTAAGAACTTCACATGCATTATCTCATAGGAAAGGTCATTATAAAATGGTACCAACATTGGTTTTAGTACATGTGAGGGTTCTAGTATATAAATTTTCAAAATGGATATATGTAATACACCATGTTATTTAGATAGATTCGGTGGGCATTCTAGTAAATAAGACAACACTCTGATGAGATCTAGGATCTCAAAAGAGATTATGGTTCTTGGAATAATCTTACCATTATTCCAAAAGCTCATAACAATATTCAATGGAGATATGTGGTTGAATTCCATGTTTCAAACATCAAACTCAAGGCCTTATCGATGATTTTCAATGTATCTCTTTTTTCGACACTGGTAAGGCTTCATGTTTTGTTGAATTTTCTTGAACTTTTGCACCGTTGCCTTGTCAATTTGAGGTCATATCTATTTGCATCACCCAACATCATCACAGCAAAAAGGTTTTATGAAACTCTTCCCACAAAGGACTTTATAGGGATCCATTTGGATTCTTGAGTGGAAATTATTATTGTATGAGAACTCGACTAGGGGAAGATGTCGATCCCATCCTCCTTTGAAGTTAATTGAGCATGCTCTCAACATTTACTAATGTTTTTTAATAGTCCAGTCAAATTGGAAATCATTTTGAGGGTGATAGTTCAATATTATGTTCAACATTTCATTTAGAGAATTCTGTAGACTCTTCTAGATCATAGATATAATAATTAGATCCTGATCGGATACAATTGATAATGCTGTTCGAATTATCCTCACCACTTCTCTAATGTATATCCTTTTATGTTGATCAGGTGATAAGTCACATAGAATTAAAATAAAGTGTGATGTATTCATAAGAGAATCTACTAGAAATCATATAAATTTTTTTCCTCTTCAGGTCTTTATAAGACCAATGATAAAGTATATGGTGATGTTTTCCTATTTCTATATAGATATGGGTATTGGTTGCATACTCTCCTTTAATTTTTTTTCATTTCACCTTCACTTTCTATCATACAATATATCATAATGTATATTCCATGATATCATTCTTTATATTGTCCCACCAATAGTTCTCTCAGATATCATTATACATATTTATGCTTCCTGGATGGATGGAAAAAGTTAAACTATGTACATCATCCAACAGATCATACTATAACTCAAAATTTGATGGTATACATAGCTATTTCCCCAATCTTATATCTCCTTCATTAACATTGAGCAATAATGATTTATCTTTTCTTATAGATTCCATTTTTTTCAAAATTTTTCATATCCACTACTTGAGCACCATTTATCCTCTCTATACGGGATGGTTGATCAATCATTTGTGAAAGGATTTATGAAGTTTCTTATTTTATGATTGTTATGTACATCAATTTCAAATACAAGAAGATATGATCCTTCTATATTCTCATAAATTATTGAATTACTGGATCCTTTCAACATAGTGAATCTTCCACTTTATTCGCTTTCCCAGGATTATAGTGAATTGTGAAGTTATAGTCATTTGTCAGCTTTAACCTTTTTTTTGGTGCACATTCAACTCTTTTGGTGTGAATATATACATGAGTATTTTTTGATCCATATATATTTCACACTTATCAACATAAATATTATGAAACTATATTTTCAAGGCGAAGAAAACTGTATGATACTCCAGATCATGAATTGGGTAGTTTTGTTCAAGAACATTCAACTTCCTTGAATCAAAGGATATCCGTTTTTCATTCAATATTAACACATAACCCATTATATTCCATAAATCATAATTGAATACCATGAAAAGTTATCCACTTGTGGGTAGTGTGAGTACTTGTGTATTGATAATCCTAATTTTCAACTCTTTGAATCTTTATTCACATTAACCATTCCTATAAAACACGACTCCGAAATATGTTATCATGTTTAGAAGGTTTGGAAATTGTGATAAATTTTTTAAAAATCAAAGATTTAACCCAACCAATCTGAGGAAACTATAGATATCTGTAATGGATGTTGGATTTTTCTATACTTCAATTTATTATATCATTAAATTTCCCATTGATAACTCATTGATTGTGAAAATAGGTTCCAATAATAAGACTTACGTCAAACAGAACTCATGTTTTTAGGTACATGGTATAAAGCTTCTCCTTTCGTGAGGTCGTTAGCCCCGTGATCATATTATTTTCACGATCCTCCTTGATTTTGGAGTATATAAGAATATATTCTATAAATACTACAAAATTTTAACCAAGGTAATCCCTAAATAATATATTTATTAAGTCCATTAATATTATTGGAGCATTAGTGAGTCTATATGGAATTATTATGAACTCATAGTGTATGTACCTTGTAAGAAATGAAATCGAGGGGATATCATCCTTTGTCACCCTAAAACAGTAATATCCAAACCATAGATCCACCTTGGAGAAGTATTGTGATCCATGTTGTTGATGGAACAAATCATCAATCTATGGAATAGGTTACTTTTTCTTTATCATGATCTTGCTGATCTCACGATAATCAATGAAAAGGTGCATTGACCCATCCTTATTCTTGATGATGAGAACCGATGCACCCCAAGGTTAAGTACATTTGGGTATGAAACCTTTTTCCATATTATCCTATATTTTTTTCATCAGATCCTCATGTTCCATAAGATACATTCTTTATGTAGTCTTGGATAATGTTAATTCCCCAATAATAATCTAAATTGAAAATTCAACCACTCATCTTGGAGGAAGACCGGGAAATTGATCGGGAAAGACATAAATGTATTCCCTAATAATGGGATGTCTTAAATGATGATTATTTCCATAGAATCAATCATTTGAACTAGTTATTATTTCTCACAAGGAAATAATATCCTTAATTTAGTTATTGGCTAAAAAAAGATTTATCCTTCTCCTTTCACTTGTAAAGAATTGGGGGTTTATTAATGATATGATTATTTATTTCCTTCTCAAATTTTTTTTACTAGATCTATATAGGGAAGTACCATACATGAACAAAATATTATCATGTTAAACTAAAGGGGATATCATAATGTTTTTTGGGAAATAATGCCCACAAAGGCTGACTACGGAAGAGTTTTATACTTAAGACGCTATAATTTATCCATTTTCTATTTCAACCAACATATCTACTTTAATTCATTGTGGAGGTGTTTGAATACTTCTAATAAACATTAATGATATGAAGGGATTCTTATAACTATAATAAAAAATTATGGTCACTATTAATGAATGAATAAATTATATACATGTCATCACTTCATTTTCAGGATCCACGTTAGCAGATATGATGGAAAAAGATTTCCCTTTCTACTATGGAGGTTGTTAGTTGTCTTAAAAAATTTTTGGCATAGTGGATTGGTTTGCCAAGTTCCTTGGTTACTTGTTTTTGATGTACAGAATAATGAGTTGATGGTTGACTAGAGCATTACATTCCTCCATCACATTAGAAGATTTCACCCACTGACAATTTCTAGATAGGTTCCCTTCATTCCCTCACATAAAGCATTTCTTATTCCCACATTTTCAATTTATAGGGAACTTCTTTCCAAAAATTTGAAAAGTGGGATAATGAAATTTCTTGAATCTAGTACATTTATCCATTACACTTGTAGAATAAAAAACAAAATTCTACTTCTAATCCATATAATAACCTTTATATTCACTTATCTATATTTTGAATTTGAGGGTAGATAAGATAATTCCTCATAGACATCAATGTCTTAGATCACTAGTGATTTTTAGACTGGGTTTTATCCAACAAAAGAATAAATACACCTTTAATTCAGGGGTAATGAAAAATTTAGATGTCTATTGTGCAATTATTGTGATGTTTTCTTTGTATTCCATGATAGATTAATCGTCTTTTTACGGAGGGTAATGAAATCCATTTAGATTTTATGTCGGAGTGTGTGAGGATAATATTTATTGGAAAAAAATTCCCATAATTTATTTCCACCCCGCCACTTCTGTATCTTCAACAAGCTTATTAATCTTTATAAATATCCTCCATTGATCAGATTCTCCCACCATATGATAAACATCCAGTAGAACCATCTCTAGCTCAGAACATTGAAGGATAGATTTGATCTTCTCAAAGGTGTAAATACATTGTTTCATGAATAATGGATCAGATGACCCATTTAATATTGGGGGCACATTGTCACATAAATCTCTCAATTATAGCTTGTTCATTATTTGGGGGATTTAGGAAATCCTCTTGATCTAGGATTCTAAACAAAACATGAGTTATCTGATATAGTGTCATTAAAAAGTTTGCAATACTTTCTCCCATTGGGTTGGGAATCTCATTAGGGAAGTCATTACATTACCCATAACATTGATTATATATGTTATTCCTCTATTTTCTGACAATATCTAGAATAAATATGAAATTAGGGATGAGTATTTCTAAAAAATTAAAAAAATGGGAATCCAATGACATTATAAAGATAGCTTATGAATTACATATATTTCAACATATGAACTTTTAGGCATCAATCTATGTTTCCCATGATCTATTTAGGAACATATATTCTTTTGGGTATTTTTTGGACACTTAATGTTGGTTCAGAATGATCTTATGAATTTTTCAAAGAATGTCCCCTGGGAGTGTCAATCCGGGTGTGCGGTAAGTCCTGTTATTGTTCACCAGTTCTCAATAGAGTCTTGCACAACATGGTGTTTTTGGGTTTTACCACTATTTAAATCTCTTCCAGATCTACATCCACTTATAGTATCAAGATATGGATGTATATTATTAATAAACCACTTACTCTATACTTACCAAAATTTATGGATTTTTTTTATCAAACACAGTTTAATCTCTCTGTATTTCTCTATATTTTCTAATCCAAATCCAAAAAATAACTAAAATTCTTCATTGATACCAACTAAAATAACCCTACTCTTTAGTTCACATTAATACCTTATTTATTAAATAATTTTGCAAATAATAAAACCCATATGATTGATAATTATAGTTTCTTTAAGAATTATTTACATTACATAACAACTTAATGCAGTAAAATAAATCATCTTTATTGAAAACATATTTAACATGATCATACTTAAACTTGCATGCATTAACCAGGTGAAATTCATAAGATAATGGTGATCTATAAAGCCAATTAAAGGAATAAATAACAAATAACAAGTAGAAATAATTACATGTTATACAATATATATATCAATGAGTCATAAAAGTAGTTACAATCATAAACATGAACAATGAAGTATGATATAACATCATAACCATAAAGGCAACATGGGAAATGTGAAAACCACTTAAAACATTTCATCATAATCATATTTCAAGGATAAATACCAATAAATCTGGATGAAAAATGTCCCATGATAGATTAGGATCACTCCTTAATCCCTTTCATGACATATCATGAGACAACAAAATTACCCAATGCATTAGACCACTATATAATTTTGGGCGCACCTATCACCTTCATTTCATTATCATGCATAAGTGTTCCACACATATCCTACGTCATGGATTCATTCATCATAATAATTTATTACATGATAAATACATTTAATTAAATAATCATGAAGTATATGTTCTTAAATTTGAACACCCTAGATTGTACAAGGGTATGGGTATTCACTACCCAATTGTATAAAATGGAAAATTGCTGTGAAAGTTCTATATCATAGTGGGGGCATATAAATGTTCATGGCAGGGATTGATGAAATTCAAAGGGGTATCAAATAATTTAGTTATCATAGGTTCAATTATGGGTATATTTAAGAACATATCCCAACATTGGGAATTAGAGAAAAAGGGGCATATAAAGAAGAAGATTCTTGAATAAAGAAGGGAAACAAAATGAACTCTTACATTGAGAGTGTGACTCCAAATGCATGGGAGGATCTTCATGGGATATTGAGGGAAACTTGAGAAGAATATGCATAGGGTAGTTCAGATTAAAGAATTATTAAAAGTATTTGAATTGAAGATAAATTGGATCTTGGGCAGGTTTATATAGAAAATGAGTGGGGATTTCTTTATTATTTCTCAAACATAAGTTTTGGACTCTATATAATAAAATAACCAAAACCAAAAACCATTAAATGGTATTTTGACATTTATTCTACCAAATAGTATTATATTTCATAATTTTATAACTCTAATGGAAAAAATTAATGGAATAATAATCTTGATGATTTGGAAGTGTGTCGTACTATTGATGAAATGATTTTAAAACGTTAAAATACATTAACGGTTTTGGAAAATTCATAATGGAATTAAAAATTAATAAAATAATCATAAAATCATATTATATTAAAGGGAAAACATATATTTTATTTTGTATATACTTTATGGTATTTATTACATCAATTTTGTGTCATTATTATGTAATAATACACACCATTTGTTTATAGAATATTTAATATTAACCCAAAATGTTGATTAACTCAAAAAATTATGAAAAAATCATTGTTGGATAATTGAAACATTATGATTTCAATTTTTTTTCATATTATCAAAATAATTTTCTAATTATGTTTATTTTCACTTTTATAGATAATAATCAACATTTATTGAGTAATAATGGGGGTTTTTATCATAACAGTTTTCGAACCCTAATAAGAACTTCATTTGACTTCATAAAAATTATATGATTAGTTATATTTTAAAAAACAAAATAAAAATATTTTATTAAAATATTATTTATTTTAAAATTTCCTTAATTCCTCAAAATAATTTTATTAAATAAAATTGAATACTCATTAAAAATATAATTTGGGTTTTATTGTATAAAAATAAGAAACATTTATAAAATAATTATAAGAGGAAAAAATGAAAAAAATTATATTTAATATATATATATATATATATTTTGTTCTTGTTACATATCACATAAATTCACTAGTAAAACACCACAAGGGTAAGGTGTGAAACGATGAGACATTCATGAGGTGGATCAATGTACATGGTTTGGATCATGATCTCAATGATCTTGAACATCTCTTAGAAATGGTTTCTATCATTCTTATGTTTTTTGATCTAAACATGGAATTGGTCAAGAAAAACTACAAATGATGTTATCTACCTAGAATTCTTGGATAAATGGGTATCAAAGGGTACGATCCTACAGGTTGGGGTCATTACTTCCTTTTTCTGTGTCAATTGGATTTGATAAAACCCAATATTTATAATAATCATATAACCATTGTTCAATAGCTATATTAGAAATTCTAATGTTTCTTAATGGTATTTTAAATTATATATGATATAATGGAAAAAATAAGTGTAGGTTTTTTCTATAACCATAATACAAAATGAGAAATTAATTAAATCATATAGAGAATTTTATTTAAATTTTTTTTGGTCATTACAAGACACATGTGGTTCAAATATGGAGGATTTTTTGGGAGACCAAAACCTAGGAGAGTGGTCCTATTGGGTGAGAATTAATGTAATATAAAATTTTACATCATGTAAGCAACATAAACCAGGAAGTTTAATATCATGAAGTACCGACATTTAGTATGCCCTTTATGGTCTTTTATCCAGAACCATGATGACCTTAATGTGAACAGATACACCTTTATCATGTTGGTAATGCATTACTAGAACGACCATGTCTATTTGATCTATGGTCAGTGTAACACCTTTATATTTTATAAAATATTTCTCTATAAATAATTTTAATTTTTCAATAGATTGCGTTGCACACAATTGTGCATTTAATGGAACTGAGAGGAAATATAAAATTATCAATATAACCTAACCAATAAATTTATAAGAATAAATAAGAATAAACAGCTTATAAAAATATATTTTAAAATCTAAACAAAAATATAATCCAATAAAATGTAATGAAAATATTCCTATTTTATGCCCCCAAAGGAAATATTTCTCAATATAATTACAATTAATGAATTATATTAAAGAAATATATGTTTTATATGTTCAATAAAATATTTTTGATATTCATTAAATATATTTTATAGTCATATGATATGAAGAGACCCAATTTTATCCATAAAACCCCATATTTTTTAAAGTCAATTTTACCACCTTTCAATAGAAAACCAATTTTAAATCAAAATTATTACACATTTATATATTATATTTGAAAAAATGAACTTACTATTCTAAATAAGAATATTTAAATACACTTTCATGTAATTATTAGTATTTTCTGATAAGTTTTAGGCTTTCATGAATAGTTTTGAAATACTAAATTTCAATTGAAGAAAACATTTTTCATCAAAATAATCTGCAGTGGTAAATTTTATTTTTTAATGGTTTTAAAGTATAATTACATCAATATTTTATCATGTAATATAATATAGGCATTTTTCATCTATTTTACATTGAATCTATATATATAAATGTCTCATTATTTATATTTGTTTTATTTTAATAACTTTTTTTATAACCCTTTCAACGGGAATAATTTTAAATTAATTAATACAACTTATATGTTTTCAATATTGAAAAATTTATTCCATATTTGGAATAAATGTGTGTAAATTATTTCAATTGTTTTCTTTTATTTTTGGGCATTATGAATAGAATCTTTAGTATGTTTAAATTAATATGTTAAAAATTATATCAGGTAACTAAGGGTAAAAATATTGTTTTAAAATTACACTAACACTTGTCCAAATTTTAGTGGATGTGTTTTGTTTGAAAAAAATCATCCTTAGGACCAAATTTTGTCCTTTGGAAGACAGAGGAATAGACATACCATAGAGAACCTTCGTACCATGACCAAAAATCAATATAGGGTTCTCTTCAAAGGATGTGTCCTCCCCCAACTCAACCTCCATGGGTTGAAAAATATGAAACGGGTCTGTAATGTAATGTTGTAACTGCGAAACGTGAAAGATTTCATGAATATCCCAATACCTATGAGGAAACTACAACTGATAGGAAACCTATCAAATTCACTCCAAAACCTAAAATGGCCCGATGTATATTGGTGAAAACTTCCCCTGGCTCATAATCCTCTTGTGTCCCAACCTCAGTGTCACACACAAGAAAACCTGATCTCCGACCTTGAACACTAGGGGTTGTCTCCATTGATCAGAATAAGATTTCTAGTTATAATATGTAGTCACCATGCTATTTCGAATAACACCACCAGCTCAGTGGTCTCCTGGAAAAGTCGTGGTCTCAGCATAACTACCTCTCTTGACTCCTGCTAGCATAGGAGTGATCGGTATAAAATACTGTACAAATCCACATTAGGTTCCATCTGAATCATTTCGTGAAAACTATTATAGTAGGAAATCTCCACTAAGGTTATGTGTCTTTATCCAAAGTCCCCAAAATCTAGGAAGCATGTTTTTATCATGTCCTCCAAAACTTGAATTGTGCTCTCGGACTAGTCATCCTTCTAGAGATGGTAAGTTGTACTCAAAAGTACATGTGTACACAAATCACTCTTTAGTCCCTGCTAGACATGAGAAGTAAACCAGGTGTCCCTGTATGAAAAGATAGAGTGTATAACCCCATGTAAATGTAAAATATCTCTAATGTGCTACATTCCTAGATCATCAACACTGATGGTTTTTTTGATAGGTGGGAAATGTGCAACCTACGTGATTTCATCAATATGAACTCATACAACATCATTTACTCTAGGTGACCATGGTAAACCCATCATGAAATCCATCATGAGATCATTCCACATCTACTTGGTAATGGATCACTGCTGTAATAGACCTTCTCGTCAATGATGATCCACCTCCACCTACTGAAAAGTGGAATATCTCCTAACAAAACCAACTGCATCCCTCTTCATACCTAGCTACAATACTGATGATGTAAATCTTGATACATCTTGGTGACACTAGGATGAAATCCCCATACAGAGGATTGAAAATAATGCAAAATATCCTCACAAATGACTGCTGACACCCATACTAACCCATGAAAATTCAAAACCTCATCTTCTCCTATTGTCCACCCAGAAGTAGGGTCCTCCCTTGACCCACTCTCCCATTGGATTATTCCTTCAGAATATGATAGTTAAATCATTCGTACTCAATCAAGTAGAGGAGAGGTAACATCTATAGATGAAAGAAATGTTTATCCCTATTTTTTTCACCTCCAAATGCATCTTAGACGGTAGATCTATAAGCTACCATTGACTGCGGGCCTATTGAACTTCATGTATCTGAGTCCTTGTGTTCAATTCATCATCCAATTCATTATCTTTCCCAGGAATGTAGGAAAACAAAAAGTCAAAATATTGAAGGTACTCAACCCATATTCAATGTCTCGAATTCAGATAACGATGAGTGAAGATATAGTTGATGACTTTTGTTCTGTGTATACTAAAAAATTCCCTCCCAAAATATATTGTCTCCAATATCGCAAAGCGTGCACAACTATATCCAAATCAAGATCGTGCATTAGGTAATTCCTCCCATGCGGACTCAATTACCAAGACCCAAATTCCACAAATCCTTCCCCAAACATAAGTTCTACTCCCAGCCCTATATCTACTAATTAATAATAAATGGTGTAACTCTTTCCAGGATCTCGAAAAATAAGTATTGGTAATGATGTCAGTCTCTATTTCATCTCTTGAAAGGCTTAATCATAAATTTTTTCTACATATACTATTCCTCCTTCTTAATCCGGATCATGAATGGTACTGAAAATCATGATAAGTGTTGAATAATGTGTTTTTATTAACTAAGAAACCACCAAAAACTACATTACTCAAATTCGTTTTTCAACTACTCCCATGAAACAACAGTTTTCACCTTCTCTAGGTCAACTAATAATCTTGTCTCTAAGATGACATGACCCCTAAAATGAATCTGGTATATCCAAAAGTTTCACATTGAGATCGTAGAATATAACAGATGATATCTCAGTGTACTCAATATGCTCTCAAGAAAGATGGCATGGTCTTGTCGAGTGTGAGAGTACACCAAGATATCATCCACTATGACTACCATAAATTAATCCAAGTTATGTCGGAACACTCGGTTCATCAGTTCCATGAAAACTGTTGGTGGGTTCATGAGGCTGAACAGTATACCCACATACTCGTTTAGACCATACATACTCATAGAGGCTGTAAAAGGTATATTTGATGATCTAATACGCAACATATGATAACTAGATCTCAATTAAATCTTTAAAAACACATGTGCTCCTAGAATATTATCAAAGAGATAACCAATATGTTTATAGGGGTATCAATTCATGACCATCAACTAGTTCAGCTTCCGAAAATCCACACAATGTCTAAGGGTATCATCTAACTTTTTCACAAAAAGGGCAGGAGAACCCCATGGAGAAGTACTGGGTTAGAAGAAACAATTTTCCTGTAACATTTCCAACTACATCTTGAGCTCTTGTAACTCTATTGTAGCCATCCTGTATAAAAGAATAGACACCGATGCCACTCCTGGAACAAGCTTAATATAGAAACATACCTCTCTCTCTCCTAAGGTAAACCTAAAAATTCATATGAAAACACATATCTAAAATGATCCACCATTGGAGGAAAGTATATATCTGAAGTCCCATTGTCATCCAGATATGACATAGTAATTTGGGCTATAATTCCTCCCAACCGATGATTCTCGGGTACCGCTCTACTCTCGTAGACATCCCATTCACCCATGTGTATAAAAGATTATTCTTCTGGTGACGTAAAACTCCCCATGTGGTATTATTTGTCCAAAAAGTATTGAATAGATGTCAAACAGTCCATTCTATGGATGAAATAAAAACTTGTAATCTCTTAGACATAGCAGTCCCACAAGATATTACACCCACCAATCTTAAGAGGTAACTCTTTAACCTGATGTACACTAGTCGTCCTAATACCTAACAGAGTTTCTAGTATCATAACATCAATATAAGAAATGATATAGAGACCAAGCCTCATTACAACGATAATAGATATAAAATAATGGAAACCCCCGAAATTGAAAAGACCAAAATATATAACTGAGGAAACTAGAATAGTATGTCTAACTATAGATGGTCTAGGATCCTTCCCGTACTTGGTCTATTCCATTGTAAAATTCTGACATGTACTGCAACCCTGCGACCCTGCATGGATACCCTGAACTGATCCACCCTATTGTCGTTGAAAACCATTCATCTGGATACCATATCCACGAACACCTTTTAGTCCTAAACATCATGATAAACTCTATATAACTGGTTCATGAGACATTGGTGGTCCTTATCTTGTATTTGGAGTCAAAACAAATCCCTTATCACTCATTTCTAGTGAGAACATCCAACCAAAATGTAGAATATGGTCCATCATGCCGCAAGATCGGCACTCGACTAGTTCCATTGGGCAATTCGATTTTTTATGACCACTCATTTCACACTGGTAGCACACCATTATCCTACCTAATGAAGCATCCCTGAAATGATTCATACTATGGGTCGATGGAGTAATAGCCATGTATGCTGAACCACTATGGTTTGCAGCACCAAAATCTCTTAGATTGTGCTCAGAAATCTGTGTCTGGTTTACTATTAAAGTCACTAAATTCAACATCGAAAAATTCACGAAAGATCGAATGTTGTGCCTGAGACCATCCTCAAATCTCCTAGATAGTGAAAACGCGTCCCCTCCCAAAACATGTGCAATGTGCTAAATCTCTGTAAATCAAGAAGAATAATCCATAACTGAAATAGCTCCCCTCTTAAAATTCATGAACTCTTAAGATCAATATATAAGGCCCCAGCCTTAAACCATACTTAATCTTGAGTTATTACAAGATTACACATTGAGGATCATTTCAGGTTTAGAGTTTTAGAGAATTAGATCATAAAACTTTCATTACATTCCACATTTAAACAAAGTGGTTACATCAAAGATAGTATTCATTTTTTTCCCATCAACGGAAACATATTTAAAAATAAATCATGGATTGTTTCTTGACACTTCCTTGACACTATCATAATATCATGTACCTTTCCCTTGACCTGTGAAAAACATTTCAAAAACTTAGGATGAGCATAAAAAGCTCAGTAAGGGTTAAAAAATTTTGGAAAAGAAACATGAGTTCATATATACATAAGAATGAAATCATACTTTACCCATAAAACAAAGGCACCTTAACATATGTCATCAAATCATGAATAAATCATAGAAATCATAATACATAAAGGTAACTTGAGGCATTCATAACATTCTTACATAGGGAGTAACCCTCTTGGTTACGTTTGGAATACCCACCATAGTATATTCCGTAAATCTATTCGAAGAAACCTTAACGTTTCACTCCTTCACGTTACCCAATGCATTGTAGAGCTATATCAGGCTCCCCCACCCTTAGTTTATCATGGAACCACCCATCTTCATAACAATTCCCGAGAACCATAACATAATCTTATCACATAAAACATGCATGAAGGTAACATAACATTTACACTTTTCAATAACAAGATATCAATACAACACATTGATATAAAAACATTATGAAAACCATTTTCAATACCAAAATAAAAGAAAAGTAAAACATGGTATTTATTTTTCTTTTAAAAAGAAGGTATGGCTTGCAGAGGAAGCCGAAAATCAAATAATGGTCACGGCGGTGGAGAAGTCGTTGTCGCCGCATACGTATGACAAAAACATTCCCTTTTTTCATTTAGTAAATGCTTCGTATAAAAAAGATTCCCTTTGAATAAATGTTAAAGTCAAAGGGGTTTATACACCGTATAAAAGAAGGATGTGTATAAAACAAAATATGCCTCAATGAAAGGAGATTGAGATGAAGTCCCATACAAAGACGGTATCCTTGGTTTAAGGATAAATCATTTACATATTTATGTGTGAAAAATGAATACACCATATATAAGTGGATATTAAGTGTAAAACAATCAGAGGTTTTTCACACATATTCATAGAATGACATATTCAAGGAGTACAAGTTTATCCCAAAGAATCAAATTTGGGTTAAGAAGTTCCCATGCAAAAATTTTACAGCCTAACGGCGTCACTAAAAAATTTAGAAAATGAGTTGATGAGAGATAAAAAGGGTATCTTATCACATGGACATAAAATTTAAATCAATTAGGATATAGAAGAACATATACCAACATAATAGTATGTGAATTAAAAGACATAACAAAATAAGCCTTTTAAAAAGAGGAGGGTGAAAGGTTCCCTTATCGATATGGGTATCTTTCAAGACATGCACCCCGTGAAAGAATGAAAATACAACATTGATGTAAATACTCATAAATGAAAGTATATTACACAATGAGTAAAATAATAGGCAGTACATACACCATTCAAAGGAAATTGTGGAAAATGTAGCATAAATCTCACGGGAATAAAAGTGAGATGAAAAATCCCTTACGAAAACTCGGCAGCCTAACGACGCCACTTAAAACTTACAAAAATGGATTGATGAGATCAAACAGGGTCTGTCATCATATTAACATAATTTTTATAGAAAGATGAATATAAAAGAACATCCCCCAACATAACAAAGATGAGCTTAAAATAAGTGACATAAAGGAGAGTACTTAAAAAGAAAGAGAGAGGTTAGATCTCTTACAAAAATTTGGCAGCCTAACGGCGCCACTCAAAACTTCCAAAATTGATTGATGAGAGAGAATAGGGACCCTCATAATATGAACATAAAAATAACAGTAAGATTAATATAAAAGAATATCCCAATAACAAGAAATATGAGCTTTAAAAGGAATAACATAAAAGAGTGTACTTAAAAAGGAAGAGAGGAGTAGGATCCCTTACCTCAAGTCCAACTTGTCTTGTTCGTTTATTTATATTCTAGAATAATAAACTTTGGTCAATTTATAATTGCTTAAGGGCCTCCTATAAATATTATTATTCAGTTCATATCACATATTTTAATTTTAAAATAATTGGTTAATAATATGAGTTCATATCAGACGTTTTTGTCGTTGTTTGGTACATGAGTTGAAAATGAACCTATTTGAAAAATGATTGTCCATGTAGTTATAAGTAAATAATTTACATAATAGTATTAATGATTAAAATATCATATATATCCAGTAAATATTCATTTTATACTATTCCATATCATTTGGAGTTAAAAAATGAAAAGCACGGTTCATGGAGACGGTAGGCCGTACGTACGCATGAACGCTACTTTCATTTTTTCTTTGTCATATTAATGAAATTAAAAATAAATGATATATATATATATATTATAAATCCAGTATAATATATATGTTATATAGGTCACATATGTTCATAAATTTCATTCTTTATACATTCCATGTATTACATGTACGAGTCACATCACTTGAGGGGGCGGTAGTCCACACTTCCACATATGAAATTATCGTATTTACACAACATGAAAAGAATAAAGGTATGGTTTAAATATAAAATACAGAAGCATATAGTAAACATAAATACCATATATATCATATATAAAATACAGTTACATCATAATGGCCACCTTTAAATGTGTTAAAAGAATATTGAACAATCATCATTTCGTGAGGCAGAAAATCGCCAACCACAGAAACAATATTTTCTTTAACCATTAGATGAAGGTGTGTGCAAGTTTAGCTATAATAATTCTTAAAAAAACATCCTAGTATATTGAAGATACAGTATATTTTTCAAAATAAATGAATAAAAAGAGTTTACGCGGTTGGAGAAGCAAAATAAAACAAAAGGACACAAGTGAAGACATTACCTTAAAATTGGGTAACTCCCTTTGGTTTGAGCTCAACGGCTTCCTTGGGAAGACTTATTCCCAAATTGAGGCTTCACGGAGTTATAGAGGGATGTGAAGAGACAAAATGGGCAGTGGTTGGCCGAGCCAAATGCTTTGGAAGTGTGGGTAAGGAGGTAGAGGTGGGGGCCTTTTATAAGAGGAGGGGAGGGGCACTCTTGGAAAGTAAGGTAATGTTACTTTATTTTAGAATGCGTTTCGGATTTTAATGGTCCCACATTGATGTGCTTAGAGGATGATGTGATAAGGGTTCTACATCCACTCATCCAATAGGTTTTTTACATGTTTACGTCTTAGATTTTACATTATCTTTCCATTTTATTTAAATCATTAAATAATGAGGTCATCGCTGCATCATCATGATGTCATAAATAATTTAATTTATTTAAAGTATAAAAATTATAAAACAAATACTATGATGTAGGAAATCTTTTTATCTTTCCAATGACTATTTATAGTAAAAAATATGACTTGTATATCCCCATGTAAAAATTGTTTTAGTTAAACAACTCATGTTTCTGACATTTTAATTTTAACATTAAATAAAAAGGTATTTATGTCATTTTCCAACCAAAGTGGCTCCATGAGGTCCCCAAGTTGACCCATGGACTGTCTTGGTCGGCCATGACTCATCCAATGAGGGTAGGACATGTTCCTAGGTCATTTCATATTATTAAAACATTATTTTTACCTTAAACTACACTAATTACCTCTAATCGCGATTAAAAACATAATAAGTTACTATTCACCAAAAAATTATTTTAATCCCATTGAACCACATTTGTATTCTTGATGACAACCATGTATGTAGGATTTTTGAAATTCAAAACACAAAGGTGTAAAATTTTCATTTAAACGGAAAATCAGTTTTTATAAGTACCACTTAGTGGTTTCACTATTCATCAAAAATTGAAGTTTTTCAGAAAATTACCATATATTCACCCTAAGCTATATTTGATATTACAAATTCAAAAATGTTGTCTATTTTACAAAATTCAAAACATATAATTTGCATTAATTAATTTAATAATTAATTCCCATTGTCAGAGCAAATAACGTGTTTTTATGAAACAATAAGTATCAAAAGATTGACACTAGTTTAAGCCCAATTTCAAAGTGAAATTAATTCCAACGACCACTATTGGATTAAATGGTAAAAATATATTCTAATTTTTCTTTAAAAAAAATTCAAAATATAATCTAATCATATAAATAAATTAGATTAAAAAGAGGTTTTGAATTAAAATACAAAATTTTTCACTATTCATTAAAAATTGAACTTTTTCAGAAAAATTCCAAAAATTTACACAAAGTAAATTTTGATGTCCCGATTCTAAAGAAGAATTTTATTTTTTCAAATATAACACATAAAATTATCAAAAAGTGGATTTAAAAGAGGTTCTCCATTAAAAGGCGGTTAATCAACCTTTTAAAGAATATTAGAATGTTTATGCTTAAAATTGGATTCATTCAGATTTTTAATCCTCTAACATTTATTGTAAAAAAAATATTTGACAAACATATATAATCATTTTTTAGTTAGTTCTGTTCATTCTCACCATTACAATGGCTAGGCGTTAACTACTATTTAAAATAATATAATTTTGTTATTAGAGTGCAACGTAAGATTCCCAAGAAACTTGTTGTTGCGTGTTGGGTACGCCATCGAGCATAGCGTCCCCTTTAAAGTCTTATTAAGATTTTATTCACAAATATGGATAAATGTGAAAATGTCATACTCTTTATTTACCTGGGGTGTTACATCCTTCCCCCCTTTTGGGAATTGCGTCCTCGCAATTTTAAAATTGAGCTTGGAAACATCCTTGAAAGTCCAACATCAGAACAAGAGTCGGTAAAAAAATCACTTTAAAATAAAGAAAGATAATTACAGAGGTCACTCGAGTTAACCCATACTAGGATTCCATGTAGGAAAACATGGACATGGAGGAGAAAACATAGGGCCATGTTTTGATGGAGAGTGATTGAAAACATGTTTAGGAGAAAGTTAACCACAAGAAAATCACAAACTTGTGATGGGTTAAACGGTATTTGATTCCCCAGTAAGAAAAGTTAATAGACAACATTTTTGTTTTAAGTTACTTTTTATTGAGGAATTAATTCACAAGGAAACATAATCACTTATCATGTTGAATTTCAACTTTTATTAGATTCCTTACACAGACTCATATTTTCTCCAAAAGATGAGTATTTTGGAAGACTTGTTCACATTAAGAGTACTATAATAAACTTCTAGAGAATCACCTAATCCAAAAAAGAGAACTATATAATTCCCATGTCTTTAGACTTTAACCAAAACCAAAACCAAAAAGGTTAGTACAAGATCAGATAATCCAGAAAAGGATAACCCTTTATAAAAAGAAAATCTATTCTTAATCTCTAAAATTTGTCCAACAAAACCCAAAGTTCAACGAGGACCATTGGATAAACAATTTGTCCATAAAATTCTCCAAAGTAAACCAAACTAAGATTGAAACACAAATTTTTGAAGGATTTAGTCACATATTCTTCCAAGTTAAATCGTAACATTTATCTCCAAACAACATCAGTTTCTCCTAAAGTCTCATATTGAAAAGTAATTAACCTAATCACATATCCTCCATGATAGGTTAATAAATTTCCCTAGATAACCCAAAATCAGCTTACTCTTAATTCATAAAATCATCTAACTAAAAAGAACTAGTCAAACTAACCAGGGACATCACGTATTCCAGTGGTAGGTGATAAATACCAGTTGCAGTTTGGTTGTGGGTTTGATTCCCGCAGCTTTGTCCGACACGATGGGTTGTCACACGGTCTGCGTGTTGTCCTTTTTATAAAACTCCAAAAACAACCCTAACATGTTTTAACCTCAACAGTTTCCTTATACCTCTCATTTTCATCCAAATTCGTTATGATCTCAACATCTAAATTCTTGAAGTCTTATTTCACCACCATAAGATAAAATAAAACAATTCCCAAAATGAATAACATCATACCTTGATCATGGCGTCCACTCGGTTTCATCGTCATTATAATCACGTAGGTAGAAGTCCCATGCATTACAACAATGATTTAGATATCCTTCAAAATCATTTGCTTCCTCCATCCAAATACACCTTGAACAACATGGGTCATATGGGTGTTCACAGAAAAACAGTTTTGGAAAATAATCATGTATGACATATAATTCCAAAACATCTGATAAAACATGATTTCTATAAAATAGTCGGACATAATTTGAGTTGAAACTTTCTATTACTAGTCCTTTTAAAATACTATAAGTATGTGCTGAGAGACTATATTTTAAAGGAAAATATAAATAGGTTGCACAAGGGTCTCCTTCCTCAGCACCATTTTTAAAATCATAATATGCTTCAAATTCTTGTGATAAGGTAAAATATTTGAAAATACCTTGATAATATTTACCTTTCTTGAAAATATGAGAATATTGTGAAAATAGTATTTGTCTAAAAACAACCCATGATCCACGATGATAATGAGGTATAGTGGAGGTGCTTGATATCTCAAACAACTGCTTGCAAGTGAGTTGTATGCTAGAGAAAGTTTCACAATCATCCGAACATGACTTTGAAATAATTATTGCAATCATGTCATCAGGAAGAGATATGAATGTCGTTTTAGATCCTTCTCCTTCCATTCGTAACCGACTTTACTTGACCTGAAAAAAGTTATAAAACAAGGATTTAACTAAAATAATAGATATAGGGAATACTCATGTGTCTAACAAAAACTCCTAATCCCTAAAGTTGTCTAAACCGACCTCTGATACCGACTATAAGGCCCCAGCCTTAAACCTTACTTAATCTTGAGTTATTACAAGATTACACATTGAGGATATTTTTAGGTTTAGAGTTTTAGATAATTAGATCATAAAACTTGCATTATATTCCACATTTAAACAAAGTGGTTACATAAAAGATAGTATTCATTTTTTCCCATCAACGGAAACATATTTAAAAATAAAGCATGGATTCTTTCTTGACACTTCCTTGACACTATCATCATATAATCTACCTTTCCCATGACCTGTGAAAAACATTTCAAAAACTTGGTATGAGCATAAAAAGCTCAGTAAGGGTTAAACAAATATGGAAAAGAAATATGAGTTCATATATACATAAGAATGAAATCATACTTTACCCATAAAACAAAGGCACTTTAACATTCCTCATCAAATCATGAATAAATCATAGAAATAATAAGACATAAAGGTAACTTGAGGCATTCATAACATTCTTACGTAGGGAGTAACCCTCTTGGTTATGTTTGGAATACCCACCACAGTATATTCCCTAAATCTCTTCGGAGAAACCTTAACGTTTCACTCCTTCACGTTACCCAATGCATTGGAGAGCTATATCGGGCTCACCCGCCCTTAGTTTATCACGGAACAACCCGTCTTCATAACAATGCCCCAGAACCATAACATAATCTTATCACATAAAACATGCATAAAGGAAACATAACATTTCCACTTTTCAATAACATGATATCAATACAACACATTGATATAAAAACATTATGAAAACCATTTTCAATACCAAAATAAAAGAAAAGTAAAACATGGTATTTATTTTTCTTTTAAAAAGAAGGTATGGCTTGAAGAGGAAGTCCAAACTCAAATAATGGTCACTGCGGCGGAGAAGTCGTTGTCGCCGCATACGTATGACAAAAACATTCCCTTTTGTCGATTAGTAAACGCTTCATATAAAAAAGATTCCCTTTGAATAAATGTAAAAGTAAAAGGGGTTTATACACTGTATAAAAGAAGGCTGTGTATAAAACAAAATATGCCTCAATGAAAAAAGATTGAGACGAAGTCCTATACAAAGACGGTATCTTTGGTTTAAGGATAAATCAATTACATAATTATGTGTGACAAACGAATACACCAAATATAAGTGGATATTAAGTGTAAAACAATCAGAGGTTATTCAAACATATTCATAGAACGACATATTCAAGGAGTACATGTTTATTCTAAAGAATCAAATTTGGGTTAAGAAGTTCCCTTGCAAAAATTTGGCAGCCTAACGGCGTCACTACAAAATTCAGAAAATGAGTTGATGAGAGATAAAAAGGGTATCTCATCACATGGACATAAAATTTAAATAAATAAGGATATAGAAGAACATATCCCAACACAATAGTATATGAATTAAAAGACATAACAAAAGAAGTCTTTTAAAAAGAGGAGGGTGAAAGGTTCCCTTACCGACATGGGTATCTTTCAAGACATGCACCCGTGAAAGAAGGACAATACAAAATTGATGTAAATAATCATAAATGAAATTATATATTACACAATGAGTAAAATAATGGGCAGTACATACACCACTGAAAGGAAATTGTGGAAAATGTAGCATAAATCTCACGGGAATAAAAGTGAGATGAAAAATCCCTTACGAAAACTCAGCAGCCTAACGGCGGCACTTAAAACTTACAAAAATGGATTGCTGAGATCAAATAGGGTCTCTCATAATATTAAAATAACGTTTACAGAAATAGTAATATAAACGAACATCGCCCAACATAACAAAGAGGAGCTTAAAATAAGTGACATAAAGGAGAGTACTTAAAAAGAAAGAGAGGTTAGATATCTTACGAAAATTTGGCAGCCTAACGGCGCCACTCAAAACATCCATAATAGATTGATGAGAGAGAATAGGTGTCACATACATGACTTATTTTGAAGTTAAATTTCATTTATTTTTCTTTTAATTATTTGTTTTGGATGGTTTTCAAAGGTTTTATGGAGAAATAGATGAGTTTTCATGAATTGGGCCAAACCGTGAGCCCAATTCCAGATTTAAAAATAAATTTTGTTTCCTTTATAACATTTTCATTTTTTAATATTTTTCCCTCATTCCAATTCTTAAATGGTCTCATCTAACCTATTAACACCAAAATATAAATTTGGAGCCTTTATAAATCCATAATCATGGTGGATATGAGTTTTTATTTAAGATACTGGGCCTGCCCGAAGGCCCATTTCCTGCATTAAAAATAATTTTTAATTTTTTTATATATCCTTCCCTATTTGCGCTTTTTCGGTGATTCAACCTCCCTCTTGACCATAAGAAACCCAGGCGCGCTCCCATTTCCTTTCTCCCCTCCTTGGAGATCTTTTAAATTGCGAATTAGGGCTGATCTTCATAGGGTGTCTCAAATCGGACAGAATTGAAGAGGTAACTTCATCCCTTCTTAACTCTCTCAATTCTTACTATTTTCCCTCCATTCCAGTTCCTAAAGTACCTCCTAAATATTTTTCAAACAATCCCTGAATTTTGGATGTTTTCAATTTCAGACATTATTGTTTTTGGAGTGATTAATTCAGGATACTTCAAGTAGGTGAGTCTATTTCTTTCCTCTTTCAAATTGCTTAGGGTTTCTTCCCTAATTCATGAATTATAAAAATTCAAGAAGTTAGGGTTCATTCCCAGGTTCTAAATGACTGTATTTTGGTTGAAATATTGAGGTTTTAGGTTTCTTTTAACTTCCTTGAGGTGCGGCGATCATGCGGTTGATGTTTCTCCCCAATATTTGAGGGTTTCGACACATTCGGTAGGTGATTCCGTGGGTAACCATTTAATGATGAGTTAGTTTTCTTGATTAAATAATTTTACATGTTCCTTATGTGCTTTGAATTATGAGAAAACCATTTTTGGTAGCAATAGTAAAGCACTTGTTTTTAAAGTTAAATTGTTTGCTTTAAGTGTGTATTTTTCAAATGTATTTCATGTTTTATCTCTTGTGGTAGTTTTGTAAAATGTGGAAGTGATTTATTAGTTGTTGAAAGGGGCTGCCAATTATGGTTGGGTAATGATATAGTTCCATGTGGGCCTAAAAATGGGGTGTATTTGAATGGTTTTATTTCTATAACCTTGTTATACTCCTGGAAAGTGTTTTATGGATTTGTGTGTTCTCATGGGTATCTTTTGTGATATTATTCAAGGTGATTATATAACATTTGAAAGTTGATTATTACATGTTGATTGGGATGAAAATTATGTTTTGGTAGGGTATTGGTGTGCTTTTGTCTTAAAAAGAGGTTTTTGAAATGGATTTTATGTGCAAAGTTTGGGTATACTCTTTATAATTGTTTTATGAAAGTTTTGAATGGTTTATTGGGTTGTGTAATAGGTGAAACTATATCAGCAAACTGTTTTGGTAGGAGTATATTTTTAAAAGGTCCATTTAATTTTTGAAAAGGCTGTTAAGTGATATGTATCATCTTGGAAATATTTTATTAAATTATTTGAAGGATATATTGAGGAGTGAAAGTTATGGGAAAGTGATGTGGAGTGTTTTGTGTGAGTGTGATGTGAAAAATTGAATTTTTGATTATGAAAGAAGTGTTATATTCCACGTGTGTGTTATTTTATATGAGTTTAAATATCTTTTAATTGTTTTATAAAATTTTTTAATGGTTTTGTGGAAGTGTTGAAGAAATGTGAAATGTGTTGTGGGCTATTTTGGTGTGATTCAGATTTCAAAATCATTTTGAATGAAAAATGGATTTTTGTGACTTGTGTGGTCTACATATGGGATGTTTGGTGAATTTGTGATGTGGAAACGATATTTTCATGTTCAATGTATGTTTCCTGACTTGTTGAACTTGTTTGAGCACAAGGGGAAAACCTGGGTATCTAGGTGGGTGGACGTGTACTAGTATGCTAGTGAATCCTTGGGGTTTGGCCTCAGTTTCACTTAGCAAGACTGACACTTACAACTCTAACTAAACTATGATGATGATGATTGGGGACCACTAGGTTATGGGTATGTTCCCTACTAGTGGCTCATGCACTAGAATGGATATTTGTGATGGTTACTCTCACCGAGATACGAGGTACCTGGGACCCACAACTAGCTAGTGCCTAGGGGTTACTTCCTATTTCTTTTGCTCATTATTTACTTTGTACATACCGTCGACATATAGTATAATTGGCTGGAAAATTCAGTAGTGTTGACAATATTTTTAAAAGTGTTGATTCTTAATGATATCCCACTAGAAAACTGTTTTTATTCAATGTTGCATCTTGAAGAAATTGTAACTAGCTTTACATGTATTTGAAAACATGCATTATTTTCATCATTAAATGTTTATCACATGGAATCTCTTAGTGGTGGAATCCTACTGGGAATTGTCTCACATCCTACTTACACCCTTGGGTGTAAGTAGACTTGGTTATTTTTGTTGTCGCAAGTTGGGTACCGTTTTTTGTTCCAGTGGTTTGGGTTTCTAGCAGGTCCTTGGTGGTGAAGTCTTGTGGAGGTGGCTTGAGGGCGGTGCCCCTTGCCATGAGGGTTCTTGGGCTATCCTTATTTGGTTTTGTACCTTTGGTATATACCTTTTGATTTGTTTTAAGCTATGTAATTTAGTTCCGAATTTTTGTAAAAGAGTTTGGTTTGAAAAATCCATATTTGTTTCTTTGGATTGTTTTTTTGTTTTATGTTTATAAACTCAGGTAAATCGTTCCCAATTTTCATTTTATGATACCCGAGCACTTGTGATAGCCCGTGGGGATCGGGAACGCCCTTCGGGCCTTGTCACGGGCTGGGTTTGGTGCCATTTTTGGTGGTGATCAATTTGGTTCGTGACAAAATAGTATCAGAGGAGGTTCAGGTTAACTCTTTGGGGCATGTTATTTGTGGAAGAGTCAGGATAGAATGGAGTTAGGATTGTTGGGACATGGAATTCTAGTTATGGGTAGTGTTCCTGATCACCACACCTCATAATGGGATTCAAGTTTCCAAGAGAAGTCTGGATTTATCTAAGTCCATCGTTTTTTTGGTTCGATGATGAATAAGGGAAATGAAAAGAGAGTTGGGTTAATGGTCCTAGTGATCTTGCAAGGCCTGGAAACCCATGTGGAGCCAAGGATATTCCCTAGAACAATCTCTGTGACAGTTAAGGGAATGGAATATGGCCTCCAACCATATTTCCAAGTCACCCACTGAAACTAGTTTCCTCTTGCACTGTTTTGTGCTTAGGTTTTGAAATCATAGCACTTTGGTTTTAAGAAGTGTAATGTTTTTGTGAAATGATTTTCAAATAAAGAGGGAATGGTTTGGTTTATGAAATGGCGGAACATAATTTTCAGAATTGTTTTGAAATGTAAAATGGTGTTCTTACACCTCTATGAAAGAAGGAACTATATTGAAGTTGGTTTTGAAAAGTGTTTGCAATAGAGTTTTCTAAACAATCAGAGTGTGTTTTAATGGGATGAGATGTTTTGAAATTGATGTGAATATATTTAAAGTGAGTTATTTTCTAAATGGTTGTGACTTTCTGAAAATTTTTGTAAGATCTGAGTTGGGATTCTGATCTCATGGTTAGCAGTTATGAGAAAAAAGGATGTGTTGGTTGACCGTTTTGGTTTTGAAAAGTGGAAAGAATTTTTGTTTTAACCTTTGGTATTTCCATTATCGACCACATGCATGGGGTTATATGGGATGATGGATGGTTGATGGCATGACTGGATGAGTGTCGGGACAGATATGAGGAGGGTGTCTGGTGTGGCACAAAAACATGCATGTGTGAGGACCATGGGGTACCATTGGTGGATACGCTTACTGCTAAACTGTTTGTTCTCAAAGAATTACTTTTAAAGAAAAACACGGTGTCTTGATGAATATTTTTGTATGGTTTGTATTATGGGTTTTTTAAAATGTTGATGTTGTGGGATGTTTTGATTCCAAGAACCCCTTCTGTTTGATCTGTGTTTTGGGTTTGTGTTTGGTCGGTAAGCTGTGTTGTACGGATGGTTAGTGGTCTCTTTTGAAAAATGTTTTGGGATTCATTTACGGTAGTTCCCTTTATGTGTTTGGAGCTGGTTTATCGTTTGTTTTGACCAATGGACAAGATTGGTTGGGTCCTTGGGTTCTCTCATTGGATAAGGTACGCCCCCATTAAAGGTTAATGCATAACTGAAGCGCAACCCAGATTATTTCTCCATTGGAAAATCCTCCAGTTAATCAATATAAGGAATCTATTTCTTGATCTTTTTAGATTGAGTATACACCCTTTCCTTTTTTTGGTTTTGTGTATCCTCTTGTAGTGGGAGATTGATTATGGATGGTTGAAAGTGACCTTAGCCTCTTAAGTTTCCAAATTTTTCAAAGGTGGAAGTGTTCTGGGGTTGTTAGCATGGATGAGTATTTGGATAATGTCTAAGAGGAACTCTCAGTCCTTCCTAGTCTCTTCGAAGAAGGAGTTCATGTTAAACTACTAGTGTGGGAAATCTGATTATGAGAGGATATTATGGCCACTTTCTAGAATTGTGTGTTGTTTTGGGATGTTGTGCAAGTTCCCTCTCTATTCATTGTTTATATCAGTCGCAATGGCCATGTTCGGTGATTCCTTGTGATGTCATGTGCTCGATTGACTGTAAAGGTGAAAGTTGGGCAATCATCTGAGAGTCTCTATTATGTTGGGAGAATATCTCCCTTGAAAAAACATAAAAAAATATTCCATTTTAGAGGAAGGTGAGTATAAGTGTTCTTTACTTCTATTGTTTCTCACCCGAACAAACAAGGTGTGATGTGGGTACATCTTCTAATCCCTTGTTTCAGTGAAATGTCGAGTTATGGTAAAGTGAGTTTGGAATGTATTATGTCTTGGAAAAACTTATCGGGGATTGCGGTGTAGTTGTTGTTTTCAATGAAAGAAGAATTCTCATTCAGGTGGTTTCCAAAGCCTAACTGCGAGGCCGAAGATGCTTCAATATTTTGAGCTCCAGCCATAGGTCCCGAAGAGAAGCTGGCGCGTAGTCAGGGGAAACCCCAGTGTCATTTAAACCCTTGTGCAAAGTCCTATCCTCAATATGAAAGATAATAAGAGTTTAAACCTATGGCGTCATCATATTTCTTCTACTATTCATGTTCGGTGGAAATAGGTGGAGGGCCTTGTACCCATGTCATCGCCCAATGATATTCCCTCCCCCTTTGGTTTCCATTGATTCTTTAGAGAAAAGTATGAAGTTTGGCTAGATAGGTTGACCACACGGTATGCACTTGGTTAGTAGTGACCATGCCCCAAAAAAAACAATGTAGATAGAAGAATCTCCACTGTTAGTTCATGGTTTCCCAAACCATGCAGACTAACCATGTGGTCGTCCCAACACTTTATATTTTGGGTTCTTTCTGTACCGGACCATACTGGTCGATTAAGATTGTTGGTTCTTATGGTGGGGAGCCTTTTTTTTCGTACCAATAACTTAGACTTATCCATGGTCAAGGATTGGTGGTTGGTAGTCTCATTCAGATCTATCAAGATACCTAAATCTTCCTTGGGTAACCATTGATATTGGAGAGTGCCCAATGGTTTAGTTATAGCAAGGTATGTGTAACCTTGTTCGATGTTGTTGTTCATTTGAGTGAATTGCTTGAGTCTTGTTCGGATAGTGTTTGAGGATTTTTCCTTTGGGATAAAGCCTGAATTTGATTGATTGTTTCAGGAAATTGGTGTATGATTTTTTTGCGAAGTATTCCTTCCTTAATTGATCAATGCAGGTGTTTTGGCCTTTGGGGGCAAAACCAAGAAAGGGAGTACATCTTGGTTTATCAGTTGGGTTTGGCTTTCGTATCTGGCCTTTCTGTAGATTTCCGGGGATGGAAGGTTTTAATGGTGGGGATAATTGTCACATAAATGAATTATTTTGAAGTTAAATTTCATTTATTTTCCTTTCATTCTTTGTTTGGATGGTTTCCAAAGGATTTATGGAGAAATAGATGAGTTTTCATGAATTGGGTCAAACCGTGAGCCCAATTTCAGATTGAAAAATAAATTCTGTTTCCCTTATAACTTTTTCATTTTTTAATATTTTTCCTTCATTTCCATTTCCTAAATGGTCTCATCTAACCTATTAACACCAAAATATAAATTTGGAGCCTTTATAAATCCATAATCATGGTGGATATGGGTTTTTATTTAAGATATTGGGCCTGCCCGAAGGCTCATTTCCTACATTAAAAATAATTTTTAATATTTTTATATCTCCTTCCCTATTTGCGTTTTTTTCGGTGATTCCACCTCCCTCTCAACCATAAGAAACCCAGGAGAGCTCCCATTTCCTTTACCCCCTCCTTGGAGCTCTTTTAAGTCGCGAATTAGGGCTGATCTTAATAGGGTGTCTCAAATCGGCCAGAATTGAAGAGGTAACTTCATCCCTTCTTAACTCTCCCAATTATTACTCTTTTCCCTCCATTCCAGTTCCTAAAGTACCTCCTAAATCTTTTTAGAACAATCCCTGAATTTTGGCTGTTTTCAATTTCAGAAACTATTGTTTTTGGAGTGATTAATTCAGGATACTTCAAGTAGGTGAGTCTATTTCTTTCCACTTACAAATTGCTTAGGGTTTCTTCCCTAATTCTTGAATTATAAAAATTCCAGATGTTAGGGTTCATTCCTAGGTTCTAAATTACTGTATTTTGGGTGAAATATTTAGGTTTTAGGTTTCTTTTAACTTCCTTGAGGTGCGGCGGTCGTGCGGTTGATGTTTTTCCCTAATATTTGGGGGTTTCAACACATTCGGTAGGTGATTCCATGGGTAACCATTTAATGATGAGTTAGTTTGTTTGATTAAATAATTTTACATGTTCCTTATTTTCTGTGAATTATGAGAAAACCATTTTTGGTAGCAATAGTAAAGCATTTGTTTTTAAAGTTAAATTTTTGCTTGAAGTGTGTATTTTCAAATGTATTTCATGTGTTATCTCTTATGGTAGTTTTGTAAAATCTGGAAGTGATTTATTAGTTGTTGAAAGGGGCTGCCAATTATGGTTGGGTAATGATATATTTCCATGTGGACCTAAAAATGGGGTGTATTTGAATGGTTTTATTTGTATAACCTTGTTATACTCCTTGAAAGCGTTTTATGGATTTGTGTGTTCTCATGGGTATCTTTTGTGATATTATTCAAGGTGATTATATAACTGTTGAAAGTTGATTATTACATGTTTATGGGGCTGCCAATTCTGTTTTGGTAGGGTCTTGGTGTGCTTTTGGCTTAAAAAGAGGTTTTTGAAATGGATTTTATGTGCAATGTTTGGGTATACTCTTTATAATTGTTTTATGAACGTTTTGAATGGTTTATTGGGTTGTGTAATAGCTGAAACTATATCAGCAAACTGTTTTGGTAAGAGTATATTTTTAAAAGGTCCATTTCATTTGTGAAAAGGCTGTTATGTGATATGTATCATCTTTGAAATATTTTATTAAATTGTTTGAAGGAGATATTGAGGAGTGAAAGTGATGTGAAAGTGATGTGGAGTGTTTTGTGTGAGTGTGATGTTAAAAATTGAATTTTTGATTATGAAAGAAGTGTTATATTCCATGTGTGAGGGATTTTATATGAGTTTAAATGTCTTATAATTGTTTTATAAATTTTTTTAATGGTTTTGTGGAAGTGTTGAAGAAATGTGAAATGTGTTGTGGGCTATTTTGGTGCGATTCGGATTTCAAAATCATTTTGAATGAAAAATGGATTTTTGTGACTTGTGTGGTATACATATGGGCTGTTTGGTGAATTTGTGATGGGGAAATGATATTTTCATGTTCAATGTATATTTCCTGACTTGTTGAAATTGTTTGAGAAAAAGGGGAAAACCTGGGTATCTAGGTGGGTGGACGTGTACTAGTATGCTAGTGAATCCGTGGGGTTTGGCCTCAGTTTCACTTAGCAAGACTGACACTTACAACTCTAACTAAACTATGATGATGATGATTGGGGACCACTAGGTTATGGGTATGTTACCTACTAGTGGCTAATGCACGAGAATGGATATTTGTGATGGTTACTCTCACTGAGATACGAGGTACCTGGGACCCACAGCTAGCTAGTGCCTAGGGGTTACTTCCTATTTCTTGTGCTCATTATTTACTTTGTACTTACCGTCAGAATATGGTATATTTGGCGAGAAAATTTAGTAGCGTTGACATTATTTTTAAAAGTGTTGATTCTTAATGATAGCCCACTAGAAAATTGTTTTTATTCAATGGTGCATCTTTAAGAAATTGTAACTAGCGTTTCATGTTTTTGAAAACATGCATGCTTTTCATCTTTAAATGTTTATCACATGGAATCTCTTAGTGGTGGTATCCTACTGGGCATTGGATCACACCCTACTTACACCCTTGGGTGTAAGTAGACTTGGTTATTTTTGTTGTCGCAGGTTGGGTACAGTTTTTTGTTCCAGTGGTTCGGGTTTCTAGCAAGTCCTTGGTGGTGAAGTCTTGTGGAGGTGGCTTGAGGGCGGTGCCACTTGCCATGAGGGTTCTTGGGATGTCCTTATTTGGTTTTGTTCCTTTGGTATAGACCTTTTGAGTTGTTTTAAGCTATGTAATTCAGTTCTGAATTTTTGTAAAAGAGTTTGGTTTGAAAAATCCATATTTGTTTCACTGGATTCTTTTGTTGTTTTATGTTTATAAACTCAGGTAAATCGTTCCCAATTTTCATTTTATGATACCCGGGCACTTGTGCCAGCCCGTGGGGATCGAGAACGCCCTTCGGGCCTTGTCACGGGCTGGTTTTGGGGCCATTTTTGGTGGCGATCGATTCAGTTCGTGACAATAGGGTCTCTCATCATATGAACATAAAAATTACAGTAAGAGTAATATAAAAGAATATCCCAATAACAATAATGATGAGCTTTAAAAGGAATGACATAAAAGAGTGTACTTAAAAAGAAAGAGAGGAGTAGGATCCCTTACCTCAAGTCCAAATTGTCTTGTTCGTTTCTTTATATTCCTGAATAATAAACTTTGGTCAATTTATAATTTCTTAAGGACCTCCTATAAAGATTATTATTCAGTTAATATCACATATTTTAATGTTATAATAATTGGTTAATAATATGAGTTCATATCAGACGTTTTTGTCGATGTTTGGTACATGAGTCAAAAATGAACCTGTTTGAAAAAGGATTGTCCATGTAGTTATAAGTAAATAATTTCCAGAATAGTATTAATGATTAAAATATCATATATATCCAGTACATATTCATTTTATACTATTCCATGTCATTTGGAGACAAAAAAAGCACCGTTCATGGAGACGGTAGGCCGTACGTACGCATGAACACTACATTCATTTTTTTGTCATATTAATAGAATTAAAAATAAATGATATATATATATATATATTATAATTACATTATAATATATATGTTATATAGGTCACATATGTTCATTAATTTCATTCTTTATACATTCCATGTGTTGCATGTACAAGTCACATCACTTGAGGGGGCGGTAGTCCACACTTCCTCATATGAAATTATCGTATATACACAACATGAAAAGAATAATGGTATAGTTTAAATATAAAATATAGAAGCATATATAAAACATAAATACCATATATATCATATATAGAATATAGTGACATCATAATGTCCACCTTTAAAGGTGTTAAAAGAATATTGAACAATAATCGTTTCGTGAGGCAGAAAATCGCCAACCACAGAAACAGTATGTTCTTTAACCATTAGATGAAGGTGTGTGTAAGTGTAGATAGAATCCTTATTATAAAAACATCCTAGTATATTGAAGATACTGGAGTTGTTACAAAATAAATGAATAAAAATCGTTTAGGGGGTTGGAGAAGAAAAATAAAACAAAAAGACACAAGTGAAGACATTACCTTAAAATCGGGTAACTCCCTTTGGTTTGAGCTCAAAGGCTTCCTTGGGAAGACTTCTGCCCAAGGTGAGGCTTCAAGGAGTTATATAGGGATGTGTAGAGACAAAATGGTCAGGGTTTGACCGAGCCAAAGGCTTTGTAAGTGTGGGTAAGGAGGTAGAGGTGAGGGCCTTTTATAAGAGGAGGGGAGGGGCACTCTTGGAATGTAAGGTAATGTTACTTTGTTTTAGAATGAGTTTCGAATTTTAATGGTCCCACATTGATGTGTTTCGTGGCTGAGGTGATAAGGGTTCAAAATCCACTCATCCAATAGGTTTTGGACATGTGTAGGTCTTAGATTTTACATTATCCTTCCATTTTATTTAAATCGTTAAATAATGAGGTCATCGCTGCATCATCATGATGTCATAAATAATTTAATTTATTTACTGTCTAAAAATTATAAAAAAATACTATGATGTAGGAAATATTTTTATATTTCCAATGACTATTTATAGTCAAAAATCGGACTTGTATAAACCCATGTAAAAATTGTTTTAGTTAAACAACTCATATTTGTGACATTTTAATTTTAACATTAAATAAAAAGGTTTTTATGTCATTTTCCAACCAAGGTGGCTCCATGGGGTCCCCAAGTTGACCCATGGATTGTCTTGGTCGGCCATGACTCATCCAATGAGGGTAGGACATGTTTCTAGGTCATTTCATATTATTAAAACATTATTTTTACCTCAAACTACACTAATTAGCTCTAATAGCGATTAAAAAATTAAGAAGTTACTATTCACCAAAAAATTATTTTAATCCCATTGAACCACATATTTCTTCTTAATGACAACCATTTATGTTGGATTTTTGAAATTCAAAACACAAAGGTGGCAAAATTTCATTTAAACTGAAAATCAGTTTTTATAAGTACGACTTAGTGGTTTCAGTATTCATCCAAAATTGAAGTTTTTCAGAAAATTACCAAAAAATAACCCTAAGATATATTTGATATTCCAAATTAAAAAATGATGTATATCATAAAAAATTAAAAACATATAAGTTGCATTAATTAATTTAATAATTAATTCCCGCTGTCAGAGCAAATAGCGTGTTTTTATGAAACAATAAGTATCAAAAGATTGACACTAGTTTAAGTCCAATTTCAAAGTGAAATTAATTCCAAAGACCACTATTGGATTAAATGGTAAAATATATATTCTAATTTTAATTTAAAAACAATTAAAAATATAATCTAATCATATAAATAAATTATATTAAAAATATTTTTGAATTAAAATACAACATTTTTCACTATTCATTAAAAATTGATCTTTTTTAGAAAAATACCAAAAATTTACACAAAGTAAATTTTGATGTCCTGCTTCTAAAGAAGAATTTTATTTTTTTCAAATATAACACATAAAATTGTGAAAAAAGTGTATTTAAAAGAGGTTTGCCATCAAAAGGTGGTTAATAGACCTTTTAAAGAATATTATAATGTTTACGCTTAAAATTGGATACATTCGCATTTTTAATCCTCTAACATTTATTGTAAAAAGTAAAAATATATGAAAAAAATATATAATAATTTTGTAGTTAGTTCTGGTCATTCCCTCCATTACAATGGCTAGGTGTTAACTACTATTTAAAATAATATAATTTTATTATTAGAGTGCAACATTAGATTCCCAAGAAACTCGTTGTTACATGTTGGGTACGCCATCGAGGATAGAGTCCCCTTTAAAGTTATATTAATATTTTATTCCCAAATAAGGATAAATGTGAAAATTTCATACTATTTATTTACCTGGGGTGTTACACAATAGTCCATCAGTGCCTTAGTGTAGAAGTAATCATAGAAGGTACACTAAAACTCTTCTCAAACCATATCCCAATGTCATCCTGCCTATGAGATAATATCCTACTATCTCTTGGAGGAATCACATAGAAAGTAAGTTGCGAGCTTCACTCTCCTCTCAGTAGGCTTATCTAGATTCTCAATGAAAGTAAGAATGGAATCCAACCCTGACTTTGCATCCTGTGGTCCTCCATCCCCTGAAAAAGTGGGAGGTTGCTATTGCCGGAACACCCGCATCATCTCTTCCATAGTTGGGATAGGATGTGGTTCTCCTTGAAATTTCTGCATCATCCTCATAAAGCCTACACAGATTTGTGCATCCACACCAGTGTCCATTATAACAGCAGGTGCCAAGACGGGACTAACAGTTGGATCTACTAGTGGTCTCTAATCTACCATTTCTGGCGTTTGATCATCTCCCTGTACTAGGCATAAAAGCAGAGGATGACACTATGGCATGACTCTGCAAAGTCAAGAGCACACCTCAGTACATGATTATCAAGGACTGCAACATAGATTTTCATGAACAGAACATGATAAGGAAAACATTCATGTTTTACAATAGAGGGTTACATGACGTGTTGAACAATTACACAGTGTGTTCACATTATTCCTTAACATGGGCATGTACCTCTACCATATAGGTCATGGAACTCCCATACCCACTCCATGTTCCTCTTGATACATTATTTGTACTGGAATATCCACTAATTCCCAAGAACATTTCCATGGCCAGAACTTCATGGTTTTTCCCAATGTATCACTACACGACATGCAAAATATTAACATGGTCTGTAATATAGAGTTCCATCCACCCGTGTCAATAGTCACACCGCCAGATATAGATTGATTACATGATGAAAATTACTCCTCTTAAACAACATGTTCTACCAAAAGTTTACCAACCCCATGTCTCTACTCACACAGTTAGTCACACGAACAACAACTAAAGTACGTGTACAAAAATCAAACGGCATGTACTTAAGAAAATTCATTTCTTCTAGAACTGAAGAACACATGGCATGTGTTCATAACATCACACGCCATGTATTCTGGGTTTTACATAATGTAAGACTCTAAGACTTCTCAAGAACCCCTGAAATCATTGGATTTGGATATGTAATGACATCTAATTATTTGTGATATCCCATAATCCCTATGAATCAATGATTGGAATCCATATTCATATCATATCTTTAGAGAATTCAATTAATGTTCAAATCATGACCCACCAAATTCTGATCGAAGAGGGCCCATATCACCAAATTGATTAAAGCATGTCATCCAAACAAATGAATCTTAACATACAGAAACACCCCATCAAAATAACATGTATTCTATCATGGAATCGGTCACAATAACAAACATATCTGCACAACATCTATCACAACAACATGCAATTAGTAATGCACCCTACATAGCAAGACGATAATGAATGGAATTGATATCTAATTGGTGGCTATATAATTTAGGAGATGGAAAACAATCATCTCATTGGGTTTCAACAAAATAGAACCATAAATATATCAATACTAAAAGAACAAAACAAGTGTGTCGCCCAATGGGGCAATCTAATCAACTGTAATAGTTCAAAATAGAAAAATTACAATTCAATTTGAGGTAATTTTGATTTTCCATATACACGAGGTAGCTAATTTGGGGAATAACTAATTACCAAAACCCATTTTTCATCCTATACCGTTATAATGTCTCCAAACAGTATGATTAACCTGAAAGAAAAATCTTTGATACCACTCTATAACATACCAGATTTGGGTGCCACTTAATGGTGCCTCAAACCTGGTTGGTCACATAACCTCAGGTACATTTCCTCAAATGGTAGTGTTTACCAACTACGAGCGATGGGAAAGGTATGATAATGAGGGAAATTATTCCCTCATTGGTACAGTTTACATAATAGAAAAAAATTGTAAACAATTGTGAAAGTAGTAATACTATACAAAAGAAGTAAACAACAGAAGTTTGATTGTAGTAAAACAACTTGAGCATATATATATGTATATATATATATAAATTTTGCATGTCACATGTGTTTAGGAAATCATCTAAACAAGTAAAATAGAAGGAAATATAATATAGAAACCAAATTATATAAAAGAAAGTAAACCCCAAAATAATCTCAATCCTAGACTTGATCCCATTCTCTCCAGCTCCAATAATAGTCAAGTACCTAATGAAGAAGGGTTCTTGACCTTATCTATACCTGAAATAAAATAATCTGTTTCAGTCCAAAGCATGAACCAAATAGGGCATGAGATAAATCCTTGAAAACAACCTCCAAATGATTTATTTCAAACAATCAGTGAACATATATTATATGTAATATATAAGAATGAAGTAATAAACATGAAAGTACTAAGGTAAACAGTACTATAGTTTTCAATTACCTTCATTTAACATTTATTATTCATCCATTGAACCATGTAGCCCTAGGATATAGCCTAAAATTTGTATCCTCCGTGTAACTTAAATAGAATAGGAATATCCTAAGATCATAAAAACAATCGAGTCAGACTGAATCCAAGCTTATTTTTTGGATTGGTAGACACATCACAATCATTCAACTATTCAAAAACTTATCTTTGTGAAAGATCTCATTGTTTAACCCTTTGCTCTCACATAGAATCAAACAATTATAAAAGAACACTTGGGAACACTCTCATTGTCTAATCACATGGTTCAATGATTCATTTAATCAATTATAAATGACCATATGGGAATCTCTCATGGTCTAACCACTTTGGTCTAACATAGCATCAAATAATTATAAATGGACACCCGGGAAAACACCCACAGTCTAAAAACATGGGTCAACATTAACATAATAAATTATATATGACCACTTGGGTAGATCTCATGGTCTAAACCCTTTTGGGAAGCTCTCACAGTTTAATCCACTTGGTCAGCATTCACAATGCATAACACATTCATTTCTTATAATTAGTAATTTCATCCTAAAAAACAAGGCATGAGAAACAAGGAAAGCCCTGTATAAATTATAGACTATATTGCCATCAACAAACAATCAAGGGGAAACACACCCATAGGGTGCACCATAAATATTCTATCTAACTTTATGCATATTCAACAACCATTAATCAATTTGGTAAATCATAGAATGTTATAAACATGGTTAGATTCCAAATCAATCAATACCCCAAACATGGGTATGCATCCCTTTAAGCATACATAATCCAAGACTACACAATGAAAGGCACAAACCACCTCCCTCGATGTCGTATGATCTATATACATGAATGTAGGCCCTTGAATCGTCTTAGATCAACATATATCTATAAAAAGGTAAAAAACCCCCAACCTTAAATAAATCAAAAGAGAGGATGAATAAGGAAGAGAGGTTCTATGGGTTTTAATACCTCACTGGTGGGATTCCAATGCTCCCAATGGTGTCTGAATCCGATCCATGGCAGAGAATTGGGAGGGGTTCTGTGTTCTTTGAATGTTCTATCATTCTCCCATACAAACCACAATGAGTAGAATATGATTCCTATTATGAGATAAGACCCCGATCCAATATATCAATTAAAATGAAAAGTACATGACATGTTAATTAAAACTACATGATGTATATTATCTTCAACTGTCCCCCGACATAAGTGGTCTTCCAGGACACCACAATGCGAAGTACTCAGCCAATAGATGGTTAGTACACTGTTGTAGGTGCCATTCCTGGTACACAGTGTGTAAAAAGAAGTACATGACACATACGTAGAAACAAACAATTACATAATTTTTCCTCAATAAAATCCAAAATCAATATCCATACCTAAAAATGAAAATCCAGGTTCTTACAATTAATCTAGTTGAATCTTATTTATTATGAAATTCATAAATCTATGGAGGTTTTAAATTCTATATCAAATCTAACCATCTAATCCCCTCAAATGATAGTAACTTAGACGCATTTTGGGTGTATTTTTTGTAAAATGGGGTTAAAATAAGGTTTATAGTATCATATATGAGAGGGTATTGAAGAGATAAAGGTACCCTTGTGTTTTTATAACTGAGTAACTAAGGGAATAAAACCCAGTACATGTTGATGGGAAAGTGTAATTAGGTCCACTGTTAACACAACCAAGAACCTATTGTCCTAGTAATGTGTATATGGTGGTTCTTATGATATTTGATTGTTGTTGGGGGTGGTTGATATTTTTAATCCTAGTAAAGTTATACACTAAGTAAACTTTTGTCCACTACCATGTCGTCGGGTTAATCATGACTACAAGTTCATCATTCTGGTGGATTAGTAGGAATTATGTCTTATTTTGGTGTTAGTTTTTGTGAGAAATATTTTAAAATGAATTTTTTTTGAAAATTATAATATTTTTTTCAAATGGTATCCGAATCAAAAAATGAGTTTTAAAGGAAAATGTTTTGGATTGAAAATTTGGTAAATTATTGGGTTTTGTGATAAAGTTCTATGTGTGACCCTAGGTTTTCCTTATGTGCGTTTTTATATGTATGGGTATGCATGGAATTGATTCTAAACCAAATTTTTGGATTTTTGCGTGATTAAAAATATGCCGCCAAGAATGGTCCACAAAGTGTCTTCTGGGTCTTGACCTATTTATAATAATCCTCATTTGATAACCATCTTATTTGGAAATCGAGGTTCTTTAGAGGTATTAAAGTGTGTTGAGGAAGTGAAGAATGTATTCATAGTGTGGGGAACTCTGAAAGCTGTTTGATTTTATGTTGTTATAGGTCTACTTGTGGTCCAGCTTTTGGAAGTATGAGTCTTTTTTTTCCTATAAATAATGCATATTGGGTTGAAATGAGATGTTTTTAATACTATTAGTGTTTTATGGATTATACCTGAGGAGGTGATGATGATGAAAAGGGAAGATATCATGAGTGTCCATTAAGGTCAGAAGATGGCGAAGGCTTATGTTGAACACTTCAAAGAGATGGTTTTCTTTTTCTCCCGAAGTGGTGTCATGTCATGTATTGAAAGATTCTATTTTCATTGGGGGTCTTAATTTAGGGATCATGGAGAGTCTCCTCTTCTCTGTGGATCTCCATTTTGAGTTGTTTGTAGTAGTAAGCCTTTTGGATAAGTTGTTGTGAATGAAGAATTGTCTCGGTTATTTTCTTCTATGTAATGTTGAAGACATTCTGAGTTTACTTGTTTTTATTTTGGAGCTGTTTTACCATTATATTTCATTATAAATGTCTGATGAAATCATCCATTCATAGTTTAAATGGTTTTGATTTTTTTTGTAAATGTGAACATTTAAATGGTTATCTTTTCTTGAATTTGTCCCCTCTTTCTATCATGTCTGTTTTGAGCAGTCTATTTTTGTGTAAATCACTCTTTGTGCCTTGGGTGCGGGTTCATTGTTCTATTCGAGATTTTTTTAATTTAAAAAAATTATAGGGTTTTATATGATTGAAAAAAAGGTCAATATAAATTTGTACTTATTTCACATATAAGGATGTAGTCCATAAGTCATTTGAGATGTATTGAAATCAGCTAAATCTTAATTAGATTCATGGTGTGGTCATTATTACTCAATGTGTCATGACTTTTCAAGAATCATCCACACCTCACAACCAAACAAAAACATTCAGATTGTTTTTATACTTTAGATACGAAAGTGTCACTCTCTAAAATCTAATCAAACACACTCGGATTTTCATGAAAATTTATAAAAATGATTCATATGTCATTTGTGATGTGTAGGAATTTTTTTCACATAAAACTACTACATAATGTGATCATAATAAGTCAAAAGTGCATTATTCCAGTTTAAAATGACATTTTAGTAAAAAAAATACAGTTGGCGTACTCAAAACTGAGAAATAACATCCATATTGTTTTGATACATTATGACCATGATACATAAGCCATTTTAGACTTTTTAGAATAAGGCATTCCTCAATTTGATGCAATATGTGACTGGTATGAATCCAAATGCATGTTTTTATTGAAAATTGAATGCAATTTTAAAAAAATTATCACTTTTTTGTTAATTTATTTCTACATATTATTACTTACAGACTAATTTTTTTCTTATTTAGGTTTATTATTTTTCATGATTAAGGGTGGTTTTTTTAAAGTAGCACGAGTCAGGTCTAGATTAAATGAAAAAAGAACATTGATGTTTTCGAATGTTTATATTAATTTGAATTTATGTAATTATATAAACCAATATTTGACATGTCTATAATATAGTGTTTTTTTTGTTTTTTTTGTAAATTTCATTTCATTTAAATCATATATTATGACATGTTTTTGTTGATATCTGGAGTTTTTTTATGTTGTGGTGTGCTATTACCACACACTACAGAATGAACCCATATCAATGATTATAAAAATTCTGATAAAAACCACATTTATCTGTGCTTTTTTAAGAGAATTTTTAGTGATGTTAAATGTCATGGGATTTTTATCCTTCTCTTGTAGTCGGCACTTTTCTAGAAATGAAAAATTCCATTTCTAGCATTGTTAAATGCTTATTTCTATTAGTAACATATTGAAGAAACCACTATATCTCATGTCACATTTCTAAAAAAAATAATTAATCATGCTCTATGTCATTCTCATTTAAAATATTGTTACTTGCATGAATCAAACAATAAACTAATGAATAATCTTGAATCCATTATTTTTATAAGAGCTGAACATGATTAAAAAATTACTAACCTTGATTTATTGTCTAAAAATTTACCCATGCTATTAAATTTCCACCTAATTGAACAAATAATTTTTTGTTATGTGGATAAAAACATTAATTTAGTCATTAAAAACCAGTTTAGTTCCAGTTAACCCCATTTGGATTTTCAATTAGTATAAAAAATATATATATATTTTTTTTTATTTTTTTGGAAATTTGTGGGAAAAATACCTGATGGAAACATAGTAGTATTTATGGGTTGATAGTGTTTTTTTAAAAAGTGGGTTTATAAGGTATGTTGTGGTGTTTTAAGTATATTTTTGAAATAATATGTTGAATGATATCCAAGACTATGGAATAGATGCCCAGGAAGCGGTAAAAAAATTATATACAGAAAGGCTTGAGTTTCCTGAAAACTGGGTTTAATGAAGTTTGTTTCACAATGGTGTGGATCATCACAAACAATCATTGTGAAGGCATGAAGACTTGATGGTAATCTCAGCGACTATGAGAAGCTTCATGAACGTGAAATTCTAATGGTTCTCCATGAAGATAGAGAGCATCACGAATGAGATGAGAGAGCTTCAAAAAATCGTAATGAAATGGATGGAAACATCCATAGATAGTGGAAACCCCTATAAATAGAAATATACCCATTACTAAAAGAAGAGAGACACAAAAAATATTCTATGGCTTCAGATTCAAAATGGATTTTATTGACAAAAATTTCCCAAATAAAGGAGGTTCATGAAGGCCATAATCACTGACTGAAAGTTGTGTACATCATGAAAGTATTGAAGGTCTAGAAGGACATAAAAAGCTAACTGAATATTCTGAGCTTCATGATGGCTTGTCAAGATTTGTGAATGATGTGTGCTTCTCGAATGGTGGTTTCGTGGAAAAGGCTATTTGAGCCTCGTGAAATAGGTGTGCTTCCTAAAGGCAGTGCACATTGTAAAAGTTTTAAAAAATGATTTCCAGGTGAATATTTGGTAATGTGATTTTCCTAAAGTTGGTGAAAGTGGTATGTAAATAGAGAATCTCTCTACAACTAAGGATGCATTGATTATTGATAATGAAGGGACCTACATGTCCATAAATTATGGGCGAATCCCTTGAAAATTAATGAAAAAATGAAGAGGGAAAATTTGATCCCTTCCACAATCAGATATCCATATAATGAGAGACAGGGAGGGACCCTTGATAAGGAAATGATTTACCACTAATCCAAGTAATGGAACTGAGTATGGGAATAAAAGTGATCTATCCCGAATCATGTATTTTTGTAGTGAGCCTTAGTATATTTGGTTAATCAACACATTATCATTGTATGCTCCATGGATAGATCACAGTGAGGGTGAACCAAGTAAAAATATTGTGTCTTAAACATAATCACAATTTTGTTCATACATTGCTACATGAAATTGAGAGAAGAGTGATTTTTCTAATGATGATACACGATCCAAACGGGAAGTTGATTTAATCTTTCAAACCCCGATTCACCCCCTCTCTCAAGAAATTTGACCTAGTTGGGAAAAAAATTATTATCTGAGGTAAATGATGAATTTATGTGGTTCTCTCTTATTATAATAAATAGATTTTTTCAGTCATAAATGTATTGCGATCTCCATTGGATTCAATTTTTAATTATGGAAGAATCAGATACAACACTATTTTTGATCAATAGTAATCGATTTTGTTACAGTAGAGATGCTTGGAATTTTTTCCAACATCGATATTGTTTCTTTATCAGAAGTTGGCCAAAGGGATTGGATATAGCTACCAAAGGAATCAATGCTTTACGGAGTGCTCTATCCAATGTAATATATATGAAGGTGATACTGTTTAAGTCATCCAATGCAATGTGGGAAAAATATTGAATATTTATGGGGGTGACTTAAAAGTCAAAGAATCCAAGCTACAGGTTTTATGAAACAAGTATAAGGATATCATAATGCACCCTAATGTGTCATTTGATGCATTAATTGACTGGATAAATGATATTGTTGAATACATGCATGGTATCAAGGAAATTATTACATATTTAAATATTTTAATGTGAATATTGAGAGGACTACCAACTTGGATTAATTTGAAAGTTTCAATATTGGAAGATAAGGATCCAAATGTGATAACATTGGATAGCTTCCACAATACTCTTATTTCAAACAAAATGAGAAATGAAGATTACTAGTTGGTGGAAAAAAGTAAGTCTAAGGATGTAAAATTTATTTCAATGAAGAAGTTCACCATTGATGATAGTCAGGAAGAAGATGACATGGATGAAATGGTGTAATCCCTTTCTAAAAATATTCAAAGAGTAAAAGAAAAATTCATAGGGAAACTCATTTTTGTGTGAATTTAATATGGAGAGGTTTAAAATCTTGTAGCAATGTTCCCCATGAAGTTTCAAGAAGAAAAATTGAATAAAGATAAAATTCTCAAGAACATGTCTCTAGACTATGTGAATGGAAAAAATATTAAGAAAATTTTATTCACAAAAGATCCTACTTTCAAAAGAAGATGTCAGTTCAGAAGAATTTGAGGAAAAATAGTTATAGGAATGCAATGATCATGAAGAAAATTCAATGATGGAAGTTGACAGAAATTCCAAATAAATGAAAAAATGTGAAAACAAAGAAGGATAATTTGAAGGAAGATTTAATCTTCAGGTCGAATTATAATCCTCTCTTGATTAAATATATTTTTGGGGAGCTAAAATGAAAAAATCTAAAAAATATTTTTTTGTGATGGAGAACATCATATACAGTAGTAGGAAGAAGAGAAATCTGATCTAAATGATGAAATTGAAAATATGAAATCTTCAATGAAGTTGAGCTCAGAAAAAGTTGTTATTTATAAGATCAATATTGAAGAACAAAAAGTGAAATTGACAGATTGAGTAACATTAAAAAATATCAAATCAAACATATCAAAGAACATTAAGAGGATTTCATTGGTCTCTGATGAAATGTCAAGGATCAAAAAAATTACTTGACTCCCAGTATGACATCAAAATAGAATATAATTATGCCAATAAAAAATATTCTAGTAAAGTATAGAGGAATAGTAGAATAAAATTAATAGTCGAGTCCAAATGATAAGGCTAGTATGAGGCTTGATCGAAATAGAAAAATGTAATTTTGGAATTCATACCATAAGCATATACTCTAATATTGAAGATTTATTTGGGTATGAGTCAGAACCATAACATTCGTAGAACCAAAGGGAGAACTATTAGTGAGTTTTTAACAAAAATGAATGCTCCCCACATGAGATGTTATTGTTGTGGAAATATAGACCACACAAAAATTGTATGTTCCATAACCATAAGGCACTAAAGGGAACAAGGACAAAAAAGGAATCCATACAGATGTCAATATTCCAAACATCATTTAATGGTCACTATTTCATGTGTGGAGGTTTGAGGCTTATAGGCAGATATTTCTCATCAACAATGTAGAGAAATGATCTGAATAGAAGAGATTGAAGACTCTTGGAGGCGTGGTGCATGATGAATCATGTACATTATTGATAGATCGATGTATCACAAATGAGGTTAGTTATTCAATTTTATTTTCAAATAAATATGTGTTTCAACTTTTTACCTCAAGTAATCCTCTTACAACAGTTCTAGTACCAAAATCATTAGAATTTTGGGAGATTATTTCCATTAATTCTCGAATATCAATATATAACTTATCAATCAATTCTCATCTCAAAGAAGAGTCAAATTGTTTTTGACAATTTTCCATCGGACCTTGGTAAAAGCATAACATGAAATGATGGTGTGCATTGGTATGGTGTGGGATGAATGTTATTGGTTCCATGATCATTTCCTCAAACTTATAGGGTGTATCTTCAATTTCTTGTTTGATGACATATATATCAATCCTTAGTTATGCATTCCATTAATCATGGATGAATTTCTAGTGGAAGGCGCATTTTAGCTCCACCCATGAGGTGATTTCTCAAGGATATAGATTGTAGAGAAACTCATTTACAGCCCCTTCATGATAGGAGGAGAAATCCATCTAGATAATTTGTGATTCACTGAATCCTATGGTTCTAGTTCTATTTAATTATTATTTAAATGCTCTCAAATTTTATTGGGGTCTTTAACTAATAGTTTGTGAAACATATTCATCATTGTAATCATTCTATTTTTGAGTTCTCATTCTTGTTCATTCAATTGTAATTATTAGTTATTGTTGTTTAAATTTGGTGTGTACATTTCCCTCAATGTCCAATTAACATGATCCAAATTAACTACCATTTTCACTACATAGTGTAACATTTTTAGAACAAGAATATAAGGAATGAGTATTAGCCAATTTAAGGGTGAAAAAATTTCTTTCCACATGTTCATTAATTTTTAGAGTTTGATGTCATAAAATCATATTTCTCTCAAAATCAATATGAAAACCAATGAGGTTGGAAAAATTTATCTCATCATTTGAAAACATTTTAATCCGGATTTAAAAAAACACTATCCTACACAGAAATGGTGTGAGGTCTTATCTACACCTATCATAAGGCAGTCATAAAAACAATTTTAAAACCCAAAAAATGAAAAACTCTAGGACTCAGGTTTCCTCCAGAGAAGAAAACGTTGTTGGTGTGTTGAAATCATGTTATCTAGGTTTGACATTTTAGAAATAATAGATGTAATTGGTATGTGTTAATATCAATTTAACTAATAGTGGTCTAGACTTAGATCATTTCCCAATTCTCTTGTTAAATACTAATTCATATTTTCCATATTCTCCCTCTAATAAATTGATAAGATAATGATTTATCTAATCTATTTATTATATTTCTGATAGAGAAATAAGTTGATTACTATATCCTCTATTTATTCAATGCCTGGAAATTAGATATCTATGATCACCGTCAGATTATCCTAATACATTATATCATATCACATATTTAAATATAAGTTATTGTGTGAAAAATACCAATAATGAGTGTAGAAGAAATTAAAATATAAATCTAGAAAAATTATTTAATGGATTTCAAAAATTACAATCAATATAGGTAATACAATAGAATTGACTTATCATAATTCATCAACAAGAGGAATGTAATAATTCTCCACGACATGACCACAAATGGCCTAGTGTCTATAAATTAGTGTTATTACAATATAAAACAATATAAAAGCATGAAAACATCAAGATCCAATAATCCTCCTAGAATATCAAAGTTAAAGTGAACATCAACAAAATTTTAGAACCATTTATTATTCTATATTTATAGAAGAGAACTTGGGTGTATTTGGGAACATCCAAAATTATCCATGTGAGTACAACAAGAATAAAAACTTATTCTGGATTTTTACTATTTTTAGTGTGAGTAGTGAAATCATTATCATTTAAATACCATCTTGTCTCATGTATCCAAGCCATAGGTGGATTTCACTGAGGGTATCACTTCCAATTATTTCAGCTCAAAAATGATTCCCTTGATCGATATTTTATTACATTTTGAATATTATCTATGAATTTTCTTGGGTGCATTAATGGAAGTTGTGAATGTCATGAAATATTTTGAATGGAGTGATGAAAAAATAGTTTTCAAATTTTTATTTTATTGGGCCTAGGAAAGGGGAATAGACGTGAGTGCAGTAAGCCCATTTGTCTCTCTTTTTAGGGGGTGTCTGTGTCTTCTCCCCTTAGTGGCATGTGGCATGTTTTGTAATAGGAGTTGGTGACTCGCCTCTATATGAAGCTTGGCTAGGGTAGAGCCAGCTTTGTAGGATCCGCATTAGATATCCACATGTGTGGGTGAGGGATTCGTTATAAGGACTTCAGCACATATCCATCCATCTTGCTTCAATAGTGGTGTAATTTATTTAGTGGATCTTGGGATTTTCAGGTGCAGAATCTTTAGATCTGGACCCAAGGATCTTTCTCATCTCAGATCTAGAAGTGATGGCATGATGGTGCGATAATGATGATCTCGACTGAAGCGATTCATCTTCCTCGTGTAGCGAGCTTCGATGGGATGAAGCTGGGAGTGCATCGGCTTATAACATGGAAGGTTCACTGTTAAGATCAAATTCCACATAGATGGTAGATCTCTTCTTATTGGGTGGTGCATCTTGAAAAGTTATAGAGCTCAGATTTCACAATTTTGATTACAATTTCAATGAATTGGTACAAACAATTTTAAATATTTTTTCTAAAATCACATTCCTTTACAGCTAAAAAATTAAAAATCCAAAATTAATTTTTTAAACTTAATTTAATTTCATGGATTTCCATTAAATTCACAAAAATGAAATAACCATTTCAAACTCCAAAATCAATTACAATTTAAATATTCTAACATGAACATATAAGTCAAAATGAGTAAAACACCCAAAAAATAATGATTTTAACAAATTAATATTTTTGTACAGATTTCATAGGCATAGAAAATCAATGATTTACACAAGATTTCATAATATAATGGTGTAATTTCAAGATGTAAAAAATCAAATTATTGAAATTCTCATCTCTCATCACTCATGATCAATTTTATTCAATTAAAGAGAGTCAGTTGGGTGACATAGTTTCTCATGATGAATTCTAATATATGTATACCATTTTAATTTTCAAATGGTCTCCTCACATTGATATAGTTATCTAAACCCTTGAAGGAATGGAAAGTAACATACTACTTTTTTAGAAAATGATTAATTTTTCTTGTATCATGTTTTATCACACATAGGGAATTTTTTATGTGATTAATGGTCCTCAAAATACAATACATAGTCATTTAGATCAACATGTACTCTTTCAGAGATCATAATCATTTAACATGACATTCATATAACGTCAAATTCTTGACAAGAAGGTTCATTTTCTTCATGTGGAATATCATTCAGGAGACCAGGTAGTATTGTAATGTTGGTGTCTCTATATATGCCGTAAGCATTAAAATTATATTATTTTAGTAAGATTGAAAATGTTTTATATTTAGTAAAATCGGTTTATAATGTCATGTTTTTCTTACTCTTTAACATCTCAAACTATAATGTCCCAGACCCTAATTTCCTTGAGCTGGTGCTAAAACATATTCTGTAATTGTTTTCAAAAAAAATGAAGCATGATAATTAAAAAACACAATACAAAACATAGAAGCTTTTTTGGTCTAGGTTTTATAGAATTAGAAACATCAATTGCATTTCATCATATAAAAAAGCAACAATTTTTAGAAAATAAAAATTAAATTAAACAATTTTAATTTTGATTAAATTAAATCATATTGTTTTATAACATTATTTATATAAATTATAATTAATTTACTATTTACATAAAATTCTTGGATGTTACACAAACACTATTGGAAAATTGTGAAGATCATCTTCAATTTTCATTTTCATTTCACTAATATGATCTTCAACAACGTTTACACATGTAATAATATCAGATAATCTATAAATAATACCACTCTACAACATATATTCCATTTTACATCATGCAAATAACTAAAAATCATTTTTGAATTCAAGGTAGTTAAAACGGGCCCCATTTATCTATGCTAAAAACGAAGATAAAGGCAAAACCTATTACAGTTCATTGTTTGTATAACATCACACTACAACAAAAACATGTAACCCCAATTAAAATTATATAATTTAATTGAAATAAATTTATCATCATGAATACAAAAAAACTACTATATACATTTGAAACAATGATTTAAATAATTAAATTTAAAATTACTATTCAAAAATATTTATAAAAATTAATGTTTCATTATTTTTGGCACCCACGATCCCCTCTCAAAAATTTCCACCCATGGTATAAGTTTCTGAACAAAAATATCCTCAACCCGAGCACAATAATACACCTATAAATGAAAATAAATCTTATGTTATTATTAATATAAAGGATTAAATTAAACATTAATATATAGGAATATGTTAGTAAAATGTCAGTTTTAAATAAAAATACACACTTTGAGTTATACTGATCACACCGTGCATCATATTGAGGTGTATTTATTTTCTACACGTAAAAATTGAGTTATAGATCATTGTCATAAAGTATCTAAACAACACGAATGTGTTTTCTCGGATTTGAGTATGTCACTTGTTATTTTTACAAATATTAATGTCAATTTTAAATAATGATAGACATTGAGTTATTCTGGTCAGATTGTGCATTAGATTGAGGTGTACTTGATTCTTACACGTCTCAAATTACATATGGATCATTTTTCTAAAGTATCAAAAGAATATAAATTTGTTTTCTCGATTTCCAGTTTGTCACTTGTGTTTTTCACTTAAATTTAATTTCAAGTTTGAAACATGCACTTCGATTCATACTGATCACATCGTGTGTCAGTTTAACAAGATTATATTTCCAACACATCACAAATGACTTTTTAATAACTTTGTTGAATTATAAAGTCAATCATGTTAAGTCAAAAGTTCTCTTTTGACTTTTATATCTTCTTTTGGAAATCACAAATGTCTTTTTCCATGCTGATCGTACAGACCATGCTCATCATACTGACCATGCTGATCGTACTGACCATGGTGATCGTACTGACCATGCTGATCATACTGACCATGCTTATCGTACTGACCATGGTGATCTTACTGACCATGCTGATCGTACTCACCATGTTGATTATACTGACCATGCTGATCATACTGACCATGCTGATCATACTGACTATAATTTTTGTACAGACTCTGGAAATTATATTGACTATGTTAATCATACTAAGTCTTATAAATCTACTCACTTTGAATCGTTTCAAAACATTACACAGTAATACTTATAATACTCATACTTTACTTTTATTACATGCTTGTTTTGGTACTTAGTCGAAAACACATGTTTCATATTAATCATACTCATGTTTATCATATTCATATATATTTTGTTTTAACCAAAACGATGTCGTGGAGTTAGTTATAATCTAATCAAAATGATGTCGTGTTTTCAATTTCAATATGACCGTTATAATGCCAGGTGTCCAAGTCCCTCCGTGTTTTTCAGAGAAATATGATCGTTGGAGGAAATATGACCGTTGGAACCTCAGGCCTATAAATAGGAGGTCATTTGAAGTCAAGAAGACACATGTGTGTGAGAATTTTCTATATCAAGTTCTAGAGAGAGATAATGTGACTTCTCTCTTGCGTCGTGGGAAAGCCTTGAGATTATAAAATGTGAACGGCATGTTCTTAGTTTTTGTATTTCTATAATTTCTTTGTTTTGCTTTGTGCATCCGATCAGGTGATAATGATCGAGGGCTACTAGGATAGGCAGACGGTGCTAACGATCATCGTATCGTGGGCTTTCAAGTGATTGAAAGACATAGGTTCTGATTACCAGAATAATCAAGGTCTTTCTGGGATAGCAGTACAGACGTACCGATCATCATATCGAGGGCTTACCAAAGTGTTGGTAAGACAGACGCGTTATCCTGGGTGAAAGGATAACCCTTCTCTTTGGGTCAAAATAATTTTAATACTTTTACATTTCCGCTGCTGTTTGTTTTAGAAAGGTAATTGTATTGTTTCCTTTCTTTATTTCATATTCATTTGTAATTGTTTCAATTACAATCATACTGCTACATATTGTATCGATTGATTCTATACGCTTTATAGTTTGAATCCTTCACTATTGTTTTACTCTGATTATTATATTCATATTGAATATAATTGCTTTACTTTCTTATAGTATTATATCATATCTTACCTTTATATTCAATACAATTGTGGATGTTTGTTTTTTTCTAAATTCTATTAGTTTAAGATCATTTAAAATAATTTCTTAAGTGTTTAAACACAATGTTTTTAAACCTACAATTCACCCCCCTCTTGTATTGTTCCATCTAATATACATATACATCTACATATTCGATCCAAAAAATCAGAGTGTGTTTTCATGGTTTTTAGTGAGTGTCACGTGTTAAGAACTAAAATTTCAAATTTTAATTTATAACTCACACTTTGAGTCCTACTAGTGACATCATTCATTATATTGGGGTTCGATTGATTCCTACACATCACAAATGACTCATTGATCATTTTCCTAAAGATTCCAAATAATCTAACTGTATTTTCTTGTATTTTAGTAATTCACTTGTTCTTTTTACTAAAATTAATATCAATTTTTAATAAAAAGACACATTTGGAGAATCATCAGTCACACCGTGCATCAGATTGAAATGTAGTTGATTCATACATGCCACAAATGACTTATGTACTTTTTTCCTAAATAATCAAAATTATTCAACTATGCATTCTTGGTTTTCAGTATGTCACATATTCTTTTTACTGAAATTGATCTCAATTTTAAATAAAAATATACACTTAAAGTAATAATGGTTACACCATGCATCATATTGAGGTGTGGTTGGTACCTAACATCAAAAATTACTTATGGATCATTTTCCTAAAATATAATTATAATTAGAATGTGTTTTTTTTGGTTTTAGTATGTCACATTTTCTTCTTAGTAAAACTAATGTAAATTCTAAATAAATAGACAAACATGTAATTATATATATCACACCTTGACTCTGATTAAGGTGAGGCTAATTCATGCACAACAAAAATGACTTTTGGATTATTTTATTAATGTGTCAAACCAATCTGAAAGAATTTTCTTGGTTTAGAGTATGGAACTTTTATTAAATAAAATGTAATTTGAAACAAAAAACATGCACTTTTATTCATATCGGACACATCATGTGGTGGTTTGACGTGATATTTCATTTTAAACGTCACAACTGTCTTATAAATCATTGACTAAATTATCAACACAATCAGAGAGTGTTTTCATAGTTTTCTATGAGTGATAGGTTTTGAACTAAAATTCCAATTTTAAACAGATAATGGACACTTTGAGTCATACCAGTTACACCATTCATAGAATTGAGGTCATGTTTATTCCTACACATCAAAAATAATTTATAGATCACTATAAAAAACTAATAAGATAATCAGAAATATGTTTTATTAGTTTTGAGTATGTCACTTATTCATTGTATTAAAATTAATGATAATTTTAAATAAAAAGACACACATGGAGTTTTATAGGTCATATCATGCATCTTATTATGGTTTTCTTAATTTTTATATATAAAAAATTAGTTATGGATCATTTTCCTAATGTATCAAAATAATCTGAATGTTTTTCACTATTTTGAGTATGTCACTTATTATTTTTGCTAAAATTAATTTCAACTTTAATTAAAAATATAATTGGTGTTATACCGATCACAGCACACATCATATTTAGGTGTGGATTATTCTAACACCCCAAAAATTACTTATGAAACACTATACTAAATTATCAAAACAATCTGAATTCAATATCTTTGATTTTAGCAAGTCATTTTTATGTTTTACTAAAATGTCATTTTAGACTTGAAACATTCACTTTGAGTCATACCATTCACGTCATATGTCAGTTTGACATGAGACTACATTCTAAAAGTCAAAAATGAATTATGAATCACCTTACTAAATTATCATGACAATCATAGCACATTTTCTTGATTTTTAGCGAGTGACACACGTTATGATCTAAAATGGGAATTTAAAAATGATGATAGAATCTTTGAGTCATATCAGTCACAACATGCATTGGATTGAGGTTGAGTTGATTCCAACATCAAAAATTACTCTGGGAAATTTTTACTAAATTATAAAAACAATCTGAAAGTGTTTTCACAGTTTTCAGTATGTCACTTTTTCATTTTTCTAAAATTAATGTCAATTTTAAATGAAAATATACACTTGAAGTTATATCGATCATATTATGCATCAGATTTAGGTGTAGTTGATTAATACACATCAAAAATTACATATAAATAATTATACTAAATTTTCAAAACAATCAGAATATATGTGCTCAGTTTATTAGAATTTCACTTGTTCTTTTTACTAAAATTTATGTCAATTAGAAATAAAATGACACACATAGAGTTATGTAGTTACAATGTGTTTCATATTGAGTTGTGTTTGATTCATTTATGTCAAAAAATTACTAATAGAACATTATCATAATGTATCAAAATAATATGATTGTGTATTATCAATTTTTAGTATATCACTTGTTTTTTAGTAAAATTAAAGTCAATTTTAAATAAATAGGCACACTAAGAATTATACCGGTCATATTATGCCCCAGATTTTGGTTCAGATTATTTATACATGTCACAAATGATTTAAGGAATGTTGTCCTAAATTATAAAATCAATCTGAATGTGATTTTTCAGTTTTGTGTATGTCACTTGTGTTTTTTTAAATGACAGTTGAAACTGGAAACACACACTTTGAAACTAGAAACACACACTTTAAGTTATAGATGTTTATTTATTCATGATGGTTGTATACATTCTTTCCCATTTAATTTTTTTCATTATATCAGTTGTAGCCTCAAAGCCCAATCTCTCACGAGCATGATCAATTTTAAACAAACAACCTCAACTCAAACAAAGAAATATTACTATATAAGAAAAAAATTTCTTATGTGAGTAATAGTAATACGAAATAAATTAATCCTAAATATGAAACAATCCATTACTTCTATTGATTTCATATATTCATGTTTTCTGTGGACATTCATCTATCTTGTATGATTCCCATTTATTTCTCAAAAAATATAAATATATATCGTATTGTGAATATGATATTTTTATACAGTCATAGTAGTACTAAAAAAATATGAATACATAAAGTATTAAAAAATATATTAAATGAAATTATAATTATCATTGAAAATACCTGTTTGGGGATGATTATTTTTTTACTGAAATATGATTTGGCTCATAAATTTATGAATATCACAACCATAATGTTTTGCATTTGTTTATTTTAGATGCAATATAAATATGAAGAAAAATAATTAATTTTATTCATATGTGATTGGATAGTAAAATAGTATTATATATACTATGGTACTTTTCCATTTGTAGAACTTATCATGCTCTTTGTGCACATGAACTGTCCTTATGCCATTATTTTCATGATATTTATACATCGCCCTATCATAAAAAAATTTCATTAAAACATAATATATAATAAAAATCAAGATTTTTAGTTTAAAATGGTTGGATAAAATGTTTCAAAAATTGAAAACATCATCATGTGTGGTTGTTTTGTTAGGTTTCCATGTAGTGAATCCAGAGAAAAAAATAATTGGAGTATCCAAATTTTTTGTAATAAGCCTCAAATGTTACCTAAAAACCCAAAAATGAATAAGAAATGAATAAAATGAAAATATATTTGATATTATTAAATTGTAGTGTTTTACACCTAAATTGTTGTTATTAAGAAGAGTCTCTCATTGGTATGTTTGATTTCAAACAATTTGGCCAGTTCTACCAATATTTCATCTTTTTTTATTCTATTTATTCTTGTTATATAGATATGATGTGAGGACTAATGAGTCCAAATTTATATTCATTGGGTAATATCTTTAATTGATATTCCTATATATTCTTACAACAAATAAGAAATCTATTCAGTCCTAATTAACATAGTATATCATATATCGATAAAAAATCCATAGAACACACCGCATGCATAAATTTATAACTGATACTTCAAGCCATTAATACTCTATGATTTCATTTACATTCACAAGAGAAATGTAGAATATAATTTCCTCTCATTAAATTTGTTCTTCAAAATCTACTATGTGACTACTACTACTTTGTAACTTTGTATATTCCTTAGCAATCAATATTAGTAAATTTGGATCTTGAATGGTTGGGGTAAAAATTTGATCATGGAGATATTTTTAATTTATTGGTTGATCCTTTAGATGGTTTTGATTCAACCTTTCGTTTCATCCCATCCCTTTTTTCATATGTAATAAAATTTATTGGTTTATAAAACTAATATACAGGAACACATATTTCTCTTTATTCAAAAACACACCCACCCTCTCACCACCGATCTCCCCCCTTGGGCTCATCGCCCTTTTTCTATTCATCACACAAAAATGCACAAGCCTCTTTACTAGGAAGATATCACAAACCACACATAAACACATACATCACATTTCTCAAACTATGGGAATTTATCAAGTGGGGTTTTCCATTTTCTCAAACCAACTCAAAGTTCCAAATGGGCCTCATCGCTTTATACAAAGTATTCATCATTTTGGAACACAAGAATGCATTGTATTTTTAAAACAAACATAAAACCACACTTACAATGAAGTAATCATTTTTTAGGAAACCAAATCATCTTTTAATCCCATGTTCACACCAAAACCCATTTTGAAAATCTCTTTGGAATCCCTTCGAAAGTCAGCATGTCGGTGCACTTTCACAACAAATTCAAAAAAAAACCACACTCCTTTTGGAAATACCCATTTCATATTCAAATACATAAGAGACCAATTTTCAATAACCATAACCATATATATATATTACGTATGTATTTCATATAGAAGAAGAAGATGCAATTTTAATAAAACACTAAGAAATTATGGAAATTTTAATTAAAGATCAGGGCATAGGGGACCTACCTCAGACATGTTGTTATTCGTCGATGACCACTTGAACCGCCACTTGCCGCATACACGCACATGCATTTATACATGTATATATTCACCCCTAGATGCATTGCAAATATTCCCCACGCCATGAGGGAATATGTTCAAATAGGGAATATATATATATGCCATACCCTATGCATGTACATGTAGGATACCTCGACACCCGCATCCCAAAACAATCGTAGCGAGGTCCAACTCACTACACATATCATTTAATAAATTAATATAAAAATTTATTTAACACTTCAAAATTATCCATAGAAAATTTACACAAAATAAACGCACCCAAGTTATATCAAAACGTAACATTAAAATTAATTTTACATCATAACCATACCAAAACATGACTTACACCATTTAAGCAATTTAAATGAACCATTTAAAATTTTTTAAAGCAATTTCAAGAGGCATTGCAAGGCATTGTACATAAAAAACCCACTCACATTCTACTTTTGAGGCCAAAAGCACACTACAACCATTTCAAATCATAATTTTCATTATCTTAATAATTTAATATATCATTTAGAAACATGATAAAACAGTTCCATAAAACTCCACAAGGCTATACACCAAAAACACACTAAAAATCCACTTTTTAAACCAAGCGCACACCGAAACCTTCCCAAAGTATCATTCGCATCACACTCACAAATAAATAAATCATTTCAATAAATAAGAAAACATTTCTAAAATTCAAAATAGGTATTTACCCTAAAAACATACTCCATTTCTTATCTTTAAAATCGAACGCACCTCAAAACATTTTCCAAACATGGTTTGTACCTTTTACACAAATAGAAACATCATTAAAAAAACATATAAAACAACCTCAATAACCACCCCAAGTGCTTTTAAACCCAAAGAGCACCAGAACCCTCTAAAAACACAACTGGATATCAAAGAATTATCAAAATACAACTTCAATCCTACACATAATTTAATAAACTACATGCAGGGTTTATAAAATCATATACAGTGATGCGACCATGTTTTCCACATACAACAAACACTATTTCACATAAAATCGCCACTTTAAAACCAAATACACCTCAATTACTTTCACAAATCATTTTTTCAAAACCCAATATAATCAAAGAACATGCTAAAACACTCAAGCATGCATAACAATTCATCAATTAAAGGCTAATCATAAAATCACCTGTCTTACATGTCAAAAACTAAAACACACTTTGCGAAACTTCATTAGCACACCAAACACACCAAAAGTGAACCATATGAAGTCATTATTCAACCAAAAACAATATGATTAAACCCTAGTATATACTACATACCCGCTAAAAACCTGAAATCCCAAACGTAAGAACCAAAACACTAGAGTTAGGAGAAGATGAGCTTACTGGGAGGGAAATCATCCATGGACGAAGGCTGCACTGGTCGAGAAGAGGTGTGATGGGTCCAGTGCGAGGCGGACGAATGGAACCGGTGCAGTTCACGTCGGTCGGATGGTTGGGAAGAGGGAGGGTTCGTGGGGTGCACGAGCAAGGTCTCAACCGTGGGGGGGGGGGGGGAGCAGGGAGAGGAGGCCAAGGAGAGGGGGAGATCGGAGAGGAGGCCACCATGGATAAGGGAGCTCAGCCAGAAGGAGATCAGGGGGAATGGTGCCCTGCAGGTCCGAGAGGGGTGAGGGGTGAGCTACGATATCGGAAGGGGAAGGGGTGGTGTTCGACTAGGGTTAATTTTTTTTATATTTTTTATTTTTTTTCAATCTAATTCAATTCATTTAAACAAATAAAAATCATAATAATAATAATGAAGATAATAATTATACTGATAATAATAGTAATAATAACCAAAAATGTTATAAAATAAAATAAAATACAGCGTGTCAGGTCGGGGCGTGACATGAAATATTTAATCTCAAATAAACAAACATGTACAGTGGAATTAGAGTGTGTCATATTAAAGGAAATATTAATTAAAGGAATTATATCATATGATCATGGAATCATAAATATATATTAACAACATAAAACAAGTCACTATATATATAAGTCAAGGCTCACTAATAAGACAGCCTAACATGGTGTCATAGGTTTACTCCCCATGAACCATACATGATATCTCATGAGATTAAAAAATTACGCAATAAATTGGAGTGTATAACAGAAGACACTTCATTATCATAACATCTACATGCATATTCAATCCACATGATTGAATGTAACCATACATAATGTATAAGAATGATAAATCCCATGAGAAAGAAGTGGGTGTAATAATCTTGTCTCAAAGAATAACTAATGGCTACATCATGAAGATTTCCTAGAGAATAAATAATTAAATAATTTTTTATGTTGATATTTAAAATTAAAATTATTTATAAACATGTAATTCTAATTTAAAAAACCCATGATATGTATTGGAAAAATATGTATTAAAAAATTAACCACTTAGTGGTACTTTATAAAATGCCTAAAAGATATTTTAAAGAAGAAATGAGCTTATTATTTTTCTTTTGAAGAAAATTGAACCAGGATGGTATAACATAAAAAAAATTGGGTTTTAAGAATCTCTTAATAGTTAAAATGATTTTATGGTGGTGGTAAAGAACATGATATAAGAAATTGGATAGAATCTTTAAATTGGGTTTACTTAAAAGAGTGAATTAAGATGGGACTAAAAGCAATTATTATCCAAAATGATGAATAATAAAAAATTGGGTATATATGTATGAAATAGACACACACACCCACACATATAATATAGATTAATTAAATTATTATAATATAGTTAAAAATATAGGAAATGAAAGAGAATGTGTAATCCAAAAGCAATAATGCTTGTTCAGAAGATCACTTATTATATTTTAAATTACCTTTATTGAAATCCCACATCATAAAAGGGGTAATAAAAATAATTTTTAAATGCTTATAAGGGAGATATAAAGGAAAAATTAGAAAAAATATAATTAGTTTTCCAAAAAATGAAGGATATTATTGACGGGAATAGAAAAAAATGTATAAGGTGGGGAAACCGTTGCTAATAAATATGGTAAATATTATTAACTATGATTTGATTTTTAATTAAAAATTATTAAAGAAAAAAATATTTGAATTTAAAAATTCACTTTCCCCATATAAGAAAAGAAATATCCATGAGATGAAATCATATGGTGTAAGAAGCCAATAATATAATTATGAATTTTAATATGAAATATAATAACTTAGAGAATGGGGGTTTGAGTTAAATAGTACCCTTACTAGATCGTAATATTTTGAATTAAAAATAAATGGAAGGTAGAACTTGAGATGAATTTATAAATACCCTATATTTCATGAAATATATGAAAAAAAAATAATTCATTTTCTGATACATTTACCAATAAAAAAAATAAGCGGTGAATACAAATCATAACCTAATGAAACAACATTGAGAAAAAATACCTTACCTTTGGTCTAAATTGTATATCCGTGGGTGCCTAAAATATATAAAAATTAAATTAAGTATATCACAAAATAGATTCATTATGTTTTCTACATATATTTCCTTTTTATGGTTTATTTATAAATATGTGTTATTTATTTATTATATATTGTTTTATCTTATATCTTTTAGTTGAGTTAGTTCAGTTGATATCTCTGAAAAATCCTTGATATATTTATTATGTTAAAATGTGTTCTAATATAACATTATAATTTCTCTAATTTTATATTTTTATTCATTTTATTATTCTATTAGAAAAAATTACAATTTTCCATAGCGTTTCCAACAATGTACTAAAATTAACGAAGGTTCCTTAATATGTTCATTTATGGTGGTTAAGTTTACTTTGACCATTTAGTGTTAATATTTATTATTTAATGTATAATATTATATTTAAATAAAATTAATTGATTCATAAATATATTTTCTATACATTAAGTACATTTTTAATGTAGTTTATGTAAGGTGGAAAAGTAAAATGGAGCACACCGTTCTGTGGTGGTGGTAGTCCACATGTACATGAATGAAACTCTCATATTTCATAGAATGTGAGGGAGATTAAAATTTAAATAATTATCATTTTATATTATTAATAATTTTTAAATTATTATATTGTTTCATTAAATAATACAGTTTTTACCATCCATTTCTGTTTCTTGTGAATAACACATTTTCATTGTGGTGGTTGCATGACAAATGCATGCCGGCATCTTCAATTTTCAAATTATATTGGATGGATAAGAAAAATGATATTACATTAGTATAAAAACATTAAAAATATTAATATAACTTATTTTATAATAATTTTATGGATATACAATATTTTTGTTGGTCGATGATGAAAAGAACTAAGTGAGCTCAGTTGACAGAATTACCTCCCCAACTAGAGGTTCTCCCTTTGGTAACACCATTAGTCTCCTTAGCGTGGTCTTTTGGTAAGAAAAAAGAATTATATGATGTGAGGATATGATGTGAGGATATGGTTTGCGATATGGTTTGTGAGAATTATATGATGTGAGGATATGGTTAGTGATATAATATGGAAGAAGGTTTTTCTAAATTATGCTTTGGTATGGATTTAGAAATCTGGTGGAAGTGATCCCCGTTTATCAGTAAGGAAAATAATAATTTTTGAAAGTCCATTAATTTTTCAATGAGGGCATGACACACATCAAGGATAAAAGAATCCAAAATGTAAAATAATTTATTGAAGGATTATTTAACCTTGATAAAATTTTGTCCATTAATTTTTCCATGTTTTAAACATGTTTTTAGTCTATAACCATTATGTTTTTTTTAGAATTTACATTTTTGGTTTTTACCTTGGTAATCGGTTTTCACACAATTAATTTTTTTATTAAAAATATAAAGTAATATATCATTAAATATTCTGAATTTATAAAAATAAATTTATAATAAATATAATCAAATTAAATATATAAATAATATAAAATTATATTTTAAATTAAAACATTTATTATAAAAAAGAAATATTTTATAGATAAATGTGGGTTTTACCCATAAAGATTTCTAATATTTGTTTAGTACTGATTAACTGCTGAATTAGTGTTAATATATTTATATATATGTTTAAAAATTGAATTAGTAAATTTTTTATGTAATATTAAATTATTTTATTAGATAGAATTTACACAATGTTATCAAAATAACTCTTTGAAAATAACGATTTTACTGTTTTTAAGGTAATTAAATTTAATCCTAGGGATATTATTATTTTTAAAATAAAATTGTAAATATTAAATAATATGAAAATTAAAATATAAAATCCGAAATAATATTTTTCTATTTAATTTCATTATGTGATGAAAACTAATTTTTAATATTAGCAAATAAAAACAACATTGAGAGTAAATTTTACTTAAGTTTCTAAAACATTAATCATGAGTTTTATAAATTCTACATAGTATTTTTAAATGTATATTATAAATTTTAAAATATATATTGGATCAATAATAATATTTTATAAACATAATTTTATTTCTTATATAATGGAAATGTCATATATTTCAGAGTTTTGGTAAAAATAGTATCATTCCAAATACAGTTAAAATCAATTATTTTAGAAAAAAAATTAAAAAATTTATCATAAGATAGAATTTTTATTAAATGTAAATATATGGATTTAATATTTATAAATTCAAATTCAGTAATTTCAAAATTAAACTTTTATATAAATATGAAAAAATTTAATTACATATGTTTTCATTGGAAAAAAACTTTTAAAATTTTTATAGTTCTTATTCATATTATATATCAATTAATAATTATATTGGTGATATATTATTCATATTTAAAATATTGATAATATATTTAGTTTTTCAAATTAAGTACCTGAGACTGAGTTTTAGAATAAATACATTTTTTTAAGAATAAAATGATCTCATTAATTTTAGCAATGCATTAATAAATAGTATTTCATTTTTTTGAAAGAAAAAATGAGAAATATATAAAATAAATGTGATATATAACAAATTAAATTAAAATTTACTTGATTAAATTGTCTTAATTTCTATTTACATATCACCTCATGATCTCTATGTATGATCTAAGTATAAGTAAGATATAGTGGTAATTGCAGGTGTTTATTTTTGCAAGCATGGATCTCATAGATATTTCAAAAAGTCCAACCTTCTCTTACATAGGATTTAAATCAAGTATAACTTTTTAATATTAGATTTTGATTGTTATAAGAGAAAAATATTTGAAGAGACCTCCATTATAATTTTGAAAAAATTATCTTTATAAAGGAGACTTCAATTACCTAATTTCATTTCATTCATTCTTTCATCTTAGATTATGAAATATGGTGACATTATTTTATATAAAATATTTTTAATGACTATATAATAACAGTTAAATTTAATAAAATTAATTTATTTTATAATGGAATTTTTTTAGTTAGGATTTTTTTTGTGAAAAATGATATTTAACCCATTAAATTTTAATGGAAAAAATATTGACTTATTGGTATTTACATTCTCCGCTCAGATAAATTGCCACCTCAAAATTTTATTTATCACTTACCAAATGATAAATGACAAGGGTATCTAAAATATATAAATTATTAATGATAATTTATATATATATATATATATATATCAACCTTAAAAACATAGAAAAAATATCTTTTCCCCTCATAATAGGCTTAACCCGAATATTCAGTTTTTTCCATGACAATCTGTGAAAAGAGTCTACAATTATTTGGAATCAAGACTCACATTAAATAATTATCTTCTAAAAGTTTTTCATAATCATTATTTTTTTGATAGAATATAATATTTTTATTTTAAATTTTATCTAATTATTTGAAATAATTTTTCCTATAATTTGAATGAACTAATCCATTTCCAAAATCAAATTAAATCAATCTAAAAGTAGATTAATATGATTTTTACAAGGAACATTCCAATAAAAAAACATTAGATACAATAATAACTGTAGTAGAAAATTATTAATAATTCATCATTTAGCCACTAATGTGATGATATAATGTCTTAGAAAACATATTATATAAAAATACATGGGCGGAACAAGATACAAATACAACAATAATAGTTCTTGAGTGGATGATAGGTGTTCCTCACTCCAAATATTTTTTTAAACTACTTCAATTGTTGTGGTTACACTGGTCTTTTCTTATTCCATTAGTCTGGGAAATTGTTTTCTTACAATCATTTTCTTCCTTTATATTATGTCATTGATCAGGGTAATGCACATTATTCCCAAATTTAAGGCATTAGAATTTTAGTTGAACATCAGGACATAATATTTTTTTCGCTCGAAGTGTCCAATGAATAATTAATTTTTCCCTCAAAAATTGTTTCTATCTTCCCTCATTTAGTATAGATAAAACATGTTTTATTTCCATAGAGGTATTCTCTTACATGACTCTTCACAAACTTTTGAAATGTTGGAAAACTAATTTTTTTTCATAAATCATATTTATCATTTGAAAATTAGTGTGCATCCATCCTTATATAATTTGGTCTGTTTTGAAACTAAACATAGGTCATGTTGTTAATAAATATTATTTTTATATATTTTAGAAATATTATATGGTTTCTCACTCCATCTCTTATACCATTAGGTTTCTCATTAGAAAAATATACATATTGTCCATGGAATCCATTATTATCCATGGTTACTTTAGGCTTCATCGATTAATTAAACCAAAAGGTGTTAACTTGGGTGGTGAATATGAAACATCAAAAGAAAATTATAATAAATTATCTTATAAAAAACTAAAAATTATAATTTATTACACTTAAAAACATCACATTATATTTCAGTTCAACCTAAATCACTCTTACTTCAATATAAGATTATTTTGGTTGAGTTATCACATACTCATTAACCTAATTACTTATAATAATAAATCCCTCATAATTTCTTGTAAATATAATGTTTTTAATAATGTCATATAATAAGAACCCTCAAAATATAGTCTGGAATACATTGCTAAAAACATAATTTTAACACTTTGGGATTTGATATTGATACACCTGACCCAATTATAACCATAAATAATTAAAAATATCCATAACTAATTTTCATTCACTTATTTAAACATTAAATATTTTTTATTTATTATTTTATATTATTAGGTTAAAATCTTACATTAAAATACCCATGTATTCAAAGGATTATTTTTTCCATTCAACCTATCTTTCCTTGTTCCACAATAAGTATTCAATATCGCTCATAAAATTATTCATACATGAATCCTTTATAGACATAATTTTTTTAATAATTATTCATAACCTGGGGAAATGAAAAAAATAATATAGGTGATATCAAACACTCAGTAAGGATAAACATACACATTAATAATTGAATGTCATTAATGAGAAAAATATGAGCATAATGGTATGACGACATAATCAGGGTGCATATGCATAACATAAAATAGTCTATACCAATAAAAACATGGATCATTAAAAATTGGAAATGGAATAAAAATTTAATTATGGAAATATTCATATAAATCGGGAATCATGATCCATGTGATGTTAATCCTGATCAAAGGAAACATTAATAACCCATAATAGGAATAAATAAAATGTGTTGGTATTTTAGAACAATATCTTCATAGAACCATTAAAGGAACCACTATATATGGGATAAATATACATGGTTAATACCCATAATATCTTAGGAGTAACCAATTTACCAGTTAACTCCATATTCGTAAAGGAGTTACTTTTATTTAATTATCTTAGTTGTCATTACCCAATGCATTAGAGGAATCTCATGGATTCACATGTAACATATCAGATAAATGCACCTATGGATTTGGGTTCACTCCCCAATAGAAATTTTATAAATAATTTAATAGTACTAGATTATGTGAAAAATAATTAAAACTTCCACTTTTTAAAATAACAGTAATAATTTTTCATTCATTACTCGATTTACCTATGGAAAAGAAACATGTTTGATGAAAATCCCATTGAAACAATAATAATCTATCCAATAAATTAATAAGTATGATATCATTAAAAAATTTCCCAATTGAATCATAATTAAATTAATTGTTGTTTTTGATGAAGAATATAAATACCATAAAAAGGTCATTAAAAACCCCCTTGAAGAAAATACACTTTTCATTTTAATAATAACTTATGAAAACATAAAATTTCAAAAATATTATAAAATTACTTCTCATTGAAAATAAACAAGGAAAATAATAATGTAATATTAAAATAAAATAATTTTCCTGATAGTTTGAAAATCCTTTTAGGTTTTAAAATTTAAACATAATTATTTTTAAACTACTATAAAGAGTGATAAAAGTGAACCATGCAGAAAACGTTAAGAAATTTTATTTTAAACCAATTAAACTATGTTCAATGATGATGTAAAATAAATTTTAAAAATAATAATTTTTTATAAAATAACATCATTGAAGACATTTTATAAAACAAGTATAAGGATGAGAATGATTCCATATATAAAAGGGATACATGATCGATATCACTGATGGACAACCATTTATTATTTCATAAATCAACAATGCAGGAAATGAGAAATAAACCATTTAAACCCAATTCATAAATAGTGGAGAAAAAAATTGATATGGTTCAAAAAAATATGAATATATTATTTTTTTCAAAGGATCCATGAATGTAAAAAATTCAGGAATAAAATTAGATTGTAACATAAAACTTTTACTATGTTGGTGGCATGAAAAATAGAAATTCATTAAAAGAATGAATATAATATAGAATTTTAAATCTTTTTAATTCCATAAATTAATATTTTAAAATTAAATCTTGATGTATTATGTATATGATACCAGAAAATCTTGGTTCATGATAAGAAACATGTCTCAATAAATTGATATTTAGAAAAAGAAAACCATTAGAAAGATCATTACTTTTTAAGTGAAAATTAATCCATGAAGTTATGAAGTGGACAAATGTAAATACACATTTATCAAGTTTAAATATAAAAATAATAAATTTAGAGATTAATTCACACATAATAATGGAATAAAGAATTTAATGATGTATAAGTATAACCCTGTAAATTAGAATTCGGTTAAGAAACACTTTAAAACATTGTAAAATTAATGCCAAATCCCCTTCGATGAAAAAAATAGAATTTGAATTTAAAATAACATGAATTATGAAGTATTTATGATATAAAATTTAAATGTAGTAGAATATACACCATATAAAATAAATAATGTCTATAACACTAAAATAGTTCTTAGTGAACGGAATTTGAGACAAAATCCCTAACCCCAAGTTTAGACTTTCTATATATATCTTTAAACACATGAACAAGAAATTTATAATTTTTTTCTTAAGAAAAATTTCTTGTATTAATAGCTTATCCTTAAATATATATTTAATTAAATTTAATTATTTATTTAATTATGTAATTTATTATGTCCACGTCATGTGTTTTTGGGATGTTTTGTTTATAATTTCAAAATAGCTTCGATGTGTTGACAATGGTAAAAGGGGGCATTATTTCCTCATATGAAAAATAATAATCATGAAATTATTTTCTTTTTTATAAATTAGTTATAAATTTATAAATGATTATGTAATATGTTTTCTAAAAATGATTAACATTACAATCATGGAGATGATATGTCCTACATATGCATAATTAAAATTTCAATTTCTCAATGAACACGATGAAAATAAGGTATGAAATATTTTAAATTTATATATTTATAATTATATCATATTATATCATTAAATAAATTTTATATATCATCCATGTGATTTTGTTATGAAAAACCAATCACATCGCTTCATTGAGGTGGTAATCACCACGTATAGACGAATGACATTACCATTTTTCAATAGATGAAAAGGTATGAAAATAAATAATATATTATCTTTATAAAATGATAATAATCTCAAAATTATTGTATAACACACACACATTTATATATTTATATATTAAATAAATCATTATAATAATCTGTGAGAGGTGGTAGTGGAAAAAAATTAAATCGGCTTGCAAGGTTGTAGTTCGTTATACACACAAATGGTTGTGCCATTTCCTATTTAATTTAATTGGATATGGATATAGGTTATGAAATTATCATAATAACTTATCAGTACATGGAATATTCTAATATTATTATTTCATGACTTGTTAATAATATTTTATAGAGTTGGAGAATAAAAAAATCTAAAACAATATTTTAGAAGATATACCTCTACTTCAGATAACATATTTTACATTACAAATTAATCCCTATAAGGTTGGTATTAATCCCTCCAAGGTTGGTATTATTTCCAAAATAAGACATATATAATGTGTATAGAGATGGTGGAAGGTTTTTGGGTAGGTTTATAGAAAACATAAGTGCACAATGGTTTTGAGGAAGAGATTAGTGGAGGTGTGCTTTTATATGCGAGGGTAGAGGCACACTTGGAATTAAATAATGATTTAAATTAATATAAATTATTTATCATGTAAAAGTAAATAAAAAGTGATATTATTCGAATAGAGAAATATTTTTAGTCAAAATTCTCTCATATAATAATTTTTTTACATGTTTTGGTTGTGTTTTTACCCTTATATATTTGTTTCAACTCCTTATTAACCCCTTTGACAATTACCACAATATCAGGGTTATTTATTATTTTAGTGTATCTAAAGTTAATATAAAAGGACCTGTTACTGTTATTTTATACATTAATTGATTTTAATGATCCTAAAAATTATTTATTTCTATTATATTTAATTATAATTATTTTTTATTTATAATAATTTTATTTTGTTTTACCTTTTCCCTTAACCCATTTCCTTTAACCTTTATCTTTTCCCAATTTACATTTATTTATCATAGCATTACCAAACATGGCTTTAACCATTATATGTTTTTTCAGATGACATTTACCCATCTTGCCATTATCCAGTTTACCTTTACCCAATTTACCTTTACCGACATTAACTTTACCCGATTTTCATTTACCATTACATTTACCCAACATTCATTTTCCTAATATAACATTACCCAACTTACCATTACATAGCATACCATTTCTCTTTACCATTACTATTTTTCTTTAACTAGCTTTCCTTTACCTTTTACCTTTACCATGATAACATTTCCTTTATAGAAGATGATTTTTTTTATTCTTTAGCATGCTATGTTTGATGTTTTTCTTAATATTATGAGTTATTTCATGCATGTGAATTTTATTAAAATGTTTTTATGATTAAATAAATTCATATTATTGTTATGTATTCTATAAGAAGTATTTTTATATTATTTTAAGAAAAAATTAATCTGTATATTAAATTTATTATTTTATATATATATATTTCTGTATGAGAATCAAAGTATTCAATTTTATTAATTTGTGTTTTTTGTATAAATTTTTTATTTTTAAAATAATTTTTATAATTAAAATATTTATTTAAAACCATTTCAATGTTTTTTAATTCGGTATAATTATATTTATATATTATCTCATATTTAAATTTGGAATGAAGTTTGAATTTTGATTTCAATTATTATTATTGAATATATGAGAAAATTGTGTTATTACTTTTACCTACTAATTTTTAAGTAATTTAATTATTTCTAAAGGATGTTTTTGGTTTTTTTTGAATTTTATCAAATGTTTTTAAATTCAAAAAATTGTATTATCATTTATTTCTATCCTCAAATAATACTTGAATATCATTGTTAGCATTATTAAATCAAATTTTTAACAATTACCCTTGGTCTTGGTAAGTTATTTTTTCTATAATTCTGTCAAAAATTTTATATAATTAATGATGTTCAAGAATCATGGAAGGTGTAAATGAATGATTTAATAGTGTGTTATTTCTTCAAAATAATTCAATAACTTGCACTACACGCAACACCGAGTTCAATCACACCATGACTTAAAAAAAATCCATTCAAAAGAGGTTATGAATAGTGTTAACTAAATTTTAAACTTTATATAATCCTTATAATTTTAGAATTCATATTATGAGTTTCTTAGACATAATGTAAGAACAAATTCATTTTCAGTATTGCACTTTTACCAAATTTTAATAGTGAACCCTTTTTAGATACTATATTTTAAACTTTTTGACTAAATGGGGACATCAAAAATTTAAAATGAAACATCCCAAGCTTCCACGGTACGCTAGCGTGTGTTGTACGCAACACCGAGTTCTAACACACCGTAACCAATCAAACTAGCTGTTATGAATAGTAATACCTACTTTTTGAAGTTATATATATTTTATATTTTAAAATGGACTTCATTTTTGGATTTGGAATATCAAATTTAGCCTAAGGTGAAATTTTGGTACTTTTCGGATAACTTTCATATTTTGATGAATAGTGAAAATTACTAAATTTTAATTAAAAACAACTTTTTTAATCAAAATAATTAATAGTGATAAATTATGAATTTGAGTGGTTTTAAAGTATATTTAGAATATATTTTTACCATTTAATATAATGTTGGTCATTGGACATAATTTTACAATTAAACCGAACATAAACAAGTGTCAATCTTTTGATAGTTATTATCTCTTAAAAACACGCTTTTTGTTTTGACAGCGGGAATTAATTTTAAATTAATTTCTGCCACTTCTGTGTTTTGAATTTAGGAAAATGGATTCCATATTTGGAATCAGGATGTTCAAATTGTGTAAATAGGTAACTTTTATTTTTAGACATTTTGAATAATTACTGCGGTAAATATTTTATTTACCATGGTTAAGGGTAAATCCGGTAAATAAGGGTTAACCAAATAATATTATAATAATACTAAATTACCCTAAAACATGTTTTAACCCTATTGGTTGATACATGGTCGACCATGAGCATCTTTGGGTCTATTTTGGGACCCCATGGATCCACTTGTAAGTGATAATGACACTTTATTTTAATTAAGTCAAAATGAATACAAAAATGACACAAGCATATATCTTTTAGAAAATCAATTGTTACATAGGGTTATATAAGTTGGATTTTAGATTATAAATATTCATTAGAAAGATAAAAAGATTTCCTACATAATGATATTTTATTTATAATTTTTAGACATTAAATAATTTATTTTATTTATGACACAATAATGATGAAGTAATTACTATAATAGTGAACAATTAAAATAATTGATATTATAAATACCCAAATAAATATAATATGAAACTTTTAATGAATTAAAATAATTTTATAGGATAATATGATATATTAGGATTGATTTAATTGACTTTTTTCGAAGTAATCAATCTGTTATGAGTTTCACAAAAATCAACTATTGAATAGTGTCAAAATTGACATAAAAGAGTTCTTAAAACAAATATTATATTATTAATTGATATTAAATTCCTAAAAATCTAAGGTTCGTCCAAGAGACTTATATCATGATAGGTTAATCATTAATGTACCACTTGGGGGTCTCTTGGATGTATATAGTAAGTTTATTAACCATATTATATAAAAATACAAAGAGACATTGTAAAAGTGAAACTAATTAACTTAGAGTTAATACTTAAAGATAAGGTTAATATAAGTACCCAAACCTGTCTAAATTCTATTGGTTGAGTGGTTTTCGACCTATCCCCACCTTAACCTTTTAATAATCAACTTTTGAGCCATTAGAAACCGAATATGAATTTATTATAAATTAATATTTCTAGCTTTTCCAAAGGTGCCCCTCACCCCTCTTATAAAAGGGCACTCCTCCTTCTCATTTCTTCACACCTTCAAAGCCTTTTGGTTCGGCCAAACTCTTCCCAAATACTCTCCCAACATCCCTAACTAAAACCTAGAGGCCTTAGTTTGATCAGAAAGCCAACCTAAGGAGCCCTTTTGATCAAATCAAAAGGAAGAACCCGAAGAAGAGGTAATGATTTCACCACCCTTCTCCAAGTTCATTTCTTCTTCCACTTCTTCTTCCTTTGTTCTTACCATTCTAAAATAATAACTCCAGTATCTCACATATACTGTGATGTTATTATAAATATGGTACAATCATATTCATTATTCTATCCACCCTTTGAATAACATGTCACCATACGTGCGTACGTACGGCTTACCGTCTCCACGTCGTGGTGTAATTGTTATTCAATATAATATTATTTGGATGGGTATAATAATGATGTGTAACTCATGTAAATAATAAATATAACATGTTAATGATTCTGTATATATGATATACCATCCATTTATATATTATTTTAATGTCAAAAGAATGATATTGTCGCTCGTGCGTACGTACGGACTACCGTCTCCACGAACGCGATGAGATTCATTCTCCATCGTATCCATTCAAGTATAATTATCATTTTATGATTTAAAAATGATGTTTAAGGACTGGATATCATTCTGGATATGAATAAGATACAACAACCATGGCTTATGTAACAAAATATATAAAAGAAAATGAGTAAGTTAACTCCCGAAACGACGATAATTCTAAGATATTATTAACAAATCAATGTTAAAAGATCATATATGATATCATATTAATATATATGATTCTTGTATAATTTAATAACAACTATTTCTACATTATACAGGAGTTTGACCTACCCCAACCAAGGAAAAGTACAAGGTAAGGGTTATTTCACAATCTCTTCATTATCCGAGGTTGTTGATATGTAATAATCTACTGGGATCTCTTTATCATCCACATCCATGGTTCTTAAAAATGTATTTCAAAACATTTTTACTATTTACTTGAATATGAGTTAAAGTCATTTATACCCTTTTTGACTTTTATAAGTGGTTTATAAAGGAATCTTTCCGTCGTTTTCAAAACAAGGTCCCATTTTAACCTTTTCGACAGAATTAAGGTAAGAATGTTTTTTTAACTTATACAGCGGGTGCGGCTATTTTCCGCCGTTATAAAATCTTCAAAGCTTCCCTTACAATCTTATAAGATTATTTTCAAAGAAAATGTTTTATTTTATATGGATCTTAAATTATTTCAAAATAAAAGGAGATATTTCTTTAAAAAGAATTTTGATTTCATCTATGTCAACATCCTTTGATGGATTTTAAGATTATTTGAAGTTGATTTATTATGATACAAAACTTCTATATTGTATTGAAGGTTTTGTGATATGTTTGACTGTGGATGTGCTATTTTTATACCATTCATAGTTTATGGTGAAAGTATTGACATTTCGTATGCTATTTTTAATACGATTGTTTATGTTATATTTAAACCTTTTCATATGGGAATGCATTGGACTTAATATGTGACGGGTGGAGCCCGCTATAGCTCCTCGATGCATCGGTAGGTCTCATGAGACAAACTAGTGTCTTGGAACAAGGCCTTTACAAAATCTTATTTGTAGTCTTGGCATGAGGCCTTGGCTATGTGGTTATGATAGTCTGGCATTATGCATTCCAACGTTATGAAAGTGGTTATTGATTTTTTCATGTGATTATTCGATTAGTAGAATATCCATGTTAGTAAGTAAATGGAATTATTTCATTTTATTTATGCCATACCATGTTGAAAGTTCATGTTTGAAAGGCTTTTCTTTTAGTTATACATTTCCTTAAAAGTTTATTCTTATTTATGAACGTTTCCTCTATATTTTTATCCTTACTGGGCATTTGAGCTCACCCCTTTTCTATGTTTTATTTTTCCCAGGAAGTGAAGAAGTAAGTAATGAATGACCTGCAGGGATATTATGTGGGGATATGAGTGTGGATTATGGAGACATTATGTTGTTGTTGTAGTTTTTCATTTTATGATGTAATGTAAAACCTATGAATATATCTAGTGTTTCCAAGGCTACTAAACCAATCGGTCTTTCGAGATTTGATCTTTCTTGTGATCATGCCAATGTTATGTAGTAATGCACCGACTCTAGGTAGCTGGGGTCGGGGCATTACAATTTCACCCACAACGGGTACAGATATGAAACTATGTGTAGCACCCGTATCGAAAAGTACTGAAGATAAAACAGAAGCTACTAGAATAGTACCTCTGACTGTAGAAGGTCTGGGATCCCAATCTTGTTGGGTCTACAGTACTGCATAAGCCTACCCAGTGCCGTGTCCCTGCGACACAGCCTGGCTACCATGTGTTATCCCGCCCTGCTACCTTTAAGATCCTGGTGTCTGGCTACCATGGCCACAACCACCATCTCTGCCTGCATGCCCTAATGTATTTCAGTTCCCTGAATAGTAGGAAGCCACTGGTCCTACTCCCGCTCGCGCAGTCTACACAGAACCCCTCTCACTATCCACTGGTGGAAACACCCTATAGAAGAATTGCAGATGACCCATCCTACCGCTTGCTCGGAACTCCACTGGGTCTCGTGGACACTGTGGCCTCTTGTTCCCCTCTCTACCACACTGGTAACACATGACCTGGCCACCTGAAGCATTTTTCTAGCTAGTACTGCCACCCTGAGGGAAGTACATCTGTCTCTTCCTCTTACTAGTAGAAATAGTACCAGAAAATAGTGATGAACCTCCCTGGCCCACACCACTAGCCTCTCGCAGGTTCCTCTATGTAATTAGTGCCTGGTTCATAATAGCATGTGTTGTAGGCAACCTAAAAACATTCACCAGTGCTCAGATGTCGTACTGAACACCATCCTCGAAGCGCATGTCCCTCAACGTCTCATCACCCACCAGAACGGGTGAAAAACGCTGAAGCTCGGTAAAGTGAGTAGAATAATTCATCACCAACATAGAGCCCTGCTGCAAATTCCTGAACTCACGAGCTCTATCTACCCTCAGAATCTCTGAAAAGAAGAATTCATAGAAGACTACCTGAAAATTTTCCCACGCCATGTCTCTGTGATGCTCTGACTGGGTGGTAACATCCCACCACCTCTTGGCGGAATCACGTAACATATACATCGTGAGATTTACCCTCATTCTTGGAGGCGTCTCAAGGTGCCCGAAAATAGTCTGAATTGACCCCAGTGAAGACTCCGTAGCCTGAGGTCCTCCATCCCTTGAAAACTTAGGCGGATGCTGCTGCTAAATTATACGAGTCAGCTCAGCCATAGATGTGGTAGCCTGCGGTGCTCCATGATAGGTCTGCACGAACCGCATAAAGCCTTCACGGAACTGTGCATCTGTGCCTGTGTCCAATATAAAAGTTGGCGCCACATCTAGCTCTGCTGGAGGTTACACCGGTAGCCCATGTCCCACCATCTCTGGTGTATAAATGTATCCGCTCTCCTGGAGAACAACACATGGTCATCTCGGCGGAATGACACTGAAAGGTCAAAACACTCCTTAGATTCAAGATTAAAAACGACCAAAAATGAAGAAACCCAAAAGGGGACAGGAGGAAGAAGGAATTCAAAATTTCAAAACAAGACTACATGGCATGTATAATGACTACACGATGTGTACCTGACTTCCCTTCCCCTACCCGGGTCCTTCTACATGGCTAAGCCACACGAATCCCGTTTTAATAAAACTACACGGCATGTATAACGTCTACACGGCATGTATGTTGTCATTTCCAACTGCCCGTGTCATTTGTGACACAACCGACTAGTCAGCTTGACACTACATGGCGTGTTACACCCGCACACGGCGTGTACACCACCTTGTTTCCCTAGCCACACAGCTTACCCCACACAGCCTGTTACTGGTCAAGACAACATGGCGGGTCCCACAGGTACATGGCATGTACTAGACGAGCTTCGCCGACCCACGTTGTTAGTTACACGGCTGGAAACACGGATCACACTACACATCATGTTACATATTGACAAAGCGTGTACATTAAAGGATTCCCACGACCCGTGTTGTTAGTTACACGGCCTGGTCCCTAGGTCAGACTACACGGCGTGTTTCATAATGGACACAGTGTATATGTCTTAAGGTCTCCTCCATCCGTGTTTTTCGTTACACGGGCGGACTTCGGGTCAACACTACACGGCGTGTACATTCGGTACACAGAGTGTTTTCCCCCAAACATTCCCCACCCCATGTTGCCGCCCACACATTTTGTGACACGGGAAGAGACTACACGGCGTGTACTCTGGGTACACGGCGTGTACTCTGGGTACACAGCGTGTACTCAGAAGCTTATTTTTCATCCCGAACAGAAGACCATATATGGCATGTTGAAGGTACTACACGGCGTGTGTACTGGGTTTCCGGACAGTATGCCTCAGAAACTTCCCCGAAACCCAGAAAATACCGAAAACAACACCTAAGTGTCAAATTTCGACCCAAGAGGGCCCATACTCCACATGAATCAAAGTTTGAAATCTTATCTATGTTATAACATAATATACAATCAATGATCCACCAAATTCCGGTCAATGGGGGGCCATACTCCCCAAAAACCAAAGTTTACTGTCCATTCATTCAACACGCTTATAGAACAACACCGTATCACATAGAATGTATGTATCAAGCAGCTATCACAACAGCATGCTTTTCTTGCACAACAACTATCACAACATCATGCAAATTATAATGCACCTACATGGCATGAAACTATGCATGGAATGTGATATCTAGCATGTGAGTAAATGATGCAAGAGATGGCACACCCTCATATCATCGGGTTGCAACTAAATAGAACCCATAGATAAAATATAAACAACACAATCTCAAGTGCGTCACCCAACGGTAAAATCAAATCAACTGTAAAATTTTCAAAATCAAATGAATTGCAACACGAGGTAAAATTGGAATTTCTCTGTACATGGGTTAGCTACGTTGAGGCTCAACTTATTACCAACTACCATTCCATTATATCCCTGACTAAGGCTCCACGTAATAAGTCAATGAAAATAATCCCTTTGATACCACTTTGTAACGTCCCGGTTCTGGGTGCCACTACATGGGTGCCCCGAACCCGGATCGCCACGTGACCTCAAGCGCATTTCCCCAAACGCCAGAGGCTGCTGACCAGCTGTGAGGGCTTAGGTCTGATAGTAAGGAAACTATGCCCCCATTTTTCAAAGTGCAGCGCAGTGGTAAGAATAAAACATACAACAAAGGCAGAAGCAGCAACAGTATATATAACTGAAATAGATAACTGATAACAAAAAGGGAAAACAACAATCATATATAAATGAAGATGCAACATTTCACTATTCTATAAAACAGCCAAAACATGTCACACTACTAAACAATACATTACAACTGAAGTACAAGTACAGAAAATCAAAATAGAATATCCAACGGTATCACGAGCTAATGCTCGGTCCCATGCTCTTCTACTCCTTAGCAACAATCAACTACCTGTATAGGGACTCTTGCCCCTATGCACACCTATAGAAACTTAATCTGTTTGGGCCGAAAAGAATGACCCAAACAGGGTGTGAGAAATAAATTCCTAGTAGGCACCCACCAAAGGCTTGTGCCCAACTGTGTGAAAACACGCAACAACACTGTGCAATAGTAAAATGCAATAATGTAAGAAGTACTGAAACTAAAAAACATAACCAGTTATATTTCCATTTTAATATCCATTTAATCATTTATTTATAAATATCACCACAATGATTATTCTATTTAAATAGACAATGTCTTCAGACACGTAAATTCCCACCATCAGGTAAAGAGAAACCAACACAAGAATCTGCCCACAGGCATACAGATATTTCCCACGGGCGTAAGAAGTGTCGCCCACAGGAACAGAATCATCTTCCCATATGCGCGGATGAAGTTGCCCACATGCTAAATAGTGCAGTGCCCACAGGCTAATCAAAACACTGCCCTCAGGCTAAACCGGTAACCAGGCCATGCCCAATATGTAACCAGCAATATACAAGCAATTCCTCTCAAGGAAATTCTAAAAGCCTTACTTTCAAGCCATAATATAAAGAGGAATACCCTTGGGCATCCTGGCCGAATGGCTAAATAGAGGAACGCACCCCGGGGTGGTCCTGGATCCAAGCAGCGATCCCAAACAACATTTTAATATAATATTCAATTACCTATACTATTCTAGGTATTTAAAATAGCCACGGCCTCCGCCACACAACACCCCAAATAGGGATTCGTATCTCAAAAACACACAAAACCACACGACAGTTGGAAAATAAACACCAAACCACCTACATTTAACACCCACAAATGATATATGTGAACGTCCAATCTAGAAATTCCCAAAAATGACGTAGATCTAGGTTAGAAGAAAATATTTTCAACAGTAAATAAATTCCATTAGAGGAAGAATTGGCAAGAACGGCTTAAGAAGAGTGGAGGGCTTACCCGTGCGGTTCCAATGATATTGTCCAAGACGGTAACGGATTCTCGACGTGTGCTCGGCGGATCTCTAAAGCACCATAATACCTCTTCCATTCCTTCTTCTCGTTCTAAGCCTTCCCTATGTACAGGGGAGGCTAATGCCCATTTTAAGAGAAAAAAGACAAATTACAAGGCGTGTATTTCCAAGTACACAGCGTGTACTTCCCTTTTTTAACTGTTCCTCTAGCGGCTTCCCGCAAGAGTTGCACTGTTCACCTATCGACATGACTACACGGTGTGTCTGCATGAGTACACGACGTGTGCTGTCGCACAACTGGCCACCGCCTCACTATTCTCTTGCCGACTGACTACACGGTGTGTAAAGGACCACTACACGGTGTGTAGTCGGTTCCTACACCATTCATCACCAACGTTTCCACACAACCCGTGTACTCATTCCACACGACCAAAATTACATGGTGTTTGGAAAAGTACATGGCATGTACTTCCAAAATTTGGGAGTTTTCACCATTTTCCTTATTTTCTCAAAAAAACTTAAGAAAAAGATAAAAGAAGAAACCCGCACCTCCAAAATAAGAACCAGGTTCTAACAGTTTAGGTGGTTTTTTTTACACTTGTCACTTTATTTTAACCCCCATTAACCTTTTTTATGATTACGATGATAACAAATATTTTTATACTTTGGGGGAAAATAAAGTCAATATAAAAGGAAAAGTGACCCATAAATAGAAAATAACTAATATTTTTAAATATATCCTATTTAAATGGTTGATTTTATGATTTATATTAATTTTATTTAAAGATAAAATATTTTTTATTTTAAATTATCATTAATGACATTTTTGGAACTATTTATTTAATTTTACATTAATGTAATCATGATAAAAATTTAATTACTATATAATACATTAAAACATCCAAAATAAATTATATTAATCTATAAAAATCATCGTAAAATATAATTCTCCCTTAAAATATTACATTTATTGTTTTTAAAATCATTTACTTGATTTGTCTACTACTTCCACAAGCATTGTGTCAGCTTTTAATAAGCATTTAATATAATTTTTCACCCCAAAAAATTAAAAATAAATTAAAATAATGAAAATAAAAAAATAATGTTAATTATAAAATATTATATTAATACAATATGTATATTTACCTACATATATATTTCATCATAACTTACTTAATATGTTATTTTGAATTTTTTTCTTGGTGCAAGTATTACACAAGAATTTGGATAATTTACTTTTTAAAAAATAATATATATATATATGACTATATATTAACAATTATATATAATATTTATTAAATAATTCTATAAAAGACTAATTCTTTCTCAAAATATTATCTTTAGGACACCAAATATGACTTTTTCAGTGCTTTTCAAGCACTAAACCAACCTAGAAAATAATTGATTATTTATAATGAAATCAAATATAACATATATTTTATGAATTATATTTACATTATATTTTTATTATATTACTATAAATTATTTCCCCATATCAAAAAAATTATATCTTATTTATGTGTTCATGATATCAAAAAAGATATTGTCTTATATTAAACAAATATTTTATTTACAATTAACCAAAAAATTAAATTCATTCAAAAAATAAAAAAATTAATCTTAGGTGAAATTTGAATCTATGTTTCTAGATATTAATTAAATTAAATAATATTAAATTCTTATAAGTGTGAGAAATCACATTTAATTCAAATACATTAAACACAATGAAAAACAGTTTGTAAAAAAATGTGTTTTTAAGCCCAAAAAATGAACATATACCTAAAAAAAGAATAAGGTCTCTTACGTTGAAATTAATTAAATTATTTATAAATAAAAAAATTTATATTAATTAGATATCAAATTAATATCATAATTTTAATTTTTAATGAAATTAAATGAATGATTAATTTTTTTTATTTTTTCACTATTCATTAAAAAAATCAATCATTTCAGAAAAAATCCCAAAACATTTCGCCCTATGATAATTTTTGTAAGTTTATTTTGAAATTAATATTCATTTTATCAAATGAAATTTCTAAAAAATCCACAAATTTATTACAATATTAGCTCCCAAAATGTATAGAAATTCATTTTTTAAGCAACAAGTGAATTTAGTAAAAATTATTGTTTTTCTTCATGGAATTAATCAAGAAATTTTAATTGAATATGACCTATGTATAAACTATTTTTTAATACCTATTCATTACCAAAAGTTCAATGAGTAGTTTATTAAATTTATATTTAATTAATTATATTTTGTGGTATTTTTAAGCTTCGTGATGCATGTTTTATACAATATCATACATCGTCATGTTTAAAAATATCAGGGTCATTACACATGACCCCTAGATGTGTTTATAATGGAGTTTATTATTATTAAAAACTCATCATTCTTCAAGTAGTGATAAAGTTGATACTTAACCAATCTTTTTAGTGTGATTACCCCTTGGGGAATCTGTTCCATAGCCACATCAACCTTCCAGTATCCATACAGGGAAGAAATTACATGAAAACCATACAATAACTACTTTTACAAAAAATTCAGAAGTAATAAAATACTTAGACATATCTTGTAGTAATACTATTAGGGTTTTCACTAACTTTATCTTATCATAATCCTCAAAATAGCTATACTAAACATTAAAAATATCTAAACCGGACTCTGATACCAACTATAAATCCTCAGACCTATACTCCCAGGTCTTGTGATAAAAAATGTTTCTTTAAACCCATGATTTAATAAAAGTGATATTACCAAAGAAAAAATACATATATTTCACATCATAAACATAATAATTTTATCTTACAATAATATTGTAATCCCAAGAATTACGTTTTCAAGTCAATGAGGAAAAAAAGAATAAGAATATTATTTTACAATAGATCTGAACATTTCCCTATAATATTTCCATAATAGACATCCTTCTAGATTTTTCATAGGTTATAATCATCATTATAACCTAGTTAATCGAAACAAAATAAATAGGTGAGATCAAACACACAAAAATATAAAACATGTAATCAGGGGTTAAATCAAACTCATATGAGAAAATATGGGTAGGGGATAAATATCTTATTAAAAACAACATAAAACAACAATAGTTCTCCATAAGTCAAGTTAGCAGAATGCGTAATCTCTAATAGAAAACAAATTCAATAAAATAATATATTTAGACAAACATGAAAACATGTAATAGTGGAATTATATCATATCTTCATAAAACCATAAATATTTGGAAATAACAAAAAATATGGCATCAAAAGAATAATTCAAGACTCACCACCAAGATGACATAACATAGATCAGTTAAGCTAACCATTCGTGCATCGTGCATGATATATCACTAGATGAAAATATTACCCAATTAAATGGAAACCATTCGAGGTAAACCCTTAAAATTCATAACTTTCACATGAATACGTGTTCCACATGTGGTAATGAAACCATATGTATTAAAAAATCATGATTAAACACAAGAGAAATATTTGAGTATCATACTCTTGTATGAAATCATATCCCAAGTCTATATCATAAATATTACTTACTAAATAAGTAATTAAATATTTTTAAACATTCATATTTTAATGAATAAAATGTCTTGAACATTGATTTCGATTTTAGAAAATTATGTGACATGGATCAGAAATTTAAGGATAACAAATAAACCAATGAGTGATACATTATGAAATGAGTACAAGATATTTTATTGAATAAATGAGCTTATTATATTCCATTTGAATAGAATCAAACTATGATGGATTTCTATAAAACAATGTGGGTTTTAAAAATTAATTCATGTATATAAATATTTTTTATGGTAGTACATTACATGAGATAAGAAATCAAGAAGTTCCCTTTAATCATGTTTACTTTAAAGAGAGAATTGTAAAAGGAACATAAAACATGTTTTAACCCCATCAAATAAATTTAAATAAAACTAGGAATATATGTAAGGAACTTATCTAATGAATACATATAAATAAAAACTTAAAAAATATATATTTAAACATAGAAAAATAAATATAATGCGTTATGTATTAAAATACATTTATTTTAATCCCAAATATAAAAAATGGATAAAAAATTATTTTGAAATTAGGAGAAGGTACATATTAATCTCACATGTGATAACATATAATTAATATTATTTTTATAAAAATGAATATTGGTGAGGATAAAAAAATATGGAGAATGAGGGGGCACTATTCTTAAAGATGATGAAAAATATTCTCAATGGTGATATAATTTTTGAGGAAGAAATTTATCACAATAATATCATGGAATTTTAAAAAAAATTACATATATATAGCGAGAAAGTATAATTCTATAAAATATGAGGGTGTAATAAATATATAGTTGACGTAAGAAGTTCAAGATGAAACATAATAACTCAATGAAATATGATTGAGGAAAACCAAACAATTATAGTGTAATAATAATTAAAATATAAAATACATGGAAGGTATAACATTATATGAACTTCTAAATATATTATATTTCATGATATTTTATTAATAATTTAAATCATATTCGAATACACATACCACATAAAAGAAACATGCGGTGAATACATACCACGTCTCAATAAAGAAATCATATTAAAAAACTATTTCCTAGGGTCCCAATTCGTTGTACTTGTGTTCCTAACATACCCAAAAATTATAGTTAGATTATATAAAACATTATTTATAGTTTTTTAATTTATATCTCATTAAATAATGTTTATTTTTTAACATTTATTTATTTATTTACTGAATACTTTTTTCTTATGCCATTAACGTGAGGTAGCTCACTGGATTTCCCTAAAACTTCCTCAATATATTGATTTTGGTCAAATATGTTGTAAAATACATTTATTACGGTAATAATTGTAAATATTTATTTGATTAATTATTCAATAATAAAAAATTATTTTCCATTGTTTTTTCTACAATGGACTCAAATTAAGAACTATGTCTTGATATGTTCATTAAAGGAGGTTTGATTTACTATGATAAATTATTATTAATATTATAGAGATAATTTTAAATATTATATTTAAAGAATATTAATATTGTACTTAATATAATTTATATTCAATAATAACATTTTTCAATTTATCCATGTTAGGCCGTATTGGAAAATTAAATAGATCCTTCCATGGAGGTTGTAGTCCGTACGTACACGAATGACGCTCTCATTTTTTATAACCAGGGAGGGGATATAAAATAATAATTAACATTTAATTCTATTAATAACTTTATAATTAGAATAATTTTTAATTAAATAACTATTTTGGATCATCTATGTAATGTGGTTGTGGAAAATTTAACATGTCGTTCATGGAGACGATCATCCAAATAAACACATGATGATATCTGCATCTATAAAATTGTTTTGGAGGGAGAGGTAAAAGATGTATTACATCAGTGTAATAAAATTATGAATATTAATAACACTTATGTTATTATATATTCATTGATAGATATTATTTGAGAGATCAAAAGCAGAAAAGAACTAAGAGGGCTTAGTTGAGATCATTACCTCTCCATTTGGAAGTTCTCCTTTGGGTAACAACTTAAGGATCATTATCTTGGTATTTTTTTAATGTTTGATGATTCTAGTACATGGGATATAATATATAAAATAATATTATAGAGTTATTTTATATTTAAATCTTTTTAATGAGCGGATATATGCTGTTGAAATTAACCCATTTTATAAGTGAATAAAAGGAAACTTTTGTAAATACCTGTTACATTTTCATTGATGGAATGAAAAAATTCTATGGTCCAAGGATCCAAAATATAAAATAATTTAGTGGGTTTTTTTCACAGTCGTTAATACCTCCATTATTCTATTTTTTCTTTATTTAAACATTTTTTATTCTTTTACCATGAGGTTAACTGTCTGGTTTTTACATTGGTAACACGTTTTTACCCAATACCATAATATTTTATTAAGTATTCATTACAACAAATATTACCAAATTATTATGTTATAAACATAAATTTAATCTCCATAAATTCTAATTAAATTTATAAATTATACAAAATTATCATTTATAATAAAAAATTAATATATATAAAAACAGTTTTGTATAAAAATATTGTTTTCCCCAAAAAGTGTTATTAATCATATTAATTATTGATTAATAATTTAATGAGTGATAATAAATTTATAATAATTTTTAAAAATTATTTTCTATTCATTTATTATAATATATTAATTTTGTTAGGATATAAATTATAAAATTCTGATAAATAAATTCTTTGAAAATAACGGTTTTACCGTTATCATGGTAAATAACATTAATCCAAGTAATCTTATTTTTATCAAAATTTTTTGAAATTAATTATATTATATAATATGAATATATTGATATAAAATATGGAATCGATTTCTTCTATTTAATCTATACCAGTGTTGAAGCATAATTTTTTTTATAAGGGAATAAAAACAGTTTTCACAATAAAATATTACTCATGTTTCCAAACCCTTATGAATGTTTTTTATAAATTAAACAAAATAATTTTAATATGAATATTTTTAATTACTAAATAATAAAATTAACTACTAAAAGGTTTTATAAACTCTTATTTAGTACCCCTAGTTTCTGTTATGTAACCCTTTCTTGATTCTTTTTATGGTTATAAAGTTAAGGGTGACGTATGGGAGAGTCGGGAGAACTCAGAATGATGTTTTGTGTAAAAAGGGGAAGTCGCATGGGTGGCGCATGGTTTTTCTAAATCGTGCAGCCAAACCGTGCGTAGTTGGTGTTGGAGGTAGTATCTTCCGCATGGGTGGTGCAAAGTTTGTCTAACGATGTGGCCAAACTGTGCGAGAAGGGAGTCTGAGGCAGTAGCTAATGCACGGTTAGCACACGGTTTGTCAAACCATGCTAACTAACCATGCGATCACTTAAATGAGATCCTATAAAAGTGGATCTCACACGTTTTTACCTCTAAGTGGCTCGTTTTCCCACCTAAGTAGCCCTAACTCAGGATTTTAGTTCTCCAATGGTCAAAGAGGGTTCTCCCATCATTCTAAAGGCGATCTGAAGGCTTCACTTGACGAATCGAAGCCGGATTCTTGAGGTATGTGATCGTTCCTGTTTGGTTTCTCAGATCTACATAGATCTAATTCTCCTTTTCTCTTGGTTTCTTAGATCTATGACCGTTATGGGTAGATCTAAGTGTGTGTATTCCAAACATGATGAGATTTTTTCTTGGTTGTGTTAGTAGAAGAGATCAAAGGAGGATCCTTGGTGAATCGATCCGTTTTTATTGTGCCTTCTCTATTTGTTAGGGTTTTCATCGAAACCTTTGATATAGGTGGCTTCACTCTCGACTCCTCTTGTTATAATTTATTGGCTTAGTTTCAAATAGCCTTATTGGAATGGTTTTGACTGTGAAAAGCATGGAATGAATCTTCTTTGGTGATGATTTAGGGTTTTGATGTAATTGTGAAATCTTGGTGAATTGTCGTGCAAAGTGATTTGGTTTCTTGAATTTAAAATGTTGATTTTAAACTATGAATGCTGAAATTGTAAATGGTTTGATGTGAAAGATGGGTTTTCCATAAAAAGGGTATTTTATTGAAATGGTTTTGTGATTGAAATGACGTTGATGGATTTGGTTTTCAATAAAATGGAGTTTTATTGAAATAGTCTGGAATTGAAAAGGTTTTGATGAAAATGTGTTTCTATAAAAAGGTGTTTTATTGAAAGGGTGTTTTGTCATGAATGATGGGAAAATGTGGTGTGTATTCATATTGAATTCAAGAAAGATAAAGGTTAGGAGTCCCCCCATCATTTTAGGATAGATAAGGGTTAGGGATCTCCCCCGTCAAACATTCATATTTCATTCGGGACAAATAAGGGTTATGAGTCTCCCCCATCATTCTGGGATGGATAAGAGTTAGGGCTCTCCCCCATCAAACATTGATATTGCATTCAGGATAGATAAGGGTTAAGAGTCTCCTCCATCAATGTTGGGATGGATAATGGTAAGGGATCTCCCCCGTCAAGCATTCATGTGCATTTGGGTTGGATAAGGGTAAGAAGTATCCCCCATCATGGTTGGGATGGATATTGGATAGGGCTTCTCCCCTCTTCCGGGTAGCATGCATGGTTGGTTGCATGGGTTTATGTAAATGGTTGGGTATGCCAAAAAGGAATGTTTGTGAAATGATTCTTAAGCTTATTTGGTTATTTTTCTGAAAAAATGAATTGTTGGAAAACTGGTTTCAATTTCTCTTGAATGATTTTGGTTACAAATGGTTTTGGAAACTTGTTTGTATTTAGTTATAAACTGCTTTTGAGAAAATGATTAATATAAACTGTTTTTATATAATTGTTGCTAACTCTTCTATCCTAGTGGTGTGAGTAGGGAATTCATTGGGGAAAACCTACTACGTTTTATACTCACCCATGCCATGGCACGTTGGTGATTTTGCAGATGTCGTATTTCGGGACACAGGTTAAGGTAAAGCATCTTATTGCTAGTGGCTCGTGGTGATGCTTGGGAGATATTTTGGAGCCTGGAGATTGTGGAGCACAGAGTCGTGGTGTCTTTTGAGAGTCTTGAGTCATAAATCCACTGTGTACATTGATTCTTGGTTTAGTCTTCCTCTGTTGTATACTTGATGTGGTTTGACATAAGTTAAGTTTTTTGGTTGTCATTATTTTTTTCATGCATCATATAGTGAATGTTGGGTATGCTTGGTTGGTTTATGGGTTATTTCTTAAAGGGAAAATCATCCCCCAACATGTATTCTAACCCCTTCGGAATTTATTTCCAGCCTTTGGCATCTTGGGGATGTCTCTTAAGGCCTATTAAAGACTCGTTGTTCTCTAAAGACAATGAGGATTGGCGGGTCATTACAAATGGTATCATCTTGTTCGGTCCTTTCCTAACAAGTAGTCATCGATGTTCTTGGTATTAGAGTTGAAATTCATTATTTTCTATTCATTGGGTCGAAATCTTAGATAGGAGTAGGATTGTCGGAACATGAAATGTATAGCATAAAAGGATGTAGCTAACCCGTTTATGATGAACTTCATGTTACCAGGGTGTTGGGTACATAAGTGTTTTGGATGCACTTCTAGAATGTCGGAAATATCATTATCATGGGTTTAGCCAATGAGAGGAGCATGACATGCATTGTAGAGAAATGACTTCCCACTAGGTTTTTATATCTCATTGTGAGGATTGATTTCTGATTTTGTGCAAGGTGTGAATTTTCTGGAAAAAATGCAGAAATTGTTTTCAATGAATGATTTTGAAAATTGGATATTTGGTGTATTTTGAAAATGGGTGGATATTCAAAAGGCATGAGGAATGTTTTCAAAAGTGTTTGAACATGAGAAAAATTTTCTTTTTGTAAAAAAAATGTTGTGATAAATGATGTCATAGAATTTAAATGCCAAGCCATCAGTTTCTAGAGAGTGAGATTGACGGAGTTTGTTGTTGGTATAGAAAATGGCACCTGGTAGGCGTTATCGAAACCAACCTAAAGAAGATGTGAAAAATGTGGTTGCACCAGAACCACATGTGAACCAAGAGCTGGTTCAGAGTATTGTCCAGGCTTTTCATGATGTGGATACGGGGAACCGGAGGAATGAACCAAGGAATGTGGATCATACCATCCATTTCGTGAGGCAAAATCCACCGAGATTTCGGGGTGATGATGAACCCAAGAAGGAGGAGGTGTGGCTAAGTAGGATGAATCATATATTCAATTTAATCAACACACCGGTAGAGATGAAAGTAATGTTGGTGGCATATATGCTCGAGGATCTTGCACGTCAATCGAGGTATTTAGCGGTGCATGCAAAATTAGATGAAGGCCTTACCTGGGAGGATTTTGAAGAATTGTTCAACAAACAATTGTATCCTCACATGTTCAAGATCTACAAAACAACATACATCTTCCGCCTCAAACAAGATAGACTCTCTGTCAAAGATTGTGAGGATAAATTTATGAATTAATCCGTTTTGCACTAGAGGTTACAACAAGTGCGCCGTTGAAGGAACACATCTTCAAATCGGGGCTAAGGAAGGCGATTCGATCGAAGACTGCGATGCTCTATATTATGGATTATACAGAGATAGTGAATAAAGAGACTGTTTCTAAAGGTGATATCTCAGCATCAATGGGAGGAGGCATGTTGATACCGATGGGAAATAGTGGAAACTAAACCGTTGTGAACAAGAGGAAAAGGGACACCTATTTCCACGGTGCAAGTGCAAATAAGAACCAGACGGCGAGATCAGTGAACCTTCCTCCACTACCCCAGATCAAAGCGGGTTATTTTCAATGTGGTTCACTTGACCACATATGGAGAGATTGTACGGAACAACCTAGAGCATGTCACAATTGCAAGAAGATAGAGTATCTACAATGCTATTATAGGAATGCATTGAGGTCAGGGGCGCGTGACACTCCTCAGGCGTCGTAAGCATCATATGCTTCAGCATGACATGGACAGTAGAATCAGTCTCATCAGCATAATAGAGCTAGCCATGGTGATTCAAAAAATTCCATGAATCCTCAACCAGACCAATCCCAGCAAGGAAACAAAGAGAATAGTGCAGTGACGAAGCAATTGTATGGAGCTGAGCAGGTGATGGTCGATGATCAGGCTTGACCATCTACGGAGAGAGGTATAATTATTTTAAATTCTACCCTTGTACATGTGTTCTTTGATACTGGTGCATCGTAATCCTTCATTGCTTCTCGTGATGTTGACTTGCTATGTTTAAAACTGGAAATGATGCCTTCTATTTTGAAACTAAAAACTCATCTTGGTGAAAGAGAACGTCAAGCCTTTATGTGTAGAGCATGTACTATAACTGTTGATGGAGTTGAGTTAAAATGGGACTTCTCAATGTTGGAAATGGATGTATTTGATGTAATCCTGGGTATGGATTGGTTGAAAATGGTTAAGGATCACATTGACTGTTATAGGAGAACAATTAGTTTCACGACTGAGGACGACATCAACTATCTCTTTATAGGAGTGAGGATGTTAAATAAAGATGCAAAGAGCTTGTTGGCACCAATGGTGGGAACAATCTCTTACGAACTAGAAGCGTTTACTTTGGAATCAATGTAAGAGATTGAGGAAAATAGTTTTCCAGCTGTTTTGGATCAATTTTCAGATGTCTTTCCCAAAAACATCTCAGGGTTACCACCTCTAAGGGAAGTGGAGTATAAGATTGATCTCCTTATAGGGACCAGTACTATTTCCCTTATTCCTTATAGGATGGTACCAACAGAGTTACGGGAATTGAAAATGTAGTAAGAGGAGCCAGAAAGCAAGGGTTTTATTCGATTAAGTACTTCTCCATGGGAAGAACCAGTTTTGTTTATGTAGAAGGAAGATGGAACTATTCGTCTATGTGTTGATTATCGTAAGATTAACAAGTTACGATAAAGAATAGATATCCACTTCCAGACATTGATGATCTGTTAGATCAATTAAGGGGATCTCACTGGTATTCCAAGATTGACTTGTGATCAGGATATCACCAATTGCGTGTTCGGAAGGAGGATATTCCAAAGAGAGATTTAATAAGTATATATGTCCACTACGAAAATGTAGTCATGAATTTTGGTCCAACAAATGCACCAGCGGTCTTCATGGATGTGATGAATCAGATATTTTAGTGATATCTAGATTCTTTTGTTGTGGTGTTTGTAGATGATATCTTGGTGTATTCAAAGACATGGGCAGATCATGAGGTGCACCTGGAAACAATGTTACAAATCTTGAGAGATCAACGTTTGTATGAAAAATTATCAATGTGTTATTTTTGGATACAGGAAGTATGTTTCCTTGGCTATTTAATTTCCAAGAAAGGCATTTCAGTTGATCCTGAAATGATAGAAGTTGTTATCTATTGACAACCACTGAAGAATGTGTTCGAGATATGATGTTTTCTTAGTCTAAGTGGTTACTACTGACACTTTTTGCGTTATTTATCATGAATAGTATCGCTAATAAAATCTCTGACAAAGAAGAATCCTCCATTCCAATGGATAGAAGAATGTTAGAAGTCTTTCAAGGAACTGAATGTTCAGCTTAAATCAGCACCTATCTTGATCTTTCCAGAATCAGGACAGGGGTATGTGGTGTATTGTGATGTGTCGGGATCAGGGTTGGGTTGTGTTCTCATGCAAAGAGATCATGTGGTTGCTTATGGTTCAAGGCAGTTGAAGGTGCATGAGAAAAATTACCCAACACATGATTTGGAGTTAGCTACAGTCATCCATGCTTTGAAAACATGGAGACATTATCTTTTTGGTGAGAAATTTTCTGTGTTTACAAATTACAAAATCTTGAAACACATTTTCCTACAGCGAGATTTGAATTTGAGGCAAAGGAGGTGGATAGAGTATCTCCAAATGTTTGACATTGACTCAATGTAGACACTAGGAAAAGGGAATTCAGTGGAAGATGCATTGAGTAGAAAGTAATATGTTCAGTTCGCAAATGAAGCTTCAGATGAATTGTAGTTTATGTCGGTCTTAGCCGACATGAATATAGAATGTGAAGATCGATGTGATGTTGCTATTTTATTTTCAAATAGGATTGTTCGTAATTTGTTAAATATGATCAAAGAAGCACAAACATCTGATGTAGAATGTTGGGTTGTATGTTCAAAACTCAATGGTGGGGAGACCATTGATGGCTGGAAACTTGATTTGGGTTCAGTTTTGTGTTTCAGAGATCGTATGGTTGTACCTATGGTTTGTCAGGAACAACTACTTCATGCTTATCACCATTCAAGATGGGATGTATACCCAAGAACACAGAAGATGTATATGGAATTGAAGGCGCAGTTTTGTTGGAGCGACATGAAAAGGAAAGTGGTCGAGTTCGTCACTCGGTTCATAACTTGTCAGCAGGTTAAAGTAGAGAATCAGACACCAGATTGTATGTTACAACATTTACCTATCCCATTATGGAAATGGGATCAGATAGAAATGGATTTTGTTATAGGTCTTCCAATAATGGTCCGGAAACATGATACCATTTGGGTGATTGTGGATCATCTAACCAAGTTTTACCATTTCATCCCTGTTTGTGAAACTCATATGGTGGAAGATCTTTCAAAAATCTATATCTGAGAAGTGGTAAAGAGGCATGGAGTACCGGTGTCTATAGTATCAGATTGAGATCTGAGGTTCACATCTCATTTCTGGAAATCATTACAGAAAGCCCTTGGAGCTTATTTGACTATAATCATGACATATCATCCTCATATAGATGGGCAATCCTAGCGGACGATACAAACATTGGAAGACATGTTGCGGTCTTGTGTAATGGATTTTGGTGGCTCATGGGGGGAGAATATACCCTTATTAGTGTTTTCAGACAATAAAAAATATCAAGCCTCGATACGAATGGCTCCGTTTGAAGCATTGTATGAGCATCAGTGTCATTGTCCATTATGCTGGGTGGAAATGGGTAAAACATCACTAGTCGGGCCAAGCCTTGTCCAAGAGACAACAAAGAAGATCTAGTTGATTATAAAGAGGATGGATACGGCTCAGATTCATCAGAAATCTTTTTCATGTCACCGTCGAACATTATTGATGATCTTTGTGGCCGATCATGTATTCTTGAGGATCTCTCCAAGGCTTGGACATCGTTGTTTTGGGAATCATGGAAAGTTATCTCCTAGATAAATTGGCCCTTTTGAGATACTGGAATGGGTTGGAGTGGTGGAATATCGGCTGGAATTACAACCACAGTTTAGTTTGGTGCATAATGTGTTCCATGAATCTCAGTTGAAAAAGTATCAGCCTGATCAAGACCATGTGATCGGATGGGATCACGTTGACCTAGAGCCGGATGCTTTGTTGATACATATCCCGATACAGATTGTGGATAGGCAAGAGAATTTATTGCGTGGAAAAAGCATAGGTCCAGTGCGGGTTTTATGGCAGCATGGTCAGATTTAGGACAAGACTTGGGAACGTGAGAGGGAAATGAAAAGGCAGTTTGCAAAACTCTTTCAGCTAGCTGAAGGTTTTCTACTTTCCGAGGACAGAAAGACCAATGGTGGGGAGAATTTAGTACCCCAGGTTTCTAGTATGTAACCCTTTATTGATTCTTTTTATGTTTATAAAGTTAATGGTGATGTATGGGAGAGTTGGGAGAATTCAGAATGAAGTTTTCAGGAAAAAGGGGAAGTCGCACGGGCGGCACACAGTTTGTTTAAACCGTGTGGCCAAACCATGAATAAATGGTCTTGGAGGTAGTAGATTATGTACGGGCGGCGCATGGTTTGTCTAACCATGCAGCCAAACCGTGCAAGAAGGGTGGTTGATGTAGTATCCAACGGATGGTTAGCACACGGTTTGTCAAACCATGCGAACTAACTGTGCGACCACTTAAATGAGATCCTATAAAAGTTGATCTCATGTTTTTTTGCCTCTATGTGGATTTTTTATCCCCCTAAGAGGCCCTACCTCGAGATTTTGGTTCTCCTATGGTCAAAGAGGCTTCTCTCATTGTCCTAGAGGCGATCAGAAGACTTCTCTTGATGAATCGAAACCGGATTCTTGAGGTATGCGATCGTTCTTGTTTAGTTTCTCAGATCTACTTAGATCTACTTTACCTTTTCTCTCAATTTCATAGATATACGCCCATTTGGGTAGATATAAGTTTTTGGATGACAAACATGATGAGAATTGGTCTTGGTTGTGTTATAAGAAGAGATCTAAGGAGGATCCTTGGTGAATCGGCCAGGTTTTCTTGCGCGTTCTTTGTTTGTTAGGGTTTTCGTCAAAACCTCTGAGTTAGGTGGCTTCTCTCTCGACTCCTCTTGTTAGAATTTATAGGATTAGTTTCAAATAGGATTATTTTAATGGTTTTTATTTTTAAAAGCATGGAATAAATCTTCTTTGGTGATGATTTAGGGTTTTTATGAAATTGTGAAATCTTGGTGAATTGTCGTGCAAAGTGATTTGGATTCTAGAATTTAAAATGTTGATTTTAAAATATGATTTCTAAAATTGTAAATGGTTTGATGAGAAAGATGGGTTTTCCATAAAAAGGGTATTTTATTGAAATTGTTTGAGATTAAAATGACATTGATGGATTTTGTTTTCAATAAGAGGGAGTTTTATTGAAATAGTATGGAATAGAAATGGTTTTGATGGAAATGGTTTTCAATAAAAATGTGTTTTTATTTAAAGGTTGTTTTGGAATGATTTATGGGAATACATGGTGTATGTTAATATTGAATTAGGGACGAATAAGGGTTAGGAGTCTCCCCCATCATTCTGGGATGGATAAGGGTTAGGGCTCTGCCCTGTCAAACATTCATATTGCATTCAGGGTGGATAAGGGTTTGGAGTCTCACTCATCATTCTGGAATGGATAAGGGTTAGGGATATTCCCCGTCAAACATTCATATTGCATTCGGGACGGATAAGGGTTAGGAGTCTCCCCCATAAATATTGGGATGGATAAGGGTTAGGGCTCTCCCCCATCAAGCATTCATGTGAATTTGGGTTGGATAAGGGTAAGAAGTCTCCCCCATCATGGTTGGGATGGATAAGGGTTAGGGTTTATCCTCTATTCTAGGTAGCATGCATGGTTGGTTGCATGGGTTTGTGGAAATGGTTGGGTATTCCAAAATGGAATGTTTGTGAAATGGTTCTTAAGATTGTTTGGTTATTTTTCTAAAAAAATGACTTGTTGGAAGACTGGTTTCAATTACTCTTGGATTCTTTTGGTTACGTATGGTTTTGGAAACATGTTTATAATTAGTTATAAACTGCTTTTGAGAAAATGATTTATATAAAATGTTTTTATATAATTTTCGATAACTCTTCTATCCTAGTGGTGTGGGTAGGGAAGTCATTGGGGAAAACCTACTATGTTTTTTACTCACCCCTGCCTTGGCACATTGGTGCTTTTGCAGATTTCGTATTCCGGGACAGAGGTAGAGGTAAACAATCTTATTGCTAGTGACTCGTGGTGATTCTTGGGAGATATTGTGGAGCATGGATCTTGTGAAGCACAAACTTGTGGTGTCTTTTGAGTGTCTTGAGTCATAAATCCGTTGTGTACATTGATGCGAGGATTGGTATTCTGCTATTGTATACTTGATATGTTTTGACAAAAATTAAGTTGTTTAGTTTTCATTATTTTGTTCATGCATCATATAGTGAATGTTGGTTATGCTTGGTTAGTTTATGGGTTATTTCTGAAAGGTTAAATCGTCCCCCAACGTGTATTCAAAACCCTTCGACATTTATTTCTAGCCTTTGGCATCTTGGGGATGTCACTTAAGGCCTAGTAATGACTTGTTGTGCTCTCAAGAGAATGAGAATTGGTGGGTTATTACATTTTATGTCTTTCTTATATAATATCAAAGTCATAAAATTCACAATTTTGGAAAAAATCAGTATTTCTCTCTATTCATGTATAATAAATTTTTTCATAATAAATATCAAAAATAAATCCTAATATTATATTTTTAATATAAGTGAAAATTTTATGTTATTTTTTTGGAATTCAAATTTTATAATTTTATAATTAATATTTTGAACAGAATTAATAAAAATAATATTATAATTATACTCAATGGAAAATAACTTCCAAAAATTAAACTATTGTAATTCATATTTTATATAAATTAATAATTAGATTTGTATTATATTATTCATATAAAAATATTTATAATGTATTTATTCTAATTAAATAATCACATAAAATCTACTTGTTTCTATAAAATTTATTTTTAAATAATAAATGATATAATTAATATTATGAATGAATGAATGAATATGTACAATTTTTAATTAATTTTATTGAAATATCTAAAATAAATATCAAGAAAATTTATTAAATTAACACTTATATGATTATATCATCCTAATTTCTTTTTATGTATCCCCTAATGATCCTTAAGAAGGATTAATCATAAGGTGATATTTTGTGGCAGTTGCAGGTGGTGATTCTATTAACATGTATCTGATGTAAATTTACAAAATATTAAACTTTTCTTGGATATTATTTCAATCATTCAATTTTTTTGAATTTTATCATTATCACGGTATATGTAAAACCCTAGTGAAGCAACCTCATTTATAATCTTCTATAAACGAAATTCATAAGGTTACTTCCACTACCGATTCCATTTATTTTTTTTCTCATTGATTTCATAATATGGTTACTTCCATTTATACCCACTGATTTAATGACAATATAATGACAACAGAATTTAATTATTTTACATTAAATCGTTGTATTTTCATTCAATTTATTCTTTCTTGTGATATAAGATATTCAATGCATATGTTTTTAATGAATAAATTTTTAGATATTTAGGAATTATAAAATAGGTTTTAGGAATTCATAACATTCCATAATACACCTTATTACATAATAGACCATTATATATTTGTAATTTGAATTTCAATTATGAATGTTATAGGAAATAATTTAAATATGATCACAACTTACAATCCCATGACATATACAAAGATAGAGAGAGATATATGGATTTTAGAGGATACACATGGGGAATGCATGCTTCTATTTGAATGATCATGGGAGGATCATTCATACCCAAAATAATTGTTACCAAATATTAATTTGTGTGCATTTATTTGAGGAATTTTATGATAGAACTTGTAGGCCACCATTGTTTTACGTGCGGATGGGTGAAAGGTAACATTGTGGACCACGTTTGGTACAATAGATAACATATTTCAATAATTTAATCCAAAAGAACATAAAAATAGTGGATATTAAATAAAAATATGATACATATAACCTATTATGGACCGTAATTATTAGAATTCATGATCAAATCTTCTTGAATTTATCTACCATCTTGGGATACTATTCTCATAGGGAGTCAGTAAAATATATATGACACACTATAAAAAAATACAATTAGTAGAAATTTTTTATCCATGATTGCCTAAAACACAAATATTTTTTAATTTACCCATTTATTTTTTTTACAAGGAGAATGAGAATTTCTTGAAAATGGATTATCATTTCAAACTATGGAAAAATAGAATGAATATACAACTTTTATTTGATAAATTTTTTATTTGTCATATTAGAATCTTGTATTTTGGTATTATTATGGAACATCATCATGCTATATTTTATGGAATTATTTAGGTTCTACAAATAGAAATTGTGGATTCAATGTCAAAAATATGGCATCAGTTTCTCATAAACCGATGAAGAAAATATTGTATATAATTCTTTTCATTAATTTTGGAAAAAACTAATGCTATTAAAAATTTGTTTTCTGTTTTGGTATCCATTTTAGTAAAAATATATTCCAAAATTTATAAAAAAATTAATATTTGTAAGTCATTTCTATTAAAACCATTGAAAACACACCTTTTAAAAAACACCATGAACCTCGGAACCCTCATCTAAAATATTATAAACTCATTTCCTCTCTAATAATGCCACCACTGATGGCTACCTAAGGAACCTAGATGATTATTTTACTTAGTTTCCTTTAATTTCAATCATCATATCTTGAGAAATGGTCCTTAATATTTCCTCATTTGTCATTGTTTCACCATCGATAAGATGTATTTAGACTCTAGAAACCCTATTCCATTTGAAGATCGACCAAAGTTAGATTTTTTTATTGTTCTTTTTCATTTTTTGTTTCTATAAACATTCTTGTTAGTTCTTGAGGTGTTGATAAAAAAAATTTGAGGAAGAAAATGAAGATTGTGGTTCAATATTTCAATATTGAAATATATATTTTGTAGGATATTTTTTTGATTGCATAATTATATTATTTATCATTTAGTTTTAATTTTTAATCATTGGATCATTTATTTTTATTCATTTGATTGTTATTTATAAAATTTGTTGTTAAAGCTTGTTTAATTTGATAATTTTTTATTTAATGAAATTATCAAATGGTTTTTCCAAAAATGATATATATATATATAGGTATATATATAAATATATATATTAGTGGAAATTAGTAATTATGATATTTTATGTTTTTGAATCTAACCTAATTAAATACTTTTTGATCAATATTTCACACATCACAAAAATATAGAGTCATACATGTCATAATATTAATAAGAGTTTTTGTTTTAATTCATAACATTTTTTTCGTTCATTTCAAACAAAATTAGATATTGGATGATAATGATAACCAACCTCATTTTAATCTTAATCATATAAATGATAATTAAATAATTTATTTAGATTAAATGGGTACATTAATTTTAACCCATGTTATTTATTCTTGGGTATTTCAATAATTATGTTTTTTCAATTTTATTAATATTATATCCAATGATTAATTTGACCCATATTTTTTACCCTATAATATTTAACCTTGTTGTTGATGAAGAAAATTTAAATATATGTTAAACATTATTTATTTTAGTTTAACTAATCAGAAATATTTATTTTTATCTTGAAGGATCCATATAAAAAGGGAGCGGTGTTGTGTGATAGTTGTTTGAAAATTTGAATATAATATTGAAAAAAGTATCCCTATTTCATTACTAGGATCATAAAACATAGTTTAAATATAATTAATTTAAAAAAATGAAATACCAAGAATAATTTAATATTGTTTTTATTGTTAATAATTATGAATATTTTCCACCTAATTACCAATCAATTTTTTATATGTTTTATGTCTAATATTTATCTATTTAAAAATATATTTTTAAATTTTTATGTGATTTAGTATATTCACTAATTATATTGTAATATTATGTATTTAATGGATCATAATTCGATAAATCTATGAAGAACCACTAGTAAAAATGAAAAATGAGTTGATAATTTTTTGTAATTTTCTAAAAGAAATATTAAAAATATTGATTTCATTTTCTTTAAATGTGATAAGTGTTTGAATATGGGAATGTAAAATTAAATATAATTCAGGGATCATATAATTTTTATGGTTTTATTCTTAATTATACTGTTTTGATCTTTTATGGTGAATGAAATGAAAATACAACATCCAATGTTGATGGAAATATTACTAACGAGGCATAAGATCATATAAATAATTAATTCATTATTTAGTTTTTGAAACCATCGAAAAAAAAATGTTAGATTATTGTATGTAGATTCCATGAAATCACTATTCTCATGTTGTAGTAAATATATAGTTTAATTAGTAGTTTTTAGATAAATTAACTTGAATGAAAGAAATAGGTGGAGTGATAAAAGTTTCTATAACTTAGATAAGCTATTAAACGAACTACTTCCAGAACGAAATAAAATCACTTATTTAATTTATGGGGTGAAGAAAATATTATGCCCAATATTATTGGGGTACAAAAATATACATGATTTCCCAAATTAGTGTCTGTTGTATTTTATAGAATATTAATATTTATCAAAATTTCATAGATGTGTGACATTATGCTCTATGATCGATGAAATATTCTACTCAGAATCATTCTTAGGTATTGGAATCTAACGTCATGATAACTCAAATAATTCAATCCAATAATCCATTCATATAATTCTAATAAATATAATCTGATTCATTCTCCTGTATCTGAATCAAGGCTACTACTAATGAAATTTGGTACCTTCCAATAATTCCCGATTAAAGTGTCCATTTTAAAATTCAATTGATACAAAAATATTAATAAGTATTTCATATGAACACATATATCATGATAACATAATCCACATTTTTGATTCACTACAGTGGAAATTATTTGATAAACAATTTTCTAAATTTGCATGTGCTGTTAGAAATATCAAAATGGGAGTCTGTTATGATGGAACGAATCCATATTGGAATTTAAGTGGTCGACATAGTTCATGGACAATTTTTTGTAGTTTACAACATATACCAGCAGGTATATATGATGAAAAATATGTTATGATGATCTTGATGATTTATAGACCAAAATATCTCGGAAATAATAATTATGTGTATCTTTCACCGTTGATTGATGATTTGAAGCTTTTGTAAGAGACATATGTTAATTTTTTTTATGCACATAAAAAATTGTATTTTCTTTTTTCATTATATGAAAGTATTTACTATAAATGAATTTCCCACATATAGAAACATATCTAGATACAGTGTTAAGGGACATAAATCATGTCCAATTTGAAAATAAGAGACATCATATTACCAATTATGGAATGGAAGAAAGACAGTGTACATGGGACATCAAATATTTCATTGAATTTATCACCCATAACATAGATTGAAAAAACATTTTTATGCTTTATAGGAATAAAATCATTCTACACAACCATTTTTTATTAATGAATGTTATAAAAGAGTGAAATATATTTATTCAATGTTTTGAAATAAAATAAGTTATGGTCTTCAAAATAAATATCATGAAGAAAAGGTCTATATTTTCAAAACTACCTTATTATTGTTATTTAGAGATAAAACATCACATAGATTTTATGAATGTTGAGAAAAACATATGTGAAAGTTTGATTGGAAATTTTTTAGAAATAAAAGAACATAAAAATGGATTGAATACTAGAATGGAATTGATATCAATTAGAATAAATTTTGAGTTAGCCACCACTATGAAAGGAAACTGAACATATTTACCTCTATCTTTTCACACATTAATAAATATTGAAAAGGTGAATTTTGGTTAGTATATGTTTGGTATAGAAGCTCCCAATGGAAATTCATCAAATGTTATGAATTTGATGTTAGTGAAGGATTATAAATTAATAGGTACAAAATCTAATGACTGTCGTGTATTGATGAAACAACTACAACTTGACACATTACATGGTATATTTGCGACAATTGTTTGGATGAATTTCATCATGTTATGTATTTTTTTGTAATACATTTTTAGAAAATTCATTGATAAAAATTTGTTAGATGTGTTTTAGAATAAAGCATCTCTTATATTTTTTCAAATATAAATGTATTTTATACCTACATTTTTTGATATAATGGTCAATCTGGTGATTCATTTGGTGCATGAGATAAGAATATGGGGTCCTGCTTATTTATATTGGATATATCCTTTTGAATGATATATGAAAATATTGAAGGTATATGTAAAAAACATATTGACCAGAGGCCTCTATTATTAGAAAATATGTATCAGAAGAGGTGATTGAGTTTTTTATTGATTATTTTTATGAATAGAAGCATATTAGTCTTCCTATATATCGAAATATGATTGTTTATAGTGAAGTTATAGGGATTAAAGGATTAAAGGTACTATTAATTCCATGTGATGAAGTGATTTAGGAACATTTTTAAATTTTGAACTGTAACACCCCAAGCTTCCACGGTACACTTCTCTTTGAATAATATAGTAGCGTGTGTTGTACGCAACTTCGAGTTCTAACACACACCACAGCCAATCAAAGTAGCCGTTATGAATAGTAATACATACTTTTTGAAATTTTATAAATTTTATCTTTCCAAATGGACTTTGTTTTTGTATTCGGAATATCAATGTTATCCTAAGTGGAAATTTTTGTAATTTTCTGAGAACTTCCAATTTTTTATGAATAGTGAAGAATACTTAAAAAAAACCTTTTTAATCAAAATAATTTATAGTGATAAATTATACTATTGAGTGGTTTTAAAGTATAATTAGAATATATTTTCACCATTTTATCCAATGGTGTTAATTATAATTAATTTCACTTTGAAATTAGACATAAACAATTGTCAATCTTTTGATATATATTGTTTCTTAAAAACACGCTATTTGTTGTGACAACAGGAATTAATTATAAAATTAATTAATGAAATTTATATGTTTGGAATTTTTTAAAATATACATCATTTTTGAATTCAGAATATCAATTATAGCTTAGGGTGAAATTTAGTCATTGTTCTGAAAAACTTCAATTTTTGATGAATAGTGAAACCACTAAGTGGTAGTTAAATAATTGATTTTTCATTTAAATGAAATATTACCACTTCTGTGATTTTATTTTCAAAAATCCAACACTCATGGTTGTCATTAGTAAGTAATATGTGGTTCAATGGTATTAAAATAATTTTTGGTGAGTAGTAACTTTTATGTTTAATTAATCGCGATTAAAGGTAATTATTGAAATTTAAGGTAAAAATGGTATTATAAAAATATGAAATGACCCTTACACTTGTCCTACCCCTATTGTATGAGTCATGACCGACCAAGACAACCCATGGGTCAACTTGGGGACCCCATGGAGCCACTTTGGTAGGAAAATGACATTAAAAACGTTTTATTTAATGTTAAAATAAAAATGTCACAAACATGAGTTGTTTTACTAAAACAATTTTTAAATGGGGTTATACAAGTCATATTTTTGACTATAAATATTCATTATAATGCTAAAAATATTTCCTACATAATGATATTTTTTTATAATTTTTCGACATTAAATAAATTACATTATTTATGACACCATGATGATGCATCGATTACCTCATTAATTAACGATTTTAATAAAATGGAAGGATAATGTAAAATATAAGCATTACACTTGTCCAAAGCCTATTGGATGAGAATATTTCGAGCCCTTATCACCTTATACTCTAATTATATAAGTGTGGGACTTTTATAATCCGAAAAACATTGTATAATAATGTAACATTTTATTACTTTCCAAGAGTGCCCTTTCTCTCCTCTTATAAAAGGCCCCCACCAATACCACCTTACTCACACCTTCAAATCCTTTTGGCTCGGCCAACCTCAGCCCAAATACTCTCCCAACTTCCCTCTCTTACTCCTAGAAGCCTCAATTTGGGCAGAATTCTTCCCAAGTAAGCCTTTGGATCAAATCAAAAAGAGTTACCCGATTTTAAGGTAATGTCTTTTCTAATGTTGTTTTGTTTTATTTTGCTTCTCCAACCCCTTAAACTCTTTTTATTCCTTTATTTTGTAACAACAATAGTATATAAAATATACCAGTATGTTTTTATGATAAGGATTTGGTGTAAACTTACACACACCTTCGTCTAATTGTTAAAGAACATACTGTTTCTGTTGGTGGTGAAATACTGCCTCACGAAATGATGATTGTTCAATATTATTTTGACACCTATAATGGTGGACATTTTGATGACAATATTTTCATATATGATATATATATTATGTTTATGTTTTCCCTATGCTTATTTATTTCTCATTTGTGGCATACTTTATGATTTCCATTATGGGTAAACGCGATAATTTCATTTTAGGAAGTGCGGACTACGGCCCCCTCAAAGTGATTTGAATCGTTAATGCCATATGTGGGATGTATAAAGGATGGAGTAAATGGTATTATAAATTATATTATATTGGAATTATATTATACCTTTATATAATTATAACTTCATCCCATGAAATACGAAATATAAATGAATGTAGCATTCATGCGTACGTACGGCTTACCGTCTCCATGAATGGTGCATTTCAATTCTTACCTCTAAATGTTATGTAATATTATAAATGCATGTATAAACAGGATATATATTTTATATCTGATATCTACATCATGAATATAATTCTGGATATAATGGATATTTCACCACATGAACAACTTGTAATTATAAGAATTATATTTTTGACTCAAGTACCAAAGATCGACAAAACGACTGTTATTAACATAAATAATTACATAATGTTCATAACATGGTAATAAGTGATATAAAAGAAATAATGAACATGAAAAAGGTTCTTAAAAAAATATAAATTAACTCTAGATCATTATTCAGGATATTAAAGAACGATCGAGTCAAGTCGGACACGAGGTAAGGGAACTTCTTAACCCAATTTCTATTCTTTGGGTTAATCTCCTAATTTCAAATTATGTCATGACATTATTATGTCCTATATTGTATTTGTACTTTATTTATGTGTACTTATAGTGAATACAAATAATAGATTTACTTTATTTAAAAAAATGATCTTTGTAAGGGTCTTCGTCTCAATCTCCTTTCATTGAGGCATATTTTGTTTTATACACAACTTTCTTTTATATGGTGTATAAACCCCTTGGACGTTGACTTTTATTCAAAAAGTAATCTTTTTTACAAAGCATTTTACTAAATGACAAAAGGAATGTTTTTGTCTTACGTATGTGGCGACAACGACTTCTCTGCCGCTGTGACCATTATTTGTGTTTCAGCTTCCTCTACAGGCCATAACTTTTTTTTAATGAAAAATAAATAAAATGTTGTAACTTTATTTTATTATGGTATTGAAAATGGTTTTGAAAGTGTTTTTATTATATCAATGTGTTGTATTTATATCTTGTGATTGAAATTTGGAAATGTTATGTTTCCTTTATGCATGTTTTATGTGATACGATTATGTTATGGTTTATGATATGTTTAAACCTATTCATATGAGGAATGCATTGGACTTAATAAGTGACGGGTGGATCCCGCTACAGCTCCTCGATGCATCGATAGGTCTCATGAGACAAACTAGTGTCTTGGCACGAGGCCTTGACAAAATCTTATTTTTGGTCTTGGCACGAGGCCTTGGCTACGTGGTTATGATAGTCTGGAATTATGCATTCCATCATTATGAAAGTGGTTATTGATATTTCATGTGATTATTCGACTAGTAGAATATCCATGGGAGTAATTAAATGGCATTATTTCATTTTACTTTTGCCATATTATGCTAAAGGTCAAGTTTAAAAGGCTTTTGTTTTAGTTATACATTGCCTTAAATGTTAATGTCTATTTATCAAAGCTTCCGCTATATTGTTTTCCTTACTGAGCATCTGAGCTCACGACTTTCAATGTTTTAATATTTTCCAGGATGTGAAGAAGTATTTTATGAATGACCTACAGGGATAGTCAGAAGAGGATATGAGTGTGGACTATGGAGACTTTGTTATTGTATTTTTTCACCTTATGATGTAATGTAACATTTATGAATGTATCTAGTGTTTCCAAGGATACTAAACTAATCGGTCTTTCGAGACATGATCATTTGTGATCATGCCAATGTTACGAAGTAATGCACCGACCTTGGGTAACTGGGGTCGGGGCATTATAGTTGGTATCAGAGGCAGTTTAGTACTAACCTTAGAAGCTAGATTTAGATAAACTCTGATTAGAGCACATAGCCCGAAGATAGACTTTGAGGATTAGTATAGAAAACTTCCTAGAATTTTGGTATTATAGAGATTTTGTGAGTTTTCCGAGCAATACATCCCTGTCTGGATACGAGCAGGTAGAGGCGGCTCTGGTACAGATGTACCTAGGGGTAAAACCCGAAAACACCGCTTTGAGCTAGACTCGAACGGGAACTGGTGCACGACAACGGGCCTTGCTGCACTCTTGGTTACGACACTCCCGGGGGATATGCTTAGGATAATTCTCATTTTCTTTACAAACCACTATGAAGGGTTATGAGTATATACTTACTCAAAGAAAATATTTTTATGATTATGGATTATATCCATAAATAGTTCAATTTATGTTAAGTATTTTATAAGTATGGAATTATGTATTTTGATTTATAAACTAATCTAGTTCATGCCATTGTTTAGAAATGGCGCCTAGTGGAAGGAATGGAAACAGTATCAATGAATGCACTCCGTGTAGGGATTCCCCTCCTGCTCAAGATAATTATTGTGGATCTGGAGATACAACTGGTGCTGATCAACTTATTACCATACTGGGACAACTCACTCAGGTTATGAATAATAACCTTACTCGTATGGAGCACCCTGATCCGCAACGTGGAGGGTCAATGTTAGACCGCTTCATGAGGCAACAACTGCCAAAATTTAATGGGGGTACAAATCCATTAGTAGCTGAGCAATGGATAAACTCTTTAGAGAAAATATTCCATGCCTTGGGGAGTAGGGAAAGGGAGAAGGTTGTCATGGCAGTCTACCGCCTCACCGGAGATGTCGATCAATGGTGGTCGCTGATTCAAAACACAAAGGAAGATGAAGAAGTATCATGTATGGAGTGGAGGGAGTTTAAGGAAATTTTCTTAGAAAAATACTTTCCGCATGAACATCGAGTAGATATGGAAAGGCAATTTCTGAGTCTGAGGGAGAAGGAGGATGAGAATGTCGCAAAGTATGAGGCTAACATTACATGGTTGGTGAGGCATGCTGCAGATTATATACGTAACCCAAGAAGTAAGATTGATCATTTCTTTGATGGGTTAAAACCATTTCTCCATCGAGCATTAGTCTCACAAACCTTCTCGTCATATGAAGATATTTTCTCGTGTGCTATCAATACGGAAAAGGAATTCTCTAAGTCTCATGACTTTAAAGAGAAGCAAGAAAAGAAGAGATCTTCTGATCAATCTGGAAATGGAAATAAGGTGAAGAAGGGAAGAGTTGAATATCAGCCCTGTAGTAAATATGGAAAGAAACACCCTGGTACTTGCTTGAAAGGAAAGAGAGTCTGTTACAAGTGTGGTGAAAAGGCCACCAAGCTCATGATTGAAAGGGAAAGAAAGTTGTAATCAATGTGGAATGCTATAATTGTAGAGAGATGGGGAATTTTGAAAATGAATGTCCTAAGCGTCAGGGGAACTTATCTAAGAAGAGGCCAAGGGATCAAGGCCAAGCTTATGCTATCACTACTGCTGAGGTTGAAGCTCCGAAATACGTGGTGGTAGGTAATTTAATGGTTTTCTCAAGTTTAGAAAATTCATTATTTGATTCTGGGTCATCGCATTGTTTCATATCTTCCCAGTTTGCTAAAAAAATTAGATATTTCCAATTTAATTTAACAAGATAATTGTCAGTAAAAACTCCTAAGGGAAGTATTATTCCAACAAAGTTTTGTGAATCAGTCCCCATTAGAGCATATAAATGTTCTTTATCCACTGATCTCATTGTCATACCTATGATTGAGTTTGATATAATCCTCGTTATGGATTGGATTTCGGAAAATGATGCAAAGATTTATTGTAAGAAGAAGGAGGTTACAATTTTTGATGATGATGATAAGGAGCACCTTATTTTTAGAGAAGAATCGTCACCACCTAATTCTTATTTAGATCCACCCCCAGTAGCTCAACTAAATTCAATTATTGGGGAGGAAGAGAATGAAATGACTAATGGCGAGGAATGGAATGTTCAAATAGATGATGTACCTATTGTGAAAGAATATGTAGATGTTTTTCCGGAAGATTTACCTAGACATCCTCGAGAACGAGAAGTTGAGTTTTCCATTGATTTAATTCTTGGATCAAGGCCCATATCGAAGAACCCTTATAGGATGGCCACCATGGAATTAGTTGAACTAAAGAAACAACTAGAGGAATTGAGTAATAAGGGATTTATTCACCCTAGTGTTTCTCCTTGGGGAGCCCCTGTCCTTTTTGTTAAGAAGAAAGATGGATCTATGAGGTTGTGCGTTGACTATTTGGAGATCAATGCTATGACTATAAAGAAAAAGTATCCCCTACCTCGCATTGATGATTTATTTGACCAGTTTCATGGAGCTCAATACGTTTCAAAGATTGACCTTCGATCAGGATACCATCAGTTGTGTGTGAAGAAGGATGACATTCCGAAGATAGAATTTTGAACAAGATACGGGCATTACGAGTTTACAATAATGCCTTTCGGATTGACTAATGCACCCTCTGTATTCATGGACCTAATGAATAGAGTTTTCAAGGAATATCTTGATGATTTTTTAGTGGTATTTATTGATGATATCTTGGTATTCTCCAAAAGCTACGAAAATCATGAAAATCACTTGCGTGTTATCTTGAAGACTCTTAGAAGTCATGAATTATATGGGATGTTTATAAAGTGTGAATTCTGGCTTCAGGAGATTTCTTTTCTTGGCCATATTTTCTCTAAATATGGAATTTATGTTGATCCTTCTAAGACCAAGGCAATCCAAGAATGGCCAGCACCGACGAGTATAACTGAGGTACACAACTTTATTGGTTTGGTAGGTTATTATCGACGTTTTTTCCAGAATTTTGCACGATTGGATAACCCATTAAAGAAGCTCACATGTAAAGGGGTTAAATTTTTCTGGACAAAAGAGTGTGAAGAATTTTTTGAAGAACTGAAGAGAAGATTAGTCAACGCTCCTATATTGACTCTACCATCCTGGAATGATGGGTTTGTTATTTATAGTGATGCATCAATGAAAGGATTTGGTTGTGTCCTTATGCAGAATGATAGGGTTATTGCCTATGCATCACAACAGCTAAAAATTCATGAGCAGAACTATCCTACTCTTGATATCATGTTAGCTGCTGTAATCTTTTCCTTAAAGATGTGGAGACATTATCTCTATGGTGAAAAATGTGAGATATATACCGATCACAAGAGTTTGAAATATATTTTCTCACAAAAAGAACTCAACATGAGGCAAAGACGATGGCTTGAACTACTCAAGTATTATGATTGCACGATACACTACCACCCAAGGAAGGCAAATAAGGTTGTAGATGCTTTGAGTAGAAAAGATCATGGAGTTTTGAACATGATGATAATGGAAAGGGATACTATTTTTATGGACCTAAGAAAGATGGATATGGGCATCACCATGGAGGGTGAAACATCAAAACTTTTTCAAATGGTTTCCAAACCATCGTTACTAGAAAGGATAAAGAGTTCTCAGTCCAATGATAAAGTGTTGAAAAAGAAGATTAAAGCTGTGAATGATGGGCGGTTGAGTGACTTTGTTTATGAAGATGGAATTTTGAAATCTGGGATGAGACTTTGTGTTCCCGATATACCTGATTTAATGAGAGAATTGTTGGATGATGCTCATAGTTCCAATTTCTCTATACACCCTGGGTGCACTAAAATGTATAGAGATTTAAAGGGAAATTTATTGTGGGAAAACATGAAAAGGGAGATTGCCGATTTTGTGTCAAGATGTATGGTTTTCCAACAACTAAAAGCTGGAAGGCAACAGCCTGGTGGAGTATTGCAACCTCTTCCCATACCTAAGTGGAAATGAGATAATATTACGATGGACTTTGTCATGGGACTACAAATGAACCCTAGAAGGAATGACGCAATATGGGTCATTGTTGATCGTCTCACCAAGTCAGCACATTTTCTTACTATAAGGGAAGATCTGCCACTTGAACATCTAGCAAGAATATATATTAATGATGTTGTGAGACTTCATGGAGTACCCCTGTCGATTTTCTCGGATCATGATCCCCGATTTACATCAAGATTCTGGAAAAGTCTTCAGAAGGCCATGGATACTGAACTTCATTTGAGCACTGCTTACCACCCTCAAACAGACAGGCAATCAGAAAGAACTATTCAAACCTTAGAAGACATGTTCAGATCATGCTCACTTGGATTTCAAGGAATGTGGGATCAATATTAACCTCTGATAGAATTTTCCTATAACAATAGCTTCCATTCAAGTATTTAGATGGAACCATATGAAGCGTTATATGGAAAGAGATGTCGCACACCAACCTGTTGGGATGACGTTGGTGAAAGAAAACTTGTAGGCCCAGAACTGGTGGAGGAAACAATGGAAAAGTTGAAGGTAATCGAAAACCACATCAAAGTAGCTCAAAGTAGACAGAAGAGCTATGCGGACAATCGAAGGAAGGATTTGGAGTTTCAGGCAAGAGATCATGTTTTCTTGAAGGTATCACCATGGAAGGGAGTTATATGTTTCGGTAAGAAGGGTAAATTGAGTCCCAGGTACATCAGACCCTTCGAAATTCTAGAACGAATTGGGGTTGTAGCTTACGGTTTGGCAATTCCGCCAAGTCTCTCCAAAGTTCTTGATGTATTCCACGTATCAATGTTGAGAAAATACATGCCTGACCCAACGCATGTACTCACCTATGAGGAATTAGAATTGGAACCCGATTTGTTTTATTGCGAAGAGCCCGTCAGGATTCTTGATACAAGAGAACAAGTGCTAAGAAACCAGACAACTCGTCTGGTAAAAGTTCTATGGAGAAACCATAAGACGGAGGAGGAAACGTGGGAACCCAAGGAACATATGATGAAGAATCACCCAAGTCTTTTTATACAGTGATATTATATGAAATTTCGAGGACAAAATTATTTGAAGGAGGGGATAATGTAACACCCCAAGCTTCCATAGTACACTTCTCTTTGAATAATACAGTAGCATGTGTTGTACGCAACTTCGAGTTCTAACACACACCACAACCAATCAAAGTAGACATTATGAATAGTAATACCTACTTTTTGAAATTTTATAAATTTTATCTTTCCAAATGGACTTCATTTTTGTATTTGGAATATCAATGTTATCCTAAGTTGAAATTTTTGTAATTTTATGAGAACTTCCAATTTTTTATGAATAGTGAAGAATACTTAAAAACTACTTTTTTAATCAAAATAGTTTATAGTGATAAATTATACTATTGATTGGTTTTAAAGTATAATTAGAATATATTTTTACCATTTCATCCAATGGTGTTCATTATAATTAATTTCAATTTGAAATTAGACATAAACAATTGTCAATCTTTTGATATATATTGTTTCTTAAAAACACGCTATTTGTTGTGACAACGGGAATTAATTATTAAATTAATTAATGAAACTTATATGTTTGGAATTTTTTAAAATAGAAATAATTTTTGAATTTGGAATATCAATTATATCTTAGGGTGAAATTTTGGCATTGTTCTGAAAAACTTCAATTTTTGATGAATAGTGAAACCACTAAGTGGTAGTTAAATAACTGATTTTTCATTTAAATGAAATATTACCACTTCTGTGATTTGATTTCCAAAAATCCGACATAATTGGTTGTCATTAGGAATTAAAATTTGGTTCAATGTGATTAAAATAATTTTTTGGTGAATAGTAACTTTTAAGTATAATTAATCGTGATTGAAGGTAATTAGTGAAATTTAAGGTAAAAATGGTATTATAAAAATAATAAATGACCATTACACTTGCCCTACCCCTATTGGATGAGTCATTTCCGACCAAGAAAACCCATGGGTCATGTTGGGGACCCCATGGAGCCACTTTGGTAGGAAAATGACATTAAAAACGTTTTATTTAATGTTAAAATAAAAATGTCACAAACATGAGTCGTTTTACTAAAACAATTGTTAAATGGCATTATACAAGTCATATTTTTGACTATAAATATTAATTATAAAGATAAAAAGATTTCCTACATAATGATATTTTTTTATAATTTTTAGACATTAAATAAATTAAATTATTTATGGCACCATGATGATGCATCGATTACCTCATTAATTAACGATTTTAATAAATTGGAAGGATAATGTAAAATATAAGAATTACACTTGTCCAAAGCCTATTGGATGAGAATATTTCGAGCCCTTATCACCTTATCCTCGAATAATATAAGTGTGGGACCTTTAGAATCCAAAAATAATTTGTATAATAAAGTAACATTTTATTACATTCCAAGAGTGCCCCTTCTATCCTCTTATAAAAGGCCTCCACCACTACCACCTTACTCACACCTTCAAAGCCTTTTGGCTCGGAAAAACTCTGCCCAAATACTCTCCCAACTTCCCTCTCTTACTCCTAGAATCATCACTTCGGGCATAATTTTTCCCAAGGAAGCCCTTGGCTCAAATCAAAAAGAGTTACACGATTTTAAGGTAATGTCTTCTCTAATGTTGTTTTGTTTTATTTTGCTTTTCCAACCCCTTAAACTCCTTTTATTCCTTTATTTTGTAACAAAAACAGTATCTAGAATATAATAGGAAGTATTTATGATAATTATTTGGTTTAAACTCACACACACCTTCATCAAATGGTTAAAGAACATACTGTTTCTGTGGGTGGTGAAATACTGCCTCACGAAACCATGATTGTTCAATATTTTTTTAGCACATCTAATGGTGTCCATTTTGATGACACTATTTTCATATATGATACATATATTTTGTTTATGTTTTCCTTATTCTTATTTATTTCTCATTTGTGGCATACTTTATGATTTCCATTATGGTTAAATGCGATAATTTCATTTTAGGAAGTGCGGACTACCGCCCCCTCAAAGTGATTTGAATCGTTAATGCCATATGTGGGATGTATAAGGGATGGAGTAAATGGTATTATACATTATATTATATTGTAATTATATTATACCTTTATATAATTATAACTTCATCCCATTAAATATGAAATAGAAATGAAAGTAGCGTTCATGCGTACGTACGGCTTACCGTCTCCATGAACAGTGCATTTCATTTCTTACCTCTAAATGTTATGTAATATTATAAATGCATGTATACACTGGATATATATGTTATATATTATATCTAAATCATGAATATAATTATGTATATAATGGATATTTCACCACATGAACAACTTGTAATTATAAGAAGTATATTTTTGACTCAAGTACCAAAGATCGACAAAATGACTGTTATTAACATAAATAATTACATAATGTTCATAACATGGTAATAATTGATATAAAAGAAATAATGAACATTAAAAAGGTTCTTAAGAAAATAGAAATTAACTCTAGTTTATTATTCAGGAGATTAAAGAACGACCGAGTCAAGTCGGACATGAGGTAAGGGAACTTCTTAAACCAATTTCTATTCTTTGGGTTAATCTCCTACTTTCAAATTATGTCATTATATTATTATGTCCTATCTTGTATTTGTACATTATTTATGTGTACTTATAGTGAATACACATAATAGATGTACTTTATTTAAAAAAATGATCTTTGTAAGGGTCTTCGTCTCAATCTCCTTTCATTGAGGCATATTTTGTTTTATACACAACTTTCTTTTAAACGGTGTATAAACCCATTTGAATTTGACTTTTATTCAAAAAGGAATCTTTTTTTACAAAGAATTTTACTAAATGACAAAAGGAATGTTTTTGTCTTACGTATGCGGTGACAACTACTTCTCTGCCTCCGTGACCATTATTTGTGTTTCGGCTTCCTCTACAAGCCATAAATTTTTTTAATGAAAAATAAATACATAGTTTTAACTTTATATTATTTTGGTATTGAAAATGGTTTTGAAAGTTTTTTTATTATATCAATGTGTTGTATTGATATCTTGTGATTGAAATGTGGAAATTTTATGTTTCCTTTATGCATGTTTTATGTGATACGTTTATGTTATGGTTTATGATATGTTTAAACCAATTCATATGAGGAATGCATTGGACTTAATATGTGACGGGTGGAGCCCGCTACACCTCCTCGATGCATCGGTAGGTCTCATGAGACAAACTAGTGTCTTGGAACGAGGCCTTGACAAAATCTTATTTGTGGTCTTGGCACGAGGCCTTGGATACATGGTTATGATAGTCTGGCATTATTAATTCCATCATTATGAAAGTGGTTATTGTTATTTCATGTGATTATTCGACTAGTAGAATATCCATGTGAGTAAGTAAATGGCACTATTTCATATTAATTTTTCCATATTATGCTAAATATCAAGTTGAAAAGGCTTTTATTTTAGTTATACATTGCCTGAAATGTTAATGTTTATTTATGAAAGCTTCTGCTATATTGTTATCCTTACTGAGAATCTGAGCTCACCCCTTTCAATGTTTTAATATTTTCCAGGATGTGAGGAAGTATTTTATGAATAACCTGCAGGGATAGTCAGAAGATGATATGGGTGTGGACTATGGAGACTTTGTTATTGTAGTTTTTCACCTTATGATGTAATGTAACATTTATGAATGTATCTAGTGTTTCCAAAGCTACTAAACTAATCGGTCTTTCGAGACTTGATCTTCTGTGAGCATACCAGTGTTACGAAGTAATGCACCGACCTTGGGTAACTGGATTTGGGGCGTTACATGAACCACACAGATAAGAATAAATAATATATATAATAACATATTTCAGAATTAAATTTATGATATCCATAAATAAATGATAAGTGGTTTGTGATTGAGCATAAAAAAACATTTGTTTCATGGTTTAAAGAGACATTCATCATAGATATATCTACATTAGAAACATTGAAATGGTTTTTAGGGGGACCATCTCTTAATATGATCACATGGTCTCATTTTGATATTAATGGGTACACATTTTACAATATAATATAGGATCAAAAGTAAAATGTTCAAAATTTTGGTGTAACAGACATCACAAAAGCACTTAATTTTTTGAGTGAAAAGATGAAAACCCAATTACAGCATCATCAAAAGTAATGGAGTTATTGAGGATATATGGGAAATTTATTATACTAAATTTTGAGTCACCATGTTTATATAAAATTGGGTAGATAGTAGTAGTGGTGTGAGACGTGCAGATTGTGGGTTTACACTGGTTGATTTTAAATGATTTAGTTTCATCAAGGAACTATTTATCATGGTGACACAAGAAAACAAAATATTTCAAGCCATTGGTCCATCGAATGATCAATGGCTCATCGTTTTTCAAGGGAAAAGAATCCATTTGGGTGATAATAATGATTATGAGGTTTTCAATTTATAGGAGTCTTATTCATTTCTTACATAATTTTCAAAATGATAATAATGACTATAACCTAGATATAGAACATGTAGTATGAAATGATCATGCTGGCGGGATATGGGAAAATAAAAAATTATTCTACTAATTAATTAGGTAAAAATTAATATTTTATATCATTTTTGAAATTTAAATGTGTAAAAACTATATTTTAAAATAACTAATGGATGTTAAATTATATATATTTCGTTATTTTTATGATTTTTATGTTAAATTTCATATTCCGTGGTTTTGGTTAAACACTTATAAATTGAAATACATAAGTTAAATTATCATACTTTAGATAAATTGACGCATATGAAAATACTTTTTTGGTAACTGATATATTTTAATTTTGAAATGTTTTTATCATTTTAGAACTAATTTTAATTTTAAATATTTTATATTTCTACTTCTCTTTATTAGATGAATGATGACATCATTTTTTTAAACATTAAAACTTGTTCCACTTTTTTACTCACATATTTCTTTCATCATTGTTTGTAAATATTTTATTGTCTAATAATATTTAGGTAACTAGAATTTCATCACATTTTCATGTTTTAACGACAGATACAAAGACATTATAACAATTACTAAAGTATATTTAATTTTTCATGTTACTAAATATTATATAATATAACTTTTTAAAGAAATAAAACATTTAATTAATAATTTTTTTCAGGATTAGTGTTGCCCCTTCAATAGAAGAGTATTATCCATTTAGTTTAGAGAAATTGATTTCTTGAGAAGTTAAATGTGTTATTACACATTTACCAAAATGGTCACTTGGTAATGGGGATGATTTATAACATATTTTTTAATGATAATAATAATGAAACCAGCCCAAATTTAACACAATTTACCTATTATACCATCATGTACTGACTTACAGGATTACCATTTTATATCAAGATTAGAAGTCCATTCATATGATGGTGAAACAATAGATTTTACAGGCCTCAATAATAAAATATATCAATCACTTTATTTTATCTAATTTATTAATATAAAATTTTTTAAATTAAAAATATTTAATTTATTTAAATACATTTGAATTCAAATTTTGACGAAATGAAAGAAATTAAGAAAATATTTCATTCTTTATAAGTTGTTCAATGGAGGTATTTCAAAACCAAAAAAATAATAATAATGATGTTCTTGGAAAAAACAGAATGAAACACCAAGCCTCTAGTATGCGTTTTTAGAAGAAGATACATGGAATAAAATTGTTTCGAACTAACATAATGATGAAATTATGGTAAAATAACTATCATATGTTGTAAAATGTATTATATATTTTCCTAATTAATTATTTGTATATTTTTATATTATATGTCTATAGGAGACCTCAACAAGAGATCCAATTGAAGAATGTCTACCCTCATACATTATCACGTGGGGGTATAATTTATTAGAGTAGAAAACGATTGAAGAAAAGTTTGCAACACCATGAATTTAATATACTAGTGGTTCATATGAGGTCTGGTTTAGTATTCCATCTCCCCCCACTCACCATAAAAAAATTAAAATAGAGAGAAGAAAAAATGACAGGTATTTTAAAGACAAGGATAAGAAAGTAGCTAAAATAATTTCAGGTAAATAATTTTTATTTTTTATTAATGTTTTTTATTTTTTAAAATTAACAACCCTGATGTACCATTTTCATTTTTCATTTCAGTAATAACTTTATGATAATGATACATAGGGAACTTTTATCCGAGAGGGTAGGATGGACATCTTTACTATTTCTTTTAGAAATCTTGAATACCCTGGCATCATAAGTGAATATGAAGTGGGTGTTAGTATTAGGAAACTATTTGGTTTTAAAATTAAGAAATCAAGAGGCCCAGAAATCGATTAATTAAAATTTGAGTTCATCAAAATGAAACAATCCACGAGATATCATCTTCAATCTTCTATGAAAGCTATGATTGAAAAATTGACTAGACAATCATAGTCTATGCAGAATGCTCTGCTTACCCATCCAACTATATAGATTGTACCACCATCCTAGCCTGACCACCCTCCCATACTGGATTTGTAACTTATACGTCTTACATAACTGGCCCAATTAGCCCAGTCAACCCAGCCAGCCAAGCCTTCAAACTCTGATCCACCACCTCTTTATTCGTACCCAACCTTATACTATAAGTTGAATTCTATATATCCTAATTTATGTATTACATAATTTACTGTTATACATATTTTTTGGGATTCGTTACATCACCATACTATGATGTAAGGTCATGTCAGTGTATTGGTAAATGATATTATTGATTCTAACAGTCAACCACCATTGCCTACTGAGGAGGTTAGCAGAGTTTGGGATTATATTTGTCAGTTTTTACATTGGATGGGTAACCTCCTTTGATATCTATCATATATGGTATACATTGTTTTTAAATATTAAATAAATTTGAATGAAAACAAATGATAATGTTTCATGAAATTTAATTTTTATAGGACTAATTAAAATTAAAATAAATGATAAAACGTAAATAAAAGTTTGAGGTGCTAACAAGTGAAAATACATCTTTAATTTCTAATAGGATAAATTGATTATCGCAGGTTTCTTCACCATTAAGTAATTTTTATGAGTTTTAGAAGAAGTCTAATATATGTAGAAGGGACTATCGATTGAAAAAATTTAAAAAGCTATCATGGATCATAATATTTTTTATGATATCAACGTGATAGTGTTGAAATTTTTTACCATGTAGGTAAATTTAGGTTTTAGTTTTTATATATTTATATTATGATGATATTATGTGACTTACTATGTTAATTATTTAATTCAGTATCTATAAATGATTCAAAATCAAAATGGGACCACTATATTTTATGGTCTTGTAAATCCTAAATTCATTTCAATGGCTATGAAATTTGTAAAGATTATTAATAGAGTTACCTATATATAATATATTATCAAAGACAAAGATTAGATGTTGGTTTTTTCAATTCCTTGACGGTTAAGAACACTAATATCACTATGAACAAATATTCATTTTATTTTCATTAATTGTGAACATTTTTTATAGTATTGGTCATTGAATTTATGTGTATTCCACCCAAGTAAATGGACATTATGTTGTTTCTTTCTCTTTATTAGGTTATGTTCGTAAAACATTTTGAACCATTATAGATAATTAATTTTTATTATTTTTTATATTTTCGTTAAATTTCATTATTATTTTTTATACATGTTTTATTAGTTGACGTGTTGGTGATTTAGGTCATATAAAAATAAAAAAAATGCTTAATTATTGATAAAGCACCCAAAACAAATCCAATACATGGAATTTAGGGTAATTGTTTCTGTATTATATAATATTATGATTTTTAATATATATATATATATTGTTTTTTATTATCAAGTAAATGTTTTATAACCTCATCGTCATCATTGACAAGGAAAGGTGAAATGTGGTTATTATTATTTTTGATTCATGTATGATATATCAAACTATAGTAACAAATTGTTTTGATATGGATAGTTAATTATATTAATTATTTTATGTTTTATGTCATAATATAATGTATTTTAGTATTATAAAACTCAATGTTATTATAGATGTTCAATGATGCTGATTCCTATACAAATGAAGAACATACACATCTTTGATCCTTGTTTGAATTTTTTTTATTAAATATGATTATGATTTAAATTACTAGATATGTATCTTTTAATATTTATTTTTAATATTAAATTTTCCTAATAATTTTTTCAAAAACTAATTCTTTTGGTATAACATTCAATTTCATTTTAGTTGTTCAATGATGTTGAGTCATATTGGGACGATGAACTTAACCATCTTCAATTCTTGTTTGGGAAATATTTGTTTATTATGATTGTGAATAAAATTATTAGGTTTGTCTTTTTTAATGTTTATTTTAAATATTATATGTTTCTAATAAATGGTTTTCCAAAATAAATTATTTTATTAGAATAGAAGTTTTAACATAAAGAACTCAACAGAGTGTTTCAACAAAAACGATGAATGATTATTCAATAAATTATCAAGTGTGTGTTTTTTAATTATATTTTAAAATATTATTTTATAGATAATTTTTTTTATTAAGTAGTAAAATTGTATTTGTTTTTATAGATTTGTACTCTATATTTTATGTGAGCTATTTTCTATATGTTGTGTTTTGTATTACAGAATTTTTGATATTTTATGGATGTGTAATATTATCTATTTTCTATTTTTTTCTTCAACATTCAGATTTGATTTTTGTTCAAAAGTGACACTAAAAAAATATCAAACAAGCTCCGAAATTGGTTTATATTAGAAACCAATGTTTTAGGTCTCATTTAGTTGTCAATTTCTAAACGAAATCAGTACCAAAAAGTTGTCATAAGAAACCAAAAATATGTTTTCATCATCAGTTTCATGATAAAACTAACATTTATATTTGTTAGATTGAAATATCAGTGTCAGTTTTATATCATATATGACCTCAGTTATGTTATTTTTTATCACCGTGATTTTAAAAAACTAATTAGGCACTAGTTTTTAAAAAACCAAGGTGGAAACCCTTATTTATAACATTAACATTATAAACATATTTTAAAAACCGACTTTAACATTGAAAAAACACAACTTGAAAATTAGTTTTTTCACTTGTTTTCATATTCTTTAAATTTTTTAGATGATGATACATCGAAATAAAAGGAATTTATGCAGGTGTAGATGTACCCTATATTTTGGACATATTAAGATTTTATTTTTAGGATTTCTTGTTGTTTTTTGGAGTATTCACTATTCATTTTAGGTGCCAATAATAATAATTTATTATTGTTTATATTTTTATGGGTGATGACCTAAAGGTCAATTGGTGATTGTGGAGAGGTGGTGCAACATCCCAACCTGGGGTCCACATGACTTGTGGCATAACCCGAGGGTCACAAGGCCTCAAGGATGCCTCTCCATATGCCTGAGGCTACCAAATAGTAGTAGGGGTGTGAAGGTGGTAATTTTGGGAGACTTTACCCTCATGTCCGAGTGGAATATAGATTCAAAATATAATAAAAAATGTGAAAAAATAAAATAAACAATCATAATCAATAAACTCTGGAATTGTAAACAGAGAGACAATATTTATAATTAACAAAAACGTAAATTAACTAAACAACTAGAAATAAAATCAAAATCCTAAGTGGAAGTGTAAATACATTATTCATGGAATGGTGATATACAAAAGGGATCATGGGAGCATGTATAAAATCATGGTATACAAAAATTATAAAAAGAAGAACAAAGGATGCTCCAATAGCATCTCATGTTCATGGATGGTCTTCTACTCTTATGTTACAACTAAAACAAATAAATGTCAACAACCTATTGTAGGACGCCTTCCCATATTCATACCTATAGTAAAAAAATATTTTCAGGTGTCAAGGGTGGCTAGAGTAGATTGTGAGATAAAAGTCTCAGTACCACCAATAATTTCTACATTTAATCTGAGTAGTTATTGTAAACAGTGTGTATGTATAAGAAGAATGGTAAAACAAATCTTAAATAAATACGTCACCCACATAGGTACCTATAGGACACCTAGGGAGTCCACCTACTTGTCCCATGAATAGAGGAGTGTATAATCATGTCACTAAATATAGATAAAAAGTAATAATATATATAGTTCTGTTCAATATTTCCACTGTATATATGAACCAAGTACATGCGGGCATATGTGTCCATATACCTCGAATACTAGTGTTGGATAGACTGCGGTGTAACTCAAACATCTATAACCAGTCTAACTATCCTAAAAGCTCATGCAATAGTGTACATTCCCTACATAATAAAATAGTTAGATATTTTATGAAACAACAATTAGGATCGTTAGTGAGTCACCATGGAAACACACTAATAATGGTATGTAGTGCATAAATCCCAACACCCATATATTATCACAGGTGTGATACACCAGACTCAACACTCGATGTAAGAGGGCATCATGTCACCGTGATAAAAAACACCTTCTAATCAAATCACTACCTCTATAAATGCTCATTATATTGATAACTGGTATGGGTATTACCTATTATCAATCATGATTATTCATCCCATATACATATAAGTGAGGCATATTCACATTTAAAATTTAATACACGAGGAATTACCTCTCATGTACAATATTAGAGAATGCTTTAAATATAGACAAGGAATATTCATGTTTCAAACATAAAACATGAAACAATACCTCTCACATTTCTTTTAGTCAATTTCAATTCCATTCAATTAATGGAAATTCAATATAAGCATTAAATAATACAAAATCAAAAGGCATGTTTTCATCATCCTTCATTTTTCATTTCAATTTAACCAATTGAATGATTAAATTTTAGGAATGGAATACCATTTTCACCAGCCATCCCACTTGATCAATTACATTCAACTCATTCAATACATTAGAACATGAAAAAACCATTTTTATACTCAAAGTGTCTTTAAAGATGTGATATGATCAAAAAGTAAATTGCCTACATGGGAATTTCCATGTATAGAATTGATAAACACGTGAAAGGAACCCATGGTCCAAAAAAGAATTCATATTACAATGTTAATTCAACCTAATTTCTAATTCAAATGCGTTGGAGGCAATTCGTTCATATTCACGTTTTACAAAAAGTGGGAAATTCTATATTGGACACCCATGGGGAGTCCAAAAACAAGATAACCAACCTTTAACTAACAAACAATGAGAAATTAGAAAGCGTTAAGGTACAATGATCAATTATACACGATAAATTTTATATAATAGGGATTCTCAAACAAATATGGTGTGGGGAACTAGATAATAATTTTGAAACAAAATGAATCCATGGTCAAATTATGTGACCACCTACCTCATAGTTGAAACCGACATCTCTCTCAACATCAACCTCATATTTGAAGCATATTGGAGGAAATATGAGAAACTATCACTACTACAAATACGGTCAATGGAAGCACCCCCTTATATCAGCGCTAAAGAAGCGATGATCAAATGTTCCTTTATCAGTGCTAGAAAAGAACTGATAAAGACACTCTGTATCAGTGCTAAAATTTTAGCACTAATACAGGAATGATTTATCATCACTTTTTTAGAACTGATAAAGATTACCATTATTAGAGCTAAAAAGTGCTGATAAGGGATACCTTTATCAGCGCTAAAATGTTAGCGCTAATAAAGGTAGTGGTTATCAGCGCTTTTTTAGCACTGATAAAACCTTAGTCTGGGTTTTTATAAAGATGGTCGTAGAGTGCCCTCATTTTATCGCGACCTAAAGCTCTCGCGGTAGTGGAACCCTGTGAATCCTCTCTGCCACCCGCGCTTCTCTTGTCGGACCTCCGCCGCCCTCGCTCCTCTTTACCGGACCTCCACCGCCCGCAATTCCCCTTCGGTTTTCTGGACCTCCACCGCCCACAATGCCCCTTCGGTTTGTCGGACCTCCGTCACCCACAACGCCTGGCTTCTTGTTGCCGGACCTACGCCGTCCTCACTTCTTTTTGATGGACCTCCGCCGCCCGCAACTTCCTCTTCTGTTTGTCGGACCTCCGCCGCCCGCAACACCCTCTTTGGTTTGCCGGACCTCCCAAGGAATATTTTCCAAATATTTTTTCAATATTGTTCTTTTTGTTGGTTGAATTATTTATTTGGGTTAAATATTTATGTTAATGGTGTTTAATTGCATCCTTAGGGACTTTCCATAATTCAGTTGGGGGTTTGATTCTAGCTTTGTGTAGATATCATGAAATAGGTAGGTTGTTCCATTATTTGACATTGTTTTAGGTCTTTAATATGATTTATTTGGTTATAAAATGGTTTTATAAATTGTCTGGGTTGTGGGAAACATTTTTTCCAATTTTTTTGTTGTGTGTAAGGGTTTGATAATACATCACCAAAATTTAGTAAACATTCCCAAACAAATTCTCTCTACCCTTAGGAGTACCATGACACACCAAATTTAAGAGGAAAACAAGTAATTAGAATGTAATTAAATGAATGAAGATAATAGGACGTTACATTGACTATATGAATGGTGTTGCAATAAATCTTTATAACAATGGGATAAATATAATGAATTTGTCATTAATAGACCATATTATATTATTATAAATCGAAACATCATCAATGGAAAAACACTTTGTCAAAACATGAGATATTCTAATATTATAAACTTGTAGAAATATCTACCAAAATATATTTAATTCCATATATTATAAGACATTAATTTAATATCTTTATCTTATTGGGGAACTCAAACAATATGATCTTAATCTACACTAGGGTACACTAGTCAGTGTAGTAGTCTAATCTAGTTTATCATATAACCTGATGTCTCACATAGTTACCTATGTTTCCCTTACCATCAATTATATAGAGATAATAAAAAAGTATGTCAATAAAAAACTATAGGTATTATTAATAAAACATAACAAATAAATCTCAACTAACATCCAAAACCATCCTAATAAATAATAAATTTCTCCTATACATCCATGCCTCACACAGAAATTAAATTCATCCCATTAATGGGTAAAAGTCAATATATGACATAATTATTCCATGGTTTTACAGTTAAGGATGTCAGAAGCATAATGTAAAAATATTTGATAAAAACTCCAAAAAGTATGTTGAAAAAACATTGAAATCCTTATTATTTACCATCCTTTGAAAAATAATATTTGAAATCATTCCTTTTAAAACATTTTTAAATCTCATATTCCTCATCATGAAATCTAATATATTCTTTTGAAATTATGAAAAGCATACCATAAAAAGGGTTGAAAATAATAAAAACATTTTTTACTTTGAATGATTTATTCATGTAATTATTTAATAATTAAGAAAAATCATAAAACACATATTTAGATCTCCAATTAGATTTTATGAGAACAACTAACTTCTGAATTTTATTTATTATTGAATCAAAAAACAGGAAAACTACTGTAATCTCATTGTTTCATGTTTGGATATAATTTAAAAAAAAATTATAAAACCCCTCATGAATATCAAACATTAAAATATTTTGATAAGTTATAAATTTTAGAAACTCATACACTCCCCAATAGTAAATGAAATGAATTTAAGTAAATTCTTTAACTAAATATTTGTTGAAACCACATTCCATTTATGTTAAAAGACAAATTAATCAAAATTAGGTCCCATAAAATCACTAGACAGACAAATAAACTATAATGAACTAGTCAAAACACATGTTTTTACTTCCATAGTTGTTAGGGTTTAATTAGAAAAAGAAAAACAAGGTTCCCTTGGTAATTATAGTGGATATATGTGCTAGTAGTTCACCTTTTTGTGACTGTTATTGGTTGTGGAATGGGGATGTTGACCCTCATGTTTAATGAAGGCTTGGTTTTATTATTGGTTCCCTTAACTTTTTTGTTATTTTGGTTTTGGCTGAAATTGTTAAATTCTTATCCCCTATTGTAGTGTTATCTTTTGGTCTATTATATTGTGAAATTTGGTTATGATATGGTTTTTGATTATTATGTAATATTTATGGTTTTTTACATGAGAAAACCATTCCCAAAGGTGTTACTCAATGCCTAGGCACTAGTTACAACCCATGGGGATGGGTAATTCCCTTTGGACCTTCCCACGAGTTGGGTCAGGTGTCAAGTGGGATGCAAACCTGTCTTAGTTTATGACAAGAAGTCTACACCATAGTATTGTTGTCTAAATCCTTTCTATACCATGTCCATGGGAGGTTGCAACGTGGTATCTTTTTTATAGTCTTAAATTCCATGAGCCCCATTTTATATTCTTTTTTCTCCAACACAACTCTGATTTGAAATCTTGATTATTTAAGGATTACAAGAGTCATTTTAACTCCTCCAAACTCCCTTCTTCTCAGATAGCTCCAGTGGATGTGTTTGGTTTCTCTCTGATAAGGGGATCTCTCATTGATTCTTTATGGATTACAAGAGTCATTTGAACACCTCCAAACCACCTTATTCTTAGATAGTTCCAGTGGATGCGTTTGGTTTCTCTCTGATAAGGGGATCTCTCATCGATTAGAAATCCTTTATCTCCTATTATATCCTCCTTATAGAGTGATATATCATCATCTTTTTAGTGAATCTAATATTCTTTTTTATGAGTCTTGATTATAGGTTAGACTACATGATCTCCTTATAAGGAAGTGGTTATATTCTACTGTATTTAGAAGTATTTTTTTGTGTACACGAACCATAAATAATAATATTTGAGATTCAAATAGGATGAATATGAATAAAGATTGGATGGATGCTAATCGTTTAACAATAGAGTACGAAAACGGAGTGAAAGAGTTCATAATTTTTTCAAAGGATCACGCAAACGATCCTTCTCAAATCCTTTTTCCATGTTTACATTATTGTTATTCTTGACTACTTACTCTAGAGGAGTTGGAAGAACATTTGATATGTCACAGAATAGATCAGAGTTATAAATCGTGGAATAAACATGGAGAAAAATCCAATGTAGCTACTGGCTAGGATAAAACTGCATTTTATGGATCGTTAGATATGAATAAAAATATGGATAATGAAGAAGACCGTATGGAGAATGTGATTACAAATGTCAATGATGATGAAGATCTCATTGTGGAAATGACAATGAAAATTCAAGATGAACTCTGTGATTTCCCAAAATTGTTTGAGAAGTTAAAGAGTTGTGCAAAGACGCAATTGTATACTGCTTGCACTAAGTACACAACATTGTCAGTTGTACTGAAGTTATAGAAATTGAAAGCAAACAACGGACGGAGTGATGTCAGTTTTACCTAACTACTTGCTCTCTTGAATGACATGCTCCCGAAAGATAATGAGCTCCCAAGCCGGACATATGATGCTAGATGAATGCTACGCTTGATGGGAATGATTTCTGAAATAATACATGCCTGCTCGAAAGACTGTATATTGTTTCTCAATGAAAACAAATCACTTACCGAATTCCCAAAGTGTGGTGCTTCTCAATACAAGAAAGATAAATCCAATCCTACAAAAGTTGTATGGTACTTTCCAATCATTCTGAGGTTTAGGCATCTATATGGTAGTGAAGAAACTGAAAAACAATTGTCATGGCATACAGATAAAATAAATAAAGATGGGTTATTACGGCATCCGGCCGACTCTCCTTAATGTATGAATATTGATCATGAGTATCCTTAATTTGGAAAAGAGCTGAGAAACCTTCGTCTTACATTATCTACATATGGAGTGAATCCTTTTGATTTTCAAACCAGCACTCATAGTACATGGCCTTTCATGTTGGTAAATTATAACTTTCCACCCTAGTTATGCATGAAGCGGAAATTCATCATGTTATCTATGCTTATATTAGGACCAAAAAAATCAGGTAACGATATTGATGCTTATCTATATCCTTTGATCGAGGATTTGAAGTTATTGTGGGACTCAGGTGTAATGTTGTATGATGATTATAAAAGTGAATACTTCACATTGAGAGCGATGTTGTATGGGACAATAACTAATTTCCCTGGTTATGGAAATTTGTCAGGATATAGCATTAAAGGAACTCAAGTGTGTCCCGTGTGTGAAGAAGATACAGAATCAATTAGGTTGAAACATTCATCGAAATCTGTGTTTCTAGGACATCATAGATTTCTACCTCTTCGGCCTAAGTACCGATCTTGGACGACATCATTCAATGGAAGTACAGAAAAATGCGCAACACTATCTCCACTAATAGGTGATCAGCTGTTTGAGAAAGCAAAAGATCTGAACACTATTTTTGGTAAACCATTTTATAAAAACCTTACGAAAATTGGTTGAAAAAAGAGATTAGTTTTTTTTGAATTACCATACTGGAGTTGTTTGTACGTCAGACATTTTCTTGATGTGATGCATGTGGTAAAAACTGTTTGTGAAAGTGTTATCGGAATGTTGCTAAATTCCCCTAGCAAAACAAAAGATGTAATTAAGGAAGGGTTGGACATGGTTGACAAGGGAATACGAGAAGAATTGGCTCCCGTGAAGGGTGAAAATCGAATTTTTCTTCCTCCACCTGCTTATACTCTTTCTAAGGCGGAGAGATATCAGTTTTGAAACTTCTTCAATGATGTAAAGGTTCCAGAGGGGTACTCATCAAATATCAAGAACATTGTGTCAATGAATAATTTTAAGTTAAAAGGTTTGAAATCACATGATTTCCATGTTTTGACGCAAGATCTAATTCCTATAGCTTTACGTTGCATTTTTTCCAAGAATGTTCGTCATATGTTAACCAAATTTTTTTTCTTTTTCAATGCTATATGTAGAAAAGTATTATACCCAGGGAAATTTCCAGCGATGGAAAAAGAAATTTTCATCATATTATGTGAATTAGAAATGTTCTTCCCGCCAAAATTCTTTGATATGATGGTTCATTTGATGATTCACTTGGTGAGAGAGATTCGACTTTGTATTCCTATGCACTACAGATGGATGCATCCTTTTGAACGATATATGAAGATTTTGAAAGGGTATGTCAACAATCGAAGTCAGTCAGAGGGTTGTATAGTGGAGCGATTTATTGTTGAGTAAGCCATTGAATTTTGTACTGAATACCTATCTTATGTGGAAGGCATTGTTCTCCCGAAATCTCATCACATTGGATGCATTGAGGGTGAGCTAATTTCTGGAAGAGAAGTTGTGACAATCATTATTACAGATCGGGAGCAGGCTCATCTTTATGTTTTGCAGAACAGTTGGGAGGTTGCTCAATATATTGAAACTCAGAAAGAAGTTCTTAGGTAGTTTAATCCATCGAGGACTGAAAAATGGTTATCATATACACATAATCACTAGTTTATAGGATGGTTTCAAGACCATATTTTTATGTAGTTGGATGAAAATCCGAATTCAATTTCAGAACGTCTTTGATGGCTAGCCGCTGGACCAAGTTTGTATGTATTATCTTATAGTGGTTATGTGATTAATGGTTATACATTCTATACAGATGAACATGATGAAGATAGTACCATGCAAAATAGTGGAGTTACACTAGTGGCTGAATCGATGCATGTTTCTGGTAGTAAGGACAGAAATCCAATGTATGCAAATATGTCATACTTTGGCATTATCAAACTAATATGGGAGTAGGATTATACAACATTCCAATTGACAATTTTTCAATGAAAATGGATTGATAACAAAAGTGGTTTTAAAATAGATGAATGGGGATTTGTGAAAGTTGATTTTAGTAAAGAAGGGTACAAAGATGAATAGTTTATAATGGCATCACAAGCGATACAAATGTTTTATGTTCCAGATCCCGCAAACTGAAAGTGTTCGATTGTTCTGTTATCGTACAAAACAACTGAAGGTTCTGATGAAAATTCAGTTGAGGACAATACTTTTAGGGGTACGTCGTAATCATTTCGGAGTGGTCCCAATGTAGATGATGTTTTGTATGTTAGAGGATACCACAATGAAGGGATTTGGATAGTCGATAGAGGTGTCAAATCCCTCAACCTTTGAAAAAAAAGAAAGAGAGTTCAGTAAACAAGTTATATTTTGTTTGTAATATATATCTTGTTATCTCATTTTATTATCTTATCATTACTAAATTTATGTAATCTGAATTAATTGTTCAACCAATTTTGCAGATAATGACTTTTTCACATTCTGATGCTCCTAACCTGAGACTGAACAAGTCTCTCATGCAGCTACTACTGTGGAAGCTACTCCTCCTGCTGCTCCTGTAGCTCATGATGCTGCTGTTGTTGCTCCTGATGCTGCTCCTGTAGCTCATGATGCTGCTGCTGTTGCTCCTACTATGGCTCATGTGGCTCCTGCTGCTCCTCCTACTGTGGCTCCTGCTGCTGCTGCTCCTGCTGCTACTCTTGCTGTTGTGGCTCCTACTGCTCTTAATGTTGAGGTCCAACAACAATCAGCACATGTCGTTGATACCATTCTAGATGAACATATAGATGATGTTGATATCAATGAAATGGTCAGGAATGAAGGATCAGCATCACATAAATCACAGGTGCGTCGTAGTTTGACGGTGTTTGCCAAAATTCTTAAGGCAAAAGGCAAAGGCATCAAATTTGAAGTTAGATGGAATGAACGAGGCCAACATGTGAATCCCAACAAGGCTATGTTTAACAGCTACATTGGAGTTGTCACTCGGCAACGCGTGCCGATTGACATAGATTCATGGCACCATGTTGTGTCCGGGATGAAGGCTATGATCTGGGAAGAAATTATGGTAACATTATGAATTTATTTCTTTAATTTACTAGAAAATAAAATAATGAAACAATGTCTTACTCTTCTCAATCTCCTTCAGAGTAAATTTTTAGTAGATGATTCACACAAGGATTATATACTAAGGCTTGCAGGAATTATTTATCGAGGTTTTCACACTATTTTAACAAGATGTCACCTCAAAGATTCTAAAGGTAAAATATTCCCGCACCCACCCATTGTCTACACTCACCTGATATCCCATGAAGCATGGGATGCATTTATTGGTCATCGTGGGGATGAGAAGTTTCAGGTACATTGGGAGTGATAATACGTTCTTTGAGGATACCTGTATTCATCACTTTTATTTTCAATATTTCATTTATGAAACAGAAACTCTATTATGAAAATAAGGAACATGCTTCAAAACCAACATACCCCTATCGTAATGCAAGGATGGGGTACACTTTAGTTGAAAAGAAAATGGTATATATTTTAAATTTACAATAATATTGTTAGGTTCCAATAAACAACATCATAATTATTTTTCTATGTTTATATGTAGATTGATGAGTCTAAAACCAAATTCACTTCCATCCCATGTCATGTGCTATGGAAGGAGGAACGTGTGAACAAATAATGGAAGTTAGTAGATGAGAACACACGGAAAGTGTGGGAAATTTGTGTAAGTATGAGACGATGATAAAATAATTTGTTTGTAATTGATATTACATAATAATAATTATTTATTTTCCTATATTTGACATTCACAGGAATCAGATACTCCTGTAGCTGATACACACCTATTATCGATGGCTTTGAAGCAGCCAGAAAAATACGGTCGTGTCAGAGGTGCAGGGTTTGGGGAGACACCCCGGGTATATTTTGAGAAGAAGAAAAAAAATGGATGATACAGAAGAAAAATTGGAACAAATGAGTGAAAAAATAGCAACCCTTGAAGAAGAATTGCAATGGCAGGGAGAGTTGCTAGCAAATTTAATGGGTGAGAAGCAAAGGGAAGACACAACTCAAGAACAACCGCTGCATGAACATCCTGCCCTACACCCGCCAGCTTTGAGGCGATCCATTCACCTCAACTAACTATCTTATCCATGGTAATTAATATTCTAATAATTGTTCCCCTAAAATATTCATCAGAAAAACACTGATAATTTTTATGTACTAATCTTCTATATGGTGATAATGATTGTGATTTATATCTATCAACACCCACCTATAACCTTGTAGCAAGGTCTATAGTGTTCAATATCCCAGATGCCACATTGCATAATAGGCCACTTCCGAAAGATCATTTGAAAGTGATGATTACTATAGCTCATGGGCCAAAGGCAGAGATACCTATTCTACTTGATGAAGATGATATTCATACAGTCTAAAAGGCTATTGGTACATTCATTTCCTGGCCGCCACAACTTGTAAGAGTACATGCAGACAAAGAGGTATTTATATCCTTTTATTTTCAAGCTAAACCCTTAATAGTTAATGAAAAAAGGGTCTGAACCAATGATTGTTGTTATAGACGGAGTAAGGGAAGGGGGTGAGAAACATCGGCTCAAAACCATCTAAAGGATCGACCAACTGATCCCAAGGAGCTACCGAAAGCACAATAACACAACCTATTCTCTATCCACATTTACTATCATTGAAGACTCATGTGGATAAGAATCTAAAAGATGGTAATAGTAATATAGTTATTTTCGAAGAGAATATATACAGAGAGGAATGTCAAGATTTCGTTGCTGCTGAAAATGTAAATGAAATCCTTAAAAATGGTTGGCTAGGCATCATAGTTATAAATGTATATATGAGGTATGTTTCCGTGGATTGATTTTCCAAAAGTAGATCAAATGTGCAAATTATGACTAAATGCATTTTATATTGTTGACAGACGCATTTAAGAAAAATAGTTGAAGGAATTTTCCCTTGAGCCAAGATTTGGACTGGTTAGTCCTCATATCACATCAACACACCTAACAAAAATAGAGCCATCAAAAAGGGATGAAATAGTGAATGACTTGATGAAAACATTTGAACACAAGATTACAAATGACAGTATTTTCCTAATACCAACCATGCAAGGGTAATACTCTACGATTAAAGCATATCAGTTATATTTTCACTTATTTTATTACTTATTCTTTTTTGTGTTTTTAGGCAACATTGGTTGCTAATTGCGTTGGACTTGGATACTCCGAAGATTTATTTTATGGATTCAAAGCAACGATATCCATCAAACCGACCACACATGATGGAGTTTGTGAATCTGTAAGACATTACATCTTACGTTTTAGGTCTAAACGTCAAGTAATATAATTTATATTATATTTTAATGAGGATTCTGTTATGATAGGGTGGTGTATCATTATCGTCTAAAAAAAGGAATGAGGACAGGGGCTAAGCATAGGGAGGCGAGCAAGTACTACGTTTGGACAAATATTAGGTTATATATAATAAAATTTCACTATCCAAACACATCTCAACACAAGTTACTTATTCTCCTAATGATCAAAATTTTTTGCAGGGTCCAAAACAAACAAACGATAATGATTGCAGTTATTATGTTTGTAAATTTATGAAAGATATCGTTTTTTCATCAGCAAAATTGCATCCCTAAAGAGGTATTTTTAAAAACTACTACTAGTTTATTTAAGTTACTTATTAATTCATTATTTTTTTTATTTTGCAGTACTAATATGACTGCCGAAAAGCCTCACACTCACAAGACAATATAGATGGGTTCAGAAACGAGTGGGCCGCATACTTGATGGAAGATTGTACATAAATACAATGAATATTTGACTAGGGGACATGTACAATTTTTGGTCATTTTTGAGATGGGTTAAGGGGATCAAAGGATGAAACATTGTTGTATGTAAATGTTCGTAGGAAAATTGTAATTGTTATTAAATAAAACAACCTTTCTCCAATGAGTCATTTTCCCATTTTAACAGATGATATGCACCAGCAACATGCACGAATGCCGAATGTAACACCCCGACCCCAGTTACCCAGAGTCGGGGAATTATTGCGTAACATTGGCAGGATCACAAAGATCAAATCTCGAAAGACCAATTATTTTAGTAGCCTTGAAAACACTAGATACATTCATAAGTATTACATTACATCATAATGTAATACAAAACTACAAAAACATCTTCTCTTCATATCCCCTCATACTATCCCTACAGGTCATTTATAATATACTTCTTCACATCGTGGAAAAATCAAAACATTGGAAGGGGTGAGCTCAGACGCTCAGAAAGGATAACAATATAGAGGAAGCATTCATAAATAAACATAAACATTTAAGGCAATTTATAACTAAAAAAATCCTTTTAAACTTGAACTTCAACATAATATGGAAAAATTAAAATGAAATAATGCTATTTATTTATTCACATGGATATTTTAATGTTCGAATAATCACATGCAATATCAATAACCACTTTCATAATGATGGAATGCATAATTCCATAATATCATAACCACGTAGCCAAGGCCTCGTGCCAAGACCACAAATAAGATTTTGTCAAGGCCTCCGGCCAAGACACTAGTTTGTCTCATGAGACCTACCGATGCAATTTTTTTAGAATATAATTACGTTTAAAATTTCTCAAATACACTTCAGTGTTTTTCTGAAAACATTATGCAAGCTTCTAAAAACAAAATAACAAATTATGAGATTGCTCGACTAATTACATGCCATTATGGGTCCACGCCCAATCCCTTCCTGTCTACCACACTCGAGAGTCGAGTTTTCTGAAAACATTTTTATGCTTCCGTTAAATATGTATACATATTCACTGGATTTTCATACATTTGAGAGAAATATCTCTCTTTTTTTTAAATCATTTAAAAAAAGTTATGGCTTGCAGAGGAAGCCTAAACTCAAATAATGTTCACGGTGGCGGAGAAGTCATTGTCTCCGCATACGTACGACAAAAAAACATTCCTTTTTGTTTTTTAGTAAAACGCTGCGTATAAAAATATTCCTTTTGAATGAACGTAAAGGTCAAAGGGGTTTATACACTGTATAAAAGAAAGACTTGTATTAAAACAAAATATGCTTCAATGAAAGAAGATTGAGATTAAGTCCCTTACAAAGATAATTTTTTTAAATAAAATAGATCTATTATGTGTATTCACTATAAGTACACATAAAGCAAGTACAAATACAAGATATGACATAATAATATCATGACATAATTTGAAAATAGGAGATTAACCCAAAGAATGGAAATTGGGTTAATAATTTCCCATACACAGATCATTTTTTTAAATAAAATAGATCTATTATGTGTATTCACTATAATTACACATAAAGAATGTACAAATACAAGATAATACATAATAATATCATGACATAATTTGAAAGTAGGAGATTAACCCAAAGAACAGAAATTAGGCTAAAAAGTTCCCTTACAAAGATCATTTTTTAAATAAAATAGATCTATTATGTGTATTCACTATAAGTACACATAAATAAAGTACAAATACAATATAAGACATAATAATATCATGCCATAATTTGAAAGTAGGAGATTAACCCAAAGAACATAAATTGGGTTAAGAAGTCCCCTTACCTCGTGTCCGACTTGACTCGATCGTTCTTTATCCTCCTGAATAATAAACTAGAGTAAATTTATTTTTGATTAAGAACCATTTACATGTTCATTATTTCTTTTATATCACTTATTACCATGTTATGAACATTATGTAATTATTTAAGTTAATAACGATCATTTTGTCGATCTTTGGTACTTGAGTCTAAAATAACATTCTTATAATTACAAGTTGTTCATGTGGTGAAATATCCATTATATACAGAATTATTTTCATGATGTAGATATCATATATATCCAGTATATACATGAATTTATAATATTACATAACATTTAGAGGTAGGAAATGAAATACACCGTTCATAGAGACGGTAAGCCGTACGTACGCATGAATGCTACTTTCATTTCTATTTCGTATTTAATAGAATGAAATTATAATTATATAAAGGTATACTATAATTCCAGTATAATTTAATGTTTAATAAAATTTACTCCATCCTTTATACATCCCACATATGGAATTAACGATTCAAATCACTTTGAGGGGGCGGTAGTCCGCACTTCCTAAAATGAAAATATCGCGTTTACCTATAATGGAAACAATAAAGGTATTCCATAAATGAAAAATACAGAAGCTTAATTAAAACATAAACATATTATATATCATATATAAATATAGTGACATCTTAATGTCCACCTTTGAAGGTGTTATATGAGTGTTGAACAATCATCGTTTCGTGAGGCAGAAATTCTCCATCCACAGAAACAGTATGTTCTTTAACCATTAGATGTAGGTGTGTGTAAGTGTAGCTCGAATAATTATTATAAAATCAACCTAGTATATTGATGATACTGTTGTTGTTACAAAAGAAATGAATAACAAGAGTTTAGGGGGTTGGAGAAGAAAAATAAAACAAAATAACATAAGAAAAGACATTACCTTAAAATCGGGTAACTCTTTTTTGATTTGAGCCAAAGGCTTCCTTGGGAAGAATTATGCCCAAAGTGAGGCTTCTAGGAGTAAGAGATGGAAGTTGAGAGAGTATTTGGGTAGATTTTGGCCGAGCCAAAAGGCTTTTAAGGTGTGAATAAGGTGGTAGTGGTGGGGGCCTTTTATAAGAGGAGAGGAGGGGCACTCTTGGAAAGTCATGAAATATTACATTATTATGAAATGCTTTTCGGATTCTTAAGGTCCCACAATTATATATTTAGAGGAAATGGTGATAAGGGTTCAAAATCCACCCATCCAATAGGCTTTTTACAAGTGTAAGTCTTAGATTTTACATTATCGTTTCACTTTTTTAAAATCATTAAATGATGAGGTAATCGCTGCATCATCATGGTGTCATAAATAATTTAATTTATTTAATGTCTAAAAATTATAAAAAAATATCATGATGTAGAAAATATTTTTAGATTTATAATGAATATTTATAGTAAAAAATATGACTTGTATAACCCCATATAAAAATTGTTTTAGTAAAACAACTCATGTTTGTGACATTTTTATTTTAACATTAAATAAAAAAGAATTTAATGTCATTTTCCTACCAATGTGGCTCCATGGGGTCCCCAAGTTGACCCATGGATTGTCTTGGTCGGCCATGACTCATCCAATAGATGTAGGACATGTTTCAAGGTCATTTCATATTATTATAACATTATCTTTACCTTAAATTTCACTAATTACCTTTAATCGCGATTAATTAAACTTAAAATTTACTATTCACCAAAAAATTATTTTAATCCAATTGAACCACATTTTACATAATAATGACAATAATGTATGTCAGATTTTTTAAAATCAAATCACAAAAGTGGTAATGTTTCATTTAAACGAAAAATCAGTTTTTTTAACTACCACTTAGTGGTTTCACTATTCATCAAAAATTGAAGTTTTTCAGAATAATGCCAAAATTTTACCCTAAGCTATAATTTTTATTCTAAATAAAAAAATGATGTATATTTTACAAAATTCCAAACATATAAGTTGCATTAATTAATTTTATAATTAATTCCCACTGTCACAACAAATAGCGTGTTTTTAAGAAACAATATATATCAAAAGATTGACAATTGTTTATGTCCAATTTCCAAGTGAAATTAATTCTAATGACCAAAATTGGATAAAATGGTAAAAATATATTATAATTATACTTTAAAACCACTCAATAGTATAATTTATCAATATAAATTATTTTGATTAAAAAAATTGTTTTTTAGTATTTTTCACTATTCATAAAAAATTGGAAGTTCTCAGAAAATTACAAAAAACTCATCTTAGGATAATTTCGATATTATGAATACAAAAATGAAGTCCATTTTGAAATATAAAATGTATATAATTTCAAAAAGTGGGAATTACTATTCATAACGGCTACTTTGAATGGTTGTGGTGTGTGTCAGAATCTCAAACTTGCGTACAATGCAACGTATTGCATTATTGAAAGAGAAGCGTATCGTGGAAACTCGGGGTGTTACATTCTCCCCACCTTCAATAAATTGCATCTTATCAATTTGAAATTTTTCTTTGCAAATAAAAGGTTGAAAATAGAAAATACCTTTGTGGAAAACCCAAATCGGAAATAAGGTTAATAAAAATGTAACTTTAAAAGAAAGAAAGAGAAGTACAAGGTCACCCGAGATAGCCCATACTAGGATTCTCTGAAAATATGGATATGGAGGAAAAAAACCCATCAAGGTCTGATGGAGAGTTGTAGAAAATAGGATTAGGAGAGAGTTAACCACAAGAAAATCACAAACTTGTGATTGGTTAAACGGTCATTGAATCCGTAGTTTGAAAAGTTAATCGAAAACATTTTTGTTTTAAGTTACCTTTCATAAAGTTGAGGAATTTATTTAATAGATTTACTAATAACATAAGGAAATATACTTACATGTCAAGTAGACTTTCATTCTTTAATAAAATTTTACCACAAACCCATCTTTCACTCAAAAAGATAATAGAACTCAAAAATATTATATTTATCCTAATCGTATAAGGTTCCAAATATTAACACATACCATTTAGATTAGGAATACTATTTTATAATAACTAGGGACTTCCTGTAGGCTATTGGTAGGTAATAAAGGCATGTGGAACTATGGTTGTGGGTTCGATTCCTACAACTTTGTCTGACACGACGGGTTATCCCCCAACCTGCAGGTTGTCCTTTTCCTATACTATAGTATTATAATATTCCAAAAATAGTCTTCATAAATGTTTTAACCTTAAACAATACTATCCAAAGTTCAAATTAATCCATTCCAACCTTTATAGTTATCCAAAATACCTCCGTCCAGACTTTCTCTAAATGGTCCTTAAATTCCAAAATCAATTGTAACATTAGATTCCCCAAACAAAGTAACGTTTCTCTTATTGGCACATATAAAAAAATATGATTACCTTCATCATATTAAAACCTTAATGAAAACAACAAGTACTGTAGTACAATCCATATATATATCTAATTATTCTTATAACCAAAATATAATCGTTGAGTCCAAAAGCACTAATACATCAATTATTCCACTTCAACTGTAGTAACATCATAAGATTTTCCTTGATCACTTGGCCTTTTCTGAGTTATGTTTCCCTGACACTTAGGACAATCATTTTCATAATGCCCCATTTCCCTACAATTGTTGCATTCAACATTGATAGCCTCTTTCTTTCCCTTGCAATCACGAGCCTGGTGACCTTTTTCTCCACATTTATAATAAACTCCCATTCCTTTTAGGCATGTACTAGGGTGATTCTTCCCACAATTATCGCATAATGGAAAATCATTATTTCCCTTTTTCCCTTTATCTGTCTCTTGTTCCATCGTTCTCTTATTCTCTTGCTTTACTTTATTTTCATAAGATTTAGAGAATTCCCTTTCTATCTTGATAGAACATGAGACTATATCTTCATACGTTGAGAAAGATTGTGATACTAAAGCTCGACGGAGAAATGGTTTTAACCCATAAAATAAATGATCAATCTAACTTCTTGGGTTATGTATATAATCTGCAACATGACTTGCTAACCTTGTAAAGTTAGCCTCATACATTGCGACATTCTCATCCTCCTTGTGCCTCAGACTCAGAAATTGCCTTTCCATATATGCTCGATGGTCATGTGGAAAGTATTTTTCTAAGAAAAGCTCTTTTAACTCTCTCCATTCCATACTTAATACTTCTTCATCTTCCTTTGTGTTTTGAATCAGCGACCACCATTGATCGGCATCTCCAGTGAGGCGGTAGACTGCCATGACAACCTTATCCCTTTCGCTACTCCACAAGGCATGAAATATTTTCTCTATGGAGTTTATCCATTGCTCAGCTACTAATGGATTTGTACCCCCATTAAATGTTGGTAGTTGTTGCCTCATGAAGCGGTCTAACATTGATCCTCCACGTTGCGGATCAGGGTGCTCCATACGAGTAAGGTTATTATTCATAACCTGAGTGAGTTGTCCCAATATGTTAATAAGTTGATCAGCCCCAGTTGTATCTCCAGCTCCACAATAATTATCTTGAGCAGGAGGGAAATCCCTACATGAAGTGCGTGCATTGATACGGTTTCCATTCCTCCCACTAGGTGCCATTTCTAAACAATGGCATAAACTAGATTAGTTTATGAAACAAAATACATAATTCCATACTTGTAAAACACTCAACATAAATTGAACTATTTATGGATATAATCCATAATCATAAAAATGTTTTCTTTGAGTACGTATATACTCATAACCCTTCATAGTGGTTTGTAAAGAAAACAAGAATTATCCTAAGCATATCCCTCGGGAGTGTCGTAACCAAGAGAGCAGCAAGGCCCGTTATCGTGCACCAGTTCCCATTCGAGTCTAGCTCAAAGCGGTGTTTTTGGGTTTTACCCCTAGGTACATCTGTGCCACAACCACCTCTACCTTCTCATATCCAGACAGGGATGTATTTCTCGGAAAACTCACAAAATCTCTATATTACCAAAATTCTAGGAAGTTATTCTATACTAATCCTAAAATTCTATCTTAGGGCTATGTGCTCTAATTAGAGTTTATCTAAATCTATCTTCCAAGGTTAGTACTAAACTGCCTCTGATACCAACTGTAACACCCTAACCCCCGTTACCTACAGTCGTTGCATTATTGCGTAACATTGGCATGATCACAAAGATCAAGTCTCGAAAGACCGATTAGTTTGTAGCCTTGAAAACACTAGATAAATTCATAAGTCTTACATTACATCATAATGTAAAACAAAACTACTACAACATCTTGTCTTCATATCCCCTCATACTATCCCTGCAGGTCATTTATAATATACTTCTTCAAATCCTGGAAAAATGAAAACATTGGAAGGGGTGAGCTCAGATGCTCAGTAAGGGTAATAATATAGCGAAATATTTCATAAATAAACATAAACATTTAAGGAAATGTATAACTAAAACAAAGACTTTTAAAATTGAAGTTCAACATAATATGGAAAAAGTAAAATGAAATAATGCCATTTACTTATTCACATGGATATTCTACTGGTCGAATTATCACATGCAATATCAATAACCACTTTCATAACGATGGAATGCATAATGCCAGACTATCATAACCACGTAGCCAAGGCCTCGTTCCAAGACCACAAATAATATTTTGTCAATGACTCGTGTCGAGACACTAGTTTGTCTCATGAGACCTACTGATGAAATTGTTTTTAGAAAATAATTACGTTTAAAATTTCCCAAATATACTCCAGTGTTTTTCTGAAATCATTATGAAAGCTTCTAAAAACAAAATAACAAATTAAGAGAGTTCTTGACTAATTACAGACCATGATGGGTCCACACCCAATCCCTTCCTGTCTACCACACTCGAGAGTCAAGTTTTCTGAAAACATTTTTAATCTTGCGTTAAATACGTATACATTTTCACTGGATTTTCATACATTTGAGAGAAATATATCTCTCTTTTTTTAATCATTTAAAAAAAGTTATGTCTTGCAGAGGAAGGCAAAACTCAAATAATGGTCACAGTGGCAGAGAAGTCATTGTGGCCGCATACGTACGACAAAAAAAACATTCCTTTTTGATGTTTAGTAAAACGATTCATATAAAAACATTCCTTTTGAATAAACGTAAAGGTCAATGGGGTTTATACATCGTATAAAATAAAGTCTTGTATTAAAACAAAATATGCCTCAACGAATGAAGATTGAGACGAAGTCCCTTACAAACATAATTTTTTTAAATAAAATAGATCAATTATGTGTATTCACTATAAGTTCACATAAAGCAAGTACAAATACAAGATATGACATAATAATATCATGACATAATTTGAAAGCAGGAGATTAACCCAAAGAATGGAAATTGGGTTAAGAAGTTCCCTTAAAAAGATCATTTTTTAAATAAAATAGATCTATTATGTGTATTCACTATCAGTACACATAAAGAAAGTACAAATACAGGATAAGATATAATAATATCATGACATAATTTGAAAGTAGGAGATTAACCCAAAGAATAGAAATTGGGTTAAGAAGTTCCCTTACAAAGATCATTTTTTTAAATAAAATAGATCTATTATTTGTATTCACTATAAGTAAACATAAAGAAAGTACAAATACAAGATAAGACATAATAATATCATGACATAATTTGAAAGTAGGAGATTAACCCATAGAACAGAAATTCGGTTAAGAAGTTCCCTTACCTCGTGTCCGACTTGACTCGATCGTTCTTTAACCTCCTGAATAATAAACTAGAGTTAATTTCATTTTTATTAAGAACCTTTTACATGTTTATTATTCCTTGTATATCACTTATTACCATGTTATGAACATTATGTAATTATTTAAGTTAATAACGGTCATTTTGTCGATCTTTGGTACTTGAGTCTAAGATAACCTTCTAATAATTACAAGTTGTTCATGTGGTGAAATATCCATTATATCCAGAATTATTTTCATGATTTAGATATCATATATATCCATTATATACATGCATTTATAATATTACAAAACATTTAGAGGTAAGAAATGAAATGCACCGTTCACGGAGACGGTAAGCCGTACGTACGCATGAACACTACTTTCATTTCTATTTCGTATTTAATGTAATAAAATTATAATTATATAAAGGTATACTATAATTCCAATATAATATAATTTATAATACCATTTAATCCATCCTTTATATATCCCACATATGGCATTAACGATTCAAATCACATTGAGGGGGCGGTAGTCCGCACTTCCTAAAATGAAAATATCGCGTTTACCCATAATGGAAACTATAAAGGTATGAAATAAATGAAAAATACAGAAGCTTAAGTAAAAAATAAACATATTATATATCATATATAAATATAGTGACATCTTAATGGACACCTTTGAAGGTGTTATATGAGTGTTGAACAATCATCGTTTCGTGAGGCAGAAATTCACCATCCACAGAAACAATATGTTATTTAACCATTATATGTAGGTGTGTGTAAGTGTAGATATAATACTTCTTATAACAACATCCTAGTATATTTAGGATACAGGTTTTGTTACAAAAGAAATTAATAACAAGAGTTTAGGGGGTTGGAGAATCAAAATAAAACAAAATAACATAAGAGAAGACGTTACCTTAAAATCGGGTAACTCTTTTTTTATTTGAGCCAATGGCTTCCTTGGGAAGACTTCTTCCCAAAGTGAGGATTCTAGGAGTAATAGAGGGAGGTTTAGAGAGTATTTGGGCAGAGTTTGGCCGATCTAAAAGGCTTTGAAGGTGTGAATAAGGTGGTAGTGGTGGGGGCCTTTTATAAGAGGAGAGAAGGGGCACTCTTGGAAAGTCATGAAATATTACATTATTATGAAATGCTTTTCGGATTCTAAAGGTCCCACAATTATATATTTCGAGGATAAGGTGATAAGGGTTCGAAATAAAACCATCCAATAGGCTTTTTACAAGTGTAAGTCTTAGATTTTACATTATCCTTTCCTTTTATTAAAATCGTTAAATAATGAGGTAATCGCTGCATCATCATGGTGTCATAAATAATTTAATTTATTTAATGTATAAAAATTATAAAAAAAATATCATGATGTAGGAAATATTTTTATATTTCTAATGAATATTTATAGTCAAAAATATTACTTGTATAACCCCATTGAAAAATTGTTTTAGTAAAACAATTCATGTTTGTGACATTTTTATTTTAAAATTAAATAAAACGTTTTTAATGTCATTTTCCAACCAAAGTGGCTCCATGGGGTCCCCAAGTTGACCCATGGATTTTCTTGGTCGGCCATGACTTATCCAATAGGGTTAGTACATTTTTCAAGGTCATTTCATATTATTATAACATTATCTTTACCTTAAATTTCACTAATTACCATTAATCGCGATTAATTAAACTTAAAAGTTATTATTCTCCAAAAAATTATTTTAATCTTATTGAACCACATTTTACATAATAATGACAACCATGTATGTCGGATTTTTGAAAATCAAATCACAGAAGTGGTAATGTTTCATTTAAATGAAAAATCAATTTTTTTAACTACCACTTAGTGGTTTCACTATTTATCAAAAATTGATGTTTTTCAGAACAATGCCAAAATTTCACCCTAAGATATAATTGATATTCCGAATTCAAAAATGATGTATATTTTACAAAATTCCAAACATATAAGTTTCATTAATTAATTTTATAATTAATTCCCTCTGTCACAACAAATAGCGTGTTTTTAAGAAACAATATATATCAAAATATTGACAATTGTTTATGTCCAATATCAAAGTGAAATTAATTCTAATGACCACCATTGGATAAAATGGTAAAAATATATTCTAATTATATTTTAAAACCACTAAATAGTATAATTTATCATTATAAATTATTTTGATTAAAAAATTGTTTTTAGTGTTTTTCACTATTCATAAAAAATTGGAATTCTCAGAAAATTACAAAAAATTTAACTTAGGATAATTTCGATATTATGAATAAAAAAATGAAGTCCATTTTGAAATATAAAATTTATATAATTTCAAAAAGTGGGTATTACTATTTATAAAGGCTACTTTGAATGGTTGTGGTGTGTGTTAGAATCTCGAACTTGCGTACAATGCAAGATATTGCATTATTGAAAGAGAAGCGTATTGTGGAAGCTCAGGGTGTTACACTAAACCACTCAAAGGGTCTCAATTTTGTTTAAAATGGACATGATTCTAAGTGAAAACAACTACTAATTTACGTAAATCTGACCAAAAGCATTCGGATTGCCTTGATCTTTTATAAGAACGATCTAAGGGTCATTGGTGATGTGTACGAGTAAACCCCGCCTCAATCTGAGGCACGGTGTGGCCGCTATCACTCAAAGGGTCTCTATTTTGTTTAAAATGGACATGATTTTAAGTGAAAACAATAACTAACATATGGAAATCTGACCAAACACATTAGGATTGAATTGATATTTTATAATAACGATCCAAGGTTCCTTGGTGACGTGTATGAGTCAACCCCGCCTCAATCCGAGGCACAGTGTGACCGCAATCACTTAGAGGGTCTCTATTTTGTTTAAAATGGACACAATTTTAAGTGAAAACAACAACTGACCTACGGAAATCTGACCAAACACATTAGGATTGCATTGATCTTTTATCAGAACAATCCAAGGGTCCTTTGTGACGTGTAAAAGTCAACCCCGCCTCAATCCGTGGAACGGTGTGGCTGCTAGCACTCAAAGGGTCTCTATTTTGTTTAAAATGGACACGATTTTAATTGAAAACAACCACTAACATATGGATATCTGACCAAACGCATTTAGAATACATTGATATTTTATTAGAACGATCTAAGGGTCCTTGGTGATGTGTACGAGTCATCCCCGCCTCAATCTGAGTCACGGTGTGGCTGCTATCACTCAAAGGGTCTCTATTTTGTTTAAAATGAACACGATTTTAAGTGAAAACAACAACTGACCTATGGAAATCTGAACAAAAGCATTAGGATTGCATTGATATTTTATAAGAACAATCCAAGGGTCCTTGGTGATGTGTAAGAGTCAACCCCGCCTCAATCCGAGGCACGGTGTGACCGCTAGCACTCAAAGGGTCTCTCTTGTTTAAAATGGACACCATTTTAATTGAAAACAACAACTGACCTATGGAAATCTAACCAAACTCATTCAGATTGCATTAATTTTTTATAAGAACGATCCAAGGGTTCTTGGTGACGTGTACGAGTCAACCCCGCCTCAATTCGAGTCACGGTTTGGCCGATATCACTCAAAGGGTCTCTATTTTGTTTAAAATGGACACGATTTTAATTGAAAACAACAACTGACCTACAGAAATCTGACCAAACAAATTCGGATGGAATTTATCTTTTATAATAACGATACAAGGGTCCTTGGTGACGTGTACGAGTCATCCCTGCCTCAATACAAGGCACGGTGTGGTCTCTAGTACTCAAAGGGTGTCTATTTTGTTTAAAATGGACATGATTTTAATTGAAAACAACAACTGACCTACAAAAATCTGACCAAACGCATTCGGATTGCATTGATCATTTATAAGAACAATCCACGGGTCCTTGGTGACGTGTACGAGTCAACCCTACCTCAATCCGAGGCACGGTGTGGCCGCTATCACTCAAAGGGTCTCTATTTTGTTTAAAGTGGATACAATTTTAATTGAAAACAACAACTGACCTATAGAAATCCAACCAAATGCATTTAGATTGCATTGATCATTTATAAGAATGATCCAAGGGTCTTTGGTGACGTGTATGTGTCAACACCGCCTCAATACGAGGCACGGTGTGGCCGCTATCACTCAAAGGGTCTCTATTTTGTTTAAAATGGACATGATTTTAATTGAAAACAACAACTAACCTACGGAAATATGACCAAACGCATTCAGATTGCATTGATATTTTATAAGAAAGATCCAAGGGTCCTTGGTGACGTGTAAGAGTCAACCTCGCCTCAATCTGAGGCACGGTGTGGCCGGTATCAATCAAAGGGTCTCTATTTTGTTTAAAATGGACATGATTTTAATTGAAAACAACAACTGACCTATCAAAATATGACCAAACGCATTCGGATTGCATTGATCTTTTATATGAACCATCCAAGGGTCCTTGGTGACGCGTACGAGTCAAACCCACCTCAATCGGATGCACGGTGGGGCCACTATAACTCAAAGGGTCTCTATTTTGTTTAAAATGGACACAATTTTATGTGAAAACAACAACTGACCTACGGAAATCTGACCAAATGAATTCGGATTGCATCGATATTTTATTATAATGATTCAAAGGTTTTTGGTGACTTGTAAGAGTCAACCCCGACTCAATCCGAGGCACGGTCTGGCCTCTAGCACTCAAATGGTCTCTCTTGTTTAAAATGGACACAATTTTAATTGTAAACAACAACTGACCTACGGAAATCCAACCAAATGCATTCATATTCCATTGATATTTTATAATGATGATCCAAGTGTCCTTGGGGACTTTTACGAGTCAACCTCCCCTCAATCCGAGGCACGGTGTGGCCGCAATCACTCAAAGGGTCTCTATTTTGTATAAAATTGACACGATTTTAAGTGAAAACAACAACTGACCTACGAGAATCCAACCAAAAGCATTTATATTGCATTGATCTTTTACAAAAATGATCCAAGGGTCCTTGGTGTCTTGTAAGAGTTAACCCCGCCTCAATAAGAGGCACAGTGTGGCCGCTAGCACTCAAAGGGTCTATATTTTCTTAAAATGGACACATTTTTAATTCAAAACAACAACTGACCTACGGAAATATGACCAAATGCATTCGAATATCATTGATATTTTTTTTGAACGATACAAGGGTCCTTAATGACGTTTAAGAGTCAACTTCGCCTCAATCTGAGGCTTGGTGTGGCCTCTATCACTCAAATACTCTCTATTTTGTTTAAAATGGACACGATATTAAGTGAAAACAACAACTGACCTACGGAAATCCAACCAAAAAAATTAAGATTGAATTGATATTTTATAAGAATTATACAAGGGTCCTTGGTGATGTGTATGAGTCAACCTCGTCTCAATCCAAGGCACAGTGTGGCCGCTAGCACTCAAAGGGTCTCTCTTGTTTAAAATGGACACGATTTTAATTGAAAACAACAACTGACCTACGGAAATCCGACCAAACACATTATGATTGAATTTATATTTTATAAGAACGATCCAAGGGTACTTGGTGATATGTACGAGTCAACCCCACCTCAATCCGAGGCACGGTGTGGCCGCTAGCACTCAAAGGGTCTCTATTTTGTTTAAAATGGACATGATTTTAAGTGAAAACAACAACTGACGTACAGAAATCTGACCAAACGCATTCAGATTGCATTGATCTTTTACAAGAATGATCCAAGAGTCCTTGGTCACGTGTAAAAGTCAACCCCGCTTCAATCCGAAGCACGGTGTGGACGCTAGCACTCAAAGGGTCTCTCTTGTTTAAAATGGACACTATTTTAATTGAAATCAACAACTAACCTACGAAAATCCAACCAAACGCATTCATATTGCATTTATATTTTATAATAATGATACATGGGTCCATGGTGACGTGTAAGAGTCAACCCCGCCTCAATCCGAGGCATGGCGTGGCCGCTATCACTCAAAGGGTCTCTATTTTGTTTAAAATGGACACAATTTTAAGTGAAAACCACAACTAACCTATAGAAATATGACCTAATGCATTCAGATTGCGTTGATCTATTATAATAACGATCCATGGGTCCTTGGTGACATGTAAGAGTCAACCTCGCCTCAATCCGAGGCACGGTGTGGCTGCTAGCACTCAATAGGCCTTTGTTTTGTTTAAAATGGACATGATTTTAAGTGAAAACAACAAATAACCTATGGAAATCTGACCAAACATATTTGGATTGCATTGATCTTTTATAAGAATGATACAAGGGTCCTTGGTGATGTGTATGAGTCAACCCCTCCTCAATTTGAGGCACAGTGTGGCCACTAGCACTGAAAGGGTCTCCCTTGTTTAAAATGGACATGATTTTAATTGAAAACAACAACTAACCTACGGAAATCTAACCAAACGCATTCAGATTGCATTGATATTTTATAAAAACGATGCAAGGGTCCTTGGTGACGTGTACAAGTCAACCTGCCTCATTCCGAGTCATGGTGTGGCTGCTAGCACTTAATGTTTCTTATTTTTCTTAAAATGGACACAATTTTAATTGAAAACAACAACTAACCTACGGAAATCCGACCCAACGCATTCAGATTGCATTGATCTTTTAAATGGAGGGGGGGGGGGTCATGGCATGTGATCTATCAAGGGCCTCATATATATCAAGTCATGGTTGGCCTGGTATACTAGGGTGATCATGTATTTGGGTCTATGATACTTATGGGCTTATATCTGGATGAAAACACTCCCATATGGGAGGGTGGATATGCTTATGGGTCTTATTCCTTAAATGTGAATACTCTCATAGGGGATGGATGAGATGAATATAGGTATTATTCCCCAAATTAGAATACAACCATAGGAGTGGGATGAGATTCTAATCGGGAATATTGACTAAATTTAAATAATCCCATAGGGGAGGGCTGAGATGATTATATAGATTATGCCTCAAATGAGAATACACCCATATTGGAGGGTTGATATGATTCTAGGGATTATTATTTGGATGATAATACCCACATATGGTAAAGAATATATGCTTCTTAGTATTATTCCCTAAATAAGGATACTCCCATTGTATAGGGATGAGATCCTTGTAGGTCTTATGCCTCAGAATTGGAAGAACAAATATGGGTGGTCTGAGATACTATTGAGGGTATTCCCTGGGTGAGAAAACTCCCATAAGTGGATTTCCATGATGGGGTATAAATAAACCTCACATATTGGAGGTCAATTATAATTATTTATATAGTAGGGAGACCATGGTATATTATATGTTTTGTGTGGTTCCTATGATGTACTCAAAGAAACCCTAACATTGGATGAAGTAGGTATGGTTGATCAAGCTTTAATACTTGAGAATCAATGTGTCTTGATGCAGATGAGGTAGGACTTGGTAAAACTGTATTTTTATAATTTTGACACGGTCCTTGTGAAATGCTTGGTAAAAGTTCAGCACTTGGAAAATTAATTTTGGTTTAATCATGGTCATGGACTTGAGGATCAATGATGTTTTTTTAGTTTTATTCTAGTTATTTCTCAACTAGGTTGTGCATATTGCCTGATCATGCACTTACAATAGCCTATTGCAGGATTAATATTGGGGGTTTATTAATGAGATTCATCCCCCCCCCCAAGTATATGCACCTCAGTGTGTGTACAAACCTTATAACTTCTTTGAGGTTGAGAACATGGTGCATAGTGGATAGAGAAAAGTCCAAAGATTTATGTATTGATAAAACACACCCATGTGGAGCCTTAAGATTGAACAGGAAAGCCCCCCGGACACCCCCTACCCCCCCTTGGATAGCCACCCTAAACCCTTGAACAGCCCCCAAACCCCCTGAATTCTTAATTGATTTCATTAAGTACTTAATTAAATTATAAATTATGTGTTAATGGTGTACGAGTATAATTGTTGTATGGGTATATTTTGTATAATTTTCTTATGATTTATGAGTTAATTTTGTATGGGTATACTTGCTTTAATTGGTTTATTGAGATGCTGTTTTTTTTGCAGGTGTTTGGGTGTGCTGTTGCAGATTTATCATAGCAGCAGAGAGGGAATTTATCAGCGCTGATAAAAGATATGTTTATCCATGCTAAAGGAGCACTAATAAAAAACTCATTTATCAGCGCTCTCTTAGAACTAATAAAGGGTTGTTTTATCAGCGCCGAGCTTTACAGCACTTTTTTAGCATTGTTAAAGCCTGGTTTTAGCGATGTTAATGCCTGTATTTGTAGTAGTGTATCTTACACCCTAAAAATAGGGTGAATGATCCTGCACCTAAATAGAATGAAAAATTGAAAGATAAAACTAGATATGAATTGACATACTATGGGACCTTACAGAAATGGATTCATAGATTCTAAATGATTGAAAAAAAACACCGTATTAGAGAGTTTCCTTAAATATCACCTTAATGTATTCATGTGCTCCAAGGATAGGAGAAACCGAGGCTAGTGACTTGAAGTATAAACAAAATGTAAAAATAATTTTTTATGTTATGTGAGGATAATATTGGATATTCCACCCAAAATAAGGGGTGAATGGTATTTTTTCCTGGTTTGAACAAACCGTGTGCAAACCGAGCTATAACCACTGCTTAAGGAATTGCCATGCATAGTTTCAATACTAGGTGAAAACCATAAAAAACCACTAAAAAACCATAAGTTCTTGCAATGTTGTGTACTATAGGTCTCATAGTTTTATAAAAATCATGTGAACTAAAGATGTCTCTATCTACAACCTCACAGTTTCACAGAAACCATGCAAGATGGATCACATTGTTTAAGAAAACCCTAGAGCCGAGTTCTTTATCTCATTTTCTAGATCTCCGGGCTCTGAACAAGCCATGGATTCGCTTCAAAAATTTCATAAGACATAGAATTCATATTCCATATTCAATGGAATGATACTAATTGAAAAAAAAAACAATTTATACCTACATGATAATATAGGTCATTACAACCTCCCCTTCTTAAAGATGTCATCCCTGAGATGGAATTCTAAGGGTAAATAGGTTTTTTCTAAAGAGTTCTAACAACTAATTTTTTATATATATTTCCCACTATAATGACTCATTCTATATATGACCATGATACCATAACACCCATTCCAAAGGAACTGACATGCCTTAGAGTGTCTTCGCATTTTGATTTACAATACGAACAAGATACTCCATGAAGGAAGAATCTACATCCAGCTCAATCACATCAGGCTCTAAGATATAATATGGGTCTAGATAGTATCTACAAATACGAGATAAATTATATATAAGGAAGTTCTAACTATTAAGCTACTAGTCAAATCCATTTCACATCCTCGAAGTGTAAAACGATCCTCGGTGAGAGGTTACCCTACTTTTGAATATGTCTATGACCTAACTTGGTAGAGACTCATAAGAAAAATCGGTCACCAACCATTAAGTTTAGAGGTCACATGAATCTGTGGTCATATGAATGTTTTCTAGAATAATCTATCATCAGGTGCTTTTTGATCAGAGGGACCCAATCTATATTCTCCATGAGATTTGGCCCAAACACAATAGCTTCCCCTACCTCCATCCATCACTGAGGTGAGAATAAAGGAAAACAATATAAGGTTTTATAAGGAACCCTCGTGATTGAATCCTATAATATATTAATATAAGAAAACTCAATGTTATGAATATGTTTCTCCCTAGAACCCATAATGTAAAGAACACATGCATGGAGCACATCCTCTAGAACCTAAATTGTATATTCTATTTGTCCATCAATCTAGAGATGATAGGTCATGCTCAGAATTACCTGTACACCATAGGAATTCTATTACCCCATACAAAACTGTGATGTGAGTAGAGTGTATCTATCAGAAATTATAGAAGGAGTATCTACATGAATACATACAACCTCTCTGATTTAAAACCTCGCTATCTCATACACCTTGAAGGTCTCTCACACTTTTAAGAAGTGTGTAACATTCTTTAAACAATCCATGAAAAACCAAAATGAATCCTTTTCATATGGTGATCTTGTATATCAGTCATGAAATCCATCAAAACATCACCCCACATCAAAAAGAGAATGGAATAAGGATGTTCATTGCCAGCTGGTAACTGATGTTCTGCCTTCACCTACTGATAGGTGGAACACCGAGTGATAAATCATGATATCTTACATTTCATACCTAGCCACCAAGAATGGCATCATAGATATCGATAAATTTTGGTGACATCAGGGTGAACCAACCATATTGAGATGTGAAATTCATGTATCATTTCCTCTCTGACGTATGCAGGGACCCATAAATGCCAATGGAATAATAAGTTATCATCCTCATCCACAATCAATCTTGAAGATGTATAATCCTTTGAAACACTTCCCATTAGGAAAAGGTATTCGAGATCATATATTTGTCTCATTCGTACCCATTATAGAATAGTATATTTCATTTATAAGGTTGACAAGATTTTCTATCCATGGTCCTCCAGAACCTCAACATACAGCTCTAAGAATAAGTCCATAAGATACTTTTTACCAATGGAATCCAAAACCACATGTGCTTGAGTCTTCTAGCTTATATCATCGGCCACAGAATTCTGTTTTCTAAGATTGTAGGGAAGATAAAAATTAAATGACTAATGCAACTCCATCCACTTGAATTTTCTGAGATTCAGATCAAACTTTGTAAGGATGTAATTTAGGATTTTGTGGTCTGTGAATACAAAAAGACTCCCTCCATGTAGAAACTACCTCAAACAATGCAAGGCATGTACTGAAATAGAATGATTGAGGTTGTCCGTTAGTTAATTATACTCATGAGGACTAAAATGGGGAGTCCAATACAGAACAATTCAATCTTCCTAGATAATAATTTATCCTATATTGATATGTGATGCATAACACTATATAGTATGGCTCCAGAATGGATTTGGTATAATCAGTATCAGAACTGAAGTTAAATGACCCTTAAACTTCTGAAAGGATTCTTTACATGCTTCTAACCATAATAATTTTACACTCTTCTTTTTCAATCCCGTATCCTTCACTACAATGAATCAAAAATACTGAAGAAAGATTCTATAATATATGGAAAGCCCCATGAAACTCTGAATGTCAATGAATTTCTAGGTATAATCCTAGGAAACTATAGATCTCACTTTCTTTATGTCTACTGAAACTCCGCAAATTGAGATGATGTGACAGAGAAAGTGGACTTTGTTGATTAAGAAGTGGCATTTACAGAGTTAAGCATAGAGATAATTCTCTCTCAATGTATTCATTATGATCTTAAGTAAGGTTTCACGGTCATTTTGGGAGAATGAATAAACCATGGTATCATCAACAAAGACAAAAAAAAATGAATCTAGATATAGGTGGGAAACCCAATTCATAAGAGACATGTAAACTTTAGTTTCATTTGTGAGTTTTAATGGAATAACTAGGTACTTGTGTAAACAATAAATTATCCTAAAATAGATTGGAGGTATTTCTAGAATTCTAACATGAACGTGATGATAGAATGAACATAGATTTGTATTTGAAAACAATTTCAGTCCTTACAGAAGATCAAAGGGGGCGTCTATTCCAGGTAGAGGATACCAATTATTTATAATGATATGATTAAATGATGGTAATCCACACACTGCCTGAGGGTACCATCCCGTTTCTTTGAAAAAATAACATGTCAATCCCAAGGAGAAGTGATATGGAATAGAAAACCTTTATCCTTTAGATCCTCCAATTGTTTCTTAAGCTCCATAATCTCGTTAGGTTCTATCATATAAGGAGGAATGGTCACTGGTGAAAAAACTAGGATAACACTAATAGTAAAATATATATCTTGATGTGTAGGTATAATAGATAATTCATCAATGAAAACATCTATGAAATTATCTAATAGAAAATAAAAAATAGTGGGTTGTAACCCTTGATCATAAAAGAAATGATTGATGATATGCACTGTCACATTCCCCAGCCTTTATTGCTCAGGTCCCACTCCAATCACCCTGACATCTCATTCTCCCTTATACATATTCATACCACCATCTAGTGATGTAAAATTCAACCTATGATTATATTAGTTGATTTGGGTTCTGTATGGAACTAACCCATCCAATTTGATGATTACGTCATTGATTGTCATGTCGAGGATGTATGGATTACATATGAAAAGGTAATCACCAATCTCAAGGGGTAGTCCTTACAATTATGAACAACCTATGAAAGGATACCTAATAGTGTACCTAGAACCATAACCCCATGAAATTTTTCAATATTGAGGGCTAGACCTCCCATAACAGTCTCAGATATAAATGATTGAGAGGCCCTTGTGTCAAATAAATAAGACACTAATGTAGAGGCTTGTAGAATATATACCTCATATTATAGAATGTATGATGCTCTAATCCTCATGCATAGGATGAATTTCATGTAACTAGAATGTACATCATCAAAGAGTCAGTACATAACAACCATGAGTAAGGTTTCTTTTTGTGTGTTGAGAATCATAAGTCTAACAACCTCTGCCTCAACCACCACCTCATCTAGATCGGTCAATGTTAATCCAGCTACCTTCCTGACATGATCCTACTGGACCCGCTCCATACAAAGAAGTAGGTGTGGATACACACTCACTCATCACTAATGGGAATGAACTTCAGAAGCACTGTATATTCCCTATCAAAACATTTCCTCTCCACTCTGGATCCCAAGGACATTGTGACCGGACATGACCCGAATTCTCACACTTGTTACAGATTTGAAATCTATCGGCACAAAGAGCCTAACTGATTCAACCTCTATGAGTATCATGAAAATTAATCTTTCTCCCCGTATAAGAACTATTGGATTCCATATGCATCAAATGACCCTAACTCTCACACTCATCATACCCCATATTTTACTCTACAATTAGGACTTGGTTGACGATATAAGAAATGGATGACATCATAATGAAGTTGACCAATGAAAAAATGGTGTAAACAATCCCATCCTCAAATATCATAGAAGTCATTAGTTCATCATCATCTAGAGAGGGATTGAACCAGTGAAACTCAGTAAAAAGTGAAAATTATTCCATTACTAGCATGATCCCCAACTACAGGTTCATAAATTATCTTCATTTTTCATCCCTTATAGTCCATAGAAACAATTAGTCGTATAAGGTAGTCTAAAAATCATCCTAGAATATAACAGTATATCGATCTACCATGGTATTAAGTCCCACCACCATTTGGATGAATCACAAGCATATATGACTCTAGCTTGGCCCTCCTCTCTAGAGTAATTTTTTGATGCTCGAATATATATTGAATTTCGTGGAGCAAAGAATCCCATAAATGTGGTCCACTATCCCCATAAAACTAGGGAGGATTCTTATACTAGAACCCTCGAGTAAACTCTTCCATGCTCAGGGTATGTCGACAAACACCTTTAATTGACTACAACAAGCATATGAAACCCCATAAAAAAATGGGCGTCAATGACCACTTTAAGAATAGGAAGAGGTTCCCTAAGCTGATCTATAGGGGGAATCACTAGAAACTCATATCCCAACAGCTCAAAAGCATGGTCATCACCAACTTCATGGTGTAAAACCAATGGATGTTGTGACAGTATGATACAACAATTCCATACACATAACCTAGAAGAGATTTAATCAATTGAGAATATTTCTTTAAGAAACTAGGGAAGGAGTAAATCATTCCTATAGAACAATAATACCCCTATTACTAATTCAAAATACAATTCTATATAATATAAAGAGGACACAATAGAATATAAGAATAAAGTGATACCCCACTGCAGACTACTATGGTCCATTTTAGGTCTAAGTCTTTGTGTCAGGTATATATAAAAGATGAATGATTTCACCTTGGATGTCATTTCTAAATTAATTTATGATCGATAAATTGTATAAATTTCATAAAATGGATGAATCATATATTATATAAATTTCAATAGATAAGGTCAGATAATCATTATGAACCAGAATATTTCATCACTTCAACACACACCATAACACATTCATGTTCCTGCAAGAAAAGGTCTATTGCACAAGGATCCATAATTGACTTATTAAGGTTTCTACATTAATCAATTAAGGAAAAACCTATTAGTTTAAGTCTTGCAATTAAATAATAAATTATATTCCACAATTCCTACAAGAATTTATAGAACAATTTAATACATATTTTGGGAACAATCAATATGAAACTGTAAAATACACGCAAAAAAAAATATGGAATGGAAAAATTTGTGGCCTATTAATCATACTCTACCTATGAGGATGAATGATATAATGATAATCCCTCATTTAATTAAGCCAAATGAATAAATAATAATGTCAATCATTCCAATATTTATAACATCATCGATCAAGTGTGTCACCCAATGGTGAAATGATATCAATATTAATAGGAAAAATTGGAACAACAAATATAATTCAAAAAACTCTGCCATTACAATGAATATGAGTTCCCCATTCCTGAAAAAGAATTATGTCTAATTTCCATGAATTATTAGTATCGAATATATTTTCTCCAAATATTTAATAATCAAAGGAACCCCCCTCATACCACTTTGCGACGTCCTGACCTAGGGTCTACTTAACCCATTCCTCCAGCTGCAGTATTACATGGCCTGAATCATGCCTCCTAGTACGTAAGAGGCTTCCTACTAGAAGTGAGGGAGTAAAGTTTGTATGTTGGGGAGACTACACCCTCATGTCAAAGCGGATCTCCACATACAATAGTAGAATCATAATATTAATAGTCATAATTAGTAAACAATGGAAGCGTAAACAAAAAAATGTATAAGCCATGGTAATGTAAATGAACTAAACCACTAAAAAACAAATGATAGAATAAATATACTTAATGGAAGTGTAAATACGTTATACAGTTCATGATAATATAAAAAAGGGAATAAGGGAACAAGAATAAAATCATGCTATTAAAAAATTATAAAAAAGGAACACAAGTTTCTCTCCTATAATCCCAAGTGCATGCTCATTCATATACTGTTATTCTCCAAATAAAAGAAATACATGTAACAACCTGTGGCAAGGTGCTTTCCCATATTCATACCTGTAGTCATAAAATATTCTATGGCACCAAGGGTGGCCTCAGTAGGGTGTGAGATAAAAATATCTATAGGCCACCACCCAATTTATCTACATGTAATCAATGTAGTGATCATAGCTAAAATAGTGAATGAATAAGCAAACTAGTAAAATAAAGAAGAAATAAATAACTTTCCAAATCAGGTTCCAATAGGACACCTGGTGAGTCTACATGCTTCTAAACAAGACTGGAAGGAGTGTCTGATCATGTCACTATATATATATATATAATATTTGTAACACCCCAATATTTTATGAAAAATATTCTTTTAATTTAATTAGTTTCTTATGTTCTATGCAACACCAAGATTACCTTGCGCTATACGCAACATCGTATTAGCTTGCAGTATACGCAACACTATTCTTGGATCGTGTTACACAAAATTTTGATAATAGTTATTCTACGAAACATTGAGTATATATATATATATTCAATGTATAACTGAAATGGATTCTGTTATACGAAACAAAAAAGGATTCTTCCATAACACGCAACCCTGACTTGGCTTGCATTTCACACAATCGCGACCTTCCTCGATAGCGTGTGTTGTACGCAATACTGAGTTTTACTAAACAACAATATATTATTATAATATTATTATGAACTAGACGTTATGAATAGTATTAACTAAATTTTGAATTTTATAACATTATTATTAATCTTACATATTTTCTAGAACATGGTCTGAGAAAAAAATAATTTTTTCGGGTAAAATAAGTATTTTTAAAAAAATACAGTTTTGCCGGCTTTTGATGGTGCACCCACATTAAATATAGTTTTTGACATGTTTATAAGTTCAATTTGACCGAATAAAATTCTTCTTTTGAATCAGGATATAAAAATTTACATTGGATAAAGTTTTGATATTTTTCTGATAACTTTCATATTTTAATGAATAGTAAAAATATGCTATATTTTAATTAAAAACAACTTTTTCCATCATAATAATTTATGTGGATAAATTATAATATTGAATGGTTTTAAAGTATAAATAGAATATATTTTTAACATTTCATATAATGTATGTCATTATCATTTATTTTACTTTGAATTCGTAGGTTAAATCAATTCAATCTTTTGAAATGTTTTAAACAAAAACCCGTTTTCTTTCTACAACGGGATTAATTTTAATTTAATTTATGCAACAATTTTGTTTTGAATTTGGAAAAATGGATTCTATATTTGGAATCAGTGGGTCCAAATTATGTTAATAAGCTACTTTTTATTTTTGGGAATTATTCATAGTAACTACGGTAATTTTTATTTACTGCGGTTAAAGGTAAATAGGGTAATTCAAGGTTAAAATAATATTATAATAATTCAAAATTACTTTGACACTTGTCTTAACCTTATTGGATGAGAATTGTCTGACCATGGGCATCCTTGGGTAAATTTTGGGACCCCATGGATCCACTTATGAAAGACAATGACACATTAGATTAATTAATGTAATGTAAAGACAAAATTGGAATTAACAAATATCGTTTAGTAATTAATTTTTATAAGGGGATATATAAATAATATTTTGGATTATAAATATTCATTGGAAAGATAAAAATATTTCCTACATGTTGGTATTTTTTTATAACTTTTATACATCATATAAATTAAATTATTTATGACACAATAATGATGCAGTATATACCTCATTAATAAATGATTTAAATAAATAAGATTAAAATGATTAAAATATCATCAAAAACCTGTACAATTCCTATTGTATGATTTTATTTGGAATATGAGTCATATTATCTTCGAAATTAATGTGTTTAGGGCCTCTTGAAACCGAAGATAAGTTTATAATAAAATAATGTTTTCACACTTTCCTAAAGAGCCCCTCCACCCCCTTATAAAAGGAGACCACTTATATGCAATTACACACACCTCTCAAGCCTTTTGTCTCATCCAAACTCTCCCAAATAAGATACCTACATGCCTATCCTCCCCCTTTAAACCTTAAAATAGGAAGAATACTCTCCAATAAGACTTTATGGTTCAATCCAAAGGAAGTTACCAAAATGAAAGGTAACAGTTTCTTTTAAGTTGTTTTCTTTTATTCTACTTCTCCAACCCCTAAACTCTTTTTAATCCTTTATTCTGTAACCACAAAAATATCCTAAATATAATAGGATGTTTTTATGAGAATTATTGGAACTACAGTTACACACACCTCCATCTAATGGATGAATAACATAATGTTTCTTTGATGGCAAACTAACGCCTCACGAAACGATGATTGTTCGATTTTCTCCTACCGCCTCTCATGGTGGCCATTATGATGGAACTGTATTTATATATAATATATATTATGTAAATTATTTCCTTATGCTTCTTTACTTCCAAATTATATCAAGCCTTTACGGTTTCCATAGTCGGTAAATACGATAATCTCATTTGAGGAAGTGCGGACTGCCGCCCCCTCAAAGTGATGTGATTCGTTAATACCTTATGTGGGATGTATAAAGGATGTGGTTAATGATATTATATATGATATTATAATGGAATTATAATATACCTATGTATTATTATGTTTTAATTCCATTAAAATAAGAAATATAAATGAAAGTAGTGTTTATGCGTACGTACGGCTTACCGTATCCATGAACGGTGCGTTTCATTTCTTACCTCCATATGTTATGTACAATTATAAATGATTTTATATTCTGGATATATAATGAATTTATATGATACCTAAATCATTATTTACATTTTGTAAGTAATTAAATCATGATATAAGTTATAATAACATCATGAACAACAAGTCCAAACATGTACGATAAATAAGATGATTTTACCCAAAACGCAACTTTAACATTAATTTACAAAATAATGGGTAATATAAAGTCATAAGTGAACCATAAATGATGTCATAAAAATGAATATGATTCTGTAATAAGTCAATTACATTATTTAAATCATTATACAGGAGGTTCGGACACTTACGAAGCAAATCAGACCTATGGTAAGAGAAATATCACAATCCCATTTTTTATCCGAGATTGTTTATACTTTGAAATTTACTGGGGTGTATTTTATCATCCCCATCCATGTTTCCTCAATATGTAATATTATTTACATCCACATACAATTGTTTAAATCCAATTTTACCTTTCAGTGAGTTTTTAGTAAAAGATATGAAAGGAATCTTTTGTCATTTTTCGTACGAGGTATTTTTTGACTTTTCCGACAAAAGTACGATAAGACTGTTTTTTAACGTATACGGCATGAAAGGATTTTTATGGTTTTATAAAGCCTTATTTTCATGAAGCTTCCTTAACAATATTTAATGACTATTTTCAACAAAAACCTTTTCATCTAAAATTTCATGACATTTTTTGAAAAGAAAATGACTTTGAAGAAAAAAAGGATATTTTCATCAAGAATTCATTTAAAGTGATTTATCAAAACCATTTTCATCTAAGATGAAATTATTTCACATGTGTATGTTTCAAGTGTAATGTCTCTTTGATTTACATGGTTTCAATTTTTTTATTATGAAATGATATTCATTTCTTTTATATGGATTATGTGATGATGGGATGATGTGTATGAAACCCATTTTATTTATTGGTTTATTATGAATGATGTATGTTTATTTTGTGGCACAAGTAAGAATGATTTCATTATGAGACAGGTGGGTCCTATATCTACCTCCAATACATTGGGTAAAGATTTTATATCTCATGAGATAGACATGGCTGGAACGGTAGGTTATACCGGTTCAGTGAAACAAGACTGAAACGAGGAGTGAACTCGGTTCAGAATGGGACTTTGTCCACTAATATAGTCTTGGAAATGAGTATTGACTAATAAGAAATCATTATCTTTGATTATGTGTGTATGCCACAAAGTTTCATGTTTTAATTTATGATTATTGGGATTACATTTCACTATTATGATTTATCCCATGTTATGATATTATGATTTGTTTTGCAGGTTAAGATTTCAAAAATGTTATGTTCTTGTGAACATGATGTGATTGATATTTCTTTTGATTACCCTTAATGAGAATTTGTTCTCACCCTTTTATGTTTTCTTTTCCCCAGGATATAAAGAATGGTTTTAGGTAAAAAAAAGGAAGATCTTTATGGGAGATGTTGAAGATCTTTCACCACGATTAGAAGATTATATTCTGAGCTTCCAAAGAAACTAAAATATTACGATCCTTGTGTGTGTGTTTTTGTTATGTACTAAGTATTCCGCAGAAGTAATGTAATTTCCATGTACGATAAGATTCGGGTCTCTACAGTTGGTATCAGAGGAATGGTTTAGTCAACCTTTTGAAACTAGGATGCAAGAACTTTAGTGAGATCCCTAGAGATATTTCGAAAGTATGTCTAGGGATGTCCCTAAGGTTAAGTATTATTATAGGTTATAGTCCTAGAATTGTGCTAACGATCTTAGAATTAATCCTAAGATGTTAGATATTGAGGGTACTCCCCCTTTACTATGTTGTTTTCCCTAGCATGATTTTTTCCTGTCACACTATTATTTTTTGGATTTTAGAAAATGGCTGGAAACATGAAGGTTCACGATAATGGAGGATATAATGGACAATGGAATGATTTTATTCAGGAGAAACCAAATGAAACGGGATTAGGAAATCCAAACATTGTTAATATGCCTAATCAGTAATCTCATAATATGATCAATAATCTCAACTTTGGTAAGTTTCCCGACTCAGATAATAAGAGAAAGATGGAGTTTCATGATGATCATAGAGGAAAGAAAGTTCAATTTCCCTCATGTAAATCATGTGGGAAGAGGCATTAGGAAGATTTTTTCAATGGAACTGGAAGATTCTTTGGGTGTGGAAAAGAAGGACACAAATCCAAAAAGTGCAAAGGAAAAGGTTCAGTTAACACCATGGACAAGGATAATGGTACTGCTACGACATCAACAATGATTAGATGATTTAAATATGGAATGTACGAGAATTATGCAAACCAATTCCCTAAGGGAAAGTCTCATGAAAAGAATCAGTACAGTCGTATGGGTAGTATTTATGTTGATGATGATGAATAGACTACAAATGATATGTAAGATGAAAGAATTGTTCAAGTTTAGTCAATGGTTTAAAAACGTAGTGGAATGATTACATGTTTATTAATTGTAATGTTGTATAAGTAATCTCATGGTACTATGGAATAAAGAGACATCTAAGGATTGTCACACTGTTGCCTTTCCTTAAGTTTTGAAAGTGTACGATTAATGGTACTAGTAACCATGAAATGTTATTCAGATATTTTTGGAAATTAGATGATATGCGCATAATGAAGTGATAAGGAAAAAATGAAATGTTTGACAGTATTCATGAGCTCATGATTGATATAAGGACTAAGTGATATCATGCTTTGAGTATATATAATTTTGAGGATTTTGGTATGTGTAATGTGTTAACTTTTAACTTCATTCATGTTTTCACTAAGGTTCAATGGGTATTCATTTTTCAATAGAATAGATGATTAAGGCCTTCGAATGTTTGTAATGTGACCAACAAGACATATCTTATGATATATGGGGATCAACGATGGTATTAACATGCTTCTTATATGAAATCTCTAGTAATCGTTTTCACTATAATATGACAATGGACAACAATATTATGGATAATCCTAAAGATTAGAATGGATTATGTTGGACATAAGTTAGTATTGTTTAAGGACAAAACCTCTTTCGATATTATTGATGGGATGATATAGTAATGTTGTTTTAGAAAAAGGACAACCTGCAGGATGGGCGACAACCCATCGCGTCAGACAAGGGTATGGGAATCGAACCCACAACCGAAGTGCGACATGCCTTTATCGTCTACCACTGGCCTACAGGAAGTTCCTGGTTAGTAGAAACTAGTTTTATTTTATTAAGCGGTATGATATATGAAGTATAAGTTCATTTTTGGAACCATATACAATTAATCTAACCATAATATGGACTTATATCTTTTGCAAACCTTTTGTTTGAAAGAGATGGAATGACCCCTCATTCTATCACATGTTCTGCTAACAGATCACGAATAACAAATTCAACTTCATTTCTTTAAGGGGTGAAGTGGAAATTGTTCAATTCACGAAAAACAGTGAGATTGTAACAAAATCATGCAAGTATTTCTTTTAATTCATCAACTTTAGGGAAATGATCTTGAAAAACAAAAATGTTTTCCTAGTTCCCTTATATCCAATTAATCAGATGGTACCTTAGATCATCACAAATCAATAACTTTGTGATTGTTGGCTTTTTCATAGCCATGTTCTCTACCACTCTCCATCAGAACTTGATGGTTATATTTTTCTTCCATATCCATATTTTCACCTATGTTATCCTACGTGGAAAGCTAGTGATGAGTTAATTTGGGTAACCATTACATTTCATACGTTAGTTTTTAAATCCATGTTTTGGTATTCCTTTTTACGATGTGGGTTTCTATTAAAAAAACGTTCGAGTAGTAAACCATTTATAACCCCGACGAATTTTGAGGGAGAAATTAATTTTAAGGGGGGTAGAATGTAACACCCTGAGATTTTATGAAAAATATTCTTTTAATTTAATTAATGTCTTGTGTTTTATGCTACACAAAGATTACCTTGCGCTATACGCAACACCGTATTAGCTTGCAGTATACTCAACACTATTCTTGGACCGTGTAAATTTTTTTTGATAATAGTTATTCTACGCAACATTGAGTATATATATATATATATATTCAATGTATAAATGAAATATGATTGTATTTTGTTATACAAAACAATGAAGGATTCTTCCACAACACGCAACCCTGACTTGGCTTGCATTTCACGCAATCACAACCTCCCTTAATAGCGTGTGTTGTACGCAATACTGAGTTTTACTAAACAATAATATATTATTATAATATTATTATGAACTAGCCGTTATGAATAGTATTAACTATATTTTGAATTTTATAACATTATTATTAATCTTACATATTTTCTATAACATGGTATGAGAACAAAATAAATTTTTTAGGTAAAATAAGTATTTTTAAAAAAATGCAGTTTTGCCACCTTTTGGTGGTGCACCCACATTAAATCTAGTTTTTGACATGTTTATAAGTTCAATTTGACCGAATAAAATTCTTCTTTTGAATTAGTATATAAAAATTTACATTGGATAAAGTTTTGATATTTTTCTGATAACTTTCATATTTTAATGAATAGTAAAAACACGCTATATTTTAATTAAAAACAACTTTTTCCATCATAATAATTTATGTGGTTAAATTATAATATTGAATGGTTTTAAAGTATAAATAGATTATATTTTTACCATTTAATATAATTTATGTCATTATCATTTATTTTACCTTGAATTCGTAGGTTAAATCAATTCAATCTTTTGCAATGTTTTAAACAAAAACCCGTTTTCTTTCGACAACAAGATTAATTTTAATTTAATTTCTGCAACTTTTTTGTATTGAATTTGGAAAAATGGATTCCATATTTGTAATCAGTGGGTCCAAATTATGTTAATAAGATACTTTTTATTTTTGGGCATTATGAATAGTAACTACAGTAATTTTTATTTACTGCGGTTAAAGGTAAATAGGGTAATTCAAGGTTAAAATAATATTATAATAATTCAAAATTATCTTGACACTTGTATTAACCTTATTGGATGAGTATTGGACGACCATGGGAATCCTTGGGTCGATTTTGGGACCCCATGTAGCCACTTATGAAAGACAATGACACATTAGATTAATTAATTTAATGTAAAGACAAAATTGGAATTAACAAATATCGTTTAGTAATTAATTTTTATAAGGGTCTATATAAATTATATTATGGATTATAAATATTGATTGGAAATATAAAAATATTTCCTAAATGTTGGTATTTTTTTTATAATTTTTATACATCATATAAATTAAATTATTTATGACACAATAATGATGTAGTATTTACCTCATTAATAAATTATTTAAATAAATAAGATTAAAATTATTAAAATATCATCTAAAACCGGTAAAATTCCTATTGGATGATTTTATTTCGAATATGAGTCATCTTATCTTCGACATTAATCTGTTTTGGACCTCTTGAAACCGAAGATATGTTTATAATAAAATAATGTTTTCACACTTTCCTAAAGAGCCCCTCAACCCCCTTATAAAAGGAGACCACTTATTTGCAATTCCACACACCTCTAAAGCCTTTTGGATAATGAAAACTCTGCCCATATAACCCCCCTACATCCCTATCCTCCCCCTTGAAACCTTACATTAGGCAGAAGACTCTCCAAGAAGTCTTTTAGGTTCAAACCAAAGGAAGTTACCAAAATTAAAGGTAACAATTTCTCTTATGTTGTTTTCTTTTATTCTACTTCTCCAACCCCTGAACTCTTTTTGATCGTTTCTTTTCTAAAAAAAAATATCCTAAATATACTACTATGTTGTTATGAGAATTTTTGGAACTACACTTACACACACCTCCATCTAATGTTTGAAGAACATAATGTTTCTGTGATGGCAAACTAACGCCTCACGAAACGATGATTGTTCGATTTTCTCCTACCGCCTCTCATGGTGGCCATTATGATGGAACTGTATTTATATATAATATATATTATGTTTATTATTTCCTTTTTCTTATTTACTTCCCAATTATATTAATCCTTTACGGTTTCCATAGTCGGTAAATACGATAATCTCATTTGAGGAAGTGCGGACTACCGCCCCCTCAAAGTGATGTGATTCGTTAATACCTTATGTGGGATGTATAAAGGATGTGGTTAATGATATTATATATGATATTATACTGGAATTATACTTTACCTATGTATCATTATGTTTTAATTCCATTAAAATAAGAAATAGAAATGAAAGTAGCGTTTATGCGTACGTACTGCTCGCCGTCTCCATGAACGGTGCGTTTCATTTCTTACCTCCATATGTTATGTACTATTATAAATGCTTTTATATTCTGGATATATAATGAATTTATATGATACATAAATCATGATTTACATTTTTGAAGTAATTAAATCATGATATAAGTAATAATAACATCAAGAACAACAAGTCCAAACACGTACGATAAATAAGATGATTTTACCCAAAACGCTACTTTAACATTAATTTACAAAATAATGGGTAATATGAAGTCATAAGTTAACCATAAATGATTTCATAAAAATTAATATGATTCTATAATAAGTCAATGACATTATTTAAATCATTATACAGGAGGTTTGGACACTTACGAAACAAATCAGACCTAAGGTAAGAGAAATATCACAATCTCATTTTTTATCCGAGATTGTTTATACTTTGAAATTTATTGGGGTGTATTTTATCATCCACATCCATGTTTCCTCAATATTTAATATTATTTACATCCACCTACAATTTTTTAAATCCAACTTTACCCATCGGTGAGTTTTTAGTAAAAGATATGAACAGAATCTTTTGTCATTTTTCGTACGAGGTATTTTTTGACTTTTCCGACAAAAGTACGATAAGAATGTTTTTTTAACGTATATGGCATGAAAGGATTTTTATGGTTTTATAAAGACTTATTTTCATGAAGCTTCCTTCAAAATATTTTATGACTATTTTCAACAAAAACATTTTCTTCAAAAATTTCATGACATTTTGTGAAAAGAAAATGATTTTGAAGAAAAATGGATATTTTCCTCAAGAATTCATTTAAAGTGTTTTATCAAAACAATTTTCATCTAAGATGACATTATTTCACATGTGTATGTTTCAAGTGTAATTTCTCTATGATTTACTTGGTTTCACTTTATTTATTATGAAATGATATTCATTTCTTTTATATGGATTATGTGATGATGGGATGATGTTTATGAAACCCATTTTATTTATTGGGTTATTGTGAATGATGTATGTTTATTTTGTGGCACAAGTAATAATGATTTCATTATGATATGGGTGTGACCTATATCTCCCTCCAATTCATTGGGTAAATATTTTATATCTCATGAGATAGACATGGCTGGAACGGTAGGTTATATCGGTTCAGTGAAACAGGACTGAAACGAGGAGTGAACTCGGTTCAAAATGGGACTTTGTCCACTAAGATAGTCTTGGAAATGAGTCTTGACTAATAAGAAATGATTCTCTATGATTATGTGTGTATGAAAAAAAGTTTCATGTTTTATGTTATGATTATTGGGATTACATTTCACTACTATGATTTATCCCATGTTATGATATTATGATCTGTTTTGCAGGTTAAGATTTCCAAAATGTTATGTTCTTATGAATATGATGTGATTGATATTTCTTTTGTTTACCCTTACTGAGAATTTGAGCTCACCCTTTTATGTTTTCTTTTCCCCAGGATATAAAGAAAGGTTTTAGGTAAAAAAAGGAAGATCTTTATGGGATATGTTGAAGATCTTTCACCACGATTAGAAAATTATATTCCTAGTTTCCAAAGACACTAAACTATTATGATCTTCGTGTGTGTGTTTTTGTTATGTACTAAGTATTCCGCCAAGGTAATGTAATTTCCATGTACGTTAATCTTTGCATCTCTATAGTATTAATCCATATATGTAATTTAGTTCAATATTGCATCAACCTATAAGTACTATGTATGTGTAGATGTAAGTGGCCATATACCTGGAATACTAGTGATAGCTTGACCAGGGTTTAACTATGACAAACATAACTAGAAAAATAAGCAAAAATGATTGTGAAATAGGATACATACCCTACATTCCAATAGTGTAAGATATTCCATGCAACAACACTCACGATGGTGAGTGAGACACCACGGAAACTCTCTAACCATGGTAAGTGGAGTGTAAAGCCCAATGCCCATATAGTATCATTGGTGTGAGATGCCATGATCAACACCCAATGTAAGGGATAGTGATGAAGCCATGATAAAAAATACCCTACCATCACATCACAACATATATAATGGAACTCTATAATTATAACGGACATGAGGAATTACCTCCCATCCATCATCATCATTTAGTCCATATACATATAAGTGAGGCATAATCACATTTACAATGTAACACTTGATGCATTAACTCTCATGTTCCATCCTAGAAAAACCCTTAAACATATACAAGGTATATTCATGGAACAAACATAAAACATGAGTAAATACACACATGTCCATTTATTCATGTTCAATTCTATTCAAGGAAATTAAATTCAACAAAAGAAATTAATAAGACATTATAAAAATGTATTTTTTTAAAACGACACAAACTTTTTAATAATATTTTGTTTCCTAAAAATGATTGTTTTACTATGTCATAAAACAATATAAGTATAATTGAAACACAACCATCATGTTTTAACCCTTATAAAACTGTCGGCTACAATGAAAATTAGAAACAATAATAATTTTTTAATGTTATAAATATTTCTTATAAATAAAAATGATAATGGATAATTAATGTATAGAGAAGATTCAATGGCCTTATCTAGTAGACTTGGGATGTGTTAAGCCCATTCTACAGAGCTTGGGATGGAGTTACCATCACTGGGATTTGTTCTGAATCGATCCCTTTTTATGCTTTCACAAGTTAAGGTTGAACAAAATTGCACATGGGAGAATTTCATGTTGATTGAAATCACCACTGAGACAATATTTTCTGAGACTCCCCCAAATTCTATCTCTATTACACACCTTAATTTTAGGTCTTATTTGGGTTTTATAAGTGGTTAAATAATGAAGCCTTAGTTACATTGTGTAATCATTTTGTATAAATAAATTTATAATTATGGTAAAATAAACATCATTTTTTAATTTCAAATTTAAAAAATAATATAGGATGAATTTTTCATAATATTCAAAGAATTTTCATTTTATTGATAAATATTGAAAAGTATATTATTTGAATTTTATTTATACTTATAATAATTGATACTATGAAATAATTTTTGAAGAAGGGATATACATGGTTGTGATTAGTAAGAAATTTAGAGTCTGATAAGATCAACATAATTTATGGTGAATAGAAACTTATAAATGGTAATGTTACCATTATGAATAGTAATATGACCAATGGAATAATATCCTCACTATAAGAATTATAAATAAAATTTTGGAATCATTAATAGTAATGTGATCTAATAGTATAAGTAAATAATTATTATAGTAATTATTAGTTAAGTATTTGTATTTTTTGAGTAAATAGTGGTTTTAACTAAAAATTTAAATTTTCATATTTAGAAAATTATTTTCATAAAATGGAGTTCATTTTTAATCTTATAACATAGATATTATTTTAGGGTTAATTTATGAGATTTTTATAAAATGTTATGTTTTTCAGTGAATCATAAAAATACAGTTTTTCAGTTTTCACTGTGTTTAAAGAAATCATAATGATGTAAAATATAATATAAAACTCTGGTCAACTGATGTGTATTAAAATATGTTATGAGGAGTCCCAAATAAACAAAACCATGGGAAAATACCTTGATAATTCCCAAGTATTTTCAAATACCACTGATGAGGTGTGCTCTGATTTTTTTAAAAACACACCATCTATTTTACAATAAATACCAAGACATTCCATTGTTTTATTCCATTAAAAAATAAATACCCTATAATATTTGATATTATTAACTCCAAATTATTCCTCCCAATGTGTCATCAATACATCAAGGTGCCAATCATAGATATTTAGATGTTACTCTTCAAGGTAACAGAAATCTCAGGTTCACTTTTTCCATTCATGTTCTCGTTTTATGTTATTTTTTCCAAATTTACAAAGAATGTTCTTATATCTATTTTTATATCCCTATATAGTATTATTAACCTTTTATTAATTTTATAACCTTTTAACCTCTCTTTTTAATGTTTTCTGAATTCGTTTTTCATACCCATTATACTGCTGGATTTTCATCTCGAAATTTATCTCTTTTTATCAATAAAATATTTTATTTTATTTTGTGAATATCCAAACATATATCTTCACCCGGTGTATTAAAATTTATTTATATATGATTTATTTTAATTCTGGTATTAACATATATGAAAACCACCTTCCATTTATATGGGATTGAAATAACAAAAAGGAACATGTTTTTAAATACTTTTTAAAAATCCATGATTTTGATATGAAACAAAATTATTTTATTATCTATGGCTTATTTATGAAATATTTGATTTCAATATATGTGGATCACATGAAAATAAATAGATATTAATGTAGTGACCTGATATCACTCGAATTCATTGGGAAGTGAAATTAATCTCTAGAGATGTCATGTTTTATGATAGCTTGGTCCTTAACCATGGTAAGTTTTATAACACCTTAGGGATGAACCGTAGTGATATGGTTATGAATGTCTTAATTAAATGATATAGACACATTTTCATGATACTATTAAATTTATTATTATCATGATATTCCTATTTCTCATGCCATTATAATATTTCTTCATGTTCTTATTGTATTCTCCCAAGTTCACTTGTAAACTATTTTTTCATATTTTCTTGTACTAGGCCTTATGCTCACCATTTCCTTTGATTTATGTCCCCATGTTATGAGATGTCATAATTTTACATCAGATGAACATTTCATGAATACTTTCAAGTGTATTCAAATAATGTTATATGTTTTCATGTATTATGTACCTTATATTCAAGGAATTAGTCTTTAAAGATCCATTGTATGTAAAATTTAATGAATGGATATATAATAAAAGGAAGGATTCCACAGTTTTTATCATCCTTTATGTGTAATTTCAATTAAACCTAATGATTCATTTAATTTAAGTAAGGTCATAACAACATTCATAATCCATCCCACTTGATCAACTCTATTTAACACATACAATTCATTAAAACCTGACAAAACCATTTATAAGCTCAAACAGGCTTTAAAGAGGTGACCTGATCAAAAAGGGAATCACCTACATGGAAATTAGAAGTCTAAGAAGGAAGAACATGAGTAAGAGACCCTTGGTCCATTCAATCATTAATATTATAATATAAATTCTACATAAAATCTATACGGAATTCTTTGAAGGAAAATCGGGCATATTAACATTTTACAAAAAGGGGAAATTCCACATAGCACACCAATGGGGTATGTATAAAAAGGTAACCAAACTATAACTAACAAAACAAGAACCAATTTTAATTTATTAAGTAATAATGATCAATTATATAAGAAAAAATCAATATAGTATGGATGATTAGAAAATGTTAGCATGCGACACGATGACATAACTTTGAATCCTCAAAAACCAATTAGAAAACTACATGACCACCATCCTCAAGGCCATAAATGATGTCTAACTCGATATCAGACTGAAATTTGAAGAAGGCGGGATGAAATATGTGAAATTGTAAAATACCTTGAAAATAGGGTGAATGATGCCACATCTAAAAAGCATAATATATGACAAGATAAAATTATGTAGGAATTGGGAGAGTAAGGGAGATTACAGAGTTTAATTCGTAGCTTTTAAAGAATCGAAAAATGGAAACCGAATCAGAGAGTTTTGTCAATTACTCATTTGAGGTGTTGTTGAGGTTAAAGGAGAGGAAAGACCATGGCTCTCTGCTAGAGTATGAAAGGAAATGTAAAAATTGGTTTTTATGTAAATTAACGGGAATTTTGGACATTTCACACCAAAATAAGGAGGAACACAGTTTGTTCATACATTTCGAAAAATCGGTGTGAAAATATTGATACAGCCATTGAAAAATGAATTGCCACACACAGTTCCCAATCTATATGAAAATTATGTGAAATCCCATTATTAAAAAACCAATAGTTCTCACCTAGCCATGCACCACAAATCTCACGGTTTAAACAAACTGTACGGCTTACTGGTGCCTTTGTATGCAACCACACAATTTTAGAGAAACTATGCGTGTAACACCGGAGACTTTTATGTTATATAAATCATCAAAGGAATATTTTTCTACACAACACTTTCTTGGCTTCCTTTACACGAAATCGCGACCTTCCTCGATAGCTTGCGTCTTACGCAATACCGAGTTTCACTAAAAAATGATATACTATTAAAATATTATTAAAACTAGCCGTTATGAATAGTAATAACCACTTTTTGAAATTTTATAAATTTTATTTTTCAAAATGGACTTGATTTTTGGATTCGGAATATCAAAATTATCCTAGGGTGAAATTTTGGTATTTTTCTGAAAACTTTCAATTTTTGATGAATAGTGAAACCACTAAGTGGTAGTTAAATAACTGAATTATTCATAAGACTTAATTTTACCGCCTCTGTGAGTGGAATTTAGAAAATCCGAGAGACACGGCTAATATCAAGGACTAAAATTTGGTTCAATGAGATGAAAATAATTTTTGGTGAATAGTAACTTTTTACTTTTTTTTACCACGGTTAAAAGTAAATAGGGTAATTAAGGGTAAAGATGATATTATTATTATCCTAACACATGTCCTAATTCTATTGGAAAAATTTAATTCGACCAAAAACAAACTTAGGAATAAAATATGACCATTTAGGCCCACTTGGAATAGATTGGGACATTTATTATTAATTTATTTAAAGAAGCGTTAAAATAGTTAAAATCACAATTTAATAAGTAAATAATTTTTAATATGGGGTTATACATAAGATAAATTCTACTATAAATATTCATTAGAAATATAAAAAGATTTCCTACATAATGGTATTTTATTTGTAATTTTTAGACATTAAATAATTTAATTTCTTTATGACACAATGATGATGCAGTAATTATCTTATTAATGAAATATTGACATAATTAATGTTATAAACACAAAATTAAATGTAATTTGAGTCTTTTTATGAATTACACTAATTTTATAGGTTAATATGACATGTTAGTATTGATTTATTTAACTTGGTTATAATTAATAATTCTTTTATGATTTTCACAAAAATCAATTACTAAATAGTGTCAAAATTGACATAAAATAGTTTTTAAAACAAATATTATATTAGTAATTGTTATTTTATTCCTAAAAATATAAGGTTCGGCCAAATGACTTAGATAAGGTTATATATATTAATAATAAACAACTTGGTGATCGTTTGGCTGCTTATAGTAAGTTTATTAACCTTATAGTATAAGAACACAAGAAGACACGGTAAAAGTAAACTTATTTAACTTAATGTTAAATCTAAATGATAAGGTTAAAATAGGAACCTAAACTTGTATAAATTCTATTGGATGAGAGGATTTCGACCCATCCCAACCTTAGCTTCAAAATATATCAATTTGGAGCTATTTAAAACCGAACATGACTTTATAATAAAATAATATTTTTAGTTTTCCCAAAGGTGCCCCTCTCCTCCCTTATAAAAGGGCACCTCCTCCCCCTCTTCCTCACACCACTTTGAGCCTTCAATCTCGTCCAAACCATGCCAATTCCTCCTATCCTTTTCTCTAGAGACATCCTAGAGGTCCTGGTCTTCTTTAAAGACCAATTTTAGTGCCCTAAAAGAAGGTCTCAAAGAAGCACTTCAAAGAAGAGGTAATGTCCGTTACCGATTCTTTCATCTTTATTTCTTCTTACGCTTCTTCTTCTTTATTTATTTCATTATGAAGTAATAACATCAGTATAAATCATATAATGATATGTTATTATAAGTATGAAACAACCCTATTTCACCATCTATCCATCCTATGGAAAAAGAAATCACCGCGCGTGCATATGTACGGAATACCGTCTCCACACCGTGGTGTAATCTATTTTCCACCACCACCTTACTTGGATGGGTATAATGGTGTAAATAATGACTATATATGACTATTATAATGTAATACTGATTCTGAAATAGTATACATACACTCCAATACAATTTCACGATCATAGGAACGATATCATCACTCGTGCGTACATACGGAATACTGTCTTCACGATGTGATGCAACTCGTTCTACATGATATTCATTTCATAATGATTATATAAATGAATTAAATGAATGAATATGATATATATTACACTAATACCATTCTGGAAATGAGGTATCTATAACCTAAAGATAAGAATAATAATTTATTCGACAAGACACGCATAAGATTAAAAAGTTATAAACACCCGAATAACAAGTAGCAATGAAATATTACTACTAAGAAGCTAAGAATATGACCATATATGATATCATAAAAAAAAGTATGATTCTGGAATAATTCAATAACATTATTTAAATCATTATACAAGAGGTTCGGACACTTACGAAGCAAAACAGACCTAAGGTAAGGGAAATATCACAATCTCATTTTTATCCAAGATTGTTTATACTTTAGAATTTACTGGGGTGTATTTTATCATCCACATCCATGTTTCCACAATATGTAATATTTATATCCTTTTAAAATAGTTTATATTCAATTTTACCCTTCGGTGAGTTTTTAGTAAAAGATATGAAAGGAATCTTTTGTCATTTTTCGTACGAGGTACTTTTTGACTTTTCCGACAAAAGTACGAGAAGAATGTTTTTTTAACTTATACGGCATGAATGGATTTTTAAAACATTATTTACAAGAAGCTTCCTTTACAAGTTTTCAAGTTTATTTTTTTATCAACTTCTTTTAGTTTAAAATTGTATGACATGTTAAGAATGGAAAAATGTTTTTGAAGTAGAAAGGATATTTTCCTCAAGAATGAAGTTCAAGTGTTTTATCAAAATTATTTTCCATATATGATACTAAAGGGTTTTGTTTCTATCCCTATTATTACATTGATTTTATTATGTTGTGATGGAAATATTTTTTCCTTTATCTTATATGAATTGTTTTATGATGTCATGATGTTTAAAATTCCCATTTTTATTACATGGGTTATGCAATGATGTATGATTTACGATTTTTTGGCACATATAAGAATGGTTTCATTATGAGATGGGTGGGACCTATATCTCCCTCCAATGCATTGGGTAAAGATTTTATATCTCATTAGATAGACATGGCTGGAACGGTAGGTTATACCGGTTCAGTGAAACAGGACTGAAACGAGGGTGACTCGGTTCAGAAATGGACTTTGTCCACTAAGATAGTCTGGGCAATGAGTCTGGACTAATAATATATGATTATCTATGATTATGTGTGTATGCCACACAGTTTTATGTTTTATGTTATGATTATTGTGATTACATTTCACTTCCATGATTTATCCCATGTTATGAAATTATGATCTCTTTTGCAGGTTATGATTTCCAAAAGTTATGTGCTTATGTATATGATGTGATTGATATTTCTTTTGATTACCCTTACTGAGCATTTGAGCTCACCCTTTTTTATGTTTTCTTTCCCCAGGTTAGGAAGAAGGTTATTAAGTAAGATATGCCAAAAGGGACTATAGATATGATGAAATAAATTGGAGACAGTGTAGACGCTTTATGAACCAGTTGTTTATGTTTCCCAGTTTCTAAAGACACTATACCTATACGGTCCTTTCGTGGTTTTGTTATATGTTTTAATAAGTATGCTTCAATTTTGAAGTATTTACAATGTATGTAAAGTATGGGTCGTTATAGTTGGTATCAGAGGAAAGGTATAGTCAACCTTTGGAAACTAGGATGCGAAAGACTTAGTAAGAACCCTAAGGATAATTATAAGCATAGAAAAAAATCTTAGTGTTTTAGAAATGGCCATGAATAACCTAGGATAAGACCTTAAGTGTGAAATTTTATTCTTTAGTATGTGGTTTTCCTATTATAATTAGTGTTTCTCACACTATTCTTCTTGGTTTTAGTCAATGGCTGGAACTCGAAGGAATCGTGTTAATGCGGAATGTGACAGGAAATGCAATGATTGTACCCCTGAGCAACCAAATGTTATGGGAGCTGGAATGCAAAATCTTGTAGCCATGCTCACACAAATTTCTCAAGCTATGAATAATCTAGGACTTCCAAATGAGCAAAGGAAGGAGAAACATTCTGTTGAATCCTTCATGAGGCAGCGTCAACCTTCTTTCAGCGGATCTACTGATCCATTAGTTTCTGAACAATGGATTAGTACTACTGAAAAGATATTTTCAGTTCTTCAATGTTCTGAACATGATAAAGTCATCCTAACAGTGTATCGTTTGGAAGGAGATGCTGATCAATGGTGGAATCTTATTAAGAATACGAGGCAAAGGGATGAAATTGAGTCCATGGAATGGGACAAGTTCAAGAACTTATTTTTCAATAAGTACTTCCCTAGTATTCTCCGAACAAAGATGGAGAAAGAGTTTCTTGAACTGAATCAAAAGTATGATGAATCTCTTGGTACCTATGAAGCAAATTTCACAAGACTTGCAAGGTATGCTTCTGGTATTATTATCCAACCTGAGAGTAAGATCAATCGATTCTTTAGGGGCTTAAAACCAAGTCTTCGAAGGGCGTTAGCCATAAGGGACTTCAATTGATACAAAGAAATCGTTTGATGTGCTCTCAAAGTAGAGATGGAGATTGGAGTAACCCATCAGTCATATGGGTTTGATAAGAAGAGGAAAATGGAATTCAAAGGAAAATTTAAAGAGCACACTGAAAAGAAGATGAGCTTTCCCTTATACTCAATGTGTGGAAAGAAACATGGAGGGAGTTGTCTTAATGGGACAAGTAAGTGTTTCAAATGTGTAAAGGAAGGTCATCGGGCTTTTGAATTCCGCGATGATGAGAAGAAGATGTCTAATGATGCAAACAAAGGAAGGGATACACAGAATGAACCTACTACACTTCAATGTTTCAAGTGTAAGGAGATGGGACATTATGCCAATAAATTCCCTAATCCAAGGGTTGATGATGATGGTCGACGTCAACAAACTCTTAAGGCTAAAGATAAAGGAAAGTCACATGCAATTTCTATCAGCGATGTGGAGTACGACAACGATGTGGTGAAAGGTACACATACCATCCACTCTAAAGTAGAAAATGTTTTATTTGATTCTGGATCCACCCACTCTTTTATTTCTAACGAATTTTCTAAGGGTATCACCATATTACCTCAACAATTAGATGTTGAGTAAGCTGTGACAACACCTAATGGCACAAAAGTCACATCAAAAGTTTATAATTCTTCTATGATCAAAGTTTTTGGGAAAGTGCTTCCTGCAAATCTTGTGATCCTTCCTATAGTAGAATTTGATGTGATTCTTGGCATGGATTGGTTTTCTTTATATGGAGCTCATATTAATTGCCAAATAAGGGAAGTCACATTTCATATTCCAGATCAATCTATGATCGTCTATCAATGCAAGGATGAACATAACCTTCCAGTGGAAATTCCTTCTACCATATGGGTCTTGATTCCACTAAATGAAGGTTATTTGTCTCAAATGGTTGGTGAGAAACGCACAATTAAGAATATTCCCATTGTACGAGAGTTTGATGATGTCTTTCCAGAGGAATTACTTGGTCTTCCACCAAATCGTGAAGTTGAGTTTTCAATAGAACTCATACCAAGTGCTTTGCCTATTTCAAAGAAACCTTATAGAATGGCCCCAATTGAGTTGTAGGAATTGAAGGAGAAACTCCAAGAGAATCTTGATAAGGGATTCATACGCCCTAGTGCGTCACCTTGGGGAGCACCTATTCTATTTGTTATGAAGAAATATGGATCAATGAGACTCTGCATTGATTATCGATAACTTAACAAGATCACTATCAAGAACAAATATCCTCTCCCACGCATTGATGACCTATTTGACCAACTCCGTGGAGATCAATACTTTTCCAAGATTGATCTTCGTTTAGGGTATCATAAATTAAGGGTCAAAAGGGAGGATATACCAAAGACGGCTTTCCGTACAAGGTATGGACACTATGAATTTATAGTGATGCCATTTGGTCTTACTAATTCCCCTGCTATCTTCATGGATCTGATGAATAGAGTCTTTAGAGTCTATCTTGATCAATTTGTGGTAGTCTTTATAGACGATATTCTTGTCAATTCAAAGAGCAAGGAAGAACATGAAGATCACTTGAGAATTATATTTAAGACCCTGAGAAAGGAGAAGATTTATGCCAAATTTACCAAGTGTGAATTTTGGCTTCAAAAAGTTGCATTTTTGGGTCACATAATCTCAAAAGAGGGGATATCTGTGGATCCAGCAAAAATAGAGGTTATCGAAAGATGGTTGAGACCAACAACAGTAACTGAGATCCGATGTTTTCTTGGTTTGGCTGGATATTATCGACGTTTTGTGAAAGATTTTTCACGATTATCAAATCGACTCACCAAGTTGACTCGGAAAGGAGTTAAGTTTGTCTGGATGGAAAAATGTGAAGAGAATTTCAAGGAGTTGAAAAGAAGGTTATCCAGTGCACTTGTGCTCACACTGCCTTGTAGTGGAGAAAGGTTTGTGATCTATAGTGATGCATCCAAGAAGGGATTGGGGTGTGTTATTATGCAAAAAGATATGGTGATAGCTTATGCCTCCCGACAGTTGAAAATCAATGAGAAAAATTACCCAACACATGATTTGGAGTTAACTGCGGTAATCTTTGCATTAAATATTTGGAGGCTTTATCTTTATGGTGAATGGTGTGATATTTATACTGATCATAAAAGATTAATGTATATTTTCACACAAAAGGAGCTGAATATGCATCAAAGAAGATGGTTGGAGCTGATTAAGGATTATGAATTCTCAATCCATTACCACCCTGGGAAAGCACACAAGGTGGCAGATGCATTAAGTCGACAAGACCATGCTAGTTTATCCATGATGAGGATCACAAAAGATCAAATATTTATGGATTTACAAAGGATGGATATTGGAATTATAATGAAAGGGAAAAAATCGTATCTTTCTCAAATGAATGTCCAACCATCTATACATGTGAATATTAAAGAGGCACAGAATGAAGATGTCGAGTTACAAAAGATGGTGAGAAATGTTCCTGAATTCAACCTTGATTATGATGGGATAATAAAGTTCAGGAATCGGGTTTGTGTTCCTCCCATCCCCGAATTAAAGAAGGAGTTGTTGGATGAGGCTCATAGTTCTTGATTCTCTATTCGTCCTGGAAGCACGAAGATGTATAGGGACCTGAAAGAGTACTTCTGGTGGGATGGCATGAAAAAAGATGTTGCTGAATATGTCTCTCGATGCTTGGTTTGTCAACAAGTTAAAGTTGAGAGACAGAAGTCTAAGGGGATGTTACAACCATTACCCATACCTGAATGGAAATGGGAAAACATCACTATGGATTTTGTCACTGGACTTCCTAAAACATCCAAAGGCAATAATTTTATCTGGGTCATAGTTTATCGTCTTACAAAGTCTGCACACTTCATTTCTATTAGAGAGGATTTCTCTCTGGATCAGCTTGCCAGGATATATGTAAAGGAAGTGGTAAGATTGCATGGAGTACCACTTTCTATTATATCTGATCGGGATCAGAGATTTACCTCGAAGTTCTGGAGAAGTCTTCAGCATACTCTGGATATAGAGTTGAGTTTCAGCACTGCTTATCATCCTCAGATAGACGGTCAGTCTGAGAGAACAATTCAAACCCTAGAAGATATGTTGAGATCTTGCTCTATGGATTTCAAAGGTGGTTGGGATCAACACCTACCTTTGGTGGAATTTTCTTATAATAATAGTTTTCACTCCAGTATTCAGATGGCTCCTTATGAAGCTCTCTATGGAATGAAATGCAAGACTCCAACTTTTTGGGATGAAGTTGGGGAAAGAAAGATATTAGGACCTGATCTCGTTGATGAAATGGTAGAAAAGGTCAGATCTATTCAACAACACATAAGAGCAGCTCAGAGTCGACAGAAAAGTTATGCCGACAACTGAAGAAAAGACCTAGAGTTCGAAGTGGGTGATATAGTGTTCTTACGAATATCTCCCTGGAAGAGGATTATGAGATTTGGAAAGAAGGGGAAGTTGAGCCCTAGATATATCGGTCCTTTCGAAATACTGGATCGTGTTGGGAAGGTAGCTTACCGATTGGCTTTTCCACCGAATTTCTCTTAAGTTCATGATGTCTTCCATGTATCTCTCCTGAGAAAGTACATACCTGATCCTTCACATGTACTAGGCTCAGAAGTTATACCGTTGGAGCATGATCTTTCTTATGAAGAACAACCGATAGAGATTCTGGATCATAGAGAAAAAGTCCTACGAAACAAGACCACTCGATTAGTGAATGTTTTATAGAGGAACCACCAATTAGAAGAAGCTACATGGGAGCTTGAGGATATGATGAGGGAGAGGTATCCTCATCTGTTTGTTACAAAGTGACGAATTTCGAAGGTGAAATTCATTTTAAGGGGGGTAGAATGTAACACCCGAGACTTTTATGTTATATAAATCATCAAAGGAATATTTTTCTACACAACACTTTCTTGGACTTCTTTACACGAAATCGCGACCTTCCTCGATAGCTTGCGTCGTACGCAATACCGAGTTTCACTAAACAACGATATGCTATTAAAATATTATTAAAACTAGCCATTATGAATAGTAATAACCACTTTTTTAAATTTTATAAATTTTATTTTTCAAAATGGAATTCATTTTTGGATTCGGAATATTGAAATTAGCCTAGGGTGAAATTTTGGTATTTTTCTGAAAACTTTCAATTTTTGATGAATAGTGAAACCACTAAGTGGTAGTTAAAAAACTGAATTTTTCATAAAACATAATTTTACTGCTTCTGTGAGTGGAATTTCGAAAATCAGAGAGACACGGTTAATATCAAGGACTAAAATGTGGTTCAATGAGATGAAAATAATTTTTAGTGACTAGTAACTTTTTAATTTTTTTTTACCACGGTTAAAAGTAAATAGGGTAATTAAGGGTAAAGATGATATTATTATTACCCTAACACATGTCGTAATTCTATTTGACAAGTTTAATTCGACCAAAAACAATCTTAGGAATAAAATATGACCATTTAGTCCCACTTGGATTAGATTAGGACATTTATTATTAATTTATTTAAAGAAGGGTTAAAATAGTTAAAATCAAAGTTTAATAAGTAAATAATTTTTTATATGGGGTTATACATAAGATAAATTAGACTATAAATATTCATTAGAAAGATATAACGATTTCCTACATAATGTTATTTTATTTGTAATTTTTATACATTAAATAATTTAATTTATTTATGACACAAAGATGATGCAGTAATTATCTTATTAATGAAATATTGACATAATTAATGTTATAAACACCAAAATAAATGTAATTTGAGACTTTTTATGAATTCCAATAATTTTCTAGGTTAATATGACATGTTAGTATTTATTTAATTAAATTGGTTCTAATTAATAATTCTGTTATGATTTTCACAAAAATCAATTACTAAATAGTGTCAAAATTGACATAAAATAGTTTTTAAAACAAATATTATATTAGTAATTGTTATTTTATTCCTAAAAATCTAAGGTTCGGACAAATGACTGAGATAAGGTAATATATATTAATAATAAACAACTTGGGGTTCTTTTGGCTTCTTATAGTAACTTTATTAACCTTATAGTATAAGAACACAAGAAGACATGGTAAAAGTAAACTTATTTAACTTAATGTTAAATCTAAATGATAAGGTTAAAATAGGAACATAAACTTGTCTAAATTCTATTGGATGAGAGTATTTCTACCCATTCCCACCTTATCTTCTAAATATATCAATTTTGAGCTATTTAAAACCGAACTTGACTTTATAATAAAATAATATTTTTAGTTTTCCCAAAGGCGCCCCTCTCCTCCCTTATAAAAGGGAACCTCCTCCCCCTTTTCCTCACACCACTTTGAGCCTTCAAGCTCGGACAACCCCTGCCAATTCCTCCTATCCTCTTCCCTAGAGACATCCAAGAGGTCCTGGTCTTCTTAAAAGACCAATTTTAGTTCCCTAAAAGAAGGTCTCAAAGAAGCACTTCAAAGAAGAGGTAATGTCCGTTACCGATTCTTTCATCTTTATTTCTTCTTCCACTTCTTCTTCTTTAGTTGTTTCAATAAGAAGTAATAACATCAGTATCAATAATATACTGATATGTTATTATATGTATGAAACAACCCTATTTCACCATCTATCCATCCTACGGAAAAATAAATCACCGTGCGTGCGTACGTACAGAATACCGTCTCCACACCGTGGTGTAATCTATTTTCCACCACCAACTTACTTGGATGGGTATAATGATTTAATTAATGACTATATATGACTATTATAAAGTAATACTGATTCTGAAATAGTATACATACACTCCAATGCAATTCCACGATCATAGGAACGATATCATCACTCGTGCATACGTACGGAATACCGTCTCCACGATGTGATGCGACTCGTTCTACATGATCTTCATTTCATAATGATTATATAAATGAATTGAATGAATTAATTTGATATATATTACACTAATTAGATTCTGGAAATGAGATATCTATAACCTAAAGAGAAGAATAATAATTTATTCGATAAGACACGCATAAGAACAAAAAGTTATAAACACCCGAATAACAAGTAGCAATGAAATATTACTACTAAGAAGCTAATAATTTGACCATATATGATATCATAAAAATAATTATGATTCTGGAATAAGTCAATAACTTTATTTAAATAATTATACAGGAGGTTCGGAAACTTACGAAGCAAAACGGACCTAAGGTAAGGGAAATATCACAATCTCATTTTTATCTGAGACTGTTTATACTTTGGAATTTACTGGGGTGTATTTTATCATCCACATCCATGTTTCCTAAATATGTAATATTTATATCCTTCTAAAATAGTTTATATTCAATTTTACCCTTTGGTTAGTTTTTAGTAAAAGATATGAAAGGAATCTTTTGTCGTTTTTCGTACGAGGTACTTTTTCACTTTTCCGACAAAAGTACGAGAAGAATGTTTTTTTAACTTATACGACATGAATGGATTTTTAAAACATTATTTCCAAGAAGCTTACTTTACAAGTTTTCAAGTTTATTTTTTTTATCAACTTCTTTTAGTTTAAAATTGTATGACATGTTAAGAATGGAAAATGTTTTTGAAGTAGAAAGGATATTTTCCTCAAGAATGAAGTTCAAGAGTTTTATCAAAATTATTTTCCATATAAGATAATAAAGGGTTCTGTTTCTATCCCTATTATTACATGGATTTGATTATGTTGTGATGGAAATATTTTTTCCTTTATCTTATATGAATTGTTTTATGATGTCATGATGTTTAAGATTCCCATTTTTATTACATGGGATATGCAATGATGTATGATTTACGATTTTGTGGCACACATAAGAATGGTTTCATTATGAGATGGGTGGGACCTATATCTCCCTCCAATGCATTGGGTAAAGATTTTATATCTCATGAGATAGACATGGATGTAACGGTAGGTTATACCGGTTCAGTGAAACAGGACTGAAACGAGGGTGACTCGGTTCAGAAATGGACTTTGTCCACTAAGATAGTATTGGCAATGAGTCTGGACTAATAAGATATGATTCACTCTGATTATGTGTGTATGCCATAAAGTTTCATGTTTTAAGTTATGATTATTGTGATTACATTTCACTACCATGATTTATCCCATGTTATGAAATTATGATCTCTTTTGCAGGTTAAGATTTCCAAAAGTTATGTGCTTATGTATATGATGTGATTGATATTTCTTTTGTTTACCCTTACTGAGCATTTGAGCTCACCCTTTTGTATGTTTTCTTTCCCCAGGTCAGGAAGAAGGTTATTAAGTAAGATATGCCAAAAGGGACTATAGATATGATGAAATAAATGGGAGACAATGTAGACGCTTTATGAACCAGTTGTTTATGTTTCCCAGTTTCTAAAGACACTATACCTATACGGTCCTTTCGTGGTTTTGTTATATGTTGTAATAAGTATGATTCAATTTTGAAGTATTAACAATGTATGTAAAGTATGGGTCATTATAATGCGACCGAGTTCTTTAGCCCATTTATTGAACTTCGGGCTCTTAACAAGCCTTAGATGATCCTCATACCTTCATTAGGCAGCAATATATGTTTACCATGTTTAAAGGAAAGAATCAAATTGAAGAAATAAACAACTTGTACCTTCAAGAAATTACTAGTCGTTATAGCTGGTATGTATGAGATACATATGACTATTTTATAGTATCCGGTCAATTAGAAACACAATTTTATTTTTTTACTCATCATGAAACTGAATCACATATTATACTTCCTTGTGATTTCATTCTGCATTGTTATTTTTTATAGGACCTATTTCCCCTCTATAATCTCCAATATTTTCATCACATGTGCACAATATGACCAATGGATTGAAAAATAGAATCAAATTATCAACATCAAAAAAATTGAAATGGGAATGATGCTAGAATCGTATTCCAATATATAGATATCTGAATTTTCAAAGATAAAAAATATATTTTAGTGAAATAGAAAACTAAACTATTAATTATTCAATACCAAGATCCTGGAGGTATGGTTTTCAACTTCCTTATAGATGTTGAAAGCTATTTATAAATATTTTATTTTAATTTTGTGGATTTTATGTAGTGATGTGTTTTTTAATTATCATATTTAAATTTTTCATTTTTTTATTATTAGAACTCAATATATAATTCCTATGTGGCCATTGATTTTTTTATCATTAAAAAAACAATTGAATTAATAGACTAATTATCATCAGAATTTATCTCTCTAACTGAATCAAAATCAATGCATAAATCTAAATGAATCTTGATCAAGTGGGGTGAAATCATATTATATAATATCTCATAGAATTTTTCCACATATTTTCTATTTTTTAAATTGTTTGTATTATTGTATCAACATTAAAATTTTCATCAATCATTTAGTTATATTTATTTAAAAATTAATTCTTATTCATTCTTATGTTTTTATTAACATTAAATAATTTTGTCTATTAATTATTTTGAACATTAACTAATGTCCTGATAGCTTATTCATTTCAATTAATCTGATTCATTATTTTTAAAAAATCTCATTTCATTATTTTCATTTCAATGAAATATATATATAGAATGTAGAATTTTGATTATTGAATACCTAATCAAAACCATTATTATTTATATATTATCACATTTACCTCTTTATAATGAAAGAATTTTATTTAAAAAATATCAATTTTTTAATTATTTAATTTAATATATTCTTTCTGTATGTCATAATAATGTTTCTATACATGAGTTTCTATTTTATGGACATCTAAAATACAATGTTCCCTTAATCCCACAAAAAATTTAATGACATTTCAGAGAAATTTATATACTATTAATGGATTATATATTACATTTCATATAATAAAAAAATAATTTCATTACAATTCAGTCTAATTGATTTTATTTTATGTGTTTTGGGTTTTTTTACAAAATATAAAAAATATTTGTTATGGTTTTGTTACCTTAATATTGGATTATCTTGTTATATATTCTCATTAAATAATTATATGTACTAAGAATCTGTATTTTTAATTACAATCTAATTTTCATAGGTTTTTATTTTCTTTTGTAGTGATTTTCACCTTTTGATTAAAAAAAAGATCACATATCTATAATTGGACACAGTTTACTGTTAATTATTTCAAAATATAAAAATATTTCATTATGATAAAATAATATATTAGTGTAGTTTTTTCCATATATTCTACATAAATTCCAATTGATAGTGTTAATGATATTTTGGATATAACTGACCAGTCCGTTCAATTAAGGAAAAAAGTATTTTCATCAACATAGGCATTATGAAATTCCAGTTTGTTCATTGTGCCAATGGTTTATCTTATTCGGTCATCTAATATTATTTTATGTTATATTTTGGAAATATTAGAGGTTTAATTGCAACATCCACATGAAAAACCTACAAAAATATTCCACAATGAAACTATATAAACTATAGAAATGAAGCTTGAATATATCCTAAGGGGCCTCATGTTTATAATTATCTTGAATTATATTGTAAAATTGATGACTAACCAATTATTAATTATACTTCCAACTACAATGATAGGGTTATAATCCCATGATTTCATAAAGATATCGGGATTTAGATTAGGTAAATAGAAGAACCCAATTCAAATATATAATTCATGAAATAAAAAGGTAGAAAACAATTAATTCAAAGTAAAATAATTTTTATTAGTTCTAGTTAAATTAGTTCACAATGGAATTAAGCCAATGGAAATGAGTACCCAAAAAATTTATTATTTCATTTTCATTTTAAAATATTTGGTTCAATGTTTCTTTTAAGATGATATCATATTTATAATTAAAAATAAAAAATGATTATAATAACAATATATAAAAATTGTACAAATCATATTTTCAATCTTACATTACAAAATGATTTTATAATTAAAATAAAACTGTATATATTAAATGAATATAAAAATTTTATAATACAATTAAATTCCTTCACTTTTTACAAAACAAACATCTAAAAATATTTTTTTCACTATTAGGGGTTTTTTATCTTTTAAATTTTTTTGTAATAATTTTTTTAATAATTTAAATTAAAATATTTTTATTGAATTGTATTTTTATAAATTTAAAACATCTTTTATCCTCTTTTATTAAAACATTGAAGGTGGAGGTTAACATATTTTTTTCATTATAGGAAAAATTGTTTCACCTAGTTAATAAATCTTATATGTGTATATATTTATATTTTTCTAATTAATATATATAATAATGATAATATAGATACATCATTCTATTTATTAGAGTCTATTTCTTTATTATGGAGTTGTCATTTTTCAAAACCACTAGACATTCATGACCACATTCAATAGACTGGCCATAATATTATGACTTTATTTAAAATAAATGATATAATCATCACATTTTCTACATAAGATAATCACGTTTTGGGTTTTTTCATCAAGGATTACCTTTTTTGTGAATGATATTCTTGAATAGAATGATAATGAAAATGATAATAATACTAACAATAAAAATTAGTTATTTAGGGTCTCATGGGGACTACCTAAAATTTATAATGATAGTTTTGATGTTCGCATGAGGTTCTGATTATTTCTTATATATATCATAGTAAATATAGGAACCTAATAAATCTATGTCCCCATAATCCACATTCGTTTTAACTACAAACACATTGTTTCCCTCACAAAAAACCAAATAAAACTCCATCATCTCTAGTATATGTAATATACCAACTCAATTAATCAAATAATGTCACCTAAATTGACCTGCAGTAAGGATCAATGTGCATTCCCAATCACTATGAGATGTTACTAAGCACTAGGGTATCATACAAAGAATCTTTGGAATTATTTCACCCCCAGAGAAATATGATATAATTGAAACAAATATAATATCACAATAGATATTCAAAATACAACATATGTCAAAAAAACCAAACCATAAGGTAAAATACCAAAATGGGATAACAAAGTCTAAACCAAATAAAATACCATAAACTGGGAAGAAACATAACCCCATGGTAGCTTCTCCTATTGACCATAATTCAACACAATACCAAAACACCATAAATGTATCCTAGTCTAGTAGATTTATCCCTTACATGACACTTTCCCTTATAAACATAACTGAAACACCCAAGGGTACATATTTCCAAAGTAAAAAGTATGTAGTGATATCTAATGTCCATTAATGCACCACCATGAATCTATAAAATTACTATTAAAGTTTATTCATAATTTCTTGTATAAAATAGATTTAAAAACAGTTCAAGAAAAAAAAATCATTATCCCTACATAAACCATCCTTTTTTTTCTTTTAAAAAACCATCCATATCCAAATAAATAATGAAATACAGTATAACATCTATCCAACATAAATAAGAAAATGAAACAAATATTTTTTAATCATATATACTTCCATACCAAGTTCAAGTGGGAAAATAATCAAATTAAATAATACAACAAAGAATGTATCCACAATGTATAAAATAACATCTACACCACATGGGTGTATATATGTCATAAAAACCAAAAAAAAATAGCTGACATAAGTGAATCTAAATGCCAAGGAACCTCGATACCCTAGAAAGGATACACACTAGAAATCATGGAATCATGGGAAACTCCCATAGTTATACATAAATCCACTAGGGATCATTTATTTCTAGTCTTTCCCAATATCCCAAGGTCTCTAAATGTTATACTATATAATCATTATGTTAAAGGAAGAAAAAATCATGTTTCAATATAATTTCAAATGAAAAATATATTTTAAATCCATTCCGATATTTCTATAAAACATTTTCTATATCAATGTTACACCCCATAAATTCATGAAACACCACTTTCATTATAGACCCATATTTCAAGACTTTTTTCAAATGCCATGAAATCATTTTTTTCAATAAATCAGAATTTGAAACACTTTTTGTTTCTACAAATATCAAAGATAATTTAAATATTTAGTTTCATAAATCATGATAAATTAAATCATATAAGTAACTATATGATAAGAAAGGGACAGACTATATGATTGGGACACCTACCATAATATCAACAAAAAAAATACTAGATTCTATAAATGTGATGATATAGTTATTGATTAGATATTAAAGAACACATATATGATATAAAAACATCTATTTTCCATGTCTATTCAATATCCAATAATATATATTCAAAATGAGTTAAATTGATGTATACGATGATAAACAATTGGACTATAAATGACCTGCTTACTAAATTACACCCAATAGAGGTCGAAGCTTCCAACTAACCCAATGATCCACCAAAAAAAGAGGGAGAGATCCAAAATATTCTCTAATAGAATATAGATCAATTAAAATTTATTTAGGGTAGGACTAGTGTTGGTATAAAATAAATTCATGCTAAAAATGAATTTTTATCCCATACTAAACTTTACACCCAATGGAATCATTGGTGAGCTATTGGGCCTCACCATTTGTTCGAGGAGTGAAGGAAGTTAGCCTATACCTCTAGGTATCCCAGAAGCAAGCCTGTGGGTATAAAAGAGTTCATATACCTCATGTCCCCCCATTAGATGATTAGTGTAACCTACAGACATGCATGTGTTCTGCTAACCATCACCATTTATCTGATGTATTTCTACTTCCACCGAGAATCAAAAAACCTCCTCCTAACATATGGTCATCTTATTAACCAAAAATAAAATAACAATAGAGTATCCATATATTACTTTTAATACCATGGTGTGAATGTTTCAATGGAGAGGAAATATGATCTATGCACACTCTTCAATGGTTTGTTGTATTATCACATTTAATTGACGATCAATTATTTTCTATTAATGGATTATCTAATATTAATATCCCTTATTGTATTCCATCCACTCATTCATGTTTTTTGATTGTATAATATTTTCTAGAAGAGAATTCATGTTTGGAAGGACACACATGGTTAAGAAAAATGTTAATAATTAGGATACCATAGATTAGTTTCACAACATTAGAGACAATGGGTAGAAGATTCTGTGATTATTTCCTTATTTTAATTCTCATTATATTATTTTCCACGATTATTTAATATTAAATCAACCTTAGATGAGACACTCTTTAATCCTAAAAATCCATTTTATTCTAAATGTATGAATCACTTAGACCCCACTTCAATGAATCCCCTTCCAAATTAGTATATAAAAGAAGTGTTATATATATATACACATGAAATTACATGTCAATGATAATGATAAAATAGATATTCCAAGCTACGTTGACTAAAACCATGGGAATAATGGGAATATTTCACTGAAGAGCTTGTAAAATGAATTTATACATATTTTATACAGAAATCATGATACATTATTATATTTTGTCATATTAATCATCATTTTAATAAAAATGACTTTTTTTGCTCCAATTTATATTGTAATACAGTAATAACCAACATTTTACTTTTCCATGAAATTGTGTGGCACTTAAATCATCAATCTACTAAACTCAATGATTTTTAATCACTTTTTGAGAAATATTTATTCTTAGTAGGGTATATATCATTCTGTTCATCTTGATCCTAATGATTATATTCAAAACTAATATACATATCATATATACTATTTTTTATGTGAAATTATAATATTCACTAATTCTCTATTTCGTGGAAATAAAATAATTTATTTCTTAAATATATGTTATATTTCCATTTATTTTGAAAAAATTTGAAACTTTAACATGGGAATAATTATTTTAATTTTTTTTGATGAATTTTATTAAAACCTTCATAAATTTTGATCGTATTCTCATTATAATTTGTAACAAAATTTTAAAACGAAGTAGTCTTTTTTAAAATTAGTTTGGATTTGAAATATTGTTTGAATTATTTTGAAATATCTTCATACAAATTCTAAAATTCTATCCAATTTCAATTCATTTATTTTGGTAAAATATGGTAATAGTTAATTATTTTTGGATTGATCACCCTTTTGAAACTGGACTACATGAAAATACCATGGAACATTTCTTTAGAGAACCCCAATGAACATTGTTCCCTTCCTTCTCCTACTAAGTTAATGTATCCATTTATTATGTTCATGATTTATAGTTTTTCATTTATGTTTTTAATTATTTTATATTGTAATAATGATCAATATTATAGTGATATATGGCCTTATAAATGTGTTGGTTGTGTGAAATTAATCCTTTTACATTTGAAAAAATTGGGATACCACAATGCTGTTTGATCATATTCATGTTTATGAAATGAATATTTGCATTGGATTTTTTAAAATGGACTTCATTTTTTAAATTTTAATCCTAACAAAATCATAAATTTGATTCTATTATATATAATATATTTGTTCTTAATTTATAAAATTAAGTGTACATATGATTATATTGGATTTTTTTCTATATTTAATGGTTTGATTCTCTAGAAGAATGAATCAATAAAACACAATGTTGTATTTAAAATAAGTTTTTATCACCTGCATGAGCCACCATTATTCAATTTGTATGTTTATATTGTTTTTATTTTCCAATTTTCTCTTGGGCTACTTTGTTCTAAAAATTATTGGAATTAATTGAATAGAATTATTTATTGTATTTTTTATATCAATTTTGATTGAGATTTTCATTTTTTTGGTCATATTAATTCATCTAAATATATATCTCTGTGGAATATTATTTTATTTATCAATTAATAATTACAATTTTTTAAATAAGTGTTTTTTTGGGAAAATAGAATTTCAGGATGTGCCAATTACAAACTAATATTTGTTCTTATTTGATAGATCATTTGTAATGTACATGATTAAAATATCATGACCAATAATTTTTTTCTGTTGAATATTGAAAAATAAAATTTCAGAAAAAAGATAAAATAATTTTCACATCATTTTTATAATTAATATAATTTCATGAATAAATACTATGATCATGTGTTTATTATTTATATAAGTGCTGATCATTAGAAATATATTTTTTGTAGTTGCATTTAATTGATAAAGACCCAAAGTAAATTTTTTTTAGAAATGATCCACACATACTCACTGGATGTCAAAATATCACTAATGGTACTCTATGTAGAAGAGCTATTGTAAAATTGATCTGGTGGTGCTCCCTCGATTACCACCATGATTCCTTCAAACTTGAAGGATCATCTATTGATCTCTCAAACATGAGACAAATGAATGAATATATAATCTCTTGAGCTTGACATAAAACCCTATATATATTCTTTATTGAGATTGAACTCTACATAGAGGAGAATGTTTTTCATAATGACTAACTGATCACAATTCTCATAAATTCTATTTTTATACCTAGGGTTAGAGTTTCATATTTATTAGTTGAGAAAAGTCCCTTACAAATATGTTAAACCAAAAATAAACTATATTCCATTTAAAATAATAATATCAATATTTTGTTTCATATCATGTGCTATAATTTTCAACAATAAATATTCTTTTACATCCTTGATAATACATATTTTCACCAAACCGTCTTTTGGATATCTCTTCAACCATGGAATTTATTGAATAAAAATAAAAATAAAAATATATTATGATTAAATATGAATTAATTAAATACTGAAATTTTCTATTCACGTAATGATGAATAAATTATTATTTAATATTAAGATAACTAAAGAAATTTTAAATTTTATAAATAATTATTTATTGCTATTCAGATAGAAGTATAAAAATAAATATTACATATACATGTAATTAAACAATTATATTGGGAAGAAATATTTATATAATATTTGCGATCTTTTATATAATCATTAAAAAAATTTAACTCTCGGTTTTGATAATATATTTTCATCTAACAGTTAAATATTAATAATATTTAAATAAGATTAACAGAAACACTATGTGTGTGATCATCTAGGCCTATTCTTTAATGAAATTAGGTGGTAATTCCTAAAGACCATGATTTCTATCTATAAAGGGATCAGTACACACATATAGTATGATGGAATGCTGTAACGATAATGACCATGTAAAAATACTCATCGTGTAATGTAATCTCCTCATCACGATATATCATCAAGATGGTTGAAATCCCATGTGATTAACCTATATTCTTGATACGTATTTATTTAAATATTTAAAATAAACTCATCATTACCCCATGACCATGAAATTTATTATGAAAGTTCCATTTCAATAAAATTAATGAGTTTTTGAATTTCAAAAATATAGAAGAGACAAAAGCATCCTCAACATATTCATTAATGACATATCATTCATGATACACCCAACACACCTAACATCCCCTTGAACAATATCATTAAAGTTTTTTAAAATAAATAAAAGTTCTTAATTCATTAGAGTAATTAATAATAATATTAATGTGTAAGGATCATTATACATGTTTGGAGACAGTAATATTTGATGACATATAAACATGCATAATTCCTACAGGTGGGTTTGTTCTCACAATTCCCTCATTTAAAGATAAAAAGGTGAGAACTTAATGATAATAAGTCTTCATTATTTATTATCCTCCTACCCATTATGAATTATATCATCCCTTACCCTCCTATGATATTATCCAACCATATAACATATAATTTATAATACTGTTATATGAGTTCAATGTTCTCATAATATTGGGAACAACATTAACCTTTTAGTGTAACACGTACTCTTCAGTTATATCACACATAATGTCACATATAATAACAAAAAAGGTGTGTTAATAATCAATATTCAAATATATTAATATTTTATGTAAATATATAGTAAAAATTATTTTTTTATAGGGAACCAATTATAACAAACTCTTTCTTTCACTAGAGCCAACTGTAAATGACTAGTCAATTCTATCATATTAACATACTTCTGATAGGTATGGATATAACCATTGAGGAAACCATATTTCCATCACTAAGACTAGTAATGACACATATAAGAGTAGATAATCATATTATTTTCACATCAAAACTTTGATAAAATCTATAATGTTGTTAAATTAACTACTATCCATCTCTTTTTACCATGTAAGAAACCTAACTTTTTGATTATTCTGAAAGTATAATATTATCATAATATTGATAAAAATAATTCCTTAGGTTTTAAAAATATGAATAGTATGTTACCAAACCACTTATTAAGATGTATCACAGTCCAAAACAAACTCAAATATTATAGATATGTCAACCACTATCTATAATAAGTGTTTCTTCTATATTACCTTATCCTTACTATGTCATTAGATTGAATTCAAATAATTGAATAAATGTTTTCAATTACCTCGATCAATAGTATTCCCACTTCTCCAAACACTAGGAAATCATTTAGTTCTAATTTTTGTTGTACCTTTGGATAGTTATAACTACAAATAAATGCCTATATATGGGATTTTTTTGATTTTAACCTACCATGGATCATAAATCTATAATTTCAAAAATCATTACTATCACGTACTTTGAGATAAATTCCAAGAACATAAGAATATCAAACACTTTTGAAATCAATAATAAATTCATAATCTAATTAATTTTCTACTAGAAGGATTACATGAAAATAAAAATTATTTTAAAAATTATTTTAACTTTTATTATTAATACATTGTTAATATTGGAACTATGACTTGACTCATTAGACCCGTATATATATTTTTTATGGAACTTATTCTTTAAGACATGATTTCTAATTGAATTAATACTAAGAGAAATTAATTAATTATTTATAACATACAGATAATACAGGAAATTTATTTCACTTATGTTATCAAAATATCAATCTTGAAAATTTTAAGTGCTCCCTCTATCCTATTAGAGACACATGTCACTCAATAATTTTCCAAAGAATACTGTATGAATAATTTTATTTTTTTATCCATAATTGGATTTATATAATCTTAATAACTTATTAAAATTAATTGATATCACCAACAGAATATATTTTTACCTTGTAGGAATATACCATAGGGTCTCCTTTTTGACACGTCACAGATATATCTTCCATATGTCTTTCACTGAATGATGTGATCTTCAAAATAAAAATCCCCATATGATGATCATAAAACTATAGATGAAAAATTATAATATAATAGTATTTTAAAAATTTTGATTGGTGTATATGGTTTTTTAATAGATTAAACCTTTCAATAATAAATCATGCTTTACAGGTACTGGCTTGTACCATCTATGATTGATTTCTCTTGAAAACTGAACTATGGTATCAAGTATTAAAAACATTAAAATTATGTTCTTCCTGAATCATGATACATGGAATATATTAATTGATGTCATATATAATATTCAACCTTATCTTCTTCCATCAACTACTTCATGTTAGGAGTCTTCATTCTGAAACAATAAAATATGTATCACCCCAAGTGTTGAACATAAACCACCTATTTCATTATGAATTTCAACATAATATTTGTCTCTAGAACAACTCCTCCCACTTTTCCTAGTGGAGTCCAAAATTTCTTTGCCAACACATGTGAATCCAGAGACATAACCCATATATTTTAAGTCCACTCCCACTATCATTAACGATATAAGCTTCTATTATGGAAATAAATTCGGTCTTGGCAAGACGGTAATATTCTAAGTGGATATATAATTATTAACCGAGATGCACCAATTGTATGATGTTTATTTATAGATAATCTATCATTTAAAAAAATCATTCAAAAAACACTAAAAGTTGTAACATAACATATTCTCATCATATCGTAATTGATATTATATCCATTATTCAATATTTTTGGAAATTGGTCCCTTATATTATTTCTATTTATAAAAAATTTCATGGAATGAATTATGGAATATTTTCAACCTATATAAGAATCAGAATTAATCTTCCTTTTACTACCATCATGATATTTATTTATATAAGTAAATTTTAGTTTGGTATTATCTTTGCATAACATTTTTGATTAGGGATTACTTTTATAGGATGTTCAGTAACATGCCATCTCAGAAATTATTCTATCATTACCTACTGAACTCATTTTTATCAGTGAAAATTTCGTAAATTTATTAATGGAATCTCAATAATTATATTAAATTACTTATAGTTTCTCTTTGTAATATTTTATTCTTATTAGTTGATCCATCTCTAAAAACATTGAGGTATTCCTCTATATCTAAATGTTTCTTAGTCTAAAATATAACTGTGTCATATACTTAATATATTTACCTCCTTAGATTCAAAACAACATACTAGGTATATCAGAACATATATATTTATTGATAAAAATAATTATATAATTGATTATGAGTCTTATATTGATATTCATCAATATTATTGGTTAAAATTTGAGTGATAGTAGTATAAAGAAAATATACTAAATGTATTCAGAATGATAATAATTATTCCAAAAATAAAATAATTTCAAAACTTTTATAAACACAAACTGAGATAAAGGTTTGGAAAAACATAATACATACTAGAAGAAATTATTCATTTAAATTTGATGTTGATAGCAACTTTGGATGAAATATAAAACTCCATTTATAATGTATTTTTTATTTCCCACTATAACCATTTTATTTTTTCTTATTATTTATATTTCAATTCATATATGTTGTAATGAAATTTTATTCAACACACAAGTGGTGAATTAAAACCTAGAGAATATACTATAAGTGGATTAGAAACTGTTTTCTTATTTAATTCACCACAATTTCATTTCTAATATTCATAAATTCCATATAAAAAGCAAATAGACTCATATTAATTATTCTACATAGGAATTCTTTGTCTCTTGTAAGGATTTCTGAATGGCCCGAAGGAATTTATATTTATTTATTTTTGATAACCCCCTATTGAAGGTAGGAGGGGGAACCCTTACAAGGACCATAGTGTTAGATATTACGTGGCCCGTAGACTTAATAAACATTGCATGACTGGAAGGTATTAGAGAATTCAACTAGACTATAACTACATGGAACTGGACCATCCCCAAAATCTGTATCATGATGGTAGCTTTCCACCCTTGAATGGTCATCTAGATATGATTCTCTTGCATGCACATACTACCCCTGATGGGATAACCATACCCTCTCATACTTCTATTTCAATTTTTACTTCTATGGTCAGTGAAACTGCTCTAAATCATCCTCTATGGATACCACAATTTTGGTAGAGTTTGTCTAGGGAAAGAACACTAATAATGTGAATCGACGTCCTTGAGGTGGCCCGAAGGCCTTTAAATGGCCCGAAGGCCATAAAGGTGGATCGAAATCGTTACTAACATGAAGGCCTTGAGTGGCCTAAAGGCCTTATGGACTCCTATCCCAAATGGGTGGCCCAATGTGAAATGTTTTGGCTGCTACAATACCGAACAAAAATTGCAACAAAAACTACTACAGTACCCACAAAGTCCTACTACAGTTCCTGGTATAGTATTGTTATAGTGAAATCTAGAGTACTAATTTATTACCCCTAGAATTATGCCTCCTTTTGGTTTTGAACCTGGGTCTCGTGGATGCACTTTGAGACACCTCACCAACTAGGTTGAGGTTAATGTTCTCTTTGAAGGATTCTATAATAAATCATTTGAATCTATAGTATCCACGAAATATTAATCCATATATTTCAAAAATTTCTCCATAAGGTGTGTATAAAGATGTTTCATCCAATACTTATCTACTTGGTGATGTCTGGTAAATTTAATACCAAATAACATGCCATTTAATTTATCCTATAATGGTCAAACATGGATAACCATGGTGGGAAGGATAATAAAATAATATTAATGGATAATTTCTTATCTAATCGAAATCCCTATTTCACTAAATGAACTATATTCCTTATCAGTTTAAAACCATGTTCAGTATCTAGATTACCCTTTTTTAGTTAACATTGATATAGTGATTTTAAAAACTTATTTATCCCTTTAATTTAATTTAATTTCTCAAGAATAATAGGATGATATATTATGGTTTAAGGATTTAATTCATTATATTGTATCACTAACTCTATAAAAAAATCCGATAATATAAAACAACATACATAAGAAGTATCCTATACATATCACTGGTAGACATCATTTTCACCTTTTCTCACCTTCTAGGTTGGTCAAACATAAAAATGGTATTTCAATAAAAAATACAATTTTTTTATAATAATTCATATCCTAAGAAATTATATCATATACAAAACAATTAAAGGTAAGGGCACACCTTGTGTTATGGAATATTCATAGTGTTTTCATGGTTCTCGTATCATTATTCCTACAATAATTAATGAAATATTTTGGATTTATCTTGATTAAAAACTATGTGAGAAATAATATTTTATTGATTATATAAAGTCTCCTTCCATTTTACAAAGTCCTAAAGATCCTCTACAATAAAATTGTAATGTATTATCACAAGGAAATTATATTGAAATTGTTCCATATTACACTTATTATAATGTAGATTATTTCCCTGAAAACCATAAGTTGATTCATGGATAGGTGGTCATGTCACTATAGGATTATAACACCATTTTCTAATGAATGAACCCCTAATGCCTATAATCCATACTTGGATTTCCCCAAAAAAATCCTCCATTTTTATTAAACATATTATGATCGTTAAATTCAACACATGTTCAGGTAAGAGAAATCATAAACATAATTAAGACACCTAAATAAATAAAAGGTACCTAGAATAAGGTGTGAATCGAGAGATTCACTATAGTTTTTCATAATTCAGATAATTGAAGACATAATGACTTATCCTCAACATCAATAATATTTTAAATATTATATAAAAATTTCTTATTATATATTTTACCTGTATTGTTACTATTAACTAGATAAAAGTTAAGGTATTAACCTTGTTTCAATAAAATATTTACACATAATATATTTTCTATGCCTATCATTAAATTATAGTAAATTTATTTATGCGACCATGATATTGAATCCACAAAATAAATTATTGATGGACAAAAATAAAATAAATAAGTAAATTATTTGACGATGAGATTATATAATTTTTTATTTATAGAGTGGAAAATAAATTAACTTATACTCTAGAGTAAAATGTTTTTATGCCAGTATTCCGACGAGTTGTAACATTCCACCAATTCACCTTTGTACAACATGATTTTGTTTCATTTTGGTTCTATATTGAACAATATCTGCTGAGATATAAACTTGAATCAATTCCATGATCTATAAAATTCACTTTTGTTACATATATTTTATATCTCACACACATTTGAAGGGAACCAAACAATTGGTTAAGGATAATTATACAAAACAACACTGGACATGCATATCCTACATAAAAAAGAGGGAGGGACAAATCACATTCCATCATATTTAATTTAATAATAAATATTTTTAAATCCCTAAAATAAAATTAACTTAAATAAAACTAACACATACATTGGTCCATTCAAAGCACAAAATAATCCATACACATGAAATGAGTATTCATCTAAAACAACTTGAAATTATTCAGTTCAATTTATTCTTCGATAAGAGAAGACAGACAAAAATTAATCTAATTAATTTTCTTATTAATAAATTAATTCTATTTATCATATTCCATCTAATTATTCGGTAAATTTCCATCCTCAATGATTCAAAGAAAAATGATAATATTATTTTATTTAGCACTTTAATAAAATTGTACACAACTTTATACTATGAAGGAACTCAGTGATTCTGTATTTGAACTAATCAATATGTATTGATATCGCATATTTTCTACTAATGTGGAATTTAGAAAAAAAAAATTATCAGAATATGACATGGCATGCACATGTTAATTAAATGAATCATATAATAAATTTAAATAATCATAATATGCAGTTCTTTTAAATGCTCCCAGAGTTGTCATCATATTGTGACTATATATTCTATATAGTTCATATTTTATTTGAAAGTAACATAGAATTAAATATCATATAAAACCTATCATATAGAGTGTATGGGTCAAAATAATGACAAACAGAACACATAATTATGATATTTATGGACTAGTAAATTAAATATAATATTTCTTTATAATTTGAAAAGTATACGACATGTGCAATACAAAAAAATAGAATTTACTCTTCCACTCTTGATGTCCCAAGAACCTACCTAGGGATTCATCCTATACTTTTTTTGGACATTTATGAGGCGTATGATGTGTATAAACAATACACAATGTTCACATCATGTTTCGTGTCTTCTATCTTGAAGGCAGAGTTTAGTAAATACATGTAGTGTATTAATTACATGATGCAAATTAACAACATGTTTATTTGATGAAAAATGTAAAATACATGACGTTTAGGATGTTTACATGATGTGTAGTTATAAAATGTTGTGTTTCACCCTAGTTGGTCAACATAAAATGAATTTAATGAATGACGTTTGTATTAATAACATGATAACCTAGATTCCATTCAGGTTTCATAATGTAGTGAACAAGGATACATGACACGTGTAATGTGAATACATTCTATGGAATCATGTTTTATCTAGATAGAGTTCTTGGAACCCCATGATGGGTTCTTCAATTTATAACATCATTAAATTTTAATTTATATTGGATAAGTAAATGAAAAATTAATAGACAAAATATAAGATCTTGAATATTAAAGAAATAATGACTAAAAGATAAAATAAAATATTACATTTAAATGTTCAATGATCAATAATCAAAAATATAATCTTAAATTTTTACAAGACCACTTTGATATCGGGTTGTTTACGGGTTCAATAGAAGTATGTGATGATCAAATGTCCAACATCACTTTTTTCTGATTTGAAAGGCCATTCATAATGTAAACGATATAAAAAGCACGAACCATGGTATTATTTTCCAAATAATATAAAAAATAAAATTCTATAACCAAGAAAAGATCGTTTTCAAATTAATTTTATAGTTAATTTCATTGCATGATGAAATACCTTAATCTTGAGTTCACTATTTGATATATGTATTGATCATATGAAATACTTTTGTTTTTATTCTCATTGCATTGATGTGGAACCAATGTAGATAACAACTAGGAGTGACTCAAAAATTATCATTTGATATTATAACATCAATGATGATACTCCAGGTGCTAGCTTGGTGGAACCATATTCCTTGCATCACTCCCCTAATCTAAGCAATGAGACATTTTTTATAGATGGATAATTTCATGATCTTATTGGCTTGTGATAAATCGAGGATGATATAATATCTTTATCTAGAGAGAAATCCATAGATATATTCTTTGTTGTGATAGAATTCTATGGGGGGAATAATATTGTGCATAGTGAACAATTGATCACAATTGTCATAACAATCTATTTATTGACCTGGGGTTAGTGTTTCATATTAATTAATTTTACAAAGTCCCTTAATAATATGTTAAACTAAAAGTTAACCTCATTTAATTTATAATAATAACATAATTATATTATTTTATGGAACACACTAACTTATAAAAATATTAATATTATTTTACATTCTTGGAAATTAGTATTTATCACTGAACCCAGTATTTGTTTTCTTTTCTTATTTAGTATTTATCATATATCAGATTAAATATATATATATATATATATTAATTAAATTAATATATAAATATTCTCTTCATAGATAGATGAATAAATATTTATTTTTTATTCACATAACTAAATAAATTATTTATAAAATAAATATTTATTTATTATGGTGTGAATTAAAATTGATAAATTGATATTATATATTTTCCTAATTACATAATTAAATTTTGAATAAATATTTGTTTAATATTTTATATTATTTAATAAATGTTTAATTAATATTAACTATTGTTTTGTAGAATAATATTTATTCAAATTGTTAATTATAATTAAAATTTAACAGAGATCAATGGAAACAATTTCTGTGTGGCCCTCTAGTACTCTTCCTAATTTGTTTTAGGAGGGGTTTCCCAAAGATAATGATCAATATCTAGTATTAGGACAATATTCCAATATAGGAAGATGGTATGTTTCAATGTAATATAATATATTATTCATGATATTTCTTCAAGATGGTTGCCTACCCTTGCTATCAACCTATATGATTGATATGTATTTTTTGACTATCTAAATTAAAATAATCATTAAATTGTTTTTATAAAATTTAATGAGATGGTTCTATTTCAATAATAGTGATGATATAACAAATTCTATATGCATGGAAGGGAAAAATATTTCCGTGACTTATTCATTAATAACATATTTCTTCGTAAAGCACCCATTATTCCCAACTATCCCATTAAGTATATCTCCATAATTCAAAATAATATATCAATGTGGTTGAGTAATGACATGAATAAATAAAGATATTAACGTCTAAAGGTCATTAAATATTACCACATATATAAATATTTGATGAAATATAGACATTCATAATTTCTATAATCAAATTATTTCTCACAATTAGTTATCTTGTAGATTTATATGGGTGAAATGCCTAAAAAGGCACCTCATGTACTTAGGATCCACCTAAAATTTATTGCATGTATCATCCATGTCCCTTAGATGAAATCATATAGACATAAAGTTATATTTAAGAACACTGTTATAGAACATTAAGGTTCTCATTTTACAGGTAACTACATTAATCTTTCAAAGAAATAAATAATCTCAAAAAATATCACATATAATTTCGTACATATGAATGATAATGGTTTGATAAGAATTAATATTCATGTCCATGAATTTTTATATGAAATAAAATTTACAATGTAGAAGGAATTAGGGAAACAATCCAACAAAAATAATCATGTAAGTCATTAACCGTCCAGATGGAACTTATTAATGGAATGTTATATTAATTTCTCTAAATTTTTGTCTTCTAAGAACAATTATTATGGAAACAAGATATCATTAATCATATTTTGGTCCATCATGACAAGAATTTTGGTGCATTCTATTTTAGCTAAATTAGAAAATAGATTATTAGAAGGAATCTAAAAATTCAATATGAAAGTTTCACATAGTGAATCTATGTTGTATTTTTTATCTCATCTATTAATTTAGATAATATATTCATTTTCTCTCTACCATTTATCCATCCTTTTTTGGGTATTATGAATTATTCATTAATTTTATATGTATTTTATGCTTTTATTGGTGTGTAGAAATTTTTTGGCCCTAAACTAACATGAAAAATGTGAGTGGCCTTTCTTAATGAATTTTATTTATCCAATGGGGTACATCAATAGCTACTGTAATTCAAAAATAATTATTTATATGGTATGTTATATTTTAAGATGTTTGGAAGAATTATTATAATTTCTAATTTTGTAAAATAATAATTATTGTTCCCCCAAATAAGTTTGTGTCATTGGGATTTTAATTTTTATGTATGTTTGTGAATCATGTCACAACTGACCTTGTATTTAATGTTTTACCATTTCTGTTTCTAATTAAAAATTCATAGGTAATGTGATAATTATATTTCTTATTTTCCCAATAGCATCACATACATAAATTATATCATCTTAGCTAAAACTATGGTGGTTAAACTTTTATATTTTTATTGAATCTTTGATACCTGACATATTCTAGTTAAAATTGACTGGTTTCTGGTTGGTTAATATATTGTTTTTACAATTTTCAATAATTTTTCCATTTTATGGTTAAATTTATAAATAATTTTCCTATTTTTTAAATTATTAAATAAAACTACTTTGTAGATGGAAGGTTTTACTCATATAAATGTTCATTTATATGCAATATTTTGGGTGTTTTATATGACATTGATAATGAATATAATTATATAAAAAATTTATGCAAAAATGTTTAATATATATTAAAAAATATTATAATAAATAATATATTTTAAAACATTTGGAATTTTAACAACACCTACTATTATTTAAAATCATATAATAATAAAAAATATGAGTTTGGGTATTTTATTAATTTTGTAAGGCTTATAAAGAATATTATTTTTGTAAAATAATATTTTAGAACAAGAAATATTTGAATGATATTAACATATATTGTCCCATGAAGGCCAGATCACATCAAAGAGGCTTGTAGGTGGTGATTTAATATATGATAATTATTTTTAAGATTACTTAAAATGTAAGGAAAAAGAAGATAAAATAAAAAATATAATGGTTTTAAGGAAAAATGTATCCTCTTATAGCCCTCTCCAACATATATAATATCCTTTCCACAATTATTTTTATTAATCCTTTCAATTCCAAGGAGTCTTTAAGGTGAATTTATAAAGTCCAAATGTGACTACTGTGTACTCTATATGATTTTCTTCTTTATATTTACCTTATAAACCAAATTATAATCTAATAATATGATAACCCCAGTATCATTATTATAATAATTTATTATTATATTAATAAAAAACCGTTAATTATTCATTTTCAACAACTTATTGAAATAAAAGAACATTAATCAAGGATTGTATTGACTACCGCCACTACAAAGTAAAAATTTATTTGGGTTCTTCATATTAATTTATTCCATATCAACACCAATTAAAATATGAATCGAGAATAAAATTCATATAAAAAATATATGTATTATTATATTACAATGATATTGTAAATTACCAAGACCATACTCACTTGTCAAGACATAACACGTTCAAGTTTGATGTGGGTTTAATCACGTAATTAAAAAATGTTGTAAAAATATATAATGAAAATGTTTAAAAATTAAAATAATAATGTTATTATAATATTATAATAAATTATATCTTAGTTATTATATTTTTAATGGTTGTATTTAGAATTCATCTTATTATTAATATTTAATATTCAATCGCTACAATTACAAAAAGAAGTTTCCACCGATTCAATTATCACATACACACAAAAAAGTATATAAAAATAAATATAATATGATAATAAATGGTCCAAATTAAATTAAATTTATAAAAATAATTTTCATAAATTTTTACCCTATAAATATTATTTTAAAATTTAGGATGTAACGAATTTGGAACTATGTAAGAGTTTTGTCACAATATTTCTTTCATTGAGAGACATTTTATTTTATATACCCAATTTAATTTAGAAGTTGTTTATAATTCCAAAAAAATATTTAGTACCATAAATTATCATTATTAATTTTATATTAAGTTAACCTTCTATGTCACTCTCTTTTAAGGGGTTTTATTAGAATATTTATTTTGTCGAAAGGGTTTTTCATCTCAAATTTTTTTATTTGAGATTGGTTTTTCTATTATGAGTTAATTTTCATTTAATTGGTTTATATGAAATCTAGTTGAGAATTTATATCATGAAATAAAATATATTAATCATAAACTATTTTATATTTTATTCTCTCTCCCTTTACATAGTTTTTTCATTAAATTCTCTATAAATTGCAAGGGGTGTTTGTGATTCAAATATTATCCATGGGTTATAGTCCCTTCTCGTTGATTATTATCATTCATAATTTATCTATTATATCCTATTGATATACTATGTGTCATTTACATATATTTTAGTATAAGTAATACATAAAACCAAATTATTTTTCATTGATGACTTTATTGTTTCACGAAAGTACATTTTTTGTTATGAATAAATCTCATTTTAAAGACTTCTTCTTTTATATCCATGTTTTTAAACCCCCAAAACGTTATCATATCACCATTGGAAGAACACATTCTTTAATTTCTAATTATACACTTAACACTAGTTATTTATTTTAAATCAACAGTTTTTTCTTTTTTTAATGAATTCAGTTTTCAATAAAGTCAATTTAATGAAGGACCCAAGACCACCCTGAGAGGGGGGAGGGTCAATCAGTGTTTCAAATTTTTCTCTTCCTTTTTGGATCTTGTTCCCAAGTTGGTACAAATATGTTTAAACAATAATGATGGAGATTTTTAGTAATTAAATAAGACAGAAGGACAACACAACACTTTTTACTTGGTTCACCACTAAGGGCTACGTCCAAGGAGCATACACCAACCAGTTGTTAGTCGTACCAAATTCTACTAATCTTTTCTAGTAGTGGATTACAAAGGTTCAAGAACAGTTACTCTATCCCAGGCTCACTACATCTAAAAAGGTTCAGGGATAGCTCAGAACATCTCTCGGTTCACTCCCGTTGACTCCCCCTGGATCATTGCCTTGGGTGAAGTCACAATCAGTTTATAGACATGATGGTCTCTTCAATAGATTAGCATTGAAGTCTTGGTCTCTATTTAGAATGAGACATTGGTTGCATCGTAGTCATATATTGATGCGCATAAAAGAACTGAACACGCAAACCAGATACTCAAAGAATCATCACAATTGTACAACCTTGAATAATTCAAAATCTTCATTTGGGAACACATTGTTCTTATCATTCTTATCTTCCATTAATTCCCAATACCAACACCAATGTGTATAGGTAGACTTCGTTTTTTCTTATTAGATTTGAGTTTAGATTCACTTATTGTTTTTCTACTCTTTAGAAAACACAATGAGGGTGTTAAACACCAGTCATGTGTGTGTGGTACTACCTCTCTTTGTAGAACCAATTGGTTCACGTTACTTACTTCTTCGCAAAGCTTCTTCGAGAGTTCTAAGCACCTATAAAAGTCCCATGTAACCCCCAAATTTTTTGCAGACCCTTTTATCTGTCTTGCACAAATTATTTATTCCACACGTGCAAGATTTAACCTTTCTCTCGAAAAACATCTTCTGTGAAAATTCAATCTTGCACACAACTTTTTTCTAGCATGAAACTTATCCTTCATGCACACAACACTATTTATTATTTGAACTACCCTTTTCATAAAAATCATTCGTACCTCAGATATTTGGATATCGCTATATTTTAAGATCTATTAATGTGACGGTTTCACCTTTTATTTATATTCCTCATCATCCCCTACATGAGAAAAAACCTGATGTGACATAGAAGATCCTCTCATGTCAGTCAAAACCCCATTTGACGTTGCATTGGGCACGTAAGTCTCTTCCTTGAAAACCTCATATTTCACGAACTTTCTAAATATTTATCAAAAATCATTTCTTTTCCATTTTTGGATTTTTTAACCATAAATCATGCATAGAGAAAAAAATTAAAAACTACCGTCAATCTTGCACAAAAAACCAATCTTTCACGTAAGGCTCTCCTTTTCCAGATTTTTTAATGTTCAGATCATGGATCTACACTTGAGCGCAACATTCTATGCCATTATTTTATGCTGCCTCTAGATCATCCATTCCTTTTAATTGATTCTCTTCACTACATTACATAACCATTATTCTGATTCCATCATGAAATCAACTATCATGACATATATCCTTTGATCGAACAGCTTTAGCATCAGCAGAGATTTAACAGGATGTACTGGAACTTCCCTATCATCTATCAGTATCATTCTTTACAATCAAAACTAAATATTAATGGAATCATATTTAATCCCCCTTTCCTTCATAGGGAATTCATCACAACTTCTCCAAACTAATGATATTTTTGAAATACAAAATCAGAAAAGTATCATCTGGTTTAGCTACAATGTTAAATGCATGGACATATTATAATGCCAAGCCTTTTCACACCATCTCTTCTTCTTCATACTTCATTCTATAATTCATAAAAATCATATGATTCTATTCTTCAAGTAATATCTTTCATGGTTCTCATGAAGTCATCAATAATTGTGTTGTCTTCTTAAAATCCTCATTATTCTTCTATCATCCTCAAATGGATGATACATTAGCATTTCTCAATTTCATTAGATTAATTCTTGATCCCCTTCATTTTGATCTTCATTAAAAACTATTGAAAAAAAACCTTATACACAATGTGGTCACTAAATTTATAATATTTCAAAGGCTATTCCTTTTAATGAAAAAAATATTATTCCGTTCTTTTTGTCATTGTTAATTTTTTTCAATATCTACTTATTGGAATTTGTATTGAATAATTTTTTTTCATTTTCCAAAAAGAGATTTTGGAATGTTAAATCAAAATCACATCTTTTTAAGATGATATTAAGAAATAGTTTTTAATAAAAATAATTTTTTTTATTTATCTAACATTTTTAGAAGATTATTTTCTAATGAATTAATAGTTTATAAAACACCAAATATATAAATTTCTTAAATACTATGTTTGAGATCTTATTTTTTTAGTATCAAATGATCATGTTTTATATGTGATACAATTTGGAACGTTTTGAAACACATTTTATTATCATGGAGTTTTTTGATAAGGTGAATGATTTCATTTTATGTTGAACCATATGTGTGGATGATTTATGGGTGAGGTATTACATCACCCATAAATTCCTTGATACGTTATATATATGATGATATCAAATTAGTATATAAGAGGATTTATCCTTAGACAATGGGGTAGACCAAAAAAATAAAACTAAGAGAAAGGGTAAGTGGGGGGATTTGTCCCAAGATAAAAGGGTATATAAGAGGTTCTATCTCAATACAAAGGGGTACACAAAAGGTGTTATCCCAATCCTAAGGGAATACCGTAGGATTATCCAGATCTTATGAGGGTACATAGTTTGTTATAACTTACCTATTATGTGGTAAATGACATGATGGTTATCTTTGATATATGGTTTCTATGATTATGTTTATGTGACACACTTATGTAATAATATTATACATATTAGTATGGTCACTGAATCATAATTAATGTCTCATTGTTTTTATACCTTTTCCATGGTATAAATCTTTTCAATTGATATTAAATGTCCTTTGGTCATGACTTATTAAAAAATATTTGTGTTTCCTATTGTTTATAATAAGAAATTTCTCAAATTTTTATTTTTTGTATTATGATTAAAATTTAACCCTTTATGACTTGTTAATTAATGTAACTTGGGGGAATTTATACTGATGTCTAGTGGAGTTCAATTATTGTGAAATTTTCACATATGTTGTTTTTGTAACTAGTCCTCAATGATATTAATGCTTTCAATCCGTAGGTTTTAAAACTATTAATTAGATATATTTTCAAAATCCTGAAATTAATGTATTATTTATTTTATATTTTCATGGGATACTATAGTTTTTATTGGAGGAGGTTTTAAATAATTTTTAGGATTAGTGTATTTATTTTAAGGATTATGATAAGATACCTTTTGTAAAAATTATAGGGATAATTAAAAGTGATAAGTATATGATTTCAATAACATATTAAAGTTTTAGAATTTTAGATATTATATGGTTCATATAGAAATGAAATCCATATATAGATACTAGAATGTGGATGAAACTATTAAAAAAATTCACATAGGTGTAATCACCATGAAAATTGTTGGTTGATCATTGACTGATCTTTACTATAGTTTATGACGAGTGGGAGTAAAATATTACACCTTACTATAGACTCAAATAGGATTTTATTATGTTAATTAAATTATTTTAAGAAATCATTATAAGGAATTTATTATGTTAAATAAATATGTTGATGAAAATTAGAGAACCCAACATAATGATAATAGTGTATTGAGGAAAAGGAGATATGTTTTATATGTTTAAAAAGGTCGATATTTCTCTATAAATTATACCATAAGTCATATATTTAATTTATATTCATTTATATATTTACATTATTATGTGATAATTAATATTATGATTATGCATTTTTTTTAATTAATGGGAGAATGTAATAACCTATCATTATAGACCTTGAATAACTGATATTTTATTCAATAAATATAGTTAAATGGTAGAACCAATGTAAAAAATCTGAAAAAAATTAGAAGAAATTTATTAATATAATATATAATAAAAAATAAGATGGTAAATCATTAATATTTATTATATTTGGAAGATTTATATTTAATATGAGTTAATACTAAAAACTGATACTTTCAAAAACATTCACCTCCATTATAATATGTAATTTATTTTCAAAATAAAATTAAAAATTTGAGAATAATTATTTGATAAAATAAAATTTATTTCTGAATTCCCCTCAACAAAATTTACTCAGTATGGATATTTTTAGTTTTTTATCAATACATTTATTTTTATTTTAGAAATGTGATTTTTTTTGAAAATTAATTTTTTTTAAAGTTTATAATAATGTAACCATATACTAGGTGAGGGAAAAAAAATTTACGATGATATTTGTATTTAATGAAGAAATTATACATTTGGATATATTACTTATTCTTAAAACTACTATGTTGTAACCATTGTAGAATTAAACGAAAATGTTAAAATATTTAAAATTATTTTGAGTTGTTTATTTTAATTATGTGATTTGATGGTGAAAATTAGTAATTTATTACATAAAAAAAACATACATTAAAAAACCTATTTATGTCATAATAATTAGTTTTTACGATAAACATATCTTGTACATAAAATATTAAACTTAATAATTCACTTTTCCTAAAAAAATATTTTACATATGATGTGTGTTTATTTTAAAATCAATGTTTCAAAAAATTGAATATTTCTTATTTGGTAAAATATTTTACGCATTTTTGAATAATAATTTTTAATGTATATATATTTTATAATATTAATTTTTCAATTAATATTAATTACCTCTGTAATTGTAAATAAGGGGATAAGTTAGAAAGTTAAAAAAATATTTAAAAAACATTAGGTTGTTTAAAGAATTAGTGGTTGAGGAGGATCATAACCCACAAAAACATCCCAAATATTATCAATAATCTTTCAGTAATTTAACATTAAATAATAACCATACATTACTAAAATTGTAATGGTTACATCAACAACTACCCTTCCCTTCACTGAGAAAAGGGAAACACTTCCACCACATCAATACTCACCATTACTTCAAATTAACTATTGTAATGCTATCAATTTTATCCTACTATAAACATCTAAAACTTCAATATGACTACTAAAAAATTAAATTTTTTTAATCCATTCAAGTCTATGTATAATTTCTAGAGAGTATTCATAGTCCCAAATTGATTACATTGTAATCCTTAATATTTTCTTCATAATTTTTTTTTCCAAATATATACTTATCAATGTATTATAATAATGTTAATATAATTATAATAATTAAGTAATTTTATATTAATGTAAAATCATTATTTATTCATTTTCATCCACATAGAAAAAAAATAAAAATGTTAGCCATGAGTTGTGCGGACTATCACCTCCACAAAGTAATGTTTTTTCTATATTCATATAAATTTTATTTCTTTATCCAAACCATTTAAAATATGAATCACCAACAAAGAAAATATAAAAAATAAAATTATTCTTCTACTTCAATGGTATTATACACTTCCATATGCATACTGACCAATCTAGATGGAAGATCATGACCTATTATGGTGATGTATTATTCTCATTATTTGGGTACTATATATCTTTTTTTGTATAAATTTTTTGATTCTTTTATTGGGTGAATTCAGATGAATTTTGGAAGGATTTGGGGTGATTTTGGGGATGTTCATGGGTGGCACACATTTTACACAAACTGTGAACCCATGATGAAAAATCATGAAAATCCAAATAGATGAGATTTTAATAGCTAGTGTACGGTTTTGAAAACTATGATCCATCTTAGTTGAAACTGTACACCCCTAAGAATATGTTCATACTTAAAGGCACAGAGTTTGGAAACCATATTCCCTAGACTAGGAAACCATGCTCGTGGTTCTTAATCCTATGAAAATTTAAATTAAAATCTATAATTCACTGGTTATTACACCTAAACACAATTGCTTGATCCTAAACCAATTAATCTGAATTTTTATTCTATTGGGTGGGTTCCAAGGCATATATAACCTCTTATCTTGATGAATCAAAGATCTACTTGATGAATCTGAACATCTTTTATTATTTAATATCTTCAATCATGGTTTTTTATCATCCACATCTCAATTAACATATGAATAGGAGGGTTTTATTCCCAGTTGACATTTGTTTAGATCTCGTTTTTATTATATGTTAATACTTTTGATCTTGTTTCTAGGATTTGGTTATATAGGTAATTATTTATTATGAAATTGATCATTCTATTTCATTTTGGGGAAATTCTATCGAGTGAAGTCCATAAATGATCTTGAGGTAGGTGGTATATTTATCAATTCCCAAATTCTTGATTTCAATTTCCATATAATGTTGTGGGATTGATATTTCAAATTTATTAATTTAATTTTTTATTATAGTAATTAATTGGACAATTAATTAAATAATGGATTGTATAATTGATTGGTTAAAGGGGTTAAGAAATTGGTCAATTAATGGGGATGTTGAATTGATGGGTTAATTGGGGGAAAAATTTATTGATTAATGGGAACTAATGGATGGTTGGATTACATATAAAGGGCTAATAGTTTATGTGATTATATATTAATAAATTGTTTACTTGTGAATTGTCACATAATTCCTTATGAATTAATGTGATGAACCTGATTTGTTTAATAAATTGAAAATGTAAATATGTATGAGTTTATTTGGAAGATGTTTAATGATTCATAACCTTGATGTGTATAAAATTTTGATATATGGGATATTTTGATATATGTGATATACATGTGTGGGACATAGACTGATGGATGAAAACCCCACATGTGATTTACCAATATATATGTGTAGGACATGGAATAATTCTTCAAAATCCCATATGTGATACAATGGGTTGTGGGACTAGGAATGATTCTTTAAATACCCATGAGGTGCTATACATGGAATTTTAGTTCCTAAATGTTTTCATTGGACTATGGTACCATGTAATTGTGAAATGAAATCGAAATCAAATGATAAAGGACACCCCATAGGTTATGTGATATGTAATATCCCTTGTATATGGTTTAGAATCTGACATGGGATAATGAACATACAAATAGTTTGGGTATCATTATGAACCCAAGTAATTTATTTGGTTAATTAAAGAATAATTAATTTTTAAAACAATTTAATTTACGGTTTTATTTTATTATTTATACAACTACATACACTGTTAATGATTAGATGTTGTTTGAGACACTATTGGTGGTTAACGACTGATTTTTAATCACACCCGACTCAAGATACTTGACCAATACCAAAATATAATTCAAGATATCCGAATATGATAAGGTTGAGTGCCCTTTTTTAGATGGATGAGTTAGGATTGAGCTTGGATGAGGGAACCAGACTTCGTGTTGGAAGTCCATTGGAGGTTGTCAGTGTATCTTTATTTTGTGTTTTTCATAGTGACCCATGGCACTTATTTTCCATGAAAAATATAATGATTTAGTTTGTATATTGTTTTCCTGTATTGGTCATAATGTGATACTAGTATTATTTGGGTTTTTTGTAATAGTTATAATAATTTGGATGTTTCTTACTTGTTTCTGTTATTGTAATTCTTTGATAAAGGGTGTATAGTCCCCCATGCTATATATTTGGCCCAATCTACTAGTTCGTAGACTCTAGTGTATGGGGAGGTGTGATTGAGGTCACATAACCAACTGGCTCAGGGAACCAATATGTGGCACCTAGGTATTGACATTACAAAGTGCTATCAATGGATGTTTTTTTGTAGCCTTACTATTTTTAAAAGGTAGACAAGTGACCAGGACAAGTTGAGCCTTATCCAAGTGCTTGTTCACAAGAGTATCTAACCAATGTATGGTGAGTAAAACCATGTACCAAAGGTGTAATTTTTGTTATTTATGTTTGAATATTTACGTTATAGTTGGATGTTATTTCACATTGGGTGATATAATTTTTGTGTGATTTTATTATTTCACAATGAATTTTTCATCATGGATAGGTATGGCATAAACGTTTTGTCTACATAATCATTATAGGAAGTCATTATTTAATCTGACATTCATTATTATGGGTACGCACATTAAAGAGGGTTTTGATGTGAAATTTATAAATGAATTTTTTTTCTTCTGTAATATAAATTAAAATAGTGTTCAATATGATATTGGTAAAACTAAAAATTATGCTAAATGATAAAATTGTAATTTTATAAAAGGTTTTAAAATGATAAATTTTTTAGGATAGTGGTTTACCCTATGTGATGAATGCCCATATGAGGGATGGTTGAGGGTAGTGATAGGGACTTGGTGATGACCGTGTGGTGTGGTATCAGGGTCACTGGTTATAGATTTATGTGAATCTCTCTTATGTATAAATGTTAATGTTGTGTTATATTTCTAAGACATATTTTTCCATTTTATAGTTATGGATCCATGACTAAACATATTTACAAGATGATGGGAGGACATAGATAGAAATGTGCCTCTAGTGGTGAAGGAGGAGGCTCTGATAATTTAGAGTGAGGAATTTAGGGAGTAGTTTTATGATAAATTTTCCCTCTTTATGCTATTTATGGAAGGAGACAAATAGAGGGTAGTGATAAATATGTCTCTATAGAAATGGGAGTTAATTTCCAACACCCTAGGACATTTACAGTAGTTTGAGGACCTAAGGCATTTGAGATATGGATTGAATCTATCAAGATGATTCTTGATCACATGGAGACTCTTGATGAGAAAAGAGTAATGCAAGATACATATATGTTACATAGTCAAGACAAGAATTGGCGGGAAATCTAGACCAAGGATAAACAACTGGATAATATTATCAATAAAAAATTTCAGAAGTTCTTGGAGAACTATTTCCTTGAGATGTTATGGCAGGAGAGGGTAGTAGAGTTTATGAGGTTGAACTAGGTTAGCATATCCATGATGGACTATGCAGGATGCTTCACAGATCTATTGTGATTTATTCTAGTTTTGGTAGGGGATGAGTCTACTATGTAAAACTAGTTTCATGATGGGCTTAAATGTTACATATATTCCCATTATAACATATTTCAACTGAAAAATTATTCATAAGTGTTGAATCATGATCTCATCATTTAGGGGAAACTCAAAGAAGATTGTAGTGGAAGACATGTGGATTATACTGGATTACCATGAGGTACAACTTCCAATAGTATGGAACATCTCCTTGAAAATGTTAACTAGAGAGATATAAAGAACATTGGTTACGGGGAAGGATCAATCACTTAGTACATTAACATAGTGATCTTCCACACATGTGGTATGCTAGGACACATCTGTATACATTCTCCCTGACCACTGGTAGAGTGCCAAAATTTTGGATGGTTGGACAATTTTCAACAGTTATATAGGAACTCTTAGTAGTTGGTTAGTTATGGAACAACTAGGAAGACCGAGAGTACAATAATGGGATCTTCTACATCATACCTGTCAAGCAGTTATAGTTTTTTTTTCATAGTGGTTGAGGCATTGGATGTGGTAATTCTGGGTAAGAGATACCATTTTAGTAGGCTGGTTCATCTAAATGTAATAATTCTATATTATAGGGAATAGGGTAAGTATAACTCCATGTAGTTAAAAATACTATTTTGGATAGTGACGTTGGATCATCCACAGTTAGAGGTACTATTCTAATAGATTCTACAGTTTCTAGTATGTTATTTGATACTAGTGAATAACATTCTCTTATATATGCATAACATGTGAATGGGTTGTGTTTTATGGTGGTGTTTGTGAGTGGTTTTATTATGACTGATACACTATTGGGAGTATGGTCAAGAGACATCTATTTGTGCAACGTTTGTTCTCTCAAGGTTATGGATTGTCATTTTACATGGTATATTTATATCCTTGACTTGTAAGGCATTGAATTAATTATGAGTATGGATAGTTTAGTAGAATACTGTTCCCAAAAGGATTTTTACCACAAGAGAGTGACCATTATGTTAGCTTTGGGTGACAATTATTCACATCATGGAGAGTGGGATATTCAGGTAGGCTGTGTAGGGATAGTTCATCAACAATTTGGAGAGTTTACCACTTAAAATGCATGTTTGTTATGGGATGATCGGGATTTAAATATTGATGTCATTCCACACATAGAATACCATTTCATGGACATGTTCCATAAGGACTTCTCATGGATTCCACATGACAATGATGTGAAATTTACAATTAAGCTCATTACAGGGGTTGAGCCAGTTTCTACTTCACTATATATAATTGAACCAACAAGGTATGACACTGTTAATACACTACATGAATAGTTGATAGATAATGGATTTATCCATAGAAGTATGTATCCATGGGGTTCTTCAATCTTTTTTTTATCAAGGATTACAATACATTACGCATAATTGTCGATTACAAGAGTTTGAATTGGTTGATATTGAAGAAATGACATACTCTTCCATGAATTGCTGATCTCTTTGATGAGTTGAGGGGTTCTTGAGTCCCATCAATGATCAATTTGAGATTAAGGGATCATCATAATAATGTTCGGACTTCTGATATACCACAAAATAAATTGAGAAGCAGGACTGTCCTATATGAGTTTTTCATGATTCTATTCAGGATGAAGAACTCAAATATTGTGTTTATGGAATTAATGAACTGAATCATCCACCAATACATGGATAATTTTGTTGTTGTTTTTTTGGATTACATTTTTGTGTACTCTATGACCCCTGAAAATCATACCCTACATCTTGACACTATCCAGAGTAAACTACGAGAGCATCGACTATACACCAAGCTATCTAAGAATCAATTATGGATTGATCAAGTACATTTATTTGGTCACATAATCGTATAGGAAGGTGTGTCTTTGGAACTAGATAATATGCATGCAATTTTTTTTGGGAGAATAACAATTTTTTTTTGATATCCATAGTTTTCTTGGAATAATAGGCCATTATTGAAAGTAAATCTATGACCTTTTCTATTTTGCATCACTACTTTTTATCGGGAACAAGATGGGAGTTATGATTGAATGGTCTAGTACATATGATAATTAATTACCGGAGTCGAAAAAGTTCATGACAACCACTCCAATCATGATCCTACATGATCCAGTTGAGGATTATACAGTGTTTTTTGATGATTCATGTGTAGGGATCATAGCAGTGTTGATGCAGGGTGACCAATTTGTGTTGTATTGGTCACAAACTTTGAAGCCACATGAATAGAATTACCCTATTCATGACCTATAGTTAGAAGTAATGGTTCTTTCTTTGATTTGTTTGTAATATTATTAGCTGGATGAAACATTTATTATGTATACCGATCATAAGAGATTAAAATATATCTTTTTATAATTTTATTTTAATATTCGACAAAAAATATGGGTGGATACTATTTACTAATTTGATTTAGAGATATCATATACCACAGAAAAAGGAAACCATTTTGTTGATTATTTGATCAATAAAACATAGAATAAAGTAGTTCAGTATACTACATCTGAGTAGAAGATGAAAACATTACTGGATGGGATGCATATTGTGGTTCAGAAGGGCTAGGCATAGATGAACCTCATCTCAATGATAGTTGAGTCCACATAGTTGAGACAGATTTGGGAGAGGTAGTATGATGATAAAAAGTGTTTTTCCTTGAAGGAAATCATTGAAGGCGGGGAGTCACATTCTGATTTGACTATAGATAAGGATGAGATCATCTATGTTTTGGGCCCTGTTATTGTGCCTATGTATATGTGGGTATATATGATGCATGAATTTAAAGGCTTAATGTGGGCGGGGCATCTGGGTTAGACCGAAATGTACTGTGACCAACATTGACAGTATTGGTGGCCTAGCATGAAAAAGGAGGTTCAGTGTTCATGACCCAATGCTATACCTATCAACATGTGAATTCCAAGTATCAATGACCTGGTGGTTTACTTAATACAGTTCCCATTCTCGAATGGATGTGGGATGAATTTACTATGGATTTCATAGTGGTTCTCCCAAAGATAGCTCATAATAATGAATTTATTTTTCTGATTGTGGATTGAATAAAGAAAGTAAATCATTTCATACCCATATGGGGGACATTCTATGTGGATCTGTTGGGTGAATTGTATGTTAAAAAGATTGTCCATCTGCATGGGATTCCACAGTGTATAGATTCAAAACATGACATAAATTTCACTTCTCTCTTTTAGAAATTTATAAAAAAGGTGATTTGTATTGATGTATTAGTAGGTATTTATTTCCAACCATTGATATATGGGAATTGAGATAATACGATACATGTCTTGGAAGACATCCTATGAGAATGCATTCTTGACATTGGTGGGTCTTGGTAGTACACCAAGAACATATGAAGAATACCTATAACAACAGTTATACATTAGATTTATAGATGGATCCATTTTAGGATGTTTATGGTAGGCCTTGCATATCACCTCTATGTTGGATAGAGTTAGGTGAGTAAGTGCATTTGGGATCGAGTCTTATTCAATAGATGTCAAAGCAGTTTTAACTGATTTAGAAAAATATATCTATGTATTTCAGTAGATAGAATTCATATCATAATAGACATCGGTGACCCCGTGAAATTACAGTGGGTGATTGCATATTCTTTCAGATGGCACCTAGATTGGGTCACTATAAGATTCATATGTAGGGAATGTTAATGCCCAGGTTTGTCAGACCTTTTGAGGTTGTGGATAAAATTGGGCTAGTGTCATATGGTATGGATCGTAAATAGAGATATAGTGCAATGCAAGATAGTTTTCATGTGTCATAACATTAATGTTACCAACCTGAACATTCTCATTTGATCGATATGGATTATATTGATCTTGAGACCAATTTATCCTTTAAGGTACATCTGATACGTGTTATGGATCACAATGTGAAAGTGTTATCATGAGAGACCATGCAAATAGATCATGTATTGTGGAAATATATATGTGTTTAAGAGGAAACATTAGATAGTGAAGCAGATTTGCTGGATCAATGGACCAATATTTTTACCTCATAATCCTAGAGATTTTTAGTTGTATAGCACATGTATGACTTGTTATATGGTGGGGCGATTGTAAGATAATGAACATTTTTAGATATTTCTCGAACTCATTTTTAGGTAAAATTTATCATTTTTTATAATAAGGCTTACCCCTATCTTGGGTGATTTTAGGTGAATTTTAGAAATTGGTGGGGGTGTTTTGGTTGTGCATAGTTGGTGGTTTGTTTTCCCAAAATGTTATCCCAAGCTAACAAACTGTGGAAACCCAAACATAGGGGATTTTCATGGTTGGGGAATAATTTGGGAAATTTTTATTCAAATTAGTAGAAACCATTAACAACTAAGAATAGACGCATATTTAAAGTTCATGTTTTTGAAAACCATGTGGCCAAGCCTGGGAAATAGTTCATGTGGTATTTATACATTAAAAAAATTTTAATTATAATCACGAACCCCCTGTTTTTTATAAATAAACACCCTAGATCGACCGTAATCCAATTCCTCTCAATTTTGAAGCTCTCGAGAGGGATCAAAGACTCCTCTATCCTCCTTCCTTATTGAATCTAATACCCTATTGAAAATTTTTAACCTCAATCGGAATGTAATCTCTTCCTGGATGGTTTCCTCTCCATCCGTTATCTCTTTCCAGAAGAAGAGGGGTGTTTTATTCTATATTTGAATTTGTTTAGATCTTGATTTTATAGGATGTTGATCCCATTGATCTTGTTTCTAGGGTAGGTTCTAGATCTCGTTTTTGTTGTGATCTTGATTGTTCTGTTTCAATTTAGTGGAATTCTATTGGGAAAATTCCATTAACAATCTTGAGGTAGGTTGTCTATTTATCAATTCCTAAATTCTTGATTCCTATCATGTGTATGGAATATTGAAATTTATATTTCATTTATAAAAATGTTTTCTGGAATTAGATTAATTAATTTTTCTATTAATTAATTAATAGATTGTGGAATTGATTGATTAATGGGGTTATGTAATTATTCAATTAATGGGAATATTGAATTGATTGATTTATGAGATGTCAAATTTATTTATTAATGGGAATTAATGTATTGGTGGAATAACCTTAAAGGGTTAACAGTTTATGTAATTAAATGATGATATATAGTTTAATGGTGAATTGTTTGGTAATTCCATGTGAATTAAAATGATGAACATTGTTAGTTTGATAAATTGAGAAGGTATACTTTAATGGTAATTTTTGGTAAGAAGGTTAATGTATCTTAACATTAATGTATTTGAAATTGTGATATATGTGATATACATGTGTGGGACATGGACTAACACATCAAAAACTTGTTTTTGACTGATTCATATATGTGTGTGGGACATGGAATGATGCTTCAAAATCCTATATGTGAAACATTAGGTTTTGGGACACATATTGATGCTTAAAATACCGATAGGGTGTTGGATAAGTAATTATAGGTAAACAATATTGGCATTGGAATATTGTTTCATGTATCCATGATATGAAATGAAAATTAAATGATATGAGAAAACCCGTGAGTTATTTGATATGTGATATCCCTTATGGATGGTTTAGAATCCATCATAGGCTGAAGCATGTATTGATAATTTTAGTGACATTGTGAACCTCATGATTTTTTGTTTTTAATTAAAGAATAATGAATTGTAAAAACTATTTAATTTATTTTTTATTGTATTATTTTAAAACTAAATACAATATTATAGACTATATATTATTTTAGGTGTTGTTGGTTATAGACTACTAAGTTGTACTCACACCCTACTCGGGATTCCTGATTAGTACCAGATTACACATCATGTTTGCAAGATAGGATAAGGGAAAGATCCTTATGTTATATTGGTGGGTTGGGATGAAGCTTGGATGAGAGAACTCAACATTGTAATAGAACCGTCTTTGGAGTTGTTTATGTGTCTTTATTTTGGGTTTTGAATAGTGAAAATTGAAACATATTTGGAATGACATATTTTCTAATTTAGTTTTGATATTGTATTCCTATTGTGGCCTCATGTGATACTAGTATTAATATTGAATTATTTTAGTTTTACTATCATTTTGTTATTGTCTACTTATTTCAACTTTTTTGCCACTTTGAAAAAGAGTGTATAGTCCCCCAATGTTATTTATTTGAACATTGATACAAGATAGTAGACTCTAGATTATAGGGAGGTTTTCTTAAGGTCTTTTAACCAATAGATTATGGCATCTATATGTGGTACCTGGTTTGGGATGTTACACAAGATATAACGTGTTCATGTCTGAGGATGGTTTAATCACTTAACTGAACAATGTAATAATATTCTATCACATATGACAATAAAAATTTAAATATTAATGTTATTATATGTTGAAAATAAATTAATGATTTATTATTAATTATAGAATTATTTTAATAGTTATTTAATTATTATTGAAATATCGCATACAATCACTATAGTTATTAAAATAATCTGGCATCTATTTAATTTTTATAAAACATTAGAAAAAACATTATAAAAATAAATAAAATATTATAATAAATGTTTCATATTAAATTAAATATATAATAATAAATATTGTAAGAATGTATTTAATAATATTTTATATTTAGGATTATAGGTTAATACGTGGATAAAATCTGAACCATGGTAAGCAGTTCACCTCAAAATTTCATTATTTGAGACAAAATTTATAATATACACCTAATTACATTAAAATTGTGTTTATATGACCAATTTTATAGAAAATATAAATAATTAAATTTAGTCATTGTTTTTGAACATCAAATTCAATATCTATCTCTTTAAATGTGGTAGTATTATAATGTTTCTTATATTATAATGGGATTTTATCTAGAATTACTCTCATTGAGGAATATTTTTTGTTATATAGAAATTTTTTCATAAGTGGTGTATATGCCACCTAATTGAGATGTTACATCATTAAATCCATTTTATTCATGGTCATTGAATTTTAATTTAATTATATCTCTCTTTAAAGATGGTTTATGTTAAATTCACCTCATGTTATATGGAGGTTTCTGAACTCATATATTTTCCTTGGGTAATAATCACTCCTCTTTAACAATTATGTTTCAAGATTTAAATATTCAAACATATGATGATATTATGTTGTTTTAATCTTTTTTTCATTATAAATTATGTTTTACACAATAGTCTTCTTCCATGTAGATTCTATTATTTTGTGAAAATAAATTTTTGTTAAGAATAATTCTCATTTATTTTAATGGATTTTTCTTCCATATCTATGTTTTTAATTCCCACTAATTTACTCAGGTACCTAGTTGAAACTCAAAATGTACCTATATCTAGTGATCCTTTTAATCTACTATATTCATTAAAAAGGTTCTGTTATCCATTTAGTGATGCAAGTTTCCAAAAAAAAGCATTTTCTAATATTTCAATGGCTTCTCCATTTAATGAAAAATATACTATTTATTTTTATTTCAAATTCATTTCATATGAATTATATATTTTCAAGGTATATTTATTGGATTTTTTGATTAATTAATTAAAAAAAATCTCTTCACTTTAAAAAAAAATAGTATTTAAGAGATGACTAGAAAATCATGTCTTTTTTGCTGATATTAAGAAATATTTTTAAATTTTTTTTTTCTAAAATTATATTTTATTTTTAATGAATTTTCTTCTTATTAATTAATAGTTTATAATAAACCCTATATCTGTGCTTTTTATTTTTTAATTTTGGGTTATTATTTTTTTGTATAAAATGATCCAGATTTTTATGTGAAACCATTTATAATTTTTTTTATAAAATTTTATTTTAATCATTTGTTATTGATAATTTTAATGATTGGATATAATGTGGAAATATATTCATGGGTGAATGACGAGTGAGGTCTTATATCAACCTCTTATGCATAAGTGATGTTAATATCTAATGAGATCAAATTGTGGAAAGATTTGATTTATCCTAATGTATTGTGATACACAATAGTAGTTATTACAATAAAAAAGGTACACATGATGATTTATCACAAGGTAAATAGGATAAAGGGTGATTTTTTCGAAGACATAATGTATTTTATAGGATTTATCCATATACAGTGGGTATGTGGGATGATTTATCCCAAGATAGAGATTACATGGGATGTTTTATCCCAAACCAGAGGGAACATGATTGGATATATCCCTATATAGAGGGGAATACAAGAGGTTTTATCCTAATACTAAGGTTATATGAGAGGATTATCCCAAAACCAAGAAGGTAGATAGGGGTTATCCCATAATTATTATGTGATGAATGACTTGGTGGGATGAATTGACATATGGTTTCTAGGATTATGTTTTTTCAAAATCTTATGTAAAATATTTCCTTATGATTATACTCCTGGAATCATTATTAATGTGTCTGGATTCCATGATTGTTAAAAATAGATTAAATGTCAAACGGTCATGACCTATAAACCACTCATATTGTATCATGTTCTCTTTATTAAGATGCTTCTCCCATGTTAATGTTCTCTACCGTGATTATGATCTTTCCCCTAATAACATGTTTATGAGTTTTTCTCTTACTAATCATTTGACCTAACCCATTTTTTATGTTTTCCATTCCCATGATTATTAAGATAGTTAAAAATTGCGAGATATATAGAAGAGAGTATAGTGGTTTTTTATTATGAAAAATTTTTAACATGCATTTCTTATGTATGTAGTTATCCAAAACAGTAAACATTTGGGTTATTAGGATGTGTGATTATTTATGAGATGTATTTTCTAAATCATACAATTAATGTATTATTTAATTTATATTTATAGTGGTTCGGTATATTTATTGTTACGTGTTTGTACTCTTAATGAGACAAGACTTAATTTCATAATGTTTCCAATTAGTAATATTCAATATGATATATTTCTGATAATATAATTATGAGTAGGAATTATTCATGTTTATGTGTCATCAAATATTCATATCTACAAGCTTGTGTTATGGTTCTTTTACTTTTTGAATGTTTTTAATTCTTTTCATAACTCACACAGTTAAATGCACTACCATAAACCATGCCGAGATAGTCAATGGTGAAGTTGGTTATGTTGTGTTCATCACAAATGATATGTTTTTAATGAATATGTCTAGGAAATATTTTTCCCTTCATTCATTATGGATGTTGATACTCATCCCATTGATTTAAATAAAATCATCTAATTATATTAAATGGTCATGGTTCAATGCTGAGTTTGTATGCAATAATAAAAAAAGTTATATCAAGAATATTTGTTGATGAGAAAGGTATGAAACAAATTTGATGTGATATCATGATAAAGATATTATATTATATAATTAGAGTTCATATTTTTTTGATGTCGTTGCAACATATATTCTCCCTTTGTGGGAGTCGCAACTCCTTTCTAGACAATAATCATATAACATTTTGAAATCCCACTTAATTCCACTGAGGAAAAAACATTGAGTGTCACTCACGACATGTTGTTGTTGATTGTAGATAAATGTAATTTATAAGTTTTAGAATAAATAATATTCTCTAAAAAAGAATTAATATTTATTCAGGTTTAATTGATCATAGTTACTAAATAAATATTTTTTGGAATGGTAAATATTTAATTATGAAACTTTATAATAATTATTATATCCTTTAATTCAGAAAATAATAAATAATTATTTATTTATAAATAATTTATATGATTATGTTAATATTAAGAGAAATATTTATTAATAAAAATATGAATAAAATATTTTTCTATTTAATTATTTAATTTATATATTTATTTTTTTATTTACAAGTTACTAAATAATTATTTTTAATAAATAATTTATTTATGTACATTAATATTAAAATAAATATAATATTTTCTAGACAATTAATATTATATTTATTTGAGATATATCAACAAATATTTTTGGAACTCAACAAATGTCACGAAAGATGATAATACCTAGTTATTGGTCTCATGATAAATATTTATTTACAAAACTATATATAATATTTATCATTATTTGGGGTAGCGCATTCCATGGAATAAAATAAAAACATTATTATTTAACACGAAATGAGGCTTTTTTGGATTTAACATATAAATAATGGCCATTTTTAAAATAATTAAAATGAATCTCTATCCCAGAATCAAAAAATAGATAATTATGTGAATTGTGGGAGGTTGGTTATTGTACACAACATTCTTTTCCCTAGAGAATTCATTCTCAATAAAGAATGACTTTAGGGTTATCTAGAAATATTGAGAGATCTTTTATTCCTTATTCCATCATCTCATATTGAAGATATAAAGGTATGATCATTCCAAACTAAAGGAATTGTTGTAGCAATTGATGGGGCGATGCATGATGAATAGTATTATTTTACTAGCACCCAAAGTACCAGTGAAAATATCTCAAGATCAATGGAACACATATGGATCATATTTAGAGGGGCTCTACATTGAGTAATAATTAACACAATGATATTAAAACAAAACTACTTTTAGATGATCGACAAATACGTTGATTAAATAACTCAAGATCAGTGTTTTAATTCATGATTTTAAATTAATTACAAATTAAATTGAAAAATATATTTTTGGTTCCAAAAAAATCTGTTAATATTTTGGGATTTTTTTGTCAGGACGCACATCGTCTGGTACATTATGAATGATCTATTGAATAAATAAAATTCAAGTTATGTATTATCGCAATAGGATTATGTACTACATTTGGAATCATCAAGTGTTATTTTATCGATCACATTTTATTTATAATTATTTTTTATTTTTGATTCATTATGTTTTTAAAATCTTGTTTTAATTTTAATAAATTAATTCATTTAATCAAATCATCAAAAGTTTTTAATTTCTATTCATTTTTCTCTCATATAACCTAGATGTGGTAAATAATTAATGAAGAAAATATAATGAATACTTTCGGAGGTTCCGTGGTTTGTGGATGGATAACTCAAGAGTGAACAACATGTAACTTGAAGGTACATTTTTTTACTATTATTAAATTCCCCAGGATGAATCTCTAATAAATTCATAACATCATGTATTAAATAAAAATTGAATTAATTAAATGAACATCACAAGTTTACAAGGACATGTTTTTACATAGTTGGTCATACCCTATAACCTGAATGGCCGAAATTCCTTCTTTTTATTTATTTTTGGATATTCATTATTTTAAGGGTTGAAGGAGAATCCTAACGAGACCCATAACCCTAAGTAAAATGACCCATAAAGTAACCAATACATGTCATTAAAGGACCAAGACCTAACACAATTGAAATAGCCCCACCCCAGCATCTGTATCGGGAAGGTGCCAGCTCCCCACCTGACATGGATGAATGGATATCATTTCCCCATGCTAAGATAAACAATTCCCATTTTAGATGTCCATTTCCATACCCTATCACTCTTCCAAATCCAGTTAGTTCTTCTCTTGTGGTTGCTTTTTTTTCTATGAATCCTTATTTGGGATTTCTCTTATGTGGTCAGCCTAAGCTTCTTCTTGTTCATTTCTCTGGAACGAAAGCCTTGTGGCCTGAAGGCCATTGGTTCCTGAAAGTCCACTACAGACCAAAGGCCCTATGGAATTAAGGCATTTGGTGCCCTGAAGGCCCTGAGACCTGTAGTCCCAATCTGGAAGACCAAAGGCCCAAATTGGATGAATATTGCCGACCACTACAGTACCTAACAATACCTTCTATAGTAAATGCTATAGTAATTCTAAAATAACCCATAAATTCACCCCTTCCAAGATTTGATCTAGGGCTCTTTAATGCCATAAATGATCCTCTACCACTCTATTACAAGTTCTTCAGCATACTACCTTTTATGTAACTCAAATATACCCATTGTAGTCCACATGTTTCATGTAGGAAAACAGACAGTGTAAAATTTTTTTATTACTTGAAATGGTGTTTGAAAATGATTTAACTATGTGGTTACAAGACATGTACCATCTATAAACATCATGAGAATCATATATTTCCCTGAAGAAATACACTACCAGTCCCTAGATGTGTATTAAAAACATATAGTCAGATTGATACATGATATATAGCTCTATGTAAAGAACATGTATCCAACCTGTTTAAGATTAAAATTAAAATTTAATTTTTTTTCAATATTAAAAACAAAACAACAGGGGTTTTTTTTGATTTACTGACTCATACATTCCATGTGACATGTTATATATATATAATTCATAATTAATTTCATCATAATTTTTTTAATACAAACAATGTATCTTTGTAATATGTTGACTAATCCATTAAAATTAAAAACATTATAAATTATAATAGTTAAGATGTATTCTATGTGTTATTTAATTACTCACACATACCACACAATTATATTAAAATCATGTTTGAAATATGATTCATTGATATAATATATACAATATTAACATAAGATGGATAGTTTGAACATGTACATACCGAGTTTCTTCTACGAAAAATATGTGTACTTAATTTATTAAAAATTTTATAAAATTAGTTTTTTTAAATATTAGTGGATGAATATTTTTAGGATTGATTTGATATATATTAATATAAATTTAATTAATATATTAATCAAATAATTGATCAAATTAATTCATGTATTTTTTTTCATAAAAATGTAAGAATAGAAATATATGATATCTGGTAATTTTAAATAGATAATCGCCACACAAGTGTATGATAATGAGCTTCGAATAACTTTTTTTCTGTGTATATATTCTCTAAATTTAATTATTTCATGATATTTTTTCAATTATATTATTAAATTAAATTGATGGACTGTGTGTCATCACTCATTTCTTATTATGTATGAGCTTGCGTGCTCATTGTTTCTTTTTTGTAAACCATATTTTCTTGTTCCCTTATCTTAAGAGTGAAGTAAAATCTGTTTAACGGAGGATATCCCAAATATAAGGAGTTAGTTCAAGATGAATATATGGTGAAACCAATCTAATGTGACATAATGCATAGAGATGGAATGGTGAAAACTCGATCATAGTCTAGCTCTATGATTTCACCACCATATGTTAATGGATTAATTTTTTCTCAAAAAAGTAACTTCTTGTTAATGATCATGACCAGGCTATGGTTTTTTATAGGCATATCCATAATTTATTTTATATATGCATGTTCATAATCACAAAAATATAAGAATTACCATGAATGTATGGTATTGAAATAATTGGATTATACAAAGATATTCTATCAAAATATAGTGAATTAATTAAGTAAAGTCTAATTAAAATTAAATATACACGTAAAATATTAAATAAGAAAATTTAAACTAAATGAATAAAAACTCTCAAGTTAATTTTAAGTCATTACACATTCCATTATTTGAGATAAGATAGACCCTTACTCAATGAGTCAGTTCATAACTTTTTTATGGGTTTTTTAATTATCAAGAAATCTAATAATCAATGATAGTTGGTCAACATAGATAAACATGTAATAAATTTAACAACATTTATTTCTTTAAATAAATTTGAGGAAATAATTGATTAAATATGAGTCATAATTTCAGTATTAGAGTGTCCAATGGTATAAGGAGCTGCAAGCCCGTATTTGGCAAGACAAAATACCTGAAAACAACATTATAATTTTCATGAACATTTTTTAATTATAATATGGTTAATACAGATATTTTAAGCTAGAATTTATTGAGTGAAAATACATTTTGATTTTATTGGATAATTTTTTTGAAATATAGTAAAATAGTGGGAGTCTTAATAAGAATATCAAAATTATTTTATCTCACTTATTTTGTAATCTTGTAAAGTACCAATATTGTTGTTTTAAATATTTTAAAAATTAATTGTTAAACCATGAAAACACTGTGTTCATTCATTAACATATGTATTGTCTTTATAGGCACACATTTACTGGAGTGAAATAAATATATTATATTACTTTACTATTGGTGTCTTTGTACTATGTATTGAAATTCCATAAATATGATCATCATTCCACAAAGATGGCATGAGAAAAAGTTCCAAATATATATTTCTATATATATATATGTTTATAGCTCTTTGATATATTACTTTCTATCTCATCATAAGAAAAAGAAAATGCATAATGATAAATGATATTTATCTAAATCTATTTTAGCATAAACTGGGAAGGGGTTCTTATCTTGTAGTGATGTGCTAAAGTATTGAAATACATTGTTTAAAGATGAGATTCCATTTGGAAAAGAGATTACCCATAAATCCACGGTAATTATCCTTACCACAAAGGTTCTCCCAATTCATTCAAGAATAGATGAATATTAGAGAGAAACCATATTTAAATCATTTTCTCAATAATTTACCTTGAATAATATGGTGTGTTGGAAAAATATTTTCTAACTCCATATGGAGGGAAGAATGAATTATATGGCTGTAAATCCAATAGAAACTTAATCTGAATGATTTCATTAAAATGTATTTTAAAGAGAAAAATGATTCATAGGGAAGGTAATAAATAGATTGATATTTACTTCTAATATGGAAAGAAATAGTTATTGGAAGAATTGAAATAAATTAAAGAACAACTAGTTCTAAAATTTCGGAACATTCATCATTGGAAAAACATTTATTTTATAATTATAATGAATTAAATACATTATGTTTTACATATATTCTCATTATAGAATTATGAATTTTTTGAAATATTATAACATGTACCACGAATTCTCCCAAAGGCTAAAAAAGGCGATTATAATGTCAGTTGTGAGAATACACAACTTCTCAATTACAAGAATATATTTATTTAATTATGTAATGAGAACTTATAAAAATGTTTTCTCAATTTATAGATATATAAAATCAGAAATTATTTTAAATTTAGAATAAATATTTTTATGATACTTCATAGTAAACTATTTTTTTTTGTAATCTTAAATCATGAATATCCATTCCAATTTCTGGTGAACTTAAAATATAATACTCTTACCCAATTATGGAAAGATGATTCATTGTAAAATAAAATATAAAGAAGTTTAATTTTTTATATTAAAAAAAAGTGTTTTAGTCTCCATTGATCTATGATACTAGGTATAATGAAAAAACACATATCATGGTGTAGGTAAATTTAAATTTAGAAATAACGTTACACTATACATAAAATAGAGTGTGTTAAACAAGTCCCTCTAAAATATTATTAATATGAAGGTAAATTTATATACTTCAGGAAATTCCTTAAATTTTTTTTGAAATTCTCAATGAAGTACACAATTTCACATAGTAAAGATGAAGGAACCGCGAATTTGCCTTGTTGGAGAAAATCTTATCCAAGTAATCCTTGATAATTTATGTGGAGTAATGGTATTCCCAACCTCACATTCCCTGGTATATATCAAGATAAAAATATGAGAAAAGTAAGATCAATGAAGAGTGTTATATATTTTGAAAATTCTATATAATTTATTCTAAATGTTGTTTTGAAAATATTATTGTAACAATTAACTATATTCCAATATACTGAAAATTGGATATCATATCAATTGTGATATTATAAGAATCTATTAGGACACAACCACAAGTATTTCATGTAATAGATTATTTAAAATATGTTTTTAACTAAAATTGAACACCATAAAACATAGTTCATTGCAATTAATAATCCTATTTTCACCATGGAAATTAATGCACATTCAATACTGAAAACTTTTCTATAAAGGGAGCATATATCTTTTAAAAAAATGGGAGCATACATAAATTCTATGGGTTAAGGACCTGGATGCACATGACTTTTCATAGTAATGTTGGGATCCACTAATTTTAGTGGGAGGAGTATTTTCATAGACACATACCATGGTGGAAATCATAACAATTGATGTGGATCATGTTTACCATGGTGTGTGATAGATATATTACTCCTACAATGAACTGGTAATTTTTTATATGATATGGTTGAATGAATTTTTTAATTCGAGTAATTGATTCTATGTATCATGATTCAAGGAATCTGAATTTTGAATGTTTGTATGAATATATTTTTCTAGTGAGTATTCAATATAAAAGGGACAATTATGCTACAAGGTGATTCCAATAAATCATGAGTAATTATTGGATCTTTCATTATATAAATAATCCTTATACAAAAATCATCATGATTAAAATATTTAAAATTTATAATTGGAAAAGATTACTTCTATGATCTTCATCTTGGTATATTGATTTTCAATGCTACATAATTTGTAAAAAACCATTTAGAATATGGAAATATGATGAATTCTAAAGAAGAACATTTGGTATATGTCTTTTAGTAATAAATAGAACAGGTCGATGAAATAAATAAATTATAATAAGGTATTTGGATTACTAAAAATTATTTTTGGATAAATAATGCATTGTGATCATAGAATAGTCATTTTGAAAAGGAAAATCATGTGTACATAATAGGATAGAGAGAGAGATATATCTTTACAAGACAGATTTCTTGAAAACCTAATGAAAACAAAAGTTTTGCCTTACTAGTTTTTTAGTTCTAAGGAATGAATTTCACCAAAAATAAATTAAAGTAAAAACTATTCTATATGGAAAAATATCTAAAAAATGGATCAATGTAACATATTAATCTAATCATCAGACATATATAATATTTAAAAAAAACAAAATGTGAAACAATTATAGAGAAAATTGTTGTTCATGTAAAATATTTCCAATTGAACATTCATAGAAAAAGAAATATGTTACTGATAGTTTGTTAATTTCAGTTGATTAAGTGTTAGGATTTTATCTCATATTCCTTGATATATACTTATTTCCTATATTACGGACCAATGATGCATTGTATGTGATTATCAAAAAACCCAACACAACTGCTTCATCTCATTTTTAATAATATCTAACATTAATTGATAGAGTAAATTTGGATGAGATCCCAATTATTAGAAGTGGTATTACTAGTGAAACTGTTAATTGAACACATATATTTATTTATTTCTATTTTTTATAGTATAATAGTATGGTTAAGGTAATATGAACGACAAAAGTTTCACATATAAGGGTTTTATATCCATGATATTTGAGTATATAGAGGATTTTTATGCAGCTTAAACAGTATTTTCACAATTTCCTATTCTTATTTTGGGTTCTTATAACTGCATGAACTAAACCATCAGGTTTCAACTATAGAGCCATAAGACTACATGTGTGCCTCCTTATATGTATGAGGCATTCAACGAGAAACAATGGTTCAAACACCATCAGAAAAGGAGATTATACCCTCTTTATTTTAACTATACAATAAAAATATAAATAAAATATAAAACAACTCAGACAAATCATGTTGAAATAATTATAATAATAATGTTATATAAAATGGAAAAAATTTCATATAAATAAATAATCTAGATCTCAGTAAGGAAACCCAAGCATCTGAATCATTATAGAATTCTCTAAAGTCCATCCTAGTAATGTTACTTGATCTTTACGTCACTGCTCTGTTATCTTCTATGTCAAACATAATATTACTTGGATCCCCGAACAAAAAGTCAACACATGCATAAATATTCTAGTGTAGGGTGAGGGTAAAAAAATCCCCGTAAGACACCACTAATGCATCTTAAACTTTCATTCACTTGTATAACATGTTTATTTTCCGATAACATTAAATTACAAAGAAATTACAAAAAAACATATGCCAAGTTTCCTATGATAACAAAGAAACCCTGATCCTTAATTTTTTATGCTTCCACTACATTACATTAGCATAATTAGAAGATGTTGGAAGTGATCACAAACTTGGAAAAAGGATAATTAACTTGCGAATCGACAACCACAAGGCATTAAGATTTGAGTCAGGCCCCAAGGATGACTAAGAACGTGCTACATAACACCCTCAATTAATTGAAATAAAATTCACAATCATGGGTCATTACACAAGTTCATCATGACCATACACTATTTATAGGTCCATCATCATCATTTTTTCTTGTCGTGTGCATTCCCTCTATAAGGGGTAGTCAAATTTCAATGGTTTACCTATTATGAGTACCGAGATAATACCTCCATGGCATGATTAATGTACACAATAGGGTAAATAATAACAATAAAAATCATATCATGACATCATGAGAGCATTGCATTCACATATAAAAATATGTGATCTACGTCAAGTATGGTAACTAACTAAACTAGTAATACTAATGGAATCAAACATCATATATGGGTTTCCTGACCACACACCACCCAACAACAAGTAATCCCAATAAATCATGGTCAATAAGATAATCCATCATAATAAAAAATAATTTAATAAAGAGTTTATAGGGGCCTAAAATATTAATTAACACCCTACCTCAATTTCATTGATGAAATACTACAATATTTTTCAATGAATCAAATCCCAAATCATACTGCACTCCCACAAACAACTAGATCACACGTCATGAATACCTATCTCGGGTTATATTACATTAATATAGTGGATTATAAAAAAGATCCAATGAGATTATAGGATATGAATGGTATCTATATAGTCACATACCTTACATAATTCATCATTAGAACTAGTTATGAAATATTTCCATGAAGTGGACTTCAATTCATCAGATCCATTATTAAATCACGAACAGATCATGGAATCCTCACCAATTCAATAAATTAACCTTGTTCGTAGTCAAAAAACATCAATAAAATATCAAACAGTATTTAAATAAGATATTCAATATGATATTCAATAATAATAGTGTCTCATGATGATTAACCTAATTAAACTTACCTGAAAACATCCACTGTTCACGAGGGATCCAGATCCAATCAAAGGGATGTAAAATCACATCAAAAAACACATTATTTTTATCAATAATTGATAAAATAATAATTTTATGGAATTATAATCCATATATTGTGAAATTAAATTATATTTGTATGATTTGGTTCAAGGTAAAATAGGTATAACTAGAATAAACTAGAAGGAAAAACATTGGATGGTATAAATCAATTCATGGTCAACAACTCTATTGGACACAAAAAATGATGATTTGAAGGATAGTAATTCATAAATGAATTATATATGAGTCTCACAGTCATATAGAGATTCATATAGAAATAAAATGTAATAATAAACCATAAATAGTTGTTAAATGGTATTTCCATGTCATTAAATTCATGAACACACAGTTTGGTTGCATTGTTTATAAAACCATGTGCCAACTGTGTTATGCATTTTTCCTTATCTGGGAACCTATATTATAGTGAAAAAAGATTAATATAGATAAATTTTACATCATTTTAAATGAATATCTAGTAAATAACAAAAATACATGCTTGAGGACCATAATAGTTTAGTGTTATTGGAAACATAGAAACCAAACTTATTTCCCAAGGAATGATATTCAAAATAACCTATAAATATCTCCATATTTAAGAAATATATCTAAAAAAATATTCATAACATGGGTAATGGAATCATAATAAAGGGGTGAGTATAGATTCCTAATAAGGGTAAATATCAAAAATTCATAAGCATACCATGAACAAAATGGTTTAGAACTTTGACATAACATTTGAAGTTCATATCATGCACATAAAAGATCAAAATAATTATTGGTAGTTTATAATGCAAGAATCATAATGATATAAGGAACATAAACCATGAAATTATAACATAGGAATATAAAATGAAATTGTTGAAAACAAATAATCATATAAAAAAATTATGTCAAAGAGGCCTACCAAGGAAATGGTAAATTGTTATTCTTGGGTTAATCACCAGTATACCTTCTTCAGGCACCTAATTCCCACTTTTGTACCCTCTTATTTCATTCTTGGGATTTCCTCTCGTATTCCCTCTTGTTTAAAGATTGGGATATCATCCCATTTACCCGTTTGTTTTGGGCATGGGATGTCCTCTGTTTACCGTCTTTTTTTAGGAATTCTATATACTTCTATTTACCCTACTATTTTTTTGGATTGATATGTCCTCTTGTGCACCGTTTGAGCTAACAAAACATTTATCATTACCCAATTTATTAAATGGAGATAGAGGTGCCACCCATCATAATAAAAAATCATACATACTTATTCCACAAGAAAAAAACATGCATCATATCATGACCCATGAAAATAAATAGGTGTCATAAACATGTAATATAATTATAACATATTGAAAAATATGAGATTTATAATTATTTCATCAAAATCATAACCTAGGAAAAGAAGTGGGTTTCAAATGCATACAACTCATGGAATATAAAATGGTGTCATAAAAATCGTACCATCAAAACATAAACCATTCAAGATGGATTCCGAATGGAACTTTTTGATCATTTATTAGCTGGTAATGAGTAACATCAATTAATGTAATTAAAAAAGAATATAACTTTGATGGATATTTCGAAAACATTTTGTGAGAAAAATAGCCCTTTTTTTTGGAAAATACTTTTTAAAACATACAACCTTTTAAAAACTACTTCCATTTAAATTAAATATAAATACTAGAATGAAGCATTGAAACTATTTTGAAAAAAAATAATTCAAAACATATAAAATAAGGATGAATTGTTTTAACAATTTTCCTTGAATCTTATAAAATAACCTTGAGAACATTTTTAAAACCATTTTCTGTGACACTTATAAATTAAACTTGAAAATTATTTAAAAAATATTTTGTTTTAAAATATTTTTGATAAAATATTTTTTAAAAAATTAACCACGAAACATGAAATAAAATCATTAATGTATTGATTGTGGATAAATCTGTACATTTCATACAAGGTAAAAAGTACATTCCATTTACATGGTAAAAGGTTAGAAAAATGTCTCATTCATAAAGATACAAAAATATTACTTTGAAAACATTTGTAAAAGAAAAATGGTAAAAAAAATTAATGATCATAGGATATTATTAGAATATTATTTGAAACACTTTTTAGAAAACATTGTTTTGAAGGGACACATATTTCTGACCAAAGAGAGGGTAATGTCTAGTTTTCTTTGAAACAATTTATTTACTATATTATGTACCAAATATTGAGAAAATGGTACCAATACAAGAATATTTTTTGAATAAACAGAGTTGATGAAAATTATTGACTATTCATGAGATGTGGAACATAATATTTAATCAATAGAAGAATAAACACAATCAATCATGAAAAATGATGAGATTGTTTCAATACAGTCATATAACAATGTAACATAGGATAATACACTCCAGGTAAGAAAAATATATTACAAAAATCTTAAAAATTCATTAAAATAACGATATTAATGATATAAAACGTTAAATTGATATATATATAACATGAAAATAATTTAGGTGATTTACAAAACATGTGTCTCAAAGAAGGAAAATTGAGACAAAACTATTTCAATAATTTTGTATCTTTGGAAACATAAACCCCATGAAAAAATATAAGATAATTGATATGTATATACCCATAAATTAATGTATAAAAAAATTTGAATACATACATGTTATATATAAACACCCCAAAAAATGAATGAGTCGTGAATAAAGGATATATCTCACAGAAATAAAATGTATGATGAAATCCCTTTACCTTGTGCCTCGAATCTCGTCATAGTCATTGTAAAATCTCATATTATTAATATAAATTTATTATAAATATATATTGAAGACATATAATTTCTTATAATATAATATATGGTTTTATTATGGATTTATAATACCCACCTATTAACAATTATATGTTAAGATTTCACTTCATGTAATATCTGATTTGTACTTCGCATGTGTCTTAAGTTGATATATATTTTGTCCTTATATTTTTATAATTATTTATAGATGGTAAAAAATGATGAAAATATCATATATATATATATATATTATGTATATGCGTATTATAATAATTCCTATTATATAGATGTATGAAACATTTTACAATATTCTTGGAGACAGTAAGTCGTATGTACACATGAACAATATTTCTATTTAATTGTCGTGTTGAAAGAATGAAATCAAATAACATGTATGTATAAATGTGTATCTATATATAATTATCAAATTATCTTTATAATATCAAATATATTTTATATATTTAATAAATACATTTTAAAGACATTCTAGGTTGTGGATGAATGAATCACATCACATTGAGGGGGCGGTAGTCCACACATCCTCAAAAAAAATTACCGTATTAACACATAATGAAATGTATATTGATATGTGTTTTAAATTAATTAAATAAACGTACGGACATAATAAATATAATATATAACATATATAAATATATTTCCCAACATAATTTCCACCATGAGAGGTGGTAAAGAAAAAATGAACAATTATCATTTAGTGAGGCAATAGTTCGTCGTACACGTAAACAATATATTTGTAACTCATTATATAGAGGTGTGGGTAATTTTAGTTAATAACCATAGAATAATAAAACAATAGTTTATTTTGGATACTGGTATTATTATAATGTCATGGAATAATGATATTGGATGGGGTTGATAAGGAAAATAAAAGAAAGAAGCTTGAGAGAAGAGGATACTTCTTAAACGGGTAACACATTTTAGTTGTTGGCAAAATGCTTCATTGGATAAATTTATTCCCAATTAGAGTATTATAAGTTAAATATAGGTATGTTTATTAGTTTATTGGAACAATATTATCTGAAAATATTAGTTTTTATAGGTGTTATGAAGTGGGAGAGGTGGTGTCCTTTTATTATGAAGGAAAAGGACTCCCTTGTATTTTTTGAAAACAATTTTGGTGTACACATTTTCTTACCTAACTAAAGTCATAAAAAAACAAAAATCAATAATGTATGGTTTATGGATTAAATTAATTCAATAAAATATTATTTATGAATGTTTCTATGCCATTATTCACCCTAATATTATAGTTTTGTCCTTAATTAAGATTAATTTGACCTTAATTGATGTGATTAATTTTAATCACATTTAATAATATTTTTTTTCTAAAAATTAAGATAAGGTAATTAAAATATAAATATTATAATTATTAAAAAAAATTATTTCCATTTTTAAACTTAAATTCACAGAATTGGAAAAATTATGATTGATGCCAATCTTGCAGATAGGATGAAATAACAGGGTTTTAGAGTAGAAAAATGTTCAAAAGTTTGTTATGTTAAAAAAAATTAAAGTAAAACTTATTATCATGACCTAAGATCTATTAATAGATTTATAATTTATTTAATTCAACATTAATAAAAAGTTAAATTATAATTTAATTTTAAAAATTATTTAAATGAAAAAATAGTTATTAATTAAAATGCAGTATTTTTATTATTCATCAAAACATGAAGATTCTCAGAAAAATCCTAGAAATTAACCCTATGTTGATTTCAGAATTATAAATTAAAAAATGACGTTTATTTGATGAAATTAAAATTTTAAATGTTTCTAAAATTAATTTATTTGTTCATTATAGGAGGACATGAAAATAAGTTCATTCGAGAAAATAATATATTTAAACATATTAATACTTGGAAAAATAATTTTTTTATTTATAAATAATTTTTATTTATGTGAAAAAAATATAAAATTATTAGAAAAATTAGTTATTAATATTAATATTAGTTGGTTTTAACATCTATGTTATAACTAGCCGATAAAAATAACTATAACAATAAAATGATGTTTCATAGAAACTTTATATTATGTGTAATGTATGCCGATTCAGTGTTTAGTGAAGTGAAATGAATATCGGTGTTGCATGTAGCGTAAGATAATTAAATTTTGTATGTATCCCAATCCAAGTTGGTTTTGTGTGAAAGAATTGACTGACTGATTGATTATAAATATATATATATAACACTTTTCTAATGTCACATGAATTGTAGAATATCAAAAACAGAAATTAATTTGGGAAAAAAATATTTCACAAAATCTTGGGTTGTTTTATTCTACCCCCCTTAAAATGAATTTATCCCGCAAAATTTATCTGGGTTATCAAATGTTTAAAACATTAATGATTCTTTTATTGAAACCCACATCGTAAAAATGAAAAATAAAATTACATTTTAAAAAAAGATGGCAACATAGTGGTTAACCAAAGTAACATATGAATATGATTCCAACTAAGATTACATATTTTGGAAGTGAGAACATGGAAATAAAAAAAATCCTAACAATCACGTTATGATAGAGATTGATAAAGAACATTGACCAGTAGAAGGGGTAGATCACACAACAATAAATCTATGATGATTTAATGGACAATATGATTTATCAAAAATAATGTTTCTAGGATAAATATTTTTCAATATCCTTTTCCTAGATTTGATTAATTATTTCAATGAATATGAACTAAAGATAACATACATTCATTATTTCATTTCTTTTTCATATTTATATTCTCACCATCTAGTTTTTACTTTATCAATTCCAACTTCATATCATATTCCAGGCAATGATGGTGAATTTTTCATTCCTAAATAACCAAAACATCACGAGATCCATTAATATAATGATAAGTAATTCATTCCACATTCACTAACATATTATAAAAATGGTATGTACATTTTATCCAAGATGCATAAATACTCATATGGTATGATAATAATTTATTCTCACAAACATCATCCATATTTTATCATTATATTTATATAAATTATTGACATCAAAATAAATATGAAAGATGATAATTTTAATCTTTATAAATAAATTAATGAAATTATCTTAACATTGGTCCCCCGATATATCACAAAGTACCACTTGGTTGTCATATTATAAATGTCACGACCCGACCCTACCCGGGATCACGCCGCAACTACCCCAAGCCTGCCTCCATAGGCCAGGGGCGGGTGACTAGCGGCGAAGGCACAACAACTCGGGGAGGCCTTTGCCTAAGTACCTGTACACACACACAAACATCACACTCAATGAAACAATGCAGAGTAGAAGAAAAGACAAGAAGAGTAAAAAAGAATAACTGCTATAAATAAACCGCAATGTGCATCGACCTCTAAAAGATACAAATAAAGTTCTGAAAAGGAAAAGGGGAAAAACACACACCCAACCAGATAAGGTGCCACAACCTGGCAACATGTAAACAAAAAGGAATAGCTGACGGGTCTCCCACCTGGATCTCGGCCACGACCACCGCATGAGGTCCAAGATCCCACACTCCTACGCTCCACTGAGGTCACGACCAACATGTCCGTCATCTGCAAGGGAACACCAAGTGCGGGAAAATCCCAAGAAGGGGTGAGTATAAAAATACTCAGTAGGATACCCCAAAGGCTCGAGGGAGCAACAAAGGAGGTACCGAAGGGTGAGTAGTAGAGAGAACAGGAAAAAGTAAAGGAGAGCAATAGAGACTGTAGTAAAGTGTCCAGCTCAACCCAACAAGAGGAGAGAGGGTAGACTCGTCCAGACACAAGGAGATGGAAACGGTGAGAAGATGAACTTCCCGTCGAGTCTTCGCTACCTATAGCAGGAGAGTAGACTCATCCAACCATGAGAAGCTAGACACGGAAAGCACGTGGCATACCCCGCATGTCTTCGCCTCCCCTGGAAGGAGAGTAACCAAACCCAAGAAGTGAGTACTAGAACAAGTTATATACAAGTCCATATGCTCAATCAAGAATCCCAAACAAGATCGTAAGGGGATATCCATCCCATAGCTTAGCCCAAAAAAGAGTAGCCAACAGTCCAAGAAGTAACACCATCGATGCCCAGCATCCCGCACGTCTGCCCCGAACCGCATGCCAAGGGCTCAAACACCACACCTCGACACTGCCCCGCACTCAAGAGGTCTCGAAGTCGACATGCGACCCCCTGCCCAGCCCCGCTAAAGGGTCCCTGGAAGTCAACGGGTTCCCACTATAGGGAGACCTGGAAAGTCGACGGGTGCTAAACTGCCTTGTCCCGTAGCAGGGTAATCCACTGGAGGGCGACCCGGCTAAAGTCTGCGACAGGACCACTGCCCAGCCTAGCTGGAGGTAACCCGGCATCAGGGACCACTGCCCAGCCCTACTAAAGGTAAGCCCGACATCGGGGACCACTACCCAGCCCAGCTGAAGGTAATCCCGACATCAGGGACCACTGACCAGCCCAGCTGGAGGTGAGCCCGACATCGGGGACCACTTCCCAACCCAGCTGGAGGTAAGCCCGGCATCCGGGACCACTGCCCAGCCTAGTTGGAGGTAAGCCTGGCACTGCTCTGGCCATCCCTGCTGGATGGTAACCCACTGACGAGCCCTACTCGAAACAACCTCAGCCCTGCTGGAATCAACCTCAGCCCTGCTGGAAACAACCTCAGCCCTTCTGGAAAGAACCTCAGCCCTGCTAGAACATCCTCAGCCCTACTGGAACAACCTCAGCCCTGCTGGAACAACCTCATCCCTGCTGGGACAACCTCAATCCTACTGGAAACAACCACAACCCTGCTGGAAACAACCTCCTAGGTAGAGGATCGGGGCCCGCGTAAAGTTTTGGTCACACTGAAACAACAAGCTCTACCAGGAAACATGGAGCAAAGGGAGAAACTCCCCATGCCTCACAAGGCGATCACGCTCTAATCCGCTGAGTCACTATCGAAGTGGACCGAGACATCTCATCCCAGAATGTGGGGAAAACACCCACGCTGTAGGAACACCCGTAGTCGCAGACGGTGTCGCAGTTCGGTGAAAGGGCACAGTACTGAAACCCCTCATAGCCAAAGGAGAAGAGGAAACAAACCATCTCTTCCGGACAAACCATCGAGCACAAGACCAGGGGGAGACCGCTCAACCCTGCTGGTCAAACAAAATAGCACCAAGCCAGGGGAAACTCTGCCCTGCTGGTCCAACAAACGAGCACAAAGCTAGTGGAAAACTCCACCCTGCTTGTCAAAAAAACGAGCACAAAGGGACCCTCTACGTCGCGAGAGGTCAAAGTACGTAAAGCAGATCGCGGAACGCATGTGGGCCCCACACGACGTGTGGCCCCAAGTCAACCCAACTGAGCGCACAAACATCCTCAGGTACAAACAACCACATGTACCTCCAAGCGCTCCCGTATACTCCCAGAGTATACCTCATCCCAGCCCAAAGGCTATCGTGCACATGGCACCCAGCGTCAACGCGAAGGCGTGACGTAACAACTCTACCACAAAGGCTCAGGCATGGCCAACCACATATCGTGGACCAATTATATCACTCTCCCAAGAGTGCGCGATCACACTCCAAGGGTCCGCTACAAACAAGGTAGAACGAACCGCCACCGGACCACCTCTCATGCTTCCACTTTTAATAAGATTGTGCAAGAGGCTCCGCACAACCAAACGGATCACGACGTTGTAATCCTCGTGGAAAAACATGCGATATCGACTACTTACTCGCCTCCAATGGATATCCGACGGAAAAGTCACCAACACCGCCTCACGCCCGAGCGGCGTCCCGTGATCCCGAGCCTCGGCCCCGAAAATAGTCTGGCGCATCACCCCAATGCGATCCCCTTGGGAAAACACGTCAAAAACACTACTTACTTGAGTAGAGCGGATATCCGGAGAAAAATATACGTTCAGGTGCCCCGCGCACTAGCGGTACCATGCGGGACCCACATCCCGGTCTTGAAACTCAATGAACGGATCGCACCATTGCGATCCTCTCGAAAAAGTACACAGAATGGACTATTCACTTTTACAAAACGGTCGCCTGGTGATAAAGCTGGAAATCACCGTCAACTCCCAAAACGGCCCTCACAGGGCCCGCACCATCCTGCAGAATTACAGCGGGCAGACAGCGCCAACGCGATGCCCTCGGAATAACACCCAACATCGACTGCTCGCACGCCCCGAATGGACGTCTGAGGAAAAAGTCGCTAAAAGCTGCAGGCAGTTCAAAAGACGGGATGTGGGGCCCACATCTCAACATCGGCCTCAATACCTGAAACCACACTGGAATGATCAGCCCCGACGCCAGGGTCCCAACACAACTGACGGCACTAAAAATGGACGTAGGATGCGTCCACGCCGCTCAAAACAAGATTCCCGAAAAAACGACATTCCACTTAAAGACGCGTCGCGCCTCCGAGGCCCATCGTTTCGGGAATTAAAAATTCGCGAAACCATCTCAAAATATTCTCCTCGTCCCAAGGAACGTGTCGCCGCTGACGGCGCACGAATCCGACACACGGACTGGTTTTATAACCGTTTAAAAAAAAAGAAACGAACTTTAATGGGCTAGGCCGGTTCGGCCGACCCACTATCCTGAACCGGCCCGCGGTCGCGGGCCGACCTCCCATGCCCGGACTGGTGGCGAGCCGGTCCGGATTTCTTTTCTCCCACAAATACCCACCGAGTGCGGGTCTTGCCTGCTGCGGGGTCCCGAGGACCCCCCCCCCCCCCCCCCCCCCCCGTCGTCGCCGCGTCAACCCGGCCAGGAGGGCCGGCTGCACTCGTCGCCCGCGTGCCGCGTCTCGTCGGCGCCCGCTGGACACACCCGGCCTCGCCAAGATGCTCCACCGGACACCCGCAGACACCCCGCTGCCGTGCCCAGCGCCTCCACCTGACACCCACGCCGACGCCCGCGGACACCCCACTTTCGCGCCGTCCGCCCTAGCCGCGCCGCCGCTCGAACCCACCAGAAACCGAAAACCCGCCAACTTCGGCGGATGATTGCGGATATCACGAGGCTCGGAATTCGAATCCGAAAGATGCGTTGGAAAGGGAATTATCTCTACTACTCATTCATGGGATTTGATCGAAGTTTTGACACGGAATAGACAGTGAAAACGAGCTCAAAGTAGGTACAGGAATAGAAAATGCAAACGACAAATCCTACCTCGTAGGGTTTCGCCCGAAGCTTCGCGACGATTTGCCGACACCACCGCACCTCGCCGGAGTCGCCTCACCGGACTGTCTCTCCGGAGATGGAGGAGGTTAGGGAGAGGAGGGGCTTCCAGGGGGGAAGGGTAAGGAGAAGAGGGAGGGGGTGTGTTATGCGTTTAAATAGAAAACGCTTAACCACCCGCCCGTCAGCCCGAACCCGAACTCCCGACGGGGTCACGGTTAAGCCTCCCTTAGAGTAAACACCACCTCCCAAGAACAACGGAGGTCTCGGAATTTTAATCCGAGACCCCGTTCAAAAGTTATTAAACTTAGTTCCCAAGGCCGCCAAATTACGAAAACGCCCATAGGGCCATTTTTCAGCGACGGGCCGCGCTAGCAAAACATACACCCCTCCTAGGGTAATCGAAACGCTCCAAACTCAACGGTGCCCTTGGTTTCCCAATCCGAGCGACCGTTTAAGAGATACCCGAGTTTCACCATTAAACGAATAAATTAATTGATTTATTTATCCGTTTAACGTTTTGGGAGCGGGCGAGGGGTCCAAACATCTCGCGCTGAAAAGTTTTATGTCGTTCCTAGGGTAAACACCCCATTCCGGACCCATCCGTACACTCGTATCTCTGATCCGGATCACCGTTTAGGTGTTATCTGATTTATTTTGCGTTTCCAGTGTGAACGCACTGAAAATTAAATTCCGGCCACTCTGGGGCTCGGAATCGCACGCTGTCTGAAGGCGCTACTCTGGAATATCATCAAGAATATTCCAAAGTCTTTCACAGAAAAAATCGGGTTCTTACAATAAACATGTTTAAAAACACATTGTATATTCCCTTGAAACATGTTAATAACCATATTTACCGCAAATCCTTTTTGGAAAACATTTATGCTTCCTTATTCCGATGATTACTAGATATATTCATTAATTAAAATAAGTCATAAAATTCATCCTTGATTAAATAGTCCATTATATAAATAATAATTTTTAGGTAATCCTTACCATCCAATTAACATATTCATATATAACATATAATTATCCAAAGTTCATTATCTCAATTTCATGCATTGATTTAGGGACACCTACCCTTAATAGAAATATCACCTTTCCAAGAAATAATTTTACAATGTAGTCATCACCATTAAATATTTCTTTTTCTATCATTATTCAAATATTATACTCAATATACATATTCATTTAATGATTCAAATAACATAATATTTGAATTTAAAAAATAACTTCCTCATTAATCGAACTTTATAAATAAACCATTACTCATGCATCATCAACATATTCCTTAATACATATTTCCTAGAATATGAAATATGAATCATGTCTTAGGGTTCCTCAACCTCAATATAATCACTCTTATTATGATCAATGTAAACAATATGTGATGAACATTAGATACCTTTCACATGTAATTTGAGGTCTCCTTTTCTTCAGATGTATAATCAATACTCATACCACTTTTATGATTCTCTTTTATAGATATACACTTATGAAATAGATTTTCATAATGCCCAAAAATTATATATCTAAATTTTAACCATGTTCATTATAATTCATTCCATTGTCTAAATCCAGAATACATGCGGTGAGAAATATATATTGTATAATAAATCTACATAATCATGAAAAAATTATTACGATATATTTAAATCCCAACACCTACCTTTTAATCGATAACACCTCAGGTTTATCCTAGGCCATTCATAGTAATATTATATTCAAATACCACATAATGGTTTATGAATAGTTTGTGAATTACCAATGCATATCCCCTAAGAGTGTCAAAATAGTTTTGCAGCAAGGCCCATTTTCATGTACCAGATTACCCTAAGACATGCCCAAAAAATCAATTTAGAGTTATTACTCCAAGCTAAATAAGTGCTAGAGTCAAATAAATTTATGTTATAAATAAAGATATTTATTTCTAAGAAAACAATCAATCTACCCATTACAATAATTGAATTACATTTCCTTAAATGTTAACTCATCCTAATACTTATCCTGAGAGAAATCCCTAGACATATCCTTAGAATTATACATAGGGATATCACTAATGTTTTATCATAATATTTTATAAATGTTGTATAAACCTTAAATTTTTAATCAACTATAGAGACCCAGGATAAACATACATGGATATTACATAATTTAATATTAATATTCAATACATACCAAAAATATGTTCCTGAGGATCATATTAGTTTAGTGTCTTTGGAATCATGGAAATAAAATCATACATCCTGGTGAAAGATCATAAAAAACTCCCATAAATATATCCGCCTTCAATGATTCTACCTAAAACCATTCTTTATAAACATAGGAATTAAAAAATTAGAAAGGGTTGATCTCAGGTTCCCAATAAGGGTAAATAATGGAAATTCATAAGAATAACATGAATAAAAGAGTATAGAACTTGAGAATAACTTTTAATAATAGACCCTTCATATCCGAGATCATAATAAATATTAGTAGTTCATAAGACATGAATCATAAGGAAATAGTGAACATAATCTATGAAAGCATAACATAGGAATATATCATAAAATTGTTGAAAAAAGATAAGCATATAATATCCCTATTACAAGGTGGCCTACCAAGGACTTTGTAAAATGATAGGCTTGGCTTGATCACCCATGTACCTACTTCCTGATTGGGATTCCCTCCCATGTACCCTCTTGTTTCAAGACTAGGATTTACTCCCATTTACCCTTGTGTTACGTGTTTGGGATTTCCTCACGTTTAGCCTCTTTTTTACGGAATAGGATTTAATCCCTTTTAACCTCTTTTTGAAGTATTAGTATGTACTCCCATGTAGCCTTTCATATTATAAAACATTTATCATTACTAAATTCATTGGAGGGAGATAGAGGTCCCGCCCATAACATAGAAAAAATCATACATACAAGTTCCATAGGAAAATAAAACATGCATCATATCATTAACCATAAAATTAAATGGGTGTAATAAACATGTAATCATATCTTAACTTATGGTAAAAGATAGGTTTTATTATCATTTCAAAACAATCATAACCCATGAAGAGAAGCGGGTTTCAAAAACTTATATATAACAACCCTCATTTTTATTACACACTTCACCTGCAAATCATTTTTTTCATTTTTTCCAAGCCGGTTTATGGGTTACTGGTAACCTTACAGACTAATCCATCAGACAACCAAACACCACCATAGAAAATTAAAACCTCCAATTTAAAAATTCAAATAGACCATTCCATCATAACAAACACGAGAACCGAGGTGCCTCAAACAGAGTGCCACCTCGAGCCACACACCTGCCAACGATAGGCGACCAAACCGCTGGTGAACAACCATCGCCGCCAGGATGTCGACTACGCCATTCACTGGAAGTCAGCACCGTCAAACCTTTATCAACGCATCAACCCATTCACCAATTTAAATGATGGATAAACCCTCAGAACATTCCATCATCATCACCGGTATATCACGAAACTCAAGAAGCGTTGAAATAAACCGAAGATGTGGAATGAGATTCATCCCACAAAACAATCAAATGCAACCAAACCCCGTCGACAAACCCACCATCGACAAAATATGACACAAAAAATCACCAAGCATTCCACGCAAAAAGAAATACGGAAAAAATCACCTACCTGAACGAAGTCATCACCACAACCTACACAAAACTTGAAACAAGTCGCATCGCTACCTTCAAAACCACACCCAAAGGCAAGATCTATCCAAATCTCGTACAGTCGTCACGAAACAGAATGAAAACCCCATAATTGCAGCACCAGAAACCCGCACCCTGGAGCTTCATCGCGCATCATAAGAACCATATCCAGATCTGAATCTAGGGTTTGAGGAAATCCACGCAACGAAGAAAAGCACCGAGGATGATGACAGGTCTACGCAACGACGACTGTGAGGATCCGTGCTGCGAACGCACAAGCTAAGAGCCAAGGATAGGGCAGCCAACGAGGGGAGGAAGGCGGAGACGGATGGGAGGCCTAGTTTAATTGGGGCTTAGGAACACTACATAACATATTAAAACATAAATAACACAACATATATGTTGAAAACATCCTTTACATGACCATTACATTCCCTTGTACTTAGCATTGCATGGTATAACTTGAGGACAATCATAAGAAATGAGTGATCTATAAAGCCTAGTAGGGGAATAAACATGGAATAACATGAGGAATACAATAAATGTTATAAAATAGGCATATCAATGGATCACAAAAAAAATAAGAACATAAATTCATGATAAATCATGATAATCATAACATGGAAATTTGGAAACAACAGTTAACATAAAATTAGCTTGAGCCAAGGCTCATTGCACGTGGAGCATGAGTAAAACCTCATTGCACATTAAGAACGTGTAAACCCTCATTGAACTTGAATTATAATTATTCAACACACATTTCACATGACTTGTCATGATACTATACTTTAACCAATGAATTGTAGCGTTGTTAGGGAGCACCCTTCTTAAACAATTCATTTCATGCATAGGTGAGCCACGTGGATCATATAAAATGGAATCAATCAAAATCATAAGTTATTCCACAATTATGTTATGTGGAATAAATACATGAAAGTCCAATTCAATAGGTATATGTGAATAAAAGTGAATACCCTTGATAGAGACATGGGTATGGTATTCACTACACAATGATCTTGGCATGAAAAAACACGGTGCAATTTCGACAACATAACGACATGACCTAAGGATTCATAAAAATAGTTAATGATATACAAAAGGGTGTCTAATCATAATTTCATGAAATGGATAGTAATGGGGTCATATGGATACATGTTCCAATGAAAGTAATGGAATTTGGATGCACAATACAATAGAAGTACTTGGATGTAAAAGTAGAGAGAGAAATCTCTCACAGAATTTTTTCATGGTAACAGGTGTACATGGGAGGATTTAATGAGATAGAAAGGGGTATACCATCATCCAAACATAAAGAGAAATATATGGGGGAGGTGATAAATCATACCCCAACATTTTTAATTGAAAAAAATGTTTGTAACTACTTAACGAAAATTAGACAAGAAATGAGAATGGATGAAATCCCTTACATGGAAGTGTGATCCCAAAGGCATGGAAGAGGATTCATAGAAGCTTTTTGGGAGCTTGGGGAACCTTGGGGGGATTCCAGAGAGGGTAGAGAATTTGTTGGTCGAACTCTTAAGGCTTTTAGTGAAGAGGATGTGGGAGCTTGGGTTTGTTTATATAGGAAAGAAGAGGGAATTCTTTATTATTTAGGTTTGTGGAACCTCACATTAATCTAATCAATACCACAAACTAGACTATGGTTTTTTCCCATGAATTTCTCAAAAAGGAAGTGAGAAACAATAGTTTATAATTAAAATGGATTAAATTCTTAAATTAACAGTGTTTCTTAGGTGGAGTTGAGTCACTTCTCATGGAAAAAATTTTAAAAAGACAAAATGTTTTATATGTCTTGCACGGTCCACAAATGCTTTGTAAAATAAATAAATCAACTGTGAAATCACATTATTTAATTATAAAACATATATTTGCCGAAAATAATGTTTATTTTATTTTATTACCTCACTATTGGGTCATTATGATGTCAAAAAACACAATATATATTTAAGAGGTATTTAATTTTTTCCCAAAAATTTAAATGTCTCAGAGAATTATGAAAACTTCACTGTTGGATAATTTTGAAATCCTGATTCCAAAAATTATATGCATTTTATCTAAATAATTTTCTAAATGCATGAATTTTTTACTTTGAAAATAAAAACTGATATTTATCGAAAATTCATGCGTTTTAACCAAAATAGTTTTCAAACCTTAATAAAAATTACCATTGAAATCGTAAAATTATATTATCATTTATATTTAATAAAATGTAATTTAATAATAATATTTTATTAAAATATTGTTTAATTAAAGAAATCCATTAATTCATCAAAATAGATTTCTTAGTTGAATATTAAATAAAAACATTATTTGTACTTTTTACAAAGTAAAAATAAAAAAAAATAATGTATATTCATTATTATATATAAAAATAATGAACATATTAATAGAGATAATGTCTTGTTACATAACCCCTTATAACACCCACATAAGACCAAAGGGTAAGGTGTGCGATGGTGAGAGACTCTTGGGGTGGCTCAGATAACATCGCTTAGGTGGTAATCTCTATCAACTTCCACTTCTCTCGTAGGCAGTTCCGCTCAAGCTTAACATATTCATGATCGGATTTGGCTTAGTCAAGTGTGAAGCCCAATGACGCCACCTACTTTCTAAGATCCAACAAATGGGCTTCATATAGGGAATGTCTACTGGATGAGGCCATTTCTTCCTTTGTCTGAGTAAATAGGATTTTTTAAATCCCTATATTTATACTAATAATGTAATCACTATTCAACAACTATATTTTCAATGTTCCCAATTCATAATAGTATTTTAAAATCCAGAAACACAAAACCAATGAGGTTCACATTTTATATATCCATAATAAGACATTTAATTAGATTAAGAGAAATATTTATTAATGAATGTTTGGTTCGTTACAATCTTCCCCCCTTAAGAAATTTCGCCCTCGAAATTACCTTTTCCCACAATAAAACAGATGTGAGTGACTTTTCTTCATAACTTCCTCTGATTTCCATGTCGCTTCTTCAAACATGTGGTTTCTCCACAACACCTTGATGAGGGGAATTTTATTATTTGATAGAATTTTTTATCTGGGATCTAAGATCTTCTCTAGTGGATCCTCATAAGAAAGCTCATCGTCTAACTGTACTAAAATGGAAAATAGTACATGTGAACGGTCGGGTATGTACTTCCTTAAGAGGGATAAATGAATGAAATCTTGTACATTGGCCAAGGTAAGTGGAAGTACTAGTCGATAGGCCACAACCCAAACACAATCATGAATCTCCAGGGGGTCAATGTACCTAGGAATTATCTTCTATTTCTTTCCAAACCCCATGAACTTCTTCTATGGAGATATGCGTAGAAATACTATGTCTCCAAATTTAAACTCATGGTCTCATCGACGGTTATCTGAATAACTCTTCGGTCGACTCTGGGCGGCCTTAATATGCTACTGAATGGTTTTAACCTTCTCCACCATTTTTTTCAACCATCTATGGTCCTAGAATCATACGCTCACCGACTTGATCCCAACAAGTTAGTGTTCTGCACCTCATCCCAAACAGGGCTTCATAAGGTGCCATTCAGATTCTTGAGTAGTAACTGTTATTCTAGGAGAATTCAACCAGTGGAAGATGTTGATCCCATCCACCATTAATGTTCATTGAGACTTATATCAACATATCCTCATGTGTTTGGATAGTCCACTCAGATTGGCCATTATTTTGAGGATGATAAGCCGTACTGAAGTTCAGCTGAGTATCTAGAGAATGTTGATGGCTCTTCCAAAACACAGAGGTGAATCATGGATCTCGATCAGATTCAATAGTCAGTGGTACTCCATGAAGACTTTCCACATACCTAATATATATTTTTTATATTTGATCCAATGAGAAATCCTCAGGAATTTCAATGAAATGTGTAGACATTTTAGGACAATCCATAATAACCTAGATTGCATTGTTTCCATTGGATGTCTTTATATGTTCGATGACAAAGTACATGGTGATGTTCTTCCATTTCCATGCTGGTATGGGAAATGGTTGCATCATCCCCTTAAACTTCTTCCTCTCTACCTTCAATTGCTGACACACTAAACACTTTGATATATACTCAGCGATCTCCTTCTTCATATTATCCCACCAATAATTCTCTTGGAGATCCCGATACATCTTTTTGTTTCCTGGGTGAATAGAGAAATTTGAACAATGAACATTATCCAAAAGATCCTTCTTCAACTCCGGAAATGATGGAACACATAGTCTTTTTCCAAATCTCACAATTCATTCTTCATAATCATTGAACTCCTAGTATATCCCTTTTCTAATAGATTCCACTCACTTATGAATTACCAACTCATCTTTTTGAGCATCCATTAAACATTCCAAAAGATTTGGTTCTGCAATAATATGTGAAAGGATTGATGATGTTCCCTTATTTATGATTCCAATTTCAATCTTCATCCAATCTAATAATATTGGGTCCTTCTCAATTTCCTCACTGAAAGAATTCCTGGGTCTTTTCTACTTAGAGCACCTACCACCTTGTTCACTTTACCAGGGTTGTAATGGATTGAGCAGTCATAGTCTTTGATCAAATGTTACCATCCTCATTGGTGCATGTTTAACTCTTTCTATGTGAATATATACTTGAGGATTTTGTGATCTGTATATATTTCACACTTCTCCCCAAAGAGATAATTCCAGCAAATTTTTAAAGCTAATATCACCATAGCCAACTCCAAATCAAGTGTTGGATAATTCTACTCATGAACATTCAATTGCCATTAATTTTAGGCAATGAATTTTTCATTTTTAATCAACACACAGCCTACGCCCATCTTCAAAGCATCATTGAATACCACAAAATGTTCTCCACTTGTGGGTAAAGTGAACATGGGAAGAGTGAAAATACTCCTTTTTAACTCCTTGAATATTTCTTCACATTCATCACTCTATGAAAACATTACTCCCTTCTGAGGTAGCTTGGTATGTTGGTTGTACAATAGTGATAAATTTCTCAAAAATCATGGATAATAATTAGCTAACCCCAAGAAGCTATAGATATCTGTTACCGATGTTGGCCTCATCCATCCCTAAATTGCTTCTATTTTGGGGGGATCCCCAAATATCCCATTTCTTATGATTATATGGCACATGAATGAGTCCTCCTTCAACTAGAACTCACTCTTTCTGTACATTTCATAGTGATTCTCTTTCCTCAAGGTCTCTAGTACAGTTCTTAAATACTCCTCATGATCCTCCTTAGTTTTACAGTATATCAGAATATCATCTATAAAGATGACCACGGATTTGTCGAGGTAGTCCCTAAATACTCTATTCATCATGTCCATGAAGATTTCTAGAGCATTAGTGAGTCTGAAAGGAATTACTTTAAATTCATAGTGCTCTTATCTTGTAAGAAAAGGGGCCTTTGGGATATCTTTTTTCTTCACCCTTACATGATAATATCTTGACCTAAAATACACATTGGATATGTATTGCGCTCTATGCAGCTGATTGAACAAGTCATCAATTCATGGAAGATGATACTTGTTTTTTATCATGATTTTGTTAAGATCGTGATAATTGATTCAAAGGTTCAATGAGACATACTTCTTCTTGACGAAGAGGACTGGTTCACCCCATGGTGAAGCACTTGGGTGTATAAACCCTTTATCCATATCCTCTTGTAGTTGTTTCTTCAGTTCCTCATGCTCCCAAACAGCCATTCTATAAGGATTCTTGGATATTGGCAATGCCCCGGGTATAAGATCAAATAAGAATTCAACAACCCTTCTAGGAGGAAGACAAAGAAATTCCTCCAGAAATACTTCAGCAAATTCCCTCACAATAGGCATGTCTTCAAGGATGGTTGCCTCCATAGACTCAATCATTTGAACTAGATATGCATGCTCAGTGGGTAGTAATATCCATGCTTGAGACGATGGAGATAAAGAAGATTCATCCCCCTCCTTGCACTTATATTGAATCGAGGGTCGATTTTCCACAAGGAGAGTGATTTCCCTCTCACAGTAATTTTTGTTGGATCTATATAAGGAAAGTCAATCCATGCCAAAAATTTCATCAAATTCTCCCAGAGCGAGTATGATGAGGTTCACTAGGAAATTCATTCCACAGATTATGATAGGGGAGGAGTTATATTCATAGGATGAAATGATTTCCCCATTTTTCTTACTCACCTACATCATTACTTCCATGATTTTTGGTGGTTCTGGGATTGTTTTACTAAAAATTTGGGATATAAAAGAATCCATAGAATCTGAATCAAAAAGTATGTTCAGTATTATTAAATGAATTACTAGTTTACCTACCACCAATTCCTTTTCGGGGTTCACTTCAGAATTAGTGATGGAAAAATATCTCCGTTGGTTCCTTTGAGGTTGTTGTTTGCCTCTGAAATTCCTTGGCCTAGGGAACTGATTTAGAAGAGTCCGTAGGTATTTATAGTTTTATCAATGAAAAACATGTTGAGGTTCGAACGTAGCGTTCATATCCTCTATTGCAGCTGATGGTTTTTCTTGATAGCAGTTAACAGCTAGTGCCCTTCTCTTCCACACCTAAAGCCTTTCCTCATCCCCTTCAGGAAATTTACGGAATTCTTCTTTCCGCACCTTTGGCAAGTGGGGTGCTGGATCTTCTTAGTACATTTGGATTTATCCATTAGACCGCCAGAATTGAAGTCCACCTTACGCTTCTTATCCCAATGATACCCAAGGGATTTTTTGATCTCTATTTTGACCATGAGGGCACATCAGACAATTTTTTCATAGCTGTCGAAGTGACGGAATGACAATGCCTTCCATAGGATAGGTTTCAGTGCTCCAAATAATCGGTGAATGTTGAATTTGGGGGTAACAACAAAGTTGGACGAATATCGTGCAAGCCATGTGATGTTTTCCTCGTGCACTCTGACAGATTTGTTGTCTTTTTTCTTGAGGGAAAGGAAGTCCTTTTTCATCTTATGTCGGAGGGTGCGAGGAAAATATTTATCGAAAAACATCTTATGGAAATCCTTTCATTCCAATGCCTCGATCTCTTCCTCTAGCTTTATATTTTTGATCAATGTCCACCACTGATCGTCTTCACCTTCCATATGATAAGCATCCAGAATAACCTTCTTTTTTTGGATCATTGAAGTATAGAGAAGATAATTTCAATGGAGTTGATCCATTTTTCGGTGATTGAGGGATTAAATGACCCATTACAAGTAGGAGGCCTTTGTCTCATGAATCTCTCGATAGCGACTTATTCTTTTTTAAGGGGGTTGAACGTTCCCCTTGACCCATGATTCTATTCAAAGCTTGAGTTAACTGAGAGAGAAGCGTGAAAAATTTCATGATTCATGCCCCTATCTGATTGGGCATCTCATTTGCACAATCATCACATTGATCTTCACATCAGTTGTTATCCCGAGTTCTCTTATTACCAGACATTGGATAGAATAAAAAATGAATGTTAGGGGGTAACACATAAAGGGTAATCCAAGGACAAAACAGATGGCATAAAGTAACTTTTATTTCCTTAACTTTTGAATCCATAGGCTTTAATCTACGCTATCCATGATCTAATTTCTAACAAATATTCTTAGGGGAATTTTATTTTAATCCCCTTAATAAGGGTTCATACTAAGCTTATTAATTTACCAAATTATATCCCCCAGGAATGATGTAACCAAGATTGCATCAATTCTAGTTTTCGTGCACCAGTTCCCATTTGAGTCTAGCTCAAAGTGGTGTTTTCAGGTTCTACCCCTAGGATACATCTGTGCCAGAGCCGCATCTACCTCCTTGTATCCAAATAGGGATGTATTTTCTTGATAACCCACTTAATCAATACTAAAAAATACATTGGAAGGTTTTTATTATACTTATTATTATCTCTAAATCTTCAATAGGGTAATCTAATCCTAATCCCAAAAATAACTAATCCTATCCTCTGATACCAACTATAACAACCCTTCTTTTTATTACACACTTAAAATTGATTTATTACATAAAATCATCAATTCATACAAAATATAATATTGAGAGGTTTAGTGTCTTTTGGACTTGGGAACATTATATAACAAATTGGAACCTAAAACACACAACATCTTTATTGAAAAATTCCTTTACATGACCACTACATTCCCTTATACTTAGCATTGCATGGGATAACATGATGATATGCATAAGAAAAGTGTGATCTATATAGCCCAGTAAGGGAATAAAACTGGAATAACATGAGTAACACAATACATATTTAACAATAGGAATATAAATAGAGCATAAATGAAACATGAACATAAAATAATGATAAATCATGATAATCATAACATGGAAATGTGGCAACAACACTTATCATGGAATTAGCAGGAGCCATGGCTCATTACACATAGAGCAAAGGTAAACCCTCATTGCCCATGAAGAATGAGTAAAACCTTGTATCACATGAATTAAAATTAGTCAACACTTATTTCAGATGATGTATCATAATACTATACATTACCCAATGAATTAGAGCACTATCAGGGCACACCCTTCTTAAACATTTAATTTCATACATAAGGGGGCAACATGGATCATATAACATGGAATAAATCAGCATCATAAGTTATTCCATCATTATTTAATGTGGAATAATACATGAAAGTACCATTAAATAGGTATATGTTCATTAAAGTGAATACCCTTGTTAGATACATAGTTACGGTATTCACTACACAATGATTTTGGTTTGGAAAAACACAATTCAATTCCGACAGCATAACGACGTGACATAAGGATTCATGAAAATAATTGTTCAGATAGGAAAGGTTTTCTAATTATATTTACATGAAATGAATATTATGGGGGTCATGTGGATACATGTCCCCTCGAACATAATGGAATTGGGATGCATAATACAAAAGAATTACTTGGATGTAAAAGAGGAGAGAGAAATCCCTCATGGGATATCGGCATGGTAACAGGTGTACATGGGAGGCTTTAATGAGAGAGAACAAGGTCTCCCATCATCCAAAAATAAAGACTAAATTATGGGGGATGTGAGATATTATACACCAAAATTTTTAATTGAAAACAAAAGGGCATAAAAACTTAAAGAAAATTAGACAAAAAATGAGAAAGGAATAAATCCCTTGGAAGTGAGATAAAAAAGGCATGGTTGAGGCCTGAGAGAGGATTCCTAGAAGATTGGGTCACCTTGGGGGATTATAGATAAAAGAGTTCAGGGGTTGGTAGAACTCTTAAGGCTTTGAGTGATGAGGAAGTGGGGGCTTGGGTGGGTTTATATAGGAAAGGAGAGAGAATTCTTTATTATTTTGGTTTGGGAATACTCACATTAAACTAATCAATACCTCAAACCAGCCCATGGTTTTTTCAATTGGAAGTGGAAAAAAATATTTTATAAGGCCAATGTATGGGCTTCTTAAAATAATAGGATTGCTTATGTATATGTGAGTCACACTCTCAAGGAAACCAATTTGAAAAGACAAAATGATTTATAAGTCTTAGAGGGTCCACAAAATCTTTGTAAAATATATAAAACAAATATAAAATCACATTATTTTAATTATAAAACATATATTGGCGTAAAATAATTTTTATTGTATTTTATTACCTCATAATTGGGACATTATGATGCCATAAAACACGTTATATATTTGAACAATATTTAATTTTTACCCAAATATTCGACAGTCTCAGAATTTTATGAAAAATTCACCGTTGGATAATTTCGAGGTCCTGATTCCAAAAATAATATTAATTTTATCTAAATAATTCTATATATACGTGAATTTTTACATTTAATATAAAAACTGACATTTACCAAAAATTCATGGGTTTTGACAAAAACAATTTTCAAACCTTAATTAAAATTACAATTGCATTCAAAAAATTATATGATCAATTATATTTAATAAAAATTAATTTAATAATAATATTTTATTAAAATATTATTTAACTAAAAATACCCATTAATTCATAAAATTATATTTCTTATTTTAATATTATATAAAAAATACTATTTTTACTATTTACAAAGTAACAATAATAAAATGAATGTATATTCATTATTATATACAAAAATAATGCACATATTAATAGTGCTAATTTCTTGTTACATAAACCCTTATAACAACCGTATAATACCAAAGGGTAAGGTGTTCGATCATGACCGACTCTTGGGGTGGCTTGGATAACATTGCTCGGGTGGTAATCTCTATCAACTTCCACTTCTCTTGTAGGCATTTCCACTCGAGATTAACGTATTCATGATCGGCTTGGGATTGGTTATGATAAAAGACCAATGATTCCACCTCCTTTCCGAGATCTGACAAATGGGGTTCCTATGGGGCTTGTCTTCTTGATGAGGGCATTTCTTCCTTTGTCTTAGTAAATTGGATATGTTAAAGACCTATATTTAAAAAAATCATGTGATGACTATTTAATGGCTATATTAGCAACAGCCACAATTCGTAACAATATTTTAAAATCCAGAAATATAAGACCAAATAATTTCATAGTTTAAATAACCATAATAATAAATTTAATTAGATCAAGTGTAATTTTCATTAATGAATGTTTGGTTCGTTATTATATAACCTGTGGATGAGAAACCAGTTTCATAAGAATCATTCATTCAAACAACAATCATTCAAGAAAGATTATAACTGAAACCATTGGATAAATTCATTTAAGGTCACAAGTAACATCAATGGATGTAATATTAAAATGAACATAAATTGGAAGGATATTTTGAAAACAATTCATAAGTAAAATATACTTTCATCTTTGAAAAATGATTTATAAAACATAAAACATTTTGAAAACTATTTCATTTGAAATTACACAGAAAACCTAATAAAAAAGTCATTAATGTATTTTTGAAACCTTTTCCCTTGAAAAAATATAAAATAATCATGAAAACATCTTGAAAATAATTTCTTCAAAACATATAAAACAAGATTCAAAACATTTTAAAAATCAATCTTATGTGAATCGTATAAAATAATATCAAAAAAATATTAAAAAACAGTAGACGTGTCACTTAAAAAAGTAGAATGAAAACGTTTTGAAAAATATTTTCTTCAATGTTTTATTTTAAATACATTTAAAAAAAATAATAACCAATAAAAATTAATGGAAATATTCAATGTATTTACAGTGGATAAATTTCTACTGGTCGTATGATGTAAAAATTACATTCATTTTCCATTGTAAAAAGGTTAGAAAAATTCCACATTTCGAAAGAGACAAGAACATTACATTGAAAACATTGGTAAAATAAAAAATGTTAAATATTACATTTAATGTTTATAGAGTATAAGTAAAATACTCTTGGGATCCCTTTTTGGAAAACATGGTCTTGAAGGAACACCGATTTATAACTGAAGATAGGGTAAAGTAAGGATTTTTTAAAAATAATTTATTAACTATCTTATGTTCCAAAGAGTTGGAAAATGATAAAAATATATTAATATATTATGAATAACAAGTTTCATAGAAACATCATGAGTGTTCTAGATATATGGATCATAATATTTAATAAATGGAATCATTAACCTAATCAATCTTAAAAACCGATGAAATTGTTTTAATAAACTCATATAACATGGTAAAATGGGATCATACACTCCAGGTAAGAAAATGAAATTAAATGAATCATCAAATATCCAAAAATATAGTATATTAATATATAACCTATAAAATGGAGGTATATACACCTCGAAAATAATTTTGGTGCATAACAAAACATGAGTCTTAAAGAAGAACAATTGAGACAAATCTATTTTATCGATTTGGTATCAATTAAAATGTTAAACCAATGAAATAAATACCATTGAATGGATATTTAAATTACTATTAATTTAATTATAATGATAATTTAATATATCCATGGATATTATACACACCACAAAAAAGGAATGAATGGTAAATAAAGTAAGTATATCACAGAAATAAAAAAAGTGAGATGAAGTCCCTTTACCTTGTGTCTTAACTCACACCGGTCTCATTCAATACTCCTATATATTAAATATAAATTTATTATAAATATATAAAATACCCATGTTATTATTTTTAATACCATATATTTTTCGATTATGACTTCAAATTACCCACTTGTTAACAATTCTATGATAAGGTTTCACTTTGTGTAATATCTTCTTAGTTTTTCATGTGTGAATTAATTTGATATATCATTGGTCCATATATTTATATAATAATTTATAGAATTTATAAAATTATTTGAGTATAATTTATATTAATTATATGTTTCCTATAATAATCTACTTTATATAGAGGTATAAACTGCATACGTCGTTCAGGCAGATATTAAGCCCTATGTACACATTAACGCTATTTCGTTAAATTGTCATGTTGAAAGAAAGAAATTAAAAGAAATATATGTAAATATATTTATATATATATATCATTATAATATTTTCTTTATAATATCATATATATCATATATATTTACTAAATAAATCCTTAATATATTCCATATAGTGTATGAATGAATCACATCGCTTTGAGGGGGCGATATTCCACACATCATCAAACAAAATTATTGTATTAAACAGAAAATGAAAAGTATAAAGATATGAATTTTAAAATAACAAAAAAAGATTAAAGACACAGTAAATATAATTTATAACATATAAAAATTATTATTCCATGATAATTTCCACCATGATAGGTGGTAATGGAAAAAATGAACAATCATCATTTTGTGAGGAGGTAGTTCATCACACAAGTAAATAATATGTTTACAATCCATTAGATGTTGGTGTATGTAAGTGTAGGTAAAAATCATAGAAAAAACCCTATTATATTTTTTAAATTGGGATTTTTATACAAGCATGGAACAATGATATTAGAGGTGTGGAGACAGAAAATAAAAGAAATGATCTTAAGAGATGTGGTTACCTTTTAATTAGGTAACTCGAATTGTATTATGCCAAATGGATTCCTTGAATTTCATTCTTCTAATGGGTAGGATTATAGGTTTATGTTATGGGTATTCAAAAGTCTATTGGGAGAATATTGGCTGAACTGAAGAGTTTTTAGAGGAGTAAAGTAGAGGGAGAGGTGGTGCCCATTAATTGTGAAGAAAAAGGAATCACTTGTATTTTTGGAAAACAAGTTGGGTGCACCCATGTTATTACCTACAAAAAGTCAACCCAAACTAACTAAAATCAATATTGGATGTTTTATGGCCGAAATATGTCTATAAAATGGTTTTTAAAAAGATTCAAGGTCATTTGGGACCCTAAGAATAATGTTTATTCCCAAGTTAAGCGTAATTTTATACTAGTCACGGTTATTAATTTTAATCAATTTCACTAGTATTTTAGGAAAAATTGACATCATTTAATTACACTATAAATATTATAGTTATTAAAAAAAATTATTTATATTTTTTAAACTACCATATATAGAGGTGGAATTTTTTTGATTTATGTTAATCCCACAGACGGGGCGAAATAACAGATTTTTAACGTAGATAAATGTTCCAAAGGTTGTTGTTACTGTTTATTAAATATATAAGTAAAATTTATTATAATGACCTAAATAGTATTAATATATGTATAATTGATCGAATTCCTCTTTAAAACAAATTTAATGTATAATTTGACATGCCCCCTTGAGGGGTCTTGCTTCCTTCTTTATTTCTTTTTGAATAAAAAATGAACTACTACTAATGTATAATTTGAAATTAAAAAAATAAAATGAAAAGGTACTTATTAACTAAAATGATTTATTTTTTACTATTAATCAAAAAATGATGTTTCTCAGAAAAATAACATAAATTCACCCTAAGAGAATTTCAGAATAATAAATTAAATAATGAAGTTAATATTATCATATTAAATTTGTTGAGGTGTCTAAAAATTATTATTTTTTCTTTACAAAAAGACATGAAAACGAGTTCATTCATGAAAATAGTATTTTTAAACATATAAATACCTTATAAAAATTATATTTTTGAATATAAATATGTTTTATTTATATAAAATAATAATAAAAAATTATAAATTTGTTATTACTATTCAAAATACTATGTTTTAATGGATAGGTTATTGGTAACCTGTTTGAATAATTATAACAATAAAATGATGTTTCATTGAAACTCGGTATTGTGTGTAACATAGACCAAGTAGGTGTTTTGTGTAGATCATGACAAGTTGGCATTGAGTATATCACAACCCGGGTCAGTTTTACATGTAGCACAATCCATGTTGTTGTCCTGTGAAATGAATGTTTGACATTGTGTTTAAAATATAAATAAATATATATAACTATTTCCAATATCACACAAAATGTAGAATATAAAAAAGGTTAATTAATTTGAAAAAAATATATTTCAAAAAATCTTAGGGTGTTACACACGTAGTTTGGGAATATGGATTTTCAAACAATGCACCAACTATGTTATTGGAATAGGAGTGTGTTGCATGTTTTTTTGGAGGGCCACATGGGTTTTAAATCTATATCCCTTAACCACGAACTACCCCTGGTGATAACACCACATGATGTATCATCTTTTAGGAAATTATCACAGTTTAGTAAACTATGAACCTCAACTATGATCAACCCTCTGTTTCGCTCCCCATGGTGTATTATTTTTTGGAGAATCCATATGGTTTGACAAACCGTGCTCAAAACAGGCACCTTAAAAGAACTCTAAAACACTTTTAAACCTACTAGAGTCTCCTATAACACATCTTATTCAATTGATATATAAAAAAATAATATTGAAATCTAAAAGTAAATCATAATTCATAGAAAAATATGAGGTCATTACATTATTTTCTTCTAAATACATCTCATCCACAAGAATTCTATCAAGGAATCGTTCCTAAAAAACTCAAGCAACTAAGCCCAAAAATCAACCCCCCACTCCCATATCTATACTTGGATCAATCTATGTTTCCATAGAATATGGATAATTTTTACCATATTCCCTAATAGGTTCTTCTCACTCCAACAAACAATTACAACTATGTGGTCCTCCTATAACCTATCTAGATCAAACTGGATCATCTTAATAGTTATTGGAATGTGTAGGATTAAGTATGTACCCATGGATCATAGACACATAGAACACATCAATAATGCATTAGTCGGTATAAGAAATATATATATGGTACATTACTATTTCAAACATCTTGGTTATCTCAAAGGATTAAATATAAAATAGTTCCCGATAACATCACATTCTGAAACATTTTTTCCTAATATAGTATTTACTCATAAAAAACATGGTATCCTATAGATTACTGAAAAGGTATCCTCTAATGGTCAACATAAAATCTCTACCATATTTTAGAATTATTCAACCACGTCCTAATTAGTTGAACTCTCTCAATGGTATCCAAAACCATGCTCGACTGCACTACTGCTGCATCACATGCCTCATGAAAACATAACAGTGATTTTCACAGTCAATTTTAGAGAGCCAAAAAATATTTCATATAAATATATTTCTCCAAGATATAATTTTATAAAAAATAATCCATGGATAGTTTATCATCCCATGCTCTATCATATTCTAGTTTACAAGACCAATGATTATCTTCCAATATACATATCACTGGCGTTGAATACCCATCGGTCTAGGGTTGATGAACTATAATCAAACTCAGATGAGTCCCTATGTACATATGTAATCCCTAGAAAAAACTTGATAAAAATGTGTGTCTCCTTCAAATACAATTCTCAATGGTACTCCATGAAATAATACGATCTCATAGACATATATTTATCCTAATTCATCTACAAATTTAATCTCATCGTTTAGTATGAATTGAAAAACATTCATTATCGAATAGTAAATCTCCAAAAAAAAATCATGAATCCTTAAGGTTTTTGGTAATCCCAGAGAAACATCCAACATGATGTCCTCCCACTACTATATCGGAATACAATGTTAATGGAGTAAACCACTAGGATGCTAGTCATCAGCCTTTATCCTATTGTGAGTAAAGCATTGGTAATAAAATATACGAATTCCTTTCTTCATCCTTGCCCATCATAACTACTTCATGAATTCATGGTATATTCTTTTAACTCTAGGATAGAACACCTACATATATGTATGAATGTATCTCATCATATATTCTTGTATGGAAGTAGTGTCCACGACTCTTCGATGTACTAAGATCACATCATAATTGTCTCATGACCACACAAGTATCGAGTCAACACCTACCAGCTATTACCATATCACAACACAATTTTTGTTTGATTCGTGAACAGACATCAACTGATCTACAAAGAAACATGTGATTATTAATGTGGAAGATTTATCAGTCTTTGATCCTTAAAATCATCAATCCTCTAATCTTCCACTAATATTATCCAACATCATTTTTTCTCCAAAGGACATTCACTATGATCTTGAGATACATACATTATACAGTTAATATCATTAGTAACAATTTTTCCATTACATGGTGCATAGGCCAACTAAAATTCAATCTTCAATCTGTACTCTACTATGCTCATCTGTGTCAAATTCAGATAGATCTAAGAGAAGATATTACAAAGGATCTTGTGGAACTTATACATAATAAACATCTCACTAATGATATAACATCACCAACATTTAAAATAATTTAATAAAACTTCTAGATCTATTCCATGGGTAGGATAGATCCACTTATGGGGTCAATGATGACATGACCCATAAGCTACAACCCACTCTATCTGTATGAAAATTATACCCAACTAACTCTTGAAACATCAAAATACACCACATATCCATTCCTTGGATCAGGATGAATCTAAACTAATGTTATAGTAAACCTCATATTCTTCTTACAAAAAGATACCCCATGCTAGTATCTTTATTGTAACTCCACCCATTTCATCATTAGCATAGTCATGGGTGCTGATAAACGTGATAAATTATGGATAAAATGTTAATATTATCTTTTTAAACCTATAATGCTTCTAATTTATAACTTGTTGTATGGAAGGGTTCAAGACATCACTGCCTCCCTTATCCCTATTTCCACTAATATACTGGTCTTAGAAACCACATTCCCAAGTAATTTCACCTTCAGAATCCAAATGTGAAACATCAATATCTTGTCATATATTTGATATCCTTGAAGTTAACACAAAAATAACTCTAGATATCTGGAATGATACTATAGGGATTGTTAGTACATGAGGATATTTTTAATGAACACCATGATGTACAAGTTAATGCATTTTTGGGTGATCATGTTCTTATGTTCCATGAATGCAATAGTTTCATTCATCAATTCACACAACATCAGTAAGTAATAGTATGTTACATACCTTATCCCCATAATTTCTTTCAGAATACCCTTTTGTTTAATCATTAAATGGTAATATCCTGATCATAAATCAATATTAGAGAACCTTTAAGCTCCCCATAATTAATAAATGATATCATAAATCCAAAAAGAGGATACATATTCATCCCAATAACCTGATTTAAAATATATGAATAAATATTTAGTTGAATACAACCTTATACCTTCTTGGAGATTAAGAAACATTCACCCCATGGTGATGTAACCATCCTAATAAAACCCTTCCATTCCAAGTCCTTGAGCTATAAATTGACCTATTTTAACTCATTATAAACCATATGATATGTAGTTATTAAAATGTGTTATGTACCTAATAGAAGTTCTATAGGAATTTCAACTCCTATATCAAGAGGATGCCTATGAAGTTATCTAAAAAGTAATTCTGATGGTGATCCACAACTGGAGAAAAATGGTGAGAGGGATTACATTGTTCAAATAGAAAGCACCAGTCATGAAATATTCACAAAATCAACCCAATATGTATCATATTTGGACCCACTCTACCTACTCTCAACTCGTACTCATCTATTATTATGGACTTCTATCCTTTGGTGATGTATATGATACATGTCACTTATAGCAATTAATACAAGCTTAAATATCGTTCATCTAGTCAATTCAAAAAATCAAATTGATGATTTTTATCTCTACAATAATAAGTCAACATAGATTTTAATAATTTTTAAAAATTATTAGATACATTCATCATCACTGATGCCATACTAATTTCATCCCCATTGCTGAATCAATTAAAACATATCAAAAGTTAACTTGATCAGTATGTCATTTCAAATAATAACCTGACCAAAAATTAAAATAATGAGAAGTATATATATCAAACAATGTACTAGATAGTGGGGAAGTGTACAAGACTGTACCTTGAATAGTATATGGTCCCCTACCAATATCCATTAGAGTCTGATCCACTATATACCATCGAACTACCTGAGTTCCTTGACCCTTACCCTAAGGTATGTGTCTTATCTAATTCATCATTATTTGATATTTCTTATGAGGACCTCAAATGATCCATGGGTCATAGATCACATCCATTATGCACCCCCATGGAAAAATTCTCGTGATTCTCTAGATCATAATTTCTAGAGATACCCCATCATTCAACACCATCAAAACATTCTCTATGGTGTGGTGTAGAACATAAAATAATGTATGATATTCCCATAATTGAATATTTGTGGAAATCCTCAAAAGGAAAATGAAGAATACATACACTTCTAAACAGTAATCCCATTACTATGATGTACATTATGATCTTTGTCATCCTACTATTGGAAGAGAAACTCATCACAACAATAGGAGTTACTCCCACCTGAGTACTAAAGGGTGAAAGAATACTAATTGTTTAATCATCCTCCAAAACATTCTCAATGGTCATGTCCTTTCCTACAACCCCCCATTTATTTCATTATGTTAAATATTTAAACCTATCATCACATATTTTTTATGAATACCAATCTAGGTCTTCTTGACCTTCTTTACATCATTTTCGGATGAGAGATAAGCGAATAGAATCATTTCAGTGAAATGAGTAGAGTATGATGAAAGTTCAAGGTTCCTAGCTATAGATCAATGAACATCTGTGCTCAGTTGGGCTTTAGTATTTTAGAAAATAATTCAATTAAAAAAAGCCCTTGAAGGCCTTATATGTGAGACCCTTATGTTTTCTAGCCTATCCCATCACACCCACCATATCTTGGTTGGCCTAAATAATGAATACTATTAGTTTCACCCTACATTCCTTTTATGTATAAATAAGGTCAACGACACCCTTGATAATAACTGTCCATTCCCTTTTAAAAACATGGTCCTCCAATTCCTTGAAAGGTTGCTAGATTCTAGAGCTAGAAATCTCTAGTGTAGTTAGATATGGGCCTCGATACCCCTCTGCACTTGGTATGCACAAGTACAAGGACACCCAGACCAAGAGGTCCCACTACCCATGCCATTATAGAAAGTGCAGGAGCATGCTACATCGAACCCTCTAACATAAAATGTAGTGGAATGGGGGAATGCTTTTAACCATGAGCTTCTTGACCCACATTAACTAGTTTCCCCATTAGTTTTAATTGAGGATACATCTTCTGAAATATTGGAATGACATTTAAGATGCCTAAATCTATAAAATAATGATTGATATTATCAAATATATGATATCAAAAATAGGTCCCCCTATGAGGAAACCCATAACATAGGGTATTTCTCTCTTAGAACAACCCAAGGATCTTCATACCTGCACATTTTTCATGATATTATATATACGAAACATAACATTATAATCATGTTAAACTAAAAAAATACCAATATATATCATAATATAAGAGAACATATATATATCACTCAATAGAAAATACAAGTCTATCATGAACTAACAACATAATTCAAGTCATTAAATTAATGAAATAGAATGTGTCATATAATAAGTATATATATGGAATGTGATACTAAATTCCTAATTATGATGAATGAACCCATAATAATATGGTAAAATTGTATCAACAATCTTATAATTGATAACATAGTGGTTCATTAAAAACTAGCTAGCTGCAAACATGGAAACACCCCATCCCAATTCCTAGAGAACATATATTTTTTCTACAAAGACCAACAATAACCAAGAAGAAATGATGAAAATTGTCCTAATAATATTTGGTAAGGCTTCAGCCGAAACCACTAGTTCTATGATAGAGAGTCAGAAGACCTCATGAATTATCCCCATCTAAATGTGGATTCTAACTAGCAGTGATGGTTGGAACACTATTATTGGGGATATTATACAATCATTTTTATATAAATACCCCAGAAATATAAATAGAATATCAATCAAATAAAATTAATTAGGGTGGAGGAATAAACATCACTATTTAATATTATAATACACACATGTTACACAATATAAATTACTATGTTCCCTTTGTGGAATGACAATATAGAGTTTAAGGTTCAACATAAATAAAAGAATCACCATTGAATCCTCTGGAGTCTATCAAAGTACCACTTCTTGCTCCCAGATCAATAGGTCACCAATCCTCAATGTGACCCTTACCCTTACCTGTATCCATATATACACAGTCTGCATGGATATCAAGATACAACTATAATATGTGAGGTGTAAAAAATTATTGGACATAACTACTATATCCATAAAATGTGAGCACCACTGTAATAGGTGAATTCCATGATAACAATAAATTTGTATGGAAACAAAAACAATCATATATTTAGTGTCCATGTGAAAAACAAGACACCAAAAGGGTCGGTCATAACAGATTAGACTCTATACTATATGCATAATTGGAATATATTGAAATTCATCAATAACTAGACCCAATTATAGTGAGAATTATACCCTATATCCACAAAGGAACATCTCTTAGGTCAGGCCATAAGGTCTATAATTAATGTGTTACCAGACACATGGGATTGAGTAAACATGTCACTATCATGGGTTGAGACAAATGGTTATCATTCCCCTACCCAATGTATAATTTCATTATTTTCATCATGACATGTTGTGTACACTCCCCCTCTATGGTGAAATTATATATTAATGGTTCACAAATTATGATTACTAATAAAATACTTCCACGTAATGATAAATTCAAACAACATGGTAGAACATAATAAGAAAAAAACATGTCATCATCAAAACATAGTAGAACATATTACAATATGTGATCTACACCAAGCATGTGAAAATGCTACACAAGAAACACTCATGGAATCAAAAATCATATATGGGTCTCATGACAACACACACCCATAATAAATCACCATTAAGATTGTTAAACAATATAATCAAGCACAATATGTAATCAATTCCTTAAAAGTATACACGGGCCTCAAATTATATTAAACTTTATACCACATTCTCATTGATGATGTACTCAAATATTAGGTAAATGACCAAAGATTAAATCACATTTCACTCTTATGGTGAACTGGATAACACATTAAGGATTCATATATTAAGTTCTAGTTTGTTAATACGGATGTTTATAAAAGAGTCTTGAATAGGTTCCATAGAATGAAGGTTATTTTTAGAATAAAATACCTCAATGAATCATTCAATAGAACTAGTAATGAGATATGTGATAGAAAAGGAATAAAATTTACTAGATTCATTTTCTATTCATTAAAAAAACATGAATTCATCATCAATTATTAAAAATATCCTTGGGTATCCTCAATAAACATCGATAGACAATAAATATTTCAACAGAAAAATGATCCAATACGAGATTCAAGAAGAAGTGAGTCTCTAGATGATCGATCTATTCATTCTTACTTGGAAATGTCCATCATTCACAAGTGACCTATATCCGATAAAAAGGATGTTTTTTTCATATTGAAAAGTACCTTGGTTTGATAAAAAAAATTAGTAAATTAAACATTTAATGTCATCTAAAACCCTATAATTGACCAAAAATTACATATATATGATATTTTTATGGGAAAATATTTAGATCACGAAGGTACCAAAAAATGATGATTTTCATATCACTGACCCCAATACATGGTAAAAAACTCTCTTGGATCCAAATATTCATTCTGTAATGGAGAGTCATTCATCAATGAAGATCAGAGGAGTCTCAAGGTTCAATAGACCCTCATATAAAAACAATAACATGTCAAAATGGGCTATAAATGGTAGTTAAAGGGGATTTTTGGGTCATTAAATACACACACACACATGCAGTTTGGTAGCATGGTTAAGAAAACCATGTGCCAACCATGTGTGAGATTCTACTACACATGAGAACATGCACAATTTGAGAACATGTTTTATCAAGTGAGGAAAATGGTTTGGTAAATGGTGAGCCATAACCATGCACTACCCCTTCAGTCTCTTCCACAAGGTGTATAACTTCATTAAGAATATTAACTCATTCATAAATCCATGATTAGACCATCCAATAATAAAAATTACTCTAAAACACTCTAAAACCCACATGAAACCCATCGATGTTAACCCAATCAATTAATAGATCAAAAACCTATGATTAAATAATGAAATTAAAACACTTGAAGAATACAATACCATTATATTTATACCAAAATAAAATGTTTATCATTGTTTTGATATATATGGAATGTTGAAATAATCAAGATGTCATGTTTATTACATTGGAGAAATAGGTGGATACTCGATAATATCACTACATGAGGGATTTTCACAAATTAATGGTGTTTTATTATACATATTGTTTACATATCCATGTTATTACACCATCCCTAGTCACAAAAATTTTGTAGTGCCGTTAGTTTTATCCATACTCAGTAGATGAATTCTTAATAAGTGGGAATTATCCTACTGTTATTGGTTGGATCTAGTGTCTGTGAGAGTCTATTGAAGTTGGTTCCCAAGATTCGATAGCATTGTAGTTAATCTTTATTGTATAGTCATGGATTTTAATACTAAAAAATACCTTATCACATATTGATTATTCTTCTATGTAACAATAATTTGTTGATGCCCTGGAATTTATTTTGAACTAAAATAGACATAACAATTTCCCACTATTATGAGAACCTTTATGTTCCTTAAAAATATTTATAAAATTAGTTCTACGACCAGATACAATTCTTTTATGGGACACATATTATTTTTATGGTCTCGTGTGAGTACTCATAAGCATATGGATCATCATATCATGAAGTTCACCCTTGTTAATCTTTAATATTGGAGATTATGAGATCAAACATGCCAGTAGGGATTCCACGTGATTAAGTGTCATTGGATATTTCCAACAGTGATCATGTGTAACAGTTCTTAGTCTTTTTGTTATTAATTCCTTTCATGACTTATTCTCATAGATGAATATTTTTAAACCATGAAGATATATTTCATGGAAAAGTTTGGTACATTGGGTGATTCATAAATTATTTTTATCTTAATGAATAATTCATTGAATCAATGTTCCCTTCTATCATTATAGAAGTTGATATCTCATCCATTTAATAGAAATTGAACCACCACATTAAATTACATTTCCATTGTGTAACGATTAGATTATTTCAGATAATTTATGAAAAATATATCCCGAATATAGGGTAATGATATGGGTGTGAAAATTACATGATGAGATATCATGAAAAGGATTTTATATTACACAATAGTAATTCATATATGGTTGTTATCAATTTTGACATTTATTCTTCCTATATGAATGAATTTACATGTTGCAATAATATCATTTAATTTTAGAAATCATACCAAATGCTATTTAGAAATATACCTAGATGGACACTCACAAACTAATTCTATTTATCTCAATTAAATATTATTTTCAATGTTTACAATAAATATTATTCTCCAGACCAAAAAATAATATTTATTTTGGATTAATTGATCATAAATTTAAAATAAATGTTAATTCACTAGGTAATTATTTAATAATGTGAATTTATAATACATATTTATGTCATGTAATTTTTAAGGTAATAAATAAATTTTTATATAACTAATTTATTTGATTTCACAAGTACTAAAAAAATATTTATTCATTATATTGTGAATATAATATATATATTTATTGATTGTATATATTTGTCTTTTTTATTCATAAGATGATTAATATAAATTTATTAAAAAATATTTTATTTAATTGTGTGAATATTAAAATTAATATCTTATTCATATGACCATGAATATAATATTAATTTATTATATATAAATAAATATTTATGGATTCATTTAATATTAAAGAGGATGAGTGGACTCAATTATTGATCCATAGATAAAAATTTATTTACGAGATTGTTTGTAATATTTATCATTGTGTCTGTTTTCACACACTATGGAATATAATAGTAATAATATTATTTTATATGTTATTTGGTTACTCTTTGGTATATCATATTATTAATTTCGTTATGCAAAATAATTAATAATAATCTCATGCACTGGGTCTATAAATATAAAATTACAATAATTAGAAGCGGTTGATCATTGTGCACATTATTATCTTTCTTATATAATTCTTTCCAAATAAAAAATGGATTTGGAGTTTTCTCTCAAACCCAATATATTTTCACTTCCTCTTTCCATCCTCATAAAAAAGATCAAGAGATGACCCTTATATACTGATGATATTTTTGAAAGAATCACGTGTGTGATGCATGATTTTTGGTATCACTATACTAGTGCCTAGAGAACCATCACTGAAATTCCAATATCAAATGAACATGTATAGATCACATCTAAAATGGATCTATATTGTCTCCTCATTGAAGCTACACAAATTCAACCAAATATCTTTCAAGCGACCAAAACATACATCGAAGAAATAACTCAAGACCAAAGAATTTATTAATGATATTAAATTAATTATAAATTAACATTAAAATGATTATCTATTTTTGTATTAGATTTTTTTTCAATATTATTCATACTTTTTTTGGTCAAGACATTCATCATGAGGTATATTACGAATGACTTTTCGAATTCATCAAAATCAAATATTTACATAGAACCAATAGGTAATTATGTTGTATCTATAACCACGTTGTGGTATTAGGGTGGTGACATTAATTTTTTAATTATTTATTTATTTGTGGTTTTTAACGTATTTTATAAATAGTTTTCATTTAAATATATTCCTTATTTTAATCTAATTTTCCTTATATTTTCCTCTTATATATTTTTTACATATCCCAGATCTAGTAAATAATTAATGAAAAACATATGAAGAATACAAAATAGGATCCAAGGGTATAGGATAGATAACACAAGATTATATGGAATATAGTCTAACGTTATAATCCATGTACCCATCTTTAATGCAACTAGATGACTCATAAATTAATTCAAATCATCATGTATAAATTATATGTAGAGTGAATTAAATTCATTCCATGTGTTGACTAAGACCAAATGAAATGTGGTTGGCTATAATACATTCACTAATACTCAGTAAATGTATTATATTATACAAATTTTGATTGAGGAAAACATGTTTCCAAATTTATTTCAGGAATTTATTACATGTCACAGTGAATGATAGAAAAGTGTGATGGAAGCTGCAAAAAACAAGGATGGATGATATTACTTAGTGCGAGGGGGGATCCTAGTTACTGTATAAAGGTATGTACCTCATAGGTTTATATGTAATATTAATTGGGTTTGGTGAAGTATGGTAATAAGTAATAAGTGTTTTTAGCTGGGTTGTTTATGGTATCATGATTTTTGGCTTTGAAGAAACCAAAATTTTATCATAATCTACTAGAAGGGGGAAATTCTAAATGGATCATGCTATTTTTTATTGAAATAATTCTTGAATTAAATCATTGGGATGGTAAAAGAGGGATATGAATTATTTTTGTGATTGGATATCATCATTATAGATGTCAGAGGCAACCATTTCCTTAGTGAGTCACACATACCAAATGAGATTTCATCTTTTTCTTTTTATTATTCTTATTCTTCAACATCTTAATTTTTCTTTTTCCCAGTTCATTTTTCTCTTATATTATCCCCTATTCTTCAATAATTATAGAATAGTTTATTTTTTGAATGTAATATAATAATTGGATTCAAATCATTCTAATAATTATCAATTAGTGCTTTCATTGAGATAAGCGTGGATTTATTTTAAATAAAGGACACCCATGTGATCGATTATCATAATCTAAACATGATGAGAATGGTTTGGGCTATGCTGGTGGAGATGGGATCAAGAAATAGTCTCTTGAATGTAAGGAAATGTTTTTTGATGCAACAACATAGTGTCTGGACATGGAGAGTCGAGTATCAATAATGGAATCGACATTATCACAACTAATATTAGATATCGTGATTGGGAATTGAGATTTAAAATATAAAAAAACGTGTTAAAGGAGATGAAGGTAGTAGTGAGGAAATTCATTATGAATCATGAGGCTTTTCCAATTTACAATAATAAAGAGTGGATTCCCATGAACATTTAGAGGTAACAAAACCTATTAGAGGGGAATATAGTGAATGAGAAAGATGAGTATGTATAGAAAGGGTAGATTGACTCCAAACATGATTTCCTAGTAGAGTTAATGTAAAAAGGTAGTTCTAGTCTTGGAGAATATAATAAAGGGTTAGAGGAAACTTTTTCCAATGAGTTTTCAATGAATTTCATCAATAATCAATTATAGAGAATACTTTTGTTGTTGGAAAAACAATACAGGAATATATGAAGAATGTTTTTATAAATGTTTTGGACTAATATGTAGATGTATCAATAAGATTTAATGTTTCTTGGTCTAGGTAAGAACAATTCTATGATCTGATAAATGCAATAAAGGAATAGATTCCAAATGGCCAGGAGAAGAAGAAATGTGTACATGTGACATGTATAAATCAAGATGTTAACAAAAGGGAAATGAGAATGATGGAGTTCCAAGTTGAGTTAGTAGTGATGTTGGTAAGTAATTTTTTTTGGATATAGGTTGAACTGTCTGTGTTTGTGTTATATTTTAAAATACATGATCAATTGATTTTGATGGAGGAAATGATTGTATTGCAACATTGGTAAACAAAATGCACCATTTCCAATGCTACCACCAATAAAACCAGATAATAACCTTTAGTAAAAGGTATTTTTAAAAGAAAATGGGAGTGATATAAATATTTACAAGATGTTGAGGCCAATAATGCTGGAGAGGTATTATGAGAATGAGTGGGAATCCTATTCACTTCATAATGGTACATCCCTAAAAGGTAGGGGTATAAGTGTACATTGTTAGGGATAAGTCTAGTAGGAGTTATTAATTTTTTTTAGCCTTGATTTTAATGGTTTATAGCTATTTGACTATTATGAAGCCCTAACTATAATCTCTTGGTTTTTTTATAGAGGAAATTATAGAAGGATCTTGTTGTTGTGTCTATGAAATACTTCTGAAATGAAGGTCGGCGGTAGAAAATTAGTATGATAAAAATTAGTTTTCTGATTGGAATCTCTCATTTTTGAAGATGGCTATACCTAGGGCCTCATGTAGAGGATTCTTAAAAAGGAAGATTCTTTTCCTTATTATTATTATTATTATTATTATTATTATGTTATCAACATCTCAATTTCTTCTTCTACTATATTCTTCCCTATTATCCTTTAATTTTGTAATTATGAATTTGATACCTAAAATATATCTCATTTCTCAATCTCTCAATCAACTATCTGAAACTGAAAACCATGTATAAAGAATGTTACACGGTGTGTACTATATGTACACATTTGGTTCCATAAATATTTCCCTGCTAAAACACACTCCCAATTCCAAGATGTATATCATAGAAATAGAAAAATTAGGATAGTTGGTGTGTATCTGGATGTATTGGGCGTGTATCAGAACTATTTATATAGAAAATTAAAATCTAATTTATTACTCATTTAAACCTCAACAATATGTCTTTTATGTGTTATTTATTGATTCATACATGTAATATTAGAGGTCATATATATATATATTATTCATAATTAATTTTTGTACAAAACATTTAACCATATAACCTGTATAGTTGTAATACATAAACTACTCCATGCACATTAATGGAATCACACATTATGTAAATTGAAAAATGTTACATGTTTCATTTATTAAGTCATACACTCCATGTAATGACATGATAAATAATGTATTCTATATGAATATTTAATAGTTTTTATAAAATCTTAATACATGTTGAGAAGTTTGTATTGGAACCCACTGAGCCACTTTCATAAAAATGTTGTGTTCTTATATAATTACCTTTTAAATAAATTTAATTCATTTAATATATTTAAAATCATAGTTGAAGAATATCTTCAAAAAAAATGGTTAAATATTAATATAAACTAATTAAATTGATCACATAGATAATTAATGGAATTAATTAAATAATTAATTGAATTCCTGTACACACATTAATCTTAATAATATAAATAATCGAAATGAATTCCATCAATAAATTTTAAATATGTATTTGTTGCACTAATGGATGATCATGAGCATTGAATGGACTATTTTTGTATATTGTTTCTTCTAATTTAACTATTACATGGTATTTTTTAAATTAATTTATTAAATTAAATATATGGTTTCTGATTTATCACTTATTCATTATTATATACTAGACTATGTTCCCATAGTTTCATTTATGTAAATCAAATTTTTTGTTTCCCTTCACTTATGAGTGAAGTAAGAAAACTATAAAAAGGATCTATAATGTTATATGATCTAGTTTGAGATGGGTATAGGGTAAAACCAAACCAATGAGATAAACATGATAGAGGTGGAATTCAACAAACTAAATACTTTACTGGATCAAATAGTTTCTTCCACAAGGTTAATGGTTTGTTATTTTATTAATAAACAAACCCCTTGATAATGACCCTGATCAGGGAATGATTTATTTATTTTATTTTGTCTAGATTCATGATTTATTTTATGGATTCTAGACCACGATCACATAAATAAATGGATTTATATTAAAATTAAAAATCAACATAAAATGAATATGCATCAATGTTTTATTATTACATAATTAATCACATAAGTTTAATATTAACAAGAAAAGTATAAGATAAAATAATTAAATTTATGTATAATGAATAAAAACTCTAAATTTAGAATTAAGTTATTAAAAATTTCATTATCGTAGTTAATATGATACCATAGTTAATGTATCAATTCATGCCTTTTTTGAGGGAACATTAAATTATCAGGAAGTATAAAAAAGATAATGGGTTAACATAACCAAAGTTGTATTGAATTTAACATCCTTTTTATATAAAATAAAAATTTGGAGTCATGTGTCAAGAAAATATATGTTAATGTTTTTGGATTATTGAGTACTATAAAAAAACAAGGGGTTTCGCATCTTCATTTGGAATGATCGTCGAAGAAAAAACCATATTATAATGTTCATAATATTTTTCTTGATTATAATAAGAGAAATGTGGTACGTTGATACTATAATTTCTCTAGTAATGGGAAATTATGAGTTTAATGTTGAGGGTCATTGAGACTTGTTAAAATAGAGGGAGACATAATAATATTAATAAAATTATTTCATCTCATTTATTTTGTAATCATGTAATATAATAATATATCTATTTTGATTATTGTAAAAATGTTATGTAAATCCATGAAAAAACTTTTACCATTCATCAACTTGTGTTCTGAAAATTGCAAATTTTTAAGAGTGGCATGGATATTTTTCATTGCTTTACTATTAGGTAATTTGTTCAATGTGATAGAATTCCACAAAAATAATCATCTTCCATGAAATAATATGTTAAAAAGATGCTCATAGAAGATATATATAGGGTAATTAATCCCTTATAACTTTTAACTTAACACTTCATATTTAGAAAAAAGGACTAAATATAAATGATATTATCCTTACACAATTTTAGTGCAAAATTAAAATGGGTTCTATTCCATTAATCTTGTAGTAATGTATGGAAGTACATTGTTTAATGTTAATATTCCATTTGGATAAGAGATTATATGTGAATATCATGTTACCATTCTCACCACCAAGTCTCTCCTTATTCATTAAAGACTAGATGAATATTTTGTAGAAACTTAATATTAATAGGTTTAATTATATTTCACCTAGAACAATAATATTTGGTGGATATTTATTTCCTCACTCCATGTTACAAGAAGAATAAAAGAAAATTTTAAAAACTACCTTGGATTTTTAAATCCAATTGTCTATTTATAATATATTTTAAAATGAAAAGGGATTTATAGGGAAGGTAATGAAAAAATACAATTTTTATCTTATAGGAAATAAAATAATTATTACAAGAATTGTAACAAATTAATGAATAAGTGTTTATAAACTTATGAAACATTCATCAGTAAATATAATATTTCAATTTAAATTCTATTTATATAAATATAAAATGTTTTAAAATTATTATGAAGGGTGAATTAAAAATTTTCATAAATATTATAAATTTTTTTGTGAATTTACCTAGAGTTTGAAATAGGGAGATTCTTATATTAGTGGTGAGAAGAAACAAATTTTATATTTCTAGAATGGATTGATTTTTTTAATGAGTATAAAGAGTAAAATTATCTTAGTGTCTAGATAGAAAAAATGAGGCATTATTTCACACTTGGAATAAATTTTGTTACTGTAATTCATCAAAAAATGATGGTTTCGTAAAATTTCAATCGTAGATAAACATTGAAATGATTTATTAATATAAAAAATATGAATATTACCTTATTATGGAAGGACAATTATTTATCAAATAAAATTAAAATTTGGTCACCTATTTATACCTATAAAATTGTTTTAGTCCCCATTTAGATATGATAATAGGTATACTAAAAAACTAATAATCATGTTTTATATAAGGAATCCTTTAAAAATAAATGGATGTCATAAATATTTTAGAGTTAGTTCAATATTTCCTGGTGAACTATTCTAAATCATAATGTAATGTAATATACATTTTTGTATTCCTTAAAAAACACATAATTTATAGTAGTGTAAATGAGTACACATGGAAATGATAAAAGAGCCTATATGTTTTCTTTTCATAGAACCTCTTACATACATGCAGATAAATGTTCTTCCCAAAATAACATTTCCTTATATATAAAAAATTGTAATGGTAGAAAAAGGAAGAACAATGATGATTCATAAATAATATTAATATTCTATAATATCTTCCAAGACATGTTTTTCAGGTAGTAGTGAAACAACTAATCATATTCAAACTATATCGAATATGCAGTAAAATATCAATTTTGGTATTTTTCGAATATATTCAGAAGAAACAAAAAGTGTTTATTGAATAAAATTTGTTAAAACATGATATTAGATATAAACAAACATCAAAACACTCATTGTATCCAATGTTAGTAATATTATATCCACAAAGGATATTAATCATTTTCATGAATGACTATGTTTATATTAAGGAAACCTATCTCTTCATGAAAAGTGAGAGAAGACATAACATATATGAGTTAATGATCTTGATGCATATGAGTTTTCATATGAATGTTTAACTCCACTATGTTTAGTGATAGGAGTAGTTCTAGATACACATATTATGAATGAAATCATAACCAAAGAAGTGGTTCATGTTCACCATAGTGGGTGATGCACTTATTACTCCTATAAATATTATAAATGGAAATATTTTATTGTAGATATGTATGTATGAATTCATGTTATGGGTTCTATGTATCCAGATTTTTGGTCTTTGTATTTTGATTATTTATAAGACTTTATACTAATGGTGAGTATTCAATAGAAACTGGGCATGGATGGTATTATTTGATTAAAATAATACATGATTTATTATTGAAATGTTTTTTCTATGAAAAAACCTTTACACAATAATCCTGAATAAAATACTTCTAAATTCATCTTATCAAATAATTATTCTATGATTATCATATTGGGATATTTATTGTTAAGGGAACCTAATTTTGAGAAATCATTATATAATATGTCCATATTATTTCACCAAAACTAGGCCATATTGCATATGTATATATTGAATCACTAAAAGGGGTCAGTGACATCAATAAATTCCAATAAGATATGAAGATTATTTATAATCATCTATGAATTAATCATGAATAGTTATCATAGAATATTCATGTTCAAATGAAGGAGTTTCATATTTCTATAATAGGTTACTGAGAGTGATAGATGTTTTCAATATAATTATATTTAAAACATATGAAAAAAAGTTATATCGTACTAATTTATTATGAATAAGTAATGAATTTGATCATGAATGAATTAAATATGATAGAATGTTCTAGGAAATATGATCTAAAAAGTTGATCCATGGGTTTATAGAATGTAGTTATACTAAATATATTATAAAAGTGTTAAAATATATAGAATGAAACAATTCAAGGGATAATTATTATTAGTATATAATATTTATAGTTGAGAATTCATGGTTATAGGAAATGATTGTAGTGGTTAAAATATTTTCACAAGCTTATGTGCTAGTAATTAATCTTTTATTCCAAGATAAGTATTGGAATTTGAGATTATTGATCAATGATGTATAGTATGTGAATATCAAATGAATCTAAAATAACTACACCGAATTGTAGTAAAGTCTATTTGATAGTACATAAAAATAATAAAATTGATATGTTCCTGCTGTATGGGGAAGTGTTATTACTGATGATCAATCAAATTAGGAATTTCCCTTCATTTAGTTCAATTTTATCTATTATTTTTGTAATTCTAAGGTAATATTTAATGAAAACATATTACATTTAGTGGTCTAGAAATCCACAATATCATACTATGTTTTGGCATCTAAAGTAGGTTAAAAATAATTTTATCAACATCCTATTCCTTTTTTGGGTTATACTCAAAGAAATAATTTTATCATTATTATTAGAAGTTTGGACTATGGTCATAATCAAATTGTTTGGTCTTTCATAGGGAATAATGTTCTGGATACAAATTTATATCCAAAATATCGGGATTATCATAAGGTAGTGATGTCTTAGTAGGGATATTTTCAATATAAACATGTGAATATTACCAATTATAGCCATTAAAAAATGGAAATCCCATCATCTATAGCCACACTCAAAAGAAACATTTCTATATGAGAACTAACTAACCATTCACAATTTCCACTAGTGAAGGTGGCAGTATATTGGGGTAGGTTCCTTAAAAGAAAACACTATATTCATTTTATTTCATATTTATTAATGAAGTTGAATATTAATAAATATTTAATCACATGTTGATTATTCCTGATCATAACATTAATATGGTAATGTCCAAGAATATAAGTCAAATTAGAAATTTCCTAACAGTTATCTGTTATGATGAGAACCTTGAAGTAACATGATGATATTCATAAAATTATTTCTATGTTTGGATAAAATATTTTTATTGGACACATATTATGTTGAATATTAGGTACAAGTACACTTATGTGGATGATAAGTCATAAAATAAAGTTCAGACTTGCTAATATTCAATATGATATATTATGAGAAAAGACCCACTAGTAAGAATTATCCATGTTTACATATCATCAAATATTCTTATATATTACCCTGTTTAATTGTCCTTAGACTTCATTATTTATATTAATAAATGAAAAGACTCACACACATAAATTTACTGTTGTGAAATCTGATAATAAATATCATGGTAAATTTATGTATGTGGGGTTCATCACGAATGATATTTTATTAATGATTTTCCCTTCCATGTTTATGGATGTTGATATCTCATACATTTGATGAAAAGCGATCCATTACATTAAATTACATGGCCATAGACTAATGTTGATTTAACTGTAGATAGTAAAACAATGACTTATCAAATATATAAGTTGATCACACTGGTATGAAACCATCATGATGATATATCATGATGAAGGGAATATATTACATAATGATCATTCATTTGTGGTCATTTTTTGGAAATGAATATTATTCATATATTGGTTCCTTGATCCGTTGCGATAATATAATCTTTTACTTTTTGAAATCCCTCTAATTTCCACTAAGGAAGAATCCTAGAAGGTCATACATAATGTGTTTTCATTGACCTTATTTAAATGTTATTTATCTCATTTGAAATAAAAAATATTCTTCTATATGAGAAGTAATCATTATTTGGTATTAATTGATTACAAATATTAAATAAATATTTATACGAAAGATAATTATTTAATTATGTGAATCTGTAATATTTAATAATATTTTTTTCACAAGGTAATAAACAATTATTTATTTATAAATAATTTATTAGATTATGTGAATATTAAAATAAATAATTATTTTTCAAACTTAATATAATATTTATTTATTCATTGAATGTGAGTATATATGTGTTTTCGTTCACTATGTGAAAAATAAATTTATTTAATTATGTTAATTTTAAAATAAATATTTTTTTATATCAAGTATATATTATTTACTTTTAATATATGATAAAATAATTTGGGAATTAAATAAATCTCAATAAGGATGAGCAGACCGAATTATTTTCTGAGTGATAAATATTTACTTACTAGAATATAAATAATATTTATCATTTCTCGGGTCAGCACACACCATAGAGTAAAGTAGAAATAGTAATATTTTACATGTTACAAAGATCCTTTTGAGTTTAACATATTATTAAGGACATTTTCACAATTAATTAATATGAAACTCTAACAATATGTCTATAAATATAGAATAATGAGAATTGAGAGTGGTTGGTTATTAAGAAAAATATTCTATTCCCTAGGGAATTAGCTCTCAAAGATTAACCATTATATAGTATTAAATAAAGGTAAAATGATTCACTCTTACTCATTCTCTCATCTTAATTTGGAGAGATTAATAGGTGAACCTTCTAGACTAAAGTGACCATCGTAGTGATCAAAGGAGTTATGAAATAAAATAGTTATTTTCATGCCATATCTTCGATCATTTTTGGTTATATTCCATCATTAACGGAGCATGTGTGGATCACCACTAGAGGGGATATACATTGGTCCCTCTTCATGGAAATAAAAATACCATTAAATGACCTTCGGGCAATCAACACCTAAATCAAACAAAGTACTCAAGATATAGGTATTTATTCATTCTATTAAAATAATTATGAATTAATGTATAAAAGATCATATATTTTGGTTTGGAAAATAAATTTTAATATTCTTCATTAAAAATTTCACTAATCACGAAATTCATCATCAATTACATTGAAAATGATACATTGAATCAAAAAAAATATGAATTCACCATAGACCCAATACACACTTCAACTAAATCTAGAACCATCACCATAGGTATCATAGTTTTACTGCAGAATGGTTGGAATGACATCACATGACCCATTCCAAAATAAAAATGATATACAACTCCTCATTGTTCAAAATATAACATTATATGTGTGTATTTTTTGAACTCCCTTATGTATATCTAGTCTTGATATGACTGACATGATGAAAATATCATATAATGCTTTTTTTTCCATAAATCTCCTCACACAAATCGTAAAAATTCCATGGACCGATATACTCATGGTATGATTTTTAAAATCTAAGATTAATGTTATGATTAAATTTTCTAGGAGATTGTGTTTCTTGTTTTTCTCATATAGATGTCCATCTACACAACCTCTAATAAGAAACCTATAGTATATGTTTTAAGATACATAAAGTAGATGGTATGTATAATAAGTTTAAATATTCCATACAACATAAACCTCTACTCATGTTTCCACTATATAAATAGGCTTTGAAGAAGGATATAGTGGAAACTGTCCAATGAAATACTCATCTTGTACATGTTTTAGAATAGTCTCAAGCCACTTTATATCCTCCAGTTATCGCTCGACTTCTAAAATTCAATTTCAATTCAGAAACCTCTCGAGATTATCATTATTTCATACACAAATCCCTTCCTATAGAATAAACATCATCATGATATTATATTTTAGAAACTCCTCATGTACCAGTTTAGAATCTAATATCTTAGTGGATAGCATTTTTACAACATCAATGGATATATTTTTAGAAACATTCCATGGAATTACCTCGAATAAATGATTATCTCACTAAAAGGACCAATTGATAATCCATTCGAGATAAATAGATATAATGATCAAAACATTTCCATAAAAAATGTTGGAATTTTAACATAATATTAATGAGGAATAAGTATAGAAGCCCAAGAATATTTAGCATCGATAAGTTCACATCATCCTTGATCAGAAGCTTCTGAATGCCTATTTAATATCCATAAAATCCACCACCTTGTACTTTAGCCAATATTTTATATCCTAGATAAAATAAATACCCCAATAACATGTTAATGGTAATTATAATACATAACTTTTAAGTTAACTAAATAATTTCCCCACCTAGACAACACCAACTTTCCCCTTCATATCAGTTATAGTTGGTTTTCCCTTCTAGGTGAGGATCTATTATTCAACATTAATTGGTTTTTTAATCTTAATAAACACTATTATTTAACATCCACTGATGCATATTTTTTGAAGTTATTATGTCAGTTGTTATAATGTTCAAGTTTGTAAGGATAAACATGGTGATGAAAAAGGGTGATCATTATGAAACTACAGCGTGACACCTCGAAATTCCCACATTAATGATTGTGATTATTTGATAGATTTCTCCCTTGGGATTGGGGTATAGTGGGTTAGAATTTAAGGATCAAATTTATTTTAATGGGATTTATGGTTAGTCTCATATTTTTTTTTCAAAAATAAAATAGAACTATTTGACATAGGTGGTTTGCAGGGAGTGGTGGATTCATGATCAGCCCGCAGTTTAGTAAACAATAATAAAAAACAATTTTGCTTTGTTGTGTTGTGGTATTTTATCAAATAGGGTTATTTTATATTGGTTCTTCCTTCCCAATATTACCCATTCAAACCCCTTAGAAGAAGGTTCACCCAAGGAGCTTTACCCCATTTATAAGACCCGTTATGATTTCTATGTAGTGATTTCATGGTGGGTCCTACCACAAATAAAAATTTAATGGATTATGATTAATTATATAATAATTTTATTCGTTTTTATCCAATACAATCAAAAACTACTGTCTAGGGGTGGTTAAAATTTTATAATTTTTTTCCTAATTGGGGGTTCTGATATGTAACTCTTGTCAGCCATCCTTATTGAACTGCTGTAATAGTTTCTATCATAGGTGACATAGTTTCACCTATTGAGGTAGGAATTTCCATTTTGATTCCTTTTATTAAATATTCCATAGATTTGTAGTGCTTAAAATTTGTTTTTGACTTAATTAATAGTATTATATGATATCTAGTTTGAATCTTTAAACGTTTTCTATTCTTTGATACATTCTGATTTGGATAAAATGGATAAAATCCTTGGCGTAATAGGACATTGTTTTAAAGAAGAATGTTGGGCATCTTAAATGTTTTATATAATTAAAATTTTGGTTTTCCTAGAAAAAATGATTGGTTTATTATGTTTTAAACAAATATAGTTTTATAAATTGGGGAGTTTTTGTTCTAAAATTGATTTCCATGTTTCAAAAAAGTAATTATTTTAATTATATATTTTTTATTTCAATAAATCCTTTAATTGATTGGTTGTATTGATGTTTTGATGTGGTTCTTGTGTTTTATAGAATTTACCTTGTTTGAAAGGTGATTTTGAAATAGTATTTCTAAATAATATTCTTTGTTGTCATTTTTGTGTAAGTAATGATACCCATTTGGTGTTGTTTTTCAATCAAACTTCTTTTAGCTCTCTGAGATTTGTGACTAATGGAGTTGTTTTGTATAAATAGAAGTATTTGTTGGATCCTAATGTGATTTCATTTCATTTGATGTGGTTTACATCCTATTTGAGCCATCTATTAACTATTTTTATGCTTGTGTGATGTTTCATTGGTTAAATGAATTATGATTCATGTTTTTACGGTTGAGTTAGGGCTAAATATTGAAGGGGGTGTGTGTTAGATGTTGGATTCTTGTTTTATTCCAATTTAATGCTACTCGTGGATGTTGTTCCTGTCGCATTATTATGTAATCCTAATAAAAATGCCTTCTTTAGATCTAACATGTGTAAGTGAGGCTAAAAAGTGGGAATGTAGGGATTTTATTACAATTTTAGTTTAATAATTTGGCTTCTAACCCATAGTTTAACGTTATAACTTGCTAGGGGATGTACCACTATTGAGGTAGTGTAATAGATATTCAAGTGACGATTTGTGTGATCGATAATCATTCAATAGTTTGTTCCACATATACACATCACGTACTTGTTCCATTATTCCCTAATTTATTTTCACATGATATGTATATTTATGTGATGTTACATTAGAGTGGTTGGAATATGAGATGTCTGATTCTTGATATGTGCCTACATTTATGTGTTAATTTATTTATGGTTAAGAATTATGGGGGTATGAATTCAATGATGTGATTATTTCTATTTAGTTTTTACTATTATCTATTTCATTATGATTACCCTTGATTACTTTATCTTATTATGTGAGGTGTGTGTGAGTTTAATTTTTAAAATGGTAAATATGTGGTTGTTTTATAGTGAAAACATTTTTTAAAATAACCATTGAGAATTTTTTTTAATACATGTGGTTGTTTTTTTTAAAATATTTTACTTTAAGAGAAGGAGATGGTTTAAACTAATTCTCTAAAAGGTGAGTTATTATTATGCTAAATGCATGGTTCTGAAATCGTATAGATTGGATAAAGAATCCTTGTAGCTTGTTTCATAAATAGTGAGTTTGGAGAGTGTGCATGTCTTGTGCTTTTTTAGTTCCACATTTTATATGGGATTGAAATAGTATTTTTATATGATTTATTTTCAAACTAGAAATAATTATTTTTTTATAAAATAAAACTAATTGACTCATGGTGGTATATCAATGGGATTTGGGTAACACCTTATATGCCTAAAATTGTGGGTATTTGGTATTCATGTTTCTTTCATATTATACGGTTATGGATTACTATATTTTTTTTATCAATTTTTATTGGTAAGTGAGTGATCATTGAGTTATGGAAGTTACTTGAGAGTAACATTAAGATCTTGGGATTTTTCACCCTAGTTCTTTAATAGTTTGGAGTTGTGTGGTGTATCAGCATTTCAGGACACCATATTTTATTTTAGTATAGTTTTTATCGCATTTTTTATATTTTGAAATCCTTATAAAAAAGGATTTATTTATGGAAACAAAATTTTTGAAAAATGTTTTCGTTTTGTTTACCCTTTTTCATGTTTTGTTAACATTTAATTTTTTTTATTGAATATACATTTGGTTATGGACATCTAGTGTGTGGATACCTTATGTTAGTTTGTGAATTGGAACATTTTTTCATCCATATAATTATTTATGGTAAAATCATTTCCACATGTTCACTTGTGACACCCTGAAACATATTGCCAGCCCTGGGTGATTGGGAACATACCTCAGTCTTGGTCTAGAGTTGTTCAAGTGATGTTTCAGGTTTGTTCATGTTGGATATCTATAAAATATTTTCAAGGGGTCATATTATTATTTGGGGGTAAAGGTTGACTTTATCTTGGCCCATTATAGATCGACAGTTGGGTGTAGAAGAGTGCTTGTATGGTACTCCCTTATGATAGACCTGATGTTTCTGGGGTTAGTCGGGATTCAAATTTATTTATTATGATGTATAGTGGTTTTTAATGGTATATTTTTATGTGTTATTGTGATACGTTAAGTTGTGGGATGATACATGGAGTTGACTTATAGGATTCATAGTTTTAGATTCAAATTGGGGGAAATCTAGAGGTTCACAATTAAGGTGCATGGTCCCTTAACCCATGTGTAGGGTCGAAATCCATTATGAATAACACCAAGGGGAATTTCCATGATTTTTTTACAGTTTGAAAAAATAAGTGGCTAAACCATGCAAAATAGAAAAAGAAAATAAATTTATTTCTCATCCATTGATTCTCCTAGCCTCTCTTGTGTTCAATGAGGCTTTTTATGGGTATTTGGGTGATTTTTTGGGGTTTTTTAATGTGGTTTAACCATGTTTTATAGAAAAGTTTTTGTTCATAATTAGTTTGATATATTATGGAAACCATGTTTTGATGTTGAAAAAGTCATTCATGTAGTGGTTTCGAATGCCAGAATAAATGTGTTAAGTGGATGAATGTATTTATAAGAATTTTATTGTTTTTAAAGAAAGGAATTAATGGGTTCTGTTGTGTAATTTATTTTAAATGTATTTATGTGTGTGATTCAATGTGGATAATTAATTTTCAATAAATGGGTTTCGTTATTATTATGATTAAATAGTATTAAAGATTTTTTTTGAACCCATGTTTCATTTTTAAAATGGAATAGTGTTTTAGTAGATGTTAAAAATTATGTTTTAAAAGTTTTCGGTAATTCAATTATGTTTGATTTGTTCCTTTTATCCCTTATGTTAGAATATTTTGTTATTTGATTATATGTTTTGTTTTTCTTTTAATTTATAAAGCGACCCTTATAAAAGAGTTAACAAATTATTATGTGATTCTCTTGGGTATTCTTTAATGTTATACATGTATTATCTTTTAAAAATAAAAATATTCCTAGAATCATGATAGTGTGGAGAAGCGTATTTTATCACAACATATTTATCACATATGAGAGATTATGAGTTAGAATAAATCTATGTTGATTTGTGACCATGGATTAGAAGTGGTTATGGAGTGTCTAACTATGTTCAAAGTGGTATTTATGTTATTAAAAATTCATGAACCCTATAGGGTGAGGAGATATAATACATTGTTCAAAGGATCTGGTTTTGATTGGTGGGTGCATGTTTTCCATACCCACCCATTCGAATCTTTGTCTTCGGGAATTTTGAAGACTCCATGATTTAGTGGATTTATCCTATGTTTTTGAAAATTTATAATATGATTGAATTACTCAGTGTACATCTTGGTAATTAATTGGTAAAAAAATATTGATTATTTCATTGGATTGGTTCCCTTCTCACCCAAGTTTGCTAATAATGATTCAAAGGAGGATGGGTTGTTTTCCAGTGGACTTCACTCATAACTAATCTCAGTATTTTTTTAGTATATCTGTAATACCATTGTAGAGGTGATATATAAGTCCACAACCATGGATTCATTTTTGTAAATGGAAACATATGACAAGTGATGTTATGACTTCACAAGGTGGTAGAAAGCGTGATTAAGCCAGCATGAAGAGGATGTTATTTCTATGATTCTAATGTAGAATGTCTCAAAATGTTAGGAATTATTTTCCAGAAACTCTAATGTCCTTTCATTGGAATTATATTCATGTTCAACTTCATGGGTTTTGTAAGATAAAAAATCATCAGAAGAGGAAGTTTATGACTCTTATTTGATTGGATATGTTGTTAATTATATTGCATCAACATAGAGATCAAGAATAACCTTTTTTGGTATTTGGGAGTGTTAAATTTTGTAATCATGTTTCATTGGATGTTTTTCCATATTATATATACAAAAAATTTATCTTATTGTAACATATACAATATATTTGGTCTTGTGTTAACACATATTTGTGGTCTTTCCTCATTATATTCTGGTTTTTATTGTTGTTCATTCATGTTGAGGAAGATAGTTTTAGGTTTTAATAGTAGATTATATTGGAATGTATTTGGTGTGAGATGGGGTAATAGGTATAATATTTTTTTTGTAAAGTAGACTATGAGAGACACCATGTATAAGTTTTCTTTTAGTATAACCGAATTTGGGTATTCCATGATTTTAGTTTTTAGTTACCCAATGTATAGTTATTTTCCAGAAGCTAGATTCATACCCTTCCATGATGAGGCATGTTTATTTCTGGGGTGCATCTCATGTTTCGAGGTCTTTGTTATCATATTAATATTTTCATACATTTTTTAATTGTTCTTTTTAATTGTGGTTTGATATAGTTGCATGTGGTTGGCATGATAATTTTTCTTCCTCCAATAATTAGTTGAGGGGTGGATGTTTGGTGATGAGTGCTATTTTGGGTATGTAACATTGATGATCCACTATTCCAGACAAATAATAAATGTTTGGGAGACCTAAGGTCAGTCTATAATGGTGAGTGTTTTCAAGAACCCTTTCTTTTTTATTCTAGGACGTCTTAGGCTTAAATGTGTTTTCTCAAAACATATAGGTTGTTTTAAAATGAATTTTAAAATTATTCAGTGGGTTTAAAAGAGTTCTAAAAATAATGGAAGTAATTTAAAAGTATTAAAATTTATCTTGGAAATGAACATTGATGTTTTGGAATGATTATAATGATTTTGGAAGTTCTTTAGAATTTTGTAAGTGACAATAAACTACATTCATAATGATTTATAGTTTACATTAATTGAAAAGTTAATATTTTAATGAAATATTATCCCTTACTCAAGAAATTAGAGTTTCATAAGAAAAATTGTGGGTTTTAATATCTTTGTAATGGTAATGTTGACATTTAATAGTTTACAATAAGGTAACCTATCTATTCCATTTGTTAGATAAGGGTATACCTAAATTTTTAAGGTTTATGAAGTGGTATTTCACTACTGCATATAGGTAATGGAGAGTTTCTTAGCATTGCATAAATGTACCCTAGGAGTTATAAATCTCATGTAAGGGTAATATTTTACTAGTTAATGGTAATATTATAATCATTATGGTTTGATAATGGTATTTTAAAAATTAATAAGGCTTCTCAAGGGTATTCCTCTATTACAAAGTTGTATATTTATGTTCCTCCGTCCCACGAATGAAAAATCCAAATCTCATGTAAGTGTAATCGTGAAATATTATAGGTTGTGTATGTGTATTTATGTGGGGTTGGAGTTGCATATGGTTATTAAAATTTGGATCAACTGGGTTTTACAAAGCATACATAAGGGTATGTCAATGCTTTTATGAGTTGTGTAAAGGAATCATGATAAATCCATAGTTTCCCCAAGTGTCCTCCAAATGCTGTGAAAGGGTCAATCAAGTTTTCAAAACCCCACATGAGGGTATCCTAACATTTACATAGCCCATGTAAAGATATCCAGCTATATAATGAAATCTCCCTACCCTTAGACAATGTTTATGAGTTGAATATGTGTTGAGATATTTTGCTATTTTTATGTTTTTTTGTGTCGAATTATTTGAACTATATCCCATAAATGAAATTTCAAATGTTCATAAATTCCTAAAACCAAGGAATTATTATTTTTCTCATTTAATTATTTGAAAGTAATTTCTTTATTGTCTAATCGATCCAGAATTAACTTTTTTAACAAAAATACACTGGAAAAACACAATTGGTGTTTTAATGAAACATTTTCATTTTACCATTGCTACGATTTTAAAATTCCAAAACACTCATTATTTTATTTTCCATAATTTTATTCTCATTTGGGAAACCCCAATACCCTATCATCATGTAATAAAGTCTCACTAGATCGTTTAGATTCTTCCTCTGAAAAACATTGGCATGGAAATTCTAGTACCATCACTAGATAAGGGATCCTCCAACTTTATACTAGTTGTATTTGGTGGGAGGGATCGTGATTTTTTTCTTTTTGGGATATATTTTTCAATTTCATAATGACGTTATAAATTTTAAAATTATAATTTAATGTAATGCGATGTTTCACCATTATTTTATCTGATTTAATTGTGATGAATATACTTGCTACCTTTGAAAATGTTATCGTATACATAAAGAAATATTATTATTATAATATCATGATGTGATAAAATATTGAATAGAAATACTTTATTATAAAAAGAAATTTGTTATCACATAAATATAATTATTATTTTATCATAGAAAGGGTGTTATTACATGATATTTCTAGTTTGTGATATTTTTATAAAGGAAATTCGTTGGTCAAAGACCAAGACACAATTTATTAAAAATATTAAAGGAAATTACATGAGTCTAAAAGGGGGAGTTATATTACAACCTTTTTCATAGAGAGGTAGGTGATCAACCAGCAATTCATCGCTCAATATAATGGCCTAGTTGATTCCCTTCTTTGATATCCCATCAGCCACCATGTTCACTTCCCAATAGGCTTGGGTGACAATGTACCTGATCTCTCGAAGTGAGTAATGTAAGCTCAACCACCATGTTATAAGAGGCCAAGCAAGATGAACCACACCATTCCAAATATCTTGAACAATGGTGGTGGAGTCACTTTTAATCCAGTTGTTGTTCAATACTCTTATCTTCACAAAGGTGATTTCCTGAATCATATCTAACATCTCAGCCTCTAGGGAAGAGGAAATACCACAACTGCTGAAGGAAAAAACTATGGAAATATCCATGTTAGTCCCTAAAAATGGCCCCACATCTCCCAGGTCCTAGATTTCCTTTGGAAGCACCATCAATATTAATTTTTATTCACCCAGGAAGCAAGGATTTCCAGAACACCTTGAATGAGTATTTCAGCTGGTTGTAGATTTCATCAATTCAAATCAGCCATAGGATCATGAAGTCACCAACTAAGTTATCACAATGTGATTTCAGAAGCATGGCTGCATCCCTATATACAATTATAATTACTGTCTGACCATCATTAAGGTTGAATGAGTAAATGTTTTGAATAATGCAATTTTTATCATACCAGATAATGTGAAGGAGCTCAACAATGCCGGCTAAAAAGAGGTTCTTTATTTTTTGTGAAGTGTCAAGTTCCACACACCGCCTAAGCTGAGAGAAAATAGAGTTAGAGTGTAACCATCTATAGTAAAACATGTCTGTGATATAATTCCAATGAGTAGTGGTTGGAGCACAAGACAAGAATAAAGGATTGGTGTTCTCTCTATGTTGATGACAGAGGTGGCATTTGGAGTAGAGCTGGACACCAAAGGACATAAGACAAACCTAAGTAGGAATACGGTTATGAGAAATACGCCAAACAAAATTGTTTCATGAGTGCTTAATCCAGGGCTTGTCAAAAAACGTCAACAAAGAAATTTTTTTATCATAGTTATTGAAGAAATGGTTATAAAAAATTTTGGAGTTCAGAATACCGTTATGGGAGGGTTCCCAAATAAGACAATCTTCATCATTATTCAAGGGGAAACCTAAAAAAATTTCCTAATAAAATCAGGGAGTTCTATGTGATGAGACTGAATCACCTACTTTATGGTCTTGTTGATTCAATATATAGAGGAATTAGAAGGTAACATGGAAATAAGTGGGGTACCATTCTAGTGGTCAAGCCAAAATCTCATGGTGGATTTTGAGCAAACAATCCATCAAGAGTGATGCATGATGTTTCCAAAGGATTTTCTAATGGAATGCCAAAGAGTAGAATTATTATAACTCAAATATCCCTTTTTATGATTTCCAACAATATACTTCTAGGAAAATATATGGATTCAGATTTATTGTGGATCAATCTCCATGTGAATCTAGCTTGGAGAGCCTCATTGAAAAGCTTGTGATTTTTGATGAAATTTCCCCCTCTCAAGTGGTTAGCAGCATGTAGACCAGGGGATAGTAACAAGATACCTTTAAAGGATACTACCAGTCCATACAAGGTTTTTAATGTATGCAATTATTTTTCATGAGTAGTCTAATAGTCCATTTGTATAACATCTGAATGTAACACATTTTGGAGACAATGTTAGATTTTACAAGGTAGATCATTCCATCCATGGAAAGGGATTTACCCTTCCAGGAAGAAATTTGGTTAATAACTCGATCAACAACATCGTTTAAATAAATGGATTTAGGCCTGCCCCAAAACATGGAACTCCCAAGTAGGTAAAAGGAAAGGATCTTTCTTTAATTCCAAGACTCTCAATGATGTAACCTTTCCGAGAAGAAGGTAAATGTATCCCAAAGAATACAAAGGATTTTCTCCAACAAATGGATTGACATGATATCTCTTCATAGTGAGATAAAGTATCTTTGAAGTTAAGGATATTTTCCTTACCTCCATTATGTAATAGAAATATGTCATCCACATAAAAAAGATATGATGACTCATTATGGTTTCTTACTGCCAGAATTAGTTTGAGTTAGTTTAGATGCACAAGAGAGGTGAGGATTCTGCTATGGTAGTCTTACAAAATAGAAAATATAGTAGTAGAGATGAGATCACCTTGCCAAACTCCCTTCGAGAATTTAAAATATGTTTTGGGGAGCCATTAACAAGGATGGGGATAGATGTCGGGTTGAAAAATGAGTTTATCCTTCTTATGAAGACATCATTGAACTGAAAACCTTGGAGAAAATTGAAAATGAATCCCTAGTCTATGGTGTCAAAATCATTACTAACATCATGTTTGATGGAAATATTACCTCTTCTGGATGTTTTATTAAGAGACCTAGTGCATTCAGAGGCAAGGAAAATGCAATCTCATATGGGAATATCCTTGATGAACCCAAATTGGTTCCATGATATGATTTGGCAAAAATGAGAAGAATTTCTATTCGTGAGGAGCTTGATAATGATTTAATAATGGGATTTGATAAGAGCAATAGGGCGAAATAAATGAATTTCAAAGGCATTATCCACCTTGGAAATTAATGTAAGAAATTTTCCATTGAGACCACAATGACGAAAAACGTTAGAGAAAAAATGATTAATAAGCTTAAAAAATCAGATTGGACAACCTCCCATTGATATTGGAAGAAACTGTTGTTGAAACCATCGGGTCCCGTAGCACTATCAGGTTTGAGGATGAAGGTAGTGGTTATGAGTTCAAGGTCTAGGGGAGTGCTCAAGATAAAGTGGTTGTCATCCTATTGACCATTGAATGGATGATCCAATGTAACACTCCAAGGTTTTCTAAAAATAAATCAAAATTATTTGATTTTTGTTTAAATCAGATATTTATAAGTTTCCTTTAAACATAATTTTACTGCTTATATGTTTTGAATTTCGAAAAATGGAAATCTACAATTGCTTTCAGTGTGTTGTTTAGAGTCTTTTGGAAACAACTTTTTTTTGTGAATAGTAACATACCCTTATGAATTGTATTATTAATAGTAATATGAATTCTAATATGACCCAAATGAATGGTAAAATGTATTATTATTTTATTTTCTAAAGGCTTTATAATAATTACATCTTGATTAATTTTTCATTATGACATATAAGAAGTTATAATTTTTAAATAATTAATTTTTGTATTAAGTATGATATTATTTGAAATTAAATTAATAAAATTATGAAAATTATTTTTCAGAAATGGACTTCATTTTTTAATTCTATACATCTATAAATGGTTAGAGTTAATTTTGGGAATTTTTCTGAAACAGTTGATTTTTTGGTGAATAGTAAAAAAAATAATGTTTTAAGTTTTGGTGTGTTAATGACGTCATTAATGATGTAATAATGTTTTCGTAAATCTGGTCAACTTGTGTACAGTTAAATATGATGTGAGGTGTCGCATTTGGATTATATCATTGGAATATACCATGGTCAAGCCCATTGTTTTGCAAATACCACTCTTGAGGTGTCCGTTAGAAATTATTAAAATATTCCATTACTTTTCCTATTAATATTAAACCCTTCCTCCAATAACATCATATAAAATTATTTATCAACAAAGATCTAGAATCCTTACCTTCATAGTAGTCCTACCATGTTTTTATCGATGTCCCAAGGTCCCAACCTTCATGTTCTAGGGGTTACTCTACAAGGTACTAAAACTCTCAATTTCATTCTTTTTCCATTCAAGTTATCTTTTTTGTGGTATAACATTCATGTATACATAAAATGTTCTTATTTACTTTTTATTCATGATCTATTCTATATTATAATTAATTTCTAGATGTTTGACCCATGTCCCTTCTCTTTTTAATGTCTTTTAAAACCTAGTTGCATTGTCGTTGGGCTGCAAAATTTTTGTAAGGGATTTAACACTTATTATTTTATTTTGAGTTCCTTTCATTTCTTATTATTTCTTCATATACTCATACCCAAGAGGCATGAAATATATAGAAATCATGTATATTTTGGATTTTCTCATGTTTATGATAAATTTATCATCCGTATTCTTCTCCCCACCCACTTGTTGAAGGAATAAAAACATTTTCCGTGATGTGTCGAATTACCGACATCATGGACGATGTGATTTCAATTTTCATTAACTCTTTAAAGTATGGTTATAATACAATTTTTACGATTGAATCGAGTTATAATATATGTATTATGTATCATCCATGGTTCTTGGATTATTTTTTTACTCACGATTTTAATTTATAAGACAAAATGAGGTTGTTATTATCAAAGAACCACTAAAATGAACTAAACGAGCATCATTAATTTTTTAAAATATGAATAATCCTCATATAAATCATCAAATTGATAAATGTTATAAATTATGGTATAGTAAATTTGTATATACATTTCCATTACAATTTGGGAGTTTCACTTCCAATCGACAAGAACACCAATCATGAACCGATCATGAAAATCATTTAATGAACTCACCATAAACAATGCAAGAAAGAAAATACTAAAAATTGAAGTGTGAAATGATGTAATAAAAAGATCATATAAGATGTTTTAAAAATGAAAATGTTTTTGTAAAAAATTAATAACACTCTTTTAACCATTATACATGATGTTTAAATAAGTTGGAAGTAAGAAAAACCCGAGGTAAGGGAATTCTTAACCCGATTTCCATTCTTTGGGTAAAAATTATACTTCATTATTTATGTGGTATTAAAATTGTTTTTGTGTTGGGTTTTGTATATATTATGTCTAATTATGTGTATTTACAGTGTGTATACAAATTCCATCTACTATATAAAATCTCTCTTCAATTATAAGATATTTATAAAGGACTTTTCTTTTAAAATCCTCTTTTAAAAATTTATTTTACAAATTTCAAAGGAAATGTTTTTATGAAATTATTCATTGTGTATAATTATGTTATGATTCTTCAGAAATTTTTATGATGAAGGGTGGGACCTATATTTCCCCCTAATGCATTGGGTATGCGTATGTTGGAGGTCGGCTGTATGGTTACTCCAAGTGTATCTGCGATGGTTACAGAAATTGTAAGGTAGCAGTGAGGGCAAGAAATTATAAGGTAGCCATGAGGGTTACATGATTATGTATTTAATTCCCCAAGATACCTTTATGGTTATAATTACATTCTTATGAATTGTGACAATCTCATGTTTCATAGAGTATATATATATATATAGGTGATAAGTATGCCATTCGAAAATGATTTTATACGACTAATGTGTTATTCCCTTAATTTTATATGCCTTACTGATTTTTTGTTCTCATTCCAAGTTTAAAATGATTTTCACAGGTTAATGGATTTATAATAGAAAGATGGAAGCCATGTTAAATGTTGAATAATTATCAAGGAGTCCTGATTTATGTTTTAATGTTTTGTAATTTGAAAAAAAATGGAAACTGTTTTTATGGTATACACTTTGTAAAAATGTGTAATGTTATGAATGTATTATGTCCCAATTATATAAAGATATAAACATGAAAAGATCCTCAATGTAAAGGAACTGTTTTCTTGACTAATTAAATATTATTTATGTAATAAGGTCAGGTCCTTATAGTTTGTATCATAGGATGGTTTAGATAACATTAGTGGTTAAGATGATGTTAAAAGAATACCATAAATAATTTTTACTATATGATTAATTATAAATGTTATAGCATTTAAATATTAGCGTGTTTCTATGTCTAATATATGTTTTTTTTGAATTTTTGTCTGCAAATGAAATAGGAAAGCTGAAGAAGAGAGGCCCAGACAGAACGACATCCTTCTGAATTTGCAGCCTGGAATGGTAGGGATAAGAACTGAGCAGTTTGTGACAGTAACGGCTCAGCTAACAAAAGAAATAAATGGCGGTGGAATCCATGCTAGAGAACAACCAGAGGTACCAAAAAGGAACATTACAATATTGGAACATTTTATGGGGAAACACCCTCATGCTTTCAATAGATCTTTTGACCTAGTAGCAGATGATGGATGGATAAAATCCCTTGAAAGGATATTCAATGATATGGGATGTTGAGACAATCAAAAGGTAAGTACTTCCATTTATCATTTTGAATATGAAGCTGAATAGTGTTGGTAAATGGTAAGGAATATCAGGGATAACGATTATATTGACTCCTTTGAGTGGGAAGAATTTAAAAGTATTTTCCTTGAAATATATTTTCCTAAGGTGGTGCTGCTTAGGATGGAGAAGAAATTCCTAGAGTTGAATCAAAAGGAAGAAGATTTAGTGGTTGTTTATGAATCAAAATTCCCCAGGCTGGCGAGGTATGCTCCAAATCTTATATTGGATCCTTATAGAAAAATCCACCGCTTTTACTCAGGATTGAAGCCAAGGTATTGCAGGGTGTTGGCCTCCTATGAATTAAAATGTTTTGAGGAATGTTTCCGATGTTCTAAGAGGGTGGAGATGGAGTTTTCTGATGATCATGTGCATTTTAGAAATAATGAGAAGAAGAGGTCTGGGTAGAAAGTTATGGGTAAGAATAAACCAATGAAATCTGATGGATAGAAAATCAAATTTTAATTTTGTGAAAAGTGTGGCAAAAAACAACCTAGGAAATGTCTTTGCAAAACTGGGAAGTGTTTCAAATGTGGTAAGTTTGGACATATGACCAGAGACTGCAATGAAAATGATCCTAAGACTAATCCTAATAAGAAAACTGTAATGTGTTTTAAATTTGGTGAGATGGGTCTGTCACGACCCGTCCACGGGGACCGTGCCGTGACTACCCCAAGCCCGACTTCCTTAGGCCAGGGGCTGGCGACTAGCACCAAGGCGTAAATTCCGGTAAAAAGGGAAGGCATTGCCTTTGTAAAGTAAAAAATCACCACAGAGTAAGAAAGCGGAAAAAGTAAGCACTATGTAAAAACTGGTACAACAGTAAGTGCAGAAAGTAAAGGGGGCCGGAAATACAAGCCTAACTGTAAAGTACAACTGAAAGGGAAAAAACATCAACTGAAAAGTAAAGCTGCAGCATCGAGCCGTCCACTGGAAGTCCCACCTAAAGGGTGAGTACAGAAAGCCTCCACTGCTCCTCGGGTCCAGCCTACTGCTCTGAGTACACCCCGCCCAGTAGTCCACCTCCAGGTACCATTCTACTCCACAAGCCTTCACCACAATCAGCGTTGTCCGTTGTCTGCAACCAACACAACGTAGTGCGGGCATAGCCCGTGCATGGGTGAGTATAAGCTACTTAGTAGAGACTCCGAGACCCCCGAAGGTCTCCGAAAATCCACAAAGGATAAACCACAAAGGAAAGATACAATCACGAAGCAACATCCGACACTGCTTAGGTATATGCCCATACATATACCTAAGTCATCAATTCTGGTTCGGCTCCAACCTCCGAGCTCAAGTACAACCCTGTCCACACAGGAAAGAAAAACGTAAAATACACACAGGATAGCTCAACACAATCCACAAAGGAAAGTAAAACGTAAATCCACACAGGATAGCACAACACAATCCACAAAGGAAAGTAAAACATAGTTTCAGCTCACACAGGTATACTTCTTAAAATGACGATAGAGATGATCACTGATCCATATAAGTCATCGGACCCACAAAGGATCAATAGGTACTAACCCCTGAAAAGACCCACACAGGATCGGGCCCACACAGGACATGTAGGCGCTGGCTCACACAGAACCGCTGAGCGTTGACCCACACAGGATTGGACCCACATATGATCGGTAGCACTGATCCACACAGGATCACTGAGTTCTGTAGTCGTCGTCATCGAATCCACTGAGGATCTCTGCATAGTCGTCGTCGCAGTCACAGTAGCAGTCGCAGCCAGCTCTAGGGTTCCCGCGCACATCAAGCTCGTTCGGGAGGGTCCTCTCCACGAGCCGAGAGGCTGATACATCAACTAACACATAGTCCAGAGTTGGTGTATCCAAAATTTCCGTATCGTCAATAGGAACTCATCGTCGCAGACGACGCGTCAATCAGACAGCCGGTCTGAGAGTTATTGGTTTTTTCGTCCCAGGGGCCTGGTTGGTTTTTAAGGAAAAACCAACCCGACCATACTCCACCTGCGTCCAACCCTCGGGTGGAGTATGCCAAAAGATCCGTCTCACTTAGATAAAAACAACAATGTCGACGACACGTCAATTGGACGTCTGAAGCTCAAGATATGAGCGTTTCTGCTCTGAAGGCCCAGTGGGTTTTGTGTACGAACCAACCCGGCCGAACCCAAAGTATTCTGAAACCTTGAGTGCGATATACCAAAATGACCGTCTCGATCCAAGGATCGCATCTCCGAAACGGCACGTAGTTCGGAGGCACGTAGCTCAAGATATGGGTAAAAGACCGAAAACTGTCCGAAGATGGGGGGTCTGGGCCCGGACCGACCCGGCCCAACCCCGCCTGGGTCGCCCCGAACCGGGTCGCCCCGACCCAGGTTCGGGTCGGACCCGGTTGGGCGCGGCGCAGCCCGGCCTGGGCGCGACCCGGCTGGCGGGTCGGCTCGGCTCGGCCGAGCGGCCGAGCAAGGGAGCCACGGGGTGGCACTGCCCCCGCCGGATGAGAAGCCGTGACCCACATGGGGCTGCGCTGGCTTAGCGGACACGGCTTTTCCGCGTCCCGTGCGTGCCGGATCCGCGCGACCACGGGTTCGCTAGCTGCCGCCACCGCGTCTTCTGCCGCGACGACCTTGTCTGGAGGCGCGCCAGGGCGCCGCCGCCTCCGGCCACCAGATTTGCTCCGGTGGTCCAATTTCGTTTTCGATTGCACCATAGCTCCTCCCGGGTCCCGTACTAAACTGCGGAACCAACGAACCACCCCTGCGGCATGTTTTGTCGTCGCCCGCCAATCCGCGCATCAATGGAAAACTGAGGAGGGTTGTCGGGTCGTGTTTATTTGGCCATCACCCTCCGTGTTAGGTGATAACAATCGGGAATAAAAATATTCAAAACATGAATAGCAAGCAAGGCACAATTTTAATAGAATTAAAATTGAACTTGATCCGGGTTCTTTGTTTTAAAGGAAACAATCATGGGAATTAAAGATTGTTCTCAAATAAAAATTCCCTACCTCGCCGTAGTCGCCGAGCGTGCGTTCTTCGCGGAATTGATCGTCGCGGAAGGAGGTGATCATCGCATCGCGAAAGGGCATCTCGTCGTCGCGGAAGAGTGTCGCTTCGTCGTGGAACTTGGCGTCGCGTCGACAAACTCCGAGGATCAAAAAAATATAGATTTAATTAATAATAATTAAATCCATATTGTTGTTATAATCCACAATGAATTTAAAAGGAGCGCAACCCCCTACCTTGTCGTTGTCGATCGAAGGTTGTTGCGGGGTTGGATTGTCACGAAAGAACGTCGTGGAAGATGAATCGCCGGCGTCATGGTACATGGCGTCGCGTCGTCGATCCCCAAGGGCTCGGCATTCTTCGTCTCCCTTTGTCGAAGGCCGGCGTTCTTCGCGTTCTTCGCAAAGGAGGATGAAGAACTTGAGGTTTCTGTCAAATCCTCTCAACGAACAACACTTAAGAAGAAAAGCGTTGGTCTTATTTTATTAACAATCTAACACACGAAAAAAGATAAGTTAGGTAACGACCCATTAATTCATAAATTAATTCAACAAATAAAACCACCCAATTAATTGCTGCGTTAAGAATTTAAGAAAACGCGTTAGTTGACTTTCATAATGACGGGTTTTCGCGGGGGCGTTACTTAGCGGAAAAGAAACGGTGGGGCTCATGTGGGCCCCACCCCACAAATATCCTACCAAGAGGGTAGGATATTTTGAATTGTACCCTATCCTCTTTAACTTAGTTTAAGCAGCTTTAAGTGGCTTTTAATTGGCTTATGTGAAATAAAAATAAAGTTGTCGCACCACTTTATTTTATTTCTTAACTTAAAGCCCAAAAATTAAAAACCACACCCGAGCAAACACAAACTCCGGAAGAGGCGTTTCTCGGCCAATACCGGCGCTGCAATTCCATCGGTGCCCTCAGAATTCGATTCTGAGCACCGGTTCAAAAGTTAGAAAAACCCACTCGTTCGTTCACTAAACGTACCCGAGCCAAACTTTGGAAAATGATTCCGGGCACACCGGGCCTCGGAATCATGTGCCGTCAGAAACTGCGTTCTTGTAAAAATCCAAAGAAAAATTAAGAAAAAAATTTCCTTGAATTTCTCAGGTCTTTATATCACTCCCACCTCAGGGATTTACGTCCCCATAAAAATACATCATAAACTAGGGAAACAAATTTGGGTACTGAGAACGCATCTGAGCCTCCCGCTCCCAAGTGCTCTCCTGGAGGTTCCCGTGCTGCCATCTGATGCACACAAGAGGAATCGATCGTCCACGTAGGACCCGCTCCTGTTGATCCTCGATCTCCACCGGCACTTCCGCAAAAGTCGCCCCATCATCAATGTCTAGCTCCCCATGGTCAATGATGTGCGTCGGGTCGTGCACGTATCTCCTCAGCTGAGATACGTGGAAGACGTCGTGCACCCGGTGCAACTGAGGTGGTAGAGCCAGGCGATAAGCCACCTTGCCAATCATGCTAAGGAAATGCAATGGTCCAATGAAGCGTGGAGACAACTTGCCGCCTCGGCCAAATCTTCGTAATCCACATCGAGGTGAGACATGCAAAAAGACGGGTTCGCCATCCTCAAACTCCAGTGGCCTCCGCCTCCTGTCAGCATAAGACTTCTTCCAGCTCTGATCTGTCCTCATCTACTCCTGGATGACCTGGACCTTCTCTGTCGTGGCCAGGACCATCTCTGGTCCCACAAGTGCTGACTCCCCAGGGTCTGTCCAGCACAAAGAAGATCTGCAAGGTCTGCCATAAAATGCCTCATATGGTGCCATCCCGATGGTGGAGTGTTAGCTGTTGTTGTACGCGAACTCCACCAAGGGTAGGTGGTCCTCCTAGCTGCGACCAAATTCGAGGACACATGCGCGGAGCATGTCCTCGAGAGTCTGAATGGTCCTCTCCATCTGACCATCCGTCTGATGGTGAAAGGCGGTGCTCAGATGTAGTTGCGTCCCGAACGCCTCCTGTAACCCCTTCCAAAGCCGGGAAGTAAAGAGAGCATCTCGATCGGAGACGATAGATGATGGCACACCGTGAAGCCGTACAATCTCCTGAACGTAGAGACGCCCCATGCTCTCCACTGAGCCCTGCTCTCTGTTGGGTAAGAAGAGAGCCGACTTGGTGAGTCGGTCGACAATCACCCAGATGGAGTCGTGTCCTCTGGAAGTGCATGGAAGTCCAGTCACAAAGTCCATAGATAAGTCGTCCCACTTCCACTCCGGGACCTCCAAGGGTTGTACCAAGCCTGCTGGTACCTGATGCTCTGCCTTCGCCTGCTGGAAGGTGAGGCATCGAGAAACGAACTCTGCTACAACCGTCTTCATGCCTGGCCACCGGTGTTGTCGTCTGAGGTCCTGGTACATCTTCACCACTCTAGGATTTACAGCCAAAGGAGAAGTGTAAAACTCTCTCAGCACCTCCTCTCTTAAAGTGACTGGTACCAAGGTACGTCCTCTGAAAAGGATGTCGTGCTCTGCTCCGAAGGAGAATCCATCAGGTGCATGTCCTAAGGATAATTGTGCACGCCACGTCTCACAGTCAGTGTCCTCACGTTGTGCCTCTCTGACCCGCTGCGGTAGTGGAGGGGTGAATATGAGAGACTGGAGGAAGGTTGCTCCATCTTTATCCACAAAGGATATCTGCAAAGTGGCTAGCTACTCTGTCACCTCCTCAAGTAGCTGAATGCCCGTCCTCCTACTGAGAGCATCGGCCACCACGTTCCCCTTCCCAGGAGTATAGACTATCTCAAAGTCATAGTCCGGGAGGAAATCAAGCCATCGCCATTGTCTCAGGTTCAGTTCCTTCTACGAGAAGATGTACCTGAGACTTTGATGGTCAGAAAAGACTGTAAAGCGCTCACCCATTAGATAGTGTCGCCATGTATTCAGAGCGAAGACCACTGCTGCTAACTCCAGGTCATGGGTAGCGTAGTTATTCTCATGCGGTCTCAACTGACATGATACATAGGCGATCACGGCCCGCTCCTGCATCAGGACATATCCGAGTCCGGTCCCTGATGCATCGTAGTAGACTACGTACCCTACTCCCTCCTCAGAAAACCTCAAGATAGGTATGCTGGTCAATCTCTGTCTCAGCTCTTGGAAGCTCTGCTGACATATTTCGGACCACACAAAGGGTTTCCCTTTCTTCGTCAAAGCTGAATGTGGCGCCGCAACTCTGGAGAAGTCCGGAACAAATATCCGATAGTAACCAGCTAGTCCCAAGAAACTCCGCACCTCCGTCACGATCCTAGGTGGCTCCCAAGCTAGCACTGCCTCGATCGTCACAGGATCCACTGCAAATCCCACCTCAGAGATGATGTTTCCCATGAAGTGGACCTCACATATCAATAACTGACACTTCAAGAGGTTTCCATAAAGCTGGTTCTCCTGGAGTGTGTCTAGTACAACACATAAGTGGTAGGCGTGCTCCTCCTCAGTCGTCGAGTATATCGAAATGTCATCGATGAAGACTATGAAAAATCGATCGAGGTATGGCTGGAAGATCCTGTTCATGAGGCCCATGAACACTGCTGGAGCATTGGTTACGGCGAATGGCATAATCAAGAACTCATAGTGGCCATACCGACATCTGAAGGTTGTCTTCTGCACGTCCTCACCCTGAACTCTGAGCTGATGATAACCTGACCTGAGGTCAATCTTCGAGAACCACCATGCTCCCTTGAGCGGATCTAAGAGGTCATCAATCCTCGGTAGCGGATACTTGTTCCTCACGGTCACTGGGTTCAGGCGACAATAGTCGACACACAGTCGCAAGCTCCCGTCCGCCTTCTTGGCGAACAATATCGGGGAATCCCAGGGTGAAACACTTTGTCGGATGAAACCCTTGCCCTGCAAGTCATCCAACTGTACCCGTAGCTCTCAAAGCTCAGAGGGGGCCATCCGATATGCTGGAGTCGATATAGGGGCTGTCCCAGGGTATAGGTCAATATGAAAGTCTACCTCTCTGCGAGGAGGTATCCCTGGAACGTCATCGGGAAAGATGTCCGAGTACTGATCCACCACTGCAGGAAAACTAGGACTCCGCACGTCAACTGATCCTAGGATGAGGCTAGCCAACTGACGAGTGATGGGATGTACTCTCCTCTGCTAGAGTCTGTCCTGTGCTGTGAAGGCTCCCTTATCACCGGTGAAGGTGAACCTGCTCCCGTCAGTGCGTACACATCGCACCTTGCGCCTAAAACAATCAATATGTGCATGGACTGTAGATAACCAATCCATGACCAAGATGACATCGTAAGGCCTCGACGCCGCTACAAGAAGATCCCAGCCGAAGCTCTCGCCTCCTAGAGTAAGCTCACACTGCCGGCACCAGTGCACAATCGTCGAGTCTGCTCCCGTAGGAGTCTCTAGCTGTAAGGATTGAGCCAACGGCTCGGTCGGAATCTCCGAGCTCCAAACAAGGGCAGTGTAAATGAAAGAGTGAATCGCTCCTGTGTCTATAAGAACTGCTACAAGGGTGGAATAGACATATATCTTACCTCGAATCATCTCGGGAACGCTGTGGTCGTAGGCCTTTGCTACCTGGAGCTGTGCCTGTCTCTGCCCGCCAGCTCCCTATGGCCGGGGTGGACCTCCTGGTTGTGGTGGTGGTAGAGCCTCAAAGCTTCGTCCACCACCCGCTGCTTGGACAGCTCCTCTACCTCGTCCTCCCTCTCCCTGCGGACTGCCACGCTCGACCCTCTGCCTCTGTCTGGGTGGCCCCTCAACTGTCTGTTGCTCCTTGGCACGGTGGGTCAGGCAGTCCCGAGCCATGTGACCCTGCCCGCCGTAAGTGTAGCACTGCCTGCCTCTCGAAAGACTGGCTCCGTGCTGTGTGACCCACACGGTTGAGCCAGTGTCTTGAGTTTGTCTACGTGAGGGTCTGGTCTTCCTGGACCCCTGAGTCATCCGTCGACTGCCTGCTGCGGTAGACTCTGCTACGTGCCGCCCCGCGGTAGGTCTCGACGCTGGAAAAGTCTCAGCAAGGAAGCTCTCGATCAAGAGTGCTCTCTCCAGTACTCCTTCCTAGGTCGGGATGCTGAGGGAGATCAGCAATGCCCGGATCTCGTGTCTCAATCCCTTCTCCAAGGTACGGGCCCGAAGGAATGGGTCCCGTACCATGTCAGTCGAGTAGCACGAGAGATCGGTGAATCTCGCCGAGTACTGGGCAACTGTCAAACTGCCCTGTCGCAGCTAAAGGAGCTCCTGGATGCGTACCGCACGGAGGTTGGCTGGAACTAACTCTGAGCAGAAGAGGCCCTCAATGTATTTCCAGATGAGAGAGTCCTCATCATGAACCTGAAGCATCAAGATCCACCATCGTCCTGCTGCTGCGTGCAGTAGGCTCGCTGCGAGGATCACAATGAGGTCTGCTGGTGTCCTCACTAGTCTGAAAACTCATACCACTACCTCCATCCAGTCCTCGGCTGCTTGGGGGTCCATCTTCCCACGGAACCTGGGTGGTTGCTGGTGCTGGAACTCATGCATTGCACTGAGGCGACGTGCATCGTCAGCGGCTGGGGATGGAAGCATCGGTGGCTCGGCGGGTAGAGGTACCGCCTGTGCCTCTACTGTCAAAGGGCCCTCTACCGAGGCCTCGTCGCTCGGTGGGCTATCGTCTCGCTCAACTCTCGGAACCCTAGCTGGCTGCCTTCGTGGGGCCATCCTGAAAAGAAATAGGTGTGCCACGGTAAGAACAATATACCTGGTGAGCTAACATATAGTAATCCCAAACAAAATTTAAAACACACATGCAATCAATGTTTTCGTGCATTAAGTCGGAAATCAGAAGTCAGTGTCTTGGTGTATGGATACGTCGGCCGCCGCACAAACATTGGACTCCCTGGACTGATAACCACACCCAATACGCTAAACATTATTGTTTCACATAGAAGAAAGATCAGAGTCCGCGGTAGAACTGAACTCCTCTGATACCAATTTGTCACGACCCGTCCTCGGGGCCCGTGCCGTGACTACCCCATGCCTGCCTTCCTTAGGCCAGGGGCTGGGGACTAGCACCAAGGCGTAAATTTTGGTAAAAAGGGAAGGCATTGCCATTGTAATGTAAACAAGTACCACAGAGTAAGCAAGCAGAAAAAGTAAGAACTAAGTAAAAACTAGTACAACAGTATGTGTAGAAAGTAAAGGGGGCCAGAAATACAAGCCCAACTGTAAAGTACAACTGAAAGGGGAAAACAGCAACTGAAAAGTAAAGCCGTAGCGTCGAGCCGTCCACTGGAAGTCCCACCTGAAGGGTGAGTACAGAAAGCCTCCACCGCTCCTCGGGTCCAGCCTACTGCTGCGAGTACACCCCGCCCAGTGGTCCACCTCCAAGTACCATCCTGCTCCACAAGCCTCCACCACGATCATCGTTGTCCGTCGTCTATAACCAACACAACGTAGTGCGGGCCTAGCCCGTGCAGGGGTGAGTATAAGATACTCAGTAGGGACCCCGAGACCCTGAAGGTCTCCGAAAATCCACAAAGGATAAACCAAAAAAGGAAAGATACAATCACGAAGTAACATCCGACACTGCTTAGGTATATGGCCATACATATACCTAAGTCATCAATTCTCTCTCGTCTCCAACCTCCGAGCTCAAGTACAACCCAATTCACAGAGGAAAGCAAAACGTAAAATCCACACAGGATAGCTCAACACAATCCACAAAGGAATGTAAAACGTAAATCCACATAGGATAGCACAACACAATCCACAAAGGAAAGTAAAATAGAGTTTCAGGTCACACAGGTATACTTCTTCAAATGACGATAGAGATGATCACTGATCCATCTAAGTTGTCGGACCCACAAAGGATCGATATGTACTAACCCCCGCCAAGACCCAAACAGGATCGGGCCCACACAGGACCCGTAGGCGCTGCCTCACATAGAACTGCTAAGCGCTGACCCACATAGGATCGGACCCACACAGGATCAGTAGCACTGATCCACACAGGATCGCTGAGTGCTGTAGTCGTCATCGTCGAATCCACTGAGGATCTCTGCACAGTCGTCGTCGCAGTCACAGTAGCAGTCGCAGCCATCTCTAGGGTTCCCGCACACAGCAAGCTCGTTTGGGAGGGTCCGCTCCACGAGCCGAGAGGCTGATACATCAACTAACACAAAGTCCAGATTTGATGTATCCAAAAGTTCCATATCGTCAACAGGAACTCATCGTCGCAGACGACGCGTCAATCGGACGACCGGTCTGAGAGTTATTGGCTTTTTCGTCCCAGGGGCCCGGTTGGTTTTTAAGGAAAAACCAACCCAACCGTACTCCACCTGCGTCCAAACCTCTGGCATATTATGCCAAAAGATCCGTCTCACTTAGAGAAAAACAACAATGTCGATGGCACGTCAATCGGACGTCCGATGCTCATGATATGAGCATTTCCGCTCCGAAGGCCCGGTGGGTTTCGTGTACGAACCAACCCGGCCAAACCCAAAGTATTCCGAAACCTTGAGTGCGATATACCGAAACGACCTTCTGAATCCAAGGATCTCATTGCCGCTGACGGCGTGTCGTTCGGAGGCCCGTAGCTGAAGATACGGGTAAAAGACCGAAAATGGTCCGAAGACGGGGGGTCTGGGCCCGGACCGATCCGGCCCAACCCCCCAGGGTCGGTCCGAACCGGGTCGACCCAACCCAGGTCCGGGTCGGACCCGGTTCGGCATGGCCCGGCCTGGGCGCGACCCGGCCTGCGGGTCGGCTCGGCTCGGCCGAGCAGTCGAGCAAGGGAGCCGTGGGGTGGCGCTGCCCCTGCGTGATGAGAAGTCGCAGCCCACGTGGGGCCGCGCTGGATCAGCGGACGCAGCTTTGCCACGTCCCGTGCGTGCCGGACCCGCGCGGCTTCAGCCGCCGGCGCTGGCGACCCGCGCCGCCGGTGGGTTCCGCGGGCCACAGGAGTTGCTCAGGTGGTCCGATTTCATTTCCGACTGCGCCGTAGCTCCTCCCGGGTCCCGTTCTTCACTGCGGAACCAAATAACCACCCATGCGGCATGTTTTGTCATCGCCATCCAATCCGCGCATCAACGGAAAACTGCGGAGGGTTGTCGGGCCGTGTTTGTTTGGCCCACACCCCCCGCGTTAGGTGATAACAATCGGGAATAAAAATATTCAAAACATGAATAGAAATCAAGGCGCAATTTTAATAGAATTTAAATTGAACTTGATCCGGGTACTTTGTTTTAAAGCAAACAATCACGGGAATTAAAGATTGTTCTCAAATAAAAATCCCCTACCTCGCCGTAGTCGCCAGCCCCTGGCCTATGGAAGGCGGACTTGGGGTAGTCATGGCACGGGCCCAGAGGACGGGTCGTGACAGGGTCATTATGCAAATGCATGCCCAATGGGCGATCCAAATGATACAAAGATGCCATACTATAAGAAAAATGGTGTAGTGAGATCCTTAGCAACTACGTCAGAAGAATTTGGTTCATCAAATGAAGTTGTATCAGGTACATTGTTTGCTCACCCAAATTTTGCTAATTTTTTTTCTTGATATGAGGTCTACTCATTCCTTCATCTCTGAGAAATTTTCTAGTAAATTTGAAATATCACCTCAACAAATAAGACCAAAACTTTCTGTTAAAACACGAGGGGGAAATATTATAGCAATGAGGAATTATAAAAAAACATTCTATTGTGTTATGTGGAAAGACATTACCTGCAAACCTTGTTGTTTTACCCTTAGTTGATTTTGTTGTTATTTAGGGAATGGATTTTCTTTCTGTTTATCATGATATTATTGACTATAGATCAAAAGAAGTTGTTTTTTCAGAAGGAGTTTGAATTTGTATATAATAACAAACCCATACAATTGATAGTATATTAGGAAGCTAAGAAACTGTTGAAAGATGAAAATGAAAGATATCTAGCTCATATTGTTGAAAACAAGGAAACTGTTCATATTAATGATGATCCAGTGGTAAATGAATATCTTGATGTTTTTACCGAGGAGTTACCCGTTGTCACACAAGACCAGGAAGATGAATTCATAATTTACACAGTTTCAGATGCTAAGCCAACTTCAAAACCACCTTAATGTATGTATCAAATAGAATATCATGAATTGAAAATTAGTTGTAGGATATTCTTGATAAAGGCTTCATTCTTCCTAGGAATTCATCATGGGGAGCTATTATTTGGTTTGTTAAAGAGAAATATGGTTACATGAGACTTTGCATTGATTATAGACCTTTTAATAACATCACATTTAAATACAAGTTTCTTTTACCTCATATCAATGACTTGTTTGATCAGCTCTAGGGATCTTTGTACTTTTTTATTATAGACATGAGATCAAGATACCATCAGATGAAGGTGAAGGAAGATGGCATCCCAAAAATAGCCTTTCGTACTAGATTGCACATTATGAATTAGTTATTATGACCTTTGGATTAACTAATACACCTACTATATACATGAATCTTATAAATAGAGTATTTCATGAGTTCTTTGATAATTTTGTGGTTGTATTTATTGATGACAATCTGGTATTTTATAAAATCAAAGAGGAGGATGAAAAACATCTAAGGGTTGTTTTACAATCCTTAAAAGAAAAAAAACTACATGGAAGATTTAGAAAATGTGACTTTTGGTTGCAACCGATTTCTTTTCATGGGAACATTGTAAATAAGGGAGGAATAATAGTTGATCCTACCAAAATAAAATTATTTAATAAATGTCAAAGACCCAAAAATGTTACAGAGATTCTTAGTTTTCTTGGTTTAGCAGGTTATTACCGACAGTTCGTTAAGAACTTTTCACGGTTATCTAGCCTGATAACTAAGTTAACACAGAAAGGGGATAAATTTGTTTTGATAGAAGAATGTGATGTTTGTTTTCAAGAACTGAAGAAAAGATTAGTGAATGGAATAGTATTGTCCATACCTTCCCGAAATGGTGAGTTTTTCATCTACAATGATGCTTCTTGGAAGGGACACATTTGTGTTTTTAGGAAAAATGATTAGGTAACTGATTTTGCTTCGAGAAAACTTAAACCCCATGAGCTAAATTATCCCAAACAAGATTTTTAATTGGAAACTGGGGTTATGGCTTTGAATATTTAGAGGAATCATTTATATGGAACCAACTTTCAAATATATACTGACCATAAAAGTATAATGATTATATTCACTTAAATGGAATTACACACGAGGTAGAGAAGGTGGCTAGAACTAATAAAGAATTTTTTTGCATGATCAATTAACATCATGAAAAAGAAAACAAAGTGGAAAATGCCTTAAGGTGAAAACATCATGCATCATTAACTATGATACATTTGGAACATGGTCCCTTGATTAATGATTTGATGAAATTTTTCTTAGAAGTTGTTGGTGTAGGAAATACCTTTGTTTTTCTTCTAGTTTCATTTCATTATTCGTTGTTAGACAAGATTAAGAAAGAACAAAAAAAAGACCATGAGCTACATGAAAAAGTATAATTGGTAAAAATGTGTAAGTATCCAAAATTTAATCGTGATTAAGATTGGGTTTTGAGATTTGGTAAAAGGTTGTGTGTGCCAGGTGATTCTCAGTTGAAGAAATTATTGTTGTGTGAAGCTTATAGTTCTCCATTTTCAGTTAATCCAGGAAGTACTAAGATTTAAAAAGACCATCATGAGTATTATTGGTGGGATGGAATGAAAATATATATTGCTGATATTACCAAGAAACGATTGACATGTCAATAGGTTAATGCAGAACAATAGTTACCAAAGGGGTTACTTTAGCCTTTTCCAGTGCCAAAGTGGAAATGGGAGAATGTATCCATGGAATTTGTGGTAGGACTACCAATGAATTCTTGAGGTAAAAATTAAATTTGGTTTATTGATGAATGGCTGACAATGTCTGCTCATTTTCATTATATTTGAGATACAATGTCTTTGGATTAGATTTCTCAAATGTACCTCAAGGAGATTGTCAGGTTACATGGAGTTACTCTTTTTATTGTATCTGATCAGGATCCCAGGAACACTTCTAGCTTTTGGAGGGGACTTTAGAAGTTGTTTCGCATCAAATTAAATTTCAATACAACTTTTTATCCTCAATCAGATGTGTAGTCAGAACGAATGATTTAGACTTCAGAGGATATGCTTAGATCTTGTTCAATGGACTACCATGGATGTTGGTATCAACATATTTCATTAGTTGAGTTTTCGTATAGTAATAGTTTTCTTTTCAATATTTAGATTCTCCCTTTTGAGGCTTTTTATGAGAAGTGGTGTCAAATTCCAGCATTTTGGGATGAAGTCATTGAAAGAATGTTGATGGGGTCAGAATTAGTAGAAGAAGTTGCTGAGAAAGTGACGATGATCTAGAATCACATGAGGACAGCTCAGAGAAGGTAGAAAAGTTATGCAGATGATAGATATAAAGACTTATCCTTTGAGGGAGGTGACCATATTTTCTTTAAAATATCTCCCTGAAAAAATGTGATGTGATTTGGTAAGAAAGGAAAGCTAAGTCCATGGTTCATCTGTCCTTTTGAAATCCTGGAGAAAGTTGGACCAGTTGCATACCGAGTAGCTCTTCCTCCATTTTGTCTCTGGTACACAATGTTTTTATGTTTCGATGTTTAGAAATTATGTTTCAGATTCATCACATGTTTTGAGACCAGAAGTATTTTAGATGGATGAGGACCTTTCTTATGAAGAGAAACCAGATCATATTCTTGATCGAAGGGAACAAGTATTTTGGAATAAGGTAATCCACCAGGTAAAGGTTTTGTGGAGAAACCACATGGTTGAAGAAGCAACATGGGAGTCTAAAAATGCTATGAGGGATTGGTACCCTCACTTGTTTGATAAGTTAATAAATTTCCAAGGATGCAATTTCCAAAAGGTGGGGATAATGTAACACCCCATGGTTTTCTAAAAATAACTTTAAATGCTTATAAGTTTGTTTAAAGTAGATATTTATAAGAAGCCTTTAAACATAATTTTACTACTTATATGTTTTGAATTTAAAAAAATGGTTCTCTACAATTGTGTTCAGTATGTTATTTAGAGTCTATTGGAACCAACATGTTTTATAGTGAAAAGTAACATACTCTTAAGAATAGTAATATGAATATTAATATGACCCTATTGAATGGTAAAGTGTATTATTATTTTATTTTCTTATGGCTTTAAGATAATTACATCTTGATTAATTTTTCAACATGTTATAAAAGAAGTTATTGTTTGTAAATAATAAATTTTTTAATTAAGTATTAATTTATTCAAAAATTAAAGACAAAATATTTAGAAAATTATTTTCAAAATATTTAATTCATTTTCGAAATCTACTCATCGATAAATGGTTGGAGTGAATTATTGGAATTTTTCTGAAACAGTTGATTTTTTTGATGAATAGTAAAAAATATAGTTTTATGTTTCAGTGTGGTAATGACATCATTAATGATGTAATAATGAATTCATAAATATGGTTGACTTGTGTACAGTTAAATAAGATGTGAGGTTTCCCATGTGGCTTATACTGTTGGCAAAAACCATGGGCAAGCACTTGGTTTTGCAAATACCACTAATGAGGTGTCCCTTGAAAATTATTAATATGTTAACTTAGTTTTCCTATAAATATCAACCCATTACTTCATTAACATAATTCCAAATTCGTCATCAATGAATATATGTCCTCCTTAGCTTCCTAGTAGTCCTCACATGGTTTCCTCAATCCCTTAAGGTCCCAACCATCAAGTTCTAGGTGTTACTCTACAAGGTAAAAAATTCTCAATTTATTTCTTTTTCCATTCAAGTTATCTTTTTTGATTTATAACATTCAAGATTCCATACCATGTTATTATTTCCTTATTATTCTTGATCTATTCGATATTATAATTCATTTCTATATGGGTGACCCTAGTCCTCTCTCTTTTTAATGTTTTCGAATACCCTATTGCATAGCCATTAGGCTGCTGAATTTTTGTAATGGATTTCTCACTTATTCTTTTATTTTGAGTTCCATTTTATTTATTATTCTTTCTTCATAACATCTTATCCAAGAGGAATGAAATCTAAAGAAATCATGTATATTCTGGATTTTCTCATGTTCATGAAAAATCCATCATCATTATTATTCTCATCTCTCACTAATTCATCGAATAAAAACATTGTCCCAGATTTGTCGAATTACCGACATCGTGGACGACGTCACTTCAATTTTCATTAACACTTTCAAATATGGTTATGTAACCATTTTTATTGTTGAAAAATGTTATAATATATGTATTATTTCTCATCCATGGTTCTGGGATTATTTTTTTCTCATGATTTTAATTTATAAGACAAAATGAGGTTTTTTAATCAAAGAACCACCATAATAATCTAAACGAGCATCATTAATGTTTTATCTTATGAATCATCCTCATATAAAACATCAAATTAATAAATGGTATAAATTATGGTACTGGAAATATGTAAATTTCTATCCATTACAATTTTTGAGTTTCGCTTCACATCTACAAGAACATCTATCATGAACAAATCATGATAATCATTTAAATAACTCGCCCTAAACAATGAAAAGAAAAAAATAATATCAATTAAAGAGAGAAATGAAGTTTTGTAATGATCATATAAGATGTTATAAACATGAAAATGTTTCTCTAAAATATTAATAACACTTTTTAACCATTATACAGGTGGTTTAAACATGTTGGAGGTATGACAAACCCATTATAAGGGAATTCTTAACCCAATTTCTATTCTTTGGGTTAAAATTTTACTTCATTATTTTCGTGGTATTAAAATTGTTTGTGTGATGGGTAATTTATATTATGTTGAATTATTTGTATTTATAGTGTGTATACATATTCCATCCACTCTATAAAATCACTCTTCAATTATATGATATTTATAAGGGAATTTTCTTTTAAAATCCTCTTTTAAAATTCTGTTTTACAAATTTGAAAGGCAATGTTTTTATGAAATTATTCATGTTGTATGATTATGTTATGGTTCCTGGGAATTGTATATGATGTAGGGTGGTACCTGTATTTTTTTCCAATTTATTGGGTATGTGTATGTTGGAGGTCGGGAATATGGATACTCCAAGTGTAACTGTGATGGTTACTCAAATTGTAAGGTAGCTGTGAGGGCTAAAAATTATATAGTAGTCACGAGGGTTACAAGATTATATATGTAATTACCCATGATAACATTATGGTTGTAATTATGTTCTTATGTATTGTTGAAATCTCATTTTTCCCAAAGTAAGTATATATATATACTGGTGATAGGTATTCCTTTTGAAAATGATTTCATACGACTAATGTGTTCTTCCCTTATTTTTATATACTTTATTGAGTTTTTGTGCTCATCCCAAGTTTTAAATGATTTCCATAGGTTAATGAATGTGTAAGACAAAGAATGAATACATGTTAAATTTTAATGAATTGTCAAGGAGTCATGATTTATGTTTTAATGTTTTATAATTTGAAAAAAAATTGAAACTGTTTTTATATTATCCACTATGTAATAATGTGTAATGTTATGAATGTATTATGTCCTAATTCACTAAAGCAGTAAACCTGAAAATATCCTAAATGTGAAGGAATTTTTTTCTTGACTAAATTCAAGAATATGTATGTAATATGTTTGGGTCCTTATATCCTTGGAGGGAGATCATTATTTATACTTGGCCCATTGAAGATAGATTCAAAATAAGAGACCACATGATTATCAATGGAAGATTCAGAGTCATAGAGTGTGTTATTGTCTTTACGAAAAGAAAGAGGGTGGCATACATTTCTATCCCTTTGTATGGCATTGTAGAACATGGTGTTTCTATCACTATAAAAGAGACATTTATTTATGAAAACTTGTTTGGAGATATTTTCATTGAGCTCCTAAAGATAATGGAGTTTCATAGAGATATTTATCTCATTTGGACTGTCAGAGGAGAAATCAGAATTAGTAGCCTGATTTTGAATTAGATTGAGCTCATTCTCAAGTGTGAGAATTTCCTTTTAATTTTTTTTTTCTGTTTATCCCTACACTAACCCTTAAGGCATTGTTTTAGTTTTTTTAGTTTAGTAATACATGAAAAATCATCTGAATGATAAAGCATAGATTCCAAAAAAATTTAATAGGATGAGAGAAATCCAAATCATCCGACCAAGCATTATTAAATTTTAAAGGAATACAGGACTTGGCTACATTAGAGTGAAATATTACTAGAATAAGATGATGATCTGAGTTTATCTTGTGTGAGGTGATGCTAGAAATGGTTACCCACACATCTAGAGTTGGGACATTCAGTAGAGCCCTATCAAGTTCACTAGAAAAACCCTATTATACGGTCATCTGTACCAAGTTAATTTAGCACTAGTAATATTGATTTCAACCATGTTATAGTCTTCTATGGAGGCTCTAAATTCTCTAGTACAAATGGAAGAGTGTGAAGGGCCAAGTTTCTCACAGGGAGAAATAATAGTATTAATGTCTCCAATCACTAACCAAGGATCATGAATGGAGTTAGCTAAGAGAAACATGTCATTCTAGAGAGGCATATGGTCTAGATATCTATTTCTAGCCTAAACCAAAGTGTAGAAAATATGATGATTGTCAAGGTTAAAATCACAAGTGATCATTTGATCAGTGAAATTTTATATATTAACATTTTCAAAAGAGTAATGATAAAAGATCCAAATATATTATACTGCATTACAACTATTGCAAGAAATAAGAAATTTATAACCAGAGGCAAAAATATGCATGAATTTCAAAGAAATATTAACTTTTTGTCAGCAAGAGCAAAAAATTTGTCTTATTAGTTAGAATAGATATTCTCAACATAGAAATAGTGTTTGGGTTTTCTATAACCTAAAAATTACAAAAAAATTAACATCCATTATGTCCAACGGTTAGAGTGGGAGCTCCCCTTTTACTTTTTAGAACCAGTTGATACGTTGTTCCTCTTTGATCTTATATGATTTGAAAAAGAGGCCAGAGGGGTTTTCATGCCCTCTTTGCTCAAATTAGAATCATTCAAAATTGTAGCATCACTAGAGATATTAATATAATTAATGATTTCATGTGATTTATAAGGATTTTTAGTGGTCATAAAACCACCATTGGACACAATTGGGGGACTCATGTTTTGCAGTACAGTGTGCAACACATGAATTGTAACACCCCATGATTGCATAGTAAGTAATTTTCATTAATGTAATTCAATATCTTACGCTACACGCAACACCAAGTTTTAGTTCCCCACGACATACCAAACTAGTCGTTCAAAAGTGGTTATGAATAGTATTAACAAAATGTCGAATTTTATATACTCCATATAATTTTAGAATCCATATTATGTGATTCTTAGACATAATAATAGAACAAATTCATTTTTTAGATAAAAGAAACATTATTCAAAAAATGAAAACTGTCTACCTTATAACGGAAAATCATTTTTATAACCAATATTTAACTATATTATATATTCAATTTATTGAAATTAAATCCTTCTTTATAATCGGGACATAAATATTTATTTTGAATAAAATTGTGGTACTTTTCTGAAATCTTTCAAATTTTGTTGAATACTGAAAAATACTAAATTTTAATTGAAAATAGCTTTTTTAATAAAAATAATTTATAGAGATAAATTATGCATCTAAATGGGTTTGAAGTATAGTTTTATTATATTTTTATTTTTCAATACAATTTAGGTCATTATAAGTAATTTCACATTAAAATTCGACATAAACACATGTCAATCTTTTGAATGTTTTTACTTTTTAAAAACCTGCTTTTCAGTTTAAACAAAGGGAATTAATTATAAATTAATTAATGCAACTCTTATGTTTTGAGTTTTGTAAAAGTGAATTCATTTTTGAATTTGGAATATCAAAATTATCTTAGGGTGTTTTTTTTGTATTTTTCTAAAAACATTCAATTTTTGATTAATAATGAAAATCACTGCATTATAGTTTAAAACCAACTTTTTATTTACATAATTATTAATTTTATTTAAATTCATTTTAAGTCAAAATAGATATATAAAACCCATATAAGTACAATTTAATTTATTGGAGACATTTTATAATAAAATTTGATGTATAAAATTTTATTGAACTTTTTACTGTCTTTTACCCACCTTCTAGGATCATTTGCAAATTTGCATAAAAAATAATTTCACCACTTCTATGAGTTTAATTTCAAAAATCCAAGAGAAAGGATTGACATTATTAAGTAACATGTTGTTCAATAAGATAAAAATAATTTTTTTATGAATAGTAACATTTGAATTTTATTTACCATGGTTAAAATTATGTTATAATTACCCTAACACATGGCCTAACTCTACTGGATAAGTGTAATTCGACCAAAAAAAACCTTATGAATAAAATATGATCCTATTTTTTCCAGATGAATTAGATTATGACATTTATTATTATTTTTTATAAAGATGTATTAAAAGAGTTAAATTCAATGTTTAATAACTAAACAACATTTAATATAGGGTGATACATAAGATAAATTCGATTATAAATATTCATTAGAAAGATAAAAATACTTCTTACATAATTGTTTTTTTACTTATAATTTTTAGACATTATATAATTAAACTTATTTATGACATAATGATGATGCAGTATTTATCTTATTAATTAATGATTACGATAATTGATATTATAAATATCCAAATAAATGAAATTTGAGACTTTTTACGGATTCCACTAATTTACCAGGTTTAAATTACCTGTTAGGGTGGATTAAATATTTTTTTAGAAGTAATCATGTTGTTATGATTTCCACAATAACCAAGTACTAAATAATATAAAAAATGACATAAAAAAGTTTTTAAAACAAAATACTTTATTATTAGTTTATATAGTTTTCATGAAAATATAAGGTTAGGAAAATGGGCTTAAATAATATTAAATATGTCATTAATTATCCACTTGAGTTTCTCTTTGATGTTTAGGGTACGTTTATCAACCATATAGTGTAAGAATACAAGAAGACAGGGTAAAAGTTAAACTATTTAACTTTGAGTCAAATCTAAAATTATGGTTAAAATGGTATCCTAAACTTATCTAAAACCAATTGGATGAAATCTTTTCGACCCATACGATTCTTATCTTCAAAATAAATCATTTGGGACTGATTAGAAACCGAAAATGGTGATATTATAAAATAATATTTCATGTTTTTTCTAAAGTTACCCTCACCTCCCTTATAAAAATGTACTTCCACTTCTCTTAATTTCACAACTCCAAAGCCATTTTTCTCGGCCAAAACATAACCAAATATCCTCCCAACATCTCTAAAATCATCCTAGTATCCTTTTTTGATCATAAAACCAACCTATGGATCCCTTTTTATCAAATCAAAAGGAAACACCTGAGGAAGAGGTAATAATTTCACCACCCTCTTTCAAGTTCTTTTATTCTTCCACTTACTTTTTCTTTTTGGTTAAACACCAAAATAATAACTCCAGTACCTTATAAATACAATTATGTTATTATAAATATTGTATAACCATATTCATTATTATATCCATCCTATAAATGACAATGTCACATTAGGTGCGTACGTATGGCATACCATCTCCAAATCTTGTTGTAGTTTGTTATTCAAACACTTAATTATTTTAATGGGTATAATAATGTCTATAAATGATTTAAATAATAAATATAACATGATAATTATTCTTTATATATGATATAACACCCAATTACTTACGATTTCACTATCAATATAATGATAATTTTTCTTGTACATACGTACGGATTACCGTCTCCATGAACGCGATGAGATTCATTCCCCATCATAATAATTGATGAATAATTTTCAATTTATGATTAAAAATAAAATTTATGAAATTAATATATTTCAGTATATGAATCAAATATATCATATCCATAACAAACATGGCTTACGTAACCATGCATATAAAGGATAACAAATCAGCTAACACCCGAAACAATGATACTAATAAAATATTATTTACAAAGAAATATTAGAAGATCATATATGATATCATATTTATGTATTTGGTTCTTTTATATTTTAATAATAATTATTTCACCATTATACAGGAGGTTAACCTACCCTATACTAAGGAAATGTACAAGGTAAGGGGTTTCTACTCTCACTTTTAATTCCGTGAGATTTCCAATGTTCACCACTTATTAATTGCATGTGGTGTATTGTGTACTAACATTTGATATATATTATCATTATTCGCTTTATATTAATGGTATTCTATGATTGATTTGGTGGTCATTAAATTTTGGTCATACGACTCGATTGATTACAACATGGCAAGGGGTTTTCATCTCACATCTTATTTCTATGAGATTCATGCTATATTGAAATTATTTCCTTTTGTGTGGTGTATGTACTGACCATTATTGTATTCCTTATGTAATATAATATAATTTATGGGTATTTAAATTTTCATTGTATGATCCTTCTTTCATGGGATGTATGTTTCGTAATTCACCAAATCGGAAAAGGGAATTTCTAATTTCGATTTACACTAGTTGGGTTTTACGCAAACTTCATTGATTATTTTACTCCAAGATTTTGTGTGAAATCTATATTTATTTATTTATATAGTAATTTCCACTCTTATTTTCGGGGATATTATTTTGATTCACATAATAACTCTATTTATAAATTCTCAAGTCATCGATATGAACTTTATACGAGAAATTTTAACTAAATTTTCAATCATTGTGTTAAACATCCTAGTCATTGGTGTTGTTTTTACAAGAATATTTGTGAATGTCCACTAATTGGTTTACACCAAATATCATATCATATTTAGTGTTTCTATATTTTCTCACACATAATTATTTCATTTATTTATCCTTAACCTAGGGACATGGTCTTTATAAAGGATTTCATCTCAACAAGCATTCTACTAAGGATTCTTTGTTGTTATGCCCAAATTCACTTTTATTTGGTGTATATACTGTACATTTACATAATAAATCATGAATACCATTATTATGATGATATTATTATGTTTTTATTACTTAAATTATTTGTATTCAAGAATTTATCATTTGTTTAGGAATTCTATCTAAGATATAATTTTATATGTTTTACAAATTTATTCTTCTAATTATTTCTCATAAGTGTTCATGTATTAAAAATGGGTTTAAGGATTTTTTTATATGGACATTAATGTTCTAAAATTAAAATTCAATTTTAAATATTCAAAGTGGTATGGGACACTTTGATTCAAAAATCTATTTTAAACAGCTTCTTGATAAATAGTTATACTTTTAAATGTTTTCATGAATAAGGGGTATATTTTTATAAAATAGTTTTGATGATTATTTTCATCAATGTAAATATCCTTAATTATTAAGTATTGTGATTAATTTATTATAATATGATCTTCAATATTGTATTAAATGATTTATGTTTGACTATTTATGTGATATTTTTATACCATTCATGATTTATGGTTAAAGTATTGACATTTCATATGCTAGTTTAATATGAATGTTTATGTTATGTTTCAATGTTTGTTATGAGGAATTCATTGGACTTGGTAAGTGATGGGTGGAGACCGTAATATCTCCTCGATGCATCTAGAGTTCTCATTAGAAAAACTAGGGTCTTGGCATAAGGCTTTGACAAAATAATATTTGTAGTCTTGGAACAAAGCCTTGACTATGTGGTTATGAAGTCTAAAATAATGCATTCCATCATTATGAAATTGGCTATTGATATTACATGTTAATATTTGACAAGAAGAATAAATATGTGAATATTTAAATGGAATTATTTTTTTACCTTTTCCATATTATGTTGAAATTTATTTTTAAAAGGATTGTCTTCTAGTCTTATACATTTCCTTATAAGTTTGTTCTTATTTATGATGGGTTATGTTATATTGTTTTCCTTACATAAAATTTGAGCTCACCCTTTTCTTATGTTTTATTTTTTCAGGATGCATATAATTATATTACGATTAACCTGTAGGAATAGGCTAAGTGATATAATAGTGTTAAAAGAGGACACAGTGTTGTTTTTTTAATTTAATGATGTAATATAAAACTTATGTATGTATCTATTACATCCAAGGATACTAAACTAATTGACATTTCAGGACATGATTCCTTGTTTCATGCCAATATTATGTCATAATGCATTGATTCTGGGTAATTGGGGTCTGGGCATTACATTTGGTATTAGAGGAAGTTTAGTAAAAACCATGGAATCTAGATTTAGAAAAAATTCTCTGAATATGAAATAATACCCTTAGATAGAAATTAAGGATTAGTATAGAAGAACATCCCAAAATTTTGGTAATGTAAATATTATGTGGGTTTTCCAAGAAATACATCCCTGTCTGGATACGACCAGGTAGAGGCGGCTCTTTCAAAGATGTACCTAGGAGTAAAATCTTTGACAAGGAGTTTTGGGCTTGTCATGGGGTATCATGGTACATGAAAACGGGCCATGTTGTGCTCTTGGTTATAACACTCCCAGGGGATATGCTTAGGATAGTTCACATTTTCATTACAAACATATTTGAAATATTTTAATATAAGATGAGAATAAATAAACATGGTTTATACTATGGCATTTTAGATTGAAAATGAGGTGTTATGGTATTATCTAAATGATTTTATGGCTCATATTTTTATTTCTTGTGTTAGTCAATGGGTGGATTCCACAGAAGTCATAGAAAAATTGAACATTATGTACGAGGTGGTCAAGGTGGTGGAAATGAGCAATGAAATGGATTGTTGATAGATGTAAAATATATAATGTTCATAATGTATCTTTTTTTCAAAAAATATGATCACCATCAAATATATTAACCAACTCCCAGACTCAACAAAGAAGAGAACATTGGTGAATGATAAGTGTTCCAACAGTGGAGACCATAGAGAAAATAAATCTCAATTTCCATCATGTTGGAAATGTGGAAGAAGACACCTAGAATAGTGTCACAATGGAACCAATAAATGGTTTATCTGTGGGAATGAAGCATATAATGTAATGAATTTCCCTAAAAAAAATAAAGAGTACTATGGAAGAAAATAAAAATGATCCCAAGAATGCATTTAGAGTAATTTTTCGTAAATATAGTGGAACTGGGAATTACCTGAGTGAATGAATTATTCTTTAGGATAACCTATTGATCATGGAAGAACCTATGTGGATATAATGGAATGAAAAAATGTTTAAAAGTATTAGTGCTCTTTCTTGATGAAATTACTTTGGAAGAATTTTCTCTTGTATGTTTAACCCTACAGTTTTTTTTAAAATTCAATTTTAGGAAGAATTATCTTTTCTATTATAGTTATAAATAACCATTTGGGTTTATATGATCCTGGAATTTGAGGAAATTACATGTTATTAAATTTTGGGATGAAAATGCAAGGTGTGAGATAAAATTTTGTTGTGAAATTATGTTATGGTAATTTTGAAGAATTTTTATAATTTGGGGAAAGTTAACAAATATTGTTTTTGAAAAAGTACCAAACGTAGACCGTGTGACAACCCATCATGTCTGACAAATCTACGGTAATCGAACCAACAACCAGAGTGTGATTGGGAATTATTACATACCACTGGACTACATGAAGTCCAAAGATAGTGTGACTAATTGTTTTTAGTTAAATGATTGTATTGATCAATAATAAGTTAATTTGGAATATTATGTCTTATCAAATGGAAATACTTAGTATTGGAAAATGATTTGGTTATTAGGTGATAAATGTTATTTTGGATGACGTTCACTCTGTTGAGAACACTATTTGCCTAAGGAAAATAGAATACTAGGATATTTCATTTGATAAGTAAGGGTGGATTTTTATCTATGTTTTTATTTTGGATTTATAGTGATTTAGGTTATTTATGGAAATGATTAACCTATCATAGAGAATATATGATTGGGTTAACTACTTTAAGTATGTTACTTTAAGAGTAGTCAATGTTATTTAGAGATACAATTTAACATGGAAGACTACGTAATCCAATTTTTATATGTTTTGGGTTTCAATATTTTTTTGGATTATGTTGAAGAATTTTAAGTATAATTGTTTATTGAATGGTATTTATTATAAATTGGGTATTTTTGGTTTAATATTAGAAATTAATATTTTTATTTCGTTCTCTAAAGGATTTTTATTTTTGGGGATCATTTGATCTTATAATAACTATTTTGGTTTTGGTTAATCTCTAAATAAAATGGAAATATATAGCTTATCTTGTTTGGATCACGTGATTCTCTAGATGTTGATTATAGATCTTCAGGTGTGTCCAAGTCATCATGAATACTCATCGTTTGAAAAAAAGAAGAGTTAGTGGTATAAATTACTTAAAAGGTGAATCTCTACTAAAAAAGTAACTATATATCTTATTATTCTTAGTCAATATTGTTAATAAATTCCTCAAATTTTTTTTAAATGGAACATAAAACCAAATTTTTTGTCTATTTACTTTTCATACTAGGAAACTAATCACGGTTTATCCCATCAAAAGTTTGTGTTTTTTTGTTGTCGACATTCTTTTGATCATGTTTTCTAACAATATCCATCAGAACATGACACTTAGTTTATCTTCCATATCAATTTTTCCTATATGGAATCCTAGTATGGGTTATCTCAGGTGACCTTTGTACTTCACTTCCATTATTTTAAAGTGATAGTTTTATTAAATCTTTTTTCATGGTGGGACATTCAATGAAGTTACCAAGCCCAATTTTAAAATTACGAGGACACAATTTCCAAATGTGCGGAATAATGTAACACCCCAAGATTTCATAGTAAGTTATTTTATTTAATGTAATTAAATATCTTACGCCGCATACAACACCATGATTGAGCGCACCATGACATACAAAATTAGTCATTCAAACGCATTTATGAATAATATTAATTAAATTTTGAATTCTATACACTGCACATAATTTTAGAATCCATAATATGTGTTTCTTAGAAAAAATATAAGAACAAAATCATTTTTTTAGATAAAATAAGTATTTCTCAAAAAAATAAAATTTTGACACCTTTTAATGGAAAACCCTTCATATAACCAATATTTGAAACATTTATATATTCAATTTAATGAAAATAAATTTTTCTTTAGAATCAGGACATAAAAGTTTATTTTGAAAAAAAAAATTTACTTTTCTGATAACATTCATATTTTGATTAATTCTCAAAAAAAAATTTAATTGAAAAAAATATTTTTAATAGAAATAATATTTAGAGTTAAATTATGAATTTCAATGGTTAGGAAGTATAATTAGATTATATTGTTGTAATTTAGTAAAATTTAGGTCATTATATGTAATTTTACATTTAAATTTGTCATAAACAGATGTCAACCTTATGATAATTATTACTTCTTAAAACCCGATTTTCGGTTTCGACAACACAAATTAATTTTAAATAATTTAATGAAAATTATATGTTTTTCATTTGGTGAAATATAATTCATTTTTTAATTTGTAATATCAGAATTATGTTAGGGTGAATTTTTGGTATTTTTAGGAAAATATTCAATTTTTGATGAATAGTAAAAAACCCTGCGTTATCATTTAAAACCAAATTTTTATTTAAATAATTATTTATTTTATATTAATTTATTTTTATAAAAAATAGATATATAATACCTATATAAGTTCAATTTAATTCATTGGAGTCATTTTATAATAAATTTTGATGTATAAAATTTTGTTGAACTTTTTACCTTCTTTTACCGACCTTCTAGGAACATTGGAAAATTTGTATAAAACATAATTTTACCACTTATGTGAGTTTAATTTCAAAAATAAGAGAGACACTTTGGAAATCATAATGTAAAATGTGGTTCAATAAGATGAAAATAATTTTTGGTGAATATTAACTTTTTACTTTTATTTACAATAGTTAAAAATGATATTATAATTACCCTAACAAATCTTCTAGTTCTATTGGATAACTGTAATTAATCCAAAAAAAAATCTTACGTATAAAATGTGATCCAATTTGGTCCAGTTGGATTACATTAGGACATTTATTATTATTTTATTTAAAGAAGAGTTGAAAGAGTTAAATTCAAAGTTTAAAAACTAAACCTTGTTTAATATAGGGTGATACATAAGATAAATTCGACTGTAAATATTTATTATAAAGATAAAAAAATTTCATACATAATGGTATTTTTCTTTTAATTTTTAGATGCTAAATAATTAAATTTACTTTTGAAATAGCGATGATGCACTAATTACCTTATTAATGAATCATTAAAATAATTGATATTATAAATATCCATATAAATGTAATTTGATAGTTTTGATGAATTCCACTAAATTTATAGGTTAATATGACATGCTAGGTGGGATTAAATAATTTTTTTTTCAAAATAATCATGTTGTTATGATTTTCACAAAACTAAATACTAAATAATGTAAAAATTGACATAATTGAGTTTTTTTAAAAAAATAAATACTATATTATTGGTTGATGTAATATTCCAAAAAATATAAGTTTCATACAAAGGGCTTAAATAATATTATATATCTCATAAAAGATCCAATTATGATTTTTTTGTTATTTTAGAGTATGTTTATTAACAATATAGTGTAAGAATACATGGAGACACAGAAAAAGTTAAACAATTTAACTATGAGTTAAATATAAAATATAAGATTAAAATGGTAACCTAAACTAGTCTAAAAGCAATAGGTTGAATGGTTTTAGATTCATCTCCCCCTTTTATTTGAAATAAATCATTTTGGTGCCCTAAAAAATTTGATAATTATTTTCTTATGAAAAAATATTTCAAGGTTTTCCTAAAGTGACCATCACATCTCTTATAAAAGGGAACTTCCCCTTCTCTTAATTTCACACCTCCAATACCATTTTTCATGGAAAACCCCTACCAAAATTTCCTCCCAACTCCCCTCACATCAACCTATAGTCCTTACTTTGATCAGGAAGCCAACTTAAAGAGACCTTTCGGTCAACTCAAAAGGAAACACCCGGGGAAGATGTAATAATTTCACCACCTTCTTTCATGTTCTTTTCTTATTCCACTTCCTCTTTATTTTTTGTTTCCATACCAAAATAATAACTCTAGTACCTTATACATACTTTTATGTTATTATAAATATGGTACAACCATATTCTTCAGTCTATCCATCCTATTAGTTACAAAGTCACCATACGTGCATACATATGGCTTACCGTATCCACAACATAGTGTAGTTTGTTATTCAAACACTTAATTATTTGAGGGGTATAATAATGAGTATAAATAATGTAAATAATAAATATAACATGATAATGATTCTTTATATATGATATACCACCCAAATACATACTATTTCACTATCAATATAATAATATTGTCGCTCGTGTGTACGTACAGATTATCGTCTCCACGAACGCGATTAGATTTAGTCCCCATCGTAATCATTCAAGAATAATTTTAATTTTATGATTAAAAATAATTTCTATTATCATAATATCATTATGTATATGAATCAAATACATCATATCCATAACAAACATGTCTTACCAATCCATGCATATAAAGGAAAATAAATCTGTTAACGCCTGAAATGATGATACTACTAAAATATTATTAACAAAGAAATATTAGAAGATCATATACGATATCATATTTAAGTATTTGGTTATTTTATAATTTAATAATAATGACTTAACCATTATACAGGAGGTCAACCTAACCTATACTATGGAAAAGTACTAAGTAAGGGGTTTCTTATGTCACTTTTATTTCCTTGATATTTCCATTCTTCTCCACTTATTAATTGCATGTGGTGTATGGAGTAATACCATTTGATATATATTCTCATCATTATCATTATATTTATAGAATTCTATGATTCATTTGGTGGTTATTAAATTTTTGTCATATGACTCGATTGATTACAACATGGAAAGGGGTTTTCATCTCACTACTTATTTCTGTGAGATTCATGCTATATTTTCTCTATTTCCCATTGTGTGGTGTATATACTGCCCATGATTATATTCCTTAGGTAATATAATTTAATTTATGGGTATATAAATCTTCATTTTATGATCATTATTTCATGGGGTTTTTGTTTAGTATGTCACAAAATCAGTAAGGGAATAACTAATTTCGATTTCACTCGTTGGGTTTTACAAAAACATCATTGATTATTTTACTCCAAGATTATGTGTGAAATCACTATTTATTTTATTATGTAGTAATTTCCAATCCCATTTTCGTGGATATTCTTTTTATTCACACAATCACTCCATTGATAAACTCTCAAATCATAGATATGAACTTGATAAGAGTAATTTTAAATCAAATTTCAGTCATTGAGTTAAATATCCAAGTCATTAGTGTTTTTGTTATAAGAATATGTGTGAATTTACTCTGATTATTTTACACTTAATATCCAATCATATTTAGTGTATTTATAATTTTCACACATAATTATGTCATTGATTTATCATTAACCTAAAGAAATGGTTTGTATAATGTATTTTATCTCAACTTGAATTCCACTAAGGCTTCATTGTTTTTATGCACCAATTCACATTTATTTGGTGTATATACTATACTTTGTCATAATATATCATGAATCCAGTTATTCTCATGATATTATTAGGTTTTTATTACCTCAATTATATGTATTCAAGAATCTCTCATTTGGTTAGGAACTCTAACTAAAATATGATTTTAAATGTTTTAAATATTTATTCTTCTAAATCATTCTTATTAGTGTTAATGTTTTAAAAATGATATTAAGGATTTCGTTATATGGACATAATTGTTTTTAAATTAAAATTACTTTTAAATGTTTCAATGTTATATGGACACTTTGATTCCAAAATCTTTTTTAAACATCATCTTGATAAATAGTGATATTTTTTAATGTTTTCAAGAAAAAGGGGGATATTTCTCTCGACTAATTTTGATGATTATTTTAATCTATGTCAATATCCTTCATTATTCTCTATCGAGGTTGATTTATTATAATAAAATATTCCTTATTGTATTAAATGAGTCATATTTGAGTGTAGATGTGCTATTTTTATACCATTCATTATTTGTGGTTAAAGTATTGACATTTTGAATGCTAGTTTAATAAGAATGATTATGTTACGTATCAAAAAATTTATATGAGGAATTCATTGGACATATTAAGTGATGGGTGGAGCCCATTATAGCTCCTAAATGAACCAGTAGGTCTCATGATACAAACTAGTGTCTTGGCATAAGTTCTTCACAAAATCTTATTTGTAGTCTTGGCACAAGGCCTTGACTATATGGTTATGAAGTCTGGAATTATGCATTACATCAATATGAAATTGGATATTGATATTAAATTTAATTATTGGACTACTAGAATATCCATGTGAATAAGTTAATCGAATTATTTGATTTATATTTGCCTTATTATGATGAAATTTATGTTTAAAACGCTTGTGTTCTAGTCATATACATTGCCTTAAATGATTGTTCTTATTTATTAAACTTTCCACTATATTGTTATCCTTACTGAGTATTTGTGCTCACCCCTTTCTTATGTTTTATTTTTCTCAGGATGCAATGAATTATGTTACGATTAACCTGTATAAATGGGCTAAGGGATATAAGAGTGTTCAAAGGGGACACAATGTTGTCTTTTTTGTTTCATTATGTAATGAAAAAATTATGTATGTATCTATTACTTCCATGGCTACTAAACTGATCAGTCTTTTGGGACATTATACCTTGTATCATGACAATGTTATCTAATAATGCACCGATTCTAGGTAATTGGGGTTGAGGGGTTACTTGAATATTCTATATGCCTCTTGTACCAGCAGATTCTATGGGTGAATCAATATCTTTAACACCCTATGAATATACATTCTGTGGTGATATTTGAGCAGTAGTTCATAAATCATGAATAGATGGTGCACATACTACCATGTTATGTTCAATAGTTTGAGATGGGAAATCAGAAGAGATCATACCATGGATTTCAACCTGAGTAGTTCGAGAAGGATGGGCTTCTATCTGGACAATGTCTCCATCATTCCCGACCTGAGCTACATGAGATTCCATGAGAATGTCTACATTCAGATGAACTGGTAGCTTGTGTACATTTGTCTACTGCAGCTCCTGAGAGTTCCCATTCTTTATAGCTAGCGGGTGACCATACATCTTAATTAACAAAGGTATTGATACATCATTTCAGGGTATATATAGTAGTTTATGGAAGACCTCAATAACTATTTCCTCAATATCCTCCATGATGGTAAGATTAGCCTCAATGTTTTCCACTTCTTTAACCTGCAAAGCCCAGGTGGCGCTCGAGCTCTCACCATGAAAACTAGATCACTTGACCCAGATTTCCGATGTATTTTTAGGACGACCAGGATTGACAGATGTTGTGGATTTATTTTTCCTTTTTATCTTGACCTCATTCCCCCCATCATCGCTTGGTTGGAAAACCTGGCTATTGACGATACTGCATTTTAGTAGGGAATGACCCACGATATTGAAAAACTCACATTAAGGTGGACTCCTCTAACATTCAACTCTGATTTCTATTTTGAATTCATTCATGATGAAGGTGATGACCTCTGGGAGTTTGGATGATATACCCACTTCGAACATAACCCTCACATAGAGACTAATTTCCGCATTGAGAGTACATTGATCGATTTTAAGAGGCATACCTATGCAATATATGATGTCGTTGAAGATTTTAGGATGCCAACAATACCAGCTAAGCCTGTGAAGACGCACCCATATTTTCACTATAATATTTCTTGAGGTATTTGGATTGAATGCGTAGTCCTAGATGGATATTCCCAGAACTCCATGCTTGAGTTAAAAATTCCCTAACCTTCATACTAAATAAATATTGTCTTGAGTTTTTAATAGCATATGAAAGTATCCCTTCCCAATTGGAACCAGCTTCCAGTCGGGGAATCCCCATATGTGTGCTATCGACATTCTCAGCTATGGATATGACCATGTTTTGTCGCCTTTAAGATATGAGATACACCCATGAGCGAAAACTGGAATTTTTGCAACCTTTTTTGAAGAGCATCAAGATCTACTTTCAAAACTAATCTTCCATCATATAATTTATAGTAGAGAGGATCTCCTGTCGCCGAAGAATTGTAGAGATCCACTCTATTGAGTGATTTTAGAAAATAAATCCCCTTTGGTCTTTCGACCAGGGGAACCAAATAGTTAATGGGATGACTTGGAAAATGGCTTGGAATGATTTATTTATGCTTAAATTGAAATATGTAGTGTGTTTAAAAAGGGTTGATACTTAACATAAAATCGATTGGGGATATAAATTAATGAAATATAAATGGGATAAATAAATTTAATATGTATATGTAAATATGATTAATGAATGTGAAAATTGGTTTCTATTTTACGTGGTTAATTGAGAACTATGAAATTGATTTGAGGTAATTGAAATAAATGAATTAGAAGGTGAATTAATGGGTTGTGTTAATATAAAATGGAATAACTTGGGTGAATTTTAGTTAATAAAATCAAAAAAATTCTAGAAATGTAAACACTATTAACTAAAGTGATATTTATATGGTTTTAAATAATATTCTTCTTATGTGATGTGAAACATTTAGAAGTTGTAGAAAAATGGTCTACGTTATGTGGCCCTTATGGTGATGTTGTGAATGAGGTGGCATTCATATTAAAAATACATAGTTTAGGATTATGTCTGTGATTATTTTGTATTGTATTTTAATTATGACATATATATTCACCCACCTATGTAGATCACAATGTACTGGAACCCAAATTTTTAGGGGGTATTTCCAAACATCTATATTGTGACAAATGATGACTATCCACCCCATCATCAGTTGTCTCACTTCCATAAGATGTTATTATGCACATGAAGTGATGAATAATGTATTTTAGTGAACTTGTGGTGGTGATTTATGTGAGTATGATGTGGTTTATAGTGCGTGACATGCACGGTAGGTAGAGGGAATGATCTTGATGTCCTTTATGTTTTTGATACCCTTATATTATAGTTATGGAAATAGTCTTGATGTGAGGTGATAGCCTGGGTTTTTGCACGAAAAATGTGATGTGATGGGCAAGGTGTCTTCATGTGAGATGTGCTGTCATGGTCTAGGTGTCTTCAAAATGGATGTGATGAGATGTACTAGGTGAACTCAAGAAGTATTACTATATTGATTAAATGGTAGCACCAAAACATATGAAACTAAGTGTGTAAACGTGGAATAATAGTGGGAATTTGGTGTATGATATGATTTTGATTAAATTTATTCTTATTATGTTTCTACAGTAGGACACATTATTTGGTGAGAAGGCCTTTGTGAGGATGGGCTTGGTTAGCTGAGCTGTTTAGGTTGATTTGGTACTTCTATTTTCTCACTGGGGGATTGGTACACTCTTTTAACAAGTTCATGAGGGATTTTGGGTATGAAACTAGTGAGTATAAATATATGCTCACACTATTTATATATTAACTATTTTAAGGTTTCTTGGTGGATTTGAGGACTTAGATAGAAATTTCTAGTTTGGGAATAAGATATATTATTGAGTTATTGATATGGGATAATATTTGATTTTTTTACTTAGAGACTTTAATTATATTATTATTACATTACATGAATTTTTGATATTATGGATTTTACATTTCTTATGAAATTTTTTATGGTGGTTGATATCCATTCCCAAAATATAACTTATCTTTTTGTTTTGGGCAATTCCATACATATGTTTGATCTTATTATAATATCAATGAAATTCTCCAACACGAGGCCTATTAGAGGTGGGAGATCAGGATCATTGTCTCTCATTGTCTATTACTAGCCTAAGAGGGGTACCGTTAGAGGAAGGGGGTCTTGAAAGAATGGTATAAAATATTTTGGTTAAGAGATATGATGGGGTTTAAAGTTATACATTGAGAATATTACATAGGTTTTTATGGTAATGGAATCAATTGATCATTTTGTGTGACATAGGCTGGGGAATATCAGCTAGGACATATGATTTTTGGGCTCCTCATATTCTAATGTAGGAATGTCAGCCTACAAAATGACCAAGTGTGGTGACACTGCCAATGAAATAGTGACCGAGAATTGGTATATTCTTTATTATTGAATTTTTGTTTCATTAAATTATTATTTCTTGGGAAGTTATGAAATTTAATACAATAAATCATGAAATTTTTAGTTTTTTCAAATGAAAATTCCCATGTTATGGTTGCTAATAAACTATTATTGTCTTCTGAATTAGTTGTATAGCATTAATGGAATGTGTAAAATGTTAATTAAAAGACCCAATTATGATTTTTAAAACCTTTTCAAAACATGAATGTGTTGTTCCCTTTCCCTTTATAACATGATTATTTAGGAATTTGTTTTTCATTATTACAGTACATATCATTTTAATCTATTTTCCTAATGTTTAAGATTAATAATTAATCATTCTTTGTGTATTCTTTATGAATCTATTCAAAATTTCGAAATCCCTTAGGAATAATGTTACCTTGAGTAGACTTCACGCTTCCATACTAAAATTTTTGTTTTACAAATAATGCATAAGAGTATTTTGGTTTCCATATGATTTTTAATGATGTTCGTTTATTTCCAATTTTGACTTATGGAAAGCACGCTAAGGGTTACATATTATTCATAAGAAGGTTTTCTAAGGAAAAAAATCATTCTCATTTCCCAATCATAGTTCAATTAATGTTATACTAAATTATTTATATTATTGAATATAAAATGGTAAATTTCATGTCCTGTGTTCCCTTATTTCCGATGACATGTTTCTCTCATGTGTCAGATATTTATTATAAAAAATGGATTTCTTTCATAATTTTTTAAAATGATAAACATGATTTTTTCAAACCTGTTGATATCTGCCAAATTTATGATGTCTTTCATTTCAAAATAGGAAAAACATTAAATTAGTACCAAAAAAATCATTTCCCCGCATGTTGTATCATTAGTATCTTATTATGTGAAGCATCGCTAATGTTGAAAATATTTTTTTTTATTATGAAGAAACTATTATATAAATCAATATCATGTACCATGTTTATTATATTGTATTAAGAATAGTAAGGCATGATATATAATGATATTATTATCTACTTATATAAAATTAAAATAATGTTACCCATATTAATGTGTATATGCAAGTTTTTGTGAGAAAAAAATGATTAAAAAGGTTTTTTCTGAGAATTATAAGAATCACACATAGTAATAAAAATTTTAATTTTTTTATATTTTACTTGGCCCCATTTAATTGAACGGTGTGTTTTTTCAGGTAAATGAATCAAAAACATTGATTATTTTTTGTGGTTGAATTATATTTTTATTACTGAATTGGATTGTTTATATAACATTATCAAAACTTTTTTTTGGATAAAAAATGAATTTATAAAGGATGTTTAAGAGAATGTTCCATAATAAATTTTAATCCATAAACCATTTATGTTTCTTAACTTGGAAAACATTATGATCTATGAGTTATTTTCTATTGAGTACATGAACCCTTGTTGTGAATATTTGTTATGTTGTGTTGTCGATGTATTTATTTAATTACCCACCATTCTTGTGTATTTGTCTTCGTGTGAGTGGGGGGTTGATCACTTAAGGATAGTGAATATATTTGGTAAAATAATTAAAATGTCATGTTTGTTGAATCTATTGATTCTTTTTATTTGATGGAAATAAAATGATTTTTGATGAATTTGTAATTAAAAATTTTCATCCATATATTAATGGGATAATCCTATGAACAGAAAGATAGATCTTATTATTAATAGAAATTATAAAGAGACATGTTAATGAGAATGGTATTCTTTAATGATTGTTGAAAATAGAAGTTATGATTGAGATCATGTTTAGATAATTTACGGATTTATATAGCTGGTTCATTAGGTTACATATAGTGGTCACCTTTGATAAATGAATTAGTTAAACCAAAATAGTAATAAAACCAATTTTTTGGTAAAGGTAGATGTTTGGGTCTGAGAAACCCCATTTTCATATGAAGGTATCATTCCTTTTTTAGGGATTTAATGCCCTATTGAATATGTTTTCTGTTTTCTACCTTTTATGTTTTTCTAGATGTGAGATTTTCAATATGACATGATTTGATCCATGGATGCATGTTGGTTAAAAATATATGGACAAGGATGTTTGAGTCTATGGTGGAATAACATGGTTCCCATTATGATGATGATGTTATAATAGGGTGTTATATGTGTTGTTTTGTGTATTAGTGTTAGAGATGGCCCAAGGACTAATAGAATGAGTTTATTTTTTTCTATTTCATTCCTTTAGAGTTAAATGTGGGGATACATTATTGAAAATGAATATACTTGTTTAATGGTTGTGTATGAGTGCTCTTATATACCCAAATGTGATTTCTCTCTAAACATTTACATATATTATCTACATGAGTATAATAAGGGAAGAGAAACTACACTTATCCTGACACATTATATTACGAAACAGTTTAATATAATAGGAGTGAGTAAGTGCCACCCAAAGCAAATAATAACTTCGTATGGTGGATGGATTTCTTATATTTTAATACTTGTGGAAGCTCTGTTGATCATGTTTCTTGTGATTATTAGGGAATGATATGTTTTTTTAATTTGAAATCTCATTGAAGTAATGTATTTCACCTATAGTGTGTGGGAAATTATTCTCTCAATAGCTTTTCTATGAGTGTTCCCCTGGTGAATAATGAATTATTAGTAAACATTGAAAAGATAAAATCTTAATAATTTTTTTAAACTTCATTAATTGTTTTTAATGAACGTGTCAAGTTAAATTGGATGTTATGTGTATTAATATTAATTTTTATTTTATAATGATCATGGTAGATTTGTGTTAGTTGAATAAAAATAGTTTAATGATAGGATTATTTAAATTTCTCACAATTCTCAATTGGTTAAAATTATAGTGGTGGAAGGTTAAATTAAAATTTTATGTAAAAAAAATTATTTTAATAATTTATTGAGTAGATTTAATTGTTTTATTTCAAATAAAATGGTTTTGGAAAAATATATTTTTATGGGAATGTGTTTTCTTAAAAATATAAATTACTGATTTCATTAAGATTTTTTTAATTTAAAATTAATTTTACCAAAGGTTTTTGAATTATTTTCCTAATTTTATTGGCTATTTATTTATCATAATATATTGAAAGTTTTAAGGTGAATTTTGGTGATGAATTTATAGCACGTAAATTATTATTTGATGACAATTATAAGGCTGGAATCCTGTAAATTTATTTTTTTTGGAATCATAAATGAGAATAAATCATGTAAATATCATAATTTTGTAGTATTAATGCGTAATGTCCTTGAGGTTCAATATATAATACTATATTATACACCACGAACCTTTATTATTTTTATTTAAAATAATGTGAATTGATAGTCTCTTATTGTTTTACTTTTGTAAGGTTTTTTTAATTGATATACTTTTTTTGTTGTGTTTGTTTTGGATATTTATATGGCCTCGTTCTTGTTTTATAGATCTATCCTAATAGAGATCATCATTAGATTTGTGTTTATGTTCTAAATATGGTGAGTGCTGTGAGTGGTATCTCATTGGGGGGGGGGGGTGATTTACCCCCCCAATGCATATTTTTCCTCTATTACCTAGTTTTTTATAACTCTTGAGAATGAAAATTTTATTAGAGTTATCTATTGAAAGGGTCTGGGTTTTCGAAAACACTTTTATCATAGTTATGGGGTGTCTGTTTGTTGATGGAATTTTCATAAAATGTATACATTTTTAGAAAATCGTTTTTAAATTATTTAGTGATTTTCGAAACGTTCTATAAATTATGGAAGTCATTTAAACATATAAAAAGTTTATTTGTAAGATAAAATTTATTTTTAAAAATTATTATAATTTTTTAGAGGGGTTTCATAATTTTGGAAGTGAAAATAAACTATTTTATTAAATATTTACATGTTATTTTAATTGAAATATTAATATTCTCAATGAAATATTTACCTCTATGGATAAAATTTGAGTTGAGAATGGTTAATTGTTTTTTTAATTGTTTAAATAATTTTAATCTTGTATTTTAATAGATTATTTATAGGTAACCTCTCTTTGTTACAGGTCACGTAATGGTAACCCTAATCTTATAAGGGTTATGTAAGGGTAATTCACCGATCTGTAAGGGTAAAGGAGAGTTTCCTATCACTGTGTAGAGGTTATTTGATAGTTATAATGATCTATTAAGGGTAATTTGGGAGTTTTAAAGGAAAGACACTAATCATTATGGATTTTAAAGGGTTATTATGAAATTATTAAGGTTTTAAAGTGTAATCTTATACTATGTAATGGTATCTTTAGGTTCATTATTCACATATATGGGTAATAAAGATTTCATGTATGTGTAACCATGAAATCATAATGGTTTTGTAATTTTAGTTGAATAAGGGTGGTGTTTTATAAGGTTAACTGTGTAGGGATTAGTCGGGTTTTCCCAAGACTGCGTTAGGGTAAGTCCAATCTTTTAGTAGTTGTGTAAGGTGACATTGATAATTCATATGTTTGTTTAAGGGACTTCCTAATCCTTCTTAATGGGTTTATAAGTTATAAAAACCGCGTATAACAGTATCCTAAATTTTTTAAAGACCATGTAATTATAGCGGAATAAATAATGGAATCCTTGTTACATTTTAATATCGTGAATGAGTTGTGTATGGTTAGTGTGGTGTCTCTATTTTTCTAGTTATTCCATTCTGATTCAATCTACAGACCATAGAAATATTTTTGAAGGATAATAACTTCGAAAAAAGGAACAAATTAATTTTGACATGTTTAATGATTTAAACCCCCTTTTTGGAAGGTTTTATCGATCCACAATTATTTTATGAACTACAAACCATTCTGAAAATTTAATTGGTTATTAAATGATTATTATCCAATTTAGGAATTAATACAATTTCAAAATAATTGTACTATTATCCCTATCATTTCTTTAATTTTCTTATCATATAGAGAACCTAACGACTGCCTCTTTATATCACCAGGACTCAACAAATTTTTAGGATTATTCCGTTGTAAATTATTTGAATGTAAAAATCATTCAACATCCATTACCCTTATGGAAAGTTCAAGTCTAGTATCGTCAATAGGTATGGGATAATTCATCTTTATAGAAGTTGTAAAATGTATGTTATATCATTATGTTTTCCATTTGGAAAGATATTTTACACTTTCAAGATAATATAATAAATTAGTTAATTGAAATTGAATGGAAAATGGAATTTTCTCATTATTTTACCCAATTTACTCTAGTGGTAGATAATTATCACCCTAGAAAACATTTTCTCATTTTAAAAGTATATTTATTCTTATTATCTCATTATAGGTTAAAATTTATAATTTAAAGATTATCCTAGAAATACAATTTGATTGTCACGTGAAGATAATTAATTTTTTCATGAAAATGGATTTTTTTACATGCTTTTTCTTATTTGTGATATTATATAAAATGATTATTTATATTTTTCACCATACTAAAAATAACATTTGTTATGATATTTGCTTTCATTGATGTTGGTATGATTGTGGATCCCATGTTGTATGATTTTTTTGATATCAACATGAAAAAATTGGCTAATAACATATATCCAGATAATAGATATGTTTCCCATTGAAATTTTTGTTTGTGTAAGAAATCTTGTAGAAATGAAAAGAAAGAATTATGATATAAATCCACATGTTTAAATTTAAAATGAGATATTTGAAATATGTGGAATATTTTATTGATGTGTTTTCATGAAAATGCGTGGCTTTTAACATGAGAAACGTGATGTGTTTTTGCCAATGATGTGTTTTTCACATTTCTTGATAGTAATTGAATAATTTTTTAAAGATAAAATTAGAATGGCTAATAGGATAAACCAAAAAATATGTTACAATGATTTATTAATGTTTAAATTGAAATGATAAGTGTGGTTAAAATAGTTAATTTTTAATTTTAAAGGGATTATTTCTAGAAATTAATGAAATTTAAATGGGATAATTATTTTTAATTTGAATGTGGAACGATGGATGATGGATGTGAAAAAGGTTGGAGTGTAATGTAGTTAATTAGGAATTTTGAAATTGATAAATGGTAATCATAATTAATAAATTGGATGATATATTAATAAGTTTTTTTTAATATTAAATGGAATGTTTTGGTTAATTGGAGTTAATAAAATACCAATAATTCTATAAATTGTAGGATTAATAATTGAAGGGGGGATTATGTGGATTGTAGTAGTGGTTTACTTGCATTATGTAAATCATTAAGAATTGGTATCAAAATTGTGGGAGGCTATGAGTGACTTGTAGTGATGTTTTTAATTTCATTTTATTATTGATGAAAATCCAAAGGAATCATTTGTGTGAATGGATATTATATATTGTATATTAATTTTTATTTCCTTACAAACACCACATGCATCGATCACCATTATTCAAAACCCAAATGTTTTGGGGTGTTTTTGAATATCCATATGGTGTGGATAGATGGATGGAAATACCCTCTTCTCCACTATCACATCCATGAAAGGTTCTTATTCATGGGAATAGATGGCTTGTGGATTACAGTTAACATGTGGTGGTGTTTTATGATAGGATGGAAAAATTCATATTGGGAGTCATGAATAATAGGAGGAGGGAATGAGGTTAACACCCTTCATGTTAATGATACCTAACTATTCTAGTAATGGAATTGGTTAGGTTGAGATGTGGTCTCCAAGGTGTCTTTGAGTGAGTAATGTCGGGATGACCCATGTGTCATCATTCGAGATGTATTGTGATTTTCTAGGGATATTCGGGATGATATGTGATGTGATTGTCCAAGATTCATTAGGAAGGGTAACTATAGTAACGAGATGGGAGTTCCAGTTTGTACAATGTTGGGGTGTGAAAATCAGATTCTTATGATAATGTGGGGTGGGGTAACCTTTTTATCGATATTCAATTTATTATGTCACTATACTTTGATTCATTATTTGGTGGTAATGCCTTGGTGAGGATTGTATTTGTTAGATGACTTGTTTAGCTTCTAAAGATTATGGTATTTTCTCATTGATGCATTAATATTCTATTATCACATGTGCACAAGAGTCTTTGGGTATGATTCTATTGAGAATACAGTTATTCTCAAAAAAATTATATAAACTATTTTATAGGTTTGTAGGAGGAATTTGAGGAATGAGATGAACATTATTTTCATGGGAATTAGAGATATCATTGTGTTTTTGATGTAATATTGTATTTTATGTTTTACTAGGAGAATTTTTTTATTAATATAACATTACCTATATTTTGGATATTTTGGATATTACCTTTATTAATATATGGATTTTTTGGAGGTTGACATCCTATCTTTAGTTTATAATTTTCTCTCAGTTGAGGGTAATTCCATTGATATGTGTGAACATCTTATACCTTGAGTCCTCATTCCCAGCCCTACACTACTAAAGGTATGAGTAAGTTGTCATTATCTCCCTTTTACAATTGATGGCTGGTAGTGGTACATTTGGAGATATGGGTTCATGAAATGATATTATTTAATTCCCATTGCCTAGAGCAGTTTTCCTTTAGATACATTGGGTAGGGACCTTCCATTTTATGTATTTCTTATGACCTAGGATGTTCTAGTGATGTTTACATTTTCTTGGCATTGGGTCTAGTCTGAGTTCTGGAAATACCTTGTGGGTTTTAGTATATGATTTTGATAGAGATCTTGAAAAAAATATTCTATATGGGAGTGTTCATCGAAACATTTCATTTTGTTACGAATCTTCTTTCAAGATTTTCGGTGTTTCGGTGGTTATTAAAACATTTTATGAACTATTTATTTTCTGGGGGAGTGCTTTTGTTCGGGTATTAATTTCAGTGTTTCACATTATTTAGTAGGTTTTTGGTTAGTCCTGTCTCATTGGTGAGTTGGACTAGATCTTTTACATTAAATTATGTGTTTGATGAATTTCTTGTGGTATAATTTTTATGGGCAATAAGTATATTGATGGGGATGATTGTGATAGCCTAAATTTATGACATTCCTTATTATGTTTATGTGAATGATTATATCATGGGTTTGGTGTGTCTCATGGTGAGAATATAAATTTTTTGAGGCTTATCAAGGAGTGCGTGATTTAAAACTCGATATAGGGAACTATGCAATAGAAATTGAATGACATGGGATAATCCATGCTAGTGGTTGCGACACTGTCTAGACAAGGATTGATAAATACAGTGAGACAACCATATGAACTGCTCAATTTGGGGTAATTTTGTCATTTTGGGTTTTTTAATTGGTGATTCCTTCTCCATCCAACCCATTTGAACTCCCAGGACCTAGGAACCTCCCAAAGGGTAATCCTCCTCATCCAAACCCCAAGATGGTTTTTTATAAGTTATTTTATAGTGTTTTATTCCTAAATTAGGATGTTGAAGGCTTCCACTTCTATTGTAAGTATATTTTCTCCCTAATTCTCTCAAATCCCAGATGTAATGGGAATAAAATTTTGTTTTCTATGTTTTTCTAACTGGTTGTTTTGATTTGTGAAGGATGTGATCCTTCATTGGAAACCAATTATGATGGGTTTCTAGGGGATATGGTATCATCTATAGAGGTAAGTGTTTTCATTATTATTCCATTTATTAAAAAATTACCTATATTTTTAGTTACAAAAATGTTTTTTTTATTTTAAGAAAATTATTTTATGATATCTAGATTGAATCATGAAAAGTTTTCCTTGATGTATTGAGTTATACCATGTTAAAAATGGGTGAAAACCTTGGTTTATTTTTTTTTCAAACCTTCATATCATACAACATAATCAATTTATAAATTTACCTTAATGGTATTATATGAGAAAAATAATTGGTTCATGTAGTTTTGAACAAATTGGTATAATAAAGTGGGTTATTTTTGTTATAAAAATGATGTTCAGGTTTCAAAAAGTCTGTGTGTGATTCCTTTCGGTATGGTTTATTTATATGAAGACATTAATTTATTATATTGGTTGATTCTTTCATGTGGTTATTTTTCTCATAATTTACATTTTGTAAAGGTGATTTTGAAAGGGTATTACTGAAGTGGTTACTTTTTTGGTATTTCGGTTTAATGAGTTATTTAACATAGGTGGTAGTTGTTTGTAAAATGGATTAAAAAAAGAATTTGATATTAACAGATTTTCTATGTATAATGAAAATTTATGGATGGCACCATATGTGACTGCATTTGGTTATCTATGGTATACACTCTACATTGGCCTGGTATTACCAAATGTTTATTATTTCATGCATGTTACATGAGTTAAATGAATTATGAATCTTGTTGTTATGGTTGGTTATGGGCTCTCTATTGAGTGGGGTGTATATTAATGGTGAGATTATTATTTCATTACAATTTTATTCTTTCATCGTGTGTTATTATTGTCAGATAATGACGTTTGGATGATTATAACCACCTTATTTAGTCATGACATGAGAAACCTAGGTTACTATGTTGTATGATAGGGATTGTACCATAATATTTGACTGTGATACACAACATAGTAACACCATGTAAAATGTTATACTTGATTGGGGTTGTGTCACCAAAGATACTATTCCAAGAGTTATTTTGGTCAGATGTTAGGTGACAATTAACCATTTTTTATTTAGTTTCAACAATGCAGGTCATGTATATTCATTATTAGTCCCTAGAGTATTGCCTTGTGATATGAATCATTATGTTATTATTTGTAAGTGTTGTTGGAATATTATTTTCATGTTTCTTGATATGTTCCTTCATTGATGTGTTGATAATTGATGGATCAACATAATGGTGGTAGGTCATTCCATGTGTGATTATTTCAATTTATTAGTGAATTTTCTTTCTATTTTATTTTGATTTATATTTTTTTCATTTACCTTATAATGGGAGGTGTCTGTGATTTGAGGATTCAAAAAGGCAATAAGATGGTAGTTTTAAATAGATCCCTATTTTTAAATGAAACTTGAAAAAAGATATTAAAACCATGTAGTTGTTTGTTTTTCAAAAGAGATACTTTTATGGGAAAGAGGTGGTTTAATATACATTAAATGTGTGGTGTGTAATAGTTAAGTGGATTGTTTTGAAATGGTTATTTTTGTAAAATAAGTGTGATTTTTTAATAAATTTTCGTCTTTGTGAATGTGTATTTTTTGGGGTTACATTATTTCCAAATTTTATACGGAAATAAAAACCCTATTTTCTATGTTTGTTTTTCAATCTATTTTTTTGAATTCTTTATAAATGGAATGTAATTGAATTGTGCTAGTATCATAATGGAATTTGTCTCACATCCTTTATACTTACCATGGTAGGTATATAGTCTTTATGTTTTCTTTAGGTTCTAGAGTTATAGATTTTATGGTGGTAAAAAACGACAATTCACTGTGGTGTTAGAGACTATTGAGTTATGTTGGCGATTTGAGATTAACATTGAGATGATAGACTTTATCACATGATTTTCTTGACTGTTTCTGGTCCTGTGGGGTATTTTTATTTTATGTCACCAAATTCTATTTCAATAATATTTTTCTTCGTTATTTTTCATTGTAAAATCCTTGGAAAGTGGATACATTTATAGAAAAATAAACTTTTGGAAAAATATATTTTTTATGGTGTGTGGGGTTGATGTGATGATATATAGTTATGATATACAGCGATTATGATGAGGAAGTGGTTGTAAAGTGTGGTGATGATAATGTGGGGCATGTTGACCTGAGAAAGATGGGATGATTATGTTGGTGATGTATTTTGGTAGATTCCCATTATACGGGGAATAATTTATTAATGATGATAATTGAACTGTTAACGTGATGAATTGGACAATGGGTTGGAATTATTAATTTATTCTTAAATAGATAGTGGAAGTTAGTTTAAAATGGATAATTCTTAACGTGAAATATATTGGGGTTATAAATTAATGTAATATAAATGGGATAATGATGATTAATATGAATATGGAAATATGATTATTGAATTTGGAAATTGTTAGCACTTATTGTGGTAATTTGTGAACTAGAGGGGTTCTCTTGGGTGTTTTTGGCCCTCAAGTGCACCCAAGGGTTTGTGGGGCCGAAGGATCGATGAGAGAAGAGGATTATTGGTTTTTGGTTTTGTGTAGAGTATTCATTGGTGAGGGTTTTTTGTGAGTACATAGTGGGGGTGTCGGAGAATAGTGATGCATTGTGGGAGGCATCAGCTTTGGGGATGACATCGTCGACTTCACGGCTCATTGGTGACGTGGTTTTGGTGTCAATGTGTCAGCTTGGATCGTCAGTGATGTGGTTTGGGTGTCTGCCCCCGATGTAGCCTCTCATATTTGGATGTAGCTCATCAGCATTGTGGTGCATGTTGAGAGGATGGATTTAGATGCGGCTTCGACAATAACTATGTAGTGACGTCACTTCGCTTCAACCGTGTTGGCATTGCTCAGCTCTGGTGGGTTATTCAGTGCCTTAGGCTTTATCAATGGTGGTGGCATCACTCATCTCCAGTTGTTGAATATTGGTGCTGTAACAACCCAAAAATTTTACAAATTAAAATTTATCTTAATCTCATTAAATGTATTATCAGGTAAAATTTATATTTAAACATATTCACTTATTTTTTTTTTATGTTTTTATGTTTTTTTATTTTATATCACCACTAATAATTGTTACCAATGCTAATATATCCATTGAACAATGATCTCATGATTTGTATAAATATAGGGATTTATAAAATCCAATTTAATTAGATAAAGGAAGTGATGGACTCATCCAGTATAATTTCTCCGTACCAAGCCAATTTTTCAGAGCTCTGAAATGCGGTGGCGTCATAGTGATTCTCACATACCTCAGCCCAAGATGAGCTTCAACATGTTTAGCTTGAATGGAACCACATAATGGTGAAGTGTAAGTTTATAGAGATTACTACTCGAGCGATGTTATCCGAACCACCCCAAAAGACAATCACCATCGCACACCTTACCCTTTGCTCATATGTGGATGTTAAAAGGGTTATGTAATAATACCCTGACATTATTATTATTGGCCTTATTTTTTATATAATAAAATATAAACATTTCTTTTATTATTGTCACTTTGTAAATAGTTTTAAAAGAAAAAATAATATTTTTAGTTAATATTCAATTAATAAATCAATTTCCAGGAATTAATGGATTTTTAAATTACCTAATATTTTAATAAAATATTATTACTGAAATAATAATTATTAAATATAATTTATCTTAAACTATTTATGAATACCATTGTAATATTTATTACGGTTTGAAATCTATTTTTGTAAAAGCTCATTAATTTTAGATAAATGTTGGTTTTTTTATGAAAAGAAAAAATTAAAATATTTAGATAATTATTTGTATAAAATCAATATTATTTTTGGAATTAGGACGCCTAAATTATCCAATGATGATTTTTTCATAATTGTTTGATATAGTCCAATTTATTGGGTAAAAATTAAATACCGTTTATATATATAATGTGTCTTATGACATCATAATGACCCTAAAGTGATGTTAGAAAATACTATAAATGGGATGTTCATCCAATATATGTTTTACATTTAAAATAATGTGATATTTGGATTTTTAATTTATTTTACAAAGACATAGGGGACCTTCCAGACTTATAAAACATTTTAACATTTTAAAATGATTTCATTGACAGTGTGACTCACCTCCACATAAGAAAGCCTAATATTTTAATATGTTCATTTATTGACCTTAAAAATTAATTTTTTCAACTAAAATTTTTGATATACCATCGGAAAAAACTAATGGATGGTTTGTGGTTTTTATTAGTTTCTTGTTTGGTGTCCTAAACCTAAATAATAAATAATTCCTTCTCTATTACTATATAAAGACACTCAACCTCCAATGACTCTTCTCTAAAAACAATTTGATCTCCCTTGACCCCTACCTTTCTCTCTATAAAATCCAACCTAGTCACCCCATTCTCCAAAGAAGCCCCTCTCAAGCGTCTCTCAATCCTTTGGGATCACACTTTCAAGTATGTGATTTCCTCTATTCTTTTTTTTCAAATTTTATTATGTTCTTATCCTCTTTTATCTTCAATTAAAAATGTTTTTTTATGCTTTATAACCTTCCTCAAACATACCTTTTAATGTTTTAATGATGAGATAACCCTTTCTCTCTCATTAATGCCTCTCATATACTCCTTTTACCATGATAAAATTAATAAGATATTTCACTCTTATCATTTACATTCAAGAAATTAAATTATATTATGCATCGAAATTCTATCACATATATTGGGACATGTATCTATATTACCCCTTACTATAAATGTTATGTAAATATGATGAGATACCCCATTCCTTATCATCAACCATTTTTATGAATTATTATGTCACACCGTTATGCTACAAAAATTTCACCACGATTCTCCAGGCCAAAGTAACTATGTAGTAAATACCTTTTCCATTTATCTATTAATGGTACTCATATTTATTCAAATTTAATTATTTAATATATATATACATGTATGAATACAAAATTCCTTTATTGTGTAATAAATTATGATGTTTAATGAATACATGTTTTTTGATCTATGTGGCACACTTCTACATGAAATGGAATTTTTATGAAGGGTGCACCCTGATAGCACTCTAATTAATTGGGTAAATATTAGTATCAAGACACATCACATAAAATGAGGGATTAATCATACTAATTAATGTGCAATGATGGTTCACTCAGGATCCATGTTCAATGATCCTTGTCTCATTCTAATATCATGTTAAATGTTGTTACCACATTTTCATGTTATGATAATCACGATATATCAGGCATTTCTGTTCATGTTTCTCATGTGATCCATGGATATATATATTGCCTAACATGTAATATATTTATCATTTTATTACTTGTTTACTCCCTTACTAGGTTTTATATCTCACCCTTTTCTTATTCATGTCCTCATGTTATCCCATGAAATGATATGTACGAAAGAATTTTCTCATGTAAAATAAGATTTCAATAAATTTCCTTGGTTTTATGTTCTATGTTGTTGTGTAATGTTCCTAATTTCGTAAGAAACTAGACCTCTTGATCCTCAGAGTTGTCTTAAGAGAATGTTTATGTAATTAATCATGTTTATTTGTGTAATAAAGAGAAGGGTTGTTATAGTTGGTATTAGAGGATATGTTTATTTATTTTTGGGATTATGATTAGAAAACCCTAGTGAATTCCTTAATGATATGACTATGTATAATAAAAACATCTCGAAATTTTGGATAGTATTGATTAAATGGTTTATCAGGAAATACATCCCATTATGGATATGAGTAGTTAGAGGTGGATCTGACACAGATGTATCTAATGGTAAACCCTGAAAACACCGCATTGAGGTTAACTCAAAAGGGAACTAGTGCCTGATAATGGCCCTTACTACATTATTGGATACAAAATTCTTGGGGGATATGAATTTGAAAATTCATAGGCTCATTTTGGACCAATATTAAGGGAATTAAAATAATTCCCCTAAAAATATATGTTGGGAAGTAAATCGGGGATAACATAGATATGAGAAACTAATTATATTAATATGTAATACCTTTTTGTTATTGGATTCCCCTTTATGTGTCACCCCTATCTTTCATTTTATTCTAGAAAATGGACTATAATAGGAGGAATGGAGATAAAAACCAATGCCATGATCAATGCGATGACTGTTCTAATTAGATTTCCAGTCTGATAGGATTGGGAATCAAAAACATTGTCACGATACTCTCTCAATTAATTCATGTTTTGACTAGAAACATGGGTCAATAGAAACGTTCAACCCCCCCCCCCCTATAAAAGAACAAGTAGAAATCGAGAGCTTCCTGAGACAAAGGCCTCCTACATTTAATGGATCATCCGATCCCTTAATCACAGAATAATGGATCAACTCCATTGAGAAGATATTCTCTATCCTTCAATGTTCTGAACAAGATAATGTACTACCAGCTACTTATCATATGATGGGTGAAGCTGATCAATGGTAGACATTGATAAAAAATATGAAGCCTGAGGAGGAGATCGAGTCAATAGAGTGGAAGGATTTACGAAAAATGTTTTTTCATAAATATTTTTCTCACACCGTCCAACATTAAATGGAAAGGGACTTCCTTACCCTCAAGAAAAGGATGATGAATACATCAGATCATGCAAGGAAAACATCACAAGGCTTGTAGGATATGCCTCTGGAAATGTCGTTACCCCTGAATGCAAAGCTTAACACTTCTTTTGTAGGATAAATCCTTTACTATAGAATTCCCTTGTGTTACATGACTTCTTGTTCTATGAGAAAATTCTATGATGTACACTCAATGTCGAATTAGAGAATGTGAAATAATAGGGGTATCATGGGGATAAGAAGCAAATAATTAAATTTAATTCTGGGGATCTGATGGATATATCCCACGGTGCTATGAAATTTCAGATCCCCACTTTCCAAAGGTGATCAAATAAGAACCCTAGAAATTTCCATAAGTGGAATAGAAAATTCTTCAGGTATGGATGATAAGGGAACCTTTATATTTATTGATGACAAGAAAAACGGGCTGCTATGATAGTGGATATGAAGACTACATTTGAACCTCAATGCATTGTTCATTGTTTCAACAGTAAAGAACCAGGGAACTTGGCATACATGTGCCCTAATCCAAGGGTTTTCGGAGGCAACCCACATCCTCCAAGGTAGAAAGGGGTACCTTTTGCATCACTAACACTAAAGAGAAAATTGACAACGAAGTGGTGATATGTACACTAGTTATTAATTAAATAATAGATTAGACAAGTTTTGATAATGTTTCTATGTATTTTTCATATCATGAACATTTAGAAGAACAATCCCAACACCACCCCAATCATGGAAGTAAGGATGTCAGTGAGAACAAAAAATGGGTAAATAAATGTATCCTATGAATGTAACTCATCCCCTTTCACAATTTGTTGTTTTAAATTACTGGTGAACCTCATAATACTCCCTCTGGTGGAATTTAATGCAATTATTTTCTTGTATTGTGTTTCCCAATATTGAGCCAAAAAAATTACTTTGAGGGTGAAATCACTCTCCACATTGAAAATCAACCCCAAAATCCTTACAAGTGTAAGGAGGAGGATGAATATTCTTTATCACCATCATTACAAGAATTTATATTACCTCGTTATGAGCACGTGTTACTTTCTCATATGGTTTATTCTAATGAAGCATCCATCCTTGAAGAAATTTCTATTTTGTGGGATTTTACTAATGTGTTTTCCGATGAATTTCTTGATCGTACTATAAGAAGAGATGTTGAATTATCAATTGATTTTATACTTGGGGAATTGACAGTATACAAAAATCTTTATAGAATAGATTTTTTGGAGCTTTAGGATATAAGGAAACAACTACAGGAGAATCTGGATTGAGGGTTTATACACCAATGTGCTTCACCATGGGGGTGCTCTAGTTCTCTTCTTCAAGAAGAAGGATGGGTCAATGTGCTTTTTCATTGATTATGTTTAGCTCAAAACAAATAATAGTAAAGAACAAGTATCCTCTACCACAAATTGATGACTTTTTTGATCAGATACATGGAGCACAGTACTTCTCCATGGTGGATTTTTTGTCAGGATATTACCAAGAAAGGAGAAGAAAGATTATATCCCCATGACTGATTTTTTTACAAGGTACAACACTATGAATTCAATGCCATGCCTTTCAGAATCACAAATGATCAATAAATATTCATGGAATTGATGAATAGTGTGTTTACATATTACCTCACCAAATATTTTTAGTCTTTATATATGAGATTCCAATATACACAAAAACCTTGTTGGAGCATGGGGAGAAACCAATCATTATACAAGAGACATTAAGAAAGGATAATATCTATGGAATGTATATTAAGTGTGAGTTTTGGTTTATGGAAGTCTCATTCATAGGTTATATCATCACAACCAATGGTATATATTCAGATCCCTCGAAGAAAAATTCAATAGAGGGATGGGTACGGCCAATATCTGTGACAGATATCCGTATCTTCAAGGGGTTATATGGATATTATCAAAAATTTATAATAAATTTCTCAAAATTTTCAAAACCTATTAATAAGAATACTCGGAAGGGAGTTAGGTTTTGATGGAGTGGTGAATGTGAAGAGAGCTTTATGGAGTTGAAAAGGAGGGTTATCCCTATGCCTATGCTCACACTACCCACAATTGGAGAAATTTTTGTGGTATTTAGTGATGCTTCGAAAAAGGGAATGGGCTATGTGTTGATGAAAAATGACAAAGACATTTACTATGCTTCAAGGCAATTGAAATTACATAAGAAAAAATATCTAACACATGATCAGGAGTTGGATGATGTAATCTTCGCTTTGAAATTTTTTCGACATTATTACTTTGGGGAGAAGTTTTAAATATATTCATATTACAAAGGCCTGAAGTATATATTCATTAAAAATGAGTTGATCATGCACCAATGAAGATGGTTGGTGATGATCAAAGGCTATGACTGCTCAATCCATTACCACACTTGGAAAGGGAACAAAGTGGAAGATGCTATAAGTAGAAAGAACCCAATAATTCTATCATTGATGAGTGTTAAAAATATTTTAATATTTCTAGATTTGATGAAGATAGACATGGGAATCATAATGAGGGGAACATCATCAGTCCATGCACAAATTATTTCCCAACCACCTATTTTAGAAAGGGGAATGGATTCTCAAATGGATTATGTGGGAAATTTAGAAGTATGTGGGAACTATCAGAAAAGATAAATACATTGAGTTCAATGTTAATGAACAAGGAATTGTGATATTTGGGTCACAAATATGTGTTCTATCAAATCTGGAGTTAATGAAACAACTTCTGGATGATACACATAGTATGAATTTCTCCATTCACCCAGGAAACAAAAATATGTATTGAGATCTCTAAGAGCATTATTGGTGGGAAACGTGAATAAGTAAATTGATGAGTATACATCAACGTTCCGGGTATGTTATAAGGTGATGGAAAGGAGGCATAAGTCCAAGGGGATGTTGAAACCATTACCCATACCAACATGGAAATTGTTGAAAATCCCCAAGGACATTATCACCTATCATCTAAAGACATCCAAAAGAAACAATACTATCTGGGTTGTTATATATCATTTAACAAAGACTGCACACATCATTTCAATGTGATAATAGTTAACATTAGATAAAATGGAATGGATATATATCATAAAATTGTTAAGGCTACATAGAGTACCACTACCTATTGTATCTGATTAATATCCCAGATTCACCTCTGTGTTCAGGAAGATTATTCCACATGATCTAAAAACAGAGCTGAACATCAGTACAACTTATCATCCTGAAACTAATTTCCAATCTAATCAGACTACCCAAACACTTGATGACAAGTTGATAGCATGCTCAATGGACGTAAAAGAAATATGCGATCAACATATTCCTCTGGTTGAGTTCTATTACAATAACAGTTTCCACTCATGCATCCAAATAGATCCTTAATAATCCCTTGATGGGAAGAGATATAGAACATTTGCTTGTTCGGATGATGTTGGGGAGTGATAACTCCTAGGACTATAAATTTTCTAAGAAATGGCGGAGAAGGATAAGACTATCCTGAAAAACATTAAAACTATTCAGAGTCGAAAAAATAGCTATGCTGATAATCATCGATGAGACCAAGAGATTATTGTTGGTGACATGGTATTACTATGCATATCACCTTAGAAGAGAGTAATGAGATTTGGAAAGAAGGGAAAGCATTTTCCATCGTACATTGAACCTTTTGAGATCATTTATTACATTAGAGCAGTGGCCTATCAAGTATAACTCCCACCAAACCAATCACAAATACATGATATATTCCATGTATCACTCAAGAAGAAGTACATACATGAACCATCACATATAATCAATCCAGAGGTCGTACCATTGGATTATGACCACTCCTTTGAAGAAAAGCTGATAAATATCTTATATAGAAGAGGAAAAGTTCTAAAAAATAAGAAAATTACTCTCATCAGGGTATTGTGGAGAAACTGCAATATTGAAGAAGCAACGTGGGAAATAGATGAAGTAATGAAGTAGAGTTACCTTCACCTATTTTAGTGCGGCAAAATGGTATTTTGAGGGTGAATTATTTTATGCAGAGATGATTGTAACAGCCCAAACATTTACTAATGAAAATTCCTCTTGATATTATTAAATGTATTATTATATAAAATGGATATATAAAACGCAAACACTCATTTGGTTTTAAGTTTTGGGATTTTAAAATAAAATTAATAATTTTTCCCACTGCTAATATAGTAGTTGAAAATTGATCACATGATTTTAATAAATATACGTCTTTAACAAATACAATTTACTCAGACAAATGAAGCGATGACCTTATCCAGTAGAATAGGTCCATATGAAGCCCATTTTTCAGAGCTCCAAAAGGAGGTGGAATCACGTGGCTTTTCTCATGACCAATGCCATGCAGAGTTACTAAACGTTAATCATGAATAGAAATACCTATGAAATAAGTGGATGTTGATAAATATTACCACCTGAGTGATGTTATCAAATCCACCCCAAACATATTTTACCATTTCACACCATACCCTTAGGTTAGATGTGGGTGTTATAAGGGTTTATTTAGCAAGTCCCTAGAACTACGATTATTTTCATTAAATTTTTTTATAATAAATAAAATACATTCATAATATTATTATTACATTGTAAATAGTTTTTAAATTACAAGTATTATTTTTAGTTAATATTCAATTAATAAATCTATTTTGATTAATTAATGTTTCATTAAATTAAATAATATTTTTTAAAAATATTACGAAATTAAATTTTATTAAATACCAATGATCGAATAATTTTTATGAATACAATTGTAATTTTTACTAATGTTTAAAAGTAGTTTTTTTCCAAAGCCTTGAATTTTCGATAAATTCCAGTTTTTATTTAAAATAAAAAATTCAAATATTTATAAAATTATTTTGATAAATTGAATATTATTTTTGGAATATGGATATCAAAATTATACAATGGTGAATTGTTCATAATTTTCCAAGAAAACCCAATTTTGTGGGTGAAAATTAAATACTATTTAAATATATAATGTGTTTTATGACATCGTAATGACCCAATAGTGATGTAATAAAATAAAATAAATTGGATATTTAACCAATATATCTGCAACCTTTGATATAATGTATTTAACGTTTATTTATTTATTTTTTAACGCCTTAGTTGGCCCTCGAAGACATTTAAAACCTTTTAAATTTTTAAAATGATTTCCTTGAGAGTGTGAAACACCTCCAAATAACAAATCCAAATACTTTAATAAGATAGGCAATTTCCTTATCAAAATATTTTTTCCACTCCATGTTGGAAATTATGATGGGAAATACATGGGATTGTTTGTGGGTTTTACTACATTAACGAGTGTTGTTCAAAACCAAAATAATAAACAATTCCCTCTACTTTCCTATATAAACACACTCAGTCTCCCATTCCTCTTCATTTAATGCATTTTGAACTCAACCAACCCTTTACCTTCTCTTTCAGGAATACTCCCAAGGTTCCCCAAGCTCCAATGAATCCACTCTCAAGCCTCTCACAAGCCTTTGGGATCGAAATTCCAAGTAATGGATTTCTTCCTTTCTCATTTTTTCCAAATTTTATTATGTTGTTATGCCTGCTAATCATTTTTTTCCATTTTCAAAAGTCGGTTTATGGGTTCCCGGTACCCCGCTACATGAGTCCAAAACAACCACATTTACCAAAACATACGAACACCAAAAACCACTAACCTAGCTCAAGAATCCACGGACCAAGCACAATAACATCAGAGACGATGATCAAATCCACCCATGATTACCTTGAGCGACCCCCGGGGCGACCATCGACACCGACCCAAATCATCCCCTTGGTAAATTCCAGAGGAATTCACCCAGCTTTCAAGCGATGGAATGGACCACCAGGATCCACCCCCGAGGACATCAAAGAAAACCAGAATGAAGATGACCATCTCCTGACGCCATTAGTACCCTAACCGCCGACAACCCAAAAATCTCTCTAACAAACATAAAAGACAAAGTGAGAAACAAACCCAATCAGACCGGAGGCGAAGCCTCATAAGAAAATTAAAAGTTACCAAAACATAGTCGTAGCCTATTAGTGCTTTCCTCCCTATAAAGATTATAATTCATTAGCCATACCTTAGCACCATGATCTTCCCCAATAACGTCTTTAAATCGGTCCGCCATTTTGTCCCTGTTCGGATTTATTCTTCATTGGGACATGAATCTATATGACCCCCATACATTTAATTTAATATACATATTAAGATATATCCCTTTCTCTCTCATCAACCATTTTTATGAATTCTTATGTCACACTGTTACACTGTCAAAATTGCACCGTGATTCTCTAAGACAATGTCATTGTGTAGTGAATACCATACCCATCTCTCTATCAAGGGTATTAACCTCTATGAACATTTAATTATTGGTTATAGAGTTTTATGTAGAATTCCACATTCTTTTATCCTGGAATAAATGAGGATGTTAAATTTATCCATGTTTTATGATATATGTGGAACACTTATGCATGAAATTAAATGATTAAGAAGGGTGTTCCCTGGTTGTGCTCTTATGCATCGGGTAAAGATTAGTATCTTGATATGGCAAGTGAAATGAAGGTTTACTCATGATAATTCCAGTACAAGAAGGTTTTAATCAGGCACCATGTTCATTGATATTTGGATCATACTAATATCATGTTAAATGATGTTGCCACATTTCCATGTTATGATAATCATGCTATATCATGCCTTTATGTTCATCTTTCTATTGTTCTCCATTGATATTACTTTTCAAAACATGTTCAATATTCTTGATGTTATGAAATTTTTACTCCATTTTAGGGATTTATAGATCAACCATTTTTATACATTCCCTCAGGTTATACCATTCAGTGCCAAGTACAAATGAATGTTGTGATGTAAAAGAATTTTTTTATAAATTTTTTTGGATGTATGTTCTATGTAGTTACGTAATGTTCATAATATCCAAAGACATGGGACTTCTTGAACCATATAGTTTTCTTATCTCCATTTCTATGTAATAAATCATCTTTATGTGTGTAATAATTATTAGGTTTGAAATAGGTGCATTCAGCATCATCCATGGTAGCGAGGATTACATGACCCTTCACCATCGCCCACCTTTCATTCATTCGCAAAGCTTCCGCGCCATATTTATATCAGACTTGAAGCTTTTGGTGGCTCTCCCGATAGTTGTACCATCACTGTTGTTGCATCTCAGTGGAGTATGTCACTTATATCTACTATATCCTCTTGATTCCATGGCTTTTTTCCCAGTCATATCTACTATAGTGTATTCTTTGAGGTTTTTGGAGTTGTGGAAATTGGGTCATCATTGTCCTAGATTGGTTGATGTTAGACATGATTTGGTTTGATGGTTTTCTCTAGGTCCACATCCATTTCTACTGTGATAGTTCATATTTTTGGTTTAAGGTTGAGTGATCTTATAACTGGTGGATGGGTTGTGACTGGTATGTTTAGTTCTTGGGGTGGTTGTTAGCATTGGGCGGAAATGAAGACTTTCTCCTTCAAGGGAATTGGTCATTCGTTTATCTGTTCTTACTCCAGGATTTTTCCACTCTCTCTAATGTGGGTTCAATTGGGGGTCTTCATAGTGATTTTCGATGTGACGTCGAGTGATTTTAAGCTTCTTGTGGTGGATTCTATATATTTCCTTCTAGAGGTAGATGTCCTTGCAGTTTTGAGGTTCTATTATTGCATGGATGGTTTTTTATGTTGTAATGTATTTTTTGGTTGAGTTTGGTCTCTTCTCATTTTTCATCTACATGTTAATTTTCTTGAGTTAAAATTTTTCTAGCATGTAAAATCTCATAGAAACTCTATTAGAAATAGATCTAGTTGCGGATTCAAAGTAGAAAGTACTCCCCAGATATTGGTCATTTTTATTTGGATGATCGAGATGGTATGGCTTTGGCCATCGGTATGATGATCGTGCAAAACTGCATGGGATAGCTAGTTGATCAGTCCTATGAAGGTAGAGGCTTGACATAATGATGTAGTTGTTGTATATGAAAATTTTGTATAGCTAGTAGGTATGACTTTCCTTTTAATTTTTTAATTGTTTTGATTTTCTGGTTTTACACAAACCCTTTACAAGTTTCATTTGAAAATAGTAAAAAATGGATTTGAAAATTTGAAGATAAATGAATCATCATTGTTAATATAAAATCAAATGACTTGGTGAATTATTGTTAATTAAAACACAATAATTATAGAAATGTAAGGGCTTTTAACAAAAATTGGATTTATATGGTTTTCAATATTATTCTTCTTGTGTGATGTGATTCATTTAAAAGTGGTAGAAAGCATGGGGGAGGTTATGAAGCCATTGTGGGGTTTATGTGAATAAGATTGTATTTATATTAAAAATCCATAGTTTTGGAATATGTCTAGGAATATTACATATTATATTTTCATTTTTATTTATATATGCACCCTACCAATGTTGAGTACCATGTGATTGTACCAAATTTTATTAGGGGTATTTTATCCCACATACAGATGGTGAAAAAGGATGACTAGCTACCCCCCTCTTCCTTGCTCTCACTTCTATGCAAGGTTCTTATGCACATGAAGTGATGTATTAGTGATTGTAGTGAACGAGTGGTGATGATTTATGAGAGGATAATGTGATTCATAGTGGGGGTTGTTCATAGTAGGTAGAGGGAATGAGATTGATGCTCTTTATGTTAATGATACTGTAATATTGTAGTTATGAAAGTGGTCATGATGTGATTTGATAACCTATGAGTATTTGAGAATGTGTGATGTGATGGACTAGGTGTCTTCAGGTGAGATGTGATTTCAGAAACCAGATGTATTTGGAAGCTATATGATGTGATGGACATGGTGTCTTTAAGAATTATTATTATATGAATGATATGGGAGCACCAAAACATATAACATTGGGGTGTGAAAGTGGTATATTAGTGGGAAAGTGGGGTAGGGTAGGGTTGCTATTGAAATTATTCTTATTATGTAACTATATTTGGGAAAAATATTTGGTGATAAGGCCTCGGTGAGGATGCGACTATTTAGATGACCTATTTAGGTGGTGTTGGTTCTGATATTTTCTTACCGGTTGATTAATATACTCTTTTGAAATGTCCATGTGATTATTTATATATGATACTACTGAGTATATTTATAATCATACAATTTTATATAAACTATCTTTCAGTCTTCTAGGAGGAATTGGGGGACCAAACTAGACATTACTAGTTTGAGCATTGGAACTATTATTTATGTATTAATGAAACATAATCTATGATATTTAACATAGAGACTTTCATTATATTCTTACGAGATTATTTGGATTTTCAATATTATGGATTTTAACTTTATTAAGCTAAAATTATGTTTGGTAGTTGATATTCTATCCCCCAATCATACTTATCTCTTTGTTGAGGTTTATTCCTCCCATTGTTTGATATTCTTATACCGTTAGTGAATGTCTCCAATACGGGGCCTATTGGAGGTTGGATATGAGGGTCATTATCTCCCTTTCTCCATTATAAGGACAAAGAGGGGTACCTTTAGAGGGAGTGACTCTTAACAGATTGGTATAAAATAATTTGGATGATATAATGATGGAGTTTGTAGTTATTAATTTTGAACGTTACATGGGTTGGTACGGTAACAAAATCAATAGTTTTTTTCATGACACAGTTTAGAGAATACCAACTAGGACACATGATTTTAGGCTCCCATGTTCTGATGTAGGACTTTTAACATACAAAATGACCATGTGTGAAACAATTCTAGTGAATTCGATACCTAGAATATGTATGTTATAAATTATTGATTGCGATTTCGATTGAATGATATAGTTTTGGGATGTTAAGGAAATTTATATAATAAATCATTAATTGTTATGTTTTTTCTTCAGACTATGACCATGTTGTCGTTGCTAATGAACTATAATTGTTTTCTTAATTACCTGTATTGTTTGGAATAAATGAGTACAATTTTAATTACAAGACTCTAGAAATTTTTTTGAATCCTTATTGAAACATGAATGTATTGTTCCATTTCATGTTATAAGATGATTCGTTAGGAATTAAATTTTTTCCATTATTAAACTGAATATCATTCTATCCTCTTTTCATATTTTTTAAAACTGATACTAAATCATTATCAATGTATTGTATCATGAATATATGAAATTTTTTAAAACCATTTCTGAAACATGTTACCTTGAGTAGATTTCATACTTCCATACAAAAAATTATTGTTTTTGAAATCATACATAAGGTTATTCTAGTTTCCATTTGAGTTTTTATGTTATTAATTACATTACTTTTTTATTTATCAATATCATGATAAGGGAAATCTATTAATAATCAGAATGTTTTCTAATAAAAAAATTCCAACTAATTTCCCAAACATGGTTCAAAATATGTTATATAAAATTAGTTATTCTATTGAACATAAAAAATTTAAATATCATGCTAGGTTCCCCCAACCGTATGATATGTTTCTCACATGTACTGCATACATATTATAAAAAAGGAATTTTTTTTATATTTTAGGAAAATAAAAATAAACCTTTTTGAAAAACTATTGATACTTAATCTTTTTTATAATATGGAAGTTATTACTTAAAAACTGGTAAAAAAATAGATTGGTATTGAAATAACATTTCCTCGCATGTTGATACATGAGTTGATTGTTATGAGGAGCATGCCTAATGTTGAATTTTTTATTAATTATGAGAATTATATTATGTTAAATCAGAAGGATGTATCATGTTTATTATATTGTATTTTGAATAAAAAATAATGTTATATACCAATATTATTGTGTTTTTATACAAAAGTTGAATAATTTTACCCATATTATAGTGTATAAGCTTGTTTTGCTGAGAAAAAAATTATTAAATTTTTTGTTTGAGCGGGATAAGAATAACACATTGTAATACACATGTTTTTTTTATATTTTACATGGCCACATTTAAATGAAATGCATTATTTTTTCATGAAAATAAATCAGAAACATTGATTGTTGTTTGTGTTTTAATTAATTTTTTATTACTACATTTTATTATTGTTATGACTTTCTGAAAACATGTTTTGGGATGATAATGATTTTTATGAATATTTTCTATAATAAACGATATCATATAAACCATTCATGTTTTTTAACATGAATAACATTATGATCTATGAGATTTTGTTTCTTATTATTGAGAACATGAAACCTTTTTGTGGCTATGTGTTATGTTGTGTTTATTTATATTTATATAATTACAAAAATTCCTAGGGGTGAATCACTTAAGGATAATTAAGATAGTGGGATAAATAATTAAAAATATTTTTTTATTGATTCTATTATTTCTTATAATTTGGTAAAAACAAAATGATTTATGATTCATCTCTAATTAAAATTTCCCTTCCATATGTTAATGTAATAAGACAAATAACATAAGGATAAAACATATTATTATTAGAAACAATTAAGAGGTATGTTATTGAGAATGTTATTCCTTAAATTTTCAGAAATTACAAGTTGTAATTGAGATCATGTTTTGATAATTTATGGATCTAAATAGCTGGTTCCATAGATAAAATATGATTGTGACCTTTGATAAATGAATAAGTTAAACCAAGATAGTAATAAAACTAGTTCTTTTATAATGGTAAATGTTTGGGGTTAGGAAATACAATTTTTTTATGAAGGCATCGTGCTTATTTTTGGGCTTAAATTCACCATTGAATTTATTTATTGTTTTATGAATTTTTCATTTTCACTTGATGTGATCTTTTCTATATGACATGATTTGATCATGGGATGGTTGTTGGTTGAAAATATTTGGGTTATGGTGGTGGAACATTTCCAGTTATGATATTAAAGTTTGGTTGGGGTGGAAGAGGTGTTGTTATGTGTAGTAATGTCATGGATGGAATCAAGGATGATAGAATCATTTTGAGTTGTTACTTACCATTATTTTATAGATTAAATTCAAGATACTTTCTTGATAATGAATATATTATTTTATTGGTTATTCATGGGTGTTATTATAAAGCTGGAAGGGATTTCTCTCCTACCATTTACATATGGTAGGCAATTGAGTATATGAAGGGAAGAAGAACTTCACACATCATGAGATAAGATATTTTGAAATGTATTAATACAGTGTGACTGAGTTAGTTCCACCCAAATCAGATAATTTCATGGTATAATGGATGGATTCCTTTGATTTGAATTCTTGAGGTATCTCGGTTGATCTTGGTGCATGTGATGATTTAGAAATTCCATGAGTTGTTAATTTGAAATGTCCACGATGTAATGGATTTCACCTATGGTGAATATGTCATTATTACCTTTTTATCTTTTTTTCTAAGTGTTCCCCTATTGAATAACAAATTGTTAACATACATTGAAAAAAATTATTTCCTGATAAATTGGATTTCTTAAACATCATACATTGTTTGTAATGAATGTATCATGTTAAATTCGATGCTATGTGTATTAGTATTATTAGTTTTAAATATAATGGTAGAGTTGTGTTAGTTGAAAAAAATACTAAAAGTATGTTTTAAATTTCTCACAATTTTTAATTGCTTAAAATTACAGTTGTGGGTGGTTAAATTAAAATTCATTATTTCAAATAAATTTAATTGATTAGTTTTTTAACTTGTTTAATTTTTTTTATTAGAAATATTTTTTTTGCTAAAATATATTTTTATGGGATCATTTTTTCTTAGTTAATATATTATATATTTTAATCAGATTTTTATTTCTTTTAATTTTTATTTTACAAGAATGTTTGAACATATTTTCACTGGTTTCTTGGTTAAATTTTTATCATCATGTATTGAAATTTTTAATGTGAATTATTTTAATGCATTTATTGTATGTAAAGTTTTATTTGATATGCATGGTATGTTATTAAAAATATTAATTTAATTTTTTTGGAATTATAAATGAGAATAAATAATTTATATAACATAATTGAAATCATTACTACATAATTTCCTTGAGGTTTATGATATATTAATTTCTTTTATACCATGAAGCTTTATGATTCATATTCAAAATAATTGGAATTGATAGTCTCTGACTGTGTTTCCCTTTGTAATGTTCTTTGAACTAATATGCGTTGTTTGTTGAGTTTTTTATTGATATTTATGTGGCCTTTTTTATATTCAATAGCTATCTCCCAAGATTGATCTTCATTAGAGTTTTTATTTTGATAAAAAATATGGTGAGGCCCCTAAGAGGTATCTCAAAAGGTGGAAATATTACCACCCATATTTTCCCTCTACCACCTAGTTTTATTTTAATTATTGAGGATAACATTTTTTTGAGAGGTATCTTATTTAAGGGCCCTGGTTTTTCTAAACCCATTAATTATAATTATTGGGTGTCAGGGGGATCATAACGGATTCATAACATTTATAAGTTTTTAAATAAAAAATTAGTAAACTATTATGTGGTATTATAAGTGTTTTTTAATTTATGGATGTAAATTAAAATTATTAAAGTTTATTTGGAAGATAACATATAATTTTTAAAATGAATAAAATTTTTTTGGAAGTGTTTTATAATTTTGAATTTTAAAATAAACTGTTTTCATAATTATTTATATCTTATTTTAATTGAAATTTTAATATTTTTAGTGAAATATTTACCCTTATTGGTGAAATTGTAGTTGTGTGAGGTTGGTCATGTTTTTTAATGGTTTTAATAAATCTAATCATTTCATTCCATAGGTTACTTATGGGTAACCTCTCTTATCTATAGATTACAACAGGGTAACTCCAAATTTCATAGGGTTATGTAAGGGAAATTCATCAATCTATTATGGTAAAAGAGAGTTTCTGATCCCAAAGTAGAGGATCCTAGAGAGTTATAAATATCACATAAGGGTAATATGGTATTTTTTAAAGGAAATATGCTAATCCTTAAGGGTATTCATGGGTTATAAAGAAATTATTTAATTTTATTAAGTGTAATCCTATGTTATGTAATGGTTGCATCAAGCTCCTTCTTCTCTTGTATGGTTAATGAAAATTTCATGTAGGTGTAACCATGAAATCCTAAAGACTGAGTAATGTTATTTGAATGAGGATAGAGTTTCATAATGGTTTTTATGTAATGATCACCTATGTTTTTCCAAGACTGTGTAAGGTTAATTATAATATTTTATGCGTTTCAAAAGGGTAGCCTGATAATTCTTCAGTTTGTATAAGTGTCTTCCAGATCCTTCTTAAGGGAAAGTCGTATTTTACAATCCAAACATTAGGGTAACCTAAATTTTATAATTTCTAGGTAAAGGTACCTAGCAGTATAAGAGAAACCTTCTTACACATATATAATGTCTATGAGTTGTGTGTGTGTAGTTTGATTTCCATTTTTTTCAAATTATATCCTTTATATTCAATATAAAAACAATAGAAATATTTTTCAAATGATCTTAATTTCGTAAAACAAAGTAATAAATTCATTTTCACATGTTTAATGATTTACAATTTCATTTTTAAAGGTATTATTGATCCAAAATTATGTTATACACCACAATCCATTGGAAAAATTTAATTGGGTTTTGAATGATTCTTGTTCAATTTACGTATTTCCACTATTTCAAAAATACTGAAACCATTATCCCTCTACATTCTTCATTTTTCTCAAATCTAGAGAACCCATGGAAGACCACTTCATATAATCAAGACTGAGAATATTTTCTTGGTTATTCCTTCATAAATTCTAGGAATGAAAAAATCATTCACTCTCCATTATCCTTATGTTTAATTAATGTATTATACAGTCAATAGGTATGAGATCCTTCATATCTCTATAAGTTGTAACAAGTTGGATAGATCATGTTTTTTTCATTTTGGGAGATATTTTACAGTAGCATAAATAATAAAAAAAATTATTTAATTGCAATTAAATGGGATATGGACATTTTCCATTATTTTACTCAATTTTATCTAGTTGTAGATAATTATTTCCCTAGAAAATATTTACAAATTTAAAAATACTAATAATAATAATTATTATCTCATGATGGGTTAAACTATATAATCAACATATTATCCTAGAAATATAAATCTACTTTTACATGAAGATAATTAATTTTTTTCATGGAAAGGGATTTGATACATGCTTTTATAAATTTTTGATATTTCTTAAAATATTATTCATGTTTGTACCTTAGTAAAAATAACAGTTGTTTGGATAAATGATTATTTTGTAGTTATTATGACTGTGGACCCCTTGTTGTGTGTTTATTTGATATCACCATGAAATAAATTTTCTAATAACGTATATTCGGATAATAAATTTGTTCCCTATAGAAATTATGGTTTTTGTGAGAATTATATTCAAAATAAAAGAATAAATAATGATAAAACCCCCCTTTTAAATTTTGAATAATATATATTTAAATATTTGAAAATTGATTTTGACATGTTTTGGTAAATATGTAGGGATTATATGACATGATAAAGATAAGGTGATTGTGTCAGTTCTATGTTGTTATTTTTTCCTAATAGTAATGAAATAATATATTAGTGATAAAACTAGAATATTTAATGGGATAAAATGGTTAATAGGTTGATATAATCGATTAATGATTTAATTTGAATGATAAGTGTGGTTAAAATTGTTAATTCTTAATATGAAATGAATAAGGGGTGTAAAATCATGAAATTTAAATGGGATAATGATTTTTAATTTTAATATAGAAAGATTGATAATGGATGTAAACCAGATGGTGTGTAATTTAGTTAATTGGTAATTTTGAAGTGATACCTTGTAATTTTCATAAATATGTGGGAAGATATATTAATGGTTTTTTTATATGAAATGGAATGATTTGGTGAAAAATAGTTAATGAAATTTAAATAATTCTAGAAATGGTAAGATTTATAATTAAAGTGGGGGGGATTATAAAGTTTGTAGTTTTGGTTTGTTTGTGTGATGTGATGCATTTAGAAGTGGTATCAAATGTGAGGGAGGTTTGGAGTTCTATGTGGTGATTTTGTGAATGCAATTTTATTATTTTTGAAAACTCATAGGATGGGTTTATGTTTGTGACTATTATATATTTTATTTTATATTTCCTCTATACACACCTCGCATTCCTCTATCACCATGTTTCGAAAACAGAATGTTTTGGGGTTTTTTTCCAATATCCATATGGTGAGCATAAATGGATGGATATAACCTCTTCTCTAGTTTCCCATCCAAGAATGGTTCCTAAGCATAATATATGATGGATATTGGATTTTAGTTAACTTGTCATTGTGTTTTATTAGAGGATGATAAAATTCATATTGGTGGTCATGCATGATAGGAGAAAGGAATGAGGATGATGTCCTTCATGTACATAATACCTTACTATTCTGGTAATGGAATTGTTTAGGATGTGATGTGATCACCCATGTGAAATTGAGTGAGATGTGATGGGATTGACTGGGTGTCATCAGATGAAATTTATTGTGGATTCGTAGGTGTCTTCAGGTGGGATTTGATGTGATATCCCAAGTTTCATTAGGCTGGGTAACTATATGAAAGAGGTGGGAGTACCAGGATGTTCAGTGTTGGGTTGTGAAAATGAAACAGTTGTGCAAAACTGGTTCGGGTTGACCTTTTTATCGATATTCATTTTATTATGTTACAATAATTTGATGCATTATTTGGTTAGCATGCGTTGGTAAGGATTTTCTCAGTTAATTGTCTTGTTTGGGTGCTAATTATTATGAAATTTTCTCCATGATATATTGTTATTCGTTTTTCACATATTCCCTAGAGAATTTGGGTATGATTCTATTGATTATACATGTATTATCACCCGAAGATTAAATAAACAATTTTTTCAGTTTCAAGGTGGACTTTATGGACCGGGTTGAACATTACTAGCTTGACAATTGGAGTTATTGTTATATGGGTGATGTAATATTGTTTTTTATGTTTTACATAGAGAATTTTTTTATTCATATAACATTACATGTTTTTTTGGATAGTTTGGATTTTAACATTGTGTGGGGGTTTATATCCTATCATTTGATCCTAATTTTCTATCTTTTGAGGGTAATGCCTACCATATGTGTGATCTTATTATACCCATAGTGATAGTCACCAACTCGAGACTACTAAAGATGTGGATTTGTTGTTATTATCTCAATTTCTCTATTGATGGCCATGTATGGGTACATTTTGAACGAGGGGATCAGGAAATGATATTACTATATTCTGATTATCCAAGGGAGTATTCCATTAGATATGTTGGGCATGGGCCTTCCAATTTATATATCTCTTATGACCTTATATGTTACAAAGGAGTTGATGTTTTCATGGGCCTTTCTCTAGATCATGGAAAGAAAATCAATTGTGGGTTTTAATATAGGATTTTGTTTGAGATCCTGAAAACATGGTTGTTAATGGGGGTGGTCATCGAAACATTTCATTTTATTAAGAATATTCTTTTATAATTTTTGTTGTTTTGGTTGTTGGTAAATCATTTCTTGATATGGTTATTTCTTAGGGAGTGAGTTCTTCAAGTCTTATTTTCACTATTTAACATTATAGAGTTGGTTTTTGGTCATACAATTCTCATTGGTGACTTGGACTTGGTCATTTCCCTTCAAATATATGTTTGATGAATTTATTGGACTAGAATTTGTAGGGGGAAAAGAATAATTATAGGGATGATTATGAAACTCTTAATTTTTCACTTTATAGATTGAGTTTTTGTGATTGATTATCCTTTGGGATTGGGGTGTCACATGGTTATAATTTAATGTTTTTAAGGCTTATCTAGGGACGTGTGCTTTGACACATGGTGTAGGGATCCCCAGAATAGAAATTGTGTGACATATGATATTCCAAACTAGTGGTTGCCACATTGTCTACACATGGATTGATAAAAAAAGTGGGACAACAGTATGACTTGCTCAATTTGATGATTTTTTTTCATTTTGGGTTCTTTTTAAATGGTGATTCGTCTTCAATCCTCCCTATTATAAGTCCCATGACCTAGGAACCTCCCATGGGGTAATCTGTTTCATTCAAACCCCTCCAAGGTTGTTTAAAGATGATATCATAGTTGTTTCATTATGGATTTTAATGGTAAAGGATTCTAATTTCTCGTACAGAATGATAATTTTATTTCCAATCCTTTCAAATCCCAGTGGACATGATTGGAGGATTTTTATGTTTTTCTAATTGGGGTTTTGATTTATTAAGTTTGTGATCCATCCTAAGAGTCACATTTTGTTGGTTTTTTGTAGGTGATATGGTATCATCTATTATGGTAGGTGTTTTCATTATGATTTATTTAATTAAATAATTCCATGGATTATTAGTTCTTAAAATATGTTGTTGGTTTTATGAAAATTAGTATATAGTATCTAGTTTGAATCATCAGATGTGTTCCCTGATTTCTTGAGTTATCCCTTGGTAAAAATGAGTGAAATTTTTTGTTCAATAGAACCTTGTTTTCAAATTTTCCTTTTTGACATCTTAAGCATTAGATAAATTTAATTTAATGTTTTTATAATTGAAATTTATTTTGTTCATGTTGTTTTGAACAAATTTGGGTTTATAATGTGGGGTATTTTTGTTCAAAAATTGATGCCTATGTTTCAGAAAGTGGCAATGTGATTCCCTTTTATTTCCTAGATTTAGATAGGTCCCTTAATTGATTATGTGTGTTGAGGATATGATGTGGTTCTTATTTTTTTCAAAATTAACATCATTTAAATGTGATTTTTAAAATGGATTACTAATGTTGTTACTTTTTTATTGTATTTTGGTGTGATGATTTATTTTCCGTAGGTGTTAGTTGAATGTAAAATGGATTAATAAAGTAACTTCCAAGGAATATAGTTTGTATATATAAATAGAATATTTTTTTAGTAAAGAATGTGATTGCATTTTTTTAAGATATGGTTTACACACTAGTTGTGCCCTATATTATATAATGTTCATTCTCACATGAATTTTACATTAGATAATTTAATTATGATTCATATATTTATCATTGGGTAAGGTCTCTACATTGATAGGGGTGTGTGCTGATGGTGGGATGGTTATTTTATTACCATGTTATTCTTTCCTTATGTGTTATTATTTTCAAATGGAGAAATTGAGTGGATAATAACCACCTCCTTTAGTCTTGACAAGAAGAACTAGGATACTAAGTGGTAATTTCAGGATATTACATTAATATTTTAGTATGATACCATATCTAGAAACCCCCAGTAGGATGTTATAACTGGCTAGGGGATGAATCACTGATGAGGTTAGTATGAGAGTGATTTGGGTTACATCTTGTGTGACCATTGGCCATATTATAGTTAGTGAAGGTCCTCAAAATACCCTGAGAGGTAATAGGTGAATCAAGGTGTAAAACTTTTCTTTAAAATTGAATGATATTGTTCTAACGTTGGTATGAACTGGTTAATCCTAACTGAAGAGGAAGTACAAAAAACAAACAATCCCATGCAAAGCAATGACACAACAATTTTACAAGGTTCACCACTAAGGTATATCTATGGTGCATATTCCAATAATGTGCCAGTCATACCAAAAACAACTAATCATCACATGTTTTGGATTAAAATAGTATAGAACATTCACACTATTCAAGGACACTACCTTTATAAGGTTTTAGGGATATCACAGTTTGTCCCTCGGATCACATCCGCTGACTCCCCCTAGCTCACTATGTTGGAAAAATCATTACTCAGATTAATGAATTGAAGTCCTCTTTAATGATTTAGAAATATATCCTTATTCCTAAACTATAAATGTATTCTCTATTAAAGTCCCTCAATCACCCAAAAATGTTGTTTATTTTCTTATACACTGATATGTTTTGTAAATTAATTTTTCAAATTGATTTGTAGAAATTTACGGCTTCCATGGGAATTCAGACTACTGTTGTTCTTTCTAGGTAGGGATGCTATTTTCATGTACCGTCTATCTCCTCCACATACCATCCATCTCCTTCGCGAACTTCCCTTCATGGTGTACTACCTTGGTCCACGTACTAATTTGGTCCACATACTTCTCCACTCCACTATGTACTATCCTGCTTCATGCACTGCCTTGCTCCTCTGCGTATTGTGAGGGATACCTACACGAACCACACTAACTTTGGTGTACTAATTTCCTTACATGGATGATTCTCTCTACATATCATATTCTAAACTATTCACCACTTCGTACATCACCAAATTTCTTCTTGAAAGTTTAATATCCAATCTCATCACTTACAAAGGGGATTATTGTTCCATAAATACGAACGAAACTCCCCAAATTTCAGTAATCTGATTTACCCCAATTTTCAATGTGGGTCAATGTTCAGTGTAAACTGAACACCATCTATGTATTATTAGGATCCATTGTTTTCTTCTCCTATTTTTCGAGCCAGATCAATTTTTCCAAACATCAAAATCCCAAGTACCGCTTGTCTCCACCGTGTACCATCACTGCGAACTGTTTTCGACAGTTTTCCGCATACTGCAAAACTTCATCACTTACCATTTCTACAAACTTTTTTTTTCTACGCACCATTTCACATATTTCACGCCTTTACCATGTACACTGCTCTTTCACCACACACCACACACATTCACCATGTATTGCATGCCTTTACCACATACCGTTTCTAAAAATCGTTACCAAACATTTGATTTTTAATGCCCAAAAATTTGTAAACACTAGGAAACTACTCCACCTTCAATACTACTTTCATCCTCAAATGTTTGACCTCATTATTTTCAACCTCCCTAGTGATCCATTTGTATATTGACATGAAACACAAACCAAACATTATTATTAACAATGAATGTCCTTGGTTCCAACAATATCTATAATGTCCTGATTCCATAATCCACCTAGAGACGCCATGTTCCCAGTTGGTCACATGGCCCCAAGTGAATTTACCAAAATTCCAGATGCTTCCAACTAGCAGCGAGGGCCTTGGGTGTGATAGTGGGGAAAATATGCCCTCATTGGCAGAGTACCATAGTGGAAGTAATCAAATTGAAAAAAATAAGTAGTAATAATCTATACAAAAGTAAACAACAGAATAGTGGAAATAATAATCTGGAGCACAAGTATATATGAATGATGCATGATACATATGTCTAGGAAAGAAACCAAACATATCACAATGTTGGAATACAAAATAGTACTCTGCCAAAGTACAGATGAAAATAGATAAACAGCTCCTCATCATCGCGAGCATCAGCTTGGCCCCATGCTGTCTAACTCCATGGAAAATCATGTACCTGATGTAGAAGGGAACTTTCCCATATCCATTCCTATAGAAATATAATCTGTTTGGGCCCAAAATCATGGACCAAATAGGGTGTGATACTAAATCATAGTAGGAAAACACAACAAAATTTGAGCCTAACAGTCAGTGAATATATGGAAGGTAATGAGTAAAAGGAAGAGGAGAACAAGAAAGTACTCAGCAGTAAACAATCCACAGTTTCAATGCATTCAATTTCATATATCAAACAACAACTAACCAATTCAGAAAAACACAAAATGTTAACCCTCTTGGAAGTACTCCTTATCCATCGCCTCTTGTCCTACCTCGCAACACAAGAAAGCTTCTAAACACAAAAGGTAACCATCTGGGAAGTACTCGAAATTTATCCCCTCTGGTCCTACCTAGAAACAAAAGCAACCCTCTAGGCAGTAAACTTAGTCTATTCCCTTTGGTTCAGCTTAAGCATAGACTTTATGAGGAAGCACTCACCATCAATTCCTTCTATATTCTCACATAGGTAACTAAAGTATATCGAGGGAAGCACTTACTTCACATTCCCCCTATGGCCCGCATCAGGAACTACAGACACTCCACATACGTCAATTTCCCATGTGGTCTTGCATCATAAGAAAAAACAGACACTCTGGATAAGCCCTTCGGTCCATTATCCCTATGGTCTACTACACTGGGTTCTCACTACCATGTATAATTCAAGCAAGCATATCAGTACATATCATCTAAAGTAATCCTCAAGAACTACTTGTATAAATATTCAATAGCATAACATCATGTCAGAACAATAGTCACACCATCCTACAATACAAGTCATGGGAAAAAGAAGGCATCCTAATAGGCTAAATAGTACCCAAAGGTCATAACCAAAACATTCATGGGAAAACACCTCTAAATCATATCAATTTACCTTATTCACATTCAATTAACCTCCACTAAAGAACACAAGAATTGAAGAAAATTAACAGGGCTAAAACAGAAAACACGTAATACCCCGTTCAAGGGTATTGGAAAAATTTGCACATATAACTCAAAGGCATTCAACAGAGAGGCACAAACAACCTACCTCGATGTTTGGAGATCGCTATATGTGAATCTCAAGCCTTGAATCTCCAATGAACACCATAGATCTAAAAAAACATCTATAACGTTAAAATTGGGATATCATGTGAAAAATAATGAATCATGAAACGAAGATCTAGAATATGGAAGAGCTTATTGAGGAAATCCCAATGCAATCAATGGAGGTAAAATCGGATATCGGATGCTCAGTCGGGGGCACAAAGGATGATCACAGCCATACGGGTTCTCTCGGATGAACTAAGGCGAGAAGATGACCTTTTTGGCAATTAGATGTGACCCTGGTATGTTTAATGAATAAAAAATGAAAATACTCGGTGTGTACTTTGTAAGTACATGATACGTACATGTCGTTTCCATACCCCGCATTAGGGAGCCTCCTGGTCACCCCCACATGGTTTTGTGTGAGACCATTATAGGTCCATCACATGGCTTCATATGGAAACTGAGTACATGACCTGTACTCATAAAGTACACGACATGTACTTAAAAAATTTCTAGAAATTCCTCTCTTCACAAAATTGATTAGATATGGAAAACATACCTTAAATAAAGATCCCTGTCCTTAAAAACTTCCCCACTTAAATAAATTGATCCTTGAATTTCCATAGATATGCTTTATAGAAGAAGAAACCCTGAACAACTCTGGTCACTGCGATCGTACGTCTTCCTCCCTCTCCGAAGTCTCGTCCTGTACCCACCCGTGCTTCCAAATCACTCATACTAGAGAAATAGACCATCCACAGAGAACCTTCATAATGTGATAAAAAATCTGTATAGGATGATCCTTGAAGGAGGAATCCACCAATAACTCAACCTACTCTGGTAGAAAAGAATGAGATGGGTGTGAGAAGTAACGTCAGAGCTGAGAAACATGGAAGACATTGTGCATGGCCCGATACCTCTGAGGTGACTACAACCGATAGGAAACCATCCCAACTCTCTCCAAAACCTCAAATGGCCTAACTTACCTCAGTGAAAGCTTACCCTTTGTCTTAAACCTTATGTGTCCCAACCTCGTTGTGACGTGTAGGAAAACCAGATCCCCAACCTCGAACTCCATAGGTCATCTCCATTGATCAGCATAAGAATTCTGTCAAGACTGTGTAGTGGAAATTCTCTTCCGAATCAACTCTATATGCTCTATGGTCTCCTGAACAAGATGAAGTCCTAGCATGGATATCTCTCCTACCTCCATCCATCATAACGGTGATCGGCATGGCCTGCAGTACAAAGCATCATACAGTGCCATCTAAATAGTAGCTTGAAAACTATAATTATAGGTAAACTCCACAAGAGTTATATGGTTCTCTCAAGAATCTCAAAAATCCAGGATGCATGCAAGAATCATGTCCTCAAGCACATGAATCGTACACTCAGACAAGCCATATGTCAGGGGATGGTAAGCTATACTCAAAAGTACCTATGTACCCCATGTTTTCTGAATCCCCTGCTAGACCCAATAAGTAAAATGGGAATCCCTGTCTGAAATGATGGAACATGGAACCCCATGTAGATGTACAATATTTTTGATTTACGAATGTCCCTGCTCATAAATACTGAAGGTCTCCATGATCGGCAAGATGAAAGAAACCTTTGTGTGTCTGTCAATGAAAACCCAATCTACATCATTTCCTGGAGGCGACCTTGGTAAACATGTCAGTAAATCCATCTTGAAATCATTCCACTTCCACTTAGGAATGGGTAACTGATGCAAAATAAATGCTGGTCACTGATGCTCTGCCTTCACCTGCTCACAAGTGGAACACTTCATAACGAAACTAGAAACATCTCTCTTTATACCTGGCCATCAATACTAACAATGTAGATCACGATACATCTTGGTGACACTAGGATGAACTGTCCAAACTGAGAAATTAAAATCTCAAATCATCTCCTCGGTTATGTCTGCTGGTACCCATATGCGCCCCTGGAAACTCAAGATCTTATCCTTTCCTATGGTCCATCATGAATTGGGTCATTTCCTGACACGCTTTCCCATAGGACTAGCCCTTCATAATATGATAGTTACCTCATTCACACTTGATCAGGAAGAGTAGAGGTAACAACTATAGAATAATGAAATTTCTTCCCTTGTCTGTCGTGCACCACCAAATGCATCTCAGAGAATAGAGCCATAAGCTGCCACTCACTACTAGCCTCTTGCACTGCCTGTAACTATGTCCTATGGCTCATTAGTTCAGCCACTATGTTACCTTTCCCAGGCGTATACGCATGTTCAATGTCAACAGACTAAAGTTACTCAACCAACATTCGCTATCTCAAATTATATTCACGTTGAGGGAAGATATATTTGAGAGTTTTGTGTTCAGTGAAAAAACACAAAATTCTCTCCCAAAAGATAATGTCTCCAATAGCCTAAGGCATGAACAATTGCCTCCAACTCGAGATCATGTGTCGGGTAATTCCCTCATGTGTCCTCAACTGCCGAGACCCATAAGTGATGACTCCTTCTCCCTATATAAGCATAACTCCCAGACCGATACATGAAGCATCATAGTAAATAGTATAGCTCTTTCCTAGCTCTAGAAATAATAGTATCAGTGCTAATGTAAGTCTCCTTTTACAGTCCTGAAAGGCCAACTCATCGGAGTATGACCATAAGAACATTACACCCTTCTTTTTCAAACCCATCAGTAGTGATCTTATGTGTAAAAAGTCTTGTATGAAGAATATTTAGTAACCATCCAGCCTGACAAAATTTCGTACCTCAATGATTTTCCTTTGCTGTTCCCAGGAAGCTACTTCTCTCACTCTTTATGGGTATACTGATACATATGTCTCTGAGATAACATGACTTAAGATGTTAATACGGTCCATCTAAAAGTGTTATTTTGAGAGCATAACATATAATTGATGCTCTCTCAGTTTACTCAAAACAATCTCAATATGGGTATCATGGTCGTGTCGAGTGTGATAGTACACCAAGATATCGTCGACAAAAACCACCACAAAAGAATCCAGGTATGGATGGAACACTGAGTTCATCAGTTCCATCAAAACTTTAGGCATGTTTGTGAGACTGAATGGTATAAATATATACTCGTATAGACCATACCTACTCGAGAATGCCATAATAAGTATATCAGATGGTCTAACATGCAACTAATTATAACTGGATCTCATGTAAATCTTCGAGGACACTTGTGCTCCTCAAATATGATCAAAGAGATCATTAATCTTTGGAAAGGGATATCTGTTCTTGACCATCAACTGGTTCAACTTCCAATAATCCACACAATGTCTGACGGTACCGTCTTACTTCTTCGAAAAAAAGACTGGCGAACCCAAAGGAGATGTACTAGGTCAGATGAAACCATAAGTCTGTAACTCATCCAACTGCTTCTTGTGCTCTTGTAACTCTGATTTAGCCATCCTATAAGGAGGAATGGAAGTTAGTTCCGCTCTTAGTATGAGCCCAATAAAAAATTATACCTCTTTCTCTGGAGTAAAACATGAAATGTCTATGGGAAAGACATCCACAAAATGATACACCACCAGAGGAAAGTCCATATGTGAATTCCCCTGGTCATCGAGATATAGGCTAGCAATCTAGACTATAAATCCTCACAACCCATGATGCATGGGTCCCGCTCTGCTCACTTGGACATCCCACTCTCCCTTATGAAGAAATGATCTTCCCTCTTGTGATCTGAAACTCATTCTACGATGATAACAATTGATGACTACCTGGAAAGGAACTTACTTGTCCATTTAAAGAATGACATCATAGCCTACCATATCAAAGATGTAGAGCCCCCAAAATAAGTGACACCCACAAACCTATAGAGGGAACTCCTTAAACTAACACACAATAGTCATTCTAGAACCCAACGGAGTGTCCATAGTCAAGATATTAACAGAAGAAAAAATTAAAACCCCAGGGCTCTCAACAATAGAAAGAAATACAAAGTAATGGGAAGCCCCTGTATCAGAAAGAGTTGAAGCATATAATAAGGAATCTTTGATCATACCTTGAAATGTAGAAGTTCTGAAATCCTACATATGCTGGGCCTGCTCCACTACCAATTTCTAGCATGTACCATGACTCTCTGACCCTACCTGACTACTCTGAGCGGATCCAGAATGATGTCGCTGAAAAATGGGCGACTGGATACCACAGCCACGGCCTCCTCCTCAGCTTGAACAGCCGGAAGAACTCCAGTTCCCAGACTAATGAGAAACTGATCGTGCTGCCCCAGAAAGTGGAGTCATAGAAGAACCCCTATCACAAGCTGCATGTGAGAAGATCTGACAGAACATTGAAGATGACCCCTCTTTCCACAAGATCGGTAATCCACTAGGTCTCTTGGGAAATGTGGCCTTGTAAGACCACTATTCTCACACTGATATCACACCACCTTGCTACCAGAAGATATATCTCACATCCTCATATCATCGCACGTAGAATCCCTATAGTACTTCCTAAATTCAGTAGAAGGGATACAAACTCCGGATATCATGTCGTCCGAGCTCAAAACTCTATAATCTCACAAATTGCGCTCCATGATCAGTGCCTGGGTGATGATAGATGTGATGGAAGTCAACCAAAATATGTTCACTTGAGATTGAATTTCATGATTCAGACCATCCTAAATATTCCTTTCCAGGAATTACTCAACACCTCCTCAAATAGGCATGAGGCACTGCAACTCTGTGAAACGAGAAGAATACTCCCTAACAGAAAGAGTACCCTGATCTAAACACATGAAATATTGAGATCAATCGGCCCTCAAAGTCCCCAGATATTTGTAGTCATAGAAGGCATGCTAGAACTCATCCCAATCCATGACCTACTGGTGTCCAGTCTATGAGATCACATCCCAACATCAATTGGCATAATCCTGAAGCATGTACGTAGAGAGCGTGAACCTCCTCTTTGGAGGCCTCTCCAGAATCTCAATGACAGAAAACATGGATTCTAACCATGTCTCTGCAGCCTGAGGTGCTCCTTCCCCAGTGAATGTGGGAGGACGCTTTTGCTGAAAAACCCGTGTCAACTCTGCCAAAGATGGGGTTGGATGTGGTACTCCTCAGAAGGTCTGCATGAACCTCATAAATCCATCCCTAAACTGTACATTAGCACCTATTTCCGGTATAATGGGTTGTTACAGGACTGGAACAACATGAGGATCTACAAGAAGTCCATGATCAATCATTTATGGTGTCTGATCACTGCCTTGAAACTGGAATACAACCAGAGAACGCCTTGGTGGCTTGACTCTGCGAGGTCAAACACACATGTTAGATCAAGAATATCGAGGACTAAAAACCAAAAGTGTAATAAGGTAACATTATAATGAAAGGATTCATGTTTTACAAAACAAGACTATATGGAGTGTATAATTACTACACGATGTGTTACCTTAAGCCTTTCACATGGGCGTGTACTTCTACCAGAACTGGTCATGTAAAACCCCAAACACACGGTGTGTTTCCCATACACACGATGTGTAATTGTATTCTCTTCCCCTTCCCGAGTCCTTCTACAGGGCTAATCCACCCGGTTCTCCTTAGAACAAGATTAGACGACATGTTTGTGCTAGAAATGGCGTGTAATAGACAAGCTTCACTAACCCGTGTTGTTCGTGACATGGTCGGATGCTTAGCTGACATTACACAGCATGTTCCAAATTCACATGGCGTGTACTAAAAAATATATCATCGACCCATGTTGTTAGTTACATGGCCGGATTCCAAGATTACACTACATGGTGTGTTTAGAACTGACACGACGTATACTAAAAAAGATAACACTGACCCATGTTGTTAGTTACATGGTCGGATTCCATGATTGCACTACACAGCATGTTTAGAACTGAGACGACATGACTAACCTATGATTTTTCCATCTGTGTTGTTAGTCACATGGAGGACACATGGTCAATACAATATGGTGTGTATAACTGGCACACGACATGTTCCAACAAGAATTTATTTATCCCATGTCTCTTCCCACACGGCTTATGACACAATTTGAGCCTACACAGCGTGTAGAAACGGTACACGACGTGTTCTTAATAAAAATAGTTTTTCCCTAACTGAAGAACACATGGCATGTATTTATCAATACACGATGTGTATTCTGGGTTTTTTCAGACATCTAGCCTCCGAAACTACTCCGGATCCTAGAAAACAACTGAAACAAACATTAAAGTGCCAAATTTCGATCTATGAGGGCACATACTCTCTGTGAATGAATGTTTGGCATCTTACACAAGTCATATACAATGAAAAAAAGTCAATGATTCATCATATTATGATCTATGAGGGCCCATAACACCTCAAGAACCAAAGTATTGGGTTCATTAAAAAATAACCCTACACAACCAATACCCAATCAAATAGCTGGTATATTTTTATCAAGGCATATATCACAACAACATGCATATCTAGCACAACATCTATCAAAACAACAAGAAATCACTAATGCATCCTAAATGGCATGGAAAGTATGTGTGACATGTGATTTCGAGAAAGTGCCTATATGATGCATGAGATGGAATACCCTCATCTCATCGGGTTGCAATAGAAATAGAACCTCAACAACATTAACAATAACATCACAATACATGTGTGTCACCCAATTTTGAAAATAAAATCAACTATAAAATTGGAAAAATAAAAAAATTGCAACATGAGGTTAATTGGCTTTTCCATGTACATAGGTTAGATACTCCTGGGAACATCTTATTACCAAGTACATATTCCATCTTATCCATGACTATAGGCTCCACAAAGTATGTAAAAGAAAAGAAACTCCTCTGATACCACTTTGTAACTTCTCGGTTCTAGAAATCACCCGGATACATCCCGTGCCCAGTTGGTCACATGGCCTCAAGCGAATTTCCCAAAATTTCAGAGTCTGCCGACTTGTAGTGAGGGCCTTGGGTGTGATAGGGGGGAAACTATTCCCTAATTGGTATAGTATCATAACAGATGTAAACTAATAGAAAAAGAAGAAGCAGTATTAATGCATAGAAAAGTAAACCGGGGATCCCTGGATATAAAAAAATGGAGCACACATATATATGAATGATGCATGATACATAGGTCTAATAATTCAGCCAAACAAATAACAATGTTGTAATACAAAACAGTACCAAGACAATGTAAAAAAGAAAACAGATAAACAGCTCCTCAGCATCACAGTCCTCATCTTGGTCCCATGCTCTCCAGCTCCACAACAAATCAAATGCCTGATGTTGAAGGGCGCTTTCCCAAATCAATAACTATAGCTATATAATTTGTTTGGGCACAAAAGCGTTAACCAATTAGGGTGTGAGACTAAATCTCAGTAGGAAACCACCACAAGATATGTGCCTAACAGTTAGTGAATATGTTGCAGGTAATGAGTAAAAGAAAGCTGTGAACAAGAAATTACATAGTAGTAAACAATCCAAAGTTGCAAGGCTTTCAATTTCATATATCAAGCAACTGCTAACCAAAGAAGGTAAACACAAATAGGTAATCATCTAGGAAGTACACAAAGCATATCCCCTCTTATCCTACCTATCCACACAACCAAGTAGATAAACAGAAAAGGTAACCCTCTAATAAGTACTCACAGTATATCCCCTCTGGTTTTACTAAGCAACACAAGTATCCCTCGGTGCAGTACACTCAGTCTAACCCCTCTAGTACAGCTTAAGCATATACTATCTGAGGATGTGCTCACATTAAATTCTTCATATTGTCTTGAATCAATAAATAAAATTTATCTAGGGAAACACTTACATCACATTCCCCCAGTGTCCCACGTTGAGTATATATAGACACCTTGAGGAAGCACTTACATCAATTCTCCATGTGGCCTCGCATTGTAAGAAAAATTAGACACTCCGGAGAAGCCCTTCGGTCTATTCTCTTTATGGTCTACTACACCAGGTTCTCACGACCCTATGTAAGTCAATCAATCATACAAGCATGTATTGGCCATTGTAAATGTCAATAACTACATGGCTATACAATCTTTATTATAACAGCATGTTAGAACAACAGTCACACCATCCTAGAATACTAGGTATGGGAAAAACAAGGCCACCTAATAGGCTAAATAGTACCAAAAGGTCATAACCAAAACCTGTATGGGAAAACACCTCCAAATCATAGAAATTTTCCCTATTCACATTCACTTAAACGCTACAGAAGCCCACAAGCATGGCAGGAAATTAACAGGGATAAAATAGTAAACACGTGATACCCTGTTCAAGGGTATTCAAAAAATTTGCATATATAATTCAAATACATTTTACAGAAAGGCACAAACCACCTACCTCTATGTTGGGATATCTCTATACGTAAACCTCAATCCTGGAATTTCCCATGAACACTGAAATCTACAAAAAACGTCTAAAAATTTCTACTGAGGATAACTTGAGAAAAAAGAAGGAATCGGGAAACAACACTCTAGAAGAAGGGATAGCTAACTGAGGGTTTCCCAATGCAATCTACGAAATATGAATTAGAGATTAGATGCTCAGTTAGGGGCTTATTGGAAGATCACAACCATTCATGTTCTCTTAGATGAACTAGGCCGAGAATAAGACCTTTCTAGCGATTAGACGTGACCTATGTACATTTAATGAAAAAAAGAAAATACATTACATGTACGTTGGAAGTACATGGAGTGTAATTTCCATTTCTGTACCCCAAATTAGGTGGCCTCCAGGTCACCCCCCCATGGACATTTGTGCAGTCATTACACGGCCAGCACATGGATTCATATGGAAACCGAGTACACGACCTGTACTCATAAAGTACATGGTGTGTACTTCAAAAATTTCAATAAAATCCTCTTTTCTAAAACGGACCAGAAAAGTAAAGCACAATTGAAAAGAAGATCTAGGTTCTTACAATATTCCCCTTTTGGTTTGTATAAAAAATCTTGATAAATTCAATAATGTTCCAAAAAACGATCAAAACATTAACCTTTACAAAGAAACACATCCATCACTCTATGTCTTCATAAGAAGTGCTCGATGTAGAATACAAGAGAGTGTACATGAATTGAGTTCTCATTATTTTCATTTCTCACCCAAAGTTGTAGTTATGGAATCTCCTGATCCAGAAAAAATAGATCACTCTCCATTGAATCGATTTTTGTAGTTATCACTTCTCTTAATCCATAAAAAAATGATCAATATCCATTGAATCCATTTAATTTATCCATTCTCCCCCATTGTCTATAAATCACAATGACCAATATGTAAACATTATAGAGCTCAAAATAAACACCCCTAGATCTTATCTCCCTGTTAAACTGGAAAAATTTCCACAAATAGATTAACATAGTTAAAATAGTTGGGGGGAGGGGAATTCTGTAACCTCTTTTTTCACTGGGAGGTTGCTGAACACCTATCTTCAACTGATGCTTCTCAAACATAGACGCTGATATTGGCAATTTTATAATGTCAACCACATTCTCATTAGTTCCTACATGTCCATTTCGATCACACCTTGTTAAAAAATTTCCTTGATGAAGTGAAATATTATATTTATATGTTTCGTATGAGAATGGTGAACATCATACTTTATAAGATCAATTGTGCTCTTATTATCACAGAAAATCTCCATTGGTTGTTTCACCTCATCACTTATGTCACTAAGTTTCTGATTCATCTAAAGTAAATAAGTGCATTCCTTGGTAGTAGATATATATTCATCCTCAGTAGTACAGAGTTAGGTACCTTTTTTCTAACTTAACCATCCCACACATATCATCCTAATATAGAATACTCTACCACTGGTAGAAGTTATTTCAACAACATCTCTAGCCCAGCCAGCATAAAAAAATGTTAATAGTTCACTATCTCATTCTTCAAGAAATTATATACCATAACTATGGGTTCCTTGAATGTATCTCAAGGTTCTTTTTACAACCTCCATATGTTCTTCCTTCAGATTACAATGAAAGAGAGACGCAAGGAAAGACTCAAGTATAATATCTAGTTGTGTTTCCTTCAGGTACTATAGGCTTCCAATTATTATTTTATACATGGTGGGATACACAAAAATACATTCCTCTTGATTTTTGAGCTTTTCTCAAACTTCAATTAAAGTCATCATTGGTTTGGAATCATGTATATTGAATTTATTCAGTACCTCTCCGGCATAATTTTCCAGCGAATCAGAAGTGTAATCCTTATTCTGATTTATTTTCAACCCTAGAATGTATGTGAGTTCACCAATCCTAGACCATTAAAATTCATATTTCATGTGAGTTTCAAATTTATCAACTGATCCCTATCATCTTCATCAAAAAATAATCGCATCCACATATACAAATATCCTGAACTGGTCTTTTGGGAGTTCTTCAAATAGATATTATGATCCACTCCTCATCTTTTAAACTCAAGATTTCATAGATTAGAGTCCAACTGAGAGAACCATGCATGTGGTGCATGTTTCTGGCCAAAGAGATTATTCATTAATTTGCAAACTATTAGTTCATCATTTCCATGAATGAACCCCGCAGGTTGTTCAACGTAGACTTCATCATCCAATACTATATTTATGAATGAATTATTGACTTCCATTTGATACTAATTATAACCTCTATGAATTTACATGGAATTAAATATCCTGATTGACTCCAGTCACTCTATGGTTGAAAATGTCACCTCAACATCAACACCTTTGATTTATGAATATCCATTACAGACCAAGTGTGCCTTATTTATGATCACATTCCATGTTTGTCAAATTTTTTCGTAAAGATCAACTTTGTACCAATCTCATTATGATCTTTAGGTCTTTTAACAAGATCCCATGACTGATTTTTTACAATATGATGAAACTATTCATTAATTTATTTCACCCATGACTCATCCTTTGCAGGTTATTCAAAAGAGAATTGTTTTACAATAGATAGAAATACAGACTATGCATTATTCCTCATTCTCCTAGTCTTCATGAGTGATTTTTGATTCCAATAATGTTGTACAGATCGGTCTCTTCTCTTTGATTTCTCCTTTGGGGTTCAACCTAATTCTCTACAGTAATAGATTCCTCTTTTAATTCTTCTTCTGAGTCATCATCATGACCTGCCACCTTAGAGTTTTTTACACCATCCACTACCTCAATATTAGAATTGGCTCTAGGTTCACATTCATCCTCATATTCTATCACATCGGTATAATAATTTCGTGAAAAATTCATGTTTTTCTATTCAATGATATTTACATCAATGATTTCCACAATATTTCCCATGCGCTTATTTAAACACTTGTTGGCTTTGCTATTCATTGAATATCCATGAAACACTCCTTCATCTGCATTGTCCTTATACTTCCCTTGATTCCCTTCATTGTCTAGGATTAAAAAATTTCTTTTAAACATACAAAAATATTTCAAAGAGGTATTCCTTTCATGCCCAAATTCATATTTTTTATTTTCCTCACCCATATATGTCCCTGTTCTATTTTGGGTATACATTAAAACTTTCACTTCCTCTTTCCTGTAATTTTGTGGAATAAATCTCTTAATAAACATAGTTCTTTCCATGACATTTACCTATCGGTTTCTATGCTCGACAACTCCATTTTGATATAGATTTCTCATAAATAACTCCTCATGTTGTATCCCATGATTATCTATGTAATTTTAAAATTAAATGGATGTGTATTCCCGTCCACAATCAGACCACATGACATTGATATTTCGTCCAATTTCATTCGTGGAAATTCTACAATAATTTTTCATGCAATCAATCTCTTATTTCTTTCTGTTTATAATGATCACAAATTTCATTCTACTGTAATCATCATTGAAAAGAACAAAATTCCTTTCTCCATGTGTTAAAACAATATTTATTAGGCCACACACATCAATATGTATGAGGTCAATGAGGATTGATTTTATGTTCTTCCTTGGCTTCTAGGAACTACAGAACAGTTTACCTCACATGCAAGAATCACAAGTCTTTTCTTATTCACACATTAGATTAGTGATATCCATGACCATATTCATAGTAGATATATTTTACTTGTCTTGATAATTGATGTTCCATAATCTAGGATTCTATAAGTTGTTTTCCTCTTCATATATTAGGTAGAAAATGTTCTATTTTCAGTCAAAGTGAAAAAAAATTCCATATGTTTTGCTGCCTATCAAGAGAAAATTCTCGGACTTTTCTCTTATAGTACTTCCATCCAGATTGAATGTCACAATAAGATCTGATTCACATTTTTTAATCAAACATAGTAGATTGTGACGTTTACCATCCATATAATGGACTTCAGTTTTATTCAGCTCTCTATTAGCTAGCTCAATACTTCTACATCCTTTTATCTTCAAACCATCATTGTTACCAAACCACACTACACCATCGACCTTTTTAATGACATTAGATAATAGGTCTTCATTACTCATCACATAGGATTAACATCATCTATCAAGAATTAAGGTTCTATTTTTATTTGATGCTTTTAAGGCTACTTATGCACAATTGAACATTCCTATGTTCATCTTTTTTATCCAAGATATATTGGATTGAGCGTAAGACACTTATGGTCTTTCAATTATATCATCTGTGTACATGGGTTCTTTATATTCAAATTCATCTTCTAGAAGAGAAAAAATGTTTGAAATAACAAGACTATCTGGTTGATGAGTATTGACTAATCATTGAGCATTGAATGAATTTCTCCTACCATACCTCTATATACAACACACAACGTTATGGAAAAAGTCAGAACAATGAAACAGTATTCAAAGAAATTATTTATTCTATAAGAAATAGGATATGAATATGTTCTCCATTGTAGAAATATATACTCTTCCCAATGTAAATAGATTCTTGATCTCTTTGATGTATGAAATGGTATGACCCAGATAGCCAAAAAACAAACACTTCATAAAAGGACATGTCTTTTCACTTCTATTCCTCCTCATTACATATTAATTAGGAAAATATTTTGACTACCAATAATTTCTGGAAACACTAGAATAATCTTTAGTTCTCCATTAAGTTTTAATTATCGTTTTCTTATTATAAACATCTAGTGGATTTTCAACATGATCCACTTTCATCTTTCCAATATTTTGGCACAATTTATTTATAGCATTTGATATTTCATAATCACAACCAATTCCACTATTTACTTGGCATGTTAGTATTTAATCACTAAAGATCTTTTCAGCTCCATTAGAACCATGTTTTTTCTTCTGTAGCAGCTCATCATCTAGGAACCTTCAAAATTTTATTTTCTTCTTTACTTCTTTTGAAATTGACTCACTTTTGAGTTTCCTTATAAGAGTAAAAACTTCATCTTCGAGTACCTTAATGGTATTGGACATCTCATCTAATCTCAAGGTATGGTCATTGATTACATTATATTGTTCTAAAATTCTATGTTTTAGTTCCACACCATCATTAGTGCTTTCATGGATTCATGATTGAACATTCACCAGTACTTCCAGTCGTTCAATTTCCACTTGCATCTCCTCATTATATTCTGATGATTCCACCACCATTACTTCACTTTTATTGCATCTCATAAATTTAATATCAAGGTAACCAAAAGCATATTTATGTTATAACATGGGATTGGTATTAGATGTCAACTGAGTATATTTAGAGTTATAAATAAATGGCTCTGTCTTTTCTATGGTATCTATCATGGAGGCATGGTTTCCAATTTTAAATTTTGGTTCTTCAGCCTCACAGAATTCGTTATCATCAGCTTCCTCCTAAAAGGAAAAACTGTTCTTCTGTACATTCTTTTCATATTTGATGTTTCCCTTTTGGAAGAATCTATTGTGAGACTTATCCATGTTTTTAACTTCTCTTTCTTTATCATAAAATTTTCTTGATCCCCAAGAGGCCATGTGCCCAAATCTTCCACAATGAAAACAAGCTAGAGGTAGCTTGTTTTCAAATATCCATGTTTCAATCATGGGCTTCATGGAAATAAGAAAAAGAGTTTTTTCTTCCTCATCATATTCATCACCGCTATCTACAGAAAATTTATGTTTTCCCATGGTTTTTAATTTCATTTCCTTCCTAACTTGAGTCGTACATTCTTCTAATTTAATTTTCATTTCATAAGTTGATTGATTTCTCAAAATATCATCCACTATGAGTTTAGAGAGATCTCGTTCATCAAAGGATGAAACCATGGAATTGAAATGAGGTGGAATCCATCTCAGTATTTTCTTCACTATATCAATGTATTTTTTTTTCCTCACACAAGACTCAAATTGCTCTAAAAACAATAATAATTCAATTAAAAAAGGTTCCTTTATTCTCATCAGGATGAATTTTTAGATCATAAATCTTATTATGTAGCACTTGATGTTTTGAATCCTTTACATTTATATATCATTCATAAATATTCTACAGTTTATCCCTCAATGACTTGGCATATGTGAAACTCATTACATATAGATAAATATGATCTGAAAAGGTTGCAGTGATAACATTCTCTGATTTTGTATCAGTATCAAGCAATTTTCTGTCTATACCCATCACTGATAGTCTTGTAGGATCAATGACCTATATTCCCTGAGTAGTATCAAATATTACATCCCTTCCAGGAGATCTTATGTGAGATCTCATCATGTTTTTAATATTTGAAAATTATTTCCATCAAATAGGGGAACTCCACTAACGTTGACTGGATTCTCCATGACAGACATATTCAACACTAACAACTTTTACTCTCGGATGCCACTTGATGGACCTTAAAACACCCTGAGAGGGGAGGGTTGATGTAGGATTTCGAAATTTTCTTTTGAAGTAATTGATCTTATTCCCACGATTCTAGTAACCTGTTAAATGTTTTGGAAGAGGATGTGCTGAAAATAAACAATCACAAGAAACACAATGACCAAACAATATTTCATAGTTCCCCACTAAGGGATACATCAAATGAGAATACGCCGACAATGTGTTGGTCGTACCAAAAACCACTAATCTTCACATTTTGTAGATTACAATTGTATACCATAATAACCCTATTCCAGACACACTGCCTTTATAAGGATTTAGGGATTTCACACCGCACCTTTCATATAACTTCTGTTGAATCACCCTTTCTCACTATTTTAGAAGAACATTCACTTAGTTTTAATGATTTGAAGGTTGCTTCAAATGTTTATCATTAAATCATGAACCCTAAATTGTAAATAAACGCTCTATTGAAGTCTCATAATCACCCACAGATGTATATTATATTTACATACACTGATATGTTATGGAAATAAATTTTTCCAACCGATTTAGTCAATTTTTAGGCATCCTTGTGTGTTCTTCATATTGTAGTAGTTTCTGCATACCAATGCTATTTTTTCATTTTGTCCATCTCCTCCATATACCATCTAGCTTCTCCAAGAACATCCCTTCTCGGCATACCACCCTTTTTGAGATATTACTTTACTCCGCATACTGCTTCACTTCTCTGCATACTATCCAGCATTGTATACGTCCTTTCTCTTCCACATAGAAAATATCAAACTAAGCGCACCACACTCTATTTCCGATAAAAATTTCTATACGCGGATGATTATCTCTATGTACCATCTTCTCTATCGCGTACCTCCTTATACATCCCTGAATTTTACAAAAAATTTTAATCTACAATCATATCACATATCCAAAATGATTATTTCCCCTTAAATTGGAACTTAACACCACGAATTTTGGTAATCTAATTTACAAAAATTTTCAATGGGGAAAATCTTCACTATAAAATAAACACATTCCACATACTATTAGGCTCTTCCACAGTGAAATACTATTTTTCAAACCATAATAATCTTTCCAAACATCATCATCCAGCTATACACATGTCTTTACTAGAAATATTCATTGGGAACCATTTTCGACTGCATTCCGCGTACTGCATTCCATCACCGTGTACCGTTGTTGTGAATTGTTTTCAGTTCTGCACACCGTTATGTGTACCACATGCCTTCACCATGTACCATGCACCTTCACTGTGAACAGTGCACCTTCACCACACACCATGCACATTAACTACGTACCATGTTCCTTCACCGCATACCATTTCTACAAATTGTTACAAAACATCCGATTTTTGTGGCCTATAAATTGGGAAACACTAGGAAGCTAAACCACCTTCAATACTACTTTCATCATCGAATTTATAACCTCATTCATTGCAAACTCTCTAGTCATCCATGTGTAAATTGACAATAAACATAATCCAAACTCTATTATTAGCAGTGAATAGTCATGGTTCCAATAGTTAGTTCCTTCAACACACACCATATACTATTATATTTAGTCCCTAGATTATTGAATTGTTATATTTTTCCTTATGTTATGATTTTAATGTCTTCAGGACTTATGAGTTTTGTGTTTCATTATATGTGCACACTTTGATGCATTGATTATTTATGGTTAAGAAACATTATTGTAGGTTGTTCCATGTGTGAGTTTTGAAAATCATTTATAACATTTCACTGCAATTTATTTTGATTTATATTAGTTCATTTCTTTTATTATAAGATGTGTGAGTGAGTTGAGGATTCCAAAATAAAAAAATAAGGTGGATTTAATGAGAAAAACATTTTTAAAAGAAATTTAAAAATGGTTTTTTAATGCATTTGTTTTTTTAAAGAGATACCTTGATAGGAACGATTTTATTTAATATTATATAATATTATAGTGTGTTAAATTTTTTTGGTTGGTTTTGAAAGTGTATTGTTTTTGTAAAGTAACCATGAATAGTTTTTAAATATATTTGTCTTTTATAATTTTTATGTTATGAGTTTTTTTATTTACCCATTGTATAAGGGAATGAAAACCCTATTTTTTAATGTTTTATTTTCAAACTATTCATTATAGTATCTTAATAAAAGAATTGTAATTGAATCATGGTGGTATCATAATGGAATTTTTCTTATAACCTTCACACTAATCATGGTGGGTATATAGTATTTATGTTTTCTTTAGGGTCTATGGATATATATATTAGGGTGGTATACAAGAAAAATTTGTTTAGAAGTGGGAGATCTTTGAGTTATGGTGGTGACTTGAGAGTCACATAGAGATTCTAGGGTTTGTCATATGAGTTCCTTAACTATTTTAGGTATTGGAGTGTATTTTCCATTATGTCAACTTATTTTATATTAGTATAGTTTTTATTTCTTATATTAGAATGTAAAATCATGAAAAAGTGGATTCATTTATAGAAAAAAAATTGTAAAAATATAATGGTTATATTTATTCTTCTTCCCATGTTTGGTTGGTGTTTACTTACTTACCTTCTTAATTATATTTTCATGGTATTCAAATATAAGGACACCTCATATCTAGATCCTAATTGAATACTTTATTTATATTTCTATTTATTGAGGGTGATATTCTTCCCACACATTCACTTTTAGAAATTGGGTGCTTGTCTCTTGCATAGTGCAATTGGGAATGATCAACTGTCCTTTTGGTGGAATGAATCAAGTGAGGTGTCTGGTCATCTCATGATAATTCACTACACATATCCTAGTTTCATGTAATGGGAGAAATGGTTTTAGGTTTATATTAATGATTTCCCCATTTTAATTCTTATTTTTCATATTTCCCATCTTTTGGAATTATTAAATCGTTCTTATTTATGCTTCTCTTAGTTTGTCAAAAACATTTTTTTTTCCAAATATAAGAATCTTTTGAACCCTACATACATGAAACCTATTCCATAAGAGTAAATAAATGAATCCCTAGGTTGAATTATTCATTCTAAAAGATTAGGATTTTAAGGGGGGATATTTTTTCTCCTTGAATGTTAATAGGATGCATCCCTCTCCTCCCCATCGTTTGATCTCTCTTGAAATGGGGTCACCTCCCCTTTAGATATTCCCATTAAGCCTCACTAATGAGGTGTTATTAATTTAATCCTCTAATGATATATATTACATATTAACCACCTCCCCCTTCCATTGATCTCCCCTTACCTCTATTATAATCATCATCTTATTTGGTTAGGGTTTTTGGTTCTGATTCCACTAACTCATGGTAAAACTATTCTAACTTATGGGGGTTTCTAATTTAACAATGAATAAGACGTAACATGATGTCTTATATATAAACTCTCCTAATTATTTTATGGTGTAATTCATATATATTATTTTTATATCATTTCCAATTAAAATTTAATTAATTTTATCATTTAATTGATATCGTGTAGTAGGTATTTCACTATGGGTGAGGTTAGGGATCTGCTATAAACCTCTAATATGTTTCTAGTCATGATTTTGATGTGTCAGAGTAACATCATTGTGAAATTAAAAATATTCCTCCTTTGAATTATTTTGTTAAATTAACTAAAAAATTCAATTAATTAATTTTTTTATTTCTCTTGAGTTAGAGGATTCAACATCAGCACAAGATAAGAGTGGTCTTGGGATACATATGGAAATGTCATTGCATCATCTTTATACCATTTTAAAATTAATGAAAATAAATAAAAATTGGAAGGTGGCCCATATAGTACCTCTATAAATGTAACACATGATTTTTATGATGCATGAGATGTGCAGTCATGCCCCTGAGGGTATTGAAATTGAAATTACATGAATATACCGAATTTACAAGGCCATGTTGGGCCTTATTACTTATTTGTAAATGGGTGTGACATTAATTATTGACTTCCATTGAACATTAAGACACATTGAGATGGGTGAAAATAAATAATGCGTATTTAACTTATTCTAGAGTCCATGGTGTAGGTTCCCTAAGATCTTCCTTATGGAAGAAGTTATGAGTTAAAATTTATTGGCCCTAGAGGGGCATAACATGACCATGGGATGGGTGAGAAACTAACCTTGAGTGAACTCGGAGTTTGATTCATGATTTATGTCATCTCTACTATTGGTTAACTATGAGGTATACCATGGCCAGCCTATGAGGCCATTCCATTTTTGTGACTTGGTGAGCGATGTGCAACCCCTAAGAAGAGTCGTAGGCCGAGGAGTTTAAAATTGGATTGGGGCACTCCAAGTGGGTACCCAATTGTTTTGAAACATAGGTGATCCTAGTGGGTTTTCCAATTATATTATCTCCACATCAAGATGATGTGATTTTTTAGACAATAATTTTGGGTTTAGGCATTAGGTAGACCCCTCATTTTGCTATATTTTTATTAATGATATTGAAAACGCCCTTAGCATTGGTGTTGATATGATTTGATCTATAAAAATCATAAGTTTTAGTGTTTATTTACATGTTATTACTAGACTTGAAAACCTCCATTGGATAGATCAGTGATACCTTGTTGAGGAAATTCTTATAGGGGTTTTTTTAATTAGTATTAGTGGGTTTTCCATGGATATGGAGTAAGGGGTGATTTGGTATACATGAATTAAGATTTCTAGGTGTATACCCTAGCTGTGTGATTCCTATGGTCTATATCCTTGGATAATAAAACTCATGTAGGGGTGTTCAGTGTAGCAGTATATGTATACATTGGTGAGACAAATCATTTATATTGGTAGTCACAGTAATCTTTACTTGATCAAAGATACCCTTGAATCGGTCGATGCAGTTATGGTTAGTCAAGGTCATGAACCCAAGGATAGATAACATATGGTAAATTGAATAGGGGTAGACATGGCCCACATAACATACAATGAGACATTATAGAAATAAGAAAATCAGGTATTGTTGTCTAATTATTTACTCATGTTCTATAGCTATTTATTTATTTGAATACAGTCAGATGAATATAACACAATATTTCAAGTTATGTTCGACACCACACGGTGGTTCCCTATTGAGTTATTTACACACACCCTCCTCATATGTCTACGACACTTGGTTACATATGTATCTCTTCCCATACTACAGACACATTTTTGGTAAATGCCTTTAATATCTTGTTCAATTTGGATAAATCAGATGGGATTGGTGAGTGGAATGTGGTGATCTATAGTGATATTTTAGATCCTTGGTGTATTTTTCATCCTTATATATTCTATATATATGACCGGCCCATGGGTGGTCATTTTTAAACGAAATTATGTTGAATTTAATTATTTACTATTGATGAATTTTTTTATTTATATTTATCTTTATACTCTGATGTTCACCGTTATGATACATTATTTGTTTACAAACCACTGTTATTACTACATAGATATGAGTGAATAGTCTCCCAATGGTCACACCTTACACCATCTCTATGGGTAAAAACCTCATGCATATAGGAAGGCACACCTTATGTCACATATCAACACCGTTATATTACTATTCATTGTAAACTAAGGTAGAAACATTAAAAATTGATTTAAGGAATTTAGGTGAACACCCTTCAAGGAAATAAATCGATAATTGGGTACTCAGAATGTTAATGCATTAGAATAAATGTTTTTTCTATTCATGGTGGTGGTTAGGAATGAAAATGATAGTGATGGATCATATATTTGATAAAGAATAATGTTACACAAGTAATATAGATAAATTAGATAAGAGGATTCAAAATAACATATCCATAGAGTATCATAGGAAACTCGATATGATGTTGAAATAATGAAACCATCCATTAAAAATGATGCTTCAAATGATATCAAACAAAAAGGTATCAAGAATTGAATTGTTTGCTTCCACAAGTTTGATCACCCTTATTATAAATATATATATTAATTATCTGATAAAAAATTAATATAAATATAATGACTTTATGTCCTTTTAGATATGAAACTAAAATAGAGGTGAAAACATTAAATATATTTTATAAATCATTTTAACATTGATATAAAATAAAAATTGACTTGTACATTTTAAAGTAACTTATGAAAAGGTTAAGTGAAATATTTTGAGAAAATTTATATTTATAAATTATCCCCAATAAAATATAAATGAAAATTATATAATGTTCTCTATATTAAATTGGAATCCAAATATAAAATATCTAATTATGAAAGTACCCTTTTGAATCATTCAAATTACATTTGTTCAAAATCAAGATTATAAAAAGAGTAATAAATACATATTTGCCTTAAAACAACATTTTTTAAAATAAGAGTATAAATTGCCATATAATAACATATTATAGTTGGGTACCCATAAATGATAAAATTATATAAAATATAAAACATTATAACAAGGATAAATGATATTTGAGAAATCAGCATCCATGATGGGAGACATGCTCAATATGGTATGAAATATTTGGAAATGATATATCTGGTAGGATTGTAAATCCATAGAAAAAAATAATATAATACCACATAATACAACCTAGGGTATTATATACCCATATTATATGAAATACATTGTAGATAATGATGATATCTTAATTAACAAAATTCGATTTATCAAAAATCCTTAATACTGCAGTAAAAATAAAAAAAAAATTCCATTTAATGAAGGTAATATGATTTGGATTAAAAAATTAGTCAAAATACAAGACAAATAATGATAAAAATACGTCCATTGGAATTAAATAAATCATATAACAGTGTAATTTTTGAATACCATAATCTTGTCTCAATTAATTGGAATTTGAGATAAATGACATTTAGAAGTAACATAATCATTGAGGTAAGATCATTTAATAATGAATATATAAGGAAAAATCATTAAACCCAATAAAATTAAAATATATTAAAAATATTTAGGAATATTAAATCAAACATGGATTAATATATTTCAATTAAAATGCTTATAACTTAATAGAAGAAAATTTAATTATAAAAGAACACTTATGACATTAAAAAATTCAAAATGAAATCCCCTTACAAGATATGATTCCATAAAATATAATTAATAATGAAATAATATTGGTTTAAAATATTAAATGAGAATTTGATAAACCATTAAAATGACCCCATTTTTTAGAAGAAGAATTATTTCTTATGGAATGAAAATGTGAGATATGAAAATATTACCTTCATTAGGATTTATTCTTCACATGCGCCTAACTTCCAAAATAATAAAATTATATTTATTATACACCTTCTTAGAAAAAATATTCCTTTATATTTCATTTAATATATAATATAAATTATCGTGACCTATTTTTTTATTATTTAGTTTTTCCTTATTTTTTCTTAAAAATTGAGTAAGTGTATGCTTATTTTGTTAATTTTAGTGATTGTGGTTGATATTCTAATAATATGATAAATAATTTATATAATCATTAAAAAATAATAAACCAATAATTATTTTTTCACTAACCTATAATATCATTAGTATTTAGGTTCTCATATTCTTCCATGATAGAGTTTTATATTATTGTTCATGTAGGCAGTTAAACCAATCCAAACAAAATCACCTTTTATCTCGACAAGTGAGTATGGTAAAGAAAGTGTATAATATAATTACCATATGATTCTAATGATATTATTTATATTTAATTAATATTTTCAATCATATTTTATTTTATATTTATAAATAATTAAAATCAATATGAAAAATTGAATACATTACATCATGGAGGTCATAGTCCGCAGAACATAAGGTTAACTTTCATTTATATATCGATGTGGATGGGAATGAATTAATAAAGGATTTTTAAATAATATTAAAACAATTTAGTATAAAAATGATACTTTAAATGTAATATTACTATGGTAAGGGTAGTTTTTTAAGATAGATATTAATAAGAAAATGTAATGGATTATATTATACCCATGTTGGGACTTGGAAATTTATCATTAATGTATCCTTGGAAATGAAGAATTTAGGATAACTAATTGACACCATTGGATTATATGGGGATAAAATGATATATTTTTATAATATTATTCTAATTAACTAAATTCGAATGAGGGGGTGGATGTATACCCTTATATAATTGTAGAAAAGGACACATTTTTGAACAATCAATATTTTCAATAAAGGAATAACACTATTCTAGGGAAAATCATTCCAAAAGTAAAAAATAATAGAGTGTTTTGTGATATTGGGTTTTTAGAGACTCAAGAATGTATTTCCATACATGTTTTAAACATTTTGGAATACATTTTTCATTTATTTTTAAATTTATCAAATTTTTTGAACTGGGGAACTTGTTTTTACCCATGTTACAGATGATTAACTAATCATAAAAAATAAACAATATTTATAAGTATTGGTGTAATTAAACTAAATATAATATAATAATATTTATAATTAATATAAATTTTCATTTTAAATTGAAACATTTTATATATAGAAAAATAGTTTTTTGTTGAAAAATGCAGTTTTATGCATTATGACTTATTAATATTATTTAAATTGGTTAACAATTAATTATTTGTCAATATAATTATAGATTAATTTTAACAACTTATTATACTCATAATTTTTTTAATTGATTATATAAAACTTATACAATATTAATAAAACAACTCTTTGAAAACAAATATTTTACCATTATCACGGTCAATTACATTAATAATGATAATCATAAATTTATCTATAAAATAAATGAACTTACTGAATGATATGATCATATTTATTTTAAATAAGAAATAATTTTTTTTCAATTTTTTTTCTATAAGTGGATTAATTTTTATGATAATAAAATATATATAGTTTTTTTGAGTAAAATATTACTTTTGTTTCTAGTACTTTGCACATGAGTCAGATAAATACAAAATAGTATTTTTTAAATGATTTATTATAAAATATATATATATTAAAGGTTTAAATAACATTTATGTCATTATTTTGTTAACATAATGTCATAAAAGTGATAGTTTTACCAATATTTTTATGTTCTCACTATTCTCCAAAAATTAAATTATTTTGAAAAAATATAAAAAAATCACACTAAAATAATATTGTTAATATAAATATAAAAATTATGTAAATTGGATAAAATTAAATTTATATAATTTGATAAGATAAATTTTAAATAAAAATATAGATATACAATGAAAACTATTTTGATAGTAAAATCATCTTTTAAAATATTAACTATTATTATTTAAATTTTCGATTAGTTACTTATAAAATTGGGGTTAATATATTATTCATATAAATAATATATTTTATCCATAATATATTTAGTTTATTAAAACAAAACATATTAAAAAGAATGTTTTTATTCATCTAATACATTAAAGCATAAATGAGTCTTATTAGTTCTTGGTTAATGGATTAGAATTAATAATGAAATTTATTTTTATTTATACATATATTTCATAAAAAATTTATATAAATTATTACACTTCATTTATATAACTATATTTCAATGGTCATGTAATTTTTTCTGATTTTTTTTCATTTTTGAACATGAATCAATCTATTGAACACATTAGGTTTTCAAAAGAAAAATATAATTTATGATCCTTGGGTTGTACATTCTCCCACCACCACTAAATAAATCACATCCTTAAAATCTAAATTTCCATTCTCTTATAAAATTACATGTTTTTATGATAAATATTTTTAAAAAATCCCTCAAGGTTTCATTTTTTTGGATTTTGGGTTCATTGAGTTTATTGAAGGACAATGGAAAACATTCCAGCATGGTTGTTGTGAAAGAAGATCTTTTGATGGTGATACAATTTCCCAATGTTTTCAAATTTGTTGAGCCACAATATTTTTATCTGTTATAATGAAAAGGAAGGATCTCCTCTTATAATTTTTGTGGACTATGAAGTGACTAAGGGAGTTTGATGAACTTAGAAAAAATATTGGAATATGAAATATTTTTCCATATCAGCTATATTGCTATGAGAACTGCAATGCATATTTGAAAACCTAAATAGATTTTTTCATTTTTTGAATGAAGGTGGTGCAAAATAATGTGTCACAATGGAGTATGTAGATCACAAATGAGTTTCCTGACTATAAAGGATTTTTTTTTCTGGTGAAAAAAATGCTCAAAGCACCACAATTGAATAACTATGCTATTTGGACAACATATCATGTTCAGTATTTGGTGATTGATAATCCAAAAATGAGTTAATGTTAATTTGGATTTGTTGGTTTTTGGATAATTAGTTTTTATCCAGAAATCAATCTATTTAAGTGAAACATCTAATTTTATCTCAAGGATAACTCTTCCTTGTACTTATCCTTCGTCATTTTTTTCTTTCATCTGTTGTCTGAAAATTTTCGAAATGTTACACCATAGCATTTCAGTAATTATCATTACATTCCTCCATCTCTAATGCCGCAGTTTCTTCCAAATGGTCAACTTATTTTGAAATATTATTCTTTTTTTAGACAAAATTAATCGTGGTACTTATCTATCCATTTATATTCACTGACTACTTCTTCCACAATAAATGTATTTTATGGATACATTCTTTTGAGAGGCACTTCTTTCATATTTCGTGAGAAACACCATTTTATTCATAGATTTAATAATATTTTTATCTTCACACAATGAAATATATTCCAAATAGTCAATGAAAACTTGCAATATTACCATGCATCCCACAAAAATAGAATATGTTATCATTACTTCCAATAAAATAGTTTTTAGGTCTGTTGGTAGTACCAAATTGATTTTTTTGATATCTGGAATTGTTCACTACACTCTTTATCTCATCCATGGGAAATGATTCTTCATATTCAATACTATATTTTCCCAAATTTCCTAGTCTTTAGGTTGAGACAATCATTTCATGATTTTCTTCAAAAATAAAATATTTTATTTTTAAATTAATTATCTAATGACGAAAGAATTCCAAAATAAAGTAGAAGAGTAAGGTTCAAAGGGAAACTATTACTTGAATTATTTCAATGTTGAAATATTGAACATCTTGAAGCAATGTATCCTTATAATATTCAAGATGACCAGTGGAAAGATTATTATAATGACCCAAACTTCTTGAATGTTGTTTTTTTATTGAAAATGTGTGTGTTATATTATTTTTCACTCAAAAAACTATAATTCATTAATAATGAAGTGATTATAATTTGAAATGTGACCATCTGGTTTTGATCATTTGGTGATCATTGATTATTTTTGAAAATTGTTCAATATGATCATTTGAAATAGTTCTCTTGATAAAAATTTAAATGTTATTATTTTTATTTATAATAAGAAATGACAAAGGATAATTAATGTAGAAATGGAGGAATGATGGACTCAACCAGTAGAGTCATTCCATAAAAATCCCATTTTTTAGATCGTGGTAAGTTGGTAGAAGCACTGGGAATCTATATTGACCATACACATGCTGACCTTCAATAAGTGAAGCTAAAATAAAATCACATACGAGATAGGATTATGTTAGTGGAAATTACAACTTAGTCAATGTCGGCCGAGCCACCCCATGAATCTATCACCATCACACACATTACACTTAGGTCATATGGGGTTATTATAAGGGGTAATCTTTCAAGAACATAGAATCTTAATGAGATATAATTTTTTATAAATACTACTTTTATTCCATCAATTCTGTTTTAAGGATATTTCATTTTTAAAATATGACAAATTTGTTAGATTGATTTTATGGAAAGATTATATTTTTAGGAATAAATATATTTATTTTATTAAACTAATGTGTTATTATAAATATTTATTTTTATGATATATTATGATTATAATACATTTATTTAAATTTAAATGATAATATTTTTTTTCAAGTGTTAGAAATTTTACTATGCACTTTCTATCAGCTGTTATTTTTAATAAATAAAAATTTTAATATTTGAAATTTAAAATTATCATATTGATAATATTATTATGATAAAAAAATATAATTTCTGAATTTTTTTCAAAATTAGGTTAGGTTGAATTTATGAGAATTTTCTAAAATACATTATTTTTTCATGAACAGTAAAAACACAGTTTGAGTTTTTCAATATGATTAATGAAGTCATAATTTTGTCATAATTATAAAATAACTAATTAATCACAATAAATGAATCAAATGATGTTATATTATTAATATCTAGTATTTTAATAGTTTTATATCAACTTCCAAATCTATAATTTACTTTCCCAATTATTGATTTTAATCATTAACATCTGAAATGATATATTGTGGAAACAATATTTTTTATTGAAACATTAATTAATATAAAATTATGGTAAAATCATATGGGATAAAATATAATAAAAAATTAACCAATTTCTCAATAAGATTTCAAAATAATGTGTTCAATCCCATGGTTATATTTTTTCCCACTACATAGGTGTGTAATGCCATTATTTCGAAATTAATAAACAACCCCCCTTTCTATAATTACCCACCCATTTCTGTATTTCATTTCACTAAAAATTAATCCTCCATAAAGATATAATATTTTAACCTCTAAATTATTAATACCAAGGTGTCATCATCCCCCCAAGCTCACAAGATTCTAGTTTTAGGAGTGACTTTCAAGGTAAGGGAAATATCAACATCCCTTTTCAATTCATGTTTCTTAGTTATGTGGTATGTCCTTTAAAATTTTGAAACTATTTCCTTCCATACATTTTTTTTCTATAAATTTACATTATTAAAATTACTTCATGATTGTAATACCATTTTCACCTCTCATTCAAACATTTTTAAAAAACAGGTTTCCTAACTGTTTTTCTTCCAAATTTTCTCCTCAAATTTTATCCATTTTTCAAGAAATTATGTTATTTTCTTTTGTGAATACCCAAAACAATTTATTTTCTAGTTTTATTCACAAATATTTAAAAATTAATTATTTTATTTTGGTATCTATATACAAAAAACTTCCATTAACATTCTATTGGTTAAAAATGACATAATGATTAGGTTATATATGTTCTTTTTAAAATGCCATGATTTTGATTAGAAAAAAATTTCATATATTATCTATGAGTTATTTATGAAATTTTGGTTATGATACATTCATATCACGTGAAAATAAATAAATATAAAGGGATATCCCTGATAGAACTCCAATATATTTTTAATGAGTTAAATATCTAGAGTTGACATGTTTTACAATACCTTAGTGAATAACCATGGTAGTTTTTTTTGGCACCTCAATGAATAACCTTGGTGATAAGATTATGAATTTCTAAATAAATTATTTAGCAACATTTCAATTTTATTATTCATGTAAATATTATTATGAAATTCCACTTTGTAATTCCTTTATGATATTCCTTAAATTCTTATTGATATTTTTGAAGATCACATGAAAACAGTTTCCCTTGCCTTCCCGTATTGGGACTTTTGCTAACAATTTTCATTGATGTATGTTCCCATGTTATGAGATATATAAAATATACTTATGATGAACTTATGAGGAATCCTTTAAATTTGAATATAATAATGTTGTATGTTTACATGTATTATGTATCTTTTTTTCAAGAAACTTAACAATAAAATATATTATGGGGTACTATGTAAATTAAAGGTTATGTAAAAAAAATGCAGGATACCATAGTTAGTATAAAAGGATTTTAAAATTATTTGTGGAAATTACGATTTTAAAACATTATAGTGAAACCTAGAGAAAATTTAAATATAGGGAAAAATAATATTATTTTAATGAAATATTATGTTAGTGGGTTTTCAGATAATAAATCCATGTCCAAATATGAACATGTGGGTGTGGTTTTTGAACATATGTACCTAGAGGTAAAAACTCTAAAAATTCACATTGGGGCTGATGTGGAATAATGTCGTACACGAATATGTGCCTTACTGCTCACCTGGTATTATAGTTTTGAGGGATATGTTTGGTTAATTACATGTTTTTTGAACTATTATGAAGGATTAATAGAAAATGTAACTGTTGTTAATGAGTAAAATATTTAAGAAATTTGGATTAAGTCATAAAAATATTATATAATTATCAGATTCATTAAATAAACACATTTCTCACAATTTTTTAATTATTTCATAAAATATTGTGAAATAAGTGAAACTGTATGAATAGTGAGCGCAACAAACCATGCGTTGATGGCCCTCCGATGGAAGATAGAACACAAAACATCATGTGAATTATGAATAAACTTACTCATGTTATGAACTATAACTGGAATCAAGAAGAGAGTCCATATTCACCTATAAGGGATCAAATTTTTGATGATTCCATTATGCATCAACAAACCTTTTTTATCAGTGTATCTATCGATCCATTTATTGTTGAACAATGAATAAGCTCTACAGAAAATAACTTTTCTATACTATGTTGTTCGAAACAAGATTAAGTAACATTGGATATGTACATCTTAGAGGTAGAATCTTATTAGTGGCATTAATCGATTAAAAAAGGATCCTATGAGGGGGATTGAAGCAATGGAGTGGGAAGAGTTGATAGGATTTTTTTCAAAAAATATTCCATTATTCAATTAAAAAAAATAGAAAAGGAATTACAAGAGATAAAGAATAATGAAAATGAATATGTACGAAGCATTGAAATTAATTTTAAAAGACATTATCGCTACACATATATCATTGTTATGGATCATAATAGAGAGTTTTATTGATTCATCAGGGGAATTACACCACATCTACATAAGAATCTAGCAAACAGAGACTATGAAAGCTATGTATAAATAGTGTGACATTCTAAACAGGTTGAACTCGATATAAAATTGATGCAGTGGTCACATAGATCAAATAAAAATAAGATATATTTAGAGAAAAACTTTGGGATTAACATAGATCATGTAAGTGGTGGAAATAAAGTACAACTTTCCACATGAAAAAATGTTTGAAGAAGAATTTAAGGAAATCCTTGCTCGGGATCAGGAAATGGTAAAAGTGTTGAAGATAGGGGCATATTTTTTTGAACATTAAAAGTGAGGTTAAGCATCTAATTTTCAAAATTAATGAAAAATGGAAGATAAGGAAGGCCCAACCTTAATTATAGTGTTTCAATTATGGAAAACATTGGAATTTTTTCAATCACTATCCAAATCTAAAGTCAATGGAGGGGAATCACCAACAAACCAAAAAATAATCCAAGAGAGCAATGTCTTGATTTTTCTATCACAATAGATAAATAATAGGATCCAACTAATTTTTTGGTTGGACTCTCTTTGTTCTATCAATAATAGATTGTACTTTCCTTGTTTCTTGCTCTAGGCATTCCTTTATTTCCTTCAAGTTTGAAATGAACATACATTGAAACCCCAAACTTCCATAAGTATAGTTATCATTATTACTCCTAAAAGAATTATCCATGAATAAATAGTGTATAAAAACACTATTATTCAGTTTTGAGAGTAGAATATCATTAAAATTTTTTGTAGTAAATCCCATGATAGAATTTGACATTATACCAGAGATGGACTGGTTCACAAAGTATAATAATAATATAAACTATAAATGCATAGAAATATCTATAGTCTTGAATGGAAAACCTACAGTTTTTCTCAATAGTTAGATATATTGACCAAATAATTCCCTAGAAGCACCTCCTATATCCTTATTTATGAAAATGATCAATGAATATGAAGAAGAAAATGAAGGTATACGAATAGAGAATTCTCCCATCATTTAAGAACACATTAATGTATTTTTTGATGAGTTACCTGGATCACCCCTATAAAGAGAGGTAGTATTCTCCATTGAAATCATATCAATATCCTCACCTATATAAAAGACACCATATAAAATTAAAAAATTATAGATAGAGGTATTAAGGAAACAACTCGAAGATATTTGGGAGAATGGAATTATCTGACCATGTGAATCTATTTGGGGAGAAAGTATTATCTTTATGAACACGAATGATGGATCAATGCACCTATGAATTAATTATAAAGAAATTAATAGGATCACATTGAAGAAAAATAACCCACTCCCAATAACTATTGATTTATTTTAGTAACTTCATGTTGTTCAATTATTCTCTTAAATTGATCTTCAATATGGTTCTCATCAATTAAGAGTAAAAAAAATAAGATATTCAAAATACTTCCTTCAAATAAAGATATGGGAATTATGAGTTTATTGTTGTTCCCATCATCTTGACTAATGATCCTGATATATTTATGAATATGATGAATAGAGTATTTTAGGACTACCTTGATAACTTTTTTAGTTATAATTGGCGATATCTTTAAATATTCCAAAATTTGTGAGGAGAATGAGTATCATACAAAGAAAATATTGAAGTATATGCAGAATTCAAGGCTACATGGAAAGTTAATAAAATTAAAATATTGGTTACAACACGTTTTTCTCTTGGGGTATATTGAAATCAATGAAGGAATCATACTTGACCCTACCAATAAAAAGGTTGTGTAAGAGTGGATTCATCCTATAATAGTTACTGAGATTTATAGTGTCCCTTTTTTAGTGGGGCATTGGAGAAGGTTTGTGAAAAACATTTCACAACATTATAATCAAAAAACCATGTTAACTCGAAGGAATAAAATATCATTTTGAAAAAGGTGTGTGAATAATGTTTCCAAGAGATGAAGAAGAAATTGGTTACTATACCCATGTTAACTCTACCCTCTATCAGAAAAGGATTAATTATTTTTAGTTATTCATTTTTGAATGGTATTGGGTAAATCCTTATGAAAAATTACTATGTGATTTCTTATGAATTTATATAGTTTAATCCTCATGAGAATAACTATCCTATTCTAGATTAGATCTTGATATGGTTGTTTTTTCGATGATGATATGGATGCACTATCACTGTGGGGAGAAATGTGTTATATACACAAACCAACAATGTTTGATGTATTTTTTCAAACATGAGACATGGTAGATTATTTAAACTTCTTAAATATTATTATTATTTTTCAATTCAGTATAATAATGGAAGTGAAAACAGATTTTATGATTCATTAAGTAGGAAAGACCATGTTTTGCAGGCAATGATGAGGATTCAAGGAGGTCCATTAATGAAATAACTAGTAAAACTAGACATGGGAATCAAAAGGGAAGGGTCATAATTAACCATATACTAAATTATTTCTCAACCATAATATATAAAGGACATCATATAATACAAAATAGAAGATCCTTTTTATAGAAAAAGAGAGTGGATTTGAAAAATGGTAATTTTCACGAGTTCAATATCAATCATGAAGGTCGAAAAAATTCAATCATGACTATGTTTTCCATATATTCCATAAATAAAGAGGGATATAATTGATTAAGCTCATATATCAACTTTATCAATGCATTCCTAAAATAAAAATAATGTATTGGGAACATCATGATTATTATTGGTAGAATAACATGAAAATGGAGAATGATGACTACACTATAAGGGGATTAGTGTGTCAAGATGTGATGGCTGAGTAATCGATTCCAAAAGGGGTATTAAAACTACTACCCATTCCAACATGGATGTGGGAAAATATCACAATGGAATTTTTCACTGGTCCCCCAAGAACATCCAAAGGAAATAATGTGATATGGGTAATATTAGTCCATGTCACCAATACATCTCATTTTATCTCAATTTGATGTGATTTTTCTCCTGACCAACTGACCTAGATTTAAATGAAGGAAGTGGTAAGGATGCATGGAGTTCCATTTTCTACCATTTCTAATCCAGATCCATGGATCATATCAAAATTCATGAGAAGTATTCGACATGGTATGAATACTGAAATGAATTTCATTATAGCATATCACCCCCAAACTGATTGCCAATATGAAAGGACTATTATGACACCCTCGGACATAGAGAGAACATGTTCAATGGAATTTAAAGGTGAATGGTATCAATATATCCTATTATTTTATTTCTCATACAACCAAAAATTAATTTGAGTATCCAAATGGCACCCTCTGAAGCTTTTTATGGGAAAAAATGTATAACTCCTTCTTGTTGGGATGAAGTGGGTGAAGGAAAGCTTCTAGTGCCAGATATTTGGAAATAGATGATAGAAAAGGTTCATTCCATCTAACCACACATCACATCTTATTAGAGTAAGCAGAAGAGAAATACTCACAACCATCTATGGGGCATAGAGTTTGATGTTGGTGAAAAAGTGTTCGTTCGATTTTCACCATGGAAGATATTTTTGAGGTTTGTAATGAAATATATTGTTAACCCCATATACATTAGACTCTATGAAATACTTGATCACATAATAGAAGTGGAATATCTGCTTGCACTTCCTCGAAATATAGATCATGTTTTTTGATATTTTCAATGTATCAATTTTGAATTAGTACAAACCTAACCCTTCACATTTACTAAAACATGAGGTGGTGCAAATAAAATATTACCACTCTTATGAGTATTAGTTGGTGGAGATCTTAGATCATAGAGACAATGTTATAGACTAAAAGACTACCCACCTCATCAATGTATTTTGGAGGAACCATAAATATGAAGAAGAGATATGAGATCTAGAGGAGACAATGATCCATAAGTACCCATAAAATTTATCTACTTAGACAATGATTAAAAAATTGGGGGATGGAATTTTATAAGTGGGGAAGATTGTAATTACCCTAACATTTTGAATGAAAATAGTTTCTTGAAAATGTGTGTTATATTATTTTGTACTAAAAAAACTATACCTTTTTAAAAATGAAGTGAGTATAATTTTAAATGTGATCATTAGGTTATTACCATTATTTGATCATTGGTCAATATGACTTTTGAAAACAACACTCGGCATAAAAATTTTGACATTGTAATTATTATTTGTAATCCGAAACGAAAATCCATAATTAAAATAGAAAAGAGGATCAACGATCTCAACCAGTACATTCGTTCCATATAAAGTCCATTTTTCAGATCTTTGAAGGGAGGTAGCATGACTGGGCTTCGCTCTTGACCAATCCAAAGCCTCGCTTCAAAAACTATTTCTTTAATGATATCTCATGCAGGAGAAGATCAAGTTATTTGAAATTACCACTCAAGTGATGTTAGCCGAGACTCCCTATGAATCAATCATAATCACACACCATACCCATATCTTGTATGTGGGTGATATAATGGTTTATGCGTTAAGAACATAGTAACATAATGTTTAATCCTTTTGTATAAATAAAATTTCTCATTCCATCATTTCCATTTTAGGGAATAGTTTTTCTTAAAATACAACGGATCAGATAAAACGTTTTTTTCGGTTTAAAATTTTACTTTTCAAAAAAGTAATGACCTTTATATTAAATTATATTATTAGTAATCATGTTTATTTAATTAAATAGTTTGATTAAATCATTATTAATTAAGAATAAATTATTTTTTTAAGTGTCAGATATTTCATTATGTATTGTCTATCTGTTATTATTTTTCATAAATAATTATTATTATATTTAATGATAAAATTATCATATCGATATAATTATTATATTAGTATAAATATCATTTTTAAAATCATCACATTGAAATTATGTTAAGGTGAATTTATGTGATTTTTTTACAATGCTTTAGTTTTCTGTGATTAGTAAAAACACAATTTGAGTTTTTCTGTATGATTAATGACATCATAGTTAGGTCATAATGATGTAATAACTAATAAATCACTATAAATAGCCCGATTAATGTTATTTTTTTTAAATATAAAGTATTTTAATAGGTCTTAATAAATTTAAAAATCTATAATTTACCTTCCCAATTATTAATATAATCCTTAACATTAAAAATGTTTCTTTTTGTGAATACAAAACATTTTATAGAAAAATTAATTAATTTAAAATTGTTGTCAACTCCTATGGGATTAAATTACATAAAATATGGCCCATTTATCTAATACCAGGGAAAAATACCATTTCAATACCACTGTATTTCATTTACCAACACATACGTGTCTAATTCCTATATTTATAAATTAATAAACAAATCCCCCACTTATTATCAAAAATTCCACATATTCCTTATTTCATTTAAATACTAATTAATCCACGACTAATATATTATATTTTTACCTCCCATGGTTTCCTAAATCCCCCCAATGTTCCATTATTATATTTTTTGGAGTTACTCTTCATTGTAATGGAAATCTCATCTTCTGTTTTACTTTCAAGTTTCCTCCTTATGTGGTATATCATTTAAAATTTAAAAACTATGTTGTTATATCCATTCTATTCTATACCATTAACGTATTAAGTTTATTTTTTAAAAGTTATACCCTTTTACCCTCTTGTTATACCATTTCTAAAACAATGTTTCATACCCGTTATGTTGTCGAATTTTATTCTCAAATTGTATCTCTTTTTCTCACGAAATTATGTTATTTTATTTTGTGAAAATCCAAACCACATTATATTATAGGGTTATTTAAATGTATTTAAAATTTATTTATATTATAATGGTATTTACATACATTAAATCCTCATTCCATTTCAATGGGTTAAAAATGACAAAATGATCTGGTTATTTATGAACTTTTTAAAATTCCATGATTGGGATACGAAAGAATTTTCTTTTGTATTCCACAGGTTATTTATGAAATGAATGAATATGAGGTTTGCATATGAGATGAATATTAAAAAAAAATATGATGGTTTTTATTTGATATAGCTTCAATTCATTCTTTAATGAATTTAATCTATAGAGATGACATGTTTTGCAATAATGTGGTGAATAACCTTAATAAATTTTATAACACCTTAGTGAAAAACCATTGTGATATGCTTATTACTGTCTAAATTAAATACTGTAGAAAAATTTTCAATTTATTATTCAATTTATTATTGTTATTATATTTCTATTTCTCATTCCTTTATGATATTCCTCATGTTTTTTTTTGATATTTCTCAAGATCACATGTAAAATATTTCATTTTCATTCCCTTAATTGGACTTATGCTCACCATTTCCTTTTTTTGTATTTACCATGGTTATGAGAAGAAGTAAATGTACCTAGTATGAAGCTACAATGATGCCTTTCATATAACAACCTGAGATTTTATAAGATATATTCCTTTTAATTTCTTTCATATCTTATATTATACCCTACACCAATATTATCTTGTACTATACGCAACACCACATTCGCTTGTATACACAACCCTGACTTGGATTTCATTACATGCAATCGCGAACTTCCTCGATAGCGTGTGTTGTACGCAATACTGAATTTTACTAAACAACGATATATTATTATAATATTATTATGAACTAGACGTTACAAATAATATTAACTAATTTTTTAATTTTATAACATTATTATTCATCTTACACATTTTCTAGAACATGGTATAAGAACAAAATAATTTTTTCGGGTAAAATAAGTATTTTTCAAAAAATGCAGTTTTGCCGCCTTTTGATTGCACACCGACATTAAATCTAGTTTTTGACCTGTTTATAAGTTCAATTTTACAAAATAAAATTATTATTTGGAATCCAGATATAAAATTTTTACCTTGGATAAAATTTTCATATTATTCTGATAACTTTCATATTTTAATGAATAGTAAAAACAAGCTATATTTTAATTAAAAACAAATTTTTCATCGTAATAACTTATGTGGTTAAATTATATTATTGAATGGTTTTAAAGTATAAATAGAATATATTTTTACCATTTAATATAATTTATGTCATTAGCATTGATTTTACATTGAATTCGTAGGTTCTATAAATTCAATCTTTTGCAATGTTTTAAACAAAAACCCATTTTCTTTCGATAGCAGGATAAATTTTAATTTAATTTAGGCAACTTATGTGTATTGAATATGGAAAAATGGATTCCATATTTGGAATCAGTGAGTCCAAATTATATTAATATACTACTTTTTATTTTTGGGGGCTTTATGAATAGTAACAACGGTAAATTTTATTTACCATAGTAAAAGGTAAATTTGGCAATTAAGGGTAAATATAATATTATAAAATTATACTAATACTTTTTTTAATACAATTGGATGATTATAATTTTTCCGAAGTCATATTTGGGTCAAAATGGAATCCATTAGAACCCACTTGGAGGTGATTAAGACCTTTAGTTTATTTTATTTAAAGGAAAGTGAAATAAGTCTCACTCAACTTTAATAATTAAAGTATTTTTAATATAAGTTTATACAGAATATAAATTCGTTTATAAATACTCATTTTAATTCTAAAATGTATTTATTTATCATGGTAATTTATTTGTAATTTTTAAGAGTTATTAGTTACCTTATTATCTTATACATTAATGATGCATAAATTATTTATTTAGTGAAAAATCAATAATATTGTTTTTATTTAAATAGTAATACATATCAAAAGGCCCAAAAATCTTTCCAAAACTTATTATTAGTGTATATATAAACCTTAATCATCCACTGGACGAATTTTTGACCATTTGGATCCTTATTAAGGCGATTATGACACTTATATTATTTTATTTTAAATGATGCCAAAGTTGTCAACTTCATAATTTAATAAATATAAAAATTTAAATATTGTGATTTTAAGATGATAAATTAATGTACAAGAATTATTGTGAAAGTTAATAGATTTATCTTCATCATAGGATTTTTATTTCATTTTTATGCAACAAATAAGTATATTAAATAATTATACAAAAATGTTGTAGTAATTATTTTATTAAGAGATAAACCAAATAAATGGTTTTAAAAATAATAAAATAAATATTATATGAACTATTTAATGTGATACACTAATGATATAGATACATATGACCTTTTATGAATCTATTAATGATTTTATTTTGAACATATCTTCTTTATATAGTTTATTTAAATTCAAATAAATGAATAGTGTCAAAATTGACACTATTGTTATTTTATAAAAATAACATATTATAAATTTGTTTAAAAATCACAAAAATATTTAAAAATTATAAATTTAAATTTATATGGTCTAAAATGTTATAAAGTAGCAAAATATGGAAAATTCACAACAAATAAGTAATTAGTTGTTTTAATTTATAATTTAGAATGTTATTACCACAAATAAAATTAAATTGATTAAATAAGGATAAATCAAGTTGATAATGTTTAAAATAAATTCCAAACAAGTCTAAATTTTATTGGTTTATTATATTACAGCACTATATCATATAATCTTCTGATATGAGTCATTTTGGAAGTTTTTAATTGGGGTTGGGATTTAATATAAACTAATATTTTTTATATTTCCAAAGGTTCCCCTCTCCTCCCTTATAAAAGGGCACCTCCTCCCTCTCCTCCTCACACCAATTTGAGCCTTCACGATCGGACAATCCCTGCCCATTTCAGTTACCCACTTCCATATAAACATCCTAGAGGTTCTGGTTATCTTCAAAGACCAATTTTAGTGCCCTAAGAGGAGGTCTCAAAGAGGCGCTTCAAAGAAGAGGTAATGTCTGTTACCGATTCTTTCAACTTTATTTCTTCTTATACTTATTCTTCTTTATTTGTTTCATTACGAAGTAATAAAATCAGTATCACTAATATAATGATATGATATTATATGTATGAAACAACTATATTTAACAATCTATCCATCCTACAGAAAATGAAATCACCGCGCGTGCGTACGTACGAAATACCGCCTCCACGCTGTGGTGTAATCTATTTTCTGCCACCACCTTACTTGGATGAGTATAATGGTGTAAATAATGACTATATATGATTATTGAAAAGGGATATTGATTATTAAATAGTATACATACACTCATATTCAATTCCATGGGAACGATATCATTGCTCGTGCGTACGTACAGATTACCGTCTCCACGACGTGATGAGATTCATTTTCCATGTTAACAATTCGAGAATGATTATAAAGTATATATAATAAGTAATAATGAATTATATTACATAATAATGCTACTGGATTTATGTATATATTTATTTATTTCATATACTTAATTCCATTCAATTCAATAAGGAAATGAAAACAGCGTTCTTGCGTACGTACGGCCTACCGTCTCCATGAACGGTGTATTTCATTCCATTTATCGATATATTATATATATGTATATTATGAATATATATTATATATAAATCAAGTTTTACATTTTAGATGTAATTAATCATGATCTAATTAATCATATGAATAATTACAAGTTAAAACACGAATGATAAATGAAACAATTTTACCCAAAATGCTACTTTAACATGAATTTACAAAAGAACTGGTAATATAAAGTCATAAGCGAACCTTATATGATATAATAACAATGAATATGATTCTTTAATAAGTCAATGACATAATTTAAGTAATTATATAGGATTTTCGGACACTTATGAAGCAAATCGGACCTAAGGTAAAGGAAAATCTCGCAATCTCATTTTTATCCAAGATTGTTTACACTTTAGAATTTACTAGGGAATATTTATCATACAAATCAATGTTTCCAAAATATGTAATATTTTTTCCATCCAACTACATTTTTTTAAATCCAATTTTACCCTTAGGTCAGTATTTAGTAAAATATATGAAAGGAATATTTTATAATTTTTCGTACGAGGTACTTTTTGACTTTTCCGGCCAAAGTACAAGAAGAATGTTATTTTTAAATTATACTGCATGGAAGGATTTTTATGGTTTTATAAAGACTTATTTTCATGAAGCTTCCTCCAAAATATTTCATAACTATTTTAAACAAAATCCTTTTCTTTTAACATTGCATGACATTTTGTGAAAATAAAATGATTTTGAAGAAGAAAGGATATTTTTCTCAAGAATTATTTTCAACTGTTTTATTAAATCCATTTTCCATCTAAGATAACATTATTTCATATGTGTATGTTTCAAGTATAATTTCTACTTTATTTATATGGTTTCAATTTTCTTATAATGAAATTATATCCATTTGTTTTATATGTATTATGTTATGATGGAATGATGTTTATGAATCCCATTTTATTCTTTGGGTTATGATGAATGATTTATGATTATGCTGTGGCACAAGTAAGAAGGATTTCATTATGAGATGGGTGGGACCTATATCTCCCTCCAATGAATTGGGTAAAAATTTATATCTCATGTTATAGACATGGCTGGAATGGTAAGTTAATCCAATTCAGTAATATAGGAGTGGAACGAGGAGTGAACTCAATTCAGAAAGGGACTTTGTCCACTAAGATGGTCTTGGAAGAAATGATTTTTCTACTATAGAAATAATATCATGTGCTTAATGGTTTCCACAATCACATGTTTTATTCCCATGCTATTTTATCATGATTAATGTTTATTTATGATCTATTCCTTATGTACTTCCATGTTTTATGTCATTGCTCAAGATTTTGATGTTTAAAAATTATGTTCATGTTTTTAAGTTAAAATGTATATGATTTGTTTTATTTTATCCCTCCTTACCCTTACTGAGCATTTGATCCCACCCTTTATATGTATTATTTTCCCCAGGATATAAATAAAGGTTTTAGGTAAGAAAACTAAAGTGGAAGACCTTTATGGTAGATGTTGAAGATCTTTCACCACGATTAGAAGATTACGTTCCGAGTTTCCAAAGACATTAAACTATTACGATCCTTGTGTGTCTGTTTTTGTTATGTATTATGTATTCCAAAATATTAATTTAATGTCCATGTACGTCAAGCATCATGCCTCTACATTTAAAATGGAATATAATAATATTTTATGTTTTCATGTATTATGTACCTTTTTTCTAAGAAACTAAACATTAAAAGATCCTCTGTAATACCTTTTAAATTAAACGTTATATAAATAAATGGGGGGATGTTATAATTCCTACTCATAGAATGAATCATGATGAATTGTGTATAGTTTGAGCCTTAAATAAATTAATTTTTACTAGTTGGTATAAACATAAAATTTTGAAACTAGTAAATACTATATAAAAAACTTATTGAAATAAGACTGGTCTTTCTACACACCTACATGAAATTGTCTTGGAGAAGTAATGGCTATAATTAAAAATTTCATATATTAATGATTCTTTTTCACAAATGAAATATAAAAAATAGAAAATCTAACTAGATGGTTAATGGTTGTAAAATAAATATGAAAATATAGGAAGAGGATAATTCTATGCTGGAGGCTAAAATTAAAAGGATAAAATGTAAAAAGACAGAAACCTTAGTGAATGTCATTTAATATAAGCCCATGGTTGATGAAATGTCTAGAACTATTAATAATATGACAAAAACATTAAAAAATGAGTAAAAAATATGAATGGTGTTGATGAGGAGGTTTTCAATCTACAAAGAAAAGTAAAATATTAGTAGAATATATTAAATTTTGTAAAGATGGATAAAAAAGTAATATAAAAATTAAAAGCATAATTAAGAGGTCTAGTGAAAGAGATAATATAATTTCTGAGAAAAAATTGTAAATCAAAATGATATAGATATTATGGGGCATGATGAAAAATAGAAAGCACTGTTGGATGCAGTTTGACCAAAAAAACCTGGTCTATAATGAAGAAGATTGCATTTAATGTTGAAGATCACACTGGAATATTAATCATTGAGAATGGGTGAACCTATCATGTGACAAAAAATAAGGATTTAGTGAGAGGAATTAGGTATGAAAAAGATGTTATCATAATATTTAGTAATGATGAAGGCCTGGGGATTATTGGCATAGGAAAATCCATGTTTATGAGTATATACATGCCACATGCTGATATCTTGGAATCTGAAGGTCTTAATCACAACTATAAAAGTGTTTTTTAGCTGGGTGACTGAAGACACTGTATAATATTTTCAATTAAATTATGCATCATAAATAAAAAATATTGGGCATTTTATTCATGGATAGAGTCTCTCGATGTATCATTATATAGTGAGTGGAGAAGAAGATATGTGCATTACGTTCAAGGAATAAGAAAATACTTTATGGAATAAATGGCTTTGTTATTTGAGTGAATCCTCCTTGGACGATATTTTGAAATGTGATGCGGCTCAAGATTTCACTGTGTTATCACTTGATCATACCCATACATGAGATGGTTTTCAACATGGGAATATCATCCAAAAGACATATAGGAAAAAATTGAAAAGGTTAATAAATGTTATTGAGTTTGGGAATAATTTGGTGTGTGGACATATTTCACTAAGACCTATTGATGGGAGGATATATTATGTTATACTAATTGATCATTTTAGAAAAATGGAATGGGTTTCAATCATCACCCCCAAATATGAAGTATTCAGTCTCATAATGTGTTATCAAAGGGAAGGTGAAATTATTCTAGGTTAATAAATTTAGATGTCTTGAAGAGACAATTGAATAGATTTTACAAACAACAGTGTGGAGAATTATCTTGAAAAACATATGATAAAGAAATGAGATTGAGCGATAATAACTCTACTGAAATTGGTGTTGTTGAGAGAAAAAATAATATTATTAACAATATTGATAGAACATTACTCATTGAGAAATACCTTCCATAAACGTTTTGGAATGAAGCATTGATGACATCTATCTTCATATCAAATAGATCCTTATTCATGGCTATAATAGTGAAATGAATGTTTAATTTTTTTTCATATGGATGTCATATAAACATTTCTGAATGGGGTTCTTGAAAAATAATTTTATATCAAGAATCCAAAAAAATTTCAAATTAATGAATATGAGAATATATTTTTTTCAAATATGGAAAGAACTATATAAGTTGAAACAAACACTGAGAGCAGTGTCACTCAAGTCATAATCATGTTTTTGAGGATGATTTATTTTTAGTTAGGTGCATATAATGATTATCTATATGTTAAAAATAATATTAATCAAAGGATTGTGGTTGTTTCTCATGTCTACGAAATAATATTTAGTGGAATAAATTACGCATAGTGAAAACAATTCATAGAATTCATGAAAAGTGAGTTTGAAATTTCATTGATTGGTAAAAGAACATTTTTCCTTTGGTTACAAGTGACACAAAGAAGTAATTTCACATTTAGTTATCAATCCAAATATTTCCAAATGAATTTGATTAGATTTTTAGTGGGTAATTACAAGTATATGAAGACTCTTATGCCTACCCAAATAAAACATTAAATAGATAATGAATGTGTACCATCGTACTCTATAGAAGATAAAAAAGATAAATAAAAGAAATTGATTAGAACAAAAAAAGTTACAATCCATGGGGTATGTGTAATGAAAGGGAATGGGTGAAAATTTTTAATATATATGCATGTGATAAAATAAACTATACTCTTGAAATTCACATATAGTGTCATAATCAACAAGTGGTGTTACTAAAAAATTATATTTTTTAAATATTTTTCTAGAAGATTCATGTTATGATAAAGGGAGATAATATGATGAAAATAATAATTTTATGTTGAAGATCTATAAAATCTATACTCGAATAATCCTGTGGTTCCAAGTTGATTTGAATATTCAATTCCTGGTATCAAACCTTAGTATAAGTGTTTTTTGATAACGAGAACAATACCAATTGTTGATGAAGTTATAATATTAAGGTACTTAATGATTATCTATTATGTTTTTACAATGTGTTATTAGCATTATTTATTCATGATATAAAAAATCAAGAGGTTTTTTCGTGAGATATGGTGAGAAGAACTCTTGGTGATATAGCCTCATATGAGAAAAGAGTCATCTAAAGAATTGAGGAAATTCATACCTCTGTAATATGTGTAGGTGAGTGAGTGGTATGGAAAATATTGGAATTTATTATATTAAACACTTGTTTCCTATAAAGAGTTATATCTTGGTAGGCTTATAGGATATATCAATGACGTAATGCCACGATGTAATTTCACTAGCAGAAAATCATACAGTAGTGTGAATTAATAAACAATAAAATGAATAAAAATTTCAATCTAAATTTGATACATTTATTCAAATGTAAAATTTCATATAGTTGACATATTGTGGTGGTGTCTAATTATCAACATATGGGGTATCATGGTCTATAAAGAAGTGTACGACCAATGGGGGGGGGTAATTTTTCTTTTACTGGATTTGAATATATTGATGAATGATGTGTTTATCTTCATGATTATTAAGAATATTGAAAATATGATCCATGGAGATCATTGAATAAGTGAGATTAAATTCATAAATGAGGGAAAACAAAATTTAATTTTATGAGAAATGGGTATATTTAGGTGAGTTCTATGATGGTACCGTTTGTGATAATTCAAGTGAAATAACTCTTAAAAAAATTTAGTATGGATTTCATGTACAAAGCACACTGAAATAAAACATCACTTTATCAAAGATATAGTTAGGCATAGGCTTTTGAAGTTTTAGTACATGACTATAGACCTATAGGTTTCAGAAATTCTTAAAAAATCCTTTCCCAAATATGAATTTCAGTATAATAAAAATGAATATGGAGATTAGTCAACACCTCACACATAAATAGTGTGTATGTGGATCCCCCACTATAATAACCAAGGACCCACACTCCGTGATCATGTACTGATATCCATAACTCTTACAATTTTGGCCATGGTGCCAATAATTGTGACCTATTCTTTTATCTAATCCTTACACAATCAAATAATAAACATCGATCACTTACATTTTAGAATACCTTTTTTCCTATGAATTCAATGTAAAATTAATGATAATAACTTACATTATATTAAATGGTAAAAATATATTATATTTGTACATTAAGTAACTTCAATATTATAATTTTACCATATAAATTATATTGATGAAAAAGTTGTTTTTAAATAAAATTTATCATATTTTTACTATTTATCAAAATATTAATTTTCACAGAAAAATATTAAAAAAAATATCACATTAAATTTTTATATAATAATTGAAATGAATAAGTTTATATTGTAAAATTGAACTCATAAACATGTCAAAAACTATATTAAAAGTGGGTGCGCTATCAAAACGCAGTAAAACTGCATTTTTTGAAAAATACTTATTTTTCCCGAAATATTTTATTTTGTTCTCATACCATGTTCTAGAAAATTTGTAAGATGAATTATAATCTTATAAAATTCAAAATGTGGTTAATACTATTCATAATGGCTAGTTCATAATAATAATATAATATATCATTGTGTAGTGAAACTCAATATGGCGTATAACACACACTTTTGGGGAAGGTTTCTCTTGCGTGCAACACAAGCCAATAATAGTGTTTCCATATAATACAAGATAATATGGTGTTGCATATAGTGAAAGCTAATTTTCATGTAGCGTACAACACAAGAAATCAATGAAATTATAAGAATATTTTTCATAAAATATTGGGGTGTTACATGATTAGTTTGATTCTTCTAATTTGATATTCAATGTCCAATTTCCCAATAAGAAAAATATGATTCTCCTGAATATGACTGAGACAATTCTGAACAATTTCTTCCTCAATATAGAAAACCCAATATGATAACTCTATTTTGATTCTCCAACTCAATATGATGACCATTCAAATGAGAAGGAAAGTAGAATATGATAATGAACTAGATATGATGACCAACTAATTATCTTCATGTCTTATCTATTACCCTTTCAAATTTATTTGTTGAAATATCTTCATCAAAATTAAAAATAAAAACATCTTATTTTCACTCAAAAATTCTTCTTGGATCATCATTAAATATTCCTTTTTGTGAATAATTCATTTATCAGTCATGTACAACCCACATTTCACATTTTATATATAACCCAATGTAGTTTGGGTGGGAATATGAAATTTTTTCCCGCTCATCCAAATTACCCAAATTTGAAAATTTATTGAATTTTTGTTGTATCTTTGACTTCATTAATTCATATAAACTATTCTCATTTCTTCATGATCCTTCTTGAATCTTTTAAAAACTAAAGATCTCATATGAATTTCTTTTTTCAAATTCCTGTCTGATTCTAATCAGCTTAATCTTATTCATTCATTATAATGCTACATACTGGATTGATATTTATATGAAGTAGTAGGAAAATTTCATTTTCATTGAAGAACTCCATTCTAATTATTTATTTTGTTCTCTTGACACTACTGCTTCATTAATTTTCTATTATCCAAATGAAGAAACAAATTATTTGAATATCATGATCCCTATTTCAACACAGATTCAACCACTTCAAATTCTTCTTTACAACAAAATGATATTTTGGCATCAATTCCAATATGATGGATCCTGACCCAATTTAAATTCAATTCTGCTATTCATATTCAATGGTTTTAAACCATTCGGACTCCGAGGAATATAATTTCATAATAAATTCGATGAATCAGTATCAACAACTCCATCTTCTATAACTTCCTTCAATTCCAAACAGTTACATGTATTGTGACATTTTTCATTACTATGAATACGTTGAAGAACAAATTCAAAATCATTTGAACTACCATGGATTTTTTTATAATTTATATCCATCAAGATATTTATTTTATTCTAAGATGAAATATGATTGATATGATTACAATCAGGCTGGATATGATACTGATAACCCTTTTCTCTCTGATTCCATCTTGATATGATCAATCAGAATACGATTGGCATCATCTCATTCACTCACCATTGCCTTCATCATGATTTAATCACAAGTGTTACAAATATATGTTATTTGTGAGAACACCAATATAATCAAAGAATCATCATAGTTTAAATCATTTTCATGCAAAATCTGATTCTACACCGTTAAAATTACTCCTTACACAACGAATATAGAGAAAATATGATGAACCTTTACATCCAGAAAGATTCTTATTCAATAAGATCATTCCTTTAATTTCGTATTTAGTGTGAATACTATGAGTCTTTTCTTCCATCCAGTTTCTCTTGATTATGATGGGCCTTTTCCAGCATTGTGAGTCTTAATCTCATGTATACAATGGTTAATTTTTATTCCAAAATTTGAAAGTGATGTGATTTTAACGTTTTTAAATCTTCCTTGATAACAAATGAAAATTCTTAAAAACAATCACCTTCCCCATCATCTTGGTACTTACAATCTCCCCCCCTTTATTTTTTTCAACCATGTTTCATAAATAACTAATCATTTTATTCACAATTAATGGATCACTTGTCAACAATTCTAAGCCTGCACGAGCTAACTCATTATAGGAAACCAGAATTATTAACAAAAAAACCATGATGTCCCAGATAAGTGATTATGAAAACCTTCATCATCTTTATATCTCATATTTTCATTTATCAGCTATTCAATGTTCATGGAATATAAACTTTTTTTCCTACAATCAATACCAGAAATAGTTAGAATAGTTCAAACACATACAATGTTGAATTCACAGCTTACCCACAATTAACATATATAAATGATTCCAAAATGATAAGATAGGGGAAATACACACATACCACCACCATGTCGAAAAGGTTGTTGGACGCCCATGTTCAATATCAATTTAGAAAATTATTCCTTTAGTAATGTTTTTTTTGAAAATTTTAGTAACATGTTCCAATGTTGTATCATACTTAAGATTTAATTTATTCTTCTCCACATTCTCTTAGATTAAATGTTATTTGATACTAATATGTTTTGAATGAAAATGTTGAACTGGATTCCTAGGGATATTGATATTGATTTTGTTATCACAACCCAAGAGCATGGGTAAAATCAATTTTTATGTATGTATTCTAATTTTGTTTTTATTTAAATTAGTTGATTAGTTAATTGAGTGGAAGAAACATACTCATCTTCATCTATACAGAGAGTTACATATTTATGTTTCATTATATTCCAAATAACAAAATTATTTACTAGAATAAATAATCCACCAGATGTGGATATCCAATTAAAAACTTTTTTTCCCAATCAACATCTTAATACCCAAACAAATCAATACTATTTGAGTTTTTATACCTAATTAAACAACATTTTATGACTTATAGGTATCTTAGAAGTATTTTTCATGCATGTAAATGTGATTATTTTGGAGTACTCTAAAATCTTTAACATAATGTAACAACATAAACAATTTCTGGTATTTATGTAGTAAAATAAAAAAATTTCTAATAAAATTCCAAAATTATTTCTAATTAACTTATTTTCCTTATAAAACATTAGAAAACATTTTTCCCACTGAAATCAGTGTGGAAATAGGTTTTTAGTGTTCTATACTGAACTAATTAAGAATTTCATTAGCAGACTTTTCATGAGATAGAAAAATGTGTTTCTCCTTCTGTATGATTTCTATACCCTAATGCATTTCATTTCATCATAGAATGGAAATTTCAAACAAAATTTTCATTTCATAAGAAAATATGTCACAATCTTTTTTATCATTAACCAAAAATATAATGTCATCAATATAAAAAATATTTATTAGTCGAAAATCCTGATTTTTTTATGTAAATATTTCTATCAACTCTTCATTTCATAAAAATTAAACTCTTAATTATCAAATTTGGAATACCATGCTCTCAGAGATTTTATAAGTCCATACAAACACTTCCTCAACATATATACATTTCCTTTTTCTTTCCCAAAAAAACTACAAGGTTGTTCAATTTAAACATCTTCATCAAGATCACAATTCAAGAATTATAATTTAAAATCCATTTGAAAGATTTTCAACTTCATTGTGAATCAATAAAAAAAATAATTTGGATTTATTATATCCTTGAAAATAGTGAGAAAACTTCATCAATATCAACTCCTTCAACACGAGTGTATCATTTAGACACTAATCTTTCTTTATGCCTTATCACTTCAACTTCTTTATTTAGCTTGTTCCAGAAAACCCATTTTTTACTAACATTGTTTTTTCATCTAGATTGTTCATGAGTTCTTATGAATCATTATTTTCAATATGATCTATCTCTTAATTAGTGGACTGAACACATTCCAAATAATCAAAATATTTATTAACATTATTTGGCTCCACTTTTGATTGAAAAGAAGTATGTTTAATATCATTTTTTCCTTCTAATTTTAACCTTCTTAAATTGATTTCCAATAATATTCCTAACTTCCAAATTGTTCTATATCCTATTATTAAATTACTTATTATCTTCCTCATCCCTAGAAATAATTGATTCTAATTCTTCTCTTTGAATTGGATTAGAATTATGTGTATCCTTATCAAAATTATTATAAAAACTTTCCAACTCAACTTCATTATCTTCATGAGTTTGTTTACCATCATCCACCTTCTCAATAACATTAACATGAATAGAACCAAAATTTATTCTTTTTTATTTAATAAACATCTATATCCACTTCATTCATTAGCATATCCAAGAAAGATTACATCTTCACCTTTCTTCTCAAACTTCATAGGGTTTCCATATTTATTATTTATAATACATGGACTCATGAAAGCACTGAAGTGTATCAATCTTTTATTATTTTAATAATACAATTTTTATGGATTGAAATATTAATATGGTCTATATAAAAATTAGTTTTGAATATAATAATCATTAATCATGTCATGCCTCTTATAGAAATGGTAAATACCATGTTCATTTAACATAGTTCATCCCATTTCCACAAAACCTCTATTATTTCTTTATGCAACCCCATTTTGTTATGGACTGTATGGGGAAATATAGCCATGAAAAATTCCATGATTCTCAAGATAAATTTCATAATCTATATTATTTTACTCAACACCATTATTAGTTTTCTACTTCGTCATAGAGTATTCACATTTCATCTCATCTTTCATTCTAAAAATTTGAACAATTTTCAATGAATTGGACTTATGTTTGATATAAATAACAAAAGTAATGTGAGTAAAGTAATCAATGAAAGTAATGAATTACTTATCTCCATTTTTAATTTTTATCTCATTGGACCAAAAATATCAGAATGAATCAAATCCATGGGCTGTTTGGAACAAATCTCCACACTCTAATGAAATAAGTTTGTAATATTTCCCTTCTGAAAATCAGCACAACACCGATCTGTTCTTCATAGAAAATAATATATATCTCAAATGATATATCATTTAAATAATTGTATCATGATTCCTTGAAATATGTGTCCAATCCTTTTATGACACATTTTATTCTCTTCAACCATACTCAAGTAACAAGATTTGTTTATTTCACCACCCTAAAATAAGTTTCCTTTTATATATTAAACTCATGTAACAATATTTCCACCTTCTTCAATTTTTTTAAAAATTTCCCATATTTTCTAATAATAACATTGTTACCCTCATCAATAAATTTTTAAAAATATATCAAGTTGTATTTTAACACATAAACATATAACTCATTCTTGGATTTCAACTTTTCTTTCCCAATGATGATTGTTTTAACATATTTGATTTTTAAATATCCATCATTTCCAAATGAAACAATGACATATATAATGTACTTTAAATTATTCAAAAATGTAATATATCCTATAATATAATATCAAAACCTATAATCAAGAATCTATGGCCATTTACCTTTTGTCACATTAAAATCGGTTTCAACAACATTAGCTTTTTCTTATTTCACTGGTTTCATCACTTTTGTCTTCTAAAAATTTTTAGGATTAATGTTATTATGCCAGTTACAAAACAAGAACAAATTTTATTTTTTAGATTGTTAACATATTTCAAAAATAGTTTCCAATGTATGTAACCTATTTTCAACATTCACACCAAATTTCTAATGTTTCATTTGAATATTCATTTAGATTACTTCTTTGGATCGAATTGACCAGCACAAAAAAATTGCCTCTCAAAACCCGTGGAATAATAATAATATTTTTGGTTGAAACAAAATATATTTGTTATGTGTATAAATCAACCAAAATACCATCATTATCATAGAAAGAGTATTTTATGATGAAACATCCATATTGACATGAAAATGTGATCGTGTTTCTCAAAAACCTTCTTACTGTTTTTATATGAATCCCCAACCCTTCTATTATCAATCAGAATTTTCATTTTCAGATACATTTTCTTTTTAGATATAATAAAATCATATTTATTAGAATCCTTTTTAGATTCATAATTTTTTGAAAAAAATTCATACTATGTGTATTTTGAATCTTCTGAATATCAAACATTTTTTGTCTCGACCACATACATAACTTCTCCAGTATTATTCATTTTAGAAACAATTCCATCCATATTCCAGACCATTGAATACAATTTTTTTGATCCGCATATGGATTCTAATTTTATGATTTTTTACCAACTTCAGTGATAGAATTTTTGAAACTTATATTTCTCTATTCATCTTTAGAATGTTTTTTGTTGAAGAAGTTCCAACTATTCCCATTTTATCTTCTCATTCACTTCTAGATGCTCATTATGAATTTTCATTCCTCAAATTATTTCATCAAATTAAAAAATTATTTCACCATATTATTAAGAAAATATATTTTATTTCTTATTGAGAAACATTCAACTTTGAACTACATGTTTTTATTTTCAATCCTTTTTATGTTTCTCATAAATTCATTCAACTCTTATTTTAAATAAAATTCAATATGAGTTTCTTCTTCTTCAGAAAAACATCTTATGAATTCATCATCATTAAATGTTGAAATAAAAGTATTCTCAACACTATACATAATTTATTTTTTGGATTTAACATCACTTTCTTCTTATTCTTTATCTTTAGATAATAGTATTCATCTTTTGGATTTGAATTATTTTCAATCATTCCTTCTATGAAATGACATACCTTGTTTCATCCTTGATTTTCAGGGATTACTTTATTCCCCATAACTATCTTATTATATCTATATTTGAGGTAAATAGCTTGTCAATTGACCAACATCTCCACATTCCATGCATTTCAATTGAATTTTCCCTTCACCTTTTTCACATTTTTAGAAAACAAGGATAAAATGTCATCACGATTTTTACATACCTTATTTTCATAATTGGATCCATAGGAAATATTTTAAATCAGAATATTCATAGACTTTTTATTCTTATAATATATAATCGAGATTTATTTATCTCCGTTATTTCATTTCATAGATTTATACCCTCTCATTTCATAAGTGATGATACTGTTATGAAAATCATGTAGAAATAATGTTTCAGGATATCTGCCTTCCAATGAAGAAACTTTTTCATCCAATATTTCAAGAAGGATTCTCAATATATTTTCAAAAACTATAGAATATTCTAATATTACAACAAGACTTATGATAGTTCTAATAATTTCATTTACATTGGTAATGATGTCTCTAATAGATTCATACTCACCCATTCTCAAATCATCATACTTCAATCTCTAGATTTGTAATTTTTCCTTCATCACTTTTGTGTTTCCTTCTTGTAGGTTTTTCAATTTATCTGCTATACCTTTGGCCGGGGAAACACATTTCACCATTATGAATTAAATTTCAATAAGTGATGATAATAAATAAATATTTTCTCTTATATTATTATCAAGATTCTTCTTACCAATATTCATAAAAAGAAAAATTATCATTAATAAGACGAAACCCATTTGTTGCACCATCAAGAACCTCATATTAAATAGAAATAAGATAAGGTAACATTTTATATTTCCATATGTGATAATTCTTACTATGTAAAAACTAGTATACCTTTACTATTCACAAAATTTAAATTATATATCTGCAATGAATAAGTGAAGGGAACCTTTGGCTCTAATATTAGTACAATGATCCCATTCAATATAATTTTATCACTGATTTGGAGGTGGTGATTTAGAGATACATTTTATTTTATTTTTCATTAGAAATGAATCAACATTCACCTCCAATTGACAATTTCATTCCATACTAAAAACAAGTCAAATTCACATCCACATGAACATAAAAATTACAATGTTCACTATTCAATAAAAATAGTTACGTCCTTGGTATGCTTTAGAAATTATTTAATAACACATAATCAATAAGAAAAAAAATCCTTTTTTGTGGAATACAATGAGTATAATATTCCATTTCAACCATGTATCACTATGTAAATAATAAAAAAATGTGTGTTCTCATTCAAGAACAAATGGTGTAATATAATTTTTCTGTAACAAACAAATTTATGTGTTCTTGTTTATCAACTCACAAAATTTTTTCTTTTCAAAACAATTCTTCAATCTCTTATCCATAGGCTAGTAAGAATCACATGGTCTTCTCAAAGACAATTAGTTTAATTTCCCAATTCTATCTGCTCAGTCAGTTTCATCCAATCTGATATTACGAGTCTGATTTCCCAATACAAAAATAAGATTATTCTAGATATGGTGGATTCAATTCTGAACACTTTATTTCAAAGTTTAGTAAACCCAGTATGATCATTCAAGTTTTATTATCCATACTTAAATGAAAATCATTCGAATACAATGAAAAGAATATTACCATTATCAAATGGATGAGATGATTAACTGAATACATTGTGATCTCGTATCATCCCCATTCACATTGGTCCATTAAAACATATTAAAGAAATAATTTGGAGACTTTTTAATCTCCCTCTAAAATTCTTCATCACTCCTCATTCTATCTTCGTTTTTTTGAAAATTAGATTTTTGAGTCTAGTTAAATGTTATTTTCTCCCTTTTTAGGTTACCCAAAGTGGTTTGTGTGGGAATATTGAATTTTTTCCAGCTGAACCAAATTACTAGAATTTTAATATTTCCATGAATTTTGGGTGCATCTATGGCTTCATAAATGATTATAAACTTTTATAATTTCCTCTCGACCCTTCTCAAATAAAATAAAAACTTAATCTCCCTTCTTAACTTTATTTTTTAAATACCAGTCCCATTTCGATTATCTCAATCCAACTTCATCATTACGATGCTTCATACTAGTTAAATATGTATGAAGAAATAGAAATAATTCATCTTGTAACACCCCGACCCCAGTTACCCAGAGTCGGTGCATTATTACATAACATTGGCATGATCACAAGAAAGATCAAATCTAAAAAGACCGATGGGTTTAGTAGCCTTGGAAACACTAGGTATATATTCATAAGTCTTAAATTACATCATAAATATAAAAAAATACAAAAAAACATATTGTATCCATAATCCACACTATTATCTCCTCATAATATCCCTACAGGTCATTCAAAATTTACTTCTTCACATCCTGGGAAAAATAAAAAATAGAAAAGGGGTGAGCTCAAATGCCCAGTAAGGATAGAAATATTGCGGAAACATTCATAAATAAGAATATAAATTTAAGGCAGTGTATAACTAAAACAAAAGCCTTTTAAACATGAACTTCAACATATTATGGAAAAAATAAAATAAAATAATGCCATTTACTTATTCACATGGATATTCTACTAATAGAATAATCACATGCAATATCAATAACCACTTTCATAATGATGGAATGCATAATTCCAGACTATCATAACCACATAGCCAAGGCCTCATGCCAAGAATACAAATAAGATTTTTCCAAGGCCTTGTGCCAAGACACTAGTTTGTCTCATGAGACCTACCGATTCATCGAGGAGCTATAGCGGGCTCCACCCGTCATATATTAAGTCCATTGCATTCCTCATATGAACATGTTTAAACATGACATAAACATTCGTATTAAAAATAGCATACGAAATTTCAATACATTCTCTATAAACCATGAATGGTATAATAATAACACATCCATAGTAAAAAATATCACAAAAACTTCAATAAAATAAATAAGTTTAGTATCATAGTATATCAACTTCAAATAAGAATAAAATCCATCAAAGGATGTTGACATAAATGAAATCAAAAGTCTTTTTAGAGAAATATATCTTTCTATATTGAAATCATTTAAGAGTAATATATTTATAAAATAAAACCCTTTATTTTAAAATATTATTATAATATTGTAAGGGAAGCTTCTAAGATTTTATAACGGCGGAAAATAGCCGCACCCGCCGTATAAATTAAAAAAACATTCTTACCTTAATTCTGCCGAAAATGTTAAAAAGCACCATGTTTGGAAAATGACGGAATGATTCCTTTATCAACCTCTTATAAAAACTCAAACAAGGGTATAATAAATTTAACCCATATTCTAGTAAATAGTAAAAATGTTTTGAAATATATCTTTATGAAACACGGATGTGGATGATAAAGAAATCCCAGTAGATTATTAGGTATAAACAACCTTGGATAATGAAGGGATTGTGAAATAAACCCTTAACTTGTACTTTTCCTTGGTTGGGGTAGGTTAAACTCCTGTATAATGGTGAAATAATTGTTATTAAATTATAAAATAATCATATATATTAATATGATATCATATATGATCTTTTACCATTGATTTGTTAATAATATCTTAGTATTATCGTTGTTTCGAGTGTTAACTCACTCATTTTCTTTTATATGTTTTATTATGTAAGATGTGTTTGTCATGGATAGGTTGTATATTAATCATATCTATAATGATATCGAGTCCTTAGATAATATTATTAATCATCAAATGAGAATTATACATGAATGGATACGATGGAGAATGAATCTCATCGCATTCGTGGAGACGGTAGTCCGTACGTACGTACAAGCGACAATATCATTATTTTGATATTAAAATAATATATAATTGGATGTTATATCATATATACAGAATCATTTTCATGTTATATTTATTATTTACATGAATTAAACATCATTATTATACCCATCCAAATAATAATTTATTGAATAACAATTACACCACGACGTGGAGACGGTAAGCCGTACGTACGCACGTATGGTGACATGTTATTCAAAGGATGGATAGAATACTGAATATGGTTGTACCATATTTATAATAACATAACAGTGTATATAATATACTGGAGTTATTATTTTAGAATGGTAATAACAAAGAATGAAGAAGTGGAAGAAGAAAAGAATTTGAAAAAGGGTGGTGAAATCATTACCTCTTCTTTGGGTTCTTCCTTTTGATTTAATCAAAAGGGCTCCATAAGTTGGCTTTCTGACTAAAATAAGGCCTCTAGGATGAATTGTGGGAAGTTAAGAGTGTATTTGGTCAGATTTTGGCCAAACCAAAAGGCTTTGAAGGTGTGAGTTAATGAGAAGGGAGAGTGACCTTTTATAAGAGGGGTGAGGGGCACCTTTGGAAAAGCTAGAAATATTATTTTATAATAAATTCATATTCGGTTTCTAATGGCATCAAAGTGGATTATTTCAATTTTTAGGTGGGTATAAGTCGAAAACCACTCAACCAATAGAATTTAGACAGGTTTGGGTTACTATATAAACCTTATCATTATGTATTAACTCTTAGTTAATTAGTTTCACTTTTACAATGTCTCTTTGTATTTTTATATTATATGGTTAATAAACATACTATATACATCCAAGAGACCCCCAAGTGGTCCATTAATGATACACCTATCACGATATAAGTCTCTTGGCCGAACCTTATATTTTTAGAAATTTAATATCAATTAATAATAAAATATTTGTTTTAAAAACTCTTTTATGTCAATTTTGACACTATTCAATAGTTGATTTTTGTGAAAATTATAACAGAATTATTAGTTCAAAAAAAGTCTATTAAATCAATAATAATATGTCATATTATCCTAGAGAATTAGTTTAATTTATTAAAAGTCTCAAATTATATTTATTTGGGTATTTATAATATCAATTATTTTAATTTTTCAGTATTCTGGTAATTAATGCATCATCATTGTGTCATAAATAAATAAACTTATTTAATGTCTAAAAATTATAAATAAAATATAATTATGTAGGAAATAGTTTTATATTTATAATGAATTTTTATAGTCTAAAATCCAACATATATAACTCTATGTAAAAATGGTTTTTTCTAAAAGATATACGCTTGTGTCATTTTTGTATTCATTTTAACTTAATTAAAATAAAGTGTCCCTATCACTTAGAAGTGGCACCATGGGGTCCCAAAATTGAAAAAAAGATGCCCATGGTGTAACATGTATCAACCAATAAGATCAGGACACGTTTTAGGGTAATTTTTTATTATTATAATATAATTTGTTAACCCTTATTTATCGGATTTACCCTTTAACCATGGTAAATAAAATATTTACCGAAATAATTATTCAAAATGTCTAAAAATAAAAGTTACTTATTTACACAATTAGAACATATTAATTTCAAATATGGAATCCATTTTTCAAAATTCAAAACACAGAAGTGGCAGAAATTAATTTAAAATTAATTCCCACTGTAAAAACAAAAAACGTGTTTTTAAGACATAATAACTATGAAAAGATTGATACTTGTTTATGTTTGGTTTAATTGTAAAATTAGGTCCAATGACCAATATTGTATTAAATGTTAAAAATATATTCTAAATATACTTTAAAACCACTCAAATTCATAATTTATCACTATTAATTTTTTTGATTAAAAAAGTTGTTTTTAATTGAAATTTATTAATTTTCACTATTCATCAAAATATGAAAGTTATCCGGAAAGTACCAAAATTCCACCTTAGGCTAAATTTGATACTCCAAATCCAAAAATGAAGTCCATTTTGAGAGATAAAATTTCTATAATTTTAAAAAGTAGGTATTACTATTCATAACGGCTAGTTTGATCGGTTGTGGTGTGTGTTAGAACTCGATGTTGCATACAACACACGCTATTGCATTATTCAAAGAGAAGCGTACCGTAGAAGCTTGGGGTGTTACATTCTCCCCTCCTTCAAATAATTTCGTCCTTGAAATTTCTAGAATACTACCGCATGAAAAGACTTGGGTGGTTCTTTGTCATAAGTTCCTCGAGTTCCCACGTTTCTTCTTCCATCTTATGGTTTCTCCACAAAACATTTACCAGACGCGTCGTCCGGTTTCTCAGTACTTGTTCTCTCATATCAATAATCCTGATGGGATCTTCGCAATAAGATGGATCGGGTTCCAGTTCTAATTCCTCATAGGTGAGTACATGCGTTGGGTCAGGCATGTATTTCCTCAACAGAGATACGTGGAACACATCGTGAACTTTGGAGAGACTTGGCGGCATTGCCAATCGGTAAGCTACAGCCCCAATTCGTTCTAGAATTTCGAAAGGTCCGATGTACCTGGGACTCAATTTACCTTTCTTACCAAAACGTATGACTCCCTTCCATGGAGATACCTTCATTAAAACATTATCACCGACTTGAAATTCCAAATCCTTCCTTCGATTATCAGCATAGCTCTTCTGCCTAGTTTGAGCTACTTTGATGTGATTTTGGATTACCTTCACCTTTTCCATCGATTCCTCCACCAGTTCTGGGCCTAAAAGTTTTCTTTCACCAACGTCATCCCAACAGGTTGGTGTGCGACATCTCTTTTCGTATAACGCTTCATATGGTTCCATATGAATACTCGAATGGAAGCTATTATTATAGGAAAATTCTAGCAGAGGTAAATATTGATCCCACATACCCTGAAAGTCAAGTGAGCAGGATCTCAACATGCCTTCTAAGGTTTGAATAGTTCATTCTGATTGTCCATCTAATTGAGGGTGGTAGGTAGTGCTCAAATGATGTTTAGTATCCAAAGCTTTCTGAAGACTTTTCCAGAATCTTGAAGTAAAACGGGGATCACGATCAGAAACAATCGATAGGGGTACTCCATAAAGTCTCACAACTTCATTAATATATAGTCTTGCTAGACTTTCCAGTGCTAGATCTTCTCTTATAGCAAGAAAATGTGCTGACTTGGTAAGGCGATCAAAAATGACCCATATTGCATCATTCCTTATAGGAGTCTTTAGTAGCCCCATGACAAAGTCCATCGTAATATTGTCCCATTTCCACTCCGGTATGGGAAGAGGTTGCATGACTCCTCCGGGCTATTGCCTTCCAGCTTTCACTTGTTGACAATCCATACATCTTGACACAAAATCATCAATCTCCCTCTTCATGTTTTCCCACAAAATATGTTCCTTCATATCTCTATAAATTTTGGTGCTCCCAGGGTGTATAGAGAAATTGGAACTCTGAGCATCATCCAGCAATTCCATTTTTAGATCAGGTATGTCGGGAACACAAAGTCTCTTCCCAAATTTCAAAATTCCATCTTCATACACAAAGTCTCTCAATCTCCCATCATTCAGAACATTAATCTTCTTTTGAAATTCTTCATCATCGGTCTGAGAACTCTTAATCTTTTCTAATAAAGATGGTTTGGCAACCATTTGAAAAATAATTGATGTTTCTCCTTCCATGGTTATTCCCATGTCCATCTTCACCAGATCCATGAAAATTGGATCCCTTTCAATTCTCATATTGTTCAAAACTCCATGATCTTTTCTGCTCAAAGCATATGCCACCTTGTTTGCTTTCCCCGGGTGGTAGTGTATCGTACAATCATAATCCTTGATTAATTAAAGACATCTCATTTGCCTCATGTTGAGTTATTTTTGTGAGAAAATATACTTCAAACTCTTGTGATCAGTATAAATCTCACATTTTTCACAATAGAGGTAGTGCCTCCATATGTTCAAAGCAAAGATCACAGCTGCTAACTCAAGATCATGAGTATGATAGTTTTGCTCATGAATTTTCAACTGTCGTGATGGATAGGCAATAACCCTATCATTATGCATAAGGACACAACCAATTCCTTTCTTTGACGCATCACTATAAATAACGAACCCATCATTCCCCAATGATAGATTCAATATAGGAGCATTGACTAATCTTCTCTTCAGTTCTTCGAAATATTCTTCACACTCTTTTGTCCAAACAAATTTAACCCCTTTACATGTGATCTTCGTTAATGGGTTTGCCAATTAGGCAAAATTCTGGATGAAACGTCGATAATAACATGCCAAACCAATAAAACTACATACCTTAGTTATACTCATAGGTGCTGGCCAATCTTGGATTGCCTTGGTCTTAGAAGGATCAACAGAGATTCCATCTTTAGAGACAATATGGCCAAGAAAAGAAATCTCATGAAGCCAGAATTCACACTTTCTAAAATTCCGATATAATTCATGTCTTCTCAGAGTCTTCAGGATAATGTGAAAGTGACTTTCATTATCTTCATAGATTTTAGTGTATACCAAGATATCATCAATAAATACCACCAAAAATTCATTGAGATACTCCTTGAAAACTCTATTCATCAGATCAATTAATACAGAGGGTGCATTAGTCAATCCAAACGGCATTACAGTAAACTCGTAATGCCCGTACCTGGTTCGAAATGTTTTCTTCAGAATGTATTCCATCTTTACACACAACTGATGGTATCCAGATCAAAGGTCAATCTTTGAAAAGTGTTGACCTCCATGCAGTTGGTCAAATAAAACATCAATGCGAGGTAGGGGATACTTGTTCTTTATTGTTATGGCATTGATCTCCCTATAGTCGATACATAACCTCATAGATCCATCTTTCTTTTTAACAAAAAGAATATGGGCTCCCCATGGAGAGACACTAGGGAGAATAAATCCCTTATTACTCAATTCCTATAGTTGTTTCTTTAGTTCAACTAATTCTACAATGGCCATTCTATAAGGGGTCTTCGATATAGGCCTTGATCCTGGAATTAAATCAATAGAAAACTCAACTTCTCGTTCTAGAGGATGTCCAGGTAAATCTTCCGTAAATACATATACATATTCTTTCACAATAGGTACATCCTCTATTTGAACATTCCTTTCCTCACCCACAGTCATTTCATTCTCTTCCTCCCCAATAATTGAATTTAGATGAGTTACTGGGGGTGGATCTAGATAAGAATTAGGTGGTGACGATTCAGCTCTAAAGATAATGTGTTCCTTATCATCATCATAAAAAATCATAACCTCCATATTCATACAATAAATCTTCGCATCATAGTCCGAAATCCAATCCATACCAAGGATTATATCAAACTCAATCATAGGTATGATGATGAAGTCAGAAGAAAAAGAACATTTTTGTGCTCTAATGGGGACTGATTCACAAAACATTGTTGCAATGATACTTCCCTTGGGAGTTTTAACCGAAAACTCCCTTGTTAAATCAAATTTGAAATATCTACATTTATTAGAAAACTGGGAAGATATGAAACAATGCGATGATCCAAAATCAAATAATGCATTTTCTAAACTTGAGGAAACCATTAAATTACCTGCCACCACTTCTTTTGGAGCTTCTACCTCAGCAGTAGTGATAGCATAAGCTCGGCCTGGATCCCCTGGAATTTTCTGAGGTAATTTCCCCTGACGATTAGGAAATTCATTTGAATATTGTCCCATCTCCCTGCAATTGTAGCATTGAACACTGGTAGCTTCCTTCTTCCCTTTGCATTCACAAGATTGGTGGCCTTTTTCACCACACTTGTAAGAGACACCCATTCCCTTCAAGCAAGTATCAGGGTGTTTCTTCCCACATTTACGACAGGATAGATATTCAACCTTTCCCTTCATCCCCTTATTTCCATTCCCATATTGATTAGCAGATCTCTTCTTCTCTTTCTTTGCTTTAAAGTCATAATACTTAGAGAATTCCTTTTCTATTTTGGTATCACATAAGAGAATGTCTTCATACGACGAGAAGGATTGTGAGACTAATGCTCGACGGATAAATGGGTTTAACCCATAAAAGAAATGATCAATCTTACTTCTTGGGTTATGTATATAATCTCCAGCATACCTTTCTAACCTTGTAAAGTTAGCCTCATACTTTGCAACATTCTCATCCTCCTTTTGTTTCAGACTTAGAAATTGCCTTTCCATAACTGATTGATGGCCATGAGGAAAGTATTTTTCTAAAAACAGATATTTGAACTCCTTCCATTCCATATTTGATACTTCATCATCTTCCTTCGTGTTTTGAATCAATGACCACCATTGATCAGCATCTCCAGTGAGGTGATAAACTGCCATGATAACCTTTTCCCTTTCACTACTCCCCAAAGCCTAAAATATTTTCTCTGGGGAATTTATCCATTGCTCAGCTACTAAGGGATTTGTACTCCCATTGAACGTTGGTGGTTGCTGCCTCATGAATCGATCTAACATTGATCATCCATGCTGCGGATCAGGGTGCTCCAAACGGGTAAGGTTATTATTCATAACCTGAGTGAGTTGTCCCAGTATGGTGATTATCTGATCGACACTAGTTTCATCACCATCTCCACTATAATTATCTTGATCAGCAGGGAAATCCCTACATGGGGTGCATGCATTGATACAATTTCCATTTCTTCCACTAGGCGCCATTTCTAAACAATGGCATAAACTAGATCAGTTTATGAATCAAAATACATAATTCCATACTTATAAAACAGTTAACATAAATTGAACTATTTATGGATATAATCCAAAATCATAAAAATGTTTTCTTTGAGGAAGTATATACTCATAAACCTTTCATAATTATTTGTAATGAAAAAGAGAGTTATCCTAAGCATATCCCCCGGGAGTGTCGTAACAAAGAGTGCAGCAAGGCCCATTGTCATGCACCAGTTCCCGTTCAAGTCTAGCTCAAAGCGGTGTTTTCGGGTTTTACCCCTAGATAAATATGTGCCAGAGATGCCTCTACCTGCTCGTATCCAGACCAGAATTTCTTGCTCGGAAAACTCACAAAATCTCTACAATACCAAAATTCTAGGAAGTTCTTCTATACTAATCCTCAATGATTATCTTAGGTCTACGTGCTGTAATTAGAGATTATCTAAATCTAGCTTCCAAGGTTTGTAATAAACTTCCTCTGATACCAACTATAACGCCCCGATCCTAGTTACCCAGAGTCGGTGCCTTATTACATAACATTGGCATGATCACAAGAAAGATGAAATCTCGAAAGACTGATAGGTTTAGTATCCTTGGAAACACTAGATATATATTCATAAGTCTTAAATTACATAATAAAAATAAAAAACTACAACAACAACATATTGTCTCCATAATCCACACTATTATCCCCTCATAATATCACTGCAGGTCATTCAAAATTTACTTCTTCACATCCTGGGAAAAATAAAACATAGAAAAGGGGTGAGCTCAAATACCTAGTAAGGATAACAATATAGCGAAAACTATCATAAATAAGAATAAACATTTAAGGCAGTGTATAACTAAAACAAATGACTTTTAAACTTGAACTTCAACATAGTATGGAAAAAATAAAATGAAATAATTCCATTTACTAATTCACATGGATATTATACTAATCAAATAATCACATACAATATCAATAACCACTTTCATAATGATGGAATGCATAATGCCAGACTATCATAACCACATAGCCAGGGCCTCGTGCCAAGACTATAAATAATATTTTGCCAAGGCCTTATTCCAAGACACTAGTTTTTCACATGAGACCTACCGATGCATCGAGGAGCTATAGCGGGCTCCACCCGTCACATATTAAGTCCAATGCATTCCTCATATGAACAGGTTTAAACATAACATAATCATTTGTATTAAAACTAGCATACGAAATGTCAATAGTTTCTCCATAAACCATGAATGGTATAAAAATAACACATCCACAGACAATCATATCACAAAACCTTCAATAAAATATAGATGTTTTGTATCATATTAAATCAACATCAAATAAGCATAAAATCCATCAAAGGATGTTGACATAGATGAAATCAAAACTCGTTTTAGAGAAATATCTCTTTCTATTTTAAAATCATTTAAGAGTCATATATTTATAAAATAAAACATTTTCTTTGAAAATATTCTTATAATATTGTAAGGGAAGCTTCAAAGATTTTATAACGGCGGTAAATAGCTGCACCCGCCGTATAAGTTAAAAAAACATTCTTACCTTAATTCTGTCGAAAAGGTTAAAAAGCACCTTGTTTGGAAAACGACGGAAATATTCCTTTGTAAACCTCTTATAAAAAGTCAAACAAGGGTATAAATGACATTAAACCATATTCTAGTAAATATTAAAAATGTTTTGAAATAAATATTTAAGAAAAATGGATGTGTATGATAAAGAAATCCCAGTAGATTATTACGTATAAACAACCTCGGATAATGAAGAGATTGTGAAATAAACCATAACCTTATAATTTTCCTTGGTTGGGGTAGGTTAAACTTCTGTATAATGGTGAAATAATTTTTATTAAATTATAAAAGAATCATATATATTAATATGATATCATATATGATCTTTTACCATTGATTTATTAATAATATCTTAGTATTATCGTTGTTTCGGGTGTTAATTTACTCATTTTCTTTTATATGTTTTGTTACGTAAGTTGTGTTTGTCATGGATAGGTTGTATATTAATCATATCCAGAATTATATAAAGTCCTTAGATACTATTATTAATCATCAAATGAGAATTATACATGAATGGATACGATGGATAATGAATCTCATCGCATTCGTGGAGACGGTAGTCCGTACGTACGCAAGAGCGACAATATCATTATTTTGATATTAAAATAATATATAATTGGATGGAATATCATATATACAGAATCATTATCATGTTATATTAATTATTTACATTAATTAAACATCATTATTATACTCATCCAAATAATAATTTATTGAATAACAATTACACCACGATGTGGAGACGGTAAGCCGTACATACGCACGTACAGTGACATGTTATTCAAAGGATGGATAGAATACTAAATATGGTTGTACCATATTTATAATAACATCACAGTATATATAATATATTGGAGTTATTAGTTTAGAATGGTAATAATAAAGAAAGAATAAGTTGAAGAAGAAAGGAACATGAAAAAGGTTGGTGAAATCATTATCTCTTCTTTGGGTTCTTCCTTTTGATTTAATCAAAAGGGATCCTTAAGATGGCTTTCTGACTAAAGGAAGGCCTCTAGGATGAAGTGAGGGAAGTTGAGAGAGTATTTGGGCAGAGGTTGGCCGAACCAAAAGGATTTTAATGTGTTAGTTAATGATAAGGGAGAGTGCCCTTTTATAAGAGGGGTGATGTGCACCTTTGGAAAAGCTAGAAATATTATTTTATAATAAATTCATATTCGGTTTCTAATGGCTCCAATGTATATTATTTAAAGGTTAAGGTGGGGATATTTCAAAAACCACTCATCCAAAAGAATTTAGACAGGTTTGGGTTACTATATAAACCTTATCATTAAGTATTAACTCTTACTTAATTACTTTCACTTTTACAATGTCTTTTTGTATTTTTATATTATATGGTTAATAAACATACTATATACATTAAAGAGACCCCCAAGAGGTCCATTAATGATACAACTATAATGATATAAGTCTCTTGGCCTAACGTTAGATTTTTAGGAATTTAATATCAATTAATAATATAATATTTGTTTTAAAAACACTTTGATGTCAATTTTGACACTATTCTATAGTTGATTTCTGTGAAAATCATAACAGAATGATTAGTTCAAGAAAAGTCGATTAAATCAATCCTAATATGTCATATTATCCTAAAAAATTAGTGTAATTTATTAAATGTCTCAAAATATATTTTTTGGGTATTTATAATATCAATTATTTTAATTTTTCACTATTATGGTAATTACTGCATCATCATTGTGTCATAAATAAATTAACTTATTTAATGTCTACAAATTATAAATAAAATATCATTATGTATGAAATATTTTTAGATTTATAATTAATATTTATAGTCGAAAATCCATCTTATATAACCCTATTTAAAAATTGTTCTTCTAAACGATATATGCTTGTGTCATTTTTGTATTCATTTTAAATTAATTAAAATAAAGTGTCCCTATCACTTACATGTGGCGCCATGGGGTCCCAAAATTGACCCAAAGATGCACATGGTCGAACTTGTATCATCCAATAAGGATAAGACACGTTTTAGGTTAATTTGTTATTATTATAATATTATTTTTTAACCCTTATTTACCGAATTTACCCTTTAACCATAGTAAATAAAATATTTACCGAAGTAATTATTCAAAATGTTTAAAAATAAATGTTACTTATTTACACAATTTGAAAATCCTGATTTCAAATATGGAATCCAATTTTCCAAATTCAAAATATAGAAGTTGCATAAATTAATTTAAAATTAATTCCCGCTTCCAAAACAAAAAGCATGTTTTTAAGACATAATAACTATCAAAAGATTGATACTTGTTTATGTTTGGTTTAATTGTGAAATTACATGCAATGACCAACATTGTATTAAATGGTAAAAATATATTCTAAATATACTTTAAAACCACTCAAATTCATAATTTATCACTATTAATTATTTTGATTAAAAAATTTATTTTTAATTAAAATTTAGTAATTTTCACTATTCATCAAAATATGAATGTTATCCGAAAGTACCAAAATTTTACCTTAGGATAAATTCGATACTACGAATCCAAAAATTAAGTCCATTTTGAGAGATAAAATTTATAAAATTTTAAAAAGTATGTATTACTATTCATAACGGCTAGTTTGATCGGTTGCAGTGTGTGTTAGAACTCGATGTTGTATACAACACATGCTATTGCATTATTCAAAGAGAAGCGTACCATAGAAGTTTGGGGTGTTACACATATTATTTGAAAAAATACATTATGATACTTAATTATGATTTCTTAATACTATTTATTCATTACTTTTCTCTAAAACAGATAATGAAAATTATTCTTTGAATTTCAAGATCCCCCTTTAGAAAAACATTCTACCGCTTTTACTTCTTCTTCAAAATATAATGTTGATTCTACATAAACTAAAATAAAATGTCTCGTAACTAAATTTAAATAAAATAATTTTATTCTTATTAAATGGTCTCAAATCATTATACCTCTGATAAATACGATGACAATATTAATAGGATATATCAGAATAAAAAACATTGACTTCAGAAAATTCATTTATTTCCAAATTTTTACTTGTATATTGAATTTCCTTATAAATTTGAATATGTATAAGATAAAATTATACAATGTCTGACTTAACAAGGAATATATTGAAACTACATTATCGTTCTTCAATAGATTTCTTTCTTTCTCATCCTAAATATGATTGATATGATTATAATCAAACTGGATAGGATTCACAATACACTTTTCTAGCCCTTTACATCTAGATATGATCAATATGAATATAATTGGAAGTATATATTTAAACCCACCATTATTTCATCAACCATACATCACATTTTTTCCAAATACTTATGATTTATGAGAAATCTATGATTAGTATGGAATCATCACATTTTAAAATCATCGTCATGTAGAATATGGTTCTCCATCATTATTATTACTCCTTCCATACGGAATACATGTTTTATCCAATGACCATTCACATCAATTATGAATCTTCCTTACAAAGATCAATGATTTCATTTTCGATTCAGTGTGAATACGATGAGACAATTCATCTTGTTAGCTTCAACGGAATACGATAGACTTTTACAAGCATTGTGAGCATGAATCACTTGAATACGATGGTCAAATTTTTTTCACCAAATAAAAAGTGAAGATATTTTATTTTATTTTAAAACATTATTAACAAAAAATATAATCCTGAAAAAAGTCACCTTCCTCATCAGATTGATCCTAATAATGTCTTCTGAATCTTTCCTGCATGGAGAGTGTGGTTTTATTTCATGCAATCAATGAGTCTTGAAAGAGTTTCTACATGAGGGGGTGGGGTTAGAGATCTCAATTGGTGGTGAAATTTTCAAGGAACAGTCCGCCTTCTTCACATATGGTAAACCACTCATACTAAAACCATAGTTTACATGAGCCTGAACTGAAGGTCTTGGATCATTTAGAAAATCAAAATTAAGAAGAACATGGAGGCTAGAAAGGGCCCTTCCTTGTTCCCGTATATTCCATAGAGACGAAAGTGCCCAAAATGATCCAAATGAGGTAATATCATCCTAATCCTTGTAAGTAACTAAGGAAAATAAAGGATGAGCCTCTTCCTTTGAAAAGATAAGAGATGATTTTGAAAGAGGACTCCAAATACCTGGCAGATGAGAACCATTACTTGTTACTTGAAAACATGGCTGAGACAAGTTAGTCTATCTCAAAACACGATGATGCATAACCCCAACATCCGACAAGACCACAACATATTCCCTTGAATTTACCTATATGATGACACCAGCCTTAGATGAATGGTGGCTACTTTAGATAAGAAATGACTTCCCTTGTAGAATATAAACTGACAAAAACTAGGCGAATGATGGGTAATTGATATTTTTTAAACATTACATCAAACATTTCACTAAACGCTATATCTAATCTATTAGAGTAATGGATATATGCATTCACATGAATATCCTACTTGTCGAAGATTTCTCATGGTGAATATTAAACTCCACCATATAGAGAAATCCCTCGAGAGAATACCTAATTGACCGATGGATAGAGGGATTTTGAAAGTAAGAGGGAGTAAAAGGTGGTTGATCCAAACTTCCACATAGGGAGACATTCAACAAAATTGATTCTCTATCAACCATCAATAAATTGAACAATTACACATAGTGAAACCCTGGGGGGAAAGAACTATTCCTCTACAAAATCATCCCTGGTATTCAACACAATACTAATTGATATTAGATTAAGAGAAGAGATATGCATGGGAACAAACAGACCATAGGAGTCTACAAAATGCTTGAATAGGGATATATTTGGCTTGTATAAATCAAATCTATCAACCAAAGACCATTTTAGCTAGTCTAAATCATTTGAAAAGGCTGATACTAGGATCTTCATAGAGGTATTCGTAAAATTTTACCGATATTCTAGAGAAGGCCTATAGAGAAGATCATTTTAGGAGAGTGATTGTTTTGCGATTAAGCCGATCGGGCAAGGACCGTAGTGGAAAATAGGGGGTGAAGCACCCCTACGTTAGTTACTCTAAAAAACCAAAATTAAAACATTTCATAATCTTTAATTATATACAAGAACATGAATTCCTACACATTATGGATCTATTAAGGATTATTGTTTTAGAGAATTATGAAATGAAACATACATAATATCCAATAATCATATATGATGATACTACTAAAATAGTACACACATTTTCTAAAATATAAAACATTAAAAAAACATATATTATTTGACAACATTACATAATATTCAAATTATATTCCTAAATTCTATTACACATTCTTATAACTTTGAGAAACATTTACGAACATGGTATGATCACAAAGATCTTAGTAAGAGATATAAAGAAATAAATCATTAGTCAAGTGATAATAAAAAAAACCAAAAAAACCCATAAAAAGAAATCATATTAACATGCATAGAAACATCATGTAGTATCCTTGGAAAAAATTTACCAAATAACTCTTATAATAACCATTAAACATGGAATATCCATTTACTCTACTTCTATCTTCGGAGTACCCAATTCATTGTAGAGCAATAATGGGGATCACCCAGTATATATTGATCTACAATTGGATCATCCCAACAAATCTTGAGCTATAATGGGGGTTCAAACCATCATATCATGAGATATAATGTGATAATCTCAAAATATCTTTGTCTAAGGAACAAATCATAATAATATATAATCATGAAATTATGAGAAACTACTCTTCCCATATATAAAAAACTATCTTTTTGAATTTCATCAAAGAGACTTTTGAAAAAGACTTCTAATGAAATGTCCCTTAAAAATATAATTGGAGTGAGAATTAATACGATGGAAAATATATGGGTATAAAATGTTAATAAAAATAATAAAACATAACCTAAAAAACATTAATTACACAAATAATCTTAATACCACATAATGAATAATGTAAAAGGTTAACCTAAATAATGTAAATTGGATTAAGAATTCCCTTATAAAATTTTGGCATGGTAACTGGTGTAATTGGGTGGGGATAATGATAGATAAATGGGTCTATCATAATTTATATATCATAATAGAATTATGGGGGAGGTAAAAAACATACCCCATCATTAGGAATTAAAAACAAAAGTTCATAACATATAGGAGATTCTTGAATAAATGTGGGAAAGAAAGGATCCCTTAATATGGGTTTGACTTCATTAAAACATGTTTAATCCTCATGAATAATGGTTAAAATAGTGTTATTAATAGTTTATATTAACATATTAGTTTTTTGACTACCTATATGATAATTTTTTAACATCATTCAACCAATTAATTAGTAATATTTTTTTATTTACATTGTTTCAGGTGCGTTCTATACTTATTTTCAATGCTGGGTTAGTAATTGATTTTATTGTCGAATGAAAGTGAAACTCCAGAATTTTAAATTGATGGAATTGACATATTGAAATATTATTAAATTATTCAATTAATCATGTTGGATATATGTTATTATGATGAATCATTAGATAAATCGTTAGTTATAATCGTTAGTTTATTTTAGTGAATTTTGATCCTTACAAACCAGTTTGGTTTTATTTATCAATTGTATGAATGAACACTAGATCTAGAACACAATATATACTATAATATGTATAATATAAAATTATTTAACCATATTAATGTTTTTATGACCATATTTTAGATAATTAAAGGAAATTTAAGACACATCACCCATAAAGTCGGTAAATCGACAATTCAGGAATGATGTTTTTATTTTGAGAATTAGAGGGAAATGAGAAGAAGTATGTTGATGAATTTTCCATAAAAATTATAACTCTATAGTATATATATGATACTTTATATTTCATTACAATTATATAATGGAATGTAAATAGAGTATATGAAATCAAAAATAAATGCAATGAATACACTTGAAAAAGAGGGAGGATCTTTACCTCTTCATATAATCTCCTTGAGATCCAATTTATGGACTTTTGTATTAAACATTTGGTAATACATGAATGTATTGGATGTGGGTAAGATCCTTGGGAATAGGTTTGGGTATAATTTAGATAAATTAAAAATCATGAGAGGTGTGCGAGGAATAGAGGGTGAGGGTGGTCTTTATAGTGGTGGAGAGGTGAGGTTTTGCATTATTTTAATCATTAGTTTATTATCGTATCTCAAGAATATGAATAGTATTAATTATTGGGAGAAAAATGCTATTTTTTCATTTGGGTTGAATGAAAGAGTTCTTACCTCAACATGACATCATTAATGACTCAATAAATCATGTATTTAGCTTATTTTGTAAATTATCATATTTTAATAATCACAAAAAAACACATGTATTTCGAAAAATACAAATAATTCACACCAACCATTTATAAAAATGTATAATTAATAAGTGAATTCCATTTTATTAAAATAATTTTCTAAATATGAGAAAAATAATTTATAACTGAAATCATTATTTATTCCAAAAAAAATCATTTTAAATTTATTAATCCTTTTATAATACCTTGAAAAATGAATCAGGGTATCATAAATTATTATAAATAGATTCATTATTGATGTTAAAATTCATTAGGACATATTACAATCCACAGGGGTCATGTTACTATTCATAAGGGTCAAGTTACTTATCACTAAAAATTATGTTTGTCTTATTAGACTGCAATAAACATACTGATCACAACCGTGTATGTCTATTTTCTAAAATTCAAATCATAGAAGTGAAAAATTTATATTATATGGGTTGTTAACAACTATGTCCTTAAAACAAAGATTCAATATGTAGATACTCAGTTTTTTATGCATTTCAAATTATTTTAAAAAACAAGGGGTGTTACTTTATTCACACATTTTGGAAATTGAATCCCCAAAATTTTATTTACATATTAAATAATTGAGGCTACATTTCCCTCGTAGAATTTTAAGATTCCCACGTTTCTTCTACTACCATGTGGGTTTTCAACAAAAAAATTTCATGATGGATTATGTTATTACATAGTACATGATCTCAATGATCATAAATCTGAATAGGACTATCTTCATAAGAAAAATTATCATATAGATGATCAACTTCATGAGTGAAATTTTTTTTGAATGTAGATCATACATTCTACATAGTGAAACATGAAAAACATTGTGTAGCTAGGATAAACATAGATTCAAAGATACTCATTATAGGACTGGTCCAACATTATCTTGGATTTCATAAGGTCCAATGAACCATGAAATTAACATTCATTTTTTACCAAAATGAGTAAATCATTTTCATTGAGTGATTTTAATGAAAACATGATCACGTACCACCAAATTAATTGGCATTCCTCTTTTTATCTTAATAACTTTTCAACCAGCACTGAGCTATCTTCATGTGTCATTGAATCAATGAAATCATTTTTACCATTTCCTCTACTAATTCTGTCCCCATCAACATCATTTCCCCAAATTAATCTAAACAATTTGGAGTTCCACACTACTTCCCATATAATTCTTCAAAAGGATCAATCTTTATACTTCAATTAAAACTGTAATTGTAAGAAAACTCATCAAAAGAATGGTGTCGATCCCAACTTCCATGGTAGTCCATTAAACATACTCGAAGAATATCCTCCAATGTATGGATTTTTCTATCGGTTTGTCCATCATATATTTGATGAAATGTAGTGATAAAATTTAATTATGTGTCCAACAACTTCTAAAGGCCCTTCCAGAAGTTATAAGTAAACCCGGGATCACAGTAAAATACAATGAAAAGAAGAACTCCATGTAACATGACAATCACTTTTAGGTATAGTTAATAAAGCTGATCCAAATAAATAATATCTCCAAAAGGTAGTAAATGAGAATATTTATTCAGTCAGTCAACAATAACCCATGTTTCATTGTTTCATCATGATGTCCTCAATAGTCCCACAACGAAGTTCATGGATATATTTTCTCATTTCTACTCTAGCACTGGTAATGGATGAAGCATCTATTTGGTATATTCCACCATACATTAACATATTGGAATGCGAAAATATTCATCATCAAATCATAAATATATCTTTTAATTCCATCCCACCAGTAATACTCTTGAAGGTATCTAGAGATCATTTTCATCGAAGGATAATCACAAAATGTAGAACTGTGAGCTTCACACAACAATTCATTCTTCAGACGAGAATAAAATATCACACAAAATATCTTTCAAAATATTAGAACAAAATCTTTATCAAAGTTAAATTATAGAAACTTACCCATTTCAACAAATTCTACCTTTTTATATTTCACAAAGTATTCCTTATAAGCTTTCTTAATTTTATATTATAGAGATTAACACACTGACACTTGAAACCAAATAGAGTAATTTATTATGCTAATAACTTCCAAATAAAATCATTACATTATTAATCAAAGAGTATTATTCTAGCCATTGTATAGTTAATGATGCATGATGTTTTCAACAGAATTCATATCCCACTTTGTTTTCTTTTCTAGGATGGTAATTGATCATGAAATTATAATCATTTATCTATTCAAGCCAAATGATATTCCTCATTTATAATTGCTTCTGAGTAATTATATGCTTCAAAATTATTAGGCCAGTATAAATTATACATTTTATTGTTTAAAATTGATGAATAAAAATTTTTAATACAAAAACACTAAAGCTAATTCCAAATCATGCATAGTGTAAAACAACTCATGATTTTTATCTTACTTAAAGCATAAGTTATCACATGATCATCATGCATTAGAAAACAACCAATTCCCTTCAAAGAAGCATCATTGTAGATGAAATATTCACCACTTATAAAATTTATGGTCAGAACTAGAGAAATCACCAATCTCATGTTCAATTCTTGAAAATAATCACCACGTACTTCTTTTTATATTAATTGAACTCCTTTTCGAGTTAACTTAGTCATTGGTCTAGATAACCATGGAAAATTTTCAATATATCTTTAGTAATATCCTGGTAAACCAAGAAAACTATGAATACTGGTTATATTTTAGGGTCTTGGCCATGATTCAACAATTTTTTTAGTTGGATCAATAGTTAGTCCTTATTTAAAAATAATTTTTCCAATGAAATAAATTTTTTTAACCAAAATTCACACTTTATGAAATTTCTATACAGTTTCATTTCATTCATGGTTTTAAAAACAACCCTTATATGTTTTTCATAACCCTCTTTAATTTAGATTATACAATAATTTCCTCAAAAAACACAACCACAAACTTATCGAATAACTCATGAAATATTATATTCATAATATCCACGAATATAACAGAAAAATTCGTTATCCTAAATGAAAAGAAAAAAGAATTTATAGTGCATGTATCTAGTGTAGAACATAGTCTTCAGGATGAATTCATTATTTACATTCACCTGTTGGCACCTGACCTAAGCTCAACCTTCGAAAAATATTGTTTCATATGATGTTGATCAAACAAATCATTGATATGAGGTAAAGGATGCTTTTTTTTAAAGTGTTTTTATTTAACGATATTTAATTAATGAAAAGATTCATTGAAACATCTTTATTTATAAAAAACATGATAGGGTCACCCCATGGGAATGTTCTAAATCGGATGAAGCCTTTATCTAGTAATTCCTACCACCACATTTTCAATTCCAGAAGTTCCATTTGAGCCATTAGAGAAGGGGTTTGAGAAATTTCATAATAATTAGGAACTAGGTCAATAGATTACTCAACCTAAATATGATGAATAACACTAGAAAACTCAACAAAAAATACATCAAGATACTCATTTACCACTGGCACGTCACAAATTTGAACAGTTCCCATGTTTTCAGCAATGTGTGAAAGATATCATACAATTTTATCATTTAAAAGTTTCATATATTCTAGATATGCTATTAATGGAATGGGATCATTCTAGTACACAAGCGAAAATTTGTTCTAAAAAAACATATTTTGCTCTACAATCTATCTTTTTATAATTAAAAGAAAGTCTTTCCTTACCCAGAATAACATCAAACTCTACTTGAGGAAATACAAAAAGGTTCATAGGTAAAATCTTTCCAAAGAAAAATATATGAATGTTCATATAAATTTTTTTTGCAATAAAATTTACTCCTGGTCTTTTTACCACAAGTTCTGATTTCATTTCATGAGCTGGAAATCAGAATTTTGCATAAAATTTCTTTGAAATGTAGGAATGTTTTGTCCTAGAATCAAACAAAAAATTTTCATAATCTATAAATACAATAAATGTACGTGATACCACATCATTTTATTGATCAACATGTACTGAGGTGGTTGAAAATAAATTTTCCACACCCTTTTGCTTCAAACCTTAGTGATTTTCGACTTGAGTGACTAGCTTGGGACACACATTAGTAAAATGAACCAATTCCTTATAGTTAAATCATCTAACCATTGAATTATCATACATTTTTATAACATTTTCCTTGAACTCATGGGAAATGTTCCCAAACATTCCATATAAATATCATTTCCCACAATTTACAGGACATTGAACATGATTCTTTTTACAATACATTACACAAAATGGAATTTGATTTTCATACCTCTACATTTCATTGATGAATTCTTCCCCATAGCCTGCCAACCAAAACAATTCTTATTCTTTTTATCGTGAGTCACATACATGTTGGAAAACACAATCTCAACCTTTTCATCACAATGAAGAAGGTTCTCATATATTTTAAACTCATGTGATTCCAAATCTCTTCATAAAATTTATTTCAAACCAGATTAAAATAAATTAATTTTACTATCAACATCCTAAGTAAAATTTATTACATTCCTAGCCTATCTTATAAAATTGTCGGCATATGCTACAATAGAATCACTATCTTTTATCATCAGTTCCAATAATTTATTCTACATTCCTATTCATACAGTTTTAAGAAAATATTTTTCTAGGAAAAGCCTCTTTAAATATTCCCATTCCAAACTATCAAGATCATCTCTTTATCTTCTGTTCTTAACCAGATTCCATTATTGGTCAACTTCACTATCAAAATGATTAATGTATTATATTACCTTTCAACATTTTTAACATCCCATGACATCCAATATCTTTTCTAGAGCATTGATCCATCCTTCATCTAGCTTTAGATTCGTGGTTCCACTAAATGCTAGAGGATGCAACCTCATAAAATTACCCACAAAACACATGTTTCTCGATGGTAGATATAACATACCTCTAGCATGGAAACCACAACAATTTATTGCCTGAGTCAACTGAGCCATTTCTATCACAAACTGCTTGGTTCTAATTCCCATCATTCCAAGCTATAGATTAGGACAAATATCAACCTCTTAGTGCCTTCCTGCGTCATCATCCCTATTTTATCTATTGAAAACCATTCAAAATAAAAATATCTTAGATGAATCAACCTTTTAATATTTAAATGTGATTTCATTTAAAATCTATCCATAATAAAAAATAATTTATATTATTCTATTAAAAACATTATATCCCATAATGTTATCTAAAACCATACTTTGGTACCAACTATATGGACACACCCATAAAACAATACAAAAAATAGAGTTTTGAAAAGAAAATGAATTATTACCAGTTGAGGATCTCATTAGTTTTATATATTTAGATAATTAAGACATAACACATACATAACATACCATAATCATACATTAAGATACTACTAAAAGAGTATCTACTTTTGTCCAAAATATAAAACTATTCAAATAAAACAAAAATTATTTGACTACTCCTCTGAACATTTAAAATTTATTCCTCCCTTCTCATAAATATCCTTATAACCTGTGAAAATCATTTAAAAACATTTTATGATCACTAACATCACAGTAAGGTAAATAATTAAATAAATTGTTAGTCAAGTGATAACATAAAAACCAATATAACCCCTCACATAAAAACATATTAACATTTATAGAAAATTCATTTAGTATACTTAAGACATATTTACCAAATTTAAATTACAATTACAATTACTATTACACATAGAATAAATATTGTGTCAAATTCCACCTCATAAGTACCCAATGCATTGGAGATCAATAATGGGGCTCACCCGTCATATCATGAGCCATAATGGGCTCAACCCTACATATCATGAGCTATAACGAGGCTCAAACCATCATATATTGAGCTATAACAGGCTCCAATGAACAAAACTATATCAAAGGAACATATCATAATAATAAATAATCTTTAAATTAGAAAAAACTACTCATTACCTATATAAAAAATAATCTTTTTTAATATCATTAAAGAAACTTTTAAAAATATTTCTTAAGGAATGTCCCAAAGAAATATAATTGGAGTGAGAATTAATATAATTGAATGGATCTGTTTTTAAACTATAAATAAACATAATAAAACATAATAAAAAAATCATCACATAAATAATCTTAATACCACAAAATTAATAATGTATAAGGTTATCCTATATAACGGAAATTGAGTAAAAAATTACATTATGAAATTTTGGAATGGAAGCTAGTGTACTTGGGGAAGATTAATGATAGATAAATGGGTAAATAAAAATTTTTATATCATAAGAGAAGTATGATAAAGGTTGTGAAACATACACCATAATTAGGAATTAAAAATAAAAGGGTATAACATATAGGAAATTCTTGAATACAATTTGATAAGAGGGGATCCCTTACCTCTAGTTCGACTTCCTTCAAATGTCTTTAATCCTCCTGTATAATGATTAAAATAGTATTATTAATATTTTACAGAAACAAATTAATTTTATATAATAACATATATGATCATTTTATAAAATCATACAACCCATTAATTAATAATATTTTGTTCTTTACATTGTTCCTGGGGAGTTCATTACATGGTTTTTATGGCCGGTTTGTAAAGGATTCTATGTTCAAAATAAAGTGAAAGCACAAAAGTAGAAAGAGATGGTATTGAAATTTTTCTATAATATTTAATGATTAAATTAGTCATTTTGGTAATATTTTATGAGGACTAATCATTAAATAAATCATTAGTGATAATAATTAGTTTATTTTGGTTAATTTTGATTATTTGAAATCACGTTTTTTATTAATTTATATTATGCATAAACACTTGTTACTAAACATAATATATCATATTATATGTATATTAAAATATTATGTTACCATATTAATGGTTTTAGGACCATATTTTAAGGAAGTAAAAGAAATTTAAGACACATGCTCCAGGATTTCAGTAAATCGACACCTCACGGAAGATGTTTTTATTTTGAGAATAAGAGAGAGAGGAGGATAAGTATATTCATGGATATTACATAAAAAAGATAAAATTATAGTGTAAATATTATAATTATAGATTTAATTACTAATGAATAAGGGTAGGGGATGAGAGTATAAGAAAAGAAAAAGACTTTAAATGAATACACAATAAAAAGGAAAATGATATTTACCTCTAGATCTCTTCTCATTGAGATCCTCCTTATGGCCATTGGTATTAGAGTTTTGGTGAGTCCAGTGGGTCTGGGATGTTGGATAGAACGTTAGGAAGAGTTTATTGAATAATTTGGATAATTTATAATGATTTATCGGTGTGAGGGGATGGGGGGGGGGGTTAGGGTGGTATTTATAGTGGAGGTAATGGGTTTTGCATTATTTTAATAATTAATTTTTTTTATCAAGCCTAACCATATTCATAATTATTATGACAAAGAAAGTAATTTGTAAACATGATTCTGAACCAAGGGTTATTGTATTATTAAATCATCATCAATTACTAAATAAATCATCTATTTAGCTTATTTTATAAATTATCAAATTTTACTATTCACCAAAAATTTATGTATTTCTGAAAAATCCAAAAATATACCGAAACTATTTTTCAAAATTCCGATTTCAAAATGAACTCCATTTTTTAAAAATAATTTTCTAAATATGAGAAATTTAATTTTTAAATTAAAATAATAATTTATTCCTTAATTAATAATTTAAAATGTATAACTCATATTATAAGACTTGAAAAATTAAACAAGGACTTATAAATCATTATAAATAAATTCAATGGTGAGATTACTATTCATTTTTTGATATTACTATAAATTAAGGTCATGTTACTATTCATAAGCTCAAGTTAATATTCACCAACAATTATGTTTGTCCTTTTATACACCCAAAAACATATTGATCATAACTGTTTATGTTCGTTTTTTAAAATTAAAATCATAGTAGAAAAAAAATATATTTAATGGCTAGTTTAGAACAATCTCCTTAAAAGAGGTAACTATTCATAGACTCAATATTTTATGAATTTCAATGTATTTTTAAAAGCATGGGGTGTTATGGTTATGGAGGATTCAATAACTGAATTAAATCTACTCTTGGATGGGAAAGAGACACCCACAAGATCATCACCAACCAAAAAAATTTGAATTTGTGACCACGCTTGAGATGAATTATTTTACGTTGTAGATGATTCCATATTTATTTTCAACTATATCAACATTAAATAATTTCAACTCAATAAGAATTTTTCCCCCTACACCATTATCATTTAATCAAGATTAAGGTGGAGATTTTTATCTTCATCAAGTAACTTCTTCAGATCATCAATCTTTATTAACAACCAATGTTTTTATTCATGTGTTGATTCCTAATTCTCTACTGATGAATATTTTTTCTTCAAATTCATGTTTTGGTAATCACAGGGAAAAATATTTTAAAGAAGTTATTTCATTTATATCTTAATCATAAAGACAATCTATGTTTCCTCTTCTTCCTTAGATTTTCTTCTTTGATCACTAGAAATAATATCAACATTTACTTTCCCAATAATGAACATCTTGAGATCGTCATCACTGAAATGTTTACGCTTCTACATCAATGTCATCATATATCTAACATTGGGAAAAAATTTCATTTTAATTTTTTATAACTTTTAGTACATTCCTTTTGAAAAGGGATTTAGTTGTTATAACTTATTATTCAACATTATTTCTATGTTTTCATATTATGTGTAAGTATCATTATCTTCTTTTGGATTTGGAAAATTGTCTATGGAATGTATAATTTAACTGAAATTAAATCACATCAATGGAAACATTATGTTAAAATTATATATGACTATTTTAACCCATCTATAAAATAGTGATATGGAATCAGAAAATTTTTTACATACTTAATCATTTTTGACAGTGTCATTGCCATATTTATTTAAAAAATATCAGAGTTTCCATATGTATGTATTTTTAATGATATTTCCTGATCAACATTTTCCTAATTTATTATAATTTTTTTATCTTTTAATTTCATATGTGATGATAATATTATGAAAATCATATAGAGAGATATTTTTAGGATCCTGATATTTTAATGATGATGGATTTGAATCATATTTATCATGAATAATTATTGGAATATTTTCATCAATAGTCCAATCATCCTATTTCTCACCAAAATATCTTATGGTGATTATAATATCATTAACCCTTTAAAATATCTCTCCAAAAAAATAATCATATTATATTTTGTGATCTACAAAGATAAACCATTAGATCTGTAACAATAATTTATTCACCTTCACACTTCACTGATAAATACTTTTAAACATTTCCCATATTTATTTAGCTATTTTAATTCCATCACTTTTAGAGAGAGAGAGAGAGAGAAAAGTATGTAATTTCTAGCTTGATTAATTTTATCCGGAATCTTATTGTATGTGGTTGTTAAGGGATCTCCCTCAGAAAGTGAAATAAAATAATCTATAGCAGCTTCAAGAACCTCATAGATAAGGGATAATAGAATGTGTAGCCTAATTTCATTAGAGATATGTTATTTTTTCCCATCAAACACAGGAATACCATTAATGTTAATAAATTTATAAACATCCATAATAATCATATTCTTTTCCAAACATCAATCTGCCCTGTTTAATGATGGAATATGACTCTAATTTTAATTAATAGGTCTAGTTTAGATATGTGTAATCACTATGTGAATGTTTAATTATTGATATGATCTTTTTATTATTTCATATTAAAATAAAAACCTTCACATGTAGTTTGAAAGAAGTTAATCCCCTAGATCAAAAAACATAATCACACCCATAATGAAATCATAATTTAGATATTTCACTACTCAATAAGTGTACATAGTCCTGGGAATAATATAGATAAAATATGAGACGATACATCCACTAGAAAATAATTCAATGTGGTTGTTGGACGTAGATAATATCAATCACTTATGTAACATTATTATCATTTTATATTTTATTTTATTCTTATAAAGATAATATAATAAAACAATGCTTACAGTAACAAAATGAACCTTCACTAATATTCTTCATCTCACCATCATTGTGATTATTGAATTATTCACAATTTACATCCTATAATATTTTCTTTTTCTTATTTTTTTTATAATACAAAAAAAATTAATAACATCAAAAAGAACATATTTTTCTAAACCTATAAAACTGATACCTTCTTTATTTACTAGATTTTCTTCTAGTTCTTCTTTGTAAAGTATACATTATTTGATTCTCATTCCATCATATAGAACCTTTTTGGATATTCTATTTATGATATTTTGGGTTCTCAAGCATCGAAAAAAATCTCTCATTCTTTTCATTAAATATATCACTTCTTTAAAAACTACATTACATAGGGAATAAACATTATATTACACATTAAATTTTTTATATACTTTTAGTTTCTCTAAACAACATAGATAAGTATGAAAATCAAAATTTAAATTCCTGACACAACGTTTGAATCTCTTGTTTGATTCTTTCTTTAGTTGAAAAATTTCCAACTTATAAACGAATTGTAATCAACAAACATCACAATATGTTACCTCAAATCATGGCATAAATGATATTTATAGCTTCCTAAAATCTTGTATAGAATCACAGTCTTTACATTATTATTATTATGTCATTGAACATGCATATTAATATCACAATAATGTATCACATTACAAAAGTAATATAATTGTTCCTCAAATAAATATCTAATAAATTTTATAAGGAACTTATCTATTTGGTTATAATTTATCTAGTAACCCTTTGTATGGTTTTTATTTTTTTGTTTATCCATGCGATGGAATCAAAAAATTTCTTCATGTGGTGAGCTCTACTAAGACAACATTTTATGATGGTTTTGTTTAGAAAAATATGTATAATGGCATCTTTCAAAAAAAAATTAACTAATATATTTGTCCAAAAAGAATATTTCTTATGAATTTGTTCAAAAAAAAGTCTAATGTATTTTTTTGGAGGTCTCAAAAAAATTTAATTCATTATACTTCATTGAATTATTTTGTTTTATAACAATAAAAAATTCATCAAGTAAAATTTATAGGATGCACCTTCATCCAAAAACATTATTTCCCACAATTCCATACTTTCACAAAACTAATCTCAAATAATAAATTACATTGACTAATTTTGACACTTTTAAATATGATGAAAATGAAAGAATTTATTGATTTACTTTGTTCAAAAACCTCTCTCTTAAGAAACGATGAATAAATTTGGAAACATGTTTCAATCCACAACGTGTTTGATCACCTCAGTCCATTTGACTCAATCTGATCACTTATGACCATTAAACTCTTTCTAATCACCACTTTTTGTTAGAGCCATACTTAATTACCAAGATAATTATGTATTATAACATAATAAATATATTTCACATTTTTTATGTTATTTATATATGGAAAACAAATGAAAACACCAAGAAATAATTCATTTTGTCAACAGACTTCTTTCTCAGATTGAACAGATCCCACAATATGTTAATCTCAGCACTAAATTAGATGGGATGAGATGGAATTCTCTGTAATAAAATGAATACAACTGATATAATTATGACAGTAACTTGGAATAAACATTATTTAATGAATAAATAATAATTATAATTTCATACTCAATTTACTGAGATAATAATATATCCACATATAGTAATAAAAATAAATAGATAACATAATTAACAATAACCAACTAATTGGTGATGGAATGCATAATGATGGAAATCATGTTCTTATTATTCGAGTAGAAAAAACATCATTCTTACCACCAATGAAATTTTCAAGACATCATTCATTTCATCAAGACCATAGTCAACAAACTTACTAAATTGGGTGAGAATTCACTAAATACTAAAATATATTTGTCTCAGCAGACCTAATAATTCGTATAGGGGATGTATTATTTTTGGACCCACCCATCATTTGATTAGTTTCAACTCATTCATTATAAAAGGTTTTGAGTAAACAATACCTTATCAACATTGAAAATAATCATCTAAATTGGAATAAAAACATAATAATATGTATTTTGTTTCCCCATGACAATAAATGTTATAATTTGATCATAAAACATTCAAATAACTAAGATTCATGGTTAAAAAATAGGCAAGTAACTCTCCTGTTTAATCAATAAGTATCCATATCATGATAATTGATATAATGATATTAAATATTTCCTTAATCAATAAATGGAATATATTTCTATGTATGAAACTCAAAAAACTAAAACCTTATGGAGTATGAGGTATGAAGTTATGTAAATAATTTTTCTAAAAAATTGATGTATGTAATCTATGTAAACACCCATCAATATAATAAAAAAGAAAATATAGTTTTCAAAAATGATATACATTATAATAAAAAATAAATATATATATTATGGGGGGTTAGGAAAGAAAAGGAAGGGATAGATCATATCATTGATAGAGAAAATTATTATATAAGACATCCATATAAAGAAGGTGGATTGTTATAAAATAAATTATCCTTGATGTAACAAAGGAAACTCATAAGGATGATTACATAGATGAAAACTTCCATGAAAAAGAATAGATTTAATTGTATCACCCAAGAAGCGATCAAGAATCAAGTTGATAGATACTATAGTTTTAATCCCCCAAAATTAAAAATTCATATACTTATTAGTGTATAAAATATAAAACATAAATTCAATGAGTATAAATCCTTTTTAATATGGGATAATAAATATTGGTGAAAATTTAAATAACCATTGACAATATATTTTTAACATTGACGTAAAATAAAAAAATTTCCTATCACATTCAAAATTAACTATTAAAAATGTGAATTGAAATATTTTTCATTTTTTTCAAAAAATATTCATTAATAATCATTCCTTTAAAATGTTAAAAATATTTTTATAGGACATTTGGATCCATATATAAAACATTTGATTTTTAATGGAACCTTTTTTATACATCGAAATTACTTTTGATGAAAACCCACATTATAATAAGAGTAATAACACCTTATTTTTATTAAGAATTAATTATACCAGTGAATAATATAACATAACATATAATAAAATATTAATGTGGGAAAACCGAATCATGAGGAATAAATTTGTAGATAAATTTTTATAACTCAATGAAATGATATTTGAACCATCAACTTCACTTAAGGGAAACATACTTCATAAGGTATGAAATATTGAATAAATATTTCTGTTAAACGAATGTAAATCTATATAAAAAAATGATAGAATACCACATAGTACAATCTACCATACACTTTGAAAATCATATATGTAATAATTTCAAGATAATGATAATAACTCAATGAAAACAAGATGAGTTACCTAAAATCCTTAGTAACAAGGTAACGATTGAATCAATAGACATTTGAAGAAGGGAATACTATTTTTCTTGGTATATCCCATTAAATACTGAAGAATTAATGATAAAAATAATTCCATGTTAAATAAATATATCACATAATTTAAAACATGGAGTATAACATAATCTTGTCTGGAGGAAATCAAATTTGAGTGAAATAATCCTTTCAAGTAACATAATCATAGAGGAAAGTATATTTTGAAAATTATAAAATAAAGAAAAAATATTGAACCCTAAAAAATGATATAGTAACACAATAAAAATTATTCATTATTTATAATAAATTAAACCTTGAACAATAGAGTTCAATAAGAATGTTTGTAACACAATGGAATAAAATTGAGTTAGAAAAAACCCTATGACAATAGGGTTTTTTAACTTAAAACACCTTGAAGGATGTGATTTTAAAAAATATCATGTACAATTATAAAATCATTATAAAAAATATTATATAAAAAATATATAAACCAATCTAATTAAAATATGGTGTATGATAAGAATTGTGGCTCAATGAAGGAAAATTTGAGACAAGAAACCCTATCATTGTTCAAGATTCATTATGTAGATGCACCTAAATTCTAGAATAAGAAAAAATTGTTTATTAGATAACATTTTATGATAATTACTATCTTATATCTAATTTTAAATTGTACATTTATTATCATATTTTATTTCTTTATTATACATTTTTTGATCATTTTTCATGAAAATTTAATCATTGGCAGCTTATTTTGGAAATTTTGGAGATGAAGTATGATATTATAATAATAAGATAAATACATAATATTACCTTCACAAGAACATAAAATTATAAATATTTTTCTTATAAAAGTGTAATAACATTCTTATTTATGTTAAAATATAAATTCAAAATTGAATTTTATATTATAATTCTTATAGGTGGTCAAACCAACCGAAACAGAAAGTTAAAAATAATGCATATTATGGTGATTTAGGTTCGATATATCCTCAAAAAAGTATTTAAATTTCTTTTAAACATGATAAAAGTCATTTTTTCTTATATTTAAATGTTACCAATTTTTATGTGGGTAACCAATTTAAACAAAAGAAACAAAGGATTTAATAAATATATAAAAAATCATTGATTACAAAATTTATGTCTGATGAAACAAAATTTATTCAAAATCAATTTATAATTAAGATAAAATTAACATAAAAAAAATTTATTTATACAAAAACTATTTTTTTGGTAGAAAAATGTTGTTTTAACAATTATGTGTTCTTAATATAATTTATCATTAGTTGAAGGTAAAATGTGTGTGAATATAATTATATATGTGCTTAGACATGATTTTGGATACATATATTAAAATTGATTAATTTAATTTATTAGATAAAAATTACACAATATTAATAAAGAAATTATTTGAAAATAATTGTTTTACCAATATCATCATCATTAACTTTAATATTTATAATATTAATTTATTCCCCAAAATAAAATTTAACTTATTAAATGTTATAAACTTTTTCATATAAAATATAAAACCACTTTAAGGGATTTAATTTTTACAACTGATAAAATTAAAATTTTAATTTACGTGGAGCAAAATTGTTTTTAGTGTACAATATTAATTGAATAACAAAAACATTACACATGGGTTTTTAATTTCAATGTAGTATTTTTAAATTATTTATTTTAATATATATATATACATATATAATATAAATATTTTTTTTAAATATCTTTAAATCCATTTTTCTATTACTATAATGTGATAAATGTGATAGTTTTAGTAATATTAGTAATTTTTACAATTTACCTATCAAAAAATTCTTTTAAAAAAATATCAAAATTTCTATATTCTGCAATATTTTTATTTCAACTCCAAAAATGAATTCTATTTAATGAAATTAAAATTTAAAATCTTTTTAACTTAATTGTTTAATAGAAACATAATTATATAATTAAAATTATTTTAATAGTAATATAACTTTTTAAAATATATACTATTCTTATACTTATTTTCCATCAGTTAGTAATAAAATTATTAATAATATATTATTAATATAAATAATATATTTTATCAATATTATATTTTATTTCTTATAATAACATATGAAAATAAATTTTTTAAAACGTAACCTTTAAATGCATAAATCTATCTTAATAATTATTTATTTACACGAATTGTATTTTCACAAATTAAAAAGTATAAATAATGACCTTTATTTTTATTTATAAATATATTATTTAATTGAGATAAATATATTTTTTCCTATAATTTCTTTGGCTAGACCAGTTGAATTCTCACCAATGCCTTTCTATTAATAATGAACATTAATTATATTTTTATATATTTTTTTGATAATTTTGTTACATCTACATTTACCAATCATTTCTATGACTATATTTTAATGGATATAAATTCTTAATTTTGTTATTTTTTTACTGTTGCATTTGAAGAAAACCATATAACACAATATATTTCTAATGGGAAAATGTAATTTTTTATCTCTTGGTTTCACACACACATAACAAACACACAATTAATTTGTTATTTCTATAAATAAAATGTAAATTATTAGTTAACCTAGTATCCTCCAATGGAAGACGAATAGGCAATTATCTGTAACATTTTATATATAACCATTTAACCAATTTGGATATAAAATATTCTTGGTAGAAAATATTCTCATTATCTTTATGTATGGACTTCAAGATTACCCTGATATCATGATGGTATGTGGGTTGTGGTAGATCGGATCATGAAATCAGCACATTTTTATGTATTTGAGAATCAATTTTAGTTTAATATATTACAATGTTTCATGTTAAATAATTCATTGGAGTTTTTTTAAAATTCAATTCCAGAGATTGAGACCCCTTTTAAATTCAGACTCTCGATGTGAATTTAAGAATGGTATGGGTACTCTTTTCAATATTAGAAAATCATAAAATAAAAAGACTTATATAAAAAAGGAGTGAGTTATATATAATTTTGTGGATATACATAGGTATTTAATTCTTGGACTTCTAAGATCATTAGAGGATCATCGCTGACTATAATAATTCTTAACAATAATTAATTTTCATGGAACTATTTGATGATTTATTTGATAGAACTTTTTGACAAAAATTTTGTTACATAGTGATAGGTGATAGGTAAATTTTTGGACCATGTTTAATAGATTGGATAATATATTTGATTATGGTAATTTAAAATCACATAAAAATAGTGGGGATTAAATAAAAATATCATACAGATTAAATGAGGATACTTTTTTTTTATTATTTACTCATGTTTCTAGAATAGGAATAAACTATATTTTAATGCCTTTTAATCATGACTTTACAATGAGAATAATTTTGATCTTAAATTCAATATTGAACGTGAATAAGATCAATAAAAAAATTCCATTTTGTAACCCAGATATATATATTCCCCTTTTTAAAAATATATAACACACAAGTATATAATCTATAATTTAAAATTTATAAAACCATAATTAATTTAAATTTTAAATGGAAATTTAATTTGAATTCATATATATATGAATATATGAGTGTAATTTCATATTAATATATATATATATTAAATATGTTTTATATTTTTATATTACATAATAAAAATAGTTTTAATTAATTAACAATAAATAATAAAGTGATCATTGATAATAAATTTATAAATATATATATATATATAGATGTATATATATATATCTCATTTTATGAATATTGACTAAAAAACATTATATTAACCACATACTCATACATGTATTTTTAAAAGTATCATTAAAAATGGTGAAAAATATGCATCCTATTTAAAAATATATTAAAAACATACATACCTTGAATAATCGTTTTTTCTTTAAATATTATATTTTTCAATCACATTCCAGTCATAGACCCAATGAGGAAGACAATATAATCATTTCAATGTTTCTAGTTATCACCCGCTTCATAAATTCCTTTTCCTATTTTTTTATGGTTGATTCTTCTTTACCCTCCAATGGTGTTCTAGATATGAATAGCATAATAGGATTTAGAGAATTCAATCATGTTAACAAAAGAAAATTTGGAACTGGTGGGTATATCACACCGTTAGACAAAAATAGGACTATCACAACAAAGGATGGCATATCATTTACATCTAAGAAATAATTAAATAAGTGGTGAACTTCCATTTGGTTAAACCCTTATTTTTTAGATCAGGAAATTAGTTTTAGGTATATCAGTTTACTATATTTCGGTATCATTTTTTTATTTATTCTGGGGTAAATACATAATATTTCTTGCTTTTTATTTCTAAAAATCAAATTCTAATATGTATGTGTAGATATAACTTTAACATTCTGAAGTATTGAACGTCAATTTTATAATTTGAAGAGGTTTCTTGGCTTATTTATTGTTCATTTCTAGGTAATGATTAGTTTAATTTATAATAAATTTTTTTAGTGATAATGATATGATGATAAATTAGATATTGATAGGGTTGGTAATGGTATGACACATGAAACTAATTTTTTTAGGGTGTCTAGTCCATCATAATATTAATTTTATATTTTATACATTGAATAACTAAATATCTAATTATCCTTATATATTATTTAGTATTTATTTTTTATTTTATATATCAATTTTATTTTTCCATTAAATCTCAAATATGTTGACCACATGTTACAAATGTAACCAAGGTAACTAAAAACATAGTCTAACTATCCATATTAAAAACTATTTAAGGATCAATGTTGTGAGATACACTATCCAACAACCTATATTCTAAACTATGAAAGATCTATGGGTGAAAATATTGTTAACATGCATATTAATTATTTCATACCCAGAGCCTGGATATATGGGTTTCAAATCCCATAAGGTTGTTTAATACTAGTCATAAATATGAGATTTTATTTATCTGGATTTAATATAGTGATGTGTTATCTAATTATCATTTTTAAAATTTTCACAGCATTAATTATTATTTACTGGTACTAACTAAATCATTCTAAATTACGTTTAATAAAATTTTAGAAAAAAATGAATTAAAATACTAACTACTGCTATCATTTATCTCATGAACATTATTAGAATCATGGAATGAATCTATATAAAACTGGTGTAAGAAGAATGAAACCATATTTTATGAAATTTAAATGCACTTATCCACACATTATTTATTTTCTAAAACCTTGGTCATTACTATATAAAAAAATTTAATTAAATAATTTATTGTATCTTATTTATTTACAAAATGAATATTTATTCTATCCTTTAATTTTAATTTCTTAATATAAATTCTTATGTTGTATCTTTTGAACATTCAAATGTTTCATGAAAATGTATTCTTTATTTTTATTTTTATTCATTATTTTATAAAAATAGTAAGTTTATTGATTTTATTTTTATTCAATATATATCATTAGAAGGTGGAAATAGATTATTGAGTCCCCGAAAAAACCATTATGATGGATAGATTAACATGTGAAATTATTTAATATTCATTTATATTATTAGAAAAATCTATATTGTTTTAAATTATTTTGAATTTGTCTCTTTTTATAGGACTTTATGATGAATTTATACATGAGTTTATATTTTAGGTCTTACTAAAATATAATTTTCCTTTTCACCCAAAAATTATTACATTGATGAGAAAGGTACATAATTTCATTAGGTTACATAGTAAATATCACATTATCAAAGCATATTTTCAGTACCATTCAATATAATTTGATATATGGCATGTGTGTTGGTTTTTTACAATAAAAACAAATTTTGACCATGTTGTATTTATTTTAGAAGTGGAAAGGATTAGTAAATTTTCCCAATTAATTAATAGATTTTTGAAGTTTCTATATTATTTAAAAATAAATTTTTGTAAGTTTTATAATCTTATGGATTTTTTTGACATGTTTCATAAAAAAATACCCACATAAGTATAATTTTTTTTTAAAAATAATATTTTTATTGGAAAGTAAAAATATATATTATTGTGTTAAAATGATCCACTACAATATTTTTTCTAATTTTTCATTGTAGATTCCAATAGAAAGTGTCCATATTAGTTTTATCCTTATGGAATCATTTGGAGAGTAAAGTAAAATATATGTATATCTATATAGAATTTTACCACCAAATTTTATAGGTTAGTGATAGGAGATAATATGGAAATACGGGGGGGTGTGAATTTTAATTTAAAAAATTAATGGATAACAATAAAATTTGAAGAAATTATTTATAAAGGAATAAAAGGATCAAAATATTTAATGTGGAACTAAAAAAAATAGTTGATGAAATAATTTTTTTTATTTGACCATTAATATATTAATCATGATTTACAGATTAAAAAATAAATAATTGAATTCTATAAATAAATTAAATTAATGAAAGTAAACAATACACAATATTTGGTGAAGAAGTTTGAAAATAGTTACCGAAGGTACCTATACATCTTAAACTTCAATATATTTTGGATTTAATTTATTTTTACAATGGGTTTTTAGTATCTTGGATAAAAAAATATCACTTGTTTTTGGATATTGCAAAAAATCCAAGGCATTTGATACTGGGTATTAAACTATGATTTTAGAAACCCAAAAAAGAATATTCCATTAAATTTGATTAGGTAAAATTCAATTAATCTTTAATCCCATAATTTAATTTTAGTAATAACCAAAATTATATAAGAAAAAAAGTAATATCTTCTTTTTATCTTAGTCTCAATTAACTCAAAGAATATTATGAACACAAGGGAATAATGATTATATAGAAAGTGAGTATAATATTAAAAATATTTCACACACATAAAAGGAATATGATCATTTAGGTATTAATTTTTTTTGAATTCCATGTTCTATAATTCTAGAGGATCATTATTCCAGTTCATGCCTCGAACCCTATTGAGAAGAATAATAAAAAGTAGGAAAAAATGTTAAATAATTAAAATAATAACAATAATAATCTAGGATAATCGAGGATACACAAACATATTATTTTTGGGAAAAAATTAATATAATTTAAACTAATTTAAAATAACCTATTAAATTTTTCAAAAAATTTATATATATGTCAATATATATCACATGAATCTTGCATCTAAAAAATTAACAAAGAGAATTTAAATTAATAGACATGTGTTAATATCAATCTTTAAATATAATTCATATAAAGAAAAATAAACAAATTTTAATAACATTGTTAGTTTAGAAATGAATTTATAAATAGTAAAATAAATGAAAAAAATATAATAATAAAATTGAATTATATGAGCTTCCAAAAATGAAAATATATAGGAACAAATTAAAAAATTTCATATAATTATATTTAAAACACTATAAAAGTATATAACATAAGTTATAAAACATTAATATGAATCTATAGAATCATCCAAACATTATAAACACTTATTAAACATAATAAGTAAGAAAAATATCTTAAATATTTAGAAATATATTAAACTAAATACATCCAGATTATCATAACTATATGAGATGTATTTTTTATGTATGAATAAAGGTAATAAGAAGATATCTTACCTTGAATAAGGTTAAGTTAAATATATATATAAGTTACTACATAAATGAAAAAAAAAATTTAATGCTTTACATAAGGGTTACAAGAAAAATATATAGCATGTTAGGGGTAAAAAATGGCCATTTACATGTAAAAAAATAATGTTCTATATAAAGGAAAAATTCATAAATGTGTATGGGTAACTTGTAAATGTGTAAAGTTAACAATTAGTTTTAACATGAACCTAATGGTAAACTCTATGATACATAAGTCCTATAAAGGAACGATTATCTCTTGAATAAGGGTAAAATATTAATTCTAGTATTGTGTAATGACAATTCATACTCTATATTTACTATATAAAGGTAAGTTATATGTTCTTGTAATGGTAAAATAAAATTAACAAATAATGTGTAAGGGTACATGAATGCTACGAAAGGGTAAAATAGAGTTTTTTTAGGATAAAAAAAATTTAATCTTTGTTTACGAGTAAGAATTACGTTGTGCAATGGTGAAAATATATAGTTATATATGGTTAAAAACGGAACATAAATACTCACATAATTTTTTTTATGGAGGATAAATAAGGGTAAAAGTAGTATTTATAAATTTATATTTTCAGAAGATTTAACAAAAAATATTTATATATATTTATATGAATAATAAAAATAAATAATGAAATACGTAATAAAAATTTTAATCAATACAATTACTATTATAAATATAAACTATAAAATTTTAAATTATGAAAATAGTAAATAAATAAAACTAAATTATATAGAAATAAAAAATTAAAAATCTGTCTTTTTATAAAAATCAATGAATGGTGAGGACCACAACAAATTATAATGTGTTCATTTTGATGAAGGATCATCCTATTCAATCTGATCTAACACATATTTCTAATATTAAGGAAAATATTTAGTTTTCATTGCAACTGACCCTCATAAATACTATTATATGTTTCCTCAATAACACCATATAAATTTTAGAACTAATGCTTGAATATATTTATGAGGGATTCATATTCTTAATTCTTCTAATGTAAAAGGTATTATTGATGACTATAACATTTATAGTAACACTTAAAACTTACCTAGTTTTGGTAGAAGGCCAAGAATATATAAATATATTAAGGTTGGTGATCATGTAAATGGGAGGGCCCAATTAACATATATTATAGTATTTCTGGGGTGGGGGTATATAAGAAATAAATTGCGCAAACGTTAAAGTTCAATAATGATTTTGTTAACTATATATGGAAATTGCGATAATTATTTTTTTAATTATGACTTGGTATGGTTTTTTTGTCATCAAATTAAAAAAGGATATATTAAATTAATATAAAAATATTTCTAATAGAGTAGAATTCATTCATTTTTTAGCAAAAGAATTGTGTATATATTTTTCATTGATTTGGATCTATTTACCTTTTCTATTTTTATGTATTATAATGATTATTAATTTAAACTAAAAAAGAACTATAAATTTTTATTTTTATTTTCCATTTAGGAAAACATTAAACTAATTTTCCACAAACATTGAATGTGGTTGTTAAAATATTCTTCATCAAAGATATTTTTTTGGATTGTAATTATTATACATGATAATATTCATATTTTTGTTATGAAAATCTATGCATATTACATCTTTAAAAATTCATTTTATTTATTATAATGAATTTATTTTTATGGGGTTGTAATTATTAAGACATAATTGACATTCTCGAGCCCCATTCTATCAGCCAAACAGTATATAGAGTACTTTTTTGAAATAAATTATATAATCTGCTCATTTTTTATAGAATAGTAATCATTTTATTTGATATTTTTTTACCGATAACCATGTTTGGTGAAATATAGTAATGATCCAAAAGATAGTAAAGATGATTCCAACCATAATAAGAAGAATTAATCATTTAGGGTGACATGTGAATAACCTAAAATCCCGAGTTTATGGTGTGATGTTTACATATTGATTTTCATATTTGTTTAGATGTCATACTAAAACCGATAAACCTATTGTTCCATGCCTCCCTAATCCACATTAATTAAAACCACACCCAATCTGTTTTCCTCTAAAAATTCCACCTAAAACCATTATAATCTATAGTTTCAATAGAGAAAAAAATGAACTATGCACATCATTTAATGGGTTATAGATTTTTTTCCTTATTAGAAATGATAAATGACTCACCATTAATGGATTTTAAACTATTAATAACCCATGTTTCTTATCATCCAGTAATCTGTGTTTTACGAAAGGTAGAAAAGTTGCTAGAGAAACATGAAATTTTGAATGGGCGCACATGGTGAAGTCAAAGGGTAATCATAGAGATACCATAACATTATTTCATGACTTAGTAGATTATGGGTTGACATTTCAATGATTATTTCCTTCTTTTTAATGTTCATTATATTTTTTAACCATTGTTAAGTATTTAATCATTTTTATTTGAGCTACTCTTAGCTCAAAGTAAAACATCATACTCAAAATATTATAATATTTTAAACCATATTTATGTGGAACCACATCCCAAATAATACATAAAATAATATTTAAATAGATTTACTTAAGAGATTTCAAGATGATATAGATTAAATGGGTCTTCCATGCTTGATTGACTCATTGATGACTACGATTGATACATTAATATTCAATCTACAAAAATTGGAAGTGTTTTTTACGCACCATCAAAAAAATAAAAACATTATGTTATTAATCATATTGTTTATTAAGATCATAATTGTTATTTTACATAAAAACAACAATAAAAAAAATATTTAAACATAATTAATTGGTTTCATATGTTTCTCTTAGATTTAATAAGGAGTATTATTTTGAAAAATGTTGATAAAAACCACCAAAAAATGGTGATATTTTAATTTATATTCATTATTCATTGATTCAATATAAATCAACATACAAGAGATTTTGAAATTCATTATTTCTATTTTATGGGTAAATTTTGAATAAATGGGGTTTTATGCCTTTCATAGTCAAAATAATATAAGATTAAATTCAGATTATTCTCCTTAAGTTTATTTTTTTACCTAATTTTTATTTTAATATTTTAATCTGTATTAAAAAGAAATAAAAGTATATAGAAGGAATAATACTATTTATCAATGATTTCAATAAAAAATTAAACATGGGACACATGAAGGTTTCTAATACAATGGATATATATATATATAATCAACATAAAAATGAGAAAAAATTATTTTATTGTGATAAAGATATATTTAATATTGTAAATAATAGAATGAAATTATATTGATTATAATGTGTTTTTATGAATCTATTCAAATATATTTTGGAATAATAAATACATTATCCTATAATATTTTCTATGTTTAATCTTCATTACATTGTGACTCCCTATAAATATTTAATGATAAATGAATCATTGTTTTTTATTATTTGAAATATATTGATACATTTTATTATTATTTTGGGGATTTTTATATGTGATGGAGAATTGGGGGAGTCATATGTGAATTTTATATAAATTATCTAATTATATATTAGTTTTGAAACAACATATGACCACAAAAGGTTTATGTTTGAGAAAAAACTTGATGACTTCCCCGATAGTTATTGAAGGTTTTTGAAGTGCAACAATGTAGTAAGTGATATAGTGACTCCATGAACCACTTTATTTTATTTTATTTTTGATAATTACAGTATTTGATAAAACATTAAATATTAAAAAATATTTTTTAGTTCATTGTAAATTTTATTCATATTAATATTTTTAATTATTTATAATATTTTGTCAAAAAATAATTTTATAGGTATATTTTTAACTTTATCTAAACATGGTACCTTTACATAGATAATTTTAATGTTCTTTTACATTTACATAAGGTATATTTTTCCTTTCCAAATACTTGTTTTTTCATTTATGTAGTGATTAAAATTATTTTTAAACCATTACATGATTTAATGAAAATGTACTTTACTCTTATGTGAGAATATATTTTTTTTATGAAAGTTTATTTTACCCTTACGTAGTGTATACTTTTTAAGTGACCTTCACAAAAAATTATCAAACTACCATTTCATACTAGTTTAATAATAACATTAAATATGATATTTATGTACAAAAATACTTCCACATAAGCAATATATTTGGCTACAAAAATTTATACAACTCATATATTTTTATCATACACATACAATGAGTATATAAATTGTCTTTTACCTCTACACATCACATGTAAAATGTCCATTACTTACAAATGAGAATCCAGAATTCAAAATAATTATATGTTTTATGCTTTTCTTGATATTTACATTTATTCCATTTTATTATCAAATTTTTTAATTTTTTTATTTTTACCAGAATCTTATATTAATTATACAAAAACAATAGGAAGTGATTTTTTGGTGTTTTAAATAGATTTAAATGGTGATTTAAAATTTTCTTCATGTTCAATAAAAATAAATAACATATGTTTTGAAATTTAGAATATATTTATTTTGTTTGATTTATTTGTATGAATTGTTTATAGATTTATGTTTAATGTTAAAAAACATATTCAAATTTTTTTATAGTATTCATTGCAGTGATATTGAATTTTGAATCTCTATGTACAGTGTGTGAAGTTAAATGTGGTATGAAATTAGAAATTAAAATTTCAAATATCATTATTGTAAACAAGGTAATATTTAATAATATTTATTAAAATTAATATTGTTTTAATTTTAAATCCCTTCAAATGTTTATTAATAACACATTAAACACCAAATGTAGATATTATTGATGATAATAGTGAAAATTAATTTTCACTCATAAAGATAATTTATGATATTTTATAGATTATTGTAATTGATTTATTATAAGTCTTTGAATGAGTATATAGTTTTTAAGGATTATATATAAATTGATCGAGGCTTTACAGAGAAGACACACGTGACAAACACAAACTCCACCTCGACTAAAATCCAAACACCGTGATTTGATAGAATAAAATTAAACATACATGGCATGAAGTGTATATACATGTCATGTGATATTACAAACATTCAAAAATGACACATAATTTTCCAATCTATATTTTCTAAATTACATTTGTAGATTTCCTTGATTACATCATTGAAATACATTTAAGGACCGAGAATATTAGTTCTACACTAGAATATATATCTATAACTGTCTTGTGGATTTCATTATTGCTATATATTTATTTCATGGATTAATTTTCATTCACCTAATATTTTTCACACAGGTCATTCCAAAATTAAAATTTTCATTGGTTATGTAAAACTAATGAAAAAATAGAATCAAAAGTATCATGTTATCCTACCTATAATTCCCATAGGATGATGCTTTTGGATTATAAATTCATGGGTTTTGTTTGTCATTTCCAAAGATCCAGGAAGTTAGGATTGAGGATGCACCATTAGAAATGTTTTATATTATGATTTATCCCATTTTAATATTTAAGGTTCGATATATTTCCTTGGAAAGTGTCTCTTATATTTTTTTGGGGTTTCGTACTCCATTGGCATCGGTGAAAAGGGTAGAGTAGGATCATTTTAAAATAAACTATTATGATATGTATTGTGTTTATATAATTTTTTTCTAATATAAAATTTTACACAATAATATTATTAATCATTTATTAAAAAATTTAATAGTTATTTTAATTAATAATAATAAAAAATTATTTTAAATAACCCTCATAATTATAAGAATAAAAATGTCCCCTCTTAAATATTTCCATTCACCTTTAGAACATACCACTCAGTATTAGAGCCTATACCTCTTATATTTTTGATCTTATAATTTCATGCTAATTTAATACTAATTGTATCAATATTTTGATAATATTTGTAAATTATGTTTTTGTTTATATTTAATTGATTATTGGTTTTCGAGCTAACATGTTCTGTAGTTATTAACTGACTAATAGAATCATTTTTTACTCGATGATAGTTCAAGAAGTTGGACTTTTGAATCCGATGATCCTACCTTGTTTTAGTGAATGTTTTATGGATACTATAAATATAAAATGATGGTATATTTATAGAATATAGATTTTGAATATTGGGTTATCATGGGTAAATCATATAAGCTTCTTGAAGTTGACATTGATACATTAACATGTAATGATTCTACAAAATATGTCTTGAATTTCACATTAATTCACTATATCTATTTTAACATGATAGAAATATTTAGAGTCATATATATTCATATAAAAGTAAATAATAATTTTTAAGGGATTTAAATGTAATCATCAATTAAATGAAAAATTGCAGATAATTAAGCATAACATTTAAATGGATGAATTTCGAGAAATTATAAAGTATTATTATAAAAGTGTTAATGGGATGTTCAGAATATTCAAAACTTTTATAAAAAACATGTTTAATATTTGATAAACTATTAATAATGAAGTTTTTATTGAAATAATACTCCAAGAACTACGAAATAAGTGGAATTCAAAGAAAGTAACTATTCAAGAATTTAAATATTTTACAGAATAATCTCTATATGAAGTGATAATTTTTTCTATACAATACAAGCTTGAGTTTCAGAATAATAATCATGATTTCACTATAAAATAATTGGAACCATTTTAAAACCAACATTGTTTTTTCTATCTCTTATAATGACTCATCAGGTAGATTATGCTTAGGGAAAAATAATGATCTGCAAAAAAATACTAACTGCATTAAAGGACTCAAAATGAAAAATCATGATACTAAAATAGATAAAAGAAAAAATAATGATATATATGAATCTTTTCAAGGGAAATGTAATGAATTTTGAAGCGAATCTTTTTTGTTATTATTGTTAAAAACCTAACCATACCAAAAATTAGTCTTTATGATTTAAATATCAAAGAAAAGACAATATGGTGGAAAATACTAAATGATGATATAATTTATTTTACGTTAGAGTTTTACTGAAGAATTAGACTCTTGTAGTGAATAATTTATTAAGAAGGAGACTTGCAATAGTGCACTAATGAGAAAATATCCTTAGGAAACTCATCCATTGATGAAATATTGAATATCTATTTTTCTTTCTTAATGGTTGCATCAAGTAAGGATTATAGTGTTTCAAATATTGATCTTTATTCTCAATCCTATTTTGGTTCTAACCATGGTAAATATGAAATAAATGAGTTATTTGAATTATGTGATATATTTAGTGGAAATGGGAAATCTTTCTAAAAAGTTATAAATGATGACTATGGATTATAATATTTTTTTGATGAAAATAAAAATCTCATTTTAATGAATAAAATGTTGAAAGATACTTGATCTATGTTTGATAAAAATAGAAAATAAATGTGATATAATATAATTTTTTATTATAGATAAATTTAATTATTGATTCAGAAATTATTCTTCATGCACTAAATATAATGTTTTTTATGATACTTATTTCTGTAAAAGTAAATTTGTTTCTTGAGGTAGAAATTAAATTTTAATGGAAATGTTATCTTTATTTACTACTGGAAGTTAAAAATTTGTGTAATTCATGAGAATGAAAATATGTACAAAATAAAAAAAATATAAACTATAGTGGTTTTCATTAGATGATAGCTCAAATGATTAAAAATAAATTAATTTAAGGTGAAAAATTAAGTTATCTCACATGGTACTATTTTTGAATGTTTCTTATTTTGAAATTTTTATTTTGATTTCTCATTATAGTTTTTTCTATAATTTTGTCACACATTGGATTTTATTTATAAAAATTATTTTAATGTTGAGAGGATTGACCCTTTTACATCATGGGTGCCTAAGAAATCATTTCTATGCCTCACTGTCCTAAAACTGGTCTGGATGCCGCTGTAATTATCTTTATTATTTTATATCTAGTGGAAATGTTCATACCATTTTAGTATATGGATTATTTTCATATGATTTAATTACTTATTATTGGTAAAATTAATTGTGTATAATTAATTTTTAATTTTATTACTATCATCTTGTTGTTGTGGCTCCATTTATATTTTTTTATGAACAAGAAACACTAATTAATGGGGAGTTTTTTCAATATAAAAAATTGATTAATCTGTGATGATATTTAAGATTTTGATTTATTAGTTGATTTTTCTCACTTTATAAATAAATTTAATGGAATATTTAATTTATATGAAAAATTTGTATTAATTTTTTATTTTGGGGATGATATGTTATCTTTTTAAATTATTTCATTCCTTATGTATTTTCAAAAAGAAATAATTTTTTTATAAAACATATGAATAAAAATTATAATTTTTTTGGATTAATTACAAAAGAGGGGAAAATTATTATCTTAATATTATGTCTTTTAATTATAAAAAAAGATAATAATGTTGGAGTGACTCCACGAACCACTTATTTTTATTTTTATTTTTATAAATAAGATGTTTATTATTCTTGAACACTTAAAACTTATTATTGATTTCAATGTTTAATTTATTAATATAATTATTTATAATTATTTTTATTATATTTTAGAAAAATATTAATTTTCTAATTATTTTTTACCTTTACATAAACTTTTTTTCACCTTTACAAGGATAATTGTAATGTTTTGTTACCTTTATGTGAGGTTTATTTTTCCATTCCACAAACTTGATTTTACTTTTATGTAGAACATAAAATCATCTATATATATTTTGGCGAGTTAATGAAAATGTATTTTACGTTAATTCATAAATATATTTTATACATATATGAGTTTATTTTACTCAAACACGGTGAACATTTTTTCAACTCACATTCACACAACACTATTAAACTATCATTAAAAACATAATTAAGCATAACTTTACACATGTCTATTATATGAGGAATGTATTCTATGAAAACTATACATTATGAATATTAACTTTACATGTCAAATATATTTAATTATTACTCTTACACAGTGTATATATATTTTCTTTTAGCATTACACATCCATTGTGAAATTAACATTACACATAATTGAAAATATGTAATCATTAAGCATGTTATGTTTTACAATTTTCTTGTTATTTTAATTTACTATATATTATAATCAAATATTTTACTTATATATTTTTCCAAAAATTTATATAAAATATATAGGATGAAAGAAAAGTTATTTTAGTGGGTTTTAAATAGATTTATATGATGTTTTAAATTTTTTTCATTTTCTCTATAAAATTAAAATTTATTTTTCAAAATTTGGAATACATATATACATATTAAATAATTTAATAATTTAAAATCATTAAATATATATGATTAAAGGAAAAATAAATGGTAAAAGATTCATAATAATTATTAATGTAGTGATATTTAATTTTTAATCCCTAGATATATAACATGCATATAAATATAGAAAAAATTTTGTAATTCAAAATTATAATATTTCTATTTTCCACTATGTGTTATTCTGAGATAATTTTTACATATTAATATAAACTAAATATTATATTCATTCAAATGAATTTTAGTGAATATAATTAAATTTAATATGAATTTATTATCAATTATAAAATTGGGAAAAAAAATTTCTCCGAATGATAGTGTGGGATATTATTTATATTATTTTATATGAGTTATTCTAATTCATTAAAAGAGTATTTATTTGCAATAGAAAATGTATAAAAAGAATAATGATTCATCGAAAATAAACTCATAATATACAATAACTCTACCACGATTGACATCTCAACACTATGATATGATAAAAGAATGAGAGAACTTCCCATGCATGAATTGTACATTCCTGTGAAGTATTGTACGAAACATTCAAAAAGATAATCTTAATTGTTCAATCACTGTCTTATGAAATTATTTGATAAACCACCTAGAATAAATTTTTTAAATACTTTTTTGGGATAATATGAAAATTTATATACCATCGTATCAATCTGTAACTGTCCATCGGGTTTCACTGATTCTATTTATTTATTTATAAAATGAGAGTTTTCTGCATTTAATCTTTTCACACATCAATTATATTACTTTAGTGAAATCTAATTTTATCAATGATTTTCTTTCTTGAATAATTTTTTGGTACATATTATATAATATCATACACATAAAAAATATATTGAAACCAATAAAATTTTATCTCTTTAATAATGATCACCACATTAGTCTTCTATGAATCTGATATAAATTTCAAACATTACAACAGAAAAAATAATATAGAACATCTAAAATTGGAAATTATAGGTCAAACCAATCTTCTAGGATAATCACTCTAACATCTAACACAATAGAAATAAAACAAAATATTTTTAAACTAATCAACTTCTTATGAAAATAAAAATATAACCTTAATGGAAATTTTAGTATGTTTTGAGTCAATGAATGAGGTGGTATTTATAGGGTATAATTGGAAATGTGACCTTTGGGATTCGACTGTTATATGTTTTTTTTGTAAAATATGATCATTTGATAATATAACCATTTTAAATGATACCATTGGTTGAAAATTATATCATTAAAATTAGTGTTTACATGTAGTAATGTCAATGGATAATTGATACTGTATTGAGAATTGATGTCATTAATTAGAAGAGTCATTCTGTTTGAATACCATTTGTCTGAACAAGGGAGAGAGGTAGTGTCAATGGAGTTTTCCCTTGACCAAGACCAATCTGAGCTTTAATAAGTGAATCATGAATTGAATTTTGTATTTGATAAGTAAAAATTAGTATAGATTACCACTCGATTGATGTTAGTTATGCCACCCTGTGAAACGACCACCATCACACACATTACCCTTATCTCGTATGCATGTTTAATAAGGTTTTACATGTTTATAACATAGTGAAAATTATTATTTAGAATAAAAAATCTTATTCTATAAAAACATTTTTGTTAATAATTTATATTTATAAAATATGTGTTTAATCGAGATAAATGCGATAAATTGATTTTTTGATTCAAATGAAACCCATTTTTACTTTTTTAGAATTTATATAAAATTTTATAATTAACTCATGTATTGTCAATAATATATACATTAATAAAATAGAAACTTTCCCCTATATATAGATGATAAAATAATTTTATAATGTCCTCAAAAGTTTTTTTATAAGTGTTACAATTTTGATTGGGCCAAAAAACATTTATTTTTTAATAAATAATTATTTTTATACATAAAAGTTAAAATTATGATATTTATAGAATTATTGTAGAAAAATAAAAATTATATTTCAAATAATAATGTCAAAATTAGTTTAGGGTTAATTTATGATAATTTTCAAAAATACATTATTTTTTATGAACAGTAGAAAGTACAATTTTAGGTTTTAGTTATATTTTATGACATCATATTTAGATCATAAATATGTAATAATTAATTAAACACCCTCCACAACCTAAAATATGTTATTTTTATTAATATAATATATTTTAATATATTTTTTCAATTTCCGAAATTATAATTGTCCTTCCAAATTTTAAAAAGGATAAATTGTTTTTTTAAATGTTATGTTATATAATCTTTATACAACCATGCCAAAAGAATTATTGAACAAAGGTGTTAGGTTCTATTTGAATAAAATAACATAAAATGATACCCAAATATCCTAAACTATGTGATGAAATCATGGAAAAATAATAGTTATGAATTCTCCACAGGAATTCAACGAAGCCTCTGCGCTACTTTCTTCATCTCTGGTGGTGATTTTCGTTTGGCTCCAGCCTCCTGGGGAGATGTTTGACAAGTATGTGAAAGAGGAAAGGGTTTTTTGTCAGCGTGTAGTGGTCGGGCTCCTAGGGCTGAGATAGATTGTAATTTGTTTTTCCAATGAGAATGATTTGGCATGGTGTTGGTCTAGATCTAGAAAATCAGTATGTGGAATTCATTTTCATATTCTTCATAGGTGCTTCGATCTAAACATGAATCGGGACCCATCTACAATGGAAATCTAGCTTCAGCTTCCTGGTCTACCTCTTCCCTTCCTGAATCCGGTACTTCTACAATCAATAGACAACTCAATTGGTCGTTTCCAATGTTCCCATCAGAAGACCTCTACGATGAAGCACCCAATTTTGGCACACATTTTTGTTTAAATGGAACTCTCATGGCCTCAACATGATGTTTTGTGGATCGTGATTGAGTAATAATGTAGGTAAGCTCAACCCATTGTTTAAAAATCGTGGAAAAAAAATCTGGATCTTTTTCCTGCACGGCCACTGTCATCTGGACTACCACAAAAGGGCATTGGGTGTTCGTTTGGTCAATCCTCCTTCTACATCTGTAGGTCCTACAACTCCGATTGTGATCAATGAGGAATGATTGGTCCATCATTCGGCTACAGTTATAAATAAAACAGTTTGCGGTGATGCCTCAGGAGGCATGGGTATCCCCCATTCGTAGCCCTCCAATGCTGAGCAGACCACAAGTGTCCAGGGGCATGTGTCCCCCGAATCTCCGGGTGAGGAACAGCACAGGAAGGTCCTACACCAAGTCGAGGTTCCATATAATTTGGGGCTGTGAGGTTCTTCAGGCGCAGTGAAGAAATATTTTCTTCTAGGATCTTTGCCTAAAGTCTCAATCATTTTTTCCAGTGTAAGACAGAATTTGGGTGTTAGTCATTTGTCTAGGGGGTGGGGGTGCCCATTTAGGTGCATGAGGATAGTCATGAAGAGATGAACCCCAAGGATGTTGTCTCATATAGTATTTTAGACCCCTCTAGCTCGACCATTAAACCCATTGTGCACAAGGTCTCTTCTCCAGATGCTGGAGATCTTCTTAATTGTGTGGGTTGGGAAGACACAATCAAGACACCTCAGTATATGGGTTGTGGTTTTGATTAGATTAGTGGTTCAGAGTTTTCCATGTATGTCTTTCTGACCGATTCTACGTATGTGGATAAGGTAAAGTTTGGGGACATGGCTACACAAACTCTTAATCATTTTGCAGTGTTGGAAGTTGAAGAGTGTCATGAGGTTGAGGAAGGAGAAATTGAGGAAGTTGTCCATGGAAAGATCATTACTTTGCACCTGGAGGGTCCTCATGAAGATAAAAGTTTTGACTTGGATTCCCTGGTTGAGACAAAGGAAGTGGAACTTGTGGAAGAATTTATCAAATTCTATTCAAAGTATGGGAAGAAAAACATCATCAACCCAGAAGGTTTTATAATGTACTCTCGGAGTCCGTGGAAGAAAAAATATTATTCCTACTTACCTATCCCTCCTGTCACCAGATCCTCAAGCAAAGGGTAGTCCCATCCAAAGGGTTCCATGCTGGTGGGGACGATTTCTCCAATGGAGCTTAACCACCTGCAGAAAAGACATCTTCCAATGACCAAGTGAACACAGTAAAGGAGTTGATCATTCCAGATATCCACCAAAGTGGGGAAGAATTGATAGAATGTGATGAGTTGGAAACCATTATTGAATGAAATGAATAATTATTAGACATGGGCATAGAGTACATCACTATGCAAGTAGAGCTTGACAGACTGGTTGGGAGGTAGTTTTAGGGAAACCTATCTATGGAGAAGGGTGCCTAGGCCCAAAAACAACTCGGAATTTTGGAACGTGGATTCAATGGACAAGATATTACTATGGAAGAGTTCATACTTACTTTGGACAATATGGTTTACAATTTCGACAACATCCTCAATGAGTTTCTAGATGAGAAGGATCCTGGTCCCCACTGGAGCCTCCTCGGTGGTAAGGTCTCTAAATGTCTTAAACTACAACTCATATATTCAGCTATTTCATATCATGTTGACTGATTTTCTATCGTTTTACTAGATTGGTTTCAGAATTTTCCTTTAAAGTGTTTTTCATTATCAAAAAAATTATTTAGACATACATTAAGAATAGTATTTTATGAAAAATATATCCATGCCCCCTATCATTATATAGTTTTTTGAAACCAGGTTTTATACCCCACATGAAGTTGAATATAAATCTCAAATTTTACCACTTTACATGAGAAATTATGTTTTCCTTTTTTATTTTATCAGATGAAAATATTTTATTTTCAATGAATATTAAAAATATGTAAACATGACATTTTTATTAGTGGATTTACTATATGATAGTCACATTTCCTTTCATGGGTCAAAAATGATGTAACAGACATGTATTTAATCTCTTTAGTATGAAATTATTTTGTTAAAAAACTTTTTATTTATTCTCTATAGGTTATTAATGAAATGATTTATTATGATCCATGTGATTAGAATTAATTTATGACAAATTATGTCTGGAAACTAATAGTTCTCAAAATAATTGGGTAATTATTTTTAATCTCTATATATATAACATGTTTTATAATAAATTTGGGAATATGTTTCGAATTTTTATTTTTTCCACAATGGTGATATTTATATGAATGTTCCATTTATATGATTTAGTTATATTTTCTTGTTATGATTCATGTTCATATTATTATTTAATGTGACTTTTTAACACCTTATTTTTAAGCCTCATGTTCTTATTGATATGTCTAATGATCACATGATTGTTTTCTACCATTATTATTCCCATACATGGTTTGATTCTATTCCCTTTTCATTATTTTCTTTCAAAATGATATGAGATGAAATAAAAGTAACATTGGATGAACCCATTAATAATTTTTTCTAGTGAATTTAGAATAATGTATTTCATTTTTTTCTATTATGTACCTTATATTCATGTAACTGAACGTTAAAAGATCCTACATTTATACAATGTATTGAAAATTAATTTAATAGGAAGACGAGATTACATAGTTTGTATCAAATGATCATTTAGTTATTTGTGGAAATTAGGACTAGAAATATTTATGATGAACACTAGGAAAACGTTTAGATATAGGAAAAAATATTGTTATTTAGGTAAGTATTATGTATGTGGTTTCCAAAAAAATACATCCCTGACTAGATTCTATAAGTGGATGTGTCTCTAGTGTAGATATACCTAGCACTGACACTCAAAAACAAAACTTTGATCTAGACATGATTGAGAACTACTGCACGAGAATGAGCCTTTCCACACACCTGGTTTGACACTATCGATAGATATGATTGGTTAATCATAAGATTTATATGAACCTTTATGAAAGATATACAAAAAATTTACTTTTTATTAGAATATATAAATAATTTATTTCGTAATTATGTTTTAAAACATAAAAATCCACTATAATTATATGTTTTTAAAAATTATTACATTTCTAACTAAGGTTTTATTCTATTTAAAAATGGCACAAAATAAGATGTTCCACATAACTGATGAGTGAAATGAATGATGTAATGGAAACATTTTTATGGAATGTAGAATATAAAACATCATGAGGATGATGAATCAACTACCTCATATTATGATCGATAACTTAAATCAAGTCAGGAGACTGGATTCACCTCATAGAGACCAACTTTTCATTGAGTCCATCATACATCAATGACCATCGTATTTTTGAGGATCTAATAACCCATTGATTTATATATAATGAATAACCTCTATTGAAAGGATCATTTAATTACTGTTTTTGTTGATGAAATAGAATGTATCCATAAAATTATACCACATAAAAGGAGGATATGATTAGGGGTGGACATTGAGGAAAAACAAGAATCCATTAAGGGAGATCAATGATATGGATTTTTAAGAGTTCATAGGAATAATTTTCAATAATTTTTCCCATGTTAGATGTAAATGATAATTGATGAGTAATTGTTTGAAATAAATAATAATAAAAATTATTTGGTGGGAATAAATTATATGAACAATTTAATTCATTTTTGATACACCTCTAGCTTTGAAATGGATTCTATGGGAAAGGATAATTGATTATCCAATAGAATGTGACCACATCTATGGATGAATCTAGAAAATAAAGACTATGAATTCTATTATAAGATAGTGAATAGTTATATGATGGTTGACTTTGACTTTTGGGTGACACAGTGGTCACATAGGTTGAATGAAAATAAGAGATAAATCAATCAAAACTCATGGAAGAACTATGATCATGGAAGTGGAGGAAAAGAATGTGAGACTTACCACATGCCAAAATGTTGGGAAAATGAATTCAAGGAACTATGTACCTAGGACATAAAAGTGATAATAGTGCATAAAATATGGCCATAAATCTAACAACTTTATTTGAGAGGTGAAGCCTCAAATTTTCAACACTAACAATTAAGGGAATATGGTACATGCCCCACTGAAAGATCAATGCTTCAAGTGTGGACATCATGGTCTCATTACCATTCAATTCGAAGATTATAATATAATGTAGGGAATCCACCACCATTCTCAATATAGGCTAACAGAGAATGGTTATAAATTTTCTATCATGATAGTTGATGTGGAGGCTCAAAATTATGTACTGTAACGTACACTCATTCTTCTATTAAATCTACAAATTTTATTGTTGGATTCTAGTTCTATACATTTATTTATTTCATCCATGATTGAATATAGTTTGGATACAATCCCTGAACTACAAGAAGTATAGTTTTATTCCATGAATCATAGAATAATTATCATATAAAAAATAGTTTATAGAAACTATATTATTAACATTGGTGAGCAAAATATCATAAAAAATATAGTATTAATTTATATGGTGGAATTATCACTATACAAGGAATGGAATGGATCAAAAATTATAATTCTATGATCTACATCAGAACCAAGGATATTTTTGTAGTCTTTAATGTAGAAAATGAAATCATTTTCAATGGACTGACATCCCAACACAAGCTTTGTCTGTAAGCACCTCCCATATCCATCTTTATGAAAATGATCAGTGAAGAGGGATAAGCAAATAAAATTATATAGGTATAGAATGACCCCGTCATCAAGGAATACATTGAAGTACTTCTTGAAGTGTTACCTTGACCTCCCCTTGAAAGAGAGGTCCATTTCTCTATTGAAATCATACATGAATCCAAGATGATATCAATGACTCCAAATAGAAATAAAAATATAGAGTTAGATAAATTATTGAAAAAAAATCAAGATATATTAAATAAGTGATTTTTCTGACCAAGTGTGTCTCCATGGGGAGAAATTGGTCCCCCTTTAAAGAAATAAGGATGGATGAAAATGGATGTTCATTGATTATATAGACCAAAATTCTATCACATTGAAAAAAAGTGCCTTATTCCAAGGATTCATAGTAAATTTGACTAGCTTCATGGGGCCCAATTATTCTTTAATATTGACCTCCAATTAGGGTATCATCAATTGAAGGTTATTAAATAAGATAAACCAAACGTTTCCTCATAAAAAATATATGGGAATTATGGGTCTATTTTTATAACCATCAGCTTAACAGAAGGGGCGACAATATTTATGGAATTGATGAAAAATTTAAGGACCACCTTGATAAATATATGATAGTTTTTATTGATGATAGTTTGATATATTCCAAAATTTTCTAGGAGAACGAGGATCGTCTAAGAGTTATTTTTGGTGCCATGTGGAAAGTTAATGTTTTCTAAAAATTCAAGAAATTTTAAATGTGGTTAGAAAATTTTTCATTATAGCAATACATTGTATCCAATGAAGGTATCTCAGTTTACACTATAGAGAAAAAGCCTATAGAGTAGTGTACAAATTCTAAAATAGAATCTGAGATTCATAATTTCATTTTTTTAGAAGGATATTATAAGATGTTTGTAAAAATATTTTCATGACCATAAAATACTCTAACCATGATAACTTGAAAAGTGGATAAGTTCATCTGGACAAAGGAGTGTGAATAATGATTCAAAAACAAAATAAGAGATTTGTTACTTCACCTGTGTTAACTCTACCATTAAATATATAAGGATTATTTATTTATAGTGATGGATCTCTGAGAGGTCTTGGTTTCTTACTAATGAAGAATGAAAAGTTGGTTGCTTATGTTTCCTGATAGTTAATGCCTCTTCATTAGAATTATTCAACCTATGAATGTCACGACCCGCCCTCGGGGTCCGTGCCGTGACTACCCCAAGCCCGCCTTCCATAGGCCAGGGGCTGGCGACTAGCACCAAGGCGTAATTCCCGGTAAAACGGAAGGAATTGCCTTTGAAAAGTAAACACACACCACAGAGTAAACAAACGGAAAGTAAACACTAAGCAAACAGAGTACGACTGAAAGTGCGGAAAAGTAAATGGGCCAGAATACAAACCCAAACTGAAAGTAAAGTACAACTCGAAAAGGGAAAAACAGCAACTGAAAAGTAAAACCGCTACTCCGAGCTGTCCACTGGAAATCCCACCTGAAGGGTGGGTACAGATAGCTCCTCTGCTCCACGGGTCCCTCCGTCCGCTCCGAGCACGTCCCGCCCAGTGGTCCACCTCCGGGTACCGTCCCGCTCTGCAAGCCTCAGCTAAGGTCAACGCTGTCCGTCGTCTGCAACCAACACAACGAAGTGCGGGCAAAGCCCGTCCAGGGGTGAGTATAAGCTACTCAGTAGGGACCCCGAGACCCCTGAAGGTCTCTCAAATCCACAAAGGATAAACCACGAAGAAAAGTACAATCACGAAGTAACAACCGACACTGCTTAGGTATATGCCCATACATATACCTAAGTCATCAATTCAAATACGCTCCAACCTCCGAGCCCAAGTACAACTCAGTCCACGCAGGAAAGTATACGTATTCCACATAGGAAAGCAAAATATAATCCACACAGGATTGCACAACACAATCCACACAGGAAAACAACAGGATTCAGCTCACACAGGTATACTTCTTCAAGGACGATAAAGATGATCACTGATCCATCTAAGTCGTCGGACCCACGAAGGATCGATAGGTATCTAACCCCCGCAGAAGACCCACACAGGATCGGGCTCACACAGAACCTGTAGGCGCTGGCTCACACAGAACCGCTGAGCGCAAGGACCCACACAGGATCGGGCTCACACAGAACCTGTAGCACTGATCCACGTAGGATCGCTGAGTGCTGTAGTCGTCGTCGTCGAATCCACACAGGATCTCTGTACTGTCGTCGTCAAATCCACACAGGATCTCTGTACTGTCGTCGTCAAATCCACACAGGATCTCTGTACTGTCGTCGTCAAATCCACACAGGATCTCTGTACTGTCGTCGTCGCAGTCACAGTAGCAGAAGAACAGTCGCAGCCAGCACTAGGGTTCCCGCACACAGCAAACTCGTACGGAGGGTCCGCTCCACGAGCCGAGAGGCTGATATATCAACTGTCACGAAGACCGAAGTTGATGTATCCAAAAGTTCCGTATCGTCAACAGGAACTCAACGCAACAGACGGCGCGTCGATCGGACGCCCGGTCTGAGAGTTATTGGCATTTTCGTCTCCGGGGCCCGGTTGGTTTTTAAGGCAAAACCAACCCGACCGTACTCCACCTGCGTCCAAACCTCGGGCGGAGTATGCCAAAAGATCCGTCTCACTAAGAGGAACACTACGCGACTGACGGCACGTCAATCGGACGTCCGTAGCTCAAGATATGAGCGTTTCCGCTCCGAAGGCCCGGTTGGTTTCGTGAACGAACCAACCCGGCCGAACTCAAAGTAAACCGAAACCTTGAGTGCGATATACCGAAACGACCGTCTCGATCCAAGGATCGCGTTTCCGCAGACGGTTCGTCATTCGGAGGTCCGAGGCTCAAGTTATGAGCCAAAAACCGAATCTGGTCCGAAACGGGGGGTCCGGGTCCGGGCCGACCCGGCCCGACCCCCCCCTGGGCGGCGCGGCGGCGCGGCGGCGGGCCGCGGTGGCGGCGGCGGCAGGCCGCGGTGGCGGCGGCGGCGGGCCGCGTGGCGGCGGCGGCGGCGGCGGGCCGCGGCGGCGGCGGCGGCGGGCCGCGGCGGCGGCGGCGGCGGGCCGCGGCGGCGGCGGCGGCGGGCCGCGGCGGCGGCGCTGGGCGCCGCACGTGATTGGCACGCGGGGCTATGCCCCACGTTTTTCTTCAAGCGGCACGGCCTTGAGCCGTGCCTTTGCCAAAAAACGGCCCCCGCAAATGGGGGCCGGCTTGATAAAACCGGGGGGCTGTTGCCCCCCCCTCTTTAAATGAACCCCCCCCCCCCCTCATTAAGAGGGGGGTTTATTGAACCGGCCGGGGGTTTTATTCCCCCGGTTTTTAAGATATCCGGCCGGCCAGCTGGCCGGCCGGTTTTTACCAACGGGACCGGAATTTCCGGTCCCGCCCTCGACTTCCGACGCCGGCGGCCCGGCCACCGGTCTCCTCTTCCGCCGCGGCCCGGAACCGGCCGCGGTCTCCTCGTCCCGCCGCGGCCCGGAACCGGCCGCGGCGTTCGTCGTCCGGCGCGGTGCGACGGCACCGCGCCCCTTTCGTCGTGCCATGAATCCTTCCAACGCGGCGCGACGGCGTCGCGTTCTTGAAGACTCTCCTCGGCGTAGCGCGACGGCGTTGCGGAAAGAAATAAGCATGTTCATCCGCGTGGTGCGACGGCACCACGCCACTTGCTTCCACCCGCAAGAATAAAACGAGAACTAAGGAGGGGGGGTTCGGCCGTGTTCATGCGGTCCGACCCCCCTCACGTTAAAATAATAACATAACTAAGAATATTCAAAAGCCTCACGTTTAGTCATGCTAAAATCCACGATTCAAGAAAGGAATAAAATAATCAATAAATAACATCCCCTACCTCGGGTTAAGATTCAAAGAATCTTCTACGTTCCGCGGAAGACGGCGTCGCGGAAGTCGGGCGTCGCGGTCGTCGTTCGTCAAATCCGTTGACGAAGAGTTACGTCCGATGCGACACGTTGTTGGCGGATCTTCGTTTGCCGACGAAGAAGGTCCGAAGAGGAAGCAGATGTCCGAAGATACTAGGTCTCCGAGTCGATGATCCTTGACGAAGTGTTGTCGTTCTTCGTTGAGGATGAAGACGTTCTTCGTTCTTCGTCAGAGCTTGGAGATGAAGGGAAAGCTCTCCAAAGACAAACAAAGAACTCTCAATAAAATAAGAATACCACTTATTTTATTAACACATAACTCAAAAGGATTTCAAATGTTTGAAATTCAAAAGAGTTTACCCCCAAAATTAAATAAGAGTAACCTAAGCCAATTAATTAGGGGTTAGGTACGTTGAGAGAATTTGAAAAGAAAAGGGGTTCGTGTGGGCCCCACCACACTTAATCCTCCCAAGGGAGGTTAAGTGGGTGTGGGTCCCACTTCCAACCACCTTTGATAGGTTTTTAAATAAGTTAAAATAAAATTTGTCTTACACAAATTTTATTTAACTTAACTGAAAAACCCCAAAACGTAACTCTCAACCCGCAACAAACGCAACTCCCGAAAAGGTCTCATTAAGAGAAAATCGGCGCTGCGAGTTCATCGGTGCCCTCGGATTTCAATTCTGAGCACCGGATCAAAAGTTAGGAAATCCCGCTCGTTCGTTCACTGAACGTACCCGAGCCAAACTTCGGAAATTAATTCCGGGCACTCCGGGCCTCGGAATCAGGTGCCGTCTGAAACCGCGCTCTTGTAAAATTCTAAAGAAAATTAAGAAAAAAAATTTCCCTTGAATTTTACGGGTCTTTACACTACTCCCACCTTAGGGCTTTACGTCCTCGTAAAGATACATCAAAACTAGGGACACAAATGAGGGTACTGAGCACGCATCTGAGCCTTCCGCTCCCATGTGCTCTCCTGGAGATTCCCGTGCTGTCATCTGATGCGCACAAGAGGAATCGATTCGCCCACGCAGGACCCGCTCCTGTCGATCCTCTATCTCCACCGGGACATCCGTAAAAGTCGCCCCATCGTCAACGTCAAGCTCCCCATGGTCAAAGATGTGCGTCGGGTCGTGCACGTATCCCCTCAGCTGGGATATGTGGAAGACGTCGTGCACCCGGTGCAACTGAGGTGGTAGAGCCAGGCGATAAGCCACCTCACCAATCCTGCTGAGAATCTGGAAAGGTCCGATGAAGCGCGGAGATAACTTGCCGCCTCGGCCAAATCTCCGAATACCACGTCGAGGTGAGACCCGCAAGAAGACGTGGTCGCCATCCTCGAACTCCAGTGGCCTCCGCCTCTTGTCAGCGTATGACTTCTGCCGGCTCTGAGCTGTCCTCATCCGCTCCTGGATGACCTGGACCTTCTCTGTCGTGGCCTGGACCATTTCCGGTCCCATCAGAGCTGCAAGATTTCTCCTTTGCCGAAAAGAGAAATCTGGTCTCATCCCCTGGATGAACCACATTCTTTGCCTAAAACAGTCAATCCTAACATGGATGATACTAATCCATACTAAGGATGACGTCGTAAGGCCTCGACGCTACTACTAAGAGATTCAACCGTTACTCTCGCCTCCAAGGGTTGTGTCACACTGTCGGCATCAGTGTGTGGTATCTGGGCCTCCTCCAGTAGATGTCTCACAAGTGAGGGTCAAGTCAACAGCCAAAACTGGAACCTCTTAGTAACATTACGATAGAGGACAGGAACGAAAACATCACAAGGTATGCGTCTTTTATTATTGCAGCTCGTAATACAAGACGCTACACAAAAGCAACAAGGAACCAGAAGTACAAAGGATGTAACCACTAGTTCTGCTCCTGTCCATCGGCTCCCAGAGCTCCATGATCGAAGGCCTCGGCTGCCTGAAGCTGAGCTCTCCCCTGCGGTCGGGGTGGGCCTCCTGGTGGTGGTGGTGGTAGAGCCTCAAAGCGTCGTCCACCACCTGCTGTTCGGCCAGCTCCTCTGCCTCGTCCGCCTCCTTCCTGCAGACCGCCACGGTCGAACCTCTGCCTCTGCCTAGGTGGTTCCTCAACCGTCTGCTGCTCCTCCGCATGGCGGGTCGGGCAGTCACGAGCCATGTGGCCTCGCCCGCCGCATGCATAGCACTGTCTTCCACTCGAAAGACTGGCTCCGCGTTGTGTGCCCTGCACTGCTGAGCCAGTGCCCTGAGGTCTGGTCTGTCTGGACCCCTGAGTCAGTCGTCGACTGCCAGCTGCAGATGACTCTGCCACGTGCCGCCCTGCGGTGGGTCGCTGTGCTGGTGTAGACTCAGCATGGAAGCTCTCGATCAGAAGAGCCCGCTCCAGTACTCCTGTCTGAGTCGGTATGCTGAGGGAGATCAGCGATGCCCTGATCTCGTGTCTCAAACCCTGCTCGAAGGTCCGGGCCCGGAAGAATGGGTCCCGTACCATGTCGGTCGAGTAGCGCGAGAGATCGGTAAATCTCGCCGAGTACTGGGCGACCGTCATGCTGCCCTGCCGCAGCTGTAGAAGCTCCTGGATGCGCACCGCTCGGAGGGTGGCTGGGACGAACTCCGAGCGGAAGATGCTCTCAAAGTCCGTCCAAAGAAGAGATGCCTCATCGTGCACCTGGAGCATCAAGCTCCACCATCGTCCTGCTGCTGCGTGTAGTAGGCTCGCAGCGAGGATCACCATGAGGTCTGCTGGTGTCCTCACTAGCCTAAACACTCGAACCACTGCCTCCAGCCAGTCCTCTGCTGCCTGGGGATCCGTCTCCCCGCGAAACCTGGGCGGTCGCTGGTGCTGAAACTCATAGAGTGCGCTGAGGCGACGTGCATCGTCAGCGGCTGCTGCTGGAAGCATCGGGGGCTCGGCGGGTAAAGCTACCGCCGGTGCCACTACTGGCAAAGGGCCCTGCACCGAAGCCTCGTCGCTCGGTGGGCTGTCGTCTCGCTCGACTCTCGGAACCCTAGCTGGCTGCCGTCGTGGGGCCATCCTGAAAAGGAAACAGGTGCGCCACGGTTAGAACAGTATACCTGGTGAGCTGATATAAGTAATCACAAAGAAAACTTGAGACTTTCATAAAGCAGATCAGTATACCCGGTGAGCTGACACAAGTAATCACATAGAAAACTTTAAACACACACGCAATCAATGTTTTCGTGCATTAAGTCGGAAATCAGAAGTCAGGGTCCTGGTGTACGGATACGTCGGCCGCCGCACCAACACTGGACTCCCTGGACTGATATCCACACTCAATACGCTAAACATTATTGCTTCACATAGAAAAGATCAGTGTTCGCGGTAGAACCGAACTCCTCTGATACCAATTTGTCACGACCCGCCCTCGGGGTCCGTGCCGTGACTACCCCAAGCCCGCCTTCCATAGGCCAGGGGCTGGCGACTAGCACCAAGGCGTAATTCTCGGTAAAAGGGAAGGCATTGCCTTTGAAAAGTAAACACACACCACAGAATAAACAAACGGAAAGTAAACACTAAGCAAACAGAGTACGACTGAAAGTGCGGAAAAGTAAATGGGCGAGAATACAAACCCAAACTGAAAGTAAAGTACAACTCGAAAAGGGAAAAACAACAACTGAAAAGTAAAACCGCTACTCCGAGCTGTCCACTGGAAATCCCACCTGAAGGGTGGGTACAGATAGCTCCTCTGCTCCACGGGTCCCGCCGTCCGCTCCGAGCACGTCCCGCCCAGTGGTCCACCTCCGGGTACCGTCCCGCTCTGCAAGCCTCAGCTAAGGTCAACGCTGTCCGTCGTCTGCAACCAACACAACGAAGTGCGGGCAAAGCCCGTCCAGGGGTGAGTATAAGCTACTCAGTAGGGACCCCGAGACCCCTGAAGGTCTCTCAAATCCACAAAGGATAAACCACGAAGAAAAGTACAATCACGAAGTAACAACCGACACTGCTTAGGTATATGCCCATACATATACCTAAGTCATCAATTCAAATACGCTCCAACCTCCGAGCCCAAGTACAACTCAGTCCACACAGGAAAGTATACGTATTCCACATAGGAAAGCAAAATATAATCCACACAGGATTGCACAACACAATCCACACAGGAAAACAACAGGATTCAGCTCACACAGGTATACTTCTTCAAGGACGATAAAGATGATCACTGATCCATCTAAGTCGTCGGACCCACGAAGGATCGATAGGTAACTAACCCCCGCAGAAGACCCACACAGGATCGGGCTCACACAGAACCTGTAGGCGCTGGCTCACACAGAACCGCTGAGCGCAAGGACCCACACAGGATCGGGCTCACACAGAACCTGTAGCACTGATCCACGTAGGATCGCTGAGTGCTGTAGTCGTCGTCGTCGAATCCACACAGGATCTCTGTACTGTCATCGTCAAATCCACACAGGATCTCTGTACTGTCGTCGTCAAATCCACACAGGATCTCTGTACTGTCGTCGTCAAATCCACACAGGATCTCTGTACTGTCGTCGTCAAATCCACACAGGATCTCTGTACTGTCGTCGTCGCAGTCACAATAGCAGAAGAACAGTCGCAGCCAGCACTAGGGTTCCCGCACACAGCAAACTCGTACGGAGGGTCCGCTCCACGAGCCGAGAGGCTGATATATCAACTGTCACGAAGACCGAAGTTGATGTATCCAAAAGTTCCGTATCGTCAACAGGAACTCAACGCAACAGACGGCGCGTCGATCGGACGCCCGGTCTGAGAGTTATTGGCATTTTCGTCTCCGGGGCCCGGTTGGTTTTTAAGGCAAAACCAACCCGACCGTACTCCACCTGCGTCCAAACCTCGGGCGGAGTATGCCAAAAGATCCGTCTCACTAAGAGGAACACTACGCGACTGACGGCACGCCAATCGGACGTCCGTAGCTCAAGATATGAGCGTTTCCGCTCCGAAGGCCCGGTTGGTTTCGTGAACGAACCAACCCGGCCGAACTCAAAGTAAACCGAAACCTTGAGTGCGATATACCGAAACGACCGTCTCGATCCAAGGATCGCGTTGCCGCAGACGGTTCGTCATTCGGAGGTTCGAGGCTCAAGTTATGAGCCAAAAACCGAATCTGGTCCGAAACGGGGGGTCCGGGTCCGGGCCGACCCGGCCCGACCCCCCCCTGGGCGGCGCGGCGGCGGGCCGCGTGGCGGCGGCGGCGGCGGCGGGCCGCGGCGGCGGCGCTGGGCGCCGCACGTGATTGGCACGCGGGGCTATGCCCCGCGTTTTTCTTCAAGCGGCACGGCCTTGAGCCGTGCCTTTGCCAAAAAAACGGCCCCCGCAAATGGGGGCCGGCTTGATAAAACCGGGGGGCTGTTGCCCCCCCCTCTTTAAATGAACCACCCCCCCCCCCCCCCTCATTAAGAGGGGGGTTTATTGAACCGGCCGGGGGTTTTATTCCCCAGGTTTTTAAGATATCCGGCCGGCCAGCTGGCCGGCCGGTTTTTACCAACGGGACCGGAATTTCCGGTCCCGCCCTCGACTTCCGACGCCGGCGGCCCGGCCGCCGGTCTCCTCTTCCGCCGCGGCCCGGAACCGGCCGCGGTCTCCTCGTCCCGCCGCGGCCCGGAACCGGCCGCGGCGTTCGTCGTCCGGCGCGGTGCGACGGCACCGCGCCCCTTTCGCCGTGCCATGAATCCTTCCAACGCGGCGCGACGGCGTCGCGTTCTTGAAGACTCTCCTCGGCGTAGCGCGACGGCGTTGCGGAAATAAATAAGCATGTTCATCCGCGTGGTGCGACGGCACCACGCCACTTGCTTCCACCCGCAAGAATAAAACGAGAACTAAGGAGGGGGGGTTCGGCCGTGTTCATGCGGTCCGACCCCCCTCACGTTAAAATAATAACATAACTAAGAATATTCAAAAGCCTCACGTTTAGTCATGCTAAAATCCACGATTCAAGAAAGGAATAAAATAATCAATAAATAACATCCCCTACCTCGGGTTAAGATTCAAAGAATCTTCTACGTTCCGCGGAAGACGGCGTCGCGGAAGTCGGGCGTCGCGGTCGTCGTTCGTCAAATCCGTTGACGAAGAGTTACGTCCGATGCGACACGTTGTTGGCGGATCTTCGTTTGCCGACGAAGAAGGTCCGAAGAGGAAGCAGAGGTCCGAAGATACTAGGTCTCCGAGTCGATGATCCTTGACGAAGTGTTGTCGTTCTTCGTTGAGGATGAAGACGTTCTTCGTTCTTCGTCAGAGCTTGGAGATGAAGGGAAAGCTCTCCAAAGACAAACAAAGAACTCTCAATAAAATAAGAATACCACTTATTTTATTAACACATAACTCAAAAGGATTTCAAATGTTTGAAATTCAAAAGAGTTTACCCCCAAAATTAAATAAGAGTAACCTAAGCCAATTAATTAGGGGTTAGGTACGTTGAGAGAATTTGAAAAGAAAAGGGGTTCGTGTGGGCCCCACCACACTTAATCCTCCCAAGGGAGGTTAAGTGGGTGTGGGTCCCACTTCCAACCACCTTTGATAGGTTTTTAAATAAGTTAAAATAAAATTTGTCTTACACAAATTTTATTTAACTTAACTGAAAAACCCCAAAACGTAACTCTCAACCCGCAACAAACGCAACTCCCGAAAAGGTCTCATTAAGCGAAAATCGGCGCTGCGAGTTCATCGGTGCCCTCGGATTTCAATTCTGAGCACCGGATCAAAAGTTAGGAAATCCCGCTCGTTCGTTCACTGAACGTACCCGAGCCAAACTTCGGAAATTAATTCCGGGCACTCCGGGCCTCGGAATCAGGTGCCGTCTGAAACCGCGCTCTTGTAAAATTCTAAAGAAAATTAAGAAAAAAAATTTCCCTTGAATTTTACGGGTCTTTACAATGAACATGATCTAATTGTGGTTATTTAACTCTAAAAATTTATATGAACTATCATTATGGTGATAAATTTGATATATACATAGACCACTATAGATTGATGTATATTATCATGAAAATGGAATTGAATGTGAGAGAAATGATATGGTTGGAACATCTTAAAAAATATGACTATTAAATTCATTATCTCCTTAGAAGAGAAAACAATTCACAGATCCATTATATAGAAATGACCTGATTGTGCTTGAAATATTGATGATTCATGAAGATCATTTTATCGATGAACTAGTAAAATTCTACATTGGAATTGTAAGTAAAAGGATCCATCAACACTATCCAAAATTATTTATCTACAATAATTACAATAAATTTCAACAGATATCAAATAGAAGACCATTCTCAATACAATAAGTTAGAGTTTATAAAGAATGGGATGTTTCATGAGTTCAATATTGTTCAAGAAGGTATATTGAAATTTCATACAAGGTAGCGTGTCACATTTACCACATAGATAAAGTTTTATATAATGGATGAATCATATATCTATACAATCAATATACATACTTTATGTAGTAAAATGTTTAGGGATGTTTGTGATCATTATTGGTGAAAAATATGAAAAGGGAGATTTCCAACTACTCTCCAAGGTACATGGTATGTCAACAAGTGAAGAAAGAGAGAAAATATCCAGAAGGGGTATTGAAACCACTACCCATACGAACATGAAGTGTGAAAATAACACTATTTACTTTGTAGTTAGTATCTGTGGAACATTCAAAAGAAATAATATGATAAGTGTTATAGTGGATCAATTGACTATGACAACCCATTTCATTACCACTTAGGAAGATTTTACACTTCAAAATCATCCAAATTTATTAATAAAGGAAGTGGTGTGGATGAATTAGGATCTACTTTATATCATTTCTAATCATAGTACATGGTTCATATCTAAATTATAGAGAATTTTTCAACCTGATATAAATATTGAACTGAATTTTAGTACGACCTATCACCCCCAACGTAATTGTCAATCTAAAATGACTATTTAGACACTCAAAGACATAATGGGAACATACTCAATATAATTTAATGGTTGATATGATAAAAAACATTCATTAGTTGAGTTCTCATACTACAACAACTTTAAATCAAGTAATCAAATAACACTATACGAATACCTTTATGGAATACTATGGAGAACTCCATCATGTTTGGATGTAGTTACTGAGAGAAATTTCATAGACCTGATCTTGTGAAAGATATGATAGAAAAGGTTCATTCCATCTAAAAAAATATAATGAATGATTAGTGTTAGAAGAAGAGCAATGATACAAATCATTGAAGGGACATAGAGTATGATATTGAGACATAATTTTTCATTCGAATATCAATGTGCAAGAGACTCATTTGATTTGAAAGAAAGGGAATATTATCCCTAGGTACATTTTCCCCTTTAAATGTTTTGATTATATATGAGAAATAGACTATTAGATAACCCTTCCACCAAATAAATATCTAGTTCTTGATGTATTTTATATATCTCTCTTAAAAAATTACACTGTTAGACCCTTACTTGTACAGAATCTAGATATGGTACAATTTGAGCATGACCTATCACATGAGGAGAAGCTAGTGGAGATCATGGACAGTGGATAAAAGGTTCTATACAACAGTACTACCAACCTTTCCAAAATGTTATAGAGTGACCATAAATATGAATAAGAGGTGTGTGAATAAGAGGAGGTAATGATAATGATGTACCCTCACCATTTCTCAATTGAAAGAATGATTTGAAATTTGAAGAACCAAATTCATTAATGGGGGATGTATGTAATGTTATAAATAGTTTTTATTGATATTTTCTTCTTGAATAAAGGATTTTTACATATTATATAACATCATAGACATAAAAAATGGCAAGAAATTGAAAAAAATTATCTCTTTAATAATGATAATTACACTAGTTTTCTATGAATCCAATTAAAATTCCAAACATTACAACTAAAAAAATATAAAATACAACAACTATAATAGGGAAGTATGAATCACCCTAATCTACAAGAATAATTACTCCCTCAGAAAATTTTATATAAATAAAAAAATATTATTAAACCAATAACAATATTACAAACATAAAAATATTTCATTGATAGAAATTAAAGTGAACTTTGATTGAAAGAAAGAAGTGGTATTGATCGGGTGTATATTGGTGTAATAAGGGGTCACATGATAAAACCATAGATTAATTTACTTTTTATAACTAAATTTTTTATTCCATAAATTCCATTTTATTAATATTTTATTAAATAAAATATTTGTTTAATTGAGATGAATTTGATAAATGGGTTTTTCGAGGCAAATGAAACATAACTATATTTTTCATCAAAATGATTACAATCTTATAATAAGATAAATTATTATGAATTATATATGTTTTAATCAAATATTTTTTCTAAAACAATATAACCAAAATATAAATGATAAAATAATTTTATAATTGCCTCAATTTTTTTAATAATTATCAAAAATATGATTGTGAATTTAATGTTCTATTTTTAAATAAATAATGTTTTTTATAAAAAAAATATAAAAATATAAAATTTATATAATTATTCAAGAAAAATAAACATTATATTTTTAATTATCATGTTTTAATTTGGTTAGGGAGAATTTATGATAATATTCAAAAATGCTATATATTTTGTGAATAGTAAAAAGTGGTTTTTTTTGTTTTTTGTATATTCTGTGACATTTTATTTCTTATAGAATGATCCGATTATTAATTAAACACAATCTATGATCTATATAATTAATTTGTTTAATATTATCTATATTAATATATTATATTCATATTTATAAACTATAAGTGACTTTCTAAATTCTAAAAATAAAAATTACTGTTTTAAAAACATTACTATGTAAAATAATTACTATTTCATTCCAAAAGAATCCTTAAAAATTGAATTCGATTCTGTTGGATTAAAATAAAATTAAATGTGTCTGAAATGTCCATAAAAATGAGAAAAAAATTTATATGTAAATAGTTTTTCATTTTCCATAACCTAGACATCCAAAAACCATATTTAGAAATTATAAAACAATTCCTCCAATTTTTTCATAAATACTCACCCAATTATCCATTTAATTTCACTCCTTATCCATCCTCTATGTTGTTATTGTGATTTTACATTCCAAAAGTCACGTTAAGGTGTTCTTAATCCCCAATGGTTCTATTCCTCATGATCTAGGAGTAACTCTTCAAGGCAAGGTAAATCTTCAATACTCATTTCCATTCAAGTTACCTTTTCTTGTGGTATACATTATAATTTGTAAACGGAGTTCTTTTTTGCAATTTTAATTATCTGATTACTATAATAATGGTATTAAATTAATTTTACACACATTCCCCTTTCATATCACCCTTTTCTAAAACAATGTTTTATGACCTTCATGCTGCCAAATTTACTTATCAAAATTTACCTTTTTACATGATAAATTATCTTTTGCTTTTTATTTAAATACCAAAACCTCTATAATTTTAAATGGGTATTTTAAAATTCTTAACCATGATTTTTTGGGATTTACATATATGAAACTCGCATTTCCTTTCATGGTCCAAAAATGACGTAATGATATTGTCTTTAAGCTCTTTGGTATGTTAATATATTGACAAGAAACCCATTATTTATTTACCTTGGGTTATTAATGAAATGATTTATTTCGATCTATTCAAATTACATGATATTAATACATATAAATTATTCTCCCTAATTTCACTCCAATGCATTGGGTAAAAAAATAAATCACTAGAGAAGACATGATTTACAATACCATGGTGAATAAACATGGTCATTTTAATTTATGACAACTTGGTGTTCAACCTTAGTGATATTCTTATGAATGTATCATTTAAATGTTGTAGAAAAATTAATATGTTCTATTTTATGTTCATTTAATTTTCTTTGTCTCTGGTTCATACATTATTATTATGATTCATGTTCTTATTGATATGTCTCATGATCACATGATTTTTGTCTCCTTTTATTATTCCATTACACCTTTTAAGGTCCACCTGTTTATATTGATGTATTTCTGTAGGATATGATATTAAATGAATGTAACTTTGGGTGAACCCATGAAGAGAAATTTCAATTGGATTTTAAAAAAATTAATGTTTTTATGTCTCATTCCCCTTATTTTAGGTAAATTAAACATTACAAGATCCTATGTTTGAACCATGTAATGAAATATTATGTAATAAAATTTCAAGATTACATAACTACCATAAAAAGGTATCCTTTGTTATGATAAATTTATCAAAAAAGTATAGAAATATTTTTTCATTAATTCAATGTAAAATTTACGTAGGTTAGGGTTTATTTATTAGGATTTCACACGTTCAATATGTTCCTACAAAAGAATGTGTGTTTTGGATTAGTGCATGACCATTAAAAAACATAGTGTTTTGGATTTCTCCCACTCTAAAATTCTATGTATTGGTTATTTCCTTGTAAAAATATCTCTCAATTTTTTAGTGGGTGTTATACTAAATCAATTTTGGTGTTAATAGTAGAGAAATATTTTTTAGCTCTATTCTACTATAAAATTCATTATGATTATCTCTTTATTTTTCAATATTTATTGTTAACACATCCAATATACCTAATCATTTGTGAAATTATTATTTAATCATTTTAAACCATCATATTTAATAATTAATTTTAATAACTATATGAATTAAAGGAATAAGAAATCCCCATATTGTCTATTTAAATTAACCATCATGACCTATTAATGACCTATTGCCCAACAATGCCTTTTAATTAGTTTAAATTGATAATATCTTAAAATCATGAGGTATAAAACCACCCAAACTATTTTAAAATAGGATATTTCACACCTAATTCATAATTAATTTTAAATAAAAATTACATAAAATATGATAATTTCATATGATCAATTATATTTTATCCTTTTTCATATTTTCATTGTATTTGATAATTAAAAACAAACATTATTATAGTTTTATACACTCCTGTTGTATGCATCACTAAACATTTCTTTTTGTATTATGGGTGTTACCAACGAGAAACCTATATTTTCTTTTCATCCTCCATCGACTACATGAAAATGTTTCCCAATATGTCTTTAGAGAATCTATGGAGTCCCTATATTGTGGATAATGAATCTCATTCTCTAAAATGATATAAATTTGAGTATATAAACTGGGATAATTTTTGTTAATGTGCAAAATTCACCTTATGAAATACATAATTTCTCTCATTCATAGGTGTGGAATACAACCTCCATGAAGTGATCTGATTCTTCTTTTCATGTCAATATACAATTTTTTGTTCTAAAAATGAATTTATGGTATAAAAAGAATAGTTTTTAATGACTTTTATTATGAAGATGATTGAATCATGATCCCTTTCACCATAGTCAACCTATCATAGCCATTTCACATTTATTAATAAAATGTCCAAAAACATATTATATGAAATTAGTTGATTAAATTATCAGATACACAATTTTAGTATAAATAACAATGATAATGGAATGAACAAAATATGGTTCTTAAGTAAGTATAAAAAATATAAAGCCTTGAACTCTCACTCAAAGTTTAATATAAAAAACCATAAAATTTACAGTTTAGCATTAAATAACTATAAATCTGACCAAACTTTTTTTTACCATCGAGACCTTAAGAAAGAAATATTATATCAATTAAATAAAAAGGGCTATTTATTATTAATGTTTATAAAAATTTAGAAAAACTACTACATAAAAAAGTAATAACATCAAAATAGTTTTATTAAAAATACATAAGTTTTCATATTATATGTTAAGACATTAATATATCTAACAAAATTCATCATATATTTACCCTTTCTAGCCATAAATAATTTAATATTATACTTTTTAATCAGGGAAAATGAAACATAAAAAGGGTGATCTAAAATTCTCTATTGGGTAAACATGATAATGTACAATATAAAGTAATCAGCGAAAGTATGTTGGGAATAAGGGTATGATGAAATAATAAGAGTGAATAATTATAAAATAAAACAAATCATAGCCATAAATACCAATATAATCAACCGTGAAGCATTTCACAAATATTTAACAAAGGAAAGAGTAATAGTAATCAATAATCCTGATCAATGTGATGTTAATCTTCATAAAAGGAATCATTTATAACCCATAAAATTCATGATGAAAATGTGTCAGTATATTGGAACTTTTTTATATCGCACATATAATTTGATTAACCATCATAATTACACTTAGAACAACCTTCTCGGTCAAGCATAAAATTAAAATCATATTTATAATTGGAATAACCATCATTTTATATTCCTATAATCTCTTTGAAGAAACCTAATATTTTATATTCGTCCCTTTTTTCAATGCATTGGAGAACTATAACAAGATCACCATCTATAAGATTATAAAAAACAACCCATCATCATAAATAATTTACATGAACCATCATATGAATAAATTTCTTAGACTATGTATCTCATTAGAAAAATTATTGAATGAACCATTATTCTTTTCATAACATGATTATCTTGTGAATAATAAATGTTCTTTATGATAATATATTTGATATTATCACAATACATACACATAAAGAATGAGTATAGTATTATTAAAAAAATATCCCTAGTGGATCATATGTAATATAAAGGGTTGTTGGAATTGATGAATAGAAATACTATTAAATGATAATAAAAAAACATTTTGGATAAAAGTGTCATTTCAACATTGAAAATTACTTTCAAAAAATAAAAAATCATAAAATATTATGAATATACATTTCATTGAAAAACATATTGATACTTATAATGTAAAATTAAAATAAAATAATGGAATTGGTGTTGGTTAAATCCATTCTTGTTTGAAATAATAAAAATAAACAACCTTTTCCAACATTTTGTATTAATAGTCAGTAGTGAAAGTTTTATAAAGAATTAAGTAATACCATTTTAAAACATTTTAAAATAAGTAAAAATATTCTTTAAAATATTTTTAAGAAAAATTAAATTCTTAAAAAACAATATTCTATTTTTTATAATGATGGATATAGATTATAAACATTCATGATCTAATTGAAGATAAATGATTCATAAAAATTAATATCATCATTCTTGATGTTTCATTAATCAATAAGTAAGGACATGGAAATTAAGCATGTAAAAAACATTCAAAATAGAAAGAGGGAATAGTATAGGTGTCTCAAGAATATATGAGCATATGATTTTCCCCCTTAAGTTACCTTGAAAATAAAGAATTTTAAAAAGAACAGATATTATAAGGCCCCAGCCTTAAACCTTAATCTTGAGTTATTACAAGATTACACATTGAGGATCTTTTCGGGTTTAGAGTTTTAGAGAATTAGATCATAAAACATGCATTACATTCCACATATAAACAAAGTGGTTACATAAAGATAGTATTCTTCATTCCCATCAATGGAAACACATTTAAAATAAAACATGGATTATTTCTTGACACATCCTTGACTCTATCATCTTATCATGTACCTTTCCCTTGACCTGTGAAAAACATTTAAAAAACTTGGGATGAGCATAAAAACTCAGTATGGGTTATATAAAAAAAACATGGAAAGGAAACATGAGTTCATATATACATAAGAATGAAATCATACTTTACCCATAAAACATAGGCACTATAACATACCTCATAAAATCATGAATAAATCATAGAAATCCTATGACATAAAGGTAACTTGAGGCATTCATAACATTATTACGTAGGGAGTAACCCTCTTGGTTACGTTTGGAATACCCATCACAGTATATTCCCTAAAATATCTTCGTAGAAACCTTAACGTTTCACTCCTTCGCGTTACCCAATGCATTGGAGAGCTATAACGGGCTCACCCGCCCTTAGTTTATCACGGAACCACCCATCTTCATAATAATGCCCAAGAACCATAACATAATCATATCACATAAAACATGTATAAAGGAAACATAAAATTTCCACATTTCAATCACGAGATATCAATACAACACATTGATATAAAAACATTATGAAAACCATTTTCAATACTAAAATAAAAGAAAAGTAAAACATGGTATTTATTTTTCTTTTAAAAAGAAGGTATGGCTTGTAGAGGAAGCCGAAACTCAAATAACAGTCACGATGGCGGAGAAGTCGTTGTCGCCGCATACGTACGACAAAAACATTCCCTTTTGTCGTTTAGTAAACGCTTCGTATAAAAAAGATTCCTTTTGAATAAACATAAAAGTCCAAGGGGTTTATACACCGTATAAAAGAAAGTTGTGTATAAAATAAAATATGCCTCAACGAAAGGAGATTGAGACGAACTCCCATACCTCGTATCCGACGTGACCCGACCGTTCTTTAATCTCCTGAATAATAAACTTGAGTTAATCTCTAATTGCTTAAGAACCTTTTTCAAGTTCACTATTCCTTTTATACCATGTTATGGACATCATGTAATCATTTAAGTTAATAATGTTCATTTTGTCGGTATTTGGTTCTTAAGTCAAAAATAGACTTCTTACACTTACATGTTGCTAATTTGGTCAAATGTTCATTATATCCACAATAGAATTCATGATGTAGATATCATATATGTCATATATATCCAGTACATACATGCATTTATAATATTACATAATCATTTAGAGGTAAGAAATGAAATGCACCGTTCATGGAGACGGTAAGCCGTACGTACGCATGAACGCTACTTTCATTTCTATTTCGTATTTTGTAGAATGGAATCATAATGATATAAATGTATATTATAATTACAGTATAATATCATATATAATATCATAGTTCCATCCTTTATATGTCCCACATATGGTATTTAACGAATCAAATCACTTTGAGGGGGCGGTAGTCCGCACTTCCTAAAATGAAGATATCGTGTTTACCGATAATGGAAACCATAAAGGTATGCCCAAAATGAAAAAAACAGAAGCTTAAGGAAAACATAAACATATTATATATCATATATAAAAATAGTGACATCATAATGGCCACCTTTGAAGGTGTTAAATGAGTATTGAACAATCATCGTTTCGGGAGGCAGAATTTCGCCATCCACGGAAACCGTATGTTCTTTAACCATTTGATGTAGTTTTGTGAGAGTTTAGCTCAAATAAATATTATAACAACATCCTTTTATATTGAATATACTGTTGTTGTTACAAAATAAGTAAATAAAAAGAGTTTAGGGGGTTGGAGAAACAAAATAAAACAAATGAACATCAGAGAATGAATTACCTTTAAAAGTGTAACTCCTTTTGATTTGAGCCTAAAGGCTTCCATTGAAAAGATTCTGCCTAAAGGGAATCCTCTAGGATGAGGAGAGGGATGTGGAGAGTGTAAATGGGCAGGGGTTGGCCAGGCCAAAGGCTTGAGGAGTGTGTTAAATGAGGAAGAGGTGGGGGCCTTTTATAAGAGGAGAGGAGGGGCACTTTTGGCAAGTAAAGAAATATTACTTTATTTGAAAATGTGTTTCGGTTTCAAAAGGTCCCACATTGATATAATTCGTGGATAAGGTGATAAGGATTAGAAATCCACTCATCCAATAAGATTTGGACAAGTGTAGTTCATAGATTTTACATTATCTTTCCATTTTATTTAAATCTTCAAATAATGATGACATCGCTGCATCATTATTATGTCATAAATAATTTAATTTATTTAATGTCTAAAAATCATAAAAAAAATACTATGATGTAGGAAATCTTTTTATATTTCCAATGACTATTTATAATCAAATATCTGATCTTTATAACCCCATGTAAATATTGTTTTCGTAAAACATATTATGTTTGTGTCATTTTTACTTTTACATTTAATAAAAAGTTATTTATGTCATTTCCAAACCAAAGTGTCTCCATGGGGTCCCCAAGTTTACCCATGGCTTGTCTTGGTCGTCCATGACACAACCAATAAGTTTGGGACATGTGTCTAGGTCATTTCATATTATTAAGGGATTATTTATACCTTAAACTACCCTAATTACCACTAATCGCGATTAAAAACTTAATAAGTTACTATTCACCAAAAAATTATTTTAATCTCATTGAACCACATTTTACTTCATAATGACAACTATGTATGTCGGATTTTTGAAATTCAAATCACAATGATGGCAAAATTTCATTTAAAAAGAAAATCAGTTTTTATAAGTACCACTTAGTGGTTTCACTATTCATCAAAAATTGAAGTTTTTCAGAAAATTACCAAAAATTCACCCTAAGCTATATTTGATATTCTGAATTCAAAAATGAAGTCTATTTTAAAAAATTCAATACATATAAGTCACATTAATTAATTTAATAATTAATTCCCGCTGTCAGAGCAAATAGCGTGTTTTTATGAAATAATAAGTATCAAAAGATTGACACCAGTTTAAGTCCAATTTCAAAGTGAAATTGATTCCAATGACCACCATTGGATTAAATGGTAAAAATATATTCTAATTTCACTTCAAAACCAATTCAAAACATAATCTAATCATATAAATAAATTAGATTAAAAAGCAGTTTTGATGTAAAATGCAGTATTTTTCACTATTCATTAAAAAATGAACATTGTCAGAAAAATACCAAAAAATCATACAAGGTAAATTTTGATGTCCCAATCATAAAGAATAAGTTTATTTTGACAGACATAGTCTATAAAATTGTCAAAATATAGATTCAAAAATGGTTTTCCATCAAAAGGCACTAAAACAATCTTTTAAGAATATTAGTGTATTCCATGCATAAGATTGTATTTATTTTCATTTTAAGCCTCTATAACACTATCTTAATCATTAATAGACATAGATAAAAATATCTATTATTTATTACTTACTTGGGATGTTACATCCTTCCCCCCTTTAGAAAATTGCATCCCCGCAATTTATTTACTTATCGAATAAATGGGGGTACTTATCCCTCATTGCATTTTCAGATTCCCATGTTGCCTCTTCAATCATGTGGTTTTTCTACAAAACCTTTACCTGATGAATCACCTTATTCCGTAACACTTGCTCCCTGTGGTCAAGAATCTGGACCGGTTGTTCCTCATAAGATAGGTTCTCTTCCAGCTGAACTACCTCTGGACTCAAAACATGAGATGGATCTGGCATATACTTTCTCAACATCGAAATGTGAAAAACATTGTGTACCTGAGATAAACTCGGAGGTAAAGCCACTCGGTATGCAACTGATCCAACTCTCTCCAGAATTTCGTATGGTCCAATGATTCTTGTACTCAACTTTCCTTTCTTACCAAATCTCATCACACTTTTCCAAGGAGAAACCTTGAGAAAAACATGATCACCTACCTTGAAAGATAGATCCTTCCTCCGGTTATCCGCATAACTCTTCTGCCTGCTCTGAGCAGTTATCATGTGTTTCTGAATCAGCTGAACTTTTTCTGCCATCTCTTCTACCAATTCTGGTCCCATCAACTTCCTTTCACCCACTTTATCCCAAAAAGCTGGAGTTCGACACCGCTTCCCATATAATGCCTGAAATGGTGCCATCTGTATACTGGAATGAAAATTGTTATTATATGAAAACTCAACCAAAGAAAGATGTTGGTCCCAACTTCCCTGATAATCCATAGAACAAGCTCGTAGCATATCCTCCAATGTATGAATTGTTCGTTCTGACTGCCCATCTGATTGAGGATGAAAAGCTGTACTAAAATTTAAATCAGTACCCAACGACTTCTGAAGGCCTTTCCAAAAGTTAGAAGTAAACCTGGGATCACGATCCGATACAATAGAGAGAGGAACTCCATGTAACCTGACTATCTCTTTAAGATACAAACGGGAAAGTTGATCAAGAGAGAAAGTATCTCGTATAGCAAGGAAATGAGCAGATTTGGTCAAGCGATCAACAATAACCCAGATTGCTTTATTACCTCGAGATGTCTTCGGCAATCCAACACCAATGTCCATGGATATATTCTCCCATTTCCACTCTGGCACTGGTAATGGCTGAAGCATCCCTTTCAGTAACTGTCGCTCTGCATTAACCTACTGACAAGTCAAACACTTCACAGTAAAATCAGCAATATCTCTTTTCATTCCATCCCACCAGTAATACTCCCGCGGATCTCTATACATCTTAGTACTGCCCGGATGAACTGAAAACGGAGAACTATGAGCTTCATATAACAAATCTCTCTTAAACTATGAATCACAAGGCACACACAATCTCTTCCCAAATCTCAAAACACAATCATTATCAATGTTGAATTCAGGAAACTAACCTTTCTGAACCAGCTCTACCTTTTTCTGCAACTCACTATCTTGCTTCTGTGCTTGCTTGATTCTATCTGATAGAGATGATCTCACTGATACCTGAAACAAAACAGAAGGACTTCCTGCACCAACAATTTCTATTCCAAAGATCATCAAATCCTTAACCAAAGGATCACGTTCTAAACGCAACATTGTTAATGAAGCATTACTTTTTCTACTCAAAGCATCATCCACTTTATTTGCTTTTCCCGGATGGTAATGAATTGTACAATCATAATCCTTGATTAATTCCAGCCATCTCCTTTGTCTCATGTTTAACTCTTTCTGAGTGAATATATACTTTAATATTTTGTGATCTGTATATATTTCACACCTTACTCCATACAAATGATGCCTCCAAATTTTTAAAGCAAAAACAACAGCAGCTAGTTCCAAATCCTGTGTAGGGTAATTTACCTCATGAGTTTTCAACTGTCGTGAAGCATAAGCAATTACCTGATCATTCTGCATTAGGACGCAACCAAGTCCTTTCAATGAAGCATCACTGTATATAACAAACTCACCATTCCTAGAAGGTAGTGCCAAAACTGGAGCATTCACCAATCTTCTTTTCAATTCCTGAAAACAATCATCACATTCTTTTGTCCAGATAAACTTAACACCCTTCCGAGTTAGCTTAGTCATTGGACTAGATAACCATGAAAAATTTCTAACAAACCTTCGGTAATAGCCCCCCAAACCAAGGAGGCTACGAATCTCGGTTACATTTGTGGGTCTTGGCCATTCTTCCACAACTTTTGTTTTTGCAGGATCAACAGTTATTCCATCTTTAGAAACAATGTGACCAAGGAAAGAAATTTGTTGCAACCAAAACTCACACTTTCTGAATTTCCCATACAATTTATTTTCTTTTCAGGTTTGCAATATAACCCTTAAATGTCTTTCATGCTCCTCTTTACTTTTAGAAAACACCAAAATATCATCAATGAAAACCACCACAAACTTATCCAAGAACTCATGGAAAATTCTATTCATTAAGTCCATGAATACAGCAGGTGCATTGGTTAGACCAAAAGGAATTACTACAAATTCATAATGGCCATATCTCGTACAGAACGTGGTCTTCAGAATATCTGCCTCTTTTACCTTCAGCTGATGGTACCCCGATCTCAAGTCAATCTTTGAAAAAAACTGAGCTCCCTGGAGCTGATCAAACAAATCATCGATATGAGGCAAAGGATATTTGTTCTTAACAGTGATATTATTCAAGGCTCTATAATCAATGCAAAGTCTCATAGAACCATCTTTTTTTTAACAAATAAAACAGGAGCACCCCATGGTGATGTGCTAGGTCTAATGAAACCTTTCTCTAATAAATCTTGCAATTTCTCCATCAACTCTAAAAGTTCAATTTGTGCCATTCGATAAGGGGGTTTTGAAATTGTCTTAGCATCAGGTACTAAGTAAACAGTAAACTCAACTTCCCGATCTGGTATTATTCCAGGCAACTCATCAGGAAAAACATCAGGATACTCATTTACCACTGGCACATCATTAATCTGAACAGTTCCTTTATTTTCAACGGCGTGTGCAAGGTAACATTCATTTCCATCTTTCACAAGTTTCTCGGCCTCTTGATATGTTATCAAAAGTAAGGGTTCATTCTTGTAAACAAACTCAAAGTCTTTCTGAAAAGAAACTTCTTTAGCTCTACAGTCAATCTTAGCATGGTAAATAGAGAGCCAATCCATGCCCAGGATAACATCAAACACTACTAGAGGTAGAACAATAAGGTTTGCAAGTAGGTTCTTTCCACAGATAAGGATAGGAAGATTCTTATAAATTCTTTTTGCCTCAACATTTCCCCTAGGTGTTTTTACCAGAAGTTCAGGAGTCATTTCTTGAGATGGTATTCCCATTTTACTAGAAAAGGTTTTAGAGATGAAAGAATGTGTAGACCCCAAATCAAACAACACACTGGCATAATCTGAGAAAACAAACAAAGTACCTGATACAACTTCATTTGATGGCCCGACATCTACTGAAGTAGTTGCAAAGGATTTCACCACCCCTTTCTGCTTGTAGTCTAACTGCTTCCCATCACTCAAGCTCCTTGTCGGACACTCGTTTGCATAGTGTCCCATATCATTGCACTTATAACATTTCACTAACTGTAAATCAAATTTGTTCTTACCTTCACCTTGATCATTTTCAGTGCAATCACGAGCCTTATGTCCCATCTTACCACATCGGTAGCACTTTCCAGAATTCAGAAGACATTCCCCAGCATGACTTTTGCCACATTTATCACAAACTGGAACTTAGTTCTCTTACCATCAGACATTTTTGAAGAATTCTTACCTTTCTCCTGCCACCTCGGTCTCTTCTTCTGCTGGTTGTTATAGAACACTTGGTCATCAGCAAACTCCATTTCCACCTTCTCAGCACATCGAACAAGATTTTCATAACTTTTAAACTCACGAGAAGCTAATGACCTTCGATATTTTGCCTTTAATCCTGAGTAAAAACAATTGATTTTACTATCCAGGCCCCAGATAAAATTTGGAGCATACCTTGCCAATCGAGTGAACCTTTCTTTATAGGCAGCCACTGAGTCTTCCTCTTGACTCAATTCCAAGAATTGTTTTTCCATCCTAAGTCGAACATCCTTAGGAAAATACTTCTCAAGAAACATACCTTTGAATTCATCCCAGTCAAGAGCATCAATCTCATCGGCATCCCTGATATTTTTAACCATAGACCACCACTGATCTGCTTCACCCTCCAAACGGTAAATAGCAAGACTAACCTTTTGATTGTATGAACACCCCATGACATCAAAAATCTTCTCCAGTGCTTTAATCCACCCTTCGGCTAGCACAGGGTCAGATGATCCTCTGAATGATGGTGGATGTTGCCTCATGAAATGTTCCACCACTGACATGTTCCTCTGCGGTTGATCCGGCTGATCTCGTGCATGGATACCACCGCCATTTATCGCTTGAGTCAACTGCGCCATTACTGCAACAAACTGTTCAGTTCCAATTCTGACCATATCAGGATGCTGATTCGGAAGGTTACTTCCTTCTGTATGCCTTCCTAGCACTACTTCCCTGTTTCCTCTGCGGAAAACCATTCTGAACAAACATGTCTTAGATGAAGCAACATGGTAATCTTTAAATGCTATATCATTTCGAAAACAAATATTTTTGGATAATCATTTAATAGAATTCTAACTCCTAAAGTTATCTAAACCGACCTTTGATACCAACTATAAGGCCCCAGCCTTAAACCTTACTTAATCTTGAGTTATTACAAGATTACACATTGAGGATCTTTTCGGGTTTAGAGTTTTAGAGTATTAGATCATAAAACTTGCATTACATTCCACATATAAACAAAGTGGTTACATAAAGAAAGTATTCTTCATTCCCATCAATGGAAACACATTTAAAATAAAACATGGATTATTTCTTGACACATCCTTGACTCTATCATCTTATCATGTACCTTTCCCTTGACCTGTGAAAAACATTTCAAAAACTTGGGATGAGCATAAAAACTCAGTATGGGTTATATAAAAAAAACATGGAAAGGAAACATGAGTTCATATATACATATGAATGAAATCATACTTTACCCATAAAACATAGACACTTTAACATACCTCATAAAATCATGAATAAATCATAGAAATCATAAGACATAAAGGTAACTTGAGGCATTCATAACATTCTTACGTAGGGAGTAACCCTCTTGGTTACGTTTGGAATACCCATCACAGTATATTCCCTAAAATCTCTTCGGAGAAACCTTAACGTTTCACTCCTTCGCGTTACCCAATGCATTGGAGATCTATAACGGGCTCACCCGCCGTTAGTTTATCATGGAACCATCCGTCTTCATAATAATGCCCAAGAACCATAACATAATCATATCACATAAAACATGTATAAAGGAAACATAAAATTTCCACATTTCAATCACGAGATATCAATACAACACATTGATATAAAAACATTATGAAAACCATTTTCAATACTAAAATAAACGAAAAGTAAAACATGGTATTTATTTTTCTTTTAAAAAGAAGGTATGGCTTGTAGAGGAAGCCGAAACTCAAATAACGGTCACGACGGCGGAGAAGTCGTTGTCGCCGCATACGTACGACAAAAACATTCCCTTTTGTCGTTTACTAAACGCTTCGTATAAAAAAGATTCCTTTTGAATAAACATAAATGTCCAAGGGGTTTATACACCGTATAAAAGAAAGTTGTGTATAAAATAAAATATGCCTCAACGAAAGGAGATTGAGACGAAGTCCCATACCTCGTATCCGACTTGACCCGACCGTTCTTTAATCTCTTGAATAATAAAATTGAGTTAATCTCTACTTGCTTAAGAACCTTTTTCAAGTTCACTATTCCTTTTATACCATGTTATGGACATCATGTAATCATTTAAGTTAATAATGTTCATTTTGTCGGTATTTGGTTCTTAAGTCAAAAATAGACTTCTTACACTTACATGTTGTTAATTTGGTCAAAGGTTCATTATATCCATAATGTTATTCATGATTTTTATATCATATATGTCATATATATCCAGTACATACATGCATTTATAATATTACATAATCATATAGAGGTAAGAAATGAAATGCACCGTTCATGGAGACGGTAAGCCGTACGTACGCATGAACGCTACTTTCATTTCTATTTCGTATTTTGTAGAATGGAATTATAATGATATAAAGGTATATTATAATTCCAGTATAATATCATATATAATACCATAGTTACATCCTTTATATGTCCCACATATGGTATTTAACGAATCAAATCACTTTGAGGGGGCTGTAGTCCGCACTTCCTAAAATGAAGATATCGTGTTTACCCATAATGGAAACCATAAAGGTATGCCCAAAATGAAAAAAACAGAAGCTTAAAAAAACATAAACATATTATATATCATATATAATAATAGTGACATCATAATGGCCACCTTTGAAGGTGTTAAATGAGTATTGAACAATCATCGTTTCGGGAGGCAGAATTTCGCAATCCACGGAAACCGTCTGTTCTTTAACCATTTGATGTAGTTGTGTGAGATTGTAGCTCAAATAAATATTATAACAACATCCTTGTATATTGAAGATACTGGTGTTGTTACAAAATAAGTAAATAAAAAGATTTTAGGGGGTTGGAGAAACAAAATAAAAAAAATGAACATGAGAGAATGAATTACCTTTAAAAGTGTAACTCCTTTTGATTTGAGCCTAAAGGCTTCCTTTGAAAGGATTATGCCGAAAGGGAATCCTCTAGGATGAGGAGAGGGATGTGGAGAGAGTAAATGGGCAGGGTTTGGCCGAGCCAAAGGCTTGAGGAGTGTGTTAAATGAGGTAGAGTTGGGGGCCTTTTATAAGAGGAGAGGAGGGGCACTTTTGGAAAGTAAAGAAATATTACTTTATTTGAAGATGTGTTTCGGTTTCAAAAGGTCCCACATTGAAATAATTCGTGTATAAGGTGATAAGGCTTCTAAATCCACTCATCCAATAAGTTTTGGACATGTGTAGTTCATAGATTTTACATTATCTTTCCATTTTATTTAAATCTTCAAATAATGATGTCATCGCTGCATCATTATTATGTCATAAATAATTTAATTTATTTAATGTCTAAAAATCATAAAAAAATTACTATGATGTAGGAAATCTTTTTAGCTTTCCAATTACTATTTATAATAAAATATAGGATCTTTATAACCCCATGTAAAAAATGTTTTCGTAAAGCATATTATGTTTGTGTCATTTTTACTTTAACATTTAATAAAAAGTTATTTATGTCATTTCCAAACCAAAGTGTCTCCATGGGGTCCCAAATCTGACCCATGGCTTGTATGGGTCGGCCATGACACAACCAATAAGGTTGGGACATGTTTCTAGGTCATTTCATATTATTAAGGCATTATTTATACCTTAAACTACACTAATTACCACTAATCGCGATTAAAAACTTAATAAGTTACTATTCACCAAAAAATTATTTTAATCTCATTGAACCACATTTTACTTCTTAATGACAACTATGAATGTTGTAATTTTGAAATTCAAATCACAATGATGGCAAAATTTCATTTAAACAAGAAATCAGTTTTTATAAGTACCACTTAGTGGTTTCACTATTCATCAAAAATTGAAGTTTTTCAGAAAATTACCAAAAATTCACCCTAAGCTATATTTGATATTCCGATTTCAAAAATGAAGTCTATTTTAAAAAATTCAATACATATAAGTCACATTAATTAATTTAATAATTAATTCCCACTGTCAGAGCAAATAGCGTGTTTTTATGAAACAATAAGTATCAAAAGATTGACACCAGTTTAAGTCCAATTTCAAAGTGAAATTGATTCCAATGACCACCATTGGATTAAATGTTAGAAATATATTCTAATTTCACTTCAAAACCAATTCAAAACATAATCTAATCATATAAGTAAATTATATTAAAAAGCAGTTTTGATGTAAAATGCAGTATTTTTGACTATTCATTAAAAAATGAACATTGTCAGAAAAATACCAAAAATTCATACAAGGTAAATTTTGATGTCCCAATAATAAAGAATAAGTTTATTTTGACAAACATAGTCTATAAAATTGTCAAAATATAGATTCAAAAATGGTTTTCCATCAAAAGGCTCTAAAACAATCTTTTAAGAATATTAGTGTATTCCATGCATAAGATTGTATTTATTTTGATTTTAAGCCTCTATAACACTATCTTAATCATTAATAGACATAGATAAAAATATCTATTATTTATTACTTACTTGTGATGTTACAGATATTGTAACATAAATCCTTTTCCACATTGGTTACTCTTAAATTGTAATAGAAATGATATAATATCATCAAAATAAACATTAAATTTCACTAAAATAAATATATTTGTTATATATTATATAAAATGGTTAGTGTATATACCTTATAAAATAAGAGAGGTGAAAATCATAAAAATATGTCCCAAGGAAAATGAATTTGAGATGAATAACCCTTTCTAATAACATATAATTGAATCGAGAGTTAATAAATGGAAATATTACGTTAAAAAATGTAAATAAACACATAGAAAGTGGATATACAACATAATAAAATTAGAGTTAATTTCATAAATAATCATAGAATATAATTTTCAATGAAGAAGATTAATAACCCAACGAATGAAAATTGGGTTACGAATCATTTTACCACTAGGTACCATTCATGTCAAATCCAATTGGATGAAGTAATTAAAATTTCAAATTGAAATACTATGAAGTAGGATGGTTCATTATATAACATGTATAATGGATTTATAAACAAAATATAAAATAAATGAGGTGAATAATAATAAAGTATGACTAAATGATGGAAAATTGAGATTAAATCCCTAAAATGAAGTCCAATACTACTATATATATAAGGCCCCATCCTTAAACCTTACTTAATCTTGAGTTATTACAAGATTACACATTGAGGATCTTTTCGGGTTTAGAGTTTTAGAGAATTAGATCATAAAACTTGCATTACATTCCACATATAAACAAAGTGGTTACATAAAGATAGTATTCTTCTTTCCCATCAATGGAAACATATTTAAAATAAAAAATGGATTCTTTCTTGATACTTCCTTGACACTATCATCATATCATTTACCTTTCCCTTGACCTGTGAAAAACATTTCCAAAAACTTGGGATGAGCATAAAAAGCTCACTAAGGGATATAAAAATATGGAAAGGAAACATGGTTACATATATACATAAGAATGAAATCATACTTTACCCATAAAACATAAGCACTTTAACATACCTCATCAAATCATGAATAAATCATAGAAATCATAAGACATAAAGGTAACTTGATGCATTCATAAATTTCTTACGTAGGGAGTAACCCTCTTGGTTACGTTTGGATTACCCATCACAGTATATTCCCTAAATCTCTTCGGAGAAACATTAAAATTTCACTCCTTCACGTTACCCAATGCATTGGAGAGCTATATCGGGCTCACCCGCCCTTAGTCTATCACAAAACCACTCGTCTTCATAATAATGCCCAAGAACCTCAACATAATCATATCACATAAAACATGCATAAAGTAAACATAACATTTCCACCTTTCAATCACAAGATATCGATACCACACATTGATATAAAAATATTATGAAAACCATTTTCAATACCAAAATAAAAAGAAAAGTAAAACTTGGTATTTATTTTTCTTTAAAAAATGGTATGGCTTGTAGAGGAAGCCGAAACTCAAATAATGGTCACGGCGGCGGAGAAGTCATTGTCGTCGCATACGTATGACAAAAACATTCCCTTTTGTATTTTAGTAAACGCTTCGTATAAAAAAGATTCCTTTTGAATAAACGTAAAAGTCAAAGGGGTTTATACACTGTATAAAAGAAGTTTGTTTATAAAACAAAATATGCCTTAATGAAAGGAGATTGAGATGAAGTCCCATACCTCAGGTCCGACTTGACCCGGTCATTCTTTAATCTCCTGAATAATAAACATGAGTTAATTTCTACTTGTTTAAGAACCTTTTTCAAGTTCATTATTCCTTTTATATCACTTATTTCCTTGTCATGAACACTATGTAATTATTTAAGTTAATAACAGTCGTTTTAATGATCATTGGTACTTGAGTCAAAAATAAGCCCTTTATAATTACAAGTTGTTCATGTATCCATTATATATAGAATGGTATTCATGATGTAGATATCATGTATGTCATATATATCTAGTACATACATGAATTTATAATATTACATAATCATTTAGAGGTAAGAAATGAAATGCACCGTTCATGGAGACGGTAAGCCGTACGTACGCATGGACGCTACTTTCATTTCTATTTCGTATTTTATAGAATGGAATAATAATGATATAAAGGTATATTATAATTCCAGTATAATATCATATATAATATCATAGTTCCATCCTTTATACGTCCCACATATGGTATTTAACGAATCAAATCACTTTGAGGGGGCAGTAGTCCGCACTTCCTTAAATGAAGATATCATGTTTACCCATAATGGAAACCATAAAGGTATGACCAAAATGAAAAATACAGAATCTTAAGGAAAACATAAACATATTATATATCATATATAAATATAGTGACATCTTAATGGCCACCTACGAAGGTGTTAAAAAAATGTTGAACAATCATCGTTTCGGGAGGCATAAATTCACCATCCACGGAAACAGTATGTCCTTTAACCATTAGATGTAGGTGTGTGTAATTTTAGCTCTAATAATTCTTATAAAAACATCCTAGTATATTGAAGATACTGGATTTGTTACAAAAGAAATGAATAAAAATAGTTTATGGGGTTGGAGAAGCAAAATAAAACAAAAGGACTCAAGTGAAGACATCACCTTAAAATCGGGTAACTCCCATTGGTTTCAGATCAAAGGCTTCCTTGGGAAGACTTCTGCCCAAGGTGAGGCTTCCAGGAGTAATATAGGGATGTGGAGAGACAAAATGGGCAGGGGTTGGACGAGCCAAAGGCTTTTGGAGTGTGGGTAAGGAGGTAGAGGTGGGGGCCTTTTATAAGAGGAGAGGAGGGGCACTCTTGGAAAGTAAAGAAATGATACTTTATTTTAAAATGGGTTTCGGATTTTAAAGGTCCTAAATTGATATAATTCGAGGATAAGGTGATAAGGCTTCGAAAGATACCCTCCCAATAGGTTTTGGACATGTGTAGGTCTTATATTTTACATTATCATTCCATTTTATTTAAATCTTTTTTAATGAGGTAATCGCTGCATCATAATGAAGTCATAAATAATTTAATCAATTTAATGTCTAAAAATTATAATAAAAATAATATGATGTAGTAAACTTATTTATATTTCCAATAAGTATTTATAATCAAAAATCTGACTTGTATAACCCCATGTAATAATTGTTTTAGTAAAACATCTCATGTGTGTGTCATTTTTTACTTTAACATTAAATAAAAAATTATTTATGTCATTTCCCAACCAAAGTGGCTCCATGGGGTCCCCAAGATGACCCATGGATTGTCTTGGTCTGCCATGACACATCCAATGAGGTTAGGACATGTTTCAAGCTCATATTATATTATTAAAACATTATTTTTACCTTAAACTACACTAATTACCACTAATCGTGATTAAGAACTTAAAAGTTATTATTCAGCAAAAAATTATTTTAATCTCATTGAACCACATTTTACATCTTAATGACAACCATTTATGTAGGATTTTTTAAAATCAAATCATAGAAGTGGAAAAGTTTCATTTAAACGAAAAATCAGTTTCTTTAACGACTACTTAGTGGTTTCACTATTCATCAAAAATTGAAGTTTTTCAGAAAGATACCCAAACATCACCCAAAGATATATTTGATATTATGAATTCAAAAATGATGTCTATTTTAAAAAATTCAAAACATTTAAGTTGAATTAATTAATTTAATAACTAATTCCCACTGTCATGACAAATAGAGTGTTTTTATGAAACAAAAAGTATCAAAAGATTGACACTAATTTAAGTCCAATTTCAATGTGAAATTGATTCCAATGACCAACATTGTATAAAATGGTAAAAATATATTCTAATTTAACTTCAAAAACAATTCAAAAGATAATCTAATCATATAAATAAATTTGATTAAAAAGATGTTTTGAATTAAAATACAACATTTTTCACTATTCATTAAAAATGAACTTTATCGGAAAAATACCAAAAATTCACCCAAAGTAAATTTTGATGTCCCAATAATAAATAATAAGTATATTTTCACAAAAATGGATTATAAAATTGTCAAAAGTTAGATTTAAAAAGGGTTAGCCATCAAAAGGCAGTAAATCAATCTTTTAAGAATATTAGTGTATTCCATGCATAAGATTGTATTTATTTTCATTTTAAGCCTTTAAAACACTATCTTAATCATTAATAGACATAGATAAAAATATCTATTATTCATTAATTACTTGGGATGTTACATCCTTCCATCCTTTAGAAAATTGCGTCCCCACAATTTATTTACTTATCGAATAAATTGGGGCACTTATCCCTCATTGCATTTTCAGATTCCCATGTTGCCTCTTCCATCATGTGGTTTTTCCACAAAACCTTTACCTGATTAATCACCTTATTTCATAACATTTTCTCCATGTGGTCAAGAATCTGGACCGGTTGTTCCTCATAAGATAGGTTCTCTTCCAGCTGAACTACCTCTGGACTAAAAACATGAGATGGATCTGGCATATACTTTCTCAACATCGAAACTTGAAAAACATTGTGTACCTGAGATAAACTCAGAGGTAAAGCCACCCGATATGCAACTGATCCAACTCTCTCCAGAATTTCGTATGGTCCAATGAACCTTGGACTCAGCTTTCCTTTCTTACCAAATCGCACCACACTTTTCCGTGGAGAAACCTTGAGAAAAACATGATCACCTACCTCGAAATATAGATCCTTCCTCCTGTTATCCGCATAACTCTTCTTCCTGCTCTGAGCTGTTCTAATGTGTTTCTGAATCAGCTGAACTTTTTATTCCATCTCTTATACCAATTCTGGTCCCATCAAGTTCCTGTCACCCACTTTATCCCAGAAAGCTGGAGTTTGACATCGATTCCCATATAATGCCTCAAATGGTTCCATCTGTATACAGGAATGAAAACTGTTATTACATGAAAACTCAACCAAAGAAAGATGTTGGTCCCAACTTCCTTGATAATCCATTGAACAAGATCGTAGAATATCTTCCATGGTCTTAATTGTTCGTTCTGACTGCCCATCTGATTGAGGATGAAAAGCTGTACTAAAATTTAATTCAGTACCCAACGACTTCTGAAGGCCCTTCCAAAAGTCAGAAGTGAACCTGAGATCACGGTCATATACAATGGAGAGAGGAACTCCATGTAACCTGACTATCTCTTTAATATACAAACGGGAATGTTGATCTTGGGAAAAAGTATCTCGTATAGCAAGGAAATGAGCAGATTTAGTCAAGCGATCAACAAAAACCCAGATTGCATTATTACCTCGAGATGTATTCGGTAATCCCACAAAAAAGTCCATGGATATATTCTCCCATTTCCACTCTAGCACTGGTAAAGGCTGAAACATCCCTTTAGGTAACTGCCGCTCTGCTTTAACCTGTTGACATGTCAAACACTTCACAGTAAAATCAGCAATATCTCTTTTCATTCCATCCCACCAGTAATACTCCCGCAGATCTCTGTAAATCATAGTACTGCCAGGATAAACTGAAAATGAAGAACTATGAGCTTCACATAACAAATCTCTCTTAAATTGTTAATCCCAATGCACACACAATCTCTTCCCAAATCTCAAAACACAATCACTATCAATGTTGAATTCAGGCAACTTACCTTTCTGAACCAGCTCTACATTTTCCTGCAACTCACTGTCCTGCTTCTGTGCTTGCTTGATTCTGTCTGATAGAGAAGATTTCACTGATACCTGAAACAAAACAGAAGAACATCCTGTGCCAAAAACTTCTATGCCAAATTTCATCTAATCCTTAACCAAAGGATCATGTTCTGAACGCAACATTGTTAATGAAGCATTACTTTTTTGACTCAAAGCATCAGCCACTTTATTTGCTTTCCCCGAATGGTAATGAATTGTACAATCATAATCCTTGATTAATTCCAGCCATCTCCTCTGTCTCGTGTTTTACTATTTCTGAGTGAATATATACTTTAAACTTTTGTGATCAGTATATATTTCACCCTTTACTCCATACAAATGATGCCTCCAAATTTTTAAATCACAAACAACAGCAGCTAATTCCATATCATGTGTAGGGTAATTTACCTCATGAGTTTTCAACTGTCGTGAAGCATAATCAATTAACTGATCATTCTGCATTAGGACACAACCAATTCCTTTCAATGAAGCATCACTGTAGATAACAAACTCACCATTCCTGGAAGGTAGTGCCAAAACTGGAGCATTCACCAATCTTCTTTTCAATTCCTAAAAACAATCATCACATTCTTTTGTCCAGATAAACTTTACACCCTTACGAGTTAGCTTAGTCATTGGACTAGATAACCGTGAAAAATTTCTAACAACCCTTCGGTAATAGCCTGCCAAACCAAGAAAACTACGAATCTCTGTTACATTTGTGGGTCTTGGCCATTCTTTAACAACCTTTGTTTTTGCAGGATCAACAGTTATCCCATCTTTAGAAACAATGTGACCAAGGAAAGATATTTGTTGCAACCAAAACTCGCACTTGCTTAATTTCCCATACAATTTATTTTCTTTTAAGGTTTGCAAAATAACCCTTAAATGTCTTTCATTCTCTTCTTTACTTTTAGAAAACACCAAAATATCATCAATGAAAACCACCAAAAACTTATCCAAGAACTCCTGGTAAATTATATTCATTAAGTCCATGAATACAGAAGGTGCATTGGTTAGCTCAAAAGGCATTACTAAAAATTCATAATGGCCATATCTTGTATGGAACGCTGTCTTTGGAACATATTCTTCCTTTACCTTCACCCGATGGTACCCCGATCTCAAGTCAATCTTTGAAAAATACTGAGCTCCCTGGAGCTGATCAAATAAATCGTCGATATGAGGAAAATGATATTTGTTCTTAATAGTGATGTTATTCAAGGCTCTATAATCAATACAAAGTCTCATTGAACCATCTTTCTTTTTAACAAATAAAATAGGAGCACCCCATGGTGATGTGCTAGGTCGAATGAAACCTTTCTCTAATAAATCTTCCAATTTCTCCTTCAACTCTAAAAGTTCAATATGATCCATTCGATAAGGGGGTTTTGAAATTGTCTTAGCATCAGGAACTAAGTAAACAATAAATTCAACATCCCGATATGGTATTATTCCATGCAACTCATCAGGAAAAACATCAGGATACCCATTTACCATTGGCACATCATTAATCTGAAGAGTTCCTTTATTTTCAACGATGTGTGCAAAGTAACATTAATTTCCATCTTTTAAATGTTTCTCGGCCTCTTGATAAGTTATCAACAGTAAGGGTTCATTATTGTACACAAAATGAATGTATTTCTGAAAAGAAACTTCTTTATCTCTACAGTAAATCTTAGCATTGTAAATAGAGATCCAATCCATACCCAGAATAACATCAAACTCTACTAGAGGTAGAACAATAAGGTTTTCAAGTAGGTTCTTTCCACAGATAAGGATAGGAATATTCTTATAAATTCTTTTTGCCTCAAAATTTTCCCCAGGTGTTTTTACCAAAAGATCAGGAGTCATTTCTTGAGATGTTATTCCCATTTTACTAGAAAATTTTTCAGAGATGAAAGAATGTGTATTCCCCGAATCAAAAAACACACTGGCATAATCTGAAAAAACAAACAATGTACCTAATACAACTTCATTTGATGTCCCGACATCTGCTGAAGTAGTTGCAAAGGATTTCACCACCCCTTTCTGCTTGTAGTCTAATTGCTTCCCATCACTCAAGATCTTTGTTGGACACTCTTTTGCATAGTGACCCATCTCATTGCACTTATAACATTTCACTAACTATAAATCAAATTTGGTCTTACCTTCACCTTGATTTTTTTCAGTGCAATCACGAGCCTTATATCCCATCTTACCACATCGGTAGCACTTTCCAAAATTCAGAAGACATTCCCCAGCATGCCTTTTGCCACATTTATAACAAACTGGAAACTTAGTTTTCTTACAATCAGAATTTGTTGAAGAATTCTTACCTTTCTCCTGCCACCTCATTCTCTTCTTCTGTTGGTTGTTATAGAACACTAGATCATCGGCAAACTCCATTTCCACCTTCTCAGCACATCGAACAAGCTTTTCATAACTTTTAAACTCATGAGAAGCTAAGGCCCTTCGATATTTTGTCTTTAATCTTGAGTAAAAACGACTGATTTTACTATCAAGGTCTCGGATAAAATTTGGAGCATACCTTGATAATCGAGTGAACCTTTCTTCATAGGTAGCCACTGAGTCTTCCTCTTGCCTCAATTCCAAGAATTTCTTTTCCATCCTAAGTGGAATAGCCTTATGAAAATACTTCACAAGAAACAAACCTTTGAATTCATCCCAGTCAAGAGAATCAATCTCATCGGCGTCCCTAATATTTTTAACCATAGACAACCACTGATCTGCCTCACCCTCCAAAAGGTAAATAGCAAGACTAACCTTTTGATTGTCTAAACACCCCATGACATCGAAAATTTTCTCCAGTGCTTTAATCCACCCTTCAGCTAACACAGGGTCAGATGATCCTCTGAATGATGGGGGATGTTGCCTCGTGAAATGTTCCACCACTAACATGTTCCTCTACGACTGATCTGGCTGATCTCATGCATGGATACCACCACCATTTATCGCTTGAGTCAACTGCGCCATTACTGCAACAAACTGTTCAGTTCCAATTCCGACCATCTCAGGATGCTGATTCGGAAGGTTATTTCCTTCTGCATTCCTTCCTAGCACTGCTTCCCTGTTTCCTCTGCGGAAAACCATTCTAAACAAACTTGTCTTAGATGAAGCAACATGGTAATCTTCAAATACTAGATCACTTCAATTTGACCACAAAAAAAATATTTTTGGATAATCATTTAATAGAATTTTAACTCCTAAAGTTATATAAACCAACCTCTGATACCAACTATAAGGCCCCATCCTTAAACCTTACATATTCTTTAGTTATTACAAGATTACACATTGAGGATCTTTTCGGGTTTAGAGTTTTAGAGAATTAGATCATAAAACTTTCATTACCTTCCACATATAAACAAAGTGGTTACATAAAGATAGTATTCTTCTTTCCCATCAATGGAAACATATTTAAAATAAAAAATGGATTCATTCTTGACACTTCCTTGACACTATCATCATATCATGTACCTTTCCCTTAACCTGTGATAAACATTTCAAAAAACATGGGATGAGCATAAAAAGCTCTGGAAGGGATATAAAAATATGGAAAGGAAACATGGGTACATATATACATAAGAATAAAATCATAATTTACCCATAGAACAAAGCACTTTAACATACCTCATCAAATCATGAATAAATCATAGAAATCATAAGACATAAAGGTAACTTGAGGCATTCATAACATTCTTACGTAGGGAGTAACTCTATCGGTTACGTTTGGAATACCCATAACAATATATTCCCTAAATATCTACGGAGAAACCTTAATTTTTCACTCCTTCACGTTACCCAATGCATTGGAGTGCTATATCGGGTTCACCCGCCCTTAGTCTATCACGGAACCACCCGTCATCATAATAATGCCCAAGAACCTCAACATAATCGTATCACATAAAACATGCATAAAGGAAACATAACATTTCCACCTTTCAATCACAAGATATCAATATCACACATTGATATAAAAATATTATGAAAACCATTTTCAATACCAAAATAAAAGAAAAGTAAAACATGGTATTTATTTTTCTTTAAAAAGGTATGGCTTGTAGAGGAATCCGAAACTCAAATAATGGTCACGGCAGCGGAGAATTCATTGTCGCTGCATACGTACGACAAAAACATTCCCTTTTTTCATTTAGTAAAAGATTCTTATAAAAAATATTCCTTTTGAATAAACGTAAAATTCAAAGGTTTTTATACACCATATAATAGATGGTTGTGTATAAAACAAAATATGCCTCAATGAAAGGAGATTGAGACGAAGTCCCATACCTCGGGTCCGACTTGACTCGGTCGTTCTTTAATATCCTGAATAATAAACTTGAGTTAATTTCTACTTGTTTGAGAACCTTTTTCAAGTTCATTATTCCTTTTATATCACTTATTGATATGTCATGAACACTATGTAATTATTTAAGTTAATAACGGTCGTTTTAAAGATCATTGGTACTTGAGTAAAAAATAAGCCCTTAATAATTACAAGTTGTTCATGTATCCATTATATCCAGAATGGTATTAATTATGTAGATATAATATATGTCATATATATCCATTACATACATGCATTTATAATATTACATAATCATTTAGAGGCAAGAAAAGAAATGCACCGTTCATGGAGACGGTAAGCCGTACGTACGCATGAACGATACTTTCATTTCTATTTCATATTTTATAGAATGGAATCATAATGATATAAAGGTATATTATAATTACAGTATAATATCATATATAATATAATAGTTCCATCCTTTATATGTCCCACATATGGTATTTAATGAATCAAATCACTTTGAGGGGGCGGTAGTCCGCACTTCCTTAAATGAAGATATCGCGTTTACCCATAATGGAAAGAATAAAGGTATGCCCAAAATGAAAAATACAGAAGCTTAAGGAAAACATAAACATATTATATATCATATATATGTATAGTGACATCATAATGGCCAACTTTTAAGGTGTTAAAAGAATGTTGAACAATCATCGTTTCAGGAGGCATAAATTCACCACCCACGGAAACAATATGTCCTTTAACCATTAGATGTAGGTTTGTGTAAGTGTATCTAGAATACTTCTTATAAATACATCCTAGTATATTGAAGATACTGTAGTTAGTACAAAATAAATGAATAAAAAGAGTTTAGGGGGTTGGAGAAGAAAAATAAAACAAAAGGACTCAAGTGAAGACATTACCTTAAAATCGGTTAACTCCCTTTGGTTTGAGATCAAAGGCTTCCTTGGGAAGACTTATGACCAAATTGAGGCTTCAAGGAGTAAGAGAGGGATGTGGAGAGACAAAATGGTCATGGGTTGGCCGAGCCAAAGGCTTTGGGAGTGTGGGTAAGGAGGTAGAGGTGGGGGCCTTTTATAAGAGGAGAGGAGGGGCACTCTTGGAATGTAAAGAAATGATACTTTATTTTAAATTGGGTTTCGGATTTTAAAGGTCCCACATTGATATAATTAGAGGATAAGGTGATAAGGCTTCTAAATATACCCTCCCATTGGGTTTTTGACATGTGTAGGTCTTATATGTCACATTATCATTCCATTTTATTTAAATCCTTTATTAATGAGGTAATCGCTGCATCATCATGATGTCAAAAATAATTTAATACATTTGATGTCTAAAAATTATAAAAAAATTACTATGATGTAGGAAATAGTTTTAGATTTCCAATGACTATTTATAATCAAAAATCTGACTTGTATAACCCCATGTAATAATTTTTTTAGTAAAATATCTCATGTGTGTGTCATTTTTACTTTAACATTAAATAAAAAATTATTTATGTAATTTCCCAACCAAAGTGGCTCCATGGGGTCCCCAAGTTGACCCATGGATTGTCTTGGTCGGCCATGACACATCCAATGAGGGTAGGACATGTTTCATGCTCATCTTATAATAATAAAACATTATTTTTACCATAAACTACACTAATTACCACTAATCGCGATTAAGAACATAAAAGTTACTATTCCGCAAAAAATTATTTTAATCTCATTGAACCACATTTTACTTCTTAATGAAACCCATGTTTGTCAGATTTTTTAAATTCAAATCACAGAAGTGGAAAAGTTTCATTTAAACGAAAAATCAGTTTTTTTAACTACCACTTAGTGGTTTCACTATTCATAAAAAATTGATGTTTTTCAGAAAGACACTAAAACTTCACCCTAAGCTTTATTTGATATTCCGAATTCAAAAATGATGTCCATTTTAAAAAATTAAAAACATTTAAGTTTCATTAATTATTTTAATAACTAATTCCCGCTGTCATGACAAATAGCGTGTTTTTATGAAACAAAAAGTATCAAAAGATTGACACTAGTTTAAGTCCAATTTCAAAGTGGAATTGATTCCAATGACCACCATTGGATAAAATGGTAAAAATATATTCTAATTTCACTTCAAAACCAATTCAAAAGATAATATAATCATATAAATAAATTAGATTAAAAAGAGGTTTGGAATTAAAATAAAACATTTTTCATTATTCATTAAAAAATGAACTTTATCGGAAAAATACCAAAAATTCACCCTAAGTAAATTTTGATGTCCCAATCATAAATAATAAGTTTATTTTGACAAACATAGCTTATAAAATTTTCAACAGATAGATTTAAAAAGGGTTTGCCATCAAAAGGCAGTAAAACAATCTTTTAAGAATATTAGTGTATTCCATGCATAAGAATGTATTTATTTTCATTTTAAGCCTCTAAAACACTATCTTAATCATTAATAGACATAGATAAAAATATCTATTATTCATTACTTACTTGGGATGTTAAAATATATGTCTTTTAACATGTGTATAATAAAATCTTATAAATTATTTTTTTATTAAAAAAACATTCACAGTTTAATACCATATACATTACCAATTTATTTCAATTATATTATTTACATATTTAATTACTATTTAGTTAAGTAAAAATTATGAATTTTGAGGACGTTCAGTCCGTAATTATGAAACAAAATTTGCGTGTTGACCGTGGTCAAAGTGTTCTTGATTTCATCATATCCAGAATAATATTAATGACATAAGTATATATTTTATACAAAAACAGTACATTTTAAACCATTTTTGATTTATGATTAAAAATAATGAACTATGTTACACTCATAATGATTCTAGGTCATACGTATGATCATATAATATTTTCAGTTTTCAAGGATCAGTATGGAAAGAATGTTTGAATTATTTTTCCATTAAAAAATTATATAAATATAATATATAAAAAATTAATTCTTTAAATATACTTAATTAAATCATTAATTTTATGTGGTGATTAAAATGAACCACATCACTTAGTAGAGGTGGCAGTATTTTTAGACGAATGAAATAAGTTATCATTTTTTAGTGAATATATTTGTAAGAATATTAATTATATATAAAAAATTTTAATGGATAAATATTTAATGAATATAATGTAAAAACAATAATAAAATTATTATAAAAATTTCTCTGATGTGGTGATTGAAAACAAATTGCATCAGTCTGCGATGTAGGTAGTCCACTGTACACTCAAACGATGTATTCCTTTTCAATTTGATGGCAGATAGAGTTGAATATAGGGTATTAAAATAACACAATTTTTTATTACATGTAATATACTAGTTTTTTATCATATCATTGTTGGATAATATTTTATGGTTTAATAAAAAGAAATAACAATGAAAAACTCAGTTAAGAATAATACCTCTTATTCAGACAACCCCTATTGATTTACATGTAAAGACTATAAGGTTGGTATTCGGACCAAAATACGGCCATTTTTACATGGAAAGGGATATTAGTAACTTATTTTATAAGATATTGGTCAACGAAAATAGTTTTCATTTGTCAATAAATCAAAAGTATAGGATACCTTTTATAAGAGATGGACAGGGTGCTCTAGAAATTTCCTAAAATATTAAATTATTATCAATTAATTATGACTAAAGAATGAATCTAAATAGATAAAATTTGAATATAAAATTATTATGAGTGTAAATACTATTATAAAATAAAATTAGGGCAATATTGGATCACATTTTTACCCTTATATTTTTTAAACCACCGTTAACCCCTTCCACACAAACTATGATAACATCGCTTTTTTTACTATTTTAGGGAAAACATCGTTACCATAAATTGAAACACATCTCTTAAAGGGACCATTGTTGTTCATTTATACCATATCCTAATCAAATCCCAAATTAATCATTTTTATAAATTTTATACAATTTATTAAAATATTATTTTCATTTAATATGAATAATATAAATTATATATCTATTCATTTACATTGTAAAGTATAACATTCCAAAAACCTGTTTAATATGAATAAAATGTATTAATACATCACTAAAATGTAGTTTTTATCAATATAATTCATTGGTCACAATAATTAAATCTAATTATACTGGTTTTAATTTTTTTAAATATCAGTTATTTTATTTTTCCATTAATTTAGTAATTATTGCTCAAACTTTTTGTAAGCAATTATGGTTAATATTTATTCACAATAAAATATAAAATAAATTATCACAACAAAGATAAATTATTTATCTATATAAATACTATTTATAACCAAACATGTCATTTTATTATCTACAAGATAAAAATATTATAGTTGTAAAATATAAAAGTGTGTCATTTTTTACTTTTCATTAAAAATACTGTTATAAAGGTTATTATCACATATAAAATGTAAAGAAGATCACATAACAGAATATGAGATGAATATGGATTAGTTAGGATCATCTAATAAAATTATGTTATGTGTTAGGGTCATTTTTTTAGTAACTACATATTTTTTATTATTCATTACCTGTATTACCATTTATGTTGGTAATGAAAATTAATAAAGTTAATAATCATGTTGATTAAAAATTAAAGATATATATTTAGAAAATATGGTCCTCCTAATTCTATATATTGAATCCATTTTTAAAAATTTGGACCTCTTTCATATTTATTTATAAAATTAATTTTAAAACAAACATTCTAATAGGGTTAATCCAAATGAACAAAAAAATAGAATTTCATTTTATAAATTATTTAAAATAAATGTCATTTTCTAGTAAAAATTGTTATTTTAATCTATTCAATATAAATCAAAAAAATCAAAAAATTCTTAAAAAATCATCATAATATAAATTTACCACGATGTTTTCAATAATTATATCATTTATATAATATTAATTTTACAAAAAATTAATTATGATATTATATCAATAAAATAATATAAAACTTTTATGAAGAAAAAATATTTTTATATAATAATATTTATTTACTAAAAGATTAGTGTTTATTTCCTATGATTTAATAAATACATTTGTACCAATTATAACATTTATATATATTTAAAATAGTTGTTAATAAAATTAGTACACCAAAATTTAATGACTAGGTTATATTAGTCATATAATAATATTTTTTTTGGTTTATTTAATATTAGTGTTGAATATCATACTTAATAGAGAACAACATATTTATTATTATTTTTGTTATTTTTTTAAAAAAATTATTTCAATATTATTCTCTCCCCATTAATAAATTTCATACTCACAATTTGAACTTCATCATGATAATCAATGGTTTTATATTTTCAAGTACCTTTTTTGATATCCCATATCATGAAAAGGGTTAATAGAACATCATATAAATTTTTTTTAAAAGGGAAGTACAATAGTCATATTGAATAACACATAACTAGGTTTCCAAATAGGAGAACATCAATGTGAAGTGAAATTGTAGACATAAACGATAAAAATAACACCCATGGGTAAATAAAGAGTGATAGAGAACATGGTCATGATAATGTTAACCATAAAAAAGTAAATTTGTGATGGGCTAAAAGACCAATTGTTTATTTGATAAAAATTTAAATAGAAAAAAATTTCTTCCAGAACCTTTTCTTAATGATTTTGTATTCCATTAACACTTACACTATTAATAAAAAATAATATAGATATTATCTTAATATAATTTCATCTATAAATAAATATCTTTAAAAATATCAACTATTCAACAAATGTTGAGTATTGAACCTGATTTTCTCAATCCTAATGTCACAATATCATCCTCTATCAGATCATATACATCCACAAAATAATATTAAGTTCTTTATCCTATCAATAAACATTAAAAAATGGGTAGGAAAAGGTAATATAATTTCCAAAAAATTAATGAACAATTATCTGAATAAATATTATTTTATTATCTAGAAAACAACAGTAATACAATATATTTAAACTAAATCATTCTATTAATAAATAAAATTAATATTCATCTAAATATTCCTAAATAATCATAAAACCCAATAAGAATAAGGATTGGATAAAAAATTCTTCCATGATAAATTTATCATTTATCTCCAAATATCATTAGTCACTCATAAAATCATATTTAAAAAATTTATATGACATGATCATATAGACATCGAGATATGATAATCATTTCTCTAAATAACCCGAGTCAATATAAATCCACATTAAGATAATAGATTCTTCGAAATGATAATTCTTCATTTCCTCAGAAATAATACTTCATTTTAAACAAATGTTCTACATATACCACATTCCAATAAATTATCTCCCAAAATATAATTAGTCTCTTTAATGATAAATCACATAAAATCTCAAAATGGGTGTCTAATAATTTTAAAATTTCATAATCCTAAATCATATAAACTCATTATGGTATCCATAATTTTTAAGATAATAACACATAAAAACATGATAATCTCTGAAATTATCTAAACCATGATCTAATACAAACTTAAAGCATCAAACCCATACTCTTTGATCTCGTTCTAAAAAAATAAACTTTTCATTTCTAGTATTGATATTGGTAATGTGACCTAAACTTTTATATCAAAAAAATATAATATCCAAAAGAAATATTGGATCACTTCTATTCCCAAGGACCTGTTAGGTTTGGAGTTTTATAAAACTTGGACACACACTTACATAAACGAAACTATTAACTTCAAGATAGTATTTTTCAAAATTATCTATTTTTCATATTCCATGTTAATTTTTCATATTATCCAACAAATTTATTCACGTATAACGAATTTATAGCCTCAAATAATTTACCCTCATTTTTATTATCAAGGGGGAAAATAATCATATAAAGGATATTCTAAATTTCCTAGAATGTGTAAACATAAGATTTAAAAATTTAATTTCATTAGTGATTTTAGGATGAGAATAAGTGTATGAGGACATTATAAAAGTCTATAAAGAAGATAATTGAAATCATACCCATCAATATTGGTATCATTAGTCAAGAAATATGGACATAATCTATAACAAAGGAAAAATTAATATATATCAATAATAAGGAGCCTTGTGAAAAAAATTTCACTAAAAATTTGAAAATTATAAAGGGAACTTCAAAGAAAGTATTGTTCATGATGGCATGATTGTTCATTCTTGTTTTAGATGATAAAAATAAACATTAATTAAAAACTATTTCCATTGAGATTCAAATGTGACAGATACATAAAACATTAATAAAATTCATTATAAAATCATTTAAAACATGATAAAATATTAAATAAAATATATTTATGAAATATTTTAAAAATAGAAAATATTATTATTAAAATAGTTTTAAAAAACATGGACATATAAAAAAATATTCATGATCTAAATGAAGATACCATATTGGTAACAATTTTAATCACATTACCATATGTTTCTTCAATAAATAAGGGAGAAAGAAAATTAAACATATAAACCACATTCAAAACTAGTGTAGTTTAAAATTATGGTGGTTCTAGAAAATACGAGCATATGATTTGGCCGCATTGATCTTGAACGTAAATAATCCCTAAAATAAATTAGATTATATCATAAATCCTTTACCACTTTTATAACTATTCAAATTGTAAGTATCATGAAATAATATCTTTAAATATAACATTAAATATAATGAAAAAATAATATTCAGGATATATTTTGTAAATGGGTCATAATATACATATCAAAATAGAATATAAGTTCATATCATAATCATATTTCCCAAGGAATGAGAATTTTATATGAATAACCCGTAGAAAGATTATATCATTGAATTGAGAGTTAATCAGGGGATAGATTTTGTGAAAAAAATTAAATCCACAAAATGCACAAGTTTATGAAAAATAATTTAATAATAACTAATTCTAGACATAATAACAACATATCATTATCAATGAATAATATTAGCGACCCAACATAAGAAAATTGAACTAATAATTGTTCACACCACTTGGTAATTTTTAGGTCAAATCAACCTGGATAAAGTAATTCAAATAAATACATACAATTAAACTATTTATGAATGGTTAATGATATAATATTAAAAATGGGATTCTATAAACCATATAAAAAAATTAGGTCTATAATAATGTAATATGTCTCTATGATAGAAAATCGATATATAATCCCTTAACTCGTGTCCAGCCAAGCTACATATCATTTTACACATGTATATTAAACTCATATCAATTTTTTAATTTCTTAAGAAAATGTTATATGTTTAATAATATTTATATTTTCTATTTATTTCATTTTTTACATATTTAATTACTTAATTATTTATTCTTACATGAGCTATTTTTAGGTCGTCGGGTGCATAATTTGAAACAACTTCGGTGTATTGTCTGTGGTCCTTAGGATCATTGATATATCATATCTAGAATAATATTCAGGATAGAGTTATCATTTTTTAAATTCAATTATTCTTTTAAAACTTTTACTTAATGATGTTTATGAAAAATCAAATACATTACAATCATGGAGATGATTAGTCGTACGTATTCAAGAGTAAATTTTTTATTTCTCAAACAGCTTTATAAAAATAAGGTAAGTATTATTTTATCATACATGACTGATCCAAATATCATCAATATCATATTAATTCTTTGAATATAGTTTTATTTTTCATTTATGGGATGTGGTTTTGATAAACATATCACAAATCATCGTGGAGGTGGTAGAGCAGACATACACACGAACGCTACTATTATTTTTTATTGAATGGAATGGTAATGTAAGATCATAATATTTTATAGATTTTACTCATGCTTTTTTACATGTACTCTTATATCCTTATTTTGGAATACTTTGTTTTATTTATTTTGTTGTGTTTCAGGGAAATATTGAGAATTGTGGATGAAAAGTGGTAGTGTGCGGTTTGTGCATTTGTTCATAAACTATTCACCAACCCCTATAAACTATGCAATCCTATAAATATATATATTTTATAGTTGGTGAATGATTTTCACACCATGCATCCCAATGATGAGGTGCATAGTTTGGGCACATGGTTTTTGGAAATCGTGTGCCCCAACCTAGGAAATCATTCATGTGAGTTTTTAGTCCTCAAAAAATTTATTTTAAAATCACAAACCCATGTGTTATTATACCTTGACTCCCAATCTCAAACCTAAACCAATTACTCAAAATTTTAAATCTATTTGGTGGGTTCCAAGTCTTCTCGATCCTCATTCTTGATGTGTCCAATATTTTTTTGAAGGATCCTCTTTCATGAGATATTTTATCCTCCCCCATTTATATTCCTCTTATCTCATGCAAATTATCAGATAAAGATGAGTGTTTTATTAACAATTATTTATGATTTATTTCTATGATTTCTTGGAACTTTATCTGATCTTCAGCCAATTACTTTTTCCAATATCTTTCATTTCGTTCTGATATAGATATTTCCACTTAAATTTTGGGGATTCTATTTGGAGAATTCTCATCAACACCCTTGAGGTAATTTTCAAAATGTCTTTTTACAATAGTATTCAATTATAATTATGTGTATCTAATTATTGAATTTCAATTTCCACCTTTGGAAATAAAATATTGAATTGGATTAATTAACTGTATAAATAAAATAATTATATTAAAAAATTGTTTGGATATTGGGATTATAGAATTAATGGGAAATGGAGTTATGAAATAGGTAAATTAGCGAGATTATGTGATTGATTGATAAATGGAATTAAATGATTGGTTGGTATATCCTTGAAGAGTTAAATGATATTATGATTAAATGTTTATGAATGGTTTAATGATGAATTGTTCTTATTATTCTATGTGATATATATAAATAACTATATGATTTGTGATAAATTGAAATTATACTCCATAATAAGAATTCTTGATAATACAGATTATTATAATTAACTTTGGTGGATGTGAAATATATGTGATCGATTTTGAAATGGGTTGTGGTATAGAAGATGATTATCCAAATACCCACATGGTTCCAGACACGAGGTTCTTTTCCCAAATAAATGCTTGTGAAGGTTACTATATTGGAAAGGGAATAATGATTCAAATATGAAAGGGGTATAGACATAGACTAATTCTCTAAATACCCATGAGTTCCCAACCATGACCTTCAAGGCCTAAAAATTTGGCATTTAATAAGTGTTCCAAATATCCTTGAAATGAATTTAAATTAAAATTAATTATGAAATCCTATGATATAATTAATTGACAGTTATGTGGTATAGAATCTGGTACGGGGTGAAGATGTATTAATGGTTTGGGTTGCAATAAGAAATTGAAAAATTTATGTAGAGAATTAAAAAATAATAGGATTTAATAACTATTTACATTTTTTTTATTTTATTCTTTATAAATATTTGTACATTGTTATAGACTAGATATTATTTTAGACACCATTGGTGGTGGCCTACAAAGTTATACATACACCCTACTAAGACTTCTTGTTCAGTACCTGAATAGACTAAATGATTTCTGGACAAGATAAGGGAAAGAGTCCTATGTTAGACGACGTAGTTGGGATGAGGCCTGGATGATGGAACCACACATGTTTCTGGGACCCTCATTGGAGATAAAATTGTCTTTATTCTAAGTTTGTATTTGACACTTGATTTATATACAATATAAAATATTTATTAATTTGGGTTTGCTTGTCGTTGCCTATTTTTGGTATTATCATTTGATATTGGTATTCACTATTATTGTCTGATATCTGGTTTTTTTTCTTATGTGGATATGGTTTATTTATTTCTTCTATTTTGTTTCTCTGATAAAGAGACTATATTCTCCCCAAGATATATCTATTAGAACCTCACCGAAAATCATAAGCCTCTATAATATTGGGAGGTGTTCCTAAGGTCCTGTTACCAAATGGCTCTACGCACCAGTATGTGGCACCTGGGTCGGGATGTTATAATGTGGTATTAGAATATATTTTTTTAGTTTTTATTACTATTTTGGAAAGGTATACATGATACTCAGAAGATTCATGACTTTTTCATGAGCCCGTGTATGGGAGAATCCAACCCATATATAAGGTAAACCCAAGTACCCATGTTATGATACTGGCTATAGATATTTTATGTTATAGTTGGAGGTTATTTAACCTTGGGTGATGGACATTGCTAATGATGTTATTGTATTTAGATATTTCATTCATCTTCTAGTATGGAATAATTTTTTCGTATAAAATCATCATTCTAGGACATCCTGAATTATTTTGATATGCATCCTTTTTAGGCCACATGGAAAAATAGGTTTTGGGTAATATGTTTAAATGGAAATGCTTCTATTCACATGTGAAATTGATTAAAAATGGTTCCCATCATGAAATTTATCAATGTAAAATGATTCTAAATTTGGTAAATGAAATAATAAAATTGGTTTCTAATTAGATTCTCTAATAAATGAGAATGTTTACTCTTTGTTATACATTACCTAGATGAGGGATATTTGAGGGTAGTGAAAGCGACTCCATTTTGACAGTGTGGTGTGGTTAAGGGGGATGAATTGTTATGAATTATTTTATCATATCTTAGTTAGACATTTTTATTTGGTGTAATGTGTCCAAATACATGGTTTTGGAAATGTATATACATGCCTATGTGATTATTCTTTTTGATAGAATGAAAGGAGTACATGGATAGGAATGTACCTCAAGTAGTGGAATCGAGGATCCAATAGTTCAATGTGTGTATGCTTGATTGTAGTTTCGTGAGAACATATCTCATTTCATACCATTTATGGAAAAATAATGAGGGAGTGTTATGAATATTATGTTTCACTGGACATAATACTTTAATTTTTAGCATCCTCCAAAATTTACTAGAGAGGGTGGACATTAGATAGTTTAGTTATAGATTGAATCTATCCACAAAATCCTTGAACACTTAGAAACTCCTACTAAGAATAGATTCATACTGGATGCTTATATGTAACATGGTCATGCGAATCATTGGTGGTGAATCTAGATTTGGTATGGACAACTTGAGAATAAAGAGTAGAAGGACTTTAAAAGAAGTTCATAGAGTACTTTTACCATGTGATTCTCAGATAGTAGATAGAGGATGTGTTAATGAGAATTACCCATGGGAGTATGTCCATAATTGTCTATACTAGTCACATTATAGATTTTCAAAGTGTTGTTCCAGCTTTGGAAGGATATGTGACTGCAATGGAAAAATAGTGCTTATATGGGCTTAAATGTTAAATCATGAACTAGGTTAACGGATTTTACCTAAAAACATTATTTGAGGTGGAGAATATGGATCTAATATCTAAGGGGAACTTAATTGAGGCTTCCAGTTAGATTTAGTCGGTTTATGCAAGATGGATTAGAGGTACATGGTTTGAGAGTAGGAAGTGACTCTATGAGAATGTTAATTATTGTAGTAGGAAGAATATTTTCTAGGGGGATGGATCAATTATACAGAATATTACACATGTTTTATGCAAACATTGTGGAAGGTCATGTCACCTTTGTTGAACGTTCCCCAACCACTGATAGGGTATTAAGATTGTGTAAGTATGGGACATCTACAATGTTTCAACAAGAACCCATGACAACTGTGTAATGACATAGAATTTCAGTAGAATCAAAGTGTTGGAGGGGGGGGGGGGGTATTCAACCCCATATCAGTATGGAAGATGGAGTAATATTAGACCTAGAGGATGAGGCCATGGATGTGGAAATTTTCGGAAGGAGACCCCATATCAAGAATGTGGTGAAGGTTAACAGACATAGATGGTAGTACAGAGAATAGTGGCAGGATAATTACATGTTGTTCAAATAAACATTTGTTTAATGAGGTTGTAGAACCGATAGTTATATATAATTTAATTTTATATTCCTTGATTTTCAAGTTCTTTATTTGATGATGCTACACATTATTCTTTTATATCCATACAACTAATTAATGGATTTAGCATGAATGTAATGTTTGTGAGTGGGGTTATGATGATCGATACACTGTTGGGAGTATGATTGAGAGACATCGGTTTATGCAAGGGGTGTTCTCTCGATTTTGGGGAGTACCATTTATTCTAGGATCATTAAATACATTACATGTCATGTTTTGAATTTATATTTAATATAGATTGGATAGTAGTATAGCAAGATCACATATATTGATACTAAAGGTGAGTAAACTTTATGTCTCTTGAGGGAGGAAATTTTATTCCTTGTGGAGAGTGGTATATCTAGGTTGGTTTTACAAGTATATTTCATTATAAATTTGGGGATCTTATTATATTGGATGAAATTCCGTTATAGGATGATGGTTTGGGGCGATGTAGGATGTCTTTCCACTAGCAATGGGATGATTTCAAGATGTCTTTACTAAGTACTTCTCAAGGATTCCACCTAAGAGAGATGAGGATTTTATGACTAAACTCATGCTAAGAGCTAAGATAGTTTACATTCCACCAAACAGAATGAATCTAATATAGGTTCAATACCATAATAATCAACTAGAAGAATTCATGTATAAGGGATTTATCTATCCATGAATGTCACCTTGGGGTTCCACACTCCTATTTTTAATAGGAATGATATAATGTTGTACTTATGTGTTAAATACCAAAATTTAAACAAGATGATAGTGAGGAAATGGGGTTATATTCCTTGTATCTATGATCTCATTGACCAGTTGAGAGGATAGCTGAGAGTTGGACCTTATGAAATACAATATATAGCTTTCAGAATAATATTTTTACAATATGAGTTCGTCATGATGTCGTTCACACTGAGGGACACTCTTGTTGTTCTTATGGCCTTCATGAACTGATATTCCCACAATACCTATATTATTGTGTGGATTGCATCTTAGTGTACATCAAGACACGTTACGATCATGCCTAAAATCATTCCATCATATTTTCTATACTGAGAGAGAAACAAATATACACCAATCTATCTAAGTCTTAATTCAATATTGAATCAGTAAATTTCTTATCTCTCATTATCTCAGATGAAGGTGTTTCATATGAACAAGATTTTATTTGTTCCATTTTTTATTAACAGACTCCAATGATTAATTTTTACATTTTTAAATTTATGTGGTCAGAAGGTAATTATTGGAGTTTTATCCAAGACTTTTCCCACTTTTCAGTACCAATTTGGTTCTTTAACATGAATGGGGTTATGTTTTAATTGACTAGAGAATATGAAAACTCTTTTTAGGAGTTGAATAAGTTATTGACTACTACATCAATTTTAATCACACCTGATCCATGGGAGGAGAATACAGTCTATTGTGATGTGTCTAGGATATGACAGAAAGCAGTGTTAATATAGAGAAATCAAGTTAAATAATACGAGTCATTGGAGTTGAGTCCCCATGAATAAAACTAACCTATGTAGAACCATTGCTTATAAAAACATTTTTTTCCTTGATGTGTTGGTGGAATTTTATTTGGGGTGAATATTTTAATTTTTATATTTATCACAAGAGTTTAAAATTTAACTTTCCCCAATGACATTTGAATCTCTAGTAGTAGAGGTGGGTTGAGTATATTTAGTCATTTTATTTTAAATTAGAATATATGCCCTGAAAATGAAATATTTTTGTTGATGCATTGAGTAGAAAAGCACATACTCATGAAGTTCCTGAGTCTATATCTAAGTGAACGATGATGAAATTTCTAAAATACATGCATATTGTGGTTCCGGAGGACCTGTAAGAGATGGACCTCATCTCAGTATCAATGGAATCCAGGTATCAGTGCTAGATCAAGGAGAAGAAGTATCTCGATATTGATTGTTTTTCATTGTGGGAAATCCTTGAAGGTGGTGAGTAACCTTTATATTGGACAAAAAATGAGGGTAAGATCATTAATATGTGGGGACTTGTTGTTATTTATTTTGGTTTTTTATAGGATCATATTCATCATGAATCAAAGTGGGCGGTACATCTAGGATAAACCAAAATATACAAAAATATTCAAAGATAGTATTGGAGGCCAGACAATAAAATGGAAATTGTAGGGTTTGTGACACGATGTTACACATGTCAACCTGTGAAGGCCGAGCATCAATGACATTGTGGTTTATTATAGTCATTTAACATTATATAATGGAAATGGGATAATGTTACCATGTATTTGGTGGTAGGTTTCCCAAGGATTCCTTGGATGAGTGACACTATTTGGTTTATTGTGTAATGATTGATGAAAGTAGCACATTTCTTGCATAACCTGGATAACTTATTATAGAATCTATTGGGTGAGATGTATGTTTGAGAGATTTTCAATATACATGGGGTGTTGTAGAGTATAGATTTAGACATTGAAACAATTTTCCAATTCTTATTTCTATAAAGGATTTTATAAACTGATCAGAACATAGGTATTTAAGAGTGAAAATTTGCACTCATAGATAGAAGGGTAGTCAAAACGTACTATTTAGGTTTGTAAGGAAGTGATATGTGTGTGTTTCATAGCCCTTGGTTTTTATTGGGATAATCAAGTAGCACTCATTGGGATTTTCTATAACGACATTAATTAGCAAACTATTCAAAAGGAACCATATGAGGGACTATATAGTAGTCCCAAAATATCATCTCTATGCTAGATGAATGTAGGTGATTAAGAGTTATTGGGAAGATGTCTTGTGTTGGAGATATCATAGAACATACTGTAGATTTAAAACACATGGCTATTAATCCAGGTGGGAAAAATTAATATAATGATATATTTCTATCACCCATTCAGTTTGTATTGGGTGATCAGGTTCTCATTCAGGTGTCACAAAGATTGGGTCACCATAGGATTCAGAGGTAGGAATAGTTAGCACCCAGGATAATTGGACCTTTTTAGGTTGTGGAGAGAATCAAGATAGTGGCATACCAATTGGACAATCTACATAGGTATAGTCATATGAAAAACATTTTTTATGTGTCATATCTTCATTGGTATCACCTATAACTATCTCCTGTGATAGATGTTGATGTTTTTTAGGTTAACCTTGATGTTCTCTTTGATGAGCATTTGATAACTATTATAGATTGTGGTGGGAACTTGTTTAGGGGAAATACCATGATGATAGTTTGAGTACAGTGGAAACATGGATGTATTCAGGTGAAAACATGGGAGTGATTAATAGATATGTGAGCATGGTGGCTCGATAAATTTACATTGGGATCTTAGAGATGCTTGGGAGTACAACCTAAAAACTAACTTTTATAAGGTGGGGAGGTTGTAATATCACAACCTTTTATGGAGAAATTTCATGATCATTTATAGTTACTATTTTACCCTTATTTTAGATTAACATGGAAGGTTTGTTGTTCTAGTGTATTTTTGGTGAAAATTTGAGAATTTTGGATAAAAAGAGGCAGTTCTAGGTTGATGCATGTTTTTCCCATACCATGAATCTACCCATAAAAACAATGAAATCCTAGATTAAGAGTAATTGAAGGGTTGGTGCACTTTTTTTCAAACAATTCACCCTTTTAGAAGAATATATCCTCTCATATGATGAGGCTCATGGTTATGGCACATGGTTTGGAAAATCATTTTCCATAGCTCATGAAACTGTTCTTGTGGCGGTTTACACATCCAAAAAATTATTTTCAAATACCAATCCAATTTTTTATTATACCTAAACATCCTATCATGACCCAAAAACAAGTCCTATTTATTTTTAAGCACCAAGGAGGGTTCCAAGGCTTGTCGGACCCAATTTTTGTTGAATTTATGATATGTTTGAAGTAATATCTATCTTATGGTATTTTTTTAATGTCGGTCAAGATTTCATTATGTCACCCCTCTTCTAGGATAAAGAATAATGTTTTATCCACCATTTTATGAGATATTGATCTAAAATTTCTTGTATATTATACCATTTTATCTCGTTTCTAGTATTATGATCAAAATATTACATACTGTTGTGGTCTAGATCATTCCGTTTCAATTTTGGGATTTTGGCAAGTTGAAGACTCATAAAAAACCATGAGGTAGGTGGTCTAAATATTAATTTCCCATACTATTGAATTATAATTTCTTTTATATAATAGTGGAATTTACATTTTCACAATTATAAATTATATCATTTATTATATTAAATAATTGGTTAAAATAGTTAATGGAATCATGAAATACCTTAGATATTATGATTATGGAATTAATGGGATATGGAATCATGAAATAGGTCAATTAATGGGATTTTTTTATTTATTGATTGGGATAATTAATGGGATGGTTGTATCAAACATGAAGTGAAAAATTATATTATGATTAAATGTTTACGAATGGATTAATGGTGAATTGTTCATATTATTTCATGTGATATAGATGAATAAACAAGAGTGTTTTGATAAATTTAATTTGTATACCATGATAAGAATATTTAATAATAATGGTAATCATAAATATTCTTTATGAATGTGATATATGTGTTATTGATTGATAAATGGGGTGTAGGGAATGGGATAATGATCCCAATACCCATGAGGTTCTAGACAAGATATTATAGTCCAAAATTCATGAATGTGAATATTATGTCATAGGATATAGGCTAACGCTCTAAATTCCCTTGGGGTGTGGGACATGGATTGTTGAACCAAATACCCATGGGGTCCAATCCATGTAGTTATAGATGCAAAATATTAATATTGATGGGTTATCCAAGTATCCATGAAATGAAATGGAATTTAAATGAATTATGAAATCACATGATATAATGAGTTTTGAGTTATATTGATAAAACTATAGAATGATATGAAGTATGTTTTTATGGTTCGGTTGTCATTGAAAACATGGGAAATATATTTACAAAATTAATTATCATATTAATATTATAATTGTTGAAATGTTTAATTTTTTATATAACTTTATACACTATTATAAATGGGATATTTTTTAGAAATCTTTTTTATGGCCTATTTAGTAGTACCCACACTCTACTTGGGATGTCTGATTGGTACATGAATAGATATCATGTTTGTTGGATAGGGTCAAATAATGATTCATATTTTATCTTGATAATATGTGAATGATCATGTATGAGGGAACTATGAATAATGTTGGGAACCTATTTAGATTTATATGTTCCTTTTTTTGGGTTTTTATTTGACACCTGACACATATAAAACATGACATATTTTCTTCTTCAGTTTTGGATATTGTATTCCTGATTTGATATTATCATATGATGTGGGTATTCATTTTTATGGTATGATTTTTGGTTACTATTTATTTTCATTTGGATACAGTTTATTTATTTCAAATATCATTTTACATTGATAATTGGTGTATATTCTCCCCATGGTACATCTATTAGACCCTCACAACAAGTCGAGACCCTCTGTCATATGGGGAGGTGCACCTAAGGTTATGTAACCAACCATCCCTAGTGAACTTTTATGTGGAACCCATGATGGGATGTTTAATGTCAGAAAATAAATTATATATCATTTATTAAGAATTATTAATCTGTAATTAATATCATATATAAATTCAAATTCCCTCATTATAACCATCCATGAGAGATGGTGATGGAAAAAACAATACAATTGTTAGAGAGGCAGTAGTCTTCCATACCCATGAACGGTGAATTCCTTTCCCATTTGATGGAGTTTGGAGATAGACATTTTTTATGAAACTAATATAATAACATGTTATCATATGATATATACTGATATTACTTTCTTTTAAGGTTTGTATAATATTTTTATGTGTTGTAAGGACAAATAAAATAGAAATCCTTGATTAAGGAGAATACATCTTCTTTTGACAAATTAATTTTCATTAATCGTTAAGTCCTATAAATATACATTTATTCACACTATAAGGCCTCTTGGAAAAGGTAATAGATGTTATTAATTTTTATGGGATGATCTTGGATGAACAAAATAGGGTCTAATGTTTTAATAAATTATATGAAGTGGATTTCTTTTCTATGTGATGGGAGGAACACTATTGAAATTTCTTAAAATTTTAAATTAATATAAATTAATTTTGAAGTAAATATAGAAAAAAATTCAAATATTTTTAGATATTTTAATGATTATTCTAAATCCACTAATACAATATAATTATTTCTATTCTGGATCCCATTTTTACCCTTATTTTTGGTTTTATCCTCTCGTAAACCCTTTTTGCCCTTACCATGATAATAATGTTTTTTACATTTTGAGTGTCATGATAGTTACCATAAAGGAGAAACCCCCTAACATGACCATGGTAACTATTTTAAACCATATACTAATCATGTGGTCAATGATATGACTTTTTCTCTTTTTAAATTTTTTAATAAAATAGTTTTTTCCTAAAATATAGATAATGTCAATTTTAGAACTATCAATTTACATATAATTTTATAACATGAAGGAATGAAGTTGTATCAAATAAAATATTTAAATACATCCCTAAAATGATATTTATATTTATAAAATGTGTGGTTCACATAAATTCATTAAAATTATACTACTTTTAATATTTTTAATATAATATATTTTATTTCCACATTAATTAAATAATTATTTTATTAGGTTATGCAATAATTAAAATTAAATTGTTTTCATAAAATTAAACATAAAATATCACGATGAATATGAATTTTTTTTGTTTCCACAAACGATTTTTAACCAAACATATATTCTAGTTATCCCCAAAATAGAAATACTACATCCATTGAAAATAATAGTGAAAATAATGACTTTTAAAAAAACAAAATATTATAAATTTTTTAATCATATCCCAATAGAAAACGTCATATAAACAAATCATAGATGATTATGGATGAAATGGGCACATTAAATTAAAAAAATTCAACTGTAAGGATCATTTTTTAGTCTTTAAAATTTATTTTTTTATTGGATTGATTTAAAATTAAATTATTCAACTTTGTAGTTTCAAATTATGAAAAAATGGATTCAAAATTTTTAATTAGGAAGTCTATATTTTTTTAAAATAGGACCCTTTTATTTTTTCCTTAATTTACTAAATTTTTCCTTTATCATTATAGAAAAAAATTAATAAGGATAATATTCATATTGATAAAACCAAAGAGGGACCTATTTAATAAATTTGGATCAAAAAATTATAAATAATGATTCCATATTTCCTAATTTAAAACTACAATGTCACATAATTTAATTTTAAATCAGTCCAGAAAAAAAAATGAAATGTTTTTTTTAGAAAATTGATTTTTTGAGAAATAAATGTTTTTATTAAATTATAAAACTCATTTAAAAAACAATAGTAAGATATATTTTTTAAAAATAAAGTAATATAATTTTAAAAAAATAGAAAATATAATTTTAATTTATATTTTACTTATTATAAAATATAATTGTCATGAAAAATCAATATTTCCCAATATTCACTAAAAAAATAAAATATTAAAACAATATAAAATATTAACCCTAATATAATTTTGAAATGATAATTTTGAAAATGGTATCATTTTCATAAGATGACAGATTAAATTTTTTAAAATAATATATTATCAAAAAATTTAATAATAACATTTATTGAAGAAAACATATGTTTGAGGAATAAAATTACTTTACAAAAAATTGAGTTTTTTTCCTAAGAATTATTAAAAATATCTGCATTTATTAAAACCTTTATATATATTTGAAAATATAGTTGGTCCAATTCATAAAAACCTATTTGAAAACTAGGTTATAAAATTCATATAATGGTATTTTGAAGTTCATTTAAGCTCACTGATTTTTTCCAACATGTAAAGGAAAACATTTCACAAACAAAAACATTTCATCACAATAGAGTTATGTTCATTATATAATATAATGGTTCATTATATAATCAATTCGGTATAGTGAATTTGGAATCATGGACTCATAAAAAACTAGTCCATATGTGAGCTACATCATCACCCATTTAGTTCTTCATAAATCGAACCCTTCTTAGACATAACATTACAAATACATTTCTGGGTAAACTGGGAAATGTAAACAAAATAAAGGGTGAGATAAGATTCTAGGTAATGGTAAGAAAATTAAGATAATAATATATCCTATAAATAAAGATATGAGAACTTGATAATGAAATTTAAAAATGATAACCTGCATATCATAGATCATAAATTTGATTCATGGAATAAATTTTGGAAGTTGATAATACATGTATCAAAATGGAATCAAAGGAAACGAGACATGATAACATAACTTTGGCATAATAACTATATTATTTTTATATAAATAAGCATAGGAAATAATTTCCTTAGTTGTCCAGGCTCACATTTAAAACATTCATAGTGGAATTTGTTCACTCCCCAAACTAACATAGTAGTCAAGGATCACTCCCAATACTATCAAAGTGAAATAATTCCCTTACTAAATTTGGGTCATTCCCATTTCTAGTCTTAATTATTTCACGATATATCAAAAATTAAACAATTTATTGCTGAGAGATATATGTACCAACCATGACATTATAAAAATCATATATACATGTTCCATAATATCCTAAAAATCAATCATATTAGAACCCATGAAGAGAAATGGGATTTATAAATAATTAATAATAGCATAACATATTTAAAATAAATATGTTTCATAGTTATTTAATCATTTCATCATTAAATAACACATGCAAAAAGGAAGTGGATTTCATAAGATTCTTATCATGTTATAACATAAAGAAAAGAAAAGGTTACATAAACCTATTTTTATAATAAACCCAAAACATTAAGATAAAGAACTACTATAGAATAATTTGATCATAGCCCAAGCAAAATAGTAGGAATATAAATGAAAATAATTTTATTTGGAAGATGATTTTGAAATATCACCTGGTACATTTATTTAAGGAATATGAGTTTATAATTTTAAAGTTACTTTTTAAAAGTAAAATTTTAAAAAAAATCTAAATTTATTCATTAAAATTACACTTATAAAATTATAATGTAAAATTTAAATCATAGATCATTCATAAAAACAAAAAATTTGTTTATTTTGTACATTTTCAAACCATATTTGACTTTTCAATTTTTTAAAAATCTAAATGGGCCTTTTATGGAAAATTACATGAATATTCCTTTTAGTTTTTTTTAAAAATAATAATAATTGTAAAATTGAATTTAAAAAATAAATTTATAGTATTAAAAACATTTTTTTAAAATATGTTTTTATAAAAACAAGGATATAAATAAAAGAATTTGTTTGACTAAAGGGAGAAATAATGTCATTTTTTATTAAAAACATTATTTTGAACTCTTAAATACATAATATGAGTAAAATTAAAGGATCGAATTTGTTTTTTATGATAAAACCAAAGGATAATTAAATTAATTTATTTATTTATTGGTGGATAATAATATGTCATGATTGGATGCATAATCATAAAAAATCCCAACAGAGAAAGAGATAGTAACAAAAATTCGTAACCACATTCAGAAAATTGGAATGGAAAGCCCCATTAAAGACTAAAAACATAATAGATATCTATATCCTGTAATATTAAGTATAATAATAATACAATATATTAATGGGTTCTATATACACCACTCAAAATAAACATGTTGTGTATATGGAATGTGTCCTATTGAAATAATAGTGAGATAAAAATCTTGTACTAGATTTGGTAAATTTGTAATCTTAAGACAGATAAAAGAATAACATTTTAGGATAAATAAATAAATTATATAAAACATAAAATGGGATGTTTATAATACTCATAAAATAATATATGTTTATAATATAACATAATTCTTAACGTAGAAAATTTGTGACCAAATTCCCTTACCTTGCGTTTAGAATTTCGTTGTACACAATTGAACCTCATGTATAATAAATATAAGATTATTATAAATATATTAATGAATCATATGTACATATATATATATATATATATATTATTTATTTATGAAATTTTAATTCCCTTTTTATTTATAAATTTTTGATAAAATAATTTTTCATGTCATAACTACATTGTTATTTGCTCATTTTTTATTTTGATTCATCAAAACATTAATTTTTTTCAGGGTTAAATATTATCCAGAATGATAAAAAATGATACAATTATCATATATATATATATATATATATTAAATTAAAAATTATTTATTTTAATATTTTAAATTTAGAGATAGAAAATTAATTACATTGTTTATGGAGATGATAGACCAAACACACATGAATAATGTTTCCATTTTCAAGAAAGATGAAATGAATGAAATTTAAATAGTATATTATATTGAAATAATAATTTTTATGTTATAAATATCACATATATTCATAAAATATTCCCATATTACATTCAATGTAAAGTGAATGTGAAAAAATAATCACATCACTTCATGAGGGGGTAGTCTAATGTACACATGAGTGATGTTATTGTACTCCAATATAATTTATTGCAAAATATTATATGTGATATAATATTTAAAGAAGTATAATAATTTTATAAATATAATATATAAACAATAAAACCAAAATTATATTCATTCAGAATAAGTGTTTATGGAAAATGAATAACATGAGTTCTTGAGGCAGCAGTTCGCTACACACATGATCGACAATTTTATTTCCGCTTTGAAGGAAGAGGAGACTGATGTTTGTCATTAAATTAACATAATAATGTATCATAATATGGAAGATAATTATGTCATTATATTATATTATTTTGTTATATTTTAAGGAGGTTGAAGAAAAAATAAAACAAAAACACATGTTTACGAATTTTACCACTTCTTCATAGAACCACGTTAGGTTTTTAGCTAAATACTTAATAAGAGTGTTTATTAGTGAAAATAAATTCTCTATAATGTGGTGAGTGAATTAAAGAATATATATTTGTAGGGAATGAATGATTAAAATGTTTTTTGTCGTGTGAAGACGAGTATATAAGGGGTGTTTATAATTATAGGAGAAGATATATAAGGAATTTTTGAAACGAATAATGTGTGCACATATTTTTTACATTAAAAAATGACCTCAAATAAGAAATGTGTGATCTTTAATGGCTATAAGGCCGAAGTATTTCTATAAAATCGGGTTTTTTTCATGTTTATAGATAATTTTACCCCATATCTATTTAGATTAACCACTAGAGAACCTGTTTTATCCATTACAGTGTTAATTAATTTTTACAATTTTTACTTTTCAACATGGAATAAATTTATGTTTCCCTTATTAGATAATATTATTTATTATTATTAAAAATAATTAATAATTTTTTCAAAATTCCATTCACTTAACTTGTAAAATTTAATTTAAAATTAAACCTTGTTGGCATGATGAAAATGTTAGATTACAAAGAGAAAAGTCTCAAATGTTTAAAAATATTATATAATATTTAAATATGAAATTGATTATAATTTCAAAAAAATGGATTAATTATTATATAATTGTAGTAATTTTCCTTTTTAATCATTTTTAACAAAAAAAATGCAGTATTATAAATTCACTAAAAAAGACTGTTTTCAATAAAAACTATTATTTTCACTACTCATCAAAATAATAAATCTTTTTAGAAAATTTCAAAAAAATAACTCAAATATAATTTTGACATATAAATTTCAAAAATAAATTTTATTTTTTATTTTTTATATTTTTTATAATGTTTATTTTTAAAATTTGTAGAAAGTTCAATTATTTTTTAACAAAATACAATAAAAACTTTGTTTTTGGAAAAATTGTATTTTTGAAACATATAATGATTTTAAAAATATTTTGTAATATTTTATCAATATGTTTTATTCATAGAAAGAAATTATACATAATAATTAAAAATATGTTACTCCTATTAATATTTCCATATATAATTTCTCAATTATATTGGTGTCATTTAAATAATAATATTTATAATATTTTGGGGTTTGTAAAAATCTTTGTGTTGCGTATACAACAAAATATTGAGGAAATAAAATTAAATTGACAAAAAATCTTAAAACTATTTGTGTTTTATATTCTACAAAGTATAAAATTAATTTTTACTACAAAATTCCATTACTTGGATAAAAATACTGAGGATTGTTCTACCTCATTACTTCCTTGGGTTCCCACACATCTTCCTCAAGTTGGTGGTTTTTCCATAAAACATTGACAAGGTCTGTAGTCTTGTTTCATAGAACATTTTATATCTGATCTGAAATCTAAACTGATTTTTCATCCTTAAAAATTTAATGCCTTGGTGGTACAATCATTGTGTTATGTACATATGAGGGATCAGTTAGTCACTTTCATTGGAGAGATATATGGAACACATCATGAAAAAAAGAGATGTTTTGTGGAAACACCAATCGATAAGAAACCATCCCGATACAATCCTGAATTTAAAATGGAATAATATACCTGTTGATTAGTTTTACCGTATTTTTCTAAGGATAAATTTATCAAAAAAATTCCCACACTTCAAATTCTAGATAAAGTAATCAATTATCAGAATAACATTTCTTTCGAATTTGTGTCACCCTTATGTGCTACCGAAAGGATCACATATTCTCTTCAATATCATTGTTTATCTCAACTACTAATAACAACAATTCTATAAATTCATTCTATCACATAGAGGCTCTATACTTATTTACATTTGGGGATTCAAAATGATGCATTTTAATTATCAAGTGAAATCTATTTTTAGGAATATTAAATTATAGTATGGTGTTGATCCCATCATCATTTGAAATCTATAGAGAAAGATCTCAATATATCCTCTAGGGTTTGAATTGTTACCTTAAAATGACCATATGTATGAGGATGATACAAAATAATGAATCTCAATTCTATATCAAGGTATTGTTGAAGAATTTTCCATCACATCTAGGTAAAAATATGGTCTAGATCAAATATAATAAAAAGATATACTCCATGAAACCTGACCAATTTTTTATTGTATATCCAGTAATGTTGATCTAGATTGAAATATTCCCTGTTATAAATTAAGTGTGATAACATTATATGGAAATTGAATAACACTAAAATATGAATGTTCCCATCATACATTATTGGGAGTCCAAAGATAAAATCCAAAGTGATTTTTCCCATTTCCATTCAAGTATGGGTAACGGTTTTAACATACTCTTATATGTTTTCCTCTTAGACACAACATGATGATATAACAAACACCAAGATAAAGAAAATTCTATATTTATCTTCATGGAATTACTCTATAAATACTCCAAAAAATCTCCATACATTTTTATACTTCCAAGATGATTAGATAGTGAATAAATAAGACCCTTGTCTAATAGATCCTTATTCAAATATAGTGTGGATAGAACACAAACATGGTACTTGAACCTTATCATTACATGAAAATCATAGGTAATGTGAGAAACATTTTTCTCTTTATTCATTATCTCTACATATTATTTCTACACCTCATTCATATTCACTTCTATTTATGGTTGAACAATCATTTGAAAAAAAAATAATATTTCTCCCCTTCCTTTAAAATTTCCATATGAATACTCTATAAATATATAATTATTGGAATTTTTTTATCCCTATAAAGGATAATATAAAATAATCATTTTGACTCAAAACTTTATCCTCCCTATCCTATTTCACTTATTAGTAAGGTATTGAAAAATAAAAATTTATTATCTTCTCCACGAATATTCTCTAAGACATATATAAATCCTTCTTTGTGAATATATACATTGAACTTTTATGATTGGTAAATATATCCCAAATTTTTCTTCATAAATATAATGCCTCAATATCTTGAATTAAAATTTTCCCAATGATTACATCAAATCATTAGTTGTGTATTGTTTCTCATGAACCATAAATTTTCATGATGCATAGGCTATATCCATGTTTTTCTACAAGATAATTCATCCCAATACCTTATTTGATTAATCAACATATATTAAAATCATTTTTACACTATAGGGTAATGTAAATATTGGTGCATTGAATAATCTTTTCTTTTTTTCTTTGAAATATTCCTCGAATTTTTCCGTCCATAAGTACATAGCTCAATTTAATGTTTACTTGGCGAGTTTATTAGATAATTGTGATAAATTCCCCAAAACACCTATCAATCATAGTGGTTGGTCTGAGATAATGGTAAAAAACATATGTCTTTTATGGATCCATCAATATTTCCTCTATTGGGATCATATGACCCAAAATAAATCCTTATTAGAAAGCATTCAAAAAATTTAACTTTTTTTTTCAAACAACTTATTCATCCTTGGGTTTTTAGTACAAATTTCAATTGATATTCATGATCTTATTTTATCATTTAATATAAAATAATATCAAAAATAAAAATTATTGAAAATTTATCCAGGATATATCTAAGGACTCTATTAACTAAACCCTTGAAGATAGTTGAGGATTATGTAAGAACAAAATGCATCAACATAAACTCGAAGTGTTGATACATTGTAAAAAAATTTATCTTAGGAATATCCCGCTTAATTAACGTTTCATAAAAAATGTACAAAACCAATGTTTTACATTGCGTTAAATGTCTCACAAAATATATTTAATCTTTATAAACTCCCATCAAAAAATAATTCAATTGGGGTGCCTAGGACATTGAACTTAAATTCAACCTTAAACTCCTAAACATATGATTGTATCCTTAACTCTTATGTTTATCTTACATGAATACATATATGCTTCCTAAATTAATACAAACCTTATAATTTTTGTGATTATTATAACAAAAATACCATTGATAAATCATTACTCTTGAATCCCAAGGCATATATTCTATAACCATTCGACTTAATTCTTAAACCATAAACTATTCTCCATTATCTTATTTCCTAATACGTTATTTATTTCATATTTAATTTGTTATCCCTTCATTATCAATAATGAATCCTTTATAGAAGAATTATTACCAAACCCCTTCTTGGGATTTCCCCACATGACATCAATTTTCATAATTCATATACTTTCCAAATATATAACATTAAATTTTTTATGATTATTTGGGGAAACCATTATACTCTTCCACCACATTAGTTGGAAATTTTATTTTTTCTTAGAAATTACATATTCTGTTTTTTTCTTTCTCCATATATAAAACATCTTATCATCACTTTAAGGCATTTACTTGTGTACTTTTTCTCACATTCCAGATATAATAGAAGTTAAAAATTATTTAATCTATGGTATCTACCACATCATCTCTTAGTGAACTCTATCCTTATCTTTTTTGGTGAGATTGAGAGTTGGTTATGGTGAAATTTTAATCATATGTCATGATAACTAACTAGGAATAATCAGAGTATCATTCACTCCAGATATCATCCCATTTTATTCTTATCACCATGTTCTCTCTCATATTGAATACTAAACTAGTTCCAAATAATTATCATAATTTATTAGAACAAAAAAAATAGTGTAAGAAATAATATTCAGAGTAAGAAGCCACATGATAAAGTAAAATTTAAAGGATGCATTAATCATGAAATCTTCAATTTAAAATATAAAACCATTTGTTTAACCTAAGTCAATCATTGTCATTATATATAATAATCCATCATGATGGTTTATAATGAAAATATGATTTAAAAAATCATATCCCCGTAGAGTTTCAAACCAGGTGCATAGTAAGATCAATTTTTGTGTACCGAGTAATGCAAGAGTCAAGCATGAGGTTCCTTTTTTGATGTTATTACCCATAGGTACATCTATTTCATAACCACATCCACTTTTAGTATCTATAAAATGAAGTATTTAAGGAAAAATAAAACATTTATTTACTATAATATAGGGATTTCTCAAATCCATAGGATTATCTTAAGGGATCTCATTTATATTTTCTCTTCCATGTTTCCAATGGTCTACATAAACCTCTCTCAGAAACCAACTTTTAAGACCGAAACATTATTTATTTTAACATTACATTTTAATATATTAATATCAATTATATAATATAATGATACACGCCAAAATATAGTTTTAAATCCATTATAATCTATTACACATAAACAATCATTCCATAAGTGAGTTATACCATCTCCGACTAAGTTCTTCATAACTAGTACCCGTCTTAGGCATATCATACATAATAAATATATTTATAAATTGTGAAAATAAAACATAAGAAAGGGTGATATCAAAATCTCCTTATTGTTAAATGAGGGATATATCAATATATCATGAGAATAAAGTTATTATAACATGAGAATAATAGTTTAAAACCATAACCTACATATCCAAGATCATAAAATCGAATCATGGAATAATTGTTTTCTACTGATATGAAATGAATCCTAATAGAATCAAATAAAACAATACTTTATAATATAACATTGTAATAAAAAATTATTTATTGCATATACATGATCAAAGAAAATAATTTCAAGAGCAGTTAAGTCTCCTTTGAAAAACTATCATAGTGGGATTCATTCATTCCCTAAATCATTATTGTAGCATGGTTTACTACCTAGAATATCATAGTATATAATGTACCTTACAATAATGTGTTTACTCCCATTTTAGTCTTATTTATCCCATGAAATATTCATCATTAACCTCTATATTTAATGGAGATTTTGGCCCCACCCATTACATAATGAAAATAAAATTTGCATTCACTACAAGATAATAAAACATACATCGTATTAAAACACTTGAATATAAATTTATTTCATAAAATTTTTACCATTTCATATCTTGTGGGAAAAAATTATTTTTCAAACTAATTTTATCATTTCATAATAGTATAACCAATAGAAAAATGATGCAGGTTTCATAATAATTTTATGATTGTATGACCAATGGAAGAGAAAATAGTTCCATAATCCTCTTGTCATCATAATCATAAACCATTAAGATAAATAATAACAATGGTAACCTTTCATAATATCCATAATAAATAAAATTTATCATAAAATAATATCTAATTATATGTAAAATGATTTTTAAGGATCACATAGAACATTTCTAGAGAAAACAAAAATTTCTACATTAAAAATAACTTTTCAAAACTAAAAGTAAATAATTCAATATCAAAATAATTTTCCATAAAAATAACCATGGAAAATTATAATTAAATATTTGAATAATTTATATGTCAAGATGGTATAAAATTAAATTCATTCCAGTAATCATTAAAAACAATATTCTTCTCAGATTTTCAATAAAATACAAATGGGCCTTGTTTGGAAAATGAAATGAATAATCCTTTTAAAATAATATGTAGAAAGTAAAAAAGGGTAAAATGAATTTATAAAATAATTTGAGAGTATTATAATCATTTTTTAAAATCTATTTGTATTAAAACATGTATGTTTATAAAAACTATTTTTCATCTAAAGAGATAAAAAAAAGTTGACTTTTTCTTTAAAAAAGTATTTTGAACACTTGAGTACCAGAAGAGATTAAAATGAAACGAAAGAATTTTATCATAAAATAACAAAATTAGAATTAAATTAATATAAATATTGATAGTTTAATCATAATATCTCATTATTGTAATCATAATCATAAAACTTTTTGATAAAAATATATTGTAACATAATTTTATTACTAGTGTGGTATCTTTTGAATAGTAATCACTATGAAATATTTAATACCATATGGATATGTATATCCCATAATTATCATGACAATAACAATATAATTAATTTAATAGTAGAATCCACACCATTAAAAAAAATATACTGTATAAGGTATGTTTTGCAGAGAAAATAAAAGTAAGATGAATATGCCTTACATGCTTTGTTATGTTTTGAATCACAGGCCCCATGAAAGATGAAATTAAATGAAACATAAATAACATGAGTATAAATAAATTAATTATATAAAATTTCAAATGGGACTTGTATAAACATCTAAATTGAGGATAAATTCATAACATAACATACGTCCCAAAGAAGAAACATTCGGATAAAAATTCATTGACAGAAGTCTCGAAATTCTTCACATAAATTCATATCTACTATTTAATTAATATAGGGTTATTTGAAAAAAATTAAATAACCCCAATAAAACATATAATACAATATATGATTAACGTATGACCTTTATCTATACATTTATTAACAATTCCTTTTAAAAATCACATTTTGTGTAATAACTTCTTTTTTTGTTGTGTATGTTTTGATTTGGTATTTTATGGCCTTTATTTTTTATCACAGTAACATCACCCCGTAATTTGGAAAATTTTATAAATATCACATATATTCATGAAATATTTATTTATAGTAGACTATTAAATATATAGGTATAAAATGAAGTACACCTTTCATGGAGACGATAAGTCATACGTATGCATGGATATTGCTTCTATTTTATATATAGATGAATAAAAAGTAAGTTAAATAAAATATTACCATTATATAATCATTTTTTATCCATATATATTAAATATAATAATTATATTTACCATTATTTACTTCCATGTAAATAGTAAAATAAAAATGAATCACATTGGTTCAAGAGGCCGTTGTCTATCGTACACACAAGTGATGTTAACTTATTCATAGAGAATAAATAAATTACATTATACATTATATAATAATTCAATAATTATAATAAAATAATATATCTAACATATAATACATAAATAAATCATTATATTCATCCACAAGAGGTGGTGATGAAAAATAATAACATCGGTTCATGAGACGGTAATTCACCTAACACACGATCGATAGTTTCATTTCCTATTAAATGGAAGGGAAGATAGATGTAGTTCATTAAATTAAAATAATAAAATATCGGTTTAAGGTATATAAATTTTTCGTTATATTATCATTTTAGTTGAATATTTTATGTCAGTGGGAGATGAAATAAAACAAAAACACAAGTTTAATAATTTTAAATTTTCTTTAGAAAATCACATTAGGATTATACCTAAACCCTTTTTATGATAGTTTAAAAAAATACAATTGGTTTTGGGGAGTTATTTAAGTAATATATTTGGGTATGAATCATATGAAACAAGTTGTTTTGTTATTGTAAATAAGATATGATAGGGGGTGGCTTTTTATAAGTGGGGGAGAGGAATCCCATATAATTTTCAAAAAGAATAAAGTGTACTAACTTTCTTCACATTCCAAAATTATCCAAAATGAGTAATTATTGAATATTATAGGTTAAATGTTCTAATATTTCCAAAAAAATTGGTGGTGTAACTGTTTGTAGTTCGTTTTACCCCTTATCTATTTTAATTTACTTCCCTAGTAAACATGTTTTAATCTTAAATGCACAAATTATTTTTTTTTAGATTTTACTATTCTTTATGGTAATAATTAATTTCTAATTTATTATAAAATATAAATTTTAAAGATTCCAATTATTGAATATAATTTTCAAAGATAAATTCAAATAATGGTAGAAAATTACATTAAAAATAATCTCATCGACCAGATGAGAAAGATATTTTCCAGAGGGAAAATTTTCAAATGTTTTAAAAGGTTTTATATCAAAATTCAATATAAAATTGATAAAAATGACCTAAATTAGATTAATTATAATATAATTGAGTCCATTTTAACATAAAAACAATTTTAATACAAAAATTAAACTTATAAATTCATTAAATGAAAATACTATTTTCAGTAAAAACAAATATTTTTTATAATTCATCGAAAACATATTCTTTTAAAAAAAATAACAAAAAATTCACTAAAAGAAAATAATAAAAATATATATTAAAAAATTTATTTTTATTCTTCCCATTAAATTTCATAAAAGTATATAATATTAAATTTATTATTTTTTCATAAATTGTAGTAAAAACATTTTTTTAGAAAATAGTATTTTTGAAGCATGTAAAAACATTACTAAAAATAAGTACTTATTTAACAATATGTTTTTTATATGAAAAATTTATAATTAAATTTTTGAAAGTGTTTGTTTATTTTTATACCACAAACTTTAACATTTAGGTTACAATGTCATTTTTAAAATAATAATATGAATAATAGATATTTTTTCATAAAACACTATTTGTTCCATGTATCTCAAGATATCATAAAAATTAATTTTTTTGAAAAAATCATAAAATTATTGCGGTGCTTTAGTACACCATATTTAACAAATCATTCTTTTGTTATTATTATAATTATATAAAAAATTGAAAGATTTTATATAAATAATATAATATTATTATTCATGATTTAAATAATATATTAAGCAATATGAAACATAATGTAAGAGACATTTCATTAAAAAATTATTTTAATGTATTCCGATCAAATAATTTTCATTGATGATAAGGTTATATTAAATGTTTCATAAATGTTCATTTTTTTACCTCAATGATCATTAAATGATTTTTTTATATTTTACATTCATTAAATATGATTAAGAATGTAATATTTTTAATGTTTACCATATGGTTCATTTTTGACCCTTTTTACCAAAGTGAGAACGAATTTTTTTAATGTATATGACATGAGTAGAATTTACCTCCATCATAATTTCTACTCATTATGAGGATTACTTAATAACATTTCTAGCTTTTTCAAAATATGATTTTTTCCCTATAAAAACATTAACTATAGTATCCTAGAGTTTGTGTTAACATTATTACATTGGTAGAAGATAAAAGGAATCTCAAAATTCATTGTCGATCAGGAAAGATGTATTGGAAAAATAGGTACATAATTGATTCTGATATTATATTATAATTATAAATAACTAGAAGAAAAAAAATTATTTCATCCTTGATATCATTACAAATATCATTATGTGTCCTAGGGAAAGGAATATATAATGGGTGAGATTAAATTATTAGTATGGGTTGTGTATAATAAAGTATATGCTGTGTAAATAATGAATAATTAATATGGAATAGTGTATAATAATAAAATGTCCCATTCAATCAATAATATGAGTTAAATCTATATGATTGTATTATATAAACATAAAAATAACATGGAAAAAAGAAACTGAATTCATAATAATAGATATAAATAACTCTAGACATTCTTGATATTTCAATCATGGAAATGACCAGTATATGAGGAATCTTACTATTAAGGTCTTGAATAATACATTCTCAATAAATGGGTAATTGTAAACCATATAACCTTTAATTACTGCATGTATCAGGTTTTATCTCATGAGACCTATTGACGCATCATGTAGATATATATAATAATGACCCAGTTATAACTTTCACATCCTATACATTGCTCACATGTTGAATTATTAATATAATTCCTTCACAAAATTTCTTATAAGTCAGCATTTTTGGAGTTTAAATCAAGAAAAGTGAATATTTCTTCATTAATAGAAATATCATTTTTAATGATATTTCTTCAACTGTTATCATATATAAAAATGGTATTGAATTGAGTAAACATAAATGTGTAGTTAATTATGTCATAAAAATCCATGATACTTGAAATATGTATGTAGAGGAGAAAATAATGTCCAATGAAATGGTGGAGAGCGATGTAGATTACGGTTATGAAAATGATAGTGAACGCAAAAACATAAATCAGTAAAGGATGAAAGAAGACCATAAATTTATCAGAAATTAAGGTGTTGTAGTAAAACCTGTACTCTTGGATATATAATATAGAATATATGAAAAAAATTATAAAAAAACCTTGTAAATTTATTGTAAGAATGATATTATAAATCACATTCATAATTCTTTTCATACCTTTTAGAAAATAATAGACTTTTCTTTTCATAAAATTTTAAATAAAAATATCTTGAGTATTGAGAAAAATATTTTATTTTAAAATAAACATAGAAACTTATAAATAAATATTTAAATTTATGGACAAATATTATGAAGGTAAATTCCATTCATGTTTAAAATGTTAAAATATATATTCCTTTCACTCTTTCTCTAAAACGTTCAAATGAAACCCATTCAGAAAATAAATATTGATTACATTCAAAACGTTTTATTAAAATTCATATGGGTGAAAATATCCTCAAATAATATTTGTATTTTAAATTAAAATATTTCTATAAACAGAAAAATGCACCTATAATGAGAAAAATCTATTTTTATGGAATATGTTAAAAAATGATATCTAAATTATGCTAACTTACTTGTAACTCACTTGTTTATTAATGATAAAAAATATCAGAAATTAAAAATAAACATGAAAGACACAAACATAACCATATTATAATAATAATATATATGGGGTGTAAGAGATTAGGATCAAACGTTTTTATCAAATGAAATCAGAACATAAATAATACTAAAATTAAATTTGGATTGTAATAGAAACACCTTACCTTGGGCCTCTTCTTAGTCATACATTTTTTCTTCTTATAGATAATTATTTTCTAAAAATTTATTAAACAAAAATTCATCTATATTTCTTTTTTAAATTTATTTTTTAATCATTCGGAATCCATTGGTTGAATAGTTCATGCTTATATCGACCACTTATGGTTGTTCAGTTAATTTTTCCATAATTAATTCAGAATAATTTTAATTATTAAATGCATTATGAAATTCTTACATAATATAATTTTTTTAATAACATCATGAATATAATTTCAATTCACTAAATTTTATTTTAGAATCAACCATTTATGCTGGTAAAAGAAAAATGAATCACATCACTTCATAGAGGTGGTTGTCCAAACATATGCATGAGTGGCATTATCTTTTTTCAATGAATGGGAGGAAAAGAAATTATAAGTTATACTATATTTAAATAATAATAATTATTTAATAAATTTTAAACATATTCATTAATAACATGTCTATAACCACCAAATTTATGAGGAGATTAAAAATGAATTACATTGCTATGAGGAGATGGTATTATGTACCTATTCACGAGTGATGTTTTCATTTTTCGTGTGATGGAAATGAGATATAAATTGAATTTATAATTAAAAAAACTCAATTTTATGGTTAATATAATTTAATAATTATTTTAAAATATTTTATTAATATTTCGATGTTGATTACGTATAAATGAACTTCAAAAATTTCAGTATGTGAACATATTTCCTCTTTATGTAACAACCTTTATCTTACACCATAAGCCTTATTTGAGTTGTATTTGGCTGAAACCATAACATATAAATCATGGTTGTGGGTTTTTTGAATCTATTTAGGTAGGTCATGGCCAATATAGATGGCTCATGTTTTGTATAGGAGATATGAACGGGGGATTCCTTTTATAGGTGAGATGTGTGGAAAATATGTAAACACTAGAAACATTATTATATAATATATATCTCACTCAATTAATGTTGTTCAAAATTTAAATTTAAATTTATATTATAAGCTTAATGTAACAATAAAACCAAACGATTATTTGTAATGAATTTTTTTTTATCTCTATTCCTTATCCCTTTATTTTAAACCATTCTACTCATTTTACATTAAATTAATTTTATAAATATTTACCATTAAAACTATTCATTATGAAAATAATTATGTTAAAATAAATAATATTTACGTTTTTAATTCAAAATATTTAATAAATTTTACACGGTTCAATTTCCATTATTGGTAAAATTAAATTTTAGTATATATCTATTAAAAGCAATGAAAAATGTTTTTTAGAAAATATGTATTTTATGAATAATAATTATTTTATATAAAATTAAAGTATAGTGTTTATTATGATGAAATTAATTGAATTATTTTTATAAAATTTAATTATATTTCTTTCAAACCAAACTAAAATGTGTAAATATTGTATTATTATAGATGAACTAAAAAATAAATTTTAACAAAAACATTACAAAGATTTCCAAAATGTTAATAATATATTTCGAAGTTGAAAAATATAATTTTATATGAATTATATTAATTAATTTATATATATATTTATATAATTTATGAAAAATGTTTCAGAAGAATTAATGTTATTCTTATATGATTATAATTTCATAAAAGGGATAGTTTTTTTAAAATCATTATTTTTAACTATTCAATAAAAAATTATTTCTATAAAATCATAAATTTCACTTTAATCTAATTTTGACATTATATATTGATAAAATAAAAACTATTTCATAAAATTAAATTTATGAAATTTTTAAATTTAGGTTTTAATCACATCCTTGAATAAATATATTTTAATTATTCTATTTTTAATTTCTAAATAAAACCCGACTTAATATAATTGAATATCAGGTGTTAAATTATTCCGTCTAAAAATATTTCTCCTTGAAATATCCTGAAATTAAATTCATAATAATATGTGTCCATTTTTTCATCATCACTCCCTTAGTTTCCCATGTATCATATTATGACTTTTAATTTCCTCTAAATACCTTCACTAATTGAGTCGTATGATTCAGGAAAAGTAATTCTCATTTGTCCAAAATCTGTATAGGCTCCTCAAAGTATGATAAATCATGTTAAAATTATATTTCCTTAGTGGTGATCATGTCAATTGGGTATAGTATATACTTTCACAATATATATATTTGTAACACATCATGAAATTTATAGTGGTTCGGTATTATTTCTAAATGGAAAGCCACAACCCCATTTTTTAGGAGTTTCAAAAGGCTAGATATATGTGGGAATAGATTTCCATTTCTTACAAAACCCTATATCACCCTTCTAAAGTGAAACCATAAATAAATCTTGAACTCCCACATGATATTCTGAATCCTTACTTCATTTATTAGTATATATATTTTACCTATTTAAATATCTGTTAACATGAATATGATTAGTTCTCATTTTCCACATTCTCCCCTCCTCAAGTTCTTAGTGAAAAACCTTCTTTTCTCTAATATTATACCAACCAGTTCGTTTATAATATCATTTCTCATATAACACTTCATAGGATACAATTTTAACTCTAGAATAAGTGAAATTATTATATTTTAATTCCACTAAAGTTAAATACCAATCCCATGTACCTTTATTGTCGAGTGATAATTTCCTCTACAAAACACCAAATGTGTAAATAGTAATTTATTATTATCTAAATTTCTATAGATGAATTTTTTTTCTAAAATGTATCTCAATATAAAAATACTAATGAAGACTCTTTAAGAATTTCAATGTAAATTATGGTTCATGAACAGATATTAAAAAAAGGTTCCACATGAAGTCTCACAATATCATCCATATAGAGATTCATGAGTTGATAAAGAGGTATATATTACCTTATAGTGAATAAATGTGTGAAATTTTAAATTAAAACAATAATAATTCATATAGTAAAATACTTCATTGAGTCTTTCTAAAACTAGTGAAAAAATCCATAGTAATTTAATGCCATTTCCACAATAGGATATATAGATGTTTCATGGATTTATAACATGTTGTCACTTATACTTGACCACTTGAAAAATCAAGAATATTGATATATAGTCCACAATTTATCATTTCATATTATACCGAAAAAATGTTCCTTTAAATACCCATAATTTTTGGGGATATTAGGGTGAATATAAAAATTTAAGCTAGAGTGCCATCTAATAATTCTCCTTTTAGATCTAAAAAGAAAGAATCATATAACCTAATACCAAATTTCAATATATCAAACTCATATATGAAGTATACCAACATCCCATTGTTCACGACTTTTATTTTATATTGAATATTTGTGTCCTCCATTATGAAATATTTTATTTTCTATAAAAAGTTTGGTTTGGAAATCATTTGTATTAAATTTGGTATTTCTTCTTTATTAATGATTCCCATGTCATTCATTACTAAATCCATTGATATTGGAAGTTCATCCTTCTAAATTTTAGTAAAAAATCCAAGACCAATCCACTCATCCCACCATACTGCTTGTATTCATTAACAAGGTGGTAGTGGGTTATGAAATCATAATCATTGAGTAGTTATACCCATGGCCTTTCCTCATGTTGAGATCTTAATGTGAAAATATGTATTTAAAACTTTTTTTATCGGTATATATTTCACATTTTCTCAATATTTTTTTTCTTCCACATCATTAAAGTTAATATTATGGCATCCAAGTCATGATTAGGGGTTTGATAACTATATTCATTAATATTTTCCCACCTTGATGCATATACAAAAAATCTATTATTCATTATAAGAACACATCCATGTACCTTATTTTATGTGTCATAATATATCCCAAGTATATACCTGACTGATGGTAAATTCAATATAAGGTCATTCATCAATATCTTATTTAATTATTTATAAGTTTGATTACATTGTTATGACTTTATCAACATAACCCCATGACATGTTATCTTGGTTAACAGGTATGTTAATCGATATTTTTTAATCAAGTCATCAATAGTTACAAAGTAATACTAGGAAACTATGTAGATCATTTTTGTTAATTATTGTTTTCAATTCCATCAAAGCCTTTTTACTTATTTAGGATCAACTCATATTCCATTGTTATGGATAACATGTCTATGGAAAGAAACATACTAATTCCATAATTCAAAACTACTAAATTTTCATTATTAATTTTTTATAAGAGTCTAAATAATAATTCACAAATTAATATTACACTCATCATGGATATTTATGAATAAAGAGATATCATAAATAATTACCACAATGATATTATATCAAAATCCTTGAATATTTTATTAATAAAATCTTTAAAAAAAAGAGGGTACATTTTTCAATTAAATGGGTATTACTATAGATTCATAATGTCCATTCCTTAATTGAAATTTTATCTTTGGAATATATTCTTTATTTACATAGATTTTATTATTTTTGGAATAAAGAACAATATTTAAAAAATACGGAGCTCTATATATTTGATCAAACAATTAATTAGTATATAGAAAAGGATAAATATTCATTATAATAATAGTAGTGATATACTATAATTAATAAATAACCTCATAGTAAAATCCTTATTTTTAACAAATTGAACATTGGATCCCCATTATGATACTATAGGGGATATAAATGCCTTATCTGGGAACTACTACTTTTGATTATTCAATTGTATTAATTACATTATGTTCATCCTATTTGGACTCATAAATATATATTATTCATCAGGGAGAATATCAATATAAAACTCAAATTCAATCATAGGTTGATATCTATGGAGTTCTCCAAGAAACACATCAACATATTCTTACTCAATAAGTACATCCTCTATTCTATGTATAAAATTCCAATTTATAGTTTGTGCATATGAATTTTCTCCTTGTATTTTATTATGGATAAATTCTAATGGTATATCCATACCTGATTCACATGATGTATTCTCTCCTCTAATGATAAGGAATTCCACATCCCCTTCAGAAAATGTTATTTTCTCCTCCTAAAAATATTCTGTCACATTTCAAATATAAATCCAATCCATTTCGAGGATTACTTAAAATTTAACCTTATGTATAATAATTATGTTTCAAAATAGCTTGTGTCTATATGTAATAATAGGAACTGACTTACATATCCTTATTTAAAAAAGATTTCCACTACGAGTCCGGATTGACAACTCCCTTCTGAAGGTGTTAGAGAAATACTATATTTTATGGTCTAACATAAAATATATAGAGAGTGAAAATTTATAGAATAAAATACTGAATTAGTTAATTTTATGTTAAATAAAATTATATAACACCACATTTTTATAAAATTTAACCCATGTTGTAGTAATCACATAAGATTAGCCTTCTCTCCAAAACCTCCTCTAAAGGATGTTCCCTTTATGTTTGGAAAACTAATTTGAATAATGACCATCTCGTTATAACAAAAGTGATGAATAGAAGTGGTTTATTTCTTTACCTACCATTCATGACACATATAATCCATTTCTCCACAATTAAAATTGACTCACATTCCCATTAAGAAAGAACATCTGTGTTTCATTTCCCAATTATCACAAGTTTTATATCCCATCAACCATTTATACTTTTTTGAAACGTTTTTTTGTTAATAAGACCTATTATTTTCATGGTTTTCCATGAAGATATAAAAAAGAATATATTTTATTATCTTGATGGAACATGATACTATATGATCCTATGATGGAATTTTTGAGAATCCAATACTATAAGAATACATGACATAAACAAATCAAAGAAACAATCAATCTCTTTTACCAAATTACATATATATTTTACAGCATGCCTATATAATCTTGTAATGTTATCCTTTTACTCTACAACAATTTAATTTTCATTTTTCCATAAATAATGGATCTTCCTCTCCATTTTAGATCTATGCTCTCATGAAATTTATTTTTTAATTAATATCACAATCCCCAATTCTATACACTCTAATTTATCAATTTCCTTACTATTTTTGATCAATGGAAATTGTTGTTCCACTTCTCCATTTATATAATACACAAAAATGAATAACCTTTTGTATTTAATTACTTCATAATTCTATATATATCTTTTTTAGGGACTGAATGTATTGTTTAGAAACCAATGGATTTGTAGTAACATCAAAATATGGTGGATTTTTTCATGAAACATGATCTAATATTGGTGAATTATGTTTGGGAATAATTTGTTTCTATATATGGGTAATGTTAATCATAATATATTTAGATTGGCACCAAAATATGGAAGTGATCTACTTAGATAAAACACTGGTTGTAATGGATTTCATAGCCAAGAAATAATTAAATTTACTACAAGTGTTTATTCCCATCCTTCTTCGTGGAATTATCATTATAAAATGTAACAAAATGAGATATCTCATAGTTATCATGGGCATTGTTCCTTAAAATAAAAAACCCTATGATGGAAGATTTTCCCAAATAAACTAAGGGATTATCATTATTATCATGTTAGCAGTGTTAGTTAAAAATATTGTTCCTAAAGTTCCTATTAAACTTCTTTTGATACTGACACTAACAACCCTGTCTCTAGTAACCCAGATCAGGTATCCACTTTATTACATTGTTATTGGATACATGGGAATACAACACGCATTATATATTTGTTTTGTAGTCATGGAAAATAACTTTTATACTTCATTCTAATATTATATTTGAAATAAAAAATCATTTAATAAGAAAAATTCATGAATACATTATATCATTTTAAATATGTTTCTTTATATATAAGGGAACATAAAAAAAGAGTGAGCTCAAATGGTCATAAATGTATATATATAATGTAACTCATCATATGTAAATAATACATAATCAATATGGCACAACATATAATCAAAACACATTCCCCACAATCAATAATTTTTGAACAATTTACATCCATGGATAACATCAACATTAAAATACATGGATAATGAAAACTATAAACACAATAATGTAAATTCATAAATCTATACTTTCATGATCTAAAAATAAAGGCAGTGGCTAATATATCAGTAATTTCACCATCATTACCTTGGATAATACATTCTTATTGAATTTTTACATATAAAATACATACCCATCTAATATAGCATGCCTCAATTTTTTCATAAGATTCATGTTAAAGAATTTAGGGGGTATCTATAATTGGACCCCACCCATCACATAAAAATATAATTCATTAGTCATATTTTTAATGATTAATACAATTCATTATTGGAATACCTTACATATAAATATTTATCCATATTGAATATATAATACAGATTATTTCCATAGTAAAGGAAATAAAATTATTAATAAGAACACTTATACTAATATTGTTTGTAGAAATTGATTTTGGTTGAGAAAACCTCAATGTGGGGGATGTTGTTTCATATAAATACATGATATTTGAAATATGGACATGAAAGAGAAAATAATTTCCAATTAAAATGTGGAGAGTGATTTGTAATGTGATTATGATAAATATAATGTCAAAAAAATCATAAGCAAGTGAAGGATGAAATAAGACCCTAAATTCATTAGAAATGGTTTTTTTTTTGTAAAACCATTCCCTTTTTAAAAATATAAAATAAAATAGAATGAAAAAATAAAAATGACTTCTTTATATATTTTCCTAATAATGAATTTTTGAATCACATTAAAAACACTTCCCATTCCAATAATAAAAAATACACTTTTATTTTGAAAACTTTTATTTAAAAAATTAAAGATTATTAAGAAACATAGTTTCATTAAAAATAACCATTAAAAATTGAAAATAAATCATTAATGTAATGAATAATTATGATGGTGGGTACATTCATACATGTGGTAAATGTTTTAAAAGTTCATTTTATAGTTTTAATAAGATGTCCAAAATTACCCCATTTAGAAAAAACTATATGTTTCATTTTAGAACATTATAAATAAATTAAAATATTTTGGAAAAGTTGAATTAATGTAATCATTGGAGCTTTACAAAAATGTTCATGAAAGTATTTAAAAGAACCTTTCCATGGAAGAAAAAGAGTTGGAAGGAAAGCGTTAAACAATATTTTAAAAATATAGTCCCTTATAAGTAACACAATTGATGATTCTTGATAAAAAAAGAGAATAAATGGAAAATAAAAATGTAATAAAAAAATATTTTTTTTAAATATAGATCGGTTCATATGACAACTACTATTTTATTACCCCTTAATTCATGATTTATTACCTAAGGATTAACCTATTAAAACCCCATTGGATCCTGAGGCCTAGTTTCCTTGGGAACTTTTGTACATAAATTAAAGACTTACAATGTAAATACAGCAATATTATTGGAAATCTCTATAATATACTGTTATATTCAATGTATCTTATAAAACTACACGAGATAATCTAGGGATATATAGGATAAAGGGACAAGAAATAAAGCATAGAAATGGAATAAACAAATACTAGAATATGATAAAGCAGTATATGTGATCAAAGAGGTATATCAAGGTAATATAATAGTAGTTATATTTATAATATTTAACAATAATTAATGATATAACATGATAACATAAACACAACAAAGTAATATGGTAACAACTTGATACATTAAATAATAAATATAAGTCAAGGATATCCTATAATACAACATTATATATATTTTTTGGATAACCTCTTAGAAAATATACATGGTATCTCATGATATTAAAAAACATTACACATTGTATTGGAAGCCTGTATAATTCTAGACCCACCAATAGTTTCATATCATATACATGGACAAGTATTCTATATATTTCAAAAACATATAGAACACTTTAATCAATATTGACCCCACAGTGATGAATATTGGGTTACAGAAATGTAAATACCTAATAAATTAAGGATATGTACAACCATGTGAATAAAATTGAGTTTAAATGAATATGGGTATTCACTAAAAATTGATTGGAATGGAAAAATAGCGGATAATTATGACTTCATAAAGGGGGTACATAAACTTTTATTGCAGGGGTGAATGAGAGTAAAATGGGTCTACCATTACTTTAGAATTATAAGAAAATTAATATAAATGTATAAAAACATATCATAGCTTGAAAATTTCAAAATAAAAATACATGAAATAAATTCAGTTCTTGAATGAATAAGGGAATGAGAAGATTCCATACCTTAATTGGGAACATATAAAAGCATGTTATATGACTTTAAAGATCTTGTGGAAACCTTGGGATATATATAGAGATGGTAGGGTAGCATAAATTCATTTTCCATTTCTTTTCAATAAATATGAATGGAATTTGGGGTTAATATATATATAAAAATAGAGGAGGATTGTTTATTAGTTACTAAAAATTGGTTTTGGAAGATATATAACAAAATAATCAAAACCCCAATACAACCCTTGGTTTTTATCAATGGATTCTTCCAAACCTGGGTTTATTTTAATATTTCAAAATTCTAAGATCTGAAAGCAATATAATAATATCCTTGATCATGTTACAATTAGTCATGGTTAAAATGAACATATTTTTAAATAAAGAAATATAATATAGGTTTCTAAATAATCATTAAGTGTTTATAAAGTAAATAAAATAAGCTAAAGAATTAAAAAATTAAAGTGAAAACATGTTCTTGGAAATGAATTACCTTTATTGTATTTATTACATCACTCTCTTATGATTTCATAATACACAACATATATTTTTACCCCATTAAATTTAGACCCAAAAAAATTTACTATCTTTGAGAATTATGAGAAATACACCATCGGATAATTTATTCATGATGATTTAAAGAAACCTTTATTTTGTAAAAAACAATTTCATAATTATGATATTTTACACTTTCCAAAAAAAATTCATTTACTAGAAAATTAGTTTTTTTAATATTAGATTTATGACCCATATAAGAATTACATTTCAATTTATATAATAATATAATAATTTATATTTAATAAATAATATTAAAATAATATTTTATCAAAATTCAATTTATTTAAAAAATTGTTTAAGTCATCAAAAAGTGTGTCTTTGTTGAAACTATATAAATTTTATAAATTTTTTTTATTTCAACATATAAAAATAAAATCTTTGTCAAAATCATTATATAATAATGTAAAAAGTAATAATAATAAATTATGTATATAATAATTTTTTATTAAATAATAGAAATTTAAAAAATCATACATTTATTTTCTAGATACATAACCCTTTATTAAACCAAGGAATTATCTAAGGGTACCATGTGAAATGGTGATATTTTTAGGGGGTGGTTTGGGAAATCTGGTTTGGACTATAATCTTAATGAGGTAGAAATTACACAATAAATGGTTTTAATTGCAAATTTAGTACATTAATCTCATCATGGTCATCTGAAAACTCCTAGTAATTTTATCTCACACAAAATATCTGATAAATGGGATTCATAAAGAATGATCCTACTGGTTGAGGCCAATGCTTTCATTTTCTATGTCAAAAGGACTTTATCATAACCCATAATAATCTAAAAATAATGGTCATTATACGATGAATACATTATCAATTTTTATGATGATTAAAAGTATTAAAAATTTTACAAACCATATAATGGTTCAGTATGACAAAATTAACGCATATGTTTTATATAACATCATTTCTTTATAAGAAATTCACTCAATTAAAAAAAATTAATTTATAATTGTTTATTCATTATGTTATTATCCATACAGAAATTTATCACATGGAATTATCATTACATACACTAAAACATATGTATATTCCTATTATTTATCACCTTTTCTGGTTCCCATTTTTCTTTTTCAGATTTGGGGTTCCCCCACAAATCCTTGATCAGGTGAGTTTTCTTGTTTTATAGAACAGTCTCTTCAAGATCAACAATCTTCACTAACTACTACTCATATGAATGATCATTTTGGAGTTCTACCACCTCGATATTTGTAATATGTGTGGGGTATGGTATATACTTCCTATATAGGGATACATGTGAAACATCATACAATTGAGATATTTTAGGTGGGAATGTTAGTCTATAAGCCACTACCCCGATTGAATCAAGGATCTCAAAGGGATCATTGTATCAAGGACTAACATTTCCCCTATTCATAAATATCATGAAAAAATTTCATGGAACACTTTATCACAGACCTCCAACACTAGGATTCATCAATAATTGTCTTTATTAATAATCTATAAAATTCATGCGGATTTCATAAGGAAAAAAGTGATTGAACCTTCTATATTATTGCTTTGGTACTATCTAGTCCCCTGAAATTCCATTATATAACATCATCCAAGAATTTCTGAGCACAACAACTCTTCATATAATAATCCTCATAAGGTTCTATTTAAATGAAAAAATTGAAACTATTGTTATATGAGGACTAAATTAGGGGATCATTTTGGTCAAAACATTTTTAGAAATCAATTGAACATGATCTCCAAATATCATTGAGAGATTGAATTGTCTTTTTAGATAGAACAATTGTCTGAGGGTGATATAAGTGTTGATTCATTTTTTTATCCAATTATTGTTAATGGTTTCTCCAAAACCGCATGTTAAACATCAAATAATGATATGATACAATAGATTGTGGAACTCCATGTACTCTTACAACACAATTTATGTATATCTACTCGTGTTGGTTAAGAGATAAATCTTCTTTAATAGTAATTAAAGTTACTAAATATTTAAAATATTTACTACCACCTTGATGGTGTTATTGACTTTTTCCCTTAGGTGTCATATGATTAAATCCATGGTTATGTTTTCTAATATCCAAACAGGAATGGGAAATTACTTCTTCATACCCTTAATGTTCTGTCCTTCTCGTTTGACATGTTGGCATACCAAGCACCATGATATGAACTCTGCAATATCCCTCTTAATTTTATCTCAAAAAAAATGTTTTTTCATAAAATATATATACTTATTTGTGACTCATGGATGAATAGATAAGTATAATCTATTCACATAATCCTTTAGTTCCATATTAATTTTTGGTTTTGAAGGGATACATATCTTGGCTCCAAACCATACAATTCCTTCATCAATATAGTTAAAATTCAAAATATTCATTACCTTCTTCTATAGAAACTCTTCATCATTTTAGGAAACCTTGATACTATCAAGAATAGATTTATGATTATTTATTTGAACAGTTTAATATTAAGATAAATTTATTATTCTCTTGTCCATCTTATTCATGTCCAAGAAGTGTAGATACATTATAACCCACATCGTGGATAAGGTTTTATGAACCATTCTATATAGAGAATCTACGACATTGTTTATCTTCCCTGGATAGTAGTGAATTATGAAATAATAATAATTTATTTTCTCTAACTACCTTCATTAGTGAATACTGAGCTTCTTTTTTGTGAATATATACTTGAGGTTTTTAGGATCTGTATATATAGAGCACTACCAACCATAGAGATAATGTCACCAAATCTTTTGTATGAAGATCACTCCATCCAATTATAGATCTTTTATTAGTTAGATTTTCTCATTCATCTTTGATTTATAAGAATAATACGCTATCACATTGTAATCTTTCATGAGTACATAATCCATGATATTTTTCAATGAATCACTGTATATCACAAATCATTGCCCACTGGTGGGTAATGTCTAAAAATTTTATTTGATTATACACCACTTCAAATATAGAAAAATCTCGTTACATTCATAAATATAGAAAAAAATTATTTCTTATGTGTGAAATTGCTCATTGGTATAGATAATCATGATAATTTTCTCATAAATTTATGATAGTACCTAGTTTATCCATTTAAACTATGTATTTTCATCACAAATGACAGTAGTGGTTATCCTTCGGTTGCTTTTATTTTTTAGTGATCCATAATATACATTTTTAGAGATAACATTCCCCATGAATGTTACATAATATAATAATAATCGAAATTTGTTGTTCCATTCATATATATTATCCTTATACAAGTTCTTTAGTGTGTTGTTTAAATACTCTTCTTTTTTCACCTTCATTTTGGAGTAAATAAGAATACCATTATAAAGAAACCCATATATTTTTCAAGGTAATCCATAATGAATATATTTATTTAATATATGAATATTTATAGAGCAATACTTAGTCTATATGGCATCACAATGATCTTATAGTAGTTTAAATTCTATGAAAAGTCGTCTTGAGGATATCCAACTTCTTCAACTTTAAATGATAATATATGAATGAAGATCCACCATTGAGAATTTCTAGGATCCATAACATTGATTAAAAAAGTAAAAAAAATCTTTTCAGAGGATAAATATTATTTATCCTGATCTTTTTAGGATCACAATAGTCAATAAAGATAATCATTGACCAGTCCTTATTATTGATAAAGAGAACTGCATCACCCCATGGGGATGCAAATAGGCATATAAACCATTTATTCAGATTCTCCTGTGATTCTTTCTGTATCTAATAATATTCAACAATAATGATTATATATGGATTCATGGATATTGGAAATACTTCAAATAAAATTTTCATTGAAAACTCAACCTCATGAATATGATGAAGATCATAATTTTTTGGGAAGCACATTAGTTAATTCCCATAAAATGTAAATGTCATAAAGGATGGTATTTTCTATTGTTTCAAACATTTAATCCAGATATATATTCTCACAGTGCAATAATATAAATTCTTGAGATTATGGTATCAAAGATTAACATTCTCCACCACGAATAGGTGAAGAATAAGAGGGAAATTCTTGATATAATATGTGATTTTCTTCCCATTGATATATATGTTGGTTCTACGTAAAAAATATAATTTATAACAAAAAAATTTCATATTATTCCAAGGGGAGTATCACAAGTTTTTCTTGGAAATTTAGAACATAAATTTGGCCATGGGATATGTTATATGCTTCAAATGGAACAATTGGACCATTTTTTTATATTTACTCAAAATTCAACTTCCATGAATCAAGGTGGTGTTTCAATAGTCTTACTAAATTTATGTGATGTGAAAAAATTCATAGAACCAAAATAAAAACGTATATAAAATATCTATGAATAATTAACTAGTATACATGTCACCCTTTCATTGTCAAAATATGCCTTAGAATTTGTGATAGAATATATTTTCCCTTGCTATATTGGGATTGGAGGCTGTTGCCATTGGTTTTTTTCGACAACCATTAGATAGGGTAATTGTCTCACATAACATCCTTATTACTTGTTGTTGAATCATTTGATGATATGATTAGATTTTAGTTGAGAATTTGTTTCTACCACAACATTAGTGGTTTTATCATATAAGAAATATATTTATAAGTGTTATTCCTTACTATAACTATAAATGTTTCCCCATATAGGAAATATCTAGGATGATTCTTCCAATACTTTTAACAAGTGTGATGTTGTACTTTTTTTCCCCAATTACAATTTTCTATCACACCACCAAAATTAAATTCCATTATCCAATTGATATCTCCAACCACATTAGATGTAACACCCCAGGTAAATAAAGAATATGACATTTTCATATTTATCCATATTTGTGAATAAAATATTAATATGACTTTAAAGGGGACGCTATGCTCGATGGTGTACCCAACACGCAACAACGAGTTTCTTGGGAATCTTACGTTGCACTCTAATAATAAAATAATATTATTTTAAATAGTAGTTAACATGTAGCCGTTGTATTGGCGGGAATGGATAGAAATAACGAAAATATGATTATATATTTTTTTAAATGTTTTCACATTTATCCAATAAAATATAAAGACATAAAATACGGAATGAATTCAATTTTAGGCGTATATGCCCTAGTTTTCACTAAAGGTTCACTTATCGCCTTTTGATGGAGAACCATCATTAAATATAGTTTTTTTCACTCTTATACATCCTTTTGGACCAAATAAAACTCTTCTTACGAATTGGGACATCAAAATTTACTTTGTGTAAATTTTTTGTATCTTTCTGATAAAGTTCATTTTTAATGAATAGTGTAAAATGTTGTATTTTAATTCAAAACCACTTTTTAATCTAATTTATTTATATGATTAGATTATATTTTGAATTAGTTTTGAAGTGAAATTAGAATATTTTTTTACCACTAAATCCAATAGTGGTCATTGAAATTAATTTCACTTTGAAATCAGACTTAAACTAGTGTGAATCTTTTGATACATATTGTTTCATAAAAACACGCTATTTGCTCTGACAGCGGGAATTAATTATTAAATTAGTTAATGTTACTTATATGATTTGAATTTTTTAAAATAGTCTTCATTTTTGAATTTGGAATATCAAATATAGCTTAGGGTGAATTTTTGGGATTTTTCTGAAAAACATTAATTTTTTATGAATAGTGAAACCACTAAGTGGTACTTATAAAAACTGATTTTTCCATTTAAATGAAATTTTTCCATCTTTGTGTTTTGAATTTTAAAAATCCGACATACATGGTTGTCATTAAGAATTAAAATGTGGTTCAATTGGATAAGAATAATTTTTTGTTGAATAGTAACTTATTAAGTTTGTAATCGCGATTAGAGGTAATTAGTGTAGTTTAAGGTAAAAATAATGTTTTAATAATATTAAATGAACTTGACACATGTCCTAAGCTCATTGGATGTTTCATGTCCTACCAATACAACCAATAGGTCAACTTGGGGACCCCATGAAGCCACTTTTGTTGGAAAATGACATTAATATCTTTTTATTTAAAGTTAAAGTAAAAATGAGACAAACATGAAATGTTTTACTAAAACAATTTTTACATGGGGTTATACAAATAATATTTTTGACTTTAAATATTAATTGGAAAGATAAAAATATTTCCTACATCATAGTATTTTTTTTATAATTTTTAGACATTAAATAAATTAAATTATTTATGATATCGTGATGATGCAACGATGACCTAATTATTTAACGATTTAAATAAAATGGAATGATAATGTAATATCTAAGACCAAAACATGTCCAAAACCTATTGGATGAGTGTATTGCGAACCCTTATAACCTTATCTTCGAAAAACATCAATGTGGGACCTCTTAAATCCGAATACCATTTTAAAATAAAGTGACTTTTCTATACCTTCCAAGAGTGCCCCTCCTCTCCTCTTATAAAAGGCCCCCACCTCTACCTCCTTACCCACACTCCCGAAGCCTTTGGCTCGGCCAAAACATGCCCATTTTGGCTCCCCAAATCCCTCTATTACTCCTTGAAGCCTCACTTTGGGCAGAAGTCTTCCCAAGGAAGTATTTGAGCTCAACCCAAAGAGAGTTACCCGATTTTAAGGTAATGTCTTCACTTGAGTCCGTTTGTTTTATTTTGCTTCTCCAACCCCCTAAAATCTTTTTATTATTTACTTTTGTAACAACTCCAGTATCCCCAATATACTAGTAGGTTGTATAAGAAGGATTCTAGCTACAATTACACACACCTACATCTAATGGTTAAAGAACATATTGTTTTTGTGGATGGCGAATTTCTGCCTCCGGAAACGATGATTGTTCAACATTCTTTTAACACCTTGAAAGGTGGCCATTAAAATGACACTATATTTATATATGATATATAATATGTTTATGTTTTCCTTAAGCTTCTGTATTTTTCTTTTTGGTCATACCTTTATGGTTTCCATTATGGGTAAACACGATATCTTCATTTAATGAAGTGCGGACTACCGCCCCCTAAAAGTGATGTGATTCGTTAATGCCATATGTGGGACGTATAAAGGATGGATTTAAAGTTATTATATATGATGTTATACTGTAATTATAATATAATTCTATATCATTATTATTCCATTCCATAAAAATATGAAATAGAAATGAAATTAGCGTTCATGCGTACGTACAGCTTACCGTCTCCATGAACGGTGCATTTCATTTCTTATCCCCAAATGTAATGTACTATTATAAGTACATGTATATAATGGATATATATGATTAATGATACATATAAATGATTAATATAATTATGGAATTAAAATATACATACCTCTAATTTATTTTTAATTCCATTAATATGATATAGAAATGAAAGTTGCGTTCATGCGTACGTACGGCTTAATGTCTCCATGAACGGTGCATTTCATTTCCTATCACTAACTGATTATGTAATATTATAAATAAATGCATATTCTGGATATATATGATATATATGATATCCAAATACTGAATTTAATTTTGGATATAATGAACATTTGACCACACGAACAACATGTAATTGTAAGAAGTCCACTTTCGACTTAAGAACCAAATATCGAAAAAACAAACATTATTAACATAAATGTTTAAATAATGTTAATAACATGGCAATAAGTGATCTAAAAGTAATAATGAACTAAAAAAAGGTTCTTAATAAAGTGTAAATTAACTCATGTTTATTATTCAGGACGTTAAAGAACGATCGAGTCCAGTCGGACCCGAGGTAAGGGATCCTACTTCTCTCTTTCTTTTTAAGTACACTCTTTTATGTCATTCCTTCTAAGCACATCTTTCTTGTTATTCGGATGTTATTTTATATTACTCTTAATGTAATTTTTATGTTCATATGATGAGAGACTCTATTCTCTCTCGTCAATCCATTTTGGAAGTTTTGAGTGGCGCTGTTAGGTTGCCGCATTTTCGTAAGAGATCTAACCTCTCTCTTTCTCTTTAAGTATTCTCCTTTATGTCACTTCTTTTAAGCTCATATTTGTTATTATGGGGGATGTTCATTTATATTCATCTTTCTGTGAATTTTATTGTAATGTAATTAGATACCCTATTTGATCTCATCAATCCATTTTTGGATGATTTAAGTGGCGCCGTTAGGCTGCCGAGTTTTCGTAAGGGATTTTTCATCTCACTTTTATTCCTGTGAGATTTATGCTACATTTCCCACAATTTCCTTTTAGTGGTGTATGTACTGACCATTATTTTACTCATTGTGTAATATTCTTTCATTTAAGATTATTTACATCAATGTTGTATTATCCTTCTTTTACGGGGTGTATGTTTCAAAAGATACCCATGTCAGTAAGGGAACCATTCACCCTCCTCTTTTTAAAAGACTTATTTTGTTATTTCTTTTAATTCACATAATATTATTTTGGGATATGTTCATCTATATCCTTATTGATGTAAATATTATGTCCAAGTGATGAGATACCCTTTTTATCTCTCATCAACTCTTTTTCTGAATTTTTATGTGACGTCGTTAGGCTATCTAATTATTGCAAGGGAACTTCATAACCCAATTTTGATTCTTTGGGATAAACTTGTACACCTTGAATATGTCGTTCTATGATTATGTGTGAATTTCCTCTGATTTTTGTACACTTAATACCCACTTATATTTCATGTATTCATTTTTCACACATAGTTATGTACCTGATTTATCCTTAATCCAAGGATACCATCTTTGTATGGGACTTCGTCTCAATCTCCTTTCATTAGGGCATATTTTGTTTTATACACAACCTTCTTTTATATGGTTTATAATCCCCTTTGTCTTTTACATTTATCCAAAAGTAATCTTTTTTATACGAAGAATTTTACTAAATGACAAAATTGAATGTTTTTGTCGTACGTATGCGGCGACAACGAATTCTCCGCCGCCGTGACCTTTATTTGAGTTTCGGCTTCCTCTACAAGACATACCTTTTTTTAAAAGAAAAATAAATACCATGTTTTACTTTTCTTTTATTTTTGTATTGAAAATGGTTTTCATAATGTTTTTATATCAATGTGTTGTATTGATATATTGTGATTGAAAGGTGGAAATATTATGTTTCCTTTATGCATGTTTTATGCGATACGATTATGTTGAGGTTCTTGGGAATTATTATGAAGACGGGTGGTTCCGTGATAAACTAAGGGCGAGTGAGCCCGATATAGCTCTCCAATGCATTGGGTAACGCGATGGAGTGAAACGTTAAGGTTTCTCCGAAGAGATTTAGGGAATATACTGTGATGGGTATTCCAAACGTTACCACGAGGGTTACTCCCTACGTAAGAATGTTATGAATTCCTCAAGATACCTTTATGTCTTATGATTTCTATGATTTATTCATGGTTTGATGAGGTATGTTAAAGTGCCTATGTTTTATGGGTAAAGTATGATTTCATTCTTATGTATATATGAACTCATGTTTCCTTTATATATTTTTATAACCCTTACTGAGCTTTTTATGCTCATCCCAAGTTTTTGAAATGTTTTTCACAGGTCAAGGGAAAGGTACATGATTTGATGATAGTGTCATGGATGTGTCAAGAAAGAATCCGTGTTTTATTTTAAATATATTTCCGTTGATGGGAAGAATTAATATTGTCTTTTATGTAACCACTTTGTTTAAATGTGGAATGTAATGGAAGATTCATGATCTAATTCTCTAAAACTATAAACCTAAGAAGATCCTCAATGTGTAATCTTGTAATAACTCAAGATTATGTAAGGTTTAAGTCTGGGGCCTTATAGTCGGTATCAGAGGTTGGTTTAGATAACTTTAGAGGTTAGGGTATTCTTTAATCATAAGTGATATTACCATAATGGTTAGGATTTTAGAAATATTCCTAGTTTTAGATAAAGTGAATGAGTAAGTATATCTTAGTGTTTACCTTCCTCATTAGTACATGATGGTTTTGTTGATATAATCACACTGACATTTCTGTTTTTAGTGAATGGATGGATCTAGAAGGCACCAAAGAGACAAAAGGTTTGAAGGAAACTGTGGTGGTTCTCTGATTAAGATACTAGATAAAATGGAGGATTCAATGAGGAAACTTGTGGTTGTTCTAAACCAAATATCAAGGAGTCATGATCAACCACTTGAACCTTGGTATGTTCTCTAATGCATCATGTACGAGATGACCAATCGATGTGGAAGTTCAGGTAATAATTATAAAGGTAACCATTAGAGTTTATATGATCCTTACTTTTGAAGTAATTATGGATTATTATATGATATGCTAGAAAATGAAAGGCATGAGAAAAACTTGAGGTTAAAATATGTTATGATAATTTTTGATGATTTTATCTCTTTTTGGGGAATTATTTAAGAATTATATAGTGTTGGAAAAAGGACAACACGGAGACCGTGTGACAACCTGTCGCTTCGGAGAAAGCGGCGGGAATCGAACCCACAACCAAAGTGCGACTGGTATTTATCGCCTACCACTGGACTACGTGAAGTCCCTGGTTAGTTTGACTGATTCTTTTTAGTTATATGATTTTATTAATTAAGAGTAAGTTGATTTTGGGTTATTTATGAAAATGATTAACCTATCATGGAGGATATGTGATTAGGTTAATTACTTTTCAATACGAGACTTTAGGAGCAACTGATGTTGTTTGGAGATAAATGTTACGATTTATCTTGGAAGACTATGTGACTAAATCCTTCAAATATTTGGGTTTCAATCTTATATTGGTTTACTTTGAAGAATTTTATGGACAAATTGTTTATCGGATGGTCCTCGTTGAACTTTGGGTTTTGTTGGACAAATTTTGGAGATTAAGCATAGATTTTCTTTTTAATGGGTTATCCTTTTCTGGATTATCTGACCTTGTACTAAAGTTTTTGGTTTTTATTTTGGTTAAAACCTAAGTACATGGGATGTATATAGTTCTTTTTTGTGGATTAGGTGATTCTCTAGAAGTTGATTATAGTACTCTTAATGCAAACAAGTCTCCCTAAATACTCGTCTTTTGGAAAAAATACGAGTTTGATTAATGAATCCATTTAAAGTTGAATGTCAACATGATAAGTGATTATGTTTCCTTGTGAATAAATTCCTAAATAAAAATTAACTTAAAATAAAAATGTTGTCTATTAACTTTTCCTACTGGGGAATCGAATACCGTTTAACCCATCACAAGTTTGTGATTTTCTTATGGTTAACTTTCTCCTAGACATGTTTACTATCACTCTCCCTCAAGAACATGACCCTTTGCTTTTTCTTCCATGTCCATGTTTTTCTACATATGGGTTAACTCGGGTGACCTCTGTACTTATCTTCCTTTATTTTAAAGTGATTTTTTACCGACTCTTGTTCCGATGTGGGACTTTCAAGGAAGTTTCCAAGATCAATTTTAAAAATTGCGAGGACGCAATTCCCAAAAGGGGGGAAGGATGTAACACCCCAGGTAAATAAAGAATATGAAATTTTCATATTTATCTATATTTGTGAATAAAATATTAATATGACTTTAAAGGGGATGATATGCTCGATGGCGTACCCAACACGCAACAACGAGTTTCTTGGGAATCTTACGTTCCACTCTAATAATAAAATAATATTATTTTAAATGGTAGTTAACATGTAGCCGTTGTATTGGCGGGAATGGATAGAAATAACCAAAATATGATTATATATGTTTTTAAATGTTTTTACATTTATCCAATAAAAGATAAAGACATAAAATACGGAAAGTATTCAATTTTAGGCGTATATGCCCTAGTTTTCACTAAAGGTTCACTTATCGCCTTTTGATAGAAAACCGTCATTAAATATAGTTTTGTTCACTCTTATATATCCTTTTGGACTAAATAAAACTCTTCTTAAGAATTGGGACATCAAAATTTACTTTGTGTAAATTATTGGTATCTTTCTGATAAAGTTCATTTTTTAATGAATAGTGTAAAATGTTTTATTTTAATTCAAACCCACTTTTTAATATAATTTACTTATATGATTAGATTATCTTTTGATTTGGATTTAAAGTTAAATTAGAATAAATTTTTACCATTAAATCCAATATTGGTCGTTGGAATTAATTTCACTTTGAAATCAGACTTAAACTAGTGTCAATCTTTTGATACATATTGTTTCATAAAAACACGCTATTTTCTCTGACAGTGTGAATTAATTATTAAATTAATTAATGTGACTTATATGATTTTAATATTGTAAAATAGACTTCATTTTTGAATTTGGAATATCAAATATATCTTAGGGTGAATTTTTGGGATTTTTCTGAAAAACTTCAATTTTTGATGAATAGTGAAACCACTAAGTGGTACTTATAAAAACTGATTTTTCCGTTTAAATGAAATTTTTCCATCTTTGTGTTTTAATTTCAAAAATCCGACATACATGGTTATCATTAAGAAGTAAAATGTGGTTCAATGGGATAAAAATAATTTTTTGGTGAATAGTAACTTATTATGTTTTTAATCGCGATTAGAGGTAATTAGTGTAGTTTAAGGTAAAAATAATGTTTTAATTATATGAAATGAACCTGACACATTTCCTAATCTCATTGTATCTATCATGGCCGACCAATAAAACCCCTGGGTCAACTTGGGGACCCCATGAAGCCACTTTCGTTGGAAAATGACATTAATATCTTTTTATTTAAAGTTAAAGTAAAAATGAGACAAACATGAAATGTTTTACTAAAACAATTTTTACATGGGGTTATACAAATCATATTTTTTACATTAAATATTCATTGGAAATATATAAATATTTCCTACATCATAGTATTTTTTTATAATATTTAGACATTAAATAAATTAAATTATTTATGACATCATGATGATGCAGCGAAGGCCTCATTATTTAACGATTTAAATAAAATGGAATGATAATGTAATATCTAAGACCTACACATGTACAAAACCTAATGGATGAGTGTATTTAGAACCCTTATCACCTTATCCTCGAAACACATCAATGTGGGACCTCTTAAATCCGAATACCATTTTAAAATAAAGTGACTTTTCTTTACCTTCCAAGAGTGCCCCACCTCTCCTCTTATAAAAGGCCCCACCTCTACCTCCTTACCCACACTCCCAAAGCCTTTGGCCCGGCCAACCCCTTCCCATTTTTGCTCTAAAAATCCCTATCTTACTCCTTGAAGCCTCACTTTGGGCAGAAGTCTTCCCAAGGAAGCCTTTGATCTCAAACCAAAGAGAGTTACCTGATTTTAAGGTAATGTCTTCACTTGAGCCCGTTTGTTTTATTTTGCTTCTCCAACCCCCTAAACTCTTTTTATTCTTTTTTTGTAACAAATACAGTATCCTAAATATACTAGGATGTTGTTATAAGAATTATTCGAGCTAAACTTACACAAACCTATATATAATGGTTCAAGAACATATTGTTTCTGTGGATGGGGAATTTCTGCCTCCCGAAACGATGATTGTTCAACATTATTTTAACACCTTCAATGGTGGCCATTAAGATGACACTATATTTATATATTATATATAATATGTTTATGTTTTCCTTAAGATTCTTTATTTTTATTTTTGGGCATACCTTTATGGTTTCCAATATGGGTAAACACGATATCTTCATTTAAGGAAGTGCGGACTACCGCCCCCTCAAAGTGATGTGATTCGTTAATGCCATATGTGGGACGTATAAAGGATGGATTTAAAGTTATTATATATGAGGTTATACTGGAATTATAATATACTTCTATATACTTATTATTACATTCCATAAAAATATGAAATAGAAATGAAAGTAGCGTTCATTTGTACGTACAGCTTACCGTCTCCATGAACGGTGCATTTCTTTTCTTATCCCCAAATGTAATGTACTGTTATAAGTACATGTATATAATGGATATATATGATGAATGATACATATAAATGATGAATATAATTCTGGAATTAATATATACATACCTCTCATTTAGTTTTAATTCCATTAATATGATATAGAAATGAATGTTGCGTTCATGCGTACATACGGCTTACCGTCTCCATGAACGGTGCATTTCATTTCTTATCTCTAAATGATTATGTAATATTATAAATACATGTATATTCTGGATATATATGATATATATTATATCCAAATCCTGAATATAATTTTGGATATAATGAACATTTGACTACACGAACAACATGTAATTGTAAGAAGTCCACTTTCGACTTAAGAACCAAATATCGACAAAACAAACATTATTAACTTAAATGATTACATAATGTTTATAACATGGAAATAAGTGATCTAAAAATAATAATTAACTAGAAAAAGGTTCTTAATAATGTGTAAATTATCTCATGTTTATTATTCAGGATGTTAAAGAATGATCGAGTCAAGTCGGACTCGAGGTAAGGGATCCTACTCCTCTCTTTCTTTTTAAGTACACTCTTTTATGTCATTCCTTCTAAGCACATATTTCTTGTTATTGGGATGTCCTTTTATATTAATCTTAATGTAATTTTTATGTTCATATGATGAGAGACCCTATTCTATCTCATCAATCCATTTTGGAAGTTTTGAGTGGCGCCATTAGGCTGCCGAATTTTTGTAAGAGATCTAACCTCTCTCTTTCTCTTTAAGTACTCTCCTTTATGTCACTTATTTTAAGCTCCTATTTGTTATGATGGGGGATGTTATTTTATATTACTCTTGATTTAAATTTTATTGTAATGTGATGAGATACCCTATTTGATCTCATCAATCCATTTCTAGAAGTTTTAAGTGGCGCCGTTAGGCTGTCGAGTTTTCGTAAGGGATTTTTCATCTCACTTTTATTCCCGTGAGATTTATGCTACATTTCCCACAATTTCCTTTGAGTGGTGTATGTACTGACCATTATTTTACCCATTGTGTAATATTCTTTCATTTATGAGTATTTACATCAATGTTGTATTTTCCTTCTTTCACGGGGCATATGTTTCGAAAGATACCCATGTCGGTAAGGGAACTATTCACCCTCCTCTTTTTAAAAGAATTATTTTGTTATGTCTTTTAATTCACATAATATTATTTTGGGATATGTTCTTCTATATCCTTATTGATGTAAATTTTATTTCCAAGTGATGAGATACCCTTTTTATCTCTCATCAACTCTTTTTCTGAATTTTGAAGTGACACCGTTAGGCTGTCTAATTATTGCAAGGGAAATTCTTAACCCAATTTCGATTCTTTGGGATAAACTTGTACACCTTGAATATGCCGTTCAATGAATATGTGTGAATTTCCTCTAATTTTTTTACACTTAATACCCACTTATATTTCATTTATTCATTTTTCACCCATAGTTATGTAACTGATTTATCCTTAATCAAAGGATACCGTTTTTGTATGGGACTTCGTCTCAATCTCATTTCATTGAGGCGTATTTGGTTTTATACACAACCTTATTTTATACGGTGTATAAACCCCTTTGACTTTTACATTTATCCAAAAGGAATATTTTTTATACGAAGCGTTTTACTAAATGACAAAAGGGAATGTTTTTGTCATACGTATGCGACGACAACGACTTCTCCGCCGCCATGACCTTTATTTGAGTTTCGGCTTCCTCTACAAGCCATACCTTTTTTTAAAAGAAAAATAAATATCATGTTTTACTTTTCATTTATTTTGGTATTGAAAATGGTTTTCATAATGTTTTTATATCAATGTGTTGTATTGATATCTTGTGATTGAAAGGTGGAAATATTATGTTTCCTTTATGCATGTTTTATGTGATACGATTATGTTGAGGTTCTTGGGAATTATTATGAATACGGGTGGTTCCATGATAAACTTTGGGCGGGTGAGCACGATATAGCTCTCCAATGCGTTGGGTAACGCGAAGGAGTGAAACGTTAAGGTTTCTCCGAAGAGATTTAGGGAATATACTGTGATGGGTATTCCAAACGTAACCAAGAGGGTTACTCCCTACATAAGAATGTTATGACTACCTCAAGATACCTTTATGTATTATGATTTCTATGATTTTTTCATGGTTTGATGAGGTATGTTAAAGTGCCTATGTTTTATGGGTAAAGTATGATTTCATTCTTATGTATTTATGAACTCATGTTTCCTTTCCATATTTTTATAACCCTTACTGAGCTTTTTATGCTCATCCCAAGTTTTTGAAATGTTTTTCACAGTTCAAGGGAAAGGTACATGATGTGATGATAGTGTCATGGATGTGTCAAGAAAGAATCCATGTTTTATTTTAAATATGTTTCCGTTGATGGGAAGAATGAATATTGTCTTTTATGTAACCACTTTGTTTAAATGTGGAATGTAATGCAAGTTTCATGATCTAATTCTCTAAAACTCTAAACCTAAAAAGATCCTCAATGTGTAATCTTGTAATAACTCAATATTAAGTAAGGTTTAAGGCTGGGGCCTTATATTAGATCATTGGGACTAACTAAAAAATATTTATATTTTGAGGGAACTTCAAAAAAATTTCTTTATATAATACAATTAATAGAATATAATTTTTTAATGATTGGAATTTATTCCAACAATGAAAGGATTGACATTATACTTGAGGTTAATGTAAAAACTAGAGGTATATCATGCAATTCCTGCGATATTTACCTTATATTCCATGATTGATTTCACATATTTTCATTAAGAATAAAAAATCCCTCTATATTTTAAGTATGATAATTAGAAGAATGTGTTTTTTAGAAAACATTTTATATTGTTCCTTCTAATCCATCACTTTGACATCCTCCATTGGCTTTATATTTTTTACCAATATCCCCCATTTACCGGGTTCCCCCTCTCTGTATAAAAAATAATAATCATGAAATTAAATTTCATATAAAATTTGAGGAAAAAGAAGATAATTTCAATATAGTAGATACATTTCTATATATTTAAACGATAGGTGGATCCACTGAATCTTGGAGGAATTGGTTGAATAAATGTCTCAATTTGAAAATTCAATTTCTTCAATGGATTTAGGTGTTTATCTTGATTCATAATTCAACTAAAAAGTTGAGTCAATTCCTAATGTATTATCATGAAATTTGTGATTCCAACTCCAATCTGTTTAGAAATCTCATTTTTATAGTCAACACATTGCCCCTCACATTGGTTATTAACTAAATTCATCATATTTCCATCAATTGACTATATGAAAAGGAAAAATAGGGATGAGTATTTTTAAACTATTTAACACATAAATGGTACACTTGGATTACTATATGGAAATCTAAAAAATAGTATATATGCATTAACCTATGAATTTATAGTTTTCAATCTATGTTATATATGATCTATTTTTAAATATAAAATATAATGGGAACATTTGTTCCCATAGTAATGGTTTTTACGGATCTAGTGAATATAAAAAATAATATCCCCTTAGAGTGTTAAATGATATTTGTATTAAGTCATATTGTTGTTAACTAGGTGACAATTGAGTCCATATCAAGGTATTTTTTTGGGGATATTACCTCTACGTATAACTTTTTTAGAGCCACATCAACCTGCAATACACAAACAATGGTCTATTTTCTATGGAACTACTTACTCCATAAATTACCTAAATCAATAGATGTTGTAATATGTATAGTGTTATCATTATGGATTTAATAGAGTTTTCCAATAACAATTCCTAGAAATAGATATACCAACCACTAATACCAACATTGATAACCCATATTTTATTACACCATTATTCTTGATTTATTATATAAAATATAATTAATAAAACAATAAATGATATTGAGGACTTTAATAACTTGTTAAATACGTTAATTATATAATAAATTGAAACATAAATACAAGAAAATTATTTTATTTCTCCACAACATGCACTTATATTGCATGTATCTACTAAAACAGTATAGGATAACATTGGTACATACATAAGAAAGGGAAGCGCCATAAATTTTTGTAAGAGAGTAAATAAAAAATAGAATAAGTTAATATAGAGTATTCAATCAGAGAGTTATATCAAGGTAATATAATAGAGGTGAGAATCATAACAATTAATGATGAGGCAGTATATAACACGATAACAAAAATGTAACATATGAATGTCAAAATAACATAATACATGACATCATGGATACAACTCCATGATAACATAACAGATTGTGATTTGTATAACATCTATTGAAACATACATGGAATGTCAGGAGAAAAAAAAATTACCCAATGTATTAGAAGGATATATATTTTTGGTCTCACCCTTTACTTTTATATCATACACTTTCATAAGTGTGTTGAATAGATCATTAAATATAAGGATGAATTTCATCAATTTTAACCCCAAGATTTAGGATTGATAGATATATAAATATAAATAACCAATAAATTAATGATAGGTACAATTAGGTGAATGAAAATGAGTGTAAATGGAGTTGGGTATTCACCTCACTATTGTTTGGAATAAAAAATCAAAAGATAATTCATACAGCAAAATAGGTGTACATAATGTTTCATATATGGGGAGATTGAGTGTAAAAGGTGTATCTAATTAATTGGGGAAAAAAGAAAAATATTAGGAATGTTTGAGAACATGTACTAACATGATCAACTGTGAATAAAAAGGCATGGTATAATGAATTTTTTTGAATAATGAGGTGAATGAGATGATCCCTTACCATGCGAGGGTGCTAATAAAAACATGGCAGAAGATTCTAAGACATTGGGGGAACCATCAGAGGTCTCTAGATATGCAAAGGAAGAGTAAAATCATGTTACAATATTTTTTAGTAAATAATAATTTGATTTTGGTTTGTTAATATACCAAAATTGTGGGAAAATCATTATTAATTATCAAACTATGATTTTTGGACTCTAAATAGTGAATTAATAAAAACCAAAAAACAATGACATTGTTTTTAAACATTTTTTATTTGATATAGGTGTGGATTTTAATTATTTTATTAGTCCAAGATACAAACAAATTAAAATAACATCCATAGTGATCTGTTAGTAAGACATGTTTATAAATTATTGATTTTAAAACCGTAAAATAAAGTATATATTTTGGAAGATTCATTAAGGCTTCATAAAATTAATAAAATAAACTCAAAAATAAATTATCCAGAATGAAAAATAAATTTTTTAAACATTGATAATCTTAATATAATTGTTTATATTAATTTTTTTCTTTTCTGATGCCATATTACAGATCATATAATTATAATGTTTTTAAATTTGACCTAGAAATTATATTATATTAGAAAAATATTAAAAACTCACCGTTTGATAATTTTGATTTATTTATTTATTTAATAATATTAATTTGATCATAATAATTACTGATATGTGATGAAATAATATTCTGGATAAAGATCCTTATTTATTTAAAAATATTAATTGTTTGATAATATTAGTTTTTACACATATTCAAATTACATTTTAATTTGTCAAATTATATTTTAATTTATATTTAATAAATATATTATTATTATAATTATTTTATTAAAATATAATTAACATAAAAAGATACTGAATTAGTAAAATTTAGTCTCTTGATTGAAACTAAATACATTTGTAAAAAATACATTTCTATTTCATCATATCATAATATAATCTTTATAAATATTTTTATTTAATCATTTAAAAAGAAATAAAAACAAAATTTATATTTATTTTTGAAATAATAGAAATATAAATATTAATACTTCGAGGTTATAGATATATAACCCTTTATTACATGAAATGATTCTCTAAGGGTAAGGGTTACGATGGTGAGATTTTCATGGGGGGCTCAAAGAAATGGTCTAGGCCTTTATCTCAATAAGCTTGAACTTATCCAATGAATTATTTTTCTCAATCATTAGTTGTTTAATCTCATCATGGGATTTGTCATGGGAAAACATAGTGATGTTACCTCCTATTGATGCTTTTATAAATTTGATTTATAGGGTATGATCCTTTTGGTCGAGGCCATCACTTACATTTTCATGTTTAAAAGGAATTGATCATCAAAACTAATACAATAATCATATTTTATGCTTTAAAATTATAATATAATTAAATTTTATGATGTTTAAGGATCATTTTAGTCTAACAAACCATATAACAGTTGAAAATAACCAAATTTGGGAATGGTTTTATATAACTCTATTACTTATTAAGGTGTTCACGCATTTTAAAAAAAGGAATTTCATTTTAAAATGTTTCTTTTTTTGGATTATGAGATAATGATTGAATAATTTTTCCAAAGGAAACCGTACTTAAAAATCATAAAATAAAATGAGATTATAACATAAATCCAGTACATATATCACTACATAATCAAACATGTTTGATACTAAATTAAAATGAACATAATAATATTAAATAAATCATTAAGAACCTTTTTATCTTTATTTCATATGTTAAGGTATTTTTTTAATAATTTGAAATCAATTCATAGTTTAATAATTTCATATGTTGACTATTTAAGGTTGATTGATTAATTTCTCCACAATTACGTCAGTATGTTATACATTCTTAATGATTCAATAAAGTGATTAAATATATTATTTAATTTTTATAATTAAATGAATATAATTTTAATTCCTTTAACAAATTTATTGGATCGTCTATGAATGTTTTATAAAGAAAAATGACTCACATCGCTCCATCAAGGTGGTAGTCAACACATACAGATGAGCAGTGTTATATTTTTTCCATGAATGGATGTGTAAGATGGTAGATGATATATTATCTTTATAAAATAATAATAATTCTACATGTATCCTAAATATAAATAAATTTCATATTCAGAACCATACAATTAATGAAGTGATTAAATATTAATTACACTAATATATGGATACAGTACGTTATATATACAAACAAATGATTTTTTCATTTTTTAAAGGATGGAAAAGTGATTGTAAATGGATGTAACAATATTATAAATAAATAAAAGTATGGTAAATATACTATTTTAATTATTTATGTTTAGTCATTGAATATTTGTAGGAATTATAATAAAAATGGAATATGTAAATTATTTATAATTATATATACCATCTCTTTTCATAACATCATTTGGGTTACACATACCGAATTATTGAAGTAGTATTTTGGTGAGATCATGAAATCTATAAAATGGGGATAGATTTTTGGATGGTATTTGAGTAGGAATCGATTAGGATAGATGTCTCATGTAGTGCAGATAATAGTGGAGATAGGCTCCCTTTTATAAATGAGGCGTGTGGAAAACTTGTAAATACATAAAACATTATCATATAATATATGTATTACTCAAGTCATGTGGCAGTAAATTGTCCTATGTTATAAAAAAATATGGTTATGTTCTAAATAAAACATTCAAATAGTTTTTAATAATATTTTGTGTGTTATCTTGATTCCTGACAACTATATTTAATCACTTTTTTCTCATTTAACCCTTAACCGAAGGGTAATATTACCATTGTAACTATTAATTGTGAGAAAAAATTAGTTTAAAATAGTTATATAATATTAATTATTCTGATTCCAAATACTAGAACTATTTTACAAAATTATATTTCCCTTAGCATAAAAAACAACATTTAATGTTTGTTAGAAAAACATAATAAAAACAATTTTTTGAAAAATGATTGATTTAAGAATGATTTGCTATATAACTGAATAATTTGTTTTAGAAAAATGTTTTTTAAATAAATATTTGTCTCTATTTAACAAAAAGGTACTATTTTATAAAAATCAATATAATTAACCATAAAATAATTTTTAAATGATTAATTGAAAAATGATTTATTTATAAATTTATATTTATACAATTTGTGAATATTGGTTTTTATCACATTATTAAATAAATAAATGTTCATTATGACAATGTTTCTTTTTAAATAAAGGTGTAATTACTATAGTTGATTCTTGGAAGTGAAATTACCCATTATTAAATGATTAATTTTAATTTTATGATCATACAAAGTAAAAAATGGTTTTTATTTTTTCCCATGAATCCAAAAATTTCTCCAATATTTGTTCTAATAAAAATATTTTATGATATTTTATAATGAAAATGAAATGTTTTTCTTCTATTTCACTTAATATGGTTCTTGGAAATTTTTGAAGATAGTGGGTGGGAAAAATATGTCTCTCCAATTCATCTAGTAAGAGGATGGAGTTAGTAATAATTAAATTAATCCTTTGTAATTGTTGTAATTAACCATTATGGTAATTCCTTTGTCAGTGTTATTATAATGATAATTTCCTAAGGTACCTACAAGACCATTCTCTGATTTTGGACATATTTTCATTGAATCTATTTATTTCATTAGGTAATGTAATGGGATTAGGATTAATTTAAAGTTTATTCCCCTTTAATGGGTGAAAATTTTGTTTTCAATAAGAATATATCATGAGTGCTATTATTTTACAATGAATAATATTTATTAATATTTCCCCATTATGATTTGTTAGGAGATATTTTATAAGACATTAGGACAATAATTAATTTTTTTGTGTGTAAATAATTATTTTAGATGAAGCATTATTATAAGAAATAAAAAAATTATTATGGGTTTTCAAGAAACATAAAATGGACTGGTAGGATTCCTTTCATTTTATATCCTATATATATTATTGTATCAACCCATAGTTGAAAATGTTTTTTTGTTGGGATAATGATTTAGTATGAACTATATAATGATATATATTTCTCCTTTGAGGATTAAAAATAAAAAATGAAAATATGTTTTGAATGAATCATTATTTTAAATTTCAAAATCAAATTTTATAGAAATATGGACCCTGAGTGTATGTTTTCACATTATTTTATAAGAGTTAGATATGAAATAGTGGTTTATCTTTATATTAAAAAATTATAATAAAATATCAAAGGACTAAAATAAAATTAAATGATTCCTATTAAAATTAGAATTATCTGTTCATTAAGGTGCATGTTTTTATATTTGTAATCTGAGTAATGTTTCATATAATATTAGAGGTTATAAAGTTATACTTTATAGATAATTTAAGTGTTTTAGATTCCATAATTGATTAATATGTATATGGTTGGTATTATGTTTAAATGTTTATATACACCTTTTTAGGTTTTATGTAATTGGACTACATTAGGAGAAATTTATAGAGATTTAATAAATAGTTGATATATATAACCCTTAAGTTTAACTTCTTATATAATGAAAATATTATTTAAGGAATAATGATTATAAATTTATTTAAAATAATATGAAAGGTATTGATAACATTTAGATTTAATATGATATTATATGTTAAATTACTTATAGTTAATTGGGAAAATGGTTTTTTAGCTTTTGGGAAAGGATAATTTATTATATAGATAACCATGAGATTAAAACGTGATTTGATAAAGAAGTGGTCAAAGTTATTTATGAACAAGATCACTATATTGGTAATAGTATACGATTAAATTAAATTATAATATTATTTTCTATGATGAGAATTTATTTTTGAAATAAAAGTTGAATTAAATTTTAGAAGAATATAATATTTTATTATGGAATTATTGTGATTTCAGTTTATTATGGAAAAGAATGGAATTTATTGTGATTATAATATTAGGTTATATACATTTTAGTATGTTTCATAAGTAGTGATTTATGTTATTCGGAGATAAAAGATATGGTTATCATGGATGAATATGTGATCAATATAATTCCAAAATTTGGTATGCCATTTTTGTTTGGAATATTTGAATTTTTTAATGTTATTTATTTATCAATTGATATAATATGATATGTGGGGGTTATGTTGAAGCTTTAGTGACTAGAGTAATATTTATTCATGTTGTAAATTATCTTAACGTATGCTACACATTTTTTTATTCTTTTTGGTGGATATATAATGGAGGAATAACTTTTCATCCGTTTATAAAACTCATGGAATTTTGAAACCAAATTTGAGTGATTCATGAATGTAAATTTTAACTTAACTATTCATCAATAAAAATAATATATGATTTAGAAGTGAAAACTGATCAAAAAACAATAAATGGATGAAATTCCACTTATAATGTGAAAATAAATCAAGTACATATATTTTCTAAAAATATTTATCTCTATAGTAAAATAAATTTTTAAATATATTGACTCTTTTATGAAATTTTACACCAAACTATTATGGTATTATTATTGAAAGTCTTCTATAGGTATGGTCATATTTTGGTATATTATTTTATGAAATAATATTTTTCCCAAATTATACCAATAAATTAAATTTCACGATAAAATTTATATCGGATTTTCATTCAATGTTATGATAAAATCATTTTAATATAGTTAATTAAAAATTACAGGGATGAAATTTATTGAAATATGGGAGAATTGTACACCATGATTTTTTTTGTTTGAAAATAATATTATCTATTATTTCATGTAATATAAGAAATACCAAGCTTGAAATAATCTAATATATTATATCAAAATATTATTCTCTAAATATAAAAATTATATATTATAAGTTTTTTTGATGGTTATGATGAGGATTAAAAAATAATATGAAATATATACTGGGATGTTTTCAAAAATAAAAATATTTTGATTAATTTGAAGGAAAATGAGAAATAAATTTAAATAAAAGTGAATATAAGATTAAGGGCGTTAATAATTTTTATTAAAAAAAAATTTGTCTGTAATAAGTTTTTATCCAATTAAATTATGTTAATTACTATAAATGATTATTTGAATTAAATTTATAGGCCGCATATTAAATAAAATAAAATTACTATCATAAAATATTGGTTACTAGATATGGAATGGGTATAAAATCATTTTATACGTCGAAAAATATTATATTAGAAAATGGTTTTTATTAAATTTTTTCAATGAATAATATATTTCAAATTCACTTAATATGGAATTAATTTATAAATAAATATTATTTTATATCAATCGTGAAAAATACAGATTATAAAAAAAATTTCATTCCATATATTTTTATCAAATAATTTCAATGTTATTTTTGGTATTGAATTTTTTTAACATCAGAGAAGTTTAATTTTATAAAAAATAATTCAACTAATTATATATTAATAAAAATAATATATTTTTTAGTATATAATAATTTTTTCAATGAGTATTTTACAATAAATAGATTTTCATTGAATTTTATTAACATATAATGAAATTAATTAATATAACTTATATAATCGTAATCATGAAAATTTGATATAATATTTTGAAATAATGAGGATCATATTTAGTAAATACATAAATTTAATTTCTAGACACAATGAATTGTAATCATGGTAAAAAATTTTACCACGGTAAATTGTAAAACATTTTAATTTAGGTTAAAACATTCTGATAAGGCCAAAAAATTAATATTAATTATTATTGGATTTTATTTATTATAACATTATTATTCAATATAATGAAATATGGAATTTTGCTTCCACATTTCATTGATTACAACCATTGTATTATTTTAAGAAATGTGTAACTACAAAATGTCACTCCATCACACTTATTATATTATCATAATATGGATATAGATAAAAATTATAGATGAATGAATCCAGATGATAAAATTTAATTATAAATAATTTTTTTTTATAATTTTTTTATGTTTTAGGGATGTTACATTTACCTTGAATGATTACTCAAAATTCATGCAATGCTTGTGCAAGCAGCAAAAACAAATATGTAATATTAAAAATTTTAAAAATAATTTTTTTTTCAATGAAATTTTATGTTTCATGAATTTACTTCAAAATTATATTGTATAATTTCTTTGTAAGGATTTTGAATTGTAATATCATTGTTCTAATAATTTCTTCAAATTAATTTTCCTTATAGTCTTGAAGTTGAATTTAAATGGAATTTAATATTTAAAAATAATTTTTAAATAATAATAAAATCAAATAAATTTTATATTTACTCAAATGAATGGAATATATAGAAAATATCTTGAATGTTTCATTAATATACAACATATAAATTTAAAATTTACTATAATGAACAATAAATATTTAAAAATTCGTTAGACTATGTTAATGATGGGGTTAAACAAAATTATATGGCATAAAATTACACTTAAATTTTTATAATTTTTTTTGTCGAATTTATGTAGACCTTATTATCCGTATCTTGAATTATTAGGAAATTTTTATCCAATTAAATGCATTAAACACTTATTATATATTAATATTTTAGGTAATTTATAAATTTTCTCCCACCACACTTATAAAATGAAAAATATTATCCTCACTTTCTCATACCTATTGATTCATTTATCTCCAAAAATATATACCGAATTGTAGTCCCTAAATTTATAACCATGTTTTTTACATTGTTCTGTCACTATAATACATACCTTCAAGGCATATGGTGTAATCAAAATGGGGTTTCATAGAGAACCGGTATAACACAAAACATACCATTTTCAAGTGTGTTTCATCTTCCACCTCTTATCAATATTCTATAACTATGTAGATGTGTTAACATTATAATATTATAAATACTAAATTTTTTTTGGAACAATCATTTTTAATCTCGTGTTCTATCATATGGGAAATGAATACATCTTTTGTATGTAGGTGTAGACTACCACTTCCACAAAGTGATGTATTTAATTTCCCATCATTGGCTATTATTATTGGTTTAAATGATGAAAAAAATTAATTAATTTAATATTTGGGAAATAATAATTACATAAAGAGGATAACATATTTCTTAAATTATAATTTTTTTGTCTGATGAAAAATGATAACGCCACTCATTCTTACGTGTGGAATTCCACCTCTATGAAGTGATGTGACTCATTTGTCAAGTCCACCATCAATGGATGTAAATAAAATTGATTTTAATGTATAAAAATAATAATTTTTTCTTTATTAAGATCATGTAGATGACAGAACCATTATCCTTTTGATCATTTTCAACCTACAAAATTCATTTCATACATATATATCGAACATCGTCAAACACCTAAAATAAACCTAATGGGTTTAATAACTAAATAAATCAGGATAATAAAAAAATATTGTAACATCCCAACATGCCTAACCACTAAGAAATTAGCTACAATAGTGGGTCACATTTCCTGAGGGATGCCTCCCTATATTCCAGAGACTGTCAACTAGTAGCGATGGTTTAAAGTGGTGATAACGAGGAGACTATACCCTCATGTCAAAGAATAACATCAGTTTATCCAATAATTATTAGAAAGAAACATCATAAAAAATATAATAAATGGAAGACATATATCAACTGAAAAATAATATAATATATGAATATAAATATCCAATTCCAATTTATACAATGAAAGCATTCATGTCATGATGATTATACATAATCTAAAAAAATACATACAACAGGTAGTGGTACATTACAATTCATAAATGAAGAAAATATATAGAATAAACTCTCTAAGGATAACTCCATGATCATCATGAGATCTATCTTTCTCATGTCAACCTAATAGTGAGGTACTATAAAACAAAACAATAAATCAAATATGGTCCTGCAAACATGTAGAAATCATAGGGTACCCCCATGAAATGCTATCTCAGGCATGGTTTTAGACATAAGTCATAGCATGTCGGCACCATTGATGTCTAGGAAAATTCAAATAGTGAAATATTAATTAATTAGATTGCAGGTATAGATATGTAATTAACATAACTAACAACCGCCCTTCCTGGTTCCTAAGGGACACCAAAAGGCTATCCCCTATTTGATTTCATGCTAGGTATCTATGTCTATTGCTATATCCTCCTACATTAAGAATGATCACCAAAATATATGGTAGATTGTCTTTTTAAGGAGGAATTGCTTAGATTATTCTATAAACATACAAACTTTGACCTCAGTCGAACCCAAAACTCACCCTCAGGCATAACTAAAATCTCACCCTCAAACATCATGTGACTGTGTATCTTACCCATCGGAATCTGACATAATCTTATAAATTTTCATCACGCATTCATTATCAGTGCGTTGAGCCCTCGGGTGGTATGAAAACATGAATGAATCCCTCAGGTGTCAAAACTAATCATGGGTCATATCCAGGAGAACTCAACATGTCATCAGCATCAAAACATCATCTATAAGTCACATAAGCTACAAATCAATGAAAGAAAAATCACATTTCTATTATCAATGTACAAGATATATCATCATAGGACACAATGATGAATTTATAAAAAATTACTATCTCTCAAACCAAATCATTTCATTAATACATGATTCAAATTATCATAATAATTATGTCAAAAAAATTTAAATAATTTTTCAACATTAAGGTTATTAATATATCAATTAACAAAAAAACTCTAAGGCGATACTTCCACATGAAACCAAAAAAGTTTATTATTATTTCAATTCAAAACAATAAGCTAATAATTGAGAGAGTTATCCAAATTTTTATCGGGATCAAAAGTCAAAGATACTAGGTCTCTATTTAAATCCATATCTAGAACACCTCTCATGTGGGTAATGGTCTCAGTCACATTCCCTATGGACCCAATGTGATTCAATTATGGTTTATGGAAATTATAGTTTAATAGGTATCATCTTATTTTTATGGTCATTCCCAAGAATGTTGGCATGATCAAACAGATAAAAATTAACATAAATGATTTTATTTGGTAAAAGGGGTTTATTTTGGACCACCCACACTAATTCCATTCATGGTATAAAACCCCCATGAATCATGTTGTTGAATATATTCAAATACTAACATTGAAACATTTTTCATAAATAGTTATTATTTAATCCTACCAAGAATTGTGGTCACACCACCCTAAAATTTTAAATATCAATTAATTCATTTAATACATGTATGGAGGGGTAGCCATCATGTAAATTAATTACATTAAATAAATTTCATTTAACTAAAAATTATGAGGAAATTCATTTATCAATGTTCGAGAGACAATTAGAAGGTGTCATTGAAAAATGGGAGTTTATCTACATGGGTTATCTCATTTACTGATCGAGATATTGCATTTACAAAATGGGAAATTCACATAGAAAGTTCATGGTTAATTAAACACACACCATATAAAGAGGAAACCCCCTACTTATGAAAAATACAAAGTAAAGGTCCTAAATATTCTATTTAACTAATCAACGAAAAATAAAATAGATAACCATACAAATCATTATTTCAAAGATTTATTTAAATAACTAATCTATAATTTTTGGTTTAGAAGATAGTTCACCTCATCTGAGGGGTTTTATTATAAAATCATGAAATTGTTTATTAAACAAATTTTTTAACAAATTATTCATTTCAATAATGAATTCTTATTTAAATTTATCATAGAAACAAATAAATCATTCATAAATTTAATGGGAAAATGGAAAGGGAATCCTAAGGCTACACACGCACTCCAAAAATCATGTCAATAACCAGTATATTATATGTGAAATGGATAAGGACCTCAAACCATAGGTGGAACAATGACAGAAGATGTGGGTTGACATCTGAAATTGAAAGAACCACTGAAATCCAGTTTCTTTTGTAAACAGAAATGTGTTTAAAAATATTCACATCGATACGAACCTGATGACATCGACAACAAGTTAATACGATCAGTGTTGTAAGAGAAACCAGGGAATGATGATTGAAAATAATAATGAAATAATTTATATAAAATACATGAGGAAGGAAATGGGATGGAAATGTGTGGTGTGAGTGGTGGTTCACTCCCCACCATCCAAACGTTATATTGTTGTTATTTTTTAATTTTATTAATTTCATTTAAATAACATTAATTATAATTATATCTACGTTCATGGAAAGTGCATGAATCTAATTATTCCTTGTGTAGCACACCACATGCCCCACACTAAATAGTTTATAATATTTAATTTTCAATTTATTCATCTTAAATCAGTTATTCGTTCATTAAATGAATATGTTAAGAAACATTTATATGTATATACACACCCAAATTTATACACGCACACACATATATATTTATCTCATATATACTCATCTATATATGTACTTAAATATATATATATACACACACCCACACATGTATATGTCTACATATAAATATTTATCTCATAAATATATACATAAATTATATATATAGACGCCCCAATATTTTATTAATCCCAAATTTAATAATAATGGGAACCAAAATAAAATATTTATCATCAAAAATTACCCATCATTGTCACCATTACAATTTTAACACCAACCATTAAATACCTATAATAGCTAATAAATTAATATTCACTACATGTTTTCAATTAAATTATTTAATTAATAATATAAAATTTATTTCATTCCCCACAATAAAAATATTTTTCAAAAAAAATAAATATTAATTTCCCATATATAGTTTATTTTTTCGTTCCTGATAATAATAATAATAATATTATTATTATTATTATTATTATTATTAGAATTATTATTTCTATCTGCCAAACTGAAATGTTTATATACTAAATATCTTATCCTTCTGTGCGATCTGACAAAATGTCCCATGATCATAAATTTTTTACCCCATCTAGGGTAAACCTCATGTTCTCGACTGAAAAATGGTATCATATTTTTCATATAACACACTATTAATGAGAAATTATTTATTTATTATATAAAAAATGTATAAATAAATTAATTAAAAATAAATTGGGTATTATAACGTCTGATTTTTCTAAATATCAATGTGTATAAAAGTTATTCCATTTCTTGGTAAATCCTTTATTCCAAGCCTAGTGAAATTATCATATTTATTAAATGATTCATCATTTGAGAGTTATTTCATTTTTTTGGAAGGAAATCGCACATTTGTATGAATAAAATATATTTAATATTTTTATTTTATAAACTTTGAAGGATTACGGTCCTCAGAATCCCCTGCTGACTCATCATCTAACTATGAAAATATTTCATAGATTATTTAAAAGTGCCTAAGAAGGATTTTACCGTTTTGTAAATCCATCATTAACAGATGTATTCAAAAATTAATTTTTCACGCCAATATAATTTAATTTATTAAAAAAAGATAGAATTGTTATCATTTAATAATGAGGATATTTCTACATCCTCATCTTAGGAATTATCATCCCCAAGAAGGCATCATCAAAAATGAAAACATCACCTGAACTATAAGGGCCATGAAGTCTTGCTCGGATGGTCACATTGCATTTGAAAATTTTCAATGGTCCTTTAATAATTAATTGGTCAAGTGGAACTTATGCCATTAAGATTTGATACAACGCACATTATTCTAACCAACACATTGAAACATTTCTTATCTGAGCCTGTTTAGCTAGAGAAATGACTATGTTGTCTTCTCTTGAAACAACTAATTGGTGAATCTCTCCACTATAGGTCTCAACCATTAAAAGGGGGGACAATTTTGGCCATGGAACCTCTATTGTAAGAATTTCCTTAAAGAGGATACATATAAGCATTTGAGTGGTTCTATAGGCATGATTTCATTTACTAGATTAACCCCGATGAATTCTGAGGTCATATTCAGGATCGCATTGTAAAGAAAAAGATGAATTACAAATTGGCCAAATTGAATTGGTCTCACAAGCCTTCCATGAAGAGATTTCCTTCATTTTAACTAAACCATACCTACCCTAATAGATTCTTTCAAAATAGTTCTTTATGACCATTTACATCAAACATAGAGGGAAAACCAGTTGATACCCTCTCGCCGACTCATCTCGATGGTTTCTAATGTGGATAGATGGAAAATTTTAAATGGAACTACAATTCATTCCTCTAACACATAATGAATTTTTGACTAACATTCTCACTGAATCTCATTCCCAATATCCAGTGACATTATCTAATCAAAATAATCACCTTTGAGCCTGAAAGAAAGACCTAGATAACCAATGATTGAAACTACTGGAGTGTACGAAACTAAACAAAGGAAGTCTATACTCCATGTTTATGGGTGAGAAGTTGGTGATAATCTAATACATCCACATAAAAACATAAAATACACCCATATTATTATTGTCATGACAATAAAGTCAAAATAAGTAGCTAGTGTATAGGAGATTGTGTAAGGAACACATACATAGGAATACAAGGGTTATTTACGACTTACCCATCATTAATAATAACAACACATTTAGTGTGAAACACTAGGAGAACAGTTAAATAACACTACAAATTTTTAACTACAATATGTCATATAACCAACAGTATCTTACTATACGAAGGATGACATCACGTTAAGGGACATTCTTATCACTCAAGGAATAGTACAGTATGACTATTTTATAGATTAACATATGGAAGATTTTGGAACCAGTACTGGTTGATACTGTAGAATAATCTCAACTTCACCTACTGATGCACTATCATTAACAAATCACCAATCTATTACCACCTGAGGCATTCCTAATTGTTCATGATTAACAGTTCCAATGACAATTTTTTTTTCTCAAAGGTTTCCTACACCACAAACCACACCTACATCATGCTACCAAGTAAGCTATGACATGATTCAAATCTTGCATGTGTGAAGGGAAATAATGAAAAACTAATCATCTATGAATGGTACTATTGGTAATGTTCCTCCTATATGGAAGGACATGTTTCCAAAACTGACATGACACTCCCCAACGTATGAGAGTCCTAGTGGGTAATATACGTAAATCAATACTTTAAAAAGAATTCTATATCACATTCAAAATAATTGTACATGTGATGCTCCTCTAATCCATGCCCACATATGTCAAGCATTAGACATAAAAGTTTGACCCAAACAGATTGTCTTGTTAGGACACCCATGTCTTAAAGAATTTATCATAATCATTGGGATGAACTATTTTTTTAATGTGCGAGTAAATATAATATGGATTTTAATAGAGGGCATACTCAACAACATAAGTATCAATGATTACACCAAACTCAACTGGTTTGGTAAATCATTTTGCACTCGATGTGCACTGCATATATGAAAAAACGATACCCTGAAGTTCTAGATGCATGAAGACCCAACATAAATAATATTCATAGGTTGTCTGTTGTTGGAATTCATGTATCATATGGTCTGTAAAATATATTTAACCCTATGTTGTATTATTTCATATGACCATTAACCTCGATGATGGTATACCATTTCATCTATCCATGAGGAAAATAAACGGTCCAAAATACCCAGACCACCCTTCCAAATAAGGGTGTCATTAGAAGATAGGAGTACTATAATGGACAATGACACCCATATGATCCAAAACATCAGAAAATAAAAACATTTAAAAAATAATTTGAATTCTAAGGGCACTGCCTACTATGAGCCAGCCCCTTACAAAAGCATAAACATTTACCCCATCCCTAGGTCCCACCATGTTAAAAACACTATGATTGAGAGACAATCATTTAAACCATTTCTAAAAAACAAATGTCCCACAAAAATTCTCACATTTCAGTTCCAATACAACTAAAAATAATAGATCATGTAATCCTTACATTATTGTTTAAATGAAGGAGTCAAAAAAAGATTCCAATTTCAAGTCATTTCATTTATTTACATTTTAATCTTTAACAATTTAATTATTTAACAAATACATAAAAAATGTAATGTCTCTAAAATATTCCTTTGTTAAAACATTTAACACTTCTTGAAATTCAGATATAATTAGGCTATTTACTATAATTAATACCTTTTATGTTATTAATGATAAGGAAACATACATTGGTTCAGATAATTCAACCTAGAATCATTAAAATTCTACACAATAGAAGATTTTTAACATTTAAAGTTGTAAACACCCATTATGGGTTATCCCATAAGGACCATTCCCTAATAGACCTACTTGGGTCCAGTTGTGTATTTAGATGGTTAAACAGTTATTTTCTAATTAATGTTGAACAATATTTAATCATTTTTAATACCCAAATATGGATCGATTATATAGGATACATTTTCCCATTTTTAGGGTTCCCAAACATCTTATAACTGAAAAATATCTCCCATTTTAATCACATCCAATTATATATAGCCCATTCCATCAATTATATACTTAAAAAAAAGAAAAGTATGTTTCTACAAGTAACTAAAACAGGGAAATATGATGAAATCATGGAATCATGGTTTTCAAAATATGAAATTCATGAATAGCGGATAAAAACATTAAAATTAAATACATAATAATGTTATATAATTTAAAAAATGTATAGCACTCACATCACACAAATATATTCAGCATGTTTCCCATATATTCTACTGCAAGGCATGATATATGAATGAAATATTAATTTATATGTACCTATTAGAATACATGAAATATATTACAATTTTCATACCAACGATAGGTAAAATACCATAAATCTCATAAATCCATAATTAGAAGAAATTAAAAAATTTACTCAAGGGAAAATTATATAATTTGTAATAGTTAAAAAATAACGAACATGTATCCTAACCTTGGACACATGGTCATTTCTAGAACGTGGGGTGATCAGTCCTAGGAACCACTATTTACAAAGCACTAACAAATTTCTATTTTTCTTTATAACAACTCAAATCGATAATGCAAATCGAAAAAAGAAACCTACAATACCACGTTGTAACATCCTAACCCGAATCACATCTATGATGGTGGACGAACAGGTGGGTAACCTGGCCTCAGGTGCATCTAACCATATGCTAGAGGCTTCCAACTACTAGTGAGATTCTAAAATGGTGATAGGGTGAGACTATACCCTCATGCCAAGGTATCACATCATTATATCATATAGTTAATAATAAGAAATAGTGAATGGAATATATAAATTGAATACATATAGCAACAAAAGAATAATATAATATCTGTATGAAAATGGACAACACCAATTTACAACATAGTATACATGATTTTCCACATGATTATACCTACTCTAATGAAAAATACATACAGCCTGATGTGATATTGTACAATGAATGAATGTATTATAGCACTAAAATGAAATCTCCCTAGAGAACTCAATAAGTGTTTAGCGCTCCAGCTCAGTCAGGTGTTTCCAACACTGAGGACTAGAAGACAACATAAGCAATCAACCTCGATCCTATAAACAAGTTGGAATACTCGAGTACTATAGTTCAATGGTGTCCCAAGTAGGGTGAGAGACATAAATCTGAGTAGGATGGGTCCAATAGTGTCTTGTCCAATCAAAATAGTGAAACATCATATATTTTGTCTGATGTATAGATAAGAAAAAAATCTAATTAAATAAACAACCAACCTTCCTGGTTCCTAAGGGACACCTGATGGCTATTACTACCATGAAACCCCACTAGGTATCTATTTTTTGTGGTTAGATACTCCTATATTAGGATGGATAAAACAATTGGGGGTAGATTCTCTTTCCGAAGATGAATAACATAGAATATTCCATAAACATACAACCTCTACCCTAAGACTAACCAAAATCTGACCATCAAGAATTAAAAGAATCTATCGCTTAAGAATTTTGTGATTATTCATCTATCACTTAGTCATTATATATAATAATATACTATACCCTTAGTAATTCAATCCTAGTGTTCCAATCCTTGGGGTTTCACAAAAACATGCACCATGCCAGTAGGTGTGAACACCAATCATGAATTGTACCCATACAAACTCAAAATTCCATCAACATAAAAACATTAGGTATCATTCACATAAGCTCAAAATCTAAGAAAAAAAATCATAAGTCTAGTATCAAACAAATATGATTTAACATCAAAATACATAATGATCAATTTATGAAAAAATACCATATATTAAACAAAAACATTTCATTAATCTTGGTTTCTAATTATCATCATAATTATATCAAATCTATTTAGTCAATAATTTAAACCTAAGGTCATCAATATATCAATTAACCAAAATTTTAAATGCTGATTATTGAACAATAAACCACAAAATTTTTCTATTATTTCCATTCAAAAGAATAATCCAATAGTCAATCTAGATAACCAAATCATTTTAGGGATCAAAAGTCAAAAAAACTTGTGTATAATTTAAATAAAAGTATTGAAGACCTATTTGGTGGCTTCGAGCCTCAGTCTCATTATCTATAGACACAACTGGATTCAATGGTGGTTTAATAAAATGTGTATAGTTTAGTAGGGAATATCAAATTTATTTTTTCATTCTTGTGACATGTCAATGTGATTGGTCATATCACATTAATATGAATGATTATATCAGATAAAAAGGGATTTTTTATACCAACCACATCTATAACTTTTAAGGAACATAACATCCATGAAGCATTTCGATGAATATATTCAATTCACTTCAATGAAACATTTTACATAAACCGTTATTATTTCATCATAGTAAGAAGTCTAGCAGCACCACCGTAACTAGTTCCATTTACATTAATTAATTTAAAAAATTTCAGGTAGGAACACCATTATTCCAATCCCTTCCATTTAATTCATTCAATTTAATTAAACAATATAATTAAATTGATTTATCATGGTTCAATAGAATCTTAGAAGGAGTCATTGAAAAATAGTAATTTACCTACATATGTGATACAATTTATTAAACAAGTTGTTCCATTTATAAAATGGGCCAAGTGCAAATATGGTTCTTTGATCAATAAACATTAAACCTATGGTGGAACCCACTATTTATGAAAAAAATAATGTTAGGTTCCTAAAAAAACCATTTAACTAACCTAAGAAAAAGCAAAGAGATAATCGAAAACGCATTAATCCAAAAAATTAATCCAATGAATGATTTAAATCACTAATCAATACACATTAACTCAGAAGACATTGGACATAATTCGATGGGTTTTATTATAAAATCATGTCATTTTTTATTAAACAATTCATTTAATCTATTAAACATTTCATTCATGTATTCATAATTAAATTTATTAAAGAGACACTTCATGAATTATTAAATTTAAAGGGACATAGGTAAGGGAATAGTACAGCTACACACATACACCAAAAATCATTCCAATAACCCGTATATTACATGTGAAAATGTTAAGGACTTACTACCATATGTGCAATGATGACTGATGATAAGGGTTGATATCCGAGTTTAACAACACCACTAAAACAAATTTTCTTTCATAAACATAAATATTTTTAAAAATATTTTCTTTAAGTCGAACCCAATGACACTGATGATGGGCCACATAAAACAATATTGTAAGAGATATTATGGATTCATGTATGAAAATAATAATAATATAAAATAAATAAAAATACATGAGATGGAAGAGGGATAAAAAGGGGTTATATGTGGGATAGTACGCACCCCAATATCTAATCATTATATTATTATTTTTCTATATTATTTAATTCCATAGAAATACCATCTCTTATAAAGATATATAAGGTCATGGAAAGTGCATGAATCTCATTGTTCCTGGTGCATCTCACCACATACCCCACTTTTAATATTTTCATAGATTTTCATTTATATTTGTTAATCTTAATTCAATTAGTCTATCGTTGAATGACTATATTAAGAAACATTTATATATATACTCAACTTAATATATGCACACTTATATTTATTTAGATCATATAAACACATTTGTATATATATTAATATATATATATAGACACACACACACATGTAAATATATACATATATATATTAATATCATATGTATACACATGAATAGTATTTTAATCTCTAATTTAATAATATTAATAAAAAAATTATTATCATATAATATTACACATCATTATCACCATTAGAATTTTAACAATAACCATTAAATGTTGATAATTGGTAACATATTAATATCAACTACAAGTTTTCATTTGATTTTCCTAATTCATAATATCATTTTAAGTACGTTGTCCACCACTAAAAAATTTTATAAACAATAACACAAATATTAATTTCAGGTATGTAGTTTCATTTTTCTGTCATTCACACAAATAATAATAATAATAAAATAGTTTTTATTATTTCTAAATGCCCAAAAAAATATTTTTATACTAAATATCTCATCCATGTGTGCGATCTGACCAAGTATCTGATGTTCACAAATGTTTTACCATGTCTAGGGTAAACCACACATTCTAGACATAACAACAATCTCAATTTTTGAAGGGATACAACTTTTATGAGAAATTAATTATTTATTGTATAAAAAATTGAAAAATAAATTAATTAAATATATAAGATATATAAAGTGAGGTGTTTCTAAATACCTAATGCACATAAATTTTATACCATCCCTTGGGTAAAAACCGCCTTATTAACCTAATAGTGGTATCATATTTCTTATATTATTGACGATTTGATAGTTATTTCATTTTCCGGAAACCAATCACAGACATGTATGAATTAAAATATATTAAATTTTTTTATTCTTTCAACATAGAGGGTCTACGGGCCTAAAAATACAATACTGAATCAGTATCATACTCTAAAAATGATTCATAAAAAATTTCAATGTGAAAAAGAAGTATTTTACCCTATGGTAAATCCAAAATGAATAGAGAAATTAAAAAAATTAATATTTCACACCAAAACACATGTAATTTATTAAAAAATTGGGGTTTTGAAATTATTTAAAATTGGGAATGTTGAAAATAAGATTTATGGAATGAACAAAAATATTTTATTAATCAATTATAAAACAAAAATATATTTATTATTCCAGAATTAATGAATACATGATTTAATGAGCTTGACCCTAGAAGCCACAAGCCAGAGACATACTTTATTACATTAGAATGATCACATGGAATCAAATCATGAATAACCAATCAATTTAGTAGTATTGGGGAACCATATATATAAACTTGTGTCTTGATTTATAATAGAATAAATAAATTCACAACAATTATTTTTTTCTTTTATTTTGAGAATATCATTATTCTCTCTGGCATATCCTTGCATATCAAACATTGTATTGTTCATCGAATCTTAGGGAAAGGAAAAAATAAGGGTTAGATAAAATTATTTGAAAGGGTTATGTACAGTCGATGTTATCATGAATCAATACTCATAATTAATGGAGGAAATTTTGATAAGTAACCAAAAATTCCATTTAAATAACATTACTATCATGATGAGATAATGTATAAGTAGTGTGGGGAGGTAAATATCAGAAACACATTTAATATTAATAAAAAAACTAAGAATAAAATTCATCAATATATAATGTGAAAGTAAAAATATCATGAATAATAATAATAATAAATTAATTCTCATAGAATGAACATCATAAATATTAGTTTTTATTCCAGAGGCACAAGAAAAACTATACTATCAAGACCTTTCAAAATACGGTTTAAAACTATTACTAGGTACATGTTAAATATGGCCAATATATTTTTATCATGACACAAGTTGATATATCAAGGGGTTTTGAAAATTCTAGGTCCCTCCCTTTACTTCTAGTCTAAATAATTCATAATATATATAATAATCAATTTAATTCCAAAATAATGGTCTTTATCATCAATCATCCATATTGAGAAGAAGAAGAAGATTTATCAATATTTCCCTAATTAATAAAAAAATTCAAAGTAAATATCATATAAAAATGGAATAAACATTAATAAAAAATATAAATCATAAAAATATTTGGATATTTTTTTGAAATATAATTTCCAATGAAAAAATGATCACATGAAAGAAACTTTTGCAAGAGAAAGTTAACAATCACAAAAGGAAGTGATTTTTTTCAATATCTTTTACCACCATCTAATTCTAAATTCAAATCTTAATAGATAAAATAAATCAAATTAAATATTAAAATACAATAAAAAGAATTATTTAGGATAATTCATTTCAAGGGTAAAATTTTAAGTCATATAAAATTTAATTCTTACATAATAATAAATAAATCTCAACTAAATGTAAATTGGGACGAAATTTCTTACCTCACACTTCCTTTTTAATGAACTTGTTTTAATATACTATATAATTAATTTAATAATTCTATAAACATATAATATAACAATAATCATATTTATAATTTCATATATGACCTTATTAGGACATCTTACCACCTTTTTGTTAATAATCCTTCATTATTTTCATTATTTTGATTGTTAATATCCATGTTTTTCGAGTACATTTTGACTGGTTATTATTTGGTTTTATTACTTATATCATGATTTCATCACATAAAGAATATAATCCATGATTTTAACATCATATATATTCATTATATATGTATTTATAGTAATCCAAAAAATATTTTTATTGGAAATAAAATACATTTTTCATTAAGATGGTAGGTCGTACATATGTAAGAACATTGTTTCTATTTTTTAAAAGTATTGAAAGAATAAAAAGTAAATAATATATATATATATATATATTATCATAGTATAAATTTATTATCATATATATCACAATTTTTTTAAAATCTATCTTTAAGGTCTTCCAAGTAAAGATTGGAAAAATCACATCGCACCACAAAGTGGTAGTTTGTTGTACATACGAGCAACATTATCATTTGCATGTCAAATGGAAATAAATAATGTGTGTGAAAATTAATTATTAATTTAGAAAAAAAATCATAAACATAATAAAAATCATATATATCATATATAAACTATAAACTCGTCATTATTAAAAACATTTAATTGTGGTAATGAATAAATAAACGACATCAGTTCATGAGGTAGTAGTCAATCTTACACATGAATGGTGACTTCAAAACTATTTTTATGGAAGTGTGTGATGTTTTTGGTCATAAACACAATATAAAAAACCTAAATATATGAATTTTACTGAGGTTACTATATAATGATTTTATAATAGAATATGAAGGAGGTGGAGATGTAAATAAAATTAAAATGTTTTTAGAAGAACATTACCTCTTCTTCGAGTATCCTCTTTGGTTTTTTGTTAAAGCCTTCCAAAATTTGTATTATTAAAAAAATAAGGATTATATAATTAGTTTAGGTATGTCTTAAAGTGATTTTATCATTTTTTATGTGTTAAATTTCTTAATAAGTGTGAGTAAGTGTGGAGAGTAAGTGCTCTTTTATAGTTTTGGATATGTGTCATTTTAGTAAATACTCAAACATATTCACTATTGGGTGGCCTCCCTTACCTCAATTGAAAAAAAAGGAAAAAAATAATTTATTTTGTGGATTATTTTGGTCTATACGCACACCCTAAATAGAAAAGGTTTCATTTATTTAATTTCATACCTTTAATTATATTTTTTCCTAATTTTACCATTTTTGTTTCTCAGTAAGGAAACCAATTTTCTAATCTAGGTAATTTATCAATTAAGAGTAAATTAAAGTGATAATTATTATAAAGTTTTATCTTAATTATTTCTCAATATTATAGAAAATTTATTAAATTAAAATCCCTGGATTGTTTGAAATTAATCTTAACAATTCACATGTATTGTGAAACAATGTTGTAGTAACCCTAACAACATTATTATTGTTTTTACCATTTAGGGGTCAACATGTTTATTATAAAAAATAAATTGGACCATAAATGGAACATATTTTATATTTATTATTATTTAAAATTAATAATTAATGGGATAATTTTTTATGTAATTTTAAATCATTTAATAAAATATCAGTTATTTTAAAACAACAATAATGTCAATTTTTAAATTAGTTATTTCATTTTAATTTAAATATGGAATTAAAAATATGGAATTAGTTTTTTTTCAATCCAGTGTAACTAGATTTAATAATCTATAAAATTAATGTAACTAAATAATTCATTATATTTTCATCACTTTTAGTATTTTTAGTCACATTTATTATATTTAATTATTAAATAAATATTTACTTCATTGGAATTTATTAATAAAGTATTTAATTATTTAACCTAAAAAAACTAATAATGATATAATTAACTCATTTAATATTAAAAATAATATCTATAATCGAACATATGATGTTTTTCTCTTTTGAAAATCTTTATAAATTCTATTGGTAAGAAAGGTTCCTTCTTTTATACTTCCTTACTTAATTGATTATATAGGTCACTTTCGTGGAATAGTTTCTCAATATCTCATAATAATTTATCATAATATGATATGGGTTGAAATATTTCCATCCAATAGGGGTTTTGGAATGTGTTTAGGTCATTTTACACCTTATATTCTATGATTAACCACTTAGTAAACAACTTTTTACCTTAATCAATGCAATTGATTTTAACTGTATTTACTAATAAATATTGTAAAAAATTATGCTGGTATTATTTTCTTTATAAATTATTATAATTAAAAATATATAATCTATATTAAAAAGTTAAACTAATTTAAGTGATATAATTTAATTAATAATTAATACCATATAGGGAACGAGAAAACCAATTTTGAAAATTAAAATGTTCAAAAGTTTAAATTTTTTTTATTTCCCATTTTAATATGAAATTGATGACATTGACCAAAATTGAAAAAAATTGAACTAAAATTGATATAACTTTACATTAAAATCCTCAAAAATAATATTTAACATTATAAATAATTTAAAGGAAAATTCTATTTTTAATTAAAATTCAACAATTTTAACATATCATCAAAAAATGAAACCACTCACATATATCCAAATAAACTCTCATAATCTAATTATTATATACTTATTTAGAAAATGATTTATATTTTTTAATATAAATTTTGGAAATTGATAAAATTTAATTTTAAATTATTCACGCCAAGAATGATTAAACCGTCATTAAAAAACAATATTGTTTTTAAAAAACGTTTGTTTTTTCTTTTAAATGATTCTTGTTTTATGTATTATAAATAAACATGTGAAAAAAACATATTTTTATAGTCTAGTTAATCCAATTAATTTTCACCTTTTTAATAGATCAACGATTACTATTTTATTGAATAATAATATTTATAGTATACTACATAAGGAAAAAACATGTTCTTGCTTGTAAAATAAGCATTCAAATGAGCTCATTGTTACGTGTAACAAAATCTAAAATTAATATTATGTGTAATTAAATATGAACATAAAATTTTCTTTAATACATGATAAATTAGTAATTCTTTTAACCTGTACTGTTGAATAAATTTTTATAATTTTTTATTTTTTTGTGGTGTTACTCTTGAAACTTGAGGAGATGTATGGTATGAGATTTTTCATTAAAACTATTTTTAAAGTAGTCCCTTTAAATATTTTTTTTTTCATTTTTAGGTTATTGTAAATGTTTCAATAATACTCATTCTTATAATTTAAATATTTCTACTATATATTTTTGATGAAATTTTTCTTTCTCATAAATAGTGTCGAAAATTGATTCCTTTTAACATTTACCAAATGGATTACTTTTGAGCCTTTTTTCCATAGAGAAAATAATATTTTTTCAGCATATATGACATGTGATGAAATTGGAACCCTAATTCCTGTTATAATTTAAGAATCTCCCTCTTAATTTTTTCACTGTTTTTTTAACGAATATATGATTTTTCATTATACTGTGATTTTTGTTGTTTTTAAGGGGTTATAAAGTAAAAAATGATTATTGTCTATATTTTTAGATGAATCCCAATTATTCTACTGAATGAATGTTAAAAAATATTTTATTATATTTCATAATCAAAATTTAATATTTTTTCTCTTAATATGTTTCTTGGAAATTTTATATGATTATAATGGAGAATGATATAGCCCTAAAATTCATTGTGTAATGAGATAGAGTTAATAAAAATTATTTTACTCCTATGGGATATGTTGGAAATAAACATGAATAATATTCCATTGTAAGGTTTATTTTAAGAATAATTTCCCAATGTACCAAAAATACATTTCTATTGCTTCAAATTATTTTTCTTATTATTATTTGATTTCATAAGGTAAGCTAATAAGGTTATATTTAAAATAACTTTTATTCCACTTTTAATGGTGAAAAGTAGGTTTTTCTAGAAATTACTTTCATGAGTGATAATGTTTTCATGTCACCGTCATTATTATAATTTGTCATTTATAATAAATGATAATATATTTTATAAATATTTTGGAAAAGAAGATAATTTCTTATGTATGTACATAATTATTTGATCTTAATGTTATTTTATAAAAAATTAAAAGGTTTTTATTTCTTTCATAAATTTTCTAATATACAAATACGTTTACTTTTTCTTTATATTCCTTACTAATTTTATTTTTCTCATCCAACATTATTAAATTATTTTAATTGTTATTCAGTAAGAGCGTGAACTATACCAATGTTTATCAATCCACAATGAAGATCAAAATTTAATGAAAAAAACATGTTTTGAAAGAAACTGGAGTTTAAATTTTAGAATCCTATTTTTCAGAAAAAAATGACATTGAATGGAAGTATTCACATATTATTTTATGTGTTTTATATGTAAGTGTTTTTCCTAATTGTCTATAACTCCAAAAAAAATAAGATCAATAAAATATATGAAAATTCAATCTCTGTTATTAAAATGTAATTATCAGTTGATTATTGTATAATTTATTATACCCCACAACACTATATGGGATCTTCTAGCTTTATTAGTCTATTCAGGGACATATGATTTAAATCAAACAAGTTATATTGAATTTTGTATTAGGAGTGTAAGAATTTAAATTAAAATAAATTAAACAAATATAGATATTTTTCAAATGAAAAATAAATAATTATAAATTAAAATTTGAACTCTCTAATACCACTTCATGGTTACGGGGTGCAGAAAAAGTAGATTTCTATTGAAAAAACGGTTTTATCATTAGATTCATAGAAAATATCCCAATAACGTAATAAATGAAACTATACTTTCTTCTAATAGAGGATCTTTAACATTTGATTTATAATAATTTAAAATAACCATTATCTAAAATGAAATAATTTCTTGTGATCAATTCTAATACCACTTTTATCAGGTTAACATTTCAGTTGATAATATAGACACATATTCATATATTTTTATATAATACCATTATATTTTTAGATAATAATATTCCTTATAGCGTACATGACAAGCAACAAAAAGAATAAATGAATCATGCTATAATATTATTTTAAATTTGATCATTATAACCTAATGATTAAATTGGATGTTATGAATAGGAGTAACATTATTATAAAATTTATTTATTATGGGATTAGTAAATACAATTTATTATTTATAATGATTACGATATATAAAATAATTTTATAGTAAATTCATTTTTTCTTCCCAAATACATTTTATTCCAAAATGGATTTTTTGGGGAGAGAATATTATTATTAGTTTACAAAAAAAATTATAAATAAGTTTTTATAAAAGGATATAATTTTTTAAATTGTCAAATAAAAACTAACATAGGGTGTGTTTTTGGATATTTTAGAAAATATTGATTTTTCAATGAAGAGTGAATATTACCAATTTTTTACAACTATTATTTCATTTCAATGGAATATACCATTATTATTTATATTGAATATTATAGTGATATAAGTAAAATATACTTATATATAATATAATTAACTATATAGTAAACAAAATTATACGAAATTTGGTATATGTTTAATTGTGTACTTAAAAAATATTTTTTCTAAAAACTATTTTTCATTGTGTTCTAGGAATTTATTTTATAATTTATTTAATAAAAATCCATAAATGGAATATGTAAAATATTATTAAATATTTTTAACCATATGGTAAAAATTTGGTAAATATGGTAATGTAATTTTTGGGCATAATGAATTATATTTTTGGTAACTATTTCTCACATTGGTATGGGTAAATCAGGTAATTAAGGTTCAATATAATGTGATAAGGCTTTAAAATTACAAATAATAGCTATATTACTTTTATTTTATGTTTTTATATCAGTAAAGCCATTCATATATTCCAAAATATTTCCTTAGGGTTCCATTTTTCTCTGATGAATACATTTGTGTTATTTTAAAGAAAACAACTATCCAAAACGTCACTCTCTTGATTTTAATTTACATTATATATTCACAAAAGAAAAATAAGATGTCCAGAATGAATCCAATATTTATTATAAACATATTTAACTTATTTTTATGACGTTAATTTATTTTAAATTTTTAGAGTTGATATAATTTCCTCAAATTCTTACATAGCGATGACCCGATGCCTATGCAAGAAAAAGAAAAATCAATGTAAATGATTTTAAGATCATAAAAAGTAAATTTTTTGGATTAATTAACAGTATAAATAAATTTTCATGTTAATATTAATTTAATATTTATGATCATAGAGTTTATATTCACGTTTATTCATGTATTGATGTTTTTAACATACAAATATGTTAACATTTCATGAAATGACTTTAATAGAATGTTTTTTGAAATAAAATATTATAAAATAATTTATAAATTGTAAAAATACTTGAAGGGTTAAATGGGGAAGGTATATGGCCTATAATGTTATCCCTTAACCGTTAGTGAGAAAATTATTTCCTTATAAGTAAATTTATAACCATTTTATATTTATGTAGTTACTACGATGGTTAATATTTCAATTATTTAACAAAGGGATTATTCCAAATGATAAGGTTTAAAGTTACACATAAACCTAACTACTTTTTTCAGTTTATAGCATATAATAAATAATCTATCTTATCTTCAAAATTTGTTCCACTTTTTCCCACTTTCACATGAAAAATAATTAATTATATATGAATCGTTAATGTATTACATGTAGTTGCATTACTATATAATAAAACTGTAAAAATAATGTTTTCTATTAACATATATGACATGACCGTATTTCCCAACCATAATAACCATTATATGATTACAAGATTATTCTGAAATAAAATTATTTTTCTAAATGAATTGTGGGTTTTTATTTTTTAATGGTATCCAATGTGAATGGTATTTTCTTCTGTTTTCATAGAAATGTTTTAAATAATAATTTAAAGGTATTTTAATCTATTTCAACATCCTTAAATGATTCATATGATTCACTGGTAAAATATTCTAATGATTCTAACTACATTTATTCTTAGGGTGTATCAAGATGAATTATTTAAGCATATTATCATTAACCCTCATATTTTCCATAGGTAAATAAAGCTATAAAACAATGCATGATGTATTAAATATGCTGATAATTAAATTGGAAGATTACCTATGTTATATCCATATTCAATATATAGAAACTATTGATGATGATGGGTGAGATAAAACTCTTAAAATAGTTGATTTTGATATTGCTTATACAATAGTTGACCATGATTCAACTTATATGAAAGGTGATCCTTATATATAATATATGATGGGTAAGCCTAATACCTCTCTCCAATGTTTTTTCTAATGCCTATTTTATTTAAAGAAAAGAATGAGGGTGTTAACAAGAGTTGTTTCTGCAATGGATTTAACTGGGAACCAGTTATTACAGACATGAGTGAACATGGTTGATGATGATAGTGTTCCAAGATACCAAAACATTTTCTCTATGATTGATATGTGTTTCGTGGTCATTTTTAAAAATATTGTCATCACATGTATCATGATTATTGATTTCTATGCCTATTTTATTTTCATACGCTTTATAGAACGTCAGTTATTTAATGATCACTATTTTGATGAGTATTTATTCTCTAATGTTATGTTCATTCCCTTTGATTACGTCATCATATACATATAATCATATTGTGATAAATGATAAAATCCAATATTTAATAATTATTTTTTCTCTTACTAACCATTCTAGATGACCCATCTTATGTTTATTTTCACTAGGTTTTGAAGAATAATTTTAAATTAATTACTTCTTGAATGGTTTCATTTGTGAATATTTTTGTTTTATATGTTGTAGAATGAATTTGAAATAATAAATTATTGGTATAATGGAAAAATACTAACATTAAGACATCATAATTGTTATGTAACTTTTTTCCTAAATCCCTAAAACTATCAACCTAAACGGTTCTGGGGTATATATGTGATCCAATATTTCTATTTTATGTTATATATTTTGGATCGAAAAAATTGGGCCATATTTAACTATATCATAACCATAAATGTAAACATTATGTTTTTATAAATAGATCAGATAGTGTCAGTTTAGGGATGTTATATTGTATCAACACATGCTGTATGAATATCCATTGAATTTCCTTAGTATTCTATGATCTAGTTTGTATGTTCCTATAGATTCATGTAAATTCTTCTTTGATCGCGAAAAATAATTTTTATTGATCACTTATTTCTGTAAGAGGGTTGGATGAGGATTTCTATCTAGGGATTGAGATAATTTCTTAATTCTATCTATTTCACACAAATGACTAATCTCCTATAAAATTATATAAATCTATATCTATACATAGGGTTAATCGCTGATAATTTCTCTTTATCCCTTTTTCAAATAATCTCCCTAATATTTTACAGATGTCTAATAATAATAACTGTATTATTATTATGTCGCTTGAAATAAACATATATAAATATAATTTTCCTAAAAAATAGAGAAATATTTAATTAAATGATATGAAATATTATATATCAATTTTTTTCAGGCCCTAAACTCATGTCATCAATATATATTGGATTTTTTAGATCCTTTAATAAAAATAGATCAAATAATTAAATAAATAAAAATTAATAAATAAATATTTTATTCACTAAACTCGTGAATAAATATTTATTTTAATTTTATAATAATTACATCAATAGTTATGTAAATCTATCCACTAAATTGTTCAATAAGTAAATATATATTTATTATATTGTGAAGAATAACCAATAGATAAAATTCAACTCACATATTATTACTTATAATATTTTGGGATTGAATTTATGTGATCCACATAACATGAATAATTACTGTTCAATAAGTTATGAATATTATTTACTCTTAATAATAAATTTAATTGAGTTTAACTATATTCAAGATATAAATACTGTTTGAACCTCTAGGTCTCTTTTTTTTTGGAATGGGGTGAACTTACCAAGATTCCTAGATCAATATTTCAGAATACATCAAGGAAATCATAAATAAATACGTTAATTTTATAATGACAACCAAATTACAGTGAATAAAACTATGTAAAATAACATTTTTTATTGATATCTCATCAAGGAGAATGTTTACAGAGGTAATCAACAAATGTTTTTTATTTATCATTATTTAAATCTGTGAAATGAACTCATTGATGGACTACTATGGCGAGGGATTTAATTAGATAGTTCCACTTAATCAAAGGGATATAAATATCATCTTCTATTAACTTATAATTGATAAATCCTCTCATGAATTATTCTATTAATATCCTCAAACTTATGGTACACCCAATATATATGACCTTGTAATGTGTTTATGTTACCATGGTTTTCATTCATACAACAATGTATATGATTCATGATATAAATTAATAATAATATGATGTTTAAAGATTAATAAAAATAATCCATAGATTCATATTTACAATGACATATGTAGCATGCGAAATTAAAAATACTGGTTCAAACTTTATAACCTCTCTATCTTATAGGTAACCAAGTGAAAATTGTGAGTGAATAGGTTTTGTTATCTTATGAGCCAACATAATCTAACTGTAATACCTTATATATGTCATATTAGACACGTGTTATATATACTATGAGATATATGTTTAAGAATATTTATATATCAATTCTAGGTATTAATTAATATTATGATAATTGAAAGTATAAAGTTAGTTGAATCTAGTGACCCATCCCAAAATGACTAGATAATGAACTAAATAGTTGTATTTCCTTAATTAATCATTAATCAATAAAGTCATGAGTGTGAGGATAGGATCACATCATGTTTAAATCATGTAGTTTTTTATCCATGATATTATATAGTAACCCTTTTCTGAATCCACTGTGAGATTATCCCCTGATGATGATTCTTATGAATTTATATTAATATTATAAATGTTGTGGTCATCTATTCAATATTATTTCATTATAATTTATTAAATATTTAATACAAATGAGGATTTATGAAGGTAATCACCAATGAATTTATTTTATATATAAATAATTCATTTAAATATAAATAATTTTTTTATTTGGATTGAAATTATCATGTTGGTTTTACTTTTAAATAAAACTATGCAGAATATTTTGGATCACGCTACTAGTTTATATGATCACACTTTACATTTTCTCCCTTGATGTCATATAGATTCAATTTTAAGGAATTAAATAATTACGGGAATATAATCTTCTTTAATAAGAGTTGGACCTTAAATTCAATGCGAATATATGGAGGTAGTGGAATATATATATAAATCATATTTCAAATAGTGATAAATGTTTATTTTGTTTAATTTCTATTTTGTGATATCTGGATTATATACATATTAATATTAATATTTATTATCATATTTTGTAATAATACAATGTTGGTATATTCAATTATATATCAAATGATTGTATATAGAATTTTATTCCATGTATTGTTTGATCATGATATAAAATTTATTTTCATACGGTGTGAGAAAAAATGATGTATAAATATTGTTTGGTATTTTTGAAAGAAATTATCTATTTCCACTTTTGATTTTAAAAATTGTAAATTATTACCCCATTTTGTGTGATTTCTATGGAATATATACTAACATATTCTTATTTAAAATTTTCAAATGTTTTATCTTATATTAATTTTGGTATTTGGTTATAGTACTCTGGATTTTTGGTATTACATCTTAAATAGATGTATTGGTATGAGCACTGTGTTGATGAGAGTAGTAAATTAAATGATGAATTATTTCATTGGGGTGGATTTTATTAAAGAATAGAATTATTTAATATTTACATTTAGAGAGAATGAATAATAATTTTTAGTAATAGAAAGTGTTCTTCATGGAATTTGTGTCTTGATTGTTTTATAGTTGTTTAAATACATGTTTTTGGTAGAATTTTACAACCTTAATACTATTGACTAATATTTTGTTCTAGTTATAATATTTTTTGAATAAAAATACTCTTTTTGGTGATTTTTTTGTTCTTTGATTGAGATAACCCAACCATTAAAATATATTTATTACAACATTTTCATTATTACACAATAATATCACAAAATAAAATTATCCCTTGAAACTATTTATTTTGGGTATTTGGTGAATAACTAAAAGGTTTTCATAAATAATATAAGTAAAAAACATGTACGAGAAAATTCTCCCGACATGTTATCCTTGTAAAAATATTATACATACCGCTACTCTTAATTATCTAGGCAATATAAACATAAGAAAAGGGGGAGATCAGATGCCTAGTAAAGGATAAGAGATAAGATACCCAATCACATCTTCATAGATAGTTTTAATGTTATTTTTAAAGGATTTGACATAAAAAACATGTTCTAATTAGATTATAATTATAAAATTATACCCAATGATACAAGAGCACAAACTAAATCATAATGAATTAACATGACATATGAGTGTGGAATCATAAAATAGTAATCATGATATATGGAAACATAAAATTGGAATTTGGAAAAAACACAAACATAGATAATAATAACTTATGTTAAGTTTAAGAACCAAGGAATTATTATCATATTGGACTAGGTTAAACACACAAGTCTTATACATAATTGACTTTTCTAACCACCATTTTTTCATAAAATTACATTTAATTAGATATAAATATCACTCAAATGAATTATAGGACTACATAATTCTAATCACACCTATATTATAATGATAAACCACACATGTGTGTCAAATAAGAATATAAAAATATCATTAAAAAATCATTGTATAATTGTCCCATAATAATTAAATGTGGTTTTTTAGAAATCATTAAAATCAATAGAAATAAATAATTCATTGAAATAAATTCTATTTTTTATTTATATTATATCACTAGTTAAATGTAAGAAAAATTAACAGATATTTAAATTGAAGAAAAAACATTATAATTATCTTACAAAACTATTTTGGAAAATTAGACGACACATCATTTAAATTTTTGATAAAATTTATTTTTAAAGGAAATGATTTACATAAAAAATAGTTTTGAAAAATGATAAATAATTAAAATTTTCTATCAAAACCCATGAAAACATGGATATGACTCATTTTATTTAAAATAAATGAAAATTGTGGGATAAATAGACAATATCAAAAAATGATAAATAATAAAGTTAAAAAGGATTCTTTCGAAATTTTTTAAAAAATTTAAAATAAAATATAGTGTGTCCATAACCAATCCTAAAAGTGGGTATAATGAAACATAAATATAATATTAAAAATATGGTCTTGGAAGAAAATGACTGGCAATTAAAAAGAAAAGATAAATTTGGTTCCACTTCCAAACATCATTCTAGGTGAATTATAAACCAATAAGAGGGTAAATGGATAGATTAAAATAATAAAAATTAACTTTTGGAGAAAAACAATTTAATGGGGCATTATATACAAGTATGATCTTATTTCCCCAAATACATATTTAGATGTATAAAATCATTAGTTAAAAGTGTCGTTAGAAAATAAACCATTAACTTCACTCCAGAATCCAATGAAACAAATTTAAATTTCTTGATAATGAATAAAACCAAATTAATCCCACATTCTATAACATTATTCAAATATATTAAATTTCATAATATTCAATTATCATTATTTTATACACATAATTTTTTATTTGTTATCTACTTTCATCATAAGATGTTATAAATTATGATTTTCATTGTAACAGCCTGATATTTGATGAGATGTATTCTTTTTAATTTCTTTTATGTCTTGTGTTGTATTATTCACCAAGAATACCCCGCGCTATATGCAACACCATATTATCTTGTAGTATATGCAACACTATTCTTGGCTTGTATTGGACACAATTTCAAGTAGTTTTGAATAAATTTTTGTTTACACAACACCAAGTATATATTTGTATCAATATATAAATGAACTGTATTTTGATTATGTTATTAGAAACACCAAATGAAGCTTGAACTACACGCAACCCTGACTTGGCTTGCATTACACGCAATAATGACCTTCCTCAATAGCTTGTGTTGTACGCAATACCGAGTTTCACAAAACAACAATATGTTATTAAAATATTAGATAAACTGGTCATTATAAATATTATTAACTACATTTTGAATTTTATATCACATTAGAATTAATATGACATATGATATGAGAAAAAAAATCAATTTTTCGGATAATAGAATTATTTATTTTAAAAAAATGTAGTTTTTCCACCTTTTGATGGCGCACCCATTTTAAATCTAATTTTGGAAAAGAATATGAGTTAAATTTGACATAATATACTTCTTAGTTTGAATTATGATATAAAAATTTACTTTGGATAAATTTTTTATATTTTTCTGATAGGTTTCTTATTTTGATGAATAGTAAAAATATGCTAAATTTTAATTAAAAACCATTTTATTCATCAATATAATTTATATGGTTAAATTAAAATATTGAATGGTTTAAAAGTATAAATAGAATATATTTTTACCATTTAATATAATTTATTTCATTAGAATTAATTTTACATTGAATTTATATGTAAAATCATTTATATCATTTGTTGTGTTTAAAACAAAAACCCATTTTTTTCGACAATGGGATTAATTTTAAATTAATTTCTGCAATTTCTGTGTCTTGAATTTGGAAAAATGTATTCCATATTTGGAATCAGTATTCCCAAATTATTTTAATAGGATTTTTGTATTTTTGGGCTTTATGAATAGTAACCATGGTAAATTTTATTTACCATAGTTAAAGGTAAATCAGGTAATTAAGGGTAAATATAATATTCTAAAATTACCTTAACACATATCTTCATTTAATTGGATGATTATATTTAGTCCTAAAATATATTTGGGTTCAAATAGTATCTATTGGAGACCACTTGAATGTGATTAAGACCTTTTATTTATTTTATTTAATGGATGTTGATATTTGTCACACTCAAACTTTAATAATTAGACTATTTTTAATATAAGGTTATATAGAATATAAATTCTATTATAAATACTAATTTTAAATCTAAAATGTTTTTCTTTATCATAGTAATTTGTTTTTAATATTTATGAAATATTCAATTACATTAATAGCTAAAACATTAATGCTGTAGAAATTATTTATTTAGTGAAAAATCATTAGTACAATATTTATTAAAATAATAATACTCATATAAATTCCCAAAACATGAAAAAACTTATTGGTACTGTATATATAAACCATAATCATCATATTTTAGAATTAATTACCATTTGGATCCTTATAAAAGAGATTATGAAACTTATATTATTTTATATTAAATGATGAAAAAGTTGTCACCTTCATAATTTAATAAATATAACCATTTAAATGTTATGATTTTAAAATGATAAATAAGAGTAAAAGTTTTATTATGAAAGGTATTATTTATATATTCATCATAAGAGTTTATTTTTAATTTTTATGAAACAAATAAGTATATTAAATATTTATACAAAAATGTTGTAGAAATTATTTTATTAAGAGAAAAATCGGATAAATGGTTTTAAAATATTAAAATAAATATTATGTGAACTAATTAATTTTATACACGAATTTTATAGATGAATATAACATGTTTTGAATCTATTAAATATTTTTTTTGAAAGATAACTTATGTGTGAATTTTATTTAAATTCAAATAAATGAATAGTGACAAAATTGATACTGTTGATATTTAATAAAAAGAACATATTTTTAAATTCTTTAAAAATCAAAAAAATATTTAAAAATTATAAATTGATATTTATATGGTTTAAAATGTCATTAAATATCCAATGATATAATATTAACAACAAATAAGTAAGTATTCATAACAATTTTATATTTAGAATATTATTACAACTAATAAAATTAAATAGATTAAATAAGGATAAATCAAATTGATAAGGATTCAAATAAATTCCCAAAATGTATAAATTTTATTGTATGATTAGATTAAAACCCTATCTCATCTCATATTATAATTTCACTCATTTTTTAGGTTTTTAGGTGATTTTTGAATTTATTGTAAATTAATATTTTTGATGTTTCCAAAAGTGCCCCTCTCCTCCCTTATAAAAATGCACCTCCTCCCTCTCCTCTTCACAAAATTTTGAGCCTTAAAGTTCGACCAAAACTGGTCCATTTTTTTTCTCCACTTCCATAGAAACATACTTGAGGTCCTGGTCTTCTTCAAAGACCATCTTTAGTGCCCTAGGTAGAGGTTTAGAAGAGGCGCGTCGAAGAAGAGGTAATATCCTTTACTGATTCTTTCAAATTTATTTCTTCATCTACTTCCTCTTCTTTATTTATTTCATTATAAAGTTATAACATCAGTATCAATCATATAATTATATATTATTATAAATATGAAACAACCCTATTTAACCATATATCCATCATACAAAAAATGAAATCATCGCCCGTGCATACGTACGGAATACCGTCTCCACGTTGTGGTGTAATTTGTTTTCCAACACCACCTTACATGGATTGGTTAATGGTGTAAAGAATAATTATATATGATTATTATAACATCATAATAATTCTGAGATATTTTATGATCCAATATAATTCTATTCAATAATTATGAGAATGATATCATCGCTCGTGCGTACGTACGAATTACCGTCTCCACGACGCAATTAGATTCATTCTCCATGTTAACCATTCAAGAATGATTATAAAGTATATATAATAAGTAATCATGAAATATATGACATAATAATGACATTGGATTTATTTATATGTTTTTTACATACGTATATTCAATTTAATAAAGAAACGAAAATAGCGTTCATGCGTATGTACGGTCTACCGTCTTGATGAACTGTGTATTTCATTCCATTTACAGATCTATTATTTTTATTATATATTCTGAATATATATTACATATAAATCATTTTTTTCATTCTGTAAGTAAGTAATCATGATCTATGTAATCAGATGAATAATTATTATTCAAAACACGTATGATAAATGAAACAATTTTACACAAAACGTTGCTTTAACATGGGATTGACAAATGAACAAATAATATGAAGACCTAAGTGAATCATATATGATATCATAAATATTATTATGGTATTGTTACAAGTTAATAATATGTTTAAACCCAAAATACCGGAGGTTCGGATACATATGAAGCAAATCGAACCTAAGTTAAGGGATTATTTCGTCACACTTTTATTTCTGTGAGACATATGCCTTAACCACGAACTATTTATTTTGTATGGTGTTTATTATTACCATGCATGTTATAATATTGTTTTGAAGGATATTATATTTAAATATTTATGAAATTTTCTTTATTTTATGACATGTATGATTCCACGGATTATAATTGGTAAAGGATAATTATTCCAATCTCGTTGTTATCCTAGATTGTTTATTCGTAAGTATTTACTGGGGTTATGTTTATCATCCATTTCCATGTTTTGTCAAAATGATTTCATAAAATGTTTACTATTATTCAATTTATGTTTAAAGTCATTTGTAGCCTTTTTTACCTCATGGCATGGAAGGAATCTTTCTTTTGTTTACTATATGAGGTACTTTTGTACTTTTCCAACAAATGTACAAGAAAATTTTTTTTTAACATATATGGCATGAATGAATTTTTACGGTTTCATAAAGCCTTATTCTCATGAAGAATACTCTACAATATTTCATGAAAATTTTCAAAAACAATCCTTTTCTTTTAAAATTTCATGTCATTTTGTGAAAATAAAATGATTTTGAAGTAGAACTGATATTTTCCTCAAGAATTCCATTCAAGTGTTTTATCGAAACTATTTTCTGTCAAAGATGACATTATTTAGTTTTTTTGTTTCATGTATAATATCTCTATTATATACATGGTTTGATTTTTATTATGTTGAAATGATATCCATTTGTATTATATGGATTGTTTTATGGTGGGATGATTTTTATGAAACCCATATTATTCTTTGGGTTATGATAAATGAATTATGTTTCTTTTTTGGCATATAAAAGAATGATTTCATTATGAGATGATGGGACTAATATCTCCCTGGAATGCTTTGGGTAAAGATTTATATCTCATGAGATAAACATGGCTAGAATGGAAATTTAATTCAGTTCAGTAATACAGGGATATAACAGCATGTAATCCCGGTTCAGTAATGGACTTTGTCCCCTATAATGGTCTTGGCATCAATGTCTTGGCTATAGTGGAAATCATAACATGTGATTAATGGTTTCAACAATTAAATTTTTTATTCCCATGATATTTTATTATGATTATTTTTCCTTTGTGATTTATGCCTTACAAACTGCCATGATTTATTTCACAACACATGATTTTGATGTTTAAACTTTCTGTTCATGTTTTAAAGATCAAATGAAATTTTTTTTTATTTTCTCTATGCTTACCCTTACTAAGAATTTGAGATCACCTTTTTATGTATTTTTTTCAATATATAAAGAAATATTTTAGGTAGGAAAACATATAGGGGAAGATCTTTATGGGATATGTTGAAGATCTTTCACCATGATTAGATTATTTTTTTATGACTTTCCAAAGAAACCAAAATATTACGGTCCTTGGGTGTCTGTTTTTTTATGTAATAAATATTCTGCAAAAGAAATGTAATGTCCATGTATGTCGAGCTTGGGTATCTACTATTGGTATTAGAGGAATGGTTTTGTTAACCATTAGAAACCAGGATGCCAAATCATAAGTGAGATCCCTAGAGATATTTCTAAGGTATGTCTAGGGATTTCCCTATGGTTTAGTATAATTATAGGTTGTAGTCCTATAATTATGATAACAATCATGAATAACCTAGGGTGAACCTCCGGTGTCATTGATTAAGGAATGTTTGATTGGTTAGGCATCCCATAAGTGAATTTTTATGATTATGTGGTTCCTCGTTATTTTAACTATTTCTCACACTATGGTTTCTAGTTTAAGTCAATGGAGGGAATGAGAAGGAACTCAGTTAACATTGATTCCAATGGTCCAATTGGTGACTATGATAAAAAAAATTGTGTAATTCAGGGAGAGAAAGATATTATGATTATGTTGAAACAGTCATCTCTATATTTGATTAACAAGGTGAACTTTAGTTGTATTCTTATGTCATTAAATAAGAGGAAGATGGACTTTTAGGGATGATCGAATGGTGAGGAACATAGAAGATGGAAGATTATGATTTCTATATATCAATAAGAAGGGAAGAAGAACATTGAGGAATACCTCAAATGGAGGGAAAGGTGTTATCTGTGTGTCGAAAAGGGGAATAGAGTGACAGATTATTTTGGAGTTCAATGTCTTATCTATGGAGAACATGGGCATTACCCAACTAAGTTCCCTGACCTAAGATGCTACTTCTAAATCGAGGTAGGACCAATTCTATGCCAATCATTGAATAGGATGGATTGAAGGGCTTATATATTGGAATTCAAGAATAATGTTGTTGAGGTACTTTTATTGTATATTGAAATATCTATGTATTGATCTATTGCAGTTTTCCAAAGGAATATGGTACTGGTAACCATGTAAAGTGATTGAAATATTTTTCGAAAGCACCTAATATGCGCATAATGAAGGGATAAAGAGAAAATAATATGTTTGATAGTATTAATGAGATCATGATTGATATAAGGACAAAGTGATATCATGGTTTGAGTATATAGAATTTATGGGATATTGGTATATGGAAAGAGTTAAATTTTGATAGCATTCAGGTTTTCACTAAGGTTATATGGTAACTCATGTTTCAAGAGAATACATGATTATGATATTCCAATGTTTGGAATGTGACCAACAAGATATATTTTATGATATACAGGGGTAAATGATGGTATAAACATGCTCGGTAGATGACCTTTCAAGTAATCGTTTTCTTTATACAATTAGATTGGGAAAAATTATTTTGGATAAGCTTAAATAGTGGAATTTATTAAGTTGGACATCAGATAGTATTGTTTAAGGATATAATATTTTTTCGATATTATTTCTGGTATGTTATAATAGTGTTGTTTTGGAAAAAGGAAAATGTGCAGGATGAGCGAAAACTCATTAGGTCGGACAATGTTGCGGGAATCGAACCCACAACCGAAGTGTGACAAGCCTTTATCCCCTACCACTGGCCTACAGTAAGACCCTAGTTAGTAGAAATTTGTTTCATTTTATTAAGCAGTATAATAGATGAATTATAAGTCCATTTTTGGAATCATATATGGTTAATTTGACTACACATGGACTTAAGTATATTTAATAATATGTCCAAACCTTTTTGTGATAAAGACAGTTGAAATGACCTATTATTCTACTGTATGATCTGATAAAACTTCAAGAATGAAAAATTCAACATCATTTCATTAAATAATAGATGAAATGGAAATTGTTCATGGAATGACCGACGAGGATATTACACTGAAATCAAGTAAGTATTTATCCTTATGCAATAATTAATCAAATTTAGGGAAATGATCTTGAAAACCAAAAACATTGTCCTAGTACCTTAATATCCGATGAATTAGATGGTACCATAGATCATCATAAATTTATGGATTTGAGATTGTCGGATTTTTTCTTAACCATGTTCTCAGCCACATTCCATCAGAACATGATGGTTAAATTTCTCTTCCATATCCATATATTCACCAATATTCTCCTATGTGGAAACCTAGTGATGAGTAACATTGAATAACCGTTATATTTCTTAATTTAATTTTTAAAATTAAATTTTAGTATTCATTTTTATGATGTGGGTTTCTAAGAATGAAACTTTCATGTACTAAACGATTTATAACCCCGACAAATTTCGAGGGAGAATTTTATTTTAAGGGGGGTAGAATGTAACACCCTGATATGTTATGAGAAATATTCTTTTGAATTTATTTTATGTCTTTTTTTGTATGATTCACCATGATTAGATTGCACTATACGCAACACCATATTGTCTTGTAGTATACACAACACTATTTTAGGCTTGTTTTGCACACAATTTCAAGTTCTTTTGAAAAAAATTCATTTTTACACAATGCCAAGTATAGATTTTGATCAATGTAAAATGAACTATATTTTTATTATGTTATAGACAACACCAAAAGGAGCTTTCATTATACGCAACCCTGACATGGCTTACATTACATGCAATAGCGACCTTCCTCGATAGCTTTCGTTTTACGCAATACCGAGTTTCACTAAAAACATTATGTTGTTAAAATATTATATAAACAAGACATTATAAATATTATAAACCAAAATTTTCAATTTTATATAACATTATAATTCATCTTACATATAATATGAAAAAAATCAATTTTTCGAATAAAAGATTTATTTATTTTAAATGCATCTTTTCTACATTTTGATGGTTCGCCCATATTAAATCTAATTTTGGAAAATTTTTGAGTTCAATTTTACAAAATAATCATCTTAAATGGAATCAGGATATTAAAATTTACTTTGGATGAATTTTTTATATTTTTCTAATAAGTTACTTTTTGATGAATAGTAAAAATACCCTAAATTTTAATAAAAAAAACTTTTATCATCAAGATAATTTATATGGTTAAATTATAATATTGAATGGTTTTAAAGTATAAATACAATATATTTTTACCACTTAATATAATGTATGTCATTATCATTAATTTTACCTTGAATTTATATGTAATTTTTTTTCAATCTTTGGAATGTTTTAAACAAGAACCCGTTTTTTTTGACAACGGGATAAATTTTAAATTCATTTCGTCATCTTATGTGTCTTGAATTTGGAAAAATGGATTCCATATTTGGAATTAGTAGGTCCAAATTAAGTTAATAAGATACTTTTTTTTTGCGCATTATGAATAGTAACTACAATAAATTTAATTTACCATATCGGTTAATTAAGGGAAAATATAATATTATAGAATTACTCTAACACATGTCTTAATATAATTGGATGATTAAATTTAGTACTAAAATATACTTGGGTAGAAATGATATCTATTGGAACCCACTTTTATGGGATTAAGACCTTTTATTTATATTATTTAAAAGAAAGTGAAATATGTCTCACTCAAACATTAATAATTAGATTATTTTTAATATAAGTTTATATAGAATATAAATTCGATTATAAATTCTCATTTGAAAGATAATATTTTTTTATTAATCATTGTAATTTTTTTCTAATTTTTAAGAAATATTTATTTACCTTAATAGCGTATACATTAATGATGTATAAATTATTTATTTAGTTAAAAAATCAATAATATTGTTGTTATTAAAATAATAATACACATCAAAAGACCCAAACATCTGACCAACACTTATTTTCCTTGTATATATAAACCATAATCATCCAATGGTAGAATTTTGGACCATTTGGTAGCTTATAAAAGTGATTATGACACTTATATTATTTTATTTTGAATGATGTCAAAGTTGTCACCTTCATAATTTAATAAATATAACAATTTAAATGTTGTAATTTTAAGATGATAAATTTGAGTAAAAGTATTATTAAGAAAGGTATTATATTTATCATCATTATAAGAGTTTAGTTTAAAATTTTATGCAACAAATAATAATATTAAATCATTATACAAAAATGTTTTTGTAATTATTATGTTAAGATAAATATCAAATAAATTGTTTAAAATATTAAAATAAATATTATATGAACTAATTAATGTTATCCACGAATTTTGTAGATGCATATGACATGTTAGAAATCTATGAAATAATTTTTTCGAATATATCTTTTGTGTGGCTTTTATTTAAATTCAAATAAATGAATAGTGTCAAAATTGACATTATTTATTTTTTATAAAAAGAACATATTATTAAATTGTTAAAAAATCAAAAAAATATTTAAAAATTATAAATTGAAAATTATATCATCGAAAATGTCATTAAATATCCAATTATGGAAAATTCACAAGACATAAGTATGTATTTGTAATTATTTAAAAATTAGAATATTATTACCGCAAATAAAATTAAATAGATTAAATAAGGATAAATAAAATTGAGAAGGTTTAAAATAAATTACCAACGTGTCTAAATTTTATTTGTTTATTAGATTACAACCCTACCTCATATTATCTTCAAATTTGATTCATTTTGGGGGTTTTTATGTGAGGTTTGGATTTATTATAAATTAATATTTTTGAGGTTTCCAAAAGTGCCCCTCTCCTCCCTTATAAAAGGGTACCTCCTCCGTCTCCTCTTCAAAACATTTTGAGCCTTCAAGATCGGGAAACCCCATTCCATTTATATTCTCCACTTCCATATCAACGTACTTGAGGTCCTAGTCTTCTTCAAAGACCTTCTTTATCACCTTAAGTGGATGTTTAGAAGAGGCGCGTCGAAGAAGAGGTAATATCCTTTACCGATTCTTTCAAATTTATTTCTTCTTCTACAACATCTTATTTATTTATTTCATTATAAAGTAATAACATCAGTATCACTCATATACTGATATGTTATTATAAATATGAAACAACCCTATTACACCATTTATCCATCCTACAGAAAATGAATTCAACCCGCGTGCGTACGTACAGAATACTGTCTCCACGTCATGGTGAAATCTGTTTTCCACCAACACCTTACATGGATTGGTATAATGGTGTAAAGAATAAAAATATAAGATTATTATAACATAATAATAATTCTGAGATATTATATCATCCACTCAAATTCCATTCAAGAATTATGGGAAGGATGTCATCGCTCATGTATATGTACATATTACCATCTCCACGACGCGATGAGATTCATTTTTCCATGTTACCCATTCAAGAATGATAATAAAGTATATATAAAAAATAATCACGAAATATATGACATAATAATTATACTAGATTTATTTATATGTAATTTATTACTTCCATGAAATTTAATAAGAAAATGAAAACATCGTTCATCCGTACGTACAACCTACCCTCTCCATGAATGGTGTATTTCATTTCATTTATCGATCTATAATATATATATATTATATATTCTGAAAATATATTATATATAAATCATTTTTCAATATTCTAGATGTATTTAATCTTGATAAAAGTAATCATATGAATAATTACATGTTAAAACACGTACGATAAATGAATCAATTTTATCAAAAACGATGCTTTAACATGGGATTGACAAATGAACGAATAATATAAAGACCTATGTGAATTATATATGACACATAAATATTTTTATGGTTCTCTAAGTAGTTAATAATATGTTCAAATGCACTATATAGGATCTTCGGATACATACAAAGAATATCGGGCCTATGGTAAGAGATTATTTTGTCTCACTTTTATTTCTGTGAGACATATGCCTTAATCACCAACTATTTATTTTATATGGTTTTTATGATTACCATGCATGTATTAAGATTATCATTATGAAGGAAATTATATTTAGATATTTATGTAATTTTCATTATTTTATGAAATATAAGATTCCATTGATTGTAATTGGTAAGGGATAATTATTCCAATCTCGTTCTTATCCGAGATTGTTTATCCATAAGTATTTACTGGGGTTATTTTATCATCCATGTCCATTTTTTCTCAAAATTTTTTCATAAAATGTTTAATATTCATCAATGTAGGTTTAAAGTCATTTTTACCCTTTTTTACCACATGGTATGGATGTAATCTTTCTTTTGTTTACCATACAAGGTATTTTTTGGCGTTTTCGACAAAAGTACAAGAATACTGTTTTTATATTCTATGGCATGAACATATTTTTATGGTTTCATAATGCCGTATACTCATGAAGCCTTATCTTCATGATTTCATGATAATTTTCAACAAAAATCCTTCTATTTTAAAATTTCAGGGTATTTTGTGAAAAGTAAATGATTTTGAATAAGAAAGGATATTTTCCTCAAGAATTAATTTCAAGTGTTTTATCAAAACTATTTTCCATCTATGATGAAATTATATTTTATATTTATGTTTCAAGTATAATGTATCTATTATTTACATGTCTTGATTTTTCTTATGATGAAATGATATCGATTTTTTTTATATAGAATATGTTATGATGGGATGATATTTATGAAAACCATATTATTCTTTGGGTTATGATGATTGATTTATGATTATTTTGTGGCACACGAAAAAATGATTTCATTATGAGATAGTTGGGACTTATATATCCCACCAATAAATTCGGTAAAAACTTATATCTCATGATATAGCCATGGATGAAATGGAAAGTGAATATAGTTCAGTAATACAGGGATTGAACGTCAAGTAAACCCGGTTTAGTAATGGACTTTGTACACTATAATGGTCTTTGCAGCAATGCCTTGGATACTATGAAAATCATAACATGTTCTTAATGGTTTCCACAATTACATGTTTTATTACCATTCTATTTTTTCATGATTATTGTTCCTTAGTGATCTATGCCTTATATACTACCATGATTTATTTCAAGACACATTATTTTGATGTTTAAAAATTATGTTCACATTTTTATGTTCAAGTGTATATGTTTTTTTTATTTTCATGATGCTTACCCTTACTAAGAATTTGAGCTCACACATTTAATGTTTTTCCCAGGATATAAAGAATGGATTTAAGTAGGAAATCAAATAGGGGAAGATCATTATGGAATATGTTGAAGATCATTCACCATGATTTGAAGATTTTGTTCCGAGTTTCCCAACACAGTAAACTATTACGGTCCTTGGGTTTCTATTTTTGTTATGTATTAGGTATTCTACAAAAGTAATGTAATTTCAATGTACGCAAAGCTTGGGTATCTACTATCACATACAAGTTTTCATAATTGAAATGTCAATACTCATCCTATAATAAAAAATTAATCATTATTATATTAATATTTAAATTGGAATTATTTTTTATCAATGATATATTTAGTATGAGGAACATTTTATGAATTTTGTGGGTGTCATTCATCAAAATTAAATACACAATGGGGGTCGTTGAAGTATTTTACAAATAATAATGTTCTAATATATAATGGAAAAACTTTTTTGTTAAGATTTAAATCATATTAAATATATAAATTACTTTTTGAAATTGTATATTACCTTTATTAATGTCTCTATACACTTTATATTATAATTTGTTAAGATAGTATAATATAATCTATATAAATAATTGAACCGAAATAAACAAGATCATGTTATACTAATGAATGTGTTTGTGTACAGAGTTATATTATAGAAAAAAAAACTTTTACTGATTCATTTTTATGTTAATATAATATTAATGTATTATTAAATGATATTTATAAATATTAGTAAATATGATGTTATTTAAGACATATAGTAATTTGATATTCAATTCAATAGATATCCAAAGTAAAATTATGGTTTAAAGTCAGTAGAGTAGGGGTTCTTTTATAAGTGAGTTAGACTGAAACATCCACAATTACACATCCCATAATGTTTCAGGAAAGTATTTTTAATAATAAATTAGATATAATTTGAAAAAATAATGAAAATTCGTCACTAATCCCCTCATCGAAAAAATAATATATGTTTTAATGTTATTTTTGGCATTTTCCTGTTAATTTAACCCCCTATAATCATTTTACCCATATCCTATATACTCAATTTTTTACCTCTTAACATATTTTCCCACTAGAAATGAAGTTGAATCTCTTATCTAATTTGAAACACTAATTATTAAAATTTAATACATTATATTAATTTTAATTTCTAAAATTTATTATAATTTAATTTAATTCAAAAATAAAAAAATTATAGGAATTTTTTTTAATAAAAATACTCTTCGCATAAAGGTAAAATTATTCTTATTCCGGAATTAATAATATTCATTTGATAATTGTTAATTAATTATATATATATATAAATTATTTTCCTTATGATTGTTACTCAAAATAAAATAAATCTGTCTTTTATATAAATATCAATAATAAATAAAAATGTAACTAATGAATTATTTATTGGACATAAATAATTATATTATTATTCCATGTAATAGCACAAATATTTATTGGATTTTATTTACGTAAAGTTAAAATTATTCCCTTTATTTTATCAATTTAATTTTTTCAAATGACTCTATGAAAGTAATTAATTTTATTAAAAGTTAATTATTTATAAAACCGAATTTCAATAAAATGAAATGAAATATAAAAATGAATTTATATTTTTTATTTTATTCCAAATTTATTAATGAAATATCAAATATGTGATTTTAAAAACAATATTAAATTAAATAATACAATATTCAATATACCTATTTGATACATCTATAACCAAAGAACATATATCCAATGACCATATATTCAATGATCATATTTAAAATGAACTTGAAATGATCAAAATAACCTTTTTCACGTCTACATGTAACCTCACATACTTCTAGAAAAATCCTTTATAATTATTAATTAATTGCATATAAAAATAATAATAATATTTCTAATATATTTCCTTACTCTATTATTTTTATTGGTGATAACCATAATGATGGAGACTTCATGGTTATGGTTTTTTATAAATTTATTATTTAATTAAACTTTTTTTTTTCAAAAAAAAATTAATATTTATTTTACTTATTCTATTATTTATTCTTATGTGTTATTTTATTTTATTTTATACAATATATAATTCATACATTTTAGTGGGAAATTTCATGAGATAAAAGATAATCAAAAAATTTATAAATAAAAATGCACTGTGTTACTTTATATCCCCCACTAAATAAAATTCACCCATTGAATTTCATTAATAAGATAATGATAGATGAGGTAGATTTTTCTCATTTTATATTTCATTTCCCTTGTTGCATTCTCAATCTTATGATTTCTCTGGTGAAAATTTACCTGGTGTGTGGCCTTATTTGATATCACTTAATATCTATGATATAATTTCACTACCAGTTGTTCCACATTAGTGAAATAATGTTCTAATTATATAGCCTTCTATTTTAGTAAATATTTTTTTTCTAAGGATGTGATTTGAAAGAATAGATACATGGAATGTCTCATGAACTTAGGAGATGTTTGGTGGAACTTTATGGTGATAAGATAACAGACCCACAACATCAATGATTTGGAAGAGGTTAATGCATCTTGGTCTCAAAATTTACCTCTTCCCAAATTTCATAACCCTATTACATGGTTATATTCTATGTAATACATATTTTATAACATTAAACTCCAAGTATCAATCATTAATATAATTTTTATAATTTTTTTTGTTTTTGTCACTGAATTGTTTTATTCATCAGTAAAATTAATTGAGAAAGATATAGTCCTAGAAGCTTCTAATCTCCAACGTTATCACAAAATGATTGAGTTCTACAACTCTTCCCATAAAAATCGATATATGATGTCATTTGAATGTTTGAATAAAACTATTATTGTATATAAACACTACTAGAATAAGATATTGATCTTAATATCTTTGGGAATCTAATGAATATAGTCTTATAATATTTTTATTGTTTGAATGTCCCCTATAGATTGAACATCAACTTAAGGATGATAGGTATTTCTAAAGATCAAAATTTTATCCATCACTTGCTAAATTATTCTCAAAAACATCATGGTAAAATTTATATATTGATCAATTATAATTAAAAGTGGTACTCCATGCAGCCTTATCTCTACCTTTATTAATATATAAGAAACATTATCTAGTGATAAATATTTTTTAAAATATAAAATTTGTAAGGTACTAACCACATCATAAATGGATTTATTTCTTTTAGAGGTCTTTAAAAGTACAATGAATTAATTAGTGGTTATGTTTTCCCATTTACCAATATTTATGAGTAATGGTTATAGCTTCACATGATAATTTTTCATTTATACTTGACTTACTAGAAAGATAATCATTAATATATATAATCTACAATATCAATATTTTTGTTATCCTATATGAAGTTCTCCTTGAGATACATATACTTATTTTTTAGGATATAAAGATAATAATGAGCGATGTGCATCACTCAACAACTACTTTTTAAAATATTTTTTTAATGGGACACATAAAAACATCTCTAATTTTATAATTCCATCATTATTGAGGTTGAAATCAAAAATAATTACAAATTTATTATGTTTCGCCACGTCATCTTTCTATAGCTCATAAGTCATTATATAAATAATGGTTGAACAATAGATTTGGAAAGATAGAATTTCTTCCCTTCCTTTTTAATTTCCAAGAATTTCCTTTGAAAATAAATATGTATTGGTAATATTTCCAATATCTTGATGGATAAGATAACAAGAACCTTTCTACATAGAGTATCATACAACTTGTTTAGATTCCCATGTTGGTAATATATTATACATTCTTAGTCATTTATTAAATCCAACCATATCATTTGGTTTAGGTCTAACTTGTTAAAGAAATATATATATATATATATACTAATTAATATAATTTTATTAATATATATATATATTAATATTTTTACTATTAAGATGTTGAATTTATGTTATTAATGAAAATATTACCCCATCTAACTCCAAATCACATTTCAGGTAGTTTTTCTAATGATACATTAATTTTTGTGAGTCATAATCTTCAACCATATCATTTTAAAGGGAAAAAACTTTAAAATAATATTGAATTTATTGTTATATATCACAAACACATGTCTACTACTAGGTAGTGTTGTTATAACTGTAGTTTCCAACCTCCACTTATTCACCATGGACCCATCTTCACATTCTTCTATCCAGAGGATCTTAAATCCATTTAAAGTTAACATTAACAGTGTATTTGAAAATTAAGAAAAATTACTCACAATAAATTTATGGTGCTTAAATAATCTATGAAACAATGAATCATTATTATAGTGTTAGTTTTTGTAAAGTCATGTGTCACCACTTTGAAAAATCCAATGATATAATTGTTCTTATGATTGAATGGACAACGAAAGATTATTTTTAGCTCAAAATTCATACTTAATAAAATTATAATATATTTTATCCTTTCATAATATCTTTAACTGAATACTCAAATGATTATTATGTTCTTACTTGATCTTTGAATACATCAGTTTACCATCAGTTAAAAAGTGATGTTTTCTTAGGTGTAGTGGAAGTAGATGGACCCATGAACAATAATCGGTTTTCATCATTTACCTACGGGTTCTATTTAGAAATGAAAAAATAGAAACCTTATAAACCTCAACATAGTATATTTAACATATAATTTATAATTAGTTTATAAATAATAATTACCTATTATATTATATTCATGTAATCAACTTCTAATTGACTGAACACTCTTATCTTTCCATCATTGTGATAATGGATTCATGTTTAGTATCCATTTATTTGTGTCAATATGTTTTCTAGAAACCTTAAAACATCTTTAAGTAATATTTTAATGATATTTTAAAATGAAAATCACCTCATATTGTTCCCATTTATTTCTACTTGATCTTCATCAAGACTAGATGTAATATTTACAGTTCTCTTAGGGACATGAGAGGGGGGAGAAGAATAAATGCTACTTATTATTTAGATTGTCTTAGAGAACATTCTATCTAGTGTTAAGACAATTATATATATAGTATATATTAAGACCAATAATATTGATAACTGTGAAATTATATAATATGATTTATATACACTGGTTAGAAAATTAGTTATTGAAAAAATTCCTTATTCACACTCTTTATTATAAGTAGAAAAATGTATTTAATAATAATAAAAATAATAACAACAAAATAATAGTAATAATAATAAATCGATTATTTTCACCCAATAAGGATATTTAAATTTCATTTATTAATTTAGATGATATTAAATATATCATTTAGTTCACACACATTAACAAGAACTAGCAATCATTCTTTTAATTTTATCATACCATGAATATTAACTAATTATTTAAATAAAAATGTCATTAAATTATTCAATTAAAAAAATTAATATAAACCAAAAAATCTAATTATTATTATAACTAATACTTGGTGATGGATATGGGGATTCCCAGATTCTTGGGCCCCTTATTTGATTTCAACAATGGATTCATTTAATAGTGAATTAGAAATTCCTTTTAAGGTTGATCGATCCTTAGTGAATGAAAATATCATATATTCAGATCCCTCTGAACCCTCAATTTTAATGAAGAATGGTTTATCCATAATAGAGGATCTCTTCGATTCTAGTCCATTTGATCCACTCGAGGATGATTATTTGTGGTACTCCAATGTAACAAGAAATTAAAATGGCAGTTTCTGGGTGGTGGCTGATCACGAGGCCTTGCAACAATAGATCGATCCCAAAAAATATTTGATCATGGGATATGTTATTTAATCAAAGGGTGAAAGGCATGAGTTATATTCTGATCTCAAAATCAGGGTTTCTCATAGCTTGGGAATCGGGATTGGAGGAAAATTCCTATTAGGCGAGGGTTTTTTCACATCATATTTAACTCGAAGGATGTCTTGAATGTAGCACGAAGCTCTGGTAACATGCAACATAAACATTGAATTCATAGACTATTTAAATGGAATGTTAATTTCAACTGATTCAATATCAAGCTATCTAATTCCCAAATATGCTTAAGGTTTCATGGTTTGAATTGGGTCTTTTGGCATTCAACGATACTCAATGATCTTGCATCATGCCTTGGTACTCCAATTAGGATGGACTAGAAGACCATGGATGGGGAGATGGGCTTTTTCTCTTAGATACATGCGGATGTGATTCTGGAATCTTAAAGGCCGACCAATATCTCATTTATTGCTAATGGATCCACTTATGATATCAGAGTTGGGTATGAGAATATGCCCCATTTTTGTGATGTATGCAAGATAGTTGGTCATTCAGAATCTTATTGAAGGATACATCAGAAGAATGAAATTTCTGATAATAAAGCCTTAGATTGGATTGATGTTAATAGGAATAGAAAGGGAAGGAACGCTTTTGCTGAAAAAAGTGTTACCTAGAAGAAGATTGACTCATCCTCCCTTAATGCAAGACTAAAAGATCTTCTAAGGATCCAGTTTTGTCTCAAGGCGGACCCTCCTATACCTTAAAGTATTCATGGGCCGATATAGAAGAAAAAAAAGACACAAAAAATGCTAATATAACATGTTACCCAATCATGATGAGCTTTCCAGATGACTAGGAACCGCATTCTGTTATTTATAATGAAATCATTATTCTTGTTTTGAATCATCAAAATGAACTAGATGAAAGATTAATTCTCTAGGAATTAAATAATGAAGTCACTGTCTTGGTTAGGTGTATACAAGAAGAGCAGTACCATGAATACCTTAACATCCATGATGAAAATTTTCCTTCTCCTACTTGTACACATGCTAATGAGAGCCTTCTCAATCCAACAAACCAAGTGGTTTCCACTAGTCTCAATGTCGAAGTTAGTAGGGATCCAGTTTCTAAAAAATCATGTAGCATTGTAGTCCTCTAAAAATAATCCTTGTCCTAAAGTGAACAAGGAACATTGCAATCTAGAATGCACAATGACTATTCCTATTAGTGTACTAGAAAGAAGGGACATAGTTATCGCAACCCCTATAATGAAGCATCCCAGCAAAGTGATTTAGGCTTCTCCCAGTGCAGAAATCTGGGGAAAATCATCCACTTCAAGTCCTGTAGTTTTTTATTCCCAGAAAATTATGCCCAGTTATGAAGTGGTCAAGGGACATGTTAATTCCTAATGGAACATATCTATCACTCCTCCATCAGATGGATTATTGTAGTCGGGCTGTCCCAAGGATCAATTTGATAACATGGTGGAAGTCAGGATTGGTAGTGAAGTTGATACTGGTTCACCGTGGCCGAATCTAGGAAATGGTGATAGAGGGATTCCCATTAAAGGAAAGGGAGACAGTACCACCCTTGATATTAGTTATCATCTACAGGATGCTACTGGTTCTAAATAGAAAGTTGAGAGATCCTATAAAGAAGGAAAGACAAAAATGGTAGGATATAAAAAATGGGTCACAACCCCAATATCAAGTTTAAAGGAAGATTCTCTTCTGGAATTGTCAGGGGTTCGCTAATAAGGAAACTTTAATGTCTCTATGTCTTTTTATTCAACTTCATTGAACTCTCTTTATTGGTTTATCCAAACCTAAAAGAATCATTTTTTCTAGAATTTCTTATTTGGAAAATTTGTGTTTTCAACTGATTTGTTGAATAAAATTTCCATTTGAGATCAAGAGGTTATGGTTTTTGGCTTATTACTCTATTTTAGATATTTCCCTTGATTTTTGTACTAAGAAACATGTCACTTGTTCATTTTGGTACCTTGGTTTTATGTATTTTTGTACCTTTGTGAATAATTTTAACAACTATCAGGAATGTAGAAGATTATGGAATGAGATTGAGAACCAAAACTCAACTATTTTTGGTCCTTGGTTAGTCCTTGGATATTTCAATTCCATCATGAATCCATATAAAAATTGGGTTCCATGTCAAATGCTATTTCATCCAAGGAGTTTAGAGCTTGTATTGAATCTAATGGGTTGATTGAGGTCAATATTGTTGCAACTAAATATACATGGTATAGAATGTTTTTGAACATCCTCATTTCAAATCATATTGACATGGCCTTTTTTTCAATGAAGAATGTCTAGTCTCATGGGATTCCATTTCATTTATGACTATATCCATGTTCAATTTGAATCACCATCCCATTTTGGTTGATTTGGTGGGTATGGATCCTAGACATCCTTTACCTTTTTGGTTTTACAAGGAATGGATCAATATCCCTGAGTATAGATCCATTGTGGAAAAAACATGGAACTATTTGAATTGGGGAAAGACGAGTTTTCTTGTGTCATCCATCTCAAACTCATTAAAAGGGTCTTAAAATGTGGATAAAAGTTTGTTTCAGTTCTCTTAATCAGGAAATATCATCTCTTGAAGATTATCTTTGGAATTTACAAGAACAATATACCTTTTCGAACATCTCAGGTGATGGTCAGGGGGAATCTGAGTGCATTTTTTAGCTGAATAATCTTTTGAATTTTAATTATTCCATGCAATGATATATTTTCTTGGAAAATTTGTTGAATGATAGTGATAGAAACACCAATTTATTTAATTCTATCTAGAAGATTAGAAATGTTTCCAGGCCACTTTCATTATTACAAAATGGAGATCAGATTATAGAAAATTGGGGGGATATTTAAACTCGTGTGATTTATTATTTCAGGGATCCCATTAATGGGTATCCCTTTTTTAAGGATCATTTGGAAGGTATCATTACTAAACTTGTGGATCATCAAGATAACACTAATCTAACTACTATTCCATTGAATCTTGAGATTAGAGAAGCCGTCTTCAGTCTTAAATCTAAAAGTTCCCTATTCCCGAATGGCAGTGGTAATCTTTTAATCAATGAATATTGGGACATTGGTCAATTAGATGTTTGCAGGCTTGTCATTGATTTCATTAATGAAGGTTCCATTCTTCATGGTTTGAATGCCCAGTTTTTGTCTTTTTTCCAAAGGTAGAGAATGAAAATGAAATACATATCTTTATTCCAGGTACATTAGTTAAATATATCTATAAAAGCATTTGTAAATTTTTTTCCCACAAGTCTGGCTTTGATTGCTGACAAGATTGTTTCAGAAAATCAGCTTTATTTTATCAAAGGAAGATCGATTCAGGATTTTCTTATCACTACATTTGAATGTGTCAATCTGTTAATGAAATCCTCGAGGTGTGGAAAAATTTCTATCAAGCATGATGTCAAGAAGGCCTCTAATGTGTCAACCATGAATAAATCAGATAGCTGTGTGGAAAGAGAGAGGCACCCCCAACTTTCAGATCTACTCATATCATTTTCCTTCATAATGGATCCCATGAGGGGTTTTTTTATTATTCCTGAGGTGTTAATGATTCTCAGTAAGTTTATTTTATGTTGAGACTCCTCAATAGAAGCTTTGAAGTCCTTGATTTCCTTCTGGATATATTTATGAATAGGTTTCTCAAGGGTGCTTTTAATCATCTAGATTCTTCTGTTTGGCCTTCATTTAAAAACAATTCCTTCAATTGATCGTCATTCATGATGTCTTGTTTATAAGAATTCGTCTATTGATTATTTGAAGTCAAATTGGTGTTATACTCTCATTTCGGATTTCGTGGGGGTGCTGACACTAACTTGGATTTCAATATTTTTATTAGGGACCATCTGGCTATCAAGGAGGATCATCCAGAGCATATTGTGACCCTTGTTAACAAATATTGTTTCTCTAATAAGGAGGATTTCTGGGCTTAGAAACCTGATGCTAATGGTTTTATTTATTATATGTTATTTTAGAGGTACACTTTGAATTGCAATGGAAACTTTCGGTGGATGAAGGGGTTACAGAAGAATTTTATTTGACCATATCGATCTATATTGGCTTGTAGAGGTCCCATTAGAAAATCCCAATAGATTTTTATCTATAAAACTGTGGAATATCTTTATGTTCCTCATGTGCTATTTTCCATCTACATTTTGTGGATGTATATCATCTTTTCCTTAGTTGTGATACATATTCTTCAATGTGGAAATCCATTGGAGATTTCTTTGAAATCTCATTTCAATAGATGACTCTTATTTAAGATTTTATTCAATGTTGGGGGATCCCTCTCTTTCCACAAAGATTTCTGATTTATTCATGGTTTCCACATCAGATTTTCTACATAACATTTGGAACATCTGAAATCAGTTACTCCATTCAGGTGTGTCCTTCTCAGCCAACAATTCTCTTTCTCACATTCTTGCTACTATTAGAGAGGCCATAATTCCATGTAAACATTTTTTCACCAATTCAATTCAGGACTTGACCGTTCTAAATCGGATTGGAGTAAAAGGATCTCTCAGTCCTCCGCCTGTTACTTTGGATGTTTTAAGGAATCAATTTTTTTTGGATGGATTAATGCTAATTGTGATGGGGCTTCTCGAGGCAATCCTGGTCTATCCGGCTATGGTGCTATCTTTAGAGATCACCATGGTGGTTATTATGGTGGTATTCATGGTTCTTGTGGTGTTTCCTCCTTAATTGATGTAGAAAGGCTTGGTTTTATTGTTATAGAAGAACAAGATAGAATACATGGGTGGAATAATCTCTGGCTTGAGAGTGATTCTATGACTACTATTACAGCTATCAGTATGGGATCTCTTTACATATCGTTCATGCTCACTAATCATGGGATCAATTGTTTGGATTCTCTTTACAAAATTCATCACATTATCACTCACACATTTCAAGAAGAAAATTCCTTGGTCGATGGCCTTTCAAATAAAGGTGTCGGTGGAGTTTCCATTCCTTGGTATGATCATATTCTAGGTAAGTATTTACCTCTTCTTAAGAGAGATTGGGATAAGACTTGTGTTTTCATATTGGTGTTATTTGTTTGTTTTTGTTTAATAAAGGATCCTTGATTTTATGGGAAAGGTCTCATCTCTTTTAAAATATTTATTTTAATGTAAAAATAAAATAAAATTTAACTAAGGTACTGGATACACTTGATCTGTCATACTTTAGGCAACTTTAACAATAGAATCAGGCCAACTAGACTAATGTCAAAAATCTAAGTATATAGATATGTCATGAAATTCCAAACGTAATGCATCAATGTCACATAGATAAAAAACCTCATATATATATACTCACTATATAATATGATCCCTTTTCCTCGATATATCGCCATGTGGGTTGCATTGTATTTTGATCAACGTATATTCTTGATATATCATACATCGAATTTCTTAAAATAGACTCATCAATAAACCACCATGGACATGGAATTAATACAATATTTCCATTACAGTAAAAGTGAAAGAGATATCATTTTACATTAAATTTAATGGGATAAATAATTTCTTGAAATATTCCTTTATTTTATATCATTTATCACCCATTTAATTTTTCCTACCATTACATGGGAATATGTCATCAAGATTTTCCTCAAAAAATTAGTGTATGTTACCCATTGTACACATTAATAATAATTTCATGTATAAGGACCAATACATAGATTATTATGTAGGAATATCAAATAAAATACATAATATATATAATTATTATATTCAGCTATGTACTGATAACCTCCTCTTTGAGTGATTACTATGTGAGAATGTCATGATAGTAAATATAAATGTCTTAAAATACCCCTACATCTGATTGACTGTATAAAATATTTCCTATCACATATAATTCAAACATATATTGAACATATATTTAATAATATTTTCACCAAACATCAAGGTTCTCATTATTGTGGGAACTACTATAACACTTTTATGTAAAAAATACTCTAAGGTCATTATAAACTTGTTTTATGCAGAGAAGCATACATCATGTGATAATATATTTATGAAATTCAATATTTTATGTATAAAAATAATCAAAAGTATAACATATTTAGTTCTATGGTATCAAATCCATTAATATCCCATGTGTTCTACAATAATCAACTAACTACATCAATCCATTAGCTCTTATATGATATCCATGAATCTACTAAGATAAGGATTTGGTAAAAAGGACTTCCACATTATCCTCCTTTGAAAATCATCTTTATGATGCCTCGCCCCTTTTAGAAAAATATATCATGAGGTGATACCTCAAAAATATATTCATAGTCTTCTTATGTGAACATAGATCCTTGTAAAGGGTAACTATTTCATTATTATCAAAATAAATTGTGATATGATATTTACTCCAATGAACAACACCAATAAAAAATGAAGTTTCATATAAAAAATAAAACCATAAATACATCTAAATCGATAATATATTTAGTCACTACATTGTAATCAATGAAAACTATGTTCTTTGATCTCTTACTTCTCATAGATTCTCCATTGAGGGTGATAAAATATCCCAACTATGATTTTAGATCATTTTGATTTCCCATGATACTATACTATGTATATCCCATGATGAATAGTTCATAATATTCTATATATACTAGGAACATGTCATTATTACACTGTAGAAAATTATGGATAGTCTTGAATACAATCCAATGTTAGTCTCCTACATCATCTAGAGACCCACCTACCACGCTCAAGGTATATGAATCATAAAACATGGTAGAAAACATAGCATATATGACTAATCTTATAACCATCACATATGGAATCCTAGTCATCCTCTATATCACCTTTTTTAGGACATATTTTATTAGATACAAATATTCCATTTGACATTGGTAATAATGCCATATTTAATTATTTCATGATGAATTTGTTTAGTACAATGTCAACATATAATCCCTTACATTTTCTATGTGGCCTCGTAGAACGATCATCAATAATTATGATCCCAAAACATAGGTTTCTTCAACTATGTACTGTATTGAGAAGAATGTGTTTAATCATGTCATAATAAAATGTTAAAGTGGTATCTTATTTATTATTAGTAATATGTCATAAATATGTAATAGTAGGAAGACAATTTCAACCCAAAAAATATTTTTTAGACATATGGATCACATTCATTATTTATGAAAATAAATTCCCTCATTGTTTCATCAAAAAAAATCTCCTTGATATGAATTATTGATCCTATTCATAAATTGACATATGCATCTTTCACACTATATCAACATTTCTTGGATTAATTAAACCCTATGGTTATGCTATATAAACATCTTCTATAATGTTTACATAAAATAAAATCCGTTTTTATATCTATATAAAAAATCACAGAATCATGTTGAGCTGCTAAGAATATAACAATAATGTTGGATTTGAGCCAATAAACTAGTGAGAAGGATTTTTCAATGTCTATGAAATTATTTTTTTAAACAGCATATAAACCAATCTAGCATTATTTACAATAAATTTACCTTCCATATCTAATTTCTTTTAGAGTATTCATTTTCATTGAATACGGTTAACATCTTCTAGTAGAGCTACTAAAACATAAACATGGTTTAGATACATGCAATCCATTATCAAATTGAAATATTCCTTATATCATTCCACTTATGAGTTTTTTACTACCTACTTGTTGGATATATGTTGATCTATATCAATTAATAACCATTCACATCCTCGGTGACTATAAAACCATATCATTAAAATTATATAATATCATTGGTGCTCCTATGAGGTATTTTTGTCATACGAACAACTCTGTCCATGGTGTCTTATAGAATTTGTTCATATGAAAAATCATGTGTATCATTATCATTAAAATCATCAAAGTTAATCTTTCTCCCACATTATATTTTGGAAAATGATCCCTCTTAATGAATATGACTGATCTTTTCACTATTAATATATTATATTATGGTCAGAAAGATAATATATCATTTTTTACATAGGAAAACTAAGAAAGATACACAATTTTACACTAGGTTCAAGTTTATTTCCAAAGATATACACAAAAAATCATCCACAATACCATATATGATCATCTGACCAATCAAGTTTATTTCTACTATATTACAATAATAAATGCTCATTTCCAATTTTTTTGCACAAACATTAATGTGAAAACTAGTGTAGAATATGTATCACCTCAAAAATATAATAGATGGATTTCATGACTCATCATTGGATACACCATGTCTAACCTGGTTTGGTTCATTCATTCTCCAATAAGATTCCATTATAGTGTATATAGAGGTGTGGGTTGAGATAGAACCAAAAACTTCCTCATATAGTCAATGATCTCTTTATAATGATATTATGTAGCTTAATCCAATTAATTTTTATTTATCATCATACGAACACGATTATCTATTTCATTATTGAACTCATTAAATTTATTAATGGATTCAAAATTATACCAAATTAAGTACATATATCCATATCTAGGCAAGTCATAATTAAAGTTTTATAGTATTAGTATCCACCTATTACTTCAACAAGAAAAAGACTAAATAATCTTCTTGAACTAATTTAATTATATTTTTGGACCATTGAACTTTTATACAAAATGTTGTTTTGGTAATTTTACCTTGAAAAAAACCATGACATATACCATGTTGTTTTTTGTTAAAAATAATATCAATACCATATCATTATAGTTTGTTCAAGGACATATCATTTACATGACCGTGTTGCTGATTCCACAACTGGGATTGATATGAGAAATGTGATAATTATTTTTTATCAATGTCCAACATTTGATTTTCTTATTTTACTAAACTATGACCATTTTTCAAGTATGTTATACCTTAAAAAATGCTATCTTTATTGATATATAATATTTTATTCAAAAAATATAAAAATTGTACCTAAATATCAAAACTCAATTTTTATATAATGATCCAAATAATTCGTTGAACGTAACCGAAGTTATTTAAATCAAGAATAAATTTTGTTGGAAAATTTTGTGGTATTCTATAATAGTCATGGAAACTACTATTTCTCTATCAGCAGCTCAAATATCCAATTCACCTTTGGTGGTATTATAGATTCTATCAGTTCATAAATTTGGATAAAAATTTGATCACTATAAGAATTTTATAATACTAAATTGGTTGATATTGATATGTTATGTTGGATAAAAATTTTACATAAATCCTCTATGTGATTCTTCACTAGGGTAAAATTCTTCCCCCAGTTAACCATTTTGCTACATGAAATACATTTTGTATCTTTTTGTGTACCATGTTTGTTTATCTGTCTTCCATTTTTTAGATAGTCTAAATGATCATTATACTTGAAGTAAGTATAAAGGAACATTACATTTCCCTTATTCTTGTTCACCATAAGTACTCTATGTATTTCATGAATCTTGATTTCGTCAACTTATAGAATCAATGTAATATGTTCCATGAGTTAATACTCAATATATTTTTACTAAAACTCATATAAGAACTATAGATAAACCTATGTATTGAGGTATTTATGGTATATTCATGAACTTAATGAGGTATATTAATCCCAAAAATCAAAACTATCGACTTATATCCAATCATTTTGACTGAATGAGGCCTAATTGGGGAACCTTCTCAATGATTATATATTATTATTGAATCGGATATGACATACCACTATTTCACTTCATTCTATTGATAAAGATCACAATAGAGAGACAATGTAATGCATGCATTCCTATTTTCATATATGTTCTATAAACCACTATACATGGATTATAATATCAAACACTGGACATCTAACCCATAATATATGTGTCTCTGGTATAAAATGATCTATTATTCACTCACCTATAATGAAGTCCCATAAAAAATATGGGACTCCATCATTAAATATATCATATCATGGAATTGTATGATTCGTAATCACATATAACACTCTTATAATTTACTATATATTAGGACATTTTCATCCTATATTATGTATTGAGTAATAATGTTGAGTTCATGGTACTTTCCTTTATTTTACATGAAAACAATATAAAGATATATAAATTTTCATTGATTAAAAAATTATGAGTGAGATAATAAATTTATTGTATTATCCACCACCAATCTATTTTTCATGTCCCAATATCCCTCTGCATTGGATTTAGAATATCATATCTCATGGATATTCAACTATCAAGGATTAAATTTTACACTCTCATAATATAAAAATGTTTCTAAGAAATTATTCAATAGTTCATACATAGGTGTCCCTGAAAACTATATAACATGTATCACCTTGACCATAGAGTAGAATCCCCATTTCTAAAATCATGGACATTCTTTTACTCAAAAATTGACTCAATGTATGACCGTGTCTTACTTATGAAGTCAACCCTTGATCTAATTTGGTTAAGTTGACCTAAAAATTTAGTTAGAACACCATGATAATTAAAAGAACCCAAACATGGGATAGATATGTACTTTACACTATGGATTCATTCTTAAATAAATAATTTGATGGATTTTCTAACCATGTATTTTCTTGGAATGGTTTTTATCTTATTCATAATCATTTCATATTTTTTTTGTTTTTTATTAATATTATGTAGATTTTACATAACTGATTTACCATTTATAGATAAATTATTTACATATAAATTATCTAATTTATTATGTCTTATTTTCCTGGTATTTTTATCATTTTATGTAATGATATTTTACATAAAATAAATTTGAATCAATAATAAATAATTAATCATTCATTGAAATAATATTTAAAAAATGTGGCATGACCATGAGATTTTCTATTGGCTGGTTTATCAAGTATGTTAAAAAATAAACATGTTCCTAGTTGAATAACTTATTAATCCCAACATGGCTTGAGTTTTAACTATCCTCTTAATTCAAATGTATCTCATTGATTGTCTTCACCTCAGATTGGTTTCTGAACCACCTTATCTCTTTTGAGCTCCATCAATTACATGTATTTACTCACACACAGGTGAAGAAAACCCAGAGTATGTGGTAACATTTAATAATCCAGGGATTAAATGGTTTTATTTAATAAAACTAGTATTAATGACTCACATTCCATAATATTTAATATAATAATACTTTTATCACAATAAAAATGAAATAAATATTAAATTAAACAAAAACCAATAAAAAATATTTGCTAGTCAAACTTATTTTCATCCAAAAATTGACGAAACATATAACAAAATAGATAGAATTCATTTCTTTTTTTCTTGGATTATATAAATTTACCAAATTGAGAAATTATTTTTCTTGTTAATTAATTAATTCATTTATATTAATCCATACATCGAAATTTTTTTGGGATTCTATCCACTGAATTTTTTAATAAATAATATAAATTTATTTAATTTAAAAATGATTAATAAAAAACAAGTATTTATAAGGGACCTATGTGAATCCATATATTCAGGTATAAATTCTATGTAATTATTTATATATCATGAACTAGTGGAAACACAATGTGTACCCTTCTACCAAAAAAATTTTCTATTATAACTCACATGGCGTGTAAAGATTCTTTGTATGGACTATATAATGTTTGGTAAATATACATATATTATAGAATTCATGGTGTGTCGTGATATTACATGGAATTTAGTTTCATGAGTGATGTTATATAGCTCAGGTAACATTTATGACTATATTACTCACCTAGAATATACACAAACCCTATGAAGTACATGATGTATATGGTGACCATACACATCATGTAGATCCAAAAATAATACAAAGGTTAATTAATATAATAATTTAATTTTATAAAAAAATTTATAATTAATTTTTATTCCATATAACTAATTCGAACGGTTTATAAGCCCAATTTTTATGTAATCAGTATGAAAGTGTATGAGTTAAAAGACATGTATAGCCCACGACACATCATGTAAATTTTTATTTTTTTACCTAAAAACCATTCATAAAGACTTGGTATGTAATTAAAGAATTAATTAATGTGTTAAATGACATGTAATATAGCTACATACAATGTAGTCATAATAGTCCCATTTTACTTGACTATCAATCATTACATTGCGAGTAATTAATACATTCAGTATACTTTGACTATATGATTTCTATGATCCTTGTGGGGACCAACCATGTGGTGTTACATGATGTATACATAAGTTTCACTTCATGTAACGTTTAAAGATACATATCATATTATCATATAATAAAAGATAGGTAATGAAACCATATGTAATTATCCCAGAATAAGACCCGTAATTTACACGATTAAAACCTAGTGTGGTTGATCAAATTACATTGTATGTAATTTTTTTAGTGACATTTTTAGTTACCTTGTCTTCTAGAGAAAATACATAGAAACTCTAGAAGAATTATATGATTTTTAACATTTTTTTGGCCTGTTCTTTGTCATATTAAGTGAGAAAACATATTATACCAGCAATTCTATTTAAGGATGAATAATACACTAAATGAAAATCGAACATGAAATGTATTAATTGATTAATGATTAAAAAAATTATAAATCAATAATTTATAGCTTTCTTACAACATGAATGATTCATGTCAAAACCAAAGGAATTGAAACGAAGACCAACAATAGTTTTTTATTCATTTCCGTAGATTGAACGTAGAAATAAATGAATAGAAACCATTTAATCTTGGGGACATGATCATTCACATATTCATTATTATTAATTTATAAATAGGAATTTATATTTTAAATGGAATTCTTTCTTCGTTGTTTAATTGGTTGACCAATTTTTTCATATCATCATTTTGATGAAGGAATCATGATTAGAATCTCTTTAGTGGTATCCGAACGTGTTCTATCAACCTCAAGAAATAAAAAATGAACCATTTAATTTTATCATAGAAGACCAATTTCCTTATGTTGGTGGATTACAAAAAGAATTCTAGTTATACTAGAAGGAATAATTCTAATTCTCTTAATAACTAATATGGAGGATGAGGATCAATACATTTTATTCTTGAGATCATTTTTGGGATTGTTCTCTCTAGGTTGGATATAATTATATGGTGTAAAAATGGTGTGCAGATCAGAATCAATCACTAAGAAATGATAAGTGGAATTTATACACATAATTCATATAATTAGTTATTTCCAAATATCATTAGAAAATACATTATTTATTTATTAAACCCCATATTTAATAATAATGATAATTATATTATTCCAAGATTAATATGTGTTATAACCCATGAATACATAAATACTTATCTACTTAAATGATATTAAATATATCATTTACTATTGTCTATTTAACTCGACCATGAATCCTATAAAGAATTTTAATATTAACAATATTATATATATATATATGTATTATTCATTCAATAAATATTTATACAATCACCATGATATAAGTAATTATGATTCCTTGGTACATAAGAATTACATTGATTCTAATATTAAATACATATATTATTTAATTTTGGTTCTATGTATAATAATCATGTGACCCTATATGACTCATTCTCAGGGGTATTAGGACAATTGGAAAAATATACAAGATCAAAATCTAGAAACATATCAAGGAATCCATAGATAAATATGTTAATTTTGTAATGAGATTAAGTTCATTTGGATTTTCAACATTTAATATAATCCCTTTTTCTCATTATCTCATCAAGATATTATATACTGATGTTATAAACCTACATTATTGATATATATAAATTTTACATTACTAAAACAAACTCATTGATAAACCACCATAGCCATCTTATTAATAAGAATGTTACATTTTAATAAATAAGCTTAATATATAAAAAATAATTAACTCAAAAGGTTAACATCCTTAATGGACTTATTTATTAATTCTATATCATTCATTATGCACCCAATTCACCATATATTCACTAAAGTATATGTAATAATAGTTTTCAAAAATACATTGAAGTACACAACATATGATATAAATTAATAATAATCCAAATCCAAAATACCAATAATAACATCCATATATATATGAATATCTAATTTCACATATAATATATTGAATTCCAATGGGATAAACTATTCTTAAAACATTCTCTCTAGAAGAATACAAAATGTGAACATCATGATAAGAAAACTAAATTTTTTGTGAGAACACTAAAACATATATATTAAAACATATTTCTCCTATTATATATATTTCATCAATCCATAGAATGTATATTTAATAATATTTTCATAACACTTTATGGTTATGATTATATTGGTGACTGCTATAACCATTTAATGAGAAAATTCTCAAAGGATGTTATCACAAGAATATTACACAAAATAACACTCATCATGTGACAAGTTATTCATAAATATTCAAGACATTGGATATATAGGTAATAAATACAAGAAATTATTTAGTTTAGGGAACCCACTATAATAAAAACTACTATAAATTGATTAAGGAAATATCTAAATACTATATTATTAAAATATATCTAGATAGTGGAGGAATGCGTATATACAAAATTTATAAACATTAATTAATAGGTTCTGCAACTTTTATGAATGATTGTCTTGGGTATATGATATCATTCCCCACATAATTGAATAAATTCATATCATGTGTCTATCATTATGTGTTTTTTATATCCAAAAAGTTGACCAAAAAATTCTTCAATATAGGGTAGATGAATATTTTTCTTTATTATGTTCATTTTATGTTCAATGTAATCAATTATAAATACATTAATCCACCCATATTCATAATAAGGTGAATTTTTTTAGCCCTTGGTGATGCGCTGAGGTGTATAAAACGATTTCTTATATTCTATTTTAGTTTCTTCTTTTATTAAAATATAAAAATATGTGCTATAATATAAAGACTAATTGATATTGGCAAAGAATATTGTAATATTTAAATTAAATTTCTTCCTCATTAAATGTGAAAATACATGGAAACACTTTAGGTAATAAACTTGTATATTCCCAAAAAAATCCCCAATCCATAATATTTAATTTCTACCCAATTATTTTATTTAAATTTCCATCATAATTATGTATTATGACCCATATAAGGGATAAAATTTTTATAGGGAGTTCATAGTCACCCTTAACCCAATAGGTGAGTGTGGGTTTCTTTAAGATATTAAATGATATTGCCAAAAATTTATATGATATATATATAGAATAGGAAAATAAAATCCCAAAATGACTTAAAATTTGAAAAATGGGAAAGTAAAAAGATTATCATGATGTATATTTCGATAAACCCCAACCAAATAAGCGGTATAGAATTTGGATGTAATCATCACACTATTAGATGTTTCCTTGATATTTCAAAATAAAATTTATGGGTATTGATTTAATTATTTTTATTCATCAATAATAAGAACACATAGATATATTTAATTGTGGGTGTAATTAGTTACTAATACCAAAATTGTTACTACGATTAAAATATAATAATATTTAAATATAATCAGAGAAGATATTCTAATGAATACGAAAACCCAATCCTAATACACATTCTCATGTGAAGCATTTATATCATATTATGTTACATTTAGTTTCACATATATTACTTTTGGAATAATCTATAATACTTATATACCAACCTATATTTCATTTAGTTTTTATCTAATTATTTATATCCTAATCCCAATAATTAAATAAACATGACTTTTATATTAACAGACATGGAATAACAATAAAAAATATATATTACATCATTTAAAGAATTAATAATTATATTCCCACAATAAATAACACAGCTTAATAAAATATTTTTAGTTTATTGGGAGAAAATATACACTAATTTATTATTATAAAATAACCCTCCAACATCACCTACAATTTTCACCACACAAAATATTATATTAAAAATATTATAAATAATACTCCTCTTCAATACCTAGAAAATAAAAGTATATGAAAAGTGTGAGAGAATACTCTTAGTAAAGTATTGTATATTAGAGGAATTAGTTGATTCAGAATAAGAAATGATAAATATGATAATAATGTACTAAGAATACACATAACCAATAGGTTTGGAAATATAATCACAATGTCACACCCAAAAAGGTATGAATATTACCTGAACCTTAAGTCATTAGAATAATATAAAAGTCTATAATCATATGAAAATAATCATGATCCATGTATATAATATAATAATGATAATAAAATGGTATTCAAAAAAGCAAGAAATTAATATAAAATACCAATAAAATGTAATTTTATATATTAATTAGATCATATATCTAGTTCAAAAACAATTTATAGAGATAGGTGAAATATAATTTAGAAGAAAATTATTAAATCAATTATAAATTTTTAATTAATATCAATTAAAATTTTGTTATACTTTATAATTTATTTAATAATTTAAAAAAAAATTTAGAAAAACAAAAATAATAAAAAACAAAAAATACTTTAAATAACGATGAATTTTTTTTGATGATTATTTGTAATAAAAAATAGTTAAACTATAGTGAGAAAGTAAACACAAGAAAAATATTAAATAAAATAGTAAAGTAGATTCTGTTCACACTTTTTAAAATTAATAAAATTCAATTAAAATTCAACTTATGAAGTCTTAGTTTTATGTATAAGGTATTCCAAAAAAGTGAAGTAAATTGTTTTCCATGGAATAAAAATATTTCTAACCAAAAACAATTGGTAATGTTAGTTAAAATTAAAAGCATCATTCTACCTAAATTATAAATCAATAATTGTGGATATGTCACTAAGAAATGAAAAATTTAAAAACAACTAAAATCATAAGAAAATATATGTTTTTTAGAGATAAATAATTTAAAGTGTCACAAAATATAAATTTAGACACAGATAATCTAGATTTCTTAGTGAGATTAGAAAAGAAACTCTTACCTTTAATCATAAATCCCATGAATGAAAATTAACCTATTTTACAATACAAATAGCCATATCAATCACTAATTTTGAATCCTTTTTCCAAAATATTAAATTTAACACTATACAATTATAGTTATTTTTTATAAATATATTATTAAGTTATTGTTTATTTTCATCACCAAATATTAGTAATTTTGATTATTTTGTATAAGTTTCAAAATGGATATTTAAATAATTTTTTATTGAGAGCATGTTATAATTAATTTATTATTCATTGTATTGGAATCAATTTATTTATATAATAAATGTAGTATTGTTTACATTTTATGGGAGGTATGGGTATGATTCTCAATAACGGAATTCATAAAGAGTATGTTTTGGGTAATTTACAAGAATTAATGAGTTAAGTTATAGTTATAATTTTTAATGTGTCGCACTTAATATACCATATTCATAAATTATAATATTATTTAATATTATATATTATCATAATTAATATCTTGATTCTCAATCATGTTGTGAACATTTATGATAATATAACATCATTCATGTAGATGGTTGAACTAACCCAAACAAAAATACACTATACTAGTGAATCAGTAAAAGAATTACGTTATATTATAATAATATTATTTTTATATAAAAATTGAGATTTAAATATAAAAAATTAGATCAGTTTATTAGATTTTTAAACAGTTAACATGATATGTAAATTTAAAATGATATTGAAGAACTAGACACACACATTAGTGAATTTTCTCCATCTCACATTGATTGAAGGATTTAATCATCTTAAATGTGAACAGAAGCTACTAAATGTGTAACAATAATTTTTATAGGGAATTTGAATAGGTATTGAAGATAAAACAAAAGCTAAAGTGTGGATTGAAGTGGGAAGAGCAGGATTCCTTCTATAGGTGATTTTGTGTGGCATTTCTATAAATACACATTGCATAATGTGTGTATAATTTATGTATTGTAAGAAAAATGTGTCCAAATATGAAAAATAATAAACATGGTTCATGAATCCAATATAAAACCAAATTAATAAATACATTATATATATTTTAGTTTTTTACATAATTATTTTAGGCCCAATGAACTTAAATTTACAAATCCATTGTAAATAATTTTTAACCTCGTAACACATTTTCTTACACAAAAAATAAATTAACCATCTTATTTAGTTTTAATTAAATTATTCAAAAAAAAGACCATTTTTAGCCAACATAGTTTATTAATGTGATTAAAATTAATTTCAAATTAAAAATACAATATAGAAGAATGAAATATTTTAGAAAATATGTATTTTAATCACATGACTAACATTGTTGTATTTCCAAATATATAATAATAATTAGATAAATTTTAATTTATTTTTATATATAAAAAATAAATTATGAAAATTTTATAATACAAATATTAGAAAATGATATTTTAAATATATATATATATATATATATATATATAATAAAAATAAGTTTTTTTAAAAAAATTTATTGTCCATCAATGATTAAATTATTATTCGTTATAACAACTTAATAATTTATGGGATTTTATTTAATTTTTTTTCAATCATTCATAGAATTTTTTCAATGTATTTAATTAAAATGACTCGTTAACTATATATAATTTAATTAAAAAAAATATATATTTTTTGAAATTATTTATTATTTTTATTTTTTTTTTCAAAATTAGTTTTTAAATATTTAGAATACATTTCATAAGTCATTAGTCCATTTCAATTATAAAATATTAAATATACCTATTGGTAATATATCAAACCAGTGAATATATATATCCAATGATTGTATGTTCAATGAACATATATCCAATGACCATATATCAATCATGTTTTTCTTTTTAAACCATATATATTTATATATATTTACATGCATCACTAAGATTAATTTATTAAACATTCGTATTTATCTCAAAAAAATTTCTTACAATTTAAATGATATTCTTTATTTCTATAGTTTTATTTGGATGTGTGATCTTCCATGAATTCTATGAGGATAAACATATCATTTCTGTATAATTTTTATATACTTATCATCTTTTTACTATTTTATTTTTTATAATGATTATTCGTACTTATTTATAACAATGTATTAGTGTATTTGATTTATTTTAATATTTTATCTCAATAAAATATTGAATTGGACATTAATGTTCATATTTCCTTATAATACATGCTTATCAATATATTTGAGGAATAAAAATGTGGGGTTTTATAGGAATGGTTAGGGTATTAATTTCTTAACCATGAATTTAGACCATGCATGGTATTTTTTATGTAGTTTCTAATATATGGTTTGGTACAATGTTTTCCAAATGAAATAATACAACTATGAATATTAGTTTTTGGGATAGTATCTAATGTATTTTTTTATGAAAAATTAGCCAACATATGCTTCTTTTCTATTCATTCTTGAAACACATGGAGAATCTCTGAAGTATGATTAAATAAAAGTGAGCTGAACAATGTCATATTACATTCTTACTGAGAAAATTTAAAAAATATTGTTTTTAAAAACATGATTTAACTTCTTTGACTATCATTAACACCCAGTATATTTTTGAATAATATTAGGTCATTCAATAGTTGATATTAATGGGGATTCCCCCATTACTCAATTAATTTTGATAATTGATTTTGAGAATCAAAATTATAAGAAATATGATTAATCATTGATCCCATATTTTTATATATCCCTTAGGATATCATGGAATGATAATGATATTAACTATTAAAAATGAATTTATGATTATAAGAATAATTATATTTGATCATGATTGAGAATAGAAATCCTAGATGCTTGGAAATTTTGAATTTGAATTTCTCATTGGGTTGAATTGATTTTCTTTTATTGTTTTCATTAGCTATTTTTTTAAATGATTATCAATGAAATCATTTTTGTGAATTTTTTTTATTTATTATAAAATATTATATTCTCAGATTTGGTGTTTTTAATAATTTATTGAGGAATTTTATACAAAATATTGATTTTACTAACTATTTATTTTTAAATGATTAGTAATGTACTAATAATTTGTCTAATTATTTATATTTCTGGTAAAAAAATATTTTATTATATTTGGTATTTTGAAGATTTCATAGAGGTATTTTATATGAAATATGGTTTTTTGGTGAGTTTTTTTCCAATGTGTGTGTTGGATTATTTGAAAATCGTAGAACTCATTTTAAGGCAGGTTATTATTGTAGATATGTCATTGAATAAATATACATGAAATTTTAATGGATTATTTAATTATAATTACAAATACTACTAAATTATATGGTCATAGTGAATTATTTTAATTTTTATTATAAAAATTATGTATGGAAGGGTAGGTACATACATTTGGATGGACACATGAGAACTCATTCTAGTGGGGTTTTAACACCAAATTGGGGTCTCCTGTATTTTATGGAAAATTTATTCCTATAAACATATGATTTATTATATTATTAGTCTAATGATATAAAAACATGTTTTAAAATAAGTGAATTTTCTATTATTACGTTAAATTTAAAATGGTTGCGTTGTTTAAGGAAATTATTTTCTAGGATGCAACAATTTTTTTAACTTAATAGTAAATCAATTTTATTTTAAAATCATATTCTGATAAATGAAACTAAATAATATTTTAAATTTCTTACTTTTTTTTAGAAAATTGTGTTTAATATTTTATATTTATTAAAACTAAAATTTTGATATTTTTATATTTAATTTTTTATTTTAAAATTGTTTTTTTTATCGAATATAATAAGAGTTTTACATTCAATTATCTGGTATATTGAAATACATTAGGAGTGTTGAAGAAAATTTAATGATTTATGCCTAAATCCTTTACACATACCATTTGGTATACATGTAGGTCACTTGAGCTGATGCAGGTGATTAAATGATTTAATTTTTTCTTACTAGTGAATCATAGATCATTTTATTGAGATATATTGGGGGAATCATAAGATAATCATAGGAGGATTATAGTGGATTTATTTTGGTTGATATGTTTTCATATGAATAGTGTTTATATTCCTAATTTTTATTCATCCTTGTATTTATATAACATTAAAATTCATAAAAAATTCTAACAAATGTTTTAAATAAAGTCCTTAACATTTTATAATATCCGGAATGGTTGGGTTAATGTATTCTATGTAATGTCATTCCCCAATAGTTTATTTTTATTCATGGACACTAATTTCCATTATCTATCAATTAGTGGATGTTCTTATGTCTATAAATTTATCCATTATCATATCTATGAGTTTGGGTATCTTTTTTAGGTATTTTTATAAAAGCTTCCAATGATATTTGAGATTACTTGTACATTAAATAGCTAAAAGGTAAAGATGGTGATCAATATTCATGAGGGACTAATGAATCCCTAGTTTTGTGTATTTTTTTAGACCATTCATGATGTTCTATCATATAAATGATTCCATATATTGTTTTTTAGTAGTTTTCCCATGAGTCATATAAGATGGATTGTGAATATGAATTAATGGAACAATTAAAGAGATATGTTTTAGAGAGAGGATATATAAAGTAGTTTGTAGAATTAATATGTATTTAATGAATTATAAGCGAGTAAAATTTCACTATGGCCTATCTATTTGAAATTTAATCACAAATACATACCTTTATTAGGTGGTGAACTTCTTGGTTGGGCACCTTCATCCATATTTTTTCATTACCAATAATATTAACACCAACAGAAGTATAATCAAGTAATATGTGGATGTTTTTATACATTTTGTGTGGTAAAAAAGGAATTTTATAGTTGTCCTTATCAATGTTATCTGTAATAATCTCTTAATTATTTTCCATTGTTAGGTCTCTACCCCTTATTTTGGAGTATAATGTTTCTAATAAAATTGTTAAAATTATGAGTGAGATAATGGTGTATAGGGAGTGGATTTTATTAAAAAATGAGGAATATATATAACTATTTATAAAATGTTTGTGAGCGACATGAAAACTAAATTATGGTTTAATCCATTATTTATCCCCCATAATGCTACACATTCATATATTATAAGGGAGGATTATTTAGTGAGGAAGTAGATGTAGTTATTCATAGAATAAGGAATCTCAAACATATACAGGTGGATATTCATATATTAGTAACAATGAAAAACATGTAAGTCATTTATTTTAGAGTTGATAAGGTCTAAATTAGAATTATAAAACATCATAATTTACATAGTGTTATCAAGGATATAACTATGTTGCATGCTATAGTCATATATTTATGGTGGATGAAATTTAAGCTAATCATAGAAGATTCCATCATTGTTATAAAGTTTTATTTTATGGATTTATTCTTTGGTTTTCTCTTTTTTATTCTTATTTATCTTCCGAGGATTTTAAAAAATAAAATTATGTTTGATAGCGTGTTCAACACGCATCACTTAACAAAACTGACACACAAAATATTTAATCATTATATGCTAGTAGTTAATTTGGACGATATGAATAGTATTAAATAATTTATTATATATAGATATATTACTAAATATAATTTTATTTATAAATTGATTGTATATAATCAATCAATTTCTAAAAAAGTAATTTTATTCTTTAGAAATAAGATTTCTACAAAAATAATTTTTATTGATTTTTTTCAAATATTATAATAATATTTTTAAACTTTTAAAAAAATTATGTGTAATATTTAATATAATATTTTAAATAAAAATATCATAATTTACTTAGGGTGAAGTTTTTGGATATTTTGGAAAATATTAATTTTTATGTGAATAGTGAAAACCCTGGTTTTTTGTAAAAAATGTCATTTATTTTTAATAAATTACTTAATCTAAAAGTCCCATTATTTTATGAATACAACATAATGTAACATTTATATTATTTAATTTTATTTGAAAAACATAATTTCTTTTAAATAAAAATTATTTGGGGTTTTATTATTACTTAATTTTTTAGGTTTTAATATGACATTTTTCAGAAAACTATTTTAAAGAGATTAATGTTCCACATTTTGAATTAATTAAAATAATAAATAACAAGTAATTATTTAAATGAAATATATATATTATATATCATTAAATTTTAAAATAGAATCATAATTTTTTATTATTAGTCTTAGAGTTAATATAAAACCATCTTTTGCTCGAAAAATACTCTACTTAGAAAGTGATTTTTTCATCGCATTTGTGGGATTTATTCTAAATTAATATTTGAAAAATACAAGAATTTAATTTGGTAAATTTTATTCCAAATTATTAATAATAAATATTTATATTATCTAATATTTTCAACATAATTTTTTTACTATAATATAAATTAAGACATTAAAAATTAATTACCATAGTTAAGGTGAAAATGAATTCACCTGGGGTTAAACTAAAAACATAAGGATTTATATAACCTAAATAATTTAATATAATATATTTTATGTTCAATGATATACCTTATAATATCCTTGGATGGTTATTGTTACATTTTATATCTTTTTTTAATGAGAAAAACGTGGTTTCACTTTTTTTTCAAACATTACAAACGTGACACTCAATTCACATATAAAAGGTCAGCCACTCTCATCTCCTCTTTCAAACATTAAAATCATTTTTTGTCAGAAGGGAACACAAAAAAACCTTCCATACTTACCAAAAAACATAATATAATACTAATTTTTATTTTAAATCCATCCTATGAATGATTTGGGTGCTTACCTAAGCGGTTTTCTCGAAAAAGAAGTATGGTGCTTAACATAGCATCTTTATTTCATTTCTTCTTACCCCTAATTTAAATGTTATTAAATTATAATTATATAATAACACAATTATATACCATATTTGTTTCAATTATGTTAATTTAATAACTTAAATCTATGTCCTCTTGCTTCAAATGGGATATGAAATCATAATTCCTATGTAAAGAAATCTACTACCACAAGAAGCAATGTCATTAATTTTCAATCATATCCTATAATTGATTCTTATAATAATGTATTAAAAGTTTATATTAGATATTATTTATAAATTTATAATTTTTTAGTTATTATTTCAAATATACCTTCTTAATTACTATTTCATGGTAGATACGATAGCATTAGTCGTGCGTATAGTGGGTTGCCGCCTAATTAAGTGTTGTGATTTGTTTTTCACTAATGATTCTCATGGAATGCAAGAAGGATAAATTTAATTAATATATTTGATATAAATGAAATTTTAATAATAATTAAAACCTATATTTCATTATTAAAATATAATATATCATTTTCTATTTAATATTGAAATATGATAATGTTGTTTATGAACGTGTGGACTACCACCTCCATGATGTGATGTGATTATTTTCATCTTCACCAAAAAACATGGATGATATATATAACTATATTTTATGATATAATATTTTATTTAAGATATTATTATAATTATTTTAAGTTAAAATATTAATTACATTATTTCCATAATGATCATTGAAAAATGGAAATGCTACTCATGAGTACATATGATGTAACGTCTCCATGATTGTAATGCATTTTATTTTTCATAACAATATTTCATGACTAGTTTTAAAAACAATTATGAATAAATATGATATCTATTTAAGGTTTATTATTATTTATATGTTAAATAATGACCTCTTTGACCGATATTCATCACACCGAAGTCATTTTTGACTCATATGTAAAATATCATCAAAACTCCTGATATAAACATAGTTGATTATGTAATTGTATATTACATTGAAATAGGATAAATAAAAGGAATAATAAACCTGAAATTTTTCTCATAAAAGTAATGAATTAACATATTTTTATTAATCTAGAATACAACGACTGTATTTGTCTATTCATACTCACAGAAAGGGATTTCATCTCAATTTCCTTTTGTTGAGCCATATATTGATGTGATAAACCTATTTCCATATAGGAGTGGTACATACATCCCATTTTACATGTTGTATCATAAATTATTCTATTATAATTATTTTTAAAAATTTATTTTAATGTTATTCTTCCATGGGTTATAGAATTTAGATATAGTTAATGTGGTAAGGGACTTTCATTATAAAAAATAATCTTTTAATTTTATCCTTATAACACATTCCCTTAAATTTAATTTTATTCAAATGGTTTTTTGAAAGTTATTATATGTAAAAAATAGATTTCTACAGAAAATTTTATTTCACTCATTAATTTATTTAAATGGTTTTGAAACAAACAATTTTAAGTGTTTTATGTAGATCGTTTTGAAAAACAAAAAAATAATGTTTTATTTTTAACTCATATGGCGATAATGATGTTTTCTACCACCATGAACATTATTTTTTTTATAAATTAATTTTCATGATTTCATTTTTTTTACAAATAAGAACCTCATTCCCCTTTTCTGGTAATTTTTATCTCAAAAATGTTTTCTCAAAATAATGGGTATTTTTGTATTGAAATTGTGTTAAAAAGGGTATAAAAAGACATTTCAATAAGTGTATGTGTTTTTTATATTTCTTCAATATTATTTTCAATGTTATTTATGATAAAATGGTAAAATAATAAAAATCTATATTCATTATATGTTAGTTTAGCATTATATTGAAATTGGGTGAGCCTGATATAGCTTATACCTATAGTTGATCCCCCTTATAGCACATTAGGGATCCCAGTATATCTATTATGAAGGGTTGAGTTCCATTATAACTCATGAAAAATTGGTGATCATGATATAGATTATATTAAGGGTTGAACCACACTATAGATCATGGGTGAGCCCGATATAGCTTATAAAAAGGGTGAGCCACATTATAGCTCTTTAATTCATTATGTGGTGATTATATTTGATGTCATATGTATGTTTATTCAAATTAAAAAATTTTGATATGTATTTATGAATATGATTTTATATAATACTAAAATTGGACATAAATCAATTTATATGGGTTCTGAAATATTTATTTTAGAAAAAATAATTTTTTGTGAAAATTCAATTTTTTATATGCTAAAGATCATTAAAGATAAATGTAAATGTTACATGAGTTCTTATGTTTTCACTTGACTAATGGTTTCATTTTTTATTTCCCTTACTATTATTTTTGTCTTTATCCAAAATTTTAAAAAAATTCATTCGATTTAAAGATGTGTAAGGGAATGTAAGAATCCATGTTTAATGTTGTAATTACATTCATTAAAAAGAAAACTTGGTTTATTTTAAAAGTTTTATATTATGGAAAAAATTAATAGTAATAGGAAGTGTATACATTATATTATATGGTTTTGTAATGTATTATTCATGAACAAATTATATAAAAATATAATACTGAAAAGATCCTCAAACTGAAATAATGTGAATTCTTGACAAAACATCAATATTATGTTTTGCCCAAGGTTAGGTCATTATAGTTGGTATCAGAGGTCAGTCTATATAATAATTTTCTTTAGGATAATTATAATAACCTTCCATTGATATATTTTTCCTTAGAGTTCAGTAAAAATGATATTTCATTTGAATATTACATTGTTTCTTCATCTAAACTATGTTTGTTAAAAATGGTTTTTTATTGAGTAAATATAGAATATATAGTGGGAAGAAAATTAGAGAAAATTATTCCGAAAAATATGTATTGAGATATGTTTGGAAATAAAAAATTACAGTTTGTTGTAGTGATTTCGTGGTTTACACAATAAATTAGTTGTTGTGGTATCCATGCAAGAGAAGAAACTGATTTATCTCGATGTAAAATTTATATAGTGGAGAATTTCATGAAGTGAAATACCCAATCATTAAGTGGATTATCTAAAATTGTGGAAGCTGAAGGAAGGATCAGTTCCCAAGAGAAGATATTTGAAGTAATGGGATGTTCTTAATTTCAAAAGGTAACCATTTCGATTTATCACATTGAATGTAAAGGTGATAGATATTGATCTTTCAATAAGAATACCAAAGATAAAGTTGATCTTGATGACATGTAATTGTAATTATTTAAGAATTTCATACCTAATATATATTTACCTATGGTTTTTCACCCTTGGATTGAGAAACTAATCTTTTAATTTAATGAAAATGGTGAATATTTAATGGTCATGTATCAATAAAATATCACAAAATTTTCTATTAATATATTGAAATTTATTTGGGACACTAATAATAATATTAAAAATTTTATTCAGGATTGAAATCATGTTTATAAAAGAAAAGTTTCTATATTAAAATTTTAGAGGTATTAGAAAGTGTTTCATTATACTGAGAATGTTCAGATGGATTTTACGGACACATATGTTCTTATAGAAGTCAGTAGTAAGAAAAGATCACGGTGGATGAAACAGAGATTAAACCGACTATGAATTATAGTGGTAATCCCCCAAAATGTTCCAAAATTGGAAAATTACATTTCAAGTTGTGTTTTAATGGATATTGAAATTGTTTCAAATGTGGTCTGTTTGGTCACAAGGCTCATGAAAATAGATAAAATATTCTTAAACAACCAATAAATCGGGTAATAGATAGTTATCCAATAAAGATGTGTTTTAGTTGTAATGAGTTGGGTCATTATGATAATATGTTCCCTAATTTTCATACATAGGGTTGAAATCATCATGATCGAAAATATATTGGGCTGGGAAAATATTTTTCTTTTACTACTATTAATGATGGACTATCTGGTGAAGTGTTTATAGCTCCTGATAGCTTGATATTTTTTAAATTTTAATCATGTTAAAATCTTAATACACTCCTCTTAATGGTTTATGAGATGAGTTATTAATGTGATTAATTAAATTATGCGGGAATTTTTGTTGGGTATATGTTTATGCAAGGATTTATCGTAATCGGAATTATGACTATAATTTTTTTTATATGAGTATTCACGTATTGATAAACATTATGGTTGATAAGATATTTGATGATTAATGTTATTTTTAAGGATTATCATCATATTTCAGGTAATGTTATAAGAATTAAATTTATTGAAAAATTACATTTTGAACATTGGTTGAAAACATTTCACAACTGGTAAGGTCATAAGGAATAAAGCCATAATTGAACATCAACAAGTGTTTACACCTACCACCTGGAAGTGTAAGGTCCTGGTTAGTATTAAATAATTATTTTAAATTATATATATTGAATGACAATTATAAATCTGATTTCTATATCAAATTTTTTATCACCTATGTAACCATGGGACTAAATAGAGATTTTGTAATTCAGTGATTAATTTTGCTTCCAAAGAGGATCACAATAATTTGGGAAAACATCTTACCATTTTCTAATTATTTTGGGTTGGGAAAATATATAATGACATGAGTTATATATTATTATCTATTTGGGGATTATGTGATCCTTTATAATAATCTTTTTTGAACATTATTCATTATAAAATCATCTTGGATACACATCATTGGAAAAAAGATGACAGTGTGATAAAATTTATTAATTGAGGATATCTTATAATAAATGTAAGTATATTTCCATATTATTTTAGTCAATATAGTAAAATAATTACAAAACTCTATGATTAATACATTAAAATGATAATTTTATCTTATTACATTCATTACTCTTGAATCTAATGGTATTTTAACTAATCACATATTTATGATACTGAGTTCCTCAATATTTTATTGACCATTCACATTCTTGATATAAACTAAATCTGTCAATCTCCATAGTTTTATAGACATCATGTAATGTCCTAGACTAGGTGGTCACTATAGATGGTTCCCCAACATGGGTTGTGACATGGCATTGGGCGCGCCTACACATACACAAGAGGATACCGACTTGCATCACATGTCTATAGTGGTTCAATGAGGGGACAATAACAAATTATTAAAGTTAAACCACAAGAGAAACTATATTAAAAGATTAAAAATCCAACATAAACTGGTAAATTGTCATTGAGAGAAAATTCTCAAATAGTTACCATGAATCATATAGTATAAAAATTTGCTGAATATGCTACATGTCAAGTAGTAATAGAAATAAAATCTAAAAACAAAATCTTCGAAAAGATCCAATGAAAAGGAACATGTCCCAACTCATTCCTGATATCCCATGCTCCAACCAATAGTCCATACAGGAACCAAACAATATGTCCATGTCCCGACCCCGTACCGGAAGACATGTAACACCTATCTGGGTACCCAATTTCTATAGAAGCCCAAGTAGGGTCTGAGTACAAATAAATAGTCCACCACAAACAATTTTTAATGAAATTTCCATTCTATACAACATATTGTATAAGTAGGTATAAAATAAATAACATGATAAATGGAAATTTATCCCTATTCAATATATATATAGGGGCCCCTTTAGTCACTTTTATACTTAGATACAAGGGTAATCCATATTCATCAAATTCAATATGTCTTTTTCGATTCATATAAATTATGAACAAGGGGACAAGTTCCTTAAATCAAAAGAACAATTATTCCACAAAACAATATTCATTAAATTAACATAGAGATTCAATATAAGTATATTACCTCCCCATGGATCCAGAGTTCAGGTGCATCACCTCACCTTTGCGCCTCATTCCAAGTGTATCACCTCACTATGGGGCCTCTGCCCAGGTGCATTACCACATGCATTCGTTAGGGGCATAAAGCTTAAGTTTAACTCCCTTACTCATGAAATACATCGGTGGGCCTAGAACATCACTCAAGCCAACCCATGAGAAGAGAATTAGTTTAATACTCCACACTCCATTTAATCCATGTGCACGTGCTACATTAACAACATAAAATTTTTCACCACAAACCATAACTATTAAACACATTTTTCATTTACCACCATAACCCATTATCACATATACCGTTTTTTAAAACACCCTCCTTATTCTATGTCATTAACTCTATAAATTCATCATTTTTTTCATTTCATACCTAGTTAACATGCCAACATAATCGTCATGAGGCCTATTTCACCATCCCATGTGTTAAGTCAATGGCTGTAGTCCCAATAGACCTTACAAACCCAAAAAAAATAGTGTAAAACACAATTCAAACTATTCATTCAAAAAAAAATATTCAATCCACCCTTTAAACATGGGCCTTCCTCTTTGAAAACAAAAACATGAACCAAGGATTTCATTTATATTTCAAACATTTAAAATAAAAATAAAAGAATTTTCATATAAATGGGATCCCACCCATATTTAAAATCATATACTAGATTATATAAATAAAAAAGAATTCTAAATTTTATTGAGGCCATGCCACCTTTAAAAAAATTTCCAACTTAATAATCATAATCGTTATTTTAAAAAAATAACCAGATCAAAATTCAAAACACATTGTTTGAACATTTCATTACCACCCATATGAATTTAAAAGTATATGTCATACTATCAATTCAATATACGAATAATTCAATGCCACATCCCCAGTTAAAATTTACAATACACTTGTTCTGGCATTTTCCCTATCCCAACATTTCCCAACTCCTTTCACCATTTCCAAAGGTCTAGAACCCCCCACTGCAAGCCCTAGGTTTGGTATCACATCATCAACAAACCCAATATGTTTTGTGAGGTTTCTCACACCTTAAACTAATGTCCAAATAACATTCCATAATCATATAAAAATAAATTCTATATGACAGAACATTGGAAAAACAACATATACATATTAAACATCCAGACTATTAAAAAAATATTAAAGACCAGCTACCTCATGTATGATGATGGATTCCTTCTTAACATCCACCCATGATTCAAAATCAAATTCCCATTAAGGACAAAATCTACAATATTTTGAAAAAATTGAGGGTTTTAAGGATTTTAAAGAATGGAAGAAATTCTATAAGCCCTAATATAAAACAAAAAGATATGGAGAAGATCATCTGAATCACCAAGATCTTTTATTCTTATCCAAACAAATTCCAAAACCAAAATATTATATGACAATCATCTATTAAATGACATGGAGGGTTTAGTTCATCACACATGTTGTTGGTGGATAAATAGGGGAGAAAATCGAGTTACAAAACATAAAATCAATGAGATAAATGGGAAATTCCCACTTTTTAATAGCTTTAGGGGTGTTCCATGCGGTTGGACAAATAATTTACTTACCATGTAGGTCCCCTTTTCAACAAGGGGACAAGATTTATGGTTTTCTGGGAGCATCCACGTGGCCTAACAAACCATGTAGAGCCTTTTAACTGGCCTCTATCTAAGAGAAGATATGGCCTCTATGTTTCTTGGTATAGTCACATGTTTTTCAATAACTATATGCCAACCATGTGTTATACACTACTTGGACTCTTTTTTCCTCTTTTTTTCTCAATCCCCTAAGATACCCTGAAAATTTTCCATGAACCTAAGAACCGATTCACTAACCATAACAAGGAAATATTAAACAAAATTTAAACAATGTTTCCCCGTCACAAATGGTTATGAATTTACAAACTCCCTACCTTATAACGGATGATCCCTAAAGAACACTTCCCCAATATTTCTAGTCCCCCAATGTCAAATGATGTGCCGCGAGACCCCCAATCAATTTTCCTCTTCCAAGGTTCTCCCAAAAATCATTCATTATATAAAAAAAATAAAACCAACAAAATAGTCATACCCTTAAATATTTTCCCAACTGTGATCCACAATTACAATATGATGCTCCTCAGGGATTCATTCATATCAACTATTAATTATTAAAAACAATCATAAGAAAAATGACTTGTCAACTCCACTTGACCACTTCTCAAATGGATATGAAAAATCATCACACTACCCTGGGAGAGCCAACAAGAACATCCTTGGTCCAATCCTCCCCACAATTCAATACCCAAATCACTTGGTGCCAAATCACCTAGTTTTTTCAAAGATCTATAGGTTACCCTAGGACGAAATCACCTGAATGATATCCAAATCCCAACCACATATCTATACCTTCACTGGTGAATATCTCATTACCCAATAACCTCATTCCATTTCGGAAAAATTGTATGTCCTAACCTAAGAAAAACATTCTTTTCAAGTTACTTAATAGGTAAAATCAGCAGCTGACAATTATTATCCAATATAAAACACTAATACAACACCCATATAATACCATCTAACCATATAAAGGATTACTTAATCAACTAATAATTATCCCTCTGTTGTTCTATACACCATATACAATAGATCTCTACCATTATTTACTGGTGTTGAGAACATTCATTATCAAAATGGATACTAATTTAACTTCTACTCAACCTTCATAACTTACCTGACATGTCATACAACTCTCCATCTTAATCATCCTTGGGAAATCCACCCAACGCCATCTTTCAACATTTCTCTCGAAATAACACAGATTTTTCACACTTCATCTATCTATACCTTAACTTAGACATCCTGGTTCATACTTAAAACTCATCCTTGTTACCAGGGTTCACATACATCTAATCATTACCATGATGTGGATTACATCCCACTTCATCAATTTAATTTTTCTCAACTGAGTCTGCCCATATCATCTTACTCAATCCATTACCACCAAAAATTCATTCTTAACATGGTTCCCCTATACCCTGACATGATGCCTTCTCACTCAAGGCCCATCCCATCTTCTTTTCACACCTACCAGAGTACATTCTTGACCTCTAATGGAAATTCAACACCAAAAAACACACTACTCGACAGACTATTGCCATTATCTACATCACCCACTAGCACATCTCCGATACAAACACTCATATTTACTCTAAAACTATCTCAAGAAAGATTCCATCACTTAGGATGACTTAACACCACATCCAAGTACTAAATGGCCTAAACCATGGGAACCCAACATGCACCTTATAAGCATCTCATTGGCACCCCCAATGATTCCACATATATTCCATGATTTTCTCCATACTTCCATGACCAGCATACCACTCTCTACCTTAGAAGGATCATTCTCACCGTTTTCCTCAAGAAATTATAACCACCATGGATCATGCATTAATAAAAAACTGGTCCTAAAAAAATATGTGTGGAGATCAAATTACTTATGGTGAAAAAATACTACAACTAATAATCATTACCATATTCTGTTAATTGAACATATGGCATTTTTCGACATTCAGTCAGTACTAGGGACCACTCCCGTAACTGGTTGATTGTTTACTCCACACCTTACAACTCCACACTTATCACTCCATTTGTGTGTCCTCAAATAGGGTTCATATACAATAAAAAACATTTAAATAACTAGGTATAAGTTAGTGATCTCCTAGTATAGCTAGGATGAGGTCAAGTTAATGAGAATGATCTTCACAAGCCAAAAGTACGTAAATAAATAATAGAAAAATGCCATCACAAACATTCCATCATTGATGTTTCCTCCCACCATAGGGACACATTATGTTGTTGAAAGTCTAATCCACCCTTTCATGTGAACATCTCATCAACACATAAACCCCACCACGTTAATGGGATTTCCAACCAAAAAACACTACCGCTTCATGGGCCTCTATCAATCAGTCTTGACCCAACATTCTCTTATGAACCACTTCAATTACCTCACTAGAGTTATTCCAAAATGACCATGGTGATTACGTAGAAACACAAAAAACTCCACACTAATCCACAACCCAACCGCATCTATTATAACTGGTGTTTACCACTATGATCATTCAAAATTATGACATAACATAACCCAATCCACTCATTCATCCTTCCAAAACCACATCCTTCCTTTCCATCACGCGCCCACATATCAACCTCATCAGAGCACTTGGGATCCTCTACCTTCCTTCATCAATTCACTGAACCGTACTCTAGTTTACATGAGTCATACATCACCTGAGCTAAGACCAACACCCACTCACTCATCCAACTAGGCCTCTTGCTCTTTCTGTCTGAAATAATTTAATTCTTTATGGAAGTTTTCATCCAAAAAACGGACAATTTATTAAAACAAGACCAACTGCATGACCACCACCACTCTGAGTGACCTTTCTCTAACCATTATCCTTCTTATTTATACCTCATGATTACCGGAACCTGGAAAATCTATTCTTGGACCTACTATAAGGTCTAAAACATTCCCATGTTTTACATGAACTGTAAGGTACTACTCTCCTCGACTTACTCCTATCTCGGGTAACAACAAATGTTAAACGATACCAAATCCCCAAAAAAGTGTCACAGATAACAAGGGTTACCATCTCTCCCACTATACAATAAACATAAAATAGAAAACCACCCACTTATCATGGGTAGAATCAAACCCCAATTCTAGACACACTCTATCAAATATAATGAGAAACCATTTACTCTAGGTTTCACAATAAAGATACTCACTCACACACACACATTAGTACCACAAGACAAACACCCACTCTAGGGTCTTAAACACAACCCATAATGTGCCACCCCACTAGAGTAACTACATCCACATTTTCAAAATTAATTACACAAATTCATAGTCACAGCCTATCCAATGTTATAACAAGAAAAATTCCATCCACTAGAGCACGAAAAACCGTCATGGATTCACACCCAAAAACCCAAGGTCTCAATATAAGGGATATCTCACTTCCCAAACCACCTATAAATAGGGTTAAAACCAACACAAGATATACCCACCTTCTTGTGTCCCTAAAGATCCCTTATTTTTCCCATTTACCACCTTAGTTAAACATTACCATTTAAAACCCATGGTTTCACATTTCAAAACATCCTTTTTCAAAACCCAAACGTTTACATTTTTTAAAACCACTTTATTATGCCGATATTTAAAAAATATATGTTTATTAAAATTAATATTTAAAATTTTTTATTTATCATAAAATTCAAAATAAATACATAAAACCAAATTTATAAGGACAAAAGTACACTACAGAAATATGATTCCAAAAAGAATACCACTCACAGGAATCATACTGATGGTCAACTAATATTATGTTCCTTACATGATTCATGGAATCATACACACTATGTTAACATACTATGCCTATAGATAAAACCTCATAAATAAATAACATCAGTTACAAGTGAGCCACTTGAGGTAGAAATAACAACCATTCATAAAATAATTAAACCGAACATCAATTACAACCCACAGAAACATGTTTTTCCCTAACATGGGGGATTATAGGAACCTGAGACGAGCTCATTACGCGTCCCTGACAAGATATTAGTTTCATATATACCATTCCCCCATGTAGTGAGAAAATATGAATGATCTGATACCACTTTGTAACATTTCTGACCCGATAGACATTATAGCTAGTGCCCAGATCAAGGAAATTTCCAGACCTCAGGTGCACCTCCGGGTATGCCAATGGCTACTAACTAACAGAGTGGGTCTATAGTTGTGTAATGAAGAGACTATACTGAATTATCATAGTCAAACCACTAATGAAAAAATATGAATATATAAAATAAACAACATTAACAAATAAATGGATAACAAGTGACAAATATCAACAAGTTACCATGAATAATATACTATAACAATATTATGAATGCACTACAGGTCAAAAATTCATAAAAAACCCAATAACAAAATATTCCACAAAAACATATGCCCAGACCCGAGCCCCAACCAAGTCCTAAAATCCCATATCAAACCAATATCCCATGCAAGAAAAAATCACATAGTCCAAGTCCAAATGATTTTCATGATGATAAGTAAAAACTATTCGTGTACCCAAGTACCTCAGTGGCCTGAGCATGGTGTGAGTAAAACTAAATAGGCCACCACCAAGATTGTATAAAGAAATATCGATTATGTACAACATATATATCATGATGGTAAAAATAAATATCAAGATAAAAGAAATTAGACCATGTTTTATATATTAACGGGGCCCCCATTTGTTACATTCAGCATTAGATCAAAGGGTTATCCATATTTGTCAAATTCACTATGGCTATGCCAGTTATATAAATAATGAACATGGGTCCAAGTTCCCTAACTCAAAAGGAATATACTTCCACATAACCATATTAATTAACTTACGTGGGATCCTCAGTCTAGGTACATTAAATAACCATGGATCCAAGTCCATGTGTATGAACCCCCCCCCCTTGGATCCTCTGTTCAGGTGCATAACCTCGCCTTGGAGCCTATGTTTTGGTTAATTACCACTTTCATTATTTGCGGGCATAGTGCCTTATCCCAACTCCCTAACCAATGCAATAATTCATTGGTCGTAGAGAATTAGTTTGGCCAACCCATGGTAGGAACATCAATCCAATACCACATGCTACCATTAAAACATGTAAACATGCATCATTAACAAAATCATTGTTTCCACAAAAAAACATTACTATTAAACACCTTTATCATTTACCAACAAAAACCATTATCACATGTAACATTTTTCAAACAACCTCATTATGGTATGTCATAAACTATGAAAATGTTTTATTTAGTTCATTTCATAACCATTTAACATGCCTACATAATCTTCATGGGTCCTATTTCACCAACCTATATTTTAATTTAATGGATATGGTCTCAATGGACATTACAAACACAAAATGTAGTGTTCTACATAATAAAAAATATTCCTTTGAAAACATCTTCAATACACCATTTAAACATGGTCCGTCCACTTTGAAAATCAAATAATGTACCAGGGCTTTCATTTATATTTCAACCATTTCGAATAAAAATTATCGAATTTCACAAAAATGGGATCCCCCATATTTTCAAATAATCATTTCAATTCAATAAATAAAACCACACTCCAAATTTATTTTATTCTAAGCCTCCTATTTAATACTTTTCCCACTTCCAAACATCAAATTCCTTATTTATTACCCATAACCTGAACAAAAATCATAACATGTTGTTTAACCGTTTCAAAAAACCCCATAAGAATTTCACTAAATATGATATATAATCACATAAATTACCCCTTAAACAAATCGCTCATCTTGATTTACAATTTACAACACATGTTTTCTCACATTTCCCCTATATTAATGATTATTGACTCCTTATGCAATTTCCAAGGCTTTATCACACCCCATAGTTAGTCATACATTTTTTCTCACATCATTAATGAACCTAGTGGGGTGTGTGAGGGGTCTCACATCTAAAAATAAGACCCAAATCATTTTCCATAATCAAAGAAATAGAAACTAAATTATGAATCACTTTATCAGAACCATATATACATATACAAGATACTAACTATTGACAAAATCTTAATGACCACCTACCAAAGTTCATATGAAGAATTCTTGCTTAACCACGTCACTTGATTCAAACTCAATGACCCATTAAAGCACAAAACACAGAATTTTCCATAAATTTGAAGGTTTTATGGATTTTAAATAATAATGGAAATTCTAAAATACCTAATCCATAAAAAGTAAAGGATACGAGAATTGGATTCACTCGGATGATTGATTCACACCCATTTCACATGAAATGACTATGAATAGAAGTAGAATCGTCTATTGGATATCTTGGACGGGTTGGTTTGTCTCCCATACATTCGGAGGAGGAATAAAGAGAAAATTGTGGAAAATATATTAATGAATAAAAGGGGTAAATGGGAAATTTTATCTTTTAAAGGTATGAACTTTTTAGTTTCACGGTTATACAATATGTGAGTAAAAAGTGTACCTCCTTATATGAAAGAGTGCAATAGAAGCACCATTTATGATGTTTATATGCATGGTTTGGATAGCCATGTAGTGCCCCTGCACTTGCCTCTATATAAGTGGAGATCTGGCTGCATTGTTTCTTTGTCCAGGCGCATGGTTTTCAAAAACTGTGCACTAATAATATGATATACCCAATTTGGAGTCTTTTTTACTCATTTTGTAACTCAACCCCCTAGAAACCTCCCAAAACCATTGATTCATCTAATAAACACTTCCATATCCATAAAAATATTTTTTTAACCAAATTTTAAACAAATCCTCCCCATTATGAAAGGTTAAGGCCTAACACATTACACTTTTCTTCCATGTCCTAATCCCCACTTCATGTATATTTTCTCCTATTCAGAAACAATGTTTTTTTTATTCATGATGACCTCTGTAAATAATTTTATATCATATAAAAAGGATATTTTATAATCCCCTCTTATGAAATGAGTTTCCAAAAATGGTACTTTCAAATGTTTAGACATTTTTTCTCGAGAGAAGTTTAAATTTAAAAAATAAAATTTCATAAATGGGTGATGATGTGACCCCCGAGATTTTATAAAATAAAACAATGTTTTATAGCGTGTTTTTCTAGTGACACCGAGCACAAATGACACATGAAATATTTAAACATTATTACCTAACCATTAAATTGGAAGGTATAAATAATGTAGAATTTTTTTTATGAAATGTATATATGTATATATATAAATTCCCTAGTAAATATAAATTATTGATAAATAATTATTCCATAATCAATCAATTTTTGAAAATGTAATGTTTTCGACAAAATATGTTTTCTTTAATAATGATTTTTATTTCATTTTGTAAATAGATATTATAATTAGTTTTTGAATATATTTGAAAACATATTTGATGAAATGATTATAATCATTAAAATCATAATATCAAAATTTACATTGGGTGAAACATTGGTATATATTGTAAAATATTAATTTTTTAGTGAATAATTGAAAATAAATTTTGTTAAAAACTATTTATTTTTTATCAATGAAGCAATTTAAAATTAAAATTATTTTTTAAATATGATTTAAATTATAATAATTAATATTTTTTATTATTTAATCTAATTAACTATGTTTGAATAGAAATATTTCAAGTACTTTTGTATAAATTTTTATGTGTTTAAAAATATGATATTTTTTAAAAACTATTTTAATGTGCCTAATATGGGATATTTTTAATTAATTAAAATAATAGATAAGGACAAATATTTGGAATGAAAAACATATATTATATACATTCAAATTTTAATTTATATGTATAAAATTATTTTTAATAGACTTATAATTAATATAAAATCATCTTTTTCTAAGAAAACACTTCTTAGAAACCCTCTTTTTTGTTGTGTCAGTGGTTTTGTTTTAAATTTAAATGTTCCTATTATGAGAGTTGAAATTGGTATAATTATTTTTGTATTTTAAATAATAATAAATTATTTCATATAATAAGGCAAAATTAATTTTTCACCATAAATAACAGTGAAAATAGTGAAAACATTAAAAATTTATTTTTGTGGTTTTGGTAAAAATACATTTATATGGGGTTAAACTAAAACGATAAGGGTTAAAATAACATATTTTTTAATTAAGTCTATTTTACGAATATATATAGAAAATATAATGTCGTTTTAGTTATAATGGTTCATTTTTGTTCTTTTTGGAATGTTAAAAATATGGTTATACTGTTATCTTTTCAAAAAAATACAATTATACCACAAAAAACAATTATAAAAGACCACACCCTCTCATCTCCTATTAAAATAATAAAATACACTTGGTTCGGAAAATTATAGAAAAAAATATCCTAATTAATTTCATAAAAACAACCAACATGACATATTTTGATCATATATCCAGCCTACAAATGATTTTGGTGCATACTAAAGGAGGCTTCCCAAAGAAGAGGTATCACGATTTACAACACATCTTTATGACATTTCTTATTAAAATCCTTAAAATGATTTAATTATGATTATATTAAAACACATGGATCTAATATATACTCAGATTTAATTATATTAATGACATAATATATACCCACATCATCTTCCATCAATTGGGATATGAAATCATCCTTCATGTGTATGGTGGATTATCACCTCACGAATCAAGGTCATTTGTTTTCCATAATCAACTCGCATGGAATGTTTTGATGATGGCTTTAAAGTATATATATATTATAATTGTAAAAAATTTATAATTATTTATTTATGATTTCCCATATACATTATTAATTCTTAGTTTTAGGATATATGATAACGTCGCTCGTGCGTACATTGGACTACCACCTTGCGAAGAGATGTGATTTGTTTTTCAAAAATGCTTTACATAGAAGGTAAGAGTGATAAATTTAATGAATATTTCTGATATACATGAAATAATAGTTATAATCATGAAATATTTATCATTATAAAAATATAATAAATCATTTCCATTCTTACATTGAAAAATAATAGTGTCAGTTTTGTACATGTGGACTACATCCTCTACGAAGCGAAGTGGTTATTTTTTTCATCACCATAACACATTGATGATATATACAAGTATATGTAATCAAATAATATGGTAAATATTATTTTATTATTATTTTTTTAAAATATAAATATTCATATCCTTTTTTTCACAGTTAAAATTGAATAATGGAAACGTTCTTCATGCGTACGTATGAACTACCATCTCAATGAATTTAATATAGTTAATTTTTCTTAATGATATTTCATTATTGATTTATATAGTATAAATATTGTATAAATATGATAATTATTTATGTTTGTTTATTTTTGACATGATTGATAATGACCACATTAATCAATATTCAACCTACGATGTAATTTTTAACACATAAGAAAAATATATTCAATAAAATGGTGTAAAATTAATTAATTAAGTAATGATAAATAACATGGTATCAAAATAAACACAAAGGAAAATAAAATTGGAAATGGTTCTAAATAAATTAAATGATCAAAATAATATTTTTATATATGGATATGAAGAATGTATGTGTCATGTTAATCTATAGCTAATTTAATTTTTCTTAATTTTATTCCATTGAACTATATTTTGATATTATAAACTTATGTCCTTTTATGTCATAACACTATAAAATTATAATATAAAATAAATTCTTGATATCTTGTATGAACGACAACATCAGACATATAAGAGAATTCAATTCTCTTGAGACATTACAAAATATAAATTATTTAAATAAGAGTCTATCAATGATATAGATTTCAATGAATGCAACAATGAGTTATCTTGCGTTACACACAAAATTGACTTTATTTGATGGCATGGATTACACGCAAGACTGAGTTTTAAGGAATATGATAAATATCATTATTTAAATGAAAATGATATCCTAGAGATTAAATTGTGTATTATTAATAGAATTAATTTACTTTGGAAAATAGTTTTGAATTCATTGGTTACCAAATAATTAGAAATGAAAATAAAAACCAATTTAATATAGAGGAAATGTTTTAATAAAGAACTATTTTATTCACCCAAATGTGATTTATATAAATAAATTAAATTAGTTATTATTAGTGATATATATTAAAGAAGATTATATATTTTAAATTCCATAAATTTCTTTTCATTAATAAAATATATGTGATAGGTATAAATGAAAAAAATCCAATTTTACACATAAAAAAATATAAATTTTTTTAAAGACAATTTTTTAGCGTTTTTACAAATACATATTTTAGAACTAAATTTTTAATATTCTATAAATATTATGTGAGAACATAACATTATGTTTTGAATGAAAAATTTCTTAAAAATTTGGGGGGTTATTTTTTTATTTTATTTAGAAGCTTCATTTTTTGATTAATAGTGAAAAATACATAATTTTATTAAAAACAAAATTTTAATATAAATACTTTTTAATTGTAAATTATATTTTTAACATATTTTGCAGTATAAATATATCAATATTACATATATTAATGAAATTTCATTAATAATATTCATTTTTATGATAAATTTCAAAATAAAAACATAGAAAACTATTGAGAATTTTCCCTTTAAACCCCTATTATTTTGTTATGTCGATATGATAAATTTGAAATTAACTTTTACCACTTGTGTGGGTAAAATTTTAAAAATGGATTATATATTTGGAATAATATTAATATATAATGTCAAATATGGTGATATTAATTTTTTTACCAATGTAATAAGTGAAAGTTGATAATTGTAATGATAACAGTTATTGTAAAAATGAGTTTACTTAGTTGTTAATCATATATAATAAGGTGTGGAAATGACCCAAAACAGGTCCAAAACTAATTTTATAGATATATTTAGATTGTATAAAATATTTTATAGAAAATATTTCATTATTGGAGGCACACAAGGTATGAAATACCACCTATTATTTTTTTCTTTTTTGTATTTATATGAATACCATTCCTTCACCACTATAAAATGGAACTAACTCCCCTCGCTTATTCACACCAAAAAACCATTTGGATAGTCCAAGTCCTAAAAAATTTATTTCATTAAATCCCTATCATCATCCTAAAATCCTTATATTTAGATTATATCTTAATTAGAAAGGAATTATTGTAAACATAAAACAGATACTCGTAGAAGAGGTAATGTGTTTATAAATGTGTTTTTATTTAATTTTTTCATAAAAAACATAATTAATTTTATATAATGATTATATAATATTCCTATTATCATAAAAATATTGATATTTTGTTTTTTAGGGTAATACATACAACTTCCATCACTACAATTAAATGGGTTATGAAATCATTGTTCGTGTGTACAACAGACTTTCGCCTCACGAACCGATGCCATTCATTTTTCCATTACCACATATCATGGATGGTAATAAAAATAGAAACACATTTTTATATTATATATATATATATATTATTTATAATATCTTTATTCTTATATAATTATTATATAATACATACCCTCATGGTTTCCTCTGTGAAAATACCATAGCATCATTCGTGTGTACGGTGGACTTCCACCTCGCAATGTGATGTGATTCATTCACAATTTTCTATGAATTTATTACGGATTAATTTAATATAAATATGTGTATATATGAAATTAATATGACACAATAATGATAATAAACATATATATATAATTTATTTTATTTTCTTTAACACGACAAGAAAATGGAAGCATCGTTCATATGTACGTATGGCCTACTATCTCCATGAATTGTGAATTTCATTTTCTATAACCAAATTTTATATATTAATTTTAATACATATATAATTAATATTCATTATATGTAAATAATCTTCGAAATTTTAGATATGATAAAATTATGGTGGATGAAATAAGAACAAAAAAATATAATTTCTAATCATACTCGAAAAAGGAAACTAACAAATGAAAGAGTGAAAATAATGAAAGATTATTAACAAAAAGGTGATAATATTTTAATCCTATATGAAATTATTAATGTTAATATGGTTTTTTAAGATAATAATATTCACAATTCCATTATACATGAGGTAAGTGAGCATTCAACCAAATTTATGACTAAGGTGGGGGATTCGGTCTCAATTTACATTCTATTGAGACTTATTTGGTAGTACGCACAAATTAAATTTTATGTGGTCTTTATAATAAACCAGTGAAAAGTAATATAATGATTCATAGTTCATGTTAATTAAAGATACAATTAAAATTATTTTATCCAATGGAATTTGACTTCAAAATTACCATGTGGAAAAAGTTATTATGCAATCCCATAGAGTTTTGTTGTTGTAAAATTTATTTTGAAAAAATAACATTACATTAATAATGTTCCATTAGGCATTAAATTTCTCATAAATATTTATATTCTTGTGTAATTGATAACATTATTTATTAAACCATATAGTATTTTCAAATAAGGTGTTCACGTTGAATGTTATATGATTAACTAGGGATATATAGATAATTATCTATCCTTTATTCAGTGAAAATATTTGATAAGGAACATTTATTAAGACATAAATAAATTATTCTATATATGTGTAATTATTTAGAATAGTATGATACATGTTATGGGATATTTAACGTCTTCCATGTGATTCATTAGTTGTCTTATGAGATGAATTAGTTGAAAAAGATATATGGGTTTCTTCCCACTATGATTTAAACCATCATGTGAAAGGTCTTGATGGTAAAGGATCCATGTTCCTCAGAAACATTGAATCAAATAATTATGAATATAATTCATTTATTATTCAGCTATTATTATTATATAGGATATTGTTTCAATGAAATTATCAATGGATGCATTTCATTGTTAATTTATTAACTAAATGACATGTGTTTTAGTTTATTACAATGGAATATCGATTATTTTCTATCTAGATATATATATATAGAATGTCTGTTTAGATATCTACCCTTCCATGTTTATTATTATAATTTTTGATTCTTGATAGTATCATATATAATTAAACCTTAATTATCATTTGAGATCACCCATAATTTTTATCTGTTTACCATGTTATAAAGAAGAATCCATTGAATTAGATTTCAAGGATATTGATCATTTTATATATTTTTATTATGTTTCATACTATGTTACTAATGTAAAATGGGTATCATGTATGTAATATGGTTTTCCAATTCTTCTAAAATGATTGTTCCTTAAGTATTTGAATTGTGTATCTATGCCAATGTAATAAATTATGGAACCTGTTCTAGGATGATGGGGTCAGGGTCATTAGAAATTGGTTGTACATACAACCCATCTGAAATGTTATATAATTAATTAATTAATTTTAATTATATCTTGAAGTTTATTTTATTGTTATTATTTCATGGGTATTATGATTCATATTTAGGAAAAGTGGTAAAGGACATTCTTTAAAAAAATTATCTTATTAAGTTTTTATTCCAACTCCTCTACCAAGTCCATGTTTTTAAAATGATTTTATAATGGTTTTTATTTTGAAATAAAATATTTATAAAGAATATTTGATTTATATTATTTTAATTTATTTTAATGGGTTTCAAAAGTAATACTTTTATGTGTTTTATAAGGAACTTTTCGATAAACTATAAAATTAATGTTTTATTTTTAACATATACGGTGACGATGACTTTTTCTTCAATTGGGACCATCATAGGATTGCTAGATTCCTTTACAAGATTTATTTTTTTATAAAATGATAAGTCCTTAAAAATTTATGGGTATTTTTTTATTTAAATATATTTTCAATGGAGTGGGTATTATGGTATTTAAAATGGGTTTTAAAATATGTATTTTGGTATCCCAAAGTATTTTTCATATGGGTTCAAAAGTAACTTTCAAAATGTTTTATGATAAAAGGTGAATGATTAAAACTTTTTGTTCATGATATTGCACTGGATAATTATATTAAAATTTTGTGTTCTTGATATAGCTTATATTAAGGGTTGGTCCCAATTTTAGCTCACAGGTGATCCCTCTATAACTTATACGAAGAGTTGATCCCCATTATAGCTTATGAGTAATGGATGAGACCGATATGGATTATAAAAATGGTTTATCCCCATTATTTCTTAGATGTGAGCTTGATATAACTTATAATAAAGTGTGTTCCCCATTTTATATCACCAATTAATTTGGGAAATTATTATATTGGAATTCATCCATATGTTTATTCTAATTAAAACGTGTATGAATGGATTTTTTATAAATGATTCTTTTAGTTACCCAAAATGATTTTTAATTTTTTATATGGGGCTTAAAATATATATTTGAGAAATAAATGTGTGTTATTTTCATGAAAAAATGTGTTATTCTATATAATCAAATACCATTGATAATAATGGTAACATTTTTATGAGTTTTCAATTTTTTCATTTGTCTGATAATTTTCTGTATTTTATGACCCTTACTATGATTGTTGTGACCATACATTGTTTTAAAAAAATATCATAGGGATTAAGGATGATTAAGAGGAAAGAGGAATTAAAGTATAAATTCATGAATATTTTACATGAAACAAAATCACGATTTATTTTAAAAATTTTATATTATGTGAAAATATATATTTAACAGAAGATTCCACTTTCTATTATATGTAAATTTAATGTATGAGTTATTATGTAATTCTCTAAAACTCTAAAATTTAAATGACCCTAAATGTGAAATAAATTGAATTCATCACTAAAAATGAAGAATATGTTATTTTTAGGGCCAAGGATGGATTACTCTTATCTTTCGTGGCCGATATAGACTAGATAGGCTTCTAAACGGAATAGTGAGGTGATTGTGGCTTTTAAAATGGGTAGTGTGGTCAAGAATTCATCCCCAGAGCAACCCGGTCTTGATCTGCTTAGGAGTCTGGTTCAAAGTGAAAGCTATTTGAGGTCTCTAGATTGTAAATAAGCTACTAAAGAAGATGGATCTAACATGTCATGCAGTGATGAGTCTGGTTACTTTGATGTTCATGTTTCACTTGTTTATGTTTTGGTTGTAAGTTGGGGTACCAGAAACCCATAAAACGGCTTTAAAAATGGAAAAAATGATTTTCAGCTAAGGCCCATTCATTATATCTATTATATGAAAATCTTTAACTTAGATAAGAGATATATGAATTTATGTTAATGGGTGTATTTAATATAGATATTCTCATATAAAAGATAGTGATGAAGGTCTATAATAGGACTCATTTTGTTATAGTAGTGAGATATAATGAACATCTGTGAATTTTCATAATCTGTGATAGGAAAATTATGAACTGATAATTAGAAAGAACAATTTATGTAAATTTTAGGAACATATATACTCCTATAAGAGTTGGGTTTCTATTATATAATTATATAGTTATATTTTAATGTAATATATTTATTTGGATTTATAATGAAACAGTTGGGGGTGATCCCTATTATTAAGAGAAAAACAAAACAGGCACCCTTTTGATCTAGGTTAGGGTGAACTCTTGGAAAGAATTACCCATAGGCCCAAAGGAATGTAACCATAGAAATGAGTGTCTATAAATCCCAGTAGGACAAATTACATTACAAAACAAAGCCCTAAAAAACCAAAGAACATAGCTATGAAAGTATAGGGTAAAAAATCACTAATAGTCTTCTATAATTAACTAGTTATCAGATAGAAAATAGATAATATTATTCTAGTGATAGAAAAGGGTATATAGTTGTTTATCTTTTCATATATTTTCATCCTTTTCCAAAATATATTTCTTAAATGTTTTTATAGTTTTCCACTACAATGAGCGGTCGAGTTTAATCTTGAATTAGTATTAGATAATTTATTTATTTTATTTTCAAAAAAAAATTCAATAAATTTATGCTAAAATCATTATAGGATAAACATTTGTGGCTTATGTCAAGGATATTCATTAGATAAAGTACTTCACCATGAGAGGTGTCAATATTATATTCCATGAAAGGTGATGTAATCTAGATGATTTGTATTGATTATTAAAGGTAAATACAAGTACTGATAATGAATAGATATAAAATTTCAAAGATAAATAATATATTTGATTATTTTAGTTTAACATTATGGTTTCTTAATGTAGGTCTATGACATTTATAGAATTATATTAGAATATGATATATGAAAATATAACAACACCAAAACAAGACAACAAGATTTATTAATAAAAATATTATTTATATATATGTTCTGATACTAATAATCATGAACCAATTTTTTCCATTACAACAAAAAGGGAATATTTAGTCACTCACATACCAGAAAACGTTTTTGGTTTTGAGTTTTAAAGAATTTGTTAAAACTATTTCCTAAAAATACCAATATCCTAAAGTGATAATTTCTCTAATAATAAATATCTTTACTTATTCTATGAATATTCTTCAAAATCTCCCAAAAACTTATCATCAGATAACATACATAACATCATTATTTATAACCTAGGTAAGTGGAAACATATGAATTACATAACTCAAATTCATAGTAAGGGTAAAAATGGTAGTTAATGGTTAATAATCTTAATTGAGAGTAAGATAAGTATAATTCAATGAGATCATGATATTAACAATAGAAAATAATACTCAAAATCCAAATATCATAATCATGAATCATGGAATAAATTTATGTCATATCATATGACATGAGTCCTATGTGAATCAAAATCATAGACTATGACAATGTAATATTTTTCACGATTTGATGTCATAAAAGTGTGACATAATGTTTTGGTTAATCATAATCATAAAAATAATTTTTGAAGAATATTTACCAAGACGCTAATAAAATGTTGTGATTGGGATAACCAATTTTTTTATCCTCTTTGGGAATGGTATATCCTCTCATTAACCATGATTTGGTCTTCAGATAACCCCATTCGTATCCTTTGAACATGTTAATATTACCCAATGAATGGAAGGGATACAATATGCCCACATAAAAAATAATCATAATCCATTCATATGTATTCCATATGATCATGAAACATTTATCATTTCACCAAAACTCAACCATGGGAATGAAAATGGAATTCATATATATTTCATCATCATAATCATAAACCATATTGAGAATAAATAAAAATGATATCATAGGATCATATTCCTCATGAACCATAAAAAAATTAATGTATACTTTTATAAATAAAAATTCATTTAAAATTATATTATAATATTTCATGAGGAAGTACCCATTTCACAATGAAAGAACATAATTTAATTCTAAAATATTCCTAAATATTATTAAAATAATTTAAAATAATATTGTAATGTTTTAATAGAATATTATAGGAGAATAATATTCTTGAATGAGAGAAAATATTTCCATGAAGGAAACATTTAAATAAATATCATGTTCACACCTTTGGTAAAAGTACATCATTCATAAAATGAAAAAAAAAATTAAAAATTTTAATAGAAATAAAAACATGGAAAAAAATATGTTTAATCAATATTTTATAAATAGTAAAAACAGAATTCAATTTTTTTTTAAAATACAGATATTGGAGGGAAAAGATTTCCGACAGAGGAATGATATGAATGTAGTTTTACTTAAAAACATTCTATTGTGATTTTATGTTCTTAAATAGAATAAAATAAAATTAAAACATTTTATTTATAAAAATAATGCATGTAATATAAAATACTTATGGTATATGAGTGATAGATCAGAAATTTTTATTATCTGAAATTAGAGCATAGTCAATCCTCGTAAAAAGTAAGATTGCAATATAAAAAACTTACCACATACCTAACTTTTGAATCATTATTTCCATGAAAGATATAACATAAAATGAATATTTCTATACCATTAATATAAATACATTCAGGATATAAAATGTAAAAGGGGAATTATATAAACCACACAATCGAAATAATTTTTGAATATTTCATATGTCTCACTGAAATAAAATTCTAATGAGAAACCCTTACCATAAATATGACTTCTATTGTTAGCACTCGAACATCATATATAATAATTTTATCATTATTATAATTGTAATAAATAATTATATAAACACATATAATTGAAAAAATGATCCACATATAACATTTTATCAACTTTTTATTAATAATTATTTATGAAAAATCGTTATTTCCAGGTGTTAACTATTTTATTTTCATATACGTTTTGGTTTGATAGCTTAAATAAATGAATATTTATGATAGATTCATCATTTAAAAAATAATATAAATGGTATAACTATCATACTTATTCATTATATTTAATTTTATAACAATCAATGATAGGTGTAAATAAAATCATGAAATACCCCATTCATTGAGATGATAGATCGTACATATGCATGACCGTTGTTTTCATTTTCTAATGAAATGAATAAAATTAGGTTATATAATAATTTAATATAAAATAAAAATAATTACATCATAAATATCATATATATTCATTAAATATATTTTTATTTCCATCAATATGATGAGGTTATTGAAAATGAATCTCATTGCATTGTGGAGATAGTAATACATGCGTAGACATGAGAGTTACATTAATTTTCCATAGGATAGAATCATACAAAATTATATTTTATATTATATTTATTTAATAAAAAATATATTATAAAAATAATATAAAAACATTATATCTATCATAATAATCATCCCTAAATGGTGGTGATGAAAATCTAAATACATCGCTATGTGGAAGCAGTAGTCTGCCCATACACATGACTGATGGATTTTTTTCTTATTTAAAGGAAATGGATATTAAAAATTATTGTATAATAAAATAATAATATATTAGAATATATAAAATAATTATTTATTTTATTATCATGTTTTATAATGAATTGTAGGTTGTAAAATAATAACTAAGATTAATGACCTGAGTTAATAGTTATAACTATTCTATAAGAATCCCCCTTTAGATATCGCACTAACAATTATTTAGTTGGTATTTTAAAAATATAAATACATATATGATGTATATATATAATTAGAGAATAAATTATCTTTTGCTTTATTAGAGATAAGTGGATCGTGAAAAGTGTGTTAGAGAGGATAGGCGGTGTTAATTTATAAGAGGGGGAAGGCACGAACTTGAAATTTTTGTGAATATTAAATTATAAAAATATCATAATCAAGTAATGTTAAACTATATGAATATAATTTGTATTATTTAATGGGTAAATACATAAATCCCTATCACCAATAAAAAATTTATTGGTTTAAGTGTTATTTTGAACAATATATTTTGGTTTAACCCCTCATTATACCTTTTTATCTTTAGTCTTTGAAAAATGTTATTCAAAAATTAAGTGTTATAAATTTACTTAAAGAGATGAAATTAACTATAAATGGTCCATAAATGAAATTTTAAACAATTTACGATTCCAATTTTCCTCTTTTATTTTTGATTATTTATTTTCAAATCATTTAGAAAAAATATTACTTAAAATAAAATATCATTAAGGCAATTTTTTTGATAATTCTCAAAATATCAATCTAAATACATCATTAGAAAACATTATTTCAAATATAAACACATTGAAAATTAATTATATATTAATATTATACAAAAAATTTTATTTACCTCAAATTTCACTAAAAAAATACTTTAAAGGTCTGTAATGATATTTACTTTTGTTTTTCAGCTACTTGTATAATCACTATGCCGATATTGCATAAGAATTGAAGATAATTATACTATAAAAATACATATAAATTAATTTAAATTAATAATATTAATATATTTATATTTTAGAAAATATTTTTTATTCATTTTATAACATATTTTTATCAAAACAACGACATATAATTGAAAATAAAGACTAAAGAGTAACATTTTTGTGTTTATCCTTTACTTAAAAAAATATAAAGGATATAATCAAAGTAATGATGTATGAAATTGAAAAAATATAGATTATTTTATGTTTATGATAAAAAAACACTCGTCCAATAAAATAAATAAAAAAATTACCGATATTTTTAGGCTTTATCTCTTAGTTTTATTCTTTTTTACCGATTTTACCCTTTTTGTGGTGACAGTATCTTTTACAATGTTACTATTCATAATAAAAAAATTTGAAAGGAATATATTAACCAAAATTTAATCCCCTATTTATAAATTTTGAATCTATTTTTAACGATTCAATTTCTAGAATTTATTTTAATTTAATAAGACATTATAATTATAATAAGACATTTAATTTACATGTTTTATGGAAAATAAAATAAAATTTTGAAAAAAATGGTACTTTTCCACTATTCCCTCAAAATCAATATTTTTATAAAAATCACAAAAATTCAGCCTAAGTGGTTTTTGAAATTATTATTTCCAAAGTAGTTTTCTTCTAATTAAATAAAATTCCCAAAATAATGGCCTAAATTTATTTAATATTCACAGATAAAATAAATTAAATACAATTTTTGAATATAATGTATTTTTTGGGTAATAAGATGATTTTGCTATAAATTTTATTATTATTTCATAATAATTTATGAATAAATTTACATTAAGTGATACCTTTAAAAACATACTCACACACACACACACATATTTATATATCCTAATGTGTTTACTCTTATTTCCACCCTCCAATCCAATGAATATGATATACTATATCGTGTTTTTTTAATTTAATATTCCATGTTAAGAAAGATGTCGAACACATCAAATATATTATTGAGATATATATTTAAAAATATCAGGATGTTGTGGTAAATTTCATTAATAACATCCTGAATTTGAAATGGATCATAAAAGTCCATAGTGATTCCATTTTGGTTAATGAATGCACTTTGTAAGATTATGGACATTATGAATGTGATTTTCATCCCTATATAGACCCATTAATATTATATTTTTTAGATATTGTTTTGTTTATAATTTAATATATGTGAATAATGTGAAAGACACATATATTAAATGCTAATAACACCCTAAGAGCAATAAATTTTATCCAATATCTAAATTTTTCATTGTTATGACCTCGCAAAATTAATGCAGTGGTTTACTATGTGATAACCATGAATTAATATAAGATTCGATAACTTCTTATAATTTTTATATATTATAATATATTCATCTATTAGTTACTTTAAATATTCAGTATAATGAATTAATTTACATTAAAGGGGGAAATTATTGAATGAGATAATTATTCTGTGATCGATATTTTGTAGATGATGAAAAGATTCACTATTCCAATGATCGTGATCTATCCCAAGTTTGGTAATAGGTTTGTTATATTGGATGATGCATTATGTATTGGATTATAAGGATCAATGATAAATGATTATTGGGTGATATATTATAGTTCTTAGTATCCTAGTATGTATTAAATAAAAAAATCAATGTATGACCTAGAATTTGAAGTTTTTGATTATGTTAGTTTTTATAACTATGATCAATTTAGTGAGAAATTAGTGGTTTACAATAATCATAAGAGGCTAAAGTACATTTTTTCAATTGATTATTTTCTCTAATGTAGTTATTACAGCTTGAATTCCAAAATTATATTAACATTGAGATTTGATATACACTATATATGGGTAAGATAGTCCAAAATGAAATTAGTATAATGATATATTCTAAGGTTCCATATTAGTAAAAGGTGTGATGACTTTTATGACTCTTTTTAGAGATATACCATTATGAAAAAGAGTCAATGGAAGAGTTGTGTTAGTATATTTTATCATTCAATCATAACTAGTTGATAAGTCGAAAAATAATCGATATTTTTATTTAAACTATTGAATTTTTTGTAAATTTCTCTATGATGAAGTGAACCTTACAACATGAACATAGGATGTAAATGTATTATTTTAAATTCATGATAGTCTTTTAGTTTTATGATATTTTGAGAGTTTCATTTTTAATAATATCAATCTTTTGAATGTTTTTTTAAAATTTACACGAATAAATATTTACCATAATTTTAAACCATTTTAGGGGTATAGGTTTTGGGAAGAACATACAGTGAATTATTTCTACGTTTCACACATTTCATCGGGTAAAGGAAGTGAACTATATGAAAGTGATTTTTTATTTTAAAAAGATTAATTGATCATGAAATTGATTTTGGTACTCTTAAGGCCTCCCCAATGTTGGTATAAATTGTAATTTATTATGAATTTATTAGTGAATGTAAAACACTTTCTATTAATTAATGATATTTAATTTGTATAGAATATAAAACACAAAACATATGAGATATTATTATAATAAATTGAGTTAATGTATGAATGTTTTTTAAATTTAGTTTTATGATTGGCATCTTGATTCAGGTAGGGACATCATTGTGCTTCAGGTATATATGTGATGTTTTGTATGATATATCACCCACAAAAAATTGGGTTTTTTGGGAGTTACATATATGTTTTAGAGGATATGTCATGTTCATTAATTTTTGAATATTTTATGGTATTATAATATATTATTTCCTTAAAATAGTTATCATAAAATAAATATTATTATGTATTGGTATAAGTGATTCCATTTGTGTATTAATAAATGAGTTCTTCTAATATTTCCTTATGTTGGATGGAGGTGGTAGAATCATTATTATTTTAACATTGTATCAGATGGGATAATATGGATCATTTATATCATATTAAAAATTTGATAGTTATGGTTCATATCCAAAAAGAAACCCAATATAGGTTAGAGATGAAATATTTTAGAAATAAGTAATTGTGATTGAGTATTATTGTGGGTGTCACCATGGTTATGAAATCATCAATCATGGAAGGTTTGTTTTCAGTATACACTATAGTTAATTTAGATATTATAGGATATATCAATAAATTTATATTTCAATTAAAACATCCACCTTTATATTATAATATTCACATTGTATTTAATGTTTCTTAATTAGGATGATATAATCCAAACCTCGGATTAATTATAGTGGGGAGGAATTGGAAAGCCATTCCTCATATGTGGATATGAATGTTAATATTATATATTAGAGAAAAAAGACTATAAAGGGTAAATATATATTTTGGTTCATGTGTTTTGTAAACATAAATGAGTTTTTGAAAGGACATGGGAATAGAATGCACAATGAGGTAGTTGTGGTTGATATTGTTCATTGGTAAGAATTGATAAGAAATTATAGTAAAGTCAATCCCAATGGAAATTAATTTTTAATGAAGATATTTATATATTTAATATTTTTGAGATTTATATTTTACAACCGTGATATTTGTTCTGACATAAGACCTCTGTTTTAGTTTAATTTTATGGTTTGATTAGTAAAGAATTATTAAAGTTATCTTCATATATTTTATCTATGATGAAACTATATTAGTTTTTAAATATGATTGGTTAGATTAGAACATAAAATAATATAGTGTAGGTTGGATTAGGATAGTAAATTTCTAAAATGGGATCAATAGATTATTATTTATCTTACAAATTATGGTTTGAATTAAATGGAAATCCTTTCACTGTATATTATATGTTATTTAAGAATTGTTAATATTGTTTGGAGATTTTATTGACGTATTATTGAAATTATGCTTTAAAAAATAAAAATAATAAAATTTATTGTGGATAGATGATATATAATATTACAAAGAACAATTAAATAATTTTAAATCACTGGGAAGGGGTTAATGTATTTTTGGTGAAAAGTTATTTTACTATTTTCTCTAACCATACATCCAAATGAAATATTAAAATTTTCGCATTAAAATATGAAAAAAAAAATTTAATTTAATTTCAGCTTTTACCTTTATCTATATAAGTTATACAATAACTCTTCTCTAACATCTATTCATTATTTATAAATAATGGATCATTGAATTTTTAGTGAGAGTTATACTCCCTTATAAGTGCTATGGTGAGGTGGGATTTCTTATTTTTTATCCACAACCAGTTAGTGCATATCACTCAAGATCCTACTTTTCACAATTTTTGTTTTCTTACATGATATTAAATTTTGTTTCAAATTAGATCATGATTTTTATTGGGAGTTTTTGAAATCGAAAGTGGTAGGATTTCGATATCATCTTCCATTCTTATTTGTGTGTTTCATTCTTGATGATAGTTTTTATAAGTTGTAAATAAATAAAGGGGACCTGAATGAGAGGTATATGGTATTAAAAAACTGTAGTTTTTTGTTAAAATCAATATCTTGTATAAATACAACATCCATTTTTTATCACCAATTTTTAGTAGTAATATTTAAATGTTTATCATTATTCCATGGATTAATGTTTTATATGGAAACCAATAATGATTTCCTGGATCGTAAATGTTAATAAATGATTTGGTTGTGATTTTTTAGATCATGTATTATAATATAATATAGGTGGATTGGTTAATAGATCATAGATGATGATATATTTTAATATAATTTTTTTTGTAAATTTTGGAATTTTATGTTTAAGGATTTAGATTTTTTATTTTTTTTAATGTAAATTGGAATATATGATAGGAGAATATATTCCATCATATTTAGATATCATTATCATTTGATAGTTGATTAAAATTATAGTCTATGAGTAACGTATAATAATTATGTTTGGGTTGATATTTTTTTATCCATTTATCATTATTTCTTTACATAAATTAGATTTATTACTTAATTTATATAGTTACAGTTTATTTTTTTGTGTGGGAAGTGATATATTGAAACCCATGATTTTATAAAAGGCTGTGTTATACCATTGATGGATATATTACACCCAGAATTTTTTTTAATGTGATATATAAAAACAATGATTTACTATAATTCCTAATTTTATGTGTTGTGGTCTTACTATGTTACACAATTACACCCAATATGATGTGATATGGGGTGGATATGTTACACTTTAACTCTTTATATTATTTGATTCATTCTATTTATTTTACACCATGATTCTTACTATGATGTGATGTGGGAATATGGTACTATGATAAACATGATAAATTAGTAGTGGCTAAAATTTGTAGGGTTGGGAATCATGGTGACCATTTAAGAACATGATGATTCAACATTCTAATGTGATTTAATGTTATATAAATATTAATATATTTAATATATTATCATAGATGCACTCAAACATATTATGGAAAATGGTAATTTTCAATTTTTTATATCATTTTAAATATTACTCTCACCCATACTGTGTGCACAAATTAATGTGTCATAGATTAATAAGGGAAAGGGACCAATACTAAAAAGTTTAAATGGGAGTATGATTTATGATTTAAATGTAACCCAAATCCATCATTAGATATTACCACCTGATAGTTAGGGTTTTAAATATTTGTCATAACATATATATGATAGTATATAGGCACCTAACGGTGAGTGTCACCCATACTATATGACTGAGATCTTTACATGTTTCTCTTTTAGAATGAATATGACACTTAGTATTTAATAGGATTTTATTGATAAAATTATCATAATTTTGATTGAATCTTATTTATATTTCATCTCATCCCTTCCATACATTTATCGATGTTTTTATTCGATTAAATGCATGTATCTCATGTTTACCAACAAAATTAACATTTTTAAATAATGATAATGTTTAACTATTCTTATTATCAATAATTATATTTATATATCAATAATATAGAGTAATTATAATATTCCTTAGATTTCCATACTCAACACATTAAAATTATAGAATAAAATCTTCTATATAAAAGATAAAAATTACAATAATGTCAAATAATGCTTAGTAGTATATATAAAACAAGACAACATGGGCTATAGAAGATAGTCTTTTCATTTGGTTTTCACATTTTGAAAATCGAGTATAAAAATTTCTTAATGTGAGCCTATATCTATACAAGAAGACCCATACAATAAGAGGAATGCACAAGGGGATTTTTAACATTGTTCTTTGGATTCTGGACTTGGGTTACACCACCCATTACCCTATATAGACTTGTACATGTGCTCAAGGACCCACATAGACATATTATCATGGAATCAAAATGTATTACATAGCAAAATAATTTTTTCAAAAATAATAAATAGACCATTTTTTAATATTTATAAATAAATGGGTTGGTCGGGTTTATTAATTTTTTATCAAACCCATGACTGGTCCTTTCAAGATAATTTCTTATTATAGAAATAAATTTTTAAATTAACATATAATATACATGACATTTAGAAATAAAGATTACATATATATATATATATATATAATTTATGTTATGGTTAATAAATGTTTAATGTGAGGGTTCACTATCCTGGGTTGATATATAATGTTTTTGGTATTCAGTTAACACAAACATGGTAGGACCAGTCCTTATACAAATCTACTTCACAGAATCCCTCCAATAACCACCCTGTGTCATCCACTATCCCCCCCAAACACCACCCATATCATCCCTTGGTTATCCTCCCAACACTCTACCCAATCAATAAATTCCCTTAACATATCATTTTCATCCCTTATCCTAATTCAACCCCCAACCCCATCATGTCCACATCCTTATCACTCCACTCTAAATTATCCTGATAATATTCCCTATCTCCTAACACATCCTCGATACCAGTTCTCGTATCCCCATCTTTAGTGTGTTATTCTCTCCTAAACACCCCTTCCCCGACCCTATACCATTCACAATATCTCCAATCAATACAAAACACACCCCAATATATATAATATTTTTACAATTTAAAATATTGGCATGCCCCATGTCAACCCAACATGTAAAAGAGGAATTGGGGTAGTAAATTATAGCATTTATATAAAACAATACAAAATAAGATATGGATGTTTATGCCTGGGCCTTTATAAGCCAAACCAATTTTGGTATATCTGAACCATCACAAATATTACTTATGTTATAGAATGTTTCCAACCCCATCTTTCTAAAAAATCATTCAACCATTATACTTAGAATTTACACTAAATTCCCAAAATTCATAAATAAATACTAGAGAGTGATAATTATTTTCAAATGACTCTAACTCTAAATATGTAAGTGTAAAATAATATTATATTTATTATATAATTATATCTTAAAAATCACAACACTTGGTTAAAATATATTAAATATTATATAATACCAAGCTCGTAAATATTTATACTTATGGAATGAAATTTCCTTTAAACATATTGATCAAATGACACTAGTGATATGAACATAAATAGTATAAAAATAATATTTTCTTGAAGAATATAAAAAATAAATAAATTCAAAATTCATATATTTAATTATCTAATATAATTAAATTTTCATTAAAGAATAAATATAAAAAACATATTTATTTATTAATTATTATTTCATAAAATATATTGTGGTTAATACCCTTTTTTAATGAAATAAAAAAATACTTCTTTTAACGAGGATGAGTTATGATCTTAAACACAACTCGATGACCTAGTGACTTGTATTCCTTAGAAAGATCACCTGAGGGCCCAAGATCATGTATCTGAAGATTCCGGATATATATATTCAGCACATGGTTCCCCTATAGATAATGACCTAGTGTCCTAAGAGGTAGTATGTATCACACCAAACTACTATTAAAATGTCACTCTTCCACATTTCGAAATCTATTACACTTATGTGACTAGATTAAGATGTTGTGTTTCCCCACATGTCGAGAAATTGTTTCATATTATACCGACACATCTTGGATGGGAACCCATCCATACGAGGTTGGTGTATTGAGTAGGTTTGGATGATAGGTACCAACACAACCATCTCCCTTCTGATACGGACACCCAATGATTCTTGGGTGGACCATTTCTACCTCATAATCATGAGGCTTCAATTAATTTGAATGATAACACTATATAGATAGTTATACGGGAGGGAATCCAAATGACCTTCATTTTTATGAGACCAATTGGATGAATGATGGGTATTAACACACTCATCACTGTTTCATGTCCTTGTACATGGTGGAACATGAATGTCAATATGTTGTACAATTTCCCAAATGCATAGATAAATTTTTCTTGTCCATTAATTTCACATGAAAACCCATCAAATGATAGACCATGGGTCTTGATGGTATAACCTATAGACCTAGTTTATCAAAGACATAATAACTATACATGGAACGAAATCCCAAACCCTGAACTGAAATACAAAAGGATTAGAGAACAAATGCCTAAGAAATATTTTATCAGATCCCACATGTGCCAATCTGATGTCTCAAAATCACTCTATAACCTCCTCATCCAATGATTCCATTGACCATTGGACTGACATCGACCACCCTACCATCGTCTTTCAACCTTATTCCAACAATACTCATTGAACCATAAATCAATATCAACCACCCAATAGATGTCTAACCCATGTCGTCACTCAACCCCCATGTATCACCACCAACAAGAACCAATATTGACACCATCCACCTTCCCTCTACTCACCCCCTTGTTATTAATAGCTGTAGAACCCTTGACCAATTCTGAACACCACATGGTTGTTGAACCACAATCTGCAACGATGGTATGGAATCGAGGATGACCAAATTTAAAAGCATGAATTGACCTATAGAGGTAGTTTCTTTTATTAAAAAAAGACATACGACCTAAAGACTATATCATATAACCTAAAAATGGATTTTCTACCAACAAAACCACTACTAAGGCACTCGAACATCAAATATCAACAAAGCAGATGATGTGGGTGGATAGTGTAGGATGCAGAGGGACTATAGGGGATTATCATGATGAAAAGTGAGATACCAGGATATAGATGGAAAGTGATAAAGAAGTTGTATAAATAGTGAATTATTGATGAATAGAGATTTCTTCATCAACATGGGGAAGAAACCCTATATGGATGATAAATGTGATGGAGTGAGATTGCTGGGAGAAAACAATGAAATATGAATAAGAAATTCAGAATTTATAAATGTTCAAGAAAAGTTGGGTTTAACCACTTTAATTAAAAATAAAATTATAAAATAATCCCTTTGGTTTGGTTTTAGGGATAAACCATTACATATAACATCAAAAATCTTTTACATCTAGTTTTGGTGCCAAAAATATAAACAAAAAATTAATGACATTAATAGTGTTAAATGTAACACAATTTTTGCCAATACAATATACAAAATTGAAAGGAAATATTGGATCACATACATTCCCAATGAACATTTAGGTTAAGTGTTTTAGATAGTTAGGAATATTAATTTTAAACATGTATTCATAAACAACTAGTTAATAATATTCTACATTATCTTCCACTTTAACCAACGTTCACAACAGGTCATCAAAATCATCTGTGTGAAATAATACTATATATAGTACATTTAAAATATTTCCCCATAACATGGGGAAAAACATAATAAGGGTGACATAAGATACTCAGTAAAGGAAAATATAGTAGTCATCAAACTATGATAATATGAAAAAATAAATCTTTAATAAGGTTATGTGATCATGAATACATCATTTCAAAATTATACACTATATATCAAATGTCAAAATACTGATTCATGTTATAAAAGATGAATGTTCATAAGACATGAGATATATAATAATAAAAGTACACGATATATGAGATCATAACACTTAATTTTGTAAATAACATATAACATGAGATAATCATGAGTCCAGCCTAACAAACAATACTATATCAAATGGTGGAAAAATCCCAATAAAGTAATTAGGTTTACTCCATATCCCGACATGATGTCTCATTATAATAAAACATTACCCAATGCATTGGAGTTCTATCTACGAACACCAATTAAAATATTCTCATTCATATTTATACAACATGAATAATTTAACAAAAAGAATAATAATAAGGATAACCCATGGGTTTAAATGGGAATTGTAATATTATCATGATGCCTGAGGGAAAGAAATATAAAAATGGTATCAAAATAGTACATCCCCAGTCTAAATGATCATAAAACATTTAATACAATATAGAATATGGAATCCTAAGTAAAAAACCTCATTGGAGGAAAATATTCAACAAAGTGTGTTGATATAGATGAAAACACATTAAATGAAATCATTGAAATTTTATTAATGAATGTACCCCTTTTGACTTTGAAAATTAATTATTTATAAATTATTGTGAAAATAAAAAATTCATTAAAAAATCATGTATATTGTAAAGGATATTATAAATCATTACAGAGAAATTATGTTAGGAAAATACACTCATTCCATATATGATAAAAAAATTAATTCTATCCGCACTTTTTCAAAAGTAAAAAAGAACCTAGTTTATAAAATGAAAAAATATACATTTCAAAACATTTTTTAAATGGAAAAACCTGAGTAAAAATGAAACTAAATAATAATCTGAAAATAGTAAAAAAATATTTTAGAAAAAAAATTAAATGATTTTCCTGTATGAAAAGAGAATTTAATGGTAAATTATAAACAGAACTTGTTTAAAATAATGTCCCTTATAAATAGCATATCATGGAAGTGAGGACTAACAAAATGAATAAAATATATGTATTTTGAATAACGTAATGTGAAAAAACTGGAAATAAAAATAATATATTCAAAATTCATATCACATAATAGTTTGAATGACATAAAAAAGAATTATATGTTTAACACAAAGAATAGAGATTGGTTTAATAATAACCTTAACACTTTGTGATCCGTCGAAACATTTTCCACAAAAAATATATTATTATAAAATGAAGCATTGAACACTATGAAGGTAATTTTATTTGTGATATCATATATCAAAATTCACTACATATAAGCCACATGCATGAAATAATTGGTTAATAAGACATATATGTCATATAGGTTAGAGTGGGATGAGAAACCCTAACCTCACACATCCCTTTAGTGTTGTGTATTTCAACCTCTTGTATAATTGATAAATAATGATACTAACACTTTGAGAAAAATTATTAATATTTATTATAGATTTGTGATGATTTTATAACATCTTATGAACAATTTATTAATAATATTGTTTTGTTATCATGGTTTTGGTAGCGTTAGTTTTTTGGTTTTCACAATCGGTTTAGTTGTGTAAATTTATAAATATTCATGTAAAATGCAATCACAAATCCTGAAGTGGAATTAAATAGTATTAATGAACATAACAAAGATTAAATGGTCTATTATATCATTTTTATTTCTTATATGTGGATTATTCATTTGAATAACAATAATGATAATTGTTTGGTTTATTTTTGGTGGTTTTTATCGAAAATCGTGAACTATTTTTGGTTTATATACCTTTGTGAGTATATATAAGTTATAGAAAATGAAATAGGATATAATAAACCTATTAGAATATTATTTAACCAGAATAATTTATTTATTACCATAAATTAATGTGATAATGGAAGACAAACAAAATCATTATTTCGGGAGACGATTAGTTAGTATTTTTTAGAAAATAGATTTGTTTCTTTGAATAAGAAGAGGTAATAAAAGGGATAAATATTAGAAATTAAATTATATACATAAATTAATTTATTTAAATTTTTATTTAATTATTAAACCTATATATATTAATTATATGGGTAAAAACCAGAATAAGAAATGAAAAAATGGAAGACTTTTGAGAAAATTACCACTTAAATGCCACCTCTTTGAATGACCCCTTGAGGACCTGGATTTTAAAATTTTGTGAGACATTCATCACTATTACAATGTAATAGTTTATAGAGAGAGTTTGAAAGATATTCTTCTGTCTTACTGTCTTTTGAGTCCAAATTCAGTGGTGATGTGTTGTATTTATACTTGACGAGGTGTGGGTTTAATTTACTAAATAATGATTATTTTATAATTATATCCAATCTCATTGAGATTTAATAAATTTAAATGATTTTTTTAATTTATGTTTTTTAAGATGGTTATGGTTAATAAATACCTAAACCAATCATTAAATGTTTTAGTTTTTTCATTTTTAACCCTTTAACTTATAACTTTAATAATTTTATTTATTTTACCTATATTACATTAAATAATTTATTTTACTATGGTAAATTTTTTGTGTATAAAAATGAAAATGTCCTTAAAAACTAAATTGGGAATTATGAATCTAAATATGTAATACATGTTACCTAATAAAATTCATATAATTGGAAAATTGATGATTAATATTAATTACATAGTCACAATGAAAATGCAGGTTTTTAAAGTCAAATAGTCATATGTTTGATATGTTTTTATATCCAAATTAAATGTGAAATTTATTAAAATTGAATAAATCAGTTATATTTTTTAAAATTAAATAATTATACATTAAAACAAATTTAAAATATAATTTAACTATATAAATAAATTATATGAAAATGCAGTTTGTAATTAAAATGCAGTAATTTTTACTAATCATCAACTAAATGAATCCTGATAGAACAAACACAAACTATTCAGAATTATAAAACATTAATATAATGACTTCAAAAATGGTGTTTATTTTTTCAAATAAAACATATAAAAATTTAAAACTTTTATTTTTAGAAAATGTTTTCTTGTCAAAAGATGTGAAAACTACTATTAGAAAAAAAATTATCTTTTTATGCTTAAAATTAAATTAATTCTTACCATAATCTTATAAAAATGTTAGATGAATTAAGAAAATTTTATTTAATATATAACATATAAATATCATTAAAATCATTATTAAAAGTGATTAATTTAATTTCTTGTGATAAAATGACTTTGTGTATGTAAAATTAATTTTTCATAAAATATGTCCTTTATTTTCAATTGGTTTTTATCTTATTTTACACATAATTGGTAACACAATAATTAATTTAATAAATTATAAAAATATTGTTCATTCTTACATTTCCAATGGCTTGGTGAAACTTTTTTGTTAAAATAATAATATTTTGGAGATCTTTTGTTTTCAATGTTTTGTATGAGTTGGTTATATGATAGACTAAATTTATTTAAAAAATCGACATACCATAAAATATTTGGGTGTTATATTATAACCCACATAAAATTAATTTATCCTGTGAAATTTATTACCCATTTATAGACAAATGACTATACCACTTCCCTATTACATCCTAATTTTTTCACAAAGATTCATCAAATTTGTGGATTTTTCACCAAACATTGACCAGGTGAGTGATATTATTTCATATAAATTTCTCTATAAAATTTATAATTTATACTAGTTTTTTATTATATGAATGGTATGGATCTAGTCGTATGACCAATGAGTTTATAACATATGAAGGATGAGGTATGTACTTAATCAAGAGTAATATATGGAATGCGTCATGAACATGAGAGGGACGTTGTGGATGATTCATTCGATGAGCTGCCAACCCAATACATTCAAGAATTTAAAAAAATTACTCAAAGGTGGATATCGGAAAAGCTCATTTTTGGAAACCCACTTTTTAAAAAGGTTCAATAAAATATCCTCTTAAAAAATATGAAATTTAAAAGTATAATATCACCACATAACTATGATTAATATTACAAGAACATTATTATAAAGTTAAAACGTGTACATAGAATATAATTATAAGTAAAATTTTATGATAAAGGGTTATATATAAAAAGATCATTAATCATTTATCCATTATAAAGTAATACATTTATGACGAGTTAAAAGGAAATTTATTCCTCAGTATGAGAATTAAATGGATAAATTTTTTTCTAAAATCAATTTATTAACGATTAAGAAATAATTGTATACCTTGAAAAAGAAAATTAAAAATTATAATTACTTTAAAATATTAATGTCTTCCTCATTTTCCCCCAAAACATGATTATGAATTATTCATACATGAAGCATCAAAATCATCTTCTAAAAATCAGAATATTCATCATATTATAACTATTAACTCTTGTTGTCTTTATGTATTTACCAATTCCAAAATGGTTAGTATAGGATTATGTATTTATCTAAAAAATAATTCTTTAAATTATGAAAAAATAAATTGAATTATAAAAATTAAATATTAATACCCAAATTTAATCATAGATAATTTGAAAAATAACTAGCATTAAAATTCTTCAAAATTGATATATACTAATATTGTAACCAAAAAATTTAAATGATTTTATCACATAGTATTCCAAGGTAAATTTTAACATTTATAACTAAATTACATCAATCACCCTTAATTCCACATACCGAAATTTAATTTTCCAAATCACACTATCTCTAATATATGCTATCCATTTCCATAAATAACTTAACTCACCATAAAGACACAATAATATAATATATTCATCCAAAATATAATTCAACCATTATTTCTAAAAAATCATAGGGTATTATATTTACCTTAATCATATAGGGTTATCAAAATTATGAATATCTTCCGAAATAACATTAATCACTTAATCACCAAATCATTTACAATGTCATGGTTATCTATAAAACATATTTTCAAAAAAATAGAATTATTTTTAATTTTTCAGTTATTTCAAATAATAGAATATAATTTTATATTAAATTTTACATCACGTAGGCTAGTGGCAGGTGATGCACCCTTATATCCCTTCAGTTGTATGATCAATTCATGTGGCCTTGTTGGGTCTGATGGGTTATCACCCATCTTGAGGATTGTCCTTTTCCTAAAACAATATTATTATAATCCTTATAATATTATATAAATGTGAGAAACATATTAAAAAATTTCATTAATAAGGTTTAACCACAATTTTTTCTCATACCATTTATTTTGTATCCCATGGTGTAATAAACCATAATAAATTCAAAAATTAAGGTATCTAAAACAACTTTTAGTCCACTAAAAATTTAATGACATAAAACCTCAAAAGGGGTTTTTAATACACTGAACTTATGATCTACTTTAAATTTATATATCCATGATGATATCCACAAATCATAAGAAGGCCACAAAAGAAAAAATCATAATATCAAATGCTGTCTAAACCATGCTCTGATACCAACTCTAACATTCTAAAATCTTCACTTCCAAATCCCACGCTAATTTCATAAACATTACATCCTTAACATTTATACTGATAAATTTGACCCAATTTTTATTAAAAAAAACATACTACATCGAAAGGATGTAATTCATCATGTATATAACCAAAGATCCTTTATGTTTAGAGTTTTGGATAATTAGTACACACTCTTATCAACATTGTTTCAAAATAAATTGTCTCATAACGATCCAAATTGTCTCATATAATACCCAACATTCACAATAAGTAATCTATATCAACCATGTGAAATCCTTCTAGACACATTTCTTTTAATATTGTTTCCATAAACCTAGGGAATGAAAAACATGTGAACATTGAGATTTGATTCCCATTAATTTTAGACATAAGAGTAACAAAACCATAATCATTTGAAATCATAAGTTGAGAATAATTATATGTGATCCTGAACATAACATTTCAAAATTATACCATGTTTATCAAAGGTAGAGATATTGAGTCATTAAATAAAACATTGACGATCATATGACATGAGTTATAAAATAATAAATGAACATGATCCATGAGAGAATAACATAAAACATGAAATTTTGGTAATAACATATAACATGTAATAAACATGAGTCAAGACTTACATCCAATGCTATATCACATGGTAAACAATGTCTCATAGAGGAATGCGGTTTAATCCTCATCCCAAAATTAAGTCTCATGAGACTAAAATAATACCCAAAGCCTTGGAGTGATATCTAGAAGCTCCCATTAAAACATTATCATTAATATGTGTGTCACATTATGAATCAATCATATTTAATAATCATAAGTATTACCCATGGAATTAAAGTGGTATTGAAATACTCTTGTGAGGCATGACCAATAGAAATATAATAATGGTATCAGAATAGTACATCCCATGTCAAAATGATCATGAACTATTTAATACAATATGTAATATTTTATCATAAGAGATCAACCTAAATGTAGGAAAATATTTTAAAAATAATGTTTAAATATATTAAAATAATTTAGATGAGATCATAGAAAAATTATTGAGGAAGATACCCTTATTCACTTTGAAAATTACTTATTTTTAAAATGTTGTGCAAATATAGAAGTAAATATTATCATTTAAAATAATCATGTAAAAATTTAAATTATGTTTTAAATAATTATGTTGACAAAATAGTGTGAAAATACATTATATTGGTAGAAGAAATATAAACCTTCCTTTTGTATTTTTTTTGGTAAAATTGCAAAAAAAACATATTTTGAAAATGAAAAAAATATATTTTTCTATAAATTTTTTAAACAATCAAACATGAGTAAAAATGGATTTAAATAATACTTGTAAAATAGTTAAAAAAACTGTTATATTATTAGAAAACGTGGTCCTGGAAGAAAAAATTATTTTAAGGGAAATTTTTAAAAGATAATATTAAAAGAAAGTCTGTTATAAATATATTATCATTAAAGTATTCATTAATAAAAATTTAAAAGAAAAATTATTTAAATTAACAATGAATAATTGAAAAAAAAATATTTTCAAAAATATTTTCTCATATAATATTTTGAGGTTATAAATATGATGTTAAATTTTAACCAAGAGAATGGAAATTGGGTTATGAATTTCCTTAAAACTTTTCGATCATTAGAATCATATGCATCGAAAAGGTAATTTTTATCAAATTAAGAATTTAATACCATTATGATAATGATATTAATTATATTACATATCAATGGATATTATATAAACACCACAAAATAGAAATTAGTGATGATGAAGACATATATCTCATAGAAGTAAATGTGAGATGAGAAACCATTACCTCGCGTTATCCTTTTGGTGGTGTATATTTTATCCTCTTATATATTAGTTAAATAATGTTATTAAATAATTAAGTAACTATATTGAATTTTATAATAACATATGGTTATTATTTTATGACATATTATGGCCCTATAATTAATAATCTTTAATTATTTTTATGGTATCTGGTGTGTTTTTTTTCCTGTTTTCATGATCAGATCATTTGAGTAAAATTATGGATGTTCTAGTAAAATGGTATAAAAACTCCTAAATTTGAAGAAAATATTATTATTTAAATTTTCAGGGATTAAATGGTCACATATATAATTTTTATTCTTTATATTAGAATGATTCACATGATAAAAATTTAATGATAAATGGATGGTTTGTTTTTGTAGTTTTCTCAAACATTGTTAACTAGTTTCATTTTATTTACTAATATGACTATATATTAATTCCATAACACGAAATAATATATTTTATACATATTAAAATATTATTTAACAAGAATAATATTTCAATCACCAGAAATGAAGGTGGTAAGAGAAATAAAAAAATCATTATTCATGGAGATTGATTAACCGACATATTTTGGATAATAGATTCGTTTCATTGAATAATAAATGGTGATAAAACATTTGAATATAATATACTAAATTATAAACATAAAATTATAGCACATATTTGAGTATATAATTATTATTTCATAATGGATGAAGTTGATGAGGAGAAATTTAGAAGATGAAAATAAAATAAAGGAGGTGTTTTGAGAAAATTACATCTTGAATATCACCTCCTTGAATTACCGCTTGAAGACTTTAGATTTGGCCTTTTTGTGAGACCATAAGAACACAAACGTAGGGATAGATTATATTTTATGGGTTTTATGTGATGTTAGAAGCTTCATTTACCATTATTTAAAATGATGTGGTGAGTGGTGGAATTTATAATTGAGGATAAGTGGGTTTAAGTGATTAAATAATGAATATTTTGTAATGAAATCCAACCACATTGAGGTGGGATTAATTTCACTGAATTATAATGTTAATTAATTTTATAAAGTATGTTTGAGGTCATCAAAAATATCATCCACCTAGTTAATGTTATATTTTTGAGGCATTTTATGCCTTTACCATTTTACATTATCCCTTTCATTATTTTACTAATACAATGGAAAATAATTATTTTACCATGGTAATTTTATTATCTGTAAAATTGAAAATATAAATAAAAATTAATCTAGATGTTATAATTAAATATATATAATCCATTTTATTAAGTTTAAGTCATATAATTAGTTAAATGATATTTCAAAATAATCATGCAGAAATAATGGAAAACCAGCATCTTAAAGAGAAAATTTCAAAAGCTTGAAATGTTTTTGTAACTAATTTTAATGTGAAATTGGTTTAAATGGAATAAATTTATTTTATTTATGTATAATTACACTAATTAAACATTAAAAGATAAAATATAATTTAACTATAAAAAAATTACCCAAAATAGAATTTGAAATTAAAATGTAATATTTTTTATTATTAATAAAAAAAATGATACTTATTAGAAATATACTAAAAATAAACCCTAATAGAATTTTTATATCCCACAATAAAAAATGTTTATTTTTTCAAATAAATATTATAAAAGTGTTTTAATTTAGTTTTAAAATAGGTGTACCGTCAAAAGACAACAATACTACATTTAGAAAAAATATAGAGTTTATGCCTAAAATTTGATTTCTCTTATCTTATTGCTATAGTATTTAATGGAGGAAATAGAAAAAAAATATATTTTAAAATATAACATATAAATTTAATTTAAATAATTTACTAATATAAATTTATTTATTTTATTAATATATAAACCTTATGTGGGTATAAAAATAGTTTTTTCATAAAACAGATCCATTATTTTCATTTGATTTTGGTCTTTATTTCTAATTAATAGGTAACCTATGACGAAATTTCATTATTTAGTTAATAATATTAATTCATTCCATTATAGTTGATCGGTGAAAATTTTTATGTTAAAATAATATATTTCATTAATTTAAGATTAGTCTTTTTTTGAAAATTGGGTTATCAAGGAGATTATATTTATTAAAAAAGAGACATACAATAAAATCAGGTGTGTTAAATTACATAAAAAAAATACCCAAACATAAATGAACTAAATAATTGAAAAAACTATTAATATTTATGCCCCATAATCCCAATGACATGAATTTAAATACCTTCCCCTAGGATCCATAGAGATATTAGCTCGAAATCCCATAAATAGATAGTCAAATTTCATGCCCTAAAGCCTCATATAGCATGGACAAAGACGAATTGATGAATGAAACTCCAATGTGGATAAATTAACCCAATATTTACTTGTCACCAACCACTAAATCACCTTCTTATAATGATATCATTGTAAGCTATTTCTGTCAAATTGTAATTGTAGAACCACACCAGCATTGTCCAGCCTTCGCCAAAGGACTGACCATCCACTCATGGGCTTTTCAATGATCCACACACACATCAGAATGTAGAACCATGATAATTTTAATAGGGAAGACTATACATTGGGAATTTGGATAATATTTAGTTAGTAAAAAATACAAGACATAATGATTTAATCCCATGACAATCCAAGAGTCATAAATATATTTTTTTAGTGACTAATATCTATGTCTAGAAACCAAAAATTCTAGATAATAAACCAGATCAAACTAGGAAATGAAGGCATGAATAAGAACACATGGAAGGCCAAAGTATGGATTTTTCAGAGTAATATGAATGGAAATTGAGGATTCATAAAAAATATAGATGGATGATGAGAAATCCATGATACAAAAAATGTATTCAATAAAATAAAATACCATATTACACATTTTTTCAGGCCACTTGTGCCAAATTTTGGAAACACCATGCTGAGGTGGAATAGAAATTAAGGATATAAATATATGGAAAACTATAATAAATTTAATATAATCTTAAAAACGAATAATTTATGTCATAAATATGCAGAAATAATATAATATTTTACATGTTAAATTCATAAATCATTTTTCTTAAAATATGAATTTTTCATTTTTTTAATTTCTAGGATCATATCAGATGAGTAATGTGAATAGAGCTTATTGTTAGTATAATTCAATTAAATTAAATAAAATTTTTCCATTATTATATTAATTCATCTTAAATTACACATTTAATATAAACATTGTATATGGTTTATAAATATACTTAAGTAAAAAAATCTTTTTAGATTTTTCCATTATTTTATAATATATAAACTTTATAAAACATTATAATTTAAACACATAAAATGAACCCTAAAATTATATTCCATGTAAATTCATGGAATTTAATATTATCTTTTAATATTAGAATATTTATTAAATACAAATTAAATATATATTAATGAAAAATTTGTTATTATTTTTAATCGATAAATATTTTAAATTCCATTATTTAATTTTTTAAAAATTGGATAAATTTTCTATTAATTTTATAAATGAAGAATATATGGTTAAAATTATTCTTCATAACATGGGAAAATAAATAAATTATATCACAATTTATTATATAGATATAATTTGTAACACGTACTGTATGAACTCTTATCTTTGATAGAATATATATTTTGATATCTCTTTGTCATTATCCTTAATGTTTCCCCCCTTATGAGTTGAGGTATGTGATTTCATAATTTTAATGACAATGCTTTATCAAAAACATTGTTTTAAACTACAATATTAAAAGAAATATCACTATATAATTAGTCTATATTAACCAAAACATTATTTTCAAACTATATTATAGATAATGATATATTTGTATAATAATATCAATTTAATAATCTATTATATATATATGTAAATAGTTCTTATTTCATTTAAAACAATTGAATATCATGGGATATGATACCATGATACATATCTATGTTCCTACCGTAGATTCCATTATCATAACCTAAATAGTGATATTCATATATTTTTTAATATATCCTGGTTATTTTTAATAATTTTTTCAAAAAATATTCTAAGAATCATGACATTATATTTTATCACACTAAATGGGTTTTTGGACATATTGATTCCCTAAATGTTGAATGAATAATATAAAAACTAATATTCAAGTTTCAACATGTAATTTTTAGAATAATTATAAAATATAAGTAAAGAAAATTAATTTTTTTCCTGAATAAAACTATTTATTATTTACATATTTAAAAATGAACATTGAGTAGTAGAAATATGAATATTGAATTCCTAGAAATCCATAGGTTAAATCAATAACTAAACTCAATTAATAATATTTATTTTATTTTAATAGTATTCTAGTAAATTCTCATAAAAATAATGATAAATGAATGAAGAGATTATTGGCCATAGGATCGTAAACAGAATTGAAATCATGGATAATATTCTTTCAAAAAAAATTATTTATTCACCTATATATTGATATCTATTTATTGATTTAATAAAAAGTAGAATGATGAGTGTAAATTATAAAATTTATAAAATTTTATATTCAGTGATAAAAATTTCTATGAATATTTAGTTATATATAAGATTATTAGAAAAAGAAAAATAGAATCAGATGAAAATAACCATCCATTTTATTGCTTTTAATATATAAGAATCATAATGTGGTACTTTTTTCATCGCGAACATATTATTAATCAAGTGATAATTAAATTATTTTTGATTCATAAAAAAATAGGTCAAATAAATGGGTAAAAAGAAAACTATACCATGGTAAATGTACTCAATTTTTTGATCTTTCCATTACTCATTGAATGTCTTGTCTACACATTGAATAATGTTTATTATAATTCCTTGTTGGAAAACTTTTAAGGGATATTTATTATTTATTAAATAAATAAATATTTATCTAACATATTTGAGTTGTGATTCATATAAATGGTGGCTTGTATGAAAAGTTTGAATATAAAGTAGTGTCATGAACATGGGTTTTACGCCAACAGAGGTATAATCTCAATAGGGGTTATATACCCCTAGAGAGGCCCATTTGGGAAGTTTAATTAATAATATATAAAATAACAACCTCTAATATTTAATATTTTTTATCATTATTATTTATGGTTACTTTTTTTATGAAAATATAAGTGTTGTATAGAAATATATATAGAGTGAATTTAGATATTTTTTGAGTGTTACGTGAGGAGGTCATCATTAGTTTCTTGTGTAAGCATGAATTGTCAATAATGTTTACCTGAATTCATGATAAGGATCACTACATAATTTTTACACTATCATATTTTATTTTTCAAAATTATGTTAAACAATTTCATGCTCTATCCTTGATAACCATTCCCTATTTTTGATAGATTGATATTACCCATTTTTTTACTTCTTGAGGGGAATATTATTGAAGCTAAGATTGATAGAGAAATGTGGATAGGAATTACATGGAAACTCAAACACCAAACTAATCCCCCATATTTATTCCTTTTACCTTAACCTATTATAATATCTAGGGTCCATTAACTGATTTTTAGGGTGTATATTAACATTACCAGTTCATCGACCTCCAAACCCTCTCCCCTATCCTTCTATCTCTCACCGCTCCCCTCTATGACATTTTTTCAAATGTGGATGAAGGTTTATAGGACCTTTTAGTTTCTATAAGAAGTTATTATAGTATATTTCTTACGGGAATTAATTTATAGGGATCATGTATTTATGTAGAGTTAAAGGTATTATTATTGATAGGTAGTGTAAAAAGATGTGTTGTAGCCTGATGGTGTGGTGAAGATAAAGGAAACTAATGGTGATGGATGGTTGGAATCTTAAGTGGGAAATTACTATAGAATTATGGGTAACGATAAGTCAAAATTATGGCTCTGATCATTTTCATTTAATCACTTGGTATTCGGAAAATAACCACTTACTACATGGTGTGTCATGAACCATAGTATTGGTGGTCTAATACCAACTAAGAGATGAGTGTCCAAGCCCTAACCCGAGTTTACTGATGAATGGTACAACTATCTAGTTTATCTCACTTTATGGTATGACCTCATTAGTGGGTTTAGTCACAAATGGGTCGATTGTTCTAGATTCAATAGGACCATGAGGTTATAGCTGGACAAAAGGTCCATCTTCCTTATTGAGTCTTCCATTAATGTGTCCCAGGCAATCAAATGACTTGGTTGGATCCACCCCAAACTAAATAATGGGTTGAAACATGCCCATGGGTAATACACACTGGTTGTGTCTGAAACATCACATGCCCCTCAAGGTCATATCCTCACATATATCAACATGCCACGTGGTGTTCCCATAGGCTAACACATGGCTCTCGCTTCACATTTGAGGTGTCTCTTACAAATTATACATAATATGTCATATTTAAGAAAATTAAAAGAATTTCCCAATATTTGTCCCATGTAGATCACATTAGTGTAATTTGTTTTCTATATGAGTCCATATTTAGGTTATTCAGACAGGTTTAAACATAATCTTTATAGGGTTGATGATGGGGTATGGGTATGATAAGTGTAACATGCATAGAGTATTGGTACTCCCCTTTTAATGTGACAGTGTCATGTTATATGTCCCCATATACATATGGGGTTAAACACTCCACCACATACATGATGTGTGAGTACTTAATGGTTCAGTAATGATATTAGTACTCTTGTAATCCTAATAATGTATATTTGTCCCTCATGAATCATAGATAAAAAACCCCCTATATGTATAGACCAGATCTTTTATGAATAAAATTCCCTTTCTTGAAATGTCTTATGGATAGAGAGATCACATGCATATATTTATTTATTGGTTTTAAATGAACATTATGTATCATTATTGTTGATAATATATCCATTAAATAGTGATCACATGACTGGTATAAATTTATAGTTTTTAGAATGAATCCTTTCAACATAAGAAAATGAGATAATTGCCTCATACAGTAGACTCGGGCTATATGATGTCCATTTTTCTGAGAATGGAAAATAGGTAGCATCACTGGGCATCACTCTTGACCATTCCTAATCCAAGATTCAACACGTTAAGTTTAAACGGAATCACCTATGAGAGATGTTAAAGATAATATGGATTACCAATCAGGCGATGTTATCCGAGTCACCCCAAGAGTCTATCAACATCGCAAACCTTATGCTTATGACTTATGCGGTTGTTATATGGGGAGGTGTAATAAGTAATTAGCTACATATTTTGTAATCCTTTCTTATAAATAAATGTTTTATTCAATCAATTCATTTAAGAGAATAGTTTTTCTAATAAATTGAATTAATTAGAAAAATAGATTTTTCGGGAAAAACGATACATTTTAGAAATATATAAATTATTATATTAAACTATGGTTTTAATAATATGGTTATAATTGTTTCAAAAGAACACTCATCTTAATTCTATATAATAATTATATTTATTCATTATTGATTTTACTCTATAAATGATTAAGTATTCAGTTCGAAAATAATTATATTTTTCATATGATAAAATGAAATTATATTTTTAATTATGCAATTTATTTTGATGAATTAAAGATTTTTTTAATAAATAATATTTTAAAAAATTATTAATATTTAATTTTCATGAAATATAAAAGATCATACAATTTTTATTTGGTCAAGTATAACTTTTATTAAGGTTTGAAATTATTTTTGTCAAAACCCATCAATTTTCAATAAATAACGGGATTTATTTTAACAGTAAAAAATTCACATATTTATAGAATTATTATATAAAATGGTTAATATTTTTGGATTCTAGATGTCGAAAATATCAAATAGTCAATTTTTCATAATTTCTTGAGACAATCAGATTTTTGGGTAAAAAGTAAATACTATATAAATATATAATGTGTTTTATGTCATCATAATGACTTAATAGTGATGTAAAAAATATAATTAAAGGGTTATTTATATAAATATATGTCTTCACATTATAATAATCTGATTTTATATTTGTTTGATTAATTTTATAATGCCTTAGTGGACCCTTCGAGACATATAATATATTTTAACAATTTTAAATGATTTCCTTGTGAGTGTGACTCAAATCCACTTTAGCAAAGCCTAATATATTAATAAGATCATCCTTTGTCATTATAAAATATTTTTTTCCTCTACCCATTTTAAAAAAACATGGTAAAAACCCAATGGTAATGTTTTTTGTTTTGAATATTTAATTATATAGATTCCAAAGCCTATGTTTGTGAAATATTTAAGAATTATTCTCTCATTTCTAATACAAACCAACCAACACACCCACATATATTCACTCAATATTCTTGGAGAACGTACCTACTATTCAATCCAATCTCTATAATCCTCTTAAGGCTCCACATGCTCTCATGAAGCCCCTCCTCAAGCTCTTGAAGTCACACACTCATGTAAGAGATTTATTCCTTTATCATTTTTTTCCATGTTTCATTATGTTGTTATACACTTTTATTTTCATTTAAAAATAGAGATGTATTATTTAAAACCTCCCCCATACATCCCTACTTATGTTTTAGTGATGATAATTCTCTTTATATCTAATTAATTCCTCCTATGTACATATTCTACCATGCCAAAATTTCGTAAGAGTTATTCTATTTCTCTTTTTCTTCCGGTTTCAATATTATGGTACTCCTTATATTTACAAAATTATTGGTGTTGGGACATATATATATATATATATATATATATATATATTACTAACTTACATTCAATTTAATGTAAATATAATGAGATACCCATTTCCCTCTCATCGTCCATTTTTATTAAGATTTCTATATCACGTTGTTAGGCTGCCAAAATTGCACCGCAATTTTCCATAACAAAATCATCATGTAGTGAATACAATGCCGATTTCTTTATCATGGGTATTCACCTTAATGTAAATATAATTATTGATTATATAATTCCATGTATGTATTAGAAATTCTTTTATTGTGGAGTAAATTATGATGTTGAATAATTCCATGTAATATGATCCATGTGGCACACTAATCCATGAAACAAAATGTTTATAAAGGGTGCATCTTGAGAGTGCTCCAATTAATTGTGTATTGATTAGTACCATGATATGACATGTGAAATTATGGTTTACCCATTCTTATTCATGTGCAATATGGGTTTACTCAGGTTAATTCATTTGCAATGAGGGTTTACTCTTGCTAATCAATGTGCACTAAGCCTTTGCTTATGCTAATATCTTGTGGTATGTTGTTCCCACATTTACATGTCATAATAATTATTCTATATCACGAGATTTTGTTCATATATATATTGTGCTCCATTGATATTTTAATTTTTTTAACATATAATCTATTCTTCATGTTATTCCTTGTTTACTCCCTTACTGGCCATTATATCTCACCCTTTTTTATGTATGTCCTCAGGTTATCCCATGAAATGATATAGATGAAAGAATTTTGTGGTCTTTTAATGGATTTTTCAATAAAGATGTTGTATTTTATTTCTTAATATGTCTTGTAATGTTATTAATTTTCTAACATAGTAGACCTATAGATCTTAGGAGTTGTTTTAATTCAATGTTTTTGTAATTAATCATGTTTAAATATATAATAATGATTAGGGTTTTTATAGTTGGTTTCAGAGGATAGGTTATGTCATTATTTGGATTAGGATAAGAAACCCCTAGTGAAACCCTCAGGGATAGAAAATACAAATTCAACTGAAAAATACAAAGAAGCTCCTAGATCTTCAACAGAGGATCCTACCTGAAGGGTAGGTATAGCTCACCATCAATTGTCCTAGGGGTGGGGGTGGACCGCCTGGTGGTGGTGGTGGTAACACCTCGTAACATCATCCACTGCTAGTTGTATGACGGACTCCTCTTCCATGCCTGCCATCGCCATGAGGATCGCCTCGATCAAACCTATACCTCTTCTTGGGAGGTCCCTCAATTGTCTACTGATCATCCAAATAGTGGGTCAGACAGTCACGAGCCATGTGACCATGCCCGCTGCTTGTGAAAAACTGTATGTTCCTTATATAACTGGATCTGTCTTGTGTTCCTCAAACAACCAAACCCAAGTCCTGAGCATGATCATATATACCATTTGCAGGTAGTACTGGACACATTCATAGAGATCAATCTTTATGGTATTCTCTCAAAGTTCCAGTTTTGGATCTGGGAGGTTCACATTCTAAGACATGTCATCTCAGAGGCTGGAGATTCAGTTGATCCAGTGAATATTGAGGCTTTACTTGCTTGGGAGCCACCCAAGAGTGTGATGGAGGTAAGAAGTTTCCTAGGTTTGGCTGGATATTACCGGAGGTTTGTACCAGACTTCTCTAGAGTTGTAGCACCATTATCAGCCTTAAAGAAGAAGGGGAAACCCATTGTATGGTCGGAGATAAGCTATCAGAGCTTTCAAAAGATGAGGTCGAGGCTGACTAGTACCCCCATCATGAGGCATTCAGAGGAGGGCGAAGGGTACATTGTTTACTGTGATGCATCAGGGACCAGACTCAGATGTGTCCTGATGTAGGAGTGAGCAATTATCGCTTATGGTTCTCATCAGCTGAGACAACTTGAGTAGAACTAATCCACCCATTACCTAGAGGTAGAAACAGTGGTCTTCGGCTTGAAGATGTGGCGGCACTATCTGATGGGTGAGAATTTCACAATCTACTCTGACCACCATAGTCTTAGGTATATCTTCTCTAAGGAGAACCAAAGCCTGAGATAGTAGTGATGGCATGAGTTCATCTAGGACTATGACTTCGAGATAGTATGTACTCCTAGGAAGGGGAATGTTATAGAAGATTCTCTTAGTAAGAGATCTGGTATACAACATCTATGTGTGGTTATTGAGCAACTAGTTGCATTACAGATATCATTTGTGTATAGAGATGGAGCAGCCTTTCTATTGTCTCTTACAGTTACTCCCCCACTTCTTCAGCGAGTCAGGGAGGCGCAGTGTGGAGACGCTGACTGTGAGACATGACGTGCTCAGATATCCATAGGGAAAGCACCTGATAGATATTCTAAATGTGGGGAGCACGTCATCCTCTACAGAGGTCATACTATGGTCCCAGTGTCACTTCCGGAGGAAGTGTTGGGGGAGTTCCACACATCCCCTCTAGAGGTACATCCAAGAGTGGTGAAGATGTACCAGGATCTTCGTTGATATCACTGGTGGTCCGGGATGAAGAAGGCAGTTGCAGAGTTTGTCTCTCGGTGCCTCACTTGTCACTAGGTGAAGGAAAAGCACCAGGTTCAGCAAGCTTGGTTCAGCCTTTAGAGGTCCCATAGTGGAAGTGGGATGGGATATCCATGGACTTCTCCACATACATCTAGGGGTCACGACTTGATTTGGGTGATCATTGACTGACTCACCAATTCGGCCCACTTCCTACTAATCAGAGAGAAATTCGCAGTAGAGAGCTTGGGAAGCCTCTATGTGCATGAGATTGTGCAGCTACATTGAGTACCTTCTTCTATTATCTCTGATCGTGACACACTATTTACATCCCAGCTATAGAAACAGTTGTAAGAAGCATTCGGTACGAAGCTTTTTCGGAGTACCGCCCTCCATCCTCAGACAGATGGCCAGACTGAGTGGACCATTCAGACTCTCGAGGACATGCTCTGTGTTTGTGTCCTCGACTTTGTTCGCAGTTGGGAGGATCACTTAACCTTGGTGGAGTTTTCATACAAATACAGTTATCACTCCAACATTGGGATAGAACCTTTTGAGGCATTATATGGGTGTCCTTGTAGATCACCCTTATGCTGGACTGACCCTGGGGAGTTTGCACTAGTGGGACCAGAGATGGTACGAACTACCACAGAGAAGGTGCAGATCATCCAGGAGCGGATGAAGACTACACATAGCAGGCAGAAGTCGTATGATGATAGGAGACGAAGACATCTAGAGTTCGAGGATGGATACTACTTCTTTTAACAAGTCTCACCTCGATGAGGATTATAGAGATTTGGATGAGGCAGCAAGTTATCTCTAAGATTCATCGGACCTTTCCATGTCCTCATCAGAGATAACGAGATGGCTTACCACTTACCTCTTCCACCTAAGTTGCACCGGGTGCATGATGTCTTCGATGAATCTCACCTGAGGAGATACGTGCATGACCCGTCTCACATCATCTATCATAGAGAGCTAGGCATCGATGATGGGGAAACATTTACAGAGTTTCCATTGGATATTGAGGATCAACAAGAGAAAGTCCTTTGTGGACAGTCAATACCTCTGTTGCGTGTTCGCTGGAAGCACGAGAATCTCTAGGAGAGCACATGGGAGCGGTAGGCTCATATGCATGCTCAGTACCCCCACTTGTTCCCTAAGTTCAATTTGCAGATTAAAGGGACGTATAGCACTGAGGTGGGGAGAATGTAAATACCTAGATTTCTGTTGAAATGTTTTTCTTAAATACATGGGAATTTTACGAGTCTATGGAAATTGACGGCATGTGATTCCGAGGCCCGGTGTGCACAGAATCAATTTCGGAAGTTCTATTTAGTTATATTCTCTAAACGTATTAGTTGGTTTTTATAACTTTTGAACCGTTGATTAGAATTGATATATGAGGTCACCGTTGAACTCACAGCACTGGTATTCTCTTTAGAAGACTTTCACCTAGACGGAATATGGTCGGAAATATAATTTAGTTTTTGGGGTTTTAATGAAAGCATTAAATAAATATAAAGTTGTGGCGTTATTTTTAATTTGGTTGGTTGAAGCCTCAATGAGGAAATTTGATGTGGGGACCACCACACCTTAACCTCCCATGAGAGGTTATGGTGGTGGGGCCCACCCAAACCTAACCTCCTCTTCATGTTTAATTTGGTCAGGACCACCCGAGGTTGAAACCTCATGAACTCTACATTAAGTGAAGAGAATCCTCTTGATCTCCCACTTTATGGTTCCACCAACCCTACACCTTAATGGATCCAATGAACAAGAATTTATTGTGCAAAATCCTCTACATTAATTTTTTGCAAAACTCTTGAATTGATTAATTCAAGCTAACCTTGTTAATTAACTCATTTGAATTTTGTGCCATCAAATAAATAATAGATGAACTCAGTCTATTATTTTGGGTTGGAATTGGTCTTTTGGTTGAACTTAGGAGAAGATAGAAAAGCTCTCGCCAACGAAGAATGAAGAATGTGTTCTTCAAACGAAGAATGACGATAATGATCTCCTTCAACCTTCATCCCCAGATCCTACCGATGTGGGTTGTCCTCAACAGACCTTCCCTCTGCATCATCTTCAACAAGCTGACGATGCTCAGGATTGGAAGTGTGTGGCGGACATGATGTACGATGATCTTCTTTTTCTTCTTCCCACAACATCATCACCGAACAACGATCAAAGGTAGGGGGTTTATTTGTGTAATTTTACATTCCTTATTTTCTTCTTCGGTTGGAAAGGAATTGTTGTGGTGGTTGTAAAAATTGAAGTTCATATTTATTCTTTCTTAAGGAGCCAAATGATAATATCCTAAATGCGGAAGGTGAGGGACAAACCAATATGGCCCGACCCCTCCACCATTCTTGTTTTTGGTGATCTTTGGCATGGCGATGAAGAGACGAGATGATGCAGGTGGCGAAGACAAAGGTCGCGCTTCCCGTGGCCTCCATGACCTACGTCGCCCCCGCAGTGTCCCGCACTGCCGCTGACCGCCCCGGCCACCTCTCGGCTGCCCCCTAGCTGTTGCCGGCCTACACGACAGCCCACCGGCCTCCCAGCTACCCGCCCGCCATCTGGCCTCCCAAGCTGCCTCCCGTCTCCCAGCTGCCCGTCCTCTAGAGCCGGATCCCTACTCCCAGCTGCTCGGCCTCTCGAGCCACCTCCTAGATCCCGGTTTCCTGGCCTCCCGAGCCAGTCCACAACCCCCCTCATGGCTCCCTGGCGGAACTGGCCTTGGCCGAGCCTTTCGGACCTAGCTGTACCAGGTCGTGCCCTCACGGCAGCTTCGGGCCGAACCAGCCCCATGCTTGGGTCGGACCGCCCTCACGACCGGCTGGGCAGGCCCCAGCGGTCCGGTCCAAACCAAATGGGCATGCCCGCCCAACAGGCCAGGCTGGACCCAACGGGTCAGGACGGGTTGACCCAAACCGGTTTGGCTAAGACTATGTCTGGTCGCGTTGGTCTGGCCAGGTCAGACCAGACCTGGGCCCACTACTGACCCCCTTTACTCTCTTTTGGCCATATCATTGGCACCAGACATCTGCTTGAAAACCCATCATCGGTGCTGTTATTCTTGGAGTTTGTCAGTCTCGTTGTGTATAACCTGAGTTTTGGGAATAGTTATGATACAGTCAGGTTGGATCGAGAACGAATCAAACTGGGGCCCCGGGAGTAAAATTTCAATAACTCTCAGACTAGGTGTCTGATTGACACACCATCTATGGAGTTATATTTCATCTGTAATTATGAATATTTTGGATACATCAACATGAGACTTAGTGTTAGTTTATGTATAGACACATGGATTGAGGATCGGACCCTCACAGAATCAATCATGCTTCGTGCAGAACCCTGTGGTTGGCTACGCTCTGACTACTATTCCTGGATCTTCTGTGGGTTCGACAGCTCTGACTACTATTCCTGGGTCCTGTGTGGGTTCGACAGATCTAAATATTTCTCCTAGATCCTATGTGGGTTTGGTAGCTCTGTATGTTGTTCTGGGATCCTATGTGGGTTCAACAGCATAGATACTGCCCCTGGATCCTGTGTGGGTTTGACAGCTCTAACTGATGTTCCTAGATCCTACGTGGGTTCGATAGAATAGATGATTTAGTGGCTACATCTAGTCATATCTAACACTCTACGTGAGTTATATACTTTTGTGTGATGAGATTGTAACTTTGTTTTTTCCTCACGATTGAGATGGATTACTTGATAACGTAGGTATTTGTATAGGCATATACCTAAGTGGGGTTATCTGTTGGTTTCATTCTTGTGGTTTATCCTTGTTGGATTTTATGAGACCGTGAGGTTCTCGGGGTCCCTAATGAGTATCGTTATACTCACCCCTACACGGGCTTTTTCCGCGCCTTGATGTGTTGGATGCAGACGACGGACAACCCCGACCGAGGCTAAGAGTACCAAGACTAGATGGTACCCGGAGGTAGACCATATGGAATGACAGTACATAGAGGAGACAGACAAATGTGGTGTGTTATGGAGGCTTTCTGTACCTACCCTTTAGGTAAGAATTCCATAGGAAGTCCCAACAGCTGTTTATCCTTTCTTTAGTTGTACATGTACTTCCAGTTTCTTTTACTTTATAGTTGGGCTTGTATTTCCATCCCCTTTCACATTTCATCACCATTTTGATATACGGTTTTTCTTAGAGTTTTTCTTTTTTTTCTTTTACTCTATTGTGTGCGTTTTCAGGTTATAATGGCAATGACTTCCCAGTTTAAGGGATTTACACCTTTGTTGCTAGACGCTAGCCCCTGGCCTATGGAATGAATGCTTGGGGTAGTCACGGCACGGGCCCCGGGGGACGGGTTGTGATAGATAATACAAAGTATTAAAAAATATCCTTAATTTTTTTTGAGTATATAGTTACTAGTATATCATGTAAAGGCATCTATTTATGGATACAAACATGTATAGGTGGCTCTGGAACAGATGTATCTAGCTGTAAAACCCGAAAACTCCACTTTGAGCTAGACTCGAACAGGAACTGGTGCATGACAATGGTCTTTTCTACACTCTTGGTTCTATACTACTGTGGGATATTCTTTCTAAAATTCATAAGAATAGTATGAAACATTACTAATGTAATAAAAAATTCCACTATGAATATGTGATGGGAAGTAGATCATGGATAATATAGATTTAAGTCTTTAAATTCATATGTGATGGAAACAAATGTCATTTATATGTTATCCATTTTTATTATAGCATTACCCTTTACGTGGTACCCCTAAATTTCCATTTCTTCCAGAAAATGGCTGGTAATAGGAGGAATCAGGCTATCAAATGATGCAACGATCAATTTGAAGATTTCTCTAATGAGATGTCCAATCTGATGGGAGCATGAATCTCAATATTTTTCATGATACTCTCTCAGCTAACTCATGTTTTGAATTGAAACATGGGTCAAGAGGAACGTTCACCACCCTAAGAATGAACAAGCTAAAATCAAGAGCTTCATTAGACAAAGGCCTCTTACTTTCAATAGATTATTTGATCCCTCAATCGTTGAACAATGGTTCAACTACATTGAGAAGATCTTCTCCATCCTTCATTGATAGGAAAAAATAAATGGTTATCCAGACTATTATCATATAGAGGGTAGAGCAGATCAATGTGGAAATTGATCAGAAATATGAATCCTGTGTGTAACGCCTCGACCCCAGTTACCCGAAGTTAGTGAATTACTTCGTAACATTGGCATGATCACAAAAGATCAAGTCTCAAAAGACCGATTAGTTTAGTATCCTTGAAAACACTAGATACATTCACAAGTCTTACATTACATCATAAGTAAAAAACTACAATAACAAAGTCTCCATAGTCAAAACTCATATCCTCTTCTTACTATCCCTGCAGGTCATTCATAAAATACTTTTTCACATCCCGGAAAATATTAAAACATTGAAAGGGGTGAGCTCAGATGCTCAGTAAGGATAACAATATAGCGGCAGCTTTCATCAATAAACATAAACATTTAAGGAAATGTATAACTAAAACAAAAGCATTTTAATCTTGAACTTCAACATAATATGGCAAAAGTAAAATGTTATAATTCAATTTACTTTTTCACATGGATATTCTACTGGTCGAATAATCACATGCAATATCAATAACCGCTTTCATAATGATGGAATTCATAATTCCAGACTATCATAACCATGTAGCCAAGGCCTCGTGCCAAGACCATAAATAAGATTTTGTCAAGGCCTTGTGCCAAGACACTAGTTTCTCTCATGAGATCTGCCGATGCATCGAGGATCTATAGCGGGCTCCACCCGTCACTTATTAAGTCCAATGCATTCCTCATATGAACAGGTTTAAACATATCATAAACCATAACATAATCGTATCATATAAAACATGCATAAAGGAAAAATAAAATTTCCACATTTCAATCACAAGATATCAATACAACACATTGATATAATAAAAACACTTTCAAAACCATTTTCAATACAAAATAAAAGAAAAGTAAAACATGGTATTTATTTTTCTTTTAAAAAAAAGGTATGGCTTGTAGAGGATGTCGAAACTCAAATAATGGTCACGACTGCGGAGAAGTCGTTGTCGCCGCATACGTACAACAAAAACATTCCATTTTGGTGTTTAGTAAATGCTTCATATAAAAATATTTCTTTTGAATAAACGTAAAAGTCAAAGGGGTTTATACACCGTATAAAAGAAGGTTGTGTATAAAACAAAATATGCCTCAATGAAAGGAGATTGAGACGAAGTCCCATACAAAGATCGTTTTTTTAAATAAAATATATCTATTATATGTATTCACTATAATTACACATAAAAAAATTATAATTACTAGATAGGACATAATAATATCATGACGTAATTTGAAAGTAGGAAATTAACCCAAAAATGGAAATTGGGTTAAGAAGTTCCCTTACCTTGCTTCCTGTCTTGACTCGACCATTCTTTAACCTCCCGAATATTAAACTAGAGTTAATTTATAATTGCTTAAGAACCTTTTTCAAGTTTTTTATAACTTTTATATCACTTATTACCATGTTATGAACATTATGTATTTATTTAAGTTAATAATGGTCGTTTTGTAGATCTTTGGTACTTGATTCCAAAATAAACTTCTTATAAATACAAGTTGTTCATGTGGTGAAATATCCATTATATCCAGAATTATATTCATGATATAGATATCATATATCTCATATATATCCAGTATATACAAGAATTTATAATATTCCATAACGTTTAGAGGTAAGAAATGAAATGCACCGTTCATGGAAACGGTAAGTCGTACGTACGCATGAACGCTACTTTCATTTCTATTTCGTATTTAATGAAATAATAATTTTATAAAGGTATATTATAATTACAGTATAATATCATATATAATATCATTTAATCCATCCTTTATACATCCCGCATGTGGCATTAACTATTCAAATCACTTTGAGGGGGCGGTAGTCCGCACTTCCTAAAATGAAAATATCGCGTTTACCCATAATGGAAACAATAAATGTATGCCATAAATGAAAAATACAGAACCTTAAGTAAAACATAAACATATTATATATTATGTATAAATAGAGTGACATCTTAATGGCCACCTTTGAAGGTGTTATATGAGTGTTGAACAATCATCGTTTCATGAGGCAGAAATTCGCCATCCACAGAAACAGTATGTTCTTTAACCATTAGATGTAGGTGTGTGTAAGTGTAGCTCGAATACTTCTTATAAAAACATCCTAGTATATTGAGGATACTGGTGATGTTACAAAATAAATTAATAAAAATAGTTTAGGGGGTTGGATTAGCAAAATAAAACAAAATAACATAAGCGAAGGCATTACCTTAAAATCGGGTAACTCTTTTGATTTGAGCCAAAGGTTTCCTTGGGAAGAATTCTGCCCAAAGTGAGGCTTCTAGGAGTAAGGGAGGGAATTTGGGAGAGTATTTTGGCAGAGTTTGGCCGAGCCAAAAGGCTTTGAATGTGTGAGTAAGGTGGTAGTGGTGGGGGCCTTTTATAAGTGGAGAGGAGGGGCACTTTTGGAAAGTAATGAAATGTTACTTTATTATATAATGAGTTTCGAATTTTAAAGGTCTCACACTTATATAATTAGAGGCTAAGGTGATAAGGGTTCGAAATCTACTCATCCAATTGGTTTTTGACAAGTGTAAGCCTTGGATTTTACATTATCATTTCATTTTATTTAAATCGTTAATTAATGAGGTAATCACTGCATCATCATGGTGTCATAAATAATTTAATTTATTTAATGTCTAAAAACTATAAACAAAATATCATGATGTAGGAAATCTTTTTAGATTTCTAATTAATATTTATAGTAAAAAATATTACTTGTATAACCCCATTTAAAAATCTTTTTAGTAAAACAACTTATGTTTGTGACATTTTTATTTTAACATTAAATAAAAGTTATTTATGTCATTTCCCTACCAAAGTGGCTCCATGGGGTCCCCAAGTTGACCAATGGATTGTATTGGTCGTCCATGACTCATCCAATAGAGGTAGGACAAGTTTAAAGGTCATTTCATATTTTTATAATACCATTTTTACCTTAAATTTCACTAATTACCTTTAATCACGATTAATTAAACTTAAAAGTTACTATTCACCAAAAAATTATTTTAATCCCATTGAACCACATTTTACTTCCTAATGAAAACCATGTATATCGGAATTTTGAACATCAAATCACAGAAGTGTTAATATTTTATTTAAATGAAAAAATCAGTTATTTAACTACCACTTAGTGGTTTCACTATTCATAAAAAATTGAAGTTTTTCAGAATAGTACCAAAATTTTACACTAATCTATAATTGATATTCTGAATTCCAAAATGGTGTCTATTTTGCAAAATTCAAAACATATAAGTTGCATTAATTAATTTTCTAATTAATTCCCACTCTCACAACAAGTAGCGTGTTTTAAGAAAGAATATCAATCAAAAGAATGACAATTGTTTATGTCCAATTTCAAAGTGAAAATAATTCTAATGAACACCATTGGATAAAATGGTAAATATATATTCTAATCATACTTTTAAAACACTAAATAGTATAATTTATCACTATAAATTATTTTGATTAAAAAATTTGTTTTAAGTATTTTTCACTATTCATAAAAATTGGAAGTTCTCAGAAAATTACAAAAAAATTCAAATTAGGATTATATCAATATTATGAATACAAAAATGAAGTCCATTTTGAAATATAAAATTTCTATAATTTTAAAAAGTGGGTATTACTATTCATAACGACTACATTGATTAGTCGCGGTGTGTTAGAACTCGAACTTGCGTACAATGCAAGCTGTTGCATTTTTGAAAGAGAGGCGTATCTTGAATGCTCGGGGTGTTACATTTTCCCCTCCTTCAATAAATTGCGTCCTCGAAATTTGAAATTTTTCTTTGAAAATAAAAGTTTGAAAATAGAAAATACCTTTGTATAAAACCCACATCAGAAATAAGGTTAATAAAATTTACCCTTAATAAGAGGGAAAGGAAAATGAAAAAGTCACCACCAAATTATGATCTCGATAAGGAGATCATTGGTGGAAATTAAAGACATATAATTGGGGGAGAAATGTAAATATTTGTAGGGAGTAATTGAGGTCATCAATCACAAACAATTGTAAAATTGAGGGCCTCAAAGCCTTCAATCTTTGATGATTTGAAATATTATCAGTTCAACAAGACATAAGGTATTAAGATAACACATTTTTTGTTTTAATATCTCTTTACTAATGTTTAAGAATTAATTTATTCATAGAATAATAGATAGGTATATATATATTTATTCTTGACAAGTAGAGTTTCAACCTTAAACTAATTTCTACCACAAACTCATCTTTCACTCAAATAGATAATAGAACTCAAAATATTATATTTATCCTAATTGTACAATGTTCAAAATATTAACACATACCATTTATATTAGGAAAACTATTTTTTAATAACCAAGGACATCTAGTAGGTTAGTGGTAGGTAATAAGGGCCTGTCACACAATGGTTGTGGGTTCGATTCCTGCAGCTTTGTCCGACACGACGGGTTATGCCCCACCCTGCAGGTTGTCCTTTTCCTAAAACAATAGTATTATAATATTCCAAAAATAATCTTCAGAAATGTTTTAACCTTAAACAATAATATCCAAAGATCAACTTAATCCATTCCAACCTTTATAGTTATCCAAAATACTTCCGTCCAACTCACAATCCAAATTTTTTAAGGAAGGTAAACATAATGAAGATCCTTTTTTCCACGTAACAACATGTGAACACCTTCATCATGTATTCTTTTAAAACACTGCAACATACCGAATTACCATAAATCCTTATTGATTACATTCATGATCCCTTATTCCTTATAGAATACTAGATATACTCCTTCTATCAAAGAAATGTATACAAATCATTTATCGTTTCAAGGAAGTTAGGAATATCCAATATAATTTATCCAAATCAATCATGTATTATTCCAAAATAACTATCTCGGTATCAGAACCATATTATGGTTTATCTTTATCTCAACCATATATTTTCCAAAAATTTAACCTGCTGTGGAGTCACTTTTCTTGGTTCCACACAATCTCAAGTCTTTGATGAAATAGTACGGCAGTACAATCCTTATATACTCCATAATTATTATAACCAATACATCATTGATACAACACTCAAATGACAAAATTATTTAATAAAAACATAAGAACTCTAATCATTCCTCCTCATCTATGGTAGTATCATAACTTGATTATTATCCAATAACATCATTTGGGGCATAATCTGATGATTTGGAAATTGGTTTGCGTAGTGTCCCCACTCCTTGCAGATGAAGCATTGTACATTTGAAACCTTTTTCTTACCCTTGCAGCCACACAATTGGTATCCTTTTTCTCCACACTTATAACAAACTCCCATTCCCTTCAGGCAAGTTCCATGGTGTTTCTTCCCACAATTATCACATATTGGAAAATTATTCTTTTCCCTCGTCCCATTATCCATCATTCTCTCTTCCATCCTTTTCTTCTCTTTCATCCCTTCAAATCCATAGGACTCAGATAATTCTCTACTTATCTTATTAACACATGATACTATTTCTTCATATGTTGAGAACACATGGGAGACTATTTCCCTTCTAAATGTTGGCTTAATACCGTAAAAGATATGATCCTTCTTACTCTTTGGATCATACGTATTGATGGAGTTCACATTCAATCTACTGGGCGCCGTTTCTATAAAATGGCATAAACTAGGTTAGTTTATGAATCGAAATACATAATAACAATCTTGAAAAACACTTAACATAAATTGAACTATTTATGGATGTAATCCATAATCACAAAAATGTTTTCTTTGAGGAAGTATATATTCATAAGCCCTTCATAATGGTTTGTAAAAAAACAGATAATTATCCTAAGCATATCCCCCGGGAGTGTCGTAACCAAGAGTACATCAAGGCCCGTTGTCGTGCACCAGTTCTAATTCGAGTCTAGCTCAAATCGGCGTTTTCAGGTTTTACCCCTAGGTACATATGTGCCAGAGCCGCCTCTACCTGCTCGTATCCAGACAGGGATGTATTGCTCGGAAAACTCACAAAATCTCTATAATACCAAAATTCTAGGAAGTTCTTCTATACTAATCCTTAAAGCCTATCTTCGGGCTTTGTGCTCTAATCAGAGTTTATATAAATCTAGCTTCCATGGTTAGTACTAAACAGCCTCTGATACCAACTGTAACGCCCCAACCCCAGTTACCCGGAGTCGGTTCATTACTTTGTAACATTGGCATGATCACAAAAGAACAAGTCTCAAAAGACCGATTAGTTTATTAGCCTTGAAAACACTAGATACATTCATAAGTCCTACATTACATCATAAGTAAAAAAACTACAATAACAAAGTCTCCGTAGTCCACACACATATCCTCTTCTTACTATCCCTGCAGGTCATTCATAAAATACTTCTTCACATCCTGTAAAATATTAAAACATTGAAAGGGGTGAGCTCAGATGCTCAGAAAGGATAACAATATAGCAGAAGCTTTCATCAATAAACATAAACATTTAAGGCAATGCATAACTAAAACAAAATCCTTTTAAACTTGAACTTCAACATAATATGGAAAAAGTAAAATGGGATGATGACATTTACTTTTTCACATGGATATTCTACTGGTCGAATAATCACATGCAATATCAATAACCACTTTCATAATGATGGAATTCATAATGCCAAACTATCATAACCACGTAGCCAAGGCCTTGTGCCAAGACCACAAACAATATTTTTTCAAGGCCTCGTGCCAAGACACTAGTTTGTCTCATGAGACCTGCCGATGCATCGAGGAGCTATAGCGGGCTCCACCCGTAACTTATTAAGTCCAATGCATTACTCATATGAACAGGTTTAAACATATCATAAACCATAACATAATCGTATCACATAGAACATGCATAAAAGAAACATTACATTTCCACATTTCAATCACAAGATATCAATACAACACATAGATATAATAAAAACACTTTCAAAACCATTTTCAATACCAAAATAAAAGAAAAGTAAAACATGTTATTTATTTTTCTTTTAAAAAAAGGTATGGTTTGTAGAGGAAGCCAAAACTCAAATAATGGTCACGGTGGCCGAGAAGTCATTGTCGCCGCACACGTACGAAAAAAAACATTCCCTTTTTTTCGTTTAGTAAACACTTCGTATAAAAATATTCCTTTTGAATAAATGTAAAAGTCAAAGGGGTTTATACACCGTATAAAAGAAGGTTGTGTATAAAACAAAATATGCCTCAATGAAAGGACATTGAGACGAAGTCCCATACAAAGATCATTTTTTTGAATAAAATATATCTATTATGTGTATTCACTATAATTACACATAAAAAAAATTACAAATACAAGTTAGGACATAATAATATCATGACTTAATTTGAAAGTAGGAGATTAACTCAAAGAATGGAAATTGGGTTAAGAAGTTCCCTTACCTTGCGTCCTGTCTTGAGTCGACAGTTCTTTAACCTCCTAAATAATAAACTAGAGTTAATTTATAATTTCTTAAGAACATTTTTCAAGTTTTTTATTCCTTTTATAAAACTTATTACCATGTTATGAACATTATGTATTTATTTAAGTTAATAACGGTCGTTTTGTAGATCTTTGGTACTTGAGTCAAAAATAAACATCTTATAATTACAAGTTGTTCATGTGGTGAAATATCCAATATATCCAGAATTATATTAATGATATAGATATCATTGATATCATATATATCCAGTATATACATGCATTTATAATATTCCATAACGTGTAGTTGTAAGAAATGAAATGCACCGTTCATGGAGACGGTAAGCCGTACGTACGCATGAACGCTACTTTCATTTCTATTTCGTATTTAATGAAATCATAATGATATAAAGGTATATTATAATTACAGTATAATATCATATATAATATCATTTACTCCATCCTTTATACATCCCACATATGGCATTAATGATTCAAATCACTTTGAGGGGGCGGTAGTGCGCACTTCCTAAAATGAAAATATCGTGTTTACCCATAATGGAAACAATAAAGGTATGCCATAAATGAAAAATAGAGAACATTAAGTAAAACATAAACATATTATTTATTATTTATAAATAGAGTGACATCTTAATGTCTACCTTTGAAGGTGTTATATGAGTGTTGAACAATCATCATTTCGTGAGGCAGAAATCTGCCATCCACAGAAACAATATGTTCTTTAACCATTAGATGTAGGTGGGTGTAAGTGTAGATATAATACTTCATATAAAAACATCCTATTATATTTAGGATACTGGTGTTGTTACAAAAGAAATGAATAAAAAGAGTTTATGGGATTGGATAAGCAAAATAAAACAAAATAACATAAGCGAAGACAGTACCTTAAAATCGGGTAACTCTTTTGATTTGACCCAATGTCTTCCTTGGGAAGAATTCTGCCCAAATTGAGGCTTATAGGAGTAAGGGAGGAATTTTGGGAGATTATTTAGGCAGAGGTTGGCCGAGCCAAAAGTCTTTGAATGTGTGAGTAAGGTGGTAGTGGTGGGGGGCCTTTTATAAGTGGAGAGGAGGGGCACTTTTGGAATGTAATGAAATGTTACATTATTATATAATGAGTTTTGGATTTTAAAGGTCCCACACTTATATAATTCGAGGATAAGATGATAAGGGTTAGAAATATACTCATCCAATAGGTGTTTGACATGTTTTTGCCTTGGATTTTACATTATCTTTTCATTTTATTTAAATAGTTAATTAATGAGGTAATCGATGCATCATCATGGTGTCATAAATAATTTAATTTATTTAATGTCTAAAAATTATAAAAAAATATCATGATGTCGAAAATCTTTTTATCTTTCTAATGAATATTTATAGTCAAAAATATGACTTGTATAACCTCATTTAAAAATTGTATTAGTAAAACATCTTATGTTTGTGACATTTTTATTTTAACTTTAAATAAAAGTTATTTATGTCATTTCCATACCAAAGTGGCTCCATGGGGTCCCCAAGTTGACCCATGGATTTTCTTGGTCGGCCCTGACTCATCTAATAGAGGCGGGACAAGTGTGAAGGTCATTTCATATTTTTATAATACCATTTTTACCTTAAATTTCACTAATTACATTTAATCGCGATTAATTAAACTTAAAAGTTATTATTCACCAAAAAAAAATTTAATCCCATTGAACCACATTTTACTTCCTAATGACAACCATGTATGTCGGATTTTTGAAAATAAAATCAGAGAAGTGGTAATATTTCATTTAAATGAAAAAATCAGTTATTTAACTACCACTTAGTGGTTTCACTATTCATCAAAAATTGAAGTTTTTTAGAATAGTGCCAAAATTTTACCGTAAGCTATAATAGATATTCTGAATTCAAAAATGATGTATATTTTAAAAAATTCCGAACATATAATTTGCATTAATTAATTTTCTAATTAATTCCCGATGTCACAACAAATAGCGTGTTTTAAGAAAGAATATCAATCAAAAGATTGACAATTTTTATGTTCAATTTCAAAGTGAAATTAATTCTAATGAACACCATTGGATAAAATGGTAATAATATATTCTAATTATACTTTTAAAAAACTCAATAGTATAATTTATCACTATAAGTTATATTTATTTAAAAATTTGTTTTAAGTATTTTTCATTATTCATAAAAAATGGAAGTTCTCAGAAAATTACAAAAAATTCAACTTAGGATAATATCGATATTACGAATACAAAAATGAAGTCCATTTTGAAATATAAAATTTCTATAATTTTAAATAGTGGGTATTGCTATTCATAATGGCTACTTTGATTAGTCGCGGTGTGTTAGAACTCGAACTTGCATACAATGCAAGCTATTGCATTATTGAAAGAGTGGTGTATCGTGAAAGCTCGGGGTGTTACACTGTGGAAGAGATCGAGGCATTGGAATAGAAGGATTTATGGAAAATGTTTTTTAATGGGTAATTTCCTCACACTGTTTGATTTCAGATGGATAAGGTATTTCATTCCCACAATAAAAAAATTATAAATCCATTGAATTATATGAGGAAAACTTTATAGGGATTGCATGATACACCTTTGGTTCTGTAATTACCCCTAAATTCAAGATTGACTACTTCATTTGTGGGCTAAAACCAAGACTACGGAATGCCCTTGAAATCTGCGACTTTTATAGCTATGATGAAATTGTTTAATGTTCCCTCAATGCATAAATAGTTATTTGAAATATTATGTGTATCCTTGGGATAACTAGAGGAATGTAGACTTTAATTCTGGAAGTCTGATAGATAAACCAAATTGTTCTATGAAATTCAGGTTCCCCACTTTCCAATGGTGTGGAAAGAAGCACATCATAAATTTCCAAATGGGATGAGGAAATGATCTAGGTGTCGAAGAGAAGGGAACTTCTCTATTAATTGACAACATGAAAACCCCGCTACTATAATGGAGGAGGGGATAACTACATTATACCCTCAATGCATTGTTCATTTCTACACATACAATGAACTATGGAACTTTGTGGAATACTACCCTATGCCAAGGGTTTTTTGAGAAAACCAACAACCTTCAAGGAAGCAAGGGAGATATTTTCCATCAAAACCAATGATGAAAATTCCAACAAAAATGTGGTGACATGTACACTAGTTATTCATTCAACAATAGGTAATGTGATTTCTAATTTTGGTGCTACGCATTCTTTTATATCAAAAAAGTTTAGTAGAACAATCCCACACCACCAAAAATCATGGAAGTAAAGAAGTTGGTGATGATGGAAATTGGGTAAATTATTTCATCCCATGAATATAACTCCTCCCCCTATAACAATTTGTTGATTGAACTTCGCAAAAAACCTCATCATACTCCATCACGTGGAATTTGATTCAATTATTGGCATGGATTGGCTTTCCATATATAGAGCCCAAATTAATGGTCATGAGAGGGATAACACTCTTCATATGGTGAATCAACCCCTGATTATGAACAAGTTCCTGAAGGAGGATGAATCATTTTTAGCTCCATCATCTCAAGCATGGATATTACTCCTCAATGAGCACATGTTTCTTGTTCAGATAATTGAGTCTATGGAAGGAACCGTCCTTGAAGGCATTCCAATTGTGAGGGAATTCACTGAATTGTTTCCCAAGGAATTGCATTGTCTTTCTCCTAGAAGAGATTTTTAATTCTTGATTGATTGTATGCTTGGGGCATTTCCAATATCAAGACTTTTTATAGAATGAATATTTTGGTGCTAGAGGAGATAAAAACCACTACATGAGAATTTGTATAAAGGGTTTATATGCCCATGTGCTTCACCATAGGGTGAACCTGTCCTCTTCACCAAAAATATGGATTCATAAATTCACATACTCATTAATTATTGTGAACTAAAAAAAATTGAAAAATTGAAAAATTATCCTCTTCCACGAATTGATGACTTGTTCTATCAGCTATCTGAAGCACAATACTTCTACATGGTGGATCAGTAGTAGGGATATTATGAGGTAATGGTGAAGGAGGATGATATACCCAAGACTACTTTTTCATACAATGTATGAGAACTACAAATTCATAGTAAGGCCTTTAAAACTCAATAATTCTACAGTAGTCGACATAGTCTAGATGAATAGATTCTATAGATATTACCTAGACAAATTTGTGGTAGTATTTATAGATGATATTCTTATATACTCCCAAACCACAGAGGATCATGAAGAGCCTCTAGGAACTATACTAGAGACCTTATGAAAGGAAACACTCCATTAAAATTATAGGAAGTCTGAGTTTTTGTTGATGTATGTCTCATTCATGGGCTATATAATCACATAAAATGAGATATATGTGGATACCTTCATGAAAAACAAAATAAAGGGACGGGTGTGGCCAACATTTTTGATGGATATCCATTTCTTCCTTAGGTTAGCTGGATATTTTCACTGATTTTTGTGAAATTTATCAGAATTTTCAAACCCTCATACCAATCTAACTCAGATGGGAGTCATGTTTTATTGGAGTGATGAATGTGAAGAGAATTTCAAGGGGTTGAAAAATATTCTTATCAATGCACCCATGATAACACTACCCACATGTGGATAAATTTATATGGGGATCACTGATTTTCTGAAGAAGGGCATGATATGTGTGTTGATGAAAAATGAAAAATTCATTGCCTATGCTTCAAGGAAATTTAATTTTCATCAGAAAAACTATCCAATCCATGATTTGGAGTTGGTTGTAGAAATATTCGCTATAAAAAATTGATGGAATCACTAATTTCTATAGAAGTGTTAAATATATATGGATCAAAAAATCATAAAGTATATATTCACACAGAAAGAGTTGAACATGCACCAATGAGGATGGTTATAGCTGATGAAGACTATGACTACTCAATTAACTACCATATATGTAAGAATAATAGAGTGGAAAATGATCTATGTAGAAAGGATCCTACAAATATTTCATTGATGAGAATTGAAAAAGATCCAATATTATTATATTTGATGAATATAGTCATGGAAATCATAATTAATGGAAAAACATAAATCCTTTCACTAATGATTTTCCATCCATATCTTTTGTAAAGGTTGAGGGATACCCAAAATGATTATGTGATATTTCATAAGAATGAGGAAACAATCAAAAAAGGGAAATCCTCGTAGTTCAGTGTTGACGAATAATGAATTAAGAGATTTGAGTCATGTCTATGTGTTCCATCATATTTGGAGCTACAGAGGTAAGTATTGTATAATTTACATACTTGGAATTTCTCCATTCTCTTAGGAAACACAAAGATGTATCTTGATCTCTGAGAGAATTATTGGTGGGATAACATGAAAAATGAGATTGTTGAGTATACTTCATACTGCATAGTGTGTCATCAAGTGAAGGCTAAGAGGCAGATGACTAAGGGGATAATGAAACCATTACCCATACCATAATGGAAATTAGAGAACATCACCATGGAATTTGTCCCCAGACATCCAAAGACATCTAAAGGATACAATTCTATTTGGGTTGTTGTGGAACGTCTAAGCAAGATTCCACACTTCATTGTAATTTGAGATGATTTTTCATTGGATAAACTAGAATAGATATACATCAGATAAGTGGTATGGATGAATGGAGTACCAATTTCGATTGAATCTGATCGAGATAAATGATTCGCCTCTATATTCTAAAAGAGTCTCCAACATTCTCTTAATAGTGAGATGAACATCACTACGACTAATCATCATAAAATAGATATCCAATCTCATTCAACTATCCAAACACTTGAGGAAATGTTGAGTACATGATCTATAGACTTCAAAGGAGGAGGAGATCAACATCCTCCACTAGTTGAGTTATCTTACCTCAAATATTTCTACTTATGCATCCATATGGATCCTTATGAAGCCCTTTATGGGAAGAGTTTCAAAACACCGACATGATGGGATGAATTTGGTGAGTTAAAAAATTTAGATCAATAATGGTCAAGGAATTGGTTGAAATGGTTAAGACCATCCAGTAGAAAATTAATGCAACCCAGAGTTGAAAAAATAACTATGCTAATAATCATTGATGAGGCATAGACATTGATGTTGGAGGCATTTTATTCCTCTATATATCACTGTGGAAGAGAGGTATGAGAATTTGGATGAATGTAAAGCTTAGTCCAAGGTACATCGTCTCTTTTGATATACTTGATATCATTGGAGAAGTGTCCTATCGACTAGGACTCCAACCGAACCTGTCTCAAGTACATGATGTATTATATGTAGAACTCTTGATGAATTACATACCTGACCCATCCCATATACTCATTCCATATGTGGATCCATTTGAGAATGAGATCTCCTGTGAGGAGAAGTTGGTGAATATATTAGATCATAGTGAACAAACTCTAAAAAATAATACAACAACCATCATTAAAATGTTGCGGAGAAACCAACATTTTAAAGAAGAAATGTGGGAACAAGTGTAAGTGATGAGGTAGAGTTAACCTCATCTACTTTCATGTGGGAAAAAATTTTGAGGGTTAAATTTATTAAGTGTAAATGTGGTAATGACACAATCTTTTATGAATTAATTTATCTTTCTTTTAATGTATTATGAATATCAAAAACACGTGAACTCTTTTTTTTTATTGGGTTTAACTGACCATTATGTATCAATATTTTTTATAATATAGTCGTTGAATTGTGATAACATGACTGATATAAATTTAAGATTTTTAAAAATAATCCTTTCAATAGAGACAACATAGAGGATGGCCTCATCCAGTAGATAAGGGTCGTATGAAGCTGATTTCTCATAGATCAGAAAGGAGGCAGCGTCATTGGGCTTCACTGTTGACCAATCCCAAGACGATCCTCAACATGTTAAGATTTAAAATAATCACCTATGAGTGAAGTTCAACTGAATAGTGATTACCACTTGGGCGATTTTATCCGAGTTACCCCAAGAGTCTGTCACAATCGCACACCATACCATTAGAGATTTTTGGGTATTTATAAGGGGTTATATAATAAGGAATAAGTTAAAAATTGTGAAATTCCTTTTTATAAATAAAATTATCATTCCATCAATTCAATTATGATAATAGTTTTTCATAAATATATAATGAATTGGATATATTTATTTTTCATGTAAAATGGTACTTTTAATAAATATATAAATTATTCTATTAAACTATGGTTTTATTAATATTATTATTATAGTTTTTCAATAATAATAATTTTAATTATAATTGGGGATTATATTTATTTATTATTGTCATTACTCTATAAATTATTATGTATTGAGCTTGATAAGAATTATATTTTCATACGATAAAATAAAAATTGCATTTTTAATTAAATTTTTTTTATGAATTAATGAATTTTTTGAATAAATAATATTTTTTTTAAAAAATATTATTAATATATAATTTTTATTAAATTTAATTTAGAATATAATTTTTATGCTATCAAAAGTAACATTTATTAAGGTTTGAAAACATTTTTTCAAAACCCATCAATTATCAATAAATGAGGGTTTTAAATTTAAAATAAAAAATAAAAAAAATTTGACAGTAATTTAGAAAAAATGAATATTATTTTTTTAATTAGGACATAGAAATTATGAAATATTTAATTTTTCATAATTTTATAATACAATTTTATTTTTGTGTAAAAATTAAATACTTCTAAATATTTAATGTGTTTTATGACATCATAATAGCCTAATAGTGATGTAATAAAATACTATAAAAGTTATATTCAAATAATATATCTTTTACCTTTAAAATAATATTAATTTATATTTTTTTGATTAATTTTATAATTTTTTGTGGACCCTCCAAGTCATATAAAATATATTAACATTTTAAAAAGATTTTCTTTAGGGTGCGACTCACCTCCACCTAATCAAGACTAATATTTTAACAGGTTTGTACATTGGCCATAATAAATAATTTTTTCCACTATCCATTGGAAAAAACCATTGGAAAAACCATGGTATGTTTCTTAGTTTTGAATATTCATTTATATAGATTCCAAACACTATGTTTGTGAAATATTAAAGAAACCCCTATCCTTTTCATTATAAACCCATTCAAGATCGCATATATCTTCACTAAAAATTCCAGGTGAACATTCCTAATCTTTCATAATTTATCTAGAACCCTCCCAAGGATCCCCATGCTCTCAATAAGAACCTCCTGATGCTCTTGTAGTCACACACTTATGTAAGGGATTTATTCCTTTCTCAATTTTTTCTAACATTCATTATGTTGTTATACCCATTTATTTTCAATTAAAAACAGTCAGGTATGATTTTGATCATCCCCCATAATTCCCAAATTATTTTGAATGATGATAGACCTCTATATCTCTCATTAATCCCTCCCATGTACATCTGTTACCATGCCTAAATTTAGTAAGATTTATCCTATTTCTCCTCTTTCTACATGTTTCGTTATTATGTTATGCCTTATATTTCCAAAATTTAATATATTGGAACATGTATTTATATGACCACATATCTATCCATTTCATGTAAATAAGATGATATTATCAATTCTCTCTCATCAAAATTTTTTATTAATTTTAATTTCACGTTGCTAAGCTGCCGAAATTGCACCGCAATTTTCCTTGCAAAAATCATCATGTAGTGAATACCATGACCATTTCACTATCAAGGGTATTCACCTTTATGAACATATAATAATTTATTAAAAAATTTCATGTATGTATTCCACATTCATTTATCGTGGAATAAATTACTCTGTTGAATGATTCAATGTTATATAATTAATGTGGAACATTTTGCATGAAATAAAATATTTTTAAATGTTGTGCCCAGATAGCACTCCAATGCATTGTGTAATGTGTAATATCATGATACTTCATGCTCAATGAGGTTTTAATCAAGCTCATTCATGTTCAATGAGGGTTTACTTGTGCTAATTCATGTGAAATGAGGGTTTACATATGAAAATCCATGTGCAATGACCCTGGGCTCATTTTTATATCATGTTGTATGTATATTCTACATTTATATTTTATGATAATCTTGTTATATCATGCATTTATGTTCATGATTCTCTTGTGATCCATTTATATTCCTATTGAATAACATGTGTTGTATTATTTATGTTATTCCTTGTTGACTCCCTTACTGGGATTTATAACTCACCCTTTTCATTTGTATGTCCTTAGGTTATCCCATTCAATGATATGTATGAAGGAATGTTGTGGTCATGTAAATGTAGTTTTCAATAAAGATATTGTATTTTATTTTGTAAGTTGTCATGTAGTGTTCCTAATTTCCCAAGACACTTTACCTTGAGTTCCTCAGATTTGTCTTAAGTTTGTGTTTATGTAATAAATATTGGATAAATATGAAATAAAGAGTAGGGTTGTTATACTATCATTGTTTGGGTCAGTTATTCATGGAGTAAGGTACTACCTTATATAATATGCATTTACCTGCAAGGCATGTGTTTAACACGTGAGATCAACAATCCCTAAGATTTATTATAGAGGATTAACCACCCTTTAATAGGTAGGTTGGGATAAATTGTATTCCTATATCACAAGTCCTATATATGGAGTGGGAATAACTCATCTAAAAATAATAATATGATTGGAAAGTCAACCCTTATATACAGGGTTTTCCATTGATGGGTGGGTTCCCTTATAAAACATCCACGTGATGGGTTTCAGAGTAGAAAAAATCATTAATGAGTGATAGTAATGTCATTATACACCTATATTATATGGTATAAGAGAATGTTTTTTGGTAAAGATAAATTGGGAAATTCTAAGGGGAGATTATTGGACTCAATTTTCTAGTGCTCTATGATGTTCATTGAAGGGGACTAACAGCCATTCTATGGATAGATGGGGATGCGTTTTTCACTTGTATCATGATTTGTACATGATTTATGAGTTTATTTCATTTTAAAATATAACATGTTTGGAAATAACCCCCACTTTGAGGATTTTTTTAGATATGAGTTACTTATAGTGAAAAAACATATACATGTAGTTGGCGATAAAGTAGAAAATATGGTGCATGAATGATGTTCAGGACACTAAATATGTATATTAAAATATTGAAATGTGTCCCACATTAGATTTTTTATATTAATAATAGATTTTATGTTTCTTCTCCAAGAAAACAATTGAATCATGTTATGATGCATTGAAAGATATCTATAAACACTCCGAAAAAATTTCCATGTACAAACACAACATGAACATCATATTTCTATATGGTTCACTACTCAAAATCAACATCTACATAGATGGTATGATTAAGTAAAACCTATTGTCATACATTAAACTAGAATCATCATTTGGATTACAAATGATAAGGTATTTTCCTTGAACCCAAGATACACAATCCATATCTAGAATTTTTTTAATGCTCACCCTCATAAACAATGAATAATATCAAAATTTAATAATAATTGAGTCTCCAATAACAATTAAACTTCATAAAGCTATTATTTTACTTATTCATCATCCTTATCTACCTCATTAACTTATATGGCCACTCATTCATCTCCTTATTTGTTTTCTTAACTTTTTCACTATTATGTACAAAATAATTTAACTGCACTACTTTTCACTCTTTATCCGAAATCTGAATTCATGCCATAATTTTTGGTGAGAACATCCACATCAATTATTACAACATATTTTTCCATAAACAAATGAATACTGGTTTCTAGAAAACATTGTATATTATTGAGGGGATTACTATATTATGTTTTAGTATCCTTTGAAACACCCAGTTTTACACACCATAAAAAAACTAGAATTCCAGATAATCTATTTATAAAAGTGTGTCTTTTTCTCTTGTAGAATGATATGAGATTTAATAGTATAGTAAAGTGATTCATGGTGTGAATAACAAATATTGAAGTTATAAATAAAAAACATACTCATCTATTGTGGCATATAAATATATAATATGATGTTAATAACTACTAAATTTGAGTCCATAGAAGTTCATATTCCCACAGCCCAACCACTATTCCTTAATTATCACGAAGGTACTCTTATGTAGCCTGAGTATTAACCCAATAAATCTATTTTAGGTATGATATATTCCTTTACAACCCAAATTTTATAATGTAGAATATGTTATTTTTATATAATCTCTTTACACCCTTACATGTGGATGGTTGTGGTGTGGTCGCCTACTTTATGTTTTAATCATCTTCTGCTTATTCCACATGAACTCTTTTTCCCAGTGCATTTCCACATGAGCTGTAATTCCATAATGATACTCCACATAATCTCTAGATATTAAGATAATTTGTTTATCTTACTATCCTATCATTAATGAGTTTTTATTAACTTGATGTATAATTGAAAACATCCTCACATATAAACTTCAACCATAGTGTAAAACATAATGTTACTATTTGTTTACTCTTATATTTATGATTTTAATCATAAAAAGTATAAATTTAATCAACTGCATCAAAAATATAGTGAAACAACATTTTTATTTGTGATTTTAACATAATTACTTAAAAAAATTACATTAATAACATCAAATGACCTTTTGGGGTTTAGTTTCTTGGAAACTAGGTATGTAATACATGATGTACATAACATAAAACGTAATGTTTATTTAAACCACTTGAAAGTATCATTTTTTATTCCATCCTAGTTCACCTTATTTAAATTTATTTCCATGGGAAATAAATTAATATCAAAAGGTGATCACAAATCCAAGTATTCGATAATCATTGGAAATGATTGATTATCATGGTTCAAGAATGAGGCATAACATGATTGAATAACAATAACTATGTGATACATTATACAAAAATGTGTTTTCAACATAAAAATGACTCTTCATAAGAAAATAACCAAGGTTCAATACCGATGTGTGGTACAAAAATATTACTAAGTTTATTCAACAAGGTATCATAAAACACATCATCTATATAGATTAATTATTTATCTTAAGAATTGGATCACAAGTAGGGTGAACCCGACATATGATTTAAATTACTTGTTCCACTTAGATTATAAAAAATCATTTAATAATTAACCAATAGAGGATAAATAAAATGTTTCATATAATATCATTGATTAAATTAGATCATAAACACCTGAACATTAACACATTTTTATACCACGAGAAGGTAATGTGGGTTTAATATATAGAAATAACCACTAAATTAAGTATAAATTAATATATATAAATAGCATTGAATTAAAAAAAGTTTTTTTACTCATACCATAAAAAATTAGTCATGGAAAATCAACGGTTGATTTCAGCAGCCTAATAAGAATATAATATGGTTTATAAATCGATCTTAATGAGAGATAATGAAAGTACCTAAATGCTTAAGAATTGTTTTTTTGAAATGGAATCATCATAACTACATGGGAACATAATAACATTTGAATTAGAAAAAAAGCTATAAAGGATGCACTAGGATACCACAAAGAATAAGATAATCCTTTACCATTTTTGATTTCAGATTAAATCTTTTGGTGAGTTCCTTGGAAACATATAAAGTACATTTACAGGCTCTAGAGAGTTAAAATGAGGTTATATTTATTATTAATAGTGTGTGAGTGAATGAAATGGGGAGTAGATGTGGGTATTCATAGCATATATGGTAGGATTAGTTATTAATATTTAAATAAAGGATGAAAAAATCAACGTTGTGGATAATAAAGAAATAATGAATTTCCCATGGATTTATATCATGGATAATAAAATTAATAAGTTTTTTTATTGAAATGTTTGACTTTAATAATTGGACATTAATATTTTATATTATGTTTTTCATGGGAATAATATTTTATGCAAAAAATGTTTTTAAATTAGAACATTTTATTTCAGAAATTGGAATTTTATTTATAGATATGGAAATTAATTTTAATTTAATTAAATAAAAGATATTAGTATAATAAATTATTTTTTAATGGATTCATTTTTATTAATAATAAATAATTATTAAATATTTACGAAGTCAACGAACATTATAAAAACACAAAACTGAATATTTACTCTTTGTGGAAAAATAATATAGTTTAAGAAATTATCAAAATTTAACCCTTACTTAATTTTTATATACTTATTTAAAATTTAATTTTTATTTTATGAAAAAAAATATATGCATTATAAATTTAACATTAAAATAATAATTATTACCTATTGAAAAATAAAACTTTTTATGAAATAGTCAGCATTCTAACCCACATAAGAATTAACTAAGGCATTATAAAATTATATTGAAATTAATTTTTTTTAAATTGATTTATTATAATATCTAATGAAATTAAATTTTACTCATAATATTCAAATTTATCATAATTTTTTTTTTCTAATTATATATTTTTGAAAAAATAAATTATGTTTTCTTTATATAAAAAAATATATTTATCATATTCATATTACATTAATGTGAATATTATTAAATTAAATAATATTGAAAACTGAATTTAAGGAACAAATATTTCATTTCTAAAAAGAAAATTACACTTTTATAATTATATGCTCAAGATATATAACCATTATTTCATAGATATACTCCATATGGGTAAGGTGTGTATGGTGGTAATTTTTTGGGGTGGATAGGTTAACATTGATATAGTGGTGACTTCCAATAACATGAAATTATTTTGTAGTAAATTTTTATTGATCATTATTTATTGATTACTTCTTGCTATTTTTTATCGGTCATCCCTAGTGATGATTCCTCCCTACCATGTTCTAATAAATGGGATTCAAAAGGCATGATGCAACAATTTGAGGCCACAATTTCCCCCTTCTACCTTAATTATATATAATAATTACACATAATTTAAAGTATTTCCAATTTTCATAATTCCCAATAGTTATATTGAACAATGATAAGTTAAAGTTCTTATACGAAAAGTTACATTTTCAATTACATAATATATATTTAATACAATATTATCTTACACTATCATTCTCTACATCACCTAAAAATATTATACACTTCCCCAATTAATGTAATCCATGTTCCCAACTCTTCTTTTTCTTTTTACAGTTCTTATTAAAAGAGTGATCTTCATTAATGAATTAAAGAATATGGAATTTACCATAGTGTGTGCATCAGTCGTTTAAATTTATCTCCATGATTTATTTCTTATTTTCACAGTCAAATTTATGTAATTCTTTTTTATGAATTGTAAAATCCCCTCTATGTTATTATATTGTAAAACATAATAAAATAATCATTTTTATATCTGGTCTCTTTTATTAATGACATTTTTCATTATTTATATTCACCAACATCAAGAAATTTCATCCTCAACTATTTTATTTGAATTTAAAACAAATATCGGTAAACCTCCTTTATCTCTTATTTACTCTACGATTTTACGTTTATGAACTTTTTATTTCTCCAAAATTCATTCAGGATTCGTGTATTTTTGTTCCTCAACACATCTTTTCTCTCATTATGAAACTAGAACGATTCTTCTTTCATATGATATGTCATGTTCGAATTATATACCATTGCCTTCATGTATGTGTGGTTGGTATGAAATATAATTTATTAACAGAGACATGTGTAATACTTCTTGGAATTTTAAAAGACTTAAAGTTAGTGATTCATGATACATAAATACTCCAACATGCTTAAGAATATGAAATGGTCTAATGTTCATTGGAATTTTTTTCCCCTTATTTTCAAACATTATGACCCACATCCTGGGTGATATTTTCATTTATACATGATCCTTGAAAATTATTTATAATTCCATCCACTAATAGTTATAATAAATATTTTTTAAAATAATTAGTTTCTATGATATTTTTTTGTATCAGTTTTATCTACTATATTGTTTCTTTTACAATATCTGGTCCCAAAAATTTTCCTCCTCTAACTTCATCCCACAATGTTGGAGTTCTACACCTCTTCCCATAGATTTCTTCATAGGATCCATTTGAATACTCGAGTGAAAATTTTTGTTTTAACATAATTCCACAATTAGAATAAAATGGTCTTAACTATCAGTAAAAGAAAGTGACCTTTCCCATAACATGTCATAAAATGTTTGAGTAGTCCTCTCAAACTACCCACCAATTTGTGGATGATTGGTTGTGCCAATGTTTACATGGTTATTCATTAATTTTTGAAGGTTCTACTAGAAAATATAATTAAATGTTTGATCACAGTCTAAAAATGTTTATTATTAAACCCCATGATGTCTCACCACTTATTGAATATAAAAATGAGCCATGTTTTCAAGGGATTAATTATCTCGTATGTTGATAATTTGAGAAGACATTGTAGAACAATTAATAACTATCCATAATTAATTATTTCCATTGGATATATTAGGATGTCAAGTAAAAATGTCCATTGTGATGTTGTCTCACTTTCATATAGGTTTGGATAGTGGTTATAAAACCCCTTTTGGTTGTTAGCATCCCCTTTAACTTTTTGACCGACCAAACATCTTGAAATATATTCAAAAATCTCACTAATCATGTTATCCCTACAACAACAGTTTCACAGTTCCCAATAATTTTTCGTGATTATATGATGTATTGAAAATTTAGGGATGTGAGTTTCCTTGATTAGATCATAAAAAATATATAATTAATGTGATACATATCACTATCCCAAACTTCATTTCTACTTATTGATAAACATTAATGTAAAAAATATTCCCAATTTTTCAGCTTATGTATTATTATTTTTTACGACCATGTCATTATAATTTATGGATTTCTTTAATTAATGATGGTTGGAAAATCATTTCAAATAGGAATGATGATATTATTTACCCTATGAATTCCATGTCTATCTTTTACTGGTCCTTGATCAATGGATTTATTGGAACCATGGTCATTCAATTCTGGAAATAGAGTACGGTTTGTGTTTGTTTTCAATCCACTATAGATGGTCTAGAAGTTTTCTACAAAAGGATTTACAAAGTTTAGGATGTTTTCTACGAAAGGGTTCATATAGTTTTCAAATGTAAAAACTATGCACAAGAATTAAATGTGAATAAAATATGAGGTTGTGAGGAAAATTATTACATGCGCAATGCGACATCAAAAGGGATTTTTCACACTCATGAAGAATCTTGAGTGTACCAAAAAAGGTGCATCGAAAACATGCTTGTTGGGTCATTGTGGCCTATAAATAAGAGGCTACCCCCATGAAAGATTCAATAATTTTCCAATGAAAGTCATGTTTCCATATTGCGTGAATGATTTTCTTGTGAAAGATTTACAGAAAGTTAATGTTGCACACAAGGAATTCCTTTAGTCTGAAAAGATCATGAGAACCCATTGGTTTAGTTGCACAAATGTAAAGGGCTGCATAGAAAGTAGGGGTTGTGCGAAGTTCACCTTTCACAAAAATTCACAAATCATGTGCAGAAGTATTGATATTTGTGGAAAGTGTGGTTATTTTTTTCTGACTGAAATATGAATATCCATTTTGTCATATCATTGCCTTCAAGAGAATCATTTAATGACTTGGATGAAAGCAGTGTCTCATGCTAGATTGAGATGTAGAATTCAATGAAGGTCAATTTAATCAACCTTCAAGTTGATAAAATGAATTAGAATTCTCTCAGGGTAGTGAGCTAGGGGGTCATTGGAAGTGATCTGAGGTATGCAGTTTTCTATCCCTAAACCAATGTAAAGGCAGTGTGATTTGTAGAGAGTGATTTTGAATGAAACATTTAATCCAAAAAATCAGGAAAATTAGTCAATTTAGGTATGACTAACACACTATCGTTGTATTCTCCTTGGATGTAGACTAATGCAGTAAACCATATAAAAGTGTTTTTTCATATCCTTAATTTTATTTAACAGATAGATTTAGATTGTTTATACCTTCGTGGGAACAAGATCCACAACTTTATGAAGAATACATTGAAGCCCTGATTCACCTCCCCTCTCATGGTGTTCCAGGTTCATTCAATTTATATCAGAGGGAGGTTACTGGTGTTTGATCTGTCATAAACCTTCTTTGAGAATTCATCCATTGTCCAGGGAGACCCCTCTCTGATGGAAGTAATTTTCAAATCGAGAAGAATAGAATGATATCTCAGCTAAGATCTCTTGTAATATAAGTCTCATTTTCTACTATTCAAATAATACAAGTCATTGGTCTAATTGTGATGGCTATGAGTGATGCAGATATGAAAATTCTTGATGCTGATGATAAAGAGCAGAATGCTCTCACTGCAGCCCTTTCTGATTAGATCAATATAAAGATGATGAGTTCAACCACTGCAATTTCTATGTCAGTTAACTTGAAAATATTTATGAAGGAGATAGACTAGTGAAGTAGGTGAAACTACAAGTCATACACAATATATTTGATGATCTAAAGATGAATAATAATAAGTATGTAGGCTACTTCATCAATCGATATACTAAATTGGATTGAAAAATTTGAGGTCTAATTACTATAATTAAAGATGTTGATATTTTTATGAAAATACTGATATGAATTCAATACCAATTGTAAGAACCAGGATCGTCTTTTCAGGTATGTTTTTCTTTTTCTGGTATATTTTTATAAAAAGTGGATTTTCAGGAAATTTTTAAAGTACATGTCATTTACTCAGTTATTGTGGGTAGCCGGGTGCTGGCCATGTAGCGGCCTTGCACATGGCCGTGTGTGGTGACCTAGAGACCACTTAATGCAGGGGTTGATGAAGGAAAGTACACACCATGTACATATTAATTACATTCAGTGTACTTCCTTTTTTTCATTAAATGTAATGGGGTCATTTCTAATCACCATAACACACTACTTCAAGGTCTGGTTTGTCCGAGATAACTCGTATGGCTAAAAATCTTATCGGATCTCTGAGCGAGCATCTGTTCTATGAATCAACCACCATCTATTGCATTGGTATCACCTCCGTAAGCTCTTCCTTCTCCAAGAGCTTCTCTTTCTGATTCCTCATCTATCAAGAGTTATCCTCGGTTGAATGTTTTAGAGGTTTTGGTAGATCTACAGTGTTCATGGGTTATTCAAGGCTTCAGATTCACGTATAAAGATCTCTCCACACCGTGGAAGGTGGTTTAGGCCTTTCCGTTGAAATTATTTGAGTAATATGTACAATTTTGTCTAATTTCCTTGAACATGGTATTTCGTGTTTACCGTATAATCCCTGTTAATTTCCTACTATTCTAGTATGCATGAGAAAAGGATAATTAGATGTGAATAGAGATGATTGTTATTCTTTGGATGTGTTTTCAATGCATGTTCTGTTTGTAAACTTTTGGTATTTTTTAGCCTATAAGGCTTCCATGATGTTTTCCAATGATTAGTAATGTAGGATGGAGGGATTATTTTATCTGACGTTCTGGATATACATTAGACAATTTATACAAGTAGTTCATGAGGATTACTTTGGTCGTGTTGCATTTCTATGATAGTTTGACTTACACATGGCCGTATGAACCTGGTGTAGTGGACTATAAAGGGAATTTACCATGTGGGCTTCCATAGAGAGCCGTTAACCACTTTTGATTATAAGGGGAATTGACTGTGTGAGATTCCTTAGATATTCCGTAACCACTTTTGACTATAAGGGTAATAGACCATGTCAGCTTCCTCTAAGAGTCTTTAATCACTTTTTACTCTAATGGGAATTGACTGTGGGTGATTCCTCAGAGAGTCATTTTCATATCCTTATAAATAAACTAGAGGGGATAGGCTATACATACATCCCAGAGGGTTTCTTGCTTTGATTTGATGATTACATGATATGTGGTGTTTACTACTCTTTTACTTAATTTATTCCATATATATTCACTGACTGTTAGGAAGAGATCTTTTGGTGGTTGCCTACTATGATTAGTCTCACACCCAGTTTGGGTCATGATTTTGGACCCAGACAGATTATTTTGTTGTGGGTATAGATAAGGGAAATCTCCCTTTTACTTCCGATACTTGATTGTTATGGAGCTGGAGATCATGGGACCAAGTTATGGCTTGAAATAATGAGGAGTTATTAACCTTGATTTCTATTGTACTTTGGTTTAGTACTATTGTATTCTAGCATTGTTATTTGTATGGATGTTTTCCAAGACATGTGTATCATGCATCATTCATATATATTTGCGTGTGTTCTAGTTTATTATTTCCTATCTTTTTCAGTTTACTTTTGTATGGATTATTACTGCATCCTCTATAGAATATTCTCTTTACTTTCGTTGTGTTACTCTACCAATAAGGGAATAGAATCCCTAATATCACACCCAAGGCCCTCACTACTAGTCGGCAGCCTCTGGAATTCTGGAAAACATGCTTGATACCATGAGACCAACTGGGTACGGGGCACCTTTGGGTGGATTATGGAACCGGGACATTACAAAGTGGTATTAGAGGATTTATTTTCTATTGACTTACTATTTGCAGCCTATAGACAAGGATATGAAGGAATTTTTACTACGTAATGAGTTTTTTTCAGGAGTAGCTAAACCGTGTACTGGGAAAATCCAATTAACCTCGATTATTGATATTTTCATGTTTTTCAATTATTACCGTTGATTTGATTTCACCATGAGGGATTCACATGTTTTGTGTTGTTATATTTTAGGTTATTGAGGTTCTATTTTTGTTGCAACCCAATGAGATGAGGGTATTCCATCTAATGAATCATATAGGAACTTGATAAGGATCACATGTTATATATTTTTGTCATGCCATATTGGATTCATTAGTGATTTCATGTTGTTGCGATAGGTGTTTTTCTAGATATGAACACTGTTGTGATAGATTCCATGATAAAAATACCATCTATTTGATAGGGTATTGTTTGTGTATGGTTTTGTTCAAATGAACGCCAAACATTAGTTCTTGAAGTGTTATGGGTCCTCAGGGGTCGATATTTGGTGGATCAGTGGTCTTTTATGCTTGTTTATGACATGTATAAGATGCCAAGATTTGATTTTAATGGAGCATGGGCCCTCACATATCGGAATTTGGCACTTAAGGGACTGTTTTGGTGTTTTTCTGGGTTTCAAAGTAGTTTCTGAGACTTACATTCAGGAAAACCAAGAATACACACAGTGTAGTTGTGACTACACTCCATGTGTTCTTCTATTCGAGAAGAAATGGTTTTTCTTAAGTACTCACTGTGTAATATATATACATGATGTGTAGTCACTAACTGTGTCATAGGTTGTGTGGAAAGTTACACGAAATAGGGAAATTCTTGTTGGAACATTTCGTGTACCGGTTGTACACACCGTGTTTTGTATACCCTATGTCCTCCCATTTGACTAACGACACAGATGTATAAAAACATAAGATTTACATGACATGTCAGTTTTGAACACACCATGCAGTCTGATCCCGAAATCCATCTGTGTAACTAACAACAAGGGTCAGTGAAATCCTCCAAGTGCACGCCGTGTCTATTCAGAAAAATCCGTGTACAGTCAGCTGTGTAACTTTCCATGTAGCTAACAACATGGGTTTGTGATTTCCTCAAATTACATTCCATGTCTTACACTAATAGGCCGTGTAGATTATTTATATGGAGAACCATGTGGCTTATCCATGTAAGAGAACTCGGACAAGGGAAGGGGTTTCACGTACACTTCGTGTAGTGGACATACACGCTATGTATCTGTGTTTTGTAAAAAGTGAAAGATTTGTCTATTATATTCCCTTTTTATGCTTCTATATTTTAGTCTTTGATAATCTTGGCCTAAGTTGTGCACTTGGCTTTACAGAGACATTCCACCGAGACGTCCTCTGATTGATCGCCAATTACAGGGAAACGATCAGACATTGGACATGGTTGAGCAAGGACTTCCAGCAGATCCTCTAGTTCTGCCAGTCTTGGCACCAACAGTTATACCTGACACAAGTGTTGATGCATAGTTTTGGGAGGGATTTCTAAGGATGATGCAGACCTTCCATGGACCACCGCCTCCTGCCACGTCGATGGATGATTTGACGCGGGTCTTTCAGAAATAGCATCCACCCACATTCCCAGGTGATGGGGGACCCCAGGCTACAAAGTTATAGCTATAATCCATCTTGACGATCTTCGAGCATCTAGAGACGCCTCTAGAGAGGAGGGTCAATCTCGCTACCAACATGCTTTGAGACTCCACCATGTGGTTAATGTATGTGATCTCAGATGCAGGACACCATCAAAATATGGCTTGGGATGAGTTTTAGCACACCTTATACGATTACTTCTATCCGGAGACCTTGAGGGCCGATCGAGCCTGAGAGTTCATGAGTATGGAGTAGGGATCTCTTTTTGTTATGAATTATTCTTTTCGCATCACTAAGATGCAATTCTTTAAAACATTCTTGGGTTAGATGAGTTATTCCTTGCACGAATGTTTGAGGATGGTCTCAGGAAGGAAATCTGATCCTAGGTGAACTTCTTTAGGTTGACATTGATATCCTCTATAGTCAATCAGGAACTGATCACGGAGCGCAATATGAGGGATTATAGAGCTGTGGGCCAGGTATGGTCAACATCTAGGGTTAGATCTTCTCCTACCAATAGTAGGATGCACCGCAGGGAGATTTCCTGAGGTGATCAAAGTAGGCGGGATGAATCTTTTGGTAGTCAGGTGGTGTGCTACCAATGTGGGAAGAGTAGGCATATGAGTCCACATTGCCCGAGATACCCAGTGGAGTGCCAATATCGTGGAAATATAGGTCATCTTTAGCATATATGTCATATCTTCTCACTAGTGGTGGGTGACATGGGTTCTTTTATGACTCCGTGTTTATGGGAAGCACCACCGGTTAATCCTCTGTTAGGGAACTGTAGTTCTTACAGCCATTCGGGTTGAGGTAGATGTCACGTTCATGGTAGATAGTCACCATTCTTTCTGCGACAACAGGGTGGGCCAACTCAGAGTGGTTAGGCAGGGTCCCAGGGCCACGGTGTAGGTAAGACTTTTATAGTGGAGCAGACCTAGCAAGAGCAGGATCATGGACCCTCTATAGTTCGATGTAGGATCCTAGTAGCCTCATTTTTATCTTATACTCTATTCGATACAGGGGCTTCCCATAGCTTTATATCTATTGCTATTTTGGAGAGACTTGGGCTCTTTATATTTACTTCTGGTGATGCCTTGATGTTGGTAACACCGTTTGGGACAAGATAGAATAGTTTATGTTAGTGCATGGAGTGCCCTCTTGAGTTCTGTTCATGTCACTTATTATGTTACCTTTATTTCCTAAAGATGATAGTCTATTATGTCGTTCTGGTAATGGACTATTTAGTTCCCATCCAGGGATTTGTCGATTTCTATCGTCGTCGGGTGAATTTCACATCACTAGAGGGAAGATCATTTCTTCATAAGGGTGAATGTGATGTCCAGGAGAGAAGAGCAGGACCTAAGCATCATGGGTTTAGAGGAGTTAAAACCCAGATTGATAGTCTATATCTGGATGACCAGGGGACTTCATAGTTATACATTCTTCCATAGGTGGATCGTTTCAGGGATGTCTTCCCATATGACATTTCCGGTTTTCCCCCAGAGTGAGAGATAGACTTTCCTATTGAGATACTTCCTGGAGGGGTACCGGTGTACATTCCTCCTTATAGGATGGCTACAACAGAGTTATAATGGCTCAAGAAGTGAATGGAGGAGTTGCAGGAAAAGGGTTTCATCTGAAATAGTACTTCCCCATGGGGTTCTCCTGTCCTGTTTTTGAAGAACGCCGATGGTACCCTCAGGCTCTTTGTAGATTATCGGAGGCTAAACCAGCTGACAGTCATGAGAAGACATCCAATACTGAGGATAGATGATCTCTTGGATCATATTTGAGGAAGAAGGTGTTCATGAAGATTGACTTTTAGACCGATTACCATCATTTGCACATTAGAACATCTGCAATACCTCTTACAACTTTCCCGAGTAGGTATGTTCTATAAGAATATATGGTTATGTCTTTCGGTCTCACGAAAGTGCATGAAGTTTTCATTGCACTGATGAACTGAGTGTTCCATCCATACATGGTTTCTTTTGTGGTGGTATTCATGGACGATATCTTGGTTTAATCTAACACTCGACACGATCATTCTACCAATCATGAGATCTTTTTTAGTAAACTGAGAGAGCATCTGTTATTTTATACGCTCTCAAAATTCCACATTTGGATGGATCAGATTCACATCTGCAGTCATGTTATCTTGGTGACAAGAGAATCAGTAGATCCAGAGAAAGTGAGAGCAGTATTTTCTAGTGAGTATCAGAAGAATGTCTTTTAGGTATGGATTTTTCTAAGGCTGGTTGGATACTATAGAATTTTCATATAGGAATTTTCACGCTAAGAAGTGCTACTAACAGGCCTGAATAAGAAGGGTGCAAAGTTCTTGTGGTCAGATTCTTGTGAGTCAGCCTTTCAGGAGCTGAATTGGAGGTTGACTTCAGCACTGATACTATTTTTTCCAGTTCTAGGAAAGAGATACATTGTGTATTGTAATGCATCAGGTATCAGGCTGAGAGTAGTGCTTATGCATGGAGAAGGAGTCGTTGCATACTGGTCTCAGTAGTTGAGGCCACATGAGAGGAATTACCCGACTCACGATCTCTAGTTGGATACTATTGTTCAGGCCTTATGTTGTTAGAGCCATTATCTTCTGGGAGATCATTTTTCGGTTTTCTCGGACCACAAAATTCTTAAGTATATCTTCACTCAATGTGACATGAATTTGAGACAGTGATGGTGGGTCAAGTACCTTCAGTCTTTTGACATCGAGCTTTCCTACACGCCCGAGAAGGGAAACATAGTGGCTGATTCATTGAGAAGGAGGACTCAAATACAAGTATTTCAGGTGGCAAAGAGTGAGTAGAAGCTTATGGATCTATTATCTAAAATGAATTTGGAGGTGTACGGCAGGTAGGGGAAGAAATTTATTTCTTCTATAGTTGTTACTTCTACTCTCCTTGATTGAGTGTGAATGAGGATGCTATCCGATTCTGAAGGCCTAGTCCTATGGGAAAGTGTGTCATAAAAGGAAACTATTATGGGGTGGACCATAGGAAAGGATACGATCTTTTGTTTTCATGGGTGTGTATGGTTGTCAACTGACATTAGAAAGGAGATGATGCTGGAATTTCACTCCTCAGTTTGGGCAGTTCATCCGGGCATCATCAAGATGTATCATGATCTGCACCACCAGTATTGGTGGCCAGGTATGAAGAGAGATGATGCTGGTTTCATGATGAGGTGTTCCACTTGTCACCAGGTGAAGGAGGATCATCAACGACCAGTCGAGATTTTGCAACAGTTACCCATTCTCAAGAAGAAGTAGAATGATGTCGCGTTGGATTTCATGATAGGTTTGCCGAGGTCTCCTTGAAAGAATGATTTTTTTTGGGTTGTCATTAAGAGACTCAAGATGTTGGCTCACTTTTTTCTAATCTGGGATACCTTCAGTGTTGATGAGATGGGATTGTTGTACATCCGTGAGATAATAAGCCTATATGAGGTTCCACACTCCATTGTTTCAGACAGGGATTCCCAATTTACATCTCGGGTCTTGCAGGGTTTGCAGAAGGGTTTGGGTACACAGGTGCTTTGTGTACATCTTATCATCCCGAGACAGATGGCTAGTCTGAGCATATGATTTAAGTGATTGAATTTATGCTTCGAGCATGTATTCTGGATTTTGGTGGTTCTTGTGAGAAGCACATACCTCTTGTGGATTTTTCCTACAATAATATTTTTCAAGCAACAATTCTGATGGCAATTTATGAGGCTTTATGGTAGGCCATGCCGATCACCCTCATATTGGCTGGAGGGAGGAGAGGCGACCTTGCCTTTTCCAGGAGACCACAGAGCAGATAGAGTTGATTCAGAAGAGGATGGCTACAACACACTCTCGACATAAGTCTTATGCTAATCAGCGGAGATGACCACTGGAGGTCAAGGATAGGGATCATGTTTTCTTACACGTCACATCTAGGTTTCGGACATAGAAGGATTAAGAGATAAGACAAGCATTCACCGAGGTACATCGGGCCATTTGAGGGGTTGGAGAGAGTTGGGCCGGTTGCCTATCGGCTGTAGTTACTTCAGATGTACTGGGTTTTGCCCAATGTCTTTCACATTTCTCAGCTTCGACATTACTTATCAGTCTTGTCTCATGTCTTCCATCCCAAGGAGGTTTACTTGGAAGTGGGCTCATCGTTCAAGAAGAATCGTATCCGAATTGTCGATCGATGTACGATGGTTCTCTATGGTCGGTCTGTTCCTATGGTATGAATACTATGGTAGCACAGGCGGGTACAATATTAGACATGGGATAGGGAGACCAATTTATGATCATTATGGCTGAATCTGTTTGAGAGTTCATCTTCTACGTTTCCTTTCTAGGGAAATTCATGGACGAATTTCTTTAAAGGGGGAAGTTTGTAAGAAACCGGATATTATTTTTAGGTTTTTTTTCTTTTTCTGGTGTTTTTTAGAAAAAGATGAGTTTTTGTAAATTTATGAATTGCACGCCATGTACTATATGAGTACACGCAGAGTACTCAGTTACCATGGGTAGTTGGGTGCTGGCTGTGTAGTGGCCATGCACATGGCCATGTGTGTTGACCTAGAGTTTTCATAATCTAGGGGTCGGTGGAGGAAAGTACACACCGTGTACTTATAAAGTACATGTTGTGTACATTAGTTTTTTACATTAAACATACTGGGGTCACGTCTAATCTCCAGAAATCTCTAATTCATGGTCTAGTTCGTCCGAGAGAACCTGTACGACCACGAATCTTCTATGATACCTGAGTGAGCGTCTTTTCTTGGAATTGACCGTCGTCGATTGTGTTGGGATCACCTCTATAATTTCTTTCTTCTTATAGAGCTTCGTTTCCTAATTCCACCTCTTTGAAGACTTATACTCAGTTGAATGTTCTAGATGTTTTTTAGATCTATGATGTTCATGGACGATTCAAGGCTTGAGGTTCTCGTATAGAGATCTCCCAAAATAGTGGTAGGTGGTTTGTTCCTTTCCATTGAATGTCTTGGAGTAATATGTGCAATATTGTCCAATACCCTTGAACGGGGTATTGTGTATTTACCATTTAAAACCTGTTAATTCCCTGCTATGCTTGTATATGTGAATAGTGGTTAATTGGATGTGAATAAGGTTGATTGTTATGATTTGGATGTGATTTTCATGAATGTTATGTTTACAAACATTTGGCCCTATTAATCACAAAAGGCTTCCTTGATGTTTTCACATGCCTAGTACTTTTTTATGGAGTGATTATTTTATCTGACATGCTTGATATATTGTTGACTATTTAGCCAAGTAGTTCTTGAGGGTTACATTGTCCATGTTGCATTTCTATGATCATTTGACTTACACAGGGCCGTGAGAACCTAGTGTAGTAGACTATAAAGGGAATTGACCACGTGAGCTTCCTTAGAGAGTCTTTAACCACTTTTGACTATAAGTGGAATTGACCGTGTGAGCTTCCTCAAAGAGTCTATAACCACATTTTACTATAAGGGGAATAGACCGTGTGAGATTCCTTAGAGAGTATTTAATCACTATTTAAAATAAGGGGAATTGACCGTGGATACTTCCTCAGAGATTATTTTTTATATCTGTATAACAGAACTAGAGGGGATAGGCTGTGTGTACTTCCTCAAGGGTTACCTTCTTTGATAAGCTCCTTACTTTATATGTGGTGTTAACTGCTCTTTTACTTATTGCCTACCATATATATTTAGTGATGGTTAGCCACAAATATGATGGTGGATTCCTACTGGGATTAGTCTCACACCCTGTTTGGGTCATGCTTTTGGGCCCAAAAAGATAATATTGTTGATGGTATAGATAAGGTCAAGCACCCTTCTACATCAGGTACATGATTTCTGTGGAGTAGGAGAGCATGGGACAAAGTTATGGATTTCGATGCTGAGTATTTATTTTCATTTCATTATTTTTTTACTTTTTTTGGTACCATTGTATTCATGAATTGAGATTTGTTTGGATATTTATCTAGACATATTTATCATTCATCATTCATATATATGTGTGTGTGTTCTCGAGATTTTAATTTCCAGTATTTCACTGTTTACTTTTTTATGGATTATTACTACTTCCACTATTGTATATTTTAATTACTTCTGTTGTGTTACTCTGCCAATGAGGTAATAACTTCTCTACTATCTCACCCACGACCCTCACTACTAGTCAGTAGCCTCTGGAAATTGAGGAAACACTCTTGAGGCCATGTGACTAACTGGGGATGGGGTGCCTTTGGGTGGCTTCTGGAACTGGGACGTTACAACAATAAAATTCAAAGGTTCCATTCCCTCTCTTGATATTATATTCAGCATCCTAGTGGCATATGAAATGAGATTCAAGCTATAATATTTTTTCAATCATGTTAGAAAGGATATGGAATTAAAAACCATGGAAAATTGAAAATTTAAAAAGGTAGTATTGATGATGATCATGAGTAAAAATAATTTGTTTGTCTAATTTACATGAAGATCTAGAAGGGAAAAGGAAATTTAAATAGGATCTACCTCAAGGTTTCTTTCATAGTAGAAAATTTGGGATCATTTAATTTCAGTGCTCAAGAAATATTGAGTATGAAGAAAGTCAAGGTGAGAACATTTAGAATCCTCAGAGAAGGTTTTTAATAAATGGAGACATAAAATCATGAATGAATGTACCGAAGAAGATTTTTGTCTGTGAAGAGGAAGATTATGATAATGAATACTATTAAGAAGAAGATGAGAATTTAAATCTTAAAATCATTCTTCCATGATGGATACCATTGAAAAGTCGAGAACCATAAATTGATAAAGTAGAGATAATCGGTTTAAAACTATTGATGATCCCAACATCCAAATTAATGGATCTTTTAGTAAGCATGAGAATAACTATAATAGATGAAATATGTGGAAAAAATGGTTGAAGAATCATCAGAATGTGTTGATCAACCTGAAGCTGAAATTGAATGATTAGAAGAACTGGTGAAAGTAAATTCATCAATCCTTGAAAGGATAGATGATGTAGAATATTTAAATATCAGAATCGATTATCTAGAAATTTCCATCAATGAACTTACCTCATGACTGGAAGATATGTCCAAAACTATTGGGGGACTCAAAGAAGAAGCTGTTATACTTAGAAGTATGCTCAAAATTGAATCAATTACAAAATAATCAAATAAGAAAATCCAATTTTGGTAGTTTCTCGGATGATGAGCTACTAGAAAAATATAAAAGAGGGTATGAGGGAGTTGAAAATATTTTGAGTGGTCAATGACCTACATGAATGGGATACAGAGGACTTAGTTGTGATCCCAAAACATTAAATGTTTCAAATGAAGTGGACCTAAATTATGAAGAGTTGAATGGTGATCAGGTTGTCAAATCACCAGAAGCACTGAAAAAGAGACCCTTAAATAAAAATTAAAGGAGAACATAATACTATCATCAAAATTCCATAAATAAGAGGAAGACAAACATTTCTCCCAAAGAATAAGTAAGGAGGCCAAATATAAGTGGAAGTCATTTTCTCTCTTGAAATGCCAATTCTATGGATATCTGGGTCATACTATGTCACATTGTGAAGAGGCATGGAGATATCAAAATGGGGGAGAGTTAAGAGTTCAATAGAATATAAATATTTCATATCATACTACTTACATAATAAAAAAATTATATGGATATTGTTTTCGTTGTTTAAACATTGGCCTCAAAGCCATATATTGTGGGGAGAAGATTTATATAGACACGTCATAACGAAGACTGAGAAAAGTCAGAGCACATAAACTAGACAATGTTTCTCTTTCAAATAGGGTTTCTCTTTTGGAAGAATATTTTGAAAATGAAGAAATCATGTACTCAGAAGAGATAATTTAAAGGTTTTCAATTCCCTAAACTCAACTGAATGTCTCATATAATGAAAAGAATAATATTGAGAAATCCAACCTTTAAGAGGTATCCCTCAAATCCATAAAAATCGACAACACCTGTATTCCTGATAGCGGTTGTTTTTCTCAAATGACAGGTAATTTAGACATATTAATGAATTTAAAGATGAGGGTTGATGGAACAATATGTTTTGGTAATGATGGATCTTTGAAAATTAAATTAATTGGATGTAATGAACGATACAATGGATAGATATATTAAACTGAATTCCATTATGTTGATTGAATATGAATTAATCTCCTTGAAGTGAGTTAACTCTATGACTCAGCACTAATAGTTACATAAAATTAGAAAGGATGAACTATCAAGGGAAGTATAGGAAATTAACTTATGAAAGGATGCATAAGAGAAGGAAACCTATATGAAGTTTATAGAAGATAAAACATTTTATACATGACTATTGAAGAAGAAAACAACCCGTGACATCAGAGACTGGGGCACATAAATCAACAAGATATAGAGAAGATATCAAAACTAAATATTGGCATAGATATTATCACCCTAAAGCACTAACATTAAAAGTCATGTGATTAATGCATTTAGGGGAAGCTCGTCTGTCGTTCACATCGTCCAAAGAAGAAAAGGGAATTGCATCTTCTTGATATCATTCATACAAACGTATGTGTCCTAATAAATGTTTCCAAAACTCGTGGAGAAAGGTAATTCATCATTTTAATAGATTATTATAACAGAATGGAATGTGTATTGTCTATACACATGATAATACGTGTCCATGACCGTATGAAACATATCGTCCAATCTCTGAGATTGATACAAAATGAACAATCAAATTGATGTGATCTGAAAATGGAGGGGAATATAAATCCATTGAATTTTATATTTACATATTGGATCATGGGATACAACATAAATTAGCTGATGTGAGAAATCCATAGAAAAATGGAGTTATTGAGCGTAGGAATCTGTGTGGGAACAACATGAAAAGAACTTTGTTTTTTGAGATTTGTATTCTTCGATATTACTGGTAACAAGACATTCAATCTGTAGTGTATATTAAAAATCAAAGAGGGATTTATATGAGTGAGAAGAAGACACCATTTGAAATGTGGAATGGAAGGAAGGCCTCTTTGAATTACCTTCATGTTTTTTATGTAAATGTTACATTAGAAAAAAAAGAAAGAAATCAAGGGAAGTATGCTGAAAATATAGATCAAGGAATTTTCCTTGGATACTCAATGAAAAAAATGCCTATAAGTGTTTTAAAAACCACATTTGAAGGATTGTGGAAAACAATTATGTTAAGATAATTGAAGATAAAATTGAAAATTCATCAAGGAGTTCATATGATGATGTGACAAAAGGTGAGGAATATGGTGAATATCGAGCAAATGCATATACAAAAATAGAGGAAGCTGTAGAAAATTCTCAAGAGCCATATCATGATGTTGACTTAGATGAATAATTTAAATAGGAAACCATGGATGGATAAAATTCAGTTGAATCTAAAAGGAGGAATCGAAAATGATAAATTGAACAATCCAATATTATTGGGGTTTGGACTTCAACCACATAGATGAGGAGAATGAAGAATATTACACAATCTGATTTTCTATCAGTTGTAGAGCCATATTCATTAGAAAAATCATCAACGGATGAATCATGGGTGAAATCCTAGTATGAAAATTTTGATCAGATAGAAAATAATTAAACAAGAGACCTATTGAAGACACCCAAAGGTAATAATGTGATTTTTATAGAGTGTATATTCAACAACATGTTTGGCGGGCATTGAAATTTTATCAGAAACTAGGCACAACTATTGTGTTAAGTATATTCATAGATTGAAGGAGTTGATGTTGAATAAACCTTTTCTCTAAGGGATATAATGGATTTAATCAGGCTTTGGTTTTCCCTGGATATCTTAATAGGATATAAAGTATATGAAATGCATGTCAATACAACATTCAGGAATTGTGTGCTTGAAGAATATGTATACATTGAAAAACTAGGGGGTTTTCTTCTTGGTACTGAAGAAACAATGGTTTTCAAGTTAATGATGGCCCTATATTGTTTGAAGCAAGAACCAAAAACATGGTATTCTTAGTTGGATTCTAATCTCAAAAATCAAAAATTCAAAGGAGGAAGAGTATATCACAATCACTATGTGAATAATTCTCTGAAATATCAGTTCATGGTTATAGTTTATGTTTATGAAATTATATTTGGTGGTAGGAGGCATAGATAAGTGGATGAAATTACAAATCACAGGATATCAGAATTTGAAATGGCTATGATTTTGGAGATCACATGATTCTTAGGGATACAAGTGATTTAAATGAAGGATTAAACATTCATTTCTCAATAAAAGTATGCAAGAGAGATGCTGAAAATTTTAATTTTCTTGAATCCAAACCAATGTCAACTCTGATTGATGTTTTTACCAAACATGGATAGCATGATGATGGGACCTCTGTAGATCCTACCATGTACAGGAGGATTATTGGAAGCATAATGTACCTAATGGTGACACTGCCTGATATTTTCTTTGAATCATGCTTAGTGGCCTAATTTCAGAGAAATCTAAAGGAAGAAAATATGAAACAGTAAAAATAATCATGAGGTAAAATCATGGAACTCATAATTTTAGGTTTTACATTATTATAGAATGAGATAGTGAATTATCAGAATTTTCTAGGCCTGACTCATATAGATATGCAGGGGACTGAAATTCCACCAATGTTGGATCATTCTATATTGGGAAGAAATGTGTGGGATAGTTAAGAGATAAATAGTAATGTAATTCTCTTAGTACTACCGAAGGTGAATATATATCTCCTACCAAGGAGTGAACTCATTTACCTTGGATGAAGCAGCAACTAGCTTACCTAGGTGATGAGGTGAGACAACCAATTCTGATTTATTGTGATAACTACAGTGCAATTGATTTTATGAAGAATCATATTCAACATTCTCATAAGAAACATATTGAAATCAGATATCTCTTCATGAAGGAAAATTATGAAAAGGTTCTAATCAACATGGAACATGTTAGAAAAATTGAGCAAGTGACTGACATTATCACTAAACCACTGTCAACATCTATGTTTGAGAAATATCGGTTCAACCTAGATGTTCAGCCACCTCCTAGTTCATGAAGAGGTGTGTTTTCCCCTCTCCCTAGTTACGTTAACTATCTTTAATAAATTTTTGTATGAGATGCTAGTTTATGGTGGAGATATTATCTAGGTGGTGCTTTGAATTTTACAATTAAAGAATATTAGTCTGTGGGTTTTTTGTCAAAGGGGGAGGAAAAATAAATTTAGGACATGTAATGGTCATTTAATGCTTTTGTGACATGATAAGAATTCAGTGTTAGGTGGAGAAAGAATACATTCAGTAAGTGTAATGCTTTTGTGACACATGTAATGCTTATGTTACATGATGAAAATTTGGTGTTAGTAGGAGAAGGAATATATTCAAGACATGTTATGCTTCTTTGAAACTATAACAGAATGGATTGGGAATCATTAAGATATCAATAAAACGGGAATCCAATTCACGTTTCCCCTCTTGTTTTCTACACTAATCTTTACTCAGATAGACTTAGAGTTTTTGGGGAGTTGATTATTGTGTTTTTGGTTTTGAGAAGTGGTTAGTTCTCTATTTAATTTATCTAGATATTTATAACAAACCAAGAGGGGGATATTGTTGGAAACCCCACCATTCCATTTTGTAAATGGAGTATGGTTTGGGGTTTTTTCCGATATTCATTATATGATAATAATTTTCCTAGGAAAGGGGTCACACATTTAATGAGAGAAACAATATTGAAGGCAGAACCGTCTGTAACAACCCAAATTTTTCAATGGAAACCTATTTCTTATAGTTATTTCATAAAATCAGATTAAAACACAACATAATGAAATATTATGTGCAATGTGAACTTTAAACATAATTTTGTCACATTTGTGTTTGGAATTTTCAATATCTGACTAACACGGTTGCGATCAGTAAGTTATTTGATGTTCGATTGGGAAAAAATAATTTTTTAGAAATAGTAACAAGCCCTTATGAATAGTGATATACAATAATGAATAGTAAACTTACTTATGATGGTACAAAAATAATATTCTTGTGAAGGTATGATGTACCTATTTTTTGAATACGTAAATGAATGCTTTAAAACTTGTTTTTTAATAATAAATTATCAACTTAATTAAATATTAAATCAATAATATTTATAAAATTATTTTTGAAAAATGTATTTCATTTTTGGACTCTATAAGTCAAAAATTGTTAGGGTTAATTTGTTGATTATTTCTAATATAATTTAATTTTTGATGAATTCTAAAATCAGATAATTCACAAGAAATGCTAAAACCGGAAATTTTGCATCATGCATGAGTCATGGATGATGTAAATGGACATTGGTTCAAAATAACTTGTATTTATTGAAATCTATGGTCATTGACAACTTACTATTTCTTTTCTTGTGAATAAATAAAAAATTAATGATTATAATATTATGAAAACCCCCCTCTCCTCCACTGTAAAACCCCATCTCACTCCCTCTTATCTACATTTCTCTCAAGCCTTGTGCCTTTCCAATATTCACAAAAATTTCTCCCCGGGATTTTCCCCTAAGTCCAACATCCTCTAGTCACCTTAAAATACCAAAACCTCTCCCCTTAAGTGGTTTTTGATGGAGATAAACCTAAGAGGTAGTTTTTTATTCCAATTCTTTTATTTCTTTTAAGTTCTATTATTTTATTGTTTCTTTCCTCAATTACATTCACCCAAATGGTATGATAACTCTAGTAATATATATGTACTATAATTTTGTTATGATAATGGGATATTTCATTATCAAATCGCCCTTCCCCATATTTTTTGAATGAATTCAAAAAAACTGTTAGAGATGTGTTAATTTAGCACATTCAAGGACAATGGTTTACCAATTTCTATTATCATCATTAATTATGGTCATTACACCATTGGTGTTATGGTTGAACCAGATTATTATATATGTTATATATCCATGTTAAGGTTTTGTAATCCTTTTTTACAAATTTTATTATGTTATAAATAAAAACATGTTCATTTTAATCAAACCCACAGATTAACCAAAACTGTTATCACTAAGGTTTTATATAATTATTCATCTTCACTATCAATATCCAAATGATTTTTTTTTAAAATGTAATATCCTATATGTTAATTAATAACATACCACTCAAATTCTGGAAAACCACTTTTATTTTACATGTTTATCTAAACAATAATATAATTGAACATATCATTATGACCAAGTAAGAAAATAAACCCAAACAATGAAATTGAACCTCATAACCAATAAAAATGGTTATAAATGAACGCAAAATGATTATAATAAATATATTACAAATTTAAGAGGTTCTGGAGTTATTAATTAATAATGTTAATTTTATTATTCATGTGATTATGTTCAAGCAAAGATCAAAATCATATTTAAGATAAGGGATCATCTCCATTTAACTTTTATTCCAGATTGTCCTTATTGTTATGACCGTTTTTTGTGAAATTCCTAGTGATGGGATAAGATTACGCACCAACCCCATACTTCACTCATGATGTATTAAAGATTTTAAATCCCTTTATCTCTCATAAATCCCACTTAAGTACACCTGTTATCATGCTGATAATCAGTAAGGAATTCTACCCAGACTGCCTTTATTCCTTCATGTTGCACTATCTTTATTTTTTCCCAAATGAAGTTATGTTTTATTTTTTATGTAAAAAATATAAATTCTTTTTATATACTCCAAAATATTGTTTCATGATCCAAACCTAATTCTCTTTCGGGGATATGCATGCTTTTAAGTGATTCCCTCCTCGATAATTCCATGTTAGCAAACACATTTTAAGGGAACATCCCAAACATATTACACAATTTCAATTGCACTCTATCCTATGTTTTAAGCTACCACTGTCTTTATAAAATATTTATTCTTATTATCAAAAAAATCGTGGATCAATTATGGTTTAATATAAAATATTTTCCACTTTTCTATTTTAAATGATCTATAGTATTTTCTTTTAAACAAGGAAAATTGTTTTAATGATAAAATTTCTCAAATACATTTCCTACATATTGTCACATCTATTTGAAAGAAAATTCCATTATATATGATTATTTTATCTAATGAAAGTTAATGTATATTCTATTTGTTTATTTTATGGACACTTTCATGGTACCCCCCGTTGGTTATGATTTATGTCATAATTATGGTACCCAGTTCATTCCATGGGTAACCATTATGTTTATGTAAGAAGTATAAAGTATGATTCCTTATGTGGAAAACTTATACATGAAATGTAAAATTGTTTCATCCAATTAGAGCTCCAATTATATGGTTAAATATAAGACTAATGATATGATATGTGAAATGGTCATGGTAGTTAGCATTGGCTAGTGCTACTATGGGAAATATGATTGGCGGTAAGCCTTTTCCCATACTGATATGGGAAACAGGATTGGTGGTTAGACTTGACTCATACTAAAGACATATTTTATGTTTCATCCCCACTTCTATGATTACATTTTTATATGATCCCATGTTTATATTTTAAGATTCTATATGTAACATTCTTTTGATATCATTATGCCATGCCACCTAACTTCTGTGCATAATCATTATTCACACGTTCATTCCCTTACTGGTCTTTTTAGATCATCCATTCATTCATGTGTTTCCGTGGGTACCCTATGCAAATGTAAGGGCTTAAAGTGGGTTATATGCTCTTTATGGATATTGAATAAAGAAGTGTTTATCCCCATGTTTCCTGTATTATGTACCTAGTCTTTGAAGATTCTAGACTTTACGATCAATGTCCTGTACTCTGATGAATAATTATGCTTAAAATCTTGTAGTGTTATTTGTAAAAGGATTGGGTCACTATAGTTTGTATCATAGCATGGGTTAGTTATTTTTGGACATTTGGAATAGACCACTTTTGTAGGAACCGTATGGATGAGATGAAGTATAAGAAAAAACCCATATGTTTTGGTATGTATAGAGTAATTGGTTTATCAATAAAATATATCCTTATCTAGATAATAATAGGTAGAGGTGGATCTGGAAAAGATGTACATAGGAGTGAATACTCCATCATGTATTTTTAGGCCTGACACAGAGTATCCTAGTACATGACAATGGGCCTTGCTGCACTCTTGGAATTGACACTCCAATAGGATATGCTTTGGTAAATTCAAGAGCTTAGTAAAAACCATTATTAAGGGAATAAAAAAACCCATAAGAATATAAGATAAGAAATAGATCAATGATAACCTAGATTTAAACCTAAGGAATCAAAATATAGGATATAGTTATCCTCTACAATTTTATCCTTTTGTGTTCAAAATATTCTTTTCATGTTCAATATTTATGTATTAAATCCATCTAATTGTACATTAATTATTCAAAGATAATGGAGGGAAATAGAAGAACATGCTCCAATAACTAATGTAATATTTAATATGAATATTTCCCTAATGACATGACTGATATGATGGGAATGAGTGGTCAAACTTCATGATAGTACATTATCATCATGATGAAGTTATGAATAATAACTCGAATGATGTGCAATGCCCACATCTTCCCTTGGAATAGATTGTTTCCATTGAATCCATTATGAAAAAAGGCCTCTCGTGTTTAGCGGATCTTATGATACCCTCCTTGTGGAACAGTGGATTGAATTCAATGAAAATATATTCTTCATCCTCCAGTGCTCAGAAAAATAGATAGTTGTACTGGTGGTCTATCATTTTGATGGAGAAGCTGATCAGTGGTGGCTAGTGATCATGAATACAATGTCCCAAGAGGAAATTTATTCCATGAATTTTGGGGAACTCAAGATGATGTTTTTTAATAAATATTATCCTCAATCCCTCTGTATCATGATGGAATGAGAGTTCCTTGGACTCATGAAAAAAGAATATTAGTCCATCGGGGCGTATGAAGAAAACATTACAAGGCTAGCAAGGTAATCCTCTGGCTTTATGATGAACACCAAAAGAAAGGTGAAGCGCTTCGTTAGCGGTCTAAAGCTATGTCTACAAGAAGATATGGGTGATCTATGACTTAGATAGTTATGAAGAGAATTTTTCTTGATCCCTCAAGCATAAAATGGATATTGGAGACTCTTAGTGGTCTTGTAGGCCCGATGATAAAAAACAAAAAAAAGAAGAACAATTTGGGCAGTTCAACAAACAAATCTAATGATGGATATAATCACTAATATACCACTTGTAAATGACGTGGGAAGAAGAACCCAGTGAACTGTCTAAAGGGAACCAATAATTACTTCAAATGTGGAATGTTTGGTCATTGGTCTAAAAATTGCCGAAAGGATATGAAAAATCCTAAAAAAGTGGAAGAAGAAAGTAACGTTTAGATCATTAGTCAAGTAGAGGTGTAGTGTTACAACTACAAGTAGAATGGAAATTAAGCAAACAACTTCCTTAATCCAAGGGTTTTCAGAGGAAATCCACAAAAACCTCCATGGAAACCATGAAGGGAATATGTAATCACTACAGTTGAGGTGGAGCCGGAAAACCATGTGGTGATAGGTACACTAGTTATTCTTTCAAGAATAGTGAACATAGTATTTGATTATGGTTCTACATATTCATTCATATCATGAATGTTTAGTAGATCTATTCAACCACCACCTCAAAATATGGATTAAAAGTTATCTGTGAGAACATCGAATGAGGAAATTATTGTGTCCATGGTTTATAGCTCCTCCACGATAAACGTTTCTAGACTAATCCTCCCAGAAAATATTTTCATACATCGTTTAGTGGAGTTTGATTCAATATTCGACATCGATTGGATATCATTATACAAGGCCAACAACAACTATTGGGAAAGGGAGATCACTCTTCACGTCCTGAAGCATCCATCTATTAATAATACTTGTAAGGAGGAAGATGAATATCCTCTAGAATAATCATATTAAGTGTGAATATTGTGGCCTTATGAGAAGGAATATATAGCTCAAATGATTGAGTCTAAGAAGATAATCATGCTTGAAGACATTCCCATCATGAGGGATTACAATGATGTATTCCCTAATGAGATTCCTGGTCTTCCACCTGCCCGAGAGGTTGAGTTCTCAATTGAACTTATCCCTGGATCTCTTCCAATATCAAGTAAACCTTACATACAAGACACCGTAGAGGTGGAACAACTAAAGTAGTAGTTACTGTAGAATCTTGAGAAGGGTTTTATATGCGCTAGTGCTTCACCAGGGGGTGCACTAGTACTCTTTGTCAAAGAGAAGGATGGATCGATGTGCCTCAAAATTGATTATTGTGAGCCTAATAAAATTACTATAAAGAACAAATATACCATTACATGAATATATGACTTGTTAAATCAACTTTATAGGGCCTATTATTTCTGTAAGGTTGTCCTTTGGTCAAGATGTCACCAACTAAAAGTGAAGGAGGAAGATATTACCAAGACTGCCTTTTGAAAGAGGTATGGACATTATGAGTTTATAGTTATTTCCTTGGGACTAACTTACGCTCATATAGTTTTCATGGTTTTAATTAATAGTGTCTTTAGAGATTACCTGTAACACCCCGAGATTTTATGAAAAATATTCTTTTAATTTCATTAATTTCTTGTGTTGTATGCTACACCAAGATTACCTTGCGCTATACGCAACACCGTATTAGCTTGCAGTATACGCAACACTATTCTTGGATCGTGTTACACACAATTTTGATAATAGTTATTCTACGCAACATTGAGTATATAGATATATTCAATGTATAAATGAAATATGGTTGGATTCTGTTATACGAAACAACGAAGGATTCTTTCACAACACACAACCCTGACTTGGCTTGCATTACACGCAATCGCGACCTTCCTCGATAGAGTGTGTTGTACGCAATACCGGGTTTTAATAAACAATTATATATTATTATAATATTGTCATGAACTAGCCGTTATGAATATTATTAACTAAATTTTTAATTTTATAACATTATTATTCATCTTACACATTTTCTAGAACATGGTATAAGAACAAAATAATTTTTTTTGGGTAAAATAAGTATTTTTCAAAAAATGCAGTTTTACAGCCTTTTGATGGCGCACCCACTTTAAATCTAGTTTTTGACATGTTTATAAGTAAAATTTGACAAAATAAAATTTTACTTTTGAATCAGGATATAAAAATTTACATTAGATAACGTTTTGATATTTTTCCGATAACTTTCATATTTTAATGAATAGTAAAAACACGCTATATTTTAATTAAAAACAACTTTTTTCATCGTAATATCTTATGTGGTTAAATTATAATAGTGAATGGATTTAAAGTATAAATAGAATATATTTTTACCATTTAATATAATGTATGTCATTATCATTGCTTTTACCTTGAATTCGTAGGTTAAATCAATTCAATCTTTTGCAATGTTTTAAAGAAAAACCCGTTTTCTTTTGACAACGGGATTAATTTTAATATAATTTCTGCAACTTTTTTGTATTGAATTTGGAAAAATGGATTCCATATTTAGAATCAGTGGGTCCAAATTATTTTAATAAGCTAATTTTTGTTTTTGGGAATTATGAATAGTAACTACGGTAAATTTTATTTACCATAGTTAAAGGTAAATCGGGAAATTAAGGGTAAATATATTATTATAAAATTATCCTAACACATGCCAAAATTCTATTTGATGGCTAAAAGTAAACCCATATAAACTAAGGGTCAGATTAGATTCATTTTATGGACTTTTGTCCATGAAAATAATTTAATTATTATTAAAACCAAAGAAAGTGACAACATGTCACTCTCTTAAATCTTATAAGTATAATAATTTTATGTTAGTGATAATCTTCATGAAACTTCGAAATTTAATAGTATACAGAAATTTAACAAAATAATATACACCATGAGAATTTATTTAGAATTATTTGGGATTAAATAATTATCATTAATTGTGACACAATAGTGATGCAGAAATTATTTATCTAGTGAAAAATCAAGAATATAGTTTTTATTAAACTAATAGTGACCATAAAAGGCACAAAACCCGGACCAAAACTTATTGGTCATGTAAATTTAAACTATAATCATCCAATGGTCGAATATTTTACCATTTGGAGTCTTATACAAGCAATTATGACACTTATATTATTTTGTTTTAAATGATGCCAAAGTTGTCACCATCATAATTTAATAAATATAACAACTTAAATATTGTGATTTTAAGATGATAAATTCGAGTACAAGTATTATTGTGAAAGGTAATATATTTCTCTTCATCATAGGATTTTATTTTAAATTTTATGCAACAAATAAGTATATTAAATAATTATACAAAAATGTTGTAGTAATTATTTTATTAAGAGATAAAACAAATAAATGGTTTTAAAAATAATAAAATAAATATTATATGAACTTTTTAATGTGATCCAATAATTTTATAGATACATATGACCTTTTATTAATCTATTAAAGCTTTTAGTTCGAACAAATCTTCTGTATATATTTTATTTAAATTCAAATAATTGAATAGTGTCAAAATTGACACTATTGTTATTTTATAAAAATAACATATTATAAAATTGTTTAAAAATCACAAAAATATTTAAAATTTATAAATTTTAATTTATATGGTCTATAATGTTATAAAGTAAACAATTAAGTAAAATTCAAAACAAATAAGTAATTATTTGTTATAATTTAAAATTTAGAATTTTATTACCACAAATAAACTTAAATAGATTAAATAAGGATAAATCAAAATTATAAGGTTTAAAATAAGATCCAAACATGTCTAAATTTGATTGGTTGATGATATTACAACCCTATCTCATCTAATCTTAGAATATGAGTCATTTTTGGAGGTTTTTAATTGGGGTTAGATTTATTATAAATTAATATTTTTAAGAATTCCAAAGGTGCCCCTCTCCTCCCTTATAAAAGGGCACCTCCTCCCTCTCCTCCTCACACCAATTTGAGCCTTAAAGCTCGACTAAACCCTGCCAAATTATCTTCTCCACTTCCCTAGAAACATCCTAGAGTTTCTGTTCTTCTTTAAAGACCAATCTTAGTGCCTAAGAAAAGGTTTCAAAGAGGCGTATCGAAGAAAAGGAGGTTCAGACACTTCCGAAGCAAATCGGACCTAAGGTAAGGGAAATATCACAATCTCATTTTTATCCGAGATTGTTTATTCGTAAGTATTTACTGGGGTGTATTTTATCATCCACATCCATGTTTCCTCAATATGTAATATTATTTCCATCCACCTACAATTGTTTAAATCCAATTTTACCCTTCAGTGAGTTTCTAGTAAACGATATGAAAAGAATCTTTTGTCGTTTTTCGTACGAGGTACTTTTTTGACTTTTCTGACAAAAGTATGAAGAATGTTTTTTTTTCACTTATACGGCATGAATGGATTTTTAAAACATTGTTTCTAATAAGATTCCTTTACAAGTTTTCAAGTTTATTTTTAATCAAGTTCTTTTAGTTTAAAATTGTATGACATGTTAAGAAAGGAAAAAATGTTTTTGAAGAAGAAAGGATATTTTCCTCAAGAATGGACTTCAAGTGTTTTATCAAAATTATTTTCTAAGATAATAAAGTGTTCTATTTTTATCCCTATTATTACATTGATTTGATTATGTTGTGATGGAATTATTTTTATGAATTATTTTATCTTATATGAATTGTTTTATGATGTCATGAGGTTTAAGATTCCCATTTGTATTACATGGGTTATGCAATGATGTATGATTTATGATTTTGTGGCACACATAATATTGGTATCATAATGAGATGGGTGGGACCTATATCTCCCTCCAATGCATTGGGTAAAGATTTTATATCTCGTGATATAGACATGACTGGAACGGTAGGTTATACCGGTTCAGTGAAACATGACTAAAACGAGGGTGACTCGGTTCAGAAATGGACTTTGTCCACTAAGATAGTCTTGGAAATGAGTCTTGACTAATATGATATGATTATATATGATTATGTGTGTATTCCACAATGTTTAATGTTTTATGTTATGATTATTGAGATTTCATTTCACTACTATGATTTATCTCATGTTATAAAATTGTGCTCTCTTTTGCAGGTTAAGATTTTCAAAATGTTATGTTCTTATGAATATGATGTGATTGATATTTCATTTGTTTACCCTTACTGAGCATTTGAGCTCACCCTTTTATGTTTTCTTTTCCCCAGGATATAAAGAAAGGTTTTAGATAAAAAAAGGAAGATCTTTATGGGAGATTTTGAAGATCTTTCACCACGATTAGAAGATTATATTCCGAGTTTCCAAAGACACTAAACTATTACGGTCCTTGTGTGTGTGTTTTTTTATGTACTAAGTATTCATAAAATGTAATGTAATGTATATGTACGTTAAGCTTCGGGTCTCTACAGTTGGTATCAGAGGCAAAGGAGGTAGGAATGTATCTGATCCTTAGGAACTCTCACATGTGAGCGTTGGACGAAGCATGGCTCACCGCCCAAGGGCTTCATGAGGAAATGGATGCCACTGGGGATGGTGGTGTGTCCCGCCCAGGGGGTGTAGCCGCCCATGGAGTGCCCTAATAGGTATCAATTATAGTCCACTAGAAGTAATTCCAGACCGCTACAGTTGGTATCAGAGGAATGGTTTAGTCAACCTTTGGAAACTAAGATGTGAAACCGTTAGTGAGATCCCTAGAGATATTTCTAAGGTATGTCTAGGGATGTCCCTAAGGATAAGTATACGTATAGGATATAGTCCTAGAACTATGGTAACGATATTAGATTAAACCAAAGATGTTACATATTGAAGTTAATCCCCCTTTATTATGATTTTTTCCTCTCACACTATTCTTTTTGGGTTTTAGAAAATGGCTGAAAACAAGATGATTCACAATAATGGAGGATATGATGGACAATGGATTGATATTCTTCATGAGAAACCAAATGAAATGGGATTTGGAAGTCCAAAAATCATTATTATGCCGAATCAGAAATCTCATAATATGATTAATAATGTAAAATTTGGTAAGTTTCCTGACTCAGCTAATAAGAGAAAGATGGAGTTTCATGATGATCATAAAGGAAAGAAAGTTCAATTTCCCTCATGTAAATCATGTCGGAAGAGGCATCCGAGATATTGTTTCAAAGGAACTGGAAGATTCTTTGGGTGTGGAAAAGAGGGACAGAAATCCAGTAAGTGCAAAGGAAAAGGTTCAGTTAACACCATGGACAAGGATAATGGTATTTCTATGACATCAACAATGATTAGATGTTTTAAATGTGGAATGTACGGGCATTATGCAAACCAATGCCCTAATGGAAAATCTCATGAAGAGCATCAGCATGGTCATTTGGGTAGTATTTATGTGGATGATGATGAGGAGACTACAAATGATATATGAGCTGAAAGAAGTGTTAAAGCTCAATCGGTTGTTTTAGAAGGTAGTGGAATGATTGTATGTTTATCAAGAGCTATGTTGTATGGTTAATGGTACTATGGAATAAAGAATCATCTAAGGATTGTTACACTATTGTTTTTCCTAAAAGTATTTGAATGTATATGTTTAATGGTACCAGTAACCATGGAATGTTATTTAGATATTTTTTTAAAGTGGATGATATGCGCATAATGAAGGAATAAGAAGATAATGAAATGTTTGATTGTATTCATAAGCTCATGATTGATATAAGGACTAAGTGATATCATGGTTTGAGTATATAGAATTTTGGGGATTTTGGTATGTGGAAAGAGTTAACTTTTAACAGCACTCATGTTTTCAATAAGGTTCAATGGGTATTCAAGAGAGTACAAGATTAAGGCCTTTGAATGTTTGGAATGTGACCAACATGATATATATTATGATATATGGGGATCAACGATGGTATTAAATCTCTGAGAGTGGACTGCAGTATTATGGATAAGCCTAAAGATTGGAATGGATTATGATGGACATAAGTTAGTATTGCTTGTTTTTCGATATTATTGATGGGATGTTATAGTAGTATAGCTTTAGAAAAAGGAAAACCTGCAGGACGGGCGACAGCCCATCGCATCGGACAAGGCTGTGGGAATAGAACCCACAACCGAAGTGCGACTGGCATTTATCGCCTACCACTGGCCTACAGGAAGTCCCTAGTTAGTATAAACTAGTTTTATTTTATTAAGCGATATGATATATGAAGTATAAGTTCATTTTTGGAACCATATATGATTAATATAACCATAAGATGGACTTATAACTTATTCTACCCTTTTGTTTAAAAGAGATGGAATGACCCATCATTCTATCACATGATCTGCTAACACATCACGAATAACAAATTCAACTTCATTTCTTTAAGGGATGAAGTGGAAATTGTTCAATTCACGAACAACAGTGAGATTGTACCAAAATAATGTAAGTATTTATTTTAATTAATCATCTTTAGGGAAATGATCTTGAAGACCATAAATGTTGTCCTAGTTCCCTTATATCCGATGAATTATATGGAACCTTAGATCATCACAAATCTATAGCTTTGTGATTGTTGGCTTTTTCATAGCCATGTTCTCTACCACTCTCCATCAGAACATGATGGTTAGATTTTTCTTCCATATCCATATTTTAACCTATGTTCTCATACGTGGAAACCCAGTGATGAGTTAATTTGGGTAACCATTACATTTAATACTTTAGTTTTTAAAGCCATATTTTGGTATTCCTTTTTACGATGTCGGTTTCTATTAAACAAACATTCGATTAGTAAACCATTTATAACCCCGACAAATTTTGAGGGAGAAATTCATTTTAAGGGGGATAGAATGTAACATCCCGAGATTTTATGAAAAATATTCTTTTAATTTCATTAATTTCTTGTGTTTTATGCTACACCAAGATTACCTTGCGCTATACGCAATACCGTATTAGGTTGCAGTATACGCAACACTATTCTTGGATCGTGTTACACACAATTTTGATAATAGTTATTCTACGCAACATTGAGTATATATATATATATATATTCAATGTATAAATGAAATATGGTTGGATTCTGTTATACGAAACAATGAAGGATTCTTTCACAACACGCAACCCTGACTTGGCTTGCATTACACGCAATCGCGACCTTCTTCGATAGAGTGTGTTGCACGCAATACCAGGTTTTAATAAACAATGATACATTATTATAATATTGTCATGAACTAGCCTTTATGAATAGTATTAACTAAATTTTTAATTTTATAACATTATTATTCATCTTACACATTTTCTAGAACATGGTATAAGAACAAAATAAATTTTTCGGGTAAAATAAGTATTTTTCAAAAAATACAGTTTTACCGCCTTTTGATGGCGCACCCACATTAAATCTAGTTTTTGACATGTTTATAAGTTCAATTTGACAAAATAAAATTCTTCTTTTGAATCAGGATATAAAAATTTACATTAGATAACGTTTTAATATTTTTCCGATAACTTTCATATTTTAATGAATAGTAAAAACACGCTATATTTTAATTAAAAACAACTTTTTTCATCATAATATCTTATGTGGTTAAATTATAATAGTGAGTGGTTTTAAAGTATAAATAGAATATATTTTTACGATTTAATATAATGTATGTCATTAGTATTGATTTTACCTTCAATTCGTAGGTTAAATCAATTCAATCTTTTGCAATGTTTTAAAGAAAAACCCGTTTTCTTTTGACAACGAGATTAATTTTAATTTAATTTCTGAAACTTTTTTGTATTGAATTTGGAAAAATGGATTCCATATTTGGAATCATTGGGTCCAATTTATTTTAATAATCTACTTTTTATTTTTGGGAATTATGAATAGTAACTACGGTAAATTTTATTTACCATAGTTAAAGGTAAATCGGGCAATTAAGGGTAAATATAATATTATAAAATTATCCTAACACATGCCCAAATTCTATTGGATGGCTAAAAGTAAACCCATATCAACTAAGGGTCTGATTAGATTCATTTTATGGACATTTTACCATGAAAATAATTTAATTATTATTAAAACCAAAGAAAGTGACAACATGTCACTCTCTTAAATCTTATAAGTATAATAATTTTAAGTTAGTGATAATCTTCATGAAACTTAGAAAATTAATAGTATACATAAAGCTAACAAAATTATATACATCATGAGAATTTATTTAGAATTTCTTGGGATTAAATAATTATCATTAATTGTGACACAATAGTGATGAAGAAATTATTTATCTAGTGAAAAAATAAAGAATATAGTTTTTATTAAACTAATAGTGACCATAAAAGGCACAAGACCCTGACCAAAACTTATTGGTCATGTAAATTTAAACTATAATCATCCAATGGTCGAATATTTTACCATTTGGAGTCTTATACAAGCAATTATGACACTTATATTATTTTATTTTAAATGATGCCAAAGTTGTCACGTTCATAATTTAATAAATATAACAATTTAAATATTGTAATTTTAAGATGATAAATTCTAGTAAAAGTATTATTGTGAAATTTAATATATTTATCTTCATCATAGGATTTTATTTTAAATTTTTATGCAACAAATATTTATATTAAATAATTATACAAAAATGTTGTAATAATTATTTTATTAAGAGATAAACCAAATAAATGGTTTTAAAAATAATAAAATAAATATTATATGAACTTATTAATGTGATCGACTAATTTTATAGATACATATGACCTTTTATTAATCTATTAAAGCTTTTAGTTTGAACATATCTTTTGTATATATTTTATTTAAAATCAAATAAATGAATAGTGTCAAAATTGACACTATTGTTATTTTATAAAAATAACATGTTATAATATTGTTTAAAAATCACAAAAATATTTAAAAATTATAAATTTAAATTTATATGGTCTATAATGTTATAAAGTAAACAATTATGGAAAATTCACAACAGATAAGTAATTCTTTGTTATAATTTAAAATTTAAAATTTTATTACCACAAATAAACTTAAATAGATTAAATAAGGATAAATCAAAATGGTAAGGTTTAAAATAAGATCCAAACATGTCAAAATTTGATTGGTTGATGATATTACAACCCTATCTCATCTAATATTTGAATATGAGTCATTTTTCAAGGTTTTTAAGTGGGGTAAGATTTATTATAAATTAATATTTTTCAGAATTCCAAAGGTGCCCCTCTCCTCCCTTATAAAAGGGAACCTCCTCACTCTCCTCCTCACACCAATTTGAGCCTTCAAGCTCGACCAACCCCTTCCAAATTATCTTCTCCACTTCCCTAGAAACATCCTAGAGTTTCTGGTATTCTTTAAAGGCCAATCTTAGTGCCCTAATTGGAGGTTTCAAAGAGGCGTATCGAAGAAGAAGAGGTTCGGACACTTACGAAGCAAATTGGACCTAAGGTAAGGGAAATATCACAATCTCATTTTTATCCGAGATTGTTTATTCGTAAGTATTTACTAGGGTGTATTTTATCATCCACATCCATGTTTCCTCAATATTTAATATTATTTCCATCCACCTACAATTGTTTAAATCCAATTTTACCCTTCGGTGAGTTTTTAGTAAAAGATATGAAAGGAATCTTTTGTCGTTTTTCGTACGAGGTACTTTTTTGAATTTTCCGACAAAAGTACGAAGAATGTTTTTTTCACTTATACGGCATGAATGGATTTTTAAAACATTATTTCTAAGAAGATTCTTTTACAAGTTTTCATGTTTATTTTTAATCAACTTCTTTTAGTTTAAAATTGTATGACATGTTAAGAAAGGAAAAAAATGTTTTTGAAGAAGAAAGGATATTTTCCTTAAGAATGGAGTTCAAGTGTTTTATCAAAATTATTTTCCATCTAAGATAATAAAGGGTTCTGTTTTTATCCCTATTATTACATTTATTTGATTATGTTGTGATGGAATTATTTTTATGAATTCTTTTATCTTATATGAATTGTTTTATGATGTCATGATGTTTAAGATTCCCATTTTATTACATGGGTTTTGCAATGATGTATGATTTATGATTTTGTGGCACACATAAGAATGGTATCATTATGAGATGGGTGGGACCTATATCTCCCTCCAATGAATTGGGTAAAGATTTTATATCTCATGAGATAGACATGGCTGGAATGGTATGTTATACTGGTTCAGTGAAACAGGACTGAAACAAGGGTGACTCGGTTTAAAAATGGACTTTGTCCACTAAGATAGTCTTGGCAATGAGTCTTGACTAATAAGATATGATTATTTATGATTATGTGTGTATGCCACAATGTTTAATGTTTTAAGTTATGATTATTGGGATTTCATTTCACTACTATGATTTATCCAATGTTATGAAATTATGCTCTCTTTTGCAGGTTAAGATTTTCAAAATGTTATGTTCTTATGAATATGATGTGATTGATATTTCATTTTTTTACCCTTAATGAGAATTTGAGATCACCATTTTATGTTTTCTTTTCCCCAGTATATAAAGAAAGTTTTTAGATAAAAAAAAGGAAGATCTTTATGGGAGATTTTGAAGATCTTTCACCACGATTAGAAGATTATATTCCGAGTTTCCAAAGACACTAAACTATTACGGTCCTTGTGTGTGTGTTTTTGTTATGTACTAGGTATTCCTCAAAAGTAATGTAATGTATATGTATGTTAAGCTTCGGGTCTCTACATTACCTTTACAAAATTATGGAAGTATTTATTGAGGATATTTTGATATAATCCAAGAGCAAGGTGGAACATGAAGAGAATTTGAATACTGTGTTAAAAACTATGTGAAGGGAGAAGCTGTGTGAAATTTACATTAAATGTGAGTTCTATATGTAGGGAGTATCATTCATGGGGAATGTTATCACTATAAAAAAGATAACTATGTACCCTTCCAAGACAAAGGAAATTTAAGAGTGGCTCTGGCCAACTTCTTTAATAGAGATCCTCATCTTTCTGGGTCTAGCTGGGTATTATCAAAAATTTGTGATGAACATTTCATGATTTTCAATCCAATGACCTAGATGACATGGAAGGGAGTAATATTTTTCTGGACTCAAAAATGTGAAGACTGTTTCAAGGAGTTGAAAAATAGGCTTATCATTATGCCAGTACACACACTCCAAACAAGGGGTTAACATTTTTGGTGTATAGTGATGATTCAAAGAAGGGTTTAGGTTGTGTGCAGATGAAAAATGATAAATCGAATGTTTATGCCTTAAGGTAGATGAAAATCCTTGAGAAAAAATATTCCACAAATGATCCGAAGATGGAGGTTGAGATATTTTCATTGAAAAAATGGAAACATTATGTCTATAGGTAAAAGTGTGAGATATATACTAACTAAAATGTCTCAAATATATATTTACACAAAAAGATCTTAATATGCGATATAGAATATTGATAGAGCTCACAAGGATTATGAATGATCAATTCACTACCATCCTGGTAAGGCAAATAAGTTATGCTCCATGTAGTAAGGATCATGCATTATTATCAATGATGAGAATTGAAAAGGATCAAATCTTCTTAAATTTTCATATGATAGTCATGAGAATAATTAAGAGAGGAAAATCATTAATCCTTTCTCAAATGATTTCTCAACCATACCTCATGGATAAAATAAAGGATGATCAAATAATAAATGTGGAGATTTGGAAAAGGGTAAAAGATATCAGATGTGGAAAATCCTCTGATTTCATGATTTTTGAGGAAGGAGTTGTATGATTTGGGTCACGATTATTGGTATAATCTAACCCACTAATAAAGAAGAATCTTTTGAATGACACACATAGCTCGAGCTTCTCCATCCACCCAGGGAGCACAAATATGTATTGAGATCTCTGAGAAAAAAATTTGTGGGACAATATGAAAAGATAGATTGCTGAATATATGTCCAATTGTCGGGTATGTCAGCAAGTGAAGGATTAGTGGCAAAGGTATAAGGGGATAATTCAACCACCACCCATACCAACATGGATGTGAGAGAACATTATCATGGGCTTTTTCACTAGAATTCCAAGGACATTTAGAGGAGGAAGCTATATGAGTCACTGTTTAACATCTTACAAAGACAACTCACTTTATCGTAACTATAGAGGACTTTTCATTGTACCAAATTGCACATATTTAAATCCAAGAAGTTGTAAGGATTACTAGAGTTCCATTATCTATTGTATCTGATCATGATCCTAGATTCACCTCGATGTTCTAGAAAAGTTTCCAAGATTCTCTAAGCACTGAACTGAACTTCACAATGGCCTACCATCCTCAAACAGATGGATAATATGAGAAGGATATTCAGACACTGGGAGACATATTTAGAGTATGTTCTATGGAATTCAAAGGAGGATGGGAGCATCATCTTCCACTGGTTGAATTCTCCTACAACAATTGTTTCCACTCGACTATCTGAATGGAACCATATAAAGCCCTTTATGAGAAAAGGTGTAGAACACCCGCGTGTTGGGATGATGTTGGTGAACATAAGCATCAAGGACCTGAAATAGTCAACTAAATGGTGGTGAAGGTGGAAACAATTCAACATCATATAAGGGAATCTCAAAGTTAATATAAATGTTATGAAGGTAATCCTTAATAAGACCACGAGTACAATGTTTGATACATTGTATTTTTACGCATTTCTCAATTGGTGATAGTCATGAGGTTTGGAAAAAAGGGAAGTTAATTCCAAGGTACATCGGCCTCTTCTAGTTGTTTGATCATGTTGGGACTGTGGCCTATTGACTAGAACATATACCTAACATGGCTGAAGTTCATGATGTCTTTCATGTATCCCTCTTAAGAAAGTACATACCAGACCCTTCTAAAGTATTTTTAAAAGTTGTGGTACAGTTGGAGGATGATCCTTCCAATGAGAAGTAGCTAGTGAAGCTCTTGGATCATAGAGATAAGGTTCTACAAAATAATACTACTCAACTAGTCAATGTAATTTGATATAAGCACATGTATGAAGAGGAAACATATGATCTAGAGGACAAAAAGAAGGAAAATTACCCACACATGTTTATGCCCTAGAATGTAAAACAAAATTTTGAGGGAGAAATTTATTAAGGGGGAAGAATGCAACGAACAAAAGTTTTCAATGCAAATTTCCATCTTATAACAATGTCATGAAATCACATCAAAAACAACATAATGAACTACTATGTTCTATGTGACCTTTAAACACAATTTTGTCACTTCTCTATTTTGAATATTGAAAATCTTACATACAAAGTTGCAATCCGTAAGTTATTTGATGTCCGATAAGAAAAAATAATTTTTTGGGAAATATTAACATACCCTTATGAATATTGATACACCCTAATGAATAGTAACCTTTCCTATTATAGTATTAAAATAACATTTAATTGAAAGTATGATGTACCTATATTTTTGAATAAGTAAATGAATGTTTCAAAACTGATTTTTTAATAATAAATTATGATTTTAATTAAATATTAAATTAATAATATTCAGAAAATTGTATTTGGAATATGATTTTCATTTTTGGATTCTACATGTCAAAAATTGGTTAGGGTGAATTTATTGGTTTTTTCTAAAATACATGAATTTTACTGAATAGTAAAATCTGATAATTCACAATAAATGCTAAAACCTGAATTTCTGCTTCATGCATGAGTCATGGATGATGTAAATGGCCATTGGTTTGAACTCAAATGAATTTATTAGAATTATTTCTCATCGAATTCCTACTATTTATTGTCTGATGAATATATAATAAATAAATTATTATAATATTATGAAAACTCTCCTCTATCTCCACCACTATAACCCCCCCCCCCCTCACTCCATCTTCTTTCCAATCCACTCAAGACTTGTATCTAGCCCATATTTTTCCCAAATATCACCCAATCTCCTCTCCCAATTCCAACTTCCCCTAGTCTCTTCAAAATACCAAAACCTCTCTCCTTACGAGGTTCTCAAAAGAGGTATACTAAAGTGGAAAATTCTTCTTTTCTATTCTTTATTTATTTTATGTTCTCTACTTTTCTTGTTTATTTACTCACCTCCCTTCAACCAAATGGTATGATATCTTCAGTAACATTCATGTACTATAATGTTTTTATGCTAATGTTATATTTCATTATCATCTCTCATTTCCCCATCCTTTATTTTAATGAAATGAAAACACCGTTTGAGATTTGTTAATTTAGCACATTCACAGAAATGGTTTTTCAATTTCTATTGTCATCACTAATTGTGGTCATGTAACCATTTGTGTTATGGTTTAACCAAGTTATTATATATGTAATATATCCTATTTCAGGTTTTGTAATCCTTCTTTACAAATGGTATTATTTTCTAAAGCATAAAATGTTCATTGTTATCAAACCTACCGATTCACCAAAATGGTTAACACTAAGGTTTTATTTAATAAATCATCTTCACTCACAATAACTGAATGAAGTTTTATAAGAATTTAATGTATTGGATGTTCAATAATATCAAATAAATTCAATTATGTACAACCAATTTCATCTTACATGTTTATCTGAACATGCATATAAGTGAACCGAACATTAAAACCATGTAAGCAAACAGACCAAAATAATGAAAGTGAACCTCACTACCAATCAAAATGGTTATAAATGAACTCATAATTATTATACAAAATATTATGAATATATAAGAGGTTACATATTTGTTAATTAATAATCCAAATTTTGTTATTCAGGTCATTATGTTCAAGCGATGATCACTATCAACTTTAAGTTAAGGGATCCTCTTTATTTCACTTTTATTCAAGATTTTAATCTATGTTAAAATCATTTATTTATAATTCCTAGTGATGGGGTATGATTTCACACCTCCACCATACAGTTATCGTTATTTATAAATGTTTATAAATCCTTTTCTCTCTTATTAGGCCCTCTTATGTACACCAAATATCATACCGATAATCCGTCATAAATTCTACCAGAACAGGCATTATTCTTTCGGGTTCATGTATCATTATTTTTACCCAATTGAAGTTGTATTTTAATTTTATGTAAAACATATATATTATTTCTATATGCTCCAAACTCATGTTTCAAGATCCATCCCTCATTCTCTTTTAGGGATATATATGCATTTATGTGATTCCCTCCTCGATACTTCCCAATAAGAAAACTCATTTTACGGGAACATCCGAAAACAAATTCCAAATTTAAAATTATTTATATCCACATTTTAAGCCACCATTTTATTTATAAAATAAGTATTTTTATTATGAAAAACTTCTGAGTTCAGTTCGGGTTTAATAGGTAATATTTTCATCTTTTCTATTTTAAAATCTCTATATTATTTTCCTTAAAACAAGAAAAAAAATTAATGCTAAAATATCTCAAATACATTTCTTACACGTTTTCACTTCTGTTTGGCATCACTTTACATAATAAATGCCTATTTTACCTTATGAACATCCATGTTTATTCTAATTCATTTCATTCATTGGCCCTTTCATGACACACCCAATTGTTATGCTTTACGTCATGATTATCGTACCCAATTCATTCCATTGGTAACCCTTATGTTTTTGTAAGATTGATTATGTATGATTCTATATGTGGAAAAAATATTCATGAAATTTAAGATGGGTGCATCTAGACAGTGCTCCAATGCATTTGGTAATGTTAAGTCTCATGCGATGTTATGTGCAACGGTCTTCGTTGTTAGCCTTGGCTTGTGCTACTTTGAGAAAAGGGATTCATGGTTAGCCTAGGCCCATACTACTATTGGAAATAAGATTTGTGGTTATACATGACTCATACTAAAGAACAGTTTTATGTTTCTTACACACCTCTGGGATTCCAGGTTTATATGATCCCATGTTTATATGTTATGATTCAATATGTATCATTCTTTTGATATCGTTATATCTTACCTCCTAACTCATGTGATTAAGATTTATTATTATGTTCATTCCCTTATTGGACATTTTAGCTCGTCCATATGTTCATGTGTTCCCCACAGTACTCTATGCAGATGTAAGAGCTTAAAGCATGTTAGGAACTCTTTCATGATATTGAATAACGAAGTGTTTTTTAGTCCCATTATTCATGTATTATGTACATAGTCTTCAAAGAGGCTAGAAATTATGATCCTTGGAAAGTACTCTGATGAATAATTATGCCTAAAATCATGTAATGTTATATGTAAAAGGATAGGTTCTCTATAGAATTTCCCAGTGCTTGCCCAATTTTTGTGTCCAAAAACAAGAATACGGAGAAAAGTGTTTCTGGAAAAGGGAGATGGGCGCAATATTGAAGTGGTTTTAGAAACATGTATGCAAGGCCTAATATGGGATCAGTGCATCAAAATATTTAAAAGGAAATAAATGTGAACTATAATTTAATGTCTGTGAAATATGAGGTTCCCTGGATGAATCTTACCTGCTCGATGCGATGTCAAAAGGGGTTTAGTATGCTCTTTTGGAATTTTGTGTGCATTGAAAAAGACGCATCTGAAAATTGCGTGCATGGGTCATTGAGGCCTATAATTCATAATCTTACCCCATAAAATACTCAATAATTTTCCAATGAAATTTTGGTATCTCTGTTGCATGAGAAATTTGTGTGCGAGATAATTACATAAAGTTAATCTTGCATGCAAGGTGTTCTATTGGTCTAAAAATACCAAGTGAACGCTTCGGTGTAGTTTCACAAAAGATATGTGATACCATGAAAGTAGGGGTTGCATAGAAGTCATATTTTGAAGCAATTCCCAAATCAAAAGTGAATGTTGAGGTATTGTGCGTAAGTGTAGTGATATGATTTTGACAGGATTTTGAATATCCAGTTTGTGTGATTAGCTCCTTCAAGAGCATCATTTCAGGACATCAATGCATGTAGTGTCTCATTATGGAGAGAGACAAAGAAATCAATGTAATTCAATTTAAGTGACCTTCAAGATAAAAAACAGAGTTATAATTCTCCCAAGGCAGTGAGGTAGAGGTTCTACAGAAGTTATTTGATGGATGTAGTAATCTATCCATAAAGAATTGTAAAGACAGTGTTCTTGGATCAGAGTGACTGTGAATGAACCTTATAATCCACAAAATCATAAAAATTAGAGGACTTAGTTACAAACGAAACACTATCAATGTATGCTATAACGACCCATACTTTACATACATTTTTAATACTTCAAAATTGAAGCATACGTGTTACAACATATAACAAAACCACGAAAGGACCGTATAGGTATAGTGTATTTAGAAAATTAGAAACATAAAAAACTGGTTCATAACGCGTCTACACTGTCTTTCATTTATTTCATCATATCTATAGTCCCTTTTGTCATATCTTACATAATAATCTTCTTCCTAGCCTGGGGAAAGAAAACATACAAAAGGGTGAGCTCAAATGCTTAGTAAGGGTAAACAAAAGAAATATCAATCACATCTTAACCTGCAAAAGAGATCATAATTTCATAACATGGGATAAATCATGGCATTGAAATGTAATCACAATAATCATAACTTAAAACATGAAACTTTGTGGCATACACACATAATCATGGAGAATCATTTCTTGTTATTCAAGACTCATTGCCAAGACTATCTTAGTGGACAAAGTCCCTTTCTGAACCGAGTCACCCTCGTTTCAGTCCTGTTTCACTGAACCGGTATAACCTACCATTCAATCCATGTCTATCTCATGAGATATAAAATCTTTACCCAATGCATTGGAGGGAGATATAGGTCCCACCCATCTCATAATGATACCATTCTTATGTGTGCCACAAAATCATAAATCATACACCATTTCATAACCCATGTAATAAAAATGGGAATCTTAAACATCGTGACATCATAAAACAACTTATATAAGATAAAGGAATTCATAAAAATATTTCCATCACAACATAATCAATGTAAAAATAGGGATATAAACAAAACCCTATATTATATTAGATGGAAAATAATTTTGATAAAACACTTGAAATGAATTCTTGAGGAAAATATCCTTTCTTATTCAAAAACATTTTTCCTTTCATAACATGTCATACAACTTTAAACTAAAAGAAGTTGATTGAAAATAAACTTGAAAACTTGTAAAGGATGCTTCTTGGAAATAATTTTTTAAAAATCCATTCATGCCGTATACGTTAAAAACATTCTTCTCGTACTTTTTTCGGAAAAGTCAAAAAAGTACCTCGTACGAAAAACGACAAAAGATTCTTTTCATATCTTTTACAAAAAACTCACCTAAGGGTAAAATTGGATTTAAATAATTTTATGTGGATGGAAATAATATTACATATTGAGGAAACATGGATTTGGATGATAAAATACACCCCATTAAATTTCAAAGTATAAACAATATCGGATAAAAATGAGATTGTGATATTTCCCTTACCTTAGGTCCGACTTGCTTTTTAAGTGTCCGAACATCCTTTATAATGACTTAAATAATGTTATTGACTTATTCCATAATCATACTTATTTTTATGATATCATATATGTTCATATTCTTAGCTTCTTAGTAGTAATATTTCATTTTTACTTGTTATTTGGGTGTTTATATCTTTTTGTTATTATGCATGTTTGGTCGAATAAATTCTTATTCTTCTCTTTAGGTTATAGATACCTCATTTCCAGAATGGTATTAGTGTAATATATATCATATTCATTCATTCAATTCATTTATATAATCATTATGAAATGAAGATCATGTAGAACGATTCGCATCACATCGTGGAGATGGTATTCCGTACGTACGCACGAGTGTTGATATCGTTCCTATGATCGTGGAATTGTATTGGAGTATATTTATACTATTTCAGAATAAATATCACTTTATAATAGTTATATATAGTCATTATTTACACCATTATACCCATCCAAGTAAGGTGGTGTTGGTAAATAGATTACACCACGGCATGGAGACGGTATTCCGTACGTACGCACGCGCGGTGATTTCTTTTTCGGTAGGATGGATAGATGGTGAAATAGGGTTGTTTCATACTTATAATAACGTATCAGTATATGAGTGATACTGATGTTATTACTTCATAATGAAAAAACTAAAGAAGAAAAAGTGGAAGAAGAAATAAAGATGAAAGAATCGGTAACGGACATTACCTCTTCTTTGAAGTGCTTCTTTGAGACCTCCTTTTAGGGAACTAAAATGGGTCTTTGAAGAATACCAGAACCTCTAGGATGTTTCTAGGAAAGTGTAGAGGAGGAATTGTCAGGGGTTGGCCGAGCTAGAAGGCTCAAAGTGGTGTGAGGAAGAGGGGGAGGAGGTGTCCTTTTGTAAGGGAGGAGAGGGGCACCTTTGGAATAACTAAAACTATTATTTTATTATAAAGTCATGTTCGGTTTTAAATAGCTCCAAATTGATATATTTAGAATCAAGGTTAAACTCAGGAACATTTCTCACATACTTTTGTAACTCGACATCTTCTTTCTGTGCCTCTTTAATCTTCACATGAACAGATGGTTGAACATTCATTTGAGAAAGATAAGATTTTCCCCTTTAATTATAATTCCAAGATCCATCCTTTGTAAATCCATAAATATTGGATCCTTTGTGATCCTCATCATGGATAAACTGGCATGGTCTTGTCGACTTAATGCATCTGCCACCTTGTTTGCTTTCCCGGGGTGGTAATGGATTGAGCAGTCATAATCGTTAATCATCTCCAACCATCTTCTTTGACGCATATTCAGCTCCTTTTGTGTGAAAATATACTTTAAACATTTATGATCAGTATAAATATCACAGCTTTCACCATAAAGGTAATGCCTCCAAATCTTTAATGCAAATATTACCGCAGCTAACTCCAAATCATTTTTTGGGTAATTTTTCTCATGGATTTTCAACTGTAGTGAGGCATAAGCTATCACCATATCATTTTGCATAAGAACACACCCTAATCCCTTCTTGGATGCATCACTATAGATCACAAACCTTTCTCCACTACAAGGCAGTGTGAGCACAGGTGCAATGGATAACCTTCTTTTCAACTCCTTGGAATTCTCTTCACATTCCTCCGTCCAGACAAACTTAACTCCTTTCCGAGTCAACTTGGTGAGTGGATTAGATAATCGTGAAAAATATTTCACAAAACGTTGATAATATCCAGCCAAACCAAGAAAACATCAGATCTCAGTTACTGTTGTTAGTCTCAACCATCTTTCTATAACCTCTGTTTTTGCTGGATCCACAGATATCCCCTCTTTTGAGATTATGTGACCCGAAAATGAAACTTTTTGAAGCCAAAATTCACACTTGGTAAATTTGGCATAAAGCTTCTCCTTTCTCAGGGTATTCAATATAATTCCAAATTGATCTTCATGTTCTTCCTTGCTCTTTGAATAGACAAGAATATCGTCTATAAAGTCTACCACAAACTGATCAAGATAGTCTCTAAAGACTCTATTCATCAGATCCATGAAGATAGCAGGGGTATTAGTAAGACCAAATGGCATCACTATAAATTCATAGTGTCCATACCTTGTACGGAAAGCCATATTTGGTATATCCTCCATTTTGACCCTTAATTGATGATACCCTGAACGAAGATCAATCTTGGAAAAGTATTGAGCTCTGCGTAGTTGGTCAAATAAGTCATCAATGTGTGGGAGAGGATATTTGTTCTTGATAGTGATCTTGTTAAGTTCTCAATAATCAATGCAGAGTCTCATTGATCCATCTTTCTTTTTAACAAATAGAACAGGTGCTCCCCAAGGTGACGCACTAGGGCGTATGAATCCCTTATCAATATTCTCTTGGAGATGCTTCTTCAATTCCTGCAACTCAATTGGGGCCATTCTATAAGGTGTCTTTGAAATAGGCAAAGCACCCGGTACGAGTTATATTGAAAACTCAACTTCACAATTTGGTGGAAGACCCGGTAATTCCTCCGGAAATACATCATCAAACTCTCGTACAATGGGCATATTATTAATCGTGAGTTTCTCACCAACCATTTGAGATAAATAACCTTCATTTAGTGGAATCAAGACCCATAAGATGGAAGAAATTTCTACTGGAAGGTTATGTTCATCCTTGCATTGATAGACGATCATAGATTCATCTGGAATATGAAATGTGACTTCCCTTCTTTGGAAATTGATATGAGCTCCATATAAAGAAAGCCAATCCATGCCAAGAATCACATCAAATTCCACTATAGGAAGGATCACAAGATTTGCAGGAAGCACTTTCCCACAAACTTCGATCGGAGAAGAATTATAAACTTTTGATGCGACTGCTGTGCCATTAGGTGTTTTCACAGCTAACTCAACATCTAATTGTTGAGGTAATATGGTGATACCCTTAGAAAATTATTCAGAAATAAAAGAGTGGGTGGATCCAGAATCAAATAAAACATTTTCTACTTTAGAGTGGATGGTAGGTGTACCTTTCACCACATCGTTATCGTACTCCACATCGCTGATAGAAATTGCATGTGACATTCCTTTGCCTTTAGCCTTGAGAGTTTATTGACGTCGACCATCATCATCAACCCTTGGATTAGGGAATTTATTGGAATAATGCCCCATCTCCTTGCACTAGAAACATTGAAGTGTAGTAGGTTCATTCTGTGTATCCCTTCCTTTGTTTGCATAATTAGACATCTTCTTCCCATCATCGTCGCATTCAAATTCCCGATGACCTTCCTTTCCACATTTGAAACATTTACATGTCCCTTTAAGACAACTCCCTCCATGTTTCTTTCCACACTTTGAGCATAAGGGAAAGCTCATCTTATTTTAAGTGTGCTCTTTAGATTTTCCTTTGAATTCCATTTTCCCCTTCTTATCAAACCCATATGACTGATGGGTTACTCCAATCTCCATCTCGGCTTTGAGAGCACATTGAACAATTTCCTCATAGCTATTGAAGTCCCTTATGGCTAACTCCCTTTGAAGACTTGGTTTTATGCCACTAAAGAACCGATCGATCTTACTCTCAGGTTGGATAATAATACTAGAAGCGTACCTTGAAAGTCTTGTAAAATTTGCTTCATAGGTACCAACAGATTCATCATCCTTTAGCTTCAGTTCAAGAAACTCTTTCTCCATCTTTGTTCGGAGAATACGAGGTAAGTACTTATTGAAAAATAAGTTCTTGAACTCGTCCCATTCCATGGACTCAATTTCATCCCTTTGCCTCGTATTCTTAATAAGATTCCACCATTGATCAGCATCTCCTTCCAAACGATACACTGCTAGGATGACATTATCATGTTCAGAACATTTAAGAACTGAAAATATCTTTTCAGTAGTACTAATCCATTCTTCAACAACTAATGGATTAGTAGACCCGATGAAAGAAGGTGGACGCTGCCTCATGAAGGATTCAACAGAATGTTGCTCCTTCCTTTGCTCGTTTGGATGTCCTACATGATTCATATCTTGAGAAAGTTGTGTGAGCATGGCTACAAGATTTTTCATTCCATCTCCCATAACGTTTGGTTGCTCAGGGGGACAATCATTGCATTTCCCGTCGCATTCCGCATTAACACAATTCCTTCGGGTTCCATCCATTGACTAAAACCAAGAACAATAGTGTGAGAAACACTAATTATAATAGGAAAACCACATAATCAAGAATAAAATTTCACACTTAAGGTCTTATCCTAGGTTATTCATGGTCATTTCTAAAACACTAAGATTGTGTTCTATTCTTAGACTTATCCTTAGGGTTCTTTCTAAGGCTTTCACATCCTAGTTTCCAAAGGTTGACTATACCTTTCCTCTGATACCAACTATAACGACCCATACTTTACATACATTGTTAATACTACAAAATTGAAGCATACTTATTACAACATATAACAAAACCACGAAAGGACCGTATAGGTATAGTTTCTTTAGAAACTTGGAAACATAAACAACTGGTTCATAACGCGTCTACACTGTCTCCCATTTATTTCATCATATCTATAGTCCCTTTTGACATATCTTACTTAATAACCTTCTTCCTGACCTAGGGAAAGAACACATACAAAAGGGTGAGCTCAAATGCTCAGTAAGGGTAAACAAAAGAAATATCAATCACATCTTAACCTGCAAAAGAGATCATAATTTCATAACATGGGATAAATCATGGCAATGAAATGTAATCACAATAATCATAACTTAAAACATGAAACTTTGTGGCATACACACATAATCATAGAGAATCATTTCTTGTTAGTCAAGACTCATTTCCAATACTATCTTAGTGGACAAAGTCCCTTTCTGAATAGAGTCACCCTTGTTTCAGTCCTGTTTCACTGAACCGGTATAACCTACCGTTCCAGCCATGTTTATCTCATGAGATATAAAATCATTACTTAATGCATTGGAGGGAGATATAGGTCCCGCCCTTCTCATAATGATACCATTCTTATGTGTTCCACAAAATCATAAATCATACATCATTTCATAACCCATGTAATAAAAATGGGAATCTTAAACATCGTGACATCATAAAACAATTCATATAAGATAAAGGAATTCATAAAAATATTTCCATCACAACATAATCAATGTAATAACAGGGATAGAAACAGAACCCTATATTATCTTAGATGGAAAATAATTTTGATAAAACACTTGAAATGAATTCTTGAGGAAAATATCCTTTCTTCTTCAAAAATATTTTTCCTTTCTTAACATGTCATACAACATTAAACTAAAAGAATTTGATTAAAACTAAACATGAAAACTTGTAAAGGATGCTTCTTGGAAATAATGTTTTCAAAATCCATTCATGCCATATAAGTTAAAAAATCATTCTTCTCGTAATTTTGTTGGAAAAGTCAAAAAAGTACCTCGTACGAAAAACGACAAAATATTCCTTTCATATCTCATACAAAAAACTCACCGAATGGTAAAATTGGATTTAAATAATTTTAGGTGGATGGAAATAATATTACATATTGAGGAAACATGGATTTGGATGATAAAATACACCCCAGTAAATTTCAAAGTATAAACAATATCGGATAAAAATGAGATTGTGATATTTCCCTTACCTTAGGTCCGACTTGCTTTTTAAGTGTCCGAACATCCTTTATAATGACTTAAATAATGTTATTGACTTATTCCATAATCATACTTATTTTTATGATATCATATATGTTCATATTCTTAGCTTCTTAGTAGTAATATTTCATTTTTACTTGTTATTTGGGTGTTTATATCTTTTTGTTATTATGCATGTTTGGTCGAATAAATTCTTATTCTTCTCTTTAGGTTATAGATACCTCATTTCCAGAATGGTATTAGTGTAATATATATCATATTCATTCATTCAATTCATTTATATAATCATTATGAAATGAAGATCATGTAGAACGATTCGCATCACATCGTGGAGATGGTATTCCGTACGTACGCACGAGTGTTGATATCGTTCCTATGATCGTGGAATTGTATTGGAGTATATTTATACTATTTCAGAATAAATATCACTTTATAATAGTTATATATAGTCATTATTTACACCATTATACCCATCCAAGTAAGGTGGTGTTGGTAAATAGATTACACCACGGCATGGAGACGGTATTCCGTACGTACGCACGCGCGGTGATTTATTTTTCCGTAGGATGGATAGATGGTGAAATAGGGTTGTTTCATACTTATAATAACATATCAGTATATGAGTGATACTGATGTTATTACTTCATAATGAAAAAACTAAAGAAGAAAAAGTGGAAGAAGAAATAAAGATGAAAGAATCGGTAACGGACATTACCTCTTCTTTGAAGTGCTTCTTTGAGACCTCCTTTTAGGGAACTAAAATGGGTCTTTGAAGAATACCAGAACCTCTAGGATGTTTCTAGGAAAGTGTAGAGGAGGAATTTTCAGGGGTTGGCCGAGCTAGAAGGCTCAAAGTGGTGTGAGGAAGAGGGGGAGGAGGTGTCCTTTTGTAAGGGAGGAGAGGGGCACCTTTGGAATAACTAAAACTATTATTTTATTATAAAGTCATGTTCGGTTTTAAATAGCTCCAAATTGATATATTTAGAATCTAAGGTGGGGATGGGTCGAAATACTCTCATACAATGGAATTTAGACAAGTTTAGGTTCCTATTTTAACCTTATCATTTAGATTTAACATTAAGTTAAATAATTTTACTTTTACCATGTCTTCTTGTGTTCATATACTATAAGGTTAATAAACTTACTATAAGAAGCCAAACGAACCCCAATTTGTTTATAATTAATATATATAACCTTATCTAAGTCATTTGGAAGAACCTTAGATATTTAGGAATAAAATAACAATTACTAATATAATATTTGTTTTAAAAACTATTTTATGTCAATTTTGACACTATTTAGTAATTGATTTTTGTGAAAATCATAACAGAATTATTAGTTCGAACCAAGTTAATTAAATCAATTCTAACATGTCATATTAACCTAGAAAATTAGTGGGATTAATAAAAAGTCTCAAATTGCATTTATTGTGGTGTTTATAACATCAATTATGTCAATATTTCATTAATAAGATAATTACTACATCATCATTGTGTCATAAATAAATTAAATTATTTAATGTCTAAAAATTACAAACAAAATACCATTATGTAGGAATTTGTTTTATATTTTTAATGAATATTTATAGTCTAATTTTTCTTATGTATAAACCCATATTAAAAATGTTTTAGTTATTAAACTTTGATTTAAACTATTTTAACTATTCATTAAATAAAATAATATTAAATGTCATAATCTAATTCAAGTGGACCTAAATGGTCATATTATATTCATAAGGTTGTTTTTTGGTCTAATTAAACTTATACAATAGAATTAGGACATGTGTTAGGGTAATAGTAATATCATATTTACCCTTAGTTACCCTATTTAATATTAACCGCGGTAAAAAAAGTAAAAAGTTACTATTCACCAAAAAATTATTTTTATCTCATTGAACCACATTTTACTTACTGATATCAACCGTGTCTGTCAGATTTTCGAAATTCCATTCACAAAAGAGGTAAAATTAAGTTTTATGCAAAATTCAGTTTTTAACCTACCACTTAGTTGTTTCACTATTTATCAAAAATTGAAAGTTTTCAGAAAAATACCAAAATTTTACCCTAGGCTAATTTCGATATTCTGAATCCAAAAATGAAGTCCATTTTGAAAAATAAAATTTATAAAATTTCAAAAAGTGGTTATTACTATTCATAATGGCTAGTTTTAATAATATTTTAATAGCATATCGTTGTTTAGTGAAACTCGGTATTGCGTACGACACAAGCTATCGAGGAAGGTCTCGATTTCATGTAAAGCAAGCCAAGAAAGTGTTGTGTATAAAAATATTTCTTTGATGATTTATATAACATAAAAGTCTCGGGTGTTACATATGCTCCCTCAATGTATCCCATTTTGGTGAACCATGTAAACGTGTTGTGTTATCTCCTTACATAAAGTTAAATATTGGATTTGACAAGTTTAAACCAAATTTGAAAAAATATAAACATTAAGAAGAAAAAGTTGACACTATAATTCACCCCTCCCATCTCAGGGTGTTTTGGGATCCTTTAGGATCTCTTTCAATCCTCACAATTTCAAGAACATAGAGGTATTTCTTACTCAATTCATCATGGATTTTTTTTCTGGGTTCATAATGAATAGAATAATCATAGTCCGTATGATTTTCCAAAAATTTCCATAATCACAATTTATTTTCCTTTTCTATGAATATATAATTCATAAACTTATGGTCAATGTATATATTACTCTTCTCTCTATAAATATCAAGTCTCCATATCTTTAGAGCACTGATAAATGTTTGTCACTCCAAATCATGGGTTGGATAATTCTATAATGAGGATTTAACTATCATGATGCATGTGTAATCACCTTGTAATTTTATATGTGTAAACATCAAATTATGTTCACGTATGAAACACTATAAATGATAAATCATTCCCTTTTTTAGGGTAAAGATAATAGAGGTTCCGTAGCTGCCCCCTTTTCAGTTCCTGGTGTAGCTTCCCAATGTTTTGGATAGTATGGAAATAGAAGTGAATTTTAATTTTATCATTTGTGAATGGTCTATTTTGTAAACTAAGCATTAGAATTGAATTCTGAGAGTTTTTGAACTTCAAGGAATTTTTCTATAAGTGGTTCAAGGTCAAGGGGTTCCCTAGGTTTTACATTCATTTTCATGGGATTAAGTCTCTAAAATAGAATGGTTGGTATGATTTAACTAGGGTGAACCATTTCTCTAAAACCATGATATCCCTAGTAGAAAACTATGTGGTTTTAGAAGGTGACTAGTTTTGAAGTGTATGGGCTACGCATGGTTCACCCAGGCCATGCACCTAGCCCTCATGATCAGTTCCATTTAGGAAGTAACCTCACATATTTCACCACAAGAATGGTACATGGTTTAACCAAACCATGGGGCCAAACTGTGCATCCCAATTTTGATGGTGAAATTAAAATTTTCCCCCGCCTCATGTAGGTTTATCATCCCTTCCCTCATGTATGGATCTATAATGGTATTCCCTTTGATCCTCTCTAATATATTTCAAAGATCTTATTCCATTTTTTGTGCTATTTTGTTGCGTCAACATTTCACCTATTTTTTGATCAATTGAAAAATATTTTAATTTCTGTCATTGAAGGTTGAATTGAGAATTGATAATGTATTAGTGTAGTGATACTACATCAATGTATGTGGTTTTGGATCTTTCTCATCTTTTTATTACATTTTAAATGACACGTCATTGTGCCGCATGCTGGACACTTGCAATAACACTTCGTTATTTATTAAATAACTAATTAAGATGGTTTTCCATGTCCTATGTGATGCTTAATTATGGAGAAATCCTTCCATGGGTCATTCTATAGGTCTTTGTACACCCATTTGGGTGTTCCATCCATTAATGTCATAGTCTTCCAAGCCATATGAGGGTAAATAACCATGTTGGGGTTTCACTTTTATTAAATTAATTAATCATATAAATTGAATTAAGATAAATAAATTTCACTAAGATTGGACCTTGGACTTCATGAATTTCCCTGTATTCTTTTCTCTCTCATGCTTTATGCTTCACCTTATAATCCAAAATTCCATTTGTATTGATTGATTTAAATTCCCTTGAGGGGCAGTGCCTCCTAATAATATTTTATAATTGAATAATTGATTTGAATTTGGAGTTGATACATGTGTTAAACCCTCTACCCATGCCATTGATGAACCGTTTGTATTAAACCAATTGTCAGATTTTATAATACATATTCCTTGTGTCTTGAATGATCCATTAAAATGGTAAAGTCCTGACTAAAATGGGTTCCATGTTTTAAATGCTTGAACATATGAATTTTTCACAATTTCATGGAATATTTTTCATTAACTCTGTAGTGGATTTATCTTATTTATGGTGTTATATGATCGGGTTCTAAATTACATACACCTTAGATAGTCTCTTGTTACTTCTTATTGAGATTTTTAATGGTTAGTAAATATACTACGGGGAACACTAGCTATTCCTGAGATGAGATCACCGAGTGTTATCTATTTCTACATCAAGATGAGTGATACAGGTTCTCTAGGGGAGACCCCCTGGATGTGCTTGATGGAAAGATTGTTGCATCATGCCTCAATAGAGAATCGTGCCTCTATATGTGATATTATGTATGCACTCAAAGGCTAGTACTTGATTGTTCATACCATTGTTGGAGTGACATGTGGGACTTCATACTCATGTCACCATGAATGGACTCTATTCAAGAGGCTATAAAATGACCATCTTGACTGGTACATGGAATGTCCTTATTGATTTTTATTGATGGGATCAGGGTGTCTCTATATATTTTGTAACTTGCTTTTTAAACAAATTAAAGAATAAAATTGAAAAATGTTATCAAAAATTATAATTGACCCATTGGTTTATTAAACATAAGGACATGTACTCCATTCCCAATCAAAATCGTGGTGATAGTCCATGTTCTAACATATTATCTCTATCAACATACCATTATAGGATCTTCTGGTTCAGACTCACTGGATTAGGATAGAATTGATAAATGGATGGGTGTCCATGTGGAACTCGGACCATTTCATTTAACATATATTTATTTTTGTAAATCATTTTTCTTACTATGGTACACTTGTTATTTATAATGAATAAAATGGAATGGTTTAGTCATTGTGACAGTCGATATACTATGATTTTATGTCACACCCTGCTCAGGCACCATTGGTTCTAGAGTTGACTTTACATATATATGAATTGATAAAGTGGGTGTTGCCAACTTCAAAAGAAAATTTTACATTTCTAAGATAGAGTTGGAGAAAATGGCCAAGCTGGTACTCGGGATGATCATGGAGCTAGTTGTTGGGATGTTATATTATCATCACTTCATAAAGTTTTCTGTAATTATTTCTTATTATACATGTATAATTGAATGTCATGCATGAATGGTTGTATATAATCCTTGGTCATATTTACATTCAGAAGTTATATTTGTCTCTCACATCTTCTTCATGTATTTATTACTCATTCCATTGTCGTTTATTGATTTACACCTGATATACTGTAGTGATACTCTGATGTAATGGGTATAGTCTCCCCACCATACCACCATATCACCCACACTATTATTTTAATGCCTCTAGATTATAGGTAGGTGTTATTGAGAACATGTGGTGCCTGGTCCGATTACTAGGTTAGTGGTTAACCGGCTTGAGACATTACAAAGTGGAATTAGAGAACTGTTTTCTTTGTCTTACTGTTTGCAGCTGGTTTAAAGGAGACAAGGAATGTGTTGGATCTTGGTAAATAGTGGTTCCATGGACTGGTCAACCCTTATATGAGGAAAAGTTCATATGGTGAGGGTTGGTATTGTTGTTCATGTTGTTTTCTATTACAATTGACATTGATTTCACCTTGTGCAATTAGATTACTCTAAACTACTTACTAATTTATGAGGTTTAGAAATTTCCCTTGGACTAGTATGGAAATGTGGAAGAATTACATTCATCATATTAAGAACAAAATAAATTACCTTCATTGTGTATTTCATGCCATGTAGATTTCATTTATTTGTTGTTTGAAATATGGAAATGTTAACTGCATGTTGTATTAGAATATTGTTATTTTTTTATTATGTAGTTTCAATCAATGATTAATTGTAGTAATGTGTGATTATTTTAGCATGTTTGATTTCATACCTTGTTTGGGAGAATTATTAGTGTTCTTGTTTTAAATCATCATGCTTATACTCTTGTGTATGAAAGGCTGAAACATTCTAGTTGTGATTAATTGAGATTCAACTTCTAATTCATAAGGTTCATGGGACCCTTATAAGTTGGAAGGTGGATACTCATATAACTGAACCATTGTTGATGAATTTAATATACCTAAAGATCATTTTATAAATTATTAAGCTACTAAAATAAATTTATATCCTAAATAAGTTGGTTGTAGTTAAATGGGATCCAACATCCTATTTTTAACGTCTATGGATGCTTTATGTCTTAGAACATGGAAACCTATAAAATCAAATGGTTATAGATACACATTATATACCTTATGATTATTTGGTAAATTTTACGTTCATTTAATTTTATTATATTCTGGATAAAAATTATTATAGTTAGATGGGGGATTCCTACAACTTGTAAAGTGTGTGGCATCCTTATAATGTTAAGGGTGGTCATCCATAAAACTAATCCATATTTTAGGAGAATCTTATTTAGAATTTGCAGTAAATATAATTATTTTTCAATATTGACCTTCAATGATTTGGTTTCCATGTTTAGGATTGTACCCTTATTTTGTTGGGCTTAATTAACTATGTGTCCGAAATTTTTAAATGCACTGATGGACCCAAGTAGGTTAATAGGGTCATGTTGGTTATTTAATGAACCACTATGTATGTTTTGAATATCAATGATTCTTTTTTGGGTTTATTTTAAATGAATCCAAAATGGTTGAAGTGGACCCTAGTATGTCACCATTCTATTGAATTTCTTTAATACATAATCCCATTGGGGAATGATAGGCTTTAAAGGGAAGGTTCATTAATGAGTCCTCTTTATAGGGCTTCTTTCATGACTAGTACCACTTTAGTTAATAAAATACCATCAAATATTCTTCATTATTTACCTTGTAAATATATTAATATCATTGAAAATAGGATTTATAAGATACAATGGCCTAATAATGATAGGATGACACTGATTAACAATTCAAAAAAGGGTATATTAAAATGACTTTCTTATTTTTTATTATGACTAGTATTATCCATTTCTTTAAAACTAAACAATGAAAAGGTAAAAGGGTTAAATGATTTTTGGTATAAGGCTCAAAAACAAAACCTTAAAAGGTTTTCATATCCCTGACCCTTTTGTAAGGGTGGTGAGTGTGTTCTTCAGTTTCCTTGGAAAAAAGTGTATGGGAGATCTTTAAAGTATTCCTCCTTCCTAAGTATAAATATAAATATTAGGCATCGAGCCTAGTGAACTTTCATTGATTTGACCCCATTTTAGGTCAATGTTTTCCATTTCAATAAGGTGATTGACATAGTAGGTAGTTCACTCATATATTTAGATCCCTTGTTGATTCTTATGAACTGTTTCGAATGCGTGGTAATTTTCTGGTTCCATAGTATTATTTTGGACTCTTAGTTCATGAACGATGCCCTTATTTTGAAGGGTGGTAATGAATTTTTTATCCTTTTTTGAGTATGTTCATTTCAAAATGCTTAGTTCTAATAGGCTAGACATTATAAAGAATGATCACTCATTTAATAGGTCATGAAAACCTTGTTTTATTGATTTTCAGTGTTGTACAACATGTAATGCCGTTAGATTATTCTACATTTGTATGAGTAATGTGAATATTGTGTTAATTATTTGTCTAGATCGACAGAAACTTGAATTCATATGGCCTATAAGCCTATGGTTAGTATCAAGGATGTGTCATTTTCTCATGTGATATCTGAATAGAATTCATTCATATATGTTGTACCCATCATCTTGTTAATCATGAATTGAACAATTTAATTTAGTGGTACTCACTCAAACTATGAGTTGTTAAAAATTGAATGTTGGTCCGCTTCAGAGTACACTGACATGGGTGTTGATAATAGTCCTACATCATCCCAATGATCAAGATGATGTTTTAATGGGAATAAAATGTTTGACATGTTGTTTAGTTTTTTTGGATTTTTACCTCATTCCTTGACAAGTGGGAACATGACTCGGAGAATTTTTACGTGTTTTTATGGTGTGAATATAATGTAGAAATTGTGAGCATTTATTTTTCTCTATATCATGGTTTAATGCTTGATGAATGAATGTTATCCATGTCCAGGACTCCCAATAGGTGGTCAATAGAGTGTGTTCCATGGAATGAGTCCCATCTTTGGATGTTTTGACTACGATGTACACTCTAATCGTGGGAATCATCATGTATGTTATGTTTAAATGCTTCCTCCAGGAAGAAGACACATAACCAAGAGAGACGTTTCATGAATAATCATCACTTCTCTTGGAATCCCTTGATGTCGGTAAGCTGGGATCATGTTAGTGCTTTGGCGGCATCACGAATTTGAAAAGATATCTGTTGTTATGACCTTTGTAAACACAGTTGTTCAAGGATGGAATATAGTGGTTGGGATTAAGCATGATATAATTCCATGTGTGGTAAATGCATCATGGTTGGGTGATGGAGATGTATCAGTGGAAGTAGGGAAGATCATCAATGTAAGTCATCCTCTGGTGGTTCGTCTATCATTCTCCTTGAATTTTTTGTTATGAATAGTTGGTATAATTTCGAAGAACATTGTCTACATTGTAGAAGACGTGTCTCGGGTCCTTCTTGGAAACTATTCCAATCCTCTTAGTGTTATCCCAGATTTACACTGACCATGTCCCCTATTTTGGTATTGTCTATGTACACTAAGAGATCATTGGTCTTTCACCATGATAATGTTTTAAATTAAATTTGGTAATTTTTTGGTTTTGATAAATGTTTCATAGTGGAAAGAATTTTTATATTTAGAATCATGGATATTATTTTCTGATACCATATTTTTTTCATGCCAGAACACCTCGGATAGGCCTGAGGACACTACATGTCTTCCTCTTGACATTAAGGCTTAATTGTTCCTACATTGGATTCCATCAATTCTCTTGATATTAGATGTTTTTCCTTGTACCATAAACTCACATATAAGATTATAATGTGGTTTTAGATAGATGATCCTTGTTTCTCAATTGTTGACTCTATGGTTACCCCGAATATTAGATAGGATCGAAATGGGTGTTTCCACCATGATGATCCAAGTATGTATGGTCAAGAAATGTTTCTATGCTCAAACTAAGGAATTACATCATAATTAACCTTTTGGATAGGGACTTTAATAGGAACCTATTGTAGGCTCTGATGATCATGCTCAAATAAGTCTTGCGGTGCTTTGATTTAGAGGCACATGTTCTAGAATTTTAATTTCACTGGTTTCTGAACTAGGTTCTATGGGTGTATTCTACTAGAGAAGGTGTGAATAATCTCTCCTCTCCTGCTCTCTCTATCTATTTTCATTTGAGGTTAGTGTGGAACATCATTTTTGAACATTTGATGAGGAGATGGGTGCGATGTACATGGTGATTGCTGCTTTTCATGGAAAATATTGAGCAATCAATTTAAATGATATTGGTTTGGAATAAACCCATTGATTGATTCATTTATCATGTTGTGAGATTTGTACAAACACTATAGGAACATCATGGAAAATAAATCTGACAATAGGGACACCTGGATCTGGATTTGGACCATAAATGATTGAGCCTATGTTGGAAGCACCATAGGCCGATTGGTCGAATGGATGATGATGTGATCATGTATCAGGTTGGATGCGACTGGTTAAGCTTCTTCTCAAGGATTAATATTAGAAATAAGTGTTGACTTGAGGTTCAATAGTTTATGAACCATGTATGAAGGTAATTTGTAAAGCTTCAATGGGTGTTTGGAAACAAAACATGGTCTTTTGAACAAGACATCATGACCTATGTAGGTTGAGTAAAGTTCTATTAATATTCTCATTCCTTCATGGGGACAAGAAGTTATGAGGTGGGGAGGTTATAACATCCCAATTTTTATATTGGATAGAATTCCAAAGGAATTGATTTTTATCATTAGAAGAAACTGTGTTTTGTAATATAATATATGGATTGGAATTAAAAGAGGTGCATCACTTTAATGTATTTTTCTAGTATGTGGAACTATGTCTATAGTGGGGTGACTGAGTGTTTAGTTATGTTTTGAGGCATTCAGAAATTGAAACGTAGTAGTTGGGAGGAGCTGACAGGGGAACACGATTTCTCAAAAATCGTGTGGTCCATAGTATCAAATCGTTGATCTTTAAAAGGATGAGAGGTGTGAATCAAATGGTATGTGCATAGTTTACACAAACTATGTGCTTATCACGCATGGTTAGTGCCACCTAGGTAGTAACCTTAGAACATTCACAAAATGGTTGGGGCACAATTTAGGCAAACTGTGTGATCTAGATTTAAAGGTAAAATTAATAAATTTCCCTTAATTATATAATTAAACATCTTCTTTATTTTTCATCCCCTCCTCCACCAGGTTTCTCCACTGTTCTCTCATGTATGGATCCCTTCATTCTCCTCCATGGGGTTTCTGATACCTCATTCATATGCTTACTGAATCCTTCACCTTTATAAGAAATGAATTTATAATGGTATCATCTTGTATTTTCTATATTCTATTTCAAGGATCCTCTTTTATCATTAGAATTGTTTTGGAAGAATATATTTTTCTTTATTTTTAGGGAATTTGATAAGTCATTCGGTTTTATCCATTCTTATAGAGACCCAATATTGACTTACATGGACATTAGATTTATTTTTTGGAATACGTAATTCACGGAACAAACAGATGATCATAGATCACATTAGTTTAGTTACTTTGGACACTCAAAACATAATCTTCAAATAATGGTGGTATATCTTCAACATCTCCCATAAAGATAATCTCATTTTGTTTTCCTACCTAAAACTGTTATTTATATCCAAGACAAATGAAAACATAAAAAATGTGAGGAAAAATTCTCAGTAAGGGTTGACAGGGTGAACTTAAAACAAACCATAATCATTTGAACATAAAATCATGAACAAAAGTTTAAACATCAAAATATTGTGTCATGAAATAAATCATAGCAGTACATAAGGCATCGACTATAAAGGTTCATTAACTCTAATAGAATAACACTATATTAAATCATGTAATTGTAGAAAACTAATAATCACATAATATGATTTCCATAGTATCCATGTTATTGCTGTAAAAACCATTATACTGGACAAAGTCCCTTACTGAACATGGTTTACTTGTCGTTACACCCTTGTATTACTGAACCAGATTTAATTTCATTACCAGTTATGTCGATATCATGAGATATCAATAATTACCCAATTAATTGGAAGGAGATATAGGTCCCACCAATATTATAAGGAAATCATTCCTACATCTGCCACAAAATTATAAATCATTCATCATAGAATAACCCAATAAATTAACTGTGTTTCATAAACATCATTTCATCATAAAATATTCTATATAAAAAAATATTCCATCATTAACCCAATAAAATCCAAAAAATAAGAGGTATATATAAATAACCATATTTCATCTTAGATGTAAAAACAATTTTGATAAAACACTTGAACGTGGTTCATGGGAAAAATTTCCTTTCTTCTTCAAAAATATTTTGTCTTCTCAAAATGTCTCATAAATTTTAAAGTAAAGAATTTAGATAAAAATAAACATTAGTTATTTTAGAGGAATCTTCATTGAAATCAGTTTTCAATAAACTATATAACACCATTCATTATGTATAAGATTAAAAATACATTATACTCATACTTTTTCTGGAAATTCAAAAATTACCTCATATGGTAAATAAAAGAAAGATTCCTTCCATAACATGTAGTAAAAGTCAAATATACGTAAAAATAACATTAAACATACATATATTAATAGTAAAATTTCAATGAAAAAAATAGAAAACATGGACATGTATGAAAAATATATCCCCAGTAAATACTTATGTATAAACTATCTCGGATAAAAATGAGATTGTAAAATTATCCCTTACATGATATCTGATTTCATCAGTATGTATCAGAAACTCCAGTATAGTGGGATTAAACATATTATTAACTTGAAAAAAACACATATTAATATTTATTATATCATATATGATTCAATTAAGAATTTATATTACCTGTTCATTTGTAAATTCCAGGTTAAAGCATTGTTATAGGTAATAATCATTTTATTAATCTTATGTGTTTGGAATTGTTATTCTTTATATTATTAATTATATAATGATTTAAATTCTTATAGAATGTAAAAAATTATTTTTATATCATATATATTCATTATATATATATATATAATAGATAGATATATTAAATGGAATACACCATTCATGGAGACGGTTGGTCGTACGTACACCTGAACGCTTTATTCGTTTTCTTATTTAATTGAATAGATGTAAGTCAATGACATATATATATATATAAACACAAATAAACATATTAAAACTATTATTTGATATATTTATTGATTATAAATTATATATACTTTATAATCATTATCGAATTTTAAAAATGGAGAATAAATCTCATCGTGTCGTGGAGATGGTAAGACGTATGTACGCACGACCGAAAATATCATTCCCATAATTGTTGAATGGGTTTGAAGTGGATAGTGTATCATATCCCAGAATTAGTGTAATATTATAATAATCATATATATTCATTATTTCTACTATTATACTCATCCATTCATGGTGGTTATGAAAAACATATTACACGACGGCATTGAGACGATATGCCATACGTACGCATGATCGGTTACTTCATTTTTCGTAGGACAGATAAAAGGTGAAGTAGGGTTGTTTCATATTTATAATAAAATGTATATATATTATTGATATATATGTTAATACATTATAATGAAACAACTAATAGAGATTATGTAGAAGAAGATAAAAATTTGAAGGAATTGGTAGAAAAGATCACCTCTTCCTCGAAGTGCCTCCATTAAATTTCCTCTTAGAAACTACAGTTGATCTTTTGATAATTCCAGAACCTCTAAAATGATAATATGTATGTTTAGAGGAGAAATGGTCAGGTTTCAGCCGATATTGGAGGCTCAAAATGGATTTAATTAGAGAGGGATGAGGTTTCATTTCATAAGAGATAATAGGGGCACATAAGGAAAGTCATAGAATATTTACATATTATATATTCAATTTCCATTTAAAATGGTAGAAAAACTTATTTAATTTATAGTTAAAATGATTTTGGGTTGAATAGAAATCATCCAATAATTTTTAGACCAGTTATGAATATTTAATTATATTTTTCATTTTGGTTTGACCCTTATTTAACCCTTTTTATTCTTACCGTGATATCATGTTATTTAAAAATTGTGGGATAATGTCATTACTATATCATGTCAAAAAACCTGAAAAAGTTATTTATGACATATTTGGAATTATATTAACCATTTTGAAAAATATTTTTTAAGAGTTCAATATCATTTAATAAACTATTTTATGTTTTAAGAAATGAGTTACGTCAATTTTGATCACTATTGTTACAAGAATTTTTTAAAAAATTCATAACAACATTATTACTTCGAAAAAAATCATGGAATCATATATAATATGTAATTATCATATAATAAATTTATAGCTTCAAAATGTTCATATAAAATTTTTATTAATATTTATAAATTCATCTACATGATCCTTTCTTTAATAATGTAATCACTACATCATAATCGTGACATAAATAAATATATATATCAAATGAATAAAAATTATTAGTAAAATACCATTATGTAGGAAATATTTTAGTCTTTCTAATTACAATTTATAGATCTAGATATCAGTTATATAAACTAATATTAATATCGATTTATTAAAATATATATGTTTTGGTTATAATTATATTTAATTAAATTATTTCTTATAAAATGTCATTTTTACATCCAAGTGATTCCATGGGGTCCCACAATCGACCAAAGGATGCTCATAGTTGTAAATATCTCATCCAATATGATTAGTACATGTTCTAGGATAGTTTATTATAATTATAACATAATTGTTTTACCCTTATTTAAAATATTTAACCTTTTCACCCTGGTAAATAAAATAATTACTGATGTTACTATTCACACTCTATAAAAATAAAAGGTACCAATTAACATAATTGTAAAATTATGATTAAAAATATGGATTCCATTTTTACAAATTCAAAACACTTAATTTTCAGTAATTAATATAAAATTTATTCTTGTTGTCTAAACAAAAAAAGGTTTTTTAAATAATAACAATCAAAAGATTGACATGTGTTTATGTCAAATTTTAAAGATAAATTTACTCTAATGAAAAAAATTGGATTAAATGATAAAAATATAATACAGTTACAATTTACATCTGATTAAATGTTAAATCTATCTATAAAAATAAATTAGATGAAAATGAATTTTCGAATTTATATGTCGTAATTTTTACAATTCATTAAAAATGAATTCTATCATAAAAATAACAAAAATTAAAAAAGGTATATTTTTATTTCCCTCTTCTAAATAATAAGTATATTTTGTCAAATTTAACTTATAAAAGTTTCAAAAAGTAGATTTAAAATGGTTTTCCATTCAAAGGGTGGTAAAACTACATTTTTTAAAAAATACTTCTTTTATCTAAAATTTTGATTTTCTTCTCATATAATGTTCTAGAAAATGTATAATGCGAATTGTAATGTTAAATAAAATTCAAAACGTGTTTTATACTATTCCACACTACTAGTTTATATCCCATTGAATAATAATATTTTAAAAATATCTGGTAGTTTTGTGAAACTCGGTATCACATACAATGCAAGCTATCGAGGAAGGTTACTCTTGCGTGTAACACAAGACATGTTAGTGGTGTGGGTAGTGAAATATTCATTTGGTGTTTTGTATAACATAATAAGAACTTATTTCATTTTTACATTGAAAAAAATCTTTACTCAGTGTTGAATTATATCAGAATAACTTGAAATTGTGTGCAACAGAAGTTAATAATAGTCTTGCATATACTAAAAGCTAATATAGTGTTGCATATAGAAAAATATAATCTTGGTGTAGCATTCAACACAAGACATAAAAAAATAAAAATAATCCATCTCATAAAATCACGGTGTGTTACATTCTATCCACTTAAAATGAATTTCACCCTCAAAATTCATTGGGGTCATAAATGATTTTCTACTAGAAATATTCCTTCATGGAAACCAACATCGTGAAAAGGGATACTAAAACATAATTTTAAAAATTAAAGTTAAAAATATAATAGTTACTTGATGTAACTCATCACTGGGTTCCCACATAGGAGAACATAGGGTGGAAGTGAAAAAATGTATATGAAAGAAAAATCTAACCATCATGTTATTGTGGATAGTGATAGAGAATAAGGTTGGGAGAAAGTTATCTACAAGAAATCCATATATATGTGTGGATTTATGAGATTATCTAATTCACTGGATAAGAGGGTACTGGGATAAAAGTTATAGTTTTCAGGATACTTTTCCGAACGTTGAAGAATTTTCCATGAGAATAAATATATACTTGACTTTGGTACAATCTCATTATTGTTCATTCCTTGAAAAATAAACAATTCGTACCTTATTTAATGAAATGATTTCAAATATTTATTTTTTAAGTGTTAAAAGATAATGATATATAATGATAGGTCATTCTATTAGTATTTATTATAAAACAGTGTGCAGATGTTATCAAATATAAATTAGTCCATCAAAGGTGTTATTAGTTGTATATGGTTCAAAAAATGGTCTTAAACATCATCTCTCATACCGCTTAATAAAATAAAACTAATATATTCTAACTAGATACATCTTGTAAGATTTTGTTAGGTGATAAAGGCATGTTGCCCCTCGGTTGTGTGTTCGATTCTTGTATCCTTGTCTAACACGATGGGTTGTCTCTCATCTTGTGGGTTGTGCTTTTTCAAAAACAATACTATAATAAAATTAAAGACACAATGTTTAAAACATAAAAAATACCATATAATGTCCAAATTAATCCATTACAACCTTTATTATTATCCCAAATACTTCTAACAATACATAATAACAATTACAGGAAAGGTAATATGAAATGTATGAGAATACCATTATATATCCCTCGTATATCATAAGATATATCTTATTGGTAAAATTATAAACATTTTAATGGTTTCATCATGTATTATCTAGATTATTTTTTATAACCTAAAATACCCTATATCATTATTTAAAGCATTTATGTTTCCTTATTCAAAATCTTATAGGAAATATTCTTTATGACCTGAAAAGTTGTATACTCCATCTATGACAACATAACGAACATGTCAAAAAATCCTTAAACTATTTTGAGGTTACTAATATCATCAAACATATCATTATCCAAATATAATTATCTCAAAATAATGATTATATTAAGGGTTATAATTTCCTTAATCATGTGATTCTTATGAATATCACATTTTCATTAAATCAGTTTTTTATTAATCATAACTACTAAAATTTTCTTGAAAATAACTATTGGAAAACATAGACTGATAATTCTTATATAATTGACCATTCATCATTTATATATTCATATGTATAAATAATTCAATCCAAATTATTTAATGGTAGGCATGTAATAATTCCTTACTTGTCTTATAAGTTGATTCTTATGTCTGGGCATTGAGTTGGGTAATGCACATGTTTTCCACAGACGAGACATTGAACCACATAACATTTCATTACTATATGACCCTTTTCCCATAGAGATAACATCATCCCCTCACCTTGAAGCATTACTCATGGTTCTTCTTCCATTCTTCTTGACATGTAGGAAGGTGAATCTTTCTTCTTATGTGCTTCAAAAAGATTATCTTCCTCTTATTCAATGTTTTAGGAATTTGACCAAATATCACATTGTTAATAATATATAGTGATAGTCGAGTCAATATAATAACAATATAATTCTCTCATTTCGTTCTCCAATTTCAATTCATATAATCACTATATTTTCCATTAGACTCAATGTTAATCCAATTTATTCTGTTGTCGTCCATTAACTAAAACCAAAAGGCATGGGGTAAGAAACAGATCTCATATAGGAAAACACATAATCAAGGGGGATTACATTCAATACCTGACATCACGGGATTAATCATGGGTTATTAATGGTCATTGCCATAAATCTATTATAGTAATCTATAATTATACTTATCCTTATAGAAATCCCTTAAGGTATCCTTACAAATATTTATGTGGATCTCACTAAATATATCACATCATTGTTTCCTATGATTAACTAAAGTTTGGTTGTGTTTCCAATAGTAGATACCCAATAATGATGTATATGGATATTAAATTTTATTTTCCTAAATATTTAATACATTACACAAAAATACTCCCAATGATTTCATTATTTTAGTGCCTTTCGAAACTCATAACATAGTCTTCTAATCACATTGAAATATCTTAAACATATCCCATAATGATCTTCCATTTTGTATTTCTTACCTAAAACCTTTCTTTATATCCTGGGAAAAGATAATACAAAAATGGTGAGCTAAAATTATTTTCATGGGTAAAAATGGAGATCTTAAAACAAATCATAAAAATTTGAATGTAAAAACATGACCAAAAGTTTAAAAATAGAAATCACGAGTCATGAAATAAATCTTGGTATTATGTAAGGCATAGATCATAAAGAAACATTAACCATGATTGAATAGAATTGGAATAAAACATGTAATTTTGGAAAACAAATAAGAAGATAATATTATTTCCATATTATCCAAGACATTTCTACCAAGGCCATCATAGTGCACAATGTCCATTACTAAATTGGGTTTACATGTTTTTTTGGCCATGTATTACTGAACCAAGTTCACTTGTTGTTTTAGTCATCTCTATCTCGTTAGATAAAAATATTTACCCAATACATTGGATGTAGATATAGGTTCTACCCATCTCATAATTAAATCATTCTTACATGTTTCACAAAAACATAATTCATTCCACATAGCATAACCCAATAAATAAAATGGGTTTCTTAAACATCATTTCATCATAACATAATATATATAAAAAATCATTAAATCATTAACACAATCAAATCATAGTAATAATAGAGATATAAACATGACCCTATGTCATCTAAAAAGGAAAATAATTTTGATAGAACACTTGAACTCAGTTTTGGAAGAAAATATCTATTATTCTTCAAAAATGGTTTCTTTTCTCAAAATTCCTCACAAATATAAAAGAAAATAATTTGGATGAAAATAAATATGAATAGTGTAGATGAATATTCTGGGAAATAAGGTGCCATGATACATTAAAAATACATTCATGCTGTATAAGATAAAAAATACATTCTACTCAAACTTTTTCCATGAAGTCAGAACATGAATTATATGGTAATCAAAAGAAAAATTCCATCCATACAATGTATTAAAAGTGTAAAATGGATAAAAATGACTTTAAAAAAAATATACGAATTGTAAAAATTTTATGAATTTTTTTAGGAATCATGGACATGGATGATAAACATGTCCTTAGAAAATACTTACGTATAAACAATCTCATATAAAAATGAGATTGCAAATTTATCCCTTAACATAGGTCAAATTTATTCCATATTTGTCTGAAACTCTTATATAGAGGGCTTAAACATATTATTAACTTATAAATGAACCAAAATAATAATTATGATTTCATATATGATTCACTTACAACATTATATTACCCCTTCATTGGTCAATTCCATGTTAATGAAACGTTTATGGTAATAATCGTTTTATTTATCGTATGTGTGTAGAATTATTAGTCTTGATATTATTACGTATATCATGATTTATTTACATCTTGAATGTATAAAATGATTTATATATCATACAAATTTAGTAAAAAATGTATATATAATAGATAGATAAATTAAATGTAATACACCGTTCATGGAGACGGTCGATCGTACGTACACATGAACGCTGTTTTCATTTCCTTATTGAATTGAATGGAAGTAAGAAAATGACATATATATAAAGACATTAATCTTTTTCAATTATTATGTTATATTTTTATTGATTTTTTATTATATATTCATTATAATCATTCTTGAATTGTTCACATGTAAATTGCATCTCATCACATCATGGAGACGGTTAGCTGTAAGTACATATGAGAAACGATATCATTCCCATAATTGTTTAATGGTATATAAATGAATAGTGTATAGTATCCCTGAATTAGTATCATGTTATGATAATCATATATAGTTATTATTTCCACCATTATTCCCATCCAAGTAATGTGGTTGGGAATAATATATTACATGAGGACATGGAGACAGTAAGTCAAATGTACACATGAGCAGGGATTTCATTTTTCATAGGATAGATAAAAGGTGAAATAGAGTTGTTTAGTATTTATAATATCATATCAGTATATGATTGATAATGATGTTGGTACATTATAATGAAATAATTATTTAATATGATATACAAGAAGAATGAAATTTTAAAGAATCGGAAGAATATATTACCTCTTCCACGAAGTGCCACCTTTAAATTTTCTCTTATGAAACAAATGTTGGCCTTTTTAGAAGACTAGAACCTCAAGAATGTAACTATAGAAGTTTATAATTGAAATGAGTAGGGTTTTTTTGATCATGAATGCTCAAAATTGAGTGAAGAGTATAGGGAGGATGTTCCCTTTTATAAGATAGTAGAGGGGAACTTTATGAAAGTCATAAAATAATAATTTATTATAAATTCAATTTTGATTTAAAATTGGATTAAACTTTTTTAATTCAACGATAGTATAACTTTGTTTTGAATACCCATAATCCAATAATTTTTAGACATGTTATGAAAATTTATTTATGCATATCATTTTTGTATAACCATTATTTGACCTTTTTAATCAACCTTTGATATCATTTTATTTACACATTATGGGTTAATGTAATTACCATATCATGTCAAACGACACAAAAAAAATTATCTATTATATATTTGGACTTATATTAACCATTTTTACAAATATTAAATTTTTTCAAATTTAATATCATTTAATAAACTATTTTATGTTTTTAGTTATGAATAATATCAATTTTGGACACATTTCATACATGATTTTATTAGAAAAAAAATCATAGCAACATTATTACATTGATCCAAAGGGATTAAATCATCCATAATATGTCAATATCATCCATAAATTTCATGGATTGCTTCAAAATGTTCAAAATAAATTTATTTTAATATTTATAAATTCAATTATTTGAATCATTCATTAATGAGGTAATCCCTACATTATAATTGGGTCATAAGTAAATATATTTCCCTAATGTCTAAATATTTTAAATAAAATACCACGATGTAGGAAATATTGTTATATTTATAATGTCTATTTATATACATAGATATCAGTTATATAAATATATATTAAAAAATTTTTAGTAAAAAATATATGTTTAGGACATAATTATCTTTACATTAAATTAATTCTTATAAAATTTCATTTTCACATTCAAATGATTCAATGGGGTCCCACAAACGACCTAAGGATTCCCATGTTCGGACATATCTCATCCAATAGGATTAGGACATGTGTCATGGCAGATTAATATTATTATAATATTATTTTTTTACCCATATTTACTAGATTTTCATTTTTAACCATGGTAAATAATAAAATTTCTGAAGTTGGTATTAAAAATGAATAAAAATAAAAGGTATTTATTTATGCAATTCGATCCTTCTCATTTTAAATATTTAATCCATTTTTCCAAAATCAAAACATAGATGTAATTTTAATTAATTTAAAATTAATTCCCGTTGTAAAAACCAAAAAGCAGGTTTTTATAAAAAGTAATAAGTATCAAAAGATTAAAATCTGATTATGCCCAATATTAGTGTAAAATTACATCCAATGAAAAAAATGGATTAAATGATAAATATATATTCCAATTACTCTTAAAACCAATTTAAAAGTTCATCTAACTATATACATAAATTAGATGAAAAGTAATTTTAAAATTAAATTATAGTATTTATCACTATTCATTATGATTTGATTTTTATCATAAAAATACAAGAAATTTGAAAAAATGAAATTTTTTGTAACGTCTCATTTCTGGATGCCGCTAAGAGGCATCCCGTACCTGGTTGGCCACATGGCCTCAAGCGCATTTACCCTAATGGAAGTGGTTGTCGACTAGCAGTGAGGGCCTTGGGTGTGATAGTGGGAAAACTATGCCTTCATTGGCAGAGTGACATGGTGGAAGAGAAACAGATAACAAATCGCGGAAGCAAAAATAATGGCATAGAACAGTAAACAACAGAAGACTAAAAGTAATAATCAGCTAGAGCACATATATAATTATGTAAGATACATATTTCTATGAAATCACCCAAACACATTACAATTATGAAATACAGTACTAAGCTAATGTACAAAAGAAAACAGTAAAAAAATCCTTAGCATCGCAAGCCTCAGCTTTGTCCCATGCTCTCCATCTCCAAAGCAGTCATGTACCTAAAGTGGAAGGGTTCTTTCCCTTATGTATACGTAGAACAATATAATATATTTGCGCCCAAAAGCATGTCCCAAACAAGGTGTGAGACTAAATCCCAGTAGGCAACCACCAAGAGATATGTTCCTAATATTCAGTGAAAATATATGGAAGGTAATAAGTAAAATAAGCAGTAAACAATGAAGTACTCAACAGTAAACATTACTATAGTTTCAAATAATTGAAACAACACACGTCATGTAAGCAAATATTCACAAACAGGTTACCCTCTGGGATGTTCTCACAGCCTAATTACCTCTAGTCCTACATAGAAAACACAAACCACCCTCTCGTATGTACACACAATCTAACCCCTCTAGATCAGATTTAGCACAAAGTCTCAGAGAAAGCACTCACTGTCAATTCCCCCTATATTATCGCATCAGTAACTAAAAGGAACTCTAAGTAATCACAAACGTCTACTTCCTCTTGTGGCCCATGTTAAGGAACTATATACACTCTGACGAAGCACTTACATCAATTCCCCCTATGATCTCCCATCGTAACTGTAAAAAACACCATTTGGAGAATCTCTCACGTTGATTCTTCCTATGGTCTACTACACCAGGTTCTATTGACACGGTGTAAGTCAACAAGCACAATAATACATGGCAGCCAAAGTAAACATCAAGAAACTAATTGTCTAAACAATATACAACATAACAAAATGTCAGATAAAACACTCCAACCTAACAATACTATGCATTGAAAACAATGCAGCAGCCTAACAGGAAAAACATGACCAAACGGTCAAAAAATGAAACATGGGAAAACAACAATAGCATGGAAAAATAAACCATATTCACAACATATAACCTCAATCCAAACATCCTTGGAATTGCAGGACAACATTAGAAAATAAACATAACCATGCAATACCCCGTTCAAGGGTATTGGTCACTTTTACACATATAACTCAAATAGTATTCCATAAAGTCACAAACCACCTACCTCAGTGTTGTATGATCATTATACATCTACCTCAAGATTCGAATCAACCTTGAATTCCGAAGATCTACACAAACATCTAAAAAGTGCAACCCACGATATATCATGAGAGAGAAGGAATCAGAAAATGGTGCTCAAGAAGAAGAGAGAACTCACAGATGTGATTCCAATGAAACTGACATAGTTCAATTTGGAGAATGGAAGCTTGATCGGGGGTTTGGAAAAGATCTGTGCATTATGGACGCTCTCAGATGAACTAGGTTGAGAAGATATGTGTCATGTCTGTCAGATACGAACCTCGTATGTTTAATGAAAAAAATAACACGACATGTACTTTTGAAGTACATGGCGTGTATTCACCTTATTTGGACCCCACATAAGGCAGTCTCCAGGTAACCACACATGGTTGTGTGCTCGACTGTTACACGGCTAGTACATGGCTATGTGTGGAAAAAGAGTACACGGTGTGTACATATAAGTTCACGGCAAGTACATAAAAAATTTCTATAAACTCCTCTTTTCCTCAAAAATACTAAAGAAGAGAAAAAAATACCGGAAAAGTAGATTTGGGTTCTTACAAACTTCCCCCCAAAAAGACTTTTTTCCTTGAATTTCTTGAGAAAGGTGGCATATAAGAAAATACTTTAAAATCTCTTCCACTAAAATCATACATTGGCCTCCCTCTCCCAGGTCTCGTCCTTTACTCGCCCGTGCTACCATAGCCCTTGTACTAGAAGAACAGACCATCCACATAGGAACTTTCCACTTTGATCAATAATCCGGATAGGATTCTCCTCAAACAAGGCTTCTCCCACTATCTCGACCTCCTCAGGTTTAAAAACATAAGAAATGTCTGAGAAGTAATTTCGAGGCTGAGAAACATGGATGACGTTGTGCATATCTCGGAACCTCCGAGGTAACTGAAACTGATATGAAACCAGACCGACCCTATGCAAAACCTAAAATGGCCTGACGTACCATGGATAAAGTTTACCTTGTCTCTAAATACTCATGTCACCTAACCTCGGTGTGACACACAGGAAAACATAATCTTCGACCTCGTACTCTATAGGTCGTCCTTAACAATCAGCATAAGTCTTTGGACGAGACTGTGCAGGACCCATCCTCTTCCTAATCAACTTTAACTACTTTGTGGTCTTCTAGAAAATACAGGGTCCCAGCATTGCTACCTCTCCATCCTCCAGCCATCATAAGGGTGATTAGAATGGCCTACCATATAAAGCATCATAATGTGACATCTGAATAGTTTCATGAAAACAATTATTGTAGGAAAAATACACAAGAGGTATGTCCTTCTCCCAAGAACCTCCAAAATCCATGATTTATGCTTGAAGAATGTCCTCAAGAACCTGTATCATGCACAAGGACTGGCCATCAGTCTGGGGATGGTAAGTTGTACTCAAAAGTACTTGTGTTCCCAAAACCTTCTGTAATCCCTACCAGAACCAAGAAATAAAACATGCTTCCCTATCTGATACAATGGAGTGTGTAACCCCAAGTAAATGTACTATCTCTCAGATGTAAAAACTTCCTAGATCATCAACATTGAAGGTCTCTTTGATTGGAAATATTTGAAAAACATTTATGAGTCTGTCAATGACAACCCACATGGAATCGTTCCGTCGTGGAGACCTCGGTAAATCTGTCATGAAATCGATCACGACATTATTCCACTTCCACTCGGGAATGGGTAACTACAGCAAAGTCCCTTCTAGTTGCAGATTCCCCGCCTTCAATTGCTGACAAGTAGAACACCTCTTCACAGAACTAGAAACATCTCTCTTCATACCTAGCCACCAATACTGACGGCGTAGATCATGATACATCTTCGTGATGCCTGGAAGAACTGCCCAAACTTAGGAGTAAAAGTCCGGCATCAGCTCCTCATATATATCTGCTGACACCCATATGCACCCATGAAAACGCAATATCTCATCCTCACCAATGGTCCATCTAGTAATAGAGTCCTCTCATGACACGCATTCTCATAGAACTAGGCCTTTTTGAATCTGATAGCTCCCCCATTCTCACTCGATTATGAATAGTAGAGGTAACAGATACATAAGAATGAAACATTTTCCCCTGTCTGTCATACAGCTCCAAATGAATCTCATAGAATAGAGGTAAAAGTTTCCCTTCATTGTTGGCACCCTAAACATCCTATATTTGAGTCCCCCTGCTCAACACATCACCTAACGTGTTACCTATTCCAAACGTATAGGAAAGCTCAAAGTCAAAAGATTGAAGGTACTCATCCCACCTTCGTTGTCTCAAATTCAGTTCACGCTGAGTGAAGATATACTTGAGTCTTTTGTGGTTAGTGAAAACCACAAAATTACCTCCCATAAGAAAATTCTTCCAACAATGTAAGGAATGAACAACTACAGCTAATTCAGGATTGTGCGTCAGGTAATGCCTCTCATGTGGCCTCAACTACTGAGACCCATATGAAATAACTCTTTCTGTCGACATAAGCACTGCTCCCATCCCGATAACTAATGTATCACAGAAAAAAGTGTAGCTCTTGCCTGGCTCTGGAAAAACTAGTATCAGTGATGAAGTCAACCTCCCTTTCAGCATCTGAAAGCCTAAATCACAAGAATCTGACCACAATAACTATTCACCCTAGTTAGTCAGGCTCGTCTGTGGTGATGCTAAGTGTGAAGAGTCTTGTATGAAACTTTTGTAGTATCAGGATAGCCCTAGAAAACCATGTACCTCAAATATGTTCTTTAGATTCTCCCAGAAAACTACTTCTCTTACATTCTCTGGGTATACTGATAATACTGTCTCCGAGATAGCAGGACCCAAGAAGTGAATCTGGTCCATCCAAAAGTGGCATTTTTAGAGGTTAGCATTTAACAGATGCCCTCTCAGGGTACTCAGAATGATCTCAATATGTGTATAATGGTCGTTTAGAGTGTGGGAGTACACCATGATATCGTCCATGAAGACCACCATGAAGGAATCCAAGTATGAATGGAACACTCAGTTCTTCAATTCCATGAAAACTGTAGGTGCATTTGTGAGATCGAAAGGCATAACCAAATAATCATATAAACCATACCAACTTCAAAAGGATATAGGAGGTATATCAGGTGGTCTAACATGCAACTGATGATTATAGGAACCCAAGTCAATCTTCAAGAACACCCGAGATCCTCATAGTTAATCAAAGAGATCATAAATCCTTATCAAGGGTTATCAGTTAATGATCGTCAACTGGTTCAACATTCGATAATCCACACAATGTTAGAGGATACCATCCGCCTTCTTCAAAAATAGGACAGGCGAACCCCAAGGAGAAGTACTGGGTTGGATAAAACCCTTTGCTTGCAACTCGTTTAACTGCTTCTTGAGATCCTGAAACTCTGGTGTTGCAATCCTATAAGGAGGAATGGACACCAGTTTCGATCATGACATAAGCTCAATAGAAATTCCACCCCTCAATTTGGAGGAAAACATAAAATGTCTTCTAAAATGACATCCCTAAAATGATCTACCAATAGAGTAAAGTTCATATGAAAATTCCCCTGGTCATACTGATAAAGACTATCAATCTGGGCTATAACTCCTCTCAACCCATGATGCTCTAGTCCTGCTCTACTTTCTTGGACATCCCATTTTCCCTTGTGTAGAAACAACCCACCCTTTGGTGAAGTGATACCCATCCTGTGATGATTGAAATAGACAAAATCTTGGATGGTAACTAACTATTCCATTCTGAGAATGACATCATAGCATTTCATCTCTTGGACATTAAGGTCCCATATGACGTGACACCCCCCAAACTCAAGAGGTCACTCCATGCACTGACATACACATGTTATTATTGTCCCCAACGGTGTGTCCAACACCAAGACATCAGCAAAAGTAAATATATAGATCCCCAGGCTCTCCCCAACAGTAAAATATATAATGATATGGGAAGACCATGTATCGAAAAGAGAATAATCTAAAACTAAGGCAACAAAGATTGTACCATGAACTATAGAGGGTCAGGGATCCTACTCCTGTTTGGTCTGCTACACTGCAAAATTTGACCTGCAATGTGGCCCTGTGACCCTGCCTGACCACTCTGAGCTGATCCACTCAAATGTCACTAAAATCCTGGTGACTAACTACTAGGTCCGCAAACTCCACCTCAACCTTAACAGCCTAATGAACTCTAGTTCCCATACTGATGAAAAACTGGTGGCCCTGCTCCTAAATGTGGTGTCATAGAAGAACCCCCATTACCAGCTACTAGTGAGAAGATCTGACACAAATGCTGAAGATGACCCATATTTCCCCAATATCATCACTCCAATGGCTCCCTCGGGCAATGTGGCCTCATATTCTCACTCTTCCCACACTGCTAGCACACCACCAGGTTACCAAAAGAAGTGTCTCACCTCATTGGATCATCGTGCGAAGACCCCCTCTGGCACTTCGTACTATGAGTTGGAGGGATAATAACTCTAGATTTCAAACTGCCCAGGCTCACAACTCCAGAATCCCTCAAATTGCACTTTGTGATCAGCACCTGGTTGAAGATATAAGTAATGGAAGTCAACCTGAAGATGGTCACCTGTGATCGGATGTCGTTCCTTATATCATCATCAATCTTCATTGCCAGGAATAAATCATCTTCTCCTGTAATAGACTTGAAATGGTGCATCTCTATGAAATGAGAAGGATACTCCATAAAAGAAAGAGTACCCTTCTCCAGACTTAAGAACTCTCATGCTCAATTGGACCTCACGGTTTCTGTATAGAATAAATCATATAAGGCATGCTACAACTCACCCCAGGCCATAACCTACTGGCGTCCCGCTTGTGAGATCACATCTCCCCATCTATTGGAAGAGTCCCGAATCATGTACATAGCGAGCTTGTCCCTCCTCTCTTGAGGCATCTCCAGATGCTAATTGATGGAAATATTAGCTTCTAACCATGACTCTATAGCCTAAGGTCCTCCTTCCCTGGTAAAATTTGGAGGATGCTACCGCTGGAAAACTAACATAAACTCTTCCATAGAAGGGGATATATGTGGTGCCTCTCAAAAGGTCTGCTTGAACCTCATATATCATTCTTGGAATTATGCATCAACACCTTTTTCTGGAATGACAGCTAGTGCCAAGACTGGAAATACTAGAGGATCTTCTGGTATTCCCAGACCATCCATGTCTGTCATCTTATCATCACATTGCAACTGGCGTACAACCGACGAAAATCATGGTGGCAAGACTCTGCAAGGTCAAGCGCACACTTTAGATCAATATTAAAAGGGACTGAAACATTGAAGTATAAGAAGGGAATAGGAGAAAGAAAGCATTCATGTTTTTCAAAACAAGGATACACGATGTGTATAATGACTACACGGCGTGTTCCCTTAATCCTTCACATGGGCATGTAATTTTTTCACCCAGTTCATGTAGCACCCCATACACATGGCGTGTTGTCCTAAAACATGGCGGGTACTTGAATCCTCTTTCCCTGCCTGAGTTCATCTACATGGTTAATCGACATGGTTCTCCTAGAATGAGACAAAAAGGCATGTTAGGTCCTGACACGGTGTGTACTAGACAAGCTTGACTGACCTGTGTTGTTAGTGACACGATTGGATACACAGCTCACACTACGCAGTGTATGCCAGATAGACCCGACGTGTACTAGGAAGATTTTGATGGCCAGTGTTGTTCGTTACATAGTTAGGTACTCGGGATACACTACACGACATCTACCAGATGGAAATAGCATTTATTAGAAAATACTCAACTGACCCATGTTGTTAGTGACATGGACGTTTACACAATTCTACAACACGTCGAGTACATCCGGTACAAGGCGTGTCCTACCAAAGATTCCAAATCCTGTGTCCCCTCCCACACAGTCTGAGACATGGTTATTCACTACATGGAGTGTACATATAGTACAAGGTGTGTAGTTAAGAAAAATAGTTTCTTCCCAAACAGAAGAACACATAGCATGTATTTGTCATTACACGACGTGTATTCTGGGTTTTTCCGGACAGTAAGCCTCAGAATCCACTCTGAAACCCATAAAAACACTGAAATGAACACTAAAGTGACAAATTATGATCCGTGAGAGTCCATACTCCCCATGAATCAAATCATGGGATCTTATACATATCATAAACAAGGATAAAAATGCAATGATCCACCCAATTCCAGTCTGTGAAGGCCCATAACACCTCCAGAACAAAATTATGGCGTTTATTCAACTAAAATGTTCACAATTTAATGATCTATAAAAATCAAGAATTCTATCAAGGCATCTATCACAACAGCAATCATATATTTCACAACAACTATCACAACAACATGTTATTTCTAATGCACTCTAAATTGCGTGGCAAGAATGCATGACATGTGATTTCTAAAAAGTGCTTATATGATACATCAGATGGAATAACCTCTTCTCATCGGGTTGGAACAGAAATATAACCTCAATACCATAAAAAATAACAGCACAAAACATGTGAATCACCCAACGGTGAAAATCAAATCAACTGTAAAATTGAAAAACCAGAAAAATTAGAATAAACGAGGTATATTGGATTTCTCCTGTACATGGGTTAGCTACTCCCAGGAACTACTTATTACCAAGTTCCAATTCCATCCTATCCCTTCCTATAGGGTCAAAACCAAAAGTCTAGTAGAAATGAACTACTTTGATACCACTTTGTAAAATCCAGGTTCTGGAAGCTGCTTAGAGGATCCTCGTACTCGGTTGGTCACATGGCTTCCGTGCATTTCCCATAACGCCAGAGGCCTCCGACTAGCAGCGGGGGTCTTTGGTGTGATATTGGGGAAACTATTCCCTCATTAACAGAGTAACACAGTGGAAGAGAAACATATGACAATAGCGGAATCTATAATAATGTAATACAACAGTAAACAGCGGAAGACTGAAAGTAATAAGCAGATGGAGCACATATATAATGATGCATGATACATATGTATAGGAAAGCAGCCAAACATGTCACGATGATGAAATACAGTAATAAACCAAAGTACGAATGATAAAAGTAAACAACTCCTCAAAATCTCAATCCTCAGCATGGTCCCATGGTCTCCATCTCAAAAGCAGTCTAGTACATGAAGTAAAAGGGTGCTTTCCCTTATCTATACCTGTAGAAATATAAACTATTTGGACCCAAAATAATGACCCAAATTGGGTGTGAGTATAAATACTAGTAGGAAACCACCAGGAGATCTGTGCCTAACAATCAGTGAATATCTATGGTAGGTAATATGTTAAAGAATCAGTAAACTAAGAAGTACTTGACAGTAAAAGTTCCTACAGTTTCAAACCATTCAAACACCACACATCAAGTAAGTAAATAATCACAAACATGTAACCCTATGGGATTTTCTCACAGCCTAATCCCCTCTGGTCTTACCTAGAATACACAAGAAACCCTCTAGGAAGTTCACACAGTCTAACACCTCTGTTTTAGCTTTAGCACAGACTCTTTGAAGATGCACTCACCGTCAATTCTACCTATAGTATCCTATCAGTAACTAAAAGGCGATCTAGGGAAGCACGTACATCTCATTCCCCTTTTGGCCTATGTCAAGGAACTACTGACACTTTGAGGAAGAAATTTCATCTATTCCCCCTATGGTCTCACATCGTAATATTAATAATAGACCAACTAGAGAAACCCTTGCGTCGATTATCCCTGTGGTCTACTACACTAGGTTCTCACGGCCTTGTGTAAGTGAACAAGAAAAAAAATACATGGTAGCCAAATTAAACCTTAAGAAACTATATGGCTAAAAATTCTACATCATAACACCATGGCTGATAAAACACTCCATCCTAATAATACGAGGCATAAGAAACAAAGAAGCAACCTAACATGAAAAGCTAGAGAAAATAGCCAAAACAAGAAAACATGGGAAAACCCTCCATAGAATGGAAAAATAAACTCTATTCACAAAATATAACCTCTATCCATACAACCAAGGAAAAGCAGGAAAACATTAGGGCTAAAAACAGAAACACGCAATACCCATTTCAAGGTTATTGGGCAGTTTTTAACATATAACTCAAGGAATAACTACCGAAAGGCATAAACCACCTACCATGGTGTTTTAAGATCTTTATACATTAACCTCAAGCCTTAAATCTCCCAATAATGCGGAAGATCTAAAAAAACATATAAAATTTTCAAGCCATGATATCTCATGAGAGAGAACGAATCAGAAAAAGGTGCTAAAGAAGAAGAGAGAACTCACTAATGCGATTCCAGTGCAACTGAAGGAGTTCCATTGGGGGAACAAACACTATATTGGGGTCTTGGTGAAGATATTTGATATACGGATGCTATCATATAAACAAGGTTGAGAAGATATGTGTTCTGTCTGTTAGACGTGATCCCAGTATGTTTAATGAAAAAAAATAAATGTACATGGTGTGTACTCTCCTTATTCGCCCCCCACATAAGGTGGCCTCCAGGTCACCACACAGGGCAGTGTTCTTGGATGTTACATAGACATCACATGGATATGTGCAGAAAAAAATTACAAAGTGTGTGCATATAAGTATAGGTCATGTACTTCAAAAATTTTCAAAATTACCACTTTTCCTCAAAAATGCCAGAGAAGAGAAAAAACATACCTGAATAGAAGATCCAAGTTCTTTAGATTTTTATGAAACTCTTCCAAATAAGAGGTTTATTTTGTCAAATTAAATTTATAAAATTTTCATAAACTAGATTTAAAATGGGTGCACCATCAAAAGTCAATAAAACTACATTTTTTAAAAAAATACTTCATTTATCCAAAAAATTGATTTTTTTCTCATATCATGTTCAAGAAAATATAAAATATGAATGCTAATGTTATATAAAATTAAATATGTGGTTAATTATATTCATAACATCAAGTTTATATCCAATTAAATAATATTATTTTAATTATATATCATTGTTTAGAAAATCTCGGTGTCGCGTACAACACAAGCTATCAACGAAGGTCTATATTGTGTGTAATGAAAGCCAATTCAGTGTTGTGTATTGTGAAATCTTTGTTTTGTGGTTTCTATTATATAATCCAAAATTATTTTATTTTTCTATTGAGAAAAATATATTCTAAGTTTTGAATTCATTCAAAAGAACATGAAATTGCGAGTAACAAAAGATAAGAATGGTGTTGCGTATACTACAAGATTATACAGTGTTGCATATAGTGTAAGCTAATATTGGTTTAGTGTAAAACACATGACATCAATAAAATTAAAAATAATTTATCTCATAAAATCTTATTTTGTTACAATTCGAGGTCGAATAGATCCTCAATATGGGATGACTGCATATCTACAAAAGTGTTGAAGGTGGTCTATGGTATTTTCCATAATTTATTTTCATTTTAAATGATGTTTTAATATACTGTTCATAGTAAACTTCTGGTGACACAATGTTATTTCATAAATAATTAACTAAAATTGTTTTCCATTCCCTATATGATATTTCCATACATGGAATCCCATTAGTGATTCGTTGGCCTCCCCTTTAGGTTTGACCAACATTACTGATCATTTTTACCATGCCTTAAATGGTTAAATCCCAAGGAATGAGTTTCTATATATTTAAATAACCTAATATATAAAATTAACATAAGACAAACAAATGGCCATCATATTGTACCTTTAGCTTCATGCCTCCCACCATATTATTTTGTTTATTATTCTTGGTACTTCACCATAGAATCCAAAATTCCCTTTGTTTTGATTGCTTAAATTCTCTTAAGGGATACTGCCTCATAATAGTATTCCTTGAGGGGTTAATTTATTTTAATTTCATGTTGATCCAGGTGTCAAAAAATCTACTCATGCCTTAGATTAACTATTTGAGTTAATCTAATGGGAAGGTTGTTTAACACATATGCCTCATGAATTCAATTATCCACTAAAATGGAGATGTCTTGGATGAAATTACTTCAATGTTATTAATTATTTGATATGGTAATTGGTCCTTCTTTCATGGTTTATAAAAAATTAATTTCTTTTGTAATTTATTTAACATAGTGTTATTGTGATGTGAGGGGTTCAGATTTAAAAGGCCCCTTGTACAAATTCTCGTGAATTCTTGTTGAAATATTTAGTGTTTAATAACCACATAAGGGAGACACCATCTATATTCTTGGGATGGGCTTACCGAGCATTATCTAAATTTACCTCTTGGAGAGTGACACTAGTCCCCAAGGGGAGACCCCATGGATGGGATTGAATGAATGATGGTTGTACAATGCATCATGTGAGACCCAAATCCCTTATGTTTGATACCAGGTATGGACTCAAAGGCTTGTACTTGACTATTCATACTATTCTTAGAGTGACACATGGGATTTCATTCTTAGGTCACCATGGATGGACTTAATGAAATAAGTTATTAAATTAGCCTCTCAATAAAAACATGGAAATTCTTTAAGGATTGTTAGGGATGATAATAGGGTGTGTCATTATCTTTTGTAAAGTGGTTTTCAAACTGAATATTGAAAAGGTTAATTAATGTTTTAAAACTGATAATTGATCACTTGTTTTATAGAACAAACGTACAAGTCTACCAAAACTAATCTCAATCTTTCGTACAGTCCACCTTCTTATATATTTTCTTACACAACTAACCATTGTAGGATATTCTTGTTCAGACACACTATCATAGGCCAAAGTAGGTAATTAGATGTGTATTAATAAGGGACCCAATATAATTCATTTATTATTTATTTATTTTTTTCATCCATTTTTGGAACTTCGAAACAATCCTTATTAATAAAGCATGAAATGGAATGGTTTAAACATCCTGGGTGTCGACCTACTGATATTGAATCTCAAACCCTTCTCAGACACCAATCGTACCCAAATAGACTTTATGTCTGCTGGTACTGATAAAAAGGAATATTCTAGATTACAATGTTTTTATACATTGCAGTGATTAAGTTAGTTAAAAGGACTGATCTGGTACTCAGGATGTTCATGGAGGTAAATGTTGGGATGTTATCCTGTCATTGATTCATAATGTTTTTTTATAATTATTACTTCTTGTACTTGTAACATCATCAGTCATAAATGCATGGATGTAAATTGTCATTGTACACATTTAAATTCAGTTGTTATATTTTTATTTATCATATTTTTCATATCATTAGTAATTCTTCAATTTTATTTTAGTTATTTACACCTTTTATACCACTATTCTACTATGATATTGAGGTTATAGTCTCCCCATATTACCACCATTTTACCCTCACTTCTATTTGGTATACTATAGTGTATGGGGGGTATGCTTGAGTTCATGTGGTGATCGATCTGGTAGCTGGTGTAGTGGTTAGTTGGGTCAAGATTTTATTCTTGGATACACTCTTCATAATCCGTTGTCCAAATAATCATACACCCATTTCAATTTAACATTTTTTGTTCATTAAAAATCATAAAAAATTAATAAACATTATTTAGTTTTTACAGGTCTAAGAAGACTATGAATCTCAGTTATTATTATAGGTTTTATCCACTTCACGATGATTTTTTTATTTACAAGATCCATGGAATTCCTACATTGGCCACGATGTGTCCCAACATTGTTAATTTTTATTACTACAACTCACATATTTTAAATTTACCAAAAATATTCTCTTTCCTAAGTGTTTCTAATATATCCCTTATATAGTCCTCATGCTCATCATTAATTTTGGAAGATATCATAATATAATCAATAAATACCACAATAAATTCTTCAAGGTAGTCCTGAAAGAATGTATTAATCATATCCATAAATATTTCAGGAGAATAATTACATACAAAGGGTATAGGAAAAAACATGTAATGTTCATATCTTATTCAAATGATCATTTTCAAGATATATTCTTTCATTACTCTTAACTATTGACAGGCCAATTAGAGTTTAGTTATGGAATGAAATTAAGCCACACGAAGATATTTGAACAAATCATCAATCCTTAGAAGAGGGTATTTTTTAATTTGATATAATTTAATTGTATTTTCTATAATCAAATCATAACCATTTTTGATCAATCCTTCTTCTATTCAAATAGAATATGTTTTCCCAAAGGAGGCATACATTGTTGAATGAAACCCTTAACCAACAAATCCTTATGATGATTATTTAATTTTTCTATCTCTACATATTCCATTCTATAAGGGGTCATTGATATTTTCATTGATCCATGTATGAGTTCAGTTGACAACTTTACCTATCTTTCTTGGGGAGGTCTAGATAACTCTTTCAGAAATATATCAATGTATTGTAAAACAATGGGTACACCACTTATTTTTAAGTATTCTATTTTATATCCTTTATCAGCAATCAATTTCCAAAAGAAGAAAAAATGTGATGGATTTTATAAAGGCTCATGATGGGATATATCTTCTTTAAATATAATTATAGGTTGTCCGTCCATGAAAATTGAAATTTATTAACATCCACAATTAATATTGTCAGTATTATCAGGAATCCAATCCCTCCCTAATGTTATATCAAATTACACCATTGGAATGGCCACAATATTTATAGAGATACTATACTCACCATTATTAATAGGAGAATCCCTATATATCTTTAATGAATGAATAATTCCTCAAATAATTTTAATTGATAAAATTAGCACTACTACTTTTGGGTTGGACTCAATGTTCATTGATTATATGATTCAAATTAAATAATTTAACAAGCCGAAATCAAACAATTCACATTATATAATTTATATACTAATGATTTTAAATACAAAAAATCATTTGGAACAACAAATTTAGTCACTATGATTAAAAAATAACAACCTTTCTCGCTAAAACTATGTTGAGTTTGATGGCAGCTTCCTACCATTATCTTCTGATTTGGATGTTTTTCAGTAAAATTTTCATTATCCCCAGACATGAAGCATTATATTTTATATTGTACATTCCCCATTTTTCCTTTTGCATTAGAATTATGATGTGGAGTATTTACATCTTCATTATAATTTATATCTATATGTCCATATCTACGACTATTGAAAAAATTTCAAATTCCCTTCAAACCAATCCCTTAATGATTCATCTGATAATTGTTATATACAGGTAGTTTTTTATTATTACCTTCCCTTCCTGGGATGATGATATTTCCAAAATTTGGATCCATAATCATTTTCTAATATTTCAATCCATAATACCATTATGATTTTCTAAACTCTATTTCTAATTTGAGGCCACATAATTATGTTTCTTTATTTATCCAAAAGATTAGTATAGAGATATCAATCCATATATGATGTATTAAACCATACAAAATTGATTTATATTCCCATTAAAATCAATAACAAATATTGATTCATATCATGGAGCCCTATTAGAATTCGTCTCATAATTCCCCATTGATTTATTTTCCCTTTAATAATCTTATAGAATTCCATATCTTTCTTGGATTAGAGGGTTTAGGGAAAATACATCCAGATAAATAATTTTTTTGAAGTATTCTAATTCCATAGCATGAATGTCAACCATTATATTCATGTTCTTGATCAGTTCCCACCATTGATCAACTCCTATTTCTAACTAGTATACTTACAATATAACTTTATCTTTCTTAGAGAAATGGAGTGCAGAAAATATCTAGTCTATAGTGTTGATCCATTATTCTAGGATCAGTATATATGATATTCCACTAATATAAGGGGTTTGTTGATAAATAAAGGATTCAACAATTAGTAATTCTATTCTTGGTGATGTTATATGGTCCACCTGGTTTATGTTTTTATTCATAACCTATGATAATTTATTCCACACCATCAAGGTGTTTTTAACTCCGTCTCCCCCTTATTGGTACGACCATCATTATATTGTCTATTACATCCATTATTGTCACAATTTATTCTATTTGATAGAATTTTATAGAAGAATAATAAATATGTGGGAAATTTTTTTACTATTCTAAATCATATGATAATAATTCTAAATGAATTCCAAATCCTAATATTTTCTAATATCATGCCACTCAAATAATATAATTCAATCATTAAAAAATATTACATTATCATTATGTTCATTATAATGGTTTGTAAAAATAATTTCATTAAACAATGAATATTCCTCAGTAGTTTCATAATAGGGTATATCGTGGCCTATTTATTATGAAATAAGAGATAATTGAGTTAATACACAATCCAACTTTTTGAGTTATTACCGCTAGGCATAACTATTCCAGAGCTATGTTAACTTGTAGTATCTATATAGATATTTAATTATTTGAAATACAATCTATTTATACATCTAAAAACATTCATGACATATTTCTTTTATTTAGACATATCCTAAGGGTTATTACTAATTTTTTATTGTCTTAATTTTCACAAATAACAAAACTTTTCCTTCAATATGGACAATACTTACTCTCATTTTTGATAAATTATTTTTAACATAATTTATTAACAATATGTTACATTAATAAATTATAAAGACCTTTAATGTTTGGAATATTTTATTATAAATACACAATACATGAATTACTTAAATAATACAAAAAATTAATTTAATCCACTTAAAATAATACTTTGTTATCTTATCCTATTCCACCTCACTGGAAGTGATTTGCTGGGGACATACATTAATATAAAAGGATGGGAATAAATCCTATTAAGGGATAAACAAATAAAATTATTGATAATAATGGTTAAAAATGAGTCATAACCTTATATAATTATCATAATTATGTGATACACTACCTGGTAATGTGGATACACCATAAAAATGAATAAATGTATCACCAAGGTTCAATAACAAGGTGTCTTAAAACATATTACCAATGTTATTCAACATGGTATCTGGAAACATGTCATATATTGAGATTAATTCATTACCCAAAGAATTATAACACTATAATATAACACCATTTATATGTATTAATAAATGTGTCCTAGACAGATCATAATAACTCATTTCATTAATAACTCATAGTTGATAAAGAACGTGTTAGACGTACAATAATTGGGTATATAAGTGCAAAAAATATGAAAATTTTAACATTTTTATCCTAGGAGAAGGGAATGTGTCTTTTATTCATGGAAATAATCAATTGATTAATTTTAAAAAAATATATATGAATACCTATAAGTAGAAATAGGGTTGGGTATTCATAACATAAAAATAGACGCTTGAAAATCATAGGATGATTTCAACAAAATATCTAGTATACAAAGTGGATTATGGAATAGGGTTAATTAGAAGGAATACATGTCTATAATTAACAAAAAATATATATTAATGTAATGATCATATGTTCATGAGAACATAAAAACTATTGAAATTATAATACTAAATACAAAGGAAGTTCTTAGATGAAAATATGAGTTAGATAATACATTACAATTAGAGATATATTATTAATGTTTTAGGGGAGTTAATAATAACCATAATAACTTCTTTGAAAGTTTATATAGATTGAAAACAGGTAGATTCATAATTAATGGCATCACAGTGAATGAAATTACTTGGAGAGGTTGGAATTTTTAGAAAATGATGCATGGTTGTCTATTAATTTCAAAATATATCCCTGTGAAATCTATATTGTGTAAAATGGAAAAAAATTGGCTTTCCCATGGTTTTGGTTCATTTTAATTTAATTAAAATTGTCTTTTTTGAAATATTTTATTTTCATAGAAAAAATTCGATATTTTATATTACATTTTTCATGAGAAAATTATATTTCAAAAAAATAATTTTTTAAATACCTTAATTTACATAATAGTGTTTTGAATGTTATTAATATAATTTTAAATTCATTTTAATTCATTAACATATGAATTATTTATAAAATATATTTTTTTTTCTCACTGATATATTTTTATTAATTGTTAAATCATTATTACCTATTTATGATGTTATAAAATATATAGAAAACCCAAAATAATATTTTCACTATTAAATGAAAATAGTATACTACAAAATTCATAAAATTATATTCTAAACTAATTTTGAGGTGTTGATTCCAAATAAATTATTTATTAATTTTCAAAAATAATTATCTATATATGTGAAATAATTCTTTTAAATATGAATACTTGTTTAATTAAAAATAACAGTTTTTATGAAATAATAATGATTCAAATCCTTATATTAATTACCTTGAACACTATAAAATTATATTATCATTTATATGTAATAAATAGTGTTTAATAAAAAAATTATGAAATTAATTTTTTTTATAAAATACCTTAATTTTGTAAAAAATTGATATTAGTTATATGATTTAAAAAAATATGATGGAATTTTTTACATCCAAAACTCCATTTATTGAATTCATATTATATTCATGTGTTTTGGTAAATAAAAAAATGAAAATATAATTTAATAAAACACTCCTTAATTACTAAATTGAAAATTACACTTTTCTAGTTCATTGGTCTGGATACATAACCCCTTATTATACTGCCATATTCCCTTAGCGTATGGTTTGTGATGCTGGTTCCCCCACAGTGTGGTTTAGATCACATTTGATCTTATGATGATTTAAAATTATATGTGCATACCATACCATTGATAATACTCAATTCATGTTAATGTTCTTCTTGGGATATGGTTATGTATAAACCCCAATAACACTACCTACGTCTGGTCTTGAGTGTGGTTTTCAGTCCAGGGAGTCCAGGGTTGGTGCGGCGGCCGACGTATCCATACACCAGGACCCTGACCTTTGATTTCCAACTTAGTGCACGAAAACTCAGATTCCGTGTGTGTTTCAAGAGTTTCCTTTGTGGTATCTTTGGGCCAGCCCACCAGGTATGACTTATTGACTGTGGGGAACCTATTCCTTTTTAGGATGTCGCTGCGAAGACAACCAGCTAGGGTTCCCGAGAGAGTACACGATGACGGCCCACCGAGTGACGAGGCACCAGTGCAGGGCCCTCTTACTATGTTGGCACCTTCAGGTGGTGTACCAGAAGCACCACCACCCATTAGGCAGCATATTCCACGAGCCGCATTAGAGGATGGTGCACGCTGACTGAGCACATTGCATGAGTTCCAGCGGAAGAGGCCTCTGAGGTTTTGTGGTGAGACAGATTCCCAAGCAGGAGAGGACTGGATGGAGGCGATTACTGTAGTTTTCTGCCTAGTTGAGACACTATTAGAGAATATGTTGATCTTAACTACTAATATTTTTCAATGAGTGACCATGAGGATGGTCTACATAGTGATGAGGTTTCAGTACATGGACCGTTTTCCAAGATGGTACCTTTGGGCAGCGTGCCAACTATATCAATGTCCATTGGTCAGCAGACACTACTGACGGTACCAGTAGAGGAACCTTGTAGGCTTAGTGCCTTACATGTGTTTCTGCACCAGATATCCCTCAAGTTCTGAGGTGAGCCCGACCCACAGGCAGCTGAGGACTAGTTTGAGGAGGTGTCTGAGAGTTTTCTAGACCTTATAATGCTTCGGCAAGATGACGTTTCGGTAGCTGAGTATCCATCAAGGAATACTGATCTTCCCTGTTACTCGATGGATATGATACGATAAGTGCTTTAGATATCGGACCTCTGAGAAAGGTGTGTTCAAGGATATATGATCCATCACTTTTTCCTCTATGAATTTCTACTTATGTTAGATTTCTAGAGAGAACCTTTGTGGTTGAATGTTCTTTAGGTGAGTAGAAACAACCAGTGAATGGTAGGAGTTGGAAAGCATGAAACTGGCGCCAGTCTCAAAGACTTGAGTGTGTTGAATGTTTTTAGAAGAAGAATAAGTGTTGAGGAAAAATTAATCTACAGGGCATCATACTTGGAAGAAGAGCTAGGAGTGTAGCATGTGGTGGTGAACATTTCGACATGTTACAACCACCCGCCTTTGTAGTCCCCGCTAGGCTTAGGGAGCTGGAGGGAAGGGGAAGAGAATAGCTGCATGTGGTCAATGAGTGTGACACAAGGGTTTTAGGAATGATTTGAGGTACGGTCTGTGTCTGCTACTAGTTATCGTATCAATAGACATAGATACGAATCATCCAATCCTTCCACGAATCTTGTCCAAGACCTAGAGTTTCCGGTTAAGCCGTTGACTTGACCCTCAAATTCGGAGATACCTTTAGGAGGAGACTCGATAATCACACTTAGTCCGACGGTGTGATCTGATCCTTGTGGCGAGAGTTTCGGTTGGAACCTCTTAGTGGCAGCGTTGAGGCCTTACGACGTTAGTTTGGGTATGGACTGGGAAACCATAGTTCATACACAAATTCAATGTATTAGGAAAAAAGGTTGTGGTTTACCTACAATGTTGGGATGGGTTTTACTTGGTCAGGGAAAAGGATAACCCAGGTGGAATTGGATGGAAACATACATAAGCAGGTCCAGTCGATCACTCATGAGTCATCCAGATTTACCTCTGTGCCAGACTTCACTAGAGTCTCAGGTAAATCTTCTCATAGAAGGACCGGAACCTGAGACTATGATGATGGCTTGAGTTACTCTAGGACTATAAATATGAGATAGTATATGCTCCTGGGAAGGGGAACATGGTATCTGATGATCTCAGCAAGAGATTGGGAAATCAGCTACTAGGAGAGGCGACAGAGTAGCTAACCGTGTTGCAGATATCCTTTGTGGATAGTTATGGAGTACCCTTTCGGCAGTCTCTCATAGTCACTCAACTTCTTCAGTGAGTTAGAGAGGCAAAATGTGGGGATATTGACTGTGAGATGCAGAGTGATCAGATATCCACAGGGCAGGCGCCCGATAGATTTTCTGAAGGATAGGAGCACGTCATCCTCTTTTGGGGACGTACTATGGTACCAGTTTCACTATAGGAGGAAGTGATGAGGGAGTTTCACACTTCCCGTCTAGCGGTACATCCTGGAGTGGCGAAGATGTATCCGGACCTCAGACGACAGCACTGGTGGTCGGGTATGAAGAAGGTTGTAGCAGAGTTTGTATCACGATGCCTCGCTTGTTGGCAAGTGAAGGGAGAACACCAGGTACCAGCAAGCTTGGTACAACCCTTAAAGTTCCCAGAGTGGAAGTGGGATGGGATATACCTGGATTTTGTGACGGGAATTCCACGTACATCCAGAATACATGACTCTATCTGGGTGATAATAGACTGCCTCACCAAGTCGGCCCACTTCCTACCAATCCGAGAGGAAGTCTCAATAGAGAGCTTGGGAGGCCTCTACATTTTGGAGATCGTACGGCTTCATAGTGTTCTATCGTCTATCATTTCTGATCGAGATGCTCGATTCACTTCCCGACTATGGAAGGGGTTACAGGAGGCTTTTGGGATGCAGCTACGTCTGAGCACCGCCTTCCATCTTCAAACGGACGACTAGATAGAGAGGATCAATCTGACTCTTGAGGACATGCTCTATGCATGTGTCGTCGACTTCGGTCATAGCTGGGAGGATCACTTACCCTTAGTGGAGTTTGCGTACAACAACAATTACCACTCCACCATCGGTATGGCCCCTTACGAGGCACTGTACGTCCAAACTTCTAGATCACCTATTTTCTAGAATGACCCAGGGAGTCAGTACTTGTAGGACCAAAGATGGTTCAGGCTATGACAGAGAAGGTGTAGATAATCCAGGAGTGGATGAAGAATACACAGAGCAGCCAGAAGTCCTATTCTGATAAGAGATGGAGACCACTAGAGTTCGAGGATGGCGACCACATCATCTTACGGGTCTGACCTCGACGAGGTCTATGGAGATTTGGCAGGGGCGACATATTATCTCCACGTTTCATCGGACCTTTTCAGGTCCTCAACAGAGTAGGTGAGGTAGCTTACCGCCTGGCCCTTCAACCTCAGTAGCACCAGGTGCATGATGTCTTCCACGTATCTGAGCTGAGGGGATACATGCACGACCCATCCCATATCATCGAACACGTGGAGCAAGACATCGATGATGGGGCGACATTCACGGAGGTCCTGGTGGAGATCGAGGATCGACAGAAGCGGGTCCTACATGGACTGTCAATTCAGCTGGTGCGCGTTCGCTGGTAGCACGGGAACCTCTAAGAGAGCACATGAGAGTGGGAGGCTCAGATGCGTGCTCAGTACCGACATTTGTTTCCCTAGTGTATGTTGTATCTTTACGGGGACGTAAAGCCCTATGGTGGGGGTAATTTAAAGACCCGGAAATTTCATGAAATGTTTTGTCCTTAATTCATTGTAATTTTATGAGTCAGTAGTTTCTGACGACGCCTGATTCTGAGACGCAGTGTGCCCGAAATCAATTCCTGATGTCTTTTTCTGGTACGTTCTGTAAACATACCTTCCTGTATTTCTATCTTATAAACCGGTGCTCAGAATTAAAATTTGGGGACACTGATGAACTCGCACAGCGGGTATTCACTTAATGGGACATTTACCGCAGTTTCATTTTATGTGGGTTTAAAGTTAATTGTTGGGGATTTAGGATAAATTAAATAAAATTTTTGTACACAATTTTATTTATTTTTGGTAGTTATATCCTACAAGAGGATGTTATGGGTGGGGCCCACACCCCACATAACCTCCCAAGAGAGGATTTAGTGTGGGGGGGCCCTACACGAACCTAAACCCTTCACCTCCCCTCAAATCCCCATTAATACCCCATATATATTATTTTGACAACTCCTCATATTTATTACGGTGGAGCCTCTCCACATCCCACCCATTGAATGTGCCAACCTATCTAATTAATACCTGCATTAAATTATTTGACACATCTTTTGAATTAATTTGAGTATCATGACAATTCTATTAAATTGGGAGCCTTTTTATTTCTTTTGCGTTGGCATGTTTACTATTGAGGATCTATAGAAGTAGAAGAGTGGTAATCTTTTTTCAACCAAGAAGATTGTTATTCAATGAAAAACATCCCCGATGAAGAACGCGAAGGACTTCTTCCAAAGACGCTTCTTCCTCGGACGCACACCGACGTCAAGGAAATCTACATCGTCTTTGGGTTCTCTTCCCAAGTCACGACAATGAATCTTCCTCCCACGTTTATGGGATGACACCGTTCTCCGCGATGCTCATCTTCTGCGTCTCGACGACGTGCGACGTCAATTACGAGGTAGGGGTTTGTATAATTTTAATTGAATATTTTGTGCCCCATTCTTCGTTGATTTTTTTCTGGATTTTCATTAACAAACTGCTACCTTCTAACGCCAAGGGCACGACCCAAACGAACACGGCCCGATGACCCTATGATATTTCCTGATTTTATTCGCGAATGAGGCGTGTTGGAAGAGGCGGCGACGAACGAAGGTGGCGGTTACATGCCAGCCGCATTCAGATGAACTGCGGCCTGCAACCGTGGGCCGCTTGGCCGAAGAATAACCGGCCGGCTAAAGCCTATCGGGCTAAAGGGAGACTGTGGCGGAACAAGGGGCTCCACACTGCGAAGAACCGTGGCCCGTGCTCCGTGAGCCACTTTGGCGGGCGAATAGGCTAGCACGTCGGCCGTATGGGTAGGTGGAGGCTGCGGAACCAACATGTGCCCCGCGTAAGGACCGCGGACCGCCAATGCGGGCTGCTCATGCTGGGAAGACCGGCAGGCTTCAGGTGGCCGGATAGGGGGGCGGCGCCAATAGTTCGGCAAACCGGGGGGGGGGACGCCCCCCGCATCGTATGGACACCCCGGGCCGAGCCGCTCCACCAGCTGGGCTGAGGCGCAGCCAGCCAGGCCGCGCCGCGCCGCGTCGGGTTGCGCCGTGCTGTGCCGGGCCGGGCGACCCCCTATTAGGCCGGGCCGCGCCCTATCAGGCTGAACCGCACCCCACAAGGTCGTGCCATGCCCCTCCAGGCCGGTGGGACCTTCTGTCGGGTCTGACCCGCCGAACCGGGTAAGGCCGACCCGCCAGCCCACTGGGCTTAACGGACCGGGCTCTTTTTCACATAAACGTGAATAAAATTAAGACCGCGCGTCAGATCGACACGCCATCTGCGGCACTAGGACCCTCGCAAAAATTCAGCCCTTTTTTGAAACTCTAAGTGAGCTTTGGAAGAATTTGGAAAATGGCCAGGTATGGAATGAGCGTAATTCCAACCAGGCCCCTCAAATGAGAAAGCCAATAACTCTCAGACCAAGCATACGATTGACGATCTGTCTATCTCATTGGGTTTCTTTTGACGAGACAGAACTTCGGGATACATCAAATCTAGACTTTGTTATAGTTGATGTATCAACCACTTGGCTTGAGGAGAGGACCCTCCTTTAATCGAGTGTGTTGTGTGCGAGAACCCTAGAGATGACAGTGACAGCGATGACTACTGTACCGGGATCCTCCGTGGGTTCGACGACGATGAGTACTATTCTTGTATCTTGTTTGGGTCCGATTGTTTGACCTCTGTACTTGTATCCTATGTGGGTCCGACAAAGTATCTGTTCTTGTGTACTGTGTGGGTTCGACAGCTTAGTTGGTCTTGTATCCTGTTTGGGGCCGACATCTTAGCTGGTATTGTATCCTATGTGGGTCTGATAGTTTATATGATCTAGTGTCTACATTTGATCATCTATATCTCTCTACTATTGTGGCATACCTGTGGGAGTTGATACATGTCTTTCAACCATTATTATTATGGTGACTGACTTTATTCTTTTGTGGAATTGGTTTGTGCCTGGGCTCGTGAGTTGGAGCCAGAATGAGTTTGGTAATTTAGGTATATGTATGGCCATATACCTAATTAGGGTTGGCTGATATTTTGTGGTTGTATCTTTCTTCTATGATTTATCCTTTGTGGATTCTGGGAGACCTTCGAGGGTCTCGGGGTCCCTATTGAGTATCGTTATATTCACCCCTACACAGGCTATGCCGGCACCTCGTTGTGTTGGATGAAAATGTCAGACAGATTTGACGGAGGCAGAGAGTGCGCCAATACTGGATGGTACCCGGAGGTGGACCACACGGCGAGATAGTACACAGAGCGGATCGATAGACGTGGAGTGCTGAGGTAGACCTATGTACCTACCCTTTAGGTTGGATACTCGGCGGACGTTCCAACAGCTACCCTTTTTAGTTGTTGTCCCATTTTTAGTTATACTTGCTTTCGGTTGTACCTGTACTTTACTATTGGGCTTCTACTTCCGACCCCCTTTACGTTCAGTACTACTTTTTGTATATAGTATTCACTTAGTGTTTACTTCCTATTGCATACTCTTTTGTGTTTGTTTACTCTCATGAAGGCAATTCCTTTACAGCATAGTGATTTATGCATTTGGTGCTAGTCACCAGCCCATGTCCTATGGAAGGTGGGCTTGGGGTAGTCACGACATGGGCCCTGAGGATGGGTCGTGGCATTTTATTTGAAAATTATCCAAACCCACATATTCCTTTCATATCTGAATGATCAGATACAATTTTAAATTTTTTTGGAGAGGTTATTTTCATGGTATAATATTATTCATAATATCTAAAAACCAATATATTCTTGTTTTGTGGACTTAATCACTTAACCACACAATATTCATTTAATGTATAGTATCACAATGTCATAGTATCTAATGTAATGTTTTTCCAATGATGAAATATTCAGTAATATATGACCATATGAAAGTTATTGTATATCTTTTGAAATCATTGAATACTATGAAATATTGTCATGTACCAATTATTTGATCCAAAATACTTCTTATATATCCTATCGAATAATTAAATATCCCTTATATATCCAATAAAACCCTGACATTACTCTTCAATAAAATGAGGGACATCAAAATTAATCTTGTATATAATTAAATTGTTCTTAAATATTCTTTAAGTAAGACTTACATTTTATCCTGATTAATCATATATACCAAAATGAGCTTCAAATTTATTTTAACATATGATAAAATTGGTATTATATATCACATTGTGAACATTAAAATTTTTCACTATGTTATTATGAGTGATCTTACAGATTCAATTTTCAATATTTCTACAACTCATAGATATTACATATTGCCTTTGTAAAATGTTTACCTCTAACACTAAATATTTTAACATCATTATATCAATTCAAAAATTAATTACATTTTTAAATCCACAATAACATATCTCAAAACAATTCAATTGAAATTATGGTTTTTTCATAAATATATGCAAGTCTATTAGAAACTAGTAAAGAAAAACTCATAGAGAAAATTCACCATATAAAAACTCTTTTTGATTATGTTAATATGTCTTTATGAAAAGACCATTCCCTTTCATATTTGTAAACTACTATTAATATTAGTTCATTAATAAATTATCGTATATTAGAACCCCAATTTCACCTTAACTCGTCCTAATTTTTATAGTGATTAATAATAATCCAAATTTAGAAACATTGCATTATATCGGTCATCAACTTGATAACATAAAAGAAGAATACTAACTACAAATTCTTAAAGATCATCATTATTAAACACAGATACACATAAAATATCCAAATAGATATATTCGAATATTTATTCAGAACATTTATATGTCAATTAATTCATCAATTAATAGTACGAACATCACCTTTCATTGAATAAATATAATCATTGATGTTGTACCATCCCATGTAATGACAGAATAATAAATTGTCATATCTATTAATATTTATGAATTATATATTAATTTTATTTTAAAGGGGAAAATATATATGATAGTGTACCCAACACACAACAGTGGGTTTCTCAAAAATATTATGTTTCACATAAGACTTAGTTATACCAAAAAATTATACATTGTTAATATTATTATTTTAAATTATAGTTATCACCTAACTATAGTATTATATGGAATGAATATAAATAACCATATTGTTTTTAAACATGTTTAATTATTGTTTTTTCTTTCTTCCAAATCATTTTATAGGCCATAAATAATAATGAATCTATATGTTTTCATAAAAGCTCTAATATTTTTAAAAGTCATCTTGACAACCTTATGATAGAAAACACAATTTAAATATATTTTTTGAATCAATTAAATGTTATTTTTTACCAAATAAACTTCTTATTTAAAATAGGGATAAGAAAATTTAGTTTCAATAAATTTTTTTTATATTTTTGATAACTTTTATATTTTAATGAATAGTTAAAAACACTGCATTTTAATTCGAAACTAGTTATTTCATGTAATTTATTTAAATTTATAAATTATCTTTTTAATTAATATTAAAGTATATTTAAATTATTATTATGTATTTAATAATTTTTTTTCATTGGAATAAATTTAAAATTTAAAATAGATATAAAAACATTTTAGTTTTTGGAACGTTCAACTTTGAAAAAAAACTTTTCAGTTTTAACTGTAGAATTATTTTGAAATATAATTTTCTCAATTATATGAGTTGAAATAGGTAAAATTGATTCCATATTTGAAATAATAAGTTCTATATTAGTTTTTATTTTCAATTTCATTTTTAGGTATAAAAAAGATACAATGGTAAAAATCATATTTACCGTAGTAAAAGTAAAATTTTGACAAGGGTTAAAATTAAATGTTCAAAGCTTAACATACCGAAAAATACAAAATTTAATGGTTGTTTTATGTGAGGATAGACTCTATAAAACCAATAAATCATGAATTATAATAAAAAGTAGTTTAATTTAATGCCACATCAATATGGTTAGATTTATAATGGAAATTAATCAATAAATTAATCACTTGAATACACCTCTCCTCTAGTATAAATACTACTACTCCACCATCCTATTTTGACCCAGAATTATTTATTTCTCCTCAAATATATTCCCAAAACATGCCTTCTAAATATCCTTGAGTTCAAGTTCTTATGGTCTCAACAAAATACAAAATCCATGTTTCTCTAGTGTCTTTCAAGGATGGGATATCCAAGAGTTAATTTTATCAAAGTACCTCTCTTAATTTATTTTATTTTTCTACCTTCATCTCACCAACATAAACTATAAATGTAAGATAACTCTATAATAATATAATTTTTTTAGTTTTATGTTTCTAATACAATATGTCACATCTAGTTCTTTTCTCACCTTTTCTTATTCAAAGAAACAAAGATGTTGTCCAAGTTATGCAGGTTAATCACGTCTATGAATAATGTTTTTGTTCCTTTTCCATTACCACCTTTATAGATGGTATTAAAACTGTTCTTCTAGATAAAAAATATTTAAATATGTATAATGTAACTTATTACATTTAATAAAAATGTTATATTGAAATTACCTTCATTCTTTCCTTATTGTTATTAAATGATAACATCATTTGGAGAGGTGTGGACTACCGCCTCCCCAGAATTATGTGATTTATTTACACATTAAAAGGAATGTGTTTTTTGTAAAAATATATGATATAATGAAATATTAATTCTAATTTAATTATTTTATATATTTATACATAATTATATACATTTCATTTATGTTCACTCTTTCAATATGACATGGGAAACGGAAATAGAATTCATGAGAACATACGACCTACCATCACCCTAAATAGGGTTTTAGATGGCCTTAAAATACTATTATTAATTAATATATAATTAATATAAAATATATAAATATCATTTTTATAATATGGAGATAATGTCATTATGGCCACATGGTCCATTGGCATCATACAATGTTTATTTACTACTGAAGTACCAAATATCGACAAAATGTCAAAAATGAAGTTAAATAATTATGTAATTATTCTAAAATTGTATGAAGTTATATAAAATAAAAAATAAAATTGAAAAGGTTTAAAAACATGTATAAGTTATCCTACTTTTATTATTTATGAAGATAAAGAACTTAGGTGTCAAGTCAGAATTGAGGTAAGGCAATTTCTTACCTCAATTTCTATTCTTTTCGTTAAATTTATACTTCTTGATTATGTTGTTAAACTCCAATGTCTAAAATTAATATTGATTATATTATATTTTATTTATATCATTAACTTCCATCAATGTTTTTTTAAAATTACTCTTTTTATATGGAGTTTTCGACATTCCAAAAATAATAATAAAAGGAATGTTTTTTAACGTATAGTGCGGCAACGGCTTCTTTTCCGCCAAAATCATTATTTTTTATATTGCTTCCTCTATAAGTATTAATTTTTTAAAATTTAAAATAAATACCAGATCCCTTTTTCATATAATTATTATTTAAAATAGTTATGATAAGGTATTGATTATATCAATATCTTGAAATGATATCTTGTGATTATCGTGTGGAAATCTAATTTTTCCATTATGCATGAATTTTGTTTTGTTCTTATATTTTGGTTAATGGTATTTTCTTATGTATAAGGGTGGTTTTAAGATAAATCAAGGGTGTTTTATCCCTTGATACCTCTCAAATGCATTGGGAAATAATATGGATTTAAACATTATGGTTTCCCTAAAAAGATTTATGGTATATATGATGATGGGTATTCCAAATGTAACCACTAAGGTTACTCCCTATATTGCTGGGAAATCTAAAATGTATGTATGTTATGTATTACCCAAGTTACCATTATGATTTATGATTTATAATAGGTATTTTCATGAATCTTATGATTTCTTGAGGTATGTTTTTCTGGATAAAAGTATGATTTTGTGAAAATGTTTTATTGTGTTTAAAATAATCAAGGATTAGAGATTTCATTAATTATTTTATATCCATTTCAAAAAAATTTAAACTCATTCAATGTTTTGAATTTTTTTTCCATAAGATATGGGGATGATTATGTTAAATGAAGAAGTCAATAATATTTTTATCAGAAAATAAAACATTTTTATTTTAAAAAAATATATATTTTGAAAAATCAAATTATAGTTTTTTTGGTATTATCATCTTGTATGATTATTGGATATTATGTATTAATTATGGTCTAATTATCTAAACATATAATCATGAAAATATCCTAAATGTGAAAAAAAGTACATTATTGAATAAAATTAAAATTATGTAGTGTTTACGGTTGAGGCCTTATAGTTGGTATAAAAGGTCAGTTTAGATAACATTACCAGTTAGGATATTGATAATAGAATATCCATAAATGATTTTTAAATTATGTTCAAATTTAAATGATCTATTATTTGATTATTACTATAATTCTTAGAATATGTTATATCTATTCATTTTGGTTTTATGAGAGGAAACATGGAAACTTTGGTAGGTTGATATCCTAAAGAAAACAACCTTCCAAATCAGCAACATGAGATGGTCAGAATCAAAACTAAACAGTTTGTTGTAGTGATGGATCAGTTGACTCAGGTGATAAATAGTGGAGGTATCCATACACGAGGTCATCCAGATCAACCACAGAGGAACATGTTGGTAGTGGATCAGTTCATGGGGCCACATCCACCATAAATCAGAGGATTTTCGGACCTCGTGATAGCTAAATGGATAATTAAATCCCTTGAAAATATTATTGATGTAATGGGCTGTTCAGAAAATAAAAAGTTTAGTCTAGTTGTTTTCCATTTTGAGGGAAAATCCTATCAGTGGTGGTTGATGGTTAGGAATATCAGGTAATGTGAGTTGATTTATGTTCTTGATTGGAATAAATTCGAGAATATTTTTCTTGATACATATTTTTCCTAATGTATTTTTACTTAGGTTAGAAACATAAATCTTGGAATTGAGGAAATAATATGAATTTTTGGATTCTTACGAAGAAAAATACTCTCAACTAGAAAGGTATTCTCTATATTTCATCTAGGATCTTGATAGTAAAATCAATATTTTTTATTTAGGATTAAATAAAAAATAAAATGGAAAAGGATTATTGTGAGCTTAAAAGTTTTAAAAAAAATGTTCGATGTGAGGAGTATTTGGAAATTGATTTTTTGGATGATAATTTTTTTATTGGAAAAAAAGAAGAATGAGATGCCCAGGTGGCCTAAAAAAGGTAATAATTCGTAAAAAAAGTTTGATGGTAGGAAAATTAATATTATGGTTTGTGAAAATTATAGAAAAAAACACTAGAAAATGCCTTTTTAATTTCTATAAGTGCTTTTGATGTTATAAAATGGTCATAATTCTTGTAACTACATTGTAAAAGATAGTGGTAACGATAATACCAAATATTATTTACAGTCAGTAAAATGTTTTATGTACAATTAGATGTGTCATTATGCAATTGAATGTCTAATGATTAACTTGAATGAAGGGAAGTAGCTAAAATATAAGCAGAAAGGTGTGGTGAAATACTTTTCAACTACTTCATCAGATGTTGGTCAATAAAATGATGTGGTATCAGGTATATTGTTTGTTTATTCATATTATTCCAAGGTGTTTTTTTGATTTAGGGTCTACACATTATTTCATTTCGATGAACTTATGTTATAAATTGGATATTTAACCTCAATAAATTAATCCTACACTTATAGTAAAAACTCATGGGGAAAATGTTGAGACAATCAAATTTTAAGAATTGTTCAATATTTATTTGTGGAATGAATTTAACATCAAACCTTGTGGTTTTCCACTAGTATAGTTTGATGTTATTCTAGGTATGGATTGGATTCTTGTTTACCATGCTAAGATTTATTTTAGAGCTAAAGAAGTTTCTTTTTAGACAGACTATTAGTTTTTGTATATGAACAATCCTTTTCCATTGATAACATATCATGATGTTAAGAAACATTTAAAAAATAGAAACAAATTTCATGTTGCATGTATTATTGAAAAAAAGGAACTATTAAGAGTACTTATGCGATAGTGGTAAATGAGTATCTCGATGTTTTATCTGATGAGTATCCTGGAATTATACCTTATCATGTATTTTAATTTATTATCAACATAGTTCTTCATGCTACACCAATTTAAAAACACACATAGCGAATGGCTTAGGTTAACCTTTTAGAGTTAAAGAAGCAATTGCAAGAGTTATTAGTTATAGGTTTAATTCGAACTAGCATATAACCATGGGGATGTACTATCTTATTTTTTAAAAATAAATATAGTCAACTGAGAATTTTTATTGATTATAAATACTTAAAGAACATCACTATTATGAAAAAGATTACATTTCCTCAGATTGATGATTTCTTCGGTTATCTCCCGTGAGAAACAGAATCATCGAAGGATGACTTGAGGTTTGGGTACCATCAGTTGAATGTAAAGGAACAATACATTCAAAATACAACGCTTCATTATATATATAGACATTATGAGTTTGTAGTCATGTCATTTGAGTTTACTAATCCAGCTGCTATATTCATGGATTTTATGAATAAAATATTCTGTGAGGTTATATATAAGATTTTGGTTGTGTATATTGATGAAATATTGATAGTTTCTAAAAATAATGTGGATTATAAATGTCATTTTAGTGTTTTCTTAAAAAATTTAAATAAAAATAAAGTGTATTGGAAATTCATCAAGTGTGAATTTTGGTAACCACAAAGTTCATTCCATGGTCAAATTGCTTCTAAATATGGAATAAATATTAATCCTTCTTAAATAGATGTTATTGAAGAATGGAAAAGACAAAAAAATATAATATATATTCATATTTTATTGTCTTATTAGGCTATTACTAGAGGTTTGATGAAAATTTGTCATGGTAAACTATCACACAGACTAAGTTAACTCGGAATGCTTTTAAGTTCATATAGAAAAATAATGTGATGATTAATTTCAAGAATTGAAAAAAAAATAGTGGTGAATGATCTATTATTGGAATTACCTTCCAAATTTGGTAGATTTATTATCTATAGTGATTAATTATTGAAAGGACATGGTTGTTTCCTAATTTAGAAGGATATGGTAATTACTTATGCATTGCATCAGTTGAAAACTAATGATTTTAATTACCCTACACATGATTTGGAATTAGCTGCTATTGTTTTTTATTTTATAATTTGGAGGTATCATATATATGGAGTAAAAGTAAAATATACACTGACCAAAATAGTTTGAAGTATACATTCACTCAAAAATAATTGAACATGATACTATGGAGATGGATGTAGTTAATAAAGGATTATGATTTCATGATTCAATGCCATCCAGTAATAGAAAATAATGTGTCTGATGCTTTGAGTAGAAAAAGTAATTCTACATTAACCATGTTATGTTTGGAACATGGTATGTTGGTTAGTGATTTGATGAATTTTGTCTTTGAATTTGTCAGTGTAGAAAATTACATTTTTTTGTTTCAGGTGTTATTGTAATCCTCTCTATTAGACAGTAATAAAGAAGAACTGAAAGAAGACAATGAGTTGCATAAAAAGGTAGAATTTGTTCATAAAAGTAAGTTACCTAAATTTAACATTGATAATGATTGGGTTTTCTGATTGGGAAGATGTTATCTGTGCCTTGTGATCCACATTTGAGAAAGAGTTATTATGTAAATCCCATAGATCGCTATTAATAATTCATCCCAGTTGTATTAAGATGTACAAGGATATTTTGGACTTTTACTGGTGGGATGGAAGGAATCGATATATTCCTGACATTACTGTGAAGTGTATGATTTTTTAGTAGTATAAAGAAGAATGATAATTTCCAATGGTAATGCTTCATCCTTTTCCAGTGGTTGAGTAGAAATCAGAAAATATATCCATGGATTTTGTAGTGGGATTACCAAAGAATTATTGAGGTAACAATGCAATTTTGGTTATTGTTGATCGATTAACTAAATATTCTCATTTTATTTCTATTAGAGATACTCTATCTCTAGATAAACATAATCGGTTTTATGTTAAGGAGATATTAAGGTTTCATAGAGTTCCTCTATCCATTGTATCTAATTGTGATCCCAGTTTCACATCTAACATTTGGAAAGGCCATTAAAACTCACTGTTAATTGAATTAAAATTTAGTACATATTTTCATCCTCAATTAGATGGGAAGATAAAACAAAATATTGTGTCATTGGAGGATGTGATAATTTCATGTTTAATGGATTGCAGGGAAATTTGGGATCAACATCATTATTTGGTAGAGTTTTCTCATAACAATAGTTTTAATTCTAGTATATAGATGGAACCATTTGAGGAATTCTAGGGAAAGTGGTGTCGAACCCTAGATTTTTGGGATGAATTAGGTGAAAGGAAGTTAATGGGACCAGAATTTGTAGAAGATGTGGTACAAATAGTTCCACTGATATAGAAGAATATGTGTATAGACCTGAGTAGGGAAAAAGGATATCAGGATAGCCAATGGAAGAATCTTTATTTGGTGTTATATGATCTTGTCTTTCTCAAATTTTCTTCATGGAAAAGTGTGACATGTTTTGGTTATAAGGTGAAATTGAGTTCACGGTTCTTAAACTAATGAAGTCTAAGAGAAAATTTGATTTCCTTCCAAAAGAGTGGTTTAAATTTCTAATTTATCATAGGTTCATAATTATTTTCATGGTTAAATGTAAGGAAAGTTTATGCCAGATTCATCTCATGTGATTCCAAAAGTAGTTCAGTTGGAAGAGATCCATTCTTATGAGGAATAACCCTTCCAAATTCTTGAACATAGAGAGGAAGTGTTTCAGTATAAGGAGACACATCCTGTTAATGTTTTGTGGAAAAAATCATATGGTTGAAGAGGAATCGTGGGAATCAGAAAATGATATGTGGGATAAATACCCCCACTTATTTTATAAGTGAATAAAATTACAAGGATACAATTTCCAAAAAGGTGACGGATGTAACATCCAAGGTAATTATAAAATAATAAATTTTCATATATATTAATATATTTGTATTAAATATTAATTTTACATTAATGATTATTTTATATATGATAGTGTCCTCGACACACAATAACGGGTTTCTTTGAAATCTTTTGTTGCACATAATATTGAGTTACACCGAAAAATAATATATAATTAATATGATCATTTTAAATGGTAGTTATCGCCAAGATTTAGAATTGGTGGAAATGAAAATAAATAAATATATTATGTTTAAACAATAATTTAAATTTTTTTAACTTTATTCCAATAATGTTTATGGACCTAAAATAATAATAAATCCAATTTTAGGCATAAAAGCTCTAATATTTTTAAATGGATATTTTTCCACTTTTTGATGGAGAACAAATTTTAAATAAATTTTGTGAAAAATTTATATGTTTCCTTTGTAAAAATAATATTTTTCATTAAAAAATGATATCAAAATTTATTTGGGATAATTTTTGGGTATTTTTCTAATAACATTAATATTTTAATAAATAGGGAAAAATAGTTTATTTTAATTCAAAAATGGTTTTTTCCCCTAATTTATTTTAATTATAAGATTATCATTTTAATTAGTTTTAGAGTAAATATAGATTATTTTTTAAAAGATTAATACAATTTTTTTCTTATAATAAATTTCAAATTGAATTTAGATATAAAAACATTTTAATATTTTGAACATTTCACTTTAAAAACCTTTTTTTAGTTTTGTCTGAAGAATAAATTTTAAATATATTTTTTTTAATTTTTTTAATTGAATTAGATAAAATCAAATCCATATTTATAATTATATGGTATAAATTAGTAAGTTTTGTTTTTTTAATTTTTAGGTAAAAAAACTACGATGGTAAAAAAATTATTTAACGTAGTAGAAGTTAAATTTTAATAAGGGTTACTATTCAAAGATAAAAGTCTGACATACCTAAATACTATGATATTTAATGGTTTGTTGAAGTGTGGATAAACCCTAAAAAATATGCAACATTAATTATGATCCAAATTCATTGTATTTAATGCCACCTCTATATGGTAATATTTTAATATAAAATAATCAATAAATAAATCAGTTGAACCAACCACTCCGAATATATAAATACCACCTCTCCACCACAATATTTCAACCTAAATATATTTGTAGCTCAATAATACTTCGGTAAAACCACTCTTACACACTCTCCTCACATCCATGTGCTGATGGTCTCACTAGAAGATGAAATCCATGTTCCTCAAGGTCTGTTCAGGGTGGGGATATTGAAGAGGTAATTTTCTCAAAGTACCTCTCTTAATTTCTTTTATTTTTCTACTTTTTCCTCACCTAACTCATACATAAATTCATGATAACTCTATAGTCATGTTCATATTTAAATTTTTTATCTAATGTAATATATCATATCCATTTCTTCTCTCATCTCTTCTTATTCCATGAAACGAAATTGTTGTCCTTGTTATGTCGGTTAATCACCTATGTGAATAATGTTTTTTTTTTCCATTATCACAATCTTGGATGGTATTAAAAAAATTAATGTTAAATATTATTTAAATATGTATATTATATCCTTTTAAATATTCTTTAAATGTTATATTAAATATACATTTAGGCTTTCCATATTATTATTATTTGATAACTTTGTTGGGGACATGTGGACTATTGCCTCCTCAAAATGATGTGATTCGATCACAGATCACATGGAACGTATTAAAGATTTTTTCAGACAAACTATATAATGAAAATGAAATATTAATGGTATTGTAATTATACTATATAATTACACATATTTATATACATTTAATTTAATTTCACTCTTTTAATATGATAGGAAAAAAGAAAATAATGTTCATGTGTACGTATGACCGACCGTCTCCATGAACTGTGTTTTAGTTTTTATTAAAATATTATTATAAATACATATATAATTAATATATAAGATAATTATGTCATGTTTTATAATCTGGAGATAATGGACTTATGACCACATGAACTATTGATATCAAACCAAGTTCATTTTCGACTCAGTTACCAAATATCTACAAAACATCCAACATGAACTTATATAATTATATAATTGTAATAACACAGTAGGAAGTGATATAAAATGAATAATAAATATGAATAATTTTATAAAGAATTTATAAATTAACCTATGTTTTTTATTCATTAATATAAAGAATTTATAAGCCATGTTAGACTCGAGGTAAGAGAATTTCTTAACCCAATTTTCATTTTATGGGATAAATTTTTACTTCTTGCCTATGTCATTCAACTCTTATAGGTAAAATTAATGTTTATTATATTATATTTTATTTTTAAATTAAATTTCATTATATTTTTTTAAATGAATATTTTTTTATGGAGTGTTAGAATTTCCATAAAAATTATAAAAAGAAAGTTTTTAATCAATACAGTGACAACAAATTTTTTTCTGCCATAATTATTATTTATTATCTGGAATTATATATAAGACAGTATGTTTTTAAAAGGAAAATAAATAAAATATTTCATTTTCATGTATTTTGGTATTGAAATTGTATTTAATGAATAATTTTTTATGTCAATATCTTTAAATGATATCTTGTGATTACAATGTGGAAATGTTTTTTCTTTTATGCATGATTTATGTGTTTTGATTATATTTTGATTGTTGGAAATTGATTTTCTATATGGTTAGTTCCATGATAAACTGAGGGAATGTGATCCCATGATATCACCCCAATGAATATGTTAATGAGACATAGTTAAAGAATATGGGTTCTCCTAAGAGGTTTGGGGAATATATTTGTGATCTGTATTCCAAAAATAACCATGATGGTTACTCCCTACGTAGTTGAGAAATATACAATTTAAGTATAATATGGATTCCAAAAAATTAACTTTATGGTTTATGGTAATTAAGAAGTATTTTTAGGAAGCATTCAAGTTTATGAGGTTTGTTTTTATTGGTGAAAAGTATGATTTTGTGAAAATGTTTTTCTAGTTTAAAATATTCATTGAAAAAGGGTTTCATTCCTTCTTTTATATCTGGTAGAGAACTTTTTGTGCTCATCCATTGTTTTGAAATGTTTTCCACAGGCTATAATGATGTTTAAGAGAATGGAAAATGTCAAGAATATTTTTATCAAGAAATTAATTATGGTTTCATTTTATAAATTATATATTTTTAAAAAATTGATATTGTTTTGGTTGAATCATATTGTATGATTTTGTGATGTTATGTATTAATTATGGCCTTATTCTATAATCCTCTAGCCATAAAAATATCCTTAATGAAAAAGCATGTAAATTCTTAACTAAACTCAATATTATTTAATGTTATATGGTGAGACATTTTAATAGGTATCTAAGGTATATTTAGATAACTTTAGCAGTTAGGACATTGTAAATAGAATATACATTAATTATTTTTACATTATGTTCAAATTGAAATGATATAGAAATTTAATATTACCATTATTCGTTGAATAAGATATGTCTTCTCATATTGGATATCCAAATAGGTAATAGGTAAGATCTTATAGCATATAATCTTGAGGAAAACAACCTTCCAAATAATGAACCTCATATGTTCAGAATCAGAAAAAATGATTTGTGATAATGATAAAATAGTTGTCTCAGTTGATAAATGGTGGGGGAATCCATGCACAAGATCATCAAGATAAACAACACAGGGATATATCAGTAGTGGAGAATTTCATGAGATAAAAAACTTTATAATTTAGAGGATCATCAAACCCCGTACTAGCTGATAGGAGTATTAAATCCCTTGAAATTATTTTGAAATATAATGGGTGGTTAGATAATCAAAGGATAGTATTTATATATAATATTTTATAGGTGAATCTGACCAACGGTGGTCTATGGTTGTGAATATTGGGAATAGTGAGGATATTTTGTTCTCTTGATTTCGATGAATTAAAAAATTTGTTCCCTGAGAAATAATTTCCTAGGGAGTCTCGACATCGGATAAAAAAAATAATTCTGGGAATTGAGGCAAGAAAAGTACTCAGTGGCTTCTTATGAAGAAAAATTCATTCGACTAGAATGGTATGATCCAAATTTAATAGGGGATTGTGATCGTAAAATTAATAATTTTTACTAGTGAATAAATTCATTGTGTCATATGGAATGGGATTCTTGTGAGTTTAACATTTAGGAAAATTTTGTTCGATGTGAGGGGAAGGTGGAAATTGAGTTTTTCAATGATCAGGTGTTATTTAAAAAATAGATGATTAAGTGGTCGAGTTGGTAGGTGAAAGAAATTCATCAAATTGACTAATGGTAAGGAAATTAATGATATAGTTCTTGAAAATTTTGGTCAAAATAAACATTGTAAAATGCCTTCTGAATTTTGGTATATTTTTTTGATGTCGTAAAATGGGGTATAAGGATCATAACTACACTGAAAATCATAATGAGAGTGGTAATGAAAAATCATATTTATAGTTAGTAAAATGTTTTAGGTTCAGTGAGATGGGTCATTATGAAAACAAGTGTATGATGAAGAACACAAATAAATGGGAGAAGCCAGACTATAAGCAGAACTTTGTGGTGAAATCATTTGTAACTACTTCAATAGATGTTGGGCAATCTAATGAAGGGGTATCAAGAAAATTTTTGGTTAAATCATTTTATAAAAATGGGTAGTTTGATTCAGGTTCTATGCATTATTTCATTTCATAGAAATTATTCTCTTAAATTTGAAAGTTTATCCCATGAAATGAATCCAGTAAATAATGTAAAAACACATTGGGTAAATTTTGAGAGAAAACGAAATTTTTAGAATCTTGCAATCCTTATCTACAGAATGATGTTTTTTAAAATCCTTATTTTTCCTCTAATAGAGTTTGATGCTATTAAGGGTAAGGATTGGATTTCTGTTTACCATACTAAGATTGACTATAACACTAAAGAAGATTCATTTTAGGATGAATTTCAATTTGGGTACAAGAATGAACCATTACCATTGATAACATATCAGGATGTTTAGAAACAATTAAATGATTAAAATTAATTTAATCTTTCACAAATAGTTTAAAACAAATGAAATATTCAGATTAATTTTTTACCATTGGTAAATGAGTATCTTGATTTGTTTCCTGATGAGTTTCCTGGTATTATACCTGATTGGGATATTGAATTTACAATTGTCTTAGTTACCGATTTTAATCCAATTTTGAAACCATCATAATAAATATATGAGATTAAACATTTATATTTGAATAATTAATTTCATGAGTTATTAGAAAAATCATTCATTTTACCTAGCAGGTGACCTTGGGGTGATCATGTCTTTTCTGTTAAAAATAATTATGGTTCAACAAGAATTTTCATTGATTATAAAGCCTTGGTTAACATCACATTGATACCCTACATTCAATATAATTGGATGACCATAATATGTTTCTTTAATTACGCAAGAATATTGTTTTTATAGGTGAAATTACTTTTTAAATAGTTGGCTCTAGGAAAACATTGTTATTTAATATTTTACATATTAATCCTAATGAATAACATGAATTTATTCATGATGTAGTAATATTGAGTTTCCCACTTTTCACTGGTATTTTCTAATCCTAATATTCCATCTACAATGCTCTTTTTGGGCCTCCCCATTTTCTTTATGGTTTATTCTAATACAAATAACCTTGTGACATAGTTTGAATCACATATTATCTTCCTTAAATAGTCATGATGGTTTGTAACATGTAATACGAATCCCCATGTTGGTTTCTGGAAAAACATGAACAAATGTATTCTCATTTTCAAATTTTAATGTGTCTTCTAAATAACATATGAATCATCTCATATATGTCACATATAACTAGGAATTTTAAAATTTATAACTTGAATGTGAGAACTATATCATTAATTAGGATGAGTAAAAGATTAATCATTTGCTATAGGTATATTTCACTATTAAAATTCCACAAACCATAGAATGTCAAACAAGAACTTTTCAAACCAAAATTATTCTAGTTAATAATAACATTAAAATCACCCCTATTATCTTTAATATAGTCATTTTCTGATTGACTAAAATATACCCAAAATCACCATGATAGAGTGAATATAATGTTTAAATACTTCTTTACCAATCTACTCACAAACGTATCACAACTCCATATATAATTAAATATTATTCATATTTTTCTACCAATGAACTTGTAATTTATAAAAATTAACCGTATTAAATTCTATGGTTCGAAAATTATTCAAACTCAAAATTTTTTGTCATAATGAATCCATCAACATCACTAACCTATAATTATATGTTGTTATAAAATATATGAATAATGTGGGTTCACAACAACAACATAATGAGAGAAACATAGTATATCATTTTATCTTAAACCAAAAAAACTTTTTATTCAAGATAATGTTTTTTATAACTCTATGATTTTAATATTTTGAATTTTTGGACATAAAATTCATTGGATATAATGGTTTATTATTAATTTGTGAATACACATTTTTTTAATTTTTTTTAAATAAGAAATAATTACATATTGGATTCATGGTTCATGCTTCATTTTTATTAGAAACTCTTCCATAATTTCAATATAATTGATTTTATGAACTATTCTTGATTATATCATACATGGATTCACCATAAAACCATTTCTAAATAACATTTATTCCTCTTTATTTGGGAATGATCTAAAGAAATTTTCAATCTTTTTTATATATATATTCAAAAAAATGAATCATTGTGCTTCATTGTTTGATTGATTATTTTATTTATTGTCCCATCTTACTGCTTTCATCATTTAGGTTAATGATTTTATCATTTTGACCCCTAATGATTCATTTTCATTCACAATAAAATCATATTATATTTAGTTTAGCATCTTCCTAAGTCTTCTTTGGTGTATTTTTCTTTTGATTACACCCCCAAGTAAACTCATTTTAATTCTTTATTTTATTTCTCAAATTTTATTATATTTTATTTTTAATAGAATATGAATCATTCATGGAGTATCTAAAAATAATTTTTCTTAAAAATTAATTTTTTTGTAATTTCTACCGAATGTCTATAATCATTCAAATGTAATCTTGGTTGATAGATTCATTACCAATTTATAAATACACTTCTTTATTTTATAATTACTAACATTAATTTAATCATTTCCCATATATTATATAATTATAACCTAATATTAAGTTGTTTACATGTTATGTTATCAATAAATGGAAATTTTCTTTTATATTTTATGAAACAAACAATCTCTAACAATCCTTGATTTTTGATTCAGAATTCAATGTATCTAAATTTGACTTCTTTTGGTTTTTTTCCTTGTATCCCTTTCATTAAAATATTTTTAGCAGCCAAAATGTCTACTATTAATCACATCCTATATTAATGTAATAGTGTAATTTGGATTATTTTTTCTTTAATTTTATTTCCAAAATTCTCTTAGTATCTTATAATAGTCAATGAAATTGAATTATTGTACAAAAAATCACTAGGGAAAATATTACATTTTTACTTTGATTATGTAGTTAGTATACTAATAAATTTATTCATTTCATTATTTCAATTTATATGAGTACTTATAGTGATAATAATCTTAACATAAACATCAATGGCATCACCTCTTTAATTAACATGTTGAGAATACATGAAATGTATTCCTTTAAGAGTTTATTACCTGACCTCCAACTCAAAGAAGTTGATATTGAGATTATTTTTCCTCCTTAACTGGTCTAATTATTTTTTCCCATTATCAAATTTTATTTTCAATATGATGTTCAAACATCTTAATACTTTCATGAATGCAATTTTTGGTATTATTTATTCATTTTTATTTGAACATTAAATTGAGCATTCATGACCCCAATTGTTGCCCTTTGTTTTTATTACACATCATGGATCCCCTCCTCCAAGATGTTTCTTATATAATTTTCTTCATCACAAATATTATGAAATTTTTATTTATCAATGGTATATTTTACTTTATAATACCATGTAAGATATTCGTTGGCATCAAAAAATTTGATGAGACTGGTACAGTAAGGAAAATTATCACTCAATGACTTTTCTAAAGCATGTATATCTATCTTTAGTATTTTTTTCTAATCTGGTTGACCATTGATAGACTAAAATATGTATGTGATATCTTATAGATTAATATTTTCCAATAATAATAAAATTTAAATTTAATAATCCACCATGTGATTCAATAGGGACATACTCATAAATTCATGAACTAGATACGTTGAGAGACTAACTAACAATGGATATAACAAATAATTTGTCCAATTTGAAATATTAGTTAATACATTTCAACATTATTTATATATAAAGAAATTTTAACCTCATTCTCTTTTATCTTCTTCTAGTTCATAAAAAATTTGGAAGAAATCTATATATCATATATTATAGTGAAATCACATAATTCATTAAATATATACTTTATATATAAAAATTTCAAAACAAATAAGAAATAATAGATTCAATTATAGGTTCAAACTAAAGATTTGATACCACTTTTAGTTCCTAGTGGAACATACAACCTCACTAAGAGGGGGTTGAATAAGCATAATCAATTTTTCACCATTTTCTTTTCTCATTAAAGTATTTAAAGGTATTCCCCCATTTGGATAGATGAATATATTTAAGGATACCCAACACAACATGCCACGTGATGTATAACAGATAAAATAAGAAAGTTGTAAAAATTATTTAAAATATTCACCCTCAATGTGTGTGAGGGCATATTTTCTAAATTTGTGTCATGCACAATTTGGAAATATGCCAATATCATAATGTTAATACAATGGGATGTTATTTTCCATTACCCAAAATAATGTTTCCGAATGGATTTCTATTTTATGCTAAATTCATTATATTATATTCCTGAGGGTAATTATTTTGATTATACAACTTACTTCTTGAGAAATATCTCTATAAATCCTCAAAAATAATATAGAAACAATAATATAAACTATTCCTCAATCAAAATACATTTACTGCTAGTTGATAATGAACTGTAATAGTTTTCATAGTTAACTCTTTTTACCATCATAATTAGAAGAACATGTGTAACCTCATTAAAACGCATGTTATCTTCATCCTCTATATCGGTGACCCTTACAATGAATATAGATAATGAGAAATCACCTTGTTGTAGATGATAATAAGTATTAGTGGTTGTATAAAATTAATTCTTTTATTATTCTTCCCTATTCTTATTTTCCAAAGGTGATAAAATAATCAGTAACAACAATTCATCAATTCATCAATCTCTTCTCTCTTTATTAAACTTTATTTAGACACTTTGGATATTCACATTCATCACTTTATCATTATCTCACCCTATTATCACATTTTCTTCTCTGAACTCATCTTCTCATTATAAACACCTCAATCGTCTTTCCAATTTTCCTATATATTTTAATATGAATGTATCTATGAAATAATGTTGCATGATCATCTTTCAAACTGGTCAAACTATACTATTAAATCCTATAGTATTATATAATTTTAATGAATTATTAATATATATATATATCTATGTGTGTGTGGGAAGGAAAATAATTATTGCTCATAATATTCTCTCAAATGTTATTTAATTGTTCATAAATATGGACTTCTTAAATTTTTCAACTTTTATAAAAAATTATTATTCATTCCATGTACGCATGATCACATATCATTATAAAAATATTTAACAATGCTTCTTATTATAGATAAATCTCAATCTTAATATCCGAACACTAATATCTAATTCAATAACTACTTTAATCGCTTATCCTAATGATATTTATTCACTAAATAGAATAATAACAAAATTACATTTAGTATTAAATATTCATTTAAAACCTATTAAATCTTATAAGACCTTATTTAACTATTAAAACCATATAATACTATTATATATCCATAGAATACTCATAAATTATCCATAATGGTTATTATATATCATCTGGTAGCTTGTAATTACTCTGATGTATCAACAAGTTAATCTACCATCTGACCAAAGTTAATCTTCCATATACAAAAGAGAATATGAGTTAATCTTATCTATGATATACTTATTCGTACTTATTCATTGAGTTACTATCATGTATTTTCAAGACTAATCTTACATAAAATAGTGATATTTATACTTATTTTTACATGTGATAAGATTTATCACATGCTCCATAGTATGAACTCAATACTTTTTCAATATTATTTTGTAAGAGATATTAATTATTTTCTTTTGTAATGTTTAGGAAAAATAATATATATGACACATTTTTTTTAAAGAATCTATTTCAACTCATAATTCTACAAAGTCTTCAATTCAACTACAAAAGTTTTTAAACTTCTTCATCCACTCTTATATTTCTACAAAAAATATAAAGGACTTCGGTACTTAATCTATCATTCATAATCTTCTTTAGAACCATTTTTGATGAATATATAGCATATAAAAACTGATTTTGAGTACCATAGTATATAATTCAAGTCTTAAAATTTTATCTAAATATAAATAAAATATTACCAATAATATTACATTAATTAATTATCAGATAATGAAACACGTCTTTCATCTCAACTCAGAATCAGTTCGCTCAAACATGACTATAATCCAAATTTAAATACATTACATTAGAGTAGTGTCTCTATTAATAATATAAAGACTAATTACACCTTAAAATTCATAAATAGATCTATTATTTCACACAAAACATTTCAAGGTTTCTTATATCCAAATTTTAAAACATTATTAAGAACCTATGGTTATGATATACATTGACGATTGATTTGGTATAATATCTACTAAAAAATATCACATTCAGGTTGCATCCGTGAATATTTTAAATTAACGAAATATTTCAATCGTATATGGTATAATATTAGTACCTTTTTTCAATATCATTTGAAAACATATGATTATATCTACATTATATTGTATTATCGATGAAAAAACCACATATATGATCAATAATAAGACCAAGTTATATCTCTACTACCTTTAATGGTTTCTTCAACCTCCTCACCCAATTATTAAAACATTCCAACTAAAATCATCATATATTGACATTAATAATAATGAAAAAAATAGAATCTTATTCATTAAAATACTTGGAAAATTAAATTAGATGTAAACCTTTTAAATTCAATCACAAATTATTATTTTTTTAATAACTTCTTTAAATTTCTCTTATATATTACCCATCACTTCCATGTCAACATTCAAAATAATATATTGTGAAAGTAACCTCTTACCTTTTCATTTTTATTTATTAACATTGAATTATTTTAATAATATATTTCATCAATATTGATTTATGATTTACTATATATTTTATATTTTTATTTTTATTCTATAGTTTTTCTGCTTTTTAAAGTCAATCATTAATCTCTACCATTATCAGGAATTTCATTTGAGTTTCTTCCACTCTTTCATTCTTACTTTTCTAATTATTGGTTATTTATTTCCCGTTAACTTTTAAAATAAGAAAATTTTCACCAACATTACTTGTAGTATCATCTTCACATTCATCCTTAAATTAATAATCATCATCATATTGAGATAAAAAGATTACCCTTTTGGGTTTAGAAAAATTAAATCTTTATTCAAATGGTAAAAAGTTTTTCATTTTGTATTTTGAAGCTTTCATCATTGATAAAATTCATGGATCCACATCTTCATTTGAAAAATAATCATCTTCTTTTATTGAAGGATTTCTTACATCAATTTATGTAATAGATACATAACTAAAAAACTGTAGTGGAACATTTCCCCATTACATTGTATTTCATCTTGTCAAACTCCATGAAAGGAATTATATGATTTTATGAAATATGATTTGAATATGTTCTTCTTCATCAAGATATTATTCTTTTAAAATAAATTATTTTCTTTTATTATCGTATTTGTAGGCATTAAATTATATTTAAATATATTTCTTTCTCAACTTATTGTAAACACTCACTTTCCAAATTCATAAGAAATCAAAATTCTATATAATTTATTCAATAGAAGAGAACTTATATACCATTAATTGAATATATAAATAATTTTGTCAAATAAATCTATAAGTATGTTATTTATCTGTTAGATAAATAATTATTTATTCAACATTACACAAAAACGATTGATGTTCCTAAAAAACTCATTGACATTAATGAACAATTAGACTATTGATTCATTGTAATTTCTCTTGAGACCCTCATATTTCAGCCTCTAAACATGTACCATCACTTTCTTTACTTTTAAATTTCCCACATAAATATTTTTTTATTTATCCAAAATTCCTTATTCTATTGAAATAATTATATCATTAAGAAGATACATTGATAAATTAGATAAAAACATAGTATTCCAAGAACAATTATCACTCTCTAAATTATTTATATAAATGGTTTTCACCAAAACACCTTCAACATGAGGAGTAAACCTTTAATTAAAAAACATCAAAACAACCATGATGGTTGAAAAAAGGCAAAAAAAAAATTTGAAGATTCCAAATATAATAATTTTTTCCATTTAAGTGAAAATAAATTTATTTCACAAAATTAATATAATCCATAATAAATTATAAATTAATGTAATTGTTCCCAAGTTAATAATGTCACATTCCCCCAAAATATATCCTTGAGTGTCTTTTCTCAAAATCCTCTAGGTTTTACTCCAAAAAATCCATGTTTCGACATTGGAATCCCATCTAATAACTTCCCCTAATCAATATACCTTTCCCCTTATTGTCCCTCTCATGAATATTGTTTCTTCTCAGTTCTTACTCTCTATATACCACATTCCATTATTGTTCAAGGTATTTTTATATATATCATTTTTGGTGATGATTTTTTTATACTTAAAAATTATCAAAAGGTTCATATCAATGATTATCAATATACCCATAATGTTAATCCCCATTTTTGTATGATATTATAGTGCTCAGGTGGTTTCAGATTGTATTTTGGTTGTTTATTCCTTCATTTTTTGTTTCATCTATCAATGGTTTTAAGGGCCTTGAATTATTCATTCACAACTATATCACCCAAACCAACTTTTGAAAATCCCATACTTTTTTTCAGGATGGATCTCTAATAATATGATGTTTTCAGAGAGGTGGAGTTTAGCAATTCCTTTCCCATTATCATGATTACCAAATCATTGACTCTTGTTGTTAATCCAATTGTTCAAAACCCTAATCATGGTATTTTAAGAAGTATATTTTTGGGGTTGGGTTTTTACAAGTATTATAACTTGATGATTATGTGTGGGTTCATATTAACAAGGATTTTTCATTTCAAATCATTTGATGGTATCTGCTAGTGGTTGGCCTCATTTTGGTGAACTTCAGTATTTTAATACTTTTTAACTATTTTCCATATTTTTTCACTATGTGGAGGTTTATATCAAGATATAATTATTACACTTGATTAATGGTGTATATGTTATAACCATTCTTATGTGTTAGTGGATTCTATATTGGTTAGGATATGGGGGTATTCATGGATGGTTCTCCACGATGGTGGTCGTTTCATAGGTGCATATGATGGCATTTTCTGGAATTTAAATGGAATTGTTTTGATTATCTCAGTGGTGGATATTTTGTTTTAATATTGGTACATAGTCTTGTAAAAAGTTTTGGTGGTGATAAAATTGGATTGTGTATTTGGTGTTCAGCTCAAGGTGGGTCATGTTCTGGGGTTGGTATGTGTTCTATTAATTTTGAAATTTTAATTTTAAGAGAGCATGGATTGTGACCGTAAGATATATTTTGTTTATTTTTTGAAATTCTAATTTTTTCTATTTAATAATTTAGGATTGTGTTGTGATTTAAATATGGGGGAATTTGACCATGAAATTTGTTTTTTATAGTTATAATATTTGGGTAATGGCTGTAAGTTTTCAACTACCCCAAAAAATGGTTTTTATTTTAATATAAAAAAATGTATTAGAAGGGATATACAACATTGATTTAAAAACAATAATTGTAAAAAATATATAATTTTATCTCTCTAATCTTAAATATAGAATGAATATAATCTTTTAATAGATCCTATAATCCTCTAATACTAATTTAAAAGGGTCCCATAGGAATAATAAAAATTTCCTCAAGGAAGATCAATGAATTTTATTCCTTTTATATTTTTAATTTAAATGACCTTTAAAACCTATATAGACGAATTGAGATATCACTACAAAAACACAAAAAAACAATGGAAAAACACAATAAATACAATTATTTTTTCAAGGGTTCATTACTCAAAATGTATAACAACATCTTTGGAATGATCTAAAAAAATACATGAACACACATTCCCCAAGACTCAAGAAGTAGATTACAAAGGATTATCTATTATACATGAAAATATGTAATATATTTTATCTTCATAATTATAAAATTTTATCCAACAAAGACAAATATATAGAACCAAAATATTAATAATAAGGGAATCTTCACAATTAATAAAACTCGACTATGTGGTTGTTGTAATTCCTCTTACTTCTCATCCCCATCCTCTTATTCATATTCTTCACCTTATTTCCTTTATAATTCTATATACAATCATAGTATGCATTTCAATCAAATTTATTTACTAGTTGTCTCAAATACAAATTCCCAATTCTATATTAGGATAGATCATCCACATGAAATTTTTTTATTCTTTTTCACCCATTGGATCTATCCATGCCTTATCGCTACTCATGGAAATTATTAAGGAGTCTAATGGTTTGAAATTGAGAACACATGAATCATGAAGAGGGTCACATCATTGAAATATAAAAATATAGATTTTTTATTCATCATGGAATAAATATTAATCTAGTGTAATGATAATCATGTTCGTGGAATAGTAAAGTGATGTGATCAATAGATTTTTTCCCAACTATTAACAAACAATATCTTCTATTATAGGGTGGTGATATCTAAAATGGAATGACCATATCCTCATTCAATTATAATTTTTACCAAAATATCATAATCTAACCACTATATCATTATTCTCAAAGAAGTTATTCTTTTAGATCTTATGTGTTACCCTGACACAAGAACCATTAAAAATATATCTCATCCTTTATGAGATAATATATGACAACTAATTGATATTATTCTTACGCACCCTCTACCTACACAATCATATTATTATATTTATGTGTACGCCATTTTCATGAAATAGTTTCTTTTTTTTAATTCAAATTTATGTCCTCACCAATGTGAATTCTTTCATGAGCTACACATATGTGATGTGAATACCAGGAACCTCTTATCTATAAGATAATCAATTTATTATGATATCCTTAATTAAAATTGATTTCATTAAATTGAATAAAAATTAAAAATATTATTAGGTATAAATATTATTCATGTTGTGAACCCTGTTTTAATGTATTTACTCTATCTCCTAGAAAATATAAATATATGCACTTTTCATTTTATCTTATTCATTAGGTATTGCAGGATAAATTCATGAATTGAAATTTTATTTCATCTAAAACTCTAATCCATCTCTAAAAAACTATCTTATCAGACTATATATCCTTAAATTCTCATTGAAAAATTATTAATATCCTTACCTCATATGAATTAAAACGAATTTAAGATTAAATATGTTTTATTTAATGATCAACTTATAGAATAAATTACCAATCAAACGATAAAACCCATATTCACTCCACCATAATTCTAAAATCCCCCATTAAAAAATCACTACATTGTTTAGTTATTCCTATTATATAATTGGTTTAGGCCCCACCAACACTATAATCTTAACAATATCAATCACATTATTCTTAACATTGTAATCCCTTGGTCGGGTTTTGGTTGTCCCTCAAACAATATGCATGCTTCAAAAATATTTGGGCCCCAAATATAGATTTTTATAGGTGATTAAAATCGTAATATGTTTGGATTGATATAGGAGATAGAGTTTGGTACCCCATGAAGTAACATGAATACCTCATTGTGATGTGGATCCCCGACTATGATATAGAGTGGTAACTTGGTTGTTTGAATGTATGAGTATTTTGGATACTTTAATCCTTATGAATTTTCACACACTCCATGATGACTTCAAGATAAAACTTATAATTAGGTTTTCAACTTCATTCTTTATGGGTATTTTGATATTTTGAGAGTCCATAGATACTTTTTACATAAAATCCTTCATATAGAAATGATTTTGAGACCAAATTCTCATATCACAAATTTTTATCTTGACCTTAGAGCATATCTCAAAAACTATGGAATCTTTTCTATTTTCCTTAATTATAGGTTTGGGATTTCATATTATTTATCCTTGAATTATATCTCTAAGGTTTCTTAATGAGTATGTTATAATCACTCATGAATGATCTCCATTCCCATATGTATTATTTTTTCACCAAAGATATAGAGTTTAAACAAGAACCTTGGTGGGAGTAGAGTTGTCGTGGTAGTGATGCCATTTTTTGGTATATAATTATATATGGATATGATGTTTTTTAATAGTAAATGATCCTAGAGTCCTTTCAATGATGAATTGTATTACCTATGATTGAGTATATATGAATTGGACATGTTAAGTTTTGTATATGAATTTTCCCATTAGAATACTGTGATTCATTTTACCTATTGGATGTTTTCTTATTCAGGATATATAAATATTTTATCTATTTATTTATATATGTTTCTTATTTTTTGGGTTATTTTTTATATTGTGGGTGTATTCTTATTTTAGGTTATTATAGGAAAGGCCTCAAATGTGTTTTATGAAATCTTGATGCTAGTCACCAACCCTTGGCCTATTGGTGGCAGTACTCTGGTGTCGCAGTTAGCTTACTATTTATCCAAAAGGTCTCTCACTGGGATGGGTCATGTCATAGTGGAATTATAGTTTATAATATCTATTGGATGGTTTTCTGAGTAATATTTTTTGTGAGGATTGGTTTAGTATTTTAGAAAAATTGTGTTAAGTTAGTTTTAGTTCAGTTTTTATTCAAGGAAACCCAATGTTGTTGTAGAAGGAAACATGACCACTTATCAAGACTATGTTAAACTATTAATCGAATAGAAACCATAGGTATATGATTTTAGTATTTTATTAACAGGTTAAATTAATCAAATAGTCATCTATTTTTGTTTTCATATCCTTTCTTTTTCAGCTCAACCAGATATGCACTACTTATAATATGATAATCCTACCAATTTTTGCATTCCACTAATAGACATCCCAATCAGATTCAAAGATTGTTTTATAATAATTCCATGTGAGTAAATATTATTCTCTCTACATATTAGTTGCGGGATGAGGTGGTGATTTAGTGATGGATTGGGGGTTTTATTGCCTCATGATTAGAGAGATAATACATCATCTATTTTTACTTCTGAAAGTATTCTTATCAATAATATTGAAGTTACCACTAATATGGGTATTACTAAACCTATGTTGGATTTACTTGTCTGTGTTCCTGATATAAGGGAATCATTTTATTTCAAAGAAATAATTATCACTGAATTTTGGTGGACTAGTGAGAGTTTAAGAATTCCATTATCAAAATAGGTTTGGGAACTCACAAACTAGTTGGTGGTTCTTGTATTGTGTTCCCTTTTAAGAGGAAACAATCCATTAGTTTCTATTCAGATAATATTCTAATGATAAAACCCAACTATAATTGAGGTTTGAGAATTTTTTTTGAGAATTATATGAAATTATGATGAGGATATATTGAGTTTTAAAGATAATGAAACTGGGTAGGGAAGCATGTTTATGAATAATAATTGTTAGGATATATAGATTTTGTAAACTATATACATGACTTGGAAATGATAGATCAAGAAATCACTCTATATTGATTTATATTTGATTATTTGGATCTCCCTATAAGTGATTCACCCTCGTTTTTTTGGAGTAAAATGATTCGATATAGTTATCCAATGTTGTCCTATGGATGGATTTCCCAATTTAAGAAGATCCCAGGGTTGAAGAAATTAATTCCATTTGAAAAGAGGATCTATAAAATGTATAATTTAGTATAGGTGAATGTGGTGTGGAATAATCTATGGTTGGGTGTTGTTTGGAACCATCTCTTTCTCCACCTTCATCTCTGTCTCCGCCTCTATGTGGTTCTCATTGGATACAGGGTGTCGATGACCCAACAATAGGTAGTTTAACATAATGAATGGTTTTGGGTAAAATCATCCCAAAAGAGTTCGTGGTATAATTCATAAATTCATTACAACCATTCTTACTGATAAGAACCATTATTTTTTATTTCTTAGGTTTTTTATAATAGGGGGAATTCTAGGGAGGAATCTATGAAAAACTCTTTTTATAGAGTCTAGTTTAGAAAGTGGCCACCATTATTATCATATTAGTTGGTAGTTTGATATTTATATCAAGGTAGTATAAACAGTAGAGGGTTCATGTATGTTGGGATGAGAAAATATGACAATAAAAATGGTGTGGATTGGTTTGTTTGTTAATATCCTGGTGTAAGGGGTAAATATGACTCTTATATTCAATGACTTATTTCAATAGACCCTACAATAGGATAGAAATCAAGATAGAAAACATAAAACATAATATAAGGATAATAATCCTCATTAAATGAAGATAATAAAGGATGGATATATAATGGTATGTAATCTCCCATGTCATTAATATCATCAGTTTGACACAAACCGTATTGATTATATCTGCATTCACATTACATTGTTTTAAATATATTAAAGGAGATATTACCCCTTAATTGAATATTAATCCTCGTGATAAGGTAATATATAAAATGGATTCTGTAATACCTTAATGGAGAGAATAATTTGTTCTACTTTGGTGATTATCATAATAACTTATTCATTTATATGGTATCTACCACTACTAAAATATTGGTACTCAACTGGTTTTTGTTATTTATTTACATTCATTATTATTATCTAATATTAATCAAGCATAATATTGATTTACATTAATTGAAAATGATTATGATACTATCCACTAAAAAATTTATTTGTATTAGATACTTCACCTTCAATGGATCAACATGTTTCCTTTACTTTGTAAAGAAGAACATTTTTTGCAAAACACAAACATGATTTTATGAACATGACATTATGTTAATTTTTATCATTATTAAAATAGAGTTACTAAGGATATTTTTACACAATAAAACATCTTATACCATCTTCATGACATTATATTGTTTAGTCTAGTATAACATTTGATAGGATTTGGAATTATATTACGTAGTGGATATAATGTGTTGTGTGAGGAATATCTTATGTCAGAGAGAAAATATAGATTTTTTGTGTGAAAAAATAGATATCGTTTTTGTAATCCTCGAAATTTCATTGAATGACAATATAATATGTGGTACTCACTCTAAATTATTTTGAGTTCCAACACTGTGTGAGGGAACTTTTGTGAAATTTCATTATGAGATACGAAAATATCATATGTATCATGAAATATGGGGTACTAATATGATGATTTAAAATCATAATATTTCTCAATTATCACGTGAGTATGACATAGAAAATCAACATGTATTTTTTATTCTATATTACCATGTGATCTCTTTAGGTTTTCATTTTATTCCAATGCATCGACCCCACTATATGACCATTATCTCCATGATTCCCCATATGGTGGATTTTCCTTTGCTCCATATTTTACAACTTGTTCTTTTTTTGAACTATGAAATAATTTTACATATCAAATGAAATTATTGAAAAACCAACCATTGATCATGGCTGAAATATCTAGTAATTTCCTCTTTATTAAGATGTCTTGGTTGGAATGAACTATTTTCAGATTCACATGTTTTGGAAGATAAATAAAATCATTATAGATTTATTCATTCCTATAATATTCATGATTATGTTTTTCCTAGATTGTGAATAGAGTGTATGATTAATTTGGGTGACTAATTATATATAGGATGTTGATATTTACATAACATTCTAGGTGAATCTTTATACATTTAAGTTACAAATATTCCATAACCTTAAATGTTTTTTGATTTATGAGCATGTGAATAATAGATAAATATAGTCTTTAAATATTTAGTGTTAGATATATCTTGAGTTGAATTGTATCCTGAGTAACCTCTCCCCATGGCGAATGATGTAGGGACAGATTACCCACAAAACAAGAGGATTCTACCATGTCAATGATAGGAAACGGGTAAGATGTATATTTTTCTAGGATTACATATGTAAATATTTTCAATACTACAACACTTTATACCATTCCAATAAATGATCATGCACCCTATATAGAATATATTTTCAAATATTTGAAAATATATTATTATTTTATTTTTGGTAATGTAATAAAATCTTATGGGTTGAATAAAAAGATCCAAATTAATGTGGTTTAAACACATTAATTTGGTTTCCATAATTGGATTCCAAAACTAAGTAAATACAATTATTCCAAAAAATGGAATAAAACATGATATATTAAAAAAAATTACCAGATATGCAATGGATTTAATATGAATAAAATTTATTTTAAATGGGTGAGTATTTTATGAAAACCCATTAAAAATACTAAGTGTTAGATTATTTATAAAGAATAACTTCTCAAGATATCCAAATTTATATATGGATTAACCTAACATTTAGGTGTCAAAGAATTTTCTTATATTAGGAAAGAAACTAATAAGGTGAAAATAAAATTTAAATTACCTATTCATAGAATTTTATTTGTGTTAAACTAGATATGAGAGCAAATTGTTAAGATACCAAGGGGATGGATTTGATTGAATACATATAATGGATTTGAGTGAAACCATATAATTGATTTGGATAATGATTTAATTTAATAAAATATCAACAAATATTATATTATATGACTGAAAAAGTAAATGTTTACCATGTATTGACATGAATTATATACTTTCTAAAACTGGTGTATGTCGTGATATAATATGTATCTTTTTTTACTATATATATAATTTATGAGGTCATTATATTTAGTGTTAGTAACATCACTAAAATTAATTTAGGAGGAAATAAAATACATGATACTCACTCATAGACATGCCCACACTATAGGTTTCTTCATACTTCATGATAGTTATATTGAGAGTCCTCATAGGAATAACATATTGAAAAATTTATCAATTGTTACACCCTGAACCATGTTACCCGGATTTAGTGAATTATTACATAACATTAGAATGATCATAAGAGATCAATCCTCGAAAGACCGATTAGTTTCATATCCTTGGAAGTACTACATACAAACAAATGTTTTACATTACATCATGAAATGGAAAATTGACAACATTATGTCCCCTTTGAACACACTCATATCCCTTAGACTATTACGACTAGTTAATCGTAATATACTTCTTATCATCCTCAGAAAAATACAACCTAGAAATGGTTGAGCTCAGATGCTCAGTAAGGATAAACATATAGCAAAAACTATCATTAAAAATCATAAACATTAGATGAAATGTAAAAGACTAAAACACATTCCTTTTAAACATAGACATCTGCATAATATAGAAAAGATATATAAAATAATTCCATTTACTTATTCACATGGATATTCTACTAGTCGAATAATTATAAGTAATATCAATATCCAATTTCTTAATTATGGAATGCATAATTATGGTCATCATAACCACATTGTTAAGGCCTCATGCCAAGACAACTAATAATATTTTTTCAAGGCCATGTACCGTGACACTATCTTGTCTCATTAGACCCACCGATGCATCGAGAAGCTATATCAGGATCCACCAGTCACTTACTATGTCCAAAGCATTTCTCAAATGGAAAGGTTGAAGCATAACATAGACATTCGTATTAAAACTAGAATACATAATGTCAATATTTTAACCATAAACCATGAATTGTATAAAAATAAAACATCCATAATAAAACATATCACAAAACTTCAATAAAATATGGAATATTGTATCTTAATAAATCAACTTCAATCATGTGTAAAATCCATGAAAGGATGTTTAAATAGATGAAATCAAAGCTATTTTAGAGAAATATATCTTACTATTTTGAAGTCATTTAAAAGTCCCATTATTATAAATGAAAACATTTATTTTGGAAATATTCTTATAATATTGTAAGTGAAACTTTGACGATGTTATAATGGTAGAAAATAGCCACACCCTCCATATACGTTAAAAAATTCTAACCATAAATTGATGAAAAGTTCATAAAGTACATTGTTTGGAAAACAATGAGAAGATTCCTTTCAAAACATTTTATAAAAAGTAAAAAATGGTATAAAATAATTTAACCCATATTCTAGTAAATAGTAAAAAAAATTGAAATACATTTTTATGAAACACATATGTGGATGATAATGAGGTCCTAGTAGATACTCATGTATAAAGAATCTCAGATAATAAAGAGAAATTATAATTAACACTTACCCTATACTTTTCACTTATAGCGGGTATGTAACCCTCCGGTATAATAGTTAAATCCTTTTTATTAAATTATAAAATAACCACATACATAAATATGATATCATATATGATCTTATAATATTTTTTTGTTAATAATATTTCAGTAGTATCATTGTTTCAGGTGTAAAACGATTCGTTTTCCTTCATATGGTTTGTTACGTAAGTCATGTTTGATATGGATAGGATGTATTTGATTAATATATAGAATAATAATAAGTTTTTAAAAAAATTAATCATAAAATGAACATTACTATTGAATGGTTTAAATGGGGAATTAATCTCATCGTGTTCGTGGAGACGGTAATCCTAATGCATGCACGAGCAACAATATCATCTTATTGATGCTGAAATCGTATGTAATTGGATGGTATATAATATATACAGAATCATTAACATGTTATATTTATTATTTACATAAATTTAACTCATTATTATACCTATAAAAATAATAGTGTGTTGAATAAAAAACTACAATGTGACGTGTAGACGGTAATCCATACGTACGCAAGTATGGTGAATTTGTTTAGGAAGTTCCTTTTGATTTGATAAAAAGGTCTCTATAAGATGGATTTCTGATCAAATTAAGGCCTCTAGTATTACGTTATGGTAGTGGGGAGGATATTTGAGTATTGTTAGTCCGATCCAAATGGCGTTGGATGTGTGATTTTGAGAGAAGGGAAAGTACCCTTTTATAAGAATGGCGAGGGTCGCTTTTTGAAAAGCATGAAATATTAATTTATTATACAATAATATTTGGTTTATCATGGCTAAAAAGGATTTATTTATAGGATAAGGTCGTTCGGGGATGAAAACATCTCAAAAAATAGGTAATAGATAGGTTTAGGCCACCATATTAACCTTATCGTTTAGATTTAACTCTTAGTTAAATAGTTTATCTTTTACTATGTATTCATGTATTATTATAATAAATGGTTTATCAACTAAATTTATAAATCCAAGTGAATCCCAAGTGGTTAATTATTTCTATATCTGACCTTGTCTATGTCCTTTGGTTAACCCTTATATTTTTACAAATATTATATCATTTAATAATATTGTATTTTTTTAATAACTCATTTATGTCAATTTTGACACTATTTAGTATTTTTTTTGAAAGTCGTAAAAACTTTATCACTTCAAAAAAATATATTCAATCAACTCTATCATGTCATATTAAACTATAAAGTTCGTGTAATTCATAAAAAGTCTCAAGTTACAATTATTTTAATATTTATAATATCTATTATTTTAATCACTCAATAATAATGTAATTACTCCATCCTCATTGTATCATAAAAAATTTAATTATGTGATGTCTTAAGATTTTAAATAAAATAAGAATATGTAGGAAATATTTTTAGATTTATAATGAATATTTGTAGTCTTATTTATCTTATTTATAACCCTATATTAAAGATATTTTAATAACTAAAATGTGAATTTAATGCTTTTAACTCTTCGTTAAATAAAGTAATAATAAATGTCCTAATCTAAACCAAGTTGATCAAAGAGGATCATATTTTATTCTTAAGGATAAAATTGGATGAAAAAAAACTTATCCAATAGAATTTGGACTTGTTTTAGGGTAAATAAAATATCATTTTTACCTTTAATTACCCTATATACATTTAACCGTGGTAAATAAAATTCAAAAGTTACTATTCACCAAAAATTATTTTCATCCTATTTAACCAAATTTTAGTTAATGATATCAATTGTGTCACATAGATTTTTGAAATTCAATTCACATAAGTGGTAAAATTATGTTTTATTCAAATATTAAAATGTTCCTAGAAGGTGTGTAAAAGATGTTAAAGAGTTCAATAAAATTGTATACATATAATTTTATTATAAAATAAATCAACTGAATTACACTGAACTTATATAGGTATTATGTATTTATTTTGACATTAAATAAATTTAAATAATATAAATAATTACTTATATAAAAATCATGTTTTAAACAATAACATAGTGTTTTTCACTATTTGTCAAAAATTGAATGTTTTCAGAAAAATACCCAAAATTAAACCCAATATAATTTTTATATTCCTAATCTAAATATGAATTCCATTTTCAAAAATTAAATTTATAAAATTTCAAAAATTGGGTATTACTAATCGTAACTACTATTTTGATTCGTTATGGCGTGCTAGAACTCAATGTTGTGTTGACCACAAGCTATTGTATAATTAAAAAAGAAACATATTGTGGAACCTTCGAGTGTTATATTATTCCCTCCTTCAAATAATTTCATCCTTGAAATTTTATGTATACTACTGCATAAAAATATATGGGTGGTTCTTCGTCATACATTCATCGGGTTCCCACGTTGCCTCTTTCAATTTATGGTTCTCCGTAGAACTTTTACTGGACGAGTCGTCTGGTTACTCAACATTTGTTATCTAGAATCAAGAATTTTGACAGGCTCTTCACAATAAGACAGATTGGGTTCCAGTTATTTTTCTTCATAGGTGAGTTCATGTGTTAGGTCAGGCATGTATTTTCTCAAACATTGATATGTGGAACACATCATTATCTTTGGAGAGACATAGAGGAATTTCCAAATGGTAAGCTACAACTCCAATTAATTTTAGAAATTCAAAAGTTTTGATGTACCTATGAATTAATTTACCCTTCCAACTAAATCATATAACACTCTTCAATGGAGATACCTTCAAGCAAACATGATCTCATACTTGAAACTCCAAATCCTTCCTTTGGTTATCAGCATATCTATTTTTTCCTACATTGATCTTCTTTGATGTGGTTTTTGATAATATTCACCTTTTCCATTATTTCCTAAACATGCTTTAGGCCTATTAGTTTCCTTTCACCAACATCATCCCACCAAGTGGGTGTACAACATCACATTCCATATAACGTTTCAAATGGTGTCATTCAAATAATTTAATGGAAGCTATTGTTGTAGGAAAAATATACCAAAGGTAAATATTGATCCCACATACCTTGAAGGACATGTGAGAAATATCTCAACGTGTCTTATAATTTTTGAATAGTCTATTCTGATATTCCATCCATTTGAGGGTGGTAGGCAGTGCTCAAATGATGTTTAGTATTCAGGTCATTCTAATGAAATTTCCAAAATCTTGATGTAAAGCAGGGATCATGATAAAAAAATCAATATTTGTACACCATGAAGTTTGAAAACTTCATTAATATATAGTCTTTCTAAACGTTCATGTTGTAAATATTCTCTTATTGCATGAAAATGTGTTCACATGGTAAGATGATCAACAATGAACCGTATTGCATCATTCCTTCTAGGAGTCATTGGTATCCCCATGAGAAAGTCTATCGTAATATCATCCCATTTCCACTCAGGTATGGGAACATATAGCATCACTCCCCTAAGATGTAGTTTTCCAGCCTTAACCTGTTGACAAATCATACATCAGGACACATAATAAGAAATCTCCCACTTCATGTTGTCCAACAAAAATTATTCCTTAAAATAATTATACATCTTAGTGCTATCGGGGTGTAAAGTGAAATTGGAGCTTTTAGAATCATCCTATAATTCCCTTTTTAGAACAGGTATTTTTAGATCACAATGTCACATACCAAATTTCAAAATTCCACCTTCATATACAAAGTCAATAAATCTCCTATTGTTCACAGATTTAATTTTCTTTTGAAACCTTTCATCATCATTCTGATAACATTTTGTCATTTCTAATAAATTTGGGATGGAACCATTTGAAAAATTATTGATGTTACACCTTTCATGATTATTCCCATATCTATCTTTAGTAGATTAATGACCATAGGATCCCTTTTAACTCATATCTTTTTCAAAACTCTAGTATTTTTTCTACTCAAAGCATCTTCCACCTTTTTTTCCTTCCCCAGGTGGTAGTGTAGAGTGAAATCATAATCCTAGAGTAGTTTGATCCATTTCATTCACCTCATGTTGAGTTATTTTTCTGAGAAAATATACCTCAAACTCTTATGATCATTATTTATCTCAAATTTTTTAACATAGAGATATTTTCTCCATATCTTCAAAGAAACTATTACAGATTCTAACTCATGATCATGAGTGAGATAGTTTTCTTCATGAATTTTTAGTTGTCGTAATGCATAGGCAAAAACTCTATCATTCTGCATAAGGACACAAACAAGTCATTTCTTTGAAGCATCAATATAAATAAAAAACCCATCATTCCCCAATGGTAGAGTCAAGATAGGATAATTGACTAATATTTTTTCCGTTCATTTAAACATTATTCACATGATTTTGTCCAAAAAAATAACACCTTTACATGTGATCTTGGTTAATGGCGTAGCCAATCGGGAAAAAATTTGGAAGAAATTCTTATAATTACCTGCTAAACTAGTAAAATTGTGTACCTCAGTTATATGTGTAAGTGTTGGTTATTCTTGGATTGCATTGGTCATTGAAGGATCAATAGATACTGAATCCTTAGAGAAAATATGGCCATGAAAATAAATTTCCAGAATCCCGAATTCACAATTTCTAAACATCACATATAATTCATTTCTTCATAGGGTTTTCAGAATAGTGCACATGTGATTTTTTTAATCATAATTTCTTTTTGAGTATACCAATATATCATAAAAAACAACCACTACAAATTCATAAAGATATATTTTGAAAACTATATTCATTAGATCCATGAAAACTGAGTGTGTATTAGTCAGTCCAAAAGGCATTATTATTAACATATAATGCATATACCTGGTACAAAATTCTGTTTTTAGAATGTGTTCTTTCTTTACACACAACTGATGATATCCAGATCTAAGTTCAATCTTTGAAAAGTATTGAGCTCCCTGATGTTGATCGAATGAGTCATTAATGTGAGGTAGGGGATACTAGTTCATTATTCTTATAGCATTGATCTCCCTATAGTCAATTCCCAACCTCATATATTCAACTTTCTTCTTATGAAAAAGAATAGGGGATCCCCATAGAGAAACACTAGGGAGAATAAATCCATTATTACTCAATTATTCTAGTTTTTTCTTTAGTTACACTAATTCTATAGTGTCTATTCTATAAGGGGTCTTTGTTATGGGCCTTGAACCAGAAATTAAATCAATGGAAAAATCAATCTCCCATTCTAGAGAATGTCTAGGTAAATCCTCTAAAAATACATAAATATATTCTTTCAATATAGGTACATCCTCTATTTGAACATTCCTTTCCCCACCCATAGTTTTTTCACTCTCTTCCTCCCCAATAATGTAATTTATTAGAGCTATTGGGGTGGATCTAGATAAGAATTAGATGGTGACATTTCTACACTAAATATAAGGTATTATTTATCATCCTAAAAAATTGTAACAACCTTATTATTAAAATAAATTTTCAAATCCTGGTCTGAAATCCAATCCATACTAAGTATTATATCAAATTCAATCATGGGTGTGACGATGAAATCAATAGGTAAAGCACGTTTATATAATCTAATGGGAAATAATTAAAAAAAAAATACCAATGATAGTTCCCTTACGAGATATCACTAGAAAACCATTTGTTAAATAATATAGTAAATATCTAATTTTCATAGAAAACTGGGAAGATATGAAATAATGCAATGATTCAGAATCATATAATGCATTGGCTAATCTTTACAAAACCATTAAATTAGCTACCACCACGTCATTTGGATCATCAACCTCGGCAGTAGTGATTGCATAGGCTTTTTTATGCTCCCTTGGCCTTTTATGATGTATTTTCTTCTTTGGATAATTGGATATTCAATTTCATAATGCCAAATTTCTCTACAATTGTGGTTTTCAACATTGGAAGCTTCTTTCATTCCCTTGCAATCATGAGCTTGGTGGCATTTTTCTCCACACTTGTAACAGACTATCATTCCCTTCTAGAATATACATGGGTATTTATTCCCACAATTACTACATGATGGAAATTAAGCATTTCCTTTCTTCCCCTTATTTATATTTATAGAGTGTTTAACAGATCGTTTCTTCTCTTACTTTGATTTAAAGTCGTAATACATAGATAATTCAATTTCTGTCTTGATAGAATATGAGACAATATAATCATATGATGAGAAAGATTTTGAGACTAATGCTCAATGGAGAAATGGTTTTAACCCATCAATGAACCGATAAATTTTATTCCATGAGTTACATATATAATCTGCTGCATGTCTTGATAACCCTCTAATTTTATCCTCATATATTACGAAATTCTCATCCTTCTTTTTCGTCAGACATAGAAATTGTATTTCCATATCCGCTCGATGGTCATTGGAGAAAGTATTTTTCTATGAAAATCTCTTTAAACTATCTCCATTCCATATTTTATACTTCTTCATCCTCCTTGGCGTTTTGAATTAATGACCACCATTGATATGAATCTCCTGTGAGGTGATAAGCTTCCATGAATTTTTTTCTCTTTTTCTACTCCCCAAATCTTGAAATATTTTCTCTAGGTAACATATCCATTTCTCTGATACAAATGGATTTTTAGTCCCATTTAATGTTGGTGGTTGTTCCCTCATGAAGCGGTCTAACATTGGTCCTCCATGTTATGGTTCAGGATGCTCTATACAGGTAAGGTTATTATTCATAACCTGAGTGAGTTTCCCAATATATTAATATGTTTTTCTGCATCGGTTGCATCACCAACTTAAGTATAATTATCTAGAGTAGGATGAAAATCCATACATGGTTTTTGTGTGTTTATATGGTTTCCATTCCTTCAAATGGCCTCCATTTCTAAAAAATTTCATACAATAGATTTGTTTATGAATCGCCAAACATATTTCCAAACTAGTAAAATACCCAACTTAAATTGAACTATTTATTCATTTATCCATATTTATAAAAATATTTCCATTCAGGAGTTATATACTCATAAATTTCTCATATTGTTTTTAATTAAAATGTTATTTATCCTAAGCATATCCCCTGGGAGTGTCGTAACCAATAGTTCTATAATGCCCTTTGTAGTGTACCAGGATACCTCGGGTCAAGCCCAAAACTCATTGTCGGAGTTTTCACTCCAAATTACATATGTGGCAGTGCCACCTCTACCTACTCGTATCAAGAGAGGGTTGTATTTCATTGAAAATAAACAAAATATATACATTACCAAAATTCTAGGAAGCTCTTCTATATAAATCTTAAAAATATATCTTAGGGTAATATTCTCTAATCATAGTTTTTCTAAATATAGTTTTGGAGGATTGTACTAAACTTCCTAGGAAACCAACTCCAATTCCCCAAACCTAGTTACCCATATTCAGTGAATTATTACATAACATTGGCACGATAACAGGATATCATGTCTTGAAAGACCTATTAGTTTAGTAGCCTTAGAACTATTAGATACAAACATAAGTTTTACATTACATACTGAAATAGAAAAACCACAGCATTGTTTCCCCTTTGAACACACACATATCCTATAGACTATTCTTTAAATTTTATCTTAATATACTTGTTCACATCCTCGGAAAAATAAAACCTAGAAAGGTGTGACCTCAGATGCTCAGTGAGGATAACAATATAGCAGAAACTATCAAAAATAAGCATAAAGATTCAAGGAAATGTATAAGAATAAAACACATGCTATTTAAACAGAAACCTCTTCATAATATGGAAAATATAAAATCAAATAATTTCATTTACATATTCACATAAATATTATACTAGTCAAATAATCACATGTAATATCATTATCAAATTTTATAAAGATAGAATGCATAATGTCAGACATCATAACCACATAGTCAAAGAGTCGTTTCAAAACTATAAATATTATTTTGTCAAGTCCTTTTTCCAAAACACTAGTTTGTATCATGAGGCCTACCAATTCATCGGGGAGCAATAGCGGGCTCCACCCGTCACTTACTAAGTCCAATGCATTTCCCATATCAAAAGGTTGAAACATTAAATAAACATTCATATTAAAAATATCATATGAAATATTAATACATTAACTATAAACCATGAATTATATAAAATTACACATAAATTTTCAAAAATAACAAAAAAACCATCAATATAATATGGATTATTGTATCATAATAAATCAACTTCTAAATTGTGTAAAATCAATCCATGTATGTTGACATCGATGAAATCGAAACAATTTTTAGAAATATCTCTTTCTTTTTTGAAATCATTTAAATGTAACATAATTATAAAATAAAACATTTATTTTGAAAATATATTTCTATGATTGTAAGGGAAGCTTTGAAGATGATCAAATGGCAGAAAATAGTTTCACCAACCGTTTATATTAAAAACACATTCTTACCGTAATTTGTAGAAATGGTCATAAAGTACCTTGTTTGGAAAATGATGGGAAGATTATTTTAAAAAAAATATAAACATTAAAAAAACGGTAAAAATTAATTTGACCCATATTGTAGGAAATAGTTATAATGTTTTGAAATACATTTTTAAGAAATACAAATGTGGATGATAAAGAGGTCCCAGAATGTACTAACATATAAAAAATCTTGGATAAAAAAGAGATTGTAAAATTAACCCTTAAATTGTAATTTTCTATGATAAAGGGTATGTTTACCTCTTGTTTAATTGTTAAATAATTAGTATTAAATTATAAAATAACAACATACAAAGATACGATATCATATATGATCTTTAATTTTTCTTTGTTAATAATATTTCAGTTGTATCATTGTTTCGGGTGTTAACTGATTCATTTTCTTTTATTTGTTTTGTAATGTAAGTCGGGTTTGATATGGATATGGTGTATTTTATTCATATAATGAATGATATTAAGTTCTTAAATATTATTTTTAGTCATAAAATGAAAATTATTCTTGAATTGTTAAGATGGGGAATGAATCCCATCACGTTCGGGGAGACAATAATCCATACATCCGCACGACCGAAAATATCATTCTATTGATGGGGAAATCATATGTAATTGGATTTTATATCATATATAAAAAATCATTAATATGTTATATTTTTTATTTACATGAATTATATTCATTATTATACCCATAAAAATAATGAATTGTTGAATAATAAACTACAATATTACATGAAGACGGTAAGTCGTACATACACACGTATAGTGATTTTGTCATTCGTAGGATGGATAAAATAAAGAATATGGTTGTACCATATTAATTTTAACATCACGTTATGTATAAGTTTCTAGATTTTTTATATTTTTATGGAAACAAAAAATAAAGTGGAAGTGGAAGAAGAAAGGAACATTGAAAAGGGTGGTGAAATTATTACCTTCTCTTCAAGTGCTTACTTTTGATTTGATAAAAAGGGAACAATGGGTTGGATTTATGGTCAAAGTAAGGCCACTAAGTTGAATTTAGGGTAGTTGGGATGATATTTGGTCTGGTTTTGGGAGAGAAAAATGCCTTTAGAGGTGTTATTTTGAGAGAATGGGAAGTAGCTTTTAATAAGAGAGGCGGGGGTCACTTTAGGAAAAGCTTGAAATATTAATTTATTATATAATCATATTACATTTATAATGGATCCAAAAGAATTTATTTCAAGGATAATGTGGGTTGGGGTCAAAAAAATCTCATTCGATAGGTTATATATAGGTTTAGGTCAACATATTAACCTTATCATTTAGATTTAACTCTTAGTTAAGTAGTTTAATTTCTACCATGTATTCTTGTATTATTATAATAAATCGTTAATAAAAGTAAAATAAGAATCCAAGTGAACCCCAAGTGGTTCATTGTTGAAATATCTGACCCTATCTATGTCCTTTAACTGATCCTTATATTTTTTGGAATTTTATATCATCTAATAATAAAGTATCTGGTTTAAAAACTCATTGATGTCAATTTTGACACTATTTAATATTTGGTTTTCTTGAATGTCATAACAACTATATCACTTTGAAAAACATTTAGTTATTCAACCCTATCAATTCGTATTAACCAATAAAATTTTTATAATGCATAAAAAGTCTCAATTTACAATAATTTTAATAATTTTAATATCAATTATTTTATTCTTTCAATAATATCGAAATTACTGCATTATTATTGTGTCATAAATAAATTTAATTATTTAATTTCTAAAAATTATAAATAATATACCAATATGTAGGAATTGTTTTTATTTTTCTAACAAATATTTATAGTCTTATATATCTTTTGAATTACCCTATATTAAGAATGAATTAGTTAATAAAATTTTAATTTAACTCTATTAACTATTCCTTAAATAAAATAACAATTAATTTCCTAATGTAAACCAAGTGGATCCAAGAGGATCATATTTTATTCCTAAGGTTTATTTTCGTCGAAAAAAATTATAAAATAGATTTAGGACATGTGTTAAGGTAATTAAAATATCATTTTTACCTTTAACTACCTTATTTACTTTTAACTGTGCTAAATAATGTTCAAAAGTTTTTATTCACCAAAAATTATTTTCTTCCTAATGAAAAAAATTTTACTTAATAGTATCATCTGTGTCTCTCAGATTTATGAAATTAAATTAAAATAAGTGGTAAGACTATATTTTACACAAATTTAGATATGTGCCTATAACGTGGGTAAAAGGCGTTAAAAATTTTACTAAAATTGTATACTTCTTGTTTTATTATGAACTGAATCCAATGAATTAAATTTTACTTATATTGATATTATGTATCTATTTTGATTTAAAATAAATTTAAATAAAAAAATTATTTAAATAAAAAAATTATTTTAAACAATAACACAATTTTTATCACTATTCGCAAAAATTGGATGTTTTAAAAAAATAACAATAATTCACCCTAAGATAATTTTGATATTTCAAATCCAAAAATGAAGTAAATTTTGAAAAATAAAATTTATAAAATTTTAAAAAGTGGGTATTACTATTACTAATGGTTATTTTGGTTGGTGTTGGCATGCAAGAACTCGAAGATGCGTACATAGCTAGCTATTGTAGTGTTAATAGGGAAATGTACAGTGGAAGCTTGGGGTGTCACATCTATGGTTTCTAATGTTGAGATGTGTAGTCAAAGTGATTAATTTTGATAATTTCAATGTTAATTTTATTGTGGTAAATTTCACTAACTCAAACTCTTAGGTAGTAGATACTAGGTTTGTATAACCTAATTGTGTGGACAATGAAAAAATCCAAGTTAAAATAGAATTGAAAAAGATTGAATTAGATCTTTATTTTGGAAGTGGATAAATATTTGAAACATTTTAAATCAAAAAATTGGATTTGATTCTAGTAATTGGGAAAATATTAATATTATAGAATTGGTACTACGTTCCCACCATAAAAAGAAATTTGATTTCATTATCTTATTATGATAAGAAGTAATTCTCAATTACATTTATGTATAAAAGTTGTTATATATATAATAATGAAATATTTTAGGGATTTTGGAATATATTAAAGGATATAAGTACACTCGATATGTATAATCTTATATATATTATTTATATTTTGATGGTCTTGGTTGATTCTACACCCACCTATCTTTTTGAATTTTTTACTTGGATATATTAAAGAGATATGAATTAACAGACTCCTTAAATATATATTATCAGAACAAATTTATTAGGAAACGTTTTGAACATTTTGAATCTTTATTATTATATAGGAAGACCAATTCACCTTTTAGTGGAAAAGTCAAAGGTCTGGTAAAATATTGGATCTCACACATAATGATTTACATGGACTAATGAGTTGTCGAAAAATTGGTGGTTTTAGGTAATTTGTTACCTCTACTAATGACTTACAATGGTATAAATATAATTTTATGACGATGAACAATTATTAAATTTTTAAATGTTCTAAATGAAACAAAATATAGGAAAAAATCAACTCTGAAAATATATAAAAATCCTTTGATAAGATTTCAATAGTGGATACTTGTTCCATGAATTCACTAATCTTCTAGTGGATTGTATAATTATTTCAATACAAACCCCTCCAACAACAACATTATGAAATTTTTTTCTCAGAGTAAAAATTATAGCTTGATAAACTTGAAATGATCAATGATCTGTTAACACGACCTTCATATTTTTTTCAACTGTTATTCTCTAGTGGCTATTGCACTTATAATAAACTATAATTTTTATAAAATCTCTTTAAACTAAAAATATGAGATATATATTGGGTGACATATCGTTATTTATATTATAAATATTTGGGTATCTAAAACATTAATTTGTTTCCTGGATTTGTAAAGCTTGAATCTAAGTCTAAAAATGGTTATTTTGTAGTTATATAAAGGAAAATGTTTGTTACCATTTCTCTAATAAAATTAAAAAATGATTGTGTAGCCTAAAATGGAATTTTATTGATAAGGAAAATATAAATCAAGAAGTTTAATGGAAGAAATTTGATCGGGTAGAAGTTCAAGACCCAAAACCATGAAGTGTTCCTAAAATTGAGGTTAATTCATTTCCCCAAGGAGTTGTAGAGGAATAATTAACATATGATCTCCATGAACCTCTAAAGGCTATTTGGATTCATCATAAATCCTATAGATATAGATTTCATGTAGTATATGATGATGATTTAATGTTCACAGATGTTAATTATAAATTTTTCAGCCAGACCATTGAAAGTTATGATTTCATGAAATTGTAAAATTTTATAGAGTATGACATGGACTCTATATGAAGTAATAATTTATGGAACACGTTAGATGGACCTAAAAGAGTGATAAAAATATTTTTAAATCAGGTTTTATGAATGAAAACTAAGATGGATGGTATAATGTCTTCTTATAAAGGATTACTTATTGGAAATAGTTATGAGATAATTCATGGTATTGTCTATAAATAATCATTTTTATCTTTTGAGACAATAAATCCCATTCATATTTTTTTCCAATAACAACATTCTTTGATTATGAGATATATTAAATGGATTTCAAAATCACTTTCTGTACTGGGAATTTATTCAATGTTTGGTTTATGATAAAAATAATAAGTTTTGAAGTAAAAAAGTGATCTCAATGATATATAAGCTAAAATAGTTCATTTAATGATTTAAAAATGATTCTCATAGTAGAAAAACCAAGTATTATTATGTAATCAATGAGTTTGGATTCATAAAAAAATGAATGTCTCATTTTCATACAAAAAAATAGCGGGATTGTTGTAGAGTTTTTTATAATATTTATAGAATATATAAAACTAATTCAAAAAGATGTCACGAATATTCAATTTTATAGGATGAGTTTTGGTATGTTCTTATAAATACAAATTAATAGTTTAACCTACCAAATATAATATGTTTGATGATAAATATATATTTATCTATGATTTTTATTTTACATAGTCAGGACACATAGATTGGTATAGTTCTAAATTAGTTTATCATGGAGAACTCCAACAAGGAGTATTTATATTTAATGTATCACAAAAATCTTATGAAGAAATAGATTCCTACTATAGAGTTAAAAAGTATGGGTATAAATCAATATGCATCCACTATATGATCTATCTTGTATTCCCTACTATGTACTTAACCCGATGTTTCATATTCCCTAGTAATAAAAAAATAGATACATATCTAATCCTGATATGATTCAATGTATTTTTGTGAAAAAAATATATAATTTTCATGAGAAATGCTATGGATATATTGATGAGCTCTGTGTAAAGGTTTATATAGATGAAATTCTTCAATGTTTTAGAGATAATATGAAATATCAGTCCAGTTTATTATTTTTAATAAATAATAGAGCTATAATTTAGAAAAGATCCTAAAATACACCATAGGAAACTCTAAAATGTTTAGATCATTCATAAATATATCGAATACTATGATTGAAGATGTTGTAGATCAGGATGTTCCTCTTTGAACTACAGGTGGTTTCTAGCATTTAGTGAGATATCGATATTTATCATGAAAATAATGGATATATCACTCTAGCTAAAGAACCACATCCTCACCAAAGGATCATAAAATTATAATAAAAAGACAATATGATAAAATATTTAATTCATAGGGGTGTTATAAGGATATTTCGGGTGGCTATAGGTTAAAATATAGTGGATACCTTAATAGAACTATTATTTGTAGTATACGTATGAGGATCCTAAATAGTTTCTTGGTATATGATATTTAAGATGTTAATGTAATAGTTGAATCATGTATCATGTATGTTTAATAAATTTAATATTCATTTGTTAATATTTCATGTATGTATCAATTTACATTACATGATTTGTGCAATTACATTGTCTCCTCAAAATATAATGTTGAGTTTTCTCTAATTGATGATCATCACAAAGTATAATGTGTTGTGGGGATTTGTTAGGGATGGTATGAATTGAATCTTATACTTTAAAAAAAGGTTGAATAAGAGATACGTAGAATGGATTCATGTTGTAATATGTTGAGACTTATTATTTAGACTAACCTGCCATGTATATCCCATGAAATGTCATATAATTATCATTATACATAAGGGTGTATGACTATAATAAATCATTCATACCTGAGTTTAGTGAAATTCATAGTATGAGAAATATCCTAATTTGATTCATCTCTAATATTATACATTTATAAATATCTAATTAGGGGATGGGTGGTTATATTTATAATTACTTCATCAATTTTAGGATGACCAAAACCAAATTTTCCACTTATATGATGATTACATACATTATTCCTATGAATAAATTATACTATAGAAATTGTTTTCTATTTTTATTTTTGTCAGATAGGATGTGTTAATAATAATGAATGAGGGTCATGTGATATACTCATTTTTAGGTGAATGACACGTGATGTATTCATTGAACAGGTATGCCTTTTTAAAAGAATCATAAATAGATGAGATATCCTATACTAGATTGAAATTTTTTTGTGTCTAATGGTCACTCAGAGTCATGGGTAAATAGATTACATAGGTATATATATGTTTTTTATAATACTTCTTGTGGTGGAAATTTTATAATAGAAATATGATTATGTTTGTTCAAGATCCCACCAGACCCCTTAATAATTTGAGAGGTACTTATGCTTTTCATGAGTATTCTCTTAGCTTAAACATATCAAATAAGTAGTTTATTTTTTTTAATGAAAATAAGGCCTTAAGGGATAAAAATAAAATTTTGGATAAAAATTTTATTTCAGAGAAAAATATTTTCCAAAATGGAAGAGGGTGTAACAAATTGTATCTAATATTAGTTTTGGATGGATTCACAATGTATTGTGAAATACAGAATTAATTCCACATGGATTTTATTTAAATATTGATATTGTTGGATGTGCACCTATATAATATTCATAATTCTCATTTTACATTAACATACATTATTTAAAACTAATCTTTAAGCCTAAGACCATGCATATTTTGGTTCCAACATAGACTGGTGTGTATGTAATGCAACTCGGGACTATGTTGCACACAATGTGGAGATTTAATTTGGTTGTAACTATTTTCACATCATTCAAGCATGATTTATCAGTTATAATCCATTATTTCTAGTACAACTATGGATTCAATGTTCATTGAAAATGTTTTGGGGATTCATTAATAAGAAGTAACACATGGGAGGACACATGATATGTTATATATGGTATAAACTCATACAAAAAACTTTCAATTGTATGGATAAAATTTTTCTACTAATACAAGTAAAGGTAAAAAAATTCTTGTAGGTAGTGGATATTCATGTTAGCAAAGCATGGGTTTGTTGGAGGTTACATGTTGTGAGTTAGCCTTTGTATCTCATGAAGACGGCTATCATTTAGTTTAGTTTATTTTTTACTCTTTATAAAACACATCATTATTTATTGACTCATCAATTTCCTTTCTTTATTACCTTTATATCCCATTTTTATTTTTTGGGGATACATATGCTTGAATTCATTATTGTTTTTAGGTGATATGGATGACAAAATTATTTTATTTTTTATTTGTGTTTATTTTGAGTTAAAGTTTATATTATTTAATGGGTTTTTATACTCATTATTTAATAATTTTATTTTGTCTCTTGAATATAATTCTTATGGTTGGGTTATATCGAGTTCCAATGATGGAAATTTAGTAATTTTTTCATCCAAAATAGTTATCAATGTTAAATTTTTGATGCCAAGAAACAAGTTTCTAGACCATGGGGAATGAGATTTCCCTTCAAGACTTTTTGTGGGGTAGACTAGATAATGAATTTTGGGTAGCTTCATTTGGTTCATTAAAAAATTGTATCAAGGGATAATTTTGATTTATTTTAATTGGAATGTGAAGTTATAAGGGAGATAAAATCATCAGGATTTGAGGGGTTTTTGTGAGAGAGTGTCTAGAAAAAACTCATCGTAATGATCCTTAAGTCCCAATATGTTGTGAAATTGTATTAATTTGAATAAATTTTGATTTAATTTAAGATTTTTTGTATTTTTTCGAATTAATTAAAGATACGGTTAAATTTATAGTGAGCATAGTTAAGGAAGAAAGAATGAAAAATGTGTGGTAATTTTGAAAACCGTTTTGGGAGAAATTATTGTAAGACCAAAATGTTTGGAACATGTTATTTATAAACATGTGAAATAATAGTTTAGATAAATAGAAACTAACCATTTATAAAATAGTTCTGTAAATTATGTAGCCTAATTGATTGTAGTAGAAAATTAAGTGAGTTTTGTGTTTTCCATATTTTTAATGTATTTAATGATTTTTATTGTTTTCTAATGAATTTATACAGATTTAAATGGTCTTATTTAATTATTTTTAAATTTCAAATCAATCACTTTATAATTTCATGAAGTAATATACCCTCAGGAAGATCTCTAGTTAATCCTCCAAATGGTGAAATAAATAACATTATGTAATGTTATCCTATAGCTTTTCGGAATCTAAATAATACAATGGGGGAAGTTGTTCAACATATTGACCAAGGTGTGATTTTTGGCCAACGGCATGCTATGTTTTTATTAAAGGTTGGGGCTAAAGCCTCATTTATTATTAAATCAAAGCAGAGTCAGCTTTTAGTAGTGTAGAGGGAGACACATTACCTAGCTCGAAGGCCGAGTGGGCATTTATCCCATTACATGGCTCAAAGGCCCAAGTTTTTTTCCCAAGTCCCAATCTGTGAATTGTACTACTACAGTACCACACAGTGCCCGCTACTGCTATAGTAACCCACCATCGCTATTGTAACCTACCACCACTACAGCGCCCGCCATTTCTACAGTGTCTGCCGCTGCTACAGTAATACTTTAGTACATGCACCCCATGGGTTTTGAACCCCCATTTTTCATGTTGCATTATGGGGTGCTTACAACTAAGACAAACCCAAACTACAAATAGAAAACTACATCAAGCTAAGTAATTATTCTCTAATTTAGTGATGAGGGGGATTATTCTTAGTAAGTTCACCCCCATAAGCTTCTATATTTATGTGGAGGAAATGATCCTCAATAGGATGTGGATTTTTTAGAGAAGATATATCATAGCGTTGAAAAACATAAGAATTTCAAATCTATTATGGTCTATTATATGAAATTCATGATTTACTTCCAAATAAAAAATGGTGTGAGTCTGTTTTTGAATCTTTATTTCACAGGAACAAGATGTAGAAGGACTTTATGGTCAGTTACACCCATTATTTCAATTCAAATACTATTATAATTATAATGTCATGAGAGTTTTTTGTACTGTAAGGTAATCATACAGTCATTAATTATGCTTACTAGTTCTCAATGATTGTTCACATCACATCAAATATGATATCAAAAGAATAATTGTATGTAAAGTGGTTTTAAATTGATAGTAAACCTTTTATTTGAACCAAATAAATCTGATTGAAACTCTTAACCCATTTGAAAGTGGTGAAATCAGCCTTCATGGTTGAAATAGATCACTATAGGTTTTATCGATAAATAATTTCCCTTCAGTGGCTTAGTTGATGTGAATATGGATTATTGGAAAATATAAAATCATATTATGAGTTTACATGGGGTGGTAGAGGTGGATCATGGTCACCATCACTATCATTTTAATTCACCACAGTATAGAAAAATTATTTTTTCTACCATCAATGTGGAAGCAATAGAATATAAAACAATATTTTTCATAGGTATTGAATAATTTTCATAGCTCTGAGTGTATATTCCATATTTAGTGGTTTTTTATCAAATCACACACCTAGTAAAATCCTATGATTCTAATGAAATGGGCTTCCAAATATATTATTTTGTAGGATAAAGTTGTTCACCCCATGGATTGAGTCATTTTAAGGACAGAATATAGAGTGTTTTGAGACCTCACACACATTTAGTGACAATGTATTTTTATTATATTGATAATGTCCCCTTGGAATCTAATGCATGGATAGATACAAGGTGAGGTGAAATTATAATTACTTCATGTAAAAGAATTTTTTTAATTTGATATAGGTTTCTATTATTAATTTATTTCTACCTAAACCATGGATCTATTAGATCTTATATATAATCCTCTTCTATATATTATTGAAAAATATATTTCTATTGGGGTGAAGAAATAGAATGTCTTTTGTTGTCCTTCAAGTATTATTCACATATCTAAAGTGATGTTAGCATGGTTCTTTTACGTTCTCATGATGGAACTCTTTGATATTATTCCTAGGATATAGTGGATTGTAACGATGAAATATTGTATTAATTGTTATCCACATACAGTGACATGTACAACACTTGATGAGAACTCTAAATTATACCATAGATAATGGGACCCTAGATCTTGTCGAGTGGGACCTCTTGCTCCTTTGGTTGAAAATTTAATATTTTAAATACACATATTCATATTGAGTCTGATGAAGGTAATTTTAGAAGGACCCCGGTCCAATATTCAAGGAGTTACCATAAGTGTTCCTAGATAAAATCGCATGGTTGGCTATTTGCTGGTAAGTATAATTTTTGCTAATTTAGTGCCCAATGAACAAAAATTTTCATTAATCTCAAATAATTTGGCCCATGGAAAATTAAAATAGATGAGTGTTTGATAGGATAACATAGAGGAAAAGGGGTTTATTCAATAGAATGTCTCTCTATGGTCTCTTTTTATTCTTTTTTTAAGAAATTATATGGAACTTTGCACTAGTGAATTAATTACATGATGCTAGATCGAGTGACTATCGAGAATATATATCCATTCCCCCACATTGATAACCACTTTGACTAATTTAAATGTGAACTTAGCTTCTAAAATATTTACCTCATACCATGGGTGATATTATATTGGAAATAAAGTCTAAAATAAAAAATATTGTTTTTCATATCCGATATAATCACTTTCAATATCTATTGAATCCCTTCAGCCTAAATTTTTCTCATATTGTATACATAACTATTTTGAGTGAAATTTTTCATTGACTCCATGACTTTGTTTTATGGTATTCATTGATGATATCGTATTTTATTCTAAAAATGATGTGAATAATTGTTATCACATGAGGTTTTTTTGGTAACTCATTACTATCATTGATAATATGAAAATTTATCAAAGTGATGCTTCGAGATCTAGTAGGTTAACTTGTTATGACATGTAGTGTCAGAAGGATAAAGTTTATTTGATTTTCAAAAGGTAAATGTTTTTATGAATTTTTAAGATACAAATAATTCATTTGAGATATGAATTTTTTGTCTTGTTGTCTATTACTAGATAATTTTCAATGATTTATCTTTTCTCGCTTCACATTTGACCGCTCTTACTAAAAATTGGGTGAAATTTTATTATAGCCCAGAATTATCCAATTTTTTCATATATGAATTATATTTAAATGTATTGATAGTGAATCCTTATATGAATTAGTGGTCTATAATATATGTCCTGCTAGCCCAAATAAACAATGGACTTTCCTATATGACCCAACATCACTAAAACAATCCTTCCCCAATACCAATTCAATGTATGTACCTAAAACCCCACCTAAAAATGTTATTTCATTTTTATTTCCCCATAAATATATTAACTAGTTATGAACCTTATGACATGTCCATCTTTTTCGACAATGGTCTTTTGTCTGATTTTCTCAGCTCGTTTTCTACTACAATTTTGATCAATCATCATATATTTACTCAAGTATAGTCAAACTTTCCTTAATTAGAGTCCTAGATGCCCAATTTCCTAGAAACATAATATATTAATAAGTATATTATTTCATGTTAATAAAAATACTAATAAATGACCTTCTTATAGTAACTTCTATAGTAACCAAACGTTCATAGTGTTATAATACTGTAATTGTTCCATCAACAATTCACTCATACATAGTTTTGAACCTAATATTCATATAGGATTGTAGAAATAATTTAGAACATGGGTAATACACAGAATAGCTTGATCCTAGATTAAAAATTACCTTTAAATGAGTTGATATTATGTTTTACATGAGATACTAGTTTAGTTTAACATTATCCAATATAAGATTATATTTTTTATTATGTTTTATCAGTCATGATTTTGGGTTGCATTCTTATTCAAGATAAGAACATGGTATTGTATATTTCTCACCAAATTTTGACACATGAAAAGTGTAACTATAACCATGAAAATGAGATAGTGGAAATTTTAAAATACTTTCTGTGTTGGTAACACTGTCTATTTAATTTAAAATATATAGTGTACAACAATCAAAATATCAATAATTATATTTTCAATAAAAATGAATTGAACTGCAGGAAATAGTGATATGATGAGTATTTAAAAAATTTGGTTTTTACCACTCCCTTACTCTACGAATGGGAAATTTCATCATCCATACTCTTAGTAGGATTCCAGTGTTAAAAGAATTGAATTAATCAAGTAACTAGTAAAATCTGATGACCCCATTTTATAAAAATAAATTAAAGGTGGCATAATAGAATGAAAAAATATTTATTTTTGATTTACAATTGAAAACCTATATTATTGAACTTATTAATATTGATAATAAATTATATAAGGAGATTAAATGTATTGGGATAATTATATATGTTGTGGAGATCACTAATGATTGGTTTCTTTCTCTCAATGATAGTCTTGGTTTGGACAACCCTTTTTTAGTTCCATAATCCATTAGGAAAGTTGTGATGAATTATTTCCATGAATACTAGAGAGAATTATACCTAGTGGAATCTAATATGTGTTATGATAAAAAAATTATATTGGTTATTTGAAATGTTATTTGAAATATCATATTTCATGTCATGATGATGTACTTGTTTTTATGTTAAAGAAGATCATGAGAATCCATCAATTTTACTTCAAACACTTCATAGAAAAATGGGGATAGGGTAATATATATCCATGGATTTAATTAATAGATTAACTAATATCCCTAAAGGAATTAACTCAATATAAGTTTTTATTGATTACTTTACTAAGCTCTCTCGTTTCACCCCAATGATGGATAACACCAAAGTGGAAAATCTCTTGATGTTGTAAATGTATATGATCAAGAAATTTCTATGGAATGACTTATAATCTCATCCTAGAAAAATATATCTATTTCACATGATAGATATTTATGGTACTTTAAGTATACATGGTATACCGTACGAAGCTAAGAACATTATTTCATCAACAAATGGATAAATATTCGGGGTGGGTGGCCTCGATTTTGGAAGAAATTCATAAATATTATTTCTCATCCATAGATTCTCATGGGATAATTATACATTATTGGTTTATTTTTAATATGATAATACTAATTTATAATCCAACCATTCATGTCACTATATATTTTTTCACATTAGTCTCTCCTTTGTGCGATTGGGGTGGGTGAAACATCACTGGTGGGGTGGAGAATCATTCTGGAGGTTACAATAAATAATTATAATTTCTTGTATTGACTAACTATGGATAAAATCCCCAATAAATATTATTTAGATCAAAATATATAACCTTTTTATTTTTTATTAGTAGACCATGTGTTTTTGAAGGAATCTTCTTACTGGGTTCACTGATGGATTAATAAGTCGTGAACACAAACATTAAGGTCTATGAGTCCCTTTGAGATGAAAACAATTATTTGGCTAATGTTTTTTACCTCTTTATTGGATAATGTTAATTCATAATATTTACTATGTGAATAAATTTAAAAAATACCAGTTAAAACCCCAAGGTACTAAAAATAAATTGGCATTCATAAATTCTTGTATTATGTAAATATTTATACCTATCCTATAAACACAAATTTTCTAATTATATGTTTTGAATTTCAAGGAATGGTCATCTAAAATTGTGATTAGTAAGTTATTTGGAGACTAATGAAAACAACATGATTTCCTGTTAATAGTAACATCCCCTTATGAATAGTAATATGACCCTAATGAATTGGAAATTGTATTATTACTTTTTATAAAGGCTTTAAGATATTGACATCATGATTAATTTTTCAAGCTGTTAAAAAATAGTTATCGATTTAACATTTTTATTTTTCAACAAAATATGATTTTATTTAAAAATTAAATTAAAAAAATTAGAAAATTATTTTCAAAAAATGGAGATCATTTTTGAATTCTAACCATCATAAAATGTTTTGGGAGATTTTTTTGGTTTTTTCTGAAATTCTTGTATTTTTTATGAATACTAAAATATGATAAATTAGGATAATTGCAAAATAATTTTTCTACTGCATCATGGTTGATGAAAGGCTGATGTAAGACCACTTGTTTAGAACTCACCTGAAATTTTTACTATTTTGGGTCACATGAATGAATTCTAATCATTTTCCGGAGAAAAAAATATTATAATAATGATTAAAATATTGTAAAACCCCTCCTCTCCTCCGCTATAAATATTACCCACTCCCCCCTCTTCCTCCGACTCATATCAAGCCTTTTTCCTTTCCTAAGTTCTACCAGATACTCCTCTCATGACCCTTTCCCACGTCCAGGACCATTTTTTCTCACCAAAGTTCCCAAAACAATGGCCTTAATGAAGATATCAAGGAGAAGAGATCCAGAGGTAAACATCCTATTTTATTTTTGTTCTTTTATTTTCATTTTCATTCCTATTATTATTTTTTCCTCACAAAACCTTATCCAATAGGAATGAATTATCCAGGAAATTTAATATATTATTTATTTTATAATTTTTATGAAATATTCACCATTATAATTCTTCTCCTCTCTACCTTTTTCTATAAATTAAAACATCATCTGTGATGTGTCGATTTACAAACACCATGGATGATGTGATTTCAATTTCTTTTATATCCATAAATACTGGTCATGAAACCATTTATATGGTTGAAATAAAATTATAATCTATGTATTATATCTTATATGTGGTTATGGAATCATTTTTTACACATATTATTAATTTATAAAACTAAATGAGTTCATTATGATCGAAGAATCGCCAAAATGACCTAAACAATTATCAATAATGTTTTAACTTATAAATAATCCTCATCTCATAATTCAAAATCCTAAATGGTTTAATTTATGAATCTATAAATATGAAAATATTATTCTATTCCAATTCTGTTTTTTCACTTCCAATCGACTAGAATAGTCATCATGAACCGATCAAGGAAACAATGTGAAGAACGCAACGGAAAAAAAATGGAATTAACAAAATATTATTATTGAATGGGTGAAAGGATGTTATAAATTGACCATGAAATTTGTTTTAAAAATTAATAGGTTTCTATTATATATTAATAACACTTATTTAACCATTAAAAAGGAGGTTTGTACACATTTTATGTAAGAAGAACACAATGTAATGGAATTCTTAACCCAATTTCTGTTCTTTGGGTTAACCTTCTACTTTATTAATTATGAGGTATTAATATTATTTGTGGGATGAATATTTGTTCATATAATGTTGTATTATGTATATTTATAGTGTATAAACATGTCCATTACATTATATTAATTCTCACTCCAATTATATTTTTAATTGACTTTAGTTTTAAATTCATATTCAATGTATCTTTAATAAATTTCAAAAGGGTATATATATATATTTGGAATGAGTGGTTTATTATAATTTCATGATACATTATTATAATGATATGTTTCCTCGACATAGTTATATTTGGTTGAACCTATTATAGCTCAAGATATATTGGGCGGATCCCATTATAGATCAAGATATGTTGGGTTGGGATCATTATAGCTCAAGATGTGATGTGTGAGCCCCATTATCACTCTCCAATGCATCGTCTACTGTGGAGGTAGAATTTGACCAAATGGTTATTCCATGTGTAAGGGTGATTGTAATTGTGATATAGTAAATATGTCCCATGGAAACTACATGTTGTTTCCATGTATGATGAAATGTTTTTATGAAATGGGTTTTATTGGTTTTTATGTTGTCACTTGACTAACAATTTAATTCCTTATATCCCTTATTGAGATTTCTATTCTCATCCCATGTTTTTAAATGTTTTTAACTAGTTATAAAGATTTTTAAGAAAAATAATAATGTCAATTTTAATGTCATGAAGTTTTTTCGAATTAATTATGATTTACATTAAAAGATTCATGTTTTATAAATAATAGATATTGTTTTAATAGTATTCACATGCATGGTTATGAGACGTCAGGTATATTTTTTTACTAATTACCCAAAAATATAAACTTGAAAAGATAATTAATGAGTAATAATGTATGTTTTTTTCTAATACTCCAGATTATGTAATGTTTGATGGCCGACACATTATAGTTTGTATTAGAGGATGGTTTGGATAACCATAAGTATTAGGATGCTATGAAAATAATAACCTAAATAATTTTTAATCAATTTTAATTTGAAATGTTATAGAATTTAAGATTAATATGTTGCTTTAACTATGTTATGTATGTTCAAAATGTTTTTTCATAGATGAAATATGGACATTGAAGTAAGGAGGCACCAAGAGGCTGATGTCGGTATGAATCTCTAGAATGGAATCGTGGGAATCAGAACCCAGTAGTTTATTATTGTGATGGATCATTTGAATCAAGAAATAAATAGTGGTTATTTCCATTATAGAGAGGAATGTGATCTACCAAGAAGAAACATGTATTTTGTGGAGAATTTTAGGATGAAACATACTCTAGCATTTAGTAGAACCACAGATCCAGTTATAGCTGAAGGATGGATCAACACTCTAGAAAAGATATTTGATGTCATGGGATGTTTGGAAAATCCAAAGGTAATACTATAAATCTATGTTTTGGAAGGTAAATTGATCAATAATGTCCTCTTGTTAAGAATATGAGAGAAAGATATGATCTTGACTGTCTGCAATGGGAAAATTTTAAGAGTCTTTTTTCTTAAAAATTATTTTCCTAGAACTTTTCGACTTAGAATTGAAAAACAATTCTTGGAATTGATGAAGAAATATGATGATTCTGTGCAATTATATGAATCCAATTTTACAATACTACCAAGGTATGTACCAGATTTTACATTGGAAATTGATAGTAAAATTAAATGATTTTACACTCGTTTGAAATCATTTTTGTGAAGAGATTTGGATTCACTAGAGTTTAAAATATGTGAGAACCATTTATGTTGTGATGAAAAAGTGGATATATAGTTTTCTGACACATATGTTCTTCATGATGACAAGAATAATAAGTGGTCCGGTTGTCAGGCTCGGGGTAAGAATTCATCAATGAAATCTGGAGGTAACAAAATCAATTTTTTAGTGTAAAAAGTGTTGTAAAAGTCATCCTGGTGAATGTATTGTAGATTTTAGGAAATTCAACCGATATAGGATTTTTGAACACATGTCTTGTGAGGGAAATTAAGATAATCTAAAAATTAATGAGACGTTGATGGTGAGATCCTTTCACTGTAAAGAGATGGGGCATGTTTCTAATGTTTTCCTTAATCGAATCACTCAAGTAAAAAATCTACAATATTGTAAGCAAAAGGGTATGGAAAAACTATTTTCTACCACTTCAATAGATGTTGAGATTTTAAATGGGGTGTTATAAGTTACATTTATTGTTTTTACATATTTAAAAAATGTGTTGTTAGATTAAAGGTCTACACATTTTATTATTTATGAGAAAGTTTCAAAAATAATTTGGAATTCAACCATATGAAATAGAACCAGATATCATGGAAAAAACACTTGGATGAAATATTATAGCAAAATTAAATTATAATAATATACCTATCCTTATTTGTAAAAAGATTTTAACCGCAATCCATTTTTTTACCACTAGTAGAGATTGATGTTATTATGGGTATGAACTGGCATTCTTTTTATCATACTAAGATGGATTGTAGAGAAAAATATGTTTTTATTTATAATGAAATTAATTTTTTTTACAATAATGAACCCATACCAGTGATAACATATCAAAGAGATAATAAACTGATATAATATGGAAATGAAAGTTATCTTGCTCGTATTTTTGAATATTAGGGAACTATTCAGATTAATGATGCACCAATGGTAAATGAATACTTGAATGTTTTTCCTGATGATTTTCTTGGTGTTATTCATGATCTAGAGGTTTAGTTTAATATTGACTTTGTTCTAGATGATAATACAATTTCTAAACCCCCTTATTGAATGGCCCAAATAAATCTTCTGTAATTAAAAACCAAGTTGCAGGAATTATTAGATTAAGGAATAATCTGACCTAGATCTTCACCATGGTGTTCTCATGACTTGTTTTTTAAAAATAAATATGGTTCAATGTCACTTTTCATTAAATATAAATCCTATAATAACATTAATATTAAAAACAAGTATTCTTTGCATCGTATCAATTATTTGTTTGATCAGCTCCAATGAGCACCGTATTTTTTGAATGTTGACCTCAGGTTGGGGTACCAGCAGTTGAATGTAATGGATGAAGACATCCCGAAGACTGTGTTCAGTAATAGATATTTTCATTATAAATTTTTAGTTATGCATTTTGGGATAACTATTTCACCAGTTGTATTCATGGATCTTATGAATATAATATTTCATGAGTTCATGTATGAGTTTTTGGTTGTGTTTATTGATGACATTAAGGTATATTCTAGAAGATAAGAGGACCATTAAAAAAATGAAATGGTTTTTTTGAAAACCTTAAATGGAAATAAACTTTATAGAAAATTAATAATGTGTTATTTTTTGTTTCAATAGATTTCTTTTCTTGGTCACATTGTAAATAATGATGGACTAACAGTTGATCCAACTAAAAAAAGTGATTGATGAATGTAAAAGATCTAAAAATGATACATATATTTGTATTTTTCTAGGATTAGTAGTTTATTACTAACATTTTGTTAAAAACATTGCATGGTTATCAAGCCTGCTAACTATGTTAACATGAAAAGTGGTTAAATTGTTTTGGATAAAAGAATGTGATGCTGGTTTTCAAGAAATGAAGAAGAGATTGGTCGATGCTATATTTTTGGCCTTTCCTTAAAAAAATGGAAAGATTCAAATCTATAGTGATGCTTAATTGAAGGGACTTGGTTCTGTTTTGATGCTAAATGATTCGGTAAGTTCTGATTATTCTTGACAACTCAAACCTCGTGATTTAAATTATCACTCACATGATTTGGAATTGGCAGTTGTGGTTTTTTCTTTGAAAATTCTGAGTCATCATCTGTACAAATCCAAATGTAAAATATATATTGACCGTCAAATTTTGAAGCATATATTCACTCAAAAAGAATAAAACATGAGGAACTGAAGATGACTTCAACAAATAATGGATTATGATTTCCCAATCAATTAACATCCCTAAAAATAAAACAAAGGGGTAGATTCCTTGAGTCTAATACATCTTGAAACATTATCCATGATATGATTAGAATGCGATCCTTTGGTAAATTCATTTAAAATATTGTCTTGCAAGTTTTTGGTATAATAAATTTCTCAGTTTTTTTAGGTTTTCGTGCAGTCATTATTGTTAGAAAGAATAATGAAAGCACATAAGGAAGACCATGAGCTACGGAAAAGGGTATAATGAGTTAAAATGGGTATGATTCCAGAATTTAACCATGATAAAGATTGTATTTTAAGATATGGAAAAAGGTTGTGTGTGCCTTGTGATTTCTTTTTGAATAAATAATTGTTGTGTGAAGATTATTGTTCTCTATTTTTAGTTCATTGTCGTAGTACTAAGATGTACAGAGACCTTCAATATTATTTCTGGTCGGATGGAATGGAAAGTGATTTTAAAAATTTTACCATGAAATGAATGACATGTAAGCTATTTAAACTAGATGGGATGTTTCCAAAGGTGTTCTTCAGCATTATTCAGTGCAAGATTGGAAATGGGAGAATATATCTATGGACATTTTTGTGAGACTACCATGGACATATCGAGGTAACAATACAATCTTGTTTATTATTGACCAAATGAATAAATATGAAAAATTTATTTCTATTCGAGATACAATGTCTTTGTATCATCTTTCTAAATTGTACCTCAAAGAGAATTTCATGTTGAAAGGATTTATTTCATAAATTTTATCTAATTGGGATCCTAGGTTCACTTCTAACATTGGTAAAGTCCTTCAAAACTCATTGGGAACAAAATTAAATTTTAGTATAGATTTTCATCCTCAATCAGATGGGATGTCAGAATGAACGATTTAGAATTTTGAGGATATGCTTTGAGAATTTTAAATAGACTAATAGGGAACATGGGATCACCATCTTTCTTTAGATATGATTTCTTATAATAACATTTTTCATCCCAGCATATAGATGGAATCTTTTGTGGCATTCTATGGGAAGTGGTGTAGAAATCCATATTTTTTGTACGAAGTTGGGGAAAAGAAGTATATGGGACCATAATTAGCTAATGAAGTGGATAAGTAAAGTGAATATGATTCAACAAAAAACGAGGAATTCTCATAAGAGACAAAAAAACTATGTAGACAATAGGAAGAAAGAATTTTCTTTCAGGTTAGGTGACCATGTTTTTCTTAAAATATGGCCATAGAAGAGTGTCATGTGTTATGGTAAGAAAGGGAAGCTAAATCCAAAGTTCATTGGCCATTATGAAATCCTAGAGAAGGATTGGAAATCCTCATATAATGTTGCTCCGCCTCTACATTTTCCTTAGGTACACAATGTTTTTCATGATTTGATGTTGAGAAAGAATGTGCCAGATGCATATCATGTTTTGAGCCCAGAAGCAATTCAACATGAAGTAAGCCATTATTATGAAGAGAGATTGGTTCATATTCTTGATCAAATGGAATAGGTATTTGAAAATACAGTAATCCACCAGGTAAAGGTTTTTTGTAGAAACCAAATGGTGGTAGAGGAAACATAGGAGTCTGAAATGCTATGAGGGAAAGGTACCCTCACTTATTTAATAAGTAAATGAAAATTATAAGGATATAATTTCCATATGGTGGGGATAATTTATAACCCCATAGTTTTGAAAAAAAATAGAATTCATGAAACTATTTTTTAAAAAGATATTTATAACTAGCCTTTAATTATAATTTTTCCACATCTTTGTTTTGAATTTCAAAAAAAATATCATCTACAATTTTGATTATTAAGTTATATTGAGTCTAATAGAACCAACATGATTTTTGGTGAATGGAAACATACCCTTATGAATAATAATTTTAATAGTAATATGGCCCTAATGAATATAAAATTTTATAATTGATTTACTTTAGTAAGGCATTAATATAATGATTTTTTTTAATTTTTCAATGTGTTAAAAAAAGAGTTATAGATATAAATTTTTTATTTTTTTATAAATTATTATTTTATTTAAAAATTAAATTAGTAAATTTACAAAACTATTTACAAAAAATTGAGTTCATTTTGAAAATTTACACATCAAAAAATTGTTATGGTTATGTTTAGATATTTTAATGAAATTATTTTTTTTTTATGAATAGTAAAATATGATAAATTACGTTAAATGATAAATAACTATATTAATGAATCATTGGTTATGAAAGGATGTTTTAAGCCCTATTGTTTTTAACTAAAATGAAATAATTTCTATTTTGGGTCACATTATTGAAGACTATTTATATTCATGAGAAAAAATATTATAATAGTTATTAAAATAATGTAAAACACCTCATCTGCCCCACTATAAATTCTACCCACTCCCCTCTCTTCCTCCCACACATCTCATGACATGATCTATTCCTAAGATATTCCCAATAATCCCTCAAAGACCCTTCCCCATGTCCAAGAAATTCTATTTTCATAAAATGGCCTTAAATTAAATCCTTAATGAGGATCTCAAGGAGAAGAGATCCAGAGGTAATCATCCACTTTTATTTTTTTTATTTTTTTTCATTTTATTTTATATTATTCTTTATTCTGCCCAAATCATTATCCAAGAGGAATGAATTATCATTAAAAATTAATATATTTTTTATGTTATCATTTTTATTTAATATTCACCATTATTCTTCATATCCTCTCCCACTTAATCTAGAAATTAAAACATCATCCTTTATGTGTCACTTTACAGACATTGTGGATGTTGTGATTTCAATTTATTTTACATCCATAAAGATTACTCATAAAAATATCTTCATTGTTTAAAATCATTATAATTTATGTATTATATCTTATATAAGGTTCTAGAATCATTTTTACACATGTTATTAATTTATAAAACAAAATGAGTCCATTGTGATTGAAGAATCACCAAAATTACCTAAACAATTATTAGTAATGTATTAACATAGGAATCATCTTCATGTTTTAATTCAAAATGATAAATGGTATAATTTATGGTTCTGGAAATATTTTAATACCATTCAATTCCAATTTTGGAGTTTCATGCCAATCGATAAGAATATCCATCATGAACCGATCATGGAAACTATGTAAATAGCGAACCCAAAAATAATGGAATTAACAAAATATTCTTAGTGAATGGGTTGAATGATGTTACAAAATGACCATTAAATGTGTTATAAACAATAATATATATTTTTTAAAATATTAATAACACCCTTTTAACAATTATACAAGAGTTTTAAACACATTTGAAGTATGAAAATATTGAGGTAAGGTAATTCTTAACCCAATTTCCATTATATGGGTTAACCTTCTACTTTATTCATTATGTGGTATTAAGATTATTTTTGTGATTAATTTTTGTTTATATTATGTTGTATTATGTCTATTTACAGTTTATACACAGGTCCATTCAATTCTATTAATTCTCACTCTAATTATATTTTTAAGGGCCTTTTCGTTTGAAATCCTCTTAAAAGTATGTTTAATAAATTTTAAATGGATTGTTATATATATATATATATATCTCTGTGTGTGTTTCATTAGCAGTTTCTCTTGATTTAGTGATGCTTTATTACAATGATATGTTCCTTGGACATATTTAGGTTGGTTTGACCCCATTATTACTAAATATATATTGGCATGATCCAATTATAGCTCAAGATATGTTGGGTTGATCCCATTATAGCTCAAGATATGACGGATGAGGCCCATTATTGATCTTTAATGCATTGAGTACTCCGAAGGAGGAATTTGAAGTACCCCAGGACACCCTAAGAGGGGAGAGGGGAATCAGGGAGTCAAATATTTCTTTTAAATGTTGTGGATCTTGTTCCCACATTGGTAGGAACTAGTTTAACATGTATGATAGATATGAGAAGAAATCAAACATTCATATGCATTGAGAAAACACAGCACTTTTTTCTTGGTTCACCACTAAGGGCTACGTCCAAGGATCATACACTGACAGGTTTTCGAACGTACCAAATTCCACTATTCTTCACTAGTTGTGGATTGAAAAGGTTTGAGAACAATCACTCTGTCCCGGGATCACTGCCTTTACAACAGTTTAGTGATAGCCCATTGCATTCCTTGGGTCTCTCCCGTTGACTCCTCCGGTCTCACTACATTTGGTGAAGTCTCAATCAGTTCGTAGATGTGAAGGTCTCTTTAATATATTCTCATTGAAGACTTTGCCTCTTCTTAGCACGAGACTCTTCTTGCATCGATGTCCAGAAATGATGCACTTTTACACAATGTACCACTAAACCGGATAACCAGAATGGGAAAACATGTTTCACAGACAATTGTGTGCAACACCAACCCTTTGCGCGCAAGACCTTACAATTGTGCGCAATATTTACTTTTTCGTGCGGAAAAATATTTCACACAACAAAACCCTTTTTTGCGAAACTAAATATTTTATGCGCCACCTCAATTTTTACGTGCAGCTCTTCATTTTGCGTGCAACTTGGATTTTCGCACAACCCAAAATATTTCACGCAGTGCAGAATTTTTCGCGCATCCCAGAATTTTTCACGCAGCTCGAAATTGTTCGCGCAATCCCTTTACACGAACCTTTTATGTGCAGAAAACCTCAGATCTTATCTAAATATTCAACCGTAGAAAATGAGGGGAGTCACCTCTTATTTATAGGATTCGCATACCCCCGCGCGCAAAAACCCTTGTGGCACAAAAAACATCTCATTTGGTGCATAATATTTCGCGAGGTCCCATTTTCCGCGCACATCTCCAGATTTTTCATGAAGCCCATGATTTTTCATTTTTTGATGTTCTGATTCTGAACCACTATTTGCGCGAAAAACCTCGATCCACTTTTTCACGCACCACGCTGTTTTTTGCACCCAACTCAACTATTTCATGCACGGCCCTCATTTTTCATGTACAACTTCTTCTTTGTGTGCACCTCCTTTTACCAACAATCCATGTCTTCATTTTCTGATTTTGAAGCCCAAAAATTTGGATAACACTGGGAAATGATGCCACCTTCAATACTGTTGTCTGCTTGAACTGTATGATCACTTTACTAGCACACATTCTGAGCTTCCACTGAGGATTGACAACAAACACAGACCATACTCTAATTCATGCAAATAATAACCATGGTTCCAACATAATTCTACCAAAATATAATTCCATGTTTAATGGTGATTTTAATAGTGACATGTTAAATATTTCCCATGTAACTACAAAATTTTTCCATGCATGTTAATGAGTTTTTATGAAATTGGTTTTATTGGATTTTATGTTATCATTCGACTAACAATTTATTTCCATATATCCCTTGCTGAGTTTATTGTGATCATCCCATGTTTTTAAATATATTTCATAGGTTATAAGGACGTTTAAGGGAAAGATGGAATACAATTTAAAATTCAATAAGTTTTGCAAATGAATTATGTTTTATTTGAAATTTTTTATGTTTCAAAAAAATGGATATTATTTTAATAGTATCCACATGTTTAGTTTTGAGATGTTATGTTTGTTTTGATCCAAATTACCAAAATCTATAAACCGGTGATGATCCTCAATGTTTAAGAATTAATCTTATTGTATAAAACTCATTATTAAGTATTTTTTTATAGCCTAGTCCTTATATACCATTTTTATTAATCCCTTGTTTTGATTTAGGAAGTTTTGGTGTTAGAGCCTGATGTTTCAATGAATGAAAAGACGATTCAGTTTTTTAAATCCCAAAGTGATGTAATTCCTATAAGATTAGTTCTATTAGTTTCAGTATTATAAAATAATTGGGTGATTATAATAACTCGTGAGATATGGGTTCATTAATAAGGTTACAATTTCACCACATCTTCTCCGGCCATCATTCATTGGGTTAAAAATATTTGGGCTGGAATTGATTTGGATGGGAGAATTATCACACCAATGAAATATTTTTTAGTTTAGAAATTTATTATATATATATATTTATTTATTTACATTCATTATATTTTTTTAGATTAAATTTAATTATTTTGGTTTAAAAATGGGGAACTAGTGGGATTTATATTGTTAGAGAGAGGTTAAGAAATAATTAGTATTAACCATGATACTTAACCATACACATGGTAACCCCATGGTGCTGTGTGATACCTGATTAATAGAAATAATATGGATTATCCATATATATCTATGGGAAACCATATGTATTAATCATATGTAGATAATTCCATAGCAATGAGATTCACATGATCATTACACATTTAAGAGTAACCATGATATTAAACAATATATACCTAGGGGAAATCGTGAGAGTGTGGATGTTTTTTCTAGAACCACACATATGTTTTTTAATTATTTTCAAAATCATCCTCCAAAACCAAGTAAACTATATTAAAAATTAAAAATAAGAAGTTAAAAAAATATTTCTTAATTTAACCATCATGTGTGACCTTTCTTAAAAATTATCACATAAAGATATTAATCCTTTACACACCAACACTTGGAGTCTATTTTCAAAAAAAATATATTCATTAAATCATCTTTGAATTATAAAATAAGTGCTTCCCTTCCAACTTCATTATCCACTTATTCCTTATTCATTGGTTTTTTTCTTCTTATATTGCTATGAAGGCCTAGGGTTCATAACTATTTAAATTTTATTATATATTTATTGTTTACTAAATATAATAATCATGTTTCAATGGATCTTCCTCCTATATTTTACTATATTAGTACCACTTAAAAACTATTTCATCGATTTAAGGAGGGTGGTACTGTGTGTTACCTTATTTTCAAGTACTATATACCCTTGATTCATAAAAATGAGGTTTTTAACTATTTATAAGCATTATATTCCATCATTAATGGTTTATTGAAATATTATTGTGATTTAAAATCCTAAAATATTAATATTGGTGATAAAATTGGTTGAAAAAGATAATATTATGTATGGAATTTTAGGATATCTACTATGTATTTTATGAAATGTATCCCATGTTCCATTGAATTATAACTTTATTAATAGTTATTCCTTATATTAACAGTTTCTGATGAAAATTTAATCCATTAATAATGGTTACGTTTTATGGGAATCATGTGGGATTTTGTATAAAACATAGATAAAATATCACATTGGGTATTGATATTACTCTACCTACTTAATTCTATATTACATCACTATTGATGGATTATACTATGAAATGAAATTTATCCTACTATATTATAATAACACACTATCTAGTGGCCTATAAACCATTATATTTACTTGGGTAAGATATGAATTAGTGTATGGAACTATGGCGGCCTTGATCGTAGCTACCATATGAAAATTCACATGATGGTTTTTTAAAATTCATGTTTATTTGGATTTATAAAATAATTATTGGTTTTCATTATTTTTTTCATTCTGATTTTTAATAATTTTTAAAATATTTATAATTGTATTTTAATATGTGGTTTTTAAAAACTATAAATCTTTTATTCTAATAAATGATTCTCATCGAACTCTTAGTGTGATCCTTCTAGGATAATTTTTCTCAAAACTTACAAACGAACTGATGGTGCTTGTAGAGTTTGTTTGGACTGATAAATGTTAAATAAAGAAAGAACAATATTGTAGTGGGTGTTCATGTTAGCTATGATTAGGTTTATGAAAGATGATATTTTGTTAGCTATCCATAATGTTAAACAGATACGAGTATATTTTTTTTGGTTTTTATTATTAGTTTTATAGAAAATTAATCTTTTTGTATCAACTTATAAGATTCTAGTCACGATTACATATATATTCTATATTTGTTCTTTTTAAGTTTGTATTCGGGATATCATGATCATGTTTCAATTAAATATATTATCTTATTTTTAATATTTTTATAATAGTTTATTTTGGTTTTCCTTTTATATTTTCTCATGGATGATTTTACTCATTATTTCACATATTTTAATTTAGTTTCATGAATCACCAGTGTATTTACAGGGATTGTTAGGTTATTAGGATAAAAATATAGTATATGATTTTATTAGGAAAACATATTATAAATAGATTGTCCTTGATTCCTAGAAACTTATTTCATCCCTAGAAGGATCAGGAACTCCCTTTTGGTATAATCAGGGGTTTTCTCAGGTAATTAGTGAAGAGTTACCAAGGTCATTTTATGGAATTATAGATTATATGAGTATGAAATCTCTATGTTCCTGAGCCTTTTCGTTAGAAAAAATATTTGTATTTTTTCTTGGTCATCCTTATAGTTACTTAAAAATATAAATGTATGAGCTGACTAATTTATTTGACCACCCTTATGTATTTAAGGAAATTATATTGTGAGTTTTTATATTATAAACTTAATGGAAATTGTTTTCACAAATATTGTGACTATGTAGTTGCAGAGTTGTTCAATGATTGTCTTAGAGGGTGTGGAGCTGGTGCTGGTTATTTAAAGTTGATTCATAGTAATGATTGTTGCAAATTTTTGGTACTTGGTGATTCTTGTTGGTGGTAGTGGTCATTTTTGTCTCATATTTACCCAAGATTACTTATAGTGAATATAATCTACTTCTTGTTTCTTATTAAATTGGATTCTGGGGACTTTTCTGATATATAGATTGTTTATTTTTTCCTATGTAGTGATATACTTACCATGTGTTTTTTCATGAATTAATTTTATACAATTAAGTTGTATATATATATATATATTAATATATATATATATATATCACTAGTGTTACTATTTATTTTTGGAATGAAAATAATATGATACTATTATAGTTTAATATGGGATAAGACATCTTATACTGGGTTATGTAACAACATGGGAGTTATCACTAGCCCTTGGACTATCTGTGGTTGGATTTTATTGACATAGTGTTCTTACTGATGTCCTAGGTGAGGCCTCGATGGGTAAATTTTCATAGATTTGTATCACACTATTCAAGTTTAAGGGATATATTTTTAACTTAGTAGTCATATAAGAATTAGTTTGACAATTTATATAAATTATGCAAAGGGGTACTGATTTTTTTTATAAAATAAGGGAGTATAGTATTATTGTGGAAACCGATATATGATTTTCTGAGGATATTGATAACTTATAAGTCTACGTAGAGGTCTAATACACTGTTTTAGTGCATCATCTTGTTTTTACATGCCTCATATAGTGGTCACTTGTGATATTTCATGTACTTACTATGTCAACTCATCTTGATACACTCTATTCCTTATGGATTCTTCATATTAAATGATTAGAACTATGAATATATATGTATCTAGTGTACATTGTATTGGTTACAATTATACCATTATTATAGTTTTAATTTTTCCCATTGACCAGCGAGGGGTAAGGAATTAATTATTGAGACTCATTTGAGAGATGTTTTTCTAATATATGACCTTATTCAGCTTATCTCCCGCTTTATAAATTATGTAAATATTCTTATAGATTGTATGGTAGTTCCTATAGTGTTGGATGAGACTACATATAGGATGAGTATATTCTCATCATATTGATGTCACTATCGTCAGGGTTTTACATGGAATTCTAAACCCTTATGTAAATGATGATTGGATAATGTTTTAGACCCTTGTTTCTATCTATTTTAGATTCTTGTTAAATAGATGAAAATTCATTCATTGAGATCCCTATATGACATAATAAGATATTAGTGGATGATGTTTTCTCAAACTCATGATTGGAATTCTAAATCATGGATGGAGATTAATACCTGTTTCTAGATGGCGTCTTTGTGAATATTTTGTACCCTCCAATGTGAAACATGATTCTGTCAGAGTATACATCACATCCAACATACATCATGGGGTCTTCCTTACACATGTTTCCCAGTAGAATTATTCGAGATCATGGATTTCAGTAGAGGTAATGGATAAATTTTTTTATAAGGGGTTATACTTCCCTTAAAAACTAACTATGAAAAATCAATCCCTAAAAAATATGAAAATTTAGTATTATCAGTATATAAGAACCCAAACTATATGATCAAGATAGAATTTCACCTGAACATAATCAATGTTGTGTTATGGATAAACATCCATGTGGAATAAAGAATTGGGATTAAAATATTTCCTTTTGTAGGAACTTTTATCCGTGATAAATTTATTTAGAAGGAAATTTGAGGGCTTGAGGATTGATAGAGATTGATGATACACTAATCCTTGAGGTTGAAATCTCCAAATAGAAATTTAGTCATATTTTATTCATTGAATGTGATATAGAGATCGAGTATGATAATTTTATCATTAAAAAGGATTGGAACACCCATCAAAATGCTTTTATAATAAGGAATGAGTCTCTTACATGACTGGTTATGTTTGGAACTACCTCACATATGGGGAATAAGTTTTTTATACATGTAATTATGTACTTCCTCATCTAATGATCTCTACTTGATGGGTTTAAGGATGTCTATCAGGGATGGATACTCCCTCTGTCAGTATTTATAATTTTGAAATGAATAGATCCTACAATATACATTCTATGTGGATAAATGGGTTTCTCATCAACGGGAAGTTATGATAGTAGGGGATTGAAATACCTTGACTGAAAACTATTCTTGTGTGATTTGTGGGTTACATTTTATGCTTACCAAAATATGACATGAAAATTATGGGTAGTAATGTGTGGTTTACAATTGACTGGTTTCCTTGCTTCAATTAGGAGTTGTTACCCCTTTAGGGATTTTGGTTTAAATAAATGAAGATATAAAGGTGGACTAGTTAAGTTACATTGATCCATGTAATTATATGAGAACCCCATTATTTTCTTATAGTTTCAATATATTACAAGGATATTTATATTAGTCTTTTTGATCTTTTTGGTACTCTAAGAATCTACAGTTTGTAGATATATCATACAATCATGGATTGACTATAAGATGGGTAGGACATATCTATATACATGGGCTTCTAGTTATAATGTATATTTGGATTATTTGTTGTCTTCATTCTTGATACATTCCTATAAATTTTTTTGAGATTCCTTATTAATTTTTCATTCTTTTTTATTTTGTGTGTCTTACATTGTTTTTAAATACTCATGCACACATGATCTTTTATACTCTAAATGTTGACCCAATAAAGGTTTCATTTGGTTCAATGTTGATATTAGTATCTATATATCTGATGAAAAATGTTCAGAGATGATTGTTGGTGATGCTTAGTGACTCAAGGGGGTCTTCTTAGAAGTAGTAACAATTTCCTTCTTAGAAAATTTATGATTCTTTTACGTAAGGATGATGTACATATTATTTTATGTTCAATGAGTTCATAGGCCTCCTCTAATTTATATTTCATATGTTATTTCCCTATGTTGTGATGAAACTACTATGGAATGCCTAATGTATGAAAATTATATAGTTCATATGTTTATATATATATATACTACATGTATTTCTAGTTATCTTTTTCATTAGACATATGTTTAATTTAATGGATGATATTGGATAAGACCTCCCATATTATGTGATATTCCTTCTGAATTATTATCACCAACCCTAGGCCTATTGGATATGGGCTTTGGGTTGCACACATGATTTTCTACCTCGCCTAGGAAGGGCCCTTGTAGGTCCAGTCATGATAAGAAATTAAACAGGTGATGAATCATAATAATGAGAATCAACAAATGAGAAAATGATAATCCTAAATATAATAGATTCCTAAAAATGTGAATTAAAATAATATATATGGATAAGGATTAAAAAATCCAGAAGATACTAATGGTGAAAAGTGGAGTTTCTATATCATTATGAGGAAAAATATAGAGTATCTCAATGCTATAAGAAATATTTATTACTAAATAATTGTGATTCATAAAAATAATCACTTTATATGATGGAGTATTAAGATAAACCTCCCCATGGAAGTATATTATAGATTCTACTATATGATATAGAATAAAAGAAACACTAACCCATATTATATAAATATAATGTTCATGTATTATATGTGATCATGATAATGTTTCAGTATATAATGAAGATTGATAATGTTAATCTTATAGAGAACATATTTGGATAGAAAAGAGAGTGAAAGATGATGAAAATGAATGAAGTCGGATTGGGGTGCTAGAAATTTTAAAAACCAATTATCACATGATGAAGAGTAATATTGATTTTGTTTTCCCACCATGGGTATCAGTTTATTAAATATATATGAAAATGTTTTCAAGATATTTTAGAGATAATTTATGATGTTTATGATTATATATTGTGGTAAAATAATAAATATTTTTGAAATTTTAGTGGAAAATTGTGGTCTCAGTAGATACATTTTTATTTATAGTCTACATTTATTAATAAATATTACTCTTGGAAAACCCCACAGTGATGAATAATTATTTTTCATTTTGATTGAATATGGTTTTAATATTTATAAACATAAGAAATATTATGGTAGAAGGTATGTATAATGAATAATTTTTTTAATGAGATGTTATTTAACTTCAAGGGGAAGAAGATGTCAGACCATGTTGAAAAGGGACCTCATAGATGATGAGACTTCCTAGAGAGGTGGTGTGGGCCAATCAATGGATTTAGTTCCTTTTAAATTATTCCTATAAAAAATTCATTCAACTTCAATTTTTGTATATGAAAATATAACTATATATGAACAAAACACACCGAGGAAAAAACATAACATATAATGTTGATTTTTAAGAGATTCACCAATTAAAACGAGCAGTAATATCCTTTGTTTGATCAGGGAGAACCCATTATCACACTTTCCACTAAGAATATCCTTGTGGATTAAAAATGATTTAAGACTATCCTTGAACATAGGAAATATAATTCAATTTATGAATATTGTAATGTTTTCCTTAATAAATATATATATATATATATTGAGATTTTAATTACAAAAATTATTCATCAATTATTGTATTTTATCTATTTTTATTGTGTTTTCTCCTTTTTTACTTATTCTATATTTTTATGCCTATTTATTTTTTTAAATTATATTATTCCATGCACATTCATATTATAAAAAAACTCTCTCCCTCAAAACCATATATAAATTAAAAAATATAACTAAAGTAAATAAATTTGAGTTCAAATACAACAACTTCTCATTGGATCATCAAATCAATCAACATCTTCTAGCCATAATTTAATATTATTGAGGGGTATAAAAAGTCATGTTAAAGAGAAATATGAATAAATAATTGGGAAACATTATAAAATAATATAAATTCAATATTTTTTACTTTATCATGGTGTGAAAAGTCATATTATGGTGTCATTATCACATTCACGGGACAACTAACTTCTTTTACAATTGGAGAAAAAAGGACTCTTTCAACCACTCAAAACATACCACACCATTGCAATATGAATATCTCCACTATGGAATTTTCATTTTCAACTTCAATTACAAATATTACCGTTATTATATTATCTTAATCATTTTATAATGCATAGATTTTATACTCCATAACCTATTACTTCATGGGGAATCCTTCATTTTCCAATGATGTCACAACCCATCCTCGGGGCCCGTGCCATGACTACCCCAAGCCCACCTTCCATAGGTCAGGGGCTGGCGACTAGAACCAAAGGCGTAAATCCCGATAAAAGGGAAGGCATTTCCTTTATATAAGAAAAAAACACCAAAGAGTACACAAGCTGAAGTGAACTCTAAGTAAACTGAGTACAAAAGTAAGTGTTGGAAAGTAAATGGGCTAGTATACAAACCCAACTAAAATTACTGTACAACTAAGAAAAGAAAGTTCAACAGCTGAAAAGTAGATAAGAAACCACCAAGACATCCTCTGGGACTCCCACGTGAAGGGTGAGTACAGAGAGTCTCTTCGACTCCTCGAGTCCGGCCGTCCACTCCGTGTACGTCCCGCCTGATTGTCCACCTCTGGGTACCATCCCGCTCTACAAGTCTAAACCACGATCAGCGATGTCCGTCGTCTCAATCCAACACAACGTAGTGCGGGCATAGCCCGTGCATGGGTGAGTATACGATACTCAGTAGGGACCCTGAGACTCAAGAAAGTCTCCCAGAATCCATGAAGGATAAACCACAAAGGAAAGATACAATCACAAAGTAACACCCAACTCTACTTAGGTATATGCCCATACATATACCTATGTCATCAATTCCAGTTCTACTCCAACTCACGAGCCCAAGTTCAACCCAGTCCACATAGGAAAGTACAACCCAATCCACATAGGAAAGCAAAACACAATCACCCCTGGATAGTAAGTCAATCATATCGAAGATAATGATTAAAATTCAAGACACAGCTCACACTGATATACTACTCATCAAGAGGGGTGGAGATGATAGATGTATCACTTGAATCATCTCCTCTGTCGAACCCACCTAGGATCCAAGTACAGAAGTCGTCATTGCCGAACCCACATAGTATCCAAGTACAGTCACCATCACTGCCGAACCCACGTAGGATTCAAGTACAGTCGTCATTGTTGCCGAACCAACCGAGGATCCAAGTACATTTTTCCTCACTGTCGAACCCACGTAGGATCCAAGTGCAGTCGTCATCGTCGTCGTAGTCGCAGCCAGCTCTAGGGTTCCCGCACACAACACGCTCGATTCGGGGAGGGTCCACTCCACGATCCAAGGGGTCGATACATCATCTTTCAGGAAGTCCAGATTTGATGTATCACAAAGTTCTGTCTCTTTAATAGGAACTCAACGCGACAGACGGCATGTCAATTGGACGCCTGGTCTGAGAGTTATTGGCTTTTTCGTCCCAGGGATCGGTTGGTTTTTAAGCAAAACCAACACGAACGTACTCCAGCTACGTCCAAACCTCATGTTTTGTAAGCCTAAAGAGCCATCTCATGAAGATGAATTCAATGTAACTGAGGGTAGGTCATTCGAACGTCCGGTCGTTAAGTTATAAGCGTTTCCGCTCCGAGGGCCCGGTTGGTTTCGGGTTCGAACCAACCCGGCCGTACCCAAACATTATTGAAAGCTTGAGTGTAATATACAAAAACTACCGACTAAGAGGAATTTAACATAACTATCGGCATGTCGTTCGTACGTCCGGTCGTTATGTTATAAGTGTTTCCGCTCTGAGGGCCTGGTTGGTTTCGTGTTCAAACCAACCCGGCCGTACCCAAACCTTATCGAAAGCTTGAGTGTAATATACTGAAACGACCATTTCGATCCAAAGATTCCAACACAACTGATGGTGCGTAGATCGGAGGTTAGTAGCCCAAGATATAGGCATTTGAACGAATCTGTCCGAAAATAGGGGGTTCAGCCCCGATCCGACCCAACCCGATAAACACTGGGTCGGCCCGACCCGGGTCCGGGTCTGGCCCATTTGGGCGCGGGCCGCGGCTGGGTGCGGCTTGCAGCCCAGCTCGGCAGTCGGCCGCGACTCGACTCGCGGCCGCGCGGGGTGCGAAGGGGGGCACCACCACCTGTTTCCGAAATGGGCGGCCTTAATAGCTGGCCTTTGTAACCGCGGGACCCTTCGGTTTCTGCCTCTAGGTGGAGCCGACCGCCGACTCAGCCGGCTGCACCTTCGGAAAACTGTCACAGCCTTAGGCCGCGGCTTCTATCCGACCGGTGCCGCGCGACGGCGCTGCGCCCCTCTTCTGTGGCCTGCCTCGGCCACGACCCCTTGGTGCTCCGGTGCTCACGACGGCGCTGCGCCCCTCTGCCACGGCTCGCTCCTAGACGCGGCCTCCTTCTGTCTCACCGGCGCGGCACGATGATGCCACACCCCTCTGCCATGGCCCGGTCCAGCCGCGGTTCTCTTCGATCGCACGCGGTGCTATGATACCGCACCGCCTTCGCCAAAATCATCAACAAAGATCAACAACAAAAAGGGGAGGAGGATCGGCCATGTTTGTGTGGTCCGATCTCCTCCCGTTATGATGATAACAGGTGGTCATAATTTAATCCACGAAAATTGATAAATAAACTTGTTCGAAGGTAACACCTACCTTAATCAAACGATGATGAAATTCGGCATCGCAGTTGACGGCGTCACGTGGTGTGGTTTTGTAGACCTCGACAGAGAGCGTCTGAGGAGGAAGCGGCATCTCCTCTTTTAATCATGGTGAGAACAATGCGTGACATCGTTGGTGAATTTCTACGTTGTTGTTTCCTTCCTTGCCACGGAGGAGGAAAATAATGAAGAATCTCAGGTCTCCGTGTCGATGTTCTTCGTCGGAGGGTGTCGTTCTTCGCGGAAGGATGAGTTCTTCAATGGGTTAGAGCTCTTCTCCCCAAAGTCTCAACACAACAATCCCAACCCCAAATAAAATAAGAATTACTCTTATTTTATTATAACATGCCATGCATTCAAAACTTAAAATTCTTACTCTTCGTTAAATTAATTGAATAGTTTTAATCAATTAATTTAATTTGAGTTGGCATGAAATAAAGAGGGAGAGAGGGTGAGTTACTTAATTAAAGGGATACAAAAATTAAATGGGGAGTTTCCAACTTTACAAGGGGGGTTTAGAAGAGTTAAAGTAATGTGAAGGGGTGGGGCTCGTGTGGGCCCCACATCACAAATATCCTAACATGGGTAGTTAGGGACATGTGGGTCCCACCCTAACTACCCCATGTAGGATATAACCATTAGAAAATAAAATTGTACCACATTTTTATTTACTTCACATTTAATCCTCAATTTTTGGAAACTCCTCCCGAGAAAACACACCTTCAGGAAAGGTCATCTTAAGTAATTACCGGCACTGTGGTTTTATCAGTGCCCTCAAATTTCAATTCCATGCACTGGTTCAAAAGTTAGAAAAACCCACTCATCCATTCACTGAACGTACCCTAGCTAAACTTCAGAAATTGATTTCGGGCACACCGGGCCTCAGAATCAGGTGCCGTCAGAAACTGCGTACTCGTAAAATCTAAAAGAATTTAAGAAAAGAATTTCCTTGAAATTTTCAGGTATTTACATTACTCCCACCTCAGGGTTTTACGTCCCTGTAAAGATACATCAAAAAATAGGGAATCAAATGAGGGTGTTGTGCAAGCATCTGAGCCACCCGATCCCATGTTCTCTCCTAGAGGTTCCCATCTACCACATGATGCGCACTAGAGTTATTGTCATCCACTTAGGACCCGCTCCTGTCGATCCTAGATCTCCACCGGGACCTCCACAAATGTCTCCCCGTCATCGATGTCTATCTCCCTGTGATCAATGATATGCGTATGGTCGTGCACGTATCTCCTTAGCTGAGATATGTGGAAGACGTCGTGCACCTGGTGCAACTTAGGTGGAAGAGCAAGGCGATAAGCCACCTCGCCTATCCTTCTGAGAACCCGGATTGGTCCAATGAAGCGCTGAGATAACTTACCGCCCAGACCAAATCTCCGTAATCCACATTGAGGTGAGAACCGTAAGAAAACGTGGTCGCCATCCTCGATCTCTAGTGGTCTCTGCCTCCTATCAGCATAGAACTTCTGTCGGCTTTGAGTAGTCCTCATCCTCTCCTGGATGATCTGTACCTTCTCCGCCATGGCATGGACCATCTCTGGTCCTACAAGTGCTTACTCCCCAAGGTATGTCCAACACAAAGGTGATCTACAAGGTCGTTCGTACAATGCCTCGTATGGTTACATCACGATGGTGGAGTGGTAGTTGTTGTTGTATGCAAACTCCACCAAGGATAGGTCATCCTCTCAACTGCGTCCAAAGTCAAGGACACATGCGCGTAGCATGTCCTCTAGAGTCTGAATGATCCTCTCCGTCTGACCATCCGTCTGAGGGTGAAAGGCGGTGCTCAGGCGTAGCTGCATCCCAAATTCCTCTGCAACCACTTCTAAAGCTAGGAAGTAAAGCGAGAATCTTGATCGGAGATGATAGTCGATGGCACACCATGAAGGCATACAATCACCTAAACGTAGAGGCATCCCAAGCTCTCCACTGAGCCCTTCTCTCTGATGGGTAAGAAGTGGGACGACTTTGTGAGTTGGTCTATGGTCACCCAGATGTTTTCGTATCCTTTGGAAGTATGTGGAAGACCTATCACGAAATCCATAGATATCCCATCCCACTTCCACTTTGGGACCTCTAAGGGCTATACCAGGCCTGCTAGTACCTGATGCTCCGCCTTCACCTACTGGCAGGTGAGGCATCATGAAATGAACTCTACCACAGCCTTCTTTATACATATCCACCATTGCTGTCGTCTGAGATCCTGGTACATCTTCTCCACACATGGATGTACCGCTAATGTGTACGTATGAATCTCTCTCAGCACCTCCTCCTGTAATAAAACTTGTACCATGGTACGTCCTCTGAAAAGGACGATGTGCACTCCTCCTATAGAGAATCCATTAGGTGCCTGTCCTGAGGATATCTGTGCACGTCGTGTCTCACAGTCAACGTCCTCACGATGTGCCTCTATGATCTTCTGAAGTAGTGTAGGAGTGACTGTGAGCGACTGTAGAAAGGCATCCTCATCACTATCTATGATGGATATCGGTAAAGTGGTTAACTGCTTTGTCGCCTCCCCAAGTAGGTGAGTGGCCTTCCTCCTGCTGATAGAATCAGCTACCACGTTCCCCTTTCCAGGAGTATAGACTACCTAAAAGTCATAGTCCTGGAGGTACTTGAGCCATCGTCACTATCTCTAGTTCAGGTCCTTCTATGAGAAGATGTACCTGAGTCTCTGGTGGTCACAATAGACTGTAAAGCACTCACACATCTGATAGTGCTACCATAACTTCAAGGCGAAGACCACTACTGCTAACTCCAGGTCATGGGTAGCATAGTTTTTCTCATTCTTCCTCAACTATCATGATCCATAGGTGACCACTACCCGATCCTGCATCAAGACACACCTGAGTCTCATCCATGATTTATCACAGTAAAATACGAACCCTACGCCCTCCTCCGGTAGCCTCATGATGGGTGCACTGGTCAATCTCTGTATCAGCTCTTGGAAGCTCTACTGACATCTATTCGACCACACGAAGGGTTTCCCCTTCTTTTTCAAAGCTGAGAGTGGTGCTGCAACTCTGGAGATGTCTGGTACAAATCTCTGATAGTACCCAATCAAACCTAGGAAACTCCGCACCTCCGTCACGCTCCTGGGTGGATCCCAACATAGCACATCCTCGGTCTTAACGGGTTCCACCGAAACTCCCTCCTCAGAGATGACGTGTCCCAAGACGTGGACCTCTCGAATCCAAAACTGACACTTCGAGAGCTTACAAAAAGTTGGTGCTCTCAGATTGTGTCCAGTACAACCCGGAAGTGGTAGGCGTGCTCCTCCTCTGTAGTCGAGTAAATCAATATGTCGTCGATGAAGACTATGACAAATAGATCGAGGTAAGGCTAGAATATCATATTCATGAGACTCATGAACACTGCTAGAGCATTGGTTACACCGAAAGGCATAACCAAGAACTCATAGTGGCCATACCGACACCTTAAAGACATCTTCTGCACATCCTCGTCTCGAACTTTGAGCCGATGATAGCCTGACCTGAGGACTATCTTTGAGAACCATCATGCTCCCATTAGCTGATCGAAGAGGTCATCGATCCTCGGAATTGGATACTTCTTCTTCACAGTCACCTGATTCATGTGATGATAGTCGACACACAGACTCAATCTCCCGTCCTCCTTCTTGGCGAACAAAATCGGGGAATCCCAGGGTGAAACACTGGTTCAGATAAATCCCTTTCCCTACAAGTCCTCCAGCTGTACCCGTAGCTCTCGAAGCTCGGAAGGAGCCATACGATATTCTGGAGTAGATATCGAGTCTATCCCCGGGTACAGGTCAATATAAAAGTTTACCTATATGAAAGGAGGTAGTCCTGGAATGTCATCTGGAAAAACGTCCGCATAATGATCCACCACAACAGGAAAACTCGGACTCCGCACGTCAACTGCTCCTATGATGAGACTAGCCAACTGATGAGTGATCGGATGTCCTCTCCTCTGTGTGAGTTCTTCCAGCGCTGTAAAGGCTCCTTTCTCGCTGGTGAAGGTGAACCTACTCCCATCGGTGTGGACACATCGCACCTTGTGCCTAATATAGTCGATCTGAGTATGGACTATAGATAACCAATCCATGCCCAAGATGACGTCATAAGGCATGGATGCCGCTACAAGATGATCCCAGTCATAGCTCTCACCTCCTAGAGTAATTTCACACTTCCAGCACCAGTGCGTAATCGTCGAGTCTTCTCCCGTAAGAGTGTATAGCCGTAAATATTGAGCCAACGGCTCCGTCAGAATCTCCAAACTCCGGAAAAGGGTAGCAGCAATGAAATAATAACTCGCTCTATTGTCTACAAGAACTGCAGCAAGGGTGGAGTAGACACAGATAGTACCTCAAATCATCTTAGGTGTGTCATGGTCGTAGGCCTCTACTGCCTGAAGCTGAGTCTGCATTTTTCTGCCAGATCCATGTGGTCAGGGTGGACCTCTTGGTGGTGGTGGTGGTAGAGCCTCAAGGCGTCGCCCACTACCCGCTGCTCGGCCATCTCCTCTGCCTCGTCCGCCTACTCCCTATGGACCGCCACAGTCGAACCTCTGCCTCTGCCTGGGTCGTCCCTCAACCATCTTCTGCTCCTCTTTATGACAGGTCAGACAATCCCATGCCATGTGGCCCTGTCCGCTGCATGCATAGCATTATCTGCCTCCTGTATGACTGGCTCTACTGCGTGTGCCCCGCACATCTGAACCAGTGTCATGAGGTCATCCACCTGATGGACTGGTCCTCTTGGACCTCTATGACATATGTCTACTTCCATCTACAGAAGACTCCTCTATGTGTCTCCCTACGGTAGGCCTCGTTGTTGGAGTAGGCACAGCAAGGAATCTCTCCACAAGAAGGGATCGCTCCAGTACTCCTTCCTGTGTCGGCATGCTGAGGGAGATCAATGATGCCCTGATATCATGACTTAGTCCCGGTTTGAAGGTCCGGTCCAGGAAGAATGGGTATCAAACCATGTCCGTGGATTAGCACGAGTGATCGGTAAACCTCACCGAGTACTGGGCTACTGTCATGCTGCCCTGCCGCAGCTGTAGCAACTCATGAATGTGCACCGCACAAAGGTTGGCTGGTACGAACTCCGAGGAGAAGGGACTCTCGAAGTCTGACCAATGAAGAGATGCCTCATCGTGCACCTGGAGGATCAGGCTCCACCATCTACCTGTTGTCGCGTGCAGGAGACTTGCCTCAAGGATCACCATGAGGTCTGCTGGTGTCCCTACCAACCTGAAAACTCGAACGACTACATCCAGCCAATCCTCGGCTGCCTGAGGGTCCGTCTCCCCACACAACCTGGGCGGTCTCTGATGCTGAAACATGTGTAGTTCACTTAGGTGACGTGCACTCTCAGATGCTCGGGCTGGTGGCATTGGTGGCTCGGTGGGTAGAGGTACCGTCGGTGCCTCTGTTTTAATGGGGCCCTGCACTGAGGCCTCGCCACTCGGCGGGCTGTCGTCTCGCATAAAGCTCGGAACCCTATCTGGCTTCCGTCGTGGGTGTCACGACCCGCCCTCGGGGTCCGTGCCGTGACTACCCCAAGCCCGCCTTCCATAGGCCAGGGGCTGGTGACTAGCACCAAGGCGTAAATCCCGGTAAAATGGGAAGGCATTGCCTTTGTAAAGTAAACAAACACCACAGAGAAAGCAAGAAGAAAGTAAACACTAAGAAAAAGCAGAGTACAACTGAAAGTGCGGAAAAGTAAATGGGCCAGTATACAAACCCAAACTGAAAGTAAAGTACAACTCGAAAGGGAAAACAGCAACTGAAAGGTAAAAGCCGCTACACTGAGCTGTCCACTGGAAATCCCACCTGAAGGGTGGGTACAGATAGCTCCTCTGCTCCACGGGTTCCGCCGTCCGCTCCGAGCACGTCCCGCCCAGTGGTCCACCTCCGGGTACCGTCCCGCTCTGCAAGCCTCAGCTAAGGTCAATGTTGTCCGTCGTCTGCAACCAACACAACGTAGTGCGGGCAAAGCCCTTGCAGGGGTGAGTATAAGCTACTCAGTAGGGACCCCGAGACCCCTGATGGTCTCTCAAATCCACAAAGGATAGACCACGAAGAAAGGAACAATCACGAAGTAATAACCGACACTGCTTAGGTATATGCCCATACATATACCTAAGTCATAAATTTCAAATACGCTCCAACCTCCGAGCCCAAGTACAACTCAGTTCACACAAGAAAGTAAACGTATTCCACACAGGAAAGAAAAACTTAATCCACACAGGATGGCACAACACAATCCACACAGGAAAGTAAACGTATTGCACACAGGAAAGCAAAACGTAATCCACACAGGATAGCACAACACAATCCACACAGGAAAGAAACATGATTCAGCTCACACAGGTATACTTCTTCAAAGGATGATAAAGATGATCTCTGATCCATCTAAGTCGTCGGACCCACGAAGGATTGATAGGTAACTAACCCCCGCAAAGACCCACACAGGATCGGGCCCACACAGGACCTGTAGCACTGATCCACGTAGGATCGCCGAGTGCTGAAGTCGTCGTCGTCGAATCCACACAGGATCTCTGTACTGTCGTCGTCACAGTCACAGTAGCAGTAGTAGCAGTAGTAGTCACAGTAACAGTCGCAGCCAGCACTAGGGTTCCCGCACACAGCAAGCTCGTTCGGAGGGTCCGCTCCACGAGCCGAGAGGCTGATACATCAACTGTCACAAAGTCCAGAGTTGATGTATCCAAAAGTTCCGTATCGTCAACAGGAACTCAACGCAACAGACGGCGCGTCGATCGGACGCCCGGTCTGAGAGTTATTGGCATTTTCGTCCCCGGGGCCCGGTTGGTTTTTAAGGCAAAACCAACCCGACCATACTCCACCTACGTCCAATTCTCAGGCGGAGTATGCCAAAAGATTTGTCTCACTAAGAGGAACACAACAAAGCTGACGGCACGTCGATCGGACGTTCGTAGCTCAAGACATGAGCGTTTCCGCTCCAAAGGCCCGGTTGGTTTCGTGAACGAACCAACCCAGCCGAAATCAAACTAATCCGAAACCTTGAGTGCGATAAACCGAAATGACCGTCTCGATCCAAGGATCGCATCGCCGCTGACGGTTCGTCAATCGGACGTCCAGTCTGAAAGATATCAGCCTTTCCGTCTCACACCCACCCTGGGAAACTTCCCAGGAGGTCACCCATCCTGATCACTACTCTAAGCCAAGCACGCTTAACTACGGAGTTTTAACCACGTAGGCTCCCGAAAAAGAAGGTGCGCCTTGAGTATAGTATACCGAAACGACCGTCTCGATCCAAGGATCGCGTTGCCGCAGACGGTTCATCGATCGGAGGTCCGTGGCTCAAGTTATGGCCAAAAGACCGAAGTCGTCTCGAAAACGGGGGGTCCGGGTCCGGGCCGACCCGGCCCGACCCCCCTGGTCTGACCCGAACCGGGTCGACCCGACCCGGATCCGACCCGAACCGGGTCGGACCGACCCGGTCCGCTGGAACCGGCCCGGCCGGTGGCGGCGCGGCCCGGCCAGCGGCGGCGCGGTCCGGCCAGCGGCGGCGCGGCCAGGGGGCCGCGCATGTGCCGCACGCGGGGGGGTAAACCCCCGCTTTTTTCGGATCTCGGCCGGCCTAAGGCCGGCCGTTTCTTTCTCACGCGGGACCCGCGGGTCCCGCCTCCTAACCAAACCGGCGGCCGGCGCGGCCGGCCGCCTTCTTCTTCTCCGCCGCGGCCGTAGCCGCGGATCTTCCCCGATCTCCGGCGGCCGGCGAGGCCGGCCGCCTTCTGGCGGCTCCGCCGCGGCCGTAGGGTCGCGGCCTTCCAGTTCTCTGGCGCCGGCGAGGCCGGCGCCCCTGGCTGCTCCGCCGCGGCCGTAGGGCCGCGGCCCTTCATGATCTCCGGCGCCGGCGGCCCGGCTGGCCGCCGGTCGCCTCCTTGTTCCGCCGCGGCCCGTCTCCGGCCGCGGTCTCTTTCGTAAACAACGGCGCGGTGCGTCGGCACCGCGTTTCTTCGTCGCAGCTCGCTCCGGCCATTAATTTATTTGTTCCTGCGCGGTTGCGACGACACCGCGCTGTCTCCGCTAAATTAACACGAAAGAATAGAAGGGGGAGGAGAATCAGTCGTGTTCGTGCGGTCCGGTCTCCTCCCGTTATAACGATATCAGTTGGCCAATCGTATAAACACAACAATGAAAGTTTCACAAATTTTTAAATAAATTTGGAACTACGCCCAACGGATTATTCTTTCATGTTCGAGGGAATGAAAACACGTAATTTAAAAAGGACAAACCCCCTACCTTGAAAATTGACGTCACACGTCGGTTATCGCGGAGGAAGGCGTTGCGGCGTCGGACGTAGATTCCGTGGACGTCGGGGTGCGTCCGAGGAGGGAACGACGTCTCTTCACTTGTCGCTTAAGACGAAGAAGAGAGGTATGTTGTCGTTGGCGATGATTACCACGGTCGGCGACTTCTCCCTTGTCGAGGAGGAAGATGAAGACGGAAGAATCCGGGACGCCGAGTCTTGATGGTCGTGGGATCGATGTTCTTTGTCGGAGAAGAACCGTTCTTCACGTTCTTCGTCGAAGACGAAGAAGATCTTCAAATCTCTCAACGATTCTCCCAATCCTCTCAAGTAACAAAGGAACTAACCCAAAAATAAATCAAGCTTACACTTAATTTATTAACACAACCCAACCTTTGGAATTCAAGAGTTTGAATTTCAAAAACTCAAAATTAAACTCACTTATTAATTATACATGAGTTGTATAATTAATTAAAAGTTAAGTTGTCAAGCCTTTGAGAGAGAGAGAGGGGAGTTAGGGAATTTGAGGGGTTTTGGCACATTATGTGCAAGGGAGTTTAAGGGGGTAGAAGAGAGTTAAGGGGAAGGTGAAGGGTTGGGGCTCGTGTGGGCCCCACCTCACCTTAATCCTCACTTGGTTAGTTAGGAACTTGTGATTCCACCCCAACTTCCACACTTAGGATATAACCACTTAAGAAGATAAATAAAATAAATATTGTATAACAAATTTATTTTACTCTTCATTTCATCCAGAAAATTAAACATCTCCTCCTAGGCAAACGCAACTTCGGGAAAGGTCTCCTTAAGCGAATATCGGCGCTACGAGTTCATCGGTGTCCTCAGATTTCAATTCCGAGCACCGGATCAAAAGTTAGGAAATCCCGCTCGTTCGTTCACTGAACGTACCCGAGCCAAACTTCGGAAATTAATTCCGGGCACTCCGGGCCTCGGAATCAGGTGCCGTCAAAAACCGCGCTCTTGTAAAATTCCAAAGAAAATTAAGAAAAAATTTCCCTTGAATTTTACGGGTCTTTACAGTGGGGCCATCCTGAAAAGAAACAAGTGCCCCACGGTTAATACAGTATACCTGGTGATTTGACACAAAGTAATCACAATGAAAAATTTTGAAACACACATGCAATCAATGTTTTCCTGCATTGAGTCGGAAATCAGAAGTCAGGGTCCTGGTGTATGGATACGTCGGCCACCGCACCAACACCGGACTCCCTGGACTGATAACCACACTCAATAGCCTAAACAATATTGCTTCAAATAGATAAAATTATCAGAGTCCTGAGTTCTGCGGTAGAACCGACTCCTCTAATACCAAATTGTCACGACCCGTCCTCGGGGCCTGTGCCGTGACTACCCCAAACCCGCCTTCCATAGGCCAGGGGCTGGAAACTAGCACCAAAGGTGTAAATCCCGATAAAAGGGAAGGCATTTCCTTTATATAAGAAAATAAACACCACAGAGTACTCAAGATGAAGTAAACTCCAAGTAAACTGAGTACAAAAGTAAGTACTGGAATGTAAATGGGCCAGTATACAAGCCCAACTGAAAGTACAGTACAACTGAGAAAAGAATGTAAAATAGTTGAAAAGTAGAGAAGCATCCACCAAGATGTCCTCCGGAACTCCCACCTGAAGGGTGAGTACAGATAGTCTCGTCGACTCCTCGATTCTGGCCGTCCACTCCGTGGACGTCATGCCTGATAGTCCACCTTCAGGTACCGTCCTGCTCCACAAGCCTCAACCACGATCAGCGCTTTTCGTCATATGAATCCAACACAACGTAGTGCGAGCATAGCCCGTGCAAGGGTGAGTATACGATACTCAGTAGGGACCCCGAGACTCTTGAAGGTCTCCCAGAATCCATGAAGGATAAACCAAAAAGGAAAGATACAATCACAAATTATAAGCCAACTCTACTTAGGTATATGCCCATACATATACCTAAGTCATGAATTCTAGTTCTGCTCGAACTCATGAGCCCATGTTCAACCCAGTCCACACAAGAAAGTACAACCCAATCCATATAGGAAAGCATAACCCAATCCACACTGGATAAGAAGTCAATCATATTGAAGATAATGATTGAAATTCAAGACTCAGCTCACACAGGTATAATACTCACGAAGAGGGGTGGAGATGATAGATGTAGCCTCGGAATCATCTCATCCACCGAACCCATGTTGGATCTAAGTATAGAAGTCGTCGTTGCCTAACCCACCTAGGATCCAAGTACAGTAACCATCACTGCCGAACCCACGTAGGATCCAAGTACAGTCTGCATCGCTACCGAACCCACGGAGGATCCATGTACAGTCATCCTCGCTGTCGAACCCACGTAGGATCCAAGTACATTCATCATCGTCGTCGCAGTCGCAGCCATCTCTAGGGTTCCCGCACACAGCATGCTTGATTCCGGGAGGGTCCACTCCATGAGCCAAGGGGTCGATACATCAACTGTCACGAAGTCCATAGTTGATTTATCACAAAGTTCTGTGTCATCAATAGGAACTCAATGCGATAGACGGCGCGTCAATCGGACACCCGGTCTGAGATTTATTGGTTTTTTCGTCCTAGGGGCCCAGTTGGTTTTTAAGCTAAAACCAACCCGACTGTAATCCATCTGCATTAAAACCTCAATTGGAGTAAGCCAAAAGAACTGTCTCACTAAGAGGAATTCAACGTAACTGACAGCACATCGTTCGGACGTCTAGTCGTTAAGTTATAAGCGTTTCCGCTCTAAGGGCCCGGTTGGTTTTAGGTTCGAACCAACCCGGCCATACGGAAACGTTACCGAAATCTTGATTGTAATATACCGAAATGACCGACTAATAGGAATTCAACATAACTGATGTCCCGTCGTTCGGGCGTCCGGTTGTTATGTGATAAGCATTTCCGCTCCGAGGGAATGGTTGGTTTCAGGTTCGAACCAACCCGGCCATACCCAAAATGTACCTAAAGATTTAGTGTAATATACTGAAACGACCGTCTCGATCCAAGGACCCCAACGCAACTGACGGTGCATTGATCGGAGGTCTATAGCCCAATATATGGTCATTTGAACAAATCTGTCTGAAAATAGGGGGTTTGGGCCCTGTCTGACTCGGCCCGATACCCCCTGGGTCGGCCCGGCCCGGCTGGCGTGGCCCGGCTCAGAGGCTGGCCGCGGCTCGGCTCGCAACCGAGTGGGGTGCGAAGGGGGGGGGGCACTGCTCCCCTATTTCCAAAATGGCCGGCCTTAATGGATGACCTTTGTAACCACGAGACTCTTCGGGTCCCGCCTCCAGGTGGCGCCGGTGGCCAGCTCAGACGGCTGCCCCATTAGAAAACCGCCGTGGCTCTTGCCCGACCAACGCGGCACGATGACACCGCGCCCCTCCGCCACGGCCCGCTCTATTCCGTGGTTCTCTTCGACCTTGCGTGGTGCTACGGCACCGTTCCGCTTTCACCAAAATCGTCAACAAAGATTAACAATAAAAAGGGGAGAAGGATCGGCCATGTTTTTGCGGCCGGATCTCCTCCTGTTATGATGATAACAAGTGGTCATAATTATATCCACAAAAATCGATAAATAAAATAGTTCGAAGGTAACCCCTACTTCAATCAAACGATGACGAAAGTCAGTGTCGTGGTTGATGGCGTCACGTGGTGTGGTTTCGTAGTCGTCAACGGAGAGCATCCGAGGAGGAAGAAATGTCTCCTCTTTTAATCATGGTGATAACAAAGCATGACGTCGTTGGTGAATTTCCGTGTCGTTGTTTCCTTCCTTGACGCGGAGGAGGAAAAGAAAGAAGAACTTGAGGTCACTGTGTTGATGTTCATCGTCAGAGGGTGTCGTTCTTCACGGAAGGATGAGTTCTTCAAAGGGTTAGAGCTCTTCTCCCCAAAGCATCAACACAACAATCCCAATCCCAAATAAAATAAGACTTACTCTAATTTTATTATAACATGAAATGCATACAAAACATAAAATTCAAACTCTTAGTTAAATTAATTGAATAGGCTTAATCAATTAATTTAATGTGAGTTGGCATGAAATAATGAGGGAGAGATGGTGAGTTACTTAATTAAAGGGATACAAAAATTAAATGGGGAGTTGTAAACTTTAATAGGGGGTTTATAGGAGTTAAAGGAATGTGAAGGGGTGGGGCTCATGTGGGCCCCAACTCACAAATATCCTAACATGGGTAGTTAGTGACTTGTGGGTCCCACCCAAACTACCCCATGTAGGATATAACCATTAGAAAATAAAATTTTACCACAATTTTATTTACTTCACATTTAATCGTCAATTTTTAACAACCCCTCCCGAGCAAAAGTACCTTCGGGAAAGGTCATCTTAAGCAATTATCGGCGCTGCGGTTTTATCGGTGCCCTCGTATTTCAATTCTGAGCACCGGTTCAAATGTTAGAAAACCCTGCTCGTTCGTTCACTGAACGTACCAGAGCTAAACATAGGAAATTGATTCCGGGCACACCGGGCCTCAGAATTTGGTTCCATCAGAAACTGCGTACTCGTAAATTCACAAAGAATTTAAGAAAAAAATTTCCTTGAAATTTACAGGTCTTTGAAAAAGAAACATTAAATCCATACTTCATGTTTCTAGAATGATTCATATTTATCATTATATGACATTTACTCTCATGAAATAGTGAGAACATGATATACATGGGTCTCATTGTTAGGATTAGATTTTATTAATCTTACTTCCAATTGTGGCATGACCAAAATTCTGATAGAGTAATCTTTTCATAGTATCAGAACATTAACAGAACACCATCTTATTAGAAACAATATCCACTATAATCTACTAAAATTAAAAACCAACTTCATATCACATGAATAAACATTATTAACATATGTTTATTTTTAATCATTTATTGAAAATTTGTGTCAGGATATCGAAAAAAACAACACATATCCCATATATTCATCTTATTGTTTACATCAACTAACTCCCCCATTAACAAACACTTCAATTCTTATGGATCATTATTATATAGATTAGTGTCAAAAATTCCTTTCATCTTGGTCGCAAAAATCACCCAATTCATTTTTTTCTAAAATAATATTTAATCATCTATTGGAACCATTGCATTTTTTTCATCTAATGAACATACAAAACACATTAAATATTATAATGAATCATGATAAATACATTAATAGTCCACGTATGTGATCTAATTGTAGAAAACATGACCCATTCCATATAATAACAATATTGTGTATTAAGTTAACAGAAATTAACATCAAAACTATTTCTTTATCCTTAATTTATATTTATATTTATATTTTTTTTAAATTATTCTTATATGTTCCAAAAATTAAACATCATACATTTATGATAAAAAAAGTAAAAATAGTTATTCAATCATTACTTCGCATTGAAAAACATTCATTCAATCTAATTTTGATTGTTCCAGATTAAAACATCTTATGAAAATTATCTACTAATGAGTGAAAATACATCACACACACACAGACATTGAAATCACATCATTCCAAATTTAAGAACACTCTTAATTATATTCAACCCTATAAGGAAAAACACACTATTTGATTTTTCTAATTTTAATCCACCTTGATAACAAATATCCATATAAAATAAGAGAGAGTATAATATAAAAACATCATATTCATGAATGAATTGAGGTTTAAAACCTATTATCATCCTCATTTTCTAAAATTAATCCCTTCAATATGACTTAGGTAACTTATCTACTATTCCTGGATTTTCTATGATACTGTGTAAGTAATCAATATTGTTCCCAATAATGGTTTTCACCATTTTCAATGTATAAAATGAGGATAATTTAATGAAAAATACAAAAATATCTATAAATATGGTGGTTCAAAATATATTAATTAATTAATTTAAAACTATGAATTAAAATTTATAGAAAATTATTCTTGTTTATTGATCAATCTGGTTTCAATAATCACATTATCATCAATATGATAAAAAATTCAAAATTGGATCTCTATCACTATATCTATATGTGACCCTTTAATCTCACAATGATGTTTTCTATTTATATTTCCTTCTATATAGGAATCAAATTCATGAATTATTCCCCATCTCTAGAAACATTTATTATCTATTATGCTATAATTCATGAGTTTCTGGGGAAGGATTATCCCCATTTGTTGGAGAGAATTCTCTGGAGAAAATTCATTATAAAAAATAATTTTCTTCTCTTTAAAATGATATAAATTAAATTATATACTTAGGATTAAATATTAAATACATGGAAAAAAATACATCATCTAATTATTTATTTTATGTACACCCCATGTCAAATAATTATAATATTATTACTATTATATTTCAGAACATGTACTAAACTCATGGATCAAAAAATAATTTCCACCAAAACATAAATCATCTCTTAAATACTCTTTGAAATTTATCAAACCCTAAATAACAAATATTTTTTGAGATAAGTAATATAATTATATTATTCATTCAATAAATGTATATAAATTATATTTTTATAATCATTAAATTAAATATTGTTTTTAATATTCACATAAATGAGGAAATAATTATATTAATCCATTTAATCAACTAGGGAATGAAGAAATTTCTATTTAATACCATGTGAATAATAAACAGGAGACAAAATAATATTATATTCGATGAATCATAATTATGTATTATTTAAATATTCAAGTCACATATATTATAAAACTAAATAACATGTGACTGGATTAATATGATAAACATAACTTGAATAATAATTATTCTAGAAACTAATAATAATATTTATTCATAATATTATTGTGTGAACCTCTAAGCCCCTTTCATATTGGAAATAGGAAAATGTTCCAAAAGTCCAAAATCATCATCTTGAAGCATGTAAAGGGATCCATAGAGAATGAAGTATTTTTCATAATGACCAAAACATAATATAAACACTTACTATGTAATATAAACATATTGTCGGAATATCTAATCAAAAATGGTTTCATACTTATTTCATTAACTAATATTTTTTATTAAGATTCATTAAATCCATGACATGAACTCATTGATGGACTACAATGTCTGTGGATTTTATCAGATGGTTCAATATTAATCAAAAGGCCACAAATATAATCATACATAAATAGAGAAATAAAAAAACATTTTTAACACATTAAATAAATTTAATATTACTATTTAATCACCCATAAAATGATATATTGTGGTGAAAAAAAGTCATCATGGATTTTACTGATACATAGTGGCACATTATTCAGGATTTAAATTAATAACAATATCAGTACTAAGGACTAACAAACACATCTAGAGATAGAAATATATAATGACACACAAATAATGTTTCATTATTATTAGTGATACAATCCTCATAAACTCATCTCACAAAGAATATAGTGTTTGATATTTATGGGAAGTAATAACATGCAATTTTTTATCCATTACATGAAAGTTAAACATAAATTATATCCCATGAAATAGATGTAATATAGACCATGAAAAATATGTTGAAGTATACCATAATTGTGTCTGTAGGTTTTGGTTATAATTGGGAACTACTATTAACATGTAATGTGAAAAATAATCTAAGGACATTATAACATTAATGTTACAAAAAGAAAAATTCCACATGTGATAAATTATTAATTAATATTAATATTCTAATAATTAAAAGTATAAATTTATTTGGATCTAGTGAAATAGTTATTGCAAACCCCCACATTCACTAAATAGAACATTTAACTTGTGTTTTATCTTTCAATTGATAAACATGCTTCTTATAAGGTATAGATATAGTTATTCATCCTACCCAGTTTCCTTATGATTATTCTGATTCACCCTTTCTTAAAAACTAAATAATAGGTGATATCACAATGTTTTTAACATTTTCGTCTACCATAAACCTGAAATATTTTCTAATAAAAATGTCATATGTTTATCATAATATATATATATATATGACACTTTACTATCATGGAAAAATTCCTAAATTTGGATCAAATAATTTCTTAATCACTTATTAAGTCATATCACAAGATGAAATGTACTCATTCTATATAGATATTGTAACCACTTTCTATAATGATCATATTTCTTATTAAATTATATTAACTGTCATATTACTTACAAAGGTTCTGTAGAAGAAAAAAAATTATTTGGCAGGATAACTAATATTCCCACTTCTCTATGTACTAAAACCATTTCATTATAATTTTCTCCAGTACTATTGGATAATTCTATCTACAATACTATTTAACTCTTCATGTTTTGATTAATATTTTCCAATTATCATTTTTTCATAATCAATATTAGAAAAATAATAACATGTAAATTGTAATATACTCTTAAATCTTAATCATATGTGATAAATTCATATATTTATTTATGTTTAATACTATAAAAAAGTATAATATCCTTAATTTCATAAAAAAATTCATGCAGATATTTCATTCCTTATTACATAAGTAATTGTAGGTTCTTGAATTTTTTCATCTTTTATTTTTTAGTTACTTGTCAATGTACACAATGTAACTATATATAAGCACCCATATAGATAAATTTAATATGATATTATTCTATAGAACATGGGTTTCTACTTTATGTTATTTTTGAATAGTTATCTACTTCTTATTCTTTTAAATTATAATAAAAATCATCTATTTTCATATGTTATCAACATATATTATGTGGAAAACTATAGTACTATGACTTACCTATTTTAGACACATGGTACTCTTTCATTATTATTAAAAAACTCCCATGTGGATTCATTAAAATTTTTTCCTTAATACCATTTTTATATTCAATCTATAAATGAATTTATCCATTATTCATACCTTCCATCCTTTCAGTAGTTCCACAAACACTTAATGTTTCATCCAATAGTCCCATTAAATAGGGTTTCCATAAAATAAGGTTTTCTTAAAATCAAATATCTCACTATAATGATGATAAAATTTTTTCATTAAAATTGAGATTATAATGGATTTTATGATGATTAATACTAATAGGTTTCTTAATATACTATGTCTATACATAACTTGAAATATATAGTAACCAATCGATCATTATTACTTCCAACTTGTTTAATCCATTTCACGTTTTTTCATCATGACCTATAAATTATATAACATTGTCTAGAGAAACTAACAAAATAAAAAAGTGGACTTTGGTTCATGAAATCCATCTCAGAATTCATATATAATTTCTAACCATAGTTAGTCTACATTTACTATATCCATATAGGATTTATTATCATTACAAAATAATATGTCACCTTAATTTTTTAATATAAAATCCCATATATTGTTACAACATACCCACATATTATGTGTCTCTGGAATAATTATTACCATTATGAATTGGGAACTTTAGAGTTTCTATGTGAATTCATTCACATCTTGATAATTGAATTAAATAAAGTCTAACATTTTCCCACCATATCAAAAAAATAAGCGATTCATACTTATAGAAACATTTTATGTCTTGAATAATAAATTTTCATTTTAGGGATAGCTCTTTCATAGGATAATTAATTGAGATGAATTTAATTTTTCACCTAATATAAGTATTTTTCTATAAATAGTTTATATCAAAACAAAAGATGTTGGGACATAATGGATTCAAATTATATTGAAAGTTATATGATACCCAATAATGTATATAGTAGTAATACAGATATATACTGTGTTACTATTTATAAAACATGTATTGAAATGAATTATTGAATATTTTCTTTACATATAAAACTCCTCAGTGATTCTCCTTGTATTAATCACATCTCATTGACGTGTTCAAGGAAATGTGAGTTCAAATATAACTCCCCTATACATTTGAACGATTGATGATACATAGATAGTATATATTCTTAACATCCCACCTAAAGCATCATATTTTTTTATTCCAAGATCATTTATCACTTATATTTATATTCCTAAAATCTCTTAATGGAATATCATTAAGTATGTGAACTCATATCTATTTCTTCCTTGGAATTGATCATCCTTGACTTTTATACTATATCTAGATGATTTATGGAAAAACCATTATCTATAATGGTTTGTATTTATAAAACATAATAATAATATTTAAATACCTATCTTTTTTTCCTCCCAATAGTCTAGCACCCTTCTATGTATATACATGATAATAAATTTTAGTTTTACTTGAACAAGAGTTATCATTCCAAAAATGGGTATTATTATTTTTTATACATTATATTCATCACTAATTATTAATATTAAATAAATATGATAAATTTATTGATAAAATTATATTTATGTATTAAATACTATAACATCACTCATTTTAGACATGAAATAATGTCTAGTTTTGTATAAAACACAACACATTGAAAACAATTGTAATAAACAATGAAAAAACAATAGTTTAAAAAGAATCAATCAACATCGAAATATGAATTCATGTAATTCCATTTTCATAATTTGTAATTTTATTTTTTTCATCTACTCAGAGAGTTTAACTTACTCATTGTAATGTTTCTAAACTACTGTAGATCTTTTATTTGGATAGAAATATATAAATTTCATATTATATTTAATACTATAGAATTGAAACATAAATATTACATGAAATGATGAATATAAAACATATAGATTCTACAACATTATTGTATACCATTTCATTATATTTCCTCATAGAATGTCTTTTTTCACTACATGTGTAGAAAATATATTGTTTACCACAATATAAATCTTTTTTCTCTTATGGATATTATAAATAATCCATTGACATTTATATTTCCATAGGATTTTTAACATTTTCATTCACTTAATTAACTAAAAGGGGAGGGGAACCATGTTCCCCCAAATACTTATTATTATGTAAAAACATAAAGAAATCATGATAGGATTCTCCACATAGCTCATTATGTAATTCATGATGAATAAAGGGAATATTAGTAATAAGGATGATAAATAAAAATTAATGCATAATTTTTTATTCAAATGGAAGACCAAATATCTAACTAATCAATTTACTTCCGAATTTTAAAGGAACTGCCACTATCTATGTACCCATCATTCAACATATCATTATATAGTGTCGAGAAAATATAATTTATCTTAAGCTTATATTTATCCTTTTCTATTTACAGAAAATTATTTATCAAGGTGTATTAATCAATTTCATTATATTAAATCTAAATCTCTATCCATATAATTGAAAAAATGATATAATGGACATTTAAATCATCCTTCATGTATCTCATATTGGCATCTTTCTCACCACCGCTCACTCACTAAGGTGATTTCAATAGAAAAGGGTTCTCCAACATAGAATAAAAATTTTCATATAGTAGTGATGTATGAAAATTATTATTACACTCTTGGAAAAAAATAAATTTTCTGAAATTTTCATTTTTATGATTTCTTTTAATATTAAAATGCTTTTAATTTTTATTTTAAAAAAAATTAATGAATATTTCAGTTTATTATATTGATTACAAATATTTAAATAATTATTTAATTTCATTAGTTTATTACTATTATTGTAATCCACATAGCCTCATATATAGATTCAATATATCGTATCATAAGGATATTCATAAAAAATGATCCATATTTACATTCTCATAAAAAAGAACACTCATAATAAATTTAATTGAAGGATATTAGTTGGAAAATCTTTCTTACTATATTATCTCAATGTTAATTTAACTATTCGGTGGGATCCTCAATCAAAAAAAATCCAAAACTAGGATTTCCTCAACACATTTATCAAAAAATATTTACTACATTATGTCTATGGTACTTAATTCCAATTTTTTATGTTGACTTAATATCATTTTTCAAACTCTCTGATAATTTAATGTTTTCCCAACTATTTTATGATTTATATATTAACTCTTAACTTAGAAGATAGAAGGAAATAACTATCATTATTCATTCCTTGATATATTTCATTCACCATGTGTATAAATATTATTTATTTTATTCTTGACAAGATTATTAATATTATGGGGATTTTGATAATTAATTAATCATGACCAATAAGATAATATATAAATAATAAATTTAGATTATTTTTTGATTCCTAGTTTCAATTTATTTACTTTATATTATTGTGTTCAATTATAAAATAAATATTAATCTCATAAAAATAACATTGTATTGGAATATAAAATTTATAATTTACATGAACATGATATTTTAATCATTTTGTTGATTTATTGAGTGGAATATGAACCAACTTAGAAAATTTGGGAAATAAATTCATGATTTGATAATTAGCTTGAGTCGTATTATTACACTATTGAAATTTGTATCTCCTTGGTTGGTTTTACCTAGGATCAAGTCCTAAATCTTCTCCTCTCACTTAGAGTTCCATCATTTATAATTTTTTACTCACATTATAGGTGAAGGGAACCAAGGGATTCAGGTGTTATAAAACATTCATTAACATATAAGACCAAATATAATAAAGGTGGAAGGGATGATATTAAAAAAATATTATTTAATTTAATAATAATATCATAAAAAACCCAATATCTAAATCATTACATTAATAGAATCCCGATATATATATATATATATATATATTGTTTTTCCAATTTTGTATTCATTCACAGCATTTAATGACAGTGAATTAGACATTCTGTAATTTATTTCAGTTAATTATGTATTAAGATAAATTTTCCAATTAATAAACTGATCAAATTATTAATTAATTATTTAATTATCTTAATTTTATTTATAAATAGTCTTATATATATTTATCCTATAAATATTTATGCAAATTAAATTTATTAATTTTAATTTAGAATCATTATGTACACAGTGTATACTAATTGACAATATTGAATGCATGCTTACATTTCATATTAAATTCAGTTAGTAATTTAAAAATAATGGAATTCACTTGAGGTGAAAACAAAATTGAAATATTTTATTACTAATTAAATACATATATGGAGTTTATCACTTACATGATGTTACTATCACTCAACGTGGTGTGTGACTAACACTATGTTTTCTTCATTTCGAGGAATATGTACGTACACAACATGAATTCCAGCATGAAAATTCTTACTTTTAAAGCATGTATTATTCCTTGGGTAATGTTGTGTAGTCTGCACAATGTGTACAAACACAAATACTGTCATTAATATACATTTTAGGCAGTGATAGTAATGACATTTAACTACATGGTATATAAAACATCCTTACATATTAAAAATTAACATAATAATTTTGACTATATTTGTTAAGGAATTTAAATATATGATATATGACAACAATGACATTACATAAACCTAGTGAATAATAAACATATTACATTACAGGTAAATCAAGCTATTTTTCATGTAGTTTGTCTTTTCCTTAATTATTATATGTATTAAATACACAGAACACGCCTAAATTTATTCATTTTTATATGAGTTTTCCCACGTTACATAGAATGTACTACTAGACACACACTATGAAATACACTAATCATATACCACAATTTACACCTATTGAGTTAAAAAGTATCCAATATAGGATATCATGTTATATATGATATGTAAAACTTTATACACATCATTTATTTTATGTGATTTAATGGTACTCAACTTTTAGTCAATATACGACATTTAATGGCATCGCATACATTGAACATAAGGATTTCATGATTCTAATGGGTTTAAAAATCTGTTGGATTTCATTTTTTGAACACCAAAAACATTTCATGTACATCCTATAAAACAACATTCCAACTGGAGTTCAATTAAGACATGAAATAATTTCTTCTACCAACCCTCACATGGAGTGTTGTGATTTTTACAACTCATTATCATATGGTTAACAAAGGGTAAACAAAAATTAATTTGTCTTACATGTCATGAATCAATTTATTACAGATAGTATAACTCATATTTATAGAAGGTATTTTTGAGAATTCATCATGTACTATTGTGTTATTCTTGGATATATAAATTCAAAAGAATGCATTATCTGGGCTTTTAGGTTTAAAGAATGAAACCATATAAATGAAATATTACTAAAAAACTAGATGTCAATCATACACTAATAAATTTTTATAAGTTATAATGTGACAGCTTTGATACCATTTAATGGTTCTATGACATAGAAAAAGTGGTCTATTTGGTTCTTAATAATTATTTTCAGTGGGTCTAATGAATAAAATCTGATGAACATTATGATGAAACCTAGATTTTTTAAATAGAGAATCACTTCATATATAATTTATAATTACATTAAATACAATATTTACCTCAACATGGAAATTATTCTTGATTATTGATCAAATCAAAAAACACTCTCATAGTCTATTAATTATAGAGGAGAGTCCTAACGAGTATCTCATTTGTTAGATCCTATCATGAACTATGAATCTTATAATTTAAATGTACTTATTTTGGGTTCTTGGGTGGAAGAACCAAATTTTTTACATCACCTGTTCAATCATTTGTAGAGGCTAGATTTGGATTATTCTCTCACGCATGAAATAATCCTCTATAGATACTCCATTGTGAAAATATTTCCTTTTTCTCCTAAATGATATAAATATTATATTATACTTAGAGTAAAATATTATATAACTGTGTAAAATCCATTTATCTAGTTATTTATTTTATGTAAACCCCTAAAAAATATTATTATTAATAAATCTATTATATTCTAAGGAATTACACTAAACACATGGATTAATATATCACTTCATTAGGAACATAACTCAAATTTCCAACTCATACTTAGAGTAAAATATTATATAACTGTGTAAAATCCATTTATCTAGTTGTTTATTTTATGTAAACCCCTAAAAAATATTATTATTAATAAATCTATTATATTCTAAGGAATTACACTAAACACATGGATTAATATATCACTTCATTAGGAACATAACTCAAATTTCCAATTCCCCTCATTATTTATCAAATCATTAATAGTTAATGTTTATTTAAATAAATAGATATAATTTTATAATTAAATAAATAATGAAATTAATATTATATTCGATAAATGCTTCAATATTTATTTATATTAATATTATTCTAACTGAATAAATAATTATACTACACTTTTCACTAAACTAATCAATGAATAAATATTTATTTATTACCAAATAAATAATGAATTAAATATAATTAAATATTATATTAAATAACTTGGGAATAATTATTTATTTAATATTCAATATATATAAAAACACACACACACACACATACGTATATATAAATAAACTATATTAACTAGTTAAATAATTAATTTGGTTTACTTCACTTAAATAATTATTATTCCATAAACTTAGAATCGTATTTATTTATAATTTTAAATTAAAATAGAATATTACCGAGAATATAAATATTGTTATTATCTTATCCTTTTTCCTAGTTGTTAATTAAATTAGTATAACTTTACTAAAGTAGAGTATTGGTATTTAATATGGATTTAAAGTACTTATTGATAAGGAATTCAATGACTCAATAAAAATAATCTCATACCAATGCTTATCGTGAAATATGATATCTTTGTTTTGATATCACTTCAAGCATGTTGCATACTTGCATCATTAAACTATGTTATTTTAATTTTATTTTACTAGATTAAATAAAACCATCCATAAACATATATGAAATTTTATTTAATGAAAATACTCCAATTGAATCAAAGGGACATAAATATCATATTCCTAGAAATCGGAAGAAGAAAATAATTTTTGGACTTACTCAATTAATTTCATATGACTTATGATGCATCCAACATATGTTATGTTGTTGGAATCAGATTTCAAGATGGATTTCACCAACTCATAAAAAATTATTCATGATATACATTAATAACAATCCCATGTCTACAATATAAGGACCCAACCTATAAGGACCCATTACTAAACATTGCATAATCATGTGTTTTAAGTCAATAATTCATTCTCTTAAATTTGACTATCTTTTCATATGTAGATATTTAGTTTATTATTATATAAATCATAAATTAAAAAACCCTCTAATACATAGTAAAAAATTATGATCAGTATCCATTTTTTACAAAATGTAAAACTTTAAAATAACACATAATTTTTTACATTAAAAATAATCACAAATTTCATCATGAATTCCATTTTCCCATACCCATCCTTAAATACTATGAAAAACATTTTTTTAAAGTTTTTAAAATAATTATAATATTATTAAGGGATATAAAAAGGAATAAAATTATTATTCCAATGAAAATAATGAAAACACTTGGAAAACCTTTTTTTTGAAAACATTATTTTTTACCCTGAAATAAAATTATCATTCTTTTAAAAAAATAAATTTATATTTCATATTGAAAAAAAATTATTTCCATGAAAATTAATTAACATGCCTGGAAAATAATGTAGGTTACTTGTGAAATAGACTCCTAGAACCCTTACAGAACCCTTAAACCTGAGAATAACTAAACGACCAATTTCCAATATAATTATCTATGTAACATTATCATTACCTAATTAAATAGAGAACTATCTGAGTGTACCCATCAAATAAGCTATAAATGGAAACCCAAGTTCTATATAATCACACCCATCAAAAATAATTTCCAAGGACTATATCATGAATAAACATTTTAATTATGATACTTTTCATCATGAAACCCTTAAAATCTCTTTTAAAATTATTTTGAAAACACCTTCGAATATAAAAATACTCATTTATTTTAAAACCCATTTTCAATTCCAAAATACTATTTTCAATTAAAAAGAAATTTTCAATAAAAATATAAAATAGAAAAATTGAAGGGGTTTCTCTTTAAAGAATATGTGTGTTTCAAATAATGGTTACAATGGTGGTAAAATCTATTGTCAGCATATATGTTAAAATACCACATTACAACTATTGTATTTGAAGAAAGTAAAACATTCCAAACAAGGATTTTTTTATAGAAACATTACAATTATAAAAAACATTATTTTATTAATTTCTTATTTCCAAACTAAAATCATTTTAAAGACCTGGAAAAGGAAAAAAAGACAGTTATAAAGAAACAATGAAAGGGATTTTTTTACGAGCCCCTTATCAATTGGGTAATATTTGAATCATAAGACCCATGAAGGATTGACAATAAAAAAATAAAATTTCAATGAAAAAAGATAAATTCATGATATCACATGTCTAATGGGATATATATACACCTCATAAAATTATAAATGTGCCAAAAATTTAAATATTCATCTAGAAATGGATGTTTTGATTAAGTCCCTTACCTTATGTTTGATTCGCCACATTCATTATTTATCTTCCTGAATAATAAACTTATGTTAATTATTTACTAAATTCAGAAAAATTTCCTTATTTCTTATCCCTTTTGTATCCTTTTTACTATGTTTTAATCAATTAATTAATCAATCAAGTTTACATCTGATATTTTGATGATATTTGACTTACTTGTCAAAATGACATCAGTATGATGACTATTATTCTAATAATCCATTATTTAATTATTTATAGAATAATAATCATGATATAATTACAATATTTATACATGTGTTATAATTTTATGAAAAATAATGAAATATGGTTTTGAAAAATAATGTATGTTATGAACATGGAGACTGTAGGTTATACGTACACATGAGTAATGTTTCCATTTTTCAATGAACATTATAGAATACAATTATATGATATTTTTGATATAAATAGTGATCATAATATCATATATACTATATAATTTTTTTATATATATATATCATTATTGTGATGTGGTGATAAAAATTATATTCACATCACTTCGTGGACACGGAAGTCCACACATAAACGAATAATGTTATTATTTCATTGTGTACGAATTAAAATGATATATAACATTTTAATAATGTTAAATATGTAATTAATGTCATTACGATATCATTTATATCATATATATTCATTAAAATTATCCTTATTACCTTACATATAAATCATTTGTGAGAAACAAATTACATCACTTCGTGAGGAGATAGTCTATTGTACGCACGATGGACATTTTTATATCCCATGTGGAAAGGAATGTATGAAGCTATACATGATATAATGACCCCAGAAGAATAAATATGTTAAAAATATTATATATATATATATATATTAAATAAATCATTATAAAAATATTTGAGATGTGATGATTGAAGATAAATGACATCGCCTCACAAGATGTATCCCATTATATAAACGAATGATGATTTAATATCCTAGTTAATGGAAGGTGATATGTATTTATGTGATTAAATTAACATGATAACATATTACTATATAGTAGTTATTTTTTATTATAAAATAATAATATAAAAACTTTTTAAAGAGGTGTAAGAAGAAATAAAATAAATTCACTTGGTTAACCATGATACCTATTGTTCAGAAATCCTCCTTAGGTAAGAACCAAAAGACTTCATAAAATGGGTTTATGGTCAAATAATAGATCTAAGTTGTTTTTAGAGAAGTTAATATGAAAATTAGGTAGGTATTGGGTGACCCAAAAATCATTGATAGTGTGAATATTGTAGGATAGGTGTGGCCTTTTATATGTAAGGTGAGTGGCACACTTGTAGTTATTTAAAATAAAATAGTTCGCCCACATTTTTCAAATTAAAAAGGATTAAAGAAAAAAAATATATGATAATAAAAATTATATTTTTAAATATGGCCATAAATTATATTTTAGATATATATATATATATATAAGACATTTTAACCCATATCCTTTTAGTTTATCCCTCAGTAAATCTTTTTTTACATTAATCGTGGTAAATAATTTTTACATTTTCACTATTCATTACAGTCAATTTTTTTTGAATTATGAGATAATATTAATTATAATAATTCCAAATATGGAGTTCAATTTACCAAGTTTAATTCACATAAGAGAAAGTTTTTAATATAAAAAATAACCTAGGGACATGATGAAAAAACAGGTTTCATGAAGTGTATTTTTCAAGATTAAATGGTATTATATTAACTATATGACTAATAAAATCATTTTCTGAATATAAATTAATATTTAATGAAATATGAACTATAAATTTCATTTAAAATATTCATCATAATATATTATTCAAATTAATTAAAAAGGAGAAACATTATGCACATTAAAATAGTTTTCTAAAAAATCTAGTTTTTAAACCAAAAACAATTATACTAAAATAAAATATAATATTAATTAAAAAGTTATTAAATTGATTAAATATAACTAAAATATATATATTATACTTTAAATTATATTCAAATCATAATGGGACAAATAAATTACTTAATATTTTCAAAATAAAAATCTTTTTTAGGAAAAATTTGGTAGTTTTCACTATTCAGTGAAAAGTAAATATTTTATAAAAAAATAATGAAAATTAACCTATGTTAATAATAAAATTCCAATATAAAATGAAATATTAATTTTTTATATTACAATTTTATAATTTATAAATCTAAATTTTAAACAAACCCTAAAAATAAATGAGTTTAGTTATATCTATTTCGATTTTGATTTAAAAAACTTCTTAATAATTTTATAATGAACATAACTATAGAATTAATATTAATAAACATGGAAATTATTTATTATATGGTTACCTTGGTTTTTACATTCTTCCCCTATTTTGGAAAATTATCAATGTCATTTTATTCACTTATTAAACAAGTTTGGACATCTTTACCTCTTATCATTTTCAAATTCTCATATTGCCACTACAACTATATGGTTTTTCCATAAAACCCTATCCCATAGAATCATCATATTCTGAAAAAAATTCTCTTTATTGTCAAGAATCTGAACATGTTATTATTCATATGAAAAGTTCTCTTCTAACCTAACTACTTCGTGGCTCTAAAATGGGTTGAATCAGGAAAATATTTTCTTAAAATTGATACATGAAAATCATTATGTACCTTGGAAAAACATTGGTGAAAGGTCCCATAGAAGAAAAATGATCCAAAGTATTCTAGAATGACCTTCGATTTGAGGATAAAAATATGTTATAAAATTATACTCAGTTCCCAAATATTTAATAATTCTGTTCCAAAAATTAGATGTGAACCTGTGATCATTGTCTGATACAATTGGGAGGGGAACTCCATGTAACATTTATATATCCTTCAAATATAGTCAAGAATGTTTTTACAGATAAATAGTATCTCTACTAGGAATGAAATTTATATATTTAGTTACCTGATATAAAATTACTCAAACCACATGATTGCATTGATATTTATTTGATAATACTACCATGAAATACATGGATTTATTTTCTCAATTCTACATCAGCACTGGAAAATATAGAATCATTAGATTTTGTAATTATTATTCTTATTTAACTTACTAACAATTAAAACACTTCATGGAAAATTCATTACTCTATTTTTCCATACCATCCCACAAATAATAATCATAAAGGCCTTTGTACATCATAGAGCTACCTAGATGAGACAAAAAAGGATAATTATGAGATTCACTCAATAAATCTTTCATCAAATATAAATCACTAAGAGCACATAATATTTTTCTAAATCCTAAAACACCATCTTCATCAGTATTAAAATTAGAAAAATAACTCTTTTAATGTATTATAACATTTCCAATAAAGAAATATCCTCCATATTATCCAACTTAATTCTTTCTAACATTTTTTACTACACTTAAACTTGAATCAAAATACAGGATTCCCACGAATCCATAACTTTTAGGCTGAAATTCATCAAATCCTTAACCAAAGGGTCATATTCAAAACATAAAATGGCTAATGAAACATTAATTTTCTGACTCAAAGAATCCAATACATTTTTTTTTCTTTTATAAGATGGTAATAAATCATGAAATCATTATCCTTGATCAATTATAACCATCTTATCTATCTCATGTTCAATTCATTCTGAGTGATTATAAAAGTCAAACATTTTTTTATCAATATATATTTTTAGTCAACTTTATACCATTGACGCCTCAAAATTTTTAAATAAAAAACCAAAGGATATAATTCTAGATCATGTGTAGTATAATTTAACTCTTGTGGTTTTATATTAAGGGAAGTATAGGGAATTTCTTGATCATTCTGAATTAGAAAACTACCAAATCTCTTAGGAGAAGCATCACTACAGATAAAAAATTTTCATTTTTGGAGGGCTAAGAAAAAACTATAGCATGCATCAATGTTATTATTATTTCCTCAAAATAATAATCACGTAATTTTAAACAGATGAATTTTACTATTGTTCATGTTAATATAGTCTGGGGGATAGAAAATGAGTAAAATGTTCAACAAAACATTGATAGTAACCTCTTAATCCAACAAAACAAAAAATATTTGAGATATTAGTGGGATGTGGAAATTGTTAAAAAAAATTGGAAGGGTCCGAATTTATTACATTATTAGAAATAATACATTATTGGAAAAAAAAATTTTGCAATAAAAATTCACACAAACTAAATTTAACATACAATTTATTTTCTTTTAATTTTTTCAAAACAATACACAGGTTTCTTTCATGTTAATCATATATTTTAGAATATGCCAAAATTTCATCAATAAACAAAATAAAAAACTTGTCTAACAACTCATGAAAATATATAATCTTAATTTCTATAAATACTGCAGGTTCATTGAACAACCCAATGATCATTATGGAAAACTCATAATTCCAAAATAAACATTGAAATGAAATATTTAGAATTCGTGTTACCTTCACATTAAACTTATGGTACCCTATCCTAAGGCCAACCATTAAAAATTACTATGCACCCAAGGGCAGATCAAAAAAATCATCCCAATGAGGAAAAGAATATTTTTCATTAACAATGATTTAAATAAAATCAATATATTAAATTAAAATCCCTATAATAAATTAAAAGTATCATTGAATAATATAACTTTTTTATAATAAACATAGGATGATACTATTGTGAATTACCATGTTGAATTAAACCTTTATCTAATAAATCATTCAATTGATTTTCCAATTCAAAAATTTCTTCACGAGACATTCAATTTGAGGTTAGTAAATAAACTAAGCATCAGAAACTAAGTCAAAAATAAATTTTACCACTTTATCATTAATAAAAATAAAAAATTAATTAGTCAATAAATCCATGTATTTATAAACTACTCACACATCACTAATTTTAATAGTTTCTTTCAATTGAAAAAATGAGCTAGCTAACATTCATTACCATCTCTAATAAATGACTATGATTCTTGGTAAGTTATCAAAGATATCAAGTTGTTAAATAAAACTTCATTGTATCATTAATCCATCTCATAATGATAAACTGAAATCTAATATATACATACAATGGTATAAAACACTAATATGGCTAGTTCAACAGGATTTTTAGGAAATACCATCCCACTGATGACAATAAGAAGATTTCTATAAATCATGGTTTCTCTAATATTTCCTCCCATATTTTTCACATAAATTGATACCATACATTCATGATGATATATATCAAATTTACATGAATATTTATTAGAAATGAAATAATATGTAGATCCATAGTCAAAAAAAGTATTGGTATATTTTTAATGCACAAGTTACACATATATCCCCACTTCAATTCATATCCTAGCATCAACTGTAGTAGTAGAAAAATATTTTTCAATGCAATTTTTCTTTAGATTTGTATGATTTACTACTAGAGTTACTATATTCAGGAACATGTGAGGATAATTAATCAAATCATTGTAACTAAAACACCTCTTCATTTTATAGCCATATGTTACCCCATTATTTGATTCCTTAGGATTATTTTCCTTATAATCATGATCTATATGTAAAAAAATTCCACATTGGTAACAATTATCTAATTTCCATATACATTATCTGGGATTATTTTTACGACACTAATCAAAAGATGGAAACATTATTTTCATACCCCCACATTTCTACATTTTATGTTTCCCCATAACCTGACAAACCGACTACTTCAAAATTTCATTGTATTTAGTTACAAAATTATTTGAAAACATCATCTCAAATATTTCAACAAAAGGAGAAACATTATCTTATATTTTAATTTATCATGCACCCAAAATAATTTGTATTCTTGGATTAAATATTGAGTAAAATCTATTAATTTTAAAAATAATTTCATAGATGAAATCATGTATTTACCTAGGATCTCTTGTAAACATTTCTTCATATGTGGCCATATAATCTTTATCTTGTTTTTTCAAATACAAGAAAAACCATCAAGTGTCAAAAAACATTAGAGGAATATTTATAAATTAAAATATCATTAATTTTTTTCCAATCCATTTCATTAAGATCATATTTTCTTGTATACTAAACAAGAGACATCCATCAATCGGCTAATATTACATCCCGACCCTAGTTCCACACACTGGTCCCCAAGCTAAGTTGTCACATGACCTCAATCATGCCTCTCTACACACGAGAGGCTAATAACTAGTAGTGAGGTCCTAATATATAACACGGGGAGACTATAAATTGTTTACTAAGTTACAATATATAAAAAATAAGTTAACAATAACCAATTTATATTTACCTATAACCATAAAAATACTATAACTAGTACAAACCAATATCACATGATAAACCAAATAAGGAAAAAATATCCTAGACAAATTAGTAGATATGTCATTTTATATATGTGTCAAGTGTCCTGTACATAAGAAATATAAATACACTCTGAAAACTCCAAATCAGGTCCACATGTCTATTCCAGTTCCCTCATCCATGCTAAATCCCATCTCAACCGTCTAATTTTGGGATCTTTCCTATATCTAGTCCTAAAAATATGAAGTCTCTTTGGGTATTGATCAGTCAACCCTTGTAGGGTGCGGGTAGAACACATTCTGTCGCAATAATGGAATCTAAAATAATATCCAGTCTATAATATGGTATTATGTTGAATATTTGAACAATTAAAATAAATAATTAAATAGTTCTCACATTTAATTATTATTTAATTAACCATATAATTTCATGGATTCATAATGGCACCTGAACTATAAATACCTTCAGGGGCTTGTTCTAGATTCAGAAACATCCCTAAAGGGATGTCACATTTTATTATATTATGGGGGTTTATTAAAAAAATCAGTTAAAATTCAAATGCAATCAAGTGGGGACTATAATAGGAGTCTATAAGACCTTGTGTATTTGGAGGAGCAGTTCGTATCCCAGAAATTAGTGTTTACTTGTACACATAAATATAATGGGGGCCTAGAGAACCATTTTGGCACCCCGTTGGAATATAGATCGGTAGAACTGGTCCCACAACTCCATCTCAAAAGTCAAATCTCATGGTTCTATATTTCCGACCATTTATCGATCAAGTGAAAATTACAATTCATCATTTCAATTATATCAATACACCACAAGGTTGGCTATAAGTCTTACAAATCCATTAATCAATAAATTTCATAATTCAATATTTCAAAAATATATTATATTAAATTATTTAAATTTTTATTATATCAGTACACCCCATGGGTCACTATCAAATTCATGAATAATTAATCAACCAAATTCAATATACTATTATTAATTAATTTTATAATAACATTATTAACCAACTCCATTATTACATTAATTAATTAACTTATTAATTAATCCAATTCAGGACATGATTTCCAAATACACCAATTGAAATTTCAATATTACAAACATGTTATTATAATCACAAAAATTCTAATTTATAATTAGACCACCTATCTAAATGTCATCGACAAACATTCACCAAAACAGAAATCCTCAAATTTAAGTGGAATCATAAAGACAAAAAGGGTGAAAAATATATTGGACCAAAACCTAAGACCAAGATCCAATAGATTAATATCCAAGAAACCCTTGATCTAAACAATCACCAATGGATGGAAACTCATTTTTCATCATCTAGAATGAGTGAATGGATTGTGAGCGAGAGAGAGAACAAACCAAGGAAGGAATAACTTACCAACAAGAAGTTAGTCTATCAATAGAATCATTGATTCAGAAATAATGTATTTTAAAAGCCATAGAATCCTCTTAGAAGCCTTAAATATTATAGGAATATGTTCAGGGGTATTCATGGTGAATAAGCATTATTACTGTGGGGTTTTGGAATTGTTTATCAATTTTTAGGTAATTAAAATCATGCACACTCTATTTCCTAGGTTGGGGCACATAGTTTGAAAAATAATGCATCAATGATGGAAAACCACTCTATTTGAGGGTGAATTTTTTTGGGTTGGGAGGATACATGGCTTTTACAAACCATGTTCCAACTATGAACCTAATTTTGTCTCACCCAAATAGATTGTATGGTTTCCAAGGGAAAGTTGTTTGTTTTTTCATAACTATTCCCCAATCATGGAAAAATTGATAGGCATTAAAACTTCTCCAATTTTACCCAAAACTAACTAAAATAAAACCCAATCAATATATACTAAAAATAAGGGTGAAAGAGTGCCTGAAAAAAGTATGAGGCATCTCGTGAAATGTCAGGATCTTACAATCTTTCCACCTTATACTAGCTCATCCTTGATTTTTACTCCAAAGAGCATATAAGATTCCACTGTAAAATTAGTGTGCCCCTATTCTCTAATATCCACTTATCTCCCCCATGCTTCCTCTAGAATAGGTCCATGAATCCCTAATACTCAAGCTATTAGGACAGTGTTTTGCTGTAACACATTCTCACTATGATCTATAATAAGTATCAGATGCTCCTCAAAGGAAGCATCGGTCTAAGGACCAATATCATGAACATCAATCACATGAGAAAGGTCGAGGTGATACATCTAATGTTGTGAAACATTAAAAAAAATTCATAACATTATACGTATAATGAAGAGCCGATTGGTACACCATTGGACTGATCCTTTCTATAATCCCAAAAAATCCAAAAAACCTGGTTTCCAGCATGGTCAGCCTCTGAATCCTATGGTGACACAATCTTTATGACACCTAATGAAATACACAATCTCCCACTATAGACTCATGGGTTTTTTTATGTTTATTAGGATATGACATATTCCTACTCTGATCCATATCCATATGTTTCCAAAATAGCTAAACTTACTCAAATGTATGCTTCATGAGACTTTTTCCCAACAACTCAGACTCACCTACCTATATCCAGTATGGTGTAAATCTACATGGACTACCATAATGTGCCTTATATGGTACCATATTTATAGTCACTTGATAACTATTGTTATAGGTGTATTAAATTAAAATTAATTTCATCTCCTAATAATCACCAAATACTAGGACACATTCATGTTTCATATCCTCCAAATCCTATATAGTACAGTTTGACTACCCATTTATCTATGGGTGGAAAGAAGTACATTGAAATACCTACATACCAAGTCCATTCAACTAGACTTTCTAGAAGTGCAAAGTGAAACATGAGTCATATTACAAAACTATAATATATATCACCCCGTAAATATATACTATCAATCAAACCTATATGTCTCCAAACAAGTCGACTTGTAGAGATTGATGGGTATGTCTGAAATGTGCTAGTTTCGTCAATCGGGTGACAATCACCCAATTAGTGTCATTCTTACAGGGAATCCTTGGGAGTACCACCTTGAAGAACATCAAAACATCATCCCAGTTCCATTATGCAATGAGAAACGACTATAGTAAACCACCAGGTCATTGATGCTTGACCTTCACCTATAGACTGATGTAGCAATGTGTCATGAACCCTGTAATCTCCTATTTCACGCCCATCCACCAATAATGTCGAAGTAGATCACAATAAATTTTGATCAAACATGGGTGAAATTCCCGCTCAATGGAAATAAATTCACACATTAACTCCTCTCAAATTCTCATTGGCACAACAACACGGTTTTAGACATAAATGATGTTACCCTCATTTATTGTCTAGTCAGATGGTGAATCACCACCTTCAAGGAATTCCATCATATAAAAACACTATGAATCCTCATTTTTACACTCCCTAATCCAACATAGAAACACAATATTCCTCTCATCCAATTTTTCGTCATCTTGCACTCAGAATTGGACTCCCGGACTACTTGAGTATGAGTTTTCCTACTCAATGATTAAGAAACATTGTTTACTTTTCTTGGTATATATTCCATATCAAAATATAATGACTATATATATTTAACCCACCTCCATTAATGGATATTAAAATATCATTGGAAAAATATATACATTAAACTGATGTGATTGGTATACATAGTAAACTTTTAATCCAACTGATAATGATTCCAGCTCTATAATCCATAAACCAATACATCTTACTGAAGGTCATGTATAGGTTAGTAAACTCATGTGTCCTTAATTGACGTTACCTATATGCCAAAACTCAATCACCAACATCAAAACCACTCTATGTTTGATCCTATATGTGTCAGAAAACACCATACACTTTTCACTTGGATCGGGTAGAATCAAGATCAATGTGGTATTCAAATGATTCTTCAACTCCATGAAAGCATTTTCAGATACCCCAAACCATTGAAACATAACACCATTATTATTCAAGATCGAAAGGGGTATTTTGAATTATAAAAATTCATGTATTAGCCTATGGTAATAAGCCATTATGTATAAGAATATACAGATATCCAAAACATTATTGGTATTCTCCCATGAAACAACTACATGTAACCTCTCTAGGACCACTCACATACCTTCATATAAGATTATGTGACCTATGAAAAGTACATGATCAATCCAAAATTGAATCATATATATCTTATCATATAGCTAATGGTCTCTCAGTGTACTCAGGATGATGTCATGATATTAGGAATGTTCTTCACGAGTCTTAGTGTACACAAATATTTTATCCACAAACAACCACAAACTGATCAATGAATCGGTCGAAAATTCAGTACATCAAGACCATATAAACTATAGAAGCATTTTTCTGCCCAAATGGCATCATGAAAAACTAATTAAGGTTGATTCGACTTCTGAAATTGGTTCAAGGTGTACCAGAAGGTCAAACTTTAAAATTATGATACATCAATCCCAAGTTGATCATGGAGAAAAAGTAAGCACCTCTCAACTGGTCAAAGAGATAAATGATACATTGAAGAGGACAATATTTTATTATTTTAATCCTATTCATCATATTTTAATCCACAAATAAGTTCATGTTTCATTCAGAATTCTTAGAAAACTAGATTGGATAACCCCAAGGACATGTACTCAGATAGATAAACCTATTATCCATTAGATCATTCAGTTTAGAATTATGCTATTGGAGCATTGTTGGTTCCATTATGTAAGGTGTAATATAAACATGTTCATCTCATAGCATGAGCCCAATCCTGAACTAAACATCTCACTCAAGTGGAAAACCTACAAGTCCTCATGAAATAAATCCCATAACTGGTACACTCTGAGTGGAAATACATCATACTTCATACCCCTTTCATCTATAAAAGACTTGTAACTAGGGAAGTGATCTCCCCTAGATGTTGATAAACTATCCACGCATGGCCTACCTTGATATCCCACTCTCCATGATTAATATTACTGTTACCCTTAATTGGCATAAAAGTCACTCTCTTTTTTTGAAAATCTATGTGGTCTTAGTACACTATTAAATAGTACATAACGACAATAAAGGCAAACCATGACTATGAAAATTTGAAGAGATCCCAATGAAAATGGTATTCCACAGCCTCGAGAGAAAACACATTTCATAAACAGATGTCTCTCGACCATAATCCCAAAAGTGTATCAATAATCAAACCCCCACTCACAAACTCCACTTCAAATATCATATTATTCACATGTATTGAATATATAAATGATTGAGAGTCCCCTATGTCAAATAAGGAAATAGAAGTACTAGAATCTCCAATAATAGTACCATTATCTGTCAATGGACCAACCTCGCTATCCACAAGTGCAGGCTGAATTACATGCAATTGTCCAACCTCTCTCTCCAATGGTGTAGTTTGATTTACCTGAGTTACACACCTATACTGATATGGGTTCCCTTTCCCCGATGTATCATGTCTACTAACTCAACCTCTATGACTAGTAGAACTCTATCTTCCAGCCTAATATGGGGTAGAAAATCCCCTTATATCTCTCTTATTTGGCTTATTTCCCTTATCACTATCCATATGATGATATTTTCTATAGAACCTATGCATGTGACCCATATTGATATGAGTTCGACACTCCACTAGAGGTTTTGGACACGAGAAATGAATATATCCTAACATACCTCATTGTTGGAAGTATATATGGTTACAAATTTGGTTAAATGATCCATCTACCTGTCCACTCTATTTTCTATATCACTGGTTTAAATTATCCTAGAGATTATTATTACTCTTGGAAGATGTACTTTTAGGTCATCCAGTAGAAACCACATGTCCTCCACTAGAATCACCCCTCATGTACCCCTCATACATGACTAAAGGATTCACCAAATCTGAAAAAAATAATCAAATGAATGATATTACCATGGTACTTAATATCACATTTAAGACCATCCAAAATATTATTCACTACAATAGCCACAGCCACTACCAATTCAAGAACAATGAATTTAAAATCGGTGAATTTACCATTATAGTTCATCACAAACTTACTCCCCTAGATCAAACCTCATAAACTCTACTTATCTCTACTTCTTGAGTGTCTGAGGGAAAAATTCCTCCAAGAAATTCTCCATAAAATACTTTCACTCCATATTATCCAACATTCCTCCCCATGTCTGGATGTCCAACTAACACTTCATGTGATCACATAACATTCAATCCATCAACATGACGCTCTTCTAAGAAGTAGTCTCCAAAAGGTCTTGGATAATCTAGATAGACTGAATCTAGAACTCACCTACCTTAGGTCCATCCGCTCCAATGAATGTTGGATGGTGCGACAACTAAATCTCATGTGTCAAGTCATACATACTCTTCAAAAATAAACTATTTATTTTTCCATAACCATTATAAATAAATAAAATTTCCCATTTAACTACTATTTGAATTCCACACCTGGATCTATTTGATCCTCTGGTTCTAAAACTAGAGTCACATATACATCCATGTTCTCCTGTCATCCAATCAACAAGAATCATCATAGAAGCATATCTATATAGTTCCAAACACATAACATAGAACACATAATAATTCCTTATCATGTTTATGTAATATGGATTCAAAACAAATCATGAAAAGTCTATCCCCTTAACCAACAACATGATCAACACTTAGGTGCTATCACTACCCTCAAATATCCCTCATCTTCGTCGTGAAAAAAATAGGGTAAAAAAATTCAATATTAATTTTTATTAGTATACACCCATTTATCCATTTCATGTCACCACATTTAGTTCAATTTAAAACATCAGGTTTCTTATTAGGAACCATTTCATTTAATTTACAAAAGTAAATAAAAGAATTTTCTCTTAAAAAACTCATCCAAAATCTTATTTTCTATTCACACCTAAAATGATGCACGTCGCAATAATTCATAAGTGCCTAGAGCATTACATGTATGAAAAACATTTATTCCATACCAAGAAATGATGAATAATTTTAGATAATGTTAATAAAATCACACAACAAGTGCGTCACTCAAGGTGAAATAACATCAAATAGTAACAGAAAACATTAAGAACATCATTCCCACCAAAGGTACTTTGATTTTAGCCACATTCATGGGTCATAGAGCCCATTTCATGATCTCTTGACCAAGGATCAACTCATCCTAGTATTTCATATACCTTTCATAAATATTAATGGAAAATATATGAAAATAAATTTCCTTTGATACCACATTGTCACATCTCAAACTGGGTTCCACACACTGGTTCCCAAAGTCGATTTGTCACACGACCTCAGGTAAAAATCCCCATATTCCATAAGAAATTGATTAGCCATGAGGGTCTAATATATAACATGGAAAAACTATACCCTAATTATCAAAGCATCAAAATATAAAAAATAAATAAATAATTACAAAATGATAATAACCATAAACCAGAACAATTCCATAACTAACACATACAAGTATCACATGATATTCCAAATTTGGAAAATAATATCCAAATCCAATCATTGGATATTTAATGTCATATATGTTTCATGTGTTAACTAAAAAAAATAAAGGCACATCGACAACTCTTATTCGGTGCCAGAAATCATTTCTACATCACTCATATATGATCCATCCCAACTCATCAATCAGTCCTAGAACTATTTACATTACATTTTCTAGAAAATAAGAATTATATCTGGGTACCAATATGGGTGCATGAGTAGGGTGTGAGTAAAACATGGTAGGACAACAAAAACAACATCTAAAAAAATATTTATTCTATAATAGTTAATGAAGCTGTATAAAGAATAAAGTCTAATAAATAAGTAAAAAATTAAAATTTCATTAGCCTTTACATAACTGTATACTTTCTCAGGTTTATAGTGACACCTAAACCATCAATACCTAGTTCAACTTATTCCCAAGTCAAAAAATTTCCCCACGGGATATAATGTTTTATTACATCATTATTTTTCATTAATCAAATCATTTCGAATTAAAATTCAAACAATGTGGGCTGAGAGAAGTATTCTATGACCAATTTTGTGTTTTGTGTAGTAGTCATTATCCCAGAACTCAGTGATCATATTTTTAAATAAATATATTATGGTCCTAGAATTGTGGTCTAGCACCCCAACGATATTTGGTGTAGAAGTCCATATCCAAAACACATTCTCAAAAGTCACATATCATGGTTCCATATTTCCAACCAATTATTAATTAAATAGAAATTAAGATTCATCATTTCAATTATATTAGTACACCAGGTGGTTGGCTACCAGTTTCACAATACAATTAGTGAACCAAATTCATAATTCAACATTCAGCCAATTTTATATTTTCAGTTATCAATAATTCAATCATATCATAGATTCAACAATAATGCGGTTTGAGGAGCCCTATAATCTTCTGGGGAGCTTTATGAATTGTATGAATAGTTTTATGGTTGATCTAGGCTGAATATAAAATAATACTATGGGTGGTGGTATTTTTTATAATTTTTTTAGAAGTTAAAATCTAGAGAACATGGTTTCCTAGTTAGGGTCACACAATTTTCGAAACTCTTCACCTTAACCATGTTTGTCATCTTAGGGGGAACATATTTTCTCCAAAGTAGTGAATGGTTTAAAAACCTGTTTTCTAAACATTAAAACCTACTCTGTTTTAAGGTTCATTGTTTGGGGATGGATTCCACATGGTTTTGGAAAATAGTATGCTACTTCCTTCCTCAACCAAATAGGGTGCACTATTTCATGGGGAAAGACACATGGTTTTTCTTAACCATACACCTACCATGCATAGCCCCATGGGACTCAAAATCTCTCTAATTTCACACAAAACAACCCCAAATAATAACCTAACCAATATATACTCAAAACAAGGTTAAAATTGTACTTGTAAATGAGTATAACGCATCTTTATAAAGGTTAGGATCTTACAAGATCATCGTCAAACTGAAAAATAGAAAGAGTTACCTTTTGATGTTATGAAAATCAAATGAGTTCAAATGTATTCTCTAGATAATCGATGCATACTTCATATTCATATGGTCATATGATCCACAAAATTATATGGAACTTTTTATTATTTTGTACTCCAATAATAACATGTTCCTCTATAGTATATTTGGATGCTCCATAGCATAGATACCACCACCATTTATATATTGGCTCAACTAAGCTATCACTGTAAAAAATATTTATATTATAATTATAACCATCTCAATATATTTATTTAAGAGAATATTTTTCTCTTGTTTCATTACCACAATAGCTTCCTTGTTTTCTCTATTTCAAACCATTCTGAACAAACATGGTTTAAAAGATGAAATATTGTAATATTTAAATTATATATCATTTCAATATAACTATAAAGTGAAATCAATGAATGTTATGCAATTATATTTTTATGGAATCTAGTGTTTTCTAAACTGACCATTGACTCCAACTATAGGGACCCGTATATAAACATTTCATAATTTTTAGTTTAAATTTTTGAATTCATTCTCTTAAATTTTAGAATCATTTCAGTTTTATGGTTTTTGATAATTATGTGATAGTTCATAGATAAAAACCCATATAATTCAATGTGGGTACATTGAATAAATATCCATTTTTCCATTATATAAAACTTTTAAAATAAGATGTGATTTATTTTCAAGAAAAATATCAATGAATTTTGACTTTACTTCTTCATTCCCCTTACCCATCCTTAAATACTATAAAAAGATACAAAAATTATGTAATGAGAAAAAAAAACATACTAAGGGACATAAAAACATTGAAAAATTTTATTCAAATTAAAAACATGAAATCAAATTAAATCCCATTAATTAAAAACATTCATTTTTACCCAAAAGGTCATTATCATTCATTTAAAAATATCATATAATTTACCTTTTAAAATATATTTGAGTCCCATAAAAACTCACTAGTAATCTATGAAATTTCATGTAGGTTCCTTGGGACATAATCTTGAAAAACACTTATAGAACCCCTAAAAGTTGAAATAACCATATTACCATCTTAAAATATAAGTCTCTATGTAGTAAATTCATTACCCAATTCATTAGAGCATTGTCTGGGCGTACCCATTGTATAAGATATAACGGGCTCAACCAGTGCTATTTGGGCCCACCCATCATAAACAATGTTCAAGGACCATATCATGAATAAAAATTAATATCTTGAAACATTTCATCATAAATAACTTGAAAACCCCTATTAAACTCATTTTCAAAACAGTTTTGCATATCTAAATACCAATTTAATTTAAAAATACATTTTCAATTCCAAAATATGATTGTTTCTAAAAACAAAACTATCCATAAAATACCCATAAATAAGGTATTATTATTTTTCTTTGAAGAAAACAAGAATCCTTGTAAAGAAGTATATGCTTAAAATTATTGTTATGATGGGTGGAAAATTCATATTCATTTTAAAATTTAAAATAGAAAAGTCATATTGTTATATATAAATAATTTCAAACATTCAATACAGAGAATATTTTTATTAAAAAATAATTAAATAATAATAATAATTCTTTTATAAAACTGTCATGTCCAAAATAAAACCATTTAAAAAACATTTATATGTAATTAAAATATTATTACAAGGAAACAATTAAAAGATATATTTTTTTAAAAAAAGTACCTTTTTAGTTTTGAAATATTTGAATCACAAGATCCATGAAATGATAATATTAAACCATTATTTAAATACCATTATAATTGATAAATTCATTATATAACATGTAAAATATTATTTTTATACACCACATAAAATAATATTGGGTCATTACATCCAAATATACTTCAAAAAAAAGAAATTTAGTTGAAGTCCCTTACCTCGAGTTTGATTCATCATGTTCGTTCTTTGTGTTTTTTGAATAAAAAATTTATCTTATTTAAATAATTTATTAACAACCATTATAGATTTTATTATTTTATTTATTTCACATATTATCATTTCATATAAATTTACTAAATCAATTAATTTTACAACTGTTTTTTAAATTATATTTGGATTATTTGTGAAAATGACTTCTGTAGGTTGAATATTGGGGAAGTGGTCAATATTTATAATTATAAAAACTAATTATCATTTAATAATTTTCTTATTTATAATTCAATTATACATTTAATAATAACCTTTAAATATGGTTTTTAAAAATTAAGTACATTGCGATCATGGAGATTGAAGGTCAAATATTCCCATGAGAAATGTTTCACATGTTCAATGTTAATTATGGATGGAAGGTATGTAATATTTTATCATTTTAGAATTACGATAAAATCATATATAACATTTTACTCCTTTAAATATACTTATATATATATCATTATAGTTATGTGGTGCTGAAAAAAAAGAATCGCATTGCTTCGGGAAGGCGGTAGTCCATAAGTACACAAACTACATTATCGGTTTTTAGTGTAAGAAATAAAATGATATATAATCCTATAAAAATGAAAATTGTTCCATAAATATCATTATTATTCAATTTATATCATTTATATTTATTCACATAATTATTGTTACCTTCAATTTAATGCATTAGTGAAAAATGAATCACAGCGCTTTACAAGGAAGTAATCCACCATACGTAAGAGCGATGTTATCAAACCCCCACATAATGGAATGTTAGAAGGTGTATTTGATATAATAACAATATTAATATTAATATGATTAAAATATAATATATATATATTAAATATATCATTAAAACTATACATGAGATGAAATGATAAGAAAAATGACATCGTTTCGCGAAGCGGTAGTCTGCCATACTCATGAATGATGATTTTAAATCCTATTGAATGGAAGAGGAGATGGATTTAGGTTATGTAATTAAAACAATAAAATCTCACTATATGTTATATACTATTTTTATTATAAAATAATAATTAAAAAATATTTACGTTCATAGATGATGAAATTAAATAAACGCGCTTGATTAAGTATGATACCAATTCTTTGGAAAACCTCCTTAGGGAAGCCCTAAAATCATTAATAAGTTAGATTTATGAAAATGAAAATTTATTTAGGTTTTCCTGAGGGTAGTTAGGAATATTTTTTTATTTATTGGCTAAGATAAATGGATTTATTTATGTTATGGGGAGAGGAGCGAGTGTCCTTTTATAACTGAGGTGAGCGTAAGACTTGTAATTTAAAAAAATGTACCAATGTTTTTCGAATGAGAAAAGGTCTAAAATAGACCATTATTTATAATTAGACTTTATAATGTCTAAATAATATTATATAATATATTTTATACATGTTTATATTTCATTTTAAGACTTCAATTTCTATTTTAACCCCCCTGATAAATATGTTTTTACCTTCAATAAGGTAATTAGTTTTTACTTTTTCACTATTAATTATGGTAAATAATTAATTTTACCTTAATATATAATAAAATTTATTCCAATAAAAATTATGGGATCCCTTTTTCAAATTTATTTCTTGGATGTTGGACTTTTTATGTTAAAATAAAACTCGTAGAGGATATGAGAAAGTTGGTTTCAAGATGTATATTTTTCAATAAAATATGATTTTATATTTAATATATGACTATTAATAATAATTTTATGAATTTAAATTAATATTTATTGATATATAATATATAAATTTAATTTAAATCATTCCTCATTAGGTATTATTTTTATTAATTTAAAATGATAAATATTATGCACTTTAAAACAGTTTTCCAAAAAATCCCATTTTTATTCAAATAAATAAGCATATAATAAAATACAATGTAATTTGGATTAAAAAGTAATTAAGTGAATTAATAAAATTAAATAATACTTATTTTAATTAAAATAATATTAAAAACATAATGGTTACTTTAAATAGCTTTATTTTTTTAAATGAAATGAATTTTTTAAAAAATAAATTTTTTCACAATTCACTGAAAAGTCAATATTTTTCATCAAAATCCCGAAATTTAACCCTTATTTAATTTTGATATTGTGATTTAAAAACTAAAATTCATTTTCTAAAATTAATATTATATAAAATAGTAACTAAACTTTTATATAAAACATTATTATTAAAGAGTTTAGTAAAATATATTTTTTTTTTGATTTAATGAAATTCTTCATTTTTTCATAATGAATATAAAAATTAAATTTATATTAATAAACATGGAAACAATGTCTAACAATTATAATGTTTATTAAATGAACTAAAACATTACATAATAATTAATTTTAATTCATTAATTCAATCTATTAAATTTGTGGAATTTTTCCATTTTATAATTTTAGGTATTTAGGATAAAACACATACATAATGAAATCACATATATTACAAAGTGGAAACTTTCAATAAGAATTAATTTTTTCAATAATATAAAACATTAAAATATTTTTTTTCATTCCATTACTAATATTCCCTAATTTCAACTTGACTTTATATTTTCCCTCATCCATCCTTCAATCTTGTAGATTTTATTAAACATGGGATAGGAACCAAAAGGAAAATAAGAGACATAAAAAGAATAAAAAATTAAAATAATTAGTCTATGAAAACTCATAAAAAATTTCCTTCTCAGAGATATATTTAGGATAAATAAATATTTTGTTACCCAATAAATAACCTTTTCGACAAAAATAATTTACCTAATAGAACTTCATATTAAAATCTAAATGGAATACTAAACTCATAATGGTTTATTTGAAAAAATGATAAGCTAATGATAACGTTTTCAAAAAATTATATTTTTCACCATTATGATGTATTAAATAGGTTCTTTTTCATTGTTTTTTTCACAAAAATATGAATATCATAATTTCTAATAGATAAAATACCTAAATCATTCAATTATATTGCAAAATTATTTTCCAAATAACTTTGAAAAATGGAAGAACCATATGGTAGACTTCTATAATTAATCCAATTGTGGTCTATCACACACCCACCCACCCATGGTTTATTGTGTAACCACTCATCCTAATTTAGTAGTATAACCACACATCATTGGTTTATACTAGAAAAAACCATAATAATCAACAATTTCTATGAACCATAACATAATCATAATACATAGAATCATTTAATTTTGAATATTACACTCAAAAAATATTTATTTCTCCCATAAGAAAACATTTCTTAATGTAAGAATTTCCATACCATTTAAAAAATCAGCACCAAAATACACAAAAGGAATTAAGTGGGTTTTTATTTAAAGAACAAATGAAATCATGTAATGAAAGAAAAAAAATAAATTAATGGTTTGGATTAAATAAAAAGTAATTTTCATGGAATTATTTAAAATAGAATATTTCTTTTTTCTTTTGTAAAGAAAGTGAAACATTATGTAAATAAGATAAACTTTTGAAAACCATTAAAATAAAGAATAAAAATCCTATATAAAAAATAATTAACATATAATTACATTCATAAAATCATTTTGAAAACATAAAATTGGAAGGGAACGGTTTTTTATATAATTATTAAAAAATTCAAAACGAGGTCTTAAGATAAATATTCTCTTATAGAAAATATTAAAATAGTCATCATTTTTGAAACATTTTTAAAAACTAAAATATATTAAAAAATAACCTTTTTATCCACTAAAATATAATAAATATTTTTATTGAAACATTTATAATAATATAGATGGAAAATATTTTGAAATTAAATATTTTGTACTTTTTAAAATAAGGTTATAAGAAAAAGGGTATGTCAACTTGAGTATAATTCATCACTTACATTCTTTATCATCTTCAATACTAAATTTTTGTTGATTATTTACCTACGTAAGAAACATTTCAATTTTATTATTCCATTTATTTAAATTATTACCATGTTTTATAAAATTACATAATCAATTATGTTTCCATCCAATTTATTGATGATATTTGGCTTATATGTCCAAAATGAATTTGGTAGGTTGACTTTTGGTCAAATAGGTCATTATTTGAAAATCTAAAAAATAATAATTATTGAATAAGTATTATTTTTATACTTTAATAATACTTTTATATCAAATAATTAATTCTGATTAAGAAAAATGGATTACACTGCAATCACGGAGAAGGTAGGTTGTATACATGCATGATTAACATTTCAATTTTTTTAAAATTATTTTGGAATGAAGAAAAGTAATATATTTTCTTTCCAAAAATTATAATAATATAATAAGTTAAATATTATTTTATAAAATATTCTTATATATACAATCCATATGATTTTGTGAGTAAGAATAATCACATCACTTCATTGAGGTAGTAGTCAATAATTATGCATGAATGACCTTATAATTTTTCATTTTATAGAAAGGTAAAAAATTAAATGATATATTATATTTTTATAATGATAAATATATATATTTAATTTTAAAATTATTTCATATATAAATATATATATATATCACAAATATTGATTATACTTATCATTATTACCTTTAATTTGAAGAGTTAGTGAAAACCGAATAACGTCGCTATGCGGGGTGGTAGTCTTCTGTACACACGAGTGACGTTATCGTATCCCACATGGAATGCAAAGTAAAAAAAGGAATATTTTATATTATTATTATAAAATTATGCTTTTGATAAATTTATAATATATATATATAATAAATAAAACATTATGAAATTATATCAGAGGTGATGATGAAAAATGAATTAGATTTAATCACGAGGTGGTATTCTTCCGTACACATGAATTATGGTTTCATTTAACATTTGATTAAACAAGAGATGGGTTTAGGATATGAAATTAACAAAATAAAATATTTTTATATGGAAGATACATTTTTCACTATATATTATAATTTTATAATATTTTAATATAGTGTAAGAATGAATAAAATATGAACGCTTGGTTAAGTTTGAAACCACTTTTACAGAATAATTCAAATGGATACCATCAATAGCCATAATATGAAAGATTTATGATGAATTCATGGTAAATAGGATATTTTTATGGTATTTAAAAAAATTTTGGAAATTTACATTTCAAATCTATTTGATAGTATAATTCGGAGAGGATAGGTGGTGGTCTTTAAAAGTTAGGTGAGTGGTACGCTTTTATTTTTTGAAAAGAAAAAGTTATAAACATGTTTTTAACATGAAAAAGAATCTAATAAGGATCATAAAAAGGATTATATTATAAAAGGTTTATATATTTGTATATAATAGATTTTTTAAATGCTTATAAGGTATTTTAATAGTTATATTTTTTACTTTATCCCAAAAGTAATCCCATTTTCACCTTAACTATAGAAACAAATTTTTACTTCTTTTGGTATTCATTATGAGTAAAAAAATTAAATACAAATACATATTTAATACATATTATTTTGATATTAAATATTTAATACATTTTATCAAATTCTATCAATAGAATTTAGAAAATATAATTTAATATAAATCCATATATGTGACGAAAAAGAGATTTTATGAAAGATATATTTCTCAAGAATAAGAAAATTTAATAGTAACTCTATTAGTTGTAATCATTATATGTATTTAAATAAAAATTCATTAATATAAAATCCATAAATTTAATTTATATTATTTTTGAATATTAGTTGTTTTAATAAATTAAAATGTGGAAATATTATGCACTTTAAAGTAGTTTTCTTATGAAATGCCTTTTAAACCCAAAATTAAAACAATACTAAAATATAAATATAAATATAATTCAAATGTAATTAATTGGATGAAAGATAAATAAATAATTCTCATGTTATTATAAATCATATTAAAAACAAAATTGTCCTTTTAAATTATGTAATTTGTAAAAAAATAATTTTTTTAAATAAATATTTTTCACTATTCATTAAAAAATCATTATTTTATGAAAATACCGAATTTTCTTATTTTTTTTCTTTGATATGATGATTTAAAAAATTAATTTAATTTTATAAAATAAATTTTTAAAAATAATTATTAATTTACTCTATTATTTTCCAACAAAATATTAGAAAATACATTTTTTAAGAAAACATATTTTTGAAAAATAAAATTACATTTATAAAAAATTATGTAGTATTATAAAATAATGTACTACTAAATATATTATTAGTATGAAATTTTTATGTGTATATAAATACCATAAATTATTTAATACTATTCATACCCAGCTATCTAATGACTATTTAATAATGGTCATATTTAAAATAATAGTGTTTTATGGTTTGTTCGTCCTAGATATTGTGTGTCTTGTATGCTATCAAGCATATATTCGTTTATTAAAATCTCTAGGATTTGTATTCCCCCACACCCCATTTAATAAATTGTGGCCTTTCAATTTCAAACTTTTCTCAGTAATCAGAGCATTAACATTATAAAAATATCATTTTTAGAAACCCACATAGTAAAAAGTGTTAATAAAATACCCTCTTGATATGGGAGAAAGAGAAGTTTTAAGGTCATCTAGAATAACACTTAACAAAGTTTAAATGTAGTAAAACACTGTTGGGAAGTGAAATGTGGACATGAAAGAAATTTTTAATTCCTAAATAATGAGATAGAGTGATATTGATCACTGATCATAAGAAATTTAATGGATATAAAAAAATTAACATCCTCAAACCCCTAAACCAAGGAGGCATGAAAAAAGTCATCTTATCATTTTAAATTAAGGTAACGAAATCATATTTTCATTTTCAAGACCCCATTATTATAGTTGAAGAATTTATTATCATATAAAATAATATCATAAAGAAAACATACTTACTTTACCTGTAAAATCTCATCCTCTAATTAATTTTCACCATAATAACATCATTTTCTCTAATAGATGAGTAATCAACCTAAAATGTTTTATTAATAAAGAAATTATATCTACATTTTATATATAACATAATCCATAAAAGTATAAAATCATATTCATGATGTCTTTATTCATTAAAAAACCAAAAAAGTTAGTACAAAGAATGATATTTCAAAAATTCAATAAACATTGATATCATTAATCCCAAAAATTCAATTGTATGTCCCAAAGTTCAATGTAAATGATTTCCTAAATAATTATCCCTAAAATAAATCAAAACAATTATGGATAATATTGAAACACACAAATAATATGTTTTTTTATTTTGTATTATTCATATATTTATTTAACATTTATCTCTAACTAACACCAATCACTTTTAAATGATCATGGAAGAAGTATATTCCCTAATCATATAAACTTCAAGACCCACAAATAATTTCAATAAATAACTTGAATCAACTAAAACCAATTGTAAAATAATATATTCTTCCAAAATATAATTCGACCACAATTCCTAAAATAAAATTCCATAATGTTTGGTCTACTATAATCATATATGGCTCAAAAAATATTGAAATTCAGATGAAATTAAATTAATCACCAAATAACTATTAAATACCACGTTCATTCAAATTATAAACCATATTTTCTGAAAAATAAATTAATTATTATTTTTCAAAGGATTAAAAAAATTATTACAAACAAACTAGAACATCGCATGGGCCACTGTTAGGCATTGCAGCCTTGTCTCCCATCAGTTGTGGGTTCAAGCCCCATAACCATTTCGGATGTGATAGGTTTTCCTTTTCAAATAAACTATACTAAAATAATTATTCTTAAATTTATATAAATATTATGAATATTCTTTACCATGAAAGTTCTAATAAACCCAAAAATTATCAATACCATTAATCTTATGCCTAAATAAGGAAAATGGATTTCTTAGTCTAACAACAATTTTAAATGATAAACATTATGTTCTATATACCTTAAACATATATAAAAACTCAATAAATTCTTCTATAATTTATCTTATCACATAATATATTAAAAAAATTAATGCATATATACAAAATATCATCTATAAATCTAAAACTACAAAATATCTCTTGAATTCATATATGTAGACATCTTCTTCAATTAATATTCATTATAACACATTTACAGTTAGTTATAGCATTATTAATCAATTCCACATACTATTAAAATAAGAATCATGTCCTATTAATAAACAATTTAAAAATATAAGATGAGATATAATCCATACATTTATTATGTAGTTGGAAGTTTCCTCGTCTTTAATTAAAATGGGATTTGGAATTTCTATAAACTTATCTACAAAGTCTTATTGATCTTATTCATAATATTTCCTCTAGGACCACTTTTGGAATAATTCTCATACTCCCCATATTTAATGAATTCAATTGATACACTAGGAATATTTTTATTCCCCTTGACACTATCAACTGAATGCTTCCTCTTTCCATAGAGGATTATTTCATTATTCCCTCTTTTACCACATTAAATAAATATTCACAACCTTTTAATACAATTTTTGGCTTCTTATTACAACAATATTATAATATTGATATTTTTTAACACCATTATATTTTATATAAAAACTATGTTCCCTAGTGTAACCCACACACAACACTGAGCTTAAAAAACCCACAATATATATATAACAGTTGTAACACATCCGTTAAATTGGAAGGTATGAATATAATTATATCATTAATAATATATATATATATATATATTACCTTAAAACATAAATTATTGATAAATGTTTAGTAAATAATAAAAAAAAATTTAGTAAATAATTTAAATCTCTAAAAAATATATTTTCTTCAAAAAAAATTTATTGCTTTTGATGAACAAAAAAAATTTATATCATTTATAAAATTTATTTGAAATAATCAAATTAATTTATAATATTTGTAATGTAAAAATTACATAAGTTAGAATTTTTTATTTTTTGAAAAATATTGATATTCTGATGAAGAGTAAAAAAATATGGTTTTTTCTAAAACTATATTTTATTTTCATAACATTTATAAATTTGAAATTCTAATTATGTTTTGAATATGATTTCAATTAATAAAATTATTATTTAGTTATATTTATTTTAATTTACCACTTTATAATTAACATTATATTGTATTTTATTATATGTTATTCTCTGGGTTTAAAAGAGGATTTTCCTAAAAAGTGTTTTAAAGTGCATAATGTTTCTCTCTTTTAATGAATCAAAAAACCCCAAATGAGGGAGGATTTAAATTTATTTTATGTATTATATGTCAAAAAATATTAATTTATATTAATAAAATAATTATTATGATTCTTAATTTTAATATAAAATCATCATTTTCATGAATAATTCACTTCTTTAGAACCCGCTTTTTCATCGCATTTGTATGATTAATTTCAAATTTGATTTTTCCACTTATAGAAATTTAATTTTTTTAATATTTATTAAATATTTCTAATAATAATAATTTATTTTATCTAATAATGAAGAAATAATTATTTACCATAATAAATAGTGAAAATATTAAAAATAATGTACGGCGGTTAAGGTGAAAACAGGTTTCTCATGGGTCTAACTAAAATAATAAAGGTAAATATTACATAATTATTTGTCGAAGTTCTATTTTATGAAAATATTTAGATCATATAATGTCTAATTTGCATTAATAATACATTTTTGACCCTTGTTCCATGTGAAAAATGTGTGTAACTTTTTCTTTTAGAAAATTATAAATGTGTCCCTCATCTCACTTATAAAATCTCACCCATATCCTCTCTTTTCTACACCATAAAACCATTCTTGTTTGACCGAGATGTAAACAAATCACTTCCCAAAATCCATAAAATTATCCTAGAAGCCTTGTTTTGGACATAAATCCATCTTAGGAGTACATGAGGTATATTCTCAAAGAGGTGGTCTAAGAAGTGGTAAAAAAATTTATCTATGTATTTTATTATTTCTTCTTCCACCACGGTCAAATATTGTTCCACTATTATAATATAATAATAGTATTTTATAATATATATTTATATTTTATTCCATTAATTTTATTACATAAATACATATCCACTTGCATAATGTGGGATATGAAATCATCATTCAATAGTATGACGTACTACCTCTCTGCGAACCATTGTCATTCATTTTCCATCATCACATCTCGCTAATTATTTAAATGCTGGTTTCAAATAATATATTTTATATTTGTAACATATTAAAAAAAATTGTTATTATATCACATGTATATTTTTAATTTCCATTCCTTGGGGGATAAAATGACCTCATTATTCTGTACGATAGACTACCGCCTCGCAAGATGAGATGATTCTTTTTTCACTAACACTTTACCTCGAAGGTAATAAGGATAATTTTAATGAATATATGTGATATAAATAAAATAATTAATATATTAATGACGTATTTATCATTAGTAAAATATAATATATCATTTTATTTCTTATACTAAAAAATGATAGCTTCATTCGTGTACAAGTAGACTACCATCTCCATGAAGCGAATTGGTAATTTTTTCATCACCATATCCGAATAATGACATATATAAGTATATTAAAGGATATAATATGTCATATATGATATTATTATCATTATTAAAAGGTAAAATAATGACTATATTCTTCCCAAAATAATCATTGAAAAATGGAAACATTACACAAATGTGCGTATGGCCTACCGTCTTTATCATCATAACATATTTCCTTTTTCATAAAAATTTGGCATGATTGGTTTTAAAAGAATTATTGATGATTAAATTTGATAATTTTTTAATTAATATTATTATTATTTATATTATTAAATTATTTCCACATTTTCCATTGTTAACAAAACAAATTCGTTTTGAAACAATGAACTGAACTCCTTGAAAACACTAGATTCGGGCTTAAATGATTAAATATATAAATATTTGAATAAAACAAAATTAATTTTTTTTGATTTATTTATAATGTATTAAACTTATAAAAAGTTCCTAAAAAATAAAATAATTTATGTAATCATATTATAATGTATTTAAAGGAAAAACTAGTAAATTCTGGGCTCGATGTAAGTATTTTTCTCATCTCACTTTTACTTCTATGAGACATATTCTATATTCACCACTTTATTATTTTTTGGTGTATATACTGTCCATTTAACATGTAATATCATTTTTACTTCTTAATATAGGGTATTGTGTTTACATATAATTATTTTATCCATGAATATTTCAAATGAACGTTACCACGTGGTAAAAAATTTCATAACTCAGTTTGATTTTATTGGGTTATATTACTTATTAATTGTCATTAATATTCTAAGACAACGTGTATAATAAATTTTGATAATATTAATGTTTATCTTCACTAGTTTTATTATAATTTACATTTTATACACATTATTCATTTATGGATTAATTATCACTTCAAATTTATACTCAATGTAAGGGACTTCATCTAAATTTTCCTTCGTTTAGAATTTTTTTAATTTGATACACCAATACTCATTTATGAGGTGTATATATATCCCCTTTAAAATTTTATATATTTAATTTTAATATTATGAATATATTTGATTTTATTTATTTTTAAACTTTCATGAGTATTATAATTCAAATGTTTCATGAGTTGTAAAGGACTTTATTTTAAAAATCCTCTCTTAATGACCCCTTTTCAACTACTTCAAAAGAAAATAATTTTTAAAAAAAATAAATCATGAACAGAATTTCCTAACATAATGATGAATCAATGAATTAATTTTTATTATATTTTTTCATGTTTATTTTAAATGAAAATTGTGTCTTTTTATGTGCGCAGTTTTTAGATTTTAAAAAGTTATTTTTAAAATACAATATTTTTAAGAAAATCAACTTCATTTTTGTTTTATTTGAAAATTGTATTTATTTAAAAATAAGTTTCTCTAAATAAATATTCAAATATGTTTTAATCTTATTGATTGAAATAATTACTACCCATAATTTTCGTTTTCAAATTTTTTTAATGGAATCTTTCTATCGTTATCCAAACAATTCCATTTTGGATTTTATCGAAAATGTGACCGATATATTTTTCTTAAAATTCACATAATAAAGGTATTTTACACCATCATGAAAACTATTTTCAATGAATATTATTTTAAATATATCTAATAAAACATTAAAATCAATGGTTTAATAAAATACTTTAGGACTTTTTATTTATTAAATGTTATTCTCAAAAGGAAATGGTTATTTATATCAGAATATATTTTTAGTGATCTTTAATGGTATTTCCATTAAAAAACATCAACAAATTTTTTTTAAATTATGATCTAATGGGAATATTTTTAAATGAAAAAATCCTTATTATTTATTTGGATTGATTATAATTATTTCAAAAAGATTCTTATAGAAACTATTTCATTTCTATGGTTTAATCACATTTCAAAGAGATTATTATAAAACACATTTATTTTCCATAGATTAATCATGATTAAAATAAATTTTAATGGGACCAATTTATTTTCTATAGGTTAGTAGTTTTGAAAATATATTTTTATGAAACATGTTTCTTTTCAATTGGGTACCCATATTTCAAAGAGATTGTTATGGAAAAAATTTCTTTTCCACATGTTATTTAAGAACCAAAAAGATTTGAGGTTATTTTTATGATTATTATGTTGAATTATATGATCCATGTAGTTTATTTTTGGTTATTGAACATTATATACTATGGTTGTGAAAATATAGTTATGGGTGATTCTGGTATATATTATAGGATGGGTTCACCTAGATGGTGCTCAAATGCATTGGGTAATGATTATGTTCTATATATAATTATATTGAAAGTTGGATGTATGATTATTCAAATTGTAAGGTTTTTGTAAGGGTTCAATTAGGATGATTATTTTACAAGATAAAAACTTATTTAATCTATGATTATGTGATTTTATATTGTTTTCATTGACCAATATTGATATAAAATTTCTCATGACTATTGATTTTTAAGACCATTTTCATTGTTAAATCCTTATGACATATTTCATGATTGATGATTTAAGTATTGATGGATATGATTTATTTTATGATTTTTTTCATACACTTTGATTATATCATAATTCCCTAAGTCACTTCTTATGATCATTGATGAAATTCATTTGTTAATGCTTATGTTAACCCTTACTAGGCATTTGAGCTCACCCTTATTATATATATTTTTCCCCAGGTTATCAAGAATAGAGTTGAATAATTTATTTATATAAGGAATTCATATGTATTATAATTAAGACTTAATGTGGAATATGATAATTTGGGTACAGTGGGAGATTAAGTTCATCTTTGTGAACTGATTTTTTATGAATCAATAATGTTAAGAGTTTTTTCAAATGCTGTAAAACCCTAAACCTAAAAGGTCATTGATAACTTTAGTGATATAATTTTTTCTTCTTATTTTGAAAGTATCAAAAGCATAAAATTGGATCCTCTTCATTGATATAAAATCCAATAATTTAATTTGAATTTTTTCCATGTCAGATTCCGATGTGTGGGCCCTGGGATATTACATTTTTTATTAGATGAAAGGTTTAGAAAAATGTGTTGATAAGGATGTTTTCATTTGACGTTAACATTGGAGTTATGTATACCAACATATGTCTATAATATAAATTATAATCATATCTTCAAATTCATAAAAACAACTTTTAGTTTTTAAACAATGAGATCTTAAAGTGATTAATGGAATATTAGGACACATTTTATTATATTTAAGAAAATGTAGTGATTTAGATTAACATGATGTATCCATTGACATTATGTGGAAATAATTTTTATAGTATTCATAAAAATTAGTGATTATAAGATCTTAAATATTGAGTTAATTATGGGAACACAAATTTTATCATCTAGAGTACAATAGTATTGAAAAGTTATTTGGTGACTAAGAGATTAATGTTATTTAAAAAGGATATCACTATATTTTCTTCTTGTGTGATGAATTGTATAATATAACCTTTGAGTATTAAACACCCATAAATGTTGACATTATTGAGGTTATTTGGGATATAGTGGTCTTTGTTTAAGTTATTATTTAGTTTTAACAATGGATTTTACTATTTATTTATTTAGATTAATAAATTATTTCCTCATATAAAGGTTTATTCATTCTATTAATTATCTTAGCACGTGATAACCATTTCGGTATTGTTTGATGTCTAAAGATAGGTGAAATATATTGATTATCACTTTTATGGTTATGTGGTTTTCTAAATTTTATTATAGTGATTCAAGGATAAACAATTCTTCTCAAGTAATCATTTTTATGGAGAAACAGTTGATACTATGGTCAAAATTAGAAAAAATGATGAAATTATAATTCTCAAGTAAGTATATATCACTAATTTTCAGTCTAGATGGTGAAATAATCTTAAAATCCTGGAAAGTATCATTAGAAAAAAAGTCCTGGTAACATTATTTATGAGGAACTGATGGTCTTTTCAATCATCATGGATTTATGGTTTTGATGTCCATTAATTTATATTGATCAATCACATTAATATAATCAGTGATCAATATAAATATCTATAATTATTTACACCTTTCTTACAAATCCAAATTTTCACTTCACACCTATGTTCTTATATTTGGAATCCTAGTATATTTTATTCCAAATGACGTTTATATGTCCATTTCTCTCTTATCAAGTGAAATTTTTATTAACCCTTTTTATTATATGGGTATCCAAAATAATCTATTTTAAAATTCCCATCCTTTGATTACTAACATAAAGTTATCATTGTGAGGATAAAATATATTATATTGGGTAGGATCAAACTCCCAAAGATTTTATAAATTAAAACAATTTTTTGTAGCATATTTGGTACATAATATTGAGCATAAATGACCCAGGATATATATATCTATCAAGACCCATAAATTAAATTGGTGAGAATGTTTAGTACTAATAAAATTAATATATATATATATATATATATATCCCACCCGATGAAGATTATTTATAATTTCTTCGTAAAAAATCAACAATTTTTAGAAAAGTAATTTTATTCTTCCAGAATATATTTTCATCGAAAATTTTTTTTATTTATTTACATGAAAAAATATTAAAATAATATTTATGAAATTTTATGAAATTTATTTTATAAAATAAAATTCATTTTTTAAATATTCATAACATAATTTTCCTTGGGTGAAATATAGGGATTTTCTAAAAAATAACAATTTTTCCTTGAGTGGTGAAAAATAAAAATTTATCTAAAAATGCATTTTAATATAAAAAAAATTATTTGTATAATTATGTTTTAATATTATTTCTTTTAAATTAGTTATTAGTTATTTATATTTAATCCAATTAATTACTTTTGAATCAACTCCATACTGGATTGTAGTATAATTTTGTATTTTGGTTTAAAAACAAGATTTTTTTTAAAACTATTTCAATGTGCATAATGTTTCTACTTTTTAATTAATTAAAATAATAAAACAATTAACATATTTAAAATAAATAGATATTCTATATATCAATAAATACTAATATATGTTTGTAAAATAATAATTATTAGTCCTAGAGTTAATATAAAATCCTATTTTTCTTGAAAAAATACACCTCTTGAAAACATTTTTTTCATGTGGATAGGTTTAATTTAAAATTAAAATTTTGGAATCTTGTTGAATGTTAGAATCATAGGTACACCTTTTTTATTTTGAATATTTACAAGTTTTTTACTCATATACCTTATAAATTTTCACCCCTCTCTTCTCTTTTTCACATATTCAAACCATTTGGGATTAACCAATCTTTACCCAAATCACTTACGAAGTTCCATTCAATCATTATAGAATCCATGGTTTGGTTAGAAATACATTATAGTAATAACTTATGTAGAATCTAATAAATTTTATCTTAGAAGAGGTAAAATTACTAACTATGATTTTTTTGTTTTATTTATTCTTACACCTCCTTAAAATTTTCTCATATGATAATAATAGTATATAATATAAAATAAGACAACATTATATTAATGATATAACCTAAATCAATATATTATTATACAAAATGGGATACAAAATCATTATTTTTGTGTACTACATACTACCGCCACGCGAACCGATGATAATAATTTTCCCTCATCTCCCCTCATGGCTTGTTGTAATGATGTTTTAATAGACTAAATATATATATGATATTTGTAACATATTTTTACCTCTATATTTATGATAATAAATTTACCTTTTTTACTTTCCATTCTATGTGGAAAATGAAAAGGTCTCTCTTGTGTACGGTAGACTACCCCCTCATAATGTGATGTGATTTTTTTTCACTAACGCTTAACATGGAAGGTGATAAGGAATTTTTTAATGAATATATGTGATATATATGAAATAAAAATGTTGTTCATGAAATATTAATCATTATGAATAGAAAATATATCATTTTATTTCTTACATAGAAAAATTTTCATGTCATTCATTTATGTGTGGACAACCCCTATGAGTAGCGATGCCATTCGTTTTTCAACACCAAATAACAAGAATGGTATATATAATTATATTTAAATACATAATATTTTATTGATGATATTATGATAATTATATAAATATAAAACAATACATACATTCTTTCCCAAATAATAATTTCATAATGGAAGCATTAATCATTCGTACATACGGCCTACCGTCTCTATAACCATAACCCAATTCAATTTTCATAAACATATATCATGACTGGTTTTGAAAGTATGATTTTTGAATAAATTTTTTAATTATTTCATGGTTATTATTCTTGATATGTTGAAATAATTAACTCATTGATGATGTTCAACATACCGAATCCATTTTAAAACAGTTAAATAAACATCCTCAAAACCCTGACGTGGGCTTAACTAATTAAATATTTTAATATTATATTAAACTGATATAAAATATAATTAATCCTTAATAAATCATAGAATTTTAATTGTTAATTTTAATTATTTCAACTAAGTGTATTTGACATTAAATTTTCCAAGTGGTAATGAATTAAATAACAAAATTTCTATTCATTGGGCTATATAACTTATTAATTGTCTTTATTATTATAATATTGTTATTATAATGACTCTTTATTATATAATGTTTTATTTCCAAAAATATTATGTGGATAGAAATTTGATTTAAATAATCGATTGATTTATTAATTCTCATATAAATGTTATGATTATCCTAATGAACTTCTTCTCAATTTCCCTTCACTCACTAAAATTATTTTTTATATAATAAGTGAATTTAAGGAAAAAGTTGATAAAAATGGTCGAGATATAATAAGTCAAACCTCATAATAATTGATCATTCCATTTGAAACAAACATAAATTGGTTTTGAATTATTTACCTTTAATAATAACCAATCGTTGTAGGTATCCACCATTTTTGGACTATCTATGATGAGATCCTCGAAGTGAAATTCCATCTTATACTAAGCACGAAAATATTCCTCTCAGATTGTTTTCCCCTAATTGAATCATCATATCAAAAATATGATTCTATTTAACAACTTAAGAGTTTTTTTTCTTCATTTAAATCACCTCGCAATGGAATTTATAACATTCTGCTTGAATCCTCCTTTGAGATCTTGATCAGGAAAGAATCTTATAACATTTATATATAGCAGTTTATGAGGATATCCTAATTTTTTTGGTTTTACAACATTCTTAATTTTAATCATTAGAATGATGGATGTTGGTTCCTCTACCTGGTTTTCAGTTAAATTATCAATAGGAGGTGCTTCTTGCTCAACATTAATATTAGTCATGCTTTGTGACATAATGAAAGCATTAATAAATTTTTTAGGGACATTACCTTTTCTATAATACCTTATAAAGGGAGGACTACGAAAATTTTAGTATTCCTTCCATGTCTGTAGCCTCTGCCCATACTGAATAAATCCATCTGAAGTCTAAAGTTTCTTCTTTCTTTCCTTTAAGGATGATCAGAGGTACTCATCCATACATTCTAGATCATTGGATATTGTGGAATAGGTTTTAGATGAATATCTAGAATCAGAATACACTTCATTCTCATATTCCCTACCTCATGAAGAATAATTCTTTTCATTTCCAACCTCTTTAACATTCCATTCTTCTAATGGTATTGGCGCATCATCATGAAAGACTGAAAATTAGTCCTAAGAACCATCTCCTTTAAAGGAATCATACAATTAGCCTTTTTATGTCAGAATAGATATTGAGGGGTATCGTTATCCAAGAAAATTACTAGAAATTATATCCTTGATAATGTTACCAAGAGAGGGTAACATCCTAATCTCTCCTGGAACCCAAATAAAGTATTTGGTTGGATCACTCTCACCAAACTACTGAATCATGACCTCCAAAAGAGAATCACTAGTGACTCTTGCATAATAAGAATGAGAGGAGGGATCTATTATATTAATTTTGAATCCTCAAGTACCCCTTCAATAATCCATGAACCAGATTTAAACAATATGGATAAATTATTATCACCAAAATCTAGCTTTAAATAACCAAAAATTTCCACAATCCTTGACTCTAGAAAAATTTTGTATCCCCAATTTCATGATGATATATGAAACACCCATTCAACTAGTGTCTAATGATTTCTCATCAATGTTATTTCACAGAGAAACATAATTCATGGTGATCTACCCTACCTTCTCCATGACCAGCTTAGGATGACCTTCAACCATGGATCTGGGTGGTAGGTTCTCCAAAGCAAATCCAAGAATTCATTATTGGAAATAATACAAATCATGACCAAAAAGTATATAAGGTTAATAAAAAGAAACCCACAATTCATATAAAACCTTTTTTCACTTTATATGTCCCATTTTCTCCCAATATAGATAAAATCTCTCAGATTCTTCAAGACATATATCTCAATTTCCTTTATTTTACTTATTTTTGATGTTATTCATTTATATTAATTTACTAAGTGTATATATAGATACATTGAAATTTAATATAATGAATTTATATATAATAATGATATTTAGTGTTTATTTATTGTTTATATTTCATGGGGATTATGAATCAAATGTTTCCTTTATATTTTTCCAAGGATATTTTCAAAAAAAATTGTTTCTTTTCTATGTGCACATTTTTTATATTTTAAAAAGAGTTTTTTAAAAGTTTTTTTTAATGTGACTTCATTTTTCTCTTAGTTTGAAAATATATTTTATTAAAAATAGATTTTTTATAAAATTATTTTCTTAAATATTTTCTATGATTTTTAAAATTTAGTTTTAACCAAAATTGGATTTTTAAAATAAAATAAAAATGATCTTCCAATCATTTTCCAAAAAATAATATTTATTCTTTTAACAAAAATGATAAAAGAATAATTATTTTAATTCACATTAAATGAACATATTTTTTATATCATGAATTTTTTTTTCAATAATCCATTAAATATATACATATTTAATTTCAGTGAAAAGGCTTTTCAAAATATTTTTGGAATTTTTAGTTTTTAAATGTGATTTTGAAAATGAAAATGATATTTCTTCATAAATGTTTTTAATGATAATTTATTGGTATTTATTTTCGTCAATTTCAATAAAAAAATCTTGTTACTTATGCTCTAATGGGTATATTTTTTTGTGATACCATCCTCATCCATTCTCTCAACGAATTATGTCTATTTCAAAAATATTGTTATGGAACCTCATTATTTTCCAATAGATAATAACATTTATAGAATATTGTTATGAAATCATTTTCCTTTCTATATATTAATCATGTTTCCAATAAATATTTATGGATCAAGTTTCTATTCTAGGGTTTAACCATATCTCAAAGTGATTATTATGGAACCCATATTCTTTGACATGGGTTAGTCAATTTTCAATGAGATTGTTATGAAACCAATTTATTTTTTGTGGTATAATAATGTTTTTAAAATAATAAAAAAATGGATTTATACATTTAATTTTACAGTATATGCACTTTATTTTTTACTCTTGGACATTAAATATGATGGGTGCACCCATATAGTGTCAATTGATCCTAATCTAGCTTATAAAATTGGTGTTCCCAAATAGCACTCTAATGCATTAAATAGTGATTATGTACTCCCAAAAATTATATTGGAAGTATTTACAATGGTTATTCTAGTTGTTAGTGTTATATAAGGGTTAAATAATGATGATTATGATTTTTTAAGATAACTATATGTTTTGTCTATTCTTTCTATGGGTTTATAACTTTTCATTTGATCAAGATTGATACCACATACCTCATGATTATTGATTCTTATAAACCATTTAATTATTATATAATCATGAAATATTTCATGATTAATGATTCAGGTATTAGTGGGTCTGAGTTCTTTTATGATTTTCTCATGAACTATGATTATGTCGGTGTACCCTTGTTCACTTATTATGATCACCGTTGTTATTCAATTGTTAATTTTTATGTTTACCCTTACTGAGAATTTTAGGTCAACCTTTTTATGTTTCATGTACCCAAGTTTATCAAGAATTATATTGAATGCTTTATTTCATGATTTTTTTCACATGGTTTAGATGTTTACCTAATTTGGAATATAAAAATATGACAATAGTGGGATATGATGTTCATCATTATGAAATTGTTGTTTATGAATCCATTATGATAATAGTTTTTCATAATTCTCTAAAACTCAAAACCCAAATGGTCCTTGAGATTGTATGTGATCTTATTTCTCCTTATAATGTTGTATGTTTTGTATAGTGAAAATTGGTTCACCTTCATCTATATCAAAGATTGATATATAAGTTCTTTTTTTCAGTTTTCAGTCCAGGAGTTTCGGTTATGGCTATTACACTCTTAATATCATTACCTTTATAATATCTATCAACAAAAATACCACGTATATTCACTTATAACTCTTTCTATTCATTAAAAACATGACTTATTTCATGTTTTCAATTGTAACTTATGATATATTTTTATGAATAATTGTAATAGTTTTCACTATATCTCCCATTTTGTTTGGATACTCATTCATTGAACCACCATATTTTCTATCATATCTGTTGTTACTCTGGTTCATGCTGGATACATTCATTTACTAAATCCAAAATGGGATAGTTTGAGCATATTAATAAAATCACAGTAAAACAAATAATGAAGAGGATAAATACTAAGATATACTTAACCATAGTATTATGAACTCTTTCTATTTAACCAAAACAACCATAATTCGCCCTAGTATAATAATCAATATGGTTATAGATAACTGTTAACATATTCTCCAATGAAAACCAAACCTATAAAGTTATCTCATCCAATATCTATTACTAACTATAAAGACATGACCTGAAACATTTCATAATCATGAGTTCTAACACATTAATTTAATCCCGTAAAATTGAGGATATTTTCAAAAATAATTTTCTATATAAAGAGGTCATAACTTATAGATAAAAGAAAACATATATTACAAAGAGTACACTTCTAATCAATATAAATGTTTCTCATAATATAAAAAGTTTCAAATAAAAAATGTTTTCATTGGATGAAAAATCATCACAACGTTCAATTTTCCTTCTTTATTTCCCTTACCCATTCAAAAACCTTGTTTTTTTTAATGTGGGATGATAAAAAAATGCATAAAGGGAAATAAAAAAATAAATAAAGAAACATGTTAGTCCATGAAAACTTTTAAAAAATTTTGATTTCAAATTTATCTTTTGGGTAATGATTTAAATTTTCTTTCCTAAGAAATCATATTCTTTGATAAAATATTTTCATAAAAAATTTCATAAGAAAACATAAAATATAAATAATAAAATAATAATTTTTTCATTAAAAACATTATAAAAAATTGAAAACACTTTCACAAAGATAAATTTTTATCCCTTAATAAGTATAAAATACATTATTTTGAAAATAGTATTTTATTAACTTATTTAGAAATTATATGATTTAAATAAAAACCCATATAATTAATAGATAAAAAATATCATTATCCTAGGAGATTATTTTTCACATAACTCTTATAAATGGAAAAATCATAAGGTAAACTTCCATACCCAGTGCATTGGAGGACTATCAGAGACCCACTCATCTATGGTCTATATTTTAACCAGTCATCCTTTGTGTAAAATGTTACCACCCATACATGGTTAATAAAGTAACTATTGATCATTGTCTTATAATGAAACCACCATAATCATAAATAATTTATAATAACTATGGAATATTCATTAATCATAAAATATTAAAATTTTCAACATTTAATAGATAAAATATTCTTCTCACCCATCAAGATATTAAGATATACATCTCATTTTGACACCCATTTTCAATACCAAAAAAACCATAAAAGGAAAAGAGGGTTTAAATTTTAAGAAAATATTAAATCTTTTTTAGGAATCTATAATTAAAATAATTGTTATGGTGTTGGGAAAATACTCTTAAATAAATATGTTAAAATAGAACATTTGTTTTATCTTTTTTAAATAAATTCAAATATAAAAAAAAATATTTTGAAAACATTTGAATGAAATTAAAAATATTTATTTATTAAACATTAATTAAAATATAATTAAATTCATAAAATATTTTTAAAAACATGGAATCATAATGAAAATATTTGGAAAATTAATCTTAGAGATATTTAAAATGTGGTTTTCATATAAATTTCCCCTAAAGTAAAACTTTAAGATGATTCCTTCTTTTTTCAAAATTATTTAATAAATATAAGATATAATCACAAATTAATTTTATCAATAATTTTAACATTAATAATAATTTTCTTGAATAATTTAGAATAACGTAGAATGAAAATATTTAGAAATTAAATCTTATTTTTTAAAATGAGGTTTTATGTAAAAGGTTCCCTTACCTCGAGTGTGATTTATCATGCATGTTATTTATCATCATGAATTATTAAATAAAATTAATTATTTAATTAATTTATTATCATTTTAAATTTTAATTAATTTTATTTCACTTATTACCATGTTATATAAAATTAATCAATTATGTTTATGTTGGATGTTTTGATGCTATTTGTTAAATATTTATAAAATGACTATCTTAGGTTGAATATGGTCAAATAGGTAATCATTAAAAATTTCAAGAATAATAATATTCAAATAAATATATTTTTTTGTATATAAAATATTATTTTTTAAAAATAATGAATTTTGGTTATGAAAAATCAAGTATGTTGCAATCACGGAGATGATATATCATATATACTCATGAGTAACGTTCCCATTTTTCAACGATCATTACATAAAGAATATCAGTAATATTTTATCATTCTAGAGTGATTCTAATATAAAAAATTCAATATTATTTTTTTAATATAATTATATATATATATATATCAAATATTTGATTTAGTGATTAAAAATAATCACATCGATTTATGGACGCGGTAGTTCCAACATATGCACGAACGATATTATCATTTTTTCATTTGTAGAAAGGTGAGAAATAAAATGATATTTATATTTTAATAATAAATTTTTTTTATGAATATAATAATTTATTTATAAATATATATATATCACATATATTCACCAAATTGATCCTTATTACTTTCCATGTAAATTTTTTGTGAAAAATGTATCACATCGCTTCGCGAGACGGTAGTCTGCCATATACATGAGTGACATTATCAAATCCCACATCAACTGAAAATTATTAAAGAATATGTGATAAAATAATTAATTAATTATAATTATGTTATGAATATAATATATATACTCAAAATCAATCATTATAAAAATACATGAGATGTGACAATGAAAATCCAATTACATCGGTTTGTGGGGCGGTATTTTGCCTAACACATGAATGGTGGTTTCATTTACAATTTTATAAATGAGGATATAGATTTATGTTATGTAATTTATATATAAAAATATCAATATATCGGATATAATTTTTTTATTATATCAGAATAATTAATTTATATTTTAATGAGGTGGTATAAGAAATAAAATGAAAACACTTGGTTAAGAACAATACTTTTTCTTCCCCCAACCCCCTTAAAATATCCCCAAAATCCATCATAGGATGGATTTATTATCAAAATAAGAGATCTAGGTCCTAGGGAGGTATTAATGTATAGTTTTTGACTTGGTATTTTTAGATAAAAAATATTTGAAGGTGTGGGGAGGAGAGAATAGATTGTGTCCTTTTAATAGTGAGGTGGGTGAAGCACATGTAATATTTTAATAGAAAAAGTGATACTCACATTGAGAATAAGAATAAATATTCTAAAATGAACCATTATAAATCTATAGATTATATAGGGCCAAAATATGGACATAAAATATACTTTATGTAGGTTTTTAGGTCAGTTTAACCCTTATCTTTTTAGTTTAACACCCTATAAACCTGTTTTCACCTTCATCGTGATAAATTTTTATTTTACTTTCAGAATTAATTATAAAAAAATTAATTGAACATTTAATATCATATTACTTATTATACTTGAAAATATTAATTCCATTTTATCAAATTCAATTCAAATTATATGAACAATTTAATTTAAAATAATACCAACAAAAGTGATTAAAAATGGGTTTCAAGAGATATATTTTTCAAACATGAAATCACTTTATATTCACTATATGACTTGTAATAATCATTATATGATTTTAAATACTTATTTAATGATATATAAAATTTAAATTTTATTCAAATTATTATACATTGGGGTTTTTTTAATTAATTTAAATGCAGAAACAACATTTACATTATAAGAGTCTAAAGAAAAATGTTTTTTGAATCACAAAAATAAACATACACTAAATACAATATAGAGTTTATTAAGATATAATTAAATGGATTAAATATAACTAATGAATAAATATGTTACCTTAAATCATATTAAAAATAAAATTATAGTTTTAAAATACTTCATTTATTAAAAAGAAATGATATTATTACAAATATCATTATTTTTAACTATTCGCTGAAAATTTAATATTTTCTGAAAAATCATGTATTTTCACCATATGTTTATTTTGATATTATGATTTAAATAATGTTGTTTATTCTATAAAATATATTTTTTAATATATATATATATATTATATATAATATTTTCTCACAAAACTTAATGAAAATTATTTTTCAAGAAAGCATATTTTTTCAGAATAAAATTACATTACTAATATTGGAATGATTAATTACTTACAATTTATCAAAAAAAATTATAAAGTGTAGGATATTTATATATTTATATTTTAATATAATCAATACTATTAATATCTTTCAATTTAAGGGCTAGGATATTGTAGTCATATTTAACATTTTAATATTTCATGGATTATTTAAGATATGTGTTGCATGTCTCGTATGATATCAAACATAGATTCCATTTTTAAATCTTTGAGTTATTAAAAAAACCAATAAACACATCTTCATTAATTAATATCCAATAAAACACATAACATATAGAATTTATATGGTCATATTGTTCCCCATATACTCCTCTCTTAGTAATTATGAAGAGTCAACATTATGATAATAATTATCAACCTATTTTGAATTTCTAGCATGACATTGTTGAACATCATATGTGTCCCAAAAAAATGGATGTTTTATAGTATTTAAGAAATATATTAATGAATATTGTCATAAAATATATAGTTTCCCATTTTAACAATATTCTATTATACACTATCGATTCCAAAATTACTATATGAACATTATAAAATTCATGTCATGTGGAATAAAATTTATTATGTGGAAATATAATAGCTAATTTTAATTTTATTTTAATCAATATTATAATTTAATTTATGGAATCAACAAAATAATATAATCTTTTATTATAATACAATATAGTACAAAAAATTCATTCTCCATTAAGTATTCGATAAAATGGTATTTTAAATTGATGCGATTTGATTACGAATGGTGTATTGATAAATTAATCCTTTATTATCAAATCCCATAAGAAAAAATAGCCTAAAATACATCGTGATATATTCCAATTCATTCACCATCCACATCAATCTGGGTTTCACTTGAGTTGTAATAATATAATCTTCCACAATTGTACTCAGGGTCATCAGACAGAAATTGTATCTGTATAGTGCAAACACATTTATCCCAATGAGTGGGGGTCACCAAGGTTTACCATTGGATTATATTGAACCTCATAGAGGCTTCCTATGTACACTTTTTAGATGATAGGGATAAAAAACCACGTAGTTTGAAGGGGTGATTTTGTGCTTACACATGGTTAGAGACCCATCGCAAGAGGAAAACTCTAGGATAGATGGATATGGATTGTGTGAGGATTATGTATGGATTGCTGCCCAGGTGGTGCAAGGATCAATAGTGGTGTGGAAGGATGGAATGATCCCATCATGATTTGGTGTCTAGGTAGGGATTAGGATAGATGATGGAGGGTTATAAGAATGGTTGTAATGGATGATATGGAACTAATGTGAAGAAGGTGGTTATATGCTTGAATGTCAGTGAGGTTTCCTAAAAATCATAGTGGTTTGGGATCAAAGTACATGTAGATAAAGAGTGGGTTGATTGGACACCTAAAGAGGTGGCCAGTGACAATGGAGTGCATGGATAGGGACTTGAAGACAATTAAATATTTTGGTTAAGGCACAATCTTCCCTAGGTGTAAAGGTTCAATGGAAAGACCAGGATGGGAGATGGGTGATGGTCTTGATCCCCTTATAGGTTTCCTAAATACCATGTTTTAATTTTATGGATCATAGTTGGTGTAGTTCATGATTGAGGAATAGAATTTGTGCGTACACAATAGACAATGACCTGAAGACATGTGAGGGGATTATGCATAGTTAGCGAACCATCGCAAGAGGATCAATCTCATTATGAAAAGTGTGTTTAAGTGAGGGGTTTATTCATGGTTATATAATTGTATGGATGCATCAAAACACCTCAAATGGATGGATCTAAGAGACAAGTCCCAAAAGGGTAAGGTCTCACATCAGGAGGGTACATCCTTAGAAGGGTGCTCCATAGTTTACCATTGGTTGTGATTGAACCTCGGGGTGGCTTCCTACATTACCTAAGTAGAATAATGGAATCAAAACCTATTTAGTTCAATCAGTTATGTAATTTAACTTCATTCATTGAATAAGATAAGTGAACTGATGTGAAAATGAAAGAAAAAATGTATTTTAGGTCTTGATCCTCTGAGGGGATTCCTACATACCCTATTTAGAAGATACATATTGAAGTCTACATAGTTATAAATGGAGGGGTGATTGGTTATTAAGCATGAAAAATATATCCAAAGAGGATTTCATGGTCACTATTTACTCTAATCCCATGTGAGTCATTCTTGGTGTGAGAAACAACAGGTAAAAATAGACCTAACGTTTGTGTCACAAATGGTGTGGTCATGAGAGGTGGTGTGGGGCTTATGCATGGCTAGATGCCCAAAGAAGAGATGTATATTTGGACTTACTCATGGAGGGAATACCTAGTCGGTGGTTCGGGGTTCACATGGTGATAGCCTAAGGTGAACATGGTGATAAATCTAAAAGGAAGAGAGATGGAGGGAAGTCGCTGGTGCCAATCCTCTTTCTGGTCCCCTTAGACATTCCATTAATGAAGAAATCATAGTTTAACATCATGTGTTGAGGACATGGGGAAGTTATAAGGTTAATGTAATGTATCTAGGATGATGAGGACTCTATCCTCACCCCCTTATACTTACATAACCTGTACTAACCCACAATAGGGGTGGGGGAGGCACAAGAAATGCTGCAGAGTGAGGTAGATGAGTGGTAGATAAAGGGTTCCTTGTAAGTGTAGCTATGGTAAGATGAAATATTTGTTAACTTATCTACACAAATAAGCATTACATATATCAATGTGACATGATACCCCACATGAGGGACCAATAAATCACTATGTGAAATTCTGGAAGGCGGCATAGATGAGGTGCATGCAAGATGTGGGTGTTATGAGCAAGAGGAGATCAAACATGGTGTCTTGGGGTACGGAAAACCAAGGGATTCTATTAGAAGGGGAGCACACAAGTTTTGAGACATACATGAAAAAGGATGGAGCATGAGTGCAAGATGTGAAAGGGATTGTCTTGTATGCAAGATGGGTATTTTGAACTAACTTAACTTAGGTAAAAAGGAAATGAAAGAGATTCAATCTCTTTTAGGCCCACCTAATGGTGGACCCCTGAGGGACCTATCACGCAAGATCCAATTCCATGACATGATGAATTTCATATAATTTCAGAAGGGATGGGCTTGCATGCACGGGATTGCCGATTTGGAATTTGGAGCCTTTTTTGAAAAGGGTTGGTTGTGATTATACTTATGGGAAAATAATTTCAGCAATAGCATGTAAGAAGGTTAATATAGAAGAGTTTGGTTTACATAACATTGGACATGTAAGGGCCCTGCGAGTTAGCTGATTTGTTGCGTACAATTTTCCAAACTTATGTGCGCTTTCCGTTGTTGTTTTTTGAAGGTAAAGGAAAAAATATCACATTTGACATCGCATTAGGCATGCAAGGTCCTTGCACACAGAATTCCAGCATTTTTATATGTATCCAATATTGGATGCAACTTCATTAGGGTTCTCACAATTATCCGCAGAGTCAAATTGTTACATTGGGCTGCAGAATCATTCCTACCTATAGCCTCGAGCGGAATTCAGCACCAACACATTCTTATGTATCTTTCTTTGGATGTGTGTCTAATGAGCATTGGATTCTTTTTGTGATGAGAATGGTAAGACATAAGAGATAATACTATGTTACCCTGTGTGACCAGCACATGTTACTAAATGTAATCATCATGGGATGTCATAGTTTAAATCCCAATATTTCCCTATGTGATGAGAAAAACATTCCTTAAGTGATGGGCATGCGATAAACATGGTGATGAACATTGGTTGACATAGGAGAGTAGCTTAATATTCCTTATCTTATTAGCATAATATCCCCTCATTTTCCAATTTATGGAAGTTAAAAAAATTTCAATGATGCCTGGAAATTCCTAATGAGATTATTCTCTCCCACTAAAGGTGTTCACCCAACGAATTCATCCATTGATGTAATAAACTAGTGTCTATATCAATATGGTGTGAGTAATGGGATTCCAAAGGGTGTCTTAAATTTTTATTGAATTAATATACAAATAAATGACATTTCTAGAAAAATAATTTCTAATATCCATCTATCCTATTCTAATCAAGGTTCTTTTACTAACACCCTAGTGGTGACATGCCTTCGCACTATTAGAATGTTTAAATATGGTATTTGGATCAAAACCATCTAAAAAGTTGTTTGATAATATAATTCCTACTGTAAAGTAATGGAAATATAAATTGTGAACTTGATGTGAATGCCTTATCCTTAAAAAGTTAGAGAATGGGTAATGATAAGAATCACCAAAAACATGAGGTAATTTTTGGCTTGTTAATCATTACTATTGTCAAGAACCTCCTCATGGTTGGATTCAAATACTCCACATAATTATATCCTCTTGACATTCTATGTGAGGTGTTGCAACCACCAAAAATACGCATGAGTGTAGGAAAATATATCATTATGGTGTTGAGACCCACTTATTCCTCCCTATAGTTCTTTTAAACACATGTATGAAGGTGTTAGCTTCCATGTCTCTTACATCTATTAGACATTGTTCCCATTTCCCAAATATATATCACTCAGCAATGGTCTAATAATGAATTTGTTTGTTTCTATGAGTGGTAGGGTATTGGTCCTACTCAAAATATGGATCAAGAGTATATATATACCCCTTCACCCCAATGGAACCCTACTAATCAATAAAATAAAAGATATAATGTGCTACTAGTTACCACTTATAATCACATCAAGAGTCTATACACGTAGTTCATTAACACCACCTTCCCTTTCAATGAGTACATAATGGACACACATGGTGTGTTAGTTCTGACTACAACTAGGTAGTTTCTAAGAAGGACACCCATCATTCAACATTGTCAACAATGTGGGGCCTCTGAGACTATTTATTAAAAGAATAACACTACTCCTCCTCTAGCCATCCCAGCCTAGATTGGATTGTTCCCATACTAAGGGTAGGCTACCATTCCTACTCTGTTAATCTTTCTTTAATATCTATCATGATCACTATAGCCACTATCATATCCCTGAATTACTTTAACATCACACAATATATTACACATAATGACTAAGATTAAAACCCTTTATATCAACAATTTGTGATGTGTTGGATCTCTTAAAAACTGCCACCTATAACTATTATCATATATTTACACCTTGTGATGCTAAATAGTACAACCCTAGTGGTCCTCCAAAGTGTAGAGTTATTTACAACCACCTCTATGGAACTCCCTAAAATACCATCAACAATTATTTTGTAAGGGATCTCCATTATACAAAGAAGGTCACATCCACTATACCTTCAATCTGACATGGAGAGCATGATCGGGGAATTAATGACTGATCACCCCTAATTTTTTATAATCTAGAAAACATTGGTTAAGGAAGAGATATTTGTGCCTCCATATCCCTGACAAATTGGGACATTCAAGTGGTAATTAATTAGGTTCATCCTAGAGGTCGAGGTGAAAAATTTCATGAGGTCCTATTAGATGTATATATATGTGTGTAGGATGTTCCCCCTTTTTCAGGTATTATCCATGAAATAGTTTTTAATGAAATATGTATCATTACCTTCTACATCAACACTCATTGTGGTGTAAACATCAGTATCCATCCTAATATTGTATTATTAGAGGATGAACCTAGATGGGATATAGGAATTTGATGAGAACCTATAATATGTTATTACATATTCCCTATCCTACATGAAAAAGTTGTTATAGCCTAAGAAATCTCAAAAATACATCCCTCTAATCCAAGGTAGATAATTTCATGTGAAATCTCTCCACCATAAGAATCACAATAGAGGATATTATCATTGCTCCCCCTTTTTACAAATCACCAACCCATTAACATGGGTCATTGTTTCCCATTTAATCAAGATGGGTTGGAGATGATAAATTATGTTAAGCCCCAACCACTAACTACACCCTAGTTTTTTCCTGAATCCCATGACTCCATACTTATCCATCATAAATATTCCCATTGTAAACCACAAATAATATCTCTAGAATAACATGTTGGTTATTTTTATCCACCATCCATAATTTTGGTAAGCTATTTCTAGGATTTCATAACACCATCTGTCCCATGACCTTCAATTTCAAAAGGCCAAACTCAAAGTGTATCTAGTGGGGAATAAAATTAGTATTTTGACACTAATAGATACCGATATATCCTATTTAAAATATTTATTAAAATCCTTATGGATATCATTTATATTACTAAATGGAAATATTCCCAAGTTCTTGTTAAAGCACAGATATAGTATTCCACCGTAAAATTCAGTCCTCTCCATAAATAATAAAAGATTCATCAAACATGTATGTCTAATGATACAGAAAATTTTACCCCTTTAGAAGTTGTAATAGTGCCTTTTATCTCTATTAATTTCCTATATGATTATGAGTGTGGTACCAATGAACATGTGGTTGATAAAGAATTGTATGCAGAATATCGGTAGATAATGGTGAAGTATTTGGAATCATTTCACACACAACAAAAAATACATTGTATGCGATTTAGAAGTCCGCATGTGCTACCACACCTGAATTTAATCTATAAACAAGTAAAGAGTAATGGTATCCTAGAGGCTTCTAGTACGAACAGTATTGTTGAGACCACTGTAGTGAACACCTGAGTCACCACTTTTCATCAAGATTTTGAGGTAAGATAAAATCACATAGATGAAATTCTCTAAGAATTCCATTCATATTAGAAGGACGTTGAAGAAGAAATTTTCATACCTCCTTAAAATCACAGAAAAATGATTGTCCTCGATAGATTAACTATGATAGATGAATCTATTTTTATAAACTCAAGACATAATACATCATTCACCAGGGCTCCCTCACTTATGGATTAGTGTTACTTACAACATCTGAAGCATATTTTTCCCACTTCTCAAGTAATTTTACCAACTACGGGTTAGGATCATGATAGAGCCTCTAAGAATGAGATCTTCAGTTCTCTTATCACTCATATAGAAGACATGGTGAAATAGTCAGATTCATTTTATCCTAGACGGAATCAATAACTGGAGTGGGTAGACCATGTTCTTCTACAGTGAAATTTAAAGTACTCAGGCTTCTATTATATCAATGGAATAGGAAACCAAAAGCATCAACTTGTAAATTTTTCATCTTGGTGTGTCCCAATGATAAAACCCCTAGTTAAATAGAATGAATATAATCTCTTCTACTTTTTTCAGACTTTGTAAGGGAATAGTGTTTTATGGTTGATCGACTATGGAGCATCATTACCTTCTTACAATAAATATAATTTATACTTTATTGTTCATGAAAAAAATTTAACTAAAGATTCCAGATGGTAATATAGGATGTGTTATTACCATGAAAAAACACCTAATGAATTTGGAAACGAGGTGACTACTCTTAACCGAATGTCTAGTTTTCACAATCTTTCCTATATATTAACACTCAATTTAACAAAAACTAAAACAACTAAACTATTATAAAGACTAATTGAAAAATAAATAAATATACAAAAAAAAATATAGTTGTTAGATAGATTCCAAGGTTTTTTTACTAAATGGATTAACCAAAATCACTCACAAAAAAATATTAAAGTCAATAGCTATGAAAATATATACATATTTAATTTAAACTAGGTCAATTCATATCAAAACTATCCTAGAATATTAACTCCTTATCTTCATGTAAATTACAATAGATATAATTCATTAATATCTAATTTCCAAATAAATAATCCTAATATAATTCAATTTTCATGAATTAATTACATTATCCAGGCTAGTGTTAACTCATCAATAGATATAATAGGTTTTTGGAACAATGATGAATCATAAAAATAAGTAAAAATCAACATGATACTAAATAATAAAACCAAGTGTAAGTGAAGAAGAATCTAGATGTTATATCGCTCACCCTCTTCCTCTTTTTCCACTCTCTTCAATTGATTTAGCTAATAATGATCAAGTGATTATTGATGATGAATATTCCATACCGGATTGGTGGGATAATATAAAATTGAGACGCATGAAGTTATATATTGAAAAAAAATTATAACATGGAAATTTACATAAATTAGAGTAATCTATTACAAATAAAATAATAACACCCCTAATTTTCCGATATTTCCTTGGTTCAAGGATTCTTGTAATAACACAAGTTTTAAACCAGAAAACAATATCAAGGGGATTTTAAAATTATTTTGATGTTTATAGGATGGGATATTTTATAAATAGAAATTCAAAACATAATTCCAAAATTGGGGAAACTATGATGTGTTTTTTTAATGAAATTATTTTAATTAAATTAAAGTTTTAATGAAAATAAATTTAAAATAAATAATCGTAAAAAGTTTTAATACTAATAATTATATAATAATAATAATAATAATTTGCACTATTATTATTATTACAGTAGGTTTTATGAATACCCAAGGGGTCACCCCCACCCCACCCCTTCCATGAACAATGCCACTCAACCCCCAACCCCCCCCCCCCCCACCACCACCACAAGATATCATCAGTGCTTGACCCACCCTCTATGACTACACTTTTCAGCACCATTTTATTTTAGTTTCATCATAATTTACCCATAAATTTTTTTAATGTAAGGTCCTTATATCTATTCTCCTCTCGAAATTTATTTTATTTATTCCCTTCTCATCACCCTATCTCATTCGTCCAAACCTAGGGTTTGAGATAATCCATTTTCAGTTTTTTCATCCACTTGTAGGGAATGTTGTACATCCCCTAAGGGATCTTTTTGTGGGTTTCATTGTTATTCGCTGAAGGAGAGGAGTTTCAGATTGTTTTTTGTGTTCTGCCCCCTTCAGTTAAGGTTTTTAAAACCATTTCATGGATTTTTTCTATTTAATTTAGTGAATTTAATTTTTTTATGCCCCTAGTAATTGATTTTAGAGTATTTGATGATTATGGTAGGGCTTGCTCTCATATGAATAGGTATTTATATATATATATATATCTTCATTTTAAATATTACCTCATGGGTATGAGAATGTGTTCATTAGATTATGGGGTATATATATAGGAATGTGTGTATGTGCAAGTGTGGAGTGTTCATTATCGTTATCAAAGTCATCAAGTGTCGACTGTTTTTCTTGGTCTACATTTAAGGTAGTATCCCTATCATTGACCCTTTAAATTTAATAGTTCTTTAGGTGAGTCTTTATATAAGTTTAATTATATTTTATATGGGTAATGTGTGTCCCAATCATAAATAATGAAAATAATATCATATTTCACAGTTAACTACCAGGACCATCAACATAGTGGACCATGAATTATCATCTATTACCATTATGTATCAATCTGCTCAACTTTTTTCCCATTAAAATCTAATTAGATATAAATATTTACCAAATGAATTGGAGGTAGTTATAGTTCCCACCCATCTCATAATTAATACGATACATATATGGGACATAATATCATAAAACACTCATCATATCATTACATCATAACCCATGTAAAGAAAATTGGCTTTATAAATACTTCTTCAATTCACCATATCATAACCCATGAAAAATAAATGAGTTTCCAAAAAATTTCATCAATAAAAACATTAATAATCCAGATAAATAATAATGATTATATCATTCAATCTTTTACCCTGAACCAATAAGTAACATTAACGAATTTCATATTATGTTGAAAATGATTTTGAAAGACCACTTAAAAAAATTTCGTGTTGAAACTATACATTCCACATTTAAGAACACTTTTTTAAAAAATAAAACATTTTCTAAAACAATTTTTTTGGAATCATCCTTTAAAACATATAAAGTAAGAGATAAAAATTATTGAAAACATTTCTGGAGGAAAATATCATTCCAATATAGAAAAAAATTAAACATAAAATAGTTTATAAATATTTTAATTTGAATATAAATATATAATCCTAGAAACAAATATTTAAAAAATTTGTTTTTCAGAACTTTGTGGATTTCTAATAATGTTTTACTTGTTAAAAAAATATTTCTTTCACATTTTTTATAAAATCCAAATGTGAGTTTTTTGGAAAATTAATTGAAGATCCATTTCAAAAAAGAATTAAAACATTATACATGGGTAAAAATTTCCTTAATAAATCATTTGGATAATTATAGAAACATTTTGGAAAATATTTTGAGAAAACATGGTTTTTGAAGAAAAATGGTTTTCGACTGAAGACAAAAATAAAGATGATTTTTATTTAAAACATTCTCTTGAAATCTTGAGTACCTAAAGAGAGGAAAATGAATGGAAAATATTAATGTGAAATTACATAACCAAAGAAGAATACATTTAATGATCTTCTTGAGAGACATATCATAATACTTGATCATTAATATAATAATTATAAATAATACCTATATGCAATGAAATTAAAACCTCAATTTTTTACCACTTTGGTATCTTTTAAATAGTAGGAAACATTAAAAAATATAATAAAATTGAAATAAAATATCAAGAAAATAATTTTATTGATGATATAAAATTACAAAGTGGCAGTATATACTCCTCATAGAATAAGATATGTTCATAACATAACTTATGTCCTAATGAATGAAATTAGAGACAAAAATACCTCACATCTTTGGTAACATGTCTAATGTATACACCATGAAATATAGATACTCAAAATGATATCTAAATATAAAAAATAAGTTGAATCATCATAAAAACTATACATGTGTTGTATATACACCACATAAAACAAATATGTACTGAATATGGAATGTGTCTCATAAAAGTAAATAGTGAGACAAAAATCCATTATCATAAGTCTCAACTTCTTCCATATAAATTTGAAAATAATATATAATAACTATATGTCTAATATAAATCGGTTATAGAAACATAATTATATATATCATACCATATATTATTTTCTTATGTCCTTTTATTACCTGTTTATTAACAATTCCATTTTAATGTCATGTTTTTCAGGTAATAAAAGCTTTGTTTTTCATGTTTAGTTTGATTTTTTATTTTTGGTACTATTAATTTGAACAAGATTATATTGTATCCATAATTATAACCATGATATAATTTCCATATATATTCATTATATATTTATTTATAGTGATCCCCAAAATATGGAGATAGAAAATGAAATACAATGTTCTTGGAGACAGTATGTCTTACATACGCATGAATACTAACTCAATTTTCCAAAAGAAATAAAGAAAGAAAAAAAAAATAAAATATTAACATTAAAAAAATAATTTTTATTTTAAATATATCACATATTTTCATTAAACCCATCCTTATTACATTCAATGAAAAGAGTGAACAAATCACATCGCTTCATCAGGCGGTAGCCCACTATATACACGAACGGCATTATCTTATTCCACAAAAATATATGGTAAGAAGAAACATATGATATCATGATTAAATAATAATAAAAATAATTTCATAAATATAATATATAAACAATAAATCCATCCTTATATCTATCTTTAATAGGTGGTTATGGAAAATAATTAGCATCGATTTGTGTAGCGGTAGTTCTACGTACACAAATATGATGATTTTGTGACCAATTTGATGGAATAGTAGGCATATTTATGATAATAAATTAATTTAATAATATATTAGTATATTTCAAATACATATATTATTATATAATCAATATTTTATAAGAATTAAATTAGGTATAGGATGAAATGAAATAGAACGCTCGGTTAGGGTAGTTACTTCTTCTTTGGAAAACTTCCTTTGGATTGCAAAAAAAATATTCACTTGTTATATTTATAAAAAAATTAATATATGATGATATTAAGTAATTAAGGAAGTTATATGGATAGTTTTTTTTAATCCACCTTTTTTTATGTGTGAATATCATAGGATAGGGGTGGCCTTTTATGAGTAAGGTGGGTGACAGACCTATAATTATTAAAAAGAAAAATGTGTACCCATGTTTTAACTTGAAAAAAGGCTTAAAAATGGTTCATTATAGAACCTATAAGATTTAAGGTCGAAATATTTCCATAAATTGGGTTTTTTAAATGTTTGGGTGATTTTTATCCTTTATCTTTATAGTTTAACATCCAGTAAACACATTTTTACCTTAACCATTGTGAATGATTTTTACTATTTTATGTATTCATTATGCAAAAAAATTAATTTGAACATTTTAGATATCATAAACTATAATGATTAAAAATATTGTATCAATTTTCTAAATTCCTTTCACACAAGTGGAGCTTTTTAATTTAACATTTATCCTAGAGACGCGACGAGAAAGCGGTTTTCCCAAGACAAAATGGTCAAAAGTTTAAAACGATTTTATATCAAAATTAATATTAATATTTATTAAAATGACCTAAATTATATTACTATATATATTTTTGAACTAATTTTACATTAAAAATAATTTTAAAGTAATTTTTTTTTTCAAATTCTATAAAATAAATGATAATTCTTAATAATAATCAATATTTTTCACCATTCATTGAAAAAACATTCTTCGTTTAAAATTATAAAAAATTAAGCCTAATATAATTTCCACATTATTATTTCAAAAATTATTTTCATTTTATCAAATACATTTTCAAAAATTGGAAAAAAAATATTTTAAAATAAGTGTTCCAAAGGCAAAAACACTACTTTTTTTTGAAAAACACAGTTCATTTGCATAAAATTAGATTTATTCTTATCTATTTTCTTGAAAAAACATAATATAAATTAAAAATTAATGGATGAATATATAATATATTAATTTAATTTAAAATATTCAACTAAATAGATTTATTTATAATTTTTAGATGAAAAAGTTTTGTACACGTAGAAATAGTCTTTCCGAAAAAGATTCCATTTATTTTCAATTGGGTTATATTTTTATTTATAATTAATTTAAAATCAAATAATTAATTATATATACAATATTAACCCATATATTTTCATAATTTAGTTAATTCTATTCATACCCATCATTACTATGACTAGGTTGTAACTATTATATTAAATAATTATATTTTAATTGTATGTCATGCTTCGTTTAAACTTGGAGTTGTAAGTAATAGAAGATAAACTCATTATTTTGTGTAATGAAGTCTATACTCGATGTTATGTGTGACTTAAGATAAACTATATGTTTCATTTAATGCAATCTCATCTCATTTTTTCATGTAAGGTTACCTAGACTCGGTGTTATGTATACCTAAAAAATATCAAAATGACTGTATTTATTTGAATATATATATATATTTCTAATATTCATGGTGTGTTAAATATATCCCCACTTAAAATTGAAATATCCCTATTAATTATTCACTTTGTAACCAACATATGTGGATAATTCTACCACATTATACCCTTAGGTTCCCACATAGCATCCTCAAGGTGGTGGTTTTTTCAAATAACCTTGACCATGTGGGTGGTATTTTTTGTAGTAGTTTCTCTGTATGATTTAGAATATCAACTGATTTTTCCTTGAATGAATGATCTTGATCCAATAGTATGACTACTTAGTTATTTACATGGGAAGGATCATATATTTACTTCCTCATGATAGGCTTATAGAACCCATCATGAACAATAGAGAGGTTCAGTTGAAGTGTTGAATGAAATACAATTATCATGATATGATAAAGTATTTCAAAGGGATCGATATACATAGTGCTTAGTTTTCCATCCTTTTTTCAATGTATAAATTACTATAAATACCTTATTACTATCATAAAAATATATATATCAAATCAATGGTTATCAGTGTAACATTTTTTCAACCTTTGTGTCATCATAACATGTTGTTCAATGGCGCTTCCCTTCTCCTACCATCTTATCATCTTGTCTGGGTCCAAATAACATTCTTTCAGTAGCTTCATTATTTTACATTGGATTTATACACTTCTTTAAATAAAGGATATCAAAATGAGACATCATAATTCTAGATGGATAGAAATATTTTCAATAAAACTCAACTAGAAGAATGTGATGATAACAACCAACATTTAAATCCATTGAATAAGATCGTGGCATATCCTATAGTGTTTAAATAGATCTCTCATCCTGGCCAAATATCTAAGGATGATACATAGTGATGAAACACAACTCTCTATCAATATATTACTAAATAGTTCACCAAAACGTCGAGGTAATCTTTGTATCCCAATAAAATAAAATAAAAGGCAATACTTCCTAAAGCCTTACCACTACCTTGACATGTATTATAGAAATATCATCTAGAGAGAAGTATTATCCACTAACAATTAAGTGTTCTGACTTTGTAATGTGGTTTACTACAACCCACAATTACCTCAACATCAAAGATATGATAAACCCTAACTGTTACCAATACCTTTAATCATATTTCAATAAAGACAAAAGGAATTCATACTTAAATAACATTTTTTTGTAAAGACCAGGAATTTCCATAGAAAATTTTTTCTTAAATACATGGGAATTTTTCGAGTCCACAGTTTCTGACGGTGCTTGATTCCAAGGCCCGGTGTGTCTGGAATCAATTTATGATGTTTTGTTCAGGTACGTTCAGTAAACGTATGAGCGGGATTTTATATCTTTTGAACCTGTGCTCAGAATTGAAATATGAGGGCACCGTTGAACTCATAGCATATGTGATTTCTTAGTGAGACCTTCACCGTAGTTGCGTTTTGACGAGAGTGGAAGATAGTTTTTGGTGTTTCTAATTAAATTGAATAAAAATAATGTATTAAATTTATTTTTATTTTGGTGGTTGAAACCTCTAAGGGGAGGTTGCAGGTGGGGGCCAGCACACCCAACCTCTCATGGGAGGTTATGGTGGCGGGGCCCACCCAAGCATAACCACCCTTGGGAGGATGTTATTAGGTGGGGCCCACCTGAGCCCTTAATTCATCTATCTCCTTTAAACTCCCTAGATCCCCATATTAAATTAAAGAAACTCTTCACCATACCTCATAAGTGTGCCACTCCACATAAATTAATTAATTGTTCCTTAATTAATTATTTGAATCCGTTTGAATTCATGCCAACCATATAAAATAAAGGTTATGCTATTACTTTATTTTGGTTGGCATAACTCTTTCGTGGAGCCTTGGATGAATTGAGAGAACTTTCTCTTAATGAAGGTAATAAAGAACCATTGCCATATTCTTCCTTCTTCAACCGGGGCAAGAAAGGGAAGCGACGCCCATGAAGAACACCCACGACATCTCCAGTGAACTTCATCCATGTCGAAGGTGAAGATGCTGCCCGCAAAGAACGTCACCAACGATGACGTCACCTCCTTCCGCTGCCAATGAGTGACAATCGAGGTATGGGTTATTTTAAGATTGAATATTACCCTTCGTACCCCATCATATGTTGTGTGATTTGAAAACCGAATGATATCACCGTAACAATAAGGGTTCGGACCGCACGAACACGGCTCGACCCTCCACTTTTGTTGGTTCTTGTTTGATGATGGTGAATGTGGTACACGTGGTGACCGACAACGAGCTAGCCGTGAAGAAAGCCGGCAGGGGAAGGCCACCAGGTCGCCACAAGGGCGCGACACCGCCATGTCGCGCCGAGAACCGAGCCATGTCCAGGTGGGCCGTGGTGGTGCCAGAGGGGCGCGGGGTCGTTGCACCACGCTGGGAGGAAGGGCCGCGGTCATTAGGGTTGTGGTGGTCGAATGATGAGTGCGGCGCTATCGCGTCACCCAAAGGAGCGGGAGGTCGCGGCAAGTTCGGGCCGCGACAGAGGAGGCGAGGTGTCGTCACACCGCACGGAGGCCCAGAAAACCACGGTGATGTCGCGCCACAATGGCGAAACCACGGTCGACCGGCTGAGCCGGCCGCTGTTGCGCGCTACAGGCGGGACCCGAAGGGTCCCCCGAAGAAATAGAACTGGCACCCAGCACCGGTTCGGATCAGAAAGAGGGGCGCGGAACCCCCCTTCCACATGTGGCCATCCAGGCCACGCAGGCTGGCCTGCCAGGCCGCCACGGTCCGGTCCGCCTCGGGCCTGGCCGCCACGGGCGGGGCTGCCACTGGCCAGGAGGCCTCGGGTCGGGCCACCACTGGTCAGGTCGCCATGGGTCGGGTCACCTCGTTCAGGGCTTCCTTAGGCCGGGCCATTTCCTTAGACCGGGTCAGACCCGCAGACTAGGTCAGAACCCAGTTCAGACCGGGTCGGGTTGGGTCGGACAGACTGGGTCAGACCGGACCCGGACCTGCTATGGCCTGTTTACACCTTTAAGCCCACATCTTGGGCTATGGGTGTCTAATCGATTAACCGCCTACAGCGATGGAAATATAAGAGTGAGACAGTTTCTTGGGCATAACCTACTTGAGGTTTGGATACAGTTGGGGTATGGTCAAGTTGGTTTGAACCTAAAAAAAAATCGGTCCCCTGGAACGGAAATGTCAATAACTTACAGACCGGGCGTCCGAATGACGCGCCATCTGTAACGTTGAGATCCCATTGATGAGATGGGCCTTTTTTATACTTCTTCATGGCACTTCATGAAAGTTGGAGTATTTCCTAGTAGCTCATGAAGTAGATATTTCTAGTGATGAGAAGTCAGAGTGTAGAGACCTAGTAGTTGACAGACCTAACGACTGCTTGACCGATTTGACTAGCCTAGTGGGGAGTGCCTGGTAGTTGGAGAAAGACCCATAGTGGAGGAGCACATGGTAGTTTCCACTAGACCCGCTACACTCCACAAGAGGAGTACCTCTGCAGTATTTTAGGGGGAGCGCCTGGTAGTTGGTGGCAGACCCACAGTGGAGGAGCATCTGGTAGTTGGTAGTAGACCCGCAGTACTAGACAGGAGGAGTACATCAGCCGTCCAAGGTTTGTTAGAAGCCCTTGGTGTCACGACAGGCCCACGGTTCTAGAAAGAGGAGGAGTTCTCCAGTAGCTATAGTTTTTATAATGAACATTGTAACACCCCAAGCTTCTACGATACGCTTCTCTTTGAATAATGAAATAGCGTGTGTCGTATGCAACATCGAGTTCTAACACACCACAACTAATCAAACTAGCCGTTATGAATAGTTATACCCACTTTTTAAAATTTATAAATTTTATTTTTCAAAATGGACTTCATTTTTGGATTCGGAATATCAAAATTATCCTAGGCTGAATTTTTGGTATTTTGCTGAAAAACATCATTTTTTGATGGATAGTGAAACCACTAAGTGGTAGTTAAAAAAACTGAATTTTTCATAAAACATAATTTTACCACTTCTGTGAGTGGAATTTCAAAAATCCGAAAGACATGGTTAATATCAAGGAGTAAAATTTGGTTCAATAAGATGAAAATAATTTTTGGTGAATAGTAACTTCTTACTTTTATTTACCATGGTTAAAAGTAAATAGGGTAATTAAAGGTAAAAATGATATTAATATTACCCTAACACATGTACTAATTCTATTGTACCAGTTTATCTCGACCAAAAACAACCTTAGGAATAAAATATTATCATTTAGGTCCACATGGATTAGATTAGGACATTTATTATTATTTAATTTAAAGACGAGTTAAAAGAGTTAAAATCAAGGATTATTTACTAAAACATTTTTAATATAGGGTTACACATAAGATAAATTCTATTATAAAAATTCATTATAAATCTAAAAAGATTTCCTACAAAATGATATTTTAATTTTAATTTTTAGATATTAAAGAATTTAATTTATTTATGACACAATGATGATGCAGTAATAACCATAATAGTAAAAAATTAAAATAATTCATATTATAAATACCCAAATAAATATAATTTGAGACTTTTTATGAATTAAACTAATTTTCTAGGTTAATATGACATGTTATGAATGATTTAATTAACTTTTTAAGAAGTAAGAATTCTGTTATGATTCTCAAAAAATTCAATTTTCCAAATAGTGTCAAAATTGACATAAAAGAGTTTTTAAAACAAATATTATATTATTTATTGATATTCAATTCCTAAAAATATAAGGTTCATCCAAAAGACTTATATCATGATATGTGTATCATTAATGGACCACTTGGTGGTCTCTTGGAAGTATATAGTATGTTTATTAACTATATAATATAAAAATACAATGTGACATGGTAAGTGTCAATCTAATTAACTATGAGTTAAAACTAAAAGATAAGGTTAATATAATGACCCAAACCAGTCTAAATTCAATTGGTTGAGTGGTTGTAGACCCATACCCACCTTAACCATTAAATAATACACTTTTTAGCCATTATAAACCAAATATGAATTTATTATAAAATAATATTTCTAGCTTTTCCAAAGGTGCCCCTCACCCTTCTTATAAAAGTGAACTCCCCCTTCTCATTAATTCACACCTTCAAAGACTTTTGGATCGGCCAAACCATGGCCAAATAATCTCTCAACTTCCCTAAATTCATCCTAGAGGCCTTACTTTAGTCAGAAATCCAACCTAAGGAGCCCTTTTGATCAAATCAAAAGGAAGAACCTGAAGAAGAGGTAATGATTTCACCACCCCTTTTCAAGTTCCTTTCTTCTTCCACTTCTTCTATTTATTGTTATTACCATTATAAAATAATAACTCCAGTATATTATATATACTTTGATGTTTTTATAAACATGGTACAACCATATTTCAGTATTCTATCCATCCTTTGAATGACATGTCACCATACGTGCGTACGTACGACTTACCGTCTCCACGTCGTGGTGTAATTGTTATTAAAAACATTATTATTTGGATGGTTATAATAATGATGTGTAATTCATGTAAATAATAAATATAGAATGATAATGATTCTGTATATATGATATACCATCCAATTAAGTATTATTTTAATATCAAAATAATGATATTGTCGCTCATGCTTACGTACGGACTACCGTCTCCACGAACGCGATGAGATTCATTCTCCATCGTATTCATTCAAGTATAATTCTCATTTGAAGATTAATAATAATGTTTATGGACTTAATATCATTATGGATATGAATAATATACAACTTATACATAACAAACATGGCATACATAACAAAAATTTTAAAAGAAAATGAGTAAGTTAACACCCGAAATGACGATAATTCTAAAATATTATTAACACAGAAATGTTAAAAGATCATATATATATGTGATTATTGTATAATTTAATAACAATTATTACACTATTATACTGGAGGTTAACCTACCCCAACCAAGTAAAAGTACAAGGTAAGGGTTAATTTTGCAATCTATTCATTATCTGAGGATGTTTATACGTAATAATCTACTAGGACTTCTTTATCATCAACATCCATGTTTCTTAAAAACGTATTTCAAAACATTTTTACTATTTACTAAAATATGTGTTAAAGTCATTTATACCCTTGTTAAATTTTATAAGTGGTTCATAAAGGAATATTTCCATCATTTTCCAAACAAGGTCATTTTTAACCTTTTTGACAGAATTACGGTAAGAATGTTTTTTTTAACTTATACAGCGGGTGCGGCTATTTTATGTCATTATAAAGTCGTCGAAGCTTACATTAAAATATTATAAGAATATTTTCAAACAAATTTTTTTATTTTATAAATATATGAATCTTAAATGATTTCAAAATAGAAAAATATATTTCTCTAAAAAGAGTTTTCATTTCATCTATGTCAACATCCTTTGATGGATTTTACGCCTATTTGAAGTTGATTTATTATGATACAAAACTTCTATATTGTATTGAAGGTTTTGTGACATGTTTGACTATGGATGTGTTATTTTTATACAATTCATAGTTTATGGAGAAAGTATTGACATTTTGTATGCTATTTTTAATACGAAAGTTTATGTTATGTTTAAACCTGTTCATATGAGGAATGCATTGGACTTAATATGTGATGGGTGGAGCCCGCTATAGCTCCTCGATGCCTCGGTAGGTATAATAAGACAAAATAGTGTCTTGGAACAAGGCCTTGGAAAAATTTTATTTATAGTATTGGCACGAGGCCTTTTCTATGTGGTTATGATAGTTTGGCATTATGCATTCCATCATTATGAAAGGGGTTATTGATATTTCATGTGATTATTCGATTAGTAGAATATCCATGTGAATAAGTAAATGGCATTATATCATCTTATTTTTTCCATACTATGTTGAAGTTCAAGTTTAAAAGGCTTTTGTTTTATTTATACATTTCCTTAAATGTTTATTCTTATTTATGAATATTTCCGCTATATTTTTATCCTTAATGGGCATTTGAGCTCACCCATTTTCTATGTTTTATTATTCCCAAGATGTGAAGAAAGTAATTTATGAATGACCTGTAGGGTTAGTATGAGGGGATAAGAGTGTGGACTGTGGAGACTATATTGTTGTAGTTTTCATTTTATGATGTAATGTAAACTTTATTAATGTATCTAGTTATTCCAAGGATACTAAACTAATCAGTCTTTCGAGACATGATCTTTCTTTTGATCATGCCAATATTATGTAATAATGCACCGACTCTGGGTAACTGGGGTCGGGGTGTTATAGTTGGTATCATAGAAAGTTTAGTACAACCCTTGGACGCTTGATTTAGATAAAATTTAATTAGAACACATAGACCTAAGATGGTCTTTGACGATTAGTATAGAATAACTTCCTAGAATTTTTGTATTGTAGAGATTTTGTGAGTTTTCCAAGAAATACATCCATGTCTGGATACGAGCAGGTAGAGGCAGCTCTGGAATAGATGTACCTAGGGGTAAAACCCGAAAACACCTATTTGAGCTGGACTCGAATGGGAACGGGTGCATGACAACAGGCCTTGCTGCACTCTTGGTTACGAAACTCCCAGGGGTTATTCTTAGGATAACTCTCATTTTCATTACAAATAATTATGAAGGGTTTATGAGTATATACTTCCTCAAAGAAAACATTTTTATGATTATGGATTATATCCATAAATAGTTCAATTTATGTTAAGTGTTTTATAATTATGAAATTATATATTTTGATTCATAAACTGATTTAGTTTATGCTATTGTTTATAAATGGCGCCTAGTGGAAGAAATGGAAACCATATCAATGAACGCACTCCATGTAGGGATTTCCCTTCTTCTCAAGATAATTATAGTGGAGCTGGTGATGTAACTGGTGCCGATCAGCTAATCACCATACTGGGACAACTCACTCGGGTTATGAATAATAACCTTACCTGTATGGAGCACCCAGATCCAGAGAATGGAGGATCAATGTTAGATCGCTTCATGAGGAAACAACCACCAATGTTCAATGGGAGGAAAATTCCCTTAGTATCTGAGTAATGGATAAATTCCCTAGAGAAAATATTTCAGTCTTTGGGAAGTAGTGAAATGGAAAAAGTTATCATGGCAGTTTACCGCCTCGCTGGAGATGCTTATTAATGGTGGTCATTGATTCAAAACATGAAGGAAGATGATGAAGTATCAAATATGGAATGAAGGGAGTTCAAAGATCTGTTTTTAGAAAAATAATTTCCTCGCGACCATCGAGCAGATATGAAAAGGAAATTTCTGAGTCTGAGACAAAAGGAGGATGTGAATGTCACAAAGTATGAGGATAACTTTACAAGGTTAGCAAGGTATTTTGGAGATTATATACATAACCCAAGAAGTAATATTGATTGTTTATTTGATGGGTTAAAACCATTTCTCCGTCGAGCATTAGTCTCACAATCCTTCTCATCGTACGAAGACATTGTCGCATGTGCTATCAAGACAGAGAAGGAATTCTCGAAGTCATATGACTTTAAAGCAAAGCAAGAGAAGAAGAGATATTCTGATCAATCTGGGAAAGTAAATACGGGGAAGAAAGGAAATTTTGAATAAATAAACTGCAGTAAATGTGGGAAGAAACACCCCGGTACTTGCTTAAAAGGAACGGGAGTCTATTACATGTGTGGTGAAAAATGCCACCAAGCTCATGATTTCAAGGGGAAGAAGGAATCTATCGATGTCTAATGCTAAAATTGCAGGGAGAAGGGACATTATGATAATTAATGTCCAAAGCTTCAGGGGAAATTACCTCAGAAAAGGCCAAGGGATGAAGGCCAAGCTTATGCTATCACTACTGCTGAGGTAGAAGCTCCGAAAGACATGGTGGTAGGTAATTTAATGGTTTCCTCAGGTTTAGCAAATGCATTATTTAATTCTGGATCATCACATTGTTTTATATCTTCCCAGTTTACTGAGAAAATTAGATATTTCCAATTTGATTTAACAAGGGAGTTTTCAGTTAAAAATCCTAAGGGAAGTATCATTGCAACAAAGTTTTGTGAATCAGTCCCCATTAAAGCACATAAATGTTCTTTATCTGCTGATCTCATCGTCATACCTATGATTGAGTTTGATATAATCCTCGATATGGATTAGCTTTAGAACCATGATGCGAATATTTATTGTAAGAAGAAAGAGGTTACGATTTTGGATGATGATGATAAGGAACACTTTATCTTTAGATCAGAATCGTCACCACCTAATTCTTATCTAGATCCACCCCCAGTAGATCAACTAAATTCAATTATTGGGGAGGAAGAGGATGAAATTACAGTGGGTGAGGAAATAAATGTTCAAATATAGGATGTACCTATTTTGAAAGAATATGTAGATGTGTTTCCGGAAGATTTACCTATACATCCTCCAGAATGAGAAGTTGAGTTTTCCATTGATTTAATTCCTCGATCAAGGCCTATATCAAAGACCCATTATAGAATGGCCACTGTAGAATTAGTTGAACTAAAGAAACAACTAGAGGAATTGAGTAATAAGGGATTTATTCACCCTAGTGTTTTCTATGGGGATCCCCTGTTCTTTTTGTTAAAAAGAAAGATAGATATATGAGGTTATGTATCGACTACAGGGAGATCAATGCTATAACTATAATGAACAAGTATCCCCTACCTCACAATGATGATTTATTTGACCAACTGCATGGAGCTCAATATTTTTCAAAGATTGACCTTCGATCTGGATACCATCAGTTGTGTGTAAAGAAGGAAGACATTCTGAAGACATCATTTCGAACCAGGTACGGGCATTACGAGTTTAAAGTAATGCCTTTTGGATTGACTAATGCACCCTCGGTATTCATGGATCTGATGAATAGAGTTTTCATGGAATATCTCGATGAATTTGTGGTGGTATTTATTTTTGATATCTTGGTATACCCCAAAAGCTACGAAGATCAGGAAAATCACTTGGGCATTATCCTGAAGACTCTGAGAAGACATGAATTATATGGGAAGTTTAGAAAGTGTGAATTATGGCTTCAGGAGATTTCTTTTCTTGGATATATTGTCTCTAAAGATGGAATCTCTATTGATTCTTCTAAGACCAAGTCAATCCAAGAATGACCTGCACCGACGAGTATAACTGAGATGTGTAGTTTTATTGGTTTAGTGGGTTATTATCGACATTTCGTACAGAATTTTTCCTGGTTGGCGAACCCATTAACAAAGCTCACACATAAAGGGGTTAAATTTGTTTGGAAAAAAATTGTGAAGAATGCTTCGAAGAACTGAAGAGAAGATTAGTCAATGCTTCTATATTGACTCTACCATCGGGGAATAATGGGTTCGTTATTTATAGTGATGCATCGAAGAAAGGACATGGTTGTGTCCTTTTACAGAATGATAGAGTTATTGCCTATGCATCACACCATTTGAAAATTCATGAACAAAACTATCCTACTCATGATCTCGAGTTAGCAGTTGTGATCTTTGCTTTGAAGATATGGAGGCACTACCTCTATGGTGAAAAATGTGAGATTTATACTGATCACAAGAGTTTGAAGTATATTTTATCACAAAAGGAACTCAACATGAGGCAAAGAAGATGGCTTGAATTACTCATGGATTATGATTGTATGATACACTACCACCCGGGGAAAGCAATCAAGGTGGCAGATGCTTTGAGAAGAAAAGACCATGGAGTTTTGAACAATATGAGAATTGAAAGGGATCCACTTTTCATGGATCTAGTGAAGATGGACATGGGAATTACCAGGGAAGGTGAAACATCAATGCTTTTTCAAATGGTTTACAAACCATCTTTACTATAAAGGATTAAGAGTTCTCAGACCGATGATGAAGAATTTCAAAAGAAGATTATAGCTGTGAATGATGGGAGATTGAGAGACTTTGTGTATGAAGAAGGAATTTTGAAATTCAGGAAGAGGCTTTGTGTTCTCGATATACCTGATCTAAAAAGGGAATTGCTGGATGATTATCATAGTTCCAATTTCTCTATACACCCTGGGAGAACCAAAATGCATAGCGATTTTAAGGAACATTTTTGGTGTGACAACATGAAGAGGGAGATTGTCGATTTTGTGTCAAGATATATGGTTTGTCAACAAGTGAAAGCTGGAAGGCAACAGCCCGGTGGAGTATTGCAACCTCTTCCCATACCTGAATGGAAATGGTATAATATCACGATGGACTTTGTCATGGGACTACCGAAGACTCCTAGAAGGAACGATGCAATATGGGTTATTGTTGATCATCTTACCAAGTCAGCACATTTTCTTGCTATAAGAGAAGATCTACCACAAGAACGTCTAGCAAGACTATGTATTGATGAAGTTGTGAGTCTTCATGGAGTACCCCTATCGATTATTTCTGATCATGATCCCCATTTTACTTCACGATTCTGGAAAAGTCTTCAGAAAGCCTTGGATACTGAACATCATTTGAGCACTGCCTACCACCCTAAAATAGATGGAAAATCAGAACAAACTATTCAAATCTTAGAAGACATGTTGAGATCCTGCTCACTTGACTTTCAGGGTATGTGGGATCAATATTTACCTCTGGTAGAATTTTCCTATAACAATAGCTTCCATTTGAGTATTCAGATGGCACCATATGAAGCGTTATACAGAAAGAGATGTCGCACACCAACCTGTTAAGATGATGTTGGTGAAAAAAAACTTGTAGGCCCAGAACTGGTGGAGAAAATGATGGAAAAGGAGAAGTTAATCCAAAACCATATCAAAGAAGCTCAAAGTAGGCAGAAGAGCTATGTCGATAATCAAAGGAAGGATTTGGAATTTCAAGTCAGTGATCATGTTTTCCTGAAGGTATCTCCATGGAAGGGAGTCGTACATTTTGGTAAGAAATGTAAATTCAGTCCCAGGTACATCGGACCTTTCAAAATCCTATAATGAATTGGGTCTATATCTTACCGATTGTAAATGCCGCCAAGTCTCTCTAGAATTCATGAAGTGTTACACGTATCTCTGTTGAGGAAATACATGGCTGACCCAATGCACGTACTCACTTATGAGGAATTAGAACTGGAACCCGATCTATCTTATTAAGAAGAGCTCATCAAGATACTTGATACGAGAGAACAAGTACTGAGAAACCGGACGAATCATCTGGTAAAAGTCTTGTGGAGAAACCATAAGATGGAAGAGGCAACGTGGGAACCCGAGGAACTTATAGTGAAGAACCACCCGAGTCTTTTCCTGTGGTAGTATTCTAGAAATTTCGAGGAAGAAATTATTTGAAGGAGTGGAGAATGTAACACCCCAAGCTTCTACAGTACGCTTCTCTTTGAATAATGCAATAGCGTGTATTGTACGCAACATCGAGTTCTAACACACCACAACCAATCAAACTAGTCGTTATGAATAGTAATACCCACTTTTTCAAATTTATAAATTTTATTTTTCAAAATGGAATTCATTTTTGGATTCGGAATATCGAAATGAGCCTAGGGATAATTTTTGGTAGTTTTCTGAAAAACTTCATTTTTTTGATGAATACTGAAACCAATAAGTGGTAGTTAAAAAAACTGAATTTTTCATAAAACATAATTTTACCACTTCTATTAGTGGAATTTTGAAAATCCAAAAGACACGGTTAATATCATGGAGTAAAATGTGGTTCAATGATATGAAAATTATTTTTGGTGAATAATAACGTTTTACTTTTATTTACCACGGCTAAAATTAAATAGGGTAATTAAGGGTAAAAATGATATTAATATTACACTAAAACATGTCCTAATTCTATTGGAAAAGTGTATCTCGACCAAAAACAGCCTTAGAAATAAAATATTATCATTTAGGTCCACTTGGATTAGATTAGGACATTTATTATTATTTAATTCAAAGAAGAGTTAAGAGTTAAAATCAAGGTTTATTTACAAAAACATTTTTAATATAGGGTTACACATAAGATAAATTAAATTATAAATATTAATTAGAAAGAAAAAAATATTTACTACATAATTCTATTTTATTTATAATTTTTAGACATTAAATAATTTAATTTATTTATGACACAATGATGATGCAGTAATTACCATAATAGTGAAAAATTAAAATAATTGATATTATAAATACCCAAATAAATATAATTTGAGACCTTTTATGAATTATAATAATTATCTAGGTTAATATTAAATTTTAGGAATTATGTAATTAACTTTTTTCGAAGTAATCATTCTGTTATGATTTTCAAAAAAATCAATTTTCCAAATAGTGTCAAAATTGACATAAAAGAGTTTTTAAAACAAATATTATATTATTAATTGATATTCAATTCCTAAAAATCTAAGGTTCGGCCAAGGAACTTATATCATGATAGGTGTATCATTAATGTACCACTTGGGGGTGCTCTTGGAGTTATATAGTATGTTTATTAACTATATAATATAAAAATACAAAGTGACATGGTAAGTGTCAAACTCATTAACTATGAGTTAAAACAAAAAGATAAGGTTAATATAATGACCCAAACCTGTCTAAATTCTATTGGTTGAGTGGATTTCGACCCATCCCCACCTTAAACTTTAAATAATATACTTTGGAGCCATTAAAAACCGAATATTAATTTATTATAAAATAATATTTCTATCTTTTCCAATGGTGCCCCTCACCCCTCTTATAAATGGGCACTCCCCCTTCTCATTAATTCACACCATCAAAACCTTTTGGTTCCACCAAAACCTGCCCAAATACTCTCTCAACTTCCCTCACTTAATCCTAGAGGCCTTATTTTAGTCATAAATCCATCTTAATGAGCCCTTTTGATCAAATCAAATGGAAGAACCCAAAGAAGAGGTAATGATTTCACCACCCCTTTTCAAGTTCCCTTCTTCTTCCACTTATTCTATCTTTGTTATTACCATTATAAAATAATAAATCCAGTATATTATATATAATTTGATGTTATTATAAACATGTTACAACCATATTTCAGTATTCTATCCATCCTTTGAATGACATGTCACCATACGTGCGTACGTACGACTTACCGTCTCCACGTTGTGGTGTAATTGTTATTCAAAAAATTATTATTTGGATGGTTATAATAATGATGTGTAATTCATGTAAATAATAAATATAACATGATAATTATTCTATATATATGATATACCATCCAATTAAATATTATTTTAATATCAAAAGAATGATATTGTCGCTCAGGCGTACGTACGGACTACCGTCTCCACGAACGCGATGAGAATCATTCTCCATCATATCCCTTCAAGTATAATTCTCATTTTATGATTAATAATAATGTTTAATGACTTAATATCATTCTGGATATGAATAATATACAACCTATCCATAACAAACATGTCTTACATTACAAAACATATAAAAGAAAATGAGTAAGTTAACACCCGAAACGACGATAATTCTAAAATATTATTAACAAAGCAATGTTAAAAGATCATATATGATATCATATTAATATATATGATTATTGTATAATTTAATAACAATTATTTTACTATTATACAGGAGGTTTACCTACCCCAACCAAGGAAAAGTACAAGGTAAGTGTTTATTTCCCAATCTCTTCATTATTCGAGGTTGTTTATATGTAATAATCTACTAGGGCTTCTTTATCATCCACAACCATGTTTCTTAAAAATGTATTTCAAAACATCTTTACTATTTACTAGAATATGGTTTAATGTCATTTATTCCATTTTTGACTTTTATAAGTGGTTTATAAAGGAATCTTTCCGTCGTTTTCCAAACAAGGTCCTTTTCAACCTTTTCAACGGAATTAAGGTAAGAATGGTTTTTTTAACTTATACGGCGGGTGCACCTATTTTCCGCCGTTATAAAATCATTGAAGCTTCCATCAGTTGATTATAAGAATATTTTAAAAGAAAATGTTTTATTTTATAAATATATGACTCTTAAATGATTTCAAAATAGAAAGAGATATTTCTCTAAAAAGAGTTTTGATTTCATCTATGTCAACATCCTTTGATAGATTTTACGCTTATTTGAAGTCAATTTATTATGATAAAAAACTTCTATATTGTATTCAAGGTTTTGTGATATGATTGATTGTGGATGTGTTATTTTTATACCATTCATGGTTTATAGAGAAATTATTGAAATTTCGTATGCTAGTATTAATACGAATGTTTATGTTATGTTTAAACTTGTTCATATGAGGAATTCATTGGACTTAATATGTGACGGGTGGAGCCCACTATAGATCCTCGATGCATCGGTAGGTCTCATGAGACAAACTAGTGTCTCGACACAAGGCCTTGACAAAATATTATTCGTAGTCTTGGAACGAGCCCTTTGCTATGTGGTTATGATAGTCTGGAATTATGCATTCCATCATTATTTAAGTGGTTATTGATATTGCATGTGATTATTCAATTAGTAGAATATCCATGTGAATATGTAAGTGGAATTATTTTATTTTATTTTTTCCATACTATGTTGAAGTTCAAATTTAAAAAGAATTTGTTTTAGTTATACATTGCCTTAAATGTTTATTCTTATTTATGAAAGTTTATGCTATATTGTTATCCTTACTGGGCATTTGAGCTCACCCCTTTTCTATGTTTTATTTTTCCCAGGATGTGAAGAAGTAATTTGTGAATGACCTTTAGGGATAGTATGAGGGGATAAGAGTGTGGACTATGGAGACAATATTGTTGTAGTTTTCATTTTATGATGTAATGTAAACTTTATTAATGTATCTAGTTATTCCAAAGCTACTAAACTAATCGGTATTTCGAGACTTGATCTTTCTTGTGATCATGCCAATGTTATGTAATAATTCACCGACTCTGGGTAACTGGGGTCGGGGCATTACAAACATCATGGTTGTGCTATGTCATCGACGTTTGTGTTTTCCTTATGATTGATATGGGTTAATAGATAACTTAGATATATGTGTGGGAATATACCTAAGTAATGGTTATCCATTGATTCATACTTTCTGGTTTATCCTTGTTATATTTTGTGAGACCATGAGGGTCTCAGGGTCCCTAGTGAGTATCATTATACTCACCATTGCACGGCCTATGCCTACACCTCGTTGTGTTGGATGCATATGATGGACAACACTGACAGAGGTGGAGTGTACAAGGACTTGACGGAACCCAGAGATAGACCTCACGACGAATCGACACCTGGAGGAGATGGATGGACGTGCAGCACTGAGGAGGCTATCTGTACCTACCCTTCAGGTAGGACCTGTGGTGGACAATCCAAGAGCTGCTAGACTCCTTCGAGCTGTTTGTCTTTTAGTTGTACATGTTTTGTCTTTTCCTTGTAATTTACTGTAGGGCATTTATTTCCAGCCCCCTTTACATTCAGCACTACTTTTGTATTCAGTTTTACTTATTGTTTTTCTTCCAGTTGTGTACTCTGATTATGTGTGTCTAATTTTTATAAATGAAATTTCTTCCCAGCATAGGGATTTATGCCTTTGGTGCTAGTCGCTATCCACTGTCCTATGGAAGGCGGGCTTGGGGTAGTCACGGCATGGGTCCCGAGGAAGGGTTGTGACAAATTGGTATCAGAGGAGTAATTTCTACTGTAGAATGTAGGAAACTGATATTTCTTTTCCATGAAGCAATGGTGTTAAGGGTACCGAGTGTGGTTTTCAGGTTGGGGAGTCCAGTGTTGGTGCGGCGGCCGACGTATCTGTACACCAGGACCCTGACTACTATTTTCCGACGTAGTGCACAAAAACACTAATTTTGTGTGTGTTTCAAAAGTTTCTTTTTATGTTATCTCAACCAGGTTCTCTCACTATGTATAATCGTTTGACTATGTCGCATCTGTTTCATTCAGAATGCCTCCCTGCAGACGACCATTTAGAGCCCTGAGAGTTGTACGCACTGACAACCTGTTGAGCGATGAGGCCTAAGTGCATGGACCCTTTCTAGTTGATGCACCAGCGGAGGCACCAGCGGTGCCACCACCCATTGGGCCACTGATTCCACCATCCCCAGTAGCAGAGGATGCATGCTGCCTGAGCGCAATTCACGAGTTCCAGAGCTAGAGGCCACCCAGAATCTGGGGAGAGATGGGCCCACAGGTGACTGAGGATTGGCTGGAGGCTATGGATAGAGACTTCATGCTAGTAGGGACACCAGTAGATTACATGGTGATCCTTGCTGCCAGCCTCCTTTAGGCAGCAGTAGGAAGATGGTAGAGCCTGATGCTCTAGGTCCATAACGGGGCGATGCTACTCTGGGAAGACATTGAGAGCATGTTCCGGGTGGAGTTTGTCCCTAACACCCTTCATGCGGTGCGGATATAGGAGCTACTTCATCTACAGTAGAGCAACATGATAATAGCGCAGTACTCAGCGAGGTTCACTGACCTCTAGCGCTACTTCAAAGATATGGTACAAGAACCATTCTTCAGGGAACGAACCTTCGAGTATGGACTCATGTGAGAGATCGGAGCCTTGATGATCTCCCTCAGCATCTCAGCGTAGGCGGGGGTGTTAGAGAGAGCCCTCATAGTAGAGAAATTCCTTGCCGAGCAGTCTCTAACAGCGAGACCCACCACTAGCCAACATGAAGAAGAGTCTTCTTTAGGTGGAAGTAGATAGATGATGGAAAGGTCCAAGAGGACCAGACCTATAGGTGGTCGACCGCAAGACTCAGGATCGGATGTGTGAGGCACCCGGAGTGGTGACAGATCCAGACATGCCAGAAGCGGACAGTGTTACTCATGCGGCGGGCAGGGTCACATGGCACGTGACTGTCCGACCTATCATACCAACGATCAATAGTCAGTTGAGGGACATCCCAGGCAGAGGAAGAGATTAAATTGAGGCAGTCCTCAGGGGATAGGAGGATGTGGAAGATGAGTTGGTCGAGCATAAGGCGGTGGACAATGTTTCGAGGTGTATCCGCCACAACCACCAGGAGGACCTCCCTGACCACAGGGACCTAGCGGACATGGGAGAGCTCAACTTCAGGCAGATGAGGCATACGACCCTGGCACTCCGGAGATGATTTGATGTACTATCTATGTCTCTTCCACCTTAGTTTCAGTTCTTATAGATACAAGTGAAAGTCACTCTTTTATTGCCACTGCCCTTGTTCATAGCTCGGATATTCCGACGGAGCCTTTGTCCCAATCCTTATGGCTAGAGACTCTTATGGGAGCAGACTTGGCGATTACGCACTGGTTTTGGAAGCGTGAGATTACTCTTGGAGGCGAGAGTTTTGGATGGGATCTCCTCGTAGCGGCGTCGAGGCCTTACGACATCATCTTGGGTATGGACTGGTAATCTACAATCCATGCTCAAATGGACTATATTAGGCACAAAGTGCAGTGTGTCCGCAAGAATGGGACCAGGTTCACCTTTCCCGGAGAGAAGGAAACCTTTGCAGTATAGGAAGAACTTACTCGGAGGAGGGTGCATCTGATCACTCACCAGTTGGCTTGCCTTACCCTCAGACCAGTTGATTTGGAGAGTCTGACTTAGCCTGTAGTGGTGGACCTATACGGGAATGTTTTCCTTGATGATGTCCTAGGACTAACTCCTCCCTGAGAGGTGGAATTCTGCATAGGCTTATACCCTGGGATGGCACCGATATCTACACTTGCATATCGGATGGCTCCCGCTGAGCTCCGCAAGATAAGGGTACATCTTGAGGAATTGCAGGGGAGAAATTCATCTGGCCCAGTGTTTCTCCCTGGGCATCCAAGATTATGTTCACTAAGAAGGCGGATGGGAGCTTGAGGATTTGTTTTGACTTCCGTCACTTGAACCAGGTGACTGTTAAGAACAAGAACCCACTTCTGAGGATTGATGACCTCTTTGGTCATCTCAAGGGAGTTCGATGGTTCTCAAAAATAGACCTCAGATCAAGTTATCACCAACTCAGAGTTCGAGACGAGGATTTGCAGAAGACGGCCTTCAGATGTCGATATGGCCGCTATGAGCTCTTGGTTAAGCCATTTGGCATAATAAAATCTACAGCAGTGATCATGAGTCTCATGAACAGGATCTTCCAGCCTTACCTCGATCAGTTCTAGCTTGGAAGCCACCCAAGAGTGTGATGGAGGTTCGGCGTTTCCTGGGTTTGACCGGATACAACCATAGATTCGTTATAGACATATTCAGAATTGCAGCACCACTATCAGCCTTTACAAAAAAGGGGAAACATTTTGTCTGGTCAGAGAGATGCCAATAGAGCTTTCAGGAGCTGGGGAAGAGTCTTACTAGTGCCCCCATCTTGAGGCTTCCAGAGGAAGGCGTAGAGTATGTAGTTTACTGAAACGCATCAGGGACCGGACTCAGATCTGTCCCGATGCCAGAGTGAGAAGTGATCGTGTATGGTTCTCAGCAGCTGAGATAGCATGAGAAGAACTACGCTACCCATGACTTGGAGTAAGTAGTAGTGGTCTTTTTTTGATGATGTGGCGGCACTATCTAATGGGTGATCATTTTACCGTATACTCTAATATCAAGAGCCTCAGTTATATCTTCTCTCAGAAGGACCTGAACCTGAGACATCGTCGATGGCTTGAGTTCTTCCAGGACTATGACTTTGAGATAGTCTATACTCCTGGGAAGGGGAATGTTGTTGCAGATGCGCTCAGCAGGAGGACTCGTATTCATCTGGTAGGAGAGGCGACATAGTAGCTGACGGCTTTACATATATCCTTTGTGGATAGGGTTGGAGAAGCCTATCTTCAGTCTCTTACAGTCACTCCTCAACTTCTTTAGAGTGTCAGGGACGCGTAGCATGGAGACACTGACTGTGAGACGTGACGTGCTCAGATATCTATAGGGCAGGCACCTAATGGATTTTCTGAAGGTGGGGAGTATGTCATCCTCTTTAGTGGACATACCGTGGTACCAGTTTCACTTCAGGAGGAAGTGTTGAGGGAGTTCCACACTTCCCCTCTAGAGGTCCACACATTAGTGGTGAAGATGTATCAGGACCTTCGACAATAGCATTGGTGGCCAGGTATGAAGAAGTCAGTAGCAGAGTTTGGCTCATAGTGCCTCACTTGTCAGCTGGTGAAGGGAGAGAACCAGGTACCAGCAGGCGTGGTTCAGTCTTGAGAGGTCCCAGAGTGGAAGTGGGATGGGATATCCATGTACTTCATGATGGGTCTTCCATATACATCCAGGAGTCATGACACGATATGGGTGATCGGTGACCAACTCACAAAGTCGGCCCACTTCCTACCGATCAGAGAGCAGGGATCAGTTGAGATCTTGGGACACCTATATGTGTTGGAGATAGTGCATTTACATGGATTACCTTCCTCGATTGTCTCCGACTGAGAATCATGGATTACTTCTCGCCTGTGGAAGGGTTTGCAGGAGGCTTTCGGGATGCATCTACGTCTGAGCACCACCTTCCATCCTCAAACAGATAGATAGACCGAGCAGACCATCCAAACCCTTGAGAACATGCTCCGTGCTTGGGTCCTCGACATTGGTCACAGCTGGGAGGATAACTTACCTTTGGTGGAATTTTCCTACAACAACAGTTATCACTCCACTATAGGTATGGCACCTTTTGAGGCCCTGTATGGCCAGCCTTGCAGATCGCCACTATGCTGGACAGACACAGGGGAGTCAGCACTAGTGGGACCAGATATGGTAAGGGCTACCACAGAGAAGGTTCAAATCATCCAGGACCAGATGAAGACTGCACAGTGCAGACATAAGTCGTATGCTAATAGGAGATGGAGATCTTTGGAGTTTGAGGATGGTGACCACGCCTTTCTACGGGTCTCACCTCGACGAGGTTTGCGGAGATTTGGGCGAGGTGGCAAGTTATATCCTTGATTCATCGGACCTTTCCAGGTCCTCAGTAGAGTTGGCAGGGTGGATTACCACTTAGCTCTTCTACCTCAGTAGAATCAGGTGCACGACGTCTTCCACGTATCTCAGCTGAGGAGATACGTGGATGACCCATCCCCCATAATCGACCACGGGGAGATGAACAACGATGATGTGGCGCCTTTCATGGAGATTCCAGGTGAGATTTAGAATCGATAGAAGTAGTTCCTATGTAGATGGTCGATACCTCTAGTGCAAGTTCGTTGGCCGCATGGGAACCTCCAGGAGAGCACATAAGATAGGGAAGCTCAGATGCATGCATAGTACACCCATTTGTTCGATTAATTCGATTTGTAGTTTATAGGGACGTAAATCCCTATGGTTGGGAGAATGTAAAGACCCATAATTTTAGTCGAAAATTGTTTCTTAAATACATGAGAATTTTACGAGTCTGTAGTTTCTGACGGCGCTTGATTCCAAGGCCCGGTGTGTCTGGAATCAATTTCTGATGTTTTTTTAGGTACGTTCAGTAAACGTATGAGCGGGATTTTATATCTTTTGAACAGTTGCTCGGAATTGAAATCTGAGGGAACCTTTAAACTCGTAGCGTTGGTTATTTCTTAGTGATCCCTTCACTGCAGATGCGTTCTAATGAGAGTGAAAGATAGTTTTTGGGGTTTCTAATTAAATTGAATAAAAATAAAGTATTAACATTATTTTTATTTTGGTTGTTGAAACCTCCTAGGGGAGGATGGAGGTGGGGGCCACCACACCCTTACCTCCCATGGGAGGTTATGGTGGTGGGACCTACCCGAGCATAACCTCCATTGGGAGGATGTTATTAGGTGGGGCCCACCCGAGCCCTTAACTCCTCTAACTCCCTTAAACTCCCTGAAACCCCCAATTATATTCGTGAAACTCTTCCCTTTCCCTCATAAGTGTGACACTCCTCATAAATTAATTAATGGTTCATTAATTAATTATTTGAATCCATTTGAATTCATTCCAACCATTTAAATTAAAGGTTATTCTATTACCTTATTTTGGTTGGCATAATTCTTTGGTGGAGCCTTGGAAGAATTGAGAGAACATTCTCTCAACGAAGGACACGAAGAACTGTTTCCATCTTCTTCCTTCTTTAATTGGGGAAAGAAAGGGAAGCGATGCCCACGAAGAACATCCATGACATCTCCATCAAACATCATTCGCGTCAATGGAGAAGACGCATCCCGCGAAGAACGTCTCCAATGAAGATGGCACCTCCTTCCGCCGCCAACGAGCAAAAATCGAGGTAGGGGTTATTTTATGATTGAATATTACCCACCATACCCTGTTGTATGTTGTGTACTTTGAGAACCGAATGATATTACCATAACAAGAAGGGTTTGGACAGCACGAACACGGCCTGAACCTCCCCTTTTGTAGGTTCTTGTATGATGACGATGGAGGCGGTACATGCGGAGATCGACAATGAGCCGGCTGTGAACAAAGTTGGCAGCGCAAGTCCACCGGGTCGCCACAAGGGCGCGGTACCTCCATGCCGTGCAGAGAACTGAGTCGTGGCCAGGCGGGCCCCGGCGGTGCCGAAGGGGCATGGTACTGTCGCCCCACACTGGGAGGAAGGTCTGCGGCCAGGAGGGCCGCAACGGTCGGATGATGAGTGTGGCGTTGTCGCGCCTCGTATAAGATAGGGAGGGTGCAGCTAGGCATGGCCACGGAGGAGGGGGCGCGACGTCGTCGCGCTGCGGTGGTGAAACTAGGGGCGGCTGGCTGAACGGGCCACCAGTGCGCGCTACAGGTGGGACTCAAAGGGTCCTACGGAGAAACAAAACCGGTACCTAGTTCTGGCTCCAATCGGAAACAGGGGCACGTCACCCCCATCCCATGTGTGGCCAGCCATGCCTCGCAGGCTGGCCAGCCGGGCCAGGCCGCCTCAGGCCGGGTAGTCATGGGTCGGGCAGCCACGGGCCGGGCCGCCACGGTCCAGGCCACCATGGGTCAGGCCGCCGCAGGCCGGGTCACCACCGGCTGGGCCGCCTCAGGCCGGGCCACCCACATGGACCAGGTCGGACTCACGGACCGGGTCAGACCCCAGTTCGGACTGGGTCGGGCCGGGTCGGCCCTACTAGGTTGGACCGGACCCGGACCTACTATGGCCCATTTACACCTTTAATCTGGCATCTTGGGTTATGGGTATCCGATCAATGAACCGTCTGTGGCGATGGAAAGCTGGGACAAAGACGGTTCCTTTGGTATACCCTACATGAGTTTTGGATACAGTTGGGGTATGGTTAGGTTGGTTTAAACCTAAAACAAACCGGGACCATGGAACAGAAATGCCAATAACTTACAAACCGGGTTCCCAAATGGCACGCCGTCTGTTATGTTGAGATCCCATTGATGAGACGGAGCTCTGTGATACTTATTCGTGGAACTTCGCGACAGTTGGAGTGTTTCCTAGTAGCTCATAGAGCGGATCCTTCCATTGACGAGTAGTCAGAGTGCGGAGACCTAGTAGCAGACAGACCAGACGACTGCTTGACCGATTAGTCAAGCCTAGTGGGGAGCGCCTGGTAGTTGGCAGCAAACCCAAGGTGGAGGAGCGCCTGGTATTTGGCGGTTGACCCATAGTGGAGGAGCTCTTGGTAGTTGGCAGAAGACCCACAATACTCGATAAGAGGAGTACCTCAGTAGTCCAAGGTCAGTGAGGGGCACCTTGGTGTCGCAACATACCCACTATTCTCGACAAAGGAGGAGTTCTCCAGCAGTCGTGGTTTCGATAATGAAAATCCTGGTTGAGATGAGTCAACGACCATTGTGTTTTCCTCATGATTGAGATGGGTTACTAGATAACTTAGGTATATGTATGGGCATATACCTAAGTAATGGTTATCTGTTGATTCATACTTTGTGGTTTATCCTTGTTGGATTTTGTGAGACCATGAGGGTCTCGGGGTCCCTATTGAGTATCGTTATACTCACCCCTTCATGGGATATACTTTCACCTCCTAGTGTTGTATGCAGAAGACGAACAAAACTGACCGAAGCATAGTGTATAAGGACTGGACGGTACCTGGAGATGAACCTCACTACGAATTGGTACACGGAGGAGACGGACGGACGTGGATCACTGAGGTGGATATCTGTAACTAACCATAAGGTAGGATCCATGGTGGATGATCTAGAAGCTCCTAGACACCTTCCAGCTATTTGTCTTTTAGTTTTACATATTTTGTCTTTTCCTTGTACATTACAGTTGGGCATGTTTTTCTAGGCCCCGTTACTTTCAGCACTACCTTTGTATTCATTTTTACCTAGTGTTTTGCTTCCAGTTGTGTACTCTGATTGTGTGTGTCTACTTTTTATAAAGTAAATGCCTTCCCAGCTTAAGAATTTATGCATTTGGTGCTAGTCGCCAGCCCCTGGCCTATGGAAGGTGGGATTGGGGTAGTCACGGCACGGGTCCCAAGGATGGGTTGTGACTTTTTCAATAAAACATATATAAAACAAAGGGTTGTATTTCCATATATATATTATAAAATATGCTTAATCTTGATAAAATCCTATCATATAAATCCTAAAAATGGGTTGTAGTGACATTAAACACATGATCAACCTTAACCTCATAAAGCTATGATTTATTCCATAAATATTAAGTTAATCTTACATGGATACATATACACTTATAAAAAAATAACCCAGTATTCCATATGAAAGATCTTATGTTATATTAACACATTTTCATTGAAATCATGGGTTCATCATTGTACTGCTAGAATATCAAATGTGATTTTATTATTCATTAATCCCTATAGATGTAGATAATCACATGAAATTTCACTTAAGGAAAAACAATATCATTTTCATAGGGCTCATTCATACAATTTCAAACATGAAATTACCAATTAATGAGATCAGGATAAGTGTAACCTAATTATCATGATTCAATTCTTCTAGTGTTATTGAAAAATATTTGAAACATACCAAACATTTGTCAATGAAATTTCTTCCCTCAAATATTTATTTCATACAGTATAAATCACATAAAATAACTTAGAGACCATTATAAAAGCTTTATAAATGAATAATTGAAGAAATTAGAAGTATTTATAGAATTCAATGAACCTATACTAATTAAATGGTAACATGAACATATGAATAGTAATAAAACCCTTTTGAATAGTAAATAGGCCAAATGAATTCTAGCCTCACCCATTAAAGTATAAATAAAATGTAGGCATATTATAAGTAAAAATATGATATAATTATATCATATTATAAGTAAGTAAATATTTTAAAAATTATTAATTAAGTGTTGGAATTTTTACAAGTCATAGATATTTAATTAAAATTTTATGATTAATTTAAAAATATAAAATTAAAAATTATTTTCATTAAATGAATTAATAAGTTAATATTTTTATATCTTTTGATTTGAAGATAATATTATGAGACCTTCAGCGAATTTTCGATGTGTTATAAAATCAGTTATTATTTTAAAATATGTATTTTCCAAGTAAATAATGATTTTAATTTAAAATTAAACTACTAATAATTAAAAAAATCATTAAATGGAGATCATATTTTAATTTTACACATCGTATTATGTTTTGGGCGAATTTTGGGTATTTTTCTGAAATACGTGAATTTTGGTGAATTGTGAAATATGGTAATATAGGGTATACATACATTATAAGATAAATATGAAATGCATTGAGTCATCGCTGATGTGTGTATAAATTTTTCAAACACTCATGATCTAGTTAATATATTTAGTCTTAATAATCTAAACCATTACTTTCCTTGATAAAAATAATAAACTAATGAATTATATAATGAGAAAACACCCCTCTCCTCCACTATAATTTCCACCCATAACACCCTATTCTCATCGCACCTATAAAGCACTGAAATTGTCCATATTTTTCTCAAAACACTTTCTTAGTCCCTCCCCTGTGTCCAGGAGCTCATTTTCTCATCAAAATACCAATCCTAGGTGCCGTGAATAGGATCTCAATATGAGAATTCTAGAGGTAAATTCTCTCCCTTTTTCTTTTAATTTCCATTCAATTTCATTTCTTTTCATATTCTATACTATCCTAACATCAACTAAATGGAATGATAAAAAAATTACATTAAATATACTATTATTATATAATGATATTGGAATATCAATCAATAAAATACTCTCTCTCACTCTTTAATTTTAAAAATGAAATCACCTCCTATGATGTGTCAATTTACCGACATCGTGGGCGACACACTTTCATTTTCCTTAAACGTCTTCAAGGATATTAATAGAAGAATTAAATGGATTAAAAAATTAATATGTATTATTAAACCCTATTTAAGTAATATAACTAACATTTATACATAATACAAAATGATATAAAAATGAGTTTGTTGTGATAAAAACCCACAAAATTAACCTAAAATGATCATCATTAAATTTTATCTAATGATTCATCCTCATTACATATAAAAAATTATTCAAAATATAATTTATTCTTATTTAGTATCATTAATAACATATAATAACAATTATAAATATTTATCCTCATTTTTCATGAACATTCATTTAAGAATACTAGTGAAATGATCGTGAAAACTATGAAATTGAATGCTCCCGAACAATTGAATTAAACTCTATAATTCATTGAAAGACGCATAAATGAACTTAATAAAACCATAATAAATTATATTTATATTTATAATGTTCCATAACAATTAATTAATGAATATAAAGTGATTATAAAGGAAATTAAATTAATGAAAGCATTCAGACACAATGTAAGGGGAATTCTTGAACCCAACTCTCAATCATTGGGTTTTCCATCATTCACCCCATTTTCAGAATAGATATCCCTTAAATATCATATCTTCATAATTATCATTCCTTTTATGTGATATAAATGTTTTATACTTGATATTATGTCATGAGAAAGGTTTTCCAAAAGAACTCTCCTTTCCAAAAAAACACACCTTTAACTTCTCGAGATTGTTTCTTCTTCACTCAAGGTTGATGATTCAAGTATGTTATTCACTATTTCATTTGGGAACCCATATTTTATGAATGTATGAATATGTAATTAATCCCATTACTTTCTAGGGGATAGTTAATGTTCAATATTTATATATGTTCATTGTGACATGGATGATAATGTAAATGTTATTATGTGACAGGTGTGTTCAGAATTATATAGTGTAATGTAAATAATATAATGTGAAATGTGAACCCATAATTAAATATCACATAATTGAATTTTTTTAATATGATTAATCTATTTGGAAAATTTAAATCTTCATTAACATTATTCTATATTTTTTCACCACAATATGTTGTAGGTGACCAAAATAATATGATGTTTTATTTTTATGCATTTCCACATTATAATCCTTTTCTTAATTCTTTATCTCATGTTTATGATTCTATAACTATGTTTTGATTGTAATTATTTATCTTAACCTATGTTATATTGTTTCATGTTCATATCTAACATTTTACTAGGATTTTATCTCAGCCCATTTTGATGTATATCCTTTGGTGACTACTTTAACTAATGAGAATCCAAGGGCCAATAAGAAGCTAAAGAAAAAGGAATTAAATAAATATTTATGTTTTATTTTCTAAATGTTATTTATGGTCATAATTTACCCAAGGATCTAAACCATTGGATCATCGTAATGTAATTTTTTTTTTTTTGTTTTCATTTAAATGATCTGATAGTAATGTAAGAAAAACAATGGTCGACATAATTTCTACCAGAGCACACTTTAGTTAATTTTAGAAATAGTATTAGATAACCTTTGTGAAAAAACATAGTATGAGACTAAGTATATGTAAGAACAAAAGAAGAATTGATAAAAAAATGGATCATATAAAATATTATTTTTGAATTAATTTCAAAAATGGATAAATTATTGGTCACTTATTGACTTATGTCCTGGTCTAACCTTTTCTATTATAGCAAATTGTGGGAACCAGAAAAATCAGGCCAACAACCCGTGGAAGGGAAAATGTAGCGATTTCCCAAAATTCATACCCAATTCTTTGGGAGGTGGAATTAAAAATTTCATGGTGATTTTTACATAGTTTCCTTAGGTTATGAAAAATAATCTGAATATTGTGGAATTTATTTTTTCACCTAAGAGGGAGCAACTGGAAATCAAGTGTTTTGTACGACAAAGATCACTAATGTTTAGTGGATCTTCATATCCACTAGTTGATGAATAGAGGGTCAACTCGATGGATAATATCATTTCTATTATTCACTGTTTTGATATGGATAAGGATACTTTCATTTTATCCAGCTATATGGCGATTCCAATAAATGGTGGGATTTGATTAAGAACACCAAGATGACTAAAAAAATTGACGATATCGAGTGGAAATACATTAAGATAATTTTTCTAAACAAGTATTTCAATCAAAGTCTTCATAAAAATATAGGTAGATAATTCATAGATCTCATGAAAAAGGAAGAAATATCCTCTATGGTCTACGAATAATATTTCACAAGTAAGGAAAGGTACGCTTTAGGGTTTTTATCAACAGTGATAGAAACATTGATGGATTATTTAGTGATTTCAAACCACACCTTCAAAAGGATCTTGAAATTTGATATATTATGAGTTATGAAGAATTTTTTTGTTGTTATCTCAAAGTGTAGATAGATTTTGGATAATGGTTGCACGACTATGGTGATAAAAAATGAAAGATGGAGTTTTAAACTTGAGGACCACAAGAAAAATGTGGAAAAAAAACTAAACCACCAACATGTCAAAAATGTGGGATGAATCATCATGGGAAATGCCTTAAGGGGACAAGGAAATGATTCAAGTGGGGGATAGAAGGCCACCACGCTCATGAATGTATAAAATACATGAGGAATCAAGATAATGTGGTGGTGGAAAGTTGATCATAACCCATGGTCCAATTCTAAAATGGTATGGAGCATGGGAACTATACAAGCTAGTGAAATCAACCTCGAGTCCTCAAGGGTAATCAGTGTCAGTAGACACTAAATCCAAAACAGCAAGGAAATGATTATTCAATCATTATTTCTTAAGTAGGTAAATAAAATGATGTCATACAAGGTACACTTAATATAAACTCATGACTGGAAAATTTATTATTTGATTCTAGTTCTACTCAATTCGTTATATCATACATGTTTTCTGGAACTATTGAATCGAATAACTGCATCCTTGAAGTAGATATATCTATAAAAACACCTAGGGGTGGAATAATTTCAACCTAAGATTTGTACTCTTCTCATGTTGATGAATGTGGGAATATTCATATAGAAAATCTTGTAATACTTCCCTTGGTTGAATTCGATTCTATATTGGGGATGGATAGACTCTTATTATATATGTCTCATATAAGCTGTTGGGAAAAGGAAATATCTTTCCATATTCAGAACCATGCCATGATCCTCTACATATGCAAGGAAGATCATGAATCTCCTTTTGAAAATACTTAAAAATTTTGGGTGTTGATTCCCTATGAAGAAGTATAACTCACTTAAATGGTTGAGTCAAAGAAGTTATCAACATAGGGGAAATTCCTATCATGAGGGAATACATAGATGTATATCCTAAAGAGTTACCCAGTCTTGCCCTAGATATTGTGTTAGAGTTCTAAATTTTTCTAATTCTTAGATCTACTCCAACCACAATGTGTCCCTATAGGATGGATCTTATCGAACTGGAGGAGTTATGTAAGAAGCTGCAAGAGAATTTGGACAAAGAGTTCATATACCCTAGTGAATCACCTTGGGGTGAGATAGTTATCTTTTTCAAGAAGATGGATAGATCAATGTGGTTTTTTATTGATCATCGAGAACTCAACAATATCACCATAATGAACTAGTATCCTCTTCCGAGGATTGGTGACTTGTTCGATCAGTTACGGGGAGCTCAGTACTTCTCAATGGTGGTTCGTTATTCTGGATATAATCAGCTAATGGTGAAGAAGGAAGTTATTCTGAATTCTACCATCTGTACAAGGTGTAGGCACAATTATTTTTTAATAATTCCCTTAAAACATACTTATTTCTCCTTAAGACTTCATTGATTTTATGAATACAGTATTTAGACATTACCTTGAAAAATTTATGGTAGTGTTTATCGATGATATTCTCATCTACTCCAAGAGAAAGAAAGAACTTACAGAACATATAAGGATTGAGTTAGTGACATTAAAGAATGATAATTTGTATATAATGTTCAGCAAGTGTAACTTTTGGATTAATCAAGTCACATTCTTGGGACATTTGATTATAAGTGAGGGAAATTTTGTGGACCCTTCAAAGAAATAGGAGATTGTGGAAGGTCTCAAACCCTCTAGTGTCATAGAAATACACTATTTTTTGGTTTAGTAGGGTACTATCAATTGTTTTTGAGTAATTTCTCACTATTTTCAATTCCTATAACTATGTTAATGAGGAATTTCTTAAAGAATATCTGGATGGAAGACTGAGAGGAAAGCTTCAAGGAGCTAAAAACAGGCTGATCACTGCACCTGTACTCACATTACAAAAAACTGGATAATGTTTTGTGGTTTATAGTGATTATTATAAGAAAATATTGGGTTGTGTACTCATAAAAAATTTTAAATTTATTCCTACACGTCACCAGAGTAGAAGATCCATGAGAAGAACTGCATGATGCATTATCTAGAGCTAGAATCTGTGATTTTTTTCTTGAAAATCTGGTGGCACACCTCTATGGAGAAAAGTATCAAATATATACCTTTCACAAGAGCCTAAAGCATATATTAACACAAAAGGATCTCAACATGAATCAAAGGGGGTGGTTAGATATAATCTTGGAATTTGATTTCCCTATGCACTATCATCTTGGAATGGAGAATAAGATAGTTGATACTCTTAGAAGAAAAGAAACCACTACTCTATCCATGTTGTGGATTGAGAAAGACCCTATCATTATAGATATTAAAATAATGGATTTTTCAATCATAATGGATGAAAATAAATCTTACCTTTCAGTAATGATTTCCTGACTACATATCCATGATATTATTTAAGAGGCACCAAGGGATAATATGATGTGACAAAAGAAGGTGAATGCAGTAAAGGATGTGAAGCTATATGAGTTCTATATAGATGAAGATGGTTCTATTCAATTTATAATAAGACATTGTGTGTCTTAACCACCTGGGATAATGAAATAGCTATTGGATAAATCACATAGATCATCTTTCTCTATCCATACTTGGAGTACTAAGATGTGCTGTGATCTCTAATAACAAATCTGGTGGGACAACATGAAGAAAGAGATTTATGATTATATCTCAAGGTTCATGATATGTCAACAAGTTAATGAATAGAAGAAAAATTCCAAATTAATGTTGAACCATTTCTTATACCCATGTGCCAATGGGAGAATGTCACACTAGACTTTTTCATGGGTCTCTCAAAGAAATCCAAAGGATATAATTTGATATTGGATGTGATGGACCGACTCACCATGAATACCCACTTTATCACCTTTCGGGAATATATCTCACTTCAAAACGTACAATTTTATAGGGTAAAGAAGTGGTGATACTAAATGGGTTTCCACTCTCTATTATCATGGATCGTGACCCTAGTTTCACATCATAATTTTAGAGGAGTCTTAAACAAGATTTGAGTACTGAATTACTTTTCTGAAAAACCTATCACCCCCAAATTAATGACCAATTTGAAAATACTATTTAGATTCATGAAGATATACCATGATCCTACTATTTAGAATTCAAATGTAGATGGGATCACAATCTCCCATTGGTTGAGTTATCAAAAAATAATAGCTTCCAGTCAAGTATTCATATGGTTCCATATGATGCTCTATATGGAAAGCAATGTAGAAATCTAACCTATTTGGATGAAGTTGGTGAAATAAAGCTACATGGACAAATTATTTTGAACTATATGATATATAATGTTCAATCCATCCAAAAAAATATCAACGTTACTTAAAGTTGGAAAAGGTTCTTTGCTTAAAATCGTTAGAGGGACATGGACTTTGAAGTTGGAGATAAAATCTTCATTAAAAAATCACCATGGAAGAGAGTCAGGCAGATTAGAAAAAAGGGAAGCTAAGACAAAGGTACATTTACCCCTTGGAGATCCTTAATCACATCTGAACAGTGGCCTATATAACTTCACGTTCACCAAATATAGCTCATGTTCATGATGTGTTCCATGTATCACGCCTAAAAAAGTACATACCAAATTAATAATATGTACTAAACTCAGAGGTGGTACAACTAAGAATATGGAATCTCATATGAGGAGTATTGAATAAGGATTCTAGATTGGAGATATAAGTTTTTACACGACAAGACAAACCAACTTTTCTAATTGTTGTAGAGGAACCTTATGTATAGATAACAAACATGGGAACCGGAGGAGGCGATGAAGGAGAACTACCCTCACTTGTTTATATAAAATGAAATTTCAAGGAATAAATTTCAAAAGCGAGGAATAATGTAAAGTCTCAAACATTTATCAATAAAATTTATCCCTTATTATAGTAATTTCATATAGTATAAATCATATAAAATAACTAAGAGACAAAAATAAAGGCTTTATAAATTAAGAATTAATGAAATAAGAAGTATTTCTATAAGTTAAGCAACCAATACTGATGAAATAGTAACATGACCTTAGGAAAAGTAATATGACCCTTATGAATAGTAAATAGAAAAAATGAATTGTATCCTCACCCATGAAAGTATAATCAAAATTTAAAAATATTATAAGTAAAAATATGATATAATATATTATAGTACAAGTAAGTAAATATTTTAAAAATTATTAACTAATTGTTGTAATTTTTATAACTAATGATTATTTAATTAAAATTTCATGATTAGTTTTAGAATTTAAAATAAATATTATTTTCAGAAATTAATATTTTGAAATATTATGAATTTAATATAATATTATGATACCTAATGTAGTTTTTCAAGGTGTTATAAAATCAGCAATAATTTTAATGTCTATATTTTAAATGTAAATAAATATTTTAATTAAAAATTAAACTACACATATTTTGAAAATTATTTTCCTAAAATTTACGTCATTTTTTAATTTAACACTTCAAAAAAAGCAAGGTTAAAATTTTGGGATTTTTTTGAAATCCTTAAATTTTTGGGGAATATTAAAATTCTATAGTATATGGTATGTAGACATTATATGTTAAATACACAATTAATTGAGTCATCGTTGATATAACAACAGTTTTTCAAAACAAAAATGATCAAATTACTCAATTTATTCTCAATAATACACACAATTATTTGTCTTGATCAAAATAATAAACTATGTAATTAAATGATGAGAAAATACCCCTCTCCTCCACAATTAACACCACCCCACACACCCTCTTCTCCTCACATATCTTGTTCTCTAAGCATTATCCAAACTCTTCCAAAACACCTTACCTATAACATTACAAAATAATGGAGCTCTTAGTCTCATCAAAAGACCTATCCACGTTTCCTTTTGGAGGATCTCAAGAGGATAATTCATGGGTTAAATCCTATATCTTTTTCTTTTAATTTTCTTTTTAATTCCATTTATTTTCAATTTCTCTCCTCACCAAAATTAATAAAAGCTGAAAATTAACTAAAATAACATAAATATACTAGAATTATATCTTATTCATGGTATTTACGACATTGAACTCCTCCCCTAACACTTTTATTATAAACATGAAATCGTCACCCAAGATCTGTCAATTTACCGACATCATGGGCGATGCACTTTTATTTTCCATAAAAACCATCATGGATTTTAATAAAACTATTAAATGGTTTTAATAATATTTTAATGTGTATGATAAAATCCTATTTATGTTCTAGAACTAATATTTATACAAAATACTAAATGATAAAACAAAAACAGTTCATTGTGATTGAAAACAAGCCAGAATTAACCAAAAATGATAATCATTAACTTTTATCAAATGATCCATCCTTATTTTCATATATTAAAAATTATTTTAAATATATTTTAATCCTATGTAATATAATTAATAAAATATAATAAGAATTATATATATTTATCCTTATTTTACATGAACTTATATTCATGAATACAAGTGAACCGATTCTAAAAACTATGAAAACTAATGCATCCAAACAATGGAATTAAACTCTACCACTCATATAAAGGTCAATTAATGAACTTAATAAAACCATAATGAATAATATTAATGTATAATTTTTTTTAGGTGTTAATTAATGAATATTATTTTATTTTTCATAAAATTAAATTGAATAAATTGTTCTGACATAAGGTAAAGTGAATTCTTGAACCCAACTCTCTTTTTTTTGGGTTTTCCATATTTCACCAAATTTTTAGTATGCATATCCCTAAAATATAATTTATTAATAATTATTCTACATTTTTATTATATAAATTTATTCTACTTGAGTTTATATTAAACTCAATTCATTTCAAAATAACTCCTCTTTCCAAAAAAACATACTTTCACGTCTTATGATTGTTTCTTCTTCACACAAGGTTGGTGATTCATATATGTTATTCACTCTTTCATTTGGGAACCCAATGATTATGAATATATTATTTGGAAATGAATAAAATTACATTAAAAAGGTTTTATAATGTTCAATATTGATATAGATTCTATATTTTATTCATAATAATGGAAATGTTATGATGTGATGGGTACCCCAATAATTATATAGTGCAATGTAAATGTTATGATGTGATTGGTGCACCCAGAATTATATGGTGATCCAATTAATTGGGTAGTGTTATTTATCTCATGAGAATAGTGAAATATTCATGAATATGATGTTATCTTTGTTCACAACTATGTGTGGTATTTGAACACTAAGATATGATGTTTCATTTTTATGAATTTACACATTCTATGCCTTTTCATGATGCTTCCTATCATGTTTATTATTATATGCCTATATTATGATGATAAAGATTTTTATCACCCAATGTTATATTGTTTCATGTTATTATATATCCTCTTATTGGTATTTTAGCTGACCCCACTTTTTGATGTATATCCTCAGGTGACTACTTGTACTAATTAGAACTAAATGTCCAATAAGAAGCTAGAGAATAAGGAAGTATATAAATGTTTAGGTTTTATTTTTTACATTTTATGTATGGTCCTCTTTTTTTCAAGACAGTAAACCTTTGGATCTTGTTCATTTAATTCAGTTATGTTGTTTAACATTTAAATGATGTAATAGTAATATATGAAAAAGCAGGGTTGCTATAATATTTTTATTTGTCCTTTTTATTTAGATGTTTTTTAGCTCATCGTCCACATTATTCCTTGGATTAGGGAATTGAATAACATAATTCCCAAACCCCTTGCACATGTAACACTAGAGTATGGGTGGTTCATTAGTTGGTGTCCTCTTCTCATTCATTTCATTAACATGACCATTAATTTCATTTTCACATCCATGAGATTTATGACCTTCCATTCCAAATTTAAATCACCTCGTAGTTCTATTCATGAAATTATATTAACGATTCTTTCCAAATTAATAGCATGCATATTGCAATAATTTATTTACATTATTTTAGTTTTCATGAGTCTTGATCTTACATTTTTTATCAAAACCAAATAAATAGTTAAAATATCAAATTTTCATTTCTACATTTAGTGATGATTAAATAAATTCATTATTGCGACTAAAGTCTCTTATATCCATGACCTATTGAAGATTTTTTTTGTTCTCTAAAGGATCAATCAATTTTTCTTTAATGTATGATGGTAAAAATAAAATCATACCATACATGTATTGTAAAATTTGCTTCATAAGAACCAATAGAATCAACATCCTTTTTCTTAAGCTCAAGGAATTACTTCTCCATATTTTTTTTGTAGAATATAAGTGATGTACTTACTGGGAAATATACTTATAAAATAGTACCATTCCAATGATTCAATTTTTTCCAATTCCCTAGTATTCTTATTAATATTCTATCACTGGTCTACTTTAACTTACAAAACGTAAATATCCAAAAATACTTTTTCATACTCCAAACACTACATAACATAAAATATTATTTTATTAGTACTAATTAATTTTTCAGAAACTATTTTACTAGAGGAACCAATACAAAATATGGATTTTTCCTCATGAAGAACTCAATAGAACATTGTTCCCACCTTTTCCCATTTTAATGTTCCTAAAGATTCATATCTTGAGAATGTTTTTTGATTATAGAATGAATATTTTTCATTTGAGCTCCCATAACATTTGGTTTTTGAAAAGAAAATCAATTAATTTACCATAATAATCAATATTAACATGGTTCTTTTAGCTTTCATACATCAACAAAAACTAGAAGTCATAGAATAAGAAATACTAATCATAGTGTAAAACTACATAATCCTAAAAAAAATTTATTGGATTTCAAAATCATTATATGATCTTTTTAAACTATGACAATATAGTATTAACCAAGGTAATTTATAATCATTATTTAAATCCTTCATTGGGGTTAATAATGATTTTTTTAATTTATTATGCATATCTCTTTGGAGTGTTTAACTAGGAGTGTATCAGGGAAAATTTACATGTACTAGGTGAAGATAAAGTTAATATAAATACATCCTTTCCAAATTTATTACCCATAGGTACCTTCGTACCATAGACACATCTACATGTATTTTATAGATGGGGATTTAATTTCTTGAAAACCCCTTTCTCTATCCTTTACCATATTAAAGGATACTTTCCTATACTTAGAATTGACCTTAGACTTAACCTTAGATATATCCCAATATATATACCTAGACAAATACATATTCATGTCCATAGGTATCTCTCTATATTTTTTATAATACTGGTCTCCAAATATTGATTAAACCTTTTCTCTGAAATAAACTTTGGAGACCTAGGATTTTATACGTAAATATCACATTTTTTATATGAAAATTTAAAACCCTTCACAAACAGACCCGAGGACCATAATAGTTTAGTATCATTGGATAATAGAAACACAATCAACATATTTCATGAAATATCTTCAACATTTACCGCAAATATCGTATCACAGAATACTCCACTTAAGTATACCAAAGAAAAACCATTCTTCATAAACATGGGAATGAAATATAAGAAAATGTGAGATAATATATACAATAAGGATAATCATATGAGATATCATTATGTGATATTATGAAAGAATAAGATAATCATAAGGTCATGTGATTATGAATAAAAAATTCTATGTTCATACCCAACCATTCATATATTATAAACTATATTTATGGAATAAAACATTATGATTTATGAAAATATGTCTTAGAAGAGTGAAAAATCATCATAGATATATGATGAACCATAAGATCATGTCAAAAAGTGTGGTACCATCTTTACTATAGAAAACCAATTCATATTCCAAGGTTAAATAGCTATATTATCAACATATTGGATTAAGAATTAACACTTGTTTCCAATTTTGGATTATAATGTACATGTTTCCCATAGTTGATTAGGAATTACCTACTTCTCATAGTGTATTGGGACCAATCGATTTCGCATAGTAGATCAATTATATTAACATACCTCATATTTTTTCCACATTATATATAAATCATTAACTAATTCAATATATAGAGGTATAGGTCCCACCCTTATCATAATGAAACCATACTTATTGTTCCATATATCATAAAACATTAATCATATCATCACATCATAACCTATGTAGAGAAACTGTTTTCATAAACATTCCATCAATTCTCCATAGCATAACCCATGAAAAATAAATGTGTTTCATAAAAATTCATCAACATAAAAATTAACAATATAGATAAATAATAAGGATGGTACTATTCAATATTATCCCTAGTAAATCATAAGTAACATTTAAGGATGTGATATTTAATGGAAAATTATTTTGAAAGATCACTTAGTACATTTATTTTAAAAAAATTGACTTCTTAATTTGAAGAAAACCTTTTAAAACATAATACACTTTCAGAATAATTCTATTTGAGAATATCATTGTAAACTTATACATGAATATTTAAAAATCATTTAAAACAAATGTTGAGAAAAATTACATTTACAATTTAAAACAAATTTTTAAAAAATAAAACATTTCTAATATACTTTTATTCAAATATAAGACTTAAAAATTATAAATAAATCATTAAAACATTGGTTTTTATTAACGTAGGAAATTATTTTCATGTCCTACAAGTTGAAAAAAATATTCCTTTCAAATTTTTTGTAAAATAAAAATCGGAATTTTTAAGAAAAATACATAAAGATTGCATTAAAATATTTTTGGGTAAAATTCATAAATTGGTGAAAAATTATTTAATAAATAATAATAATAATGTCAAAAAATAATACATATTTAAGAAAATGGAAGAAAAATGGTTTTCAACCGAAGATTGAAATAAAAATAATATTTCTTAAAAACATTACCATGAACTATAGAGTACAGAATGAGAGGAAAATGAATGAAAAAAATTATTCTTATAACATAAATATAAGAGATTAAAATATTATATTTTAATGAGTTATATATCATAATATTTCTTCATCAAAATCAAACTAAAAACAATCCTGAGGAACAATAATATTGTAACATTATACTTTTATCACTTAAGTATCTTTTCAATCAAAGAAACCATTAAAGAATAAAATAATATAGAAATTTAATTTCATAAAAGTAATTAGATTCACGATATAATATGTCAAAATGGAAATATATACATCTCATATAAGAAGGTCAGTATGTAACATAAATTATGTCCCAAAGAAGGCAATTTGTGACAAAAATCCCCCACCGCTTTGCTAAATTTGTCAACAAAAAACCCAATGGAAGAGATATCCAGAAATGGATATGTAAATCCAAATATTTTTTAGGTAATGCATCATAAAATAAAGTCCTCATAATTGTATACACAACATTAATGAAATAGAAGGTGAATATGGCATGTGTCTCATAAAAGTAAAAATGAGGTTGAAATCCCCTACCATAAGTCTCGAATACATATGTATACATTTGAACCTCCAGTATAATAAATATAAGTTTATTATAAATATATTAATTAAACATAAAAACATACATATGTATAATGAAATATAGGATTTATTTATGACCATTTATTTCCATTTTCTTAATAATTCCTTAATAGTGTAACATTTCAAGAAATAACTACATTGTTATTCAAATTTTTTTGTTCCTAAAAAATTGATAATGGTTCCATCAAATACATAATTTTTAACATCATATAAATATATTATAAATCCATTATATATTTATGTAGTCTTATTTTTAAATTTTAGATATAGGAAATGATATACACTGATTATAAAGATGGTAGGTCATATGTACCCATGAAAGTTGTTTCCATTTTCCTAATTGAAAGAAAGAAATAATGTTACATAATATATTAACATTAAAAAATTATTATTATGCAATATATTAAACATATTTTCCTTAAAATTTTCATTACTACAATCATTTTATATTTTGAACAAATCACATTGCTTTGTGAAGCACTAGTATATGGTACACACGAGAAATGTTATTATATTCTCAAGGAATAAAATATTAGAAGTAATAAGTAATATAATGTTTATATAATAATAATAATATAAAATATCACATATAAACAAAAAATACTTCATTATATCCTTCTTTTAGGGGTGGTTATGGAAAATAAATAACATCGATGTGTGGGGAGGTAGTCTATCATACACACGAATGATGATATAATTACCCATTTGATGGAAGAGGATAATAATTGAGGTTATAATAACAAATTAATAACATGTATGTATATGTATTATACTTCTTTTGATTTGGACCAAAAGGTTTTTTAGGTTGTGTTTCATGAAAAAATAAGTATTATAGGATGAGAAGTGGTATTAAAGGGAGTTATATGGGTAGTTCATATCATCAAAAAATGGTTTTTGAATTTTAGAGAGTAAATGATAATGGGTGGACATTTATAAGTGAGGTTTATGGCAAAATTGTAATTTTTTAAAAGAAAAAGGTGTACCCTTGTTTTTAACATGGAAAAATATTTAAAATGGATTATTATACAACTTATACCATATAAGGTACATGTATGTAAATTTAATGTGTGTTCCACATGTTTTGTGTCATATTTAACTTTAAATTTTTTATTTTAACCCCTGATTAACCCGTTTTTACCTTAACAGTGGTAAATGCTTTCTTACTCTTCTTACTATTCAATATGATAAAAAATAAAGTTTTAGTTATTATATAATATAAATTATTTTGATTCCAAGTATTGTATATATTTTTCCAAATGTCATTTACATTAGCTGAAAACTTTAAATTTAAAATTAATCCCACATATGGGATGAGAAAATAGTTTTCTAAAGAGAACAAATTTCAAAAGATAAAAATGCTTTTATATAAAAATTATAAGTAAAGTTGATTCCAATGAACTAAATTGTATTAATGGATATATGATTGAACTAATTTTACTTTTAAAACCATCCTAAAATAATTTCTATATTTTAAAATTCACTAAAATAAATGACAGTTCTTAATTAAAACCAGTGTTTTTGATTATTTATCAAAAAAACATTCTTCTCAAAAATTTATCAAGAAATCACACGTAAATAATGTTAACATGTCTATTTCAAAAATTAATTTCGTTTTTTAATATAAATTTATTAAAATTTAAAAAAATTAATTTTGTAGTTGTTTTAAAATGTCGTTAAAAAATATTTTTAGAGAGATAAATTTTTTATGCATAAAATTGAATTTATTCTTATCTCTGGTATAGAAAAGATATAGGATAAATATTAAAAAAATAGATTTAACAAATAATATATAAATTTCAATACAATCATTCTCTTAAATTTATTTATTTAATTCATTGAGAAGAACCATATTTCTGTGTATTAAAATTTTTTTGAGAAAATGATTCAATTTATTTTAAAGTTGTTTTTATTTTCATTTATATTTACTTGGTAACTAAGGAATTAATTATATATACATGTGTAAACCATGTATTTTCATAATTTAGTTAATAATTTTCACACCTTCCATTCCAATGGCTAGGTGATAAATATCATATTAAATAATAATATTTTAATAGTAAGTCATGTTTCTTGTAAACTTGATGTTACATATAATGCATAATAAACTAAGTGTTTCATTTAATAGAAGATAAACGCATCATTATGTGTAATGGAAGATAAAATTAGTGTTTTGTGTAATGTAAGATAATCTCTTTGTTTCTGGTAATGTAATCTAAATTTAGTTTTCCATGTAACACATAATATGTAAAATATTAATTTTTTTTAAAATTCATATTTTACAAAGTATTTTAGTGTTTCACTACCTGTCTATGTTTCTCTATATCCAGATCCTCCCATAAACTATTCCTTCCATGAGTTCTATTTTATAACCTTGGATTCAATCAAAACTAGGATTAAATTTTCTCCTCCTACTTCTATATGTGTCCTCCTTCTCTAATATAATGGAAATTGATTTCTTCAGGAAAAAAATATAAGTCCTTTTTTTAAGAAAATATAAAAACTATACATATATTTCTTTAATTTTCCCAAAAATCACATTTAAATATTTATTACCCAAAAATTAAATTAAAAATGACTAGTTTGGAAAAATTATTTATAATTTCATAAAGTTATTAAATTGAGGGTAAAAATTATATACATGAAATATATGATTCCCTCATATAAAAATATAATGTGGGAATCCATGACCACTTTAGAGTATCTTTTCTATCTATTCCTGCATCATTCAAGATCAACTATGCAAAATATTAGTTTCATTTACCACTGCAAAGTACATATGGTGTGATAATGAATACATCATCGAGATCATTTTAGGTATAAGATTCTGACATATTTATTCAACATTTAACATCCCTTGTACCAAATTCATTGAATGGGAGTGGATAACTTCTGTGGTGAAGTTTTCATTTACATTATCTCTTTATATAATCTAGGTAGATTTTAGGACATCACTTAAAGAATCCATTTCTTAGAGTATTCTATGAATTATAGTAAAACTATAGTTCTCTATTAATTTTTCCTATATGAATGTATGGGAAAGAAGAAGTTGTAGTTGTTATGCATGATCAAGCCTCTTAGAAAATATATCACTAGGAATACCAACTGAACATGCTCTATTAGGCACATAATCACAGGAAGAATGTAACTAATGGTATTTTTATAGAGAGGCACCTAGATCTTTTTAATATTGCAGAAAAATGTTATACACCATTAAGGATGAGTATCTTCCTAAATTATTCATATATTTTATATATAAATACTTACTCATGTTTCCAAATATCAAGATTCCATAATTTTATGAGTTGAATATTCATACATACTATTTCCCATAGTTGAAATTCCTTTTATAGACCATAAATGAGTGCTTTCTCATAAAATATTAGCTCTAAATCATAGAATATAATGACATAGTGGACCTGGGTGAACCCCTAGAACATAAAAGCTGCATTTCCACTAGCTCTTATGATGACAAATATACTAGGTATTAAAAATAGGTTTTCTAAATTTGATCATTGAATTTTTATATTGGTATATCTAGAATGTAAATCTTAAGATCTCATGGGATAATTCATGTATCGATAACATTTTTAAAACCTTCCGGACTGGTCTATCCTCTCCAAGGATACCATCATCTTCATAGGACTCTAAATTTTGATAGAATTGGCTCTAATAGTTAATGGTGTCTTAGCACCTCTATTGACCCAGAATCCAATATGCACCCACATAGACTATGTTCCTTAAAATTGGGAGGATGTCGGATGACCATACCAAAACTTGAGTAATACTTTAATGATTAGTGTTTTTTTACCACTTGTCACATCATTAGATTGGAAGATATAAATAACCATCCCAAGGATGACGCATGATAGATGTCTCATCTTGGAACCTCAAATCAGCCATCTTGGGAAAAGGGAAAATATTCCTCCGGAATTCACAATGTACGAAAATTCGTCCATTATAATGATTTATATATTCTTAAGATGAAAAAGAATGCATTTTTCATAGCTTAATATTAATATCCTCCCATGGTATCCACCTTCAGTATATTTATCTGACCCATCCTGTTGGCCAATTTCCTAGATGAGAAACAACCATCCGACTACTTGTATAGTTCATCAAGTTCCAATCTAATACCATAGACTAGACAGTTGGTCCCTCCACCCATCTAGTCTATGATTGATCCCTAAAAATCCCTAATGTTATCTTGGAATTTATGTATGAAATTATTAATCAAATCACTAGTATCCCAACCCTACTCTCAAATTTTGATTCACTTCCCCTATAAAAGGAACCTCAGGAGGCCTTTATCGAGGACTTAAATTTCCCTGTTGTTTTTGAGTTGTAATTTTCTACTTATAATGTCTATCATGTTGAACAATGAGATAATGATAAATTCAAAAATATCATATCCTAATTCAGAAAAGTCGTATATGAAATCATATAGGGCCACATATTTCCCATTTAACACTCATACAAGATCAATTATGTCACCATTTACTAGTGTTTGGTAGATATGGGCTTTAGGATCATTCTCATGCAAACTAGTATTCCCAATAACTTGGTATACACCTAAACTAATATAGCCTCTACTAACGATAAAATTCAAGGAAATTTTAAGAGAATGTTATATCTACTATATAATATGTAATTGATAGTATAATTCAGTGATTTTGTATCCAGTTTTAAATTCATGGGTGTATTCCATGAAAATGATTTCAAAGACTTACTCCAAAGGCCATATATCATCCATCATGTAGCCATATCGTGATCATATAATCAGTTCATTATATAATCTCTCAATGGTTGAGTATGACTACTTTATGTTGATGTCAATCCCTTTGAATCATATAAATATTATTACCATAACATCATGTATTATAATATTTATAGAAATAATCTCTAAGTTAATGAAACAAGTCATGTTAATGATTACAATGACTTGAATACCACCTCATTAGACCCATAGGAAGAGAGAAAGAGCATTTTATTTTTAATTATTCTCCAAATGGAAGTGATGAATTAAAACATCACGCACCACTTTTTTGTACCACAGAAATATCATTTCTATTGTTTCATTAGATAATCTTATAATAAATGTATACCTTTAAATTTGGTGAAATATAAACCATTATATGATAAAAATTTCAATATATTCTTTCTAACCTGTTTTTTCACCAGGTATATAGAAGAGAAGGTGTAATACAATTATGGTCGACCAAATCTTGATGCATTAACATTATTGGAATATAACACCAATGAAAACTGTATGGGATATGATTGAAAGAATCTATTATCATGATATTTTTATATAATAATAAATTGAAAATGAATAAAAAATTTCCATCCCCATTGAGGAAGATGGTGCCACCACGAAACCACTTGTTCTTGACGAGCCATATCCTCCCCCAGGTTCTCATAAATATGATGAAGAGGAATTGAATGGGTCCTCAAATATGATTTATGAAGGTTTTTGTAACCCTTTGGAGGATCTAATACTGTTGAAGATTGGTACTCTGGAATATCTAATACATACACTGATAAGTGTCTTCATTCGTCCTTTTGTGAACATTAGTATATTTTGTTGATGAAATTTAATTATGACATATTCATGTGGCTCTAAAAGTGGTCACCAAGGAACAATATTCAAATAGTCATCCACTATCATATCCTTCCTATTGGCCACCATGTATATATGAAGGCACCCAGAAAGTTTCACAACTCCCAATATTCAATATTCCACGCCAAAGATGACAAGATGATCAAAATCAACATCTTTTGGGATGTTTAGTATCCCAAATGGATAAAAAAATATCCCATTCAATAATAATAAGAATAATCAAATAAAAGTTTATGTCAACATTCAATACATTATCCACCACTATATGTAGGAATAATGCCCTTTCTAAGTCATAATGTCACTGATCTATGAAACTTCGATCTTATAATCCCTCTCCTTCGTGGATGGTTAATCTATATACATTAAAATATATATTGATCCAATAATTGAACTTTCTCTATATTTAGCAAAAAATTTGGAATATGCTGATACTGGGTGATACCCATCAGTTGGAATATTGATGGATCATCCTACCAGTATAAAAAAGATCAAATCATTAAAACTCTCCCCATGATGATGGTAGAGTGCAATGTGGATGATTTGGTGGTCATTCTCTAATAACACTAGCACCATCATAATAATCAGGAAAATGTGTTTTTATACTTATATCCTACCATCTAAATATGAATCCCTTGATCAAGGAATTCAATGTTACATGTAGGAAATTATTTGGCATCATTTTCCAATACTGAGGTGTTAATATTGACCAACGTTATATTAAGGAAATCATTTAATTGAGACCTTAAAAAATATATGGATATATAGGGCTTTCAAGGACTTATGGTTTTATATATTCATTTTTTTTCAAAACTAAAAGGAAATTTGTAGTATATTTACAAGTTGAAGATGAAGGGTTCCACTTATCAATACGTTTAATAGTGCAAGATCACATTCAACACTACCATATAGTACCTACATTGTCTTCTAGTTGTCATTAGGTTTATCTAGGGAAAAAATTTGTTCCCCTATGTGATAACCTTACAGATGCCCCTCAATGAAATCTATTCCTATAAGTATAACAATGTAAAGGAGAATAACCCATACTTCTATAGTCACATAATGCAAATAATGATTATATATAGTTTCTTATTGAGAAAACCCGTATTTAATTGGTTATTGTAGTCTATAATTTGAATCATTATCTATAACATAATTATTTACAATAGTTATATCACATTATCTCATTTTTGTAAGTCCCAAATCATCTCAATAAATTCTAGGTAACTAAAAATCTATGTAATGGTTACTCAGTAGTTTAACATTTATTTATCATATTGTTGTTAAGGGATAAGTAATAAATAAATTTCCTTAAATTCACTTAAACCATGAAGAGATTCTCATGGATATCGAGCTTCAAAATTTGGAAATTATAAAAATCAATGAAACATATCCATGTTTAAAGATACACCTTGATGGTTCCACTGAAATCTCAACTCTGCGAAGAATAAAAAATTCGTAGTCTCAATAGAATTGGGATTTGAGTGGACTTTTAACTATCTTGATATCCCTAATTCTGTAATCATTCATTCGGTTTGATTGGTTCACCAACAATAATGTTGAACCCTAATCAATCGTTACTGGTCTCGATCTAGGCCGTGGGATCTAATATCATCAACTAAATGTGAAAAATAACTCTGAGATAGTCAATAAATAGAATAATGGTGACTATTCCACCCAGAAACATGATCCGTCCCCTATAATCAATAACAAAGTAGAGTTGATGGGCAGATTTCTTTTTGGAGGTGAAGGTGTCTTATATCATTAAATCCAGAATGATCAGGTATAAATTATTGAAAACATGTTTCTATCCCTTTCCAATTAAAAATAAGATGATATGGGAATATATGTATGACATAGGAAAGTTATTCCCCCTACAACTCCTGGTCAATATAGTCATGAGGTGAATCAAATCATCATTAACACTTCCCAAATAATACCCCCAAACTCTCCCAAGATTGTAGTATAATCCAATTGAAAAAAAAATCATTTTTATATGGTACCTCCATAAAATAACTCTACCAGAAATCCATGCTATTGGTAAGAAAATGTTTGTATGTACGATGAATTTTATCCTCTATAATGCTTCCAACTCAACGAGTATCCTATAATAGTGAATATTTTATGGAATCCTTATCCACTAAATTCCTGGAATAGATATTCTTTAACAATTTAAATAGATCTATGTTGGATCATGTAGGTCTCATTATATATGTTTTATGTTCTTCCAACATTTATAATGGATTGGATTCTTTGGGCCACTACAGTGTGTGGCTATATAAAATTCACCAAGAAGTGTCATACATTATAAATTCACAAAAACATCAGGCATCAACCTCAAGATATTCTTCACAAAACCAAATAATATTTCTCATTTTCTATATGGGGAATTCTTTTAATTATTCCTCGCCTACCAACAATAGCCCAACTGTTTAGGTTTATCCTTATTGCCACCAGTTTCTTCTTGGAAAGGGATGAATTTGTTCCTCTCAATGTGGTCAAGGCTAAGTCTCTAATTTAAATTTTGAAATCCCACATCTTTCATTGTAATGGTATACATTAAAACATTGTACCAAAAAATTATAACAACATCTTATCCTTTAATCTAAAGAAGCTGTACACCTACTAAAACATAAGTTTTAACCATACATGCCACTATCACGCATTAGGGAATGGATATATTGAGGCATTCAACAATGTATTAACCAACATTATTCAAAATATAGAATAATAAAAACAAGAATATTTTACCTTATAATATCTCTAATTCCATTAGGTAATGTCATAATATGACTCAAAAATCATCTTAGGAAACTCATTACTCCCTAGTGTATGGAACAAAAGCAGTTATTCCCATTAAGGTTCAACCACTATTGATATGAAAGTTCAAATTAGACTACATGATATAAGGTCCCAAATTTTACTATCTAACTTATAATAAATTTATGAATTTTTATTCTAAGGGCTTCATGGTCTTTTGGTATGATAAAATATCGTGGCCCAAGTATTCAACAAGATGGTTCACCTTCACTCATTCCTCAAAGATAATTTTTTGACAATGAGAGAACCAATGATATATAGAAGGAAACCAACAATGTTTGAACCCAAATGAGAAGGGCCCGTCCCCAAGAAAAAATTATAATATTGTGGGTCATATTTATTGATCACCATGGATGAGAAGAACATCATGCCTCCCACAAACAATAGGTTTAAAAAAGAAGTATTTTTCCGGAAATGACATTGGGTATTTTGTCCTTATCATATGGAGATAAATTGAATAAAATTTATCATTGTAACATTATGATATGTTGAATGAAATTATTTTGAGATATATGTGTTTTAAATTTGTTGAATTTAGTCCAAACTGTGTTAGTCAGGATGGTATGGCTTTAAAAAGTTTTTCACATGGTCCACATCACTAGAATCTAAAAATAAAGGAATATAACTCCTATTAGTATATTATTAATATACATATCTTCCATATTTCTATATAATTATGAAAACATATATCTTTACATTATTCCTCCCTTAATAGGATGACCCTTTTTTTATTATAGTGTCTTTCAACCACTTTACCTCTTTCAATAAATACATAGGTCTTGATTATTTTCATGTGGTATTTATAGTTTTACCTATATCTCCAATACAAGGCCTATCCACATGTCATTTTATTCTATTATCTTTTCATGGTTTCCAATTCCCCTGTATTATGTTTTCTTTTCTGACCGTACATTTAGAAAATGATTCTCTAATAAGAGGTTGTTAAAGCATGTATGAAATTAAATTGAAACCCATATTGAATCAAGAAGATAAACATTATCTATGTTTATCTTCCACAAATATCATCCATAATTTTATTGGGCTGAAATATTATATTTTTGAAGACTCTCTCTTTTTCAACATTTTCCATATCTATCATGTATCATGATCTGTATGACCATAAACTGGTATCAGCTTCTGTTCAATGGATTTTTGACATTAAATTCAAAACATTTTAGTCTAAACATCACAAACAGAAAATATTTTCACAATAGAATCTCAAGATTTTCATACATAGGTATTAGATTTTTTAGATTAATATTCAATACATTACAGAAAAACACCTCTATGGAAAATAATATTTTAGTTTCTTTTGATAAATGGTACACAATTTTCTAGTTTGGGGAAATATCTTCAATATATCCCATAAATATCATCCCTGTTACTACTCTTTACAAATATACCCAATATAAAACATTTATTTATAATCTATGGAATGTAAACATATGAAAGGGTGTGAACAGATGCTCAGTAAGGGTATGAAAGAGAGATACATAAGCCTAACATGAACATAATTGTATGATCCATGAGCATACCATTTGGAAACAATAACCTACATATCAAATATCATAATATTGTGTAATGACATTAAGATTGGAAGCTCATAAGAGATTATTTGTAATTATATCAAAGAATATAAGCCGTGAAATAATAAAATTGGCATTTGTCAAGTAATTGTGGAATATACATAATCATAGAAAATCTTATCCCAAGGATACCAACCTTGAAATTCAAAAAATGTTAAGATTGGGGTAACCACCCATGTACCAAATTTGATCATGGGAGAACAACCAATGTACCCTAATTTGTTAGTCTTCTTATAACCACCCTTGTACACTCTATTCTTGTAGAACATATATCATTACCCATTGAATTGGACAAATATATGTGTCCCACACATCACATAATCCATAAATTATTATTCCAAAATATCATAAAACATTAATCATATCATAACCCATGAAATTAAATTGGTTTCATAAAATATTTATTCATATAATAACTCATGGAGAAGAGACATGTTTCATAATCATTTCATCATATCGTCAAACATAAACCTTTAAAAAAATAGGTTTCATGAGAATTTTTTCATGGTATAATTTGTGGAAGATAAATGGGTTTCATAAATATATTTTTATCATAAACATCAACCATTCATGGAAAGAATAAGAATGTTATCCTTGGATAATAATCTCATTAAATTATTAGTAGCATTAAAGGATTTCATCTTAAATGAAAAATTATTTTGAAAGATCAATTGGGAAATTTCTTTGATGATAAATAACATTTCACTGAAAATCACTTTTTAAAAAATAAATCATTTTTGAAATCCATTTCAATTAAAATGAACCTAAAAACATATACAGGATTAATATAATAAATTTAAAACATTAATTGATTATAATATCCATTCCATTTTTAAAAACACTTTTTAAATAATTAAACATTTTGAAAATAATTTTCATTGAATATAACCATGAATACATATTATGTAAGATTGAAATATATGAGCGGTCATGAAAATGAGAAATATTGTTCCTGTATTTCATTTTAAAAAACAAACATTCTTTTCACATTTTTAGTAAAAGAAAAATGATATTTATTTAAATAAAATAAATAAGATTAAATTCAAATGAAAATTAAAAAGAAAAACAGGGGTATAAATTTCTTTTAAAAATCATAGTATAATAGTAAAACATATTTGAAATAATTTTTAAAATACATGGTTTTTGATGAGAATGGATTCTTGAATGAAGAGATAAATAATGTCAAATTTTATTAAAAAATATATCAATTATTTTAAATAAAAAAGGGTCGGAAATAGTAGTATTATTTGAAAATATCATGAATAAATGAGGATAATAAAATTCTTTATTTTCTTGAGAGATGTTTCATCATATTTTATCATCATAAACATAATAAAAATAGTCATGATAAACTATGATATTGTTACATAAATTCATTACTATTCTGCTATCATTGAATCATAATACCCATGAATTATTATCATAAAATGGAAGATAATATGTCATGAGGATAAATATATTAATAATATTACATTAAAAAGGGGCTTATATACACCTCATGAAAGAAAATAGGTGCATAAAATAACGTATGTCGCTAAAAAATAAAATTAAGTCAAAAATGTAACACATATGGATTTTATGAGATATATTATTTTTAATTTCATTTATTTATTGTCTTTTACACTACACCAAGATTATTTTTCATCATATGCAACACTGTATTAGCTTGCAGTATACGCAACAATATACTTGTCTTATGTTGCACACAATTTCATGTTTTTTAATAGAATTGATTTCACTCAACATTGAGTATATATTTTGTTCAGTGTATAAATGAAATAAGTTCTGATTATTTTATACACAACATCAAATAAAAGCTTTCATAACACACAACATTGAATTGTTTTGCATTACAAGCAATAGTGACCTTCCTCTATAGATTTTGTTGTATGCGATACTGAGTTTTACTAAACAACAATATATTATTATTATTATATTATTATTTAATGTGATATAAACTAGAATTTATGAATAGTATGAACCATATGATAAATTTTATTACATTTTCATTCATATTACACATTTTATAGAACATTTTATGAGAACAAAATGAATTTTTCCGATAAAAGGAGTATTTTTCAAAAAATGCAGTTTTACAGCCTTTTAATGGTGAACCCATTTTAAATAAAGTTTCTTACACTTTTATATGTTCAAAATGACTATAAAAACTTTTTATTTGGAATTAGAACAAAAAATTGACTTTTGTTGAAATTTTAGAATTTTTTTTATAAAACCATAATTTTAATGAATAGTGAACATACATTATTTTAATTCAAAACTGTCATTTCATCTAATTTATTAATATAGTTAGATTGCCTTTTTAATTTTTTTTTATAGTGTAATTGGATTAATCTTTTATCATTTAATCAAATCGTGTTCATTGGAGGTAATTTTACCTTTTAATTGGACATAAACACATGTAAATCTTTTGATATCTATTACTTCTTAAAAACCTTATTTTCGGTTTTGACAACAGGAATTAATTTTAAATTAATTAATGAAACTTCTGTATTTTGAATTTGGAAAAATGGATTCAATATTTGGAATCATACAGATCAAATTTTTTAAATTGGTTCCTTTTTTTGGACGTTATGAAAAGTAACTTCTGTATTTTTTTATTTACCATTATTAAAGGGAAAATCTGGTAAATAAGGGTAAACAATTAACATTATAATAATATTAAACTGCAATAACACATTCCCAAATACTATTTTATGAGATATTTCTGATCATGGTAATTCTTAGGTCAATTTTGGGACCCCATGGATTCACTTGAATGTGAAAGTTGCATTTTATAACAATTAATTTAAAGTAATTTTAATTATAACCTAAACATATACCTTTTATTGAATAGATTTTAATATGGGTTTATATTACATATATATATATATATAAGTACCCACAGGAAAGATAATAATATTTCCTACATCATGTTATTTTATTTAAATTTTTTTACAGTAGATATATATATTAATTTATAACAAAATAATGATGTAGTGATTAACTCATTAATGAAAGATTAAAATAAATGAAATCATAAATATTAAAGAAAATGTTATTTTATTGTTTTGATGTCCTCCAATCATTTTTTGGATTCTATTGACATATTGTAGTTTTTTGAATTCCTTATTTTGTAAGAAATCAGGTTGTTAAGATTTTTTTTACATAGTCAATTATGAATAGTATCCAAAATTGACACAATTCATAACTTTAAACATTAAATAGTTTATTAAATTATATTAAATTCCTAAAAAACAATGTTTCACCCAAATGGTTAATATAAGTCCAAATATGTCATAAATATCTTTTTTTAGGACTTCTGACATGATATGTTAATTACATGAACCCATAATGTGTAAATTATATCATATCATGGTATGATTAAAAATGGTAAAATAAGGGTAAAACCAATACGATAAGAATAAAAAAAATATTTAAAACTTGTAAAAAAATTATTGGATGATGGGTATTCAAACCAAAATCATCATATCTTAGAATTAAATATGTTTTTCACCATTTTAAATCTTAATTTAGTTTATAATAAATTAATATTTTGGAACTTTTATAAAGTGCCCCTCTCCTCTCATATAAAATAGAACCTACTCCATCTCCTCTTCACTATATTTTGAGCCTCCAATATGGGCCTAAACCTGACCATATATCTTATCAACTTTCCTAGTTACATTATAAGGGTTCTAATCCTCTAAAAAGTCCAACTCTAGTTCCCTATGTTGAAATTTAAAGGAGGCGCATCGATAAAGAGGTAATATGTTCTACTGATTCTTTCAGATTTATTTATTCCCATACTTCCTCTTATTTAGTTGTCTCATTATAAAGTAATAACATCAGTATTACTCATATAATTATATGTCATTATTAAAATTAAACAACCCTTTTCACAATCTATCCATCATATGAAATATGAAATCATCGCATGTGCGTACGTATAGATTACCGTCTCCAGGATTGGTGTCATCTTTTTTTCTTCACCACCATACATGGATGTGTATAATGGTGGAAATAATATCTATATATGCATATTATAACATTATAATAATTCTGAGATATTATACACCATCCACTTTAATACCTTCCAACAACTATAGAAATGATATCATCACTCGTGCATACGTACGACTTACCATCTCCACAACGCGATGGGATTCATTTTTTGCATTGACCATTCAAAAATGATTATAAATTATATATAACAAATTAACATGAAAAAATAAGAAATAATAATGCTACTATATATATATATATATTTAATTTACTAAATTCCATTCAATTTAATTTATAAATGAAAAGAGCGTTCATGTGTACGTACGGCCTACCGTCTTCGCGAGCGGTGAATTCCATTTATTTTATATATTTATTATTTATATTTATATTTATATACTGAATATATAAAATATATAAATCATTTTTTCATTAATTATGTAATTACATCACGATATAAGTAATAATATCAAGAATAACAATTCAAAAACATGTACGATAAATAAAACGATTATTACTCAAAACATTGCTTTAACCTTGAATTGACAAATGATTTAGTAATATAACATCATTAGTAATTCATATATGATATCATAAATTTTATTATTGTTCTTTTACAAGTTAATAACATGTTTAAACCCAATATACACAAGTTTCTTACAAAAAAGGAAGAAATTGAACCTAAGGTGAGGGATAATTTTGAAATCTCATTTTTATCCGAGATTGCTTATACGTATGTATTTACTAAGGTTTTATTTTTCATCCATGTCAATTTTTCCAAAAAATTTTTACATAAAATGTTTACTATTCATACATGTATTTTTAAATTCATTTTTACCAATTTTTTTCTTTTACTACATGGAATGGAATAAATTGTTTTTTGTTTTCCATATAATGTATTTTAATGACTTTTCCAACAAAAGTGTGAGGAAAATGTTTTTTCAACTTATATGACATGAATGGGATTTTAGATATTCATGAAGCCTTATTCATATGAATCATACTCTAAAATATTTCATTCTTATTTTCAACTAAATTATTTTCTTTTAAAATTACACTCTATTTTGAGAAACAAAAACGTTTTTAAAGAAGAATGGATATTTTCCTCAGGAATTAAGTTCGAGAGTTTTATCAAAATTATTTTTCGTCTATGACTACATATGGTTATGTTTCAATCCCTATTTTTATATTTATTTGAGTATGTTGATTTTGGAATTATTTTTATTAAATCCATTTATCTTATATGGATTATTTTATGATGTCCTGATGTTTAAAAATCCCATTTTATTTCATTGGTTATGCTATGCTGAATGATTTATGTTTTTGTGGAACATGTAATAATTATTTCATTATGGGATGGGTGGGACATATATCTCCCTATAATTAGTTGGGTAAATAATTATAACTCATTATATAGACATGACTAGAATGACAATTAAATCTAGTTGAGTAACACATGGAGGGAATGGCAAGGAAACCCAATTCAGCAATGGACATTGTCCACTATGATGGTCTTGGGAGAAATGCCTTGGAAACTATGGATATCATAATATGTTCTTATTAGTTTTACATAATTACTTATTTAATTCCAATTACATTCTATCATTTTTATTTTTCCTTTTTGATTCGTTACTTACATACTACCAAGATTTATTTCACAACTCACGATTTTGAAGTGTAAACATTATGTTCTTGTTTTTACATTCAAATGTTTATGGTTTATTTTATGCTCTCCATGTTTAGAAAAACTGAGCATTTTAGATCACCCTTTTTATGTATTCCTTTCCCCAGGATATAAGGAATAATTATATGTAGTAAAACAAATGGGGAATATCTTTATGCTAGATGTTGAAGACCATTCACCAAGTTAGACGTTTATATTGTGAGTTTCCAAAGACACTAAACTAATACTGCCTTTAGGCATATGTTTTTATCATGTACTAAGTATTCCTCAAAATTAATCTAATGTCCATGTACACCAATCTTGGGTCTCTACATTTGGTATTAGAGTGAAGGTTTAGTTAAACTTTGGAAACTAGGATGTGAAAACTTTAGTGAGATCCCTGGTGATATTTTTGTGGTATGTCTAGGGATGTCCCTAAGGTTAAGTATGAGTATTGGGTACAGTCCAATAATTATGATAATGATCATGAATAACCTATGATTAAACCTAACATTTTATAGAATGAATGTACTCCTCCTTGATTATGTTGTTTTCCTATTAAGATTTTTTCCTCTAACTCTATTCTTTTTGGGTTTTAGAAAATTACTCGAAGAAGGAGGATTCATGTTAATTGGGAATATTATGGACAATGGAATGATATTATTTATGAGAATACAAATGAAATGAGAGTTGTAAGGAGAAAAATCATTGTCATTCCTAATCATGAAATATCATAATATGATCAATAATACCAACTTTGGTGAGTTTCTTAAAGCATCTAATAAAAGAATGATAAAGTTCCATAGTGATCATAGGGAAAAGAAAGGTAAAAATTACTCATATAAATCATTTGGGAAGAGACATCAAGGAGAATTTTCAAAGTAAATAGAAGATGCTTTGGGTGTGTAAAATAAGGACACAGATCTAGTAATTTCAATGGAAAATGTTCTGTTAACATGATGGACACAAATAATAGTATAACTAAGACATTGAAAATGGTTAAAGGTTTTAAATTTGAAATGTACGGGGATTATGAAAATCGATGCCCAAAGGGAAAATCTCATGAATATAATGAGAATGGTCATATGGGTATTATTTATGTTGATGATGATTAAGAGACTACAAATGATATATTAGATGAAAGAAGTGTTGATGAATATAACGATGAATCTCAGTCAATGGTTTAAGAAGGTAGTGGAATGATTTCATGTTTATGAGCAGTAATACAGAATAAGTAATTTAATGGTTCTATAACATAAAGTAATATATAAGAATTTATACACTATTGTTTTTCCTTAAGTATTTGAATGTATATGTTGAATGGTACTGGTAAACATGAAAGGTTATTCAGATATTTTTGGAAAGCACATGATATGAACATAATGAAGGGATTAGAGGATAATGATATGTTTGATAGTATTAATTAACTCGTGTATGATATAAGGATAAAGTGATATCATGTTTTAAGTATATAGGATTTTAGGGTTTTTGGTATGTGGAAAGAGTTAGCTTTTGATAGCATTACATTTTCTCTAAGGTCTTATAGTAATTCATGTTTCAAGAGAATAAATGATTAAGGTATTCATATGTTTGGAATGTGAGAACCAAGAACTACCTTATGATATATGGGAGATAATTGTTATTTATATTTAGTTATCCCACTTCAATGTTTTAAATATTTGAAAGTATTTTAATATTATCCATTTATGGATATTATAAGTTATTTTTCATTTCTTATTTTTTAGATTAATGTATTATCTCACTCTAGGTGGGCTTATGCTAGTTTGAAAACTTGTTCTAACTGTTTTATTGAGACAGATGGAATGACTTGTCATTCAATCGCATGATCTACTAACACTTCAAGAATGAGAAATTCAACTTCATTTCTTTAAATTAGAGATGAATTGGAAATTGTTCAGGGAACGACCAATAATGGTATAACACTGATATGAATTAAGTAATTCTACTTATGCAAAAAATTGTTCAACTTTAGGGAAATGGTCATGAAAACCAAAAATGGTATCATAGTAGCCTCTTATCTAATGAATCAAATGGTCCCTTAAATCATCACAAAATTATGGATTTCTAGAAGTTAACTTCCTCCAAACCTTATTCTCTATCACTATCCATCAGAACATGATGGATATATTTCTCTTCCATATCCATGTTTTCACTCCCCACATATATTCTTCTATGTGGAAACCCAATTATGATTAACATTAGGAAACTGTAACATTTTTAACATTCCTTTTAAATTTTTTTTCGTAGTATCCCTATTTATTGTTGGGACTACTTTCTGTATGAAGATTGTATTTGTTGTCAACAGTTGTCAATACTCGTCAAAATGAAGAAGGAGATGAAGAAGGACTACAAAGTTAGTGGAGATTGGAAGAAGTGAGGTTTCTTGGGGAACTATTATGGAATCATAGCATAGGATGTCATACTTGAGCAATTATCTAAGAAGATTAATTCAGACAATTGTTGAACTGATACTATGTTCAAAGAACTTATGTCAAAGGTGACACATAGTTTACAAAAATGAAAAATGGTGAAGTATCATCCATCTAAGGATGATTGAAGAAGAATGAGTATTTAAATAAGACCATGTAATGCTTTACAATTTCATGAGAACCATGTAAGAGAATAATTGAAGAAAAGAATCATATGATTTTAATGAAGTAGAGAATGATGGATGAAGATGAAGAGAGAGTGTGGAAGATATTGATATTCTCATAAGGTCATGAATTACACATTGTCATGAAATAAAATTATTTTTTCACTTTTCTTAAAGTTTCAAATACATGTATCAAAGGTGATACATTGTCTGCAACATTGAAGGCAGTTAAAAAAGCTTCAAGCCTCCACTTTTGGATGAAGAGAGATGATTGGAGTTATGAGGATGAAATAAGTACTTTTGAATTTATATTCCAAAAAGAATGGAAAAAACCAGAAGATTCTTTGATGATATGTATTTCACAAATATCATAAGTTAGGAGAACTTGTGATGCAATCCTTATGATGAAAAGGTGAGAAATGATGGTGCCAGTCATATAATGTTTTGATTGGAAGATAAGGAAGTTTTAGTACTTCCCATTGTAACTCTGATGATGCTAATGCTGATCCATCAAAGGATATATATCACGATAGTAGAGTTCATGATGAAAGATGAAGAATGGTTATGAGAAGCAGTAAAGAGAGAAATGACAAAGGAATAGACCATCTGGAGGTGGAACAAAAGAACAGTTTAAGGTGGTGTCATTTTCCAGTGTTTGCCAAATTTTTGGGCCTGAAAATCCAAAAATGTAAAGACATGATTTTGGAAAAGAAAAGAAAGTGGCACACAATTCAAGAGTGGCACGCAAGTTTTGGTGTGCAAGTATTGCCAATCTAGTATTGGTGCGCAAGTATAAGCAGTGCACAAGTCATATTTCAAATATCATCTAATCAAAAAATTACAAAGGAAATAAAGTGTCATGCAAGTTAAATATTGGTGCGCAATTCAAAAGTGGTGCACAAGTATAAGTGGCACGCAAGTCTGGCGTGAAAGTATAAGTGGCACGCAAGTGGGGCATGCAAGTATAAGTGGCGCACATTTTTGGCACACAAGTATAAGTGGCATGCAAGTGTATGTTCTGTTCAAGTCATATTCCAACATCATCATATCAAAAAATGACAAAGGAATGAAAGTTTCGCGCAAGTGATGGAAGGGCGCACAAGTGATGGATCAGCCCTCAAGTGATGAAGCGGCGCGTGAGTATTAACAGTGTGCAAGTGTATGTTGTGCGCAAGTCAACAAAATTCCTATAAATAGATGACTTTCCTCCTCATTTCTTGAAAGCTCAACACTTAAGAGAAAATTTGAGTTCTGAGCGCGCAAGTAGTAGAGTGTGCTCTGATCACGCAAGCAGGCGGCGTGCAAGCTGATGTGGCATGCAAGATGAGGTTTATTTATAGGGCACGAAAGTAGGGTGCAGTGTAAGTTTTTCTATTAATGTTTTGTCATGCAAGTTGACAGAGGCACGCAAGAAGGGAGGTGGTTTCAAAAAGTGGGTAGTGAATAAGACAAAGGTGGAACACAAGTTGTGAGTTGTTTACAATAGTGGCGCACAATTTGTGGCATGAAAGTTGTGGCGCGCAAGTAGGTGGTGTGCAAGCCGAGTGGCACACAAGAAATTTTTGTCGTGCAAGTAGGTGTCCCACAAGATGAGTGGTGCGCAAGCAGGGAGGTGCGCAAGTAGGGTGGAACGCCACAAGAAGAAGAAGAAGAAGAAGGGCTCAGTGCAGATTGTTTTGCAATGAAAGAGAATGTGTAAAGAAGAGTAGGTTTCAGTGTAGATGGTTTTCCATTGAAGAAGTAGAAGAAGAATAAGAGTGTTCAGCTTACAGGTTTTCTGCATAGAAATAAGAGAAGAAGAAGAACAGAGTATTCCCAATTGAATCCTACAATTATTTAGGGCAGCTTAATTCAAATGATGTCGAGTGAACCTATCTTCACTACCAGAATAATCACATTGTTATATGTGATTCTATCCAAGAAGAGAGAATAGGTTTTAGTACAGTTGGCTGTTTCACTAATAATAAGAAATAAGAAGCCTAGTGTAGTTGGTGTTGCACTAGAAAGGAAGAGAATGAAGGAAGGAAGAATATCTTACCTACCGCTTTTCAAGTAATCAAGTGAAGAGCGTTAAATAAGAAAAAAAAAGCAGAACCTACCTTTTGAAGACGGAAGAAGAATGTCTCAATATGGAGTACAAAGAATCAGCTAGAGGCTGCAAGTTGTACTAAGCTATCACCAGTCCAGGGAAGATGATCATTTCTCACCCCCCTCCAAAGTGTAGGGACTCGCACTGGCTAGAGTATTGTTTTCCTAGCCACTACATTGTAAAAGAATATCACATTATAATGAAGAATCCATTCAGTGGTCTTACCCATTCATGGAAAGGACGTAGCTACTCATATTGAGTGGTGAACCTTTTAAAAATATCGTGTGCATATTTTTACTGCTTTCAATTATTGCATGCGACATGGAAAATAGAATAGGAGAATCAAGATCCTAACAGGTCAAGAGGTACATGGATAAAAGTTGGAACTGGTTTAAAAAGTCCCCAACACTGATTCACCCCACCCCCCTCTCAGTGTTAGGTATATCCCAAACTGTTCCTCTAATTTATGATCACTACAACAAAATGGACCTATACCCACGGTTTTTCAAAAAACCATGGGTATATGGGACCCTTATACCTACAGTTTTAGAAATCCATGGGTATAGGGATGATATGGTGACCTATACCCATGGTTTTGAAAAACCGTTGGTTTTAGTCATCTATACACACGATTTTGGGCAAAACCTTGGGTATATATATTTTTTAATGACATATACTCGTGATTGTGCATAACCGTGGGTATTGAGGGTTTTTTTGAAGACCTATACCCAGGGTTTGGCCAAACCTTGGGTATAGCTTTCCCAGCGGAAAAAATAAATTCCCGAGACAACAAAACAAATTTGTGGGAACATGGTTTTAATTAATATAATAAATTAGATACACATATATAAACAACTAATATGTGTAGGTTGGTTGGTCAGGTAGTCTGTATTTCTAAAGTCGGCCGATTGTTCGAATCCCAGTGAGTTTTTTTTCTAATAAATGAGTTAAAATTAATATATGGGAACAGATGTATTGATATATATAACAAAATTTCTGCAGCTCAGTTGGTTAGGCGACGTGAAATGATAAAACCTGTCATGTGTTCGACTCACGCCATTATTTTTTTAGATACGTTTCTCTTTTAATATATTTTTATAAATATATATATATATATATATATATATCGAACATGCAGTTGGCTCGGTTGTTCAGAGAGGGCGGATTGTTGGTGGAGGTCTTGTGATCGAAACCCAGCCTTCATATTTTTGGAATATAAATCCCCACAGTTTGAAAATCTGGGGGAAGTGTTGTGCCACATTGTACAGTGTGGGTGGCACCCATATACCCACAGTTTGGAAAATCTTAGGTATAGTCTCAGACCCCTATTGAGACGCCACTGAACACCATGGTTCCCAAAACCGTGGGTATAAGTTATACCCATGGTTTTGGGGTCTATACCCACAGTTTTGAACCATGGGAATAAGTCGTATTTCTAGTAGTGGATGTAGGATTCCATGAAAGAAACATTCAAGTATAAAATCGTTTCTAACCCCAATGAATTTCAAGGATGAAATTCATTTTAATGGGGTAAAATGTAACACACCAAAATCTTATGAGACAAAATATTTTTAATTTCATTGATATCTTCTATTTGGTGATACAACAATATTTTCTTTCTCTATATAAAACGCCATATTATCTTGTAGAATATGCAAAAACATACTTGGATTGTCACTACTACAAATCTTCCCTTTATGAGTGCTAAAAATGGCCTTTAATAGTGCTAGAAAAGCACTGTTAAAGCCGAAAAAGATAAAGGGGGGGTCCCTTTTATTAGCACTCAAAAAAATGCTGATAAAGACCCCTTTTATCAGTGCTAAAAAAAGCACTGATAAAAGTACCCATTTATCAGCTCTTTTTTAGAGCTCATAAAGGGGTCATATATCAGTCCTTACTTTATCAGTGCTTTCGTTTTAGCGCTGATAATGGAACCGTTTATCAGCGCTTTTAAAAAGCACCGATAAAAGTTAAAAAAATTACAAAAAATTACAAAAAATTAAAAAAAAATTACAAAAAATTACAAAAAATTTAAAAAACTCAGGCCAATCCGGGAGGCTTTATAGCGCTTGATCCCCACTTTTAATAGCTCTTTCAACCCCCTCCAGCGCCCCGCACGCACCCCTCCACCCTTTATCAGTGCTAGCCCCCCACATCCACTCCCATGCGTGCGCCTCTCCCTCTAGTACGTTTTGAACCCGAGACCTCCCCCCTGTGCGCCTAAGCCCTTACCACTACTCTATTTTGATTTTTTTTTCTATTTCATGATATATCTATATATATATAGTTATATTTATTCGTATAGTAATATATATTAATATATATATAGTTATATTAATATATATATAGTTATATTAATATATATATAGTTATATTAATATATATGTCTATTTATATATATATATAGTTATACTTATTCGTATATTAATATATATTTATATTAATATATATATATATAGTTATATTAATATATCTACATATAGTTATATTAATATATATCTCTATTTATATATATATATATATTTAGTTATATTTATTTTTATAGTAATATATATTTATATTAATATATATATATAGTTATATGAATATATATATTTATAGTGATATTAATATATATATTTATAGTGATATTAATATATATATATATTTTAATATTAATATATATGTAGTTATATTAATATATATATATATAGCTGGATTAATATATATATATAGTTATATTAATATATAGTAGTTATATAAATATTGATATATTGGTATTTTAAATAAAATGGATATTAGTTATTATTTAGATAAATCTAATATATTTTATATGTAAATATGTTTAATTATTTATTTTAAAATTTTAATTTTTAGGTGTGAATATATAAAAAAATATGTACATATAGTTATATATTTGATTATAAATAGTAGTGAATTATAAAAAAAGATAAAATTTCAAAGACATAATATCAATTTAAAAGTAATACCTTGGAATAAATTCAGTCCCCACCAAAAAAGGCCAATAATACCCCCTTAAACGAGGCTGAAAATCAACAAAATGTTAAAAAATCGGGGTACCCCAACTAAAAACTCAGTTTTGGAGGCCTTATGGGCCTCTTTTGGCCTCGAAAATCCCTTTAATAGTGTCACTCGGGTGGTAGTAACATAGATCTCGTCGCAGGTTTCAATTTGATATGTGGTAGAGCTCAAACGGATACCCGGATCAAAAGTTAGGGCCGTTTGATGTTTGAGTTGCGTTTTCAACATATTTTGGATCTTTTTTTAATTTTTTTAATTTTTGTAGTATTCCAATTGTTATTAAATGACTATTACTCCATAATAATTAGAAAATTATTAATTAAAAATATTGTTTTAATTTTTTAAGATTCCATTTTCAATAAATATCTTATATATTAAGTATATTAAGTGTAAATGTACATTTATACTTATCTAAAATATATTTACAAGTTATATATTATATTTATATCAATATAACTATATTTATATATTAATATTTTAATACTTTTTTTATTTTTTTTGAATTCGACCATTTATCAGCGCTTTTAAAAAAGGCGCTGATAAAGGGGGGGGGCTTTATCAACGCTAAAAAAGCGCTGATAAAGGGGTACTTTTATCAGTGCTTTTTTTAATGCTGATAAAGGCACCCTATATTAGCTCTTTTTTTAGTGCTGATAAAGGTAACCCCCTTTATCAGCACTTTTTTATTAGCGCTAATAAAGGGGGCGCTGGGAAAAATTGTTTTGTGGTAGTGTGTGTTGCACACAATTTCGTGTTTTTTTAATGAAATAATTTCACTCAACACTGATTATATATTTTTTTCAATGTATAAATGATCTAATTTTTAATTATGTTATACACAATAATAAATTAATCTTTCACTACACGCAACACTGACTTGGATTGCGTTACACACAAGAGTGACCTTCCTCGATATCTTGTGGTGTACGTGATATCGAGTTTCACTAAACAAAAAAATATTATTAAAATATTATTATTTAATAGAATATAAACTAGCTGTTATGAATACTATTAACAAAATTTTAAATTTTATAACATTATCTTTCATATTAAACATTTTATACAAAATGTAATGTGAACAAAATGAATTTTCCAGATAAAAGCTGTTTTCTCAAAAAAAAAATGAAGTTTTACTGCCTTTTGATGGTGCACCAATTTAAATTATAGTTTTTGACACTTTTATAAGTTATATTTGACAATATAAACTTCTTATTTGGAATCAGGATATAAAAATTTACTGTTTTTTAAATTTTGGTTTTTTTGATAAAATTAAAATTTTAATGAATATTAAAAAAATACTATATTTTAATTCAAAATTGCCTTTTCATATAATTTATTAATATAGTTATATTATCTTATTAATTAATTTTAAAATGTGATTGGTTTAATAATTTATCGTTTAATCTAATGTTGGTCATTGGAATTAATTTCACTTTAAATCTTACATAAGCACGTGTTAATCTTTTAATAGTTTTTACTTCTTAAAAATATGTTTTTTGATTTTGATAACTGAAATTGATTTTGAATTAATTACTAAAAATATTTATTTTTGAATGTAAAAAAAAATTTATTAAATATTCATAATCATAAGTCTCAAGTTGTTTAAATAGGTACATTTTATTTTTGGACACTATTAATAGTAGCATCAGTAATTATTTAATTTCCATGGTTAAATGGTAAATCTGGTAAATACGGGTAAAAAATAATATTATAATAACATTAAACTAACTTGAAAAATTCTCTTATCCAATTGGATGACATATTTCCAACAATGGTAATCTTTGGGTCTATTTTGGTACATCATGGGCTCACTTGGATTTGAAAATGACATTTTATAATAATTAATTTAATGTAATGATAATTACAACAAAAACATATGTCTTTTATTAAATTGTTTTTAATATGTGGTAATATAATAGACCTCTATGTCTATAAATAGTCATTAGAAATATAATATAATTTCCCACATCATGGTATTTTATTTATAATTTTTAGACCTTAGATATATATATATATATATATATATATATTGTGACACAATTATAATGTAGTGATTACCTCATTAATGAAAGATTCAAATAAATGAATTTATAAATAATGAAACAAATGTAATTTGGTTATTTTGATGTCATTCAAGAATTTTCTAGAAGATATTTACATATTATATTTTATTTAATTCCTTATTCTTGATGGAATATGGATGTTATGACTTTTTAAAAAGGCAACAATGAATAGTATCAAAAATTGACACAATTCAGAACCTAAAACATTAAATAGTTTATTAAATGTTATTAAATACCTAAAAATATAATACTTAGAAAAATGGTTAATATAAGTCCAAATAGTTTATAAATAACTTTTTTTGGGTCGTTTGACATGATATATTAATTACACTAACCCACAATGTGTAAATTACATGATATCAAGGTAAGATAAAAACGGGTAAATTAAGGGTAAAACCAAAAAGATAAGGATATAAAAATATTAGAAACATGTGAAAAAAATATTGGATGATGTTTATTCGAAAAATAATAATCTTCTCTTAGAATTAAATATTTTTTGGGCCATTTTAAATCGAAATTTTATTTATAATATATTAATATTTAGGAACTCTCATAAAGTGCCCCTCTCTTATCTTATAAAGGGGAACATCATCCCTCTCCACATAAATCTAATTTTAGACTTCAATATCGGCCAAACCCTATAAATTTATCTTCTCAACATACCTATTTACATTCTAGAGGTTCTGATAATCACAAAATACCATCTCTAGTGCCCTAATCGGAAATGTAAAGGAGGCACGTTGAGGAAGAGGTAATCTCTTCTAATGATTCTTTCAAATTTATTTCTTCATCTATATCCTCTTATTTAATTGTTTAATTATAAAGTAATAAAATAAGTATCACTAATATACTTATTTTTTATTATAAATATGAAACAAACCTATTTCACCTTCTATCTATCCTATGAGAAATGAAATCACCGCATGTGCGTACGTACGGATTACCGTCTCCACACCGTGGTGTAATATGTTTTTCACCACTACCTTACTTAGATTGGTATAATGGTAGAAATAATAACTATATTTTCTTATTATAAAATGATACTAATTTTGAGATATTATACACCATCCACTTCAATATCGTTCATAAACTATGAGAATGATATCATCGCTCGTGCGTAAATACAGCTTACTGTCTCCACAACACGATGAGATTCATATTCTACATTGACCATTAAAGAATGATTATAAAGTATATATAATAAATAATAATGCAATATATTACATATTAATTCTACTATATTTATATATATACATATATATATTTTTCATTTACATACTTCCATTCAAATTAAGAAGGAAATGAAAACATCATTCATGCGTACGTATGACCTACCATATCTATAAATAGTGTATTACATTTCTTTTATCTATCTATTATATATATAGAGAATATATATAATATATAAATCATTTCTTATATTCTGGAATTAATTAAATAATTATATATGTTATAATATCATGAATTAAAATTCAAAACACATACGATAAAAAAAATGATTATTACTCAAAACATTGCTTTAACATGGAATTGACAAATGATCGGGTAATATAGAGTCATAAGAAAATCATATATGATATCATAAATATAATTATTGTTCTATTACAAGTTAATAATATGTTTAAACCCAAAATATATGAGTTTCAATAAAATTAAGTAATTAAACCAAAAGTTAAGAGTTAATTTTACAATCTCAATTTTATCCGATATTTCTTATACGTAAGTATTTACTGGGGATATATTTATCATCCTTGTCCATGTTTCCTAATAAAAAATATATAAAATGTTTAATATTACTACATGTATTTTAAAGTTATTTTTACACATTTTTTACTTTTACTACATGGTATAGAATGAATCTTTCTTCTGTTTTCTATATGAGGATTTTTTTTACATTTCTGACAAAAGTATGAGGAGAATGTTTTTAAAATTTATACAGCATGACTGGGTTTTTAAATCTTCATGATGCCTTTTTTCCAAAAATCTTCCTCTATAATATTTCATGTTTATTTTTAAATAAGTTCATTTCTTTTAAAATTGTACATCATTTTGAGAAAAGAAAACGTTTTTAAAGAAGAAAGGATATTTTCCTCCCGAATTACGTTCAAGTGTTTTATCAAACTTATTATACATATATGATGACATAGGGTTATGTTTCAATACCTATTATTACATTTTTTTATTATTTTTGTGATTTAATTATTTTTATTAAGTATATTTATCTTATAGGTATTATATTATGATTACATGATGTTTAAAAATCCCATTTTATGTCATGGGTTATGCTATGCAGAACGATTTATGTTTTTGAGGACTTGTAATAATGATATAATTATGAGATGGGTGGGACCTATATCTCCATTAAATTAATTGGGTAGACATTTATATTTCATGAGATAGACATGAATGGAATGGCAGGTAAATCTTGTTCTGTAATACATGGGTGGAACGACAAGTAATCCTGGTTTAGTAATGGTCTTGGTCCACTATGATGGTCTTGGAAGAAATGTCTTAGATAATATGGAAATAATAATATGTGCTTATTAGTTTTCTATAATTACATGTTTTAGTCCAATTATATTCAATCATGATTCATGTTCCTTTATGATCTATACCTTAGGTAATTCCATGATTTATTTCATGACTCACTATTTTGAAGTTTAGACATTATGTAAATTATTTTTTGTTCAAATGATTATGGTCAGTTTTATGTTCTCCATTTTTAGCCTTACTGATCATTTTAGCTCACAATTTGTATGTTTTCTTTTCCCTAGGATTTAAATAATGGTTTTAGGTAGGAAAACAATAGTATAATATCATTATTTTATATGTTGAAGATCTTTCACAAAGATAGAAGTTTTTGTTTCGAGTTTCTACAGACACTAAACTAATATGGTCTTTGGGTGTCTATTTTTTTCATGTATAAGTATTTCTCAAAAGTAATGTAATCTCCATGTACGTCAAGCATGGGACTCTACAAAAAATACCTTTCCTATTTAGTAATATTTTGGAGTATTATCCCAAATAAAGAATTTCACCATATAAAACATTAAATATCATGAAAATAATTGTATTCATGAAATAACATGTCGAAGGGGTAGTATATACACCACATAAAATAAATTAGTGATGACTTTTCATATGTATAATATAAATAAAATAGAGACTAGAAACCTCTTACCTTAATTCACGACTTCCATTATACGCATCAAAATTTCCTATTTAAAAAATATATGTTTATTAAAAATATACTATATAAAATTATATATATATATATATTAGTCGTTATATTATTTTCTTATTCCCTTTTATTTCTGTATTATTAACAATTCCATGTCAAAGTTATATTTCGAGTAACAACCACTTTGATCTTTGAATATGTTTTGAAATGTTTTTTTTGATACTCTAACTTTGATAATGGATCAATCATCTCTAGAATGTTTAAAATGATTTAAATATAATATATATTTATTATATATTTATTTATATAAATATATAATAGAAAAATATAGAAATTTAAATACAATGTAAATAGAGATTCTAGGCCATACAAATGCATGAACGAAGTTTCCATTTTCTTGATGTATTGAAATAAAAAACCTAAAAGATATATTGTCATTAAAAGATAATTTTTATTCCATATATATAACTATTTTCATTAAACCCATATTTATTAACTTCCATGGAACGAGTTAATGAATCACATCACTTTATGAGGCATCAGTCCGCCATACACACGATCAGTTGTATCATATTCCCTTAAAATGGAAACCGTGAGGTATTTGTGATATAATAATTCCAAAATAGTAATAGTGCCATAAATATAATATATAATTAATAAATCCTTCATTATTTCCAACTGTGACATTTGTTAATGGAAAAACAAATGACATCAGTTTGTGGGGTGGTAGTCTTTTGTACACACTAACAATGATTATGTAACCCTTTTGATAGATGTGGAGATAGTTGAAGTAATAAATTTAACATAAAACATATTATAAAATATAATTTAATTATTTTATTATATCATTATGTTATAAATATAATCTAAGGCGGTGGATGAAGAAATAAAACCAAAATTCTCGTTGATAATGTTTCCTCTTCTTTGGGTATCCTCCTTTGGTTTTCACAGAAAAAAATCCTTGGTTGGATTTTTTTTTAATTTAAGGATTATAGGATATTACTACTGAATTTGGAAAGTTATTTTTAATTATTTTCAATCCAAAGGGTTTTTTATGTTTTATAAAGAGGGGATAACTGTGGCTATTTATTAGTGAGGTGTGTGGCGCCCTTGTGATTGTTTTTCTCATTAATTAAGTTGAACATATTAGATAATATCAATTATTATGATTTAAAATATGGAATAAATTTTTAAAAATTCAATTCATATATGTAGAAATTTTTAATTTAAAATAAATTTCGTTGATAGGATGATAAAGTATATTTTCCAAGAGAAATTGTTCAAAAGATTACAAGGTTTTTTATATGCAATTTAAATATTAAATTGATTTAAATGAACTAAATTATATTAATAGATATAAAATTTAAATAATTTTAATTTAAAACAAACATTAAATATAATTCAACATTATAAAGAAATTAAACTAAAAGTCACCTTTTTCAATTAAAATTCTGAATTTTTACTATTTTTAAAATAATTAATCATTTTAGAAAATTAAAAAATATTTTTCCTAATAGAATATTGATATAATTATTTTAGAAATTAATTTCATTTTTTCAAGTAAATTTTCATCAATTTGAAATAATTAAATCTCATACAAAACCCGCATATGAGATAAAAAAGTGGGATTTTGTGAAGTGTATTTTTTTAACCAAAAGATGATTTTATATTAATTATTTTTCTATTAAAAATAACTTCATTAATATCAATTAAACATTATTGATATATGATATCTAAATTTCAAATAAAACATTCCTCCTTATGGATTAATTTAATTAATTAATACACGAAGCATTATGCACCATAAATAGATTTTAGAAAAACCCTTTTTAGATGCAAAACATAAACTTATAATAAAATTGACTATAAAGTTGATTAAAATGTAATTAATTTCATTAAATATTAATAAATAGTATATATTTAAATTTAAAACATAATTTTTTATAAACTAAATTATTTATTAAAAATAAATGATAGTTTTACAGAAATATGTATTTTTCACTATTCATGAAAAAATCATTCTTTTCGAAAAAAAAATCCCAAAATTTCACCATCAGTAAATTTCAATTTCATGATTCTAAAATAAAATAAATTTTATAAAATAATTATTCTTAAATCCTTGTAAATTAATTATTTTATTTTCTCATTAATATCAATAAAACTCATTTTTGATGAAATCCCATTTTGATGAATATAATTAATTTACTACTAATTAATTTATTATTTACAATGAATTTATAAAACAAAATTAGATTGAGTAGGAAATTTATATGTATATTTCATAAATTATTTATTAATATTTATACCACTAATAAAACAACTAATTTATAAAAATACTATTTTAGGGGTTATTGAAGCCCAGTGGTGCATGTCATGCATGCTATCGAAGGGAATTTTTGTTGTACATAACATGAGATATCTAAAAATTTAAATTAATTAAAAAAATCAAAAAATATATTAATGTTACATTGTCAAACATTAATTTTTTTTTATAATACCATTAGGTATCTAATTCACATTGGGTTTATCCTCCCCTCTTTCATATATACCAGCACACATATGGTCCATGATATATGAATTTAAGAAATGAAATATAGGGGACTAACCCAATTCCCCCATGAGACATGGTATAACCTTTATCATATATCTTCTTATTTAATCCTTTATCACACCTAGTGTACCCCATCAATGTTCAAAATTAATGATGATGTATCCTCGTAGTACTGGGACCACCCCTTCAGAATCTTTCTCTTTATCATCTCCATATTTTCTTCCTATTCAATAATTAATTACCTCATCAACATTAAATTTATAAAAAGGATCCCCTATAGTGATAACAAAAGTCCCCCCTAGACCACATCTTCACCAGGGTACATGTCCTAAGGGATGCATCCTTATAAAAAACTAACAAATCATGAGTTTTGAACATGCTCATTGGTTGATCCAAATTTTCCTTTCCCCATTCCTAATGATATGGTATTGGAACCATTATTAAAAACATAGTCATTGTTCATCCTTGGCCTATATATCATCACAGTTTCAATTTACATTTTATAGAACATGATATATTGTACCACTATTTTCATTTGAACATGATTAGTCATAGCACCCAATAGTTAACCTATGTTTCATTTTGGATCTTTTTTAGAGTATAGAATATTATTGAAAAATCCTAACTAACTGGTTTCCTCAAATTTTTTGGGTTTATTTTTTATACAATGTAGCATCTCAACTCAATAAAATCACTCTTATTATGAGATCTCATGTAATGCATGCAATATCTCATTGTCTCTTATTTCCCATACTGAGTAGGACTCAAGTGAGATTATAGGATCATGTTGATCATTTTTGCAATGTGATCGTGATGTGTCATCATGAGGGGAAGGTAATTCCACTCTATATCCTTACAACATGAAATTAAACTAAATTATCAATATCCTTTTTATATAACATTAATCTACATGATACCTATCCTCACTACCTAGTCAATGTAATTTACAAATGACATTATACATTATTATAATATCATCATCGCATGACATAAAATTTTATGATTGATTGGTCTATGACTGAGAGGATAAATTTTTTACATTGGTTCTCAATGAAGTGTGTAGTCCTATTACAATGGTCCATACCTAAGAGGATAAGCTCTCCTTTTATTATTAGACATATTCCACACCACTCCCACCAACTATGTGTGGTGTGATTACTATATCAATGGAAATGTAGTAATTACTATATTCCTGATACTCAAGCATTCCATGAACTCCTTCCTCATTTCATCTGATAACATGGGATTCTTCTCAAACTTGTGTTTACATCCCTCATTCACCTATATCTAGGATGACACATAGTTTAATGATCTTTTTTGTATGTGAAATATCTGTATGAGTAAATTTTAATTATTATTGCAATATGATGAGAGTTTTACTAATATATATCGTTTTCTAGTCTCATTCCTCTCACTCAAGTTCATATACCAACTCACCCATTTCTTTATTTATGACTATATGTTATATAGGACATATGTAATTATAGGTGGTTTGATTCTCAGGTCACATGGTACATAATGATCACCATATCATATATCATCGCCCAAATAATAAATTCCCCAAAGATCCTATATTTTCTTCTTATTTGGTCTCCATATTAGTTTTACAGTTATAAATATTTTGTCAATGAAATGATACTCTCCAAAGGATGGACTGATTTCTATGAACATAAACCAGGATACCTGGTTTGAACTACTTCATTAAACTACATGCCTTATCTATTACGATGTTAATGTTGGTGATTGGATTTCTTACCATGTAAGGTTCTAACCAAGCATATTTATCCATGTAGACTACCTCAAGTACCTTGAGGTCTGATAATCATTACACTAAACTATTTTCATTCCCCTCAGTAAGACATTCTATACTAGCTTCAATAAATCCATTCTCAAATGGTCTACTTATCCCAAACTAGATATATCATCTCTCACAATAATTAAATTTATATGGTCTTAATCCCCAATAGTAGTTGGTTAATTATTTATGAACATAAACTCTAGAACATAGTGTTTAAAATTGAATGGTTCTTAAATTATAAATGAAATAGACATAAGGGCTTGTTTGAAAAAAACTATAAAGGGTGTCCTAAAAAATCAATTCTTCATTTTATAAATAAAATCTATTCATGAATTGTGATAATTATATAATGTAAATGAAAAATAAATATTTATTTTGGGGCATACCATATGGCCCTAGATGATGATCAACTCTTCTCATTGAACCCATTATTCTAGGAAAATTCTGTAGAAAAAAACTTACCTCAAACATTGTAAGTCTTGGATATATGCCATTAAACTATATACTACCTCATCCTTGATTCATGATGTTAAAAAACATGTTATTGGATCTAAATGCCTAACCAGAGATGTTTCCACACCTAATATATAAATTAGAACCTTAAAATGTGTGCATACACCATTGAGGTTGTCTGTGTATCATTGTGATCCGAATTCATGTCTAGTTTTCTCATTTACCTTAATGCTATATAGACTACATGACCCTTCTATATAGATCTATAAGACCATAACATTCAAATAAAAATTGTTCTAATATATTTGAACATATTTCTTAATAACATTGTTGTCACAATTATATGACCATAAACTGTGTATACATCTATATTGGTAGACTACACTAGAATTTAGCATTCCATTTATGTTGGTTTATTTCTCCATTACTAGAATAACTATAATCCCTCCCTTTTCATGTTTTACATCCATAAAATATAACATAAAATCATTAAAAATTACACAACCACAAATTACAGAAACTCTTGTAGTAAAGGATACATGGCCTCAAAATAGTAGACACCAACCATCCATGTTTTAGGAATTGAAACTAGAAGTATCCACATGTCCCATTATATATGAACTTTAGCTATATATCTTAGAGGAAGAATTCATTTCCCCAAGTCATGACCAAATCCCATTATCTTCCCCTATCATGGAGTTGGCACATGCATTCAACCAGAAATCAAATTTTACAATATTCCACTCCACCAACATTGGTTTAGCTTTTTCATGTGCACAACACATAATAGTGTATCCCCTAGTGTCTTCATACAATGTTTTACCATATTCATTCATTCTAATAAAGTTTATTTGGATTCTTATGTTTTTTTTCCCTTTCCCATCCATTAATAAATGCACTCTCCTATAGTGATGAAAAAACACAACATGACATGTCACTCATCTACGTTTTACATCTTAGAGGGAATTTTCTTGGTTGAAACTTGATGGACCCTAAAATTAAAACATGTTCAGTGGTTAGTCTTATTTTTCCTTCCTCTATACATAAAATCTTGATGGTGGACCCCATGTTTTGAATAGGTTTAGTGGTCATCCTTGAATTATCTATCACTCCTATCATGATTCAAATTCTTGAGTTCTAAATTTACCTTTACTCTAAACTTTATTTTGTTTAGTATTTTTTAACACCTTTTGTAGTTACCCCTCTCGTATTCCTATATGTTCATGTGGAAAAATATTATTGTGGAATCATACACAACTTTTTTCCTATTATTTGTTTATTACATAGTCATTGATTCAACATTCTAACACCAAACTATCAATCCATTTCTATAACTCTCGAAAAATATTAATATCCTTATTTTCCCCTGATTTTTTACATTAAGCATGGATTAGGTTATATTAGGATTTATTGTTGGTTTTTTGTTAAAATTATTGATATTAATTTAAATAAAAGTTATTTAAACCAATATATTTTTATAAATATGAATTTATTCCACAAAACACCTTTCATCATCACCAAATTATGTTAAACTATGTGAGCAATGTCATTGCCACATTACATTAAACTCATCAAAACTTCTACCATCATAAAACATAAATCTCATTAATATTTAATCCCTATTAAAAATATAAAATCCAACTAATTTGGTATTGGTTACCTTCCATTCCATCTCAAGAATCACATACATATTGATTCCCATCTTAATGGATTACTAGTGACACTTTGAACAACCATAATGGACTGATACATAATTCGTTTATCCCCATCACCTTATAATGGAGTCCAATTCCGATTAATTGGGTTTTCAATACTAATTTGATACCAATGCATCATGATTTAACAGTGATATAGTCCTAGAAATAAGGCCTTAAACTGCATTCACCATTCTTTCTGGCTATCTAGTTGGGGTGGGCCCTTTATTAAATTCATGTTAGGTTTTTATCTAACCCTGGACAACACCCTCATGTCCATAGAACAACATCCACTACCATAAACATTTATCCCCTTTATAGTTAATAAATTTGGAACATAGATTATATATATCTATAGTGGTATTGGCCTTAACTCATTTCAGGTTTTACCCTTCCCATTTTTTTACAAATTTTATCACACAAGTAGTTTGAGTTAAATTAACTTAAACTAGGAAAGTCCCCTATAATATCTCATAATTAATTTAATTTATGGTCGAAACTATATAACTATAAGTTTTGAAACCATTCTGGACTAATAAATATGAACGTAAACAATTATATTCTTTTCCTTAAAATGTTGTGACCATAAACTAAGAATCCTCATAGATCACATTTCTATCCTCTAAAGATAGTGATCAACCCCTATGACCCATCATTCATTGACTTAAAATTCATGTTTTCCTCTATGAACTACATGGAATATATCTATTTTCAATTAGTAATATATTTTATTAATATATGATGATGTAACCCTTATATTTGTCAATGTCCCGATAAGTAACTCTCTCTGTCCCAAAAACCGACATCATGTTCTTTTATTTGAATCATCATCATAGCCCATTTCTATAAAGATTGTCCTATTGTTATGGAATAATGACTCATGGTCTTTATTACATATATTTTACACTCCCTTTAGAAACCCTCCATAAAATTTATAATTTACCCCCTATGGTGATGGAATTGTTCCCAATTGCATGTATCTTATCTAGGATAATCATTATCTGGAATACCTCATCACCCATAATATTGTAATGAATTCCATGTTTATAATTTAATCAATGGACATACTCATCCTATCTACCCCTTTATCAATTAGCTATAGGTTTATATGTAAAAAACTTATTTTCACTTGCTTCCCAAACTCAAGTGTAATTATAACACCATTAATGTTGTTCCTTTATGAATCTAAACTTTTTAATGGTGTGAATAATGTATCCAAAATATTACCATCTTGATTCCCTGTTTTTCATGGGTTTTAAATAATGGAAGACAATATATTCGGACCTCAAACCAATCACAACTATTGCACACTATCATGTAAAGTTAATTATATGTTATCATCTCTAATTTCAAACATCAATCATGACTCATGTAGGATTGGATTTTTTATATGAACATATCATTAGAATTGTTGGGTTGAAAAATATGATACAAATATTTTAAACAAGTAGTATATTTTATAACCTGAAAACCCCAGGAGGGTCACCCACTTATTTATGATTTTCTGTTAATATAATAATTGTCCCTTTGGAAGTAGCCGCTAAATTGCCTTCTTAAACTTAGCCTGGAATTACATAAGTGATTAATAAAATTAATGTAGACTATTTTGTCTCAACCATATCCTACTGAACCAAAAAATTCACCCAATTTTCTTTCATTTTCAACGCATTATACTAATAATAGTTCTCTTAATCTTGATATGATGTTTGGTCTATTATGGATTATGTATTTTTTATCTGAGCCCTAATATTCTTGATTTAATCCTTTGGTATTTAGGTAAGGAATTTCAACTAATTTCCCTCAACCTCGTACTCAGCAATAACTTATTGATTTATTTCGGGTGATTTTATGATATGTTTGATAGATGGTACTATAGATGAGTCAAAATCCTATATCTATAGTCTATTTTTTTGGTCTAGGTATTCATGAACCTAAATCTGGAGAAAATGTTAATGAATGATAATATCTCCAAATTTCACCTTTCAATGATAGAGTTTTCTTATTTAGCCTTCCATCTAGCCCATAATAATGTGGGTAATGAAATCACTGATGTTTTTCTTCACCCTACACTATATAATATGGTTCTCCTCAATCTCGTACACCATTAATCCCAATTTATTATCATGTACAAGCTCATACTCTATAAATTATTGGAGTAGTGTGAATAGTTATTTAACAATAGAAACCATCACTAAATAGTCGGTCTCTATAATGCAATGTCCCTAGTTACAAAATTCATTCTCCACTGGTGGAAAATATAATTTTTCCTCTTAATTATTTATCGTAACCACCTCTATATTAATTGGAACATTCTTCTCGGTAGTCATAGCTACTAGGTCTGATCCCACCGCTGACATGATATTATTCTTTTCATAAAAAATGGTGGATGCTTATATTTCTTGATCCATAAATTCGATCATCATAGGAATTACAAGGCACTCAAATCACTCTATTATAATAAGTTCCTACTCATTGCGTGTTATATATTGGAAGGAAACACTATCAAATGAGATATGGGAAATAACTAAAGATGTATAGATAGTAAATTCAATTTGTATTTATAAATTAGGGACTTGAATGTTTTGTAGTGGGATATACCCTTACACCCTACTAGAATTATGGGAGTATTGAATAGTCCACCTTTCCTAGTTGGTTCACCAATTGGTAGGTTGGGGTATGAAGATCTGGATTCATGTTACACCATTGGAGACCCCTCTATGTTGTTTGGAACTCCAACTTCCATCATAGAGAAATCCTACACTCGGTTTTCAAACTTTGAAATTGGGAAATCAAATAACCAAAAAATGAGTATTAAAACTTCTCAAATAAAGGGAAGGGGTTATAGTTTACGGACTAAAACCTAATAAAATTATATAATCATATTTTCTGTGTGTTTTGTATCATTAATAGGTAGAGATTCTCCCTTAACAGTTAAAAGGATGTTAGTCATGTCTCTTGACCAACTGTGAACTACTTTTTACATCTCATAGTAACATGATCTATAGGCTTCTCTAAGGACTCAACTTCTTCCCCACCCTTCAATTATTATACACGCCATCAATCATAGGTCAATGAAAGTCAGCATTACTCAGTGGTATATTGGTTGTCATGACATTGAGAACATACTTAGTATTGTCTGATATCTCATGACTCCTTGATCAGTAGAGTCTTCTCCCTCTGTTTGGATAACTCTTCCACACCTACATTACTTCCATAGAATCCTTGATAACAATAATTCCTTAGTTCAATGTCCTCATCTGCCTCTACACCTACAAAATATCGATTTGGATGACCATAGATAATATTGGGAATTTATTTCATTAAAACATTAAACCATTTTCCATTAAATTACATATGGTCCTCCATCCTATAAAGATGTTTTTTGAGTCATGATCTAAGGATCAATATTGAAACCATTTCATCCTCTATGATATGAATGGATATCCTAGTTTTTTGGATATTTTCTCATAGAATCCTCAATGATTAATGTGGTTTCAATATATCCTAGGACTTAAAGATCTATAGAACATCATATTCATCATGATATTAGGAATTCATCATAGGAAATTCCCTGTCTAAATGTAAAATACTATTATAGTTAACTTGAAATCATCTTCTTAATCTCAACCCATATATTCTGAAAGTCATTATCTAAAATATGATCTCACCCTCGAGGATTTACCTTGATGATGAGTGGGAGGACTAGATGCTCCCTCATCATTATAATGTTGTTCTATAGGATCCAAATTCCTTGGATTTCATGTTCCTAATATTGCGGAGAGTCCCCAACTCCTCCACACTGGGTCCTACTCTAGTGAATGTTCTTGAATTGCCAATTTCCTAAAAAATTCCCTTGCATACATAGATATTAAACTTTTTTATACTACTGAGAATTTAAAAGGGGGAATTGAACAAAAACTATAGACTCTATTATAGGTACATTACTAACTAATAAGACACTCAAGCTTCTGAACAAATATGGGATGAATTTACTGCTAAAACATTGTTTAAATATTTAGTACTATATATTTAAGGAAAACAATTGATAACTATAATTATAAGTGGTGAAAATATCCCATATAAGGTTATCATCAATGTGTGCTTCTCACACACCACCATAGAAGGACACTAGGTATGATCTCTACTAAATCATTCCATGGAAATCATAAATGATCATTCTAGTTAGAATGTTTAAGGGTCTAATGTTTAACTACACATGGGGATATATCCTAATTATCTCCCAAGTATGTTCTTGTAATTGATTCTAGAACCCGATAATTTTTAGTGGTGAAACCCTGAAATCTATATCCTTGGGGTTTTTCATATTCAATACCACATATCCCTTGAAATTTGTATTGACCCATATATATAAGAATTAAATTTTTTTACTAATGAATAATGGTGAATCTGTCACACTGAGGTGGTTTTTCATGTTGTAAATATTTTCCATTACTAGGATGACATGATTTATCAGGTGTCCTTGTGTTAATAGCTCTTCCATGATATATTTTCTTAGCCTCACACCCTTGTTAGACTCAATGACTAGTTGTAACCACCTATTAATAAAATATTCTAGGAGCACTACTAGTTTTATATCCTTGTGTGACAAAATATTTTTCTCTAAGCCCCACTACTCATACGTTACATGTTTTTAGTTATATAGCATGAAACATGATTTCCTATAACAAGTCATACTAATTTTTTTAGAGTCCTCACTAACATTATTTCACTACATTTTACTATGAAGTGGTTTATCCATGTTGTTAACAGTGATTTCATGTATAGGTGGCATTCCTTTTTCCCTTTACACACAAAAATCCTAGTAGAACCCTATCCAGTAGTGTGAGTTTTTATGTGGCATCACACACATTCCTCAATGGTATATTCTCATCATCCATCCTCATAGGGATAAAAAACCCACTGATCTTATAGATACCCTATAAATTGTTTCCCACATGTCTATGTTGTTAGTGGAAGGTTTTCATGCTGGTAGAACATGTTATTAGTTGCTTTATTATCATATCTATATGATGATAGATGTGGAACTGTGAGGACTATACTACCTCATATATTTTATCTCGGCACAGATTCTCTTCACACATATAGTGTACCCAAAAACTCCCATTCTCACTCATTTTTGGTGTTTCCCTAGGTGTAAGTTTCATTAATTAGTCCACACATTTCATATTTTTAATTTTTCCACCTATAAGATACATTATTGTTATTATAGAGAATACACTTCAAGAGTTGAAACATCAATATTAATCATCTATATTGTATCGCAATGAATCTATTACAATGCTAGGTTTTGGTCCCCCAATGAAATTATTGGTGGTATTGATGATCTAGTGAACAAAATATGAAAAACAAATTGAACCAATTCCATAGTTTTTTTATGGTATAATTTAGAATTAAAAAAAATTGAAATCCTAAACCCATAAAAATGAGTCATTTGGATATCCAATACCCCTTATTCTCTTATATCAGTAGATCCATAACTATTTGTTTGAAAATATTGGGATTTTTTCCTTGCTCCAAGCCTTGGTATCACTTTCATATTTTTCATTCATGTAGTTATGGCTTTGACAACCAAATTAAAAAATTTCAATTGTGGAGAATAGGTTTTATTTTTTCATATTTCATTCATAGAACTATGTTTCCTGAAAATCACTTTGTTAAAGTGTAACATCAAAATTTATTGAAGTATACTTTGCATAACTTCATTTCTATAAATATGGTTCATGAAAATTTTTATAGCATGAAATATAAATATTTAGTCCACGTGACTTATAAATTCCCTTCTCAATTTCTCTTTATAATAATTAGATTGTCTCACCACATTGACTCAAGAGCACCTACCTGTATTCTAGAGACTACTGACTAGTAGTGAGGGTCTATGATGTGAAAATGGGGAGGTTTTCCAATAATGTTATACTAGAAATAGAAACATAAATTAACCAAATATGTTGGAAAATAATAATCATGAGATAGACTATGTAGAATATATTAATAAAACCATCAATAATAAATGAATATTATCATACAAACAAACAGATCATTTGGTCACCCATTGGTCTGATTATATATATATAAGATAAAATATATATTTAAAATACAATGAGGATACAATACATCCCTTAATTACACATAATCCCAACATCTTGTCTAATATGAGCTATAATTTTTAGTAAATCTATTAAGAACTTTTTCCCAACCTACATTTATGAATAGTGAAGGCTGGTCGGGTTCCCAAGTGTAATGGTTACTCGAGAAGTTTGTGGGTACATAAATCAGTAGGGAACCAATAATGTTGTCTCAAAAATAGAAAATAAATTAAATTGTATGTTCATGTGATATTATAAAGAAAATAAATAAATTAATATACAAAAAATATATATATATAATCATCATTGACCTGCAAGTTCTAAAATGAATACCATGATTAACCATGCCTGCTTAAACCATTTTCAGGTTCCTAAAATCATGTCATGGGACCATGCCAATCCAATATCATCTGGGATCCAAATCAATGGTTTCCTGAAATAGAAAATATCAAAAAAAAATCAATTGATTAAACCCATGGTAACCCAAATTTTATCATCGAAGCTACAAATCCATGGTAGTTGAAATGACATTTGAGTATACTGACACACACAAATTAATAAATAAATAAATATATATGGGTATATGTGAGGATCCAATAAGGGCCATCATCGATCAAAGTAAATTGACCAAGGAATCCCTAATCACATAATATAAATAATGGAAAACACCAAGGGATATTACATATCCATGTTAGTAGTAAAAGGAATCCCACAATGAAGTATGAATATTTATAAATGATTTATAACTAGATCCATGTATCTTGTCCAAGGAATCATATAGCCAAATATATATAATAATGGGAAAAACAAATACATGGAAATATTTCCATGGTCACCCAAAGATAAGTAAATTTATTGAAAAATGGATCTATATAAATATGTCCATGGTCCACTAAACATATATATATAAGTGGCATACTATATCCATTGAACTACATCCATGGATCCTAAAAAATATATTAATTAAAATACATTCAGAAAAATAATTAATTAAGATTTCAAAATTTTACTCATGTATCATATATTAAGACATGTGTTAATAATTCTTGAAAATTTTATTAATCACTAACCAACACTTATCTTTCAGCCAACGACCACCCCATTGGGGTAAAACATCCCTCAGTCTCAATCCAAATCATCCCAACCACTCTAGTCTATGGAATCTCACCTAGACTAATACATGGGGTGTATGATGACACTGAAGGATAAACCTAAATATTTTTCATTATTATCAATCCTAGAAAAAACATATGGGACCTGTCGTAGTCTTTTATGTTTATTCATTACATTCTCATCTCATATGGCATGAAGGCTAAAAGGCACCTCACAATTATGTAAGGACAATTGGAACCAATTATCCAAATTCAAAACTTATCCTTACTCAAGTGGTATATATGTGCCTATTAGGCCCACTATTCTCACATAATTCTTTATTAAGGACCACTTATAGGGTTCACATATAATAAGGTACATAATTAATATTATACTCCTAGCTATTGGGGGTTGTGATATCTAGTTAGTACTCACTAACCTATTGAGGACCCTGAAATCATACTCATATAATTATTAGGAGTTTTATTTTAAATCAACAAAATATATCTAATATTTAATATAGTATTCTTTTAAAGAAATATTTTCATTAACCATTTGTATAATTACCATATATCACATTACATAATGAATGTATATATAAAATTTCACGAACTATAGGGATACATTTTAGGACCACCTACATCATTAGAATCATTCTCCTACTTAAATTTACAACTGAACAGATTGGCCAGAAAGATATTCGTTAATCCCATATGATTCTAATAGAAATTAACAAAAATTATAAAAACTTAAACTATTATACTAGATTAATTAAAATGTATTATTAATAATGTTCAAGGTTGAACCAATAATGATAGTGAATTAATTTATTTAGTTTTTTAAAATATTTTATTTATCTACATTGAAGAAAGAGGTGGATAATAAGATCAGTTTGGCTAATTTGAAAATGATTAATAAAAAAATATTTATTGGCTGGAAAATTGTTTTGATAAAACTAAATAAGAGTGAAATGAAGATGGATTGGTTTTAAAGGCATGCCAGGTTTTTTAGTTTTATTGTTTAGGTGGAGTTATATTTTTAGAAAATTTATTAATCTATGTTTTCTTTCTGAGTTGAGAAAATGGAGATCTAATGGTCATGGTATCCCCTCCTTGAAATAGAAATACACTATTTACCATCACACATGTAATTTAGGGTTTTCATGAATCATGTTTTTCTTGATACAATTTTTTATCCTGATCACCCTAAATGTGACAATGGTCATTCCCTGATTTAGAGTAACCAATTAGTCAAATTATAATGTTTCTTTTAGATTATAATTTGAACATTCCTAATAAAATTAAATTAAATAGATTAAAACTTGATTCAATAAGCTATGGAAATCCAAAATACATTAATAAAGAAAAAGGAATAAATCCAATGGCCCCTTCCCACTTCTACTACATAACCCTAGAATTAGGAGGGTATTCCACCTCGAACTAGTAATTAGAGAATAAGCGGCAAGGAAATAAAAAATATCATAATTATAAAATGGAGATGAACTTTTGAGAACACTACACAACATAACTTCTCACTCCATGTTTCGATCATCTGGATATCCCTAATAGAAGAATCCTAACTCCCTATTTATAGACATTATATGGGATGAAAAAGAAATCAACGACATTAATAATGGGAAAAATGTGGTCATAGGTGGGCCTCGGTCTTAAAACATGTTGAAACATCATGAATCACCAAATATGGTCCTTGTTTTCCCATCCTGAAAATTACACACTGTGTAGTGATTACGTTATGTGTAAATCATGCACCACGTGTACCAAATTAATGACATGTGGAATTTCTTCACAAGTTTCATGGAATGAAACATATGTGTCACACCATGACACATGTAAAATAACATCTAGATTCCTTCCTCCACTTAATATCAGGTATTACTTTCATAAAATTCACATGTTTATGACGTGTAAGGATTGCATGATGCGTAACGTCAATTTGATGCTATGCAAGCCTCTTTTCATCTCATTTCTTTAGTTTTGTGCCTAGGAAGTTCTCAATGATCATCTATATTTGTCGAAACCCTTATTTTGGAGGAATTATTTTTCATTTGATCACTTTTTTACTCTCTTTTTATTATATTATTTATCACAAAAAAGAAAATCATCAAAGAAATAGGCATACGTTAACAATTAAATAATGAAAATCACTATATTTAAATATATAAAATTTAAAAAATAAAGGCACATATCAATTCCTCCCACACTTCAATAAATAATTTTAGTTAAGGATGGAATCTCAATATACTATAATGGGAGCTTAATATACCATAATTAAAATTCAATGTCCACAAAAACAATTGATCAACCTAAAAATTAAATGTTCAAGCATCACAGTTAGAAAATTTATCGGTGACTCATTTTTTAAACAAAAAAATTAAAACTTTTATTTTATTTTTCATCTTTCAAAATAGAATATCATTTTCACTCATCCATTTTCATTTTGAAATTGATTATTAATATTCATAGCATTTTTTATTTACCTCATATGATTATTTCCACTCATCATCAATGTATGAATGAATAGAGTGACGAATTTACCTCAACAACATGCCACTAACCATAGTCTTTCAAGGAATTTAACATTTCCACCATGTAATGAAAATACCAAAAACAGTCATTAGAGCTTCACTATTTAGGGTCAAATGACACTGATTCTTAGGGAAGGTTGGTGAATGATGAAAATCATGTAAGGGTCCAAAAAGTGGTTTGTATCTAATGTACATTTCATGATAATTAAGAAAATTTCAATGAATGTCCCCTCTTCAAATCATATCTCGGAATAGGCTTATAAATAAATGAAATGAAATAAAAGAAACACAATATTTTATTATTAATATTCTTTCCTTGTCTTCTTCAATTTTTTTTTGGGAAAATCATATCCAACACCTACCACCAAATAATCTCTTCAGAAGACTATTTTTTATTTTCATAATAAGATCATCAGTTAATGAATGATGATTTTGGAATTTACCAATACAAAATACATTTTTTACAACATGTTGTGTAATAAATACATTTAATTTTACTTTCCAAAATTTCATGAAATTTCTCCTCATACTTATTAATTAAAAATATAAATCCCTTCTTCTAGTATCCAACTCCCACAAACCTATTTTTGATAATAGTGAAAATTATTTTGAGTGAGGAATTAAATGATAATATGGGTTTGTTACACAGACATTCCCTAGATATGATTTTTATGGATACTATTGGTATTAAAATTGATTAATGTATGGTGGGTATCATGATAATGGATAAACAATGCATCAATCATAGTAAATGTGATTCTATTCTGTAATAGTTTTGATAAAATTTAAATAAATTTCTAAAAGATATTATGACCTCATTTTTCATGAAATATAATATAGAAATAATGGAAAATATTGGATAAGAATATATCTTAGGAATGAGATGAATGGTTTGGAAACTAATCACGTAAATGCATATGAATAAATAAATCAATTAATGAAAATATAAAAAATTAAAAGCATGCCCAAATATAAGAAAACATTCATTTAAAATGATTATCATGCTCCCCTAAATCTATATTTGTCAACTATAAAACCACATGTATATATCTACTAATTAGTTTCCTGTTTTTCTCATTCAAATTTGTTGATTAATAAATTTAAATTCATGGAATGATAGTTATTCTAGATAGATTTTGTTTCCTTGATTAGTTGATTTAAGAATAAATCAAGTGTGGGTATTCAATTAGAGGTTAAAGATCTAAGACTGTTAAATTTGGGGTATACATTATTGAAAGATTAAATTATTACTCTATTTGAAATTGGTGTCTAAAGCTTAGAATTATATGTTCTTCCTATATTAGATAACCATTTATACTTCTCTAATGAAATGTATTTATCTTTCTGCCACTTCTTATATTTCATGTTTCCTTCTACCAGCTTGGGTTTTGATGTTACTAATTTAAAAATAAATAGGTGAAACCATAAGTAATTATCAACTAATTTTGAAATATTTTAAGAGATAGAATACAAACCTAAATATATATATATATATTAATCTTTTGTAGCTTTCTAGAGGATCTCTTGTTTTCTTTCATTTGCTCAACATTACCTCTTTTATATTCATCACAGGTGATTTGCGATTAATAGTTTTTGCCTAGTCGGGGTATATAAATGGTTTTAGTTGCACCTTTTCCATATTTTTCATCCCATTTACTTCATATATAAACATATTAATTTTACATAGTGGTTGTACTTTCTTGACCACCGTTGGACTGATCCACCAACTATTCTTTAATCCTGATGAAGTAAATTTAAAGTTATGTACCTTTTATACATGATTCGATTTCCCAAATGTGGTGGAGTTGATTCCTCATCTGGTGTTATCGATATTGGTCCTCACCATCTCTTTCTTCTTCATTTGAGAATAATCATTCACAACAACATCTAAATCATGAACCTATTTAATGTTAGTAACACCCTCAACATGAAGTGTTTTTACTTCTCCAAACTCATTTTACACTCACACATCATAGTTCTTAATTTTTTGGTAGATATTATAACATAATTTTTTACCCTCATCTCTCAGATATTTTTCTTCTCTTTGGATTTTGATCTGCGCATGCCTTGTGGCTAAAATTGGTCTACCCAAAATGAGTGTATTTTTCTAGGTCTTCATATCCAATACTAGTAAGTATATTGGAATGTATAATTTCTCGAATTTTATTTGGATATCCTCAATCAGTCTTCTTAGGGATTTTATTATTGGTTAGGCTAATTGAAGAATTTTTTTTTGTTATTTAGTCCTTCTAGTCCAAATAACATGAATGAATTGTGTGATAGAATATTAACACACTCACCTAAGTTACATAATGTTTTTCCAAATTTTCTGCTCTGATAAATACGTTAACTTTAAAGATAACTGGATCACATTGATTATTAGTTATGTCTGTAGATACTACATCCTAACAATCATGTGTTATTTGAAAGGTTTCAATCTCTACAGACGTCCTCTTGTTGGTTACTAGCTCTTTAATGGATTTTTCATATTTTGTCATGTTTGTAAGAGCCTCAAGAAGATGTATATTAATATGAAAAAATTTAAAGTGTTCAAAAAATTTATCTTTATTTACATTTTTCTTTATTTACGCCATTATTTATACAAAAGTAATACTTGGCATGTACTGAGTTGTTCCTTCTTTACCTTCTTCAGCTACTTTTTCCTTGATATTTTCCACTTCTTCTTAATTTTATTCCACTGGTTTTTGTAATTTAAATTTTATACCACTTCCTTGTTTCGTTATCCTACTTATGAGGAGTAAATTGTTTATATCTACATGTGTTCATACTTTAGGTTATACTAGAAATACTCTTATGTGTTACTCACTGAGCTGGTTAACAATTTTTCCAACTTTACCTCCAAATTTGGAAATGTGGCCCTTTGGTTTGTTGATTATTCTTTACTTTTATTGAGTACATCCTTGGTTGTTTCCATGAATGTATCCAATTTCACTTCCAATGTATGGACCAAGCTTGTCGGTGTGGGGCCTTGTGGTTCTAATTGTTGGTACCCTTGTGTCCTTTGTTGATATCCTTGTTCTTATAGTTTTTGAGTCCATCGACTCTAAAATTGATTACCATTATTTTAATTAGAATAATTTTTATATTTTATATACATACTGAAGGGATTTTTCTACTATACCATCAATGCTTCCATATTATTAGCTAGTTTTTTTTGTGAAATCTAGGTTGTTGTATGAGGTATGGATATTTTTTCTTTCAGTTTAAATGCTTAATTATGGTCTAATGTGAATACAATTTGACATAACGGGTGTATCAGATGTGTACGGGGATTTATTTATCCAGAAACATACCTTTTTTGAAAAACCAAGTACACCACATGTTTAGTAGAAAACTTGGAGGATTGGACGCACTGTTACTACTAATTATGTGAGGCTAGAAAGTGGTGTGCTATAGGCAGAACGGTTTGAGTAAACCATATGGATGGGGGGAACGCCCATGTCGGAGCACCTATAATTTTTATCATGGTTTTTTTCATGATTGGCACACGTTTAGTCAATCCATGTGAAGTGACTGTGTGGGTTCCCCCTTATCATAGCACAGGGCACACGGTTGGTGCATGGTTTGTCCAATCGTGATGCCCAACCATGTTGCCCAAGAATTATTGGTAAAATTACCATTTCATGATTAATGAGTTTATATTTTCAAACCCTTCTTTCCCTTTTTGTTTCAAGTAGAAAAAAAATATGGGAGAGCTCCTATTTGAGCCAAATTCTAGTTTTTGATCCCTCTCCTCCATCCAAACTCAGAATTGAGTTTCATTGGTCTCATTGGATCTTTGATAGTGATAATTAAATTCCTTTTGTGATGTTCTTCATTATACTTGCTATCAACATAATTATTTAGATGGACACTAATATTCCCTATTTTCTTGGTTTTCATTCGTTGTTTATTTTTATTTTGATCTTCGTTGAATCTGGAGCAGATACTAGATGAACACTCTACGACGTGTCTAGGGTAGGTTGTCTATACTTTTCCGAACTGGTTTGTTTCTTTATAGAGATATTTTTCCTTATGTAGCCCACCGTAATTTCCATAATATACTCAAAATTATATTATATAATTCTATAGAACTTAATGGAACACGATTGGTATTCCCTTCAGTTTATTTGTGATTTTTCGGATGTTGCTTTTTCATCCATGTCCACCCTTGTGGTCCTCCATTTAAATTTCTTTTACCCAAGCCTTTTCTAAACCAATCATGGGGTGATTTAGTTTTTTACTAGTTAGATTCAGTCTGTTAGTAAATGAATTGAACAATTTTTATTAAGTAAGAGATATTATTACTCCTTTTTATGTTGATTATTTTGATTAAATGGTTTCTAATAAATTATGATATGAGTGGGAGAACTCATTAATTCTTGATTTTTGAAATAATAAATGTTTTGAATATTGAATGATTTTATAGAACACCATGGGTGTGCTACACCATGGGTCATAATAGTGGTAGATAATTCCTTAGACATGTATACTCCTTTGATTTTGATTCTGTGGGATACCATGGGCCTTGCTACCTCTTGGATCCTGTTTGATTGGGATAGTAGTGGAAATAGTCTATTTGCATGCTCCTAGGACACCAAATTCTACCATAAACAAGTTTCCATCAAGATACTCCTAGGACTCAATGAGGATGAATTATTTGAGCGGCCAGAAACTTTTAATTATACATCTCATTAATGGAAAATGTGACACTCTAGATTATACAGAAATGTATTAGTTGTCCTGAAATTTATGGTTGTACTGATCAAATGTGGTGGTTATGAGATACAAGTTATATTTTATGGGAATTGATGATATAAGTTATTGTGTATATGTTGAGGACATGGTGTTTAATTCCTTATGCTTACTACTACCTTGTAATAGGTTCCTGGCCCATGTTTTCTAAGAATCCATGTTAGTCTATACAGTATCACTTATTTTTCAGTATATATTCCACGGAAAATTTACATTTATTTACTTCTTAACAGTGCTATATATTGAAATTTTCTTAATATTATATTGTATAACCATGATTTGATATAGAAACTTTGGGTGGTGACCTATAGGGATTGTATGTTGCACCATTTTTAGGCCACTTTTGGGTACCCAGATAGACTATTATTTTACAGGTAGGTATCAGGGAAAGTGACCATAGTTCAATGATTTATTTTGTACCATGAGTAGGTGAATGGGATCATGGTACTAAGCTAAGGCTAGTGATTCTAGCTAGGAAAATATTTAGACTTTCTGGTATTTTGATACATGAATTATACCATTTCTTGTATACTAATTTTTTATTTTTTTAGAGACACATAACATGATCATAATTTTATATGTGATTAGTTATGGCATTATAATTCATATATATCATTTAGATGTTTATCTATTGTCTAATTGATTTACTACTCCTACTATTTGATTTTCATGATTTCTACTATTACAATACACTCTGATAAGAGGTCATAGTCACCCTATAGAAACAATCTAGTCCATGGATTCTAGTTATAAGCCTCTAGAATTTGGGGAGATGCGATTGAGGCCATGTGGTCAACCGAGCTCAAGGCTCCAATTAGTGGCATACTGGTACGGGATGTTAGAAAGTGGTATCAATAGAAATTATTTTCTAGTATTATTTACTATTTAGTGATAATGGAAATGGATATGAAGTAATATGAATTTGGTGATGATCTATTTCAAGGTATAGCTAACCCACGTATTGGAAAAATCAAATTTTCCTCAATTAGAGGATTGATGTTTTTAGGATTTTATCTATAACATTTGATTTGATTTCTCCATTGGGTGACATAGTTGAATTGTTATGTTATCCTTGATATGATTAAGGGTTCTATTTTATTTCATCCCAATGAGGTGCGGGTGTTCCATTTCTGGCATAATTATAGGCACCTGATAGAGTTTGCATGCCATTGATTATTCTAGTCTATATATAATTCATTTCTTGTCTATATAAATTTCTGATATTTTCTTTTTTTAATATAAAATATGTTTTTATAGATATTTTTTAAAGAGAAGTTAAAAAAATGGTTGTCACTTATAGTGATTTTCATAACCTAGTCATTATTTGTTGATTAGGCTATAGCATACACCCTAAGATTCCAATTCTTCCACGCTGAGTTAGGGACCATAATTTAAATGGGCTACATTGTGTTATGGTTCATATTAGGTGGATCCCATATTTAGGTTCATAAGGAGTATAAGACCTTATTAATAATAATTTTTGAACAATTTGGTTCAACCATTTAAAATGAAATGTGTAATTAATATGAAAATTAATGGAAATTGAAAATTGTGAAACAAAGACTAGACCTTGCCCTAGATTTTGAATGAAAAGTAGGAAGTGTCTATAGTGATGTTTGGGAAAAATATTTTTATACAGTGTATGAAATTTTTATAGGATGGTTTTGAAATGTCTTATGAATTTATCTATGAAAATTTATATCGTTCTATTCTGAGGCATTTGTTTGGAATGGTAGAGACATCCCACCATGATGACCTCCAGTCGTACACCAATATGGTTGCAAAGACCACGCCCTAGAGGTAGTGGGCTTTGATATACCAATTGATATTTCTCTAATGTTGGCTCCATAACAAGCTATTTTACCAAACACATGTTCTAAGGCATCATTCTTTGATAGTTTTTTTCATTCATGAATAGTTTCTGGGGAACACCACAACCTACCCTCGCTATGGATGTGTTGACAATTGCATTATAGTAGCAGCATAATCCCATATTTTTGGGATATGCTAATATATAGTCGAATGATATGTTTCTTTAGACTAATCTATCAATATTCGAGCATCTAGAGACACCTCCTAAGAAGAGGGTGAAGCATGAAACATATCATTTTTGAGAATCAGAAAAGTGATGGTGGGATGTTCTGAACCAGGATGATAGGCTACGATATATTGTTTGGGATGATTTATAAACCATGCACTATGACTTCTTTTACCCTCATACTCTGACAGAATATATATCTAGTGATTTCATGCATGTAGAGAAGGGTGTTGTGATGGTTATGGAGTATTCAAAAATCTTTATAGAGTTGTGGTATTTTATATTGACGTACCATACTGATGATATTTCAATGGAAAAATTATTCAATGAAGGTATCTTACATTTTGTTTGATCTCATATCAATGTGTTCAAGTTGATTATGATTAATGAGGTAGTAAATCATGTGCTAATTACAAAGTGATACCTAAGGGAAGTTTCTAGTGGAGTGTGTAGAAGTATAATCTCTTGACAAAGTAGTTTGAATTCCAATGGCAGGGAGAAACATTTTGATGCTTCCTATGAGATGAGTACATTACAAACCACAACTATTGGAATTTTATCTTTTTATCATCATTGTGGAAGATGGGTCAACATAATAAATCATTGTGATTGTAGCCTAGTCGAGTGTCGCAGTTATAGAAGGATGATCCATATAAACTATTTTTTTTGAAGACCTTACCTTCAAAATTCATTGGTTGGGGTGATCTACGACAATTGGTTTGCAATTAGGATTATCATCTCCACATTAGGTATGTATCTATGGTAGTACATGTCTATCATGTCAAGGTTGTGGTGGTGGTTATGGAAAAGGAATCCCGGCACTAGTTGTATTGAGATGGAAGAGTAGGCCTATTCTAGGTAGTGAAGTTGTGTCAAAGGTCTACAGTTTCTGCCACATCTATTTTTTATATCCTACACCTGAGGAAAAGGGCATAAGACCCTCAACGTTGAGAGGTTAGATATTAGTGGCCTCTGATCTTGTATCTTCTCACATTGATACATGTGCATCTCTTAGCTTAATATATGTACCTATGGTAGAATTATTTGGGTTTATTATTCGATTTCCTATGGGTGTTATGATTCTTAACACACCAGTGGAGATCAGGACAGTGAGTGTACATCATTTCATGGAATGAACCCTTATGATTGGTAGGTTTCACTTCATCTAGAATATTTTTCCATGATATGAAAAGGTTTCACATCATACTATGGATGGAATAGCTAATGGATTATCGAGCCTATGTTGACTACTATTACAAGATGGTGAATTTTATGTCACCAATGGGAACTGTTTATACTCACAAGGGTGAATTGTGCGTCCAAGTGAGCTGAGATGTACCACAACATCTTGGGTAGTGTAGGATGAGAACCCAAATTACTAGTTTGTATATGGATGATTTGGGGGATCATTAGTAAGAATTCCCTCTAGTGGTTTATTTTTTCAAGGATGCTTTATAGGATGAATTTTATGGTTTAGCTCCTAATAGGAAGGTTTAGTTCTCCAAAGTGATAGTTCTGGGAGCTGCACCAATATTCATTCCTCATTATAGAATGGCTACGATGGGGTTGCAAGATCTATAGAGGCATCTATATGATTTGGAGGTAAAGGTGTTTATCTGGCCATGTACTTCTACACGAGGCGGGGGTTCTTTAGTCCTTTTGTATAAAATGTGGATGGTAACAGTAGGCTATGCATGGATTGCCTGGAATTGAACCAGGTGATGTTAATGAACCGGTATCCCTTATCGCATATAGATAACCTATTTGATCATCTTCTAGGAGAACAAGTTCTCTAAAAAACTGATTTGAGGTCAGGATATCACCAGGTACATATTCAACGAGTAGATATACTGAGTATAGATTTTTGTAGTAGGTAAGGTCTATATTAGAATCTAGTTAAACTATTTGGTCTCATAAACACACTTCCATTTTTCATGGTACTGATGAACCATGTTTTTTTATCCTTATATAGATTCCATTGTGGTGGTTTACATGGATTATATCCTAATGTATTCTCACAATCAATAAAACCATGAGAAAATATTGAGATCATTTTAGATACAGTGACATAGTCTATGTTATATATTTAGCTCACAAATTTCCACTTATGGATGGATAAGATTCACTTTTGGGTCATATTATCTTATAAAAAGGAGTACCAATTGACCCACAATAGGTTAGAGATGTCATTTCTAGAGATAATCCCAAGAACATATTTTACATATAGAGTTTCTTGGGGATATATGGATATTAAATGAATTTCATATTGGACTTCTCATACCTAGAAGCACCACATACAGTCTTGACTAAGAAGGGTGTGAAGTTTGAATGGACACACATATACCTCTGAGATAGTGTTTTGTGAGCTGAATGGGATATTTACTACAGCACAGGTCATGATTCTTCCAGAGTAGGGATGAAGATAAACTATGTATTTTGATGAATAAGGTATCATTATTCAAGTAGTTATTATGCAGTGGTGGAGGCATGTCATACTATTCTTGGAAACATAGGCCACACATTATGAACTACCATATGCACAATGTAGATTTAGATTTAGTAGTTCATTCTTTGTGATGTTGGATATATTACTTACTGCTAGATCATTTTTTCGTATACACCGACCAAAAATGCATCAAGTTTATATTTACATAGTGTGGTATAAATCTGAGGTAGTAAAGGTTGTTTGAATAAATAAAGTCTGTTAACCTTGATATTACTTACATGACTGAGAAATGAAATACAATTTCTTTTGCACTGAGTAGGAGGGCAGAGATATAGGTATTTCATAAGGTGAGTAGTGAGTTGAAACTTATGGATTTATTCACTAAGATTCACTTGGAGATGCATGGTAGTTATGGGAAAACATTACTTTCATCCTTAGTTTTGACTTCTACCCTACTAGATAGAGTGATGATGAGACATCTTTTAGATTTATAGGGACTAATCCGATTGGAGTGTGTGGTAGGTAAAGATATGCCTCCTAGTTATACCATAGGTGAGAATGAGGTTTTACATATCCATGGTCATGTATGGTTTTCAACAGAAATGCATGAGGAGGTAATGAAATACATTCATGCTTTAGATTGGGCAGTGCATCAGTGAAACACAAATATGTATCAGGATTTACATCACCAATACTAGTGGCCAGGTCTAAAAAGAGATGTAGATGGTTTTTTAATGTGGTGTCCCACCTGTCAATTGGTGAAGGTGGAACATCATTGACCAGATGATATTGTTTTTGTAGTTACTTATTAATGAGTGGAAATGGGATGATGTTGAGATGGATTTCATGATAGGTTTACTGAGGTAACCTTGAGGTGGAAATGTTAGGTGGGTTGTTCCTGATAGGATCATGAAGGTTGCACATTTCTTTAACATTAGGGAGACCTTCGGTGTGGATGATCTTGAGAGGTTGTGTATTCAGGAGACAATATGACTTCATGGGGTCCTATGAAGTGTCATTTTAGATAGGGATTCCCATTTAACTTCTCATTAATTGAATATTTTTTCATGGAAACCAGGTACATTGATTATTCTATGTACAACATACCACCATCAAACTGATGTCCAGTCAGAGCCTATGATATAGGTGAATGAGGACATGATGCAATTAATGGTCCTTGATTTTGGGGGACCATGGGAGATGAATATGCCCATTTTGAGTTATCCTAAAATAATAAAAATCATGTGACGAGATAGATTTCACATTATGTGGATTTTTATAGAAGGTCATGTCAATCACCCCTATGGTAGCTAGAGGTAGGTGAGAAGCTTTACAATGACCATATATCATACCTGAGAATTCAATGTGGGTACAATTTTATTATGAAGATGATGGATTATTTACATTTACAATAGAAATATTATTCCAATCACCAAAAAAGAACTCCAGATATTATGGTCAAGGATTGGGTCTTTTATTTATTTCACCAAGGCTGAGACGTAGATGAATTTGGAGATATGGTTATCTTTTATCATGATATTTTTGGCCATTTGAGATTATAGAGAGAGTCAGTCCAGAATACTATCAGTTAAAGTTTCCTCATAGGTTCTAGGCCATCCATGTCTTCTTCCACGTATATCAGTTGCATTGATATCATTTAGAAAAATCACATGTTTTTTAGTATGGGGAGGTGGAGTTACACATTTATGTTTCCATTGAAGAGAATCTTATTCATTTTGTTGATACGGGAATGAATATTCTTTAAGGATGTTCATTTCCTCTAGTGATGGTGTTATGGAATCAAAACTGTTTATAGGATAAATCTTGGGAGTGGGAGGCCGATATAAGTGATCAGTGGCTAGATTTATTTTAATATGAATCTTGAACACCCTTGAGAGGGAAATATCAGGAAGAATTAATTTAACACAGGAAGATTGTAAGATCCTTTTTTTCTATAAGATACAGATCTTTTTTATTTTGGTTTAAATGCTCAATTATAGCCTAATGTTAATACCATATTAGGTCCCAGGTGAATTGGGGTTTTCTGGGGCTTGTTTGGATCATGGAATATTCCTTTTTTGAAAAACAATACAGGTCATGCGGTTAGTAGAAAACATATGGGATAGGCCACATGGTTATTGTTAACCATGTGAGGTTGGATATTAGAGTAATACAGGATACACAGTTTGGGGAAACCACATGGATGGATGTGTACTCCCATGAGAGATAACATTCTATTTTTAGTAGAGGTTTTTTCATGGTTGGATCATAGTTATTCAAATCATGCACAATTACCATATGGGTTCCCCACATCATAGTAGAGGGTTCACGGCTGGCGCACATTTTTGCCAACCATGTGGCCAAACTATGTGTCACATAAATTCTAGTAAAAATTAACATTTTCAACATAATGAGATTATATTTATAAAACCTTCATTCCATTTTTGTTTCTAGAATACACCACATATTGGAGAGATCCTTTTTGATATAAATTATAGTTTTGGATCCATCTCCTCTATTGAAAGTATAAATCAAGCGGTATATGTCCCTTTGGATCCACGCTGGTGATTACTCAATTCCTTATTTGTCATTATTCATTCCTCTTGGTATCAATTGTGTTATTTAGTTTCATGATAATATTCCCTACTTTCATTTTTTTTGTTTTTTTATTAATTTTTATTCTTTTTAGAGTCGAACTAGATAAAAATACTAGATTATCACTCTACTGCGGACCAATGGTAGGTGGTATATACTTTTTCAGAGTGGTTTGGTGCATTATAAACTAGTTGTCATTATAATACCTACCATACATTATTTAGTGTCCCCAAAAATTAATTAAATAATTGTATTGAATGTATTGGAACCAGTTGGGGATTCCCTTTAGTTCTTTTGAGATGTGTTGGAGGTGTTTCTCCAAACAAGGAAACCCATGCATTGCACCATGTAAATTTCCACTACCCATTACTTTGTTAAACCACCCAAGGGGAGAGTTAGTGCTTTCCTAGTAAGAGGAAGCTTGGTAATAAATGAATTGAACTATTTTTTTTAATAAGAGATGGTTTTCCTCCTTTTAATGTTGATTATTTTTATTAAATAGTTTATATTAAATTTTGATATGAGTGAATAAACTCATTAATTTTGGATTATTGAAATTATAAATGTTTTAAATTATGAATTATTACATATGAAGACATGGGTGTTCTACACTATGGGTCATGATTGTGATAGATAATTACATGGACTTATAATCTCATTCAATTCCCAATACATGGGATTCCATTAACCTTTCCACCCCTTGGATCTGTTTTTTGGGCATGAATTACACATAGTCTATTGACATGCTCCTCGGACCCCAAATTCAAGCCTAACCATGTTTCCATCATCAATATCCTTGTTCTCGATGAGGATTCCTTTGTTTACTATACCTTGGATCTTTCCATGAGTGGCCTAACACATTTTACTATATAGTTCATACATGGTAAATGATACACTATGGATTATACAAAAAGGTTGTGGTTGAAATTAAATTTCTATTTATATGGCTTAGTCGTGGTTTTTATGAGATACAAGTTATATAGTGTGGTCATGGATTATATGGGATAGTTTTCATACATCAAGGTTGTGTTGTTTTCTTCTTTATGCTTGTGACAACATTGTTACAGCAGAATGACCCATTCTTTTCAGGGATCTTTTTTGGGCTATACAGTATTACTTGTTTTGTAGTATTTATGCCATGGAAACTTTTCATTTATTTACTTCCTAATTATGATATATATTTCACTCTGTTTTATCTAATATTTAATAGAAATGATTTGAAACACATTCTTTGGTTAGTGAATTACTGGGATTGTATATCTCATCTCAGTCATCATGTGGTTGGGAACCTGAACATACTATTTGGATGTAGGTAGGGACCATGTCAAGTGCCCATATTTCAATGCTTGATTTTTCCCCATGCTTAAGATATGGGGAGAACATGATAGTGTTTAGGACCATGATACTAAATGGAATAGATTTTTGTTTTTTGATATTTTTATACATTAATTGTACCATTTCTTATATACATGTTCTGGAAATTTTTTAGGCACATGATCATCATTGTATATGAGAATACTTTTTGATTGGTTATAAATATATTTCTTTTGGTTTTTTAACTATTTTATGATTGATTTAATGATTCCACTATTTTATTTTTATGATTTCTACTATTGTGTAACACTCTGATAAGAAGGAATAGTCTCCCCATAGATACATCTTAAGCCCTTTCTACTAGTCTAAAGCCGCTATCATTTGGGGAGATGCGCTTGAGGCCATTTGGCCAACTGGGATTGAGACACCAATCGATGGAATCTGAGTTTGAGATGTTATAGATCCCATTTTTTCTACATCCATCAATTGTTTTTTATTTCTTCAATTCATTTTTATTCTTTGCCTTCTCCTTTCTACTAAAAACTATTTCTCTCCATTTCATCCAACAAGTTATATATTTCTTTAGGAAAATTCTTAATTAATGATCCTTCAAATGAAGAATCTAGAATTGACCTCTCACCATTAGAAAAACCCTTATATAATGTTTGCATTTTCCTCCAATTCTCTACTCCATGATGTGTGCATTTTCATGTAAAATATTTATATCATTCCTAAGAAAAATATTGAGATTCATATTCAAATTGATAGAAGTTTAGAATGTTTACCCATATGTCCATTGACATAGAAGGTGGAAGTAATTGGGTACGAAATTTCATGGATAACTTGTCTCATGGAGTTATGGGATGTCTAGGTAGGTTTTGGATGAAATATAGATCATTCTTGCGTAGTGAAAATCAGAAAAGATGGATTCCTACCCAATTTTTTGAAGAATTTTGTGATTGGAATGTGTCGCTGAGCTCGAGGAAGTTTCCAAGATGTGGGTTCATATCATCATGTGACTGTCCAATAAATATAAGGGTATTTTAGATCATCTAAATTATTTCGTACTTGATCTAAATGTGTTTTGGAATAATTGGGTGTTCTTGGATGCTCAGTTGTAGTGTTGTTTTTATGGCCACTTGTAGTCTTCGAGAATTTGTAACCCTAGATCACTTTGAATAACTCCTCTAGTATCTAGATGTTACTCTCTGATGGATATTATTATATATTCCTTGTTTTCATTAATATTTTATCTAGTTTAGGATCGAAGATAAAAACCTCTTCCTTTTTCTCGTATGTTGTGGTTGTGTATTGAAAAACTAAAAACCTGAAATCCATGGCACAAACACATCCAGTGTAAACAAATAAATTATAATAATGTAACAAAAAATTTAAAAATTAAAGAAACCAATAAATATATATTGTATCCATCCCCAACAATGACCCCAATTTTGACAGTCCAAAAAGGGTGTCTTCATTTCCCTATGGTTCTAATCAAAATACTATGTTAATAAAAACACAAACTATAATACTCGATTGATTAAAATTTAGTATTAGTAATGTTTGAGTTCGAACCCATAGAAATTGTGAATTTTTTTATTAAGTTTTTCAAAATATTTAATTTATTTTAATATAATAAATAGGTAGGGAATTAGATTTGTTTGGTTAACTTCATAAATATGAATCATAGAAATTTTTTGCTTTGAATGGTGTGATAGGGTTTTGTAGTTTCAGGGTTCATGTGTGATTGTATTTTTATAAATTTTATTAATACATGTTTGGTTTTGGTGTCAATATGACAGAGATCCAATGTTCATGGTATCCCCTCCTTAATGTGGAAATCCCCTTCTTCCCTTCCCTCCAATAACTTATGCTTTGGTTGAATCGATTCTGTCTCGATACCATTAAAAAACTCGGTCACCCTGAATGCAATTACAGTCATGCCTTAATTCAGGGTTACCAATTATGAAATTTATAATTTTTTTTTCAAATTTAAATACCCATTTTCATGATAAAATTAAAATAAATTGATTTTTAATAGATTTAATAAACTAAAAAATCCATAATACATGAATAAAAAATAGTAATTAATCTTAAGGAGAATTACCCCTACAAATACATAACCATAGCACAAGATGGGTTTAACCCCTCATCTTAGTGGTGAGAGTATAAGAGGGAAGTAAAGAAAAATAAATCATAAAGATAAAATAGAGATGAACTTGTGAGGACCATGATCTCTCAAATAGAAGTAGCCTAGATCTCTATTTATAGACACTTTATGGGCTCATGTACAATAAATGAAAATAGTGATGGGTCAAAATGTGTTTATAGGTGGGTACCAGGTCTTAAAACACATCAAAACTTCAAGATACACTAAATCTGGTTGTTTTTTTCTATCTCAAGCATTACAATCATTGTAGTGATTACATGACCTGTAAATACTGCACCATGTGTACCGAATTCAATATCTGTGAGATTTTTAATAATAATTCACAAGTTTCATGACATGAAACATATGTTTTATGTGGTAACACAAGTCAAATTCAATTCTGGGTTATTTCCTCTAGTTCATGACATATATTAATTTCACAACATGCACCATTTCATGATGTGTAATGATAACACGATGTGTAAAGTAAATTTTCTACTCTAGAAGCCTAATTTTTCCTTTATTATTTATTTATGTGCTTCGTAAGTGCTCCATTATCATGAAAATATGTGGAAAACATCTTCTAATTGATTTAATTTCCATTTTAGCTTTTTTAATCAGTTTTTATAATCATTCACACCATGGAAAATATGAGAAAATCATTGGGGAAATAGGCATGCATTAACAATTAAATATTCAAAATCACATCATTTTAATATCAAAATGGAATAAAATAAATGCCCATATTATTAAACATCATTATTGAGACTTAGCCAAGACCACTCATCCATCACCCATTTAAACTAGGCCAAATCCCATAGAAAAGAATTCACATTAATTAATTAATATAAATTTAAAATTATTGAAAAAATTATTATTAAATATAGGTTTTATTAAATTAGGCACGAGCGCCTAAGTTTTCACCAAGTAATCTCTCTGTATTGAAATTGAGTCCACAATCTCTTAGAATTATCGTGACACACCTATAGAACAATTTTACTGAATGCCATATAAAACTATGAAATGATATGAAAACATCATCAGTAGAAATCCTTTATGTTTGTTGAGTGAAATCCCCATAAATACAATATAATCTCACTATGATCCAATGAAGTTATAAAAAAATCACTAATAAAAATACCTCAAAATCATAGGGATGTAAAGAATGGATCATGAACATGATAGAAATATATATCATACCTTGAATCCATTTTGAAGTCACACCATAGATCTTTCTTGGATCATGGGGATCTAAGAGAGGAAACAGGGGGGATGTGACCAAATCGACCTCCCAAATTTAACTATCCTAAATAAATATAGAATCTATTGACAAAAAATGTCCAAAATTCACCCAATAAAATAATCCGAACTTACCCCACCTGCTATTTTATAGATCTCACTTGATAGGTGGTGGGTCACCAACCAGTCAGTGGTAGCTATCCAACCGGATGGTGGACCCATGTAGTGTGATGGGACACTACCTATCTCCCCAGCTATACAGTGGTATCTCACTAATCTATCGGGGGTCTAATATTTGGAATTTTAATGGTCCAAGGTACCTAACTCTTCTCTGATAAATTTCCACATGTTTGTATCATCTATCGAGTCTGAATACTCATTTAGAACAATCCTTTAGGGAATTCAAAACATTAAAACCTTGTTTCAAGTCATGATTCTAAAAAAATAAATTCACACATATTTGGAAATTCTAATCCCCCCTAAATTTCATGACCTATCTCGACACAGATTATAAAATCACCACACCATAACACTTTTCATTCCTGTGAAGTCTCATGGTGTATCTAGCCATAAGTCCCAACCTATCCATATCATTATTTTGATTCTAACAATCCATGTTCTATCTCGGAATAAAAAACTCACTTCCATCATTATAGTATATATAAGGTGAAAAATCACAAAATATTTAGCCACCATTCATTTCCATAACTAAATCACTGAGACAATTCTCACACACACCGATTTATTTGAAGATGTGATGGTTTGGCTCACATCATACCACAACACATCACATGAACAACACCAGTCAAAATATGATACATCTCATCATCTCAATTCGCAATGTACTAGATAAGCCTCCACTATCCAACAAAAAACCTTGAATACATTGGATTTATTTCTAAAAACCCCAAAAAAATCATTGAAACACATCCATCATACCCAATGTGGCATATCTAACTTGGTTTCCACCTCAACACATCAGATTCCTTATGAAAACGCTATTAGGTCATCCTCTGGCCATCCTTCCTTGAAAATTTCATGTTTCTCTCATCGATGCTCTATCAAATAACTTAATCATGATCCATAAAAACAAAGAGATTTCCCATTATTATCTCAAAATGAACATAAAATTTCAAACTCTACTTCTAGTGAATCTTCAACAAACTTAATTCACCATCTTTCATTACTGCATGCACCGTTTCACATCACTGACTAAAAACATTCTAAAATCAATTAAAATTTCCTTTTGAGAAAGACATTAATATTTAAACCCCATTAGTGTCAAAACTAATTTAAAATCTATTATTCACCATAGACATTAGATAAAATCCAATTCAACTATAAAACAACAAACTAAGGTCATCTCAACCATCCACGGACCAGTCTATCTACCTCCACATCCTTACTTATTTGAGGTTCATAATTTCATGATAGATATAACAATACAAACCATAACTTTTTTCTTGCCATTTATATACCCAAAAAAAATAATTTCTATTGATAATTATCTATCCATCAAAATACATAATGAATGGATATGAAATTCCCACTCATAATCGAAGACCAACACCAAATATCAATTATTACCCATTCCTGACTCACAAGAGCATCATAATCAACATTCACTAAAATATCATTCACAAAGAGCATCAAAACCTACAATCCTGAAATTACACATTACCCATTCTCATCATATGTTATATATTTACCCCACAAAAGTCATGTTTTCATCATAAACCATAGAGGCTTCACATTGTGTTCCCCTCACAGCCTGCATTAACATTATGAACCACGTTTCATAATGTGAACTATTATATGATGAAAAATTATATTTCTTAGTCCATAATTCCCGTAATAATTTTATTTGATTCAACTCTATTTTTCTAACACATTTCCCTCATTAAAAGTATAATTTCGCATAACCATGCATAATCTAGGAACCCAAGTCTTTTAGGCACTGAATGTCATTCACTATCCTACATGACTCCAATCAGAATCAACAACATACACTCTCTTATTAACCATTCATTTAACAATACTAACTAAAATGAGTCACACGTAGTTTTACCTAGGAAAATATACATAAACCACGAACCATGCACTAAAATCAATCTATTATAGTCAATTTAGAAGTTCCATTGACACTCTTATACAAAATTGGTAATTTTCGCTTATGTATGCTTCCCGTCTACCTCACAACTCATCACATGTACCAATAGCATAAACTGAAGAGACTACCCACACATACTACCCTTCATGAACTCACATTACTTGGTAATCCCCAAACATAGGTTACCCTTTCAAGTCAAATTCTAGAAAAATTGGGAAAATGTTTCACTTCTCAATCATAAAACAAGGCTGACCAATTACCTCATCCCAAACTCAAGGAACCAATTTCTGTCTTCTAACCCAGATTCATCATCTCATGTTTGTAATAAATCAAGGGTTACACTTCTCTGTTCTGATCATTAACATCACATGACTACTCATTGTTAAACTACCGAATTTATGGCATCTTTCATCATAAATGTATATGGAATCACTTTTCAAGTCACCTGTCAACTCATAATGTTGATTCTCACTGGGCATCTGTATGCTAGACTACCCCCATGAGAATCATGATCTCATCTTGGTGTAATATATATATATATATATAATGAAATCAACTAACTATGATCATCAACCAAAGATTCCATAAATAATATGTCTGGTTAAGTATAATTCCACAAAAATCTACATCAAAATGTATGTCCATGTACCCCCTATGAAATAATGATCTACGCTATCACCATTGTGGAATATCTCCATGTAAAGTCCCCATGTATTTTCATTATAATAAAATATATCATGGCCAATCATCAGTAAAATTAACAAACATAAGTAATAAAATTTCTTGTGAATAATACATATTCAAAATAACAAATAAGTCACATAATTACACTACAAGAAAAGATAAATAATTAATAAAAAATAATAAACTTAATAATACAATTCAATCACATGATACGAAACCATACAAACATAACTTCAAATATCAAGAAAAGTAATCCCAATCCCCTGGAATTCTGGACTACTTTCTTGGAATCATGTTCACAATGAACCAAACTAATATCCATCACAGACTTCAATACATTCTTATATCTCATTTCATCCACATACCAAAATAGTAATGCAAGAATAAAATTATCAAATACCACTTTAAAACATTCACCCCTTGGTTAACTCTATATTAATTGAACCATACTGCAAAATGACCTCATACATTCCGCCCCATATGTCATAGGCTACCGACTAGTAGTGAGAGTCGATAATGTGATAGTGGGGAGACTATACCCTCATATCTGAGTATAATATAGTGTAAAAAACCAAATATCACGCATAATATTAAAAATAATTTATATTTTGTAGAATATATATTCAATACAATCAATAATAAACGGATTCATTCATATAAGAAAACATATCAACAGGTCAAAAAATAGGATGAACATATATAAATAATATAAAATAATTAATTAAAATACATTTATTCTCTAAAATATCCTTGAAACTCTTCTCATAAGTGTCTCTAATCCATATGAGCATTCATACTCAGTATTTATAATTTAGGCCTCATCCCAACATGAACTTGTAAATAGTGAATGCAGTTTGGTACCCAATGGAAATGGCCACCCAGGTAGGATGTGAGTATATTGCTGAGTAGGGAACCACCAATGTGGTCCCATATATAGCCAAAGAATTCAATAATATGTTATTGTGATATTATCAACTAAATAAATAAAATACAAATCATAAATATATAAAATCATTATCAATCCTCATCTTTTAGCAAGACACCTAGGAATGAGTTTAGTATCTTACTCCAATGCTAGATGTCCCTAAGCACATCATGTTATTGTGAAAACCCAATATCATTTGGGCTCTAAATGCATGGAATTCCCAAATAAATAACCCTTAGGAATCCTTTCATTAAACCTAGGGAATCTCAAAAGGAATCATCTGATCTCCAAATCCATGGAATCCCCATCCCAATTTAATTATATATATATATATATATGGGGGGTAGCAATAATGGGACCTCACAAATAAATGTATGTTTTCTATGGAATTCCCTATTAAATAAAAATTTAATGGGAACCCCAAAGGGATATCATAGGTCCATAGACGTAGTAGAAGGAATACTCAAATCAATTATGAATATATAAATATATATATATAATTTAAACCATAGATCCAAGGAGATTGTTAATGAAATCCCCCAACAACTTATATATATATAATAATGGGCTCATCAGATCCTCTAAACTATGTTCATAGTCCTTAATTCAAATATAAATAATCTGTTTACTATATCTATGGAACTATTTACATGTTTTCTTAACCATATATAACATGTCCATGTATATATTTTCATGGTCCCACAAAAACAAATAAATTATCACACATTCGTCCAATTTCAATAATTAATAGTATAACATTTAACTCATGCCTTATATATTAATTTATTTCAAAAACATCATTAGAATTTAGATTAGTCACTAACCTAGACTTTTCCTCAATCCAAATCCTTCCATATATTGGTAATACATCCCTCAATCTCAATCAGACTCAACCTGGTCGGTCTTTCCTCCCATGTCTCATCCAATCTAATGCATGGGTCTATAGTGAAACCCAAACATGGCCTTAACTAGTTTGTTATCACTCCCATCCCAAGGAAAATCTTAAATAACCTATTTTGGACCATTATATCTCTTCATCCCATGCAAGTCTCTTTTTCCTGAAAGGCTATAAGGAATCTCAAAATTTTATATGACCAATTGAGGACAATTATCCCATTTCATAACTGAACCCTTCTCTAGAGGTCTATAGGAACCCATTTGGTCCACTAAATTTACATAATTATTTATTATGAACCTTATAGGTGGTTCATATATCATATGGAACATGATTACAATTATACACCCAACCATAAGTGATTGGAATGTCTAGTTACTTCTCAAGGTTATATTATGGTTCCTAACAACTTACTCATATCATTCTAAGGCATTTCATTTTAAATCATGAAAATTCATCTAGTATTAATTAAATACATAATTTAATTATATAATTTCATTCACTGTTAGTGGAAACACCACATATCATGGTCCATATTGAATGCATAAATAAAACTACACATACCATTAGGATATTGATAAGGACCACCTACCTAATTTGAATCTGTTTCCATATCTAATTCACCACCCAACCACACATACCATGACATGACCAAGACTAGTCAAAAATCACCCATCATCACTAGGTGTTAACCCATGTAAAATAAATCAGTATAATTAATTAATATCAACTGAAAATTAATTAAAATTTTAGAATTAAATTCATGTTTTACATAAATGGGCATAAGCACCTAAATTATCACTGGGTACTATAGCCACATGATAAACATAACCAAATTCACCCAGAAGGTTCCCAACGCACATCCATCCATATTTTGGGAAGAAAATATATCGAAATAGATTTAAAAACAAATTTAATTTTTAATTAAAATAAAAAAAGGATTTATAAATTTTATGACACAATATACCTTCAATGAAACACTAAACAACGATTTGCAGACATCATCTCAGAATATCGTTTATAGAATCTATAAAAAATACCCACTAATATCCTATGATTTCACCATGATCTAGTGAAATATTCACTTAATTAAATATACCTAAATTAAATGGATATAAATATATAATCACGAACCAGATAGAAACATATATCATTCCTTGAATCTTCCATGAGATTACACTTGAGATCACCCTCAGATATAGGGTAACTAAATGAGAAAGTATATTGGATATATTAACATAACAGAAATTCCTAATACACCTCCACCTCTTGAATATCGAGGTTTTCGAAATTAAAATGAACAACAAAACCCTTCTAAAAAACAATCAACCCCACCGACTATCCTCTAGGTCTCTCCACTGAGTTTGTGTCTCTTCGGTTGATTAGTGGTGGAACATTGGTTGGACAATGTACCCTTGAAATGTTCTAGACCACTATTCTGCACGCAAAATATATTTTGTGTCCAATGATACTGAATTTTAGCATCTTTCACCACCCAAATAAACACTAGATTCCTTCTGAGAATTTTCCTCACTAACCAAGCCAAAATCGTGACCCAATAATATGTTTTGGAGATGTACAAATACTTTAAACCTCATTCAGTGTCCCAGTTCTCCAAAAAAATCTGTTTATTAAATAAAAAATTAAAATTCCTCTTATGATTATTAACCCATATGAAAACTATGTATTACATTACTTTCATTTAAATATGAGTTCCCTGATAAGAGGGAAACTATTCAATTTTTTAAGAAGAGTGCATGGTCCCCTCACATGGTTTTCTCATATTTATTTGGGAAGTGTTGACCCATGTCGGGATAACTCAAAGTAAAAAAGTTATAAAATTTAAAATATACTTTAAAATTTTATCATCTTATTATCTCTTAGAACCCATTATGAGGGGTATAATTTTTTGTATCTTGAAAAATATTCTAAGAAGGATCTGGGAGGACAAATACATGGTTGAAGAAATTTTAGTTTAAAGTAATCATTATTGTGCATCCTGTGTTGTTTTATTCAAATTATAGAATCTCTATAAATATCTAGAGTAATACATGATCCCAACCATTCATTATATATCCATTTATTAATTATATAGAATTATAAATACCCCCATGGATCTTTATTTCTTATGTTATTTGGTTTCTTCATTAGGATTTCAGATTTTGAATTTTTTACTCATTAAACTCCAATATTCGCTCTTCAGGAAGCCAGTGTAAACCTTCATGGTCACTTAAAGGTTAGAAACCTTTTTCAATTCCCTAACTCAAGCCATTTTTTATATTATCTTTCATTTAATATTTTATTATGGAACTCCCTTCCCCCAAGAACAAACATCATCCAATGTCCTAAGCATCACACAACTCATGGATTCACGAAACACCCAACTTGTGTAAAAACCATACTATGAACTTCTAATTGAGGCCATAATTTCACAAAATAGAAATTTATGTATTTTTATATCCCATGTTTCCTATACCCATTAGTTCTAGATTCCTTTATAAAAAAATCCGTACATGAAACTAGTATCATATACTCTCACTGCAGTCTCTTTACACTAAGAATTGCCTATGTAACATCCATGTCTATTGATTATATGAATCGGTAGGTGGTTCTCATTACCATTTTCCATATGAATGAAATAAATAGAAAATATTTAATCCATGAACTTATCCTTACTTATCCCTAGTAATATCCATGTCGCATTATGTGTAATCTAAATTATATCCCTTTATATATTTCATTACCCAACAGAAATGTTCTTATTACATGAATATAAATTGAAAATATATACCCTATCATATGAACTAAAATAGTGTTGCACAAAATATATTTGTTTTTATTCCTATTACACACAAGATACATCATAACCAAAACATATTCTATTTAAGGGATGGTAAAACCCAATCCTTCCTTCAGAAGACTAATCATTTTAGAGCTTCCTTAATAAGACATTTGTAATGACCCAATGTTTTATCAATTAAATTCCTTTATTTTAATTATATCTTATATTATAATCGTATAATATTACATATTGAACAAAATACGAACAATATAAACAAATAAGGAGTAAAATAAAAGGTATCTCTAGAAGTTATAGAATGTATACTGATGAAATAGTAACTTCACCATTGAAATAGTAATGTGGCCTTTATAAATAGTAAACCAACCAATTGAATCATAACCTCACTAGTTAAAGTATTAATAAAATATTTCCATCTTATAAGTGAAAATATAATATAGTTATATCATAGTACAAGTAAGTAAATATTTTAAAAATTATTAATTCAGTGGTGGTATTTTTGTAAGTCATGTATTATTAATTAAAATTTATGATTAATTTTATAATTTAAAAGAAAAACTATTTCCGTAAAATGTATTCATAAAGAATTATTTTTGATTACTTGGGATTATAAGATTTTATAGGAGACCATAATTAATTTTTCAATGTGTTAGAAAAGATGTTTTAATTTTAAAATTATTATTTTTCAAATAAGTATTGATTTTAATTAAAAATTAAATTTCTCATATTTAGATAATTATTTTAAGAAATTGGATTTAAATTTTTAATTCTAAATGTTGATAAATGGTTAGGGTGAACATTTATGATTTTTATAATATACTTGAATTTTGGTGAATAGTAAAATGTGATAATTTATGATAAATGCTAAATAAATGAATTCCATCATCATTATTGAGTAATGGATGATGTATATAGTCATTGGTTAAAACATAAATATTATAATCACTATTTTTGGCCACAGAAATAAATATTATTCACAGTATTGAAAAACATATTAAACTAATGATTAAAATAATAAGAAACTCATCCTCTCCACCACTATAAATACTACCCCTCTTTACCTCTTATCCTCACACCTATCAAGCCTTCTGTATAGTCCAAATAATGCTAAAATATCTCCCTAATAACCTCAACGACATAAAATATCTCTTGGTCACATAAAAAGACCAAAACATCTTTCCTAAATAGGCTTTCAAGGAAGTTATATTCAAGAGGTAAATTCCTCTTTTATATTCTTTTCATGTTCCTTTATTTTCATTTCTATCCTATACTCTCCTAATAAAAATGGTGTGATAACTACAGTACCTTACATGTAGTATAATTATTTTGTAATAGTGTAATAATTTACCATCATCCCTCATTTCCTCTCTATTTATATTTGAAATCTAAACACCGTTCGATATGTGTCAATTCATCTCAATCAAGGATGATGGGTTTTAATTTATTTTACCATATTAAATTATTTTCATGAATCCATTTTAATGGTTTAACCAGACTATAATATAGTTATTTTTCCTTATTTAATGTTATTTAATATTTTTTACACGTGATATTAATCTATACATAAAAATGTGTTTGTTGTGATCAAAACCAGTCAATTAACTAAAACAGTTATCATTAATGTATTATATAATCATTCTTCTTAACTCCAAATAAACATATGAATTTTATAACCATGTAATATTAAATATTTTCACTAATAGCATACAACTTCAATTCTGTATAACCATTCTCATCTTAAATGTTTATCCTTACATGTATATAAGAAATCCAATCATGAAAAAAAAAGGAAACAAATGCTCCCAAATAATGAAATTGAACCTTTTAACCCATAAAAAATATCATCAATGAACTTAAAAAGGATATAATGAATCAATTACATGTATAATAGGTTCTATAAATATTAATTAATGATTTTAATATGTTTATACATGACATTATGATCATGTTAAGGACACCTTCATACTTATGGTAAGGGATTCTACCTGAACATACAGTATTTCTTCAGGTTGTTATATCATTATTTTTACCAAAATTAATTCATCTATTCTTTTTATGGAAATCATATAAATTTTGTGTACATGCTTAAAATTCATGTATCAATATCCATCCGTCATTATCTTTTGATGATATATTTTTTTTAAATGATTCCCTCACCAATTCTTCTAGATAACCATGCCCATTTTAAGGGAACTTCCCAAATTATTACACAATTTCAAGTGCACACTATCATCTATTTTAAGAAACCACTATTTTTATAAAAGAAGTATTTGGATTATGAAATCCATTTGGGTTAAATTTTCGTATTATTTGAAATATTATTCCCTTCTCTAATTTAAATTCTCTTTATAATTTTCCTTAACACCACACTAAAATGTTTTAATGTTAAAATTTCTTCAATGCTCTTCTTACATGTTGTCACTTCTGTTTGAGATAAAATACCATGATATATGCGTATATTCCCCTTATGAATGTCCATGTATGTTTTAATTACATTCTTTCTTGGTCACCTGTATGATACGCCCATTAATTATGCTTTATGACATAATTATGATACCCATTTCTTTCCAGGGGTACCCTTATGTTTATATATGACTAGGTATGTATGATTCATTATATGGATTTTATATTCATGAAAATGATGAGATGGGTTTTCCCAGAAGTAGATTCAATGCATTTGGTAAATTTGAGTCTGATGAGACATTATGTGAAGTAATCTTGGATGTTATACTTGACTCATGCTACCATCTACAACGGTCTTGGTTGTTAACCTTGACTTGTGATCTCTATGTGAAATGAGAATTGAATCATTCTAAAGTCATGTTTTATGTTTCTTATACATTATTATGACTACATGTTTATATGATACCATGTTTATATGTTATAACTCTATATATTCCATGTGTTTTTATCTCATTATGTCATGCCATCTAAATAATGTGCTAATCCTTTATTATTATGATCATTCCCTTACTACAATTTTAACTCCTCCCTTTATTCATGTTATTCCTAATTTATCCTCTGAATATGTATGATCACAATTGAAGTTAAGACATATTTATGAATATTAAATAAAAAACAAATTTATTTATTCTCGTGTTTTCATTTTTATGTACCTAGTGTTCCAAGACACTTTACTTTATGATCATTGGGTTGTAATATAATGAATTATTATTCTTATAATCATGTAATAATATGTGTAAAAGTATAGGGTCATTATAGTTGGTATCAGGGAAAGGTCTAGTAATTTTTAGAGATTAGGATTATGGCACTTTTGTTTGAACCTTAGGCATGATACTAAGTATAAGAAAACATTCTTAAATTTTTTTTAGTATAGAGTATGTGGTTTATCAAGAAAATACATCCCTGTCTGTATATGAACAAGTGGATTTGGCTCTAGAAAATATGTATCTAGGGGTAAAACCCAAAAATATCACATTAAGTTAAACTTGAATGGGAACTAGTGCACAACAACAGGCCTTGATTAAATACTATTTTTACACTCCTGGGTGATATGATTTGGAAAATTCATAAGATTAGTATGAAAAATTATTAAGGAAACAAAAAAATTCCCATAATAATAAATGTGAAGGAGCATATCATGGGTAACCTAGATTGAAGCATCATTAATCACAAGTTAGTATATAATTTTCTTTTAAGAGTATATACTTTTATGTTTAAATTTTCATTTTTATGATTAATATCTACTAGTCAATCCCTCTAATTATATGTTATTCTTTTAGTTAATAGAATGAAATATAACAACACAGGACAATAATAAATGTGATATAAATGTGATGATTTCCTGAATGATATACCTGATATGATGGTAAAGGGTGCTCAAAAAATTATGGCAGTACTTGGCCAGATGACTCAAGTTTTGAATAATAACCTGAATCAAGTGAAAATCCCTCTGCCTCTGAGGAAAGAGAAATTTCCTATCGAATACTTCTAGCAGAAAAGGTCTCCCATGTTTAGTTAATCTTCTGATCCCCTCCTCACAAAACAGTGGATTAACTCCATTGAAAATATTTTCTTTTTTCCTTTATTTCCCAGAAGAAGAGAAGGTCTTGATGAAAATCTATTATTTTGATAGGGAAGATGATTAGTGGTGGACACTGATCAATATTTTGATATCCTAGGAGGAAATTGATTCCATGGATTCAAAATAATTAAAGAAAAAAAATTCAATAAATATTTTTTCCAAACCATCCATCTCAAGATGGAAGAATCTTTCCTCATACATAAGTACAAGGAAGATATGTACATCAGATCATATGAAGAAAACATCACAAGGCTTGAAATATAGGACTATGAAATTGTCATGAACATTAAAATCAAGGTGGATTGCTTCTTTATCAGACTAAATCTATGTCTATGAAAAGTATTGGCAATTCAGTACTTCGATAGTTAAGAGTATATCTTTTGTTGTGCCCCCACAATTGAAATATAGATCATAGACTCTCAATGATCTTGTGGGACCACTAAAGAAAGTGGAAAATGGAGTCCAATATTAGTGTTTTGGGAAATATATACAATTATGGAAAAAATATTTAACATCCCACATGTCAAAATTTTGGGAAGAAGCTTCATGGGAACTATCTAAAATGAACTATGAATTGATTAAAAAGTATAAGAATGGGACATCTAGATTTGAACTTCTAAATTTATATGTAGAATACTTCTAATGTGGAATAATAATGGAAGGTTCAGATCAAATCTCATCCAGTAGTGTAGTGTTTCAACAGTAAGGAACATAAGAATTATGCAAACAATTTCCATAAGGCAATGGTTGTTAGAGGAAATAAAAAACAACCTCTAGGACAATAATAAAGGGATTATGTTATCACCACTACTGAGGTGGAGCCAGAAAACAATGTAGTGATAGGTATGCTAGTAATTCATTAAAGAATATAGAGTGTACCATTTGATTCTGGTGTTATGCATTCTTTTATATCATGCAACTTTAGAAGAGCTTTTCAAACAACACCTCAAAATTTAACGATTGGGTTATTTGTGAGAATTGAAAGCGGGGAAATTATTGCATCTAAATTATATAACTCATCCATGGTTAATTTCTGTGTAGTGAACCACCAATCAAATCTAATATTACTTCCATTTGTGGAGTTTGATGTTATATTGGGTATGGATTGGCTATCTTTATACAACGACAACATCAATTTTTGGGAAAGGGATATGACTATTCACATCCTGTAGCATCCACCAATTCATTACAAGTGTAAGGAGGTGGATGAATCCCCTTTATAATCATTATATCATTTTGGATATTACAAACTTATGAGAAAGCATGTTTATGTGCAATTATTGAGACAAAGTAGCAAATCATTCTCAAAGACAAGATCATTGTAAGAGTCTGCACTTATGTATTTCCCGTAAAAATTTGGGTCTTCCTCTTAATCAAGATATTGATTTCTCAATTGAATGTATTGTTGGATCTCTACCTATATCAAAGAAACCTTATAGAATACCTACTTTAGAGTCGTTAGAGATGAAGAAAAAGTTACAGGAGAATCTGGACAAGAGTTTTATGCACCCAAGCGCTTCACCTTGGAGACCACCAGTCCTCTTTTTCAAGAAAAAGGATTGTCCAATGATCCTCTTCATTGATTATATTAGTTTCAATAAAATCACAATAAAGAACAATTATCCCCTACCTTGGATATATAACATGTTCAATCAGCTTTGTGGGTCCAGTTATTTCTCTAAGGTGGACCTTAAGTTGGGAAATAACCAATTAAAGGTGAGGAAGGAATATATTCTCAAGAATACCTTTCAAACACGGTAAAACCACTATGATTTCGTAGTTATTCCCTTTGGACACACTAGTGATCCCACAATTTTCATGGATATAATGAATAGAGTCATTGGAGATTACCTCAAAAAAATAGTGTCATTCTTTATCGATGATATTCTGATATACTCCAAGAGAAAGGAGGATCATGGGGAGAATTTTAATATTGATGTAAAGTCTTTGTTAAAAGAAAAACTATATGAAAAGTATGTTAAAAGTGAGTTCTGGATGGAGGATGTATCATTCATGGTACATTCTATCACTAACAATGGAATATCTGGGGACCCTTCTAAGATAAGGTAAATTGAAGTGTGGTTGAGGACAACTTCTGTAACAGAGATCGGAAGATTTTTGGGTCTACCTAGGTATTATCAAGGATTTTTGAAGAACATATCATGATTTTAAAACCTAATGACAATGTTGTAATTGTATTGATTAAAGGTTTTCTAGACTCAATAATGTGAGGAAATCATTAAGGAGCTTAAAAATAGGCTTATCACTACACCAGTACTCACACTTCTAATAAGTAGAGAACTAATTGTGGGGAAATGTGATGATTTAAAAAAGGTATTAGGTTGTTTTCTGATAAAAAATGTAAAATTGATAACCTATGATTCAAGGTAGCTGAAAATCCATGAACAAAATTATCCTATTCATGGTTTGGAGTAGGTGGTTGTGAACCGTGCATTAAAAATCTGGAAGAATTATCTATGTGGGGAGAAATATGAAATATATACTGATCACAAGAGTATCAAATATATATTCACACTGAAAGAGATTAATATGTGCCAGTGAATATGGTTTGAGCTCATCAAGGATTAATATTACTCAATCCATTACCTTCCCGGTAAGGAAAATAAGGTGGCAGATTCTCTAAATAAAAAGGATCCTAAATCATCAATAATGACTAGAATTGAAAAATATAAAATCTACTTATATTTTTAGAGGATGTAAATGGGAATAATTAAGGTAGGAAAAACATTTCTTTCTCAAATGATTGTTGAACCATCCCTCATATAGAAACTAAAGTATGCTCAATGAAATGGTGTGGAAATTCATAAAAGGGTGGATGCTATCAGAAATGGGAAATCCTCTAAGTTGAATATCAAAATGTATGAAGTTGTAATATTTTGGTCATGATTATGTGTACCATCTGATCCAGAGATAAAGGTGGAGCTTCTAAATGACCCCCGTAGTTCAATCTTCTCTATTCCCCAAGGGAGCTCAATGATGTATCAATATCTCTAAAAGAATTATTTGTGGGAAAATATGAAGAATGAGATTTTTGAGTATACATAAAAGTGCCTAGTATGTCATCAAGTGAAGACCAAAAGGAAAAATTATAAGGGGAAGATGAAACCACTACCAATACCATCATGGAAGTGGGATAACATCACCATGGACTTTTTCATAAGAATTCAAAGGGCATTCAAAGAAAAAATTCTATAAGGGTCATTGTGTATTGTCTTACAAAGATATCTCTCTTTATCTCAATTTGATAGGACTTTTCATTGGAACAACTTGCACTGACATATATCAAAGAGTTGGTAAGGCTTCATGGAGTACCACTTTCTGTTGTATATGATAGAGATCTGAGATTCACATAGAATTTTTGGAAAAGACTCCAGGATTCTTTAAACATTGAACTAATATTTAGTATGTCCTATTATCTTTAAAATTATGAACAATATAAAAAAAAATTCAGTAACTGAAAGAATTATTGGTATCATGTTCTATATACATCAATGGAAGATGGTACCAACATCTTCCACTGGTCAAATTCCACTACAACAATAGTTTCTTCTCTAACATCTGAATGGAACCATATGAAGGCCTTTATGGGTAATGTCATATAACACCATCATGATCGGATGATGTTAGTGAGCGTAAGCTACTAGGACCTAAAATGGATGAAGAAATGGTATAGAAGGTGAAAACCATTCAGCAGCATATCCAGGTATCCCAAAGTAGAAAAAAGTGCTATAGAGATAATCGTCAATGAGACCTTGAGTTTAAATTTGGAGACATGGTATTCCTATTTTATATCTCCATGGAATAAGGTCTTTAGATTAAGAAATAAATGAATTCTATGTCTCAGATACATCATACCCTTCACGATTCATGATTGTGTCAAAGTTGTGGCCTATCAACTTGTACTTCCACCTACCATGTCTACAGTATACGATTTATTCCATGTATCCCTATAAAGGAAGTAAATACTTGATTCTTAACATGTACTATCTTTAGAGGTGGTACGGTTGGAGAATGATCTTCCTAATGAGGAGCACCCAGTTAAGATAATGGATCAACGAGGTAAAGTTCTACGTAAAAGAAACCTCACCTGGTCAAAATACTATGGTGGGACCATAAGCCCGAAGAGGCAACTTGGGAACCGGAGGAAGTAATGAAGGAAAAGTACTGACATTGGTTTAATTATTAGAATGTAAAACTAAATTTTGATGGTTAAATTTCATATGGGGGGAAGAATATAATGAAATAATGTTTTATCAATGTAATTCCATTAATATAATTATATCTTATAGAATAATCATATAAGATTAAATATATTAAACATTACAATCCTTATAAATGAAGAATGAGTAAAATAAAAGGTATCTCTATAAGTTAAGGAACATATATTGATGAAATACTAACTTGACATTTGGAATAGTAATGTGAGCCTTATTAATAGTAAACTAGCCAATTGAATAGTAACATCACTAATTAAATTTCCAATAAAATTTATTCATCTTATATGTGACAATATGATATAAATATATCATGTTATAAGTAAGTAAATATTTTTAAAAAATTTAATTAAGTACTGGTATTTTTTAGGTCATGTATATTTAATAAAAATTTTAGGACTAATTTAATAATTTAAAATAAAATTCATTTTCCTAAAATTTATTAATAAATAATTATTATTTTTACTTATGATTATAAAATAATTTTAAGATATCGTAATTAATTTTTCAATTTGTTTGAAATGTAGTTTTAATTTGAAAATTTGTATTTTTAAAGTAAATTATGATTTTAATTAAATATTAATTTTCTCAAATTTAAAAAATTGTTTTCATAAAATGGAGCTCTTTTTTTAATTCTAGATTTTGTAAAAAAAACTGTGTTTATTTGTTGGATTTTTCTAAAATACTTGAATGTTTGTGGATAGTAAAAATATGATAATTTATGATAAATGATAAATAAATGAATTTTTGCATCATGCTTGAGTCATGGATGATGTAAATGGCCATTGGTTCGAACTCGCATTCTCTATTTACTATTTTTGGTCACAATAATCAATAATACTCATATTATTTATCCAAAATATTAAACTAATGATTAAAATAATGGGAAACCCTTCCTCTCCCCCACTATAAATACCACCCTCTTTACCTCCTTTACTCACACCTCTAAATCCTTATTCCTAGACATAATTCTTCTCAAATAAATCCCTAACACCCTCTATCACATACGTGAGCTCTTATTCTCCTAAAAATACAAAAAAATCTCCAATAAAGAGGATCTCAAGGAAGATATATTAAAGAGGTAAATTCCTCTTTTCAATTCATTTAATTTCTTTTCATGTTAATTTATTTTCATTATTATCCTCACCTATCCTCATAATAATTTTGTGATAACTAAATTACATTAAAAGAACATGAATTTTTTTATTCGAAAGTAATAATTAATCATCATCTCTCTTTTCTCCTCCTTTTTTAGTTGAAATGGAAACACTATCTGAGATGTGTCGATTCATCACATTCATGGATGATGGGTTTTCAATATCTTTTACCATATTCGATTCTGGTCATGAAACCATTTTTATGCTTGAACCTTACTATAATATATGTATTATGTATTATTTAATGTTATTGAATTTTTTTACACATGATATTAATTTATAAATAAAAATGTGTTCATTGTGACCAAAACCACCAATTAACCGAAACGGTAATCATTAATGTTTTATATAATTATTCATATTAAGTACCAATAAAAAAATGGATTTTATAGCCATGCAATCTTATTTATGTTCACTAATAACAAAAAAAATTAAATTTTATACATGCATTTTCATCTTACATGTTTATCATTACATGTATGTGAGTATACCAGTCATGAAAACCTTGGAAACAAACACTCCAATACGATGAAATTGAACATCTTATCCCATCAAAAATAACATGAATGAACTTAAAAAGGTTATAATGAGTTAATTAAAATTATAATTGGTTTTGGAAATATTAATTAATGAATGTAATTTGGATATCCATTACATTAATATCAAGTGAAAAACACCATTAGACTTAAGGTAAGGGATTCTTCTCGAAACCTCCAGTATTTCATCCGGTTGTTATACCTTTCTTTTTACCCAAATTAATTTATCTATAATTTTTATTCACGTATTATAAATTCTATCATATTATTAAAAATAATGTATCATGATCCATTCATCATTATCTTTCGGAGATATAACTATTTTTAAATAATTCCTTCCTCAATTCATCCCAATAAGTAAGCCCATTTTATGGGAACTTCCCAATTTCATACCAAATTTCATGTTCACTATATCATATATTTTTATACACAATTTTTATTTATAAAATCATTATTTTTTATGAAAACCTTTTGGGTTCACTTTTTTTATTTGAGAAATTATTTCCTTTTCTAATTTAAATTCTCTTTAGAATTTTACAAAACATCGCCCTAAAATTTTTTAATGCTAAAATTTCTTGAATACTCTTCTTACATCTATTCACTTATGTTTGAAATAACTTACCATGATATATGAATATTCTCCCCATAATAATTTCCATGTATTTTTTAATTACTTTCTTTCATGGACACGTTTATGATACACCCATTTATTATGCTTTATGACATGATTGTGATTCCAATTTCTTTCTATGTGTGCACTTATGTTTATGTATGATTGATTATTTATTATTAATTTTGTGTAAAAAATATTCATTAACATGTTAATATGAGTTATCCAAGATTTAACTCTAATTCATTGGTTAATTATGTGTCTCGTGACATGTTATGTGCAACAGTCTTGGTGGTATGCCTTGACTTGTGCCGCCATTTGCAATGGTCTTGGTGGTTAACTTTGACTTGTGATCCTCTTTATGAAACTAGAATTGAATCATGATAAATTAATTTTTTTTGTTGATTCCACATTATTATGACTAATTTTTTATAATATCCCATTTTTATACGTTATTATTTCATATGTTCCATGCCTTTTAACTCATTATGTCAGGCCTTATAACCCATGTGCTAAAGCTTTATTATTATTATTATTACCTTACTAGTCATTAAGCTCATCCCTTTGTTCATGTTATCCCTAGAGTATCCTGTGAAGATGTTTTATAAAAATGGAATTTAAAAGATCTTTATGAAGATTAAATAAATTAATGTTTTATTTAATCCCCTGTTTTCAGTTTTATGTACCAAGTCTTCCAAGACACTGGACATTACAATCCTTAACTTGTAATATGATGCTCTATTATTCTTAAAATAATGTATTGATATTTTTAAAAGGATAGAGTCATTATAAAATTAAAAATTATCATCCTACATATGTTATTAAACTATTATAATATTCTACAAAACATTAAACAATAAAATTCCTCTAAATAAATCTAAACCATGAGCATCCCTCACTAGATTTTGAACCATGAGCCTCACCATGGGTCTTTAAACTATGACCACTCATATGAGATGATTGTGAGTAGAACCTTTCATTATGTGATGAGCATAATATACTCTATGTTAAAATTATTGTCTTTCTCTTTGATGATATATAGAAAACCCATCTTTTACATGGTTAAAAGTCTAGGATTCATATATAATGGGCATAAGATTCCTCATGTTATGATAATGGTATTATTTAAGTGATGATACTAGTATAACTTGTGTTATGAGCTTAGTTTACCATATAGGATAATAATGTGACGATATAGGTTACCTTAGGTGATGAGATTAATATTCCTTATGAAACTATAATAGTTCTCCTCATGGATCATGCAAGGGAAGATAATGAAAATCACTTGATTCATGAAAATTACTGAAGATTTTTTTCACTACAACAAAATTATATCACCATGAAAGGAAAGGTTATAAAGTAAAAAATTTACTTCAATATCAAGTTTAAAACTGGAATGGGATTCATTATAATTTTTCCAAACTATAGGGGAGGCCTAGACTAGGAAAAAAATATCCCAAAAGGGAGGTTTTTAATTAACATAACTTATTTCTCATCATGGATTTTTCATTATCACCATGATTGTAACAAAACTAACCACATTTAGAAAGTAGTAATTCATGACCTAGGTCACTTTAACCCATGTAATAGTATGATAATGTTAGTTCTAGTAAACATAATTATAAATAATGATCATTATCATTAGGTTTTGATTCCTATGTTTTTTAGTATTACGATAAATTAAGATTCCATAATTGAATTAAATCTATTTATTAATATTCTTCCAAACCCTAGGTGATCATGAGTGATAATAATTGTGGTTTTTTATACCTAAATCTTACCATTTTTCCTTACATTCAATATTTATAGTCTTATTTCATTTTAGATTCTCCCATACTATTTTTTTATTTCACAAATCATCCTTTTAGGAGGATGAGTCAGTTGTTGTGATTTGTTTTATAAGGAATTGGATTAATAATTTTATGGAAGATTAAGTATTGCTGTTTGGAAGAAATGTTTTCATGTTTTATGGAATTCATCATTAGTATTCTTCTCATATAATGGGTAATTTTAATCATCATTGTTATAAGATATTTATACAGTCTCTTTATATCAACAAGAATTAAATTTTTGATTTGTTTTATAAAAGTTATTTTATTGATATTATTTTTAATCCTTATACATTATTGATTAGTTAACGTTTTATAACCTTTTCTAGTTTCCTTAATTTTGGAATTGGGGATAATTCAATTAAAAAGATTCTTATGGTTTAATGATGGTTTTTTTATGTCTTTGGTTTTTTTTTCAACTACACCAATTTTTATGTTATATACATTCATTTCTAGTTATCTATGCATTGTATATTAGTGTCAAGCATTAGGGGGTCACCCTTTTTATTATTACTTATCCAGTAGGGGTTATGATGGTATATGGTCTTGATATAATGGACATAAAATGGGGTTTCATAGTAAATAATATATGTTTTACTCACTAGATTATTTTAAAAGAGAAAACCCTTCATTTATAAATTTATTATCAATTTATGTTGTCACTAAATGTTTTCTTATTAGACTTACAGTGGTTGTGTAATATAATTCTATAAGAAGATACTATAAATGCCATTATATTTCACTCAACATTAAATATTTTAATTTTCCTTCTATAAATTAATATCCACAATATATAGAATCAATGAAAGGTTATTTATTTATCCATTTAACATTTTTTTAGACACCAAATAATAATAATAATAATACAATATGGGATAACCAATTTCATTCTGAACAATGTGGATCTCAAGTATATTTTTTTGATTTAGGTTATTGTTTTTTCATAAGGGACTACTTATTCCTTTCATGGGATTTTCATGGATATATATTCTTTAATTGATATAGAAAATATATAAATATTTTTTTAGAGAGATTTTTATATCTATAAAGAACCATTAAATAATATTATTAAATAGTGTTTTGGTTTTTTATAATGAAAGTTAGTCCAATAAAAATTTCATTAAAAATCATTAGTAGGGTTGTATAAGGACATTAGAAAATTCTAAATGATTCTTGAATATTTATTGAATAATTTTTCAAATCATGATAATAATAAAATTTCATATTATTATTGGTTATTTGAGACACTTGTATTAAGTTATTTGTGAGACTAATTTTATTGAGAAAATTATTATCATATAATATTTTGTAATATCACATAATTGGAAGAAAAATATTATATTTTCATTATTAATTAATAGTACCAAAAAATATTATTTCATTTCATTACATTGTGGATTTTAGTTTAAATTTTTTAGAATGTACAGTAAATTGTTCAGAAGAAATTTCGTATTAAAAGGTCCAAATTAATATCCTTGTCCCAAGTTGTTTAAATTTGATAAAAAAATATGTAATATTTATAGTTGAAATTAATGCATTACAAGCCAAGGAATGGACACTTCTATTAAGTGTTAAACGCTATAAAATTTTTTAAATGTTTTTCTAAAATTAAGCTTGGTTACATTTTTCTGGGATCAATAATGGTGTTGATTTGGGATTACTCATGTCATACTAATCAATAACGATTCAAATGTTCTTCAAAATTAAGAAAAATAAAATTAAAGTTAAAAAAATTATTATACCACTTATTCACCACCCCTCTTATTGATCATGGTTGATCCCTTAGCTATTTACATGAGATTTGTGAACCAAGGAAATTAATCACATGATCTGTTGAATAATTTGATATTTTATGATTTCATATTAGTTATGGAATGTCAGCAGTCATTACCAAATAATAATTATAAATATTATTATTATTTTGAAGTAAAATTAAAATTTTGATGGAATACCCCATAACAATATATATATATATATATATATATAATGGAAACCCCAAAGTTATATTATATATCTAATCACATAGTCCAAGGAATCACCCAAATGATTATGAATATATAAAAATAATCCATAACCCATATCCATGGAATTGTCAATGGAATTCTATATCCATTGATATAAAATAATGGGAACATCATATCCATGAAAATATGTCCATGATACCCCAATAATATATAAGTAATGTGAACACCATATCTATAGAAATATGTCCATGGTCCCACAACCAAATTTAAATAATGGGAACACTAGATCTATGTAACTATTTCAATGGTCCTCCAACCACATATTAATAATCAAACATTCAACAAATTTCATTAATTTAGATATCAAAACTCTACCCTTGTATCAAATCTTAAGATATGTGTGAAGCGTCATAAAAAAATATAATTAAAAACTAATATGTTTTATTGGTCTAATGACCTCCACATAGGTGTACAACATCCCTATGTATCAATCTAACTTAACTCAACCATTCTGGTTTCCCAAGTCTCACCCAGTCTAATTCTTGGGTCAATGAAAACACCCAAGGGTTAATCTAACTAGTATTTTATTACTATAATACTAGGAAAAATCTTATAGCACATATCTTGGCCCATTATGTTAATTCATCTCATTGTCATATCATATATCCTGGTGTCTATAAGGAACTTCACTATTTCATAAGGGAAATTTGAGCAAGTTATCCCAATTAATAACATATCCTTACTCAATGGGCATATGGAAAATTATGAGGTCCGCTAAGTTGACATAATTCATTATTAAGCACCTCTTATAAGTTAAAAAATTACAATTATACTCTCATCTATCAGTGGATGAGATTTCAAGTTAGTGCTCAAGGGCCTATTGAGGGACCTGACATCTTACTCGTATCATTATTAGAAATTTCATTTTTAATATAGTAAATTCATTTAATATTTATTTAATGATTCATTTAATTATGTAATTTCATCCATCATTAATGTAATTCCCATATATAACATTCCATAATGAAGGATTATATGAAAATTTCTATACTATATGGAAATATAAAAGTAACACCTATATCATTTGAGTCCTTTTATTTCTTTAATTTACCGCATGACCATCCTTTTTTATTCTAAACTAAGAAAACTCATCCATCGCCCATTACCACTAGACCCTAACCCCAATAAAATAATTCAATTATATTAATTACGACCAATTTAATATTAATTAAAAAATTATTATTAAATTTATGTTCTATTCAATTTGGCATACAGACCTAAATTTTCACCAGATACACTTACTGAATGGAAAGAGAGACCAAATAGTCCAGGAAGGTTTCTTAAATACATACTAACATATTTAGGTAAAATTCTCTTAACAAGTTGAAATAATAAAATAACCAATTCAATTTAACCTAATTTTAAAACCTTAAAAATCAGCAATATAACATACCTTCAACAAAACACTATTAAACAACATGTATACATCGTCTCTAGACATCATAAACCAAATTAGAGTGAAATCCACCTTTATCTTGAATTATTTCACCATACTTTGTGAAAATCATTACTAAATCACTAAACAAAGTCACCCAAAATAATAGGGTTATAAAGAATAGATCATGAAAAGGAGAGAAATAGTGGTCATAACTTGAATTTACCACCCTAAAATTACATCCAAGAGTAGACTCAAATAAATGGGAACCAAGGGATAAAGTACCTGATTATGAGAAAAAAAAATATCCCTTCCCAATATGCATCTTCAATATAAATACTAGGGGGATGACAACAAATAACCAAAATATATCCCAATAAAAAATCCTCTCAGACCCCACCTATTAGTTACGGGGTATCACTCGTAAGCTGGTGGCACACAGACTGGTTTGTGGTTGCTAACTGAGAAGCTGGTGGACCTAGGAAGTGTGATGGATAACTACCATACTCAGTAGCTAAATAGTAGTAACTCACTGACAATCCAGAAGTCTCAACTACTGAATTTTAGTATTGACATAATCCTGTCTCTTCTATGACTTATTTCAAATTGTCTACGACAATAACTAAGACTAGATGATCATCCAAAAAACATCCTTTATGGATTTACAAACATCAAAACCTATTTTTGATTCCTGGTTCAAAAAATAACTTCTCACTAATTTGAAAATATAAATTCCACATAAATTTACAAACCCTTCAAGGCATTGAGTATTAAAATATCCCCACCATAACATTTATCATCCTAGATAAGTCAAATTGGTTATCCAATAGTACATCCCAATCTATCCAGTTAATTGATTTATTTCGAAGAGGGCATCCCCTATCATTGAATATAAAACAGACTAACACCTTGTAACCTCATATATAATGCTCCCAATTACTAAAACCTAATCCAGTATTCTTTTCCATAACTAAATTACTAATACAATACTTACTAAAACCCATTTATTTTGAGACACAATGGTGTGACTCACAACATACCACAACAAACCACATGTAAAATAGTGGTTGAAAGATGATACTTCTCTTCATCAAAAATCCCAATTAGGTTGACCATCCATTACTATCCAAGTGTAAAGATTTCTTACAATGGATTTCATTTTAGATATACCCAAAAATCATCAAAACACAACCATAATTCCCAATACATTGTACCCAACACGATTTCCACCTCACCACATCTGATTCTAAATGAAAATAGTAGCAGGTCCCCCTAAAAGAATATTTTCTAAAAAATGTCCAGTTTCCCTCATTTAATCACCATTAAATAAGTCGATAATGATTTATTAAATCCAATATGAATCCCTTTATTTTCCCAACATCCAAAAAATGTTCAAACCTAAAATTTGGTGAATATTAAATGGATAAATAATAATCCAACTAAATTCAATGTCATGTCTTTCTACAAGTACCAATGAACATCACCAGCTAAAATTAAAATCATATCAATTAAAATATTCTTTAGATATGGACTCTAAAATCTATACTGCATCAGTAGATAAATTCACACATGGAATTTATTGAGGAATTCCTATAAAATCTAATTCACATAAAAAATGAAATCCTAATATCATCTTGACCATCCACTGACTAGTTTTAATTTCCTAGTAAAGATATTTATGTCACTGAGTGGGGGTGAATTAGTGAAATCTTTTTCTTTTAATTTTCCTTAATTCTTAAACAACCTTCACCTATGGTTAAATATTTCTTTACCCACTAAATAAACAAACACACATCTACAGGATCACATGATATTAAATGGGTCACTACCTAACAAGAGTAGCTAAGCCCTTACTTTGATTATGAAACAATCCAATAATACACAATCCACTAGAAAAAAATCATTATGTGTGGAATAAAATGAGTATGATATTCCCTTACACTCAGGTATATCAATGATCAATATAATTTTTCATGTACTTAATGTAGCATAAAATGATATAAGACAATTTTTTGTAACCAATATGTTACAATGTTGCTTGATAAACTTTCACAACTATTTTTTATTCAAAGAAAATTCTTTACATTATTACCCTATCATATTCACGAAGATCTGCTATAATTCTTAAAGATATTCTATCTAATTTCCTAGTCCATTTACCATTTCTAATTCCATAATATGATAATTGAGCTCTTTCACAATACTACTAAAACAATCCTGAACTTCTTCTTCATCAGTTAGGAAATTTCAATAAGATTTTCCAAATCTGATTATCTATCCCAAATTGATAATCATTTGAATATGGTCTTTTATGTTATCAATTATTCTTCTATTCGAAAAAATTCTTCATGAAATGTCAATCTGAAAATTTCTTATCCCTTGAATTTTGGAGCTTCCCTCTCTTCCTTTATGAATACTAATTCAGTCTAGAATGTAAAAAAGTACCTTATCCATTTAAAGGTCACGCAAAATAATATTGGAAGGATTATAAAGATCATTACTGATCATCTAAATTCCCTAAAATCTACATTTTCCTTGAATTAAGTATAAATTAATGACTACTTAAATGCTTATCAGCTCTTCTGGAATACTATCAAATCTCCTTACAAATTTAACTTTCATAAATCTTCTTAAAAATCTTCATTCTGATTCAAATTGTTATTTTCTATTATGATTTCTTCATTATGATGAAGGTATTTTGTCACTGTTATTTTCTTGACACACGTATAAATAAATCAGAACTGAATACATCTCATTACATTGATCTACATCATTTTAATACATTAATCTTACCTTTTTTATTTCATCATTATGATGAAAACATTAGATTCTTCAATATGTTTCTATATATATAATGAGAGAAATTTAAAATATATTCCTTGTCATTATGATGCTCTTTACCAATTGGTGAAGATAAATGTAACCTCTTAAATATTAAAGCTTCCTGTCTCACTTAGAAAACACTTCCACAACTCTTAACAATAATGTTTCTTCATATTATCTTTAGACTGATGATCCTAAGAACTATGAAGTTATCAATGTCATGTTACATTTGATGATTATTCTCAGATTCACTATTTTGGATCAGTTTCATCTTAGTCTGATAGCTCTTGACCCAAATGTTTAAGGAAATTCTTCTTTTTCTAAACCCACATGAAAATAAATCAGATTACTTTTATCATACTTTAACCAATTATAGAGGTATTATAAATTAACTGAGTAATTTTATTTCCTTTTTCTTGACCCTCTTGATAATATTTCTAAAAAATTAATTAGATCTCTTTCATTCATAACCCACTTAAAAAACAATCAAAAATTCATGGTGATTAAAATGGTTTAATACAATATTGATTGGTCTATGAATTTTTTTGAATCATCTCCAACATCATAATCTTATTTTATATATCATGGGTCCCAATATCCCCTGATGAAAATAATTCTCCCTCTATTTATTATGAGGGTATACTATATTTGATTGAAAGTCATCAGTAGTTTCTTTTTTTCATCGGTTTCTCAGGTTTTTCTCCTCCTTCTCATCCTATATCAAAACTATGTTTGGTAATCTAATGTTGATGTACTGATACTAGAAAACTTTGGTTTCAGTGACTTCTTTATTTCACCAACTTATTCTTATAAGAATGGATTTCTCCTAACATTGAATATGTTTTAGATCTTTTTTAAAATCATATGACTTATAATGGAAATTATTATAACATTAATTTATATTAGAAAAAAAATATTTCTTTCAGACCACCTGAGTATGATTTTCATCACATTTTCTCCTCATTTCCATTATTAAGAAGGCATCACAATTTTTACAACTGACTTATGAATTTTGAAAAATAAATCAGTAAAGGGTTATCATATTTTTAATGGATCCATGAGAAATATGGTTTTCTTTCTCAATTTTATTAGAACCTCATTCTAGACCCAATGTGAATAGCGTTAGTCGATTATTCCATTAAAATTCCTCCCAGTTTGATGAACTTTCATATGAATTGAGATACAATTTTTTTTAATTCAATGGTTAGTCCTATTTTTGTATAGTTAATTGATTAGTTTTTCATTGAAATCTCGTTGAAAACAAAAATGAAAAACATTGAGGTACAAAAAAATCTTCAAAAACATCACCATCCAACGTGACCCCAACAATATCCCCCTTTTTATTTTGTTGTCAACCAAGATTCATAAATCACTAATCATTGAAATATCAAGATATGGGTTACTTATCAAAAATTATAATCCTATGTGAGCCAACTCATTGTAGGAAATAATAATTACTAACAAAAAAACCATATTTTCCAAAAGTAGTGATCATGAAACATCCTCATATTTTCTTTACAACTTTATTCACTTTATCTACTTTCTGAGTGATTGTAGCTTATTCAAATTTTATTCCCTTTAATTTTTCTATGAATTCATTTTCCAGCAAATAAATGTTATTCTTTATGGGTACTATGAAATATTTCACATATGGAAACATCATAAACAATGTTGGATCGTGTGTAATAAAATATAAAACAACTTTTAATCATCTTATAAAATACTTTATGAACAACATTATTTATATCCCTATCGTTACTCTACATGGTTCCCACTAAAATAAGTGTCGAAACCAGTTTCATGCATTCCATACAGAACTTTTTTTCTTTATAATGAATGATTTGTTTCATAATTTGTAAAATTTTAAACTAAGAATGTGTTTCAATTACCCCAGCAAGGAAATATCAAAAAACTTTTTCGTCTCTTTAACAAATATTTCTCAAGTTTATTCATCATTCCTTTAAAAGATAATTTCATCAACTGAAAAAATTATAATGAGGGGGAACTCCAAACTATCCTTGATGTAAAGATAACTACCAACTCCTTCTTTCTTAAAATTCATATTCCTCATAAATGCATCCAATTTGTAATACCATTCTATCTGAGCATGTTTTATCTTATATGGGGATCTCTTCAGCTTACACAAATAACATTAATATTTCCCAAAAAAATCCAAAAGGTTATTAAATGTAAACATACCCATTAATATCCCCATTCATAAATGAGATCTTCAATTCCATTTGAAAAAAATCGAATCTTCATTGTGAAATAATAACAATAAATATTTTGATAGTTTGTAATTGTTTCACTGGAGAAAACGTTTCATAAAAATCCAAACCTTCAATTTTTGAGTAACATTTGTACACTAATCATGCCTTATTCCTTATCACTTCACCTTCTCCATTCATCTTTTTTTGGAATATCGACATTATACCAATAAAATTATTTTATATTTATTAAGTATGATTTCCCATGAATCATTATTATTTAACTATTCCAGCTCTTCATTCCTTTCCTAAACCCATTTTAGATACTCAAAGTCTTTATTTTTATCATTAGGATTTACTTTTGAATACAAAGAAGTGTGTGTAAAAAATTATGCTATTATTCTTGTTTGAACATTCTGATGTTGATCATGAATAATGTTCTAATCCTCCAATTTATTCCTCATCCAAGGATGTGATTTTTTAGATTCTTCCTGATCAGTTGAAATTTTTGACCTCAATTTTTCTTCTTGAGTAGGATTACCATTTTTAGTATCCTTAGAATAATTGTTAAATAAAATTTTGCTATCTTGATCTACATTTTTATCATCCTGAGTATATTTATCTTCCTCATTCTTTTTAATAACTTTCAAATTATTAGAATAAAAAATGGTTCGTATTTCTTTGTGGAAACGGGATTATTCTCTTCCTTCCAGATCATAGATAAGAAAAATTTCATCTTCACCTTTCTACGCAAACTTACCAAGGTTTCCACCTTTCTTTTTTATGATTCACGGACTCCCAAAAACTATTAAGTGCTTCATTATTATATTTTTAGCATAAACATTTTATATGGATTTATATCTAATAATTTATTATAGAAACATCAGTTTTGAATATACATAGTAGTTCTGATGTGTTCCCCCAATTGTAATGGGAAGGACCATGTTCAAGTAACATAGATCTCCCTATTTCCACCAAACATATATTCTTCCTTTCAGCAACCCAATTTTTTGATGATTTTATAGTAAATTGAACTCATATAGAATTCCCTTATTCATAATATAACTCTCAAATACCTTATTTTTTTATTCACCAACATTATTTGTTATTATATTCTTCTCTGAATACTCATATTGTTTCTCATTTTTCCTCTTGAAAATTTTAAACGTTTTCAAAGAAATTGACTTATGTTTTATATACATAACAAAAGTAATGAAATTAAAGTTATCAATTAAAGTGATTATGTTCTTATCTAAATTAGTTTATTTTTTAAACATTGGCCATAGATATCAAAATGGATAAGTTTCATGGGTTGTTTTGAAAAAATCTCAACTTTCTTATGCACTAAATTAGTTATTTTAACATTATAACAAATAATGAAAAATGAATATCTTCTTCCTAACATATCAGGAATAACACAAACACTATCTCATATTAATAACAATCTAATGTTTCTCTAACATATGTTTCCTGACCAATTATGTCATAACTAATTCTCTTCTACCATACCTAAGTGACAATAATTTTTTTTCATCTACTTGAAATAATTTTACTTTTGTACATTGGCCTCATATAATAATATTACCATCTATCTAACTTTCACAAAAAAATCCATATTTTCTGAAAATTACTTTTTTTTCTTTCATAAAAATGTTGTGAAACACTTAACAAGTTGCATTTCATTCAATCAATATACAAATCATTCTTGGATTTTAACTTTTATTTCCCAATAAAGAAATATCCAACACCTTTGATTCTCATAGATTCATCCTTGACAAATGTCACTATTCCATCATTGAAGAATTTAAGATTATTCAAAAAAATTAAATATCTTATCATATAAGAAGAACACCCACTATTAAGAATACTAGTTAATTCTCATTTTGTATATTTTAAAGTTATTTCTATAACATCATCATTTCCATTCCCTTTTTATTTCTTCCCTTATAACTTATATGAATTGTTAAGAACTTTTTTTTGATTATATAAAAAAATACATACCTTACCAAGATTTATTGGGTGTTCACATATTTCTAAAATAGTTTTCAAAGGATAGAACCAATTTTCATCTTTCACACCAACCTTCTTAGGATTATTCTGAATATCCTTCCCTGACTTCTTCCTTTGAGGAGATTGAATCCCCCTCAATATTTACCTTCTATAATTTATGGAATCGTGGTAATGTTTTTTTAAACCAAAACACTTTTTTCATTTGTATGAATCCACCAAATTACCAGAAGTATCCATATAAATAATATTTCCCCTAAATCTTCCACATTGACAGACGTTGTGAACATGTTTCTCATCAACCTTCTTTTCATTATTGTAAGGACGTTTTCAAACACCAATAATTTTCTTCTAAAACAGAATCTTCTTTTTAGATCATTTTTCTTTTCATCCCTATTAGAACAAGAATTAATTGATATATTTTCAGACTCAAAATTATTAGAAACTTCTAACTTCTTAACTTTATTGTTCTTGGTCACATATATTACTTTCCCAATTGTATTCTAATCAGAAACAATTTAATATTTCTTCTCAAACTATAAATGTAAATTTTGTTGAACTTTCTCATATTCCACCTTGTGAGAACTCCCATAATCTTAAGAGATATAAAATTTTAAACTAGTACCGATCTGTTCAACTTTAGAATGTTTTTGTATGATAAGTTACAATGCTTCTTCTTTTTTCCTTCAACTTCCCTTCCAGATGTCCATTGTGATAATTTTCATTCCAAAGATATTTATTCAAATAATCAATATCCATTATCATCTTGAATTTCTCTGAGGAAAAAATATTGATTTTTTATGAATATTTTTCACTTTTTAGCTTCATGATTTCATTTTCAAGCTTCCCAATCTTCCTCATACATTTTTTCAATTATTATTTGCAGTGATATTTTAATTGGGTTTCTTTTTATTATAAATAATTACATGTGAATTCTTTATTATCTACAACTAAAATAATAGTATTCTCACTAGCATGCTCTGTGGATCATTTGGATTTAGCCTCACTATCATCTTCATCTTTATCTTTAGATAGAAAACTTCACATTTTATATTTGATGATTTTTCAAACTTTCTCTCTAGAAAAATATTTAGCCTTATCACCATGTTTCTTTCAGGACTATCTTGGCCTTATTTATTCTTCATAACTATCCTATTTTTTCGTTCTTTGTGGAAAATTAGCTGAAAAGTTCCAAATGGATCCACATTCAAAACACTTAAAGGGAATTTTCCATTTGTATTTACTTGTACCATTTCTCACATTTTTAGAAAAAAACGCATAAAATTTCATCAAAATTTTTGGAGGCTTTGAAATAAATTTCTCTATCATATTTTGTTTCTCCCTTCATAAATTTTTTCCTTCTCATTTAATAAGTAATTAGATTACTATGAAGATCATAGCGAGATAGAGTTTCTAGATATCTATATTCTAATGAGGAGACTCTTCCACCATAATTTTTGAGAAAAATTAGTAAGATCTTTTCAAAAAAAATAGAATCCTCTAAATTTTCACCAAGACATTTGATGGTGTTGGAAATTTCATTTACCATAGTAATGAATTCTCCAACTGATTCATACTCACCCATTTTCATATCATCATACATTAGCCTTCATATTTCTAATTTATCCTTCTTCACATTTTTATTTCCATTGAATATATTTTTTAGCTTATCACATATACCATTAGAAGTGGAAAAAATATCCCCCCTTTAAAACTCACTTTCATAAAGTAATGAGTTTAAAGAATTCTTGGACCTCCCGTCATTCTCAAGATTATTATTATAGACTAATGTAAGATAAACATTATTATAAATAGGAGGGAATTCATAAGTTTCAGCTTTAAGAACATCATATCCAAGAGACATAAGATGAGTTAACATTATATATTTCTTAATTTGATATTTATTACCAAAAAACCAAAATACCTTTTTTATTGACAAAATTTAGATTCTCTATCAACATCTCTTAAAAACATCTGCAAGGAATAAATAAATAAAATCTATAGCTCTAAAACCAGTTGTAATTTCCCAGTCCAGATAATTGTTTCACCAAGTGGTGGAGGGGTGAATCAGTTATATCTTTTTCTTTTATGTTCCCTCAATTTTTAAACAACCTTCACCCCATGTTAAGGATTTATTTCCACTTAAAAAGAACAAACATTCATCCATATGAACACAAGAATTAACAAGGTTCACAACTCATAAAGAGTAGGTACATCCTTTGTCTATTTTGAAAACAATACAATGCCACATAATCCCCTAGAAAATAATCCTTTTGTGTGGAGTAAAAAAAGTAGGATATGAACTTACACTCATATATCACTATGATCAACACAAAAGTGCATGTGGTTCAAGTAGCATGAAATGATATAAGATAATTTTTGAAACAAACATGTTATGGGGATTCCAGATAATCTTTCAAAAAATTATTTTCTTCAAAAATAATTATTCACATTCTTATCCAAACATAGGAAATAATTTATTTTTTAATTTTTAATGATACTTAGTTTGATTTCCCAGTTTTATTCCCAATTCTAATTTCACAATGTGATAATAGTGATCTGCCATAATACCATTGAAACAATCCTGATATCTTCTTCCTCTGTTCATAATGTTCAATATGATATTCCTAATATGATTATATATCCTAATATGATAATCAGTTGAATATGATCTTGTTTCTTCTCTTTTCTTCTTCTATTCGACAAACATATTCATGAAAGATCATTCCGGAAACTTCTTCTCCCTTTAATTTTTGAGTTTCTCTCTCTTCCTTTCTGAACAATACTTTTGTCAGAAGGTAAAAATTAATTTCACCTTTTATAGGAGACCCAAAATGGTCTTGGTGGGATTCTGAAGATATTTTTAGCTCTTCCAAATTCCTGAAATCTCTATTTTCAATTAATTAAGGATGTATTTATGACTTCATCAATGCTTCTAATCTATTTTCAAATCATCTCGAATCTTCTTACAACTTCATCTTTCTTCAATATTTTTCAAAAACATCAGTATGATTCTGATTCCAATTTTCCTTCACGATTTATTTATTATGATGAAGTTATTTAGTTACTCTAGTTTTTTTAACCAACTTATAAATAAATCATAACTGAATACTTATCATTACACTGATCCACATCAGCTAAAAAAACTGATCTTTCCTTTCTAATTTCCTTGTTAAGATAAAGACAACTGATTCTTTAATACATTTCTTTATACCAAATTATAGAAAAGTAAAATATAATTATTCTGCTTAAAATGATTCATAACAAATGATGAAAATAAAATAAACTTCATCAAGCTTCAATATTATTGTCTCTCTTTGACAACACTTCAACAACTCTTAGAAAGACTATTCTTCTTCCTATCATCTGATTGATGTTCATGATTTCATTGAAGTTAATAGTGTTATGTTACATTTTATGATCAGTATTATATTAAATCAATTTGATTGGTGTCATATTCAGTAAAATGGTACTTGAATCATATGTTTATAGAAATTATCCTCTCTCTTGGCCCACTTGAATATCGTTTAATGTTCTTCTATCATACTTTTACCAATTGTTGATGTATCATACAAACACTGAATACTTATATTTATTTTGTCCTGACCCACTTGATACTATTAATTGAAAACAAATAGTTTCTATTTCATTCTTGACGCACTTGATAAAAAACAAATAATTCATGGTTATGAAAATTATTGACTGCATTTTTGATCTTTTTATGAATTTTCTTTTCGAATCAGCTCCAAAAACATAATATTCTATTCTATATCATTGGACCAAACATCTCCTGATGAAAAAAAAATTATGCCTCTAATGATTACAATGATATAACAATTTTAATGACTGTCATTAGCAGCTTCTTTCTTTTATACAGTTTCCCATGTTCTGATCAACATTCTCAACCTTTATCAAAACGGTGTGCAGTAATCTCATACTAATGGACTGAGACAGGAAAACATCAGCTTCAGTAACATATTTCTTTAATAAACATCTACATATAAGAATGAATTCCTTATTAATTTTATTATTTTGATAATCATATTTAGTATTTTCTAACATATAATGGGAAGTATTATAACTTTACATTATTCCAGTAAAATCACTCTTTCTAACCACCTTAATACAACTGGAATCACTTTTTATCCTCCTTTACTTCATAAAGTAAGAGTAACTAGTTTTATAACTTACTAATGATTTATTATAAATAAGAAAATGAAAAGAATAATTATAATTATAATGGATCCATGATGAATCTAATTCTCTTCCTCAATATGATTAGAACCTCCTTATGGACTCAATTTGAATCTAATGATCCTTTTCTTCCAGAAAACATCTTCCCAATCCAATAGAATTTCTTAGTCATTGTGATTCCTATTTGTTGAATTTTATGGTCAATATTATTTTTGAAAAGTGAATTGATTTATTTTCTTTGACAACTCCTTGAAAAAAAACATAACACTTTAAGGTAAAAATGGGTTTACCAAGGGTCAAACTAAAAATATAATGGTAAATATAACATATAAACTTGTATAATAACTATTTTTAGTCATATTTCAACCATTACACCTATAATGTTAGATAATGGTATATTTTTGACAATTTTGACATATGAAAAACGTGTGATCACTCAATTATTTTCAAAAATACCAAGTGCGTCATCTCCCCCGCTTAAAAAGGGTCACCCCTCCTCTATTCTGCACACCATAAAACATAATTGGTTTTTTCAAGACCCACCAAAATCACTTCCCAAATTCCCCCACCCCCCCCCCCCCCCCACCTCATCCTAAAAGTGTTATTTTTTATATAAATCCAACCAAATGAGGATTTTAGTGAAAACATAATGAGGATACCCGATGAAGAGTTAATGTTTATCAATGAGTGTTTTTTTATTTCTTCCTAAACTCCCTTCAATTATTTTTATATAATTCATAATAACCAAATTTTATTCCATATATGGATATGTTTTTATGTTATTGGAATGACCTAAAAACATATCCACTTCCATCAAATGGGTTACCAAATTATCATTTGTTTGTATAGAGGACTATGGACTCACAAATAGATGACATTTTTTTCCATTACCACCTCTTAAGGATGTCAATAATAATTGATTTACTATAATTTATGATATATGTGATTTTATTATGATTATTTTATTATTATATCACACACTCCATCACACTCTCCCTTTTTTGAAAATACAATAACCTCGTTCATGTGTACTTAACATTACTATCACATGAATTGATGTTATTCAATCACTCTTTACATTGAAGTTATTAAGAATGGTGGAAAATTTTGGGTTTCAGGCGGTCCTCATCAATGGGTGATCACTATGATGATATCACTTCCAATACCATCATCTCCTCCCCTATAATTCTTTCTAGGATTCTCGATCAAGGAGGATCGGTGTTCGAAGGCTCTTGGCGGAGACGTTAACTCTCATAAATACTATTTTGGTTTTCCACACTATAAAATTATATTGCCTTATTTTTTTGGGTTTTTGGCACTATTTTGTGATTTTTTGGTTTGATTTTCCTTGGGTGGCAATTAGAAGGCTCTGGCAGATTCTAAACTAGTACATGACACCTTCTCCCATCAGTTGCAACAAATATATGAACATAACGGTCAAAGGAGGTAGTATATTCTTCTATTAGTATTTGGGGGTTGAAAAATATTGAAACATTGCAGAGATGAAACTGGAAATATCTGGCCCAATACATTGAGTCAACACTCATTGGATGTGAGTAACATATGAATGCCCATATGGCGACGATAGAGACTTCCTGGGCCAGTACATAATGGTAGTTCCTTAGACAATCTTTTCCTGATGGGATCAATCTTGGAAGTGGTTGGTATGGATTTCTATTTCTAGTTCTTGGATGTTTAATACTTTGGATCATAAGATCGCTTTTTTTATTCTATGTATTTTTTAATGTTATGTTGCTCAAGATGATATTTTCAAGTTTGGTTGTGGTTCTGCCCTCTGATCAATTGTTTATTTTGGTTCAATTAGCTAGTGATCTATGGTGAAGTGTAGGATGCTACTATTGGTTTGGTTATCAGCAGTGATTATTGGAAATTCATTAAAATTTCACTTGACTCACCTGGGAGTGAGGTGAAGGTGTATTATGGATGTTTAATTATACATGACTCTATTGTGTTTTTAGGTGATATATTTTTTGTGCATTTTTGAACAGTGGTAATTTTTCGAGTTGCTGGTATAGAGTGGTGTTTTTCTTCTTCCCTAATGATTTCAATGATATATTGATTTCTATGATGATGAATCCAATTTTCTCAAAGTGGGTATAGGAGGTATTTTCGTCTTTTATTCTTTGATGAAGGTTCCATGATATGGTTTTCTAGTCTAGGTTGATGATCCTGGAAAGGGTTAGGGGATGATGTTGAGGCTATATCTACTCAAAAAATACTATGGTTTACTTTTCAAACACTCCTCTAGTCGTTGGTCTGGTGTAGTGGTTCTATGGAAGGATTTTGGATGTGTTGTTCATGCTGTCACATGTGGTCCATGAGGTGCATCCTGAGTTGGATTCTCACATTCTTCTTGTTTTCGGATGATGGTGTGAAAGGTGTTTTCAATAGTCGGATGAATTTGAAAGCTAGATCCTAGATCCAATTCAGGAAATGGAGGAATTTATTTTGATGGTCTCTATTTAGGATCCACATTGAGATGGGATTATCTTTCCAAAATTATAGGAATAGATGAAAGAGATAGAGTATCATGTTTCTTAGTCAAGGTGTGACACAGATAGTTAGTGTCATTGGCATGGTAAGTCATTTTGATTTTTATTTTTTAATTTGGAATGGTTGAGTTTTTCCACTGGTGGGGTTGCGATGATTCTGATGCTGATTTTAAATTTTGAATTTTGAATCTTTAATTTCATTAGTTTTTTAATTCTTCTTGGACTGGTTGATTTTGTCAACTTTTGTGATTTTTGATTTGTAAGTGGTTCCCATTCAACCTCAAACTGGGTTTATTAAAAATACAAAAAAATATATATGTATTATATTATAAAGGATGGGATTAAAAAAATATGTGATATATATGAGATAATAATTATTTTGGATTGAAAATATATTTCATTTACTTTTCATTTTTTCAACAAAATAAGAAAATGAAAAAAAGGGTTCATGCATACATACAACCAACTATCTCCATGAATGGTGTTTTTTCATTTCGTATCACTAAATTTTATAGATTAAAATAAATATATATATAGTGCATATATATTATATTTATATCTTTTTCACCATTATGGAGATGATGTAACCATGATCAAATTAAGAGCAAAAAATATAACAAATCAAAACATATATGAAAAATAAAGTAGTTATTACATGATACGTAATTTTAAAATTGAATTGAATTTAAATGGGTAATGAAAGGTCATATGAAAATAATATATGGTATGATATAAATTAATATATTTATTTATTATAATTATTATAAACTTATATTTTTTCTCTAGGAATTTCAAATGTGTGTGACGAAAGACATGATTCAAGATAGTGGATTTTTATATAAATTTTCTTTCATTGAGATATATGTAATTATAAGACTAAATATTCTTTCAAGATGTGTATTTAATTAAACTTTTAAATTTAATATGATGAATATATTTATATTTATGAAATTCTATGTTCTGTTTTATTTTATTCCTTAATGGGGCATATAATTTAAAGATACCAAAGTGGAAATGAATTTATGTTACAATCTCACTATTTATTAGGATTAATTATGATTACGTTTTCAATGATAAAATAGTATGATCCATATCTAATGAATCTCGTGAATTTTTTTCTCTTATGGTTATTCATTGAGTTATATTTTAATATTTCCATTTTTCTACTATTAGGTACCTAAAATAATTTGGAATTGTTTTTTAATAAAATCTGACTTTATTTCTCTCTTCGGTCTGAAATCTATTTTCTTCCACAACAACATTTTCAAAAAAATATTTTAATTTATTATTATTACTATCATATTATTATTTAAATTCATTTTTACCCATTTTTTACTTTTAAAAAAATTAAAATGAATCTGCATGACTTTTTCAAAAAAAACTCATTTGGCATTTATCAAATATTTGAAAAGAATATTTGTTTTAATGTGTATGAATTGAACTGGATTTTCTAATATCCAGACCAATAATTATAAAAAATATTAATTTATAAATATTCAATGCTATTTTTAAATAGAAATATTTTTATAATGTTTTATATTTTAAAATTAATTTTTCTTTCAAAGTAGAAACAATATTTTATTCAGAAATGTTTTAAAGGGTCTTTCAAAATTATTTCCCATCTAATATAACATTCAATGGTGTTTTTTATACCTAATTGGGGATATTATCCAAAGATATAATTCAAATTCATTCTATGAATGGTTTATGTTTTGATGGAATGATATTTTTGAAACCCATTTCACTTCATTAGGTTATTCCACAAGGAAATTCTTATAAAAACCGCTTCTTTTAATGTGTTATTCTATAATGAAATGATTATAAAATGTGTCTCTTTCCTATAGGATTTGATATAATTAAATATTTATGATACCCATTTCATTTCATGGGCTATGACATGATGAATTTGTATGATCTTTTGGCTATGATAAATATGGTTTTCATTATGTGATGGGTGGAACCTATATCTCCCTCCAATGCATTGGGTAATGATTTATATCTCATGAGATATAAAGTACTGGAATAAAAAGAGAAGCTGATTTAGTAAGACAATGGTGGTAGGGGTAGTGAACATAGTCCAATAATATATGGATGAAATGGGTAGTGAACCCTATTTTGTAAATGAATTTGTCCACTGTAATGGTCTTCGTAGTGATCCTTAATTAATATGTAAATTATTTTTTATGCTTATGTGTTTGAAACAAATTCCATGTCTTAGGCCAATTTTATGCTCTCATTACTCATTTGATTTCATTTCCTTATGATTAATGTCTTCTGACAGTCGAATATTTATTCCATGAATCATGATTATGATATTTGATATGCTGGGTAAGGTTTTAAAATGTTATGTTGGTGTTATAATACCTTTATGTTCATGTTAATATTATGTATCTCCCTTGTGTACCCTTACTTAGTTGCTGACTTCGCTATTTTATTGTGTTTTTTTTTCTCCAATTTATAAAGATATATAAAGGCACCAAAATATTACAGTCCTCGCTCATGTGTTTCTGTAATGTAATGAATATTCATAAAAAGGGAAGTAATTCCTCAATATGTTAGGTCTAGATGACTATATAAACCATGTAAATTACCTTAAATGAATTAGGATATAATTTATGTGTATAAAAGGGTTCATGAAGAAGAAAATTCTAGAAGAAAGATGAATATTTTGGTTAACATCATGAAAGGAAGTGGTGCTCAGCTTAAGGGACTACTAATGGCACAATGTTGCATATGCGGGGAACTTGATCATTATCTGATTCAATTCAATAATCTATGTATTAATTCCTAAGGTAAAATTATATGAAAATCATTGAAGCAGAATGACTAATTTGTTTTATGTTTTGGAACTTCTAAATCAAGTTGTTCAATTATTTTTATTAATGGTTTTCTAGTTGTAAAAATCATGAAACTTATAAGGATTGTTCTACAGCAGTTGTTTAATGATTTTTAAGAATATGTATAATGGTAAACATAACCTATAAATTTGATTCAATGGGAAGGTGGTATTTTTTGGAAAAACACATGATTTATGAAAATATAATCTATGATATGTTCTTGATGTTCAGGTAATTATAGTTATTCGATTTTATAGAAAAGAATGTGCTGGATAGAAAAACATAGAGGATAAAGAAATTTGATTTGATTAATAATGTTATTTTTTAATATGTTCATAATATTTTTCAAAACGTAAAACTATCAAGATGAATTATAATTAGGATTATAACGTTTTTATAGTTTTAGATAAATAATAACACAAATACGAAGTGACAACCTTTCACATCTAGCATGGATGCGGGGTTTGATACCACAAATGACGGGAGACAAGGGTGTAATTCCTACCACAAGCCTACGTGATGTATTTACTAGAATGAAAATTTTCTTCATAAATGTTTTGGTGGATAAATAATAATTTGATTTTTAGAAATATATTAGAGGTTGAAATATTTTAGTTTATATTATTATTTTGAGAAAAATAATGATTTTTTGGGATATGTTTCATTGGGATGAGTTATATGAAACCATTATATCTAACTTTTGATTTAACATGACTTATTATTTGGTAGGAACCAATGAATTTTTTTAATGTTGAGGTTATTTATGATTTAGGGATATTTATTTATGGAATGATTTCAGTTGAACATTGGATTTGGATGTTAATATGAAGGTTTATAATTTTTGGATGTTATCTTCCCTTACAGTAACCATTTTATTTTTGTTTGTTATTTAAATATTGTATGAATATATTTTAATCATTTTTTTGATTATTAGGTATTTTTTATGTTTATTTTAGTGCTTCAAGAATCAAAATTACATCTTGATTTCCCATTATTTGGATAAAAATAAGGGATCATGGTGGAAATTAAATAAAGGATGAAATTATTTTTTTAATGTATTCATATTTACTTATGTTCTTAGTTTCAATTTTAAAAGGATCCTTCAGCTTTAAGAAATATATATTTAAATAAAAAAAATTATTCATTTTTGACAAATTGATGGTATCTTCTCTCCAAAAATGGAATAACATTATCTCCTAAATTGAACTTCATTCAGAAATTTCGTTTCCACTTCCCAAAAATGTTTTTATTATATGGAAACCTAGATTTAAGATATTTCAAATTACTATCATACTTCACTTTCCCTCTTTTTATGAGGAAGTTTTATTTACCCTTTTTATGAGTTTTGTTTTCCATAAATGAATTTTTGAATGTCAAAACCATGATGACTAAGAACAAGGTTCAATTGAGAGGACCTAGTTTCTTTTAGGGATGTATAATTTGAATCTCAAATATTTGAAAATAGCAATGTGTTTATATCATATAGATCATGCAAAAATGATATTCAATGATCCATGATATACTATTAAAATATTATTATTTAAACATGAATGTTATAACTAAGAAGTTAAAATTAGTGGAATGAATTGGATAAATGAATTTATGAAATATACACAATGTTATAACTAAATATAAATTAATTTAAATTTTATTAATAAATAAGATATCAAGTTTAAATAAAGATAGTTTATTCTCCAAAAAATAATATTTCAAAAAATGATTATTATTTCATATTTTGAGAAAATATTATAATTATTTTATGGAAAATTTCAAAATTTTAATTTGAAAAATGATTATTCTTTTTATATAATTAAAATCAAAATTAATTAGTGTATGATTTTCGCAATTTATTGAAATTTTTTATTTTTCAGTAAATATTGAAAATTACTGAATTTCCAAATACTATCATTTCTATTATTTAAAAAAAGTAATTTAAAGGTTCCATATATATTTTATTGTATTAATGTTTTATATGAACTGATGTATTAATATTACTAAATTTTATTTCATTTAAATCGTCAATTTATATGATTTTGGTATAATTTTATTTTTATGCTTTAAATGCAGTTTCATAAAATTGTTTTTAAGTGCATAAAGTTTATCCATTTTAATTAATTAAAATAAACCATTATAAGGAAATATTTAACAGAAATTAATATAATATAAATATAATTATATTATTTTAAATTAATATAAGGATTATTTCTTGTCAAATAGTTAATTAAATATCATCTCTTGCTTGAAAATGCATTTCTAGAAATCTAATTTTGACATTTTTTCAGGTTTAATTTTAAATTTAGATATTTTACTTATAATATTTGAATATTATATAATTGATTATGTATTTTAAATCATCATAATTAATATTAGGTAATATAATCAACTTCATTTTGGTCATTATGAATAGTAAAAAAACTAGTTACCAAGGTGAAAAACAAAAATGATAAAAGTGAGTAACCTTAGAGGTAAATTGTATCCACACATTTAAAACATGTTTATTTATGAATGTTGGAGGTTTTAATAAACCATATAATATCTTTATTCTTTTATTTATCCAATTTTTGAGGCACTAGTCTAGAGAGTGACATCCCATTATTGAATAGTTTTGGGTATTTAAAAAAATGTCACCCCCAATCACTAAAAAAAGGAAACCTACTATCCTCTTCATTTACACAAAAAAAAAAGAATTTTACCTTTGATAATACCATAAAAATAACCTTACATACTTTCCTACCCATTTCTTAGATTCCATTTGTTGTTCATAAATCCAGACATTAGAGGCTTTATGTATAATCTTAATGTTATGGTCTAAATAAGAGGTATCACTCATAACTGGAAATCCTTGTTTAGTTTATTCTTCCATATAGATAAAATATTTCACAATAGTTATGATATAATAACATTATAATAATCCATATAATTATATGTTATTATTTTAATGGAATAACCTATATCAATCTCCTCTTCTATCATATTGGAATCAAAACCATCGTTCATCTTCATAGTGGGCTACCGTCTCATGTACTGATGTAATTGTTTTTCTATCAACACCCCAAATGAGTATTCATGATAATGGAATTAGTGTTTATAAATTATATTAATTAAATATTAAGAATTTTTTAAAATTAAATATATCATATATCTTTTTATCTTACCATATATTGAAAAATGATAACGTTGTTCGTGTGTATTGAAAACTACCGCCTCAGGATGTGATGTGATTTTTTTAATAACTCACAAAACGGATGGAATGTGTATGTGTATTTAATGAAATAATATCATATTTAAAATACAATAATCAATTTTTATTGATGAAATAACATTTATCTACTTTCCATCCTGATTTTTTAAAAATGGAAACATGACTTATGCGTACATACAGCCTACCATCTCTATAATTATACCATATTTTATTTTTCATAACCATATTTTATGGATTGTTGTAAAAATATTTTCATTTTATAAAAATTATAATTATTTCATTATTTATATTCAACATATAATATAATAATGACATATTTTACCATAGTCCACCTATCAAAGTCATTTTAGACACATGAACTGAATAACATCAAGACAGCCAATATGAAATTAATTGATTAAGTATATATATATATATATATATAACATGGTAATAAATAAAATAAAATGAATAATCAAAAATAAAAATGTCTTTAAGAAAGTATATAATTAAAATAAGTTTATTACTCATGAAGAAAAATCATGTACCTAATAAGACAAACTTGAGGTAAGTGGTTTCATAAATCAATTTCTTTTATTAGGTTAAATTAATTATTTATGATCTAGGATATGATAAAATCATGTGTGTAATGAATGTTGAATATTTTATGTTTTATTTACTCTTTTTCTTGTGGGATTACATTCAATATAGATAATAACTTAATTAATTTATTCACTCTTCAATGATATGTCCTTTGTAATGGATATTCACAATTTCCCTTTATTTAGGCTTATTTTATTTTTATGCACCTAATTTATTTTATATTATGTATACAGTTCACCTATTAAATATTATATGATTAATAATGTATAATTCATGGTGTTTTAAGTTACATTTAATTTTTCTTCATCCAAATGAATTTTATTAGGAAGTAACCAAAGTAGTAATGGATTTATGTTACAACATCTTTCCTTTTCAAGAATGTTTACATTGATGGTTCTCATAGGGTAAATCATATAAAATTATTTTATTTAACCAAATATATCTTATTCTCTTCTATTCTTGAATTTGATTTATATTTTTTGGTAATCATTTCATTCCTTATTCGAAAAAAACATCGTGAAAATTATATGTATGTAATACTGATATTGTATCTTCATTTATCTTAGGAATATTTTTTTCAATTTATATATGTTCATTAAAATATTTAAATAAATTTTTCTATTATTAACCAATTATTTTTTAAAGGCATTTTTAACCATATTTTTTATTTTTATAAAATGATGAAAAATGAGTCTTCTTACCATTTTCCAAACAATGTATTTATAAAATTTTTAAAATAAATTGTGAAAATAATGTTTTCTTTTAACTTATAAGGAATGTATTGAATTTACCACCATTATGACCACTTAATTCATAGAATATTTATTTATATTTTTACATTTACTTTTTAAGGAAAATTATTTCTATAATATTTTAGAAATTTTTACGAATTTATTTCAACGTGAGAACTTTATTTTTCTGAAGACAAGTCCCATGTAATATTTTAAATACATTTTCATCAAGGATGACAACCATTGATGTTATTGATTTGTAATAAATTAAGTATATATTACTCTCAAATATATTCTTAGCTTATTCTCCCTTAATTTTATGGGTTATTATATTCCTTATGTTTATCTCTAAAATTGCATCAGTATGAAATTTCCATTGATTATGATATGAGAAAAGATTGTGCAATGCATTTTCATTACATGGGTAATTATTATACTTTATTAATAATTTCCATTTTTTAGAAAATATAATAATGAACATGTTATGATATATTCTCCCAGATAACACTCTTATACATTGGGTAAAGCATTAGTTTCATGAAATGTCATTTATGGGATTAGTGATTAAACCTAATCCAATATGAAATTTTTTTCCACCATGTGACATTGATTAGGATGTTCTCCTTGATTCATGTTTATAGAAAGTTACATGTTACTTCCATAATTTCTATGTTTCCATTATTTATTATACCATGTTATTTATGTTATTCACCAATGTTATTACTAATATGCCTTCACTTTCATAATATCATGTTATAACTTTTAGTCACTTGTTATATTTATTTATCATGTTTTTTACTATACTGAAATTAGTAGATAACCCATTTCATTTATTCATACCCCAGGTTATCCCATTCATTTTTAAAAGCTCAAATGGATTTATGAGCTTACTATGAAGAATAAATTAATGAGGTTTATTTTTTATTTTTTTAGGTACCTAGTCTTCTAAATACACTACGACTTCCCATCATTGTTTTTATATTAGTAGATATTTATTATATAAATCATTTAATAATGTGTTTAAAAGACATGTAATTCTATATTCATGGTTAAAATTCATAAAAACATCAATTGGTGGAGATTTATATACCTGAGACGCACTCACCATACCATTAGGAATTTTTACATATATTTCAGTATCTAATCATTGATGTAGTAATGGTAAACCCTTTTAAAATTATTCAAATATAATAGAGTGTGCAGAGAAAGAATAAAATTAGGCATTAGAATCTATAGAATATATGGTAATGTTACCTTTCACCGCCTATTTATCACACCCCACATTCCCAATAGTGATCACATGAGATTTTCAATTATATATGGGATTAAGAGGTTATTGATGTAAATCATTATCATTAACCCTCAAATCTATAAACCGGTGTACATAACATCCACACTCCCTTAAATTATATCATTTGAGTGTGGGTGGTGTATTTCATGGAGTTTCCTCTCTATTTTTATCATTAACTAACTTCCTCCCATTACTTTGGTGTTCAATTTCTTGATGGACTTCTCTTCCACGGATAAAAAAATTTCTAGCCCCCTTATGAAAACTACCTCCATGCTTCTTTACACACTACTAGAAGAAAGTTAAATTAATCTTATAATGTCTATTGTTTTTTATTATAATCTACACTAAATTATATCTATATATTCATATCAAAATCATGAGAATTATTGGTGACTCCAATCTTTATTTCCACCTTGATAACACATTGAATGTTTTCTTCAAACCAGTTATAGTCTCTTATGGATAACTCCATTATGATACTAGGTTTTAAGACATTGTATAATTGATCAATTGTAATTTATTATTCAAAAATTATAAAAGAGACATACCTCATAAGTTATGTAATATTTTCCTCATATGTACCAACTGATTCTTCATCCTTCTACATAAGCTCAACATATTATTTCTCCATCTTCATATAAATAATATGGGGAATGTACATATTAAAAATGTAATCTTAAACTCATACCAATAAATATAGTTAATTTATTCCCATTTATTTATATTCTTGATATGAATAAACCATTGATCTACTTTACCTTCCATATAATAAACAACTAAGATAACCATTTCTTTTTGTAGCACTAGAGAATGAAATATATCTTTTCAGTGGTACTAATCGATTTATCAGTAATTAGTGAGTCTTAAAACCCACTAAAAGATGGTGGAATTTTTTTGTGATTGAATCAATAGTGAATTGTTCATTCCTTTTATAATTTAAAAGCTCGTTATGATTCATGACTTAAGAAAGTTGTGTAAAAAAATATAATTTTACATTCCATATTATATAACATTCGATTTATCCTGGGGATAAGCATTCCATTATCTATCATATTCCTCAATTAAATAGTTTCTTATAGTTCCATCCATTTACTAAAACCAAAAAACATAGTATGAAAAAAATAATCTTAGTGAGATACATAAAATAATTGAAATCTTTTATAGGATGTCTAAATCATGAAACCTTCATTTCAATATATAATTTCAAATGTTTATCATAATTCATCCATGGTAATTATCTATTCAAACCCCTCACAATTTCTCTTAATAAAAATGTGAATTAAAAAAATAATAACTCTCTATGATGTGAAATGTGGTGCATATTAAGAACCCATTAATTTTATAATAGAATGATATGTGAGATTTACCTGACCAACTCTTTTCAGGGTTATCACCTTAATATGAATTTGTTCCAAAACCTCATCTAATTATAGTATACAGATAGGGATTTATTTTATTAGGAAAACAACATAACATTATTTACTAAAACATTGGGTGTTCTCCTATACATAGGCATATCCTAAGGGTTCACTCTAAATGTTTCTCATCCATGTTTTTAAATGTAACTAAAACTTTCTCTAACAAAAAAAATAGTGAACCAGAATTTTTATTGATAAATACTACATCATTTTAGATAAATAATCAGTACATTTCATAATAATACATGCATAAGGATCATAGAGTTTTAGAATCTTTAAAACCATGAATCTCTAAACAGCCGATGAAAAAAAAATATCTTCAACATTTATGATTATTTTCATCAAAAATATAACCCCTCTAAAAAATTTCATACTTAAAATAATATGCTTAGTATGGATAAAAATAAGATATATAACTCAATTATAATAAGTGAGAATAATATATGCATAAGTGTATGAGAACCTGATCAATACATATAATAATCATACCTAATTAGTTAATGATCATTAATCATAAAACATGGAATAAGGTTTTATCAAACAAATGACATAAGAAATAAGTGAGTGGAATCATAAATAATTAACCATGAGATCTAAAAAAACATCATAATCATAATTATTATGTTTTTTGAATTATCGTAATCATATAAAATCATATCCTTTTTCATATCCCTCTACCAAGACTATCATAGTGCATTGGGTTCACTCCTTGTTTAATTATTTCTTTAGTCATGAATCACTCAAAAGACTATTTTATCAGAAGATTTTTCTTATAAAACTGGGTTCACTACCCATTACATCCCTTATTATCTCATGAGATATACTTATTTACTCAATTAATTACCGAGTTATATAATTATGGGCTGACTGATCATATAATCAAAACCATATATATGTGTGTCACAAAATCCTAAAACATTCATAATATAATCAAATTATAACATATGGAAATGATATATGTTTTATGATAATCATACATCACATAAAATATTAATAAATGTAGTGTCATTTGATCATATCACTAGAAAATCATAATAATCATCAAATTATGTTTTTATAGATAAAAATTCTTTTAAAATATTTCTAGAACATTTATTTATGAAAATACCATTTTATTTCAAACAAAAATATATAGAATATAAATGTTTCACAATTATAATGTAAAATTTTTATTTTAAAATAAATAAGAGAAAATATTGTTTTTTTAATTAATTAATATATTATTATTCATTTTAAGGAATGTTCTTCATACGGTTTATGTTAAAACAAAAATTCTTTTCACATTTTGGGAATAAACCAAAAATAATTTATTTCAAAAACGATTATAAGGTCCCTTTTAAACCTTAGTAAGGAAATAAAATATAGTTAAAACATTATTTAAATAATATTTTTTTTAATGGAAGAAAAACACTCTTGTCAAAATTTTAAATAGAATATGTACGTGGAATAAAATATTTTATAATAAAAGAATAAACAATATCAGTTTTCCCTGAAAACATTCATTCAATCTCTTATGTACATAATTATAGGAAAATTAAAAAAATAAGATATCAATAAAAAATATAATAAAAGTAATAATATTTTGTAGATATGGATCTTATAATTTATTTATTGATAAAATTAATCAAAAACAATCATGTTAGAATTGAGATTGTAACATAAAACCCTTAACTCATGTCTGTCTTACTTTGTAAGAGCTCAACTCAATCGTATAATAAATTTAAAATTATAATAATACTATAATAGAACCATATTAATACCTATAATACCATACGTGTTTTAATTATGACATATTATCACACATTCATTAATAATAATTCATTATCATTATCATATCTGGCCTTAACTTCTTCATTTTTCACAATTGTTTTGGTTTATAATTTGTGGTCATAGCACATTGATCATGGTTCCTTAAAATAAATAATTTTAATCCCAATAGAAATATAATATATATTTATTATTTTAAAACCATGATTCATCCAAAAAAATTAAATTGTATGTTTTAATATCAGGTACATTAATTTTCTACTACTTGTACAAACATTGTGTTATTGTTTCATAAGAAATTAATTCCATTATTTTAATCACTAGAAGTTAAAAATAAATTACTTTCATAAATAAATTTTATTATGAAAAAAATAATCTTAAATATTCTTTGAAAAAATAATTTTTTTCCTATGTGAACTTATAATAGATGTTTAAAAATACAAAGTGACATTTATTTAGTCACTTAAAATAATATATATAGCGACCCTATATAATTATTGTCACGACCCGTCCTCGAGGCTTGTGCCGTAACTACCCCAAGACCACCTTCCATAGGACAGGGGCTGACGACTAGCACCAAAGGCGTAAATTCCAAAAGAAGGGAAGGCATTGCCTTTATGAAGTAACATACACAACAGAGTACGCAAGCGAAGTAAGCACTAAATAAAACAGAGTCGAAGGTAAGTGCTAAAAAGTATATGGGCCAGTATACAAACCCAACTAAAAGTACAGTACAACTGAAAGGAAAATACAATAGTAGTAAGTAAAGCAGTAACACCGAGTCGTCCTCTGGAAATCCCACCTGAAAGGTGAGTATAGATAGCCTCCTCGGCTCCTCGGGTCTGGCTGTCCGCTCCGTATACGCCCCGAAAAGTAGTCCATCTCTGGGTACTGTCCAGCTCCACAAGCCTCCACCAAGATCAGTGTTATCTGTCATCCGCATCCAACACAACATAGTGCGGGCATAGCTCGTGCAGGGGTGAGTATATGATACTTAGTAGGGACCCCAAGACCCCCAAAGGTCTCTCAGAATCCACAATGTATAAACCACAAAGGAAAGATACAATCACGAAGTATCAAGAGACTCTACATAGGTATATGCCCATACATATACCTAAGTCACCAATTACAGAACGACTACAACTATCGGGCCCAAGCACAACCCAGTCCACATAAGAAAACACAATCCAGTCCACACAGGAAAACACAACCCAGTCCACACAGGAAAGAAACACAATCACTTCGATGATAATGATTGAGAATCAAGACTCAGCTTGCATAGGTATACACTTTGTAAGGTGATAGATATGATCATATGTAGCTACTAATTCATCTAAGATTTCGGAACCACATAGGATACAAGACCATCTAAGATGTCGGACCCACAAAGGATACAAAACCAGCTACTCTATCGGACCCACATAGGATACAAGTACAGAGTCAATACAGTCGGACCCACGTAGGATACAAGAACAGTAGTCATCGCCATCGAACACATGGAGGATTTCAGTATGGTCATCGTTGCTGCCAAACCCACGGAGGATCCAAGTACAGTCATCGTTACTGCCGAACCCACAGAGGATCCAAGTGCAGTCGTCATCATCATAGTCGTAGCCAGCTCTAGGGTTCCAACACACAGCACGCTCGATTCCAGGAGGGTCCGCTCCTCGAGCCAATGGGTTCAATACATCAACTGTCATGAAGACTGGATTTTATGTATCCTGATGTTCCAACTCATCAAAAGAAACCCAACGAGACAGACGGTGCATCAATTGGACGCCCTGTCTGATAGTTATTGGTTTTTCCGTTCTTGGGGCCCGGTTGGTTTTTAAGCTAAAACCAACCTGACCATACTCCAACAGTGTCCAAATCTCAATAGGAGTAATCCAAAAGGACAGTCTCAACAAAATGATCCCAACTCAATTGACGACACATCAATCGGATGTCCGGTCTTTGAGATATAAGCGTTTTCGCTCCAAGGGCCCGGTTGGTTTCGAGTTCGAACCAACCCGACTGTACACAAACATTGGCGAAACATCATGTGTAATATACCGAGATGACCATCTCGATCCAAGGATTCCTACGCAACTAACGGTGTGTCGATCAGAGGTCTGTAGCACAAGTTATGGCCAAAAGACCGAAAGTGGTCTGAAGTGGGGGGTCTGGGCCTGGTCGGACCCGGCCCAACCCCCCTGGGTCGGCCCGAACCGGGTCGACCCGACCCGGGTTTGGGTACGGCCTAGTGGGGCATGGCCCGTCCCGGTCCGCGTGACCAACCCTGGCCCGGCTCGGTCCGCGCGACCCACCCCGGCCCGGCCGCGGGGGTGCGCTGGCTCGGCCAGTGAGCCGAGCAGGGGGGACACGACCCCCCCCCCCCCCCTTTGCACTCCACGGACGCGATGACCGACGCCGCGTCTCCCAGGATTCCGTGTGGCCGCTGGATCCAACTCCTCGACGCCGCAGCTTCAGCCGCGGCGGGATCCTGCCATCTCCTCCGGCCGCCGGCGCTGCCAGAGATTTACACGGGCCACAAGAGTCATTCCGGTGGTCCGTTCTTGCTCCCGTCTGCGCCTACGGTCGTCTCGGGAACCGTAGATTACTGTAAAGGCCTCCAATTTCCATTCTGGTCCCGTTTTGTCGTCTCCAAGAATTCTGTGCATCAAGAACAATCTAGCGGTGGGTTCGGACTTGTTCGTTAGTCCGCACCCACCGTGTTAGTGGTTCAAACATTACCATCAAAATTTTAGGCCATGCCGGGGATATAAAATCACATAAGGAAAATTATTCAAATTTCCCTACCTCATCATGGAAGACGATCATCAGCATCATAGAGAAAAGGATCGTAGCCATCGTTGGGGCGCACCGAGGAGGAAGTGGCATCTCTTCTTTTGTCACGGAGAAGTGAAGGGTGGTGCATCGTCGATCTCCAAGGAACCAGCATTCTTCGTCATTCTTCGTCGGAGTTTGGCGTTCTTCGTCATTCTTCGTCAGAGGCTGGTGTTCTTCCTCGTACAACGAATCTCTCCTCCTTAATAAAATAATAGGTTCTCCCCTATTATTTTATTATACAGGCAAAGAAACTCTCTCATAATTAATTCACCACACTAATTAAAACCTATTGAAATTTAATTAAATATAGGAGTGAGAACATTCCCAATAATTGAACGTGTTAGGAGATAAAATAAAAAAGGGGGAAAAGGGAAGGTTCCTAATTAAATAATGGGTTGACATAATTTAATGGATTGAGGTGACATTTAATGGAGGTTTTCTAAATTAATGAGGGGATGTTTAAGAGATTAGAGAGAATTAAAAAGTTAAGGCTCGTGCGGGCCTCCATCTCTCTAACATCCCCACATGGGTAGTTTAGTGGTTGTGGGACCCACTTTTAACTACCCATGGGAGGGAAAAACCACCTTAAGAAATAAAAAAAAATTCCGACTATTTTTATTTACTTCTTAAATAAACCCCCAAAAAAATATATCCATCTCTTTTGCGAATGAAACTATAGTGAGTGTCCACTTAAGAAATTATCGGCGCTTAGGTTTCATCGGTGCTTTCGTATTTTAATTCCGAGCACCAGTTCAAAAGATAGAAAAGCCCGCTAGTTCGTTCACTGAACATACCCGAGCTAAACTTCGAAGATTGATTTCGGGCGCACCGGGCCTCAGAATCAAGTGTCGTCAGAAGCTATAGACTCATAAAATTCTAAATTATTTTTCAAAAAAAATTATGTTAAATTTCTTGGGACTTTACATCACTCCCACCTCAGGGATTTACGTCCCCATAAAGATAAAACATAACTAGGGGAAAAATGAGGGTACTGAGCATACATCTGAGCCTCCTGCTCCGATGTGCTCTCCTGGAGGTTCCGATGCTGCCAATGAATGTGCACCAGAGGTATCGACCATCCACATAGGACCCTCTCCTGTCGATCCTCGATCTCCACTAGGACCTCCGCAAAAGTCACCCCATCATCGATGTCCAGCTCCCCGTGGTCGATGATATGTGTCGGTCCGTGCACATATCTCCTCAGCTGAGAAATGTGAAAGACATCGTGCACCCGGTGCATCTGAGTTGGAAGGTCAAGGCAGTAAGCCACCTCCCCTACCCTGCTGAGGACATGGAAGGGTCTGATTAAGCACGGCGATAACTTGCCTCTGCGGCCAAATCTATGTAATCCACATTGAGGTGAGACCTGTAAGAAAACGTGGTCTCCATCCTCAAACTCTAGTGGTCTCCGCCTCCTATCAGCATAGGACTTTTTTCTGCTCTGTGTAGTCCTCATCCGCTCCTGGATGATTTTCACCTTCTCCATCATAGCCTGAACCATCTCTGGTCCTACGAGTGATGACTCCCCCTGTTCAGTCCAGCATAGAGTTGATTTGCATGGTTGACCATACAGTGCCTCGTATGGGGCCATCCTAATGGTGGAGTGGTATCTGTTGTTGTACGCAAACTCCACCAAGGGTAGGTGATCCTCCGAGCTACGACCAAAGTCGAGGACACATGCACGGAGCATGTCCTCAAGTGTCTGAATGGCCCTCTCCGTCTGGGCATCCGTTTGAGGGTGAAATGCAGTTCTCAGGCATAGCTGTATCCCAAAATCCACTTGTAACCCCTTCCAAAGTCGGGAAGTAAAGCGAGCGTATCGATCAGAGAGGATAGACGATGGAACACCATGAATCTGTACGATGTCCTAAACGTAGAGGCATCCCATGCTCTCTACTGAGCCCAGTTCTCTGATTGGTAGAAAGTGGGCCGACGTGGTGAGTCGGTCCATAATCACCTAGATGGAGTCGTGTCCTCTAGAAGTACGTGGAAGCCCCATAACGAAATCCATTGATATCCCATCCCACTTCAACTTCGGGACCTCTAAGGGTTGTACCAAGCCTGTAGGTACCTAGTGCTCTGCCTTCACTTACTGACATGTGAGGCATCGAGAAATGATGTAACACCCCGAGCTTCCACGATATGCTTCTCATTCAATAATGCAATAGCTTGCATTGTACGCAACTTCGAGTTCTAAAACACTGCGACTAATCAAAGTAGCCGTTATGAATAGTAATAACCACTTTTTAAAATTATAGAAATTTTATATTTCAAAATGGACTTCATTTTTGTATTCGTAATATCGAAACTAGCCTATGTTGAATTTTTGGTATTTTTCTGAGAACTTCTAATTTTTTATGAATTGTGAAAAATACTTAAAACAACTTTTTTAATCAAAATAATTTATAGTGATAAGTTATACTATTGAGTTGTTTTAAAGTATAATTAGAATATATTTTTACCATTTTATCCAATGGTGGTCATTAGAATTAATTTAACATTGAAATTGGACATAAACAATTGCCAATCTTTTGATATAAATTATTTCTTAAAAACACGCTATTTGTTGTGATAGCGGAAATTAATTATAAAATTAATTAATGAAACTTATATAGGTTTGGAATTTTGTAAAATAGAAATCATTTTTGAATTCGGAATATCAAATATAGCTTAGGGTGAAATTTTGGCCTTGTTCGGAAAAACTTCAATTTTCGATGAATAGTGAAACCACTAAGTGGTAGTTAAATAACTGATTTTTCGTTTAAATGAAATATCACCCCTTCTGTGATTTGATTTTCAAAAATCCGACATACATGGTTGTCATTAAAAAGTAAAATGTGGTTCAATGAGATTAAAATAATTTTTTGGTGAATAGTAACTTTTAAGTTCTTAATCGCGATTAGAGGTAATTAGTGTAGTTTAAGGTACAAATAATGTTTTAATAATATGAGATGAGCTTGAAACTTGTCCTAATCATATTGGATGAGTCATGGCCGACCAAGAAAACCCATGGGTCAACTTGGGGACCCCATGGAGCCACTTTAGTTGGAAAATGACATTAATATATATTTATTTAATGTTAAAATTAAATTGACACAAACATGAGTTGTTTTACTAAAACCATTTTTAAGTGGGGTTACACAAGTCCACATTTTGATTATAAATATTACATAGAAAGCTAAAAATATTTCCTACAACATAGTATTTTTTTTATAATTTTTAGACATTAAATAAATTAAATTATTTATGACATCATGATGATGCAGCAATGACCTCATTATTTAACGATTTAAATAAAATGGGAAGATAATGCAACATCCAAGGCTTACACTTGTCCAAATCCAATTGTATGAAGAGATTTAGAACCCTTATCAACTTAGACGCGAATTATATAAGTGTGTGACCTTTAGAATCCGAAAAGCATTGTGTAATGATGTAACATTTCAATATTTCCAAAAGAGCCCCTCCTCTCCACTTATAAAAGGCCCCCACCTCTCCCACCTTATTCACACTTTCAAGCCATTTGGCTCGGACAACCTCTGCACAAATACTCTCCCAACTTCCCCCTATTACTCCTAGAAGCCTCACTTTGGGCAGAACTCTTCCCAAGGAAGCCTTTGGCTCAAATCAAAAAGTGTTACCCGATTTTGAGGTAATGTCTTCTCTAATGTTGTTTTGTTTTATTTTTCTTCTCCAACCCCCTAAACTCTTTTTATTAATTTATTTTGTAACAACAGCAGTATAATAAATATACTAGGATGTTTTTATAAGAATGATTCTAGCTACACTTACACACACCTACATATAATGGTTAAAGAACATACGGTTTCTGTGGATGGCGAATTTCTGCCTCACGAAACGATGATTGTTCAACACTCATATAACACCTTCAAAGGTGACCATTAAGATGTCACTATTTTTATATATGATATATAATATGTTTATGTTTTACTTATACTTCTGTATTTCTCATTTATGGCATACTTTATGATTTCCATTATGGGTAAAACGCGATAATTTCATTTTAGGAAGTGCGGACTACCGCCCCCTCAAAGTGATTTGAATCGTTAATGCCATATGTGGGATGTATAAAGGATGGAGTAAATGGTATTATACACTATATTATACTGGAATTATATTATACATTTATATCATTATTATTTCGTTCCATTAAATATGAAATTGAAATGAAAGTAGCATTCATGCGTACGTACGGCTTACCGTCTCCATGAACGGTGCATTTCATTTCTTACCTCTAAATGTTACGTGACATTATGAATGAATGCATATACTGGATATATATCATATATATGATATCTACATCATGAATATAATTCTGGATATAATGGATATTTCACCACATGATCAACTTGTAATTATAAGAAGTTTATTTTTGACTCAAGTACCAATGATCGACAAAACGACCGTTATTAACTTAAATAATTACGTAATGTTCATAACATTGTAATAAGTGATATAAAAAGGATATTGAAATTGAAAATGGTTCTTAATAAGGTATATATTAACTATAGTTTATTATTCAGGAGGTTAAAGAATGGTTGAGTCAAGTCAGACACGAGGTAAGGGAACTTCTTAACCCAATTTCTATTCTTTGGGTTAATCTCCTACTTTCAAATTATGTCATGATATTATTATGTCCTATATTGTATTTTTACATTATTTATGTGTACTTATAGTGAATACACATAATAGATCTATTTTATTTTAAAAAAGATCTTTTTAAGGACTTTCTCTCAATCTCCTATCATTGAGGCATATTTGGTTTTATACACAACTTTCTTTTATATGGTGTATAAACCCCTTTGACTTTTACATTTATTCAAAAGGAATCTTTTTTATACGAAGCATTTACTAAACGACAAAAGGTAATGTTTTTGTCGTACGTATGCGGCGACAATGACTTCTCCACCGCCGTGACCACTATTTGAGTTTCGGCTTCCTCTACAACCCATACCCTTTTTTAATGAAGAATAAATACCATGTTATACTTTTCTTTTATTTTGGTATTGAAAATGGTTTTGAAAGCGTTTTAATTATAAAAATGTGTTGTATTGATATCTTGTGATTGAAATGTGGAAATGTTATGTTTACTTTATGCATGTTTTATGTCATACGATTCTGTTATGGTTTATGAGATGTTTAAACCTGTTCATATGAGGAATGTATTGGACTTAATAAGTGACGGGTGGAGCCCGCTATAGCTCCTCGATGCATCAGTAGGTCTCATGAGACAACTAGACGTGGAATTGGCTGAGGCCCTTTCCCAATTTGATTTATGGTTTTGGCTGAGGCCTTAATCATTTTAGACGTCTTGGCCGAGGCCTTGACAAAATGTTTCAGAATGTCCGGCATTATACATTCCCTCATTATGAAAGTGGTTATTGATATTTCATGTGATTATTCGACCAGTAGAATATCCATGTGAAGAAGTGAATGACATTATCTCATTTTACTTTTTCCATATTATGTTGATGTTCAAGTTTAAAAGGATTTTGTTTTAGTTATACATTGTCTTAAATTTTTATGTTTATTTATGAAAGCTTCCGCAATATTGTTATCCTTACTGATCATCTGAGCTCACCCCTTTCAATGTTTTAATATTTTCCAGGATGTGAAGAAGTATTTTATGAATGACCTGCAGGGATTGTGAGAAGAGGATATAAGTGTGGACTATGAAGACCATGTTATTGTAGTTTGTTTACTTTTTGATGTATTGAAAGACTTATGAATGTATCTAGTGTTTCCAAGGCTACTAAACTAATCGGTCTTTTGAGACTTGATCTTTTGTGATCATGCCAATGTTACGAAGTAATGCACCGACTCTGGGTAGCTGGGGTCGGGGCGTTACAGTTGGTATCAGAGGCATTTTAGTACTAACCTTGGAAGCTAGATGTAGATAAACTCTGATTAGAGCACATAGGCCAAAGATAGACTTTGAGGATTAGTATAGAAGAACTTCCTAGAATTTTGGTATTATAGAGATGTTATGAGTTTTCCGAGCAATACATCCCTGTCTGGATACGAGCAGGTAGAGGCGGATTTGGCACAGATGTACCTAGGGGTAAAACCCGAAAACACCGCTTTGAGCTAGACTCGAACGGGAACTGGTGCACGACAACAGGTCTTGCTGCACTCTTGGTTATGACACTCTCGGGGGATATGCTTAGGATAATTCTCATTTTCTTTACAAACCACTATGAAGGGTTACGAGTATATACTTCCTCAAAGAAAACATTTTTATAATTATGGATTATATCCATAATTAGTTCTATTTATGTTAAGTGTTTTACAAGTATGGAATTATGTATTTTGATTCATGAACTAATCCAGTTTATGCCATTATTTAGAAATGGCGCCTAGTGGAAGGAATGGAAACCGTATCAATGCACGCACTCCGTATAGGGATTACCCTCCTGCTCAGGATAATTATGGTGGAGCTAGAGATACAACTGGTTCCAATCAGCTTCTCACCGTACTGGGACAACTCACGCAGGTTATGAATAACAACCTTACTCGTATGGAGCACCCTGATCCACAACGTGGATGATCAATGCTAGACCGTTTCATGAGGCAACAACCGCCAACCTTCAATGGGAGTACAAATCCTATAGTAGATTAGCAATGGATAAATTCCTTAGAGAAAATATTCCATGCCTTGGGGAGTAGTGAAAGGGAAAAGGTTATCATGGCAGTTTACCGCCTCACTTGAGATGCTGATCAATGGTGGTCATTGATTCAAAACACAAAGGAAGATGATGACATATCGAATATGGAATGGAGGGAGTTCAAATATCTTTTCTTAGAAAAATACATTCCTCATGACCATAGAGCAGATATGGAAAGGCAATTTCTGAGTCTGAAACAAAAGGAGGATGAGAATGTCGCAATGTATGAGGCCAACTTTAGAAGGTTAGCGAGGTATGTTGCAGATTATATACGTAACCCAAGGAGTAAGATTGATCGTTTCTTTGATGGGTTAAAACCATTTCTCCGTCGAGCTTTAGTATCACAATCTTTCTCATCATACGAAGATATTGTCTCGTGTGCTATCAAGACAGAAAAGAAATTCTCTAAGTCTTATGACAACAAAGTAAAGCAAGAGAAGAAGAGAACTGTGGAACAAGAGACAGATAAAGGGAAAAAGGGAAAGAAGGATTTTCCATTATGTGATAATTGTGGGAAGAATCACCCTGGTACGTGCCTAAAAGGAATGGGAGTTTGTTATAAATGTGGAGAAAAGGGTCACCAGGCTCATGATTGCAAGGGAAAGAAAGAGGCTATCAAAGTTGAATGCTACAATTGTAGGGAAATGGGGAATTATGCAAATGAATGTCCTAAGCGTCAAGGAAACATACCTCAGAAAAGGCCAAGGGATCAAGGCCAATCTTATGCTGTGACTACAGTTGAAGCAGAATAATTAATGTATTGGTTCTTTTGGACTCAAGGATTATATTCTGGTTATAAGAATAATGTGATATATATAAGGATTGTACTCCAGTACTTGTTGATTTCAGTAAGGTTTTAATATGATGAAGGTAATTATATTTTTAGTTTGTGACAATAAGAGAAACTTTTCTTTGTTTGGGGAATCTGATGTTACAATTGATTTTGGAATTTAGAGACCTTTTAGAGAAAGTCTGGATAGAGGTATTTTGGATAACTATAATGGTTGGAGTGGATTAAGTTGATCTTTGGATAGTATTGTTTAAGGTTAAAACATTTCTGAAGATTATTTTTGGAATACTATAATACTATAGTTTTAGGAAAAGGACAACCTGCAGGGTGGGGCATAACCCGTCGCGTCGGACAAAGCTGCAGGAATCGAACCCACAACCATAGTGCGACAAGCCTTTATTTCCTACCACTAGCCTACAGGAAGTCCCTGGTTATTACAAAATAATTTTACTAATCTAAATGGTATGTGTTAACATTTAGAACCTTATACAATTAGGATAAATAGAATATTTTTGAGTTCCGTTACCATTTGGAGTAAAAGTTGGGTTTGTGGTAAAAATTTATTAACGAATGAAAGTATACATAACAAGTATGTATATTCCCTTAATTTCTTAGTAAATCTCCTAAATAAATTCCTCAACATTATAAAAGGTAAATTAAAACAAAAATGTTGTCGGTTAACTTTTCCAACTGGGGATTCAATGACCGTTTAACCAATCACAAGTTTGTGATTTTCTTGTGGTTAAACTTTCTCCTAATCCTGTTTTCTATAACTCTCCATCAGACCTTGATGGTTTGTTTCTCCTCCATATCCATATTTTCATAGAATCCTAGAATGGGCTATATTGGGTGACCTTTGTACTTATCTTACTTTCTTTTAATGTTATATATTTATTAACCTTATTTTCGATGTGGGTTTTCCTCAAAGGTATTTTCTATTTTCAACCTTTTATTTTCAAAGAAAAATTTCAAATTGCGAGGACGCAATTTATTGAAGGAGGGTAGAATGTAACACCCCGAGCTTCCACGATATGCTTCTCATTCAATAATGCAATAGCTTGCATTGTACGCAACTTCGAGTTCTAAAACACCGCGACTAATCAAAGTAGCCGTTATGAATAGTAATAACAACTTTTTAAAATTATAGAAATTTTATATTTCAAAATGGACTTCATTTTTGTATTCGTAATATCGAAATTAGCCTATGTTGAATTTTTGGTATTTTTCCGAGAACTTCTAATTTTTTATGAATTGTGAAAAATACTTAAAACAACTTTTTTAATCAAAATAATTTATAGTGATAAGTTATACTATTGAGTTGTTTTAAAGTATAATTAGAATATATTTTTACCATTTTATCCAATTGTGGTCATTAGAATTAATTTAACATTGAAATTGGACATAAACAATTGCCAATCTTTTGATATAAATTATTTCTTAAAAACACGTTATTTGTTGTGACAGCGGGAATTGATTATAAAATTAATTAATGCAACTTATATGTTTGGAATTTTGTAAAATAGACATCATTTTTGAATTTGGAATATCAAATATAGCTTAGGGTGAAATTTTGGCCTTGTTCGGAAAAACTTCAATTTTTGATGAATAGTGAAACCACTAAGTGGTAGTTAAATAACTGATTTTTCGTTTAAATGAAATATTACCACTTCTGTGATTTGATTTTCAAAAATCCGACATACATGGTTGTCATTAACAAGTAAAATTTGGTTCAATGAGATTAAAATAATTTTTTGGTGAATAATAACTTTTAAGTTCTTAATCGCGATTAGAGGTAATTAGTGTAGTTTAAGGTACAAATAATGTTTTAATAAAATGAGATGAGCTTGAAACTTTTACTAATCCTATTGGATGAGTCATGGCCGACCAAGAAAACCCATGGGTCAACTTGGGGACCCCATGGAGCCACTTTAGTTGGAAATTGACATTAATATATATTTATTTAATGTTAAAATTAAATTGACACAAACATGAGTTGTTTTACTAAAACAGTTTTTAAGTGGGGTTACACAAGTCCAAATTTTGATTATAAATATTCCTTAGAAAGATAAAACGCTTTCCTACATCATAGTATTTTTTTTATAATTTGTAGACATTAAATAAATTAAATTATTTATGACATCATGATGATGCAGCGATGACCTCATTATTTAACGATTTAAATAAAATGGGAAGATAATGCAAAATCCAAGGATTATACTTGTCCAAAGCCAATTTGATGAGGATATTTCGAACCCTTACCACCTTATCCTCTAATTATATAAGTGTGGGACCTTTAAAATCCGAAAAGCATTGTGTAATGATGTAACATTTCAATATTTCCAAAAGAGCCCCTCCTCTCCACTTATAAAAGGCCCCCACCTCTCCCACCTTATTCACACTTTCAAGCCATTTGGCTCGGCCAACCTCTACACAAATACTCTCCCAACTTCCCCCTCTTACTCCTAGAAGCCTCACTTTGGGCAGAACTCTTCCCAAGGAAGCCTTTGGCTCAAATCAAAAAGTGTTACCCGATTTTGAGGTAATGTCTTCTCTAATGTTGTTTTGTTTTATTTTTCTTCTCCAACCCCCTAAACTCTTTTTATTAATTTCTTTTGTAACAACACCAGTATAATAAATATACAAGGATGTTTTTATAAGAATGATTCTAGCTACACTTACACACACCTACATCTAATGGTTAAAGAACATACGGTTTCTGTGGATGGCGAATTTCGGCCTCACGAAATGATGATTGTTCAACACTCATATAACACCTTCAAAGGTGGCCATTAAGATGTCACTATTTTTATATATGATATATAATATGTTTATGTTTTACTTATGCTTCTGTATTTCTCATTTATGGCATACTTTATGATTTCCATTAAGGGTAAAACGCGATAATTTCATTTTAGGAAGTGCGGACTACCGCCCCCTCAAAGTGATTTGAATCGTTAATGCCATATGTGGGATGTATAAAGGATGGAGTAAATGTTATTATACACTATATTATACTGGAATTATATTATACATTTATATCATTATTATTTCGTTCCATTAAATATGAAATTGAAATGAAAGTAGCGTTCATGCGTACGTACGGCTTACCGTCTCCATGAACGGTGCATTTCATTTCTTACCTCTAAATGTTACGTGACATTATGAATGAATGTATATACTGGATATATATCATATATATGATATCTACATCATGAATATAATTCTGGATATAATGGATATTTCACCACATGAACAACATGTAATTATAAGAAGTCTATTTTTGACTCAAGTACCAATGATCGACAAAACGACCGTTATTAACTTAAATAATTACATAATGTTCATAACATTGTAATAAGTGATATAAAAAGGATAATGAAATTGAAAATGGTTCTTAATAAGGTATATATTAACTATAGTTTATTATTCAGGAGGTTAAAGAACGGTTGAGTCAAGTCAGACACGAGGTAAGGGAACTTCTTAACCCAATTTCTATTCTTTGGGTTAATCTCCTACTTTCAAATTATGTCATGATATTATTATGTCCTATATTGTATTTTTACATTATTTATGTGTACTTATAGTGAATACACATAAAAGATCTATTTTATTTTAAAAATGATCTTTTTAAGGACTTTGTCTCAATCTCCTATCATTGAGGCATATTTGGTTTTATACACAACTTTCTTTTATATGGTGTATAAACCCCTTTGACTTTTACGTTTATTCAAAAGGAATATTTTATGTACGAAGCGTTTACTAAACGACAAAAGGGAATGTTTTTGTCGTACGTATGCGGCGACAATGACTTCTCCGCCGCCGTGACCACTATTTGAGTTTCGGCTTCCTCTACAAGACATACCCTTTTTTAATGAAGAATAAATATCATGTTATACTTTTCTTTTATTTTGGTATTGAAAATGGTTTTGAAAGCGTTTTAATTATAAAAATGTGTTTTATTGAGATCTTGTTATTGAAATGTGGAAATGTTATGTTTCCTTTATGCATGTTTTATGTCATATGATTATGTTATGGTTTATGATATGTTTAAACCTGTTCATATGAGGAATGAATTGGACTTAATAAGTGACGGGTGGAGCCCGCTATAGCTCCTCGATGCATCGGTAGGTCTCATGAGACAACTAGACGTGGAATTGGCCGAGGCCCTTTCCCAATTTGATTTATGGTTTTGGCCGAGGCCTTAATCATTTTAGACGTCTTGGCTGAGGCCTTGACAAAATGTTTCAGAATGTCTGGCATTATACATTCCCTCATTATGAAAGTGGTTATTGATATTTCATGTGATTATTCGACTAGTAGAATATACATGTGAATAAGTGAATGGCATTATCTCATTTTACATTTTCCATATTATGTTGATGTTCATGTTTAAAAGTATTTTGTTTTAGTTATACATTGTCTTAAATTTTTATGTTTATTTATGAAAGCTTCCGCAATATTGTTATCCTTACTGATCATCTGAGCTCACCCCTTTCAATGTTTTAATATTTTCCAGGATGTGAAGAAGTATTTTATGAATGACCTGCAGGGATTGTGAGAAGAGGATATGAGTGTGGACTATGAAGACCATGTTATTGTAGTTTGTTTACTTTTTGATGTAATGAAGGACTTATGAATGTATCTAGTGTTTCCAAGGCTACTAAACTAATCGGTCTTTCGAGACTTGATCTTTTGTGATCATGCCAATGTTACGAAGTAATGCACCGACTCTGGGTAGCTGGGGTCGGGCGTTACAAATGAACTCTGCCACAGCCTTCTTCATACCCGGCTACCAGTACTGTCGTCTGATGTGTTGGTACATCTTCGCTACCCCAGGATGTACCGCTAGAGGGTAAGTGTGGAACACCCTCATCACCTCCTCTTGTAGTGTAACTAGTACCATGGTACCTCCCCTGAAGATGATGACATGCTCTCCGTCTTCAGAAAATCCATCGGGTGCTAGCCCTGAGGATATCTGAGCACGTCGCCCCGTATAGTCAACGTCCCCATGCTGTGCCTCTCTGACCCACTGAAGTAGTGGAGGAGTGACTATGAGGGACTGAATATAGGATGCCCATCTCTATCCCCAAAGGATATCTGCAAAGCGGATAACTGCCCTGTCGCCTCCCGAAGTAGTTGAATGCCCGATCTCCTGCTGAGAGCATCAGCCACAACGTTCCCCTTCCTAGGAGTATAGACAATCTCAAAGTCATAATCTGGGAGGAACTCGAGCCATCGTCGCTATCCCAGGTTAGGGTCCTTTTGTGAGAAAATGTACCTGAGACTCTGGTGGTCAAAGTAGACAGTAAAGCGCTTGCCCATCAGATAGTGTTTCCATGTCTTCAGGGAGAAGAGCACTGTTTCTAACTCCAGGTCATGAGTGGCGTAGTTATTCTCATGAGGCCTCAACTACCATGAACCGTAAGTGATCACTGCTCGCTCTAGCATCAGGACACACCCGAGTCTGGTCCCTGATGCATCGCAGTAAACTACGTACCCTACGTCCTCCTCCGTCACACTCAATATTGGCGCACTGGTCAATCTATACCTCAGATCCTGAAATCTCTGCTGACATCTATCTGACCACACGAAGGGTTTCCCCTTATTTTTCAAATCTGTAAGCAGTGCTCCAACTTTGGATAAGTCTGGCACAAATCTATGATAGTACCTAGCCAGACCTAGGAAACTCTGCACCTCCCTCATTCTCCTGGGCGGCTCCCAAGAAAGTATCGCCTCACCCTTCGTGGGATCCACTGCAACTCCCTCCTCTGAGATGACATGCCCCAAGAATTGAACCTCTCAGAGACAGAACTAGAACTTTGAGAGCTTACCATAAATCTGGTTCTCTCTGAGTGTATTCAGTACAACCCGTAGGTGGTAGGCATGCTCCCCCTCGGTCGTCGAGTAAATCAGTATGTTGTCAATGAAGACTACGACAAATCGATTGAGGTAGGGTTGGAAGATACTTTTTATGAGACTCATGAACACTGCTGGAGCATTGGTCACACCAAAGGGCATGACCAAGAACTCATAGTGGTTGTACCGACACCTGAAGGTCGTCTTCTGCACATCCTCATCCCGAACTCAGAGCTGATAATAGCCTGACATGCGGTCTATCTTTGAGAGCCAACATGCCCCCTTGAGCTGATCAAAGAGGTCATCAACCCTCAGAAGCGGATACTTGTTCCTCAAAGTCACCAGGTTTAGGCGATGGTAGTCGACACATAGTCGCAAGCTCCCATCCATCTTCTTGGCGAACAGAATTGGAGAAGCTCTGGGTGAAACACTGGGTCAGATTATTCTTTCCCCTGTAAGTCCTCCAGTTGTACCCGCTGCACACGAAGCTCGGCAGGAGCCATCTGATAAGCTGGAGTGGATATCGGTGATATCTCGGGGTATAGGTCTATGTAGAATCTACCTCCCTATGAGGAGCTAGTGCTTGAACATCGTCAGGAAAAACGTCAGCATACTGGTCCACCACTATAAGAAAACTCGGTCTCTGCACGTTAACTGCTCCGAGGATGAGACTAGCCAACTGATGTGTGATCGGCTGCCCTCTCCTCTATATAATTCCATCAAGTTCTATGAAGGTTACCTTATCACCGGTGACGGTGAACCTGGTCTCATCCATGAGGGCACACCACACCTTGCGCCTAATACAGTCGATCTGAGCAGGGACTGTAGATAACTAGTCCATACTGAAGATGATGTTGTAAGGCCTTGACGCCGCTTCAAGAAGATCCCAGCCGAAGCTCTCGCCTCCTATAGTAAGCTCGCACTGCCGGCACCAGTACGTAATCGTCGAGTTTTTTCTTGTAGGAGTCTCTAGCCGCAAGGATCGAGCCAACATCTCTGTTGAAATCACTAAGCTCTGAACAAGGGCATCATCAATAAAAGAATGACTCACACCTGTGTCTATAAGAACTACAGCATGGGTGGAGTAAACACAGATAGTACCACGAATGATCTCGGGTGCATGGTGGTCGTAAGCCTCCACTGCCTAGAGCTGAGTCTGCCTCTGCCCGCCCGCTCCCGGTGGTCGTGGTGGACCTCCTAGGGGGTGGAGGTAGAGCCTCGAGGTGTTGTCCACCACCTGCTGATTGTCCCTCTCTTCTGCCTCGTCCGCCTACTCCCTGCGGACCACCAGGGTCAAACCTCTGCCTCTTCCTGGGAGGTCCCTCCACGGTCTGCTGCTTGTCTTCATGACGGTTTGGGTAGTCACGAGCCATGTGGCTCTGCCTCCCACATGCATAGAAATGTCTACTCCTCGTAAGGCTGGCTCTGCTCCGTGTTCCCTGCACAGCTGAACCCGAATCTTGAGGTTTCCCACCTATCGGCCTGGTCCACCTGGACCCCTGCGTCATCTATCAACTGCCAGATGCAGAAGACTCCGCTTCGTTCCATCCTGTGGTGGGTCTCACTGCTGATGGCTGCTTGGCGAGAAAGATCTCCATTAGCGGGGCTCGCTCCAGCACCCCCGCCTGGGTCGAGATGCTGAGTGGAATCATTGAAGCTCCGATCTCATGCTTCAGACCTTGCTCAAAGGTCTTGGCCCGGAATAATGGGTCTCGTACCATATCCGTGGAGTAGTACGAGAGGTCGGTAAATATCGTTGAGTACTGGGCCACTGACAATATGCCCTTCCGCGGTTGTAGTAACTCCAGGATGCGCACTGCACTGAGGGTGGCTGGAACTAACACTGAGCAGAAGAGGCTCTTGAAGTCCGTCCAAAGTAGAGATACCTCATCGTGCACCTAGAGTATCAGGCTCCACCATCTACCTGCTGCTGCGTGCAAGAGACTCGCGGCAAGGATCACCATGAGGTTTTCTAGTGTCCCTACAAAACTAAAGACTCTGATGATAGCCTCCAGCCAATCCTCGACTACCTGAGGATCCATCACTCCACGGAACCTAGGCGGCCTCTGCCTCTGAAACTTATGCAACGCACTCAGGTGGCGTGCACTCACTGCCACTAGGGCTGGTAGCATCGGTGGCTCGGTGGGTAGAGGTACCGACGGTGCCTCCGCTGTAATGGGGCCATGCACCAAGGTCTCGTCGCTCGTTGGGCTACCGTCTCGCACAAAGATCGGAACCCTAACAGGTTGCCATTGTGGGGCTATCCTGAGAAGAAATAGGTGTTCCATGGTTAATACAATATACCTAGTGAGCTCACATGAAGTAATCACAACGAAAACTTTTGAAAGGAAACACACACGCAATTAGTGTTTTTGTGCAATGAGTCAGAAATCAGAAGTTAGGGTCCTGGTGTATGGATATGTCGGCTGCCGCACCAACACTGGACTCCCTGGACTGAAAACCACACTAAATACTCTTAACACTATTTCTTCACAGAGAAGAAATTATCAGAGTCCAGAGTTCTGTGGTAAAACTAACTCCTCTGATACAACTTTTTCATGACCCGTCCTCAGGGCCCGTGCCGTGACTACCCCAAGCCCACCTTCCATAGGCCAGGGTCTGGAGACTAGCACCAAAGGAATAAATCCCAAAAAAAGGGAAGGAATTTCCTTTATGAAGTAACATACATAACAAAGTACGCAAGTGAAGTAAGCACTAAGTAAAACTCAGTGCAAGGTAAGTGCTGAAAAGTAAATGGGCCAGTATAAAAGCCCAAATGAATGTATAGTATAACTGAAAGGTAAATACAATAGCAGTAAGTAAAGTAGAAACACTGAGTCATCTTCCAGAAATCCCACCTGAAGGGTGGGTACAGATAGCCTCCTCGGCTCCTCGGGTTTGTTTGTCCGCTCCATATACGTCCTGCAAAGTAGTCCATCTCCGGGTACCGTCCAGCTCCACAAGCCTCCACCTCGATCAGTACTATCTGTCATCTGCATCCAACACAATGTAGTGCGGGCATAGCCCATGCAGGGGTGAGTATACGATACTCAGTAGGGACCCCGATACCCCTGAAGGTCTCTCAGAATCCACGAAGGATAAACCACAAAGGAAATATACAATCACGAAGTATCAAGAGACTCTAATTAGGTATATCCCCATACATATACCTAAGTCACCAGTTACAGAATGGCTCCAACTCTCGAGCCCAAGGACAACCCAGTCCACACAGAAAAACACAATCCAATCCACACAGGAAAACACAAGTCAGTCCACACTGGAAAGCAAGACAATCACTTCGATGATAATGATTGAGAATCAAGACTCAGATCACACATGTATACACTTCGTAAAGTGATAGAGATGATCAGATATAGTTACTGATTCATCTAAGTTGTCGGACCCACATAGGATACAAGACCATCTAGGCTGTCAGACTCACAAAGGATACAAGATTAGCAACTATTCCAGACCCACATGGGATACAAGTACAGAGTCAATACTCTCAGACCCACATCGGATACAAGAACAATAGTCATCGCCGTCGAACCCACTAAGGATTCCAGAACGGCCGTCATCGTTGCCGAAACCCACGGAGTATCCAAGTATAGTTCTTGTTGCTACCGAACCCACGGAGGATCCAAGTGCAGTCGTCATCGTCACAGTCGCAGCCAGCTCTAGGGTTCCCGCACACAGCTCGCTCGATTTCGGGAGGGTCCACTCCTTGATCCAAGGGTTTCAAAACATCAATAGTCACAAAGTCTAGATTTGATGTATCCGAAAGTTCCGTCTCATCAAAAGAAACCCAACGCGATAGACGGTGTGTCAGTCGGACACCAGGTCTAAGAGTTATTGGCTTTTCTGTTCCAGAGGCCCGTTTGGTTTTTAAGCTAAAACAAACCCGACCTTACTCCAGCTACGTCCAAAACTCAAGCAGAGTAATCCAAAAGGACCATCTTAACAAAATGATCCCAACCCAATTGACGACACATCAATCGGTTGTCTCGTACTTGAGATATATGTTTTCCTCTCCAAGGTCCCGGTTGGTTTCGAGTTCGAACCAACCCGGTCATACACAAACATTGTCGAAACCTCATGTGTAATATACCGAATGACCATCTCGATCCAAGGATTCCTACGCAATGGACGGTGCATCGATCGGAGGTCTGTATCACAAGTTATGGGAAAAAGACCGAAAGCAGTCCGAATTGGGGGGTCTAGGCCCGGTCCGACCCAGCCCAACACCCCCCCCCCCTCGGGTCAGCCGAAACTGGGTCGACCCGACCCGGGTCCGGGTCTGGCCTGGTCAGGGGGTGCGCTGGCTCGGCCAGCGAGCCGAGAAGGGGGGACGCGGTCCCCCTTTGCGCTCTGTGGACGCGGCGACCGATGCCACATCTCCCAGGATCCCGTGCAGCTGCGGGATCCAACTCCTCGCCGCTGCGGCTTCATCCGCGGCAAGCTGCTGCCGGCGGTGCACCGGGGCACCGCCAAATCCGGCCACCAGGGCCGACATGCTGCCGGAGACTTCCTCGGGCCACCGGAGTCATTCCGGTGGTCCAATCTTGCTCCCTTCTGCGCCTGCGGTCGTCTCGGGATCCATAGATTACTGCGAAGGCCTCCAATTTCCATTCCGGTACCGTTTAGTTGTCACCAAGAATTTTGTGCATCAAGAACAAACTAGCGGTGGGTTCGGAATTGTTCGTTAGTCTGCACCCACCGCGTTATTGGTTCAAACATTACAAACAAAATTGCACACCATGCCGGGGATATAAAATCACATAAGGAAAATTATTCAAATTCCTCTACCTCAACAAGGAAGACGATTGTCGGCGTCATGGGAAAAAGGATCGTAGGCGTCTTCGGGGTGTGAACGAGGAGGAAGTGGTGTCTCTTATCTTGTCGCAGAGAAGAGAAGGGCGGTGCGTCGTCGATCTTTACGGAACAGGTGTTCTTCGACGTTCTTCGTCGGAGGCCAGCATTCTTCGTCATTCTTAGTCGGAGGCTGGAGTTCATCCTCGCACAATGAAGCTATCCTTCTTTATAAAATAATAAGTTCCCACCTATTATTTTATTATACACGCAAAGAATCTGTCCCATAATTAATTCACCACACTAATTAAAATTTGTTGAAATTTAATTAAAGACGAGAGATAGAATGTTCCCCGTAATTGAATGCGTTGGAAGATTAAATTAAAAAGGGGAAAAGATGAAGGTTCCTCATTAAATTATGGGTTGACATAATTTAATGGATTGAGGTGACATTTAATGGAGGTTTGAGAAATTAATGAGGGGATGTTTAAGAGATTAGAGGGAATTAAAAAGGTGGGGCTCGTGCGGGCCCCCATCTCTCTAACATCTCCACTTGGGTAGTTAAGTGGTTGTGGGCCCCACTCTTAACTACCCATGGGAGGGAAAAACCACTTTAAGAAATAAAAAAAATCCGACAATTTTTAATTACTTCTTAAATAAACCCCTAAAAAATATCTCCTCCTCCTTTGCGAACGAAACTATGGTAAGTGTCCCCTTAAGCAATTACCGGTGTTGCGGTTTCATTGGTTCCCTCAGATTTTAATTCTGAGCACCGGTTCAAAAGATAGTGAAACCCGCTCATTCATTCAATGATCGTACCCGATCTAAACTTCAGAGATTGATTCCGGACACACTGGGCGTCAGAATCAAGTGTCGTCGAAAGCCACAAAATCATAAAATTCCAAAGTATTTTTCAAAAAAATCCTTGAAATTTACAGGTCTTTACAATTATACATTAATATTACATCATTTTATATGAATATTCAATAAATTTCATATATATACACCTTAGGATCATAATGTTTTAATTCTTTTGAATACTAGACACATAATAAAATTATTTCAATAAAGATATTAAACATTTCCCATAGAGATTTTTCAATACAGTACACTTCATAGGCATACCATACTTAAGACTTTCTTCTTAACTTAGGGAATGGAAATATAATAAAGGGTGATCATATATTATTATTAATGGTAAATATAGAAGATATAAATACATGATCACATTGAAGGATAAGATAAGAATAAGTATATGAGATTATGAATATAACTCAAAAAATTCATACCCAATCTATCAAGGATCGTAAACATGATCTATAGAATGAAAAATCATAATTTCAAATGACATGAACCATAAGAGTGATAAAAAATAAAAAATAAATCATGAACCATATTTTCATTTCATGTAATTTTTGGAAAATCATAATTATAGAAACAGTTTCATATGTCAAGGTTAACATCTGAAACCATCAAATCATAACGGATCAGGTATCAACACATGTTTCCCATTTAGTAATAGATCATCTATCAACACCTATTTTGTAATGACCCAACACATAAAAAAATTATTTTATAAGAAATGTTATTTTTCTGTATTTATTCATATTCAACACCATGTTAATCTTATGCTATACAAAACATTGAGTTAGCTTGCACTACACTCAAGATTGAGTTTTAACATCTATTAATGGAGAACATATTTTAAAACTAAATTTCATAAATTTTATAAATTTTAATTATCAAAATAAACATCATTTTGGAATTATTAATATCAAAATTATATTGGGTGAGTTTATAGTTATTTTCTGAGATGTTTCCTTTTTTGATTAATAGTGAAAAATACTTCTTTTTAGTTGAAAAATGCATTTTCATCTAAATAATTTTTAATGTTAAATTGTATTTAAATTTTTGTAAGTCACAATAAATCAATTATATATCAATTACTACAATTAAAATCATTAGTATCATTTTAATATTTAATTTATATATATATATATAGTTAATGAACTTTTGATCACTTTTACTTTAAAAACCCACTTTCTCACCATATTTGTGGGATTAGATTTAAACTTAATTTTTTCACATCTGTTAATTGAATTTTGAAAAAATAAAATACAGAGTTATAATTAGTATAATATTTATAATATAATAATATTAACTTAGTTTTTGACAAAAAAAATATTGGTGAAATTAGCTAAATTTAATTACAATGATTAAGGTAAAACTAAGCTTAATAAGGGACTAAACCTTAATCATAAGGGGGAAAATGACCTATAAATTTATCCAAAATCTATTGGATTACAATATTTATACAATATCCCCCCTTGGATCTAATTTTATGAGTTATTGGTAAAGATTTCACGAACATTACCCATATAATACGTTAAGGGAAAACACAATAAAACATTACATACCATTAACATTTAAAAGCATTAGAGTATGGAGGGAGTTACATAGTTTTGATTATAAATATAAAAATTAAAGGAAAAATAATTTTTTTATCATTTAAATTTAATTTTACTTATTTATTTATGATATAATTACATTAAACACATAACAAATTCTATTGCATGGATTATTTTGATAATAATTAAATATGTTAATTGAGGTTAAAAACCATAAAAGTAATGTAAATCTAATGAATTATTATGTTACATTTTTTTATAAGGATATATCATCTTAAATACATTATAAATTAATATGTTTTAATTCCAATAATGTTTTGATACTATTAAATTAAAAATAATTAAATAATTTCAAAATTAACATTAATATTTTTTTACAATAAATGAAATTTTATTAAATTCATTCAAATTAATAAATAACCTAAATTCATTCAAGATATATTTATGTTTCTATCAATAGAAAAATTTTCCATTCAAGGACTAATTGATATTTCATAATTAACATAATAAACCATAAATAGTAAAACATTGTAAGCACGATTTTTGTTGAAGTAGTGTTTTTCACTTTACAAGTGATTGTTTTAAAATTAATTTCCAACATAAATGATATTTTTATTATTAAAATTTCATATAATATTAATAATTATTTGGTATTATATTTTTTATAAAATCACACCTTAATTTAGTATTCATAGTTAAATTGATTATGGTGGAAAAGTAGTTACCAAAATGCAAATCCAAAATGAAAAATATAAGGAAACATAATGAATAAGAAACAAAATTATAAAAAAACAATTTTTATTGTCTTTGGACATTTTTATTGACCCTATTTTCTCTTTAATCCATTAGTAGTAAAATTGTAGGCACATGAGTTAAGGGAGACCTCCCAATAGATTTTACCTTATGGTATTTATAATAATTTCCCTCCTCCTCTGCTATAAAAAGACATTCACTCTTCCCCTTCCACGCACCTATCAAGATACATTGTCTCCTCCAAAATATAAAAAATTAATATTCCAAAATAAATTCCCTAAATGAATAAAAATCACTTTGTGTGTAAATAAATCGAAGGAATCCATTTGGTAAAAACCAAAAGGAGTTACCCTAAAATGGGTTACATTCCCCAATATCCATTTAGGTTTTTTTGTTTCTCCACCCATTATTTTATTACTATTATATTATTATATATTATAATTAGTATAAAAAATAAAAATAAAATTGTTATGTTAATGTTTTTACATAAACATACACATACTTCCATAAAATAGGTAACAAACTTATTGTTTTTATACGACAAACTATCGCCTCATGAAATGATGTCGTTCATTTTAACTTTTCCTCCTATCAGGATGAGAAATATGATGTAAATAATATATTTAAATTTTATATATGATATTTAAATGATTTTATAATAATTTAATATTTATATAAAACATACCTTCATTCATTCCATTTTCTGACGACATGATTACATTGGTTGCGGACGTGTGGACTACCACCTCCTCAAAGTGATGTGATGTGTTCACACATTACATAGAATGTAATAAGGATAGTTTTAATTATAAATATGTAGAGTAAATTAAATATATATATATATATATATATGATATTAATGACATAATTACATTTCATTAAATATAATATATCTTTTTATTTATTACCCTCTTCACACACTAAAAAGAGATAACGTTGTTCGTGGACGTGTGGCATACTGCCTCCTCAACGCGATGTTATTCCTTTTATGTCACAAGAATTATGTATATAAGTATATATGATTAAATAACATGTAATTTATTATATAATTATAATTTTATAAAGTTATAATATTACATAACTTATTTCTATAATAATCATTGAAAAATTTGAATGTTACTCATGAATATGTACGGTCTACCATCCCCCTAATTATAACATTGGTTCATTTTTCATAACCATCCTTAATAATTGGTTTTAATATTATAATTGATGTATAAATATGATAATTATTTATTGATTATTATTATATATATGTTTATATAATGACCCTTATGAAAATATTTGACCTAGCAATGTCGATTTCGACACATGGACCAAATTTTGCCAAAACACCCGACATAAACATAATTATTTACGTAGTTGTATAAAAAATTGTAATAAATGAACTAAAAGTAATAATAAACTTGAAAAATTGTGTGAAATAATTGAATAATTAACAAAATTTTATTATTTAGTAAAATAAAAACATGTGTGACATGTCAGACTCAAGGTAAGAGATTTTCATCTCACTTTCTACATCTATGAGATAAATTTAAAATTCATCACATAATTATTTTGGGTGATTTATCTAATAAAACTTTTGATATATTATATTATAAATCCTTTTATCTATATTTTATTTATGTTTTTACTTCTAATTATCTCATTCAATGGGTATTCAATTGACAATTATGAAGTGGTAAAATTTATCATTTCAATGTCACTTTCTTTGGTGATTGTTAACTTTATCTTGAAAAAATCACTTCCTTATGCTGATTTTTTTGTATATTCAATTTATCATAAAAATTATTATTCTCGTTAAATGGGTATTATTATTTCTTAAACTGTTTAATGTTTTTAAATGTAGAGTTCACCTCGATTGTTATATGATTGATTGGGGACTTATTGTTAAATTTGTATCTTTTATTCAATACAGATATTTGATAAGGCACTTTTTTTATGAATTTAACACGATTGTTATATATTTATTTATTTATTTAGTTTTTTATTTTTACATGAAATAAATGGTTTTGGGGTTGTTTAATGAAATAATTATGGGTTGGGGACCAGTTAATTGAAGCCCCATGAGGCATATGTAGTCTCATGAGACAAATCAATTGGCCAAATTAGAAAAGATTAAATTATATTGAGAATAAATATTGATGGTAAACATATCATATTCCAAGAAAACATGAAATACAATAATGAAGAATTTAAATTATTGATAATTTAGTTATTGTTATTATCCATGTTATTTTTTCGATAATATATTTATGGATTCATTTCCTTCTCATTTTATTGATTAAATTACATGTGTTCCAGTTATCTACCATTCCATATTCATAATTTCTTATCCAGATATTTATATGGAATGTTTTCTTAGTTATTTTCATTCTAATGATCATTATTACATCCATTATATACTTATTCTTACTCAGCATTTGAGCTCTCCCTTTTTTTGTTTCCTTTCCCCAAGATATAAAGATGAATTCTTGGAATGAGTTTCAAGGATGCAGTTTATTTGTATGTTTTTATGCATTATTATCCTCACCTAATATAAAATGGGTAACATGTATGTAATATAGTTTTCTAAAATTTATTAATTTTTCTGTCCTTTAGGATTTGATTCCTTGTAGTCGTACCAATGTAATAATGTAACGCACCTGCTCTATGATTCTGGGGTGGAGGAGTTATAGTTTTTGTCAAAGAATGTTTATAATAAAACATGGAAAATAAGTTTAAAAAACATGGATTTGTGAAAATAAAACCTACATATACTTTTAATAAAATTATAGAAGAACACCCCAAAAAACCACGTTTATGGTTATGAAATTTGATATTAAAAAAATTCAATTTATGAGAAGATTTTTTCTGGTTTTTGTATAATAAATTATGTTTTATAATGATATGATCTAACCTAGTGTATATCATAATTTAGAAATGGGACCTAGTTGAAGGAATGTGAACCTCACCCACACACATGATCCATAGAGTTAGAAGGATTGTATCATTCATGCTCTTAATATAGTCTTTCAAGTGGAATTAGTCTCACAATAATTCTCATCATATGAGGACATATTATCCTATGCTTACTAGATAGTGAAAGAATTATCTAAGGGTTATCGATTTCGAGGGAAGAATGACAACAAGAGGAAAATGGGGAAAATATAGATAAATGGGAGAAGGGAATGAATTATTTTACCACATTTGATAGTTGTGAAAATAATCTACTTGGTCCTTGCTTAAAATGAATGCGAGTTTATTAAAAATATTGAAAGAAAGAACATTATGAAGGTTATTGAAGGGATGAGAAAATATATTCCAATGTACACTGCTTCAACTACAAGGATAAGGGTCACTATGCAGATAAATGTCTCTCGTGTCGAGTTAATATAACCTAAATATGGCATATGGATCATGGCCAATATTATGTTACTACCACAGATAACGAATAAGGATTAATGTTCTTATGTTTGGATTCAAGAATTATGTCATTTTAGTATTTCATCATTGATGTACTAGTTATTAGAATTATGGAATATATGATGATGTACAACAATACTTTTTCATTAAGCATTTGAGATCATATGTTGAATGGTACCCAGAAAATTTATTTAATAGTATGTTAAACTTTTTAGAACATACATGGATAGGGAAAGATTACCATTAATATGTTCCTGGTGCTAAAATAATTTTGTTCAAAAAAACAGATGATTGATATGAGGTTAATGGAAGATTACCCTTAATATGTTCCTCATGCAAGGATAATGATGTTGAAATAAATAGATGATTGATATGAATATATTCGATTGGATATTATATACTACCCTATAAATGATTAATTATTTGTTGACAACATGTCTTATATGATCATCTATGGGGTTCAAAACACTTTTGGATTTTTGGAATATATCTAAAAACATGTCTTTTAATTAAGTAATAATGAATCATTAATGTTTTAAATAATGTTTTATGGTAATTAAAGATATTATTCATATTTAAAGAGAAATCATGATAAAGTTATTCACATGTTTGGAATGTAAAAATATAGGTATGCTTCGTTTTGGATAAATTCTAATGATAAGTTCATTTTGGAAATTCAGTGACCTTATTTCTATATTTTTTATCATAATACTTTGGAAAATGTAACCATTAGTGAAATGTTTTATGTGTAACATTGGATGCGGTTATACATATTGATATATAACATCACTATATGAAGTATATTGTGCTATGAGAAGAATTGTAAATAGTACAATGTTTAATCAAATGAAATTATTATGATTATAGAAACATATATTTAAAAACAATTATAGCTGCGTAATAATTCTAAAAATCTAGGAAAAAGGGTCTTGAAATAGAAAAAATTATATTATCACCATTTTTTATTATATCAATGAACTTTCCCACAACACTAGTTTATGACCTTATTGTCATCAACTTTCAGTGGAATATGGTCTTTTTCACTCTCCATTAGAAATTGATAGTTATATTTTTCTTCTATTTCCATGTTTTCACTAATGTTCTCTTATTTTAAAACCTAGTTTTTTGGGGACCTTCTCATTTTACATTCCCAATTATTAAGAAGACGTTTTTTAACCATATTTATAATGTGGTTTTTTCAATAATAGTATTTTCAAGTATTATTCCCTCGATTACCAAGATCATGTTTAAATTGTGTCGATGAAATTTAATTAAGGTTGGGAGAATTTAACACCCCAATACATAAAAATACTTCCATTTTAGAATAAATTTTATTTTGTTTCTATATTTCTTTATATGAAAAACCATGTTAAGCTTATGCTACACACAACACAGAGTTAGGTTACATTACACAAAAGATATAATTCTCCCACCATTTAATGGAACACCTAATTTAAAACTAAATTTTGAATATTTTATAAATTTTATTTTTTAAAATAAAATTCAATTTTGAATTCAGAATGTAAAAATAATCTTAGTGTGAATCTTTGGTATTTTTCCGAGAGATTTAATTTTCGATGAATAGTGAAAAATATTGCATTTTAGTTAAAATCAACAATTTCATATAAATAATTATTAATGTTAAATAATATTTTAAATTTAATTTAAATTAAAAATATATCTATTAAATATATAATAATACAATTTAAATTTTTCGAGTAGTTTTTATATTTAATTTATATAAAAATACTTAATAAACTTTTGATCATTTTCCCCTTAAAAACCCACTTTCTCACCACAAATGTGGCATTAGCTTTAAAAAATTACAACTATGTAAATTGAATTTAGTAAAATGAACATAAACATTTATAACCATTATAATATCTATAGTCTAAATATATCAACTTAGTATTTGACCAAAAAGATTAGTGAAAGTAGTTAAAATTAATTACAGCGATTAAGGTAAAATTAAGCTTAGAAAGGGACTAAACCTTAATCATAAGTCCCAAAATGATTTATAAACTGGTCTAAAATCCATTTGATGAAAATATTTCAACTTTATACCCTACTGGTTATAATATAATGAGTTATTAAGACACATTTTCTGTAAATTGATCCATATAATAAGTTATGTAAGGAAACAACAAAAAAAATAACTTTCCTTACCTTTAACATTTATAAAGCATTATAGTATGGAGAAAACTACATTGTTTCAATTATAAACATTATTTTTAAATTTAAATAATTTTTTAAATCATGTAAATTTATCTTTAATTTTTTAGAGAGGATATAATTACATTAGATGTTTCACAAACCCTAATGCATGGATTATTTTGTAAGTAATTAAATAAGATAAATCATGTTAAAAATTTTAATATTAACTAAACATAATGAATTTTCTTTTTCAATTATTTTTTAGAGGAATATATCATGTTACCTATATTTTAACTTAATATATTTTAATTACATTAATTTTTTTTATTTTTAAATTAAAATTAAATAAATAATATCAAAATTCATATTAATGTTATTTTTAAATAAACGATTTTTTATTTTTTATTTTTTAGAAACTTTTTACATCGAAAAAAGACAAAATCACAGTTTATTAAATAAAATGAAATTCCTTTAGTCTAAAAGATGGGATCATATTACAATATTTATCATAAAGTGTGAGTAAAATGTCAGGTAGGTCATCCAGTAAAGATGTATTCTTACTTACTCATTTATTGGAAAGGCCATACACAACCATATTCACTTCACTATAGATATGAGGGGTAATATGGTTGATGTCATGGAATTGATGGAGAAAATCAATCTAGCATATGGTAATCGACCAAGCCATATGAATCACACCATTCTAAATTGCTTCTACTATGGTCGTTGAATCACTTTCAATCCATATGTTTTCCCAACCCAGATGCTTAGAGAAGAAAATATCACGAATTAAAGGCAACATTTCAGCCTCCAAAGATGTGTCAATACTCTATCTTCCAAATAAGCACCTAAGTATCTGACCAAGATGATCCTTGAAGATGGGGCCACATCCCACAAGGCTCGTATTTCCTTTAGAAGCACCATCCACATTAACTTTAATACAACAACAGAACGGTGGTTGCAAGAAAACATCAAAAGTCTATCGAGGAAGGAAAAAATGCATCAATCCATAATCACCATAGAATAATAAATTCATTCACTATATTTTTGAAGTACCCCTTTTGAATCAATGAAAGTTCAAAAATTGAAATGAGGATCTGTATCCAACATTCATTAAGGCTGAGTGATAAATTATTGTGAATAATCACATTTATTTCAAACAAGATCACATGTTGAAGTTCATAAACTATGGTAAGAAATATGTTCTTGATTTTTTTTTTGGAGTTATTCCTTTCTACACAATGGTTTAACTAAGTGTTTAAAGAGTAAAGAATCAACCTTCTACATTCAAATATGTAAACAATATACTCCCAAAGAGGAGTGGTAGTGGCACAAGAATGAAATAAATGGTTAGAATATTCTCCATATTGATTACAGAGATGATATTTTGAAAAAATATGGATCCCAAATGATTGTAGAGAAGTATCAGTGGGGAATATATTATAACCAATACACCATTTAAGAGTAAATCTTGAAGGAATTATCTGTAGCTTATCGATTATTTTTATCCAACTGAAATCATTTTCTGAATTATGAAAATTGTGGTTATAAAAAAATTAAATCCAGCATACCATAAAGTGAAGGGTCCTATATTAGAAAATCATATGTGCCAGAAAAAGTATAGTTTTTAATAACATGCACAACATTATTAGGCATACTATCAATATAAAAATAAATTACATCACTATTAGTATTATTAATACTTTCAAAAGTTTTTTTAGTAAAGATAATTGAAAATTGAGGATCACCAATCTAGTTTTCCAACCAGATGTTATCTGAGGAGTTCCTATAATACATCCATCTAGAGTTGGTCATAATATTTGAATACACATTTTCAATGGAAGTATGTATGGAATATTTCATAAAATTAATGTTTCCTTTCTTCAACTTATGAAGAAACCTATTTTTGATTAAAGTAATAGAAGCAGAATCATTAAGGAACAGTTTCCATGTAAGTCTAGCTTGAAGGGAATCATTAAAAAAATTAATTTTTAATTCTAAGGCCACACTTATCCAAATTTTTTCAAAATTTAGACCAAGGTATAGTCACCAATTTCTTCTCAAGAGTACTTCCTGTCCAAAAAAATTGTGGAAAAATTCATTTTTTTATTATACTGGTATCCCATTTACAAACCATCATAGAGTAGACCATTTTAGAGACAATGAAAGACTACAAATTACAATGTATACCCTCCATAGATAGATTTTTTTCTTTCCAATAGGAGATATGATTAAGTACATGATCAAAAATTCTAAATAATTAGCTAGATTTGGGTTTTCCTGAAAATATGTGGACACCAAGGTATGCAAAAGGAAATGAGCCTTCTTTAATGCCAAATTCATTGATAATAACACTTTTTCTATTAGCCGGAAAATTTATCTCAATGAATATGGATGATTCATTATATTTATTGACTATACTATAGACATTCTCATAGTGAGAGAGAGTTCTTTTGAGTGTTTGAATGTTTATTTTATCACCTTTTAAGAACATAATGATGAAATCTACATATAAAAGATGTGTGGGGCATTCAAATTATTAAAATAATGGACTGGATTAAGTTTATTCTAATCCAAAATGTGAGTAATCAATTTACATCAATATAGCTCCACAATTGAGAAAATGGATAGAAGAAAAGGTCATCACCCTATCTGAAACCTTTGGGGCATTTGATGTAGCCCTTGGGAGAACCATTGACCATGACAGATATTCAAGCTGAGTTGAACATGGTTTTAATTATTGTTATAAATGAGTAATTAAATGCAAAACCTTGAATCACTTTGAAGATAAACATCCATTCCATGGTTTCAAAAGCATTTCTAATAATATTTTTTATGGCAATATTACCACCTCTATTGGTATTGTTTAACATGTTAGTGAATTCAAAGGCAAGATAGATGTAGTCCTAGATGGATCTGTCTTTGATGAAACCAAATTGATTCTGTGAGATAATATTCTCCTTCATGGTTGTAATTTTGTGTGAAAGAATCTAAGTAATGATTTCTTATAAACTATTATTAAAATAAATGTGTCTGAAAAGATGAATCTTATAGGAATTATTTACTTCAGGGATCAAACTAATTAATTTTTCATTCAACCCATGGGGTTGAATGCCGCTCTAAAATAAGTATTTGAAAAAAATTCGAATATCAGATTAAATGACATCTTATTATTTCTTGTAGAATTAATTATTAAAACCATCAAGACTCTAGGAACTATAAGGATTTAAGCTAAAAATGGTATCTTTGATTTCATGATCAAGAGGAGTGCTTAATAGAAAATAATTATCTTCCATATTGACAACTACCGGAATGACATCTTGTAAGAGATCTTTATTCATGTTAGGTCCATTATTAGTAGATTCAAAATAATAGATGACATGATTATAAATATCATCCTCATTAACCAAAAGATTTTCCCCATCATTGAGAAAGGTTAATGGTCTGCAATATTTTTCTGATTCATTGAATAGAGTTTTAGAATTTATAATTTCTATTACCATCAAATAACCATTGGATTTTGAAATATAGTTTACACATGTTATCCTTAATGGTGATAAGTGAGTTGAGATTCATAGAAATGTTAATTTCATGATTATGATTAGTATTAAAATCAGAGTTTGTGTGTTTTATTTGAAGTTGAAGTTCATTATCAATTAGGAGGATTTCATTATCAATTTGATTATATTTTGAGCTGCACCAACCATTAAGATTTGGTTAAAGATGTTTTATTTTTAATATAATAGAAAATTGAATCATTGTAATGATTTGTTGAGGACTAAAAAATTTAACGAGATTACAAAATTCAAGGTTTGATAACCATGCTTTGTTGAATCTAAAGGGTAGTAGATTTCACTATTTTTAAAGAAATAGTGATAATAATATGATGATGCTCAGATTAATTCTCGGGAAGAGTGGTGTTGGAAATGGTTTCCCATTTATCTAAATCAAGATCATTTGTGACCACTCTATCCAATTTTCTAGAAACCATGTTATTATAATGTCTTTTGTACCATGTATATTTACCACTGGTGATAGTAGTTTCAATAAGATTTATGTACTCAATTTCAGTCATAAACTCTCTTGTAGAGATAACAGAGTGGGACAGGCCCATATTCTCACTAGAAGCAAGGATAGCATTAAAGTATCCAATAACAAACCCAGGATTATGTATATTAAAACATAGATGGTATATGTTAGTCTAGAGGGTCCTCTTATACTGGTATTTGTTATTTTCATAAACAAAGGAATAAAATAGATTTGTACTATTGGGAATAAAATCACAGGAAAATATTTTCTCAAAGACATAGAAAATATAACCATTTTTTAATGATGGTTGTTAAAAACCCTAAATTGATTCAACAGTGGAACAATTTTGAATCGCACCTATAAAAGTATATTAAAATCAAATGATATGCAGTAATTTAGAATACAAATTTTTCTTTGGTCAACAATGGAAAAAATCAAAGGAAGATGAATGTTAATCAATCCTTTTAAGATAATAAAGGTGTCGGGGTTAGCAATTCCCAAACAATTCTAGAAAAATATATTCATTTATACCTATGTTTGGAGTTAGAACTCCACTTTTTCTTACCCTCTGAGCCCTTTTTTCTAGATGATCATCTGACAGTTTTGGATGTTTTGGGGCTGGATTTTTCTCCTTATTAATATTAATGTAAGTATAAGGGATAATAGTAGTACCTGCATTCATGGACTTTGTTGAAGGTTATTTAATCGCATTCTTAATAGGTAAGGACACGGGGATACTAATCAAGACATTTCTAGGATCTTTATTATGCATATCAATTAGATTTTTAAAATTTGATGATAAAACAGTGACATCAATTTTAGGGATACCTACTACAGTATGCATGCCAATGGATAAAGAGGATGAGGTAACTGAATATTTTGTTGCAAGATCTACCTGTTGAACATATTTTTCCAAGAAAAGAAGGGGATTGGTGTCATTATTCCCAGAAAAAACCTTTATGGTGTGTTCAACCACATCAATACAAGGTGTACTACTATAGTATGTGTGTAAATTGTTAAAGAAGATGAAGTAACTAATTATTTTTTGGCAGGATCCTTCTATTTTTCATCTTTATCCATGATCAGATTGTGTTTGGTGTCATTCTACTCAGTATAAACCTTTTTGTGTTTTCAACCACATCACCCAAAGGTCCAGGTTCATTGTTTTTTACCTATTAAATTTCACTACTAGAACCTAAATGAGGATAAGACAAATATCCAAAAGAAGTACCTCTATCAGCCTGCATACCATCAGTGCATTTTGGGGAGATAATAGTTGTATCCTCCTCCTCAACATGTTTATTATAGGATTTACCTAAATTTTTCTCTATGGAAATCAACTTATCTATTTTACTCACCCATATATCATTATTCTTCTTAGATGTCTCAGGGATATCAAAAATGGGATCCTTTCCATTTTTATTATTTTGACCAACTTTACATTCACTCTTTGTTAGTTAAATAAGTTATTTCCTAGCCAACGTACAATTTTCAATAGAATGTATGATAATATTTCATATCTCATAAAAAGGGGGTTTCTCTCATGCTCAATTATAAATTTATCTTTGTATTTATTATCAAAGAAACTTATTGAATTAGGATGTTTTTATTCAAGATTAAAACCCACTATATCCCTTTCAAATTGGCCCAATTCAGCATTTAGAGGTCACTAATATATCTTATGTGGTGATCCAATACCATAGAAAATTTCATTCAAGATTTTATGATTCCAAAAAATTCCATTTGAGACCATGAAATCTCACCCATATATAATTCATTGTGTTCTTATGGGTATAGGGGTTAAAACCATAGTCCTAATCATATTTCCTAAGAAAATTAGTTTTAAGATGTGTGCTATCAGTTTTACAAACCAATCTATATCCTCTAATGATTTTAACATAATAAGAAAGTAACCCCTACCTATTGGCATTAATTTACAATCTGACATACCCCAAAAAGGATAAATTCTAGGCTTTAATTAGAGTAAGTTACAAGGTTGATCACCTTTCATGTACGAGATGCCACACATTATGGAAAATTTTAACATCTATGTATGTTGTTGGAGCACATCGAGGTCAGATTCCACCAATAATGCACCACTAAAAAGTTTCTTGAAGAGTGGAGGCTCAACTGAATTTGATTTAAAAATATTCGTACATTTAAGGGAATCTAGAAACAAAACCCCTTTAGATCTACCCGCAAGCACATGATTGAGGGTATCCTCACCAAGGGTTTCTTTTTCATGTGTAGAATTTTCAACCCTTGCAAATGATTGTTACCACTCTAGATCAAATGCCACCATTCAGAATAAGAAATAGTTTAGGTGAATTTAGATATCATGATCCAAGTGGTGATTAGGGTTGATAGTTTTTGAGTTCGAGGTTATGGTCAAGGATTTGGGGCACATGGTTCCCTCCCATATCTGATATATTATTGGGATTATTTAATATTAAACTTCCTTTAATCAATGATATTTTATTAAATGATTTAAAATTAATAAAAATATTATATTCTCCCAAGTGATTTTTAATTGTAAATGAATACTCAATATTTTCAATCCATGGACCAATTGATCTTTTATAATTTTAATATTGACCAATGAATAGTAAAAACATTGTTAGCATGGTCCCAGTTAAAGTAGTGATTTTTCATGTAACGTGTGATTGTTTTAAAATTAATTTCCAATACACAAGGGATTTTTATTTTTTAAATTATATATCATACTCATAATTAATTTTTATTGTATTTTATATTATATATCACCTTAATTTAGTCTTAATTGATAAATTACTTAGGTTTGAAAACCAGTTACCTAAGTGAAAAACCAAAATGAAAAATATCAGGAAACATAATGTTTAAGGAACTAAATAAAAAATGAACATATTTTTATATGGTAGAGATTTTTATGAAACATAAATTAAGTTTAATACATTATTTTTTAAACTTTATTCAAATGATTTGAGGGAGACCTCTAAATAGTTTTTACCTTTTTGTATTTAAAATAATGTCACTCATTGTCCACTATAAAAAAACATTCACACTTCCTCTTCCTCACACCTTTAAATACACATTGGATCGTCCAAAATCTACCCAAATAATCTCCCAAAATACCTCTATTATGTATAGAATCCTCTACATGGGAATAGATACAACCAATTAATCCCTTTGGTTTAAACCAAAATGAGTTACCCAAAAAGGAGGTAACATTTTTCAATGCGCACTTATGTTTTATTTGTTTCTCCACCGATTAATTTCTTATTTTTCCTTGATTATATAACAAAATAAGTATCCTAGACATATTTAAATGTTGTTATGTTGTGGTTTCAACCTAAAACTACACACACATCCATCAAAGGGGTAATGAACTTACCGTTCATGTACATTGAACTACCGACTCGTGAAAAGATATCATTCATTTTTCCATTACCACCTCCCACGGTGGTAATTATGATGGAAATATAGTTTTTATATCTTATATATGATATTTATAATATATTTATATTTATTTAATTATTATATAACACATAACTTAATGTTTTCAATTTTTGGGGGATACGATAACAGCGTTTGTGGGCATGTGGACTATCGCCTCCTCAAAGCGATGTTATGTGTTCACACATTACATGGAATGTATTGAGGATTGTTTTAATTAAAAATATGTGACATAAATTAAATATATATGATATTAATTACATAATTATCTTTCACAAAAAATAATATAACATTTTATTTATTACCCTCTTGACAGACTACAATGTGATAATGTCATTTATGGACGTGTGGACTAAAGTCTCCTCAACGCGATGTGATTACTTTTACATCACAAGAATTATATATATAAGTATATATGAATAAATAACAATATATTTATGATATAATGAAAATTATTTATAAATATTATGTTACTTAACATCATTCCATAAGGATCATTGAAAAATGGTAACATTACTCATCCATACGTACGACCTACTGTCTCTAGGATAGTAACATTTCTTCATTTTTCATAATCATCATCCATTATTGTTTTTAAAAATATAATTAGTATATAAATATGATGATTATTTCCTGATTATTATTTTTTATATGTTTATATAATGTTCCCTTTGACCATTATTGACCTACAAAAGTCATTTTTAACACATGGACATAATTTGGTCAAAAACACTAAATGTAAACTTAATTGTTTAAGTAATTTTACAAAAAATTGTAACAAGTGAAGTTAAAGTAATAATATACTTTAAAAATTTCTATAATATGTTAATAATTATAATAAATTTATTATTCATGAATATAAAGTCACACATGGAAGGTCGATCTCAGAGTAAGGGATTTTCATCTCACTTTTTATAACTATGAGATAAATGTCATATTCACCACTTACTTATTTTCGGTGGTGTATCTAATGTACCATTTGAAATATTATATCATGAATCATTTTATAATCCTGGAATTTAGGTTTTTACTTTTAAATATCTCATTCAATGGGATTTGAATTGAGATTTACCAAGTGGTAAAATTTATCTTTTAAATATCACTTTATTTTGTGATTGTTAACTTTCCATTGAAACAGTCACTTCCTTATTGTCCTTTTATTATAAATAAAATTTATCTTAGATATACATATTATCATGAAATGTATACTATTATATAATAAATTATATTTCATTTTTACATATGTTGTTCACCTTGACAGTTATTTGATTAACTGAATAATTATTGATAAATATGTATCTTTTATTCAATAGAGATATTTGATAAGGTGACATTTTAATGAATTTAAACTGATTATTAGATATATGAGGATTGATTTTTTCAAGAAAAACATAGGTTGGTTGTGGTTTAATTCAAGCCCCATGGGTTGGGGATTAGTTAATGCAAGACCTATAATGCATATGTAGTCCCATGAGATGAATTAGTTGATTAAATCAAAATAGATTAATGTTTTTAGAGAATAAATCTTGACAGTAAAGGGATCATGTTTCTGGGAAACATGAAATCAAATAATTAATCATTTCCTTTATAGATAACTTTATTGTTATTATTTTCCCTGAGATTTTTTCTTTATCATATTTATGAATTCATTTCATTCTAATTTTATTGATTATATTTCATGTGTTTCAATTTTATATTATGCCATAACGATTATTCCATATACAAATATTTATATAGAATGTGTTCTCAGTTAATTACCTTTCCATGATTATTTTTCTCATTTCTCCATTATTATTTTTGATGTACGCTTACCCTTACTGAGAATTTGAGCTCACCCTTATTTTGTTCCTTTCCCCATAATATGAAAATAAAAAATGGGAATGAGTTTCAAGGATATATTTTATATGTATGTGTTTTTTATTATGTCCTTATCTCAATGTAAAATGGGTAAAATTTATGAAATCTAGTTTCCAAAATTGCTAAACTATACGATCCTTTGGGATTTGATTCCTTGTAAATGTGTCAATGTAATAAAGTAATTCACTAACTCTTGGCTTATGGGGTCAATGTGTTACATGTTTCCCATAGTAGATCAAGCCCATCGACCAATTTCACATAGTGGATCAAGAACATCATCATGTTTCCCATATATATCTCATGATATTAAAAAATACACAATAAATTAGGGTGACATATAGTTCTCACCTATCCTTTGGCTATAATGTGACTCCATACTTGGTTCTAACGTAACCATCCTATTTGGTGGTAATGTAACCATGACCCTTAGTTATAACATAACCAACATCCTTATTTATAATGTAACCACTTTAATATAATTAAAAACATACATATGTGTTCCATAGGATCATAAAAATATTTATATTAGAACCCATGAAAATAAATGAGGTTTTAAAACATTTCATTGTATCATAACCCAAGGAAAAAAATTTGTTTCACAATCATTTCATAGATTCTCCATTGTAAACCCATGAAAAAAGATCAGGTTTCATAAACATATTATCATAATTAACATATAAATATAGATAAATAATAATTATGATATGATTAAAACATATCCCTCGTAAATCTTAAGTAACCTCATAGGATTACAACTTAGATATAAAATGATTTTGAAAGATCACTAGGAACTTTTCTTGAAGAAAATAACCTTTCCACTATGAAAATTACATTTTCATAACTAAATGTTAAAATAAAATATAAAAAACTTTTTCATTGACAATAACCATTTAAAATAATAAATATATCTTTAAGACATTGGGTGGTAATGATGGCAGAAAAATATGTTCTTGTTGAACACATTAAAAAAAGATTCCATTCAAATTTTCATTAAAATCCAAAAAGTCATTGTTTGGAAAACACCATAAAGATTCAATTAAAACATTTTGTAAAAAATTAAAAATTGGTAATAATGAAATTAAAACATCATATTATAATCCAAAAAAATTCAAGAAAACTGTTTTAGAAAAAATGGATATGGAATAAAAAATATAAATTGTTATTGAGTAAAATAAATTCGATTTTTCTTTAAAAACATTTTATTGTAATATTGAGTACATAAAGTGAGAAAAATGAATATAAAACATTTAATTTAAAAAAATCACTAAAGGATAAAAAAATTCAATAGATTCTTGAAATATAGATCATATTATCTCATCATTGTAAGCATATAATAAATAATACTGATAACATTAAAATTTACCAGTTTGGAATCATTTGAATCATAATTAAAATGAAATAAATAAAATATTATGGATATTTATTTCAAATAATTATATTTATAATTATCATAACAGTAATTAATGGGTATAATATACCCCACACAAAATAAAAAATGGGGTGTACATGACCTGTGATTCACAGAAATAATAATGATGCCAAAATCCCTTACTGATTTGGTAATATTTTAAATCATAATCCCCATTAAATAATAACATAAAATTTACCATTAATTATAACAAAAATAATTTTATTCGGGATATAACATGTCTAAGTGTATATATATGAAACACACAAAATAAATGAGTGGTGATTATGGAATATGTCTCCCAGAAAAGAGAGACTAGAAATCCCTCACATTAAGAATAAACTTATTTTTTACACATTTGTACCTCCATTATAATAAATATAATTTAATTATACATTTATTAATGAAAAATTATAATATTTATCATACCATATGATATTTACTTATTACCTTTTATTACCTTTATATTAACAATTCCTTGTTAAAATCGTGTTTTGGGAAATAACTCATACATTTTTCATGTATATTTTGGTTTGGTATTTTTGGACCTTTTTATTTGATCAAGTTATCATAATATCTATAATATTAATGATGATATAAATATCATTTGTATTTATTAAATATTTATTTACTGTAATTCATTAATAGTAGATATAGAAAATCAATTATATTATTCATAGAGATGGTAGGTCATACGTACGCATGAACGTTGTTTCAATTTTCTTGATAGATGAAATGAAAAAAGGTAAATAATATATTAACATTTTAGATTCATTTTTATGTCATATATATCATATATTTTCATTAAACCTATCCATATTACCTTCCATATTTATCATAAGTGTAGAATGAATCACACTGCTTCGTGAGGAGGTAGTATGTCGTACCCATGAGCGACATTTTCATGTTCTGATGGTATGGAATGAAATATTTTATGTAGAAACCCTGGTTTGAGGTATGTAACCCTTTTCTATGCCATTTTATTTGTTTAAAAATGTTTTGTATTGTTTTGGAGATTTTGGAAGGGATTTGGGATGGTTTGGAGGATTTTCAAGGGGAGCACGGTTTGAGCATGGTTTGGGGAAACTGTTCAGGATCTCTAGGTGACCATGAAAGTGGAGGTGGTGTACTTTACATAGTTTTCAAATGGTTTTTATAACCATGAAGGGTCCCTTTTTTGTAGTATCATGTGAAAATTTAGCGCACATTTTTCCTAACCGTGTGTGGCATTAAAATGTGATTTCTTAAAAATTGTACCACTCAGGATTTTTCCTATACTCCTCCTCTCTTATCCCATATAAACAGTACTAAGTATTTCCTATTCTTGAATGTTATATGGTCTCTCCCAATTATTTTGGATTTGATTATAAGGGTTTTCAACATGTGTGAAGGTAATTCTATTCCGGTAAGCCATCTCTCTTGGATATTTCTTGATTTGTCTTAGATCTAGTTCTCCCTCTCTCTTAGTTTTCTAGATCTACACTCATTGCATATATATATAGGGTTTTTGTTTCCTAAAATGATGAAATTGAGGCTTTTTGATTTTAGGAAAATATATCTAAGATAGTTTTGGTATAGTTTTTACCCAGGTTTTTTGTGTGATTGGGAGTTGGTCAAATTCACTAAAACCCTAAGGTAGGTGGCTTCTCTCCCGACTCGATTTTGTTAGAAAAAGAATCCTTGTTATAAATTAATTGGTTTTGATTAAAATTAATTTATATTATCATGTTTTATGCTTTATTAAATTTCCATTGTTGATGTTTTGGGGATTTTTAAAAAAATGGGTTATTGTGGTGAAATATTCATTGTTGGCAGATTTTAAAATGTTGATTTTAAAATTGGTAGCTTGGTTTGACATGTGAAAATTATTTTCAACAAAAGTGGTTTCTTTATTGAATGTTATATGTCATGGAAGATGTCTTAAGGTATTGTTTTGTTGTGAAATAGTTTTTTTCATATTATTGCGGCTATAGTTGGTGTATCTGCTTGTTATTGGATTAAGCATTTTATGCAGTTGTTGATTGTGGTGTGACGTGGGAGGGGAGTACCACTATGAAAAGAATATTGATAGTGTAAGGAAAGGCCTCCATCAAAGATAATTTTGTATGAATTACTACTATGTTTGGAAAGGAGTAAATGGGCTTTGACGGGACGTTCCACCGTGGTTTTTATACTGGGTTTAGTGTGTGAAACATTATGGAAATGTGTTGATTATGCATGTGGCTAATAAAGATGAAATTATAGTGCTAATATGTGATAGTAAAAATGGTTATGTCTTTTCATTGGTTTTCCCTTGTATTTTGTGGGTTTGGGTGGAAAGTGGCTTAGTAAGGGTGTGTTTGTCTTGAAGAAAATCATTGCACTATTTGATGTTCTCTATAAACTACTTTATATAAATATGCTAACCGTTATATCCTAGTGGTTGTGTAGGGAACTCATTTGTGAAAATACTACTGAGTATTATTACTCACCCACTATATTATAACTTGTGTGCTTTTGTAGTTGTCATTTTCTGGGACACAGATAAGGGTAAAGTTTCTCATTTCACTAGTAGTTCATTGTGATGCTTGGATGGGTTTTTGGTTCTTAGAGTATGGAGATTAGCTAGGAGATTTGTATTTATGTCATAGATTCTTGGGTTTTGATTTGTAGTCTTCTGCTTGGTACTCTGATTATGGAACATTTTGGTTGAGTTAAATTTTTCTATCAAAATTGTTATGGAATTGGTTGGGTTGCATGGTTATTCTTTCATAATGTGTTTCATTAGTTTAAATTATTGACAAGAATCATGTATATGTGGTTGGACATATCTTTTTGGGTTGGTTGTTTTTCATTAAATGGAAAATAGTTCCATAATGGTTCATGATTCCCTCAGCATTTATTTCTAGCCTTTGGCACCTTGGGAACGTCGCATAATTCCAATTAGTATCTCACCTTTTTCTCAAGCCAATGAGGAAGGGGTGGGATGGTAAAAGTAGTACCAATTTGTTTGGTCCTTGACTTCCATGTTTGATGGGTATATAGGCGTTGGTTATCGCTCATGGGGTTGAAATTTGTTCTTTTTCTTTCTTTGAGATGGGATGGTAGTAAGGTGTAGGATATTCAGAATTTCAAATTTATAGAATAAAAGGATGTAACTAACCCTTTTATGATAAACATAATGTTTCCAAGTAGTTGGTTATATAAGTGTTTTAGGGACACTTATAGTCATTGTAAATCGCCTGATCATGTTTGTAGAAAATGAGATGAGCATGACATGCATGGTATAAATGAATTCCCACTAGGATTTATATTTCATTGAAATAATGATTTAAGTTATGCTATGGATAAAAGGATTTTCAAAAAATCTAGAAAATATTTTCTAATATGCGGATTTTAAAAGCATATCATTTAGGTATTTTGAAAACGGGTCAATTTTCAAAACATGGTGGATTTTGCGAAAGTGGTTCAATATGGGAAGTGTGATCTTGTGGAAATCCAGGTTGTTGTAGTTAAAATATAATTGAATTTAAATTTGTAAGACTTTTATTATTAAAGCAGTGATACTTATGGTTGTTTTTTTGATAGAAATGGAACTAAGTAGGCATCCTAGAGACCAAATGGGGGAGGCTTCTAAAAATGTGGTCACACCTGAGCTCCAGGTGAACCAGCAGTCAGTGCAGAGTATAGTGCAAGATTTCCAAGATGTGGAATGTGTGAGTAAATCGAATGATCCAAATCATGTAGATCATTCGGTTCAGTTTCAAAAGCTGAATCCACCCATTTTTTGGACTTATTCAGAACCATAAAATTCATATGCACGGTTAAACTGAATGAATAGAATATTTTAATTCTTCAGATCAACAATGGAGCTGAAAGTCAAGATAAAAACTTATATATTTGATGATATTTTCCTTCAGTGGTGGGAGTTGGTGGTCAAATATGTAATGGACCAAGGGATGACATGGGAGGGTTTGGCGGAATTTTTAAACAAACAAATTCTACCCTCATACAGTTAGAATTCATCTCACAATAGATTCCTTTCGTTTAAATCAAGTGAAGCTCTCAATTATAGAAAATGCAACTATGTTTCTGAACATAGTGTTGTTTTTAACCAAGGTGTAGGGTAGTACATCATTGAAGAAACTTATTTTTGAATCTGGGGTGAGGTAAGAAATTTAATCTAAAATAGAGGTGTTTGTATAAGTGGTTACACATAAACGATGTATAGAGAAATAGTACCTGATTGGGATATCTTTGGGGATACAGGTAGGGGAAGTATGTCGGTACCCAATGGGAATGGTTAAAACTCTAACTCTAGGATCAAGAGGAAGGGGGACACTTATTTCAATGGTGGAATTATGGCTGAGAACCCGATATAAGGATCAGTAAATCTTCCTAAAAATCCTCAGAGTAAGCCGAGGTGTTTTTAGTGTTTCTCCACAAGACACATAAAGTGAGATTAAACCAAACGACCTTGATCATGTCGTAGCTGTAAACATATGGAGAATCTTAAATTCTATTGCAGTAACTCTCTATTGTTGGGTGTTCGTGATACTCCTCAGGGGACACATGTGTATTATACCTCAATAGGAAAGGGGAAACATAATACCCCTCGTTAAGAGAGAAATGTTATTCGTGGTGATTCTTGGAACACCGAGACTCCCCCTCAAGGTAATAAAGAGAAGTGTGTGGAAAGAAATAAGTCATTTGGGGATGAGCAGGTACTGATGGATGATTAGTCGGGACCATCTATAGTGTGAGGTATGATTCTTAATTGAACCTTGATGAAATTGTTGTTTGGTAAAAGTTCATAACATTCTTTTATTACTTCTCATGCTGTTACTCTGCTGGGTTTAACTGTGGAAATGATCCCTTCAATTTTAAAATTTCAAACTCCTCTGTGTTTACGATACTGTCAACTCTTCCTATGTAGAACATGTTGTATTGTTGTTGATAGGGTTGAGTTAATGAGGGATTTCCCAATGCATAAGATGGATTCCTGTGATATAATCCTGAGAATGGATTTCCTAATTATGATTAAGTCCCACATCGACTATTATGTGTGAATGGTTAGTTTTACGATGAATGAAGGTGTCCAATATCTCATTAGAGGATACAAGAATGAAAAGATGCGTACAACAGGCATGTTGACACCAGTAGTTTGCGTAATATCATATATGGTGTCAGCATTGTCATTGGAATCAATGTAATGATTTGGTAGAGAAGTCTTATGGTAGTGGTTGGTAATTTTATGGATGTCATACCCAAAGAATTATTAGGGATTCCATGCATGAGAGAATTGGAGTTTATGATTCATCATATTCTAGAGACTTGTCCAATCTCACTTCTTTCATACCATATGGTAGTAAAAAATTTAGTGAATTAAAAGTACAGTTCGAGGAGTTAGAAAAAAAAGGTTACATCCGGACTAGCACATATCTAAGGGCAGTGCCTGTGTTTTTTGTTAAAAAGGTGGATGGAAATTTTTGGATATGTGTGGATTATTGTAATATAAACTAGGTTATAATATAAAACTAATATCCACATCCAAGAATTGATGATTTTTTTGATTAATTAAGGAAAAATTAATGGTTCTCCAATATTTAATTGCAGTTTGGATATCATCAATTGTGAGTACGGAAGGATAATATTACTAAAATTGGCTTTAGAATTATATATGGCCACTATGAGTATGTAATTATGCCCTTTGGTCTTAAAAATTCACTAGTAGTGTTTGTGGCATTGATGGATTGGATATTTCAGTGATATCTAGATTATTTTATAGAGGAATTTTTTGATTATATTTTGGTGTATTCTTGGACAAGGGTGGATCATGACCAACACATGGAGATAGTGGTGGGGATCATTGATAGATCATCTATTGCAAAATTGTTGAAGTGTGGTTTATGGATAAAATAGTTTTATTTCCTTGGTCATTTTATTTCTGAAAATGGTGTTTTAGATGATTTAGAAAATATAGAGTTTTTTATTTCTTAGAAAATGCTAATGAATGTTTTCAAGGTACATATATTCCTGGGTCTAGCTGGCTACTATCAATGTTTTCTTTGTGACTTATCATGATTGGCCTCACCAATTACATCTTTGATGAGGAAAAATGTTCCAATTAATCAGAATTAGAATTATTATAAATCATTTTAAGATCTTAAGAGTCACCTTACATTAGCTCCAATCATAGTTTTTTCTGATCCTTGGAAAGGGTACATGGTGTATTTGTGATGCATCACTCTCAGAGTTGGTTTGTGTTCGCATGCAAGGGGATCATTTGCTTGCATATGGCTCATAGTAGTTGAGGTTCCATGAGAAGAACTACCCGACTCGTGATTTGGATTTGGTAGTTGTGGTTCATGCTTTAAAAATGTGGCATCATTATATCATCAGTGATAAATTCATGGACTCTAGCGAACATAATAGTTTAATACATATTTTCTCAAAAATAGATTTTAACATGAGGAAAAGGATATGGATGGAGTATCTATAGATGTTTGACTTTTACTTAATGTACACACCGGGAAAGGGAAATTTGGTGGTGGATGCATTATGTAGGAAGTCGTAGGATCAAGTGGAAAAATAGGCATCAGATCAGTGTATGTTGATGTCAATTATATAAGACATGTGGTTGGAATGTGAGGATAAGGGTGATATAATGGTTTTATTTTTAATTTCGTTGATTCATAAATTGGTTTTCATGGTTAAATATGTAAAGATGTTGGATTCCAAGGGTATGGTGATGATTTATAAACTCAATGGGGGGAGACCATTGGTAGCTTGGAACTAAATTGGCATTTATTTTTGTTTTTTAGAATAATATGGATGAACCAGTGGACTATCAGGAATAAATTTTCCTGTATTATCATCATTATAGATGGGCTATCCATACTAGAATTTAGAAAATGTCTGAGGCATTAAAAGAATTGTTTTTGTGGGTTGGTTTGAAGATAATAGTGGAAGAGTTTATTTTGAGATGCTTGACTTGTCACAAAGTCAAGGAAGTGAATCAGTTGCTGGTATGTATGTTGAAATAATTACCTATTCCTGCATAGAAGTAAGAACAGATAGCAATAAATTTTGTTATAGGTCTCCCAGGAACAATCAGGAAGCACGAGGTCATATTGGTCATACTGGATCAACTCACAAAGTCGGCCCATTTCATCCCTATTCGTGAATCTCATATAGTCTATTATTTTTCCAAAATATATATCGGTGAAGTGGTAAGGAGTCATGGTGTTCTAGTTTTGATTATATTAGATCAAGATTTGAGTTTCACCTCTTGTTTTTTGGTAATACTTGGAGAAATCCCTTGGGACTGAGTTAACCATGAGAATAATGTATCATCCTCAGAAAGATGGGAAGTATGAGAGGATGATACAAACATTTAATGATATGTTATAGGCATGTGTGATGGATTTTGGTGGATCTTGGGAGGGGCACTTTCTCTTAGTGGAGTTCCCCTACAAAATAAAATATTCGGTCATGATACATATGGATCTATTTGAACCATTGAATAGTAATTTGTGTTGTTCTACACTTTTTCTAGTGGAAATGGATGAAACTACAGTGCTTGGATGAAGCCTTATCTAAGACACTATGGATAAGATCAAGTTGACTAGGAAGAGAATGGAGATGGCTCAGATTTTTCATAAATTTTATGTGGACCATCATTGACAAATATTTCCATTCTAAGAGGGTGATCATGTGTTATTGATAATATCTCCTAGGATAGTCCATCATAGGTTTTTAAGTAGGGTAAGTTATCTACATGGTTTATTGAGCCTTTCGAGATACATGACTTGTTTAGAGAGGTGGATTATCAGTTGGATTTTCCACCGCAGTTCAATGTGGTACACAATGTATTCCATGTTTCTTAGTTGAAGAGGTATCAATTATAAGGCCCCAGCCTTAAACCTTACTTAATCATGAGTTATTACAAGATTAAACATTGAGGATCTTTTCAGGTTTAGAGTTTTAGAGAATTAGATCATGAAACTTGCATTACATTCCACATTTAAACCAAGTGGTAACATAAAAGACAGTATTCATTCTTCCCATAAACGGAAACATATTTAAAATATAACATGGATTCTTTCTTGACACATCCTTGACACTATCATCACATCATGTACCTTTCCCTTGACCTATGAAAAACATTTCAAAAAACATGGGATGAGCATAAAATGCTCAGTAAGAGTTATAAAAATATGGAAAGGAAACATGAGTTCATATATACATTAGAATGAAATCACACTTTACCCATAAAACATAGGCATATGAAATCATGAATAAATCATAGAAAACATAAGACATAAAGGTAACTTGAGGCATTCATAAGATTCTTACGTAGGGAGTAACCCTCTTGGTTACATTTGGAATACTGATCACAGTATATTCCCTAAATCTCTTCGGAGAAACCTTAACGTTTCACTCCTTCGCGTTACCCAATGCATTGGAGAGCTATAACGGGCTCACCCGCCCTTAGTTTATCACGGAACCACCCGTTCTTCATAACAATGCCCAAGAACCATAACATAATCGTATCACATAAAACATGAATAAAGGAAACATAAAATTTCCACATTTCAATCACAATATAACATTTTAGGATAATGAAATAACGAATCCATTAAAAACCATTTTCAAAACCATTTAAAACATTTAATAAAGAGATTTTTGAATCAAAGTGTCCCATACCACCTTGAAGATTTTAAAATTTAAAACCATTAATATCCATATAAATAAATCCTTAAAACCATTTTGAAAACATGGATATTAATAAGAACAAATAATTAAAACATTTAAAGTGATATTTTGGTTAAAGGGGTTTTACCAAAATTTGTGACACTTGAATACAATAATTGAGGAATAACATTTAGTCAGAACTTTATAATATCATGAGAATAAATGGATTCATGATATAATACTCCAAAGGACAGTATACACACCATATAAGAGTAAATTGGTGCATAACAACAATGAACCCTCAATAGAAATGTCAAATGGGATGAAATCCCTTATAAAGAAGGTATCCTTAAATTAAGGACAAATCAATCTCAAAAATATGTGTGACAAATATAAATACACCCAATATAAGTGGATATTAAGTTTAAAACAATCAAATCTTATTCACACATATTAAAAGGATGACATATTCAATAACTATGTGTTGAACCCAAAGAAATTGAAATTGGGTTAAAAAGTTCCCTTGACAGCCTAACGGCATCACATCAAAATGAGTTGATGAGAGATAAAAAGTGTATCTCATCACTTGGACATAAAATTTACATCAACAAGGATATATGAGAACATATCCCAACATAAAAATATGTAAATTAAAATACCGAACAAAAGAAGTCTTTTAAAAAAGAGGAGGGTGAAAGGTTCCCTTACCGACTTGGGTATCTTTCAAAACATACACCCCATGAAAGAAGGAAAATAGATCATTAATGTAAATACTCATAAACGAAGTTATATTACACAAAGAGTAGAATAATGGGAAGTACATACACCACTAAATGGAATTTTTGGAAAATGTAGCATAAATCTCACGGGAATAAAAGTGAGATGAAAAATCCCTTACGAAAACTCGGCAGCCTAACGGCGCCACATAAAACTTCCGAATATTGATTGATGAGATCAAATAGGGTATCTCATCACATTAAAATAAAATGTACATCAAGAGAAATATAAAAGAACATCCCCCAACATTACAAAGAGGAGCTTAAAATAAGTGACATAAAGGAGAGTACTTAAAAAGAAAGAGAGAGGTTAGATCTCTTACGAAAGTTCGGCAGCCTAACAGCGCCACTCAAAACCTCCAAAATGGATTGATGAGAGAGAATAGGGTCTCTCATAACATGAACATAAAAATTACAGTATGTTTAATATAAAATATCATCCCAATAACAAAAAATATGAGCTTTGAAAGGAATTACATAAAACATTGTACTTAAAAAGAAAGAGAGGAGTAGGATCCCTTACATCGGGTCCGACTTGACTCGATTGTTCTTTAATCTCCTGAATAATAAACTTGAGTTAATTTATACTTCATTAAGAGCCTTTTTCAAGATCATTATTCCTTTTATATAACTTATTTCCATGTTATAAACATTATGTAATCATTTAATTTAATAATGTTTGTTTTTGTCGATATTTGGTTCTTAAGTCGAAAGTTGACTTCTTACAATTACATGTTGTTCGTGTGGCCAAATGTTTATTATATCCATAATTGTATTCATGATGTCGGTATCATATATGTCATATATATCCAGTACATGCATGCATTTATAACATTACATAATCATTTAGAGGTAAGAAATGAAATGCATCGTTCATGGAGACGGTAAGTCGTACGTACGCATGAACGCTTCATTCATTTCATTGTCATATTAATGGAATTAAAACTAAATGAGAGGTATGTATATTTTAATTACAGAATTATATTCTTCATTTAGATGTATCATTCATCATATATATCCATTATATACATGTACTTATAATAGTACATTACATTTGGGGATAAGAAATGAAATGCACCGTTCATGGAGACGGTAAGCCGTACGTACGCATGAACGCTACTTTCATTTCTATCTCATACTTTAATGGAAAGAAATAATAATTATATAGAGGTATATAATAATTCCAGTATAACATCATATATAATAACATTAAATCCATCCTTTATACGTCCCACGTATGGCATTAACGAATCACATCACTTTGAGGGGGCAGTAGTCCGCACTTCCTAAAATGAAGATATCGCGTATACCCATAATGGAAGCCATAAAGGTAAGACACAAATGAAAAATACAGAATAATAAGTAAAAATAAACATATAATATATTATATATAAAAATAGTGACATCATAATGGCCACCTTTGAAGGTGTTAAATGAGTATTGAACAATCATCGTTTCGGGAGGCAGAATTTCGCCATCCACGGAAACCGTATGTTCTTTAACCATTTGATGTAGTTGTGTGAGAGTGTAGCTCGAATAAATATTATAAAAAAATCCTAGTATATTGAAGATACTGGTGTTGTTACAAAATAAGTAAATAAAAAGAGTTTAGGGGGTTGGAGAAGCAAAATAAAACAAATGAACATGAGATAATGAATTACCTTTAAAAGTGTAACTCCTTTTGATTTGAGTCTAAAGGCTTCCATTGAAAGTATTCTGCCCAAAGTTAATCCTCTAGGATTAGTAGAGGTATGTGGAGAGATTAAATGGGCAGGGTTTGTCCGAGCCAAAGGCTTGAGGAGTGTGTGAAATGAGGTTGAGGTGGGGGCCTTTTATAAGAGGAGAGGAGGGGCATTTTTGGAAAGTAAGAAATATTACTTTATTTGAAAAAAAAATTCTGTTTTAAAAGGTCCCACATTGATATAATTCGTGTATAAGGTGATAATGTTTCTAAATCCACCCATCCAATAATTTTTGGACATGTTTAGGTCATAGAGTTTACATTATCTTCTCATTTTATTTAAATTGTCAGATAATAATGTCATCGCTGCATCATTATGATGTCATATATAATTTAATTTATTTAATGTCTAAAAATTATAAAAAAATTACTATTATGTAGGAAATATTTTTATCTTTCTAATGACTATTTATAATAAAAAATCTGACTTGTATAACCACACTTAAAAATTGTTTTAGTAAAACATATCATGTTTGTGTCATTTTAACTTTTACATTAAATAAAAAGTTATTTATGTCATTTCCCAACCAAAGTGGGTCCATGGGGTCCCCAAGTTGACCCATGGCTTTTCTTGGTCGGCCATGACACATCCAATGAGGGTGGGACATGTTTCTAGGTCATCTCATATTATTAAAACATTATTTTTACCTTAAACTGCACTAATTACCAATAATCGCGAATAAAAAATTAATAACTTAATATTCACCAAAAAATTATTTTTATCCCATTGAACCACATTTTACGACTTAATGAAAACCATGTATGTTGGATTTTTGAAATTCAAAACACAAAGATGGAAAAATTTCATTTAAATGGAAAAATCAGTTTTTTATAAGTACCACTTAGTGGTGTCACTATTTATCAAAAATTGATGTTTTTCAGAAAATCCCAAAAATTCACCCTAAGCTATATTTGATATTCTGAATTCAAAAATGAAGTATATCTTACAAAATTGAAAACATATAAGTCACATTAATTAATTTAAAAATTAATTCCCGCTGTCAGAGCAAATAGCGTGTTTTTATGAAACAATAAGTATCAAAAGATTGACACTGGTTTAAGACTGATTTCAAAGTGAAATTAATTCCAACGACCACTATTGGATTTAATGGTAAAAATATATTCTAATTTCACTTTAAAACCAATTCAAAAGATAATCTAATCATATAAATAAATTAGATTAAAAAGAGGTTTTGAATTAAAATACAACATTTTACATTATTCATTAAAAATGATCTTTATCGGAAAGATACCAAAAATTTACACAAAGTAAATCTTGATGTCCTCATTCTTAATAAGAGTTTTATTTGGTCCAAAATAATGTTTAAGAGTGAAAAAAACTATATTTAATGATGGTTCAACATCAAAAGGTGATAAGTGAACCTTTAGTGAAAACTAGGGCATATATGCCTAAAATTGAATTCTTTCCGTATTTTAAGCCTCTATCCTCTATTGGATAAATGTAAAAACATTTAAAAACATATATAATCATATTTTAGTTATTTCTATCCATTCCCGCCAATACAACGGCTACATGTTAACTACCATTTAAAATAATATTATTTTATTATTAGAGTGCAACGTAAGATTCCCAAGAAACTTGTTGTTGCGTGTTGGGTACGCCATCGAGCATAGCATCCCCTTTAAATTTATATCAATATTTTATTCACAAATATGGATAAATATGAAAATGTTATATTCTTCATTTACCTGGGGTGTTACATCCTTCCCCCCTTTTGGGAATTGCGTCCTCACAATTTTTAAAATTGAGCTTGGAAACATCCTTGAACGTCCCACATCGGAACAAGAGTCGGTAAAACAATCACTTTAAAATAAAGGAAGATAAGTACAAGGGTCACCCGAGTTAACCCATACTAGGATTCCATGTAGGAAAACATGGAAATGGAGGAGAAAACATAGGGTCATGTTCTGATGGAGAGTGATAGATAACATGTTTAGGAGAAAGTTAACAATAAGAAAATCACAAACTTGTGATGGGTTAAACGGTGTTGGGTTCCCCAGTAGGAAAAGTTAATAGAAAACATTTTTTTAAGTTACTTTTTATTGAGGAATTTATTCATAAGGAAACATAATCACTTATCATGTTGACTTTCATCTTTTACTAGATTCCTTAGTCAAACTCATATTTTTCCAAAAGGCGAGTATTTAGGGAGACTTGTTCGCATTAAGAGTATTATAATCAACTTCTAGAGAATCACCTAATCCATAAAAGAGAACTATATACATCCCATGTCTTTAGGCTTTAATGAAAACCAAAACCAAAAAGGTTAGTAAAAGGTCATATAATCCAGAAAAGGATAACCCATTAAAAAGAAAATCTATGCTTAATCTCCAAAATTTTTTCCAACAAAACCCAAAGTTCAACGAGGACCATTCAATAAACAATTTGTCCATAAAATTCCTCAAAGTAAACCAATCTAAGATTGAAACCCAAACATTTGAAGGATTTAGTCACATAGTCTTACAAGTTAAATCGTAACATTTATCTCCAAACAAAATCAGTTTCTCTTAAAGTATCTCATTGAAAAGTAATTATCCTAACCACATATCCTCCATGATAGGTTAATAATTTTCATAAATAACCCAAAATAAAATTACTCTTAGTTCATAAAATCATATAACTAAAAATAATCAGCCAAACTAACCAGGGACTTCATGTAGTCCAGTGGTAGGCGATAAATGCCAGTCGCACTTTGGTTGTGGGTTCGATTCCCGCAACTTTGTCCGACGCGACGAGTTGTCACACGGTCTGCGTGTTGTCCTTTTTCCAAAACTATATAATTCTAAAATCATTCCCCAAAAAGGGATAAAATCATCAAAAATAACCATAACATAATTTAACCTCAATTTTATCTCATGCCTTTCACTTCAATAATAACATATAGTAACCCATAATTACCTCAAAAGTAAGGATCATATAAACCCAAATGGTTCTTTATAACTATGTCCACAAAAGAAAAGATAAATATTCCATGAATAAAATTTGCCTATATTAAACATCAGTGTTAGACATAATATAAAAAGTCTTCTAATGTACCCCCATCATCAAAAGAGACTTAATACTCTTAAGAATATCACCATAACTCTTGAAGCCCTTATATGTTGACATCTTACTCATTCAACATTCTTCATGATCCATTAACCATTCCTTTCCAACTTATTCCTAAATAACTCTTTCCTACAAACAAAATCATGAATCATATCCTAAGATTCCAAAATAGGAAAACAATAGTCATGAAATAATACATACCTTTGATTGGTCCTTGTCAGTTTCTCCATCCTCAATCGGAATGGCATTAGGTATTGGTAAACGAGTATTTATATGATCTTGGTGATTCCATTCACGAAACTTCTTAATGGGACATGTGTTTGCATAATGACCATGCACACCACATTTAAAACATTCAATTGATCCCTCAGAAAGAACTTCTTTCCCTTTCCTCGAGTCAACTGGATGCTTCCTTTTTCCATGGCAGGTTCTTGCTTTATGACCTTCATTTCCACATATATAGCATATTTATGTCCCTTTGAAACATTTTCCGAGGTGTTTCTTTCCACATCTTTGACACATAGGTTTTTTAACACACTTACCTTTATGATTATTACCTATACTTCCGTAGGGATTTTTTTCTTGCAAATATGATGCCTTAGAGAAATCTCCAAGGTTTAGGTGGTAAATCATGACTCCAGATAGTTGGTTGAGGATAAACACAAGATTTCTCATTAAAGCCCCCATATAATTCAGTTTCTCGCTCAAAAAACTGTCACAGTTTCCTTCACATCCACCGTTACCTTGGTGCCTGCTAGATCCAGCCATTTACTAAAACCAAAAAGGGTCAGTGTGAGTATAACAACAAAACCATCACATACTAATGAGGAAGATAAACACTAAGATATTCTTACTCATTCACTTTATCTAAAACTAGGACTCTGTCTGAAATCCTAACAATTATGGTAATGTCACTTATGCTTAAATAATACCCTAACCTCTAAAGTTATCTAAACCGACCTCTGATACCAACTATAAGGCCCCATCCTTAAACCTTACTTAATCTTGAGTTATTACAAGATTACACATTGAGGATCTTTTCAGGTTTAGAGTTTTAGAGAATTAGATCATGAAACTTGCATTACATTCCACATTTATACAAAGTGGTTACATAAAAGACAGTATTCATTCTTCCCATCAACGGAAACATATTTAAAATATAACATGGATTCTTTCTTGAGACATCCTTGACACTATCATCACATCATGTACCTTTCCCTTGACATGTGAAAAACATTTCAAAAAACTTGTGATGAGCATAAAAAGCTCAGTAAGAGTTATAAAAATATGGAAAGGAAACATGAGTTCATATATACATTAGAATGAAATCACACTTTACCCATAAAACATAGGCATATCAAATCATGAATAAATCATAGAAAACATAAGACATAAAGGTAACTTGAGGAATTAATAACATTCTTACGTAGGGAGTAACCCTCTTGGTTACGTTTGGAATACCCATCACAGTATATTCCCTAAATCTCTTCGGAGAAACCTTAACGTTTCACTCCTTCGCGTTACCCAATGCATTGGAGAGCTATAATAGGCTCACCCGCCCTTAGTTTATCACGGAACCACCCGTTCTTCATAACAATGCCCAAGAACCATAACATAATCGTATCACATAAAACATGAATAAAGGAAACATAAAATTTCCACATTTCAATCACAATATAACATTTTAGGATATTGAAATAACGAATCCATTAAAAACCATTTTCAAAACCTTATAAAACATTTAATAAAGTGATTTTTGAATCAAAGTGTCCCATACCTCCTTGAAGCTTTTAACATTTTAAACCATTAATATCCATATAAATAAATCCTTAAAACCATTTTGAAAACATGGATATTAATAAGAACAAATAATTAAAACATTTAAAGTGATATTTTGGTTAAAGGGGTTTTACCAAAATTTGTGACACTTGAATACAATAATTGAGGAATAACATTTAGTCAGAACTTTATAATATCATGAGAATAAATGGATTCATGATATAATACTACAAAGGACAGTATATACACCATATAAGAGTAAATTGGTGCATAACAACAATGAACCCTCAATAGAAATGTCAAATGGGATGAAATCCCTTATAAAGAAGGTATCCTTAAATTAAGGACAAATCAATCTCAAAAATATGTGTGACAAATATAAATACACCCAATATAAGTGGATATTAAGTGTAAAACAATCAAAGATTATTCACACATATTCAAAGGATGACATATTCAATAACTACGTGTTGAACCCAAAGAAATTGAAATTGGGTTAAAAAGTTCCCTTGACAGCCTAACGACATCACATCAAAATGAGTTGATGAGAGATAAAAAGTGTATCTCATCACTTGGACATAAAATTTACATCAATAAGGATATATGAGAACATATCCCAACATAACAATATGTAAATTAAAAGACCGAACAAAAGAAGTCTTTTAAAAAAGAGGAGGGTGAAAGGTTCCCTTACCGACTTGGGTATCTTTCAAATCATACACCCCATGAAAGAAGGACAATATATCATTGATTTAAATACTCATAAACGAAATTATATTACACAAATAGTTGAATAATGGGCAGTACATACACCACTCAATGGAATTTGTGGCAAATGTAGCATAAATCTCACGGGAATAAAAGTGAGATGAAAAATCCCTTACGAAAACTCGGCAGCCTAACAGCGCCACATAAAACTTTTGAATATGGATTGATGAGATAAAATAGGGTATCTCATCACATTACAATAAAATGTACAGCAAGAGAAATATAAAATAACATCCCCCAACATTACAAAGAGGAGCTTAAAATAAGTGACATAAAGGAGAGTACTTAAAAAGAAAGAGAGAGGTTAGATCTCTTACGAAAGTTCGCCAGCCTAACGGCGCCACTCAAAACCTCAAAAATGGATTGATGAGAGATAATAGGGTCTCTCATAACATGAACATAAAAATTACAGTAATTTTAATATAAAATATCATCCCAATAACAAAAAATATGAGCTTTAAAAGGAATGACATAAAAGTTTGTACTTAAAAAGAAAGAGAGGAGTAGGATCCCTTACCTCGGGTCCGACTTGACTCGATCGTTCTTTAATCTCCTGAATAATAAACTTGAGTTAATTTATACTTCCTTAAGTGCCTTTTTCAAGATCATTATTCCTTTTATATCACTTATTTCCATGTTATAAACATTATGTAATCATTTAAGTTAATAATGTGTGTTTTGTCGATATTTGGTTCTTAAGTCGAAAGTTGACTTCTTACAATTACATGTTGTTTGTGTGGCCAAATGTTTATTATATCCATAATTGTATTCATGATGTAGGTATCATATATGTCATATATATCCAGTACTTGCATGCATTTATAACATTACATAATCATTTAGAGGTAAGAAATTAAATGCATCGTTCATGGAGACAGTAAGCCGTACGTACGCATGAACGCTACTTTCATTTCATTGTCATATTAATGGAATTAAAACTAAATGAGAGGTATGTATATTTTAATTACAGAATTATATTCTTCATTTAGATGTATCATTCATAATATATATCCATTATATACATGTACTTATAATAGTACATTACATTAGGGGATAAGAAATGAAATGCACCGTTCATGGAGACGGTAAGCCGTACGTACGCATGAACGCTACTTTCATTTCTATCTCATACTTTAAGGGAAATAAATAATAATGATATAGAGGTATATAATAATTCCAGTATAACATCATATATAATAACATTAAATCCATCCTTTATACGTCCCACGTATGGCATTAACGAATCACATCACTTTGAGGGGGCGGTAGTCCGCACTTCCTAAAATGAAGATATCGCGTATACCCATAATGGAAGCCATAAAGGTAAGACACAAATGAAAAATACAGAAGAATAATTAAAAAATAAACATATAATATATCATATATAAAAATAGTGACATCATAATGGCCACCTTTAAAGTTGTTAAATGAGTATTGAACAATCATCGTTTCGGGAGGCAGAATTTCGCCATCCACGGAAACCGTATGTTCTTTAACCATTTGATGTAGTTGTGTGAGAGTGTAGCTCGAATAAATATTATAACAACATCCTAGTATATTTAAGATAATGTTGTTGTTACAAAATATGTAAATAAAAAGAGTTTACGGGGTTGGAGAAGCAAAATAAAACAAATGAACATGAGAGAATGAATTACCTTTAAAAGTGTAACTCCTTTTGATTTGAGCCTAAAGGCTTCCTTTGAAAGGATTCTGCCCAAATTGAATCCTCTAGGATGAGGAGAGGGATGTGGAGAGAGTAAATGGGCAGGGTTTGGCCGAGCCAAAGGCTTGAGGAGTGTGTGAAATGAGGTTGAGGTGGGGGCCTTTTATAAGAGGAGAGGAGGGGCACTTTTGGAAAGTAAGAAATATTACTTTATTTGAAAAAAATTTCGGTTTTAAAAGGTCCCACATTGATATAATTCGTGGATAAGGTGATAAGGTTTCTAAATCCACCCATACAAAAAGTTTTGGACATGTGTAGGTCAAAGAGTTTACATTATCTTCTCATTTTATTTAAATTGTCAGATAATGATGTCATCGCTGCATCATTATGATGTCATATATAATTTAATTTATTTAATGTCTAAAAATTATAAAAAAATTACTATGATGTAGGAAATCTTTTTATCTTTCCAATTACTATTTATAATAAAAAATCTGACTTGTATAACCCCACTTAAAAATTGTTTTAGTAAAACATATCATGTTTGTGTCATTTTTACTTTTACATTAAATAAAAAGTTATTTATGTAATTTCCCAACCAAAGTGGGTCCATGGGGTCCCCAAGTTGACCCATGGCTTGTCTTGGTCTTCCATGACACATCCAATGAGGGTAAGACATGTTTCTAGGTCATCTCATATTATTAAAAAATTATTTTTACCTTAAACTACACTAATTACCAATAATCATGATTAAAAAATTAATAACTTACTATTCACCAAAAAATTATTTTTATCCCATTGAACCACATTTTACCTCTTAATGAAAACCATGTATATTGGATTTTTTAAATTCAAAACACAAAGATGGAAAAATTTCATTTAAACGGAAAAATCAGTTTTTTATAAGTACCACTTAGTGGTGTCACTATTCATAAAAAATTGATGTTTTTCAGAAAATCCCAAAAATTCACCCTAAGCTATATTTGATATTCCGAATTCAAAAATGAAGTCTATTTTACAAAATTAAAAACATATAAGTCACATTAATTAATTTAATAATTAATTCCCGCTTTCAGAGAAAATAGCGTGTTTTTATGAAACAATAAGTATCAAAAGATTGACACTGGTTTAAGACTGATTTCAAAGTGAAATTAATTCCAACGACCACTATTGGATTTAATGGTAAAAATATATTCTAATTTCACTTTAAAACCAATTCAAAAGATAATCTAATCATATAAATAAATTAGATTAAAAAGTGGTTTTGAATTAAAATACAACATTTTACACTATTCATTAAAAAATGATCTTTATCGGAAAGATACCAAAAATTTACACAAAGTAAATCTTGATGTCCCGATTCTTAATAAGAGTTTTATTTAGTCCAAAAGAATGTTTAAGAGTGAACAAAACTATATTTAATGATGGTTCAACATCAAAAGGTGATAAGTGAACCTTTAGTGAAAATTAGGGCATATATGCCTAAAATTGAATTCTTTCTGTATTTTAAGCCTCTATCCTCTATTGGATAAATGTAAAAACATTTAAAAACATATATAATCATATTTTAGTTATTTCTATCCATTCCCGCCAATACAACGGCTACATGTTAACTACCATTTAAAATAATATTATTTTATTATTAGAGTGCAACGTAAGATTCCCAAGAAACTCGTTGTTGCGTGTTGGGTACGCCATCAAGCATAGCATCCCCTTTAAAGTCATATCAATATTTTATTCACAAATATGGATAAATATGAAAATGTTATATTCTTTATTTACCTAGGGTGTTACATCAATGGGATCTAAACCATGTGATTCATTGGGATCATGATGCTCTAGAGCCATATTATTCCTTGGTACACATTCAAGTTCAGATTTTGGGTAGTTAAGAGAAATTCTTGCATGGTAAAATCATCATTCTAGTTCGGGTTTTGTGGCAGCATGGTCAAAATTAAGAGAAGACTTGGGAGTGGGAGAAAGAGATGGTCGAGCAATGACAAGAGCTATTTCGGCCAAGCAATAGTTATCTACATTCCAGGGGTGGAAATTCAAATGGTTGGAAGAATATAGCACCTTAGGTTTCAGGTATTTAACAATTTTTTTCCTTTTTATGTGGTTAATGGATTTGGGTAATGTTAGGGAGAGTTTGGAATGGATTTGGAAAGGTTTAGAGTCTTTTATAGGGGAGAACAGTTTGAGCACAGTTTGGGAAAAAATGTAGGATCTATAGGTAACCATGTAAGTGTAGGTAGTGGGATTTATATAGTTTTTACATTGTTTCTCAACCCGAATGAGGAAACTATGTAGTTTCTATTTTGAGGTAGTATCATGCACACATTTTTCACAAAATTTTCCAAACTGTGCGTGACATTAAAAAGTGGGTTTTCTTAAATAGGACCACTAGGGCTTTTCCCTAAACATATCCTCTCTTCTCCTATATAAAATATACTTGTTATTGCTTCTCATCAAGGGTTATAGGGGCTCTCCCACTGATTTTGAAAGTGATTTCAAGGGTTTTCAAGGTGCATGACTGCGATTCTCTTCTGGTAAGCCTTCTCTCTTGAATATTTCTTGATTTTCCAAAGATCATGTTCTCCCTCTATATCTAAGTTTTCTAGATATACAATAGTTTCATGAGTATATAGGGTATTTTATTCCCATAATGTTGATATTAAGGCTTTCTGATGTTTGGAAAGGGGATCTAAGGTTGTTTTGGTGGAGTTTTCACCCATATTTGTGGTGTAATTCGGATTTGGTCAATTTCACTGAAACCTTAAGGTAAGTGGCTTCTCTCTCAACTCCATTTTTTTAACTAGATTCCTTGTTTTTAAATAATTGGGTTTTATTAAAATTAATTATGATTATAATGTGAGAATATTGATGGAAATTCCCATCATGATGTGTTGGGAAGTTTTGGGGAAAAAGGGTTATTGCGGTGAAATGTTCTTTGTTGTCGGATTTTAAAATATTGATTTTAAAACTGGTAGCTTTGGGTTTATTTGTGAAAATGATTTTTTAAAATTATTTTCAACAAAAGGGTTGTTTTTCTGAATTTTATATGGCATGGAAGAAGTCCTACGGGATTATTTGGTTGTGAAATAGTTGTTTGCATATTGTTGTTGTTATAGCTGGTGTATATGCTTGTAATTGTATTTAATATTTTATGCATGTGTTGATTGTGGTGTGAATTGAAAAGATAGTGAGACTATATTAATAGGAAGTATAGTGGATGGAATTTCCACTATCAAACATAATTGTGAATGAAGTACCACTAATTTTGGAAAGGAGTAAATGGGCTTGGAGGGGAAGTTCTATCGTGATTGGTACACCGGGTTGAGTGTGTGAAAAATTATGGCTATGTGTTGACAGTGCATATGGATAAGAAAGATGAATTTTTTTTCTAATATGTGATGGTAAAATGGTATATTTTTTGTTTTTTGGTTTTCCCTTGTATTGTGTCCAATTGGGTGGAAATTGGCTCGGTAAAGGAGTGTTTGGATTGTTTGAAATTATTGCACTTTTTGATATTTTATATAAACAAAATTATATAAATGTGATAATTGTTATATACTAGTGGTGTGCATAGGGAATTAATTTGTTTAAAACCTAATATTTATTATTAATCACCCCATGCTTTTTCAATTGGGTTATTTTGCAGATGTCGTTTTTTGAGATACAGGTAAGGGTAAAGAATTTCATTTCATTAGTAGTTCATCGTGATGCTTGGTTCGTTTTGTGGTGCTTGGATCATGGAGCATGGATGGGTTCTATGGAGTTGTGTCACATATTCATGGGTGTTGTTTTTTAGACTTCCTCTTGTTACTATGATAATAGAACATTGTCGTTGAGTTTTATAGGTCTATGGTAATTATTATAGATTTTGTTGGGTTGCATGGTTATTCCTTGATAATGTGTTGATTTGGATTACATTATTGACATGCATCGTGTATATGTGGTTTATTATAGAATGATGGTTTGGTTTTTTTCATTAAAGGTAAAATTATTCTTTAATTTTTTTTATTCTCTCGGAAATTATTTCCATCCTTTGGTGCCTTGGGAAGGTCGCCTAAGGCCAAGTAGCATCTTGCCTCCTTCTCAATCCAATGAGGAAGGGATTGGACGTTAAAATTTATATGTGATATTATAATTCTATAAGTACAATTATGTAATAAATATCATATAAATATGTTCAATATATCATTATATTTGTTTTTTAAAGGCTGTGATGGAAAACGAATTATATCGGTTCGTGAGGTGGGAGTCTGCCATACAAACAATCAGCGGTTTTGCTTTCAAATTTATGGAAGATGATATAGATGTTGGTAATTACATAAACATAATAACATATCAACATATAAAATTTAAAAACACTATTATATTATTTTGGTTTAATAAAATTTTAATGATTTAGAGTATGAAATAAAATGAAAATTCATGGATAAGAACAATACCTCTACTTCGGAGAACCCCCATTAGGTTTGCACCTAAATCCTTCATAAGAGATTTTCATAATCAAAATAATTTATCTTAGATGTTGTACTATAATTTTGGAATATATTTAGTATTTTAATGGACAATAAAAATTATTTTATAAGTGTGAATTGAAGAGGGTGTCTTTTTATAAGTGGGGGAAAACCCACAAAGAAACAACTTAGAAATTTCCCAAAATAATCCAAAATTATAATGTAATTAAAAACAATAATGAATCTAAAAAGAAAATATATTCAACCTTGGGATATTATTATGTCGTAATATTACAATAATTTGGGAATTGGAGAAGTTTTTAGGTCATTTTAACCCTTATCGTTTTTGTTTAACCCCTCACAAACCCATTCAAACCTTAATTGTGGTAATATATTTTTACTATTTTTAATATTAGTTTTGAACAAAAATTTATTTTTCCTTATTATATAATTTTAATTATAATAATTAAAAATATGGAATCTATTTCTCCAAATTCAAATGAAAAAATCATGAAATTTCAATTCAAAATTAAACACGTCGATGTGAGGAATTGTAGTTTTTCAAATTGAAAATATTCATAAGTAAAGAATTTTTTAATATAAAAATTAAATATAAAATTGATTAAAATTAAATAGATTGGATTAATAAGTATTTAATTGAACAAAATTTATTTTAAAAACCATATTCAAAGAAAATTTACCATGTAAATTTTTTAAATGAAAAAAATGTTTTTAATAAAAATCAGTATTTTTTAATAATCATCAAAAAAATTATTTTTAGAAAATTTATAAAAAATAAATCAAAGATTATTTTTATATATAGATATAAAAAATGAATTTTATTTTTTAAAATAAATATACTAAATTTTTCACAAACACATTTTTTTATAATAAAATGCTACAAAATCATTTTTTGAGAAAATCATATTTTCAAAACATATAAAGACCTTACTAAAAATTATTTATTTTTTATCAATATGTTTTATTCATATTAAAAAATTATACTTAAGATTTAAATAGGGTTTTTCCTATTTATACCACAATTATTAATGGAATGTTTATAATGGTTTTGTTTAAATAATAATATTAATAGTATATCGTGGTTCATTAAAACATGGGGTTGCATGTAATGCAAGATATCAACGAAATTAAATTTTATAAATTAAAAATATTTCAAAATATATTAGTTTGTTAAATTATACCCACCATAAAATTAATTTCTCTATTTAAATTCGATCACTTTGGAAAACTGAGGATACTTCTACATCATTACATCCCCAGGTTCCCACATAACTTCCATTCATTGGTGATTTCTCCACAAAACATTGACCAAGTGAGGGGCCTTATTACATAGCACATTTTATATAAGATCCAGAATCACCATTATTTGTTACTCATATGAAATATCATTCTCCATTGGTATAAACTCTTATTCAAATTCATGTGAAGGATCGGGTATGTATTTTCCCAGGATAGATACGTGGAACACATGATGGACATAAGAGATGTTTAGGGGAAGCACCAAATGATAAGATATCATCTCGATAAAATAAAAAATTTAAAATAGACCAATATACCTTGGTATTAGTTTTCACTTCATACCAAATTTCATTACCTTAATCCATTTTTATATTCTTGGAGACACCTTGTCACCAACTTCAAATTCCAGACCAGGTCAGTGATTGGAAGAATAATTTTTAGCCATCTTTTTGTTACCCTTATGTTTTTATAAATGGATCTAACCTTATCTAAAAATTATTCATATAGATATAGTCCCAATATATTTTGTTCTATAACTTAATCCCATTACATTGGTGTTCTCATATTTCTATAGACGGATTCATAAGGATCCATCTCAATACACAATTGAAATTTATTGTTGTATGAAAACTCAATCAGAGGAAGGTTTTGATCCCAAAAAAGTTAAAATATTGAGAATGAGATCTCAAACAATCATCTAGGGTTTGAATTTTTAACTTATTCTACCACTTCTATGTGGATTATATGTAGTGATTAATCTCAACTATATAATAATATCTTGCTGACATCTCCAGATCTTCTAGGTAAACCTTCGATCTCAATCAAATACAATAGAGTGTGGTACCCAATGAAACCATACCACTTATTTAATTTATATTATAGCATGTTATCAAGAGAAAAGTATTCTTTAATATCAATAATGTTTTAATATTTTGTATGGTTATCAAGTAAAACCCATATAGAGTTATTTTATTTAAAAAATTTTGGGAGTCTTATGAAAAAATCCATGGAGAGGTTTTTCCATTTTCATTTTGGTATGGGTAATGATTGTAACCTCCCATTAGAATTTTTTTCCTTGACCTTAATAGGTTGTAATACCAAAAAATAAGATACAAACTCTAAAAAATCTCTCTTCAATCCATTCCACCAAAAATACTAATTCAAATATTTATACAAATTTTTACTTCCAGAATGAATAGATAATGAAGGATTATGATCAACTTCTAACATCCCTGTTATCAAATCCAATATGGAAAGAACCCAAACATGATTCCTAGATATTATCGTTCCATCACAATTAATCTTGAAGTTAGGAACATTTCTCAACTTCCTTTTCATCTCAAAATTATCATTCTACACCACTTTTATCCTCACATCGATTGTCGGTTGATAACCTAGTTGAGAAAGATTATATTTCTCCCATGATTTCAATATTTCAAGATCCAACCATTGTAAATACATTAATATTTGATATTTTTTTATCCTCATCATACATAATATACAAGTTTCCTTTTAAGTAAAAATATTAAACACCTTTTTTTATTTCTTAGGGTGGTTTTTTTAAGTATTTATAATATTTAGTCGACCCCAACAGTCTTCTCTAGAGAATGTTCATATCTTTCTTTGTGAATATAATATTTAAACTTTTATGTTTAGAATACATAACACATTATTCTCTATAGATAAAATTCCCCCATATCATTAATTCAAAAATTACTAAAACTAACTCCAAATATTGAATTGGTTAATTTTTGTCATGAACCATCAATTGTCATGAGAAATAATTTAACCCAATATAATTTTTAAAAATCATGGTTATATTTATAATATAAAAATTATCCCAAAACCAACTTAATATTTGTCTGTCACAAAATTTATACTAACTAGGACCTCAAATATTCCAATGGTAGGCATTTCACTATTTCCATCCTTTAGTTGTGTGTAAAATACCAACAGCCGTTTCAGATGTGATAGGTTTTCTTTTTAACTAATAAATGTTGATATAATTTCTATAACATCCCTAGAAATATGTTAAACATCCTAGAAAATAAATTTAATCATCAATTCTCATAGGAACCCTGAAGGATATCAATATAATTCATCTTATGAAAAAATAATTCTTCCTCAAATAAAACTTCATGTTTAACCTAAGAGTATCATATACCTTATTCTAATAAAAAAATCTCAAAAAATTTCATTAATCAAATTAAAATATGATCACTAAGAACCAAAAAAAGGCTGAATGAGACTTTGAATTTATGAAAAGTCATAAAATCATATTCTAAGGATAATATCCAAAAATATTAATTTTAACTTTTATAAAGAAATATATTCTTCCCAAATTAATGCAATCCATATATGATTCATGATTCTTATAAAAAATACCATTGCTAAAATAAATTTATAGCATAATTCTTGATTCCAAATACATATATACTTAAACCACTTTACTTCATTCATAAACCTTTAACTATGCTTCATTTAACTATTCCTTAATACATTCTTCCAATAATATTTCATTTATTAAATCTTTATAATAAATAGAAAACTCATACACATACAACCAAGATGATCATATTCTTGATATTTCCCCCCTTTTACATCAATTTTCATAATTCCAATACATTCTAAATTTAAAAAAAATAACCATTTATGATGTTATAGTGGAACCATTATTATAATCTATTTTGTTAACTAAAGTTTTCATTTTTCTTCAGAAATTGCATAATATTTCCCCTATAACTCCATAAATAAATAATCTTCTTGTTCCTTTGATATATTCTCTTGACTTCTTATTCCCACCTTCTTTGCAAATATGAAGTTGATTCTTCTTTCATGTATGTTCATTACAACAAAAACATTCAAAATAGCTTATATTTCTCTAATTTTATGTGTTATGAATCTCAAAAAAGGTTATGTTGTTAATCATATATCAAGATAGATGATTAAGAATAATCACATTATAATTCCCTCTAATCATCATCCAATTGTTTTTATCTAAATAACCAAATTTTCCATCACATTGAGTGCTTACATGATTCTTTAAGGTTTCATCCCTAAACTAAAACCAAAAAATATAGTGTGGGAAACAATAATCATAGTGGTAGACCACATAATCATGAAAAAACACTTATAGCACATCTAAATCTGGACACCGTTTTTTCAATCTATGATACCTTAGGCATAAAATTAGTTATTCATGTTCATTATTGAAATCCCTCGTAATTATTCATAATGATTTAGTGAATTCCAAAAGCATATCTACTATGATTTTCAAACCAGGTGTGCAAAAATTCATGTTTTAATGTACCAAGTGAATATTTAGTACAAATCAATGCCCCATTTTTGGACTTATTAACTATATGTAAAACTGTTCTAGAGCCACATCCACTTGTAGTATCCAGACAGAGATGAAAATTCACTGAAACCACTCACTCTATCCTTAACCAAAATTATAAGATATTTTACAATATGTATAATTATCCTTAGACATGTCCTTAGATATATCCTCATACATATCCTTAGGGATATCACTAATGTTTTCACATTCTAATTTCCAATAGTAAACAAAACCTTTCCAATAATACCCACAATAGTGAATCTTTGTTTTCATAGATAAATATTACATATTTTTATATAAATAATCTATACATTTCATAAATACATTCCTATGGACCACAAAGGATTGGTGTATTTGGATAATAGATTAAAAAATTTCTTATTTCATGAAATATATTCAATATCTCTCATAAATGTATTCTCACTATGTACACATCCTATACATACTCTACTTAATCCTTACCTCATGACATTAGGGAAAGGGAACATAAGAAAGGATGAGATTAGAATCTTTGTAAGGGTAAACATAAATGATAATAATAGATAATAATATGAAATAAAAAGATAAAAATAAAGATATCAGGTTTTAACACCCTATGATTCTACATTATGCTTCCTTTTAAATAATTCAATAGCTTGTGTTATACGCAACATCGAGTTTGAGCGCACCATGACCTATCAAACTAGTCGTTTAAAAAGATGTTATGAATATTATTAACAACAGTTTGATATTTAAAACTTTTATTTCTCAAAATAGACTTCATTTTTTTAATTTGGAACATTAAAATTAGCTTAAGGTGAATTTTTGGTATTTTTTTGAACAATTTCAATTTATAATGAAACGTGAAAAATATTGCATTGTTGTTAAAAAAACAAACTTTCTCATATATATAAATATTTAACTTTAAATTTATTTTAAGGATAAAATATATAAATAATACATATATTTATCAAATATAGTTCATTGAAATAATTTAATAATATAATTAGATAAAAAAATATTAAACTTTTGAACGTCTCTTTTACCTGCCTTCTAGCCACAACTACAGGATTTGCATTGATCGAAATTTCACCTCTTCTAGGAATTGAATTTTGAAATATGAACAAACATCGTTGTAATGAGAATAAAAAATTTTGTATGATAAGATTAAAATAATTTTTGTGAATAGTAAATTTTGGATTTTATTTACAGCAGTTAAAGGTAAATAGGGAAATTAACGGTAAATTTAATTTTATAATAACACAATATTACCCTAAAGCTTGTCATAATTTCATTGTATAAGTTTTTTTTACCAAAATTAACCTTATTTAATAAATATTATCCTTTTTTATCCACTTTTTTTATATTAAGATATTTATTATATTTCATTTAAAGAAGATTTAAAAATTATATATTCGAATTTTAATAACTATATAATTTTTAATAGGAGGATATATAGGTGATATGGTCTACTATAAATAGTATTTAGAAATATAAAATTATTATATACATAATGGTAATTTATTTATAGTTTTAGGACATAAATAATTTAATTAAATGGTGACTCAATAATGATGAGGCGATTGAATTATTAAATGAATAATCAATTAAATGATATTAAAAATATTAAGATAAATATAATTTAACTTAACTAATGACATACGAGAATTATATAGATAACATATACATGTAATTGACATATTATAATTATTTTTTAAATATATCATGTTGGTTTTATATTTTTTAAAAGGATAATTTTAAATAGTATCAAAATTGACATAAATAACACTTTAAAATAAATAATATTTAATTAAATGTTGTAAAATTCATAAATATCTCATGTTCTTCCAAATGACTATTATAATTTTACAAATTTCATAGATGATCCAATTAGAGTTCTTTTATCATGTTATAGTAACTATATCAACCCTATAGTGTAAAAATACAAGAAGCCATAGTAAGAGTTAAATAGTTTAACTAAGGGTTAAACACAAAAGATAGGGTTAATTTGGTGACCTAAACTTGTCCCATAATATTTTTCTTAACGGATTTCTACCCATAAACATCCTATACCCTAAATAAATCACTTTTTAACTATTTGAAACCGAAAATGAATTTATAATAAATTAATATTTTATGATCTTCCAAAAGTGCCCCTACACCTCTCTTAAAATAGAGAACTTCTCCTTATCATTAATTCACACCTCACAAGCCCTTTTTATTGACAAAGAACCACCCACATATTCTCCAAAATTCCCTAAATTGATACTATATGCTGAAATTTTGGTATAAATCCACCCTATGTAGTCCTTTTGGGAAAAATAATTGGAGACACACGAAAAAGAAGTAATTGTTTTGTCACCTCTTTCAAAGAAATTTTATTCTTATACCTCATCATTCTATGTTGATTCCATATAAAAATAATAAATATAGTATCATATATAAGCTTATATTTTATTATAATCATGGTATAACCATATTCCCCATTTTATTAGTCGTATGAGAAACAATATCACCATGTGTGCGTACGTATGGCTTACCATCTCCATGATGTAGTGTAATTTTTAATTCAACACTACTTTATTTGGATGGGTATAATGGTGATTATAATAGATGTAAATAATGAATAAAACATTATAATTATTCTTTATAATTAATATAATATCCAATTCCATACCATTTAACCATAAAGTGAATGATATTGTCGCATGTGCGTATGTATGACCTACCGTCTCCACAACACGATGAGATTCATTCTACACATTAATGATTATAAAATGACTATAAAATTTATATGATGAGTAAAAATAATAATTATGAATATAATATCATTATTTATATGAATAAAATACATCCTATGAATAAAAAACATTATTTACACAAAAAAACATGCATAGGAAAACAAAGCAGTTAACACCCAAAACAAAGGTCATATTGAAATATTATTAAAAAAAATGATATAAGAGGATCATATATGATATAGTAAATATTGATATAGTACTGTTACAAATTAATAACATGTTTTAATAATTATACATGATTTTAAATCACCCTCGGCTAAAGAAAGGTATAAGGTAAGGGTTAATTTCACAATTTCTTTCTTATTTGAGATTGATTATACGTAACTATCTATTGGAACATATTTTTAATCCATGCCCTTGTTTCCTAAAATTATAATTAAAAATATTATTAATATTCTAAAATAATTTTTTAATGTGATTTTATCCATTTTATGACTTTTTATATAATGTTTGAAAGGAATCATTCCTTAATTTTCAAAATAATGTATTTTATGACATTTTCATCAAAATTAAGGAAAGAATGTTTCTTTTAACTTATATGGTGAGAGTGGATATTTTCTCCATCAAGATGCCGTAACATTTTGAATATTCCCTTACAATATTACATGGTTATTTTTAAAATAAAAATTTTCTTTCATAGTTGTGAGGCTTTTAAAATATTTCAAAGTAAAAATCTATAATTTTCCCAAATAATTTTAGTGAATTTATTAGATTATTTCCATCTATGTTGACATTATTTATTATATTTTATGCTTATTTGAGGTTAATTTTTTATGATAAAATATTCCATATTGTATTTAAGGGTTTATGATATATTTGACTATTGATGTGCTATGTTTATACCATTCATGTTTTATGGTAAAATTTTTAACATTTCGTATTCTAGTTTTAATGCAAATGTTTATGTTACATTTCACCCCTTTCATAAGAGGAATGAATTAGACATAGTAAATGATGTGTGGGGATCTCTATATCTCCTAGATGCATTAGTTGGTCTCATGAGACAAACTATTGTCTTGTAACAAGGCCTTAATGGTATGATTATTTATCGTCTTGCTATGAGGCCTTGACGGTACGGTTGTGATGTCTGGTATTATAAATTTTCTCATTGTGGGATTAGTTATTGATATTTTATGTGATTATTCAACTAGTAAAATTTTCATATGAATGTTTAAATGTAATTTATTGATTTATTTCCTACCATATTAAACTAGGTATTTTGTTTAAAAGGTTAATGTTTTAGTTTTACACCTTTCCTTAAAAGTTTTTACTTATTTATGTTATCTTCTTTTGTATTGTTTATCCTTACTGTGTATCTGAGATCACCACTGTATTATGTTTTATTTTCCCCCAAGATGTGATTATGTATATTATTATTTTCCTTCGTGAATATACTAAGGTATATGATAGTTTTCAAAGGGTATAATATGTTTTTTTTCATTTCAATATGAAATGTAAAACATATGTTTGTATCAAGTATTTACAAGGATACAAAACTTATCGGTATATTAGGATTTTATTTTCTTGTGATCATTCCATTGAAATAAAATAATGCACCAACTCTGTGAAACTATGTTTGGGGTATTACAGTTGGAATCAAAAGAATATTAGAATGAACCTTGGAAACTAGATTCAGAAAAACCTTGATTACGGAACATTACCCTAAGATAGACAATAGGGAAAACTATAAAATAACATCCTAGAATTATGGTAATGTAGATATTATTTGTGTATTCCCTTAAAATGCATCATTTTCTAGATATTACTAGTGGACATGGTCCTATCATAGATGTACCTTGGAGTAAAAACTCTTGAAAGGTTTTTCAGGCTTGAATCAGGGTAACATGGTACATGGAAACTGGTCTTACTATGAACCTAGTTGACACTCTTCGGGTATATTCTTAGGATAATTCATATTTTATTTACAAATAATTAAGAATAATTTATGATTAAAAATTTATACAAAGGAAAAATATTATTATTATGGATTAGATATGCATAAATTTTTCAATTTATGTTATTTTTTTATTATTTTGCAATTATGCAATATGATTCATAACCCAATCTAGTATATGTCATTGTTTAGAAATGAATCCTAGTGTAAGAAATAGAAATCATATCAACACACATAATATATGTAGTGATTTCCCTTCTATTCAAGATAATGATAGATGATCTCATGATAAAAGTAGCGATGAACAACTTATAAACATACTGGGACAACTGACTCAGGTTATGAATAATAACCTTACTCGTATAGAGTAGCCTAATCCACAACATGGAGGATCAATGTTAGAACAATTCATGAGGAAAAAACCCCATCATTCAATAAGACTACAAATCCTTTTGTTGCTAAGAAGTGGATAAATTCCTTGGAGAAAATATTTCATACTTTGGGAGTAAAAAAGGGAAAAAGTTGGTGTGGTAGTCTATCATCTAGCCGTAGATGCAGATCAATGGTTTTCATTAATTACAAACATGAAGGAGGATTAAGTGGACTCAAATATGGAATGGATAGAATTTAATTAACTCTTCCTATAAAAATATTCTCCTCCTGATCTACGAGCAGATATAGGGAGGCAATTTTAGAGTCTGAGGCAAAAAGAGGATGATAATGTTGCAAAGTATGAATATAACTTCACAAGTTTAGAAAGGCATGATAAAAACTACATATTTAACCTAATAAGTTATAATTATCGATTATTTGGTGGGTTAAAAAAATTCCTTTGATGGGCATTGGTCTCACAATCTTTCTCATTGTACGAAGATATAGTAATGTGTGGTATCAAGACATAAAAGGAATTCTCTACATCTTATGAAATTAAAGGAAAGAAGAAGAAGAATAGAGATTCTAAATACTCTAGAAAATAAAATATGGGTGAAAAGGGAATATCTGACACTCCACCCTATAGTAATTATGGGAAAAAACACCATTGTACTTGATTAATGAGAATTTGAGTTTGTTATAAGTGCTGATAAAAAAGGCCACCAATATCATGATAGAAATGGGAAGAAAGAATCTATCAATGTTCAGTGATACAATTGAAAATATATGGGACATTATGAAAATTATTTTCCTTTACGTTAAGGAAAATTTCCCCAGAAAAGGCCAAGGGATAAAGGCTAATCTTTTACCATCACATCTACTAAGGTTGAAGTCCCTAATAATGTGGTCGTAGGTACTTTAATTATTTCCTAAAATTTAACCAAAGATCAATTTGAATTTGGATCCTCACATTCCAATAAATATTCTTAGTTTTCATTAAAAATTAGTTATATCCAATTCATATTAGTAATGAAGTTATCAGTCAAAACCTCTAAGGTAAGTCTCATTGCAATAAAGATGTGTCAACCAGTTCCCGTTATGGCATATAAATGTACTTTATCTTCTGACTTTATCATCATAAGTATGGTTGAATTTGATATAATCCTTGTTATGGACTTATTATCAAAATATTATGTGAAAATTATAGTAAGAAAATGGAATTTAAAATTTGTGAGGAATATGTAAAATCCATTATCTTTAGAAAAGAATCTTCGTCACTTGATTCTTCTCAAAATCCACCACCATAATCTTTACTATATTAGATTCTTTAAGAGGAAGAGTAAATAATATCTAGGGATGAAGAATGAAATATTAAAAATGAGTATGTAACTATTGTAAAAGAATATATTTATGTATTTACATAGTATTTACTTGGACATACTTTAAAGAGGGAAGTTGATTTTACTATTGATTTAATACCTTATGAAAGTCTAATATAAATAATTCCCCATATAATGGCCACTGTGGAATTAGTATAGCTGATGAAAAAAGTAGAGGAGTTGAGTAACAGGGTATTTATTATATCTAGTCTTTCTTTATGGGGATCCGAAGTTCCTTTTGTTATGAATGAATATGGATCAATGGGGTTGTTCATTGACTATATATAAATAAATGCTATTAAAATAAAAAACATATATCACCTGCCTCACACTGAGTTTTTATTTGATCAACTACATGAAGCTCAACATTTTTCAAATATTGAACTTCATTCGGGATATCATCAATTATGTTGAAAGAAGTAGAATATTATAAATAAAACATTACAAACAAGGTATGGTAATTACAAATTTACGATAATGACATTTTGATTGAATAATTCACCCTCTGTTTTTATGGATCTAATGAATCAAGTGTTCAAGGAATATCTTGATGATTTTGTTGTATAATTTATTGATGATATCTTTATATACTCCAAAATAAACAAAGACCATTACAACCACTGGAGTATTGTTCAAAATACTCTTAGAAGAATGAACTATATGGGAGGTTTAGCAGGAGTGAATTCTGGCTTCAGAAAATTTCTTTTTTTGCCTTATTCACTCTGAGGATGAAATCTCTATTGATCCTGTAAAGACAATGGAAATCCATGAATGGACATAAATGAAAAGTATAACTGAGGTACATAGTTTTATTGGATTAGCATGTTTCTATCGACATTTCACCAATAATTTTGCTTGATTGGAAAACCCACTATCGAGGATCACATGTAAAGGGGTCAAATTCATTTGGAAAAAAGAGTGTAAATAATGTTTTGAACCATTGAAGAGAATATTAGTCAATGCTCTTATATTGACTTTACCATCGAGAAATGATGGGTCTGTGATTTATAGATATGCATCTTGTAAATGACTCAGTTGTGTCCTTATGAAGAATGATAGGGTTATTTTTTATGCATCAAGGCAATTAAAAATTCATGAGAAAAACTACCCAACTCATGATCTGGAGTTAGTAGCAATAATCTTTTCTTTGCAGATATGAAGAAATTATCTCTATGGTGAAATATGTGAGATATATATTGATCATAAGAGTTAGAAATATATTTTATCATATAAATAACTCAACATGAGATAAAGGGTATTGCTTGAGCCACTCAAGGATTATGATTACACAATACACAACCCCCCAAGGAAGGCAAATAAGGTGGAAGATGCTTTGGTTATAAAAGACCATGGAGTTATAAACAAAAAGAGAGTTGAAAAGGATCTTATGTTAATGGAACTAGTAAAGATGGATATGTTAATTATCATTTAAGCTAAAGCATCCCTACTTTTTCAAATGGTTTCCAAACCATCATTACTAGAAAGGATAAAAAGTTGTCAAAATGATGATAAGAATTTTCAAAATAAAATTAATATTGTGACTGATGGGATACTGATTAACTTTGTACTTGAAGAAGGAATTTTGAAATTTGGGAAGATTATTTGTGTTTCCGCTATGCCTTAGCTAAAAAGGGACTTATTGGATGATGCACATAGCTCTAATTTCTCTATACACCATGTTAGCACTAGGGTTTATTGAGACTTAAAAGGACATTTTAGGAGGGACAACATGAATATGGAGATTGTTATTTACGTGTCATGATTTTTGGTTTGTTAATAGGTTATGGCTGGAAGACAATATCCTAGAGGAGCAATGAAAAATCTTACTTAACGTATGTAGATATGGAATGATATTAGGATTGAATTTTTGATGGGGATACCTAAGACTCCCCAAATAATCGATGTGATATGGGTTTTTTTATCATCTTACCCAATTAGAACATTTTCTTGATATAAGAGAACATTTAACACATAAATGTTTATGAAGACTATATATTAATGAATTTTTAATACTTTATGGTGTTCCCCTATTTGTTTACTGTGATCCCCATTTTACATTACAATTTTTGAAAATTCTTTAGAAGGACTTAGATACTGAGCTTTGTTTGAACACTGCCTATCACCCTCAAACTGATGGACAACCAGAAATGAGTATTCAAACCTAAGAATACATGTTGAGATATTTATCACATGACTTTCAAGTTATGTGGGATTAGTATTTACCTCTGGTTGAATTTTCCTATAATAATAGCTTCCGTTCAAGTATTCAAATGGCACCATATGATGCATTATTTGGAAAGAGGTGTCCTACACCGACTTGTTGGGATGATATTGGGGGAAGAAAACTCTTAGGAACAGAACATGTTGAGGAAATGATAGAAAAAGGAAAATACAATTTAGACCCATATAAAAATATCTTAAAGTTGGTAAAATATCTATGATGATAACTGAAAGAAGGATTTGTAATTTCAACTTGGAGATCATGAATTATTGAATGTATCTCTATGGAATGGTGTTATACATTTCGGTAATAAGGGTAAATCATGGAACATGAACATCAAACCATTTGAGAGTCTGGAACAAATTGGAGTTTTATCTTACCATTTGGTAATTCCACCAAGTCTCACTAAAGTTCATGATGTGTTCCACGTATTAATGTTAATGAAATACATACCAGACTGAAAACATGTACTCGCCTATAATGAAATATAACTAGAACCCAATATGTCTTATTTTGAAGATCCTATCAAAACTCTTACTATCAGAGAACAAGTGTTTATAATTTGAATGACTCTTCTGGTAAAAGATCTTTGGATAAATCATAAAATGGAAGAGGTAACATGGTAACCTTATGAACTTATGATGAATAACCACCCTAATCTTTTTATGAAGTGATATTATCAAAAATTTTAGGATAAAATTATTTGCAGGAAGTAAGAATGTAACACCCCAAGCAACTATGGTATGCTTCGTTTTAAGTAATTCAATAGCTTTCACTACAGGTAACATCTCATTCGAGCACACCATGACCTATCAAATTGGCCATTTAAAAAGAAGTTATGAATATTATTAACCAAATAATGAAGTTAAGAAATATTATTTTTCAAAATTGACTTCATTTTTGAATTTAATCATCAATTTTATATTAGGATATTTTTTGGTATTTTTTTAAAAATCTTCAATTTAAGAATGAATTGTGAAAAATACTACATTTTTGTTAAAAACATACTTTTTCATTTAAATAATTTTAAACTAAAACTTGATTTATAATAAAAAACGATAAATAATAAATATATTAATACAATATAGTTCATTGGAATAATTTAATAATATAATTAGTTATGAAATTTTTATTAAACTTATGAATGTCTCTTTTACCCGCCTTCTAGCCACATCTACAGAATTTGAATTAAACATAATTTTATCACTTATTTGAATTGAATTATGAAAATAAGATAAACATGTTTGTAATCAGTATAAAAAATTGTACTAATAAGATCAAAATAAAAATTGTGAATAGTAACATTTGGATTTAATTTACCATGGTTAAAGGTAAATATAGTAATTAAAGGTAAGATTACTATTATAATAATATAATATTGTGCTAAAACATGTGTTAATTTTATTGGATAAGTATTTTTATATCAAAATAAAACATATGTCAATAATGTTATCCATTTTAAGCCACTTGTGTTATATTAGGTCATTTATAATATTTTATTTAAAGAAGAGTAAAAATTCCATACTCAAATTTTAATAATTATATCATTTTTAATATCTGAATATATAAGTTATATGGTCAAATATAAATTTTATTTATATATATTAAATGATTATCTACATAATGTTAATTTATTTTTAATTTTATAATATATATAATTAAATTAAATGGGGACACAATAATGATGTAGTAATTGAATTATTAAATAAATAATCAATTAAATGATATTAAAATAAATAAAATAAAATAAATTTGACATAATTAATGATATAAAAAACATTATAGATAAAATATACATGTTATGGATATATTATAAGTATTTTCTCTAAGTTATAATGTTGTTTTGAAATTTTTAAATATGAAATTTTTGAACAGTGTCAAAATTGACCTAAATGACACTTTAAAATAAATAATATATAATTAAATGTTATAAAATTATTAAAAATAATAGGTTTGTCAAAATAAATAATATAATGTTAAATATTTCATAAATTATCCAATTGGAGTTCTTTTGGAATTTTTTAGTAACTATATGAACCCTATAGAGTAATAATAAAGAATATGTGGTAAGAGTTAAACTGATTAAATAAGAGTTAAACCCAAAAGATAAGGTTAATTTGGTGAAATAAACTTTCCTAGAAATCATTGTGTGAGAAGATTTAGACACATCCTCATATTATTATATAAATAAATCACTTTTTATCTATTTTAAACCAAAAAAAATTTATAATAAATTAATATTTTAAGATCATCCAAAAGTTCCCCTCACCACTCTTACAAAAGGGAACTTATCCTTCTCTTCAATTTACACATCCAAATCCATTTGGTTATTATAAAATATTCCCAATTATTCTCCAAATATCCATCACTTAATCATAGAGGCCTCACTTTGTGCATAAATTCAACCAATGAGTCCTTTTTTTAAACCAAAAGGATACACCCGAAATGATGTAATTGTTTTATCACTTCATTCAAAGTTATTTTCTACTTCTAGTTTATATTTCTATATTGTTTACATATAATAATAATAAATCCAGTATCATCCAAAAACTGAGATTTTATTATAATCATGGGACAACCATATTGCTCATTTTATCCATCATACGAATAACAATATCAACATGTGTGTGTATGTACAGCTTACTGTCTCCACACCGTGGTGTAATTTTTTATTCAACACTACTTTATTTGGATATATAAAATTATTATTATAATTTATATGAAAAATGAATATAACTTGATAATTATTCTGTATAATTATTTTACCATCCAATTCCATACCATTTAACCATCAAGGGAATGATATTGTCGCTCGTGCATATGTACGGCCAATCATCTCCACGCCGCGATGAGATTCATTCTTCAGATTAACCATTCAAGAATGATTATAAAATTTATATGATGAGTAAAATTAATAATTAATAAATTAATATCTTTCTATATATAAATAAAATATATCCTATGTATTAGAAATATCACTTACACAACAAAATATGCATTGGAAAACAAAGCAGTTAACACCCAAAACAATGGTAAAAGTTAAATATTATTAACAAAATGATATAAGTGGATGAAATATGATATCTTATATATTGATATGTTCCTAGTATAATTTATAACATGTTTTACCCATTATACGGGTTTTCAACTCACCCTCTACTAAAAGAAATTATAAGGTAAGGGTTATTTTTATAATCTCTTTCTTATCCGAGATTTTTTATTTGTAAGTATCTATTGGGAAATATTTATCATCCATGTATATGTTTCTTAAAAATGTAATTCAATATATTATTTATATTCCTCAAAAATAGTTTAAATTTATTTTTATCTATTTTTTGACTTCATATAAAATGTAGGAAACGAATATTTACATCATTTTCAAAATGATGTATTTTATGACATTTTCGACAAAATTAATGAAAGAATATTTCTTTTAACTTATATAGCATGAGCAGATATTTTTTCCATTATGAAACCTTAATGTTTTTAAGCTTCTTTTATAAGATTATAAATTCATTTTTAAAATAAATGTTTTCTTTTATAATTTTGTGTCTTTTAAAATATTTCAATGTAAAAAATGGATACTCTTCTTAAATAGTTTTAATGAATTTATTAGATTATTTTCATCTATGTCAACATCCTTTGTTGGATTTAATGCTTATTTGAGGATGATTAATTATGATACAATCTTACATAATTTATTGATTGTTTTATGATATATTTGAATATAGATGTGCTGTTTTTATACCGTTCAAGGTTTATGGTTAAATTATTAACTTTTCATATTCTATTTTTAATACGAAAATTAATGTTATTTTTCATTCCTTTCATAATAGGAATGAACTGGACTTAATAAGTGATGGGTGGGGATAGCTATATCCCCACAATGCATTGGTAGGTCTCATGAGAAAAAATACTATCTTGGCATAAGGCCTTGATGGTGTGACAATTTATGGTCTTGGCACAAGGCCTTGAAGGTATGGTTATGATGTTTGACATTATGCATTCCCTCATTATGAGATTAGTTATTTATATTACATGTGATTATTCAACAAGTAGAATATTTATGTGAATGTTTAAATGGAATTATTTTATTTATTTATTTCCATAGTGTGCTGAATATTATATTTAAAAGGATTTTTTTAGTTTTATACATTTCCTTAAAATATTATGCTTATTTATGATAGCTTCTGCTATATTGTTTATCCGTACTGACCATCTGAGGTCACCCATTTTTTATGTTTTATTTTTTCTCATGATGTGAATAAGTATATTATGATTGACCTTTAGGGATAGTCTAAGTGATATGATAGTTTTTAAATGGTTTAAAATGTTTTTTCATTTCAATATGTAATGTAAAATATATGTGGATATCTAGTATTTCCAAGGCTACTAAACTGATCGATCCTTCAGGAATATATATTCTTGTGATCATTCCAATGTAATAAAATAATGAACTGACTCTAGGAAACTAATAATAGGGAGTTATATATATTAAGAATATAACTAAAAAAGTTTAAACCTAGTCTATCATGGATCATAAACATGATCCATGGAATAAAAAATTATTATTTCTAAAGGCATGAACTATAAGAATGTGAAATCATCAAAAATCAATCATGAAACATATATTCATGTCATATTAGTGTGTAAAAATAATAAGAATAGATACTATTACATATTTCATGTTAAATATTTCAAGCCATAAAATCATACTGTTTTGGGCAATAACACCAATTGCCAATTTCATAATGGATTTGGCATCATCACTTGTTCACCGTTGTGGATCAATCACATCGACTAGTTTCCCATAGTGGCTCCTGAACATCAGAAAGTTACCCATATATATATCAAGAGAAATGATAAATTACATAATTCATTTTAGGGAGAAAATATTCCCACACATCCCTAGATATAACATGAACATCATCCTTGGTTATATCACAACTATCGTCCTTGGTTATAATGTAGCCACCATCCTTGGATATAATGTCTCCACTATCCTTGATATAATGTAACAAAAATAACATTATGAGAACAATAAATAAGTGTTACACATGATCAAAAAAAGATTCATAATATCTGAGCTCATGAAGAAGAAAAAAATCATCAAAAAATCATCAATTCTTAACCCATGTAAAAGAAATGGGTTTCATAATCATTTCATCAATTAATCATAACATAACCCATTGAAAGGAAGTGGGATTTATTGTAAATTTTTCAATTTAAACATAAATATCCCTAAAAATTATAAAGATTATCTGATTGGATCATATCCCTAGTAATTCATATGTACATCAAACGATGGCATCTTATATGAAAAATGATTTTTAAAGATCACATGGATCATTTTTGAGGAAAATAAAATTTTCACATTGAAAATTATCTTTTCAAAACAAAAATTTCACAAAACATTGTGAATATATTTTTATTTTAAATAACATTTTAAACATATAAAGGGATCTTTAAAACATTGGTTTTTCCTGATCATAGAAAATTATGTTTATGTCGTACATGTAAAGAAAAAGATATCATTAACATTTTTAGTAAATTCCAAAATGGAATTATTTGGAAAATGACATTAATATCCCATTAAAAAGATTAAAAAAGTAAAACATGGGTAAAAATGAATTTAAATAATCCTAATATAATCTCAAAAATATTCTTGAATATATTTGTAGAAAGCATTTATATGGAATAAAAAGGGTTTTCGACCAAAGGGAGAAATAAATTCCGTTTTTATTTAAAAATATTCATTTGGAATCATTAGTATATAAAGAGAAGAAAATTATAGGAAAAATATAATTTCAAGAAATAATCATAGAATAAAATTTCAATTTTCGTTGAATGTTAGATCATAATATCTCATCATTGATGAATATCATAAACAATCTTGGTAAACAATGAGATTGTAACTTTAAACCTTAACCACTTATATATATATTGAATCATAAGTCACGTGAAATAAATTAAATTATTTGGATATTTATATCACATAATTATCATGATAAATATCATAAAAGATATTAATGGATTCTATTTACACCATTAAAAAGAAACAGGTTGTGTATAAGGCATGTGTCCCAGATAAATAAAGGTGAGATGAAAATCACTTACCGCTTTGGTAATCTTTTGAATCATAATCCCCGTTAAAGAATACAATAAAATCAAATGTTAAATATAATTAAAACAATTGGATTCATAATATGTCTTTTAAAATTATAATTATATGAAACACATGAAAGAATTAATTGTTGACTATGGAATATGTCACCCTGAAATAAATTATAGGCTAGAAATCCCTTACCTTTAAGTCTTATAATCATTATACACATTCAAAACTCATGTATAATAAATATAATTTTATTAATAATATATTAAATAACTATAATCATATGTATAATACCATATATAATTTACTTATTGTTTCTTGTTACTCATTTATTAACAATTACTTGTTAAAATACAGTTTTAGATAATAACTGCTTTATTTTTCATGAATATTTTATTAGGTATTTTTGGACCCTTTCCTCTGATCTTGGTTGAGAAATTTCTATAATGTTTACTATGATATTAATATAATATATATTCATTATATTGGTATTTATATTAATCTATTAATGTTATATATTTAAAATTAATCACATCGTTCATGAAGAAGGTTGGTCATATGTAAGGATTAAAGTCGTTTCTATTCTCTTAATAAAAGAAAAAAAGTAAATAATATATTAAATTTATAGAATAATTTTTATATCATATATATAACATATTTTCATTAATATACCTTTATTAACTTCCATGTAAATTTTATGTGAATAATGAATCACATCTCTTCGTGAGGTGATTATTCTCTGTACACAAGTGTGATGTTATCATATTCACATGGAATGGGAAGTAAAAGGTATTTGAGATATTATAATTACATAAGTATAATTATGTTATAAATTTAATATAAATATGTTAAATATATCATTATATCTAGCAGTGGTATGTGTTTATCGAAAACAAATTACATCAGTTCAAGAGGCGGTAGTCCTCTATACACACGATTAACGATTTCATTTCTCCCTTGATAGAAGAGGGGATAGATTTAGGTAATTCCATTAACATAATAATGTCTAATTATATTTAATATAATTATGTTATTATATAATAATATTTGAATAATATTTTATGGTGTTATAGGAATTAATAAAATGAAAACACATTTTTATGGACTATACCTCTTCTTTGGAGAACCCCTATAGGTTTACACCTAACCCCTTCATATGAGGGGTTTTTAATAAAACTAAGGAATCTAGGACGTAGGTTTGGAAGAAAGGAATGGATTTATTAATATAATTGACAAAACAAAGAGTTTTATATTTTTTAATGGGAAAGGATTGGGCGACCGTTTATAAGTGGGGGAAAGGAACCCACATGGAAACTACTTGAAAATTTCCCAGAAGAATCCAAAATGATAAATTCATTCCAATGAAAAATACTACTAAATGACAATAGATTCAAACATAGAATAAGATAAGGTTAAAATATGTCCATACAAGAGGAATTAGATTTTTTTTAGGTTATGTTAACTCTTATCATTTTATTTCAACCACCCAGAAAACCCGTTTTAACTTTTACCATGGTAATTAATTTTTTCTTTATTTTTACTATTCATTTTGATGAATTATTAATTTTAAATTTTTATATAATAATAAATCCACTAATTATAACTATTTAATCCATTTTTATAAATTCCATTAATATAATTGGAAAATTGTAATTCAAAATTGATCCCATATATGTGATGAAAAAGATGTTTTCCAAAGAAAAAATTTCATAAGTAAAGACTGTTTTAATATAAAAATACAATATGAAATTGACTATAGTGACCTTAATTGGATTAATAAATTTATAATTGAACTAATTGTATTTATAAAAACATATTAAAATAAAATGGATCTTTTAAATTCATTAAATAAAAATCCTCTTTTTAATAAAAATCATAATTTGTTATTATTTATTAAGAAATTATATTATCATAAAATGATAAAAAAAATCACTTGAATATAATTTTGAAATGTAAATATAAAAAAGAATTTTAATTTTTTCAAATAAATTTTCAAAAATTTTAAATAATTAATTTTATTTGTTATCATAAAATGAAATAAATATTTTTTTAGAAAATAGTATTTTCAAAAACTATAAAGGATTTACTCAATATTAAGTACTTTTTATTAAGGTATATTATTTCTTTTAAACCATTTTAAATAATATTTAAAATATGGTAATTCCTATTCATACCACTATGTTTAAAGGCTAGGTTATAACTATCCGGTTTGAAAAATAAATATAATAGTATATCATGGATCATTAAAAATCGGTGTTGTGTATACTCAAAGCTATAAATGAAATTTAATTTATTCAAAAAAATATTTCAGAAAATCTTTGGGTGTTATAATATATTAGTAATTTTCCATGAGAAATAGTACTAACTTTAAATAACATAGAATAATGGAGGAGTATGGTATAACCCCACTACTCAAAAATATTAAAGTGAAATGTTAGGGTAATTTATAGTCATTGTAATATTATTTTTAACCTTAATTAAATTATTTTCCATTATCGATGTGACAAATACTTTCTAAGGATACTATTCATAATTAAAAAGAATAATAGGGAATTATTTCCTAAATTTGTGCCTCCTATTCAAATTTAGGGATCAATTTTATCAAATTTAATTAATAAATGTTTTTGTAATTAAATTAAAATTATACCCACAAAACATGATGAAAAATGATTTTTCAGAAGAAAAAAACCTTTTTCAGTATAAAAATATTTATACCAAATTCAATTATAATATTTATTAAAATAAAATTTATATTATTTTTTAAAATTTAATGAACTAATAACATTTTAAAATTAATAAAAAAACATAATGTGTCTGTAAATTTTTGAAAATAATAAAAAAATGAAAAAAAATCAATAATTCATACTATATATTGAAAAAAACATTTCAGCAAATTCTCAAAAAATAAAAAAATATAATTTTTACATTATGAATTAGAAAATTAATTATATTTTATAAAATAAAATTTAAAAAAATTTTAACTCGTGAATTTATATAAAACCATATAATCTATGAAGACCCATTTTGGATAGAAATAAAGCCTTTTCCTTTTGACTGCAAAAATTAAATAATATTATTATTATGAATATAAGTCTATAAAATATAATTAATGAATATTAATAAGTAATGAAAATGATTTATAATAATATTACCTTGGTGTATTCATTATCCCCCCCCCCCCCCCTCTTTAGAATTTAATCCTCTTAAATTTATCACATTCTCGATAGAATGGGTTAAAAACAATTTCAAAATAAATTCCATGGAGTGGAAGATAAAATATATATACCTAAAAATAATACTTTTCTAATATTTTAAAATTACATTGTTAAAAATTGAAATCATAAAATATTATATAAAACATAGTTTCTGAAATATAGAAGTGGGGAAATGAATATTGTCTAAAATAACTCATAACTAGGTTTCTAAATAGATTAACATTAGTTGGATGTGAAAATATAAACCTAGAGAAAAAACATAGTGTCTAAATAGTAATGGAGGGTGAAATAGAAATTTGATAAAAAGAAATTAAAAGATCATGATAAATTAAATAAAAATAATAATATAATCTTAGGATGTGTGAAAAAATTCCATGAATTCATCATAAATTATGGTAATAAGATGACATTTTTGTTTCACAATAACTTTCCTTATTTTAAGAAATCACTTTACTATCTAGACTAAGAACTTATGTAAATATAAAAATGTAATTTTATTCAAATAAATAAATGAAAATTCATCCTTTGTTCTAATGTTTCAATCAATTTCCATATTTATCTCATATCACCCCAAGACTTTACAATATTTTCCTTTTAAAAGTAATTTAATATCTTACAATATACAAAACATCAAGTTTAAAAAACCACTATTTAGTCATGTTTTTCACAGTCAACGAAATTATTACACTCATGGAGAATTTATATAGTAAATTTATTTGTTATATATCCAATAAAATATTTTCACATTCATCTAATATATTTTATAGGCAAAAGATAACAACAAACCCAATTTTTACACATAAAACCTATACTTTTTTAAAGGAAATTTTGACACCATTTATTGGTTCAGGTGTATTAAATATGAATTATTACACTTTTTTAAATTTAATATGAAATAATAGACTTCAAATTTTATAGTGAAACATGAATATTTGGATAAGGTGAATTTTTTTTATGAGTAGTTTTATTTTCTTATGAATGGTGAAAAATACAGAATTATAAATAGAATCTTTTTCCCTTATAATTTATTTTTATGAATAAATTATATTTAAAATTTATTTTAATGTAAAAATAGATAAAATATAGATTAATTGATCTAGTTTAGTTCATTTGATTCAAGTTAACATTAATGTTTTATATAAAAAAATTCAAACTTTTGAACAGTTTAACTTTAAAAATTTGTTTTGTCGTCCCCTCAGTGGGGTTAATTTTAAATTTATTTCTACCAATTATGTGATTTTAATTTTGAAAATGGATTACATATTTGGAATCTGTATAATTTATAATTTATAAAAATTTCAACTAATTTTTTGATCAAAAATATTAGAAGAAGTAATTAAAATTAATTACAACGATTAAGAAGAAAATTTGTATCACGGGGGAATAAACCATAAACATAAGGGCCAAAATGACCTAATTTTTTTAAAAAATACATAATATGGCCATATTTATAAAATATCCTCAATTTTTTATAATTATGTTCGTTATTGGAGGAACATGATAAACAGGAAACCTCTAAATAGTGTTTGCCATTTTATATTTGCAAGAATGCCACACCTCCTCCACTATAAAAAGGCACTCACTCCTCCAATTTATTTACCACAATAAAGCACTTTGGATCATCTAAAATCTGCCAAAATAAGATCCAAAAATCCCCCCCACCACCACCATCATATTGTAATCCTCACTTTGGGAATAATTAATACTAAGGAATACTTTTGATATTAACCAAAAGGAGTTACCCCAATAAGTGGTGACTTTCTTAAACAATCAATTTTGTTTCATTCTCTTATCCACCCATTTAATTATTTTTATATCATTATTATATAATAAAATAATTATATTAAATATTCAGGTATGTTTTTATGCTAAAAATTATACCTACACTTTCACTCTCATCCATAAAAATGGGATATAAAATCATCATTTATGTGTATGGAGGACTACCATCTTGGGAACAGATGTCATTCCCTCTTCAATTTAACACATTTAAAGGTTAGAAATAATGATGTATTTGTATTTTATATATTATATATAAGATATTTATAAATAATTTAGTCTTATTTAATTCATAGATAACTCATACCTTCATACTTTCCATTTTTTGGGCATATGATAACATTGTTTGTGGACATGTAGACCACCGCCTCCTCAATGTGATGTGATCTGTTCACACTATACATGGAATGTGTAAAGCATTTTTTTAATTAACATATTTAATCAATATGATAAAATTTTTATAATTTAATTATAATATACATATATAATATTTACTTTTCATTCTTTTAAATATGGAAAATAAATAGAAGTAGCATTCATGCGTACGTAAGGCCTTCCATCTCCATAAATGATGCATTTCATTTTTTATCTCTAAATATTATGGATTATTATAAATACATGTATATATTGAATATATATTATAATTAAATCATTTTTTACGTTTTAAATATGATTAACTCTTGATCTTATTTATATTAATAATAGATAACAAGTCAAAACATTCTCAAAAAAGAAGGGAATTAAAACCCAAAATAGTGAAAATAATTAATGATTGTTAACAAAAGGGTAATAAAATATTATAATAAGTTAATATGTAATATTATAAATATTATAGTTTTTATATTATAATTTAATAACATTATTAGAATCATTATACATGATGTTAAATGTAATTCAATCAAAAGGAATTGTAATGTAAGGGATTTTCAACTCACTTTTTTCATCCATGAGATAAATTTAATATTAACCACTTACTTATTTTTTGTGGTTTATATAATTAACCATTGTTATTGAATATCATTATTCACTCATACATAATGGTATTTTATGTTTCACTTTGAACTATATCATCCAATGGGTTATTATTTGAAAATTACAAAGTGGAAAACGTTATCTTTGCAATCTCACATCTTTTTGGGGTTGTTAACTTTATCTTGAAATAATAACATCATTATGATAATTTTTCTTATTTTAAATAACATTTCTATAAAAGATTCATATTAATATGTGTTTTATATTATTATTTATTAAACTGTATTCTATTTTTACATATGGTGTTTACTTTGAAAGTAATTTTATTAAGTGGGGACATTTTGAAAAATACATATCTTTTTTTCAATAAGGATATGTGATGATAAGGCACATTTTTTATTAATTAAATAAAATATTTGAAATATAAAGAATTATTTTTACTAGTATGACATGGTTTTGGGACTTTTTAAAGTAATCTCCTCGATGCATTTATAGTCTCATGAGATGAATTAGTTAGCCAAATCAGATGGTTTTCTACCTGATATGCTAAACTTTCATGTGAAAGGACTTTATGGTAAAGGTACCATGTACCTAGAAAAAATGGTATCCAATTATTAAGAATTTCATTTATTAAAAATTAAATTATTATTTTTATTTTTCCCTGATATGTTTTCTTTGAATTATTTATGGATATAATTCATTGTTATTTATTGATTAAATGGAATGTGTTTCATTTAAATACCTTGCCATGTTGATTATTCATTATACAATTGTTTAAATGGAAAGTGTGTTCTGTTAATTAACATTCATTTTTTTTATTCATATTAATTGTTTTTTAATTCCACATTTTTTTAACACATAATAAGTATTTGAGCTTACACATATTCTTTTTAATTTCCCTATGATATAAAAAAGAAATATTTGAATGATCTTTCAAGGATGCAGTTCATTTCATTTTATTATGTATCATTTTTTATTTTATATTTCCTAATGTAATATGGGTATAATGCTTTTATTCTTATTTTCCAAAACTACTAATGTTTTAGGTACTTTATGAATTGATTCCTTTTAATCATGCTAATATAATAAAGTAATGCACTAGATCTGGGATTCTTGTTTTTGGGCATTACAATTTGTATAAAAAGATGTTTAGTAGAATTTTTGGAAACTTTGTTTCGAAATTTTATTTTAGGGAACAAAATTATAAGATAGAATTTAAGGATAATTTTATAATAGAATCATATAATTTTGGTAAGGTGGATATTAGGTTAATCTTCCAAGAAATACATCTCTCTCTAGATACAACAAGTGGGCGTGGTTCTGGAATAGATGTACCTTGTGGTAATAACTATAAAAAGGTGCATCAGACCTGACTCAAGAATAAAACTAGTACATAGATAAAGTCCTAACTATTCACCTATTTCAACCCTTCCATGGGATACACTAATAATAATTCATTTTTCCTTTACAAACCGTTATGAAAGATTTAAAAGTAATGATTTCCCCAAAGAAACCAATGTTTTTATTTCTAAGAATTAAGATGCATAAATTTATGTTATGTGCTCTACCATATTTGTAATTATACATTGTGATTTTATGAGTTAATATATTATATTTCCTCTTTTATAAATGGATACTAGAATTAAGAATTTTATCAATACTCGTGGAGAATTTAGAGATTTTCCTGTTGAGGAAACAAATACATTCGGTATTAGAATGAAGAAAATTATATAAATATTAGGAAAACATAATCAAGTTATTAAAAATAACATTTCTTGAATGGGGAAACCTATTCCACATAGAGAATATCTCATGCTTTATTTCTTTATGTGATAAAATCCCTCATCATTTAGTGGGACTAGTAGTCCAATTGTGAATGAGTAATAGATTATGTCTCTAGATAATATATTTATACCCTTGTGATGTAGTGAAATGTAAAAAGTTACACTTTTGGTCTATTTTATCAAAGGTTTTGTTGACCAATGATGGTCCTTGATCCAAAATGCTAGGGATTAAGAATAAATATAACTCATGGAATAGAAGAAATTTTAAGGATACATTCTTCGGTAAATACTTCTCTCGTGATCAAAAAATTGGGATGGATAAAAAGTTACATAGCTTAAAACTAAAGAAAGAAGCGAGTTTTGAAGATTATGAAGATACCTTTAAAATATTATCTATGTATTATATAGATTACATACATAACATGGACTATAAGACTGATCACTTCTCTATGGTATTAAGCCAAGTCTCCAAAGGGAACAGATCTCGAAAAAAGTTTTGTCATATAATGAAATAGTTTTATGTTTCATCAAGACAAGAAATTAATTTTATTGAATCCATATATTTAAAGGGAAAAATATAATAAGTTTCCATCTATTCACCATGAAAAATATGATACATCAATGAAGAAGAATAATTTGTGGTGATTTTCATCTTGTAAAACCTATAGAAAGTGTCACCCTAGAAAATGCATAAAGGGGATGGGAGTTTGTTATAAGTGTGGAGAGAGTGGTCACCATGCTAAATATTGAAAGGGGAGGAAGAGAAGCATTATTATTTGGTTTTACAACTAAAAGGATATAAAAAACTAATCAATTGAATTCCCCAAGTTTCAAAGGAATCTACTAAAGTAAAGGCTGAGGGGATATGGCCAAGATTATGCAATCAAAATAGTTTAGGAAAAAGTTCCCAATGGTGTGGTGGAAGGTACATTAGTCTTATGTTCAAATTTATCCACTGCATTACTTGATTATAGATCATAAAATAATTTTATATCTACCCAATTTTCAATGAAAATTAGACATTTCCTTTTTGATTTAATAAGAGAGTTTCCAATCAAAACTCTTGAGGGAAGTATCATTACAACAAAGATTCTTCAGGTAGTCCCACCTATGACACATTAAAATGATTTCTATGTTGACCTTATTATCATACCTATTTTTTAAATTTGATATAATCCTTGGTATTTAATGGATCTCAAAATATGATGTAACAACACGTAAAAAGAAGGAAATTATGATTTGTGAGGAAGATTTATAATTCCTTGTCTTTAGAGTTGAAGCTTCCTTGTCTGATTCGACTATAGATCAACCCCAATAGCTCTACTGAATAAAATTTTTGGGGAAGAAGAGAAGTAAAAATCTAGTTATAAATAATGTAATCTTCAAATGGAGGATGTAATAATTGTGTATGAATACATTGATGTATTTCTTGAGGAATTTACTAGACATACCCTAGAGCAAGATTTTTAATTTTTCATTGATTTAATATCAGTTGCAAGGCCAATATCAACGACTCCCTATAGAATATCCATTATATAGGTAGTGGGGTTGAGCAAACAAATAAAGGATTTGGGTAATAAGGGATTTATTCTCCCTAGTGTTTCACCATGGAGATCCCATGTCCTCTTTGTTAAGAAGAAATAAGGATACATGAGTTTCTGAATTGATTATAGGGAAATCAATAATATTATAATAAATAAAATGTGTCATATAACTTTAATTGATGACTTATAAGATCAACTTATCATAGCCCAATATTTTTCAAAGATTGATATTCATATTGGGAATCACCAATTTGTAGTTAATAAGGCATGCATTTAGAAGAAATATTTTTGGATAAGGTATAGACATTATGACTTTAAAGAAAATTTATTTTGATTGACTAATTCACCCTCTATTTTTGTAGACCTAATGAATAGAGAATTCAAGTAATATCTTAACAATTTTGTTGTGGTATTCATTGATGATATTACTGTGTATTTTAAAAGCTATAAGGACCATGAAAATCATATGCAGATCATTCTTAAGACTCTTATAAGGGAATATTTGTATGGGAAATTTATTAAGTGTGATTTTCTTATTTAAGAAATCTATTTTCCTGTCCATATTTTCTTAATGGATGGAATATCAGTTAATCCTGAAAAGAAAAAGGCAGTCAAGGAATGGCATACACCAAAAAACATAACTAAGGTATATAGTTTCTTTTTTTTGGAAGGTTACTATCGGAGATTCGTTTAGAATGTTTTCCACTTAGCTAACCCATTAACCAAAATTATTAAAAAAAATAAGAAGGTGGTGCCTTGGTTAAAGGCCAAGGCACAATTTATTGAATATAAAAAAAAGAAATAGGGTTACAGGAGATGAAAAGTAGGTAGTTTTTTACAATCTTTGTCAAAAAGCTAGAATAAATCAGGAGGAAGATCGTCCAGCCAAGTCATATGTTGGTGAACTCCCTTGTTCGCATGATCGTCAGCAGTAGTGTTCGATTCCCTGAAGGAATGAGTGGCGTTATAATCTATCTCTGGGAGAGAATTCATAAATTTCATCCAAAGCATAGTAAGGGGCCAGGACAGGTGAATCACCCCATTCCAGATTGCCTAAAAAATGGTGGTTGAGTCACATTTTATCCAGAGTTTTCAACAACCTTTTTAAAGGGAAAAATTGATGGCATGGATGACACCTATAATTTCTTCTTCCAATGATGATGTTATACCACATTTTCCCAAGAGACAACCCTGGCACTGACCAGAAGAATCTCTGAAAATTTCCCCACATCCAGCAGGCCTAGGGTTTCCCTTTGAGGAACCATCAACGTTCACTTTGATCCATCCTGGCATAGGAGCCTTCCAGAATACTTCAGAGGTACATTTGGGTTGTCGATATATTCCATCGACCCAGATTTTGTGCAGTATCTCTCAGTCTCCAACAGAGTTGTTCCAGTGGCCTTTTTGGACCGAAGCAGCCTCATGGACCATAATGAGAATCCGGGATTTTCCTACATTGAGATTTAATGAGCATTTATTATAAATGATATCATTTCGATCATTCCAGATCACATGCAGGAGCTCAACAACAACATAGAGGAAGATGTTTTTGATTTGCTGAGAAGCATCCTGAACAACACATTTCTTTAAAAGAGAACAGATTGATTCAGGTATAAACCATCTAGAATTAAATATGTCCAAGATATAATTCCATAAATTAGAGGCTATAGCACACGATAAGAAAATATGGTTAGTATATTCTCTATGATGGTTACATAGATGACACATATAAAAAAGTTGAATACCAAATGTTTGAAGGTAGATCTCAGTGGGCAATCTTTTTGGAGCAATACGTGAAATAAGAGTCAGTCTTGTAGGTTTGATCCATGTTTTGTTTAAATGCATTAACCATTGAAAGTTGGATTCAGTGGCATGTAAATTTTTCTGGTAGAAATTTTTGGAGTCAAGAATTCCATTTGGGGTCGGCTCTTAGACAAGGAAATCATCAGATATAGTATATGGGTAGTTTTCAATTATTTGAGCAATATTTTCTGGGAGGTCATTCTTGTAAGATTGAAGAACTTCCATTATGGTGTAACTAGTGTTCTCAATGGTAAAATTAGGAGTAAGAATGGAAGTTAAAGGGGTTCCAGTCCAATTATCTAGCCAGAAATTTATGTCGGAGTCAGCCCTAACCATCCATCTAGAGTTTTCCATAATGTTATAAAATGAGTGCCTAATGAAGCGCCAAATCGAGGAGGTGACATAATTAAGATTTCCTTTAGGTTTATTTTGAAATCTGTGTTTGAGAAATTCAAGAGCATTAGAGCTATTATTGATTAATCTCTAAGTAATTTTAGCCTGTAGGGCATCATTGAAAAATTTTAAGTTTTTAATACCAAAACCCCCTTATCTAAGGGCTTGCAATAGGTCTTCCAAGGGATAGTGACAAGTTTCCTTTCAAAAATGTTTCCCATCCAAATGAAGTTCTTGATGTAAGTATCAATTTTCTTAAAGGTGCCCATGGGACACCTATAGATAATGAGATAGTAGACTATCTTTGAGACAATAGTTGATTTAACGAGGAAAATTCTACCAGACATGGAGAGGGAATTGCCTTTCTAAGAAGATATTTGACTGATGATTTGATCAAAAATGCTGTAGAAATAGGATGATTTAGGTCTTCCCCAAAAGATAGAAACCCCTAGATAAGTGAAGGAGAAGAAACCTTTTTTGACCACAAGATTATTAGTGATAATGGCTTTCCTTTGTGGGGAGAATTGTTTTCGAGAAAAATTATGTGATTTTTTCCAAGAAATATCTTAATCTGAATCCTCTTCATAATAAGAAAGAGTGATTTTAAGCACCTGAATATTATTTTGATCACATAGTAGAAACAAGATGATGCCATCAGCATATAATAGGTGGGTAGGGACCTTAAGATTTCTGGCAGCCTGGATGGGTTTCAGTTTATTTTGATTGACAAGTTGTGTGTAACGCCCCGACCCCAGTTACCCAGAGTCAGTTCATTATTAAATAACATTGGAATGATCACAATAAAGATCAAGTCTCTAAAGACTGATTAGATTAGTAGCGTTGGAATAACTCGATACATTAATAAAGTTTACATTACATCATAAAATGAAAACTATAACAATATAGTCTCCATAGTCCACACTCTTATCCCCTCATACTATCCCTTCAGGTCATTCATAAATTACTTCTTCACATCCTGGGAAAAATAAAACATAGAAAAGGGGTGAGCTCAAATGCCCAGTAAGGATAACAAAATAGAAGAAACTTTCATAAATAAGAATAAACATTTAAGGCAATTTATAACTAAAACAAAAGTCTTTTGAACTTTAACTTCAACATAGTATGGAAAAAATATAATGAAATAGTTTCATTTACTTATTCACATGGATATTCTACTAATCTAATAATCACATGCAATATCAATAACCACTTTCACAATGATGGAATTCATAATTCCAGACTATCATAACCACATAGCCAAGGCCTCGTGCCAAGACTACAAATAAGATTTTGTAAAGGCCTTGTGCCAAGACACTAGTTTGTCTCATGAGACCTACCGATGCATCGAGGAGCTATAGCGGGCTCCACCCGTCCCATATTAAGTCCAATGCATTCCTTATATGAACAGGTTTAAACATAACATAAAAATTCGTATTAAAACTAGCAAACGAAATGTCAATACATTCTCCATAAACCATGAATGTCATAAAAATAACACATCCACAGTCAAACATATCACAAAACCTTCAATACAATATAATATTTTTGTATCATAATAAATCAACTTCAAATAAGCATAAAATACATCCAAGGATGTTGACATAGATGAAATAAAAACTCTTTTTAGATAAATATCTCTTTCTATTTTTAAATAATTTAAGAGTCATATATTTATAAAATAAAAAAAATTCTTTGAAAATCTTCTTATAAGCTTGTAAGGTAAGCTTCAACGATTTTATAACGGCAGAAAATATCCGCACCCTCTATATAAGTTAAAAAAACATTCTTACCTTAATTCTGTCGAAAAGGCTAAAAAGGACCTTGTTTGGAAAATGACAGAAAGATTCCTTTATAAACCACTTATAAAAGTCAAAAAGGGTATAAATTACTTTAACCCATATTCTAGTAAATATTAAAAATGTTTTGAAATACATTTTTAAGAAACATGGATGTGGAGGATAAAGAAGTCTCAGCAGATTATTACGTATAAACAACCTCGGATAATGAAGAGATTGCAAAATAAACCCTCACCTTGTACTTTTCATTGGTTGGGGTAGGTTAAACTCCTTTATAATGGAGAAATAATTGTTATTAAATTATACAAGAATCATATCTATTAATATGATATCATATATGATCTTTTAAAATTGATTTGTTAATAATATTTTAGAATTATCGTCGTTTCGGGTGTTAACTTACTCATTTTCTTTTATATGTTTTGTTATGTAAACCATGTTTGTTATGGATAGGTTGTATCTTATTCATATCTAGAATTATATTAAGTCCTTAAACATTATTATTAATCTTCAAATGATAATTAAACTTGAATGGATACGATGGAGAATGAATCTCATCACATTCATGGAGACGGTAGTCCGTACGTATGCACGAGAAACAATATCATTCTTTTGATATTAAAATAATATTTAATTGGATGTTATATCATATATACAGAGTCATTATCATGTTATATTTATTATTTACATGAATCACACATCATTATTATAACCATCCAAATAATAATGATTTGAATAACAATTACACCATGACGTGGAGACGGTAAGCCGTACGTACGCACGTATGGTGACATGTCATTAAAAGGATGGATAGAATACTGAAATATGGTTGTATCATGTTTATAATAACATAAAAGTATATATAATATATTTTAGTTATTATTTTAGAATGGTAATAACAATGATAGAAGAAGTGGAAGAAGAAAGGAACTTGAAAAGGGGTGGTGAAATCATTACCTCTTCTTCGGGTTCTTCCTTTTGATTTTATCAAAAGGTATCCTTAGCTTGTCATTATGACAAAAGTAAGGCCTCTAGGATAAATTGAGAGAATTTGAGAGAGTATTTGGGTAGGGGTTGGACGAACTAAAAGGCATTGAAGGTGTTAATTAATGAGAAGGGGGAGTGCCCTTTTATAAGAGGGGTGAGGGGAACCTTTGGAAAAGCTAGAAATATTATTTTATAATAAATTCATATTCGGTTTATAATGGCTCCAAAGTAGATTAATTAAAGGATAAGGTGGGAATAGGTCTAAAAACACTCAACCAGTAGAATTTAGATAGGTTTGGGTCATTATATTAACCTTATCTTTTAGTTTTAACTCTTAGTTATTTAGTTTGACACATACCATGTCACTTTGTATTGTTATATTATATAGTTAATAAACTTACTATATACCTCCAAGATACCCCCAAGTGCTCCATTAATGATACATCCATCATTATATAAGTCCCTTGGCCGAACCATAGATTTTTAGGAATTGAATATCAATTAATAATATAATATTTGTTTTAAAAACTCTTTTATGCCAATTTGGAAACTATTTAGAAAAATGATTTTTGAGAAAATTATAATATAATGATTACTTCGAAAAAAGTTAATTAAATCATTAATAACATGTCATAGTAACCTATAAAATTATTTTAATTCATAGAAAGTCTCAAATTATATTTATTTGGGTATTTATAATATCAATTATTTTAATTTTTCACTATTATGGTAATTACTGCATCATCATTGTGTCATAAATAAATTAAATTATTTAATGTATAAAAATTAGAAATAAAATATCATTAGGTAGGAAATCGTTTTATATTTCTAATGAATATTTATAATCGAATTTATCTTATCTGTAACCCTATATTAAAAATGTTTTAGTAAATAAACCTTGATTTTAACTCTTTTAACTCTTCTTTGAATTAAATAATAATAAATGTCCTACTCTAATCCAAGTGGACCTAAATGATAATATTTTATTCCTAAGGTTGTTTTTGGTCAATATACACTTGTCCAATAGAATTAGGACATGTGTTAGGGTAATATTAATATCAGTTTTACCCTTAATTATTCTATTTACTTTTAACCGTGGTAAATAAAAGTAAAAAAGTTACTATTCACCAAAAATTATTTTCATCTCATTGAACCACATTTTACTCTTTGATATTAACCGTGTTTCTCATATTTTCAAAATTCCACTCATAGAAGCGGTAAAATTATGTTTTATGAAAAATTCAGTTTTTTTAACTACCACTTAGAGGTTTCACTATTCATCAAAAAATGAAGTTTTTCAGAAAAATACCAAAAATTCACCCTAGGATAATTTCGATATTCTGAAACCAAAAATGAAGTCCATTTTTTAAAATAAAATTTATAAATTTCAAAAAGTGGGTATTACTATTCATAACGGCTAGTTTGATTGGTTGTGGTGTGTTAGAACTCAATGTTGCGTACAACACACGCTATTGCATTATTCAAAGAGAACCATACTGTAGAAGATTGGGGTGTTACATTCTCCCCTCCAAATAATTTCATCCTCGAAATTTCTAGAATAATGACGCATGAAAAGACTTGGGTGGTTCTTCATCATAAGTTCCTCGGGTTCCCATGTTGCCTCTTCCATCTTATGGTTTCTCCGTAACTCTTTTACAAGATGAGTCATCCGGTTTCTCAGTACTTGTTCTCTCGAATCAAGAATCTTGACGGGATCTTCGCAATAAGACAGATCGGGTTCCAGTTCTAATTCCACATGGGTGAGTACATGTGTTGGGTCAGGCATGTATTTCCTCAACAGAGATACGTGGATCACATCATGAACTTTGGAGAGACTTGGCGGCATTGCCAATCAGTAATCTACTTCCCCAATTCGTTCTAGGATTTTGAAAGGTCTGATGTACCTGGGACTCAATTTACCTTTCTTACTAAAACATATGACTCCCTTCCATGGAGATACCTTCAGTAAAACATGATCACTGACTTAAAATTCCAAATTCTTTCTTCAATTATCGACATAGATCTTATGCCTACTTTGAGCTACTTGATATGGTTTTAGATTACCTTCACCTTTTCCATCGTTTCCTCCACCAGTTCTGGGCCTACAAGTTTTCTTTCACCAACGTCATCCCAACAGGTTGGTGTGCGACATCTCTTTCTGTATAACGCTTCATATGGTGCCATCTGAATACTCGATTGGAAGCTATTGTTATAGAAAAATTCTACCAGAGGTAAATATTGATCCCACATACCCTGAAAGTCAGGTGAGCAGGATCTCAACATGTCTTCTAAGGTTTGAATAGTTCATTCTGATTGTCCATCTGTTTGAGGGTGGTAGGCAGTGCTCAAATGAAGTTCAGTATCCAAGACTTTCTGAAGACATTTCCAGAGTCTTGAAGTAAAACGGGGATCACGATCAGAAACAATCGATAGGGGTACTCCATAAAGTCTCACAACTTCATCAATATATAGTCTTTCTAGACATTCTAGTGGTAGATCTTTTCATATAGCAAGAAAATGTGCTGACTTGGTAAGACGATCAATAATAACCCATATTACATCGTTCCTTCTAGGATTATTTGGTAGTCCCATGACAAATTCCATCGTGATATTATCCCATTTCCACTCAAGTATGGGAAAAGGTTGCAATACTCCACCAGGATGTTGCCTTCCAGCTTTTACATGTTGACAAACCATACATCTTGACACAAAATCGTCAATCTCCCTCTTCATGTTGTCCCACCAAAAATGTTCCTTCAAATCTCTATACATTTTGGTGCTCCCATGGTGTATAGAGAAATTGGAACTATGAGCATCATCCAGAAATTCCCTTTTTAGATCAGGTATATCGGGAACAAAAATCATCTTCCTGAATTTCAAAATTACTTCTTCATATACAAAGTCTCTCAATCTCCCATCATTCACAGCTTTAATCTTCTTTTTAAATTCTTCGTCATCGGTCTGAGAACACTTAATCCTTTCTAGTAAATATGGTTTGGCAACCATTTGGAAAAAGCATTGATTTTTCACCTTCCCTGGTTATTCCCATGTCCATCTTCACTAGATCCATGAAAATTGGATCCCTTTAAATTCTTATATTGTTCAAAACACCATGGTCTTTTCTTCTCAAAGCATCTGCTGCCTTGTTTGCTTTCCTCGAGTGGTAGTGTATCATACAATCATAATCCTTGAGTAATTAAATCCATCTCCTTTTCCTCATGTTGAGTTCTTTTTGTGAGAAAATATACTTCAAACTCTTGTGATTAGTATAAATCTCACATTTTTCACCATAGAGGTACTGTCTCCATATCTTCAAAGCAAATATCACGGCTTCTAACTCGAGATCATGAGTAAGTTAGTTTTTTTCATTAATTTTAAACTGTTGTGATGCATAGGAAATAACCCTATCATTCTACATAAGGACACAACCAAGTCCTTTCTTTGATGCATCACTATAAATAAAGAACCCATCATTCCCCGATGGTAATTTCAATATAGGAGCATTGACTAATCTTCTCTTCAGTTCTTCAAAACATTCTTCACACTCTTTTGTCAAAACAAATTTAACCCCTTTACGTGTGAGCTTTGTTAATGGGTTTGCCAACCGGGCAAAATTCTGGACGGAACGTCGATAATAACCTACCAAACCAATAAAACTGTGTACCTCATTTATACTCATAGGTGTTGGACATTCTTGGATTGCCTTGGTCTTAGAAGGATCAACAGATATTCCATCTTTAGAGACAATATGGCCAAGAAAAAGAAATCTCCTGAAGCCAGAATTCACACTTGCTAAACTTCTCATATAATTCATGTCTTCTCAGAGTCTTCAGGATAATGCGCAAGTTATTTTCATTATATCCGTAGCATTTGGAGTATACCAAGATATCATCAATAAATACCACCACAAATTCATCGAGATATTCCTTGAAAACTCTATTCATCAGATCCATGAATACAGAGGGTGCATTAGTCAATCCAAAAGGCATTACTGTAAACTCATAATGCACGTACCTAGTTCGAAATGCTGTCTTCGGAATGTCTTCCTTCTTCACACACAACTGATGGTATCCAGATCGAAGGTCAATATTTGAAAAGTATTGAGCTCCATGCAGTTGGTCAAATAAATCATCAATGCGAGGTAGGGGATACTTGTTCTTTATTTTTATATCATTGATCTCCCTACAGTCGATACATAACCTCATAGATCCATCTTTCTTTTTAACAAAAAGAACAGGGGATCCCCATGGAGAAACACTAGGGTGAATAAATCCCTTATTACTCAATTCCTCTAGTTTTTTATTTAGTTCAACTAATTATACTGTGGCCATTCTATAAGGGGTATTTGAAATAGGCCTTGATCCCGAAATTAAATCAATGGAAAACTCAACTTCTCGTTCTGGAGGATGTCTAGGTAAATCTTCCTGAAACACATCTACATATTCATTCACAATAGGTACATCCTATATTTGAACATTCCTTTCCTCACCCACTGTAATTTCATCCTCTTCCTCCCCAATAATTGAATTTAGTTGAGCTACTGGGGGTTGATCTAGATAAGAATTAGGTGGTGATGATTCTGATCTAAAGATAAGGTGTTCCTTATCATCATCATCAAAAATCATAACCTCCTTTTTTACAATAAATCTTCACATCATGATCCGAAATCCAATCCATACCGATGATTATATCAAACTCAATCATAGGTATGACGATGAGATCAGTAGATAAACAAAATTTATGTGCTTTAATGGGGACTGATTCACAAAACATCGTTGCAATGATACTTCCCTTAAGAGTTTTAACTGATAACTACCTTGTTAAATCAAATTGGAAATATCTAATTTTCTTAGAAAACTGGGAAGATATGAAACAATGCAATGATCCAGAATCAAATAATGCATTTTCTAAACTTGAGGAAACCATTAAATTACCTGCCACCGTGTCTTTCAGAACTTCTACCTCAGCAGTAGTGATAGCATAAGATTGGCCTTGATCCCTTGGCCTTTAATGAGGTAAGTTCCCCTGATGCTTAGTAAATTCATTTTCATAATGTCCCATCTCCCTGCAATTGTAATGTTGGACATCGGTAGCTTCCTTCTTCCCCTTACAATCACGAGTTTGGTGGCCTTTTTCACCACAGTTGTAACAGACTCCCGTTCCTTTTAAGAAAGTACCGGGGTGTTTCTTCCCACATTTACTGCAGGTTGGATTTTAAAATTTTCCCTTCTTCCCCTTATTTCCATTCCCATATTGATTAGCAGGTCACTTCTTCTCTTGCTTCGCTTTAAAGTCATATGACTTGGAGAATTATTTCTCTGTCTTGATAGCACATGAGACAATGTCTTCGTACGATGAGATGAATTGTAAGACTAATTCTCGACATAGAAATGGTTTTAACCCATCAAAGAAACGATCAATCTTACTTCTTGGGTTACGTATATAATCTCTAGCATACCTTTCTAACCGTGTAAAGTTAGCCTCATACATTGCGACATTCTCATCCTCCTTTTTCTCAGACTCAGAAATTTTCTTTTCATATCTGGTCGATGGTCGCGAGGAAAGTATTTTTCTAAAAACAGGTCTTTGAACTCCCTCCATTTCTATATTTGATACTTCATCATCTTCCTTCATGTTTTGAATCAATGACCACCATTGATCAGCATCTCCAGTGAGGCGGTAAACTGCCATGATAACTTTTTCCCTTTCACTGCTACCCAAAGCCTGAAATATTTTCTCTAGGGAATTTCTCCATTGCTCAGCTACTAAGGTATTTGTACTCCCATTGAACGTTGGTGTTTTTTGCCTCATGAAGTGATCTAACATTGATCCTCTACATAGTGGATCAGGGCGCTCCATACGGGTAAGGTTATTATTCATAACCTCAGTGAGTTGTCCCAATATGGTGATTAGCTGATCGGCACCAGTTGCATGACTATCTCCACTATAATTATCTTGAGTAGGATGTAAATCCCTACATGGAGTGTGTGCATTGATACAGTTTCCATTTCTTCCACTAGGCGTCATTTCTAAACAATGCAAAAAACAAGATCACTTTATGAATCAAAATACATAATTTAATACTTATAAAACACTTAACATAAATTGAACTATTTATGGATATAATCCATAATCATAAAAATGTTTTCTTTGAGTAAGTATATACTCATAAACCCTTCATAATGATTTGTAAAGAAAATGAAAGTTATCCTAAGCATATCCCCCGGGAGTGTCGTAACCAAGAGTGTAGCAAGGCCCATTGTCGTTCACCTGTTCCTGTTCGAGTCCATCTCAAAGCGGTATTTTCGGGTTTTACCCCTAGGTACATCTGTTCTAGAGCTGCCTCTACCTGCTCATATCTAGACAGGGATTTATTGCTCAGAAAACTCACAAAATCTCTACAATACCAAAATTCTAGGAAGTTCTTCTATACTAATCCTCAAAGTCCAACTTAGGTCTATGTGCTGTAATCAGAGTTTATCTAAATCCAGCTTCCAAGGATTGTACTAAAATTCCTCTAATACCAACTGTAATGCCCCGACCCCAGTTACCCAGATTCGGTGCATTATTACATAACATTGGCATGATCACATGAAAGATCAAGTCTCGAAAGACAGATTAGTTTAGTAGCCTTGGAATAACTAGATACATTAATAAATTTTACATTACATCATAAAATTAAAACTATAACAATATAGTCTCCATAGTCCATACTCTTATCCCCTCATACTATCCCTTCAGGTCATTCATAAATTACTTCTTCACATCCTGGGAAAAATAAAATATAGAAAAGGGGTGAGCTCAAATGCCCAGTAAGGATAACAAAATAGCGGAAACTTTCATAAATAATAATAAACATTTAAGGCAATGTATAACTAAAACAAAATCCTTTTAAACTTGAACTTCAATATAGTATGGAAAAAATAAAATGAAATAATTCCATTTTCTTGTTCACATGGATATTCTACTAATCGAATAATCACATGCAATATCAATAACCACTTCCATAATGATGGAATGCATAATGCCAGACTATCATAACCACATAGCCAAGGCCTCGTTCCAAGACTACAAATAAGATTTTGTCAAGGCCTTGTGCCGAGACACTATTTTGTATCATGAGACCTACCGATGCATCGATGAGATATAGCGGGATCCACCCGTCACATATTAAGTCCAATGCATTCCTCATATAAACAGGTTTAAACATAACTTAAAAATTCTTATTAAAACTAGCATATGAAATGTCAATACTTTCTCCATAAACCATGAATGGTATAAAAATAACACATCCATAGTCAAACATACCACAAAACCTTCAATACAATATAGAGGTTTTGTATCATAATAAATCAACTTCAAATAAGCGTAAAATCCATCAAAGGATGTTGACATATATGAAATCAAAACTCTTTTTAGAGAAATATATCTTTCTATTTTGAAATCATTTAAGAATCATATATTTATAAAATAAAACATTTTCTTTGAAAATATTCTTATAAGCTTTTAAGGGAAGCTTAGACGATTTTATAACGGCGGAAAATAGCCGCACCCGCCGTATAAGTTAAAAAAAACATTCTTACCTTAATTCTGTCGAAAAAGTTAAAAAGGACCTTGTTTGGAAAACGACAGAAATATTCCTTTATAAACCACTTATAAAATTAAACAAGGGTATAAATGACTTTAACCTATATTCTAGTAAATAGTAAAAATGTTTTCAAATACATTTTTTAGAAACATTGATGTGGATGATAAAGAAGTCCCAGTAGATTATTACGTATAAACAACCTCGGATAATGAAGAGATTGTGAAATAAACCCTTACCTTGTACTTTTCCTTGGTTGGGGTAGGTTAACCTCCTGTATAATGGTGAAATAATTGTTATTAAATTATAAAATAATCATATATATTAATATGATATCATATATGATCTTTTAGCATTGGTTTGTTAATAATATTTTAGAATTATCGTTGTTTCGGGTGATAACTTACTCATTTTATTTTATATGTTTTATTATGTAAACAATGTTTGTTAAGGATATGTTTTATCTTATTCATATCAAGAATGATATTAATTCCTTAAACATTATTTTTAATCTTGAAATGAGAATTAAAATTGAATGGATATGATGGAGAATGAATCTCATCGCGTTCGTGGAGACGGTAGTCCGTACGTACGCATGAGCGACAATATCATTATTTTGATATTAAAATAAAATTTAATTGGATGGTATATAATATATAAAGAATAATTATCATGTTATATTTATTATTTACATGAATTACACATCATTATTATAATCATCCAAATAATAATGTTTTGAATAACAATTACACCACGACGTGGAGATGGTAAGCCGTATGTACGCATGTATGGTGACATGTCATTCAAAGGATGGATAGAACACTGAAATATGGTTGTACCATGATTATAATAACATCAAAGTATATATAATATACTGGAGTTATTATTTTAAAATGGTAATAACAAATATATAAGAAGTGGAAGAAGAAAGGAACTTGAAAAGGGGTGGTGAAATCATTACCTCTTCTTCGGGTTCTTCATTTTAATTTGATCAAAAGGGATCCTTAGGTTGGCTTTATGACTAAAGTAAGGCCTCTATGATTACTTTAGGTAAGTTGAGAGAGTATTTGGGTAGGATTTGGCCGAAACAAAAGGCTTTGAAGGTGTGAATTAATGAGAAGGGGGAGTTCCATTTTATAAGAGGGGTGAGGGGTACCTTTGGAAAAGCTAGAAATATTATTTTATAATAAATTAATATTCGGTTTCTAATGGCTCCAAAGTGAATTATTTAAATTTTAAGGTGGTTATAGGTCGAAAACAAATCAACCAATTGAATTTAGACAGGTTTGGTTCATTATATTAACCTTATCTTCTAGTTTTAACTCTTAGTTAATTAGTTTGACACTTACCATGTCACTTTGTATATTTATATTATATAGTTAATAAACATACTATATACCTCCCAGAGACCCCCAAGTGGTCCATTAATGATACACCTATCATTATATAAGTCTCTTTTCAGATCCTTAGATTTTTAGGAATTTAATATCAATTAATAATATAATATTTGTTTTAAAAACGTTTTTATGCCAATTTTGACACTATTTGGAAAATTGATTTCTGTGAAAATCATAACAGAATGATTACTTCGAAAAAAGTTAATTAAATAATTAATAACATGTCATATTAACCTAGAAAATTAGTTTAACTCATAAAAAGTCTCAAATTATATTTATTTGGGTATTTATAATATGAATTATTTTAATTTATCACTATTATGGTAATTACTACATCATTATTGTGTCATAAATAAAATAAATTATTTAATTTCTAAAAATTATAAATAAAATATTATTATGTAGGAAATATTTTTATCTTTCTAATGAATATTTATAATAGAATTTCTCTTTTGTGTAACCCTATATTAAAAATGTTTTAGTAAATAAACCTTGATTTTAACTCTTTTAACTCTTCTTTGAATTAAATAATAATAAATTTCCTAATATAATCCAAGTGGAACTAAATGATAATATTTTATTCCTAAGGTTGTTTTTGGTCGAGATACACTTGTCCAATAGAATTAGGACATGTGTTAGGGTAATATTAATATCATATTTACCCTTAATTACCCTATTTACTTTTAACCGTGGTAAATAAAAGTAAAAAGTTTCTATTTACCAAAAATTATTTTCATCTCATTGAACCAAATTTTACTCCTTGATATTAACTCTGTCTCTTGGATTTTAGAAATTCCAGTCACAGAAGCGGTAAAATTATGTTTTATGAAAAATTCAGTTTTTTTAACTACCACTTAGTGGTTTCACTATTCATCCAAAAATGAAGTTTTTCAGAAAAATACCAAAAATTCACCCTAGGATAATTTCAATATTCCGAATCCAAAAATGAAGTCCATTTTGAAAAATAAACTTTATAAATTTCAAAAAGTGGGTATTACTATTCATAACGGCCAGTTTTATTGGTTGTGGTGTGTTAGAACTCAATGTTGCGTACAACACACGCTATTTCGTTATTCAAAAATAAACATACTGTAGAAGCTTGGGGTGTTACATTGTGTGATGAGTCTACTTAGGTAATCCTCAGAAATAACAAAGAGGATTGCCGAGAGAGGGTCTCCTTTTCTGACACCCTTTGTGCATTTGAAGTAGCCTTTGGGGGTACCACTAACCAAAATGGAAATTGAAGCAGATTTAAACAAGGTTTGGATCCTCAAGACAAATGTATCATTGAATCCAAAACTTTTTAAGACTTTGAAAATGAATCTCCAATAAATGGTGTCAAATGATTTTCTAATATCGAGTTTGATGGCAACATTTCCACCACTTGTGATTTTGTTAAGTGTGTTAGTGCATTTAAAGGCAAGGCAAATGCAGTCCTGAATAGACCTACCTTTTATGAAACCAAATTGATTCCAAGAAACAATTTTGTTGCATATAAGATTAATTATGTTAGCAATGATTTTGATAATGATTTTGTACAGAGTGATTATTAGGGCAATAGGTTGAAATTGGTGAATCTCAAAGGCACTATCAGTTTTGGGAATTAATGTATGAAATTGTGCATTAAGGCCATGAGGGAGAAAACCATTGGTGAAGAAGGACCTCACAATCTTGAAAATGTCTAAGTGAATTTCCTCCCAATGTCGTTGAAAGAAACCATAATTAAAACCATCTAGTCCAGGTGCACTGTCAGGTTTCAGAGAAAAAAATAGTATCTCTAATTTCATGATCCAGAGGGATGTTTAAAAGAGACTCATTGTCTTTTTTATCAACCATAAGAGGAATTATATCAGGTCTAAGATCAATATTGACATCTGGACCGTTGAAGATGTTATTGAAATAATAAACAACATGGTTGGAAATATATTCTTCAGAGTCAAGGAGTTGATCATCATATAAGAGTTTAGAAAGAGGTCGGGAGGATTTCCTACATCTTTGAAGTGAGTTATAGAATTTAGTGTTTTTGTCACCATCAGAGAGACATTTGTTCTTAAATATTTGTTTACGCATATAGTCTTTGAATGTGATCAAAGAGTTAAGTTTTAAGGAAACTTTTATTTTAGTTTGAGGATCAAAAGTAAAATCAGAATTAGTATTCTGAGTTTCCAATTGAACCAGTTCCTCTTCTAGAGAAGAAATATCAGCATCAATTTTTTTATTTTAAGATATATATTAGTCATTGAGGGCTTTCTTTAAAGTATTAAGTTTGAGGATACAGGAAAAGGTATCATGTTGATGGTTCATATTATCCCAAACAGTTTTTATGTAGGAAACACAATTAGCATCTGTGGACCAAGAATTTTCAAATCTAAAAGGCAGGATAGGTTTACGGTTGTTAGCAATAAAACTAACCAAAATAGGATGATGATCAGAGTTTAATATAGGGAGGGTAATGCTAGAGACATTTTCCCATTTATCCAACGTCTCCATATTCACAAAGGCTTTGTCCATTTTACTGGATATTATCTTATTATAATGCCTTCTATACCTGGTGTATTTTTCACCAGTAAGGTTGATTTCCACAAGGTTGTTATCATCCATAGAGGTATTAACCTCTCTTGAGGATTTGGATAAGTGAGAGGGACCCATTTTCTCACAAGAGTTGAGAATGGCATTAAAGACTCCAATTACATCCCAAGGGTCATAAATTTTGTTAACCAAAACAAAGAGGTATTTTCATAGGGTTCTTCTTTCTTGATATCTATTATTGGAATATATCATCATGAAAAAGGTATGTTTTCCTTCCCAGAAGAATTCACAAGTCAATTACTGCTCTGAAATTTTGATGATATTATTTTTTTTAAAGAGGTGTGGTAGAAAATCCTCATAGAGTCAACCTAAAGACCATTTTTACAAGATCCCAAAAAGTCATAATTAAGAGAGCAGATGTTCAAAGGATTAGAGGTGAAGTGGACTTTAGGCTCTGAGATAGAAAAAAATTTGGGTTTATGTACTGAAAAAAATCTTTTCAGAACAATTAAAGTGCTAGAGTTAGCGACACCTTGACAATTCCAAGAGAGAAGATTAATTTTACTTGTTTTTTGGGTTAGAAACCCCTTTTTTATTTTCCTATACCTTTCTTCCTCTGTGATCCTCTGCCATCCTAAGGGGATTTTGGTTTAGGTTTTTTGAAAAGAGGGTTAACATTGGAACAAGTAAGAGAATCTTTGCTTACTCTAGTGTTTAAAATCTTCACAGGGGCCGGAGAAATAATAGGTGATGGAGGAGGAAAAATATTGTCCTCTATATGAATAGATGTAATGTCAAATCTGTTTGGGAAATGTGATGAAATCATGTGAGAACTTTGTTCTAAACCGAAGTCTGGAGTAGTTTCCAAAACTGAAACTTGGTTAGAGGAGGCAGGGTCCGAGATGTCAGAGATTTCCAGGGGTGAAGCATTCAATTTATTAGGATTATTGTGTAAGATAACTATAGAACCAGAAGTTGAGATACAGCCAGACACATTCAGATTTGAATCAAAGCTATTATCTAAAGCTGGGGTAGTATATTTTTCATTAGCAGAATCATGTAATATGATAGTATTGTTATCTTAAGCTGGAAGAGTAGATTTTCCAGTAGAAGGAGAAGCAGATTTCTCTATGACAGTTTGGACGGAAATTGCAGGAGAATCAGTATTGACAGTAATAACATTTTGTAATGAGATAGTGTTAGTTTTGTCAATTTCAGTAGAAATAGAATTATCAGTATCATTTTTCATCGACCTCTCAGTATTTGTGTATTTAGTCCTAAAAGGTGCAGGGAGAGGAAGATTAAGGGTACCTGTTTCATCATTCTCAGAATTATTACCTTGAAGTGGAACCGAAGTGGTAACTTCAGAAGGACATGAAATGAGAGATGTTGTTCCAGCCAAAATAAGTGAGTCAGTCACATATTGAGGTTTCAGTGAACTTACCAAGCCATTGTGAGGTTTAATAGGAGTATTTTCATCCAGAGTGATCTTGCTTCCCATGTTTACATCTTGGGAGAAGAAATGTTCTTGTTTTCATCAACCAGGCTAACAGGATTAGAAACCTCCTTAATCTTGCAAGCAATTTCTTTGTTGGCGGTTTTACATGATACAATTTTATAAGAATTCAAGGACTACTTAGAAGATAAAGTGTCCTTATTGACATTTGGGTCATTTTCATCATGAGAATGGATGACCTCAAATAACTTCTCTTCAATATCATTTTCCAATTTGGAATCAGTGAGGAAGGATTCCTCCTCATCCACAGCATCACCCCAAGATTTACCTTCTAATGGTGCGAAATTTTTGTCTTTTTTGACCCAAACCTCATGTTTTTTCCTAGAGGTCTCAGGAATGTCCGATTGTGATTTATCTTTTTTATTATATCAGACCTCCTTCCAGTCATTATAAAGTGGGGGATCCACTTGTTTCCTAACCACTCTACAATTTGAGAGGTTATTCCCTATGATTTTACAAACCGGGAAAAAATGGGGGGTTTTCTCATATTCAAGCCTATTAACAGTTTTGTAATTAGGAGCAAAAAAATTGATGACATTAGGGAGTTTTGAGTCAGGTTTTAATTCAACCATGACTCTAGCATATAAACCTAATTCTGCATTTAAAGTCCTTTGATCAATTTTGGCAGGGACTCCAATGCATGAAACTACATAATTTAAGATTTTGGGATGCCAAAAAAACCAATTAAGTTCATGGATTCTATCCCAGATCTATGCAATTGATTTCCTGTGTATATGTGGATTAAAAGTGACATCCCATTCAGAAATTCTATGAAAACTAGGCTTTAGTTGAAGGTTTCCAGATCTCCATACCTGATCGAGTTCCTCTTGATAGTTAAGAAGTATGTGATAGTATCCCATACCGATAGGAGCCATCTTCCATTTCAGCAATCCCCAGCAATGAGAGATCCTAGATTTGAGCACTGTTATAGGCCAGGGATGATCACCTCTGTTGTAGGAAACACGACCAAGAATCGAGAATTTTCACATCTGAGCTCTTTGTCGTAGCGCATCTAGGTCAGCCTCAATAAAAAAGCCACCTTCATCAAGCTTTTTGAATAGAGGAGGCTTCTTCTCCTTCATGCAATTTAGATCCAGACACTTGAGTACATCGCGGAAGGAGACAGCATATTGATGAGTCAGTATTTCTTATTTGCATGGAATTGCTTCTATAGTTTCAGCATCTTGAGGCGTAGGATTGCCCTGAGGAGCGAGCTCCCATTTAGGGTCAAATACAGCAATCGTCAGGCTCATAAAGAGAAGATTAGTCATGCTTTGATTTTGAATCTACCATCTATAAGTGATGGATTTTTCATAAATAGTAGTGAATCGAATAAAGTAAATGGTTGTGTACTAATAAAAATGATAAAGTTATTGAATTTGCATCAAGGAAATAGAAGACTCGTGAAAAGAACTATCCAACCTAGGATTTTAAGGGAGTGGTTGTAATCGTTTCTTTGAAAATATGGATATATTACCTCTATGGTTGATGATGTGAGATATACTCAGGTCATAAAATCCTTAAATATGTCTTCTCATAGAAATATCTCATAATGAGACAATGTTGATGGCTTTATCTACTCAAGGATTGTGATTTATCAATACACTACCACCTATGAAAATAAAATAAGGTATTAGATGCATCGAATGAGAAAGATCATTTATTTCTTACCCAAAAATGGATTTAGAAGGACCCTAGGTTCATGGATCTAGTATAGATGGATAATGAAATTTCTAAATAATGGGAGACATAAATCATTTTTTAAATGATCTAAAAAGTATCATTGTTATAGAAGATAATAAATTGTAAATCTAATTATAAAAAAATTCAGAATTAAATAAAAGGTGTGAATGAAGGAAAACTAGTAGACTTTTCTTGTGAAGATACTGTTCTAAAATTTTTAAAGTGGATATGTGTTCCGTCTATATCTGATTTAAAAATGGAATTGTTGGATAATTCTCATAGATCAAATTTCTTTACACTCTAGTAGCACAAAGATGTATAAGGAATTCAAGGAAATATTTAGGTGGGATTACATAATTTGAGAAATAACTGATTTTGTATTTAAATGTTTGGTTTTTCAAAATTGAAAGCTATGAGGTAGTATCCTAAAGGATAGTTCAAACCTATACCTATTACTATGTATAAATGGATAAAATTACAATGGAATTTTTCACAATACAACTAAATAAACCTAGAAATAATAATGCAATATGGGTTATGATTGATCACCTAACCAAATATTCACATTTCATTTCTATAAGATCAGACTTACCTCTTGAGCACCTCATAAGTCTCTATATTTGTGATTCTTTAAGACTTAACGGTTCTCCTCAATCAATTCATTCTGATCTAGATCCACTCATTACATAAAATTCTATAAAGTTTTAAAAGGATCTTAACACTGAGATTTATTTGAGCACAACCTACCATCCTCAAATTGATGGATAGTATAAAAGAAAAATTCAAATAGTGTAATAAATGTTTTGGTCATTATCACTCGACGTTCAAGGTATATGGGATGATTACATACCTTTGAGATATTTTTCCAATAATAACTGTTTACAGTCAAATAATAAAATGGTGTCGCATTATGTGGAAAGAAGTGTCATAATCCAACTTGTTGGGATGACTTTGGTGAAAGGAAAATCATTGTCCTAGAACTTGTTGAAGATGTGAAAATAAAGTTAAAGGCTATTCAAGCTCATATTAAAGTACCTAGAAGTAGGGAAAGAGTTATAAAAATAATTGGAGGAAATATTTTGAGTATCAAGCAGAAGATATTATTTTGTTAAAATTATATCCATGGAAATATGTTATAAGGTTTTTTAGAAAATTGAAAATGAGTCCCAGTTTCATTAGAACCTCTGATATTCTTGAAATAGTTGTATTTTTTATCATTATTAAATTCTACTAAATCTCTCAAAGGTACAAAATGTGTTCCGTATTTCTATGCTAAGGAAGTACATGAAAAACCAATGAATGTGATAATATATGATGAAATGGATTTGGAACCTAACCTTTCATTGTTTAAAGAACCCATCTAGATTCTTGATACCATAGAACAAGTATTGAGGAATTGGGTGACTCATCTGGTAATGTTTCTCTGTAGAAAACACAATATAGAAGAAGAAATATGGGAACCACAGAATATTTTGAAGGATAAATAACTATATATTTTAAGAAGGTAATACATATGAAATTTAGAGGAAATATGTTTTTTTGTAGGGAAGAATTTATCATCCTAATACTGTACAATAATTTCCTTTTAAAATAAATTTAATAAATTACAATGCAGACAACACTAAGTTTAAACAAAACAATATATACTCACATTTGCACAGTCAATTAAATTCTAATAATCATTGAAAATTTATGTAGTAAATATATATGTTATTTATACAATCAAACATTTGTATATTCATCCAGTATATTTGATATGCATAATATAACAAAAACTCATATTTTTACAAATAAAAATCATTATTTTAATAATGGAGAATTTGTGGCCGTTTAATGGTTCAAATATTATTAAATATGAAATTTCAAACATTAATAAATTTAATATGACAAAATAAAAATCATTTTTAAAATTGAAACATCAAAATTGTATTAGGGTAAATTTTTTAAATTTTTCTGAGGAGTTTTATTTTTTGATAAATAGTGAAAAATACTGAATTTTAATTAAAAACTGATTTTTAATATAATTTATTTATATGGATAAAATATATTTTAAATTTATATTAAATTAAAATTAGATAAAATATAAATAAATTAGCTCTATTTATTTCATTTTAAATCAATTACACATTGAAATTATATATAAAAACATTTTGAACTTTTGAACATTTTTACATTAAAAACCCGCTTTGTTGTCTCATCTATGATATTTAGATTAAATTAATTTATGATAATTATAAGATTACCATTTATAAAAATATATTACAAATTAGTAATGTTAATAATTTATAATTTATAATAAGGTAAAAATTTTATTTTACCAAAAGTATTATTAAAAGTAATTAAAATTAATCACGATGATTAAGAAAAATATTAGATTTACAAGGAACTAAACCATAATCTTAAAGGCCAAAATGACCTAGAAACTTGTTAAAAATACATTTAATGGCCATATATATACCATATACTCCCTTTTATCTAATTTAGTTCATTATTGGTGGATCTTGATATAAGATAGACCTCTCAATAGGGTTACCTTTTATATTTTTAAGAATGTCACCCATCCTCTGCTATAAAAAGGCACTAACTCCTTCCATTTATTCACACCTATAAAGCCCTTAATCTCATCAAAAATATAAACAAACAAGATCCAGATATATCTATAATCATCCTAGATTATTTACCTTTGTAATAAGAAAAACCAATGATGTATTTTGTTATAAACCAAAAGGAGTTATTCAAATAAAAGGCAACATTCTTCAACGATCACTTTTTTTTCATTTACTTCCCCCCCCCCTTCAATTATATTTATATCATAAATATATAATGAACTCAGTATAATTAATTTAATGATATGTTTTTATTCTAATATTTTTTAACTACACATTCACACACATCCATCAAAATGGGATAGGAAATCACTGTTCGTGTGTACGGTGGACTATCGCCTTGCGAACCGATGTCATTATTTCTTCCATTTACCACCTTTCAATGTAGGAAATAATGATGAATTTATTTTTTATATATAATATATATGATATTTTGAATTTCTTTATGATTCTTTAATTCTGATATATCTTATACCTCTATGATTTAAATTTTATGGGAATAAGATAACATCATTTCTGGACATGTGGACTATTGTCTGCTCAAAGTGATGTGATTCGTTCACACTATACATGAAATGTATAAATAACGGTTTATTCAAAAATAAGTTATAAATAAGAAAAAATTATAATACTTTAATTATAATATATATATATATACTATATACTTTTCATTCTTTTAAATATGACAAGGAAATGTAGATAGCATTCATACGTACGTTCAGTTTATGGTCACCATGAACAGTGAATTTAAATTCCTAAATCATAATATTATAGATTATTATAAATAAATATATACTAAATATATATGATAACTACATAATAATTTACATTTTTTAAATGATTAAATCATGATCTATGTAATAGGAACAACAAATAATAAGTCAAAACATACTCAAAAAAACTAAGCAATTAACACGTGAAATAGTGAAAATAATGAGAGATGTTGAGAAATGGGTAATAAGATATTTTAATAAGTTAATATTTTATATTATACATATTATTATGGTTCTTTTATAAGTTAATAGTAATACTAATACCATTATACTGGAGGTTAAAGAGTGTTCAATCAAAACAAAGGGTGAGGTAAGGGATTTTTATCTCACTTTTTACATATGTGATATAAATGTCATATTCACCACTCACTTAATTTTTATGGTTTATATACTAAAACATTGTAATTTTATATCATTATTCACTCATATATCATGGTATTTTATTTTTAACTTTAAATTATCTCATCCAAGGGGTTTTGACTTCAAAATTACCAAGTGGTAAAAGTTATCTTTACAATCTCACTTGTTTTTGTGATTGTTAAGTTATTCTAGAAATAATCACTTCCTTATAATATTTTTTTCTTATTGTACATTAAATTAATATCAAATATCCATATTCATGTTTTATTGAAATTGTTATTTAATAAAACTTGTATCATTTTTATATAAAGTGTATATTTTGAAAGTTATTAGATTAATTAGGGACAGTTTGATTAATTTGTATCTTTTATTCAATATGAATATTTTCTAATAAGGCACATTGTGTATTAATTAAATAAAATATTAAATACATAAGGAATTCTTTGGACTAGTATTACATGGGTTTGAGAACTTTTAAATTAATCACCATGACGCATCGGTAGTCTCATGAGATGAATCAGTTGGACAAATCAGATGGGTTTCTACCTGATATGTTAAACCGTATTATGACAAGTATTGACAGTAAAGATACCATATACCTAAGAAACATGAAATCCAATAATTCTGAATTTATATTATTTATAATTCAATTATTATTATTATTTATCCATGATATTTTATATTGGAAATTATTTATGGATATAGTTTATTCTCAGTTATTGATTAAATGTCATGTGTTTTAGCTAAATACTATATCATGTTGATTATGAATTATCCAGTTATTTAAATGGAATGTGTGTTAAATTATTTAACTTTATATTTATTTTATTTCTATTTATTCATGATTAATTCCTTTGTACGCATACCATTACTAACCATTTTATCTCACCCATATTTTTTTCTTCCTCCGATATACGAAGAATAAATATTTGAATGGTATTTTAAAGATCCAATTAATTTTATTTTTAATCTTTAATATTTTATTTTATATTTCAAAATGTAATATCGGTATCATGTATGTAATATAGTTTTAAAAAACTGTTAAACTATTCATTCATTCTAGATTTGATTCCTTGTAATCTTACTTAAGTCATACATTAATGTACTGGATCAAGTCTTCTAGGGTTGAGGAGTTATGTATCCAATATTTTAATTCAAACTATTAGAATATAGGTGAATTTTACATTCATAATGTTCTAAAATAAACTTTTAACAGATCAAAAAAACTATAAAAATGTAGTAATTTATTCCTACTATATTAAGTTATTAGCTAAATATGAAATGGTTATCAAAAGATAAAATAATATCCAAAATGTACAATAATTTATTGAAGAACTAATTCATTTAACTTTAAAATTTCTATAATAACCCCAATGGTTCAAATTATTTCATTTTATAAATAAAAAACATTATATCCAAAATATCCATAATGATCCCAACAATAAAGAATGTTTGAACCTCAAAGATTTTCTCTGCCTTTCATATTACATCCCCAAAAATTAAATAGTTTTATTCTAAAATAATCCTTCATGTTAAATATAAATGTTAAATATACAATAACATAATAAAAAGTCTCCCAATATATCATTAATCCCTTTAAAATCCCATCACTTAAAACATTAAAAAAATTAATTCCTTTAAAATTATTTTCAACCTTAACCTTATAAACCCCTTATAATATCCATAACACTTAAGTTATCCTCATATTAAAACATCTTAATCTTCAAGGTTATCTAAAATATTTCTCATTTACCAACTATATCATCCCTGAACCTGTACTCCTGGATCTAGAGATAAAAATATAATATTTACATTTATGGATTGATACTGATAAATGTGAACCAATTTTATCCATCCATAATATAAGACATAAAAATTAAATATTGGATCACTTACATACCCAAGTCACTTTCAGGTTTACAATTTTATTGAATTTGTAAAACTCTCATATGAAAACTTGGAAACATAAACATTTTTTCATAAAAATATACAACATATACCATTAACTTCATCATATATATTAACCATCTTATGAAAAATATATTTAAACATGTCTTCTATACCTAAAAATGGAATCGTAAGAATTGAGATCTCAAATTCTCAATAAGGGTAAACATAAGTCTGAACAATTGATTTTTATTATTGAGAATAAGATGCACATAAGGGTATGATGACATAATCAAAGTGAATGAGAAAAAAATTATTGAATTAATATAAATCAAAACCTAGGTCAAAAACATGATAAATTTCATATATATTTATCATAAAAAAGTTTCATATGAGGTAACAATCTTGAGCCATGTGAAAACTATTTTTAAGAAAATGATCTATTATAATTTAATGCAATCATAAAGAAAACAAGTAGGTAACATGGAAAATCAGTTTAATATCCCTCTTATAATTACTCTTAGAAATGGAATAACCTATATGGAAAGTTACAATAATCGGTTGGGATAAACCTATTACTAGTTAATTCCATACCATTACCCAATACATTGGAAAGAAATATTGGGTCCACCCATCATCAAGAGTTATATTAGGCTTACCTTCCATCATAGAAAATATATGAGAACTATAAAAAACAAATGAATTTTTTCATTTTTCAAACATAACAATAACAATCGTTGTTTCATAGTTTGATTTACCCATGGAAAAGAAAATGTTTCCTTGAAAATATATTTGAAATAATCATAATTGATATAGAGAAACAATTATAATGGTATAATTACAACATAAACATAATAGAACATAAGTAAAATTAAGGTTTTTTGTAGTTGGTGAATATAAATACCATTAAAATATGGATAAAAATATCATAAAGAAAATAATCTTTTAATTTTAAAATCACATTAAATAACTAAATATTAAAATATAATATGAAAAAAGATTATTTGAAAATATCTTTAGTAAAATATTAAGGAATATTGAATGAAAATAATGGTTATAAAGGTGGGAATGACACGTAATTTTGAAAATGTTAAAAATAAATATTCTTATAACAATTTGGTGAAGAGAATCAAAAGTGACCCATGTGGAAAAAATAAGAAATTTACTTTTAAACCCATTTAAAATAAAGTAAAATATCACATAAAATAACATTGTGAAATAATTTATCTTCAAAAAATAACATTATTTAATTTTTTTTAGAAACATAAACGTGGAATATAAATATTACCAATCAAAATAAAGATACAAAATCGATATCACATTAAAACAATTTATGTTTCATAAAAAATAAGAGAAGGAAAAAAATTAAACATTTAAAATATCACAACCCAACACACAAGAACCGCCTGGCTATTGGAAAATCAAGTGGTAATTACCCTAATACCACCTCCATATGCTAGGGGATGAAGAAAATATCTAAAAGGAATAACTAAAATGGGATTCATTTTCTTGAAGTACCTGTATGCACACACCCAACCATCTACATACAAAAGTGAAGAGGAATAAAAACAAAAGGTAAACATCTAGAGTAAAATCCATGGATGTAATAACCTCTAGGGAGTAAAAAGAGTACAAAAGCTTAACCTGAAAGGTAAAGGGGAAAAATAAATGTTGAACAAGAAAATATGTCCCAACCTAGTTTTAAAAAGAAAATAATAAAATAAGAGAGATCCCAACTGCTAATCTCGAAGCCCTGACCACCGTACATGGTCAAATTCACCCATATATCCTTAAGATCATTCAATGTCACCACTAACCTATCCATTGTCTGAATATGAAACAACACATGTGGAAAAATACAATATAGGGGTGATTATATATATACCTAGTAGAAAAACCAAAAAACGGAAGAGGGAGAAAGAGATTAAATGATTGAAGGAGTTAATTCATCTCAATTTAAGAGGGAAATGAAACCAAATAAAACAAATATATATATATAATTGCTCATATAAGAAACCTAGTTGAGAGAGAAAGCGGATATCCATCTCACATCCCATCCAAAGAACTTGTCTTCCAACAGATCCAAAGTTCCATCCTCGATTCCCAACATCTCATGTGTTTATCCGAACAAGTCATGAGGAGAGCCCATGCTTTGATATGATAGGAAAGTACCGTCTCTAAATTTGTGCATAGAATATGGAGGACCCGCACCCTGGTGTGGTTGAGTAGTATCATCTTTATAGATAGAGGACTCACTTCTTAGTGTGGTATATTATTTTTTCACCTTTATATGTTTAATGAGTATGGATGACCTTAACTCTGGTGCGAAAGGGGAGTACCACCTCCATGGATAGAAGACCAATGCCTTAATGTGATAGGGTTGTGTTGATTCTGAATCTATACAACTAGTACAGAAGAATAATTCCTTGGTGTGAAGGGGGAGTTCCATCTATGTAAATAGAGGACCTATTACCTCATGTGATTGGGGATTTCAAACTCTGTATCTATATAACAAGTATGGAGGACCCCCACCCTGGTATGATAGGATAATACCATCTACATAGATAGATGACCTCTGTCTGGGTGAAAAAGGGGGTACTAACTTTTTATCTATACTATGAGTATAAAGAACCTTCACATGGGTATGATATGGGAGTACAACTTTCATGGTTAGAGGACTAGCTCCCCTATGAAATATGGGAGTTCTTCCTCTTTATCAATACAATTATTATGGAGTTACTTCTCCCTATTGGGATATGGGAGTACCATCTTTGTAGATAGAGGACCTATGATCTGGTTCCATAGGGGAGTTCCACCATTGTATTTGAATACTTCGATGATATTGGCTGATCAGACACATCATCAAGATTTTTCTATGTAAGAAAAAAACTAAAAAATCTCACATCATATCTAAAAATTCACTAAAAAGAATACGATCAAATTATATATATAAAACACACATGATAGGCTACATGTTGGCCAAAATTTGATTCAAAATGAAGGATTTATGATAGAAATAAGTTTCAAATAGAAGTATAAGGCATGTAAGTGGGGTCACACATTGTGTTGCCTCACCTAACCTCCAGGATGTTTCCACATCATTGCATTATTTTCTATTGATATTGTACTACATGGAATATAAGGCTACCATATTGTGAGTCTCAACATCTCAAGGCCATGCCTTTTTCTCCTAGTTGTGCTCATGCCTATTAAGTCATTCTTGTGTAATCCCATAGTATGAAATGTGTCCTCCCACATGGGGTCCTAGGCATGTACAGCTAGAACACGACCAAACATCCCATGGAGGGTCACACGGAATTTGGATTAGCCACATGGAATGTGATCTTTATCTTCCCAAAAACCTCTGTTTTCATAGCTGGGTGGGGTTACATGATGTTTATTCATTAGACTACATTTCATGTAGTCACATTTTTTTAGGAAAATCCAGTTTCTTCATGCATTCTCCAGATTTTATATCCCACAACCGAATATTCCATTTTTTCACCCTAAAATTGTGTTAATTACATTCATACATCGATTTCAGCCTTATTCTTTTCAGAAATTGTAATTTGTTATTTTTAGTGGTTTGTCGCATGTCCTCCATGTCACTCATCACTTTTTATCGGTCCTGAATCCTAAATCCATGGAAATCATCACCCACATCACACAAATAACCTCGATCCATTTTCAAATCACCATCACAATTATTTTTCACCCAACCACCAATAATCCACGGTTCCAATAATGCTTGTACTCATCCGAAAATGTCAAACTGCAACCTTGTAGGCCAGTGATTAATAACTCGAAAAATGATATCGGAATATAACTATAATAGGGGTGATAAAACTATTTTACAAGAATTATCTTCCAATTAATTCAATTCAGGTAACAAAAGGTGATATCATGAAACTATAAGGATAATAAATTGAGAAAATAATTTAATTTTACAAATGGAATAATGCGAAGGGCGTTCAATCATCAACAAGAGATAAGAATATAAAACTCATTCTTTAAAAAATTAACCAAGAGGGGAGAAACCAAAATTGATGATTAATACCTCAATTATGGATCAATCATTAGTGAATAATGTGTTTTCTTATGATAGTAAATATCTAATGTGTTTTCTATCTATTGATTTACATAGATCTGATACTAAAGTGTTGTCTAATATTGATTTACCAATGAAGGTAATCAAATATCATCTTAAAAACTCTCAGGGTTATGTTATTGACCCTGTCAGAATTTAATAACAAAAAATTATAGGGGATTATATTTGAGTATTTTAAATTAAAAAAAAATAATTTTAATTCAAATGCACCTGCCAATGGCTGACTCATCCAAACGTATTTCACTAATCAAAATTAGGTTGTTCCTAAGGTAAACCATATGCTACAAATTCAACTATGGTATCATATTTTCATTCTGATGTATTGTTCATTTGATATTCCATTATTTATAAAAAAATATGTTCGTGTGATATAAAATATATTTAATATATTTATACAATTAATTAGAAACTCACCGGTCCTCAAAATTATATGTTTTCTTAGGACCTTTCACAAAAAAATATTTCGTAATATATTTCAAAGTATTTCAAGTAAAATACAGAGTATCTATATTAGACCCTATTTAAAATATTTACATTAACTAAAAGAAAAAAAAAAGAAAAAGGTTGGGATAATGAGACTAAATCTATCTCTCCCACACCCAGGAGCTCTCTAGTATGTTCCCATGATTCTATAGAATGTAAAACAAGGTAATCATTTATCCACATAGGATACTCTTTTACCGATCCTCAATCTCCACCAGGTACTCCATGAAGGTGGCTCCATCCACAATGTCCAACTCTCCACATTCAATCATGTGAATAGGATCATGAACGTATCTCCATAGCAGTGATACAATTAAGACATCATTTACCCACTCCAATTGTGGGGGTAAGGCTAGGAAGTATTCAAGCTCACAACCCCTATCTTGAATCTTGAATGGCTCAATGAACCTTATGGATATCATTTCTCCCTAATCAAATCTCTACAATCATCATCATAGGTAGAATCTCGTATAAAATTAGTCTAAAAAATGAACTCCAAGGGCTTACAAAGTCAATATTCATAAAATTTTTGTAATCTCTTGGATTTCCTCATCCACTCATGGGTCACCTAGATCTTCTCTATCATCTCTTGCACCATCTATGGCCCAAAAAGTGATATCTCACCAATTTCAGTTCAAAATTTGGGTGACATGTAGGGTATTCCCTACAGATCCTTGATAGGTACCACATCAATAGTAGAGTGATATCTATTATTATAATCAAACTATTCCAAAGGTAAGTTATCCCCCAATCTCAATATTAATTATTACACGAAATCCCTCAACATATCCTCTAACACATGGATAGTTTTCTTGATTTTCTAATCCTTCTGGGAGTGAAAAGTTGTAGTCAACGTCAATTAGGTTCTAAATGCCTCATGCAGACCTCCCCACATCCATGAAATGAACCATACATCATGATATGATAAAACAATAGAGAGAACACCATAATGTCATATAGTATTTATCATGAATAACTGCCCCAAACTCTTCACTAAACTCTGCTCCATGATAGTAAGGAAGTGCACTAATTTTTTGAGCCATGAAATTATCACCTAGATATAATTGTGGCCTCTCATTATCCATGAAAGTCCAATTACAAATACCATGGATATTTCAACCCATTTCCACTCAAGTGTCTCAAGAGGATATAATAAACCCAAAAGAACCTAGTGCTCAGCCTTCACCTACTGACATGTCAGACCCTAAAAGATGAACTCTTCCATTCCACATATCATTCCATCCCCCCCAAAACTATAAATAAAGGTCATTGTATATATTTCCTACACTATGATGTATAGAAAATGTAGAATCATGAAACTCAATCATCACCTCCTCTCACAATGTGATTAAAACCACCATCCATCACTAGAAAATGATGACATCATTCCCTCCTTCATAGAATCCATCTTGGGAATCTTAGAAAATATATGGTCAAAAAGGTCCTCACAATCGTTTTCTCCCAACTGATCCTCCCTCACACACTAGATAAGTATATGAGTCATCACCATCAATAAGAAGATAAGCTAAACCCCTCTCCACAATCAGGTTCAACTATAAGAAATTCAACTTCTAAGATACCACCTCCACCCAACGAGAACAAGAATTATTACTAAGAGAATCTACCACTATGTTTCCCTTTCTATGTGTATATACTATATCAAATTCATAGTACTATTGGAACTCCAACCAGAACCTATGTCTTAGGTTCAGCTCTCTCTACATGAATACATTCTTTATACTCTGATAATATGAATAAAAAACACTCTCCTAGAAGATAGTTTAGAGACCCAATCATGATCTAAATTGAAATTACATTACTATTCCGGAATACTTAATACATGACACAAATAGACACCCAAATATCGTATTATTTTAGTGTATTTGGAATCCCAGAAAAAAATATTCTAATCATTGTGAAAGATCTTCAACATATCCAATAAATATCTTTCCCTTTTTTTATCCTATATAAAATATTTATTTATATAATGGGGAAAAGAAAACAAAAAAATGGTGAGCCCAAATTCTCAGTAAGGGTAAAAAAGTATAAAATAAAACAAACCATATACATTTGAACGTAAATACATGAACATTAAGTTTAGTCATCAAAATCATGAGTCATGAAATAAATCTTGGTTGTACGTAAGGAATAGATCATAAAAGAACATTAAACGTGATAGAATAGAAATGGAATAAAACATGTAATTGTGAAAAATAATAATCAAATAATATTATTTCTATAGTAGCCTAGGCATTGCTTCCAAGATCATCATAGTGGACGAATGCCATTATTGAACCAGTTTTACATGTCATTCCAGTTTTGTATTACTAAACCGTATTTAATTGTTGTTCCATTTGTGTATATATCAGGAGATATAAATCTTTACCCAATGTAATGAATGGAGAAATAGGTCCCACCCATATAATAATTAAATCATTCTTATATGTACCACAAAAACATAAATCATTCAGCATAGCATAACCCATGAAATAAAATGGGATTCTTAAACATCATGCCCTCATAACATAATCCATATAAGATAAATGGACTTAATAAAAATAATTCCATCATAAAAATAATAAAATCAAATAAAAATAGGGATTTAAACATAACCCTATTTAATCATAGATGGAGAATAATTTTTATAAAACACTTGAAGTTAATTCCGGAGGATAATATCCTTTCTTCTTTAAAAATGTTTTCTTTTCTCAAAATGTCATGATATTTTAGAATAAAAGGACTTAGTTAAAAATAAAAATGAAATAATGTAGAGGAAGTTTCATGTAAATAAGGACTTAAGAATATGTAAAAATCTATTCATGTCATATAAGTTAAAAAAATTCTCCTCATACTTTTATCTGTAATGTCAAAAAGTACTTCGTATGGTAAACAAAAGAAACATTATTTCCATACCATGTAGTAAAAGTAAAAATTGGTGAAAATGAATTTAGAAATACATAGATAAATAATAAACATTCTATTAATTCATCTTTATAAAACATTCACATGGATGGAAAACATATCCCTATAAAATACATACATATAAACAATCTCAGATAAAAATGTGATTGCAAAATTATCCATTACCTTAGGTCCAATTTCTTCTGTATGTGTTTGAAAATTCTGTATAGTGGGTATAAGCATATTACTAATTGGTAACATAACCATAATAATATTTATGATATCATATATGATTCAATTATGACTTTATATTAACCATTCAATTGTCAATTCCATGTTAAAGATACTCTATGGGTAATAATCGTTTTATTTATCATACGTGTTTGGAATTTTAATTCTTGATATTATTACATATATCATTATTTACATACTTAAAAAATGTAAAAACTTATTTATATTTCATATATATTCATTATATAAATATATAAAATTGATAGATAAATGGAATAGAATACATTGTTCATTGAGACGGTAGGTCGTACGTACGCATGAACGTTGTTTTCGTTTCTTTATTAAATTGAATGGAAGTAAATGAAATATATATATATATATATATATAAATCCTGTATAATTATTACTTCATATATTTCATGATTATTTATTTTATATAATTTATAATCATTCTTGAATGTTTAATGTGGAAAATGAATCTCATCTAGTCATGAAGACGATAAGTTGAACATACGCACAAGCGATGATATCATTCACATAATTATTGAATGGTATTGAAGTGGATGGTTTATAATATCTCAAGAATTAGTATCATGTTATAATAATCATATATAGTTATTATTTCCACCATTATACCAATCCAAGTAAGGTGGTTGTGAAAAAACAAGATCACACCACGGCGTAGAGACGGTAATACATACATACGCACATGCAGTGATTTCATTATTCATAGGATGGATAGAAGATGAAATAGGGTTGTTTTATATTTATAATAACATATAAGTATATTAGTGATGCTTATATAACTACTTTATAATGACACAACTAAATAAGAGGAAGTATAAGAGGAAATAAACTTGAAAGAATCGGTAGAAGTGATTACCTCTTCCTCGACATGCCTTCTATAAATTTCCTCTTAGGGCACTAAACTTGGTCTTTTGAAAAGATCCAAAACTATATAATTCAAATGGGGGAGTTTAAAAGAGAAATGGGAAGGTTTTTTCTGATCTTGAAAGCTCAAAATGGAGTGAAGATGAGAGTGAGGAGGTTCCCTTTTATAAGAGAGGAGAGGGGAAATTTAGTAATGTTCCAAAATATTAATTTATTATAAATTCAATTTATATTTAAAATGGTAAAAAAATTAATTATAAGATAATATGGTTTTGGTTTTAATAATCTTCATCCAATAATTTTTTTGCTTTTTTGGAATATTTTTTATCCGAATTTGTTTTGTTTTATCCTTATTTTACCCTCTTTAATCTTACCATGATATCATGTTATTTACACATTGTTGGTTAATTTAATTACCATATCATGTAAAACAACCCTCAAAAAAATTAATTATGAAATATTAGTACATATATTTTCTATTTTTATGAATATTATATTTTTAAGAAATATAATATCATTTAATAAACTATTTTTTGTTTTAAGTTATGAATTGTGTAAATTTTGGACACTATTCATACATGACTTTTTTTAAAACTTCATTAAAACCTTATTACTTGAAACAAAAGTCATTAACTCATATCTAATATGTCAATGTTATCCAAAAAATTCTTTTAATTCATAAAAATATTAAAATTAAATTTATTTTAATATTTATAAATTCATTTATTTGAATCTTTAATTAATGAGGTAATCAAAACCTAATAATTATGTCAATAATAAATATATTTATCTAATTTCTAAAAAATATAAATAAAACACCATGATTTATGAAATATTTTTATATTTATAATGAATATTTATAGACATATATATCTATTATATAACCCCATATTAAAAATAATTTAGTAAAGGATATATGTTTATGTAATAATAATTTTACTTTAAATTAATTCTTATAAAGTGTCATTTTCACTTACAAGTGAATCTATGGGGTCCGAAAATCGACCCAAGGATACCCTTAGTAGAAACTATCTCATAAAATAGTATTAGGGAATGTGTTAGGGTAGTTTAATGTTATTATAATATTATTTTTACCCTTATTTACAAGATTTACTCTTTAACCATGGTAAATAAAATTATTACTAGAGTTACTATTCATAAATTTCATAAATAAAAAATAATAATTTAAAAAATTTAAACCTTATGATTCCAAATATGGATTCCAGTTTTTCAAATTCAAAACACATAATTTTCATTAATTAATTTAAAATTATTCCCACTGTTGAAAAAATGGTATTTTGTTTAAAACATTGCAAAATATTGAAATGTTTTTACATATAAATTAAATATAAAATTAATGAGAATGACTTAAATTGTATTAAAATATAAAATAAAATTTTATTATTACTTTAAAACTATTAAATAATATATTTTAACCATATAAATTATTTCGATGAAAAATTTTGTTTTTAATTAAAATTTAATGTATTTTCATTATTCATCAAAATATGAGAGTTATCATAAAAATTTCAAAAATAAATCCAAAGTAAATTTTTATTTCCCTCTTCCAAATCAGAAGTTTATCTAGTCAAATATAAATTATAAAAGTGTCAAAAACTATATTTAAAATGAGTTATTTATCAAAAGGAGGTAAAACTGCATTTTTTTTGAAAAAATACTTCTTTTATCTGAAAATTGATTATTTTCTCATATAATGTGTAAGATAAATGAAAATGTTATATAGTATTAAAAATGTGGTTAATACCATTCATAATGGCTAGTTTATATAATCTTTTATAAATATATCACTGTTTAGTGAAACTTGGTATTGTGTACCACGCAAGCTATCGAGGAAGGTCGCTCTTGTGTGTAACACAATTCATGTCCGTGTTGCATGTAATAAAAGATTCCATGGGTGTTTCATATAAAATAATCCAAACTTAGTAATTTTATACATTGAACAAAGTCAATACATAGTATTTTGTGAAATTAATTCTTTACAAAGAACATGAAATTGTGTGCAACACAAGCCAAGAATAGTGTTGTGTATACTACAAGCTAATACAGTGTTTCATATAGAACAATATAATCATGGTGTTGTGTACAAAACAAGACATAAAATAATTTATCTCATAAAATCTTGTGTTGTTACATTTTACCCCCCTTATAATAAATTTCTACCTCGAAATCCGTCATAGTTATAAATGGTTTTCTACATGAATGATTCTTTAATAGAAACCCACATAGTAAAAAAAATACTAAAACTTAATTTTAGAAAGGAATGATAGAAACATAATGGTTAACCAAAGTAACTCATAATTGGGTCTCCAAATATGAAAACATATGTGGGAGGTGAAAACATGGATATGGAATAGAAATATAGCCATCAAGTTCGGATGGATAGTGATAGAAAATAAGGATTGGAGAAAGTTAAGTACCAGAAAGCCATAAATCGGTGGTGATTTAAGGGACCATCTGATTCATTGAATAATAAGGTAATAGGATAACATTTTTTGATTCCATGATCCTTTCCCTATATTCTAGGGATTTTTCATGAGAATAAATACTTAATTGATTCTGGTAAAATCTCACGGTTGTTCGTGCCTTGAACAATTTCCATTTCATCTCTTTTTTCAAAAAATGAAGTCACATTTGCCATTCTTGAAGTGTTAGAAGATCATGCGATATAATGATAGGTCATTCCATCTGTCTCTATCACAAAAAATTTATCACAAGTTACTAAATATACATAAGTCCATCTATGGTGAGATTAATCGTGTATGGTTCCCAAAATAGACTTATACTTCATATATCATATCTCTTAATAAAATAAAACTAATTTATGCTAACAAGATACTTCCTGTAGGCTAGTGGTAGGTGATAAAGGTATTTCACACTTCTGTTGTGGGTTCGATTCCTGCAGCATTGTCTAAGGCGACGGGTTGTCACTCATCCTGTGGGTTGTCCTTTTTCAAAAACTATACTATTATAACATTCCAAAAATAACATAAAAAAGATCTAGCCTTAAGAAATACTATTTTATGTCCAAATTAATCTATTCAAAACTTTAATATTATCCAAAATACTTCTATTCGATCTCACAGTACAAAGAAACCAATTACCATAAAGGTAATATAACAAGCATGTGAGTACTATCATTTATCCCCCATATATATAAGATATATTTTTTGTTCACATTACAAACATATTATTTAATTCATCATGAATTATCATGAGTCATGATAATAACCTAAATTACCATATATTCTAATTGAAAACATGCATCTTTCCTTATTCAAAAACATATTGGATATATTCATTATGTCCTGAAAAGTTGTATACATTATCCATGACAACATAACCCAATTTCAACAAATCCTTAACCAGTTCCAAGGTAACTAATATCGTCCAATATATCTTTATAAAAATATCATTATCTCAACATCATGCTCATGTTAAGGGTTATAATTCCCTTAATCATGATTTTTGTAGTAATATCACCTTTTCATTAAATCGTATTTCTTATCCATTGTAACTATTCAACAAATTCTTGAAAAAATATAGCGAAAAACATAAACTGATAACTCTTATATAATAAAATAACCATCATTCATTGATTCAAATACACAAATAATTTAATCCTTCTACTTTAATGATAGGAATGTAATAAGCCATTCCTTGTCTTAGAAGTAGACCCTTATTTATGGGAATTGAGTTGGCTAATTCTGATGTTTTCCACAGATGATACATTGAACTCCATAACAATTCATCACTCTATGATCCTTTTTTCCACAGATATAATATCTTCCCCTCTATTTGAGGTATTCCTCAAGGTTCTTCTTACCTTCTTCTTGATATGTTGGAATATTAGTCCTCATTCCTTTATGTTCCTCACCATTGGAGCATGCATGAAATATCCTCTTTCTCTTATTTGATGACTTAGAAATACCACTAAAGTTCAACTTTTTAATCATATACCGCAATGAGTGATTTGGCATAATCCCAATATCATTCACTCTAGTAATTCCACAATTTCATTTCTCATTGTCGCCAATTTGATCATCAGATTCAATGTTTACCCAATTCCTTATGGTTCCTTCCATTGACTAAAACACAAAAATAATGGTGTGAGAGGCAAAAATAATTCTAAGAAAACAATATAATAAAGGGGGAGTACATTCAATCTCTGAGATATTAGGTTTAATCCTTTCTTATTATGATCGCTACCATAATTCTCAGACTATAACCTATAGTTATACTTAACCTTTGTTACATCCCAAGACATACCAAAAAAATATCTCTAGGGATATCACTAAATTTTTCACATCCACGTTTCAAAAGGTTGACTAAACCTTCACTCTGATACCAAATTTAGAGAACCAAGCTTGATGTACATGGACATTACATTACTTTTACGGAATAATTTACACAAATACATGCCAAAAAATCATATTAGTTTAGTTTCATTGGAAACTCGGAACATAATCTTCTAATCATTGGGAAATATCATCAAAATCTTCCATAAATACCTTCCCCTTTTGTTTTCCTACCTAAAACCATTCTTTATATTATGGGGAAAATAAAACATAAAAATGTTGTTCTCAAATTCTAAGTAATGGTAAACAATTATGAAATGAAAAAAACCATATACATTTGAACAAAAAAACATGAAAATAATGTTTAATCATCCAAATCTTGTGTCATGAAATAAATATCGGCATTAATTAAGGCATAAATCATAAAGGAACATTAACCATGATAAAATATAATTTCCTTAAAACATGATATTATGGAAAACTAATAATCACATAATATGATTTCTATAGTAGCCAAGGAATTACTTCCATGACCATCATATTGGATGAAGTCCATTACTGAACCGGGTTTACTTGACATTCCAGCACTGTATTACTAAACCAGGTTTACTTGTCATTCCAACCATATCTATATTATGAGATATAAATTATTACCCAATGCATTGGAGGGAGATATATGTCCCACCTATCTCATAATTAAATCATTCTTACATGTGTCACAAAAACATAAATCATTCATCATAGAATAACCCATGAAATAAAATTGAATACCTAAATATCATGTTGTCATAACATAATCCATATAAGATAAATAGACTTTGTAAAAGTAATTCCATAATAAACACAATCAAATAAATGTAAAAATAGGTATCGAAACTAAACCCTATGTCTTCTTAGATGTAAAATAATTTTGATAAAACACTTCAACTTAATTCTTGAGGAAAATATCCTTTCTTCTTTAAAAATATTATCTTTTATCAAAAAGACGTGAAATTTTAAAAAAAAATTAGTTGAAATTAATCTTGAAATATTGTAGAGGGGGCTTCATTTAAATAAGGAATTAAGAAGATTTCAAAATCTGTTCATGTTTTATAACATAAAAAACATTCTCCAAAAAATTTTACCGAAAAAGTCAAAACGTAACTCATATAGTAAACAAAAGAAAGATTCCTTCCATACCATGTAGTTAAAGACAAAATTGGGTAAAAAGACTTTAAAAATACATATAATAATATTAAACATTTTATGAAAACATTTTTATAAAAAATTTACATGGATGATAAATATATCCCCATAAAATACATCTGTATAACCAATCTCATATAAAAATGAGATTGGAAAATTATCACTTACCTTAGGTCGAGTTTCTTCTGTATGAGTCCGAAAATCCTGTATAGCAGGTTTAAAAATATTATTAACTTTCACCAGAACCATAATAATATTTATGATATCATATATGACTCACTTGCATCTTTATATAACTCGTTCATTTGTCAATTCTATGTTAAAACAACGTTTTGGGTAATAATCGTTTTATTTATCATACATGTTTGGACATGTTATTATTGACATTATTACATAGAACATGATTTACTTAATTCCAAAATTTAAAACATTATTAATATATCATATATATTAGTATATAAAAATATATAATAGATAGATAAATGGAATGGAACACACCATTCATGGATAGAGTATGTCGTATGTACTCTTGAACGATGTGTTTGTTTCCTTATTAAATTGAATGGAAGTAACTAAATGAAATATATATATAAATACATAAATTCATAAAAATTATTATGTCATATATTTCATTATTATTTATTATATATACTTTATAAACATTCCTGAATGGTTAATGTGGAAAATTAATCTCATCGCGTCATGGATACGGTAAGTCGTACGTACGCACGAGCGATGATATCATTTCCATAATTATTGAATGGTATTGAATTGGATGGTGTATAATTTCTCATAATTAGTATCATGTTCTAATAATCACATATAGTTAGTATTTCCACCATTATACCCATCCAACTATGGTGGTGGTGAAAAACAGATTACACTATGGCGTGGAGAGGATAATGCATGCGTACGCACACGTGGTGATTTCCTTTTTCATAGGATGGATAGAAGGTGAAATAGGTTTGTTTCATATTTATAATAAAATATCAGTATTTTACTGATACTGATGTTATTAAATTATAATGAAACCACTAAATAAGTGGAACTATCAAAAAGAAATAAATATCAATGAATCGGTAGAAGAGATTACCTCTTCCTCGATGTGCCTCCATTAAATTTCCTATGAGGACACTAGAGTTGGTCTTTTTAGAATATCAGAAACCCTAGAATTTTACTAGGAAATTTTAGAAGAGAAAATTTCAGCGTTTGGACAAGATTGAAGGCTCAAAATGGATTGAAGAGGAGAGGGAGGAGGTTCCCTTTTATAAGAGATGAGAGGGGCACTTTTGGAAAGTTCCTAAATAATAATTTATTATAAATTAAATATCAATATAAAATGGTCCAAAAAGTATTTAATTATAATATAAATATAGGTTTGTTTCAATACCTATCATTAAATAATTTTTTGATATGTTTGGAATATTCTTTATCTTTATCATTTGGGTTTTACCCTTGTTTTGCCTTTTTTATTCTTATTGTGATATCATGTTATTTACACATTGTGTGTTAATATAATTATCATATCATGTCAAAACACCCAAAAATTGTAATTTATGAAATATTTGGACTTATATTAACCATTTGGTATAATATTAGATTTTTAGGAATTTAATATCATTTAATAAACTATTTTATATTTTATGTTATGAATTGTGTCAATTTTGGACACTATTCATACTTGACATTTTTGTAGAATCATAACAACCTTATTGTTTCACTAAAAAGGAATTATATCATATATAATATAATATTTTAATTTCATCCATGAAATTCTTGTATGTAATCAAAATATTCAAATTAAATTTATTTTAATGTTTATAAATTCATTAATTTGAATCGTTAATTAATGATGTAATCACTGCATCATAATTATGTCAAAAATAAATATATTTAACCAATGTCTAAAAATTAAAAATAAAATACCATGATATAGGAAATAGTATTAGCTTTCTAATGAATATTTATAGATGCAGATATCTATTTTATAACCCCATGTTAAAATATATTTGGTAAAAGATATATGTTTAGGTTATAATTATCTTTACTTTAAATTAATTCTTCTAACGTGTTATTTTCACATCCAAGTGAATACATGTGGTCCCAAAATCAACCAAAGGATGACCATGGTTAGAGATATCTCATCTAGTAGGATTAGGTCAGGGTTTATGGTAGTTTAATAATATTATAATATTAGTTTTTACCCTTAATTAGGAGATTTACCCTTTAACCATGATAAATAAAATAATTACTGAAGTTACAATTTGTAATTTCCAAAAATAAAAAGTACCTATTTAAAAAATTTGAAACTTATGATTCCAAATATGGAATCCATTTTAACAAATTCAAAACACATAATTTGGAGTAATTAATTTAAAATTAATCTCGTTGTTGAAAAAATGGGTTTTTGTGTCAAACATTGGAAAAGATTGAAATGTTTTTACATATGAATTAAATTTAATATTAATTAAAATTAATTCCATTATATTAAAATATAAAAAATATATTATATTAATACTTTAAAACCATTCAATAATATATTTTTACCATATAAATTATTTCAATGAAAAAGGTTGTTTCTAATTAAAATTTAGCTTATATTCATTATTCCTCAAAATATGAAAGTTATCAGAAAAATATAAAAAAATTATCCAAAGTAAATTTTTATGTCTAGCTTCTAATAAAGAAGTTTATCTTGTCAAATATAAAAAATAAAAGTGTCAAAAACTATATTTAAAATGGTTGTACCATCAAAAGGTGGTAAAACTTCATTTTTTTAAAAAATAATTCTTTTATTGGGAAAATTGATTTTGGTCTCATATCATGTGTAAGATGAATTCAAATGTTATATAAAATTAAAAATTTGGTTAATAATATTGATAAAATCTATTTTATATAAAATGTTAATAATATATCATTGTTTTGTGAAACTCGATATTGTGAACCACGCAAGCTATCAAGGAAGGTCACTCTTGCGTGTAACACAATCCATGACAGTGTTGTGTGCAGTGAAAGATTCCTTTAGTGTTGTGTATAACATAATCCAAACTTAGTACATTTATAAATTGAACAAAATATATTCTCGTTGTTGTGTGAAATGAATTCAATCAAAAGAACTAGAAATTGTGTGCAACACAAGGAAAAAATAGTGTTGTGTATACTAAAAGCTAATATGGTGTATCATATAGCGGAAGTTAATCTTGGTGTGGTGTATAACACAAGACATCAAATAATCTATCTCATAAAATATTGGGGTGTCACAAATAGTGCATCCGCATCCTTAAAGAGGAGACTACCACTGTCAACACTATGTTATGAGTCACATAGTTCTACTAATTGGTTCTCAACTACCTTGACCCATATGTGATCACTGCCTACCTATAAATCAATGCACATCTAAAAAAATCTCCATAGGTATCATAATATAATGCATACTCCGCTCCCTCCTTCGGTAGTCTCAAAACATGAGAACTGTTCATCTTCATCCTTAACTCCTCAAAGGATCCCTAACACTACTCAGACCACATAAATGGATTCCTATTCTGCATAAGGTTGGTTGAATGGGATAAAATCATAGAGAAGTCCACCACAAACCTCTTGTAGTACCCCAAAAAACAAATAAAACTCCACAACGATGACATGATCTTGGTAAGATCCCATTTAAAAACTGCATCAATCTTCATTGATTCTATAACTAATTCATTCTAAAAATTAAAATCCTCAAGAAAGTTAACCTCACGGATCCATAACCGGAACATTGATAGATTACCATAAATCTAGAGCTCCTAAAGAAAGTTTAAAACCATCCTCAAGTTCTCTTTATGCTTCTCCTCTGTTGCTGAGTAGATGCTCATGCCATCAATGATAAAACCACAAACTACTCCATGTATGGATGGAAGATCTAGTTCATCAAATACAAAAACATTATGGGGGAATTCATCACACTGAAAGGCATCACTAGGAACTCATATTTTCGATAGTGACATCGAAATGACAGATTCAGAGTATCAACCTTGTAAACCCTCAAGTGGTGGTAATTGGACCTGTTATCGATCTTCAAGAACCATGTTCAACCTCAATACGAATCAAAGTTCTTTTCAATCCTCAGTAATGGGTAAAAAAAATTATAATGGCCTGGTTTAGGTGATGATAATAAACCCAAATATACAAGATCTTCTTCCCTTTTTCATGAAAAAATTGGAGCTTCCTAGGGGGACACAATGGGTATTATAAAAACCTTCTCTCAATTGTAACACCTCGAGCTTCCACGATACGCTTCTCATTCAATAATACAATAGCTTGCATTGTACGCAAGTTCGAGATTCTAACACACCGCGACTAATCAAAGTAGCCATTATGAATATTAATACCCACTTTTTAAAATTATAGAAATTTTATATTTCAAAATGGACTTCATTTTTGTATTCGTAATATCGAAATTATCCTAATTTGAATTTTTTGTAATTTTCTGAGAACTTCCAATTTTTTATGAATAGTGAAAAATACTTAAAAACAACTTTTTTAATCAAAATAATTTATAGTGATAAATTATACTATTGATTGGTTATAAAGTGTAATTAGAATATATTTTTACCATTATATCCAATGGTGGTCATTAGAATTAATTTCACTTTGAAATTGGACATAAACAATTGTCAATCTTTTGATATATATTGTTTCTAAAAAACACGCTATTTGTTGTGACATCTGGAATTAATTATAAAATTAATTAATTCAACTTATATTTTTGGAATTTTGTAAAATAGACATCATTTTTTAATTCGGAATATCAATTATGGCTTAGGGTGAAATTTTGGCATTGTTCTGAAAAACATCAATTTTTGATGAATAGTGAAACCACTAAGTGGTAGTTAAAAACTGATTTTTTGTTTAAATGAAACATTACCACTTCTGTGATTTGATTTTCAAAAATCCGACATACATGGTTGTCATTAGGAAGTAAAATTTTGTTCAATGGGATTAAAATAATTATTTGGTGAATAGTAACTTTTAAGTTTAATTAATCGCGATTAAAGGTAATTAGTGAAATTTAAGGTAAAAATGATATTATAAATATATGAAAATACATTTACACTTGTCCTACCCCTATTGTATGGGTCATGTCCGACCAAGACAATCCATGGGTCAACTTGGGGACCCCATGGAGCCACTTTGGTAGGAAAATGACACAAATAAAGTTTATTTAAAGTTAAAATAAAAATGTCACAAACATAAGTTGTTTTAATAAAACAATTTTTAAATGGGGTTATACAAGTCATATTATTGACTATAAATATTCATTAGAAAGATAAAAATATTTACTACATCATGATATTTTTTTATAATTTTTAGAAATTATATAAATTAAATTATTTATGACACCATGATGATGCAGCGATTACCTCATTAATTAACGATTTAAATAAAATGAAAAGATAATGTAAAATCGAAGAATTACACTTGTCAAAAGCCTATTGGATGAGTAGATTTCGAACCCTTATCACCTTATCCTTGAAATATATAAGTATGGGACCTTTAGAATCTGAAAAATCATTTCATAATAAAGTAACATTTCAATCTTTCCAAGAGTGCCCCTCCTCTCCTCTTATAAAAGGCCCCCACCACTACCACCTTATTCAAACTTTCAAAGCCTTTTGGATCAGCCAACCTCTTACCAAATACTCTCTAAACTTCCCTTACTTACTCCTAGAAGCCTCTTTTTTGGCATAAGTCTTCCTAAAGAATCCTTTGGCACAAATCAAAAAGAGTTACCCGATTTTAAGGTAATGTCTTCTCTAATGTTGTTTTTTTTATTTTGGTTCTCCAACCCCTTAAACTCTTTTTATTCCTTTCTTTTGTAACTACACCAGTATCTACAATATACTAGGATGTTTTTATGATAATTATTTGATTTTCACTTACACACACCTTCGTCTAATGGTTAAAGAACATACTGTTTCTGTGGGTGGCAAATTACTGCCTCACGAAACGATGATTGTTCAATATTATTTTAACACCTCTAATAGTGGCCATTTTTATGACACTATTTTCATATATGATATATATATTATGTTTATGTTTTTCTTATGCTTCTTTATTTCTCATTTGTGGCATAATTTATGATTTCCATTATGGGTAAACGCGATAATTTCATTTTAGGAAGTGCGGACTACCGCCCCCCCAAAGTGATTTGAATCGTTAATTCCATATGTGGGATGTATAAAGGATGGAGTAAATGGTATTATACATTATATTATATTGTAATTATAGTATACCTTCATATAATTATAATTTTATTCCATTAAATATGAAATAAAAATGAAAGTAGCGTTCATGCGTACGTACGGCTTACCGTCTCCATGAACGGTGCATTTCATTTCTTACCTCTAAATGTTACTTAATATTATGAATGAATGTATATACTGGATATATTTAATATATATGATATATAAATCATGAATATAATTCTGGATATAGTGGATATTTCACCACATGAACAACTTGTAAATATAAGAAGTATATTTTTGACTCAAGTACAAAAGATCGACAAAACAACTGTTATTAACATAAACAATTAAATAATGTTCATAACATGGTAATAAGTGAGATAAAAGAAATAATGAACATGAAAAAGGTTCTTAATCGAAAAGAAATTTACTCTAGTTTATTATTCAGGAGGTTAAAGAATGATCGAGTCAAGTCGGACACGAGGTAAGGGAACTTCTTAACCCAATTTCCATTCTTTGGGATAATCTCCTACTTTAAAATTATGTCATGATATTATTATGTCCTATCTTGTATTTTTACTTTCTTTGTGTGTAATTATAGTGAATAAACATAATAGATCTATTTTATTTAAAAAATGATCTTTTAAGGGACTTCGTCTCAATCACCATTCATTGAGGCAAATTTTGTTTTATTCACAAATTTCTTTTATATGGTGTATTAACCCCTTTGACTTTTACATTTATTCAAAAGGAATATTTTTATAAGAATCAATTTACTAAACGACGAAAAGGAATGTTTTCCTTATTGTACGTATGCGGCGAAAACGACTTCTCCGCCGCCGTGACCATTATTTGAGTTCCAGCTTCCTCTACAAGTCATAACTTTTTTTAAATGAAAAATAAATACAAAGTTTTAATTTCCCTTTATTTTGGTATTAAAAATGGTTTTGAGAGTGTTTTTATTATATCAATGTGTTTTATTGATATCTTATGATTGAGGTGTGGAAATGTTATGTTTCTTTTATGCATATTTTATGTGATATGATTATGTTATGGTTTATGATATGTTTAAACCTGTTCATATGAGAAATGCATTGGACTTAATAAGTGACGGGTGGAGCTCGCTATATCTCCTCGATGCATCGGTAGGTCTCATGAGACAAACTAGTGTCTTGGCACGAGGCCTTGACAAAATATTATTTGTGGTCTTGGCACGAGAACTTGGCTATGTGGTTATGATAGTCTGGCATTATGCATTCCATCATTATGAAAGTGGTTATTTATATTGCATGTGATTATTCGACCAGTAGAATATTCATGTGAATAAGTAAATGGCATTATCTCATTTTACATTTTCCATTTTATGTTGAAGTTCATATTTAAAAGGATTTTGTTTTAGTTATACATTGCCTTAAATGTTTATGTTTATTTATAAAAGCTTCTGCTATATTGTTATCCTTACTGATCATCTGAGCTAACCCCTTCCAATGTTTTAATTTTTCCAGGATGTGAAGAAGTATATTATGAATAACCTATAGGGATAGTATGAGGGGATATGAAGACAAGATTGTGTTGTAGTTTTGTTTTACTTTATGATGTAATGTACGACTTATGAATGTATCTAGTGTTTCCAAGGCTACAAAACTAATCGGTCTTTCGAGACATGATCATTTGTGATCATGCCAATGCTACGAAGTAATGCACCGACTCTGGATAGCAGGGGTTGGGGTGTTACAGTTGGTATCAGAGGCAGTTTAGTACTAACCTTGGAAGCTAGATTTAGATAAACTCTGATTAGAGAACATAGCCCAAAGATAGACTTTGAGGATTAGTATATAAGAACTTCCTAGAATTTTGGTATTATAGAGATGTTGTGAGTTTTCCGAGAAATACATCCCTGTCTGGATACAAGCAGGTAGAGACGGCTCTAGCACAGATGTACCTAGGGGTAAAACCCAAAAACACCGCTTTGAGCTAGACTCGAACAGGAACCGGTGCACGACAACGGTCCTTGCTGCACTCTTGGTTACGACACTCCCAGGGAATATTCTTAAGATAATTCTCATTTTCTTTACAAACCACTATGAAGGGTTATGAGTATATACTTCCTCAAAGAAAACATTTTTATGATTATGGATTATATCCATAAATAGTTCAATTTATGTTAAGTATTTTACAAGTACGGAATTATGTATTTTGATTCATAAACTAATCTAGTTTATTCCATTTTTTAGAAATGGCGGCTAGTGGAAGGAATGGAAACCATATCAATGAACGCACTCCCTGTAGGGATTTCCCTCCTGCTCAAGATAATTATTGTGGATCTGGAGATACAATTGGTGCTGATCAATTTATTACCATACTAGGACAACTCACTCAGGTTATGAATAATAACCTTACTCGTATGGAGCACCCTGATCCGCAATGTGGAGGATCAATGTTAGACTGCTTAATGAGGCAACAACCGCCAAAATTTAATGGGGGTACAAATCCATTAGTAGCTGAGCAATGGATAAACTCCTTAGAGAAAATATTCCACACCTTGGGGAGTAGTGAAAGGGAGAAGGTTGTCTTGGCATTCTACCGCCTCACTGGAGATGCCGATCAATGGTGGTCGCTGATTCAAAATACAAAAAAAGATTAAGAATTATCAAGTATGGAATGGAGAGAGTTCAAAGATCTTTTCTTTGAAAAATATTTTCCTCATGACCATCGAGAAGATATGGAAAGGCAATTTCTGAGTCTGAGACAAAAGGAGGATGAGAATGTCGCAAAGTATGAGGCCAAATTTACAAGGTTAGCGAGGTATGCTGCAGATTATATATGTAACCCAAGGAGTAAGATCGATCGTTTCTTTGATGGGTTAAAACCATTTCTCCGTCGAGATTTATTATCACAATCCTTCTCATCGTACAAAGATATTGTCTCGTGTGCTATCAAGACAGAAAAGGAATTCTCTAAGTCTTATGACAACAAAGTAAAGCAAGAGAAGAAGAGAACGGTGGAACAAGAGATGGATAAAGAGAAAAAGGGAAAGAAGGATTTTCCATTATGTGATAATTGTGGGAAGAATCACCCCGGTACTTGCCTGAAAGGAATGGGAGTTAGTTACAAATGTGGAGAAAAAGGTCACTAGGATCGTGATTGCAAGGGAAAGAAAGAGGCTATCAATGTTGAATGCTACAATTGTAGGGAAATGGGGCATTATGCAAATGAAATTCCTAAGCGTCAGGGAAACTTACCTCAAAAAATGCCAAGGGATCAAGGACAATATTATGTTGTTACTACAGTTGAAGCGGAATAATTAATGTATTGGTACTTTTGGACTCAAGGATTATATTCTGGTTATAAGGATAATGTGATATATATATATATATTTATGGATTGTACTGAAGTTCTTGTTGTTTTCATTAAAAATTTAATATGATGAAGGTAATCATATTTTTAGTATGTGAAAATAAGAGAAACTTTACTTTGTTTGGAAAATCTGATGTTACAATTGATTTTGGAATTTAAAGACCTTTTAGAAAAAGTCTGGACAGAAGTATTTTGGATAACTATAAAGGTTGGAATGGATTAAGTTGTTCTTTGGATAGTGTTGTTTAAGGTTAAAACATTTCTAAAGATTATTTTTGGAATATTATAATACTATAGTTTTAGGAAAAGGACAACCTGCAGGTTGGGGTATAACCCGTCGTGTCGGACAAAGCTGCAGGAATCGAACCCACAACCATAGTGCGACAGGCCTTTATTACCTACCACTAGCCTATAGGAAGTCCCTGGTTATTACAAAATAGTTTTACTAATCTAAATGGTATGTGTTAATATTTGGAACCTTATACAATTAGGATAAATAGAATATTTTTGAGTTCTATTACCTTTTATAGTGAAGGATGGGTTTTTGGTAAAAGTTTATTAAAGAATGAAAGTCTACATGACAAGTATGTATATTCCCTTATGTTCTTATTAAATCACCTAAATAAATTCCTCAACTTTATAAAAGGTAACTTATAACAAAAACGTTGTCGGTTAACTTTTCCAACTGGGGATTCAATGATCGTTTAACCAATCACATGTTTGTGATTTTATTATGGTTAACTTTCTCCTAATTCAGTTTTCTACAACTCTCCATCAGACCTTGATGGTTTGTTTTTTTTTCATATCCATATTTTCATAGAATCCTAGTATGGTCTATCTCTGGTGACCTTTGTACTTATCTTTCTTTATTTTAAAGATATATTTTTATTAACCTTATTTCTGATGTGGGTTTTCCACAAAGGTATTTTCTACATTGAACCTTTTATTTTCGAAGAACATTTTCAAATTGCGAGGATGCAATTTATTGAAGGAGGGGATAATGTAACACCCTGAGCTTCCACGATACGCTTCTCTTTCAATAATGTAATAGCTTGCATTGTACGCAAGCTAGAGATTCTAACACACCGCGACTAATCAAAGTAGCCATTATGAATAGTAATACCCACTTTTTAAAATTATAGAAATTTTATATTTCAAAATGGACTTCATTTTATTATTCTTAATATCGAAATTATCCTAAGTTGATTTTTTTGTAATTTTTTGAGAACTTCTAATTTTTTATGAATAGTGAAAAATTCTTAAAAACAACTTTTTTAATAAAAATAATTTATAGTGATAAATTATACTATTGAGTGGTTATAAAGTGTAATTAGAATATATTTTTACCATTATATCCAATTATGGTCATTAAAATTAATTTCACTTCGAAATTGGACATAAACAATTGTCAATCTTTTGATATATATTGTTTCTAAAAAACACGCTATTTGTTGTGACATCGGGAATTAATTATAAAATTAATTAATGAAACTTATATGTTTGGAATTTTTTAAAATATTTATCATTTTTGAATTTGGAATATCAATTATAGCTTGGGGTGAATTTTTGGCATTGTTCTGAAAAACATCAATTTTTGATGAATAGTGAAACCACTAAGTGGTAGTTAAAAAACTGATTTTTCGTTTAAGTGAAACATTATCACTTCTGTGATTTGATTTTCAAAAATCCGACATAAATGGTTTTCATTAGAGAGTAAAATGTGGTTCAATGGGATTAAAATAATTTTTTGGCAAATAGTAACTTTTAAGATTAATTAATCGCGATTAAAGGTAATTAGTGAAATTTAAGGTAAAAATGATATTATAAAAATATAAAAATACCTTTACACTTGTCCTACCCCTATTGGATGGGTCATGGCCTACCACAAAAATCCATGGGTCAACTTGGGGACCCCATGGAGCCACTTTGGTAGGAAAATGACATAAATAAATTTTATTTAAAGTTAAAATAAAAATTTCACAAACATAAGTTGTTTTACTAAAACAATTTTTAAATAGGGTTATAAAAGTCATATGTTTGACTATAAATATTCATTAGAAAGATAAAAAGATTTAATACATCATGATATTTTTTTATAATTTTTATACATTATATAAATTAAATTATTTATGACACCATGATGATGGCGCGATTACCTCATTAATTAACGATTTAAATAAAATGAAAAGATAATGTAAAATCTAAGACTTAAACTTGTCAAAAACCTATTTTATGAGTATATTTAGAACCCTTATCACCTTATCCTCTAAATATATAAGTTTGGGACCTTTATAATCCGAAAAATCATTTCATAATAAAGTATCATTTCAATCTTTCCAAGAGTGCCCCTCCTCTCCTCTTATAAAAGGACCCCACCACTACCACCTTATTCACACTTTAAAAGACTTTTAGCTCGGCCAACCTCTTCCCAAATACTCTCTAAACTTCCCTCCCTTACTCCTAGAAGCCTCACTTTTGGCATAAGTCTTCCCAAGGAAGCCTTTGGCTCAAATCAAAAATAGTTACCCGATTTTAAGGTAATGTCTTCTCTAATGTTGTTTTGTTTTATTTTGCTTCTCCAACCCCTTAAACTATTTTTATTCCTTTCTTTTGTAACAACACAAGTATATAAAATATACTAGGATGTGTTTATGATAAGAATTTTATTTACACTTACACACACCTTCTTCTAATGGTTAAAAAACATACTGTTTCTGTGGGTGGCGAATTACTGCCTCATGAAATGATGATTGTTCAATATTCTTTTAACACCTCTAATGGTGTCCATTTTGATGACAATACTTTCATATATGATATATATATTATTTTTATGTTTTACTTATGCTTCTTTATTTCTCATTTGTCGAATACTTTATGATTTCCATTATGGGTAAACGTGATAATTTCATTTTAGGAAGTGCGGACTACCGCCCCCTCAAAGTGATTTGAATCGTTAATGCCATATGTGGGATGTATAAAGGATGGAGTGAATGGTATTATACATTATATTATATTGGATTTATATTATACATTTATATAATTATAATTTCATTCCATTAAATATGAAATAGAAATGAAATTAGCATTCATGCGTACGTACGGCTTACCGTCTCCATGATAGGTGTATTTCATTTCTTACCTCTAAATGTTATGTAATATTATGAATGAATGTATATACTGGATATATATGATATATATGATATCTAAATCATGAATATAATTCTGGATATAATGGATATTTCACCACATGAACAACTTTTAATTATAAGAAGTATATTTTTGACTCAAGTACCAAAGATCGACAAAACGACTGTTATTAACATAAATAATTACATAATGTTCATAACATGGTAATAAGTGAGATAAAAGAAATAATGAACATCAAAAAGGTTCTTAAGATAAATTAAATTAACTCTAGTTTATTATTTAGGAGGTTAAAGAACGATCGAGTCAAGTCGGACACGAGGTAAGGGAACTTCTTAACCCAATATCCATTCTTTGGGTTAATATCCTACTTTAAAATTATGTCATGATATTATTATGTCCTATCTTGTATGTTTACTTTCATTATGTGTAATTATAGTGAATACACATAATAGATCTATTTAATTCAAAAAAATGACCTTTTAAGGGACTTCGTCTCAATCACCATTAATTAAGGCATATTTTGTTTTATTCACAAATTTCTTTTATATGGTGTATTAACCTATTTGACTTTTACGTTTATTCAAAATGAATCTTTTTATATGAAGCATTTTACTAAACGATGAAATGGAATGTCTTCCTTGTTGTACGTATGCGGCGACAACAACTTCTCCGCCGTCGTGACCATTATTTGAGTTTCAGCTTCCTCTACCAGTCATAAATTTTTTTAAATGAAAAATAAATACAAAGTTTTAATTTTCCTTTATTTTGGTATTGAAAATGGTTTTGAGAGTGTTTTTATTATATCAATGTGTTTTATTGATATCTTTTGATTGAGGTGTGGAAATATTTTGTTTCCTTTATGCATATTTTATGTGATATGATTATGTTATGGTATATGATATGTTTAAATCTGTTCATATAAGGAATGCATTGGACTTAATAAGTGACGGGTGGAGCCCGCTATAGCTCCTCGATGCATCGGTAGGTCTCATGAGACAAACTAGTGTCTTGGAACGAGGCCTTGACAAAATCTTATTTTTGGTCTTGGCACGAGGCCTTGGCTACGTGGTTATGATAGTCTGGAATTATGCATTCCATCATTATGAAAGTGGTTATTGATATTGCATGTGATTATTCGACCAGAAGAATATCCATGTGAATAAGTAAATGGCATTATCTCATTTTACATTTTACATTTTATGTTGAATTTCATGTTTAAAAGGCTTTTGTTTTAGATATACATTGCCTTAAATGTTTATGTTTATTTATAAAAGCTTCTGCTATATTGTTATCCTTACTGAGCATCAAAGCTCACCCCTTCCAATGTTTTAATTTTTCCTGGATGTGAAGAAGTATATTATGAATGACCTGCAGGGATAGTATGAGGGGATATGAAGACAAGATGTTGTTGTAGTTTTGTTTTACTTTATGATGTAATGTACAACTTATGAATGTATCTAGTGTTTCCAAGGCTACTAAACTAATCGGTCTTTCGAGAATTGATCATTTGTGATCATACCAATGCTACGTAGTAATGCACCGACTCTGGGTAGTTGGGGTCGGGGCATTACATCAATGGTCCTCCAACTGCACCCACATATCCTGTAACTTGATAAGGGCCATACAATATTCCATAGAATATATTAAAATGGTCTTGAGTTGAATGTCAATGCAAATCTTCATCACCTACCTCTGAGGTATTTTCAAAACATCCTTGAGGAAGACATCTACATAATGCTCTTTTACTAGAGGTACCCAAATGCTTGAAGTACCTATTGTTCCAAGGGTTAAACTCACTAACTGATGGGTGATGGGTTGTAGATTTTTACTCACAAAACTCACTCTGCCATGAGATCTCTCTCACCCACAATGGAGAACCTTGTCCCATCATCCCAAAGGTATGTGACTCATCTACATTGAGTTTCAACCTGGTCTTGGGAAATGGGAAAATAGTAAATGCCCCAGATGATGTAATATGTTTTCATCATTATGACCAAGATATCATAGGATAAACTCTCTCAACCAAGAGATATCTCACATCATCCGATGATAAACGATAATGAATAATTTTTCCCTGTATGAACCTCAAGCTAAATCTACTGGCTGAAGTATTAATTAAAAGCATTATCTATGAAACCATGAGTAAATATATGAAATAATTACTTGAACCTGTGTTTAATAGTACTGAATAAATATTATAATAAATATCAATCATACCTAAAATCATCTAATGAACTTCTAGGTCATAAGCCTATATAGCCTGAAGCATCCCATGGCCTAGACCACCAGCTCCTTGAGCCTGGAATGGGCCTCCTAGGGTGGTGGAGGAAGGATCTCATAAATTCATCCACCAAAAACAAATCCTGTTATGAGAGCCCCATTTACTCCCCTACCAGCTCGACCTCCCTAGGGGTCACCCAAGCCATGCATGGGAGAAATTTTATCACAATGTTTCCTTTTTCAAGGTAATTCATCTACTGTATACCTGTCCTACTCAACAAATTTGGTCAAAAAAACATGTTCCATGTGAACTCACCAATATCATGCATAGAATCACCCCTCTTAGTGATGATATGGTTCCCTCTATAGTCCATGATCTGTATGACCATGTTTCTGAGTCCGATCATGGGAACACCTAATGTTCCTCAACACCTAACATATGCTAACCACTACAAACGATTCAACCCTAGGATTCAAACTAATGGAACCAGACACATGGAATCCCACATATCGGAATCTCTCCACCATTATTTCACACTTTAATACACCAAAATATGTGGGAATTCACAAGGGTATCACACTTGCAAAGATGTGTCTAAAGAGATCCTTCTCAAACATTTGTTCTTGGAAGTAACCGTCTTGAATCATGTTGAGGGAGCACCGTGTAAGGTATATAAACCCCATATCATAATCAAAAACTATCATCCCACCTAGTAGAAAATCCAAAATCTCTTGAATCAAAATTGAACAAAAACATGGGGGTAGTACTCCTCACAAAATGGATACTGAAAGTATGACCATGATAGTGTTGAATGATCGTGCATTTATGTGACTAGACTCCACCCATGACCAATTTATCCCTGATAATTAATTACCTCTTGTGAAACCATATGACCATTCGATCTCATTACAAGTATAAATACTCAGATCAACCACTTAAGATAATCCTCCAATGTATGGGGATCAGGATTGTAACAAAACCGCATCAACCTCAAGCTCGGAACTCATGGAGTGTGATAAACCTATAAATATTATAATCATTATTTATTAGTGTAATATAATACTTAATATGTGGGAGTGATGAAACATTTTGTCATGGAGAAAAGATCTCATGAGATGACCCATTAACTGAGGCCTCATCACTCATAGGATCATCATTACAATCCTAAATTGGTAACCTTGCTAGCTGTCTTCACAGAGAAATCATAAAATTAATCAATACGTGTCATGTTTAGATGAAAATATATATTTTGGGAGATAATTAAATAAATACATTCAAATTATTTACTCTTATATGATTCATTTACCAATGTTCCCATCAACCAATGTATCTATATACAGAGATGAAAATTAGGTAGTCAGTGTCCTAAAAAATGGATACATTTTCCACCACACTAACTCTGGGTTCCATATCTTGAAATCCATACTTGAGACACTTTGAAATTGTTTCTCTAAATTCCTAACCAAACCACATAATGGTAATATTCTAGAAACACTACCCCAAGGTTGAACCTCCCATTGATACCAATTTTTCACAACTCGACTCACTGGGGATAGCCTAACTGGCAGAAGGCCAAGATGAAACTACCCCATGCTCGCCTCCATAGGCCATGGGCTTGATAAAAGCACTAAATGGAACAAATAACATGGGAGTACTTTACTAAAGTACCAGTATGTGTGCACCCAACCATATCTATTCAAAAGTATCGTGGAATAAAAATAAGATACAACAACATCTAGAGTAAAAACCATGCATGTAATAACCTCTAGGAAATAAAAATTAGTAAGATAAAATAATCTAAATGGTAAATGTAAAAAATACACCCCCAACTAGAAAAGATGTCTTGACCTGGAAATAACTAGAAAAGAAAGAATGTATAGAGATCTCAACTCCTAATATCCATTCCCTAACCACCGTACATGGTAAAATACACCAAATTATCCCTAAGCTCCACCAATTCCACCACCAACCTATCCATCATTTATATAATACATGACATGTGTGAGAAAATCCCATACAGGGGTTAGTATATTCCAACCTTGTAGGATGCCCCCAAAATAGAAGATGGTGAAATATAAGATACGATAAAAGTATTCAACTCATCACAAAGAAATAGGGAAACAAAACCCAATGATACATATGTGTGTGTGTGTGTTTGTGTGTGTGTGTGTGTCTATTTATATAAGAAACCTAGTTGATAGGAAAATGGGATCTCTATCTCACAACCCATCTAAGAAAGAGTCCTACAATAGTTATAAATTTCTATTATCGATTCCCAATATCTCATATCTCTATCCAAAGAAGTCATGAGGAGGGCCCAAGACATGATACAACATGTATGTACCATTTCTAAATCTACATGCATAATATTAAGGACATGTTTCCTAGTGTGATATGGGATTACCATCTCTATGGTGAGAGGATTGCCCCCTTATGATATGGGGGAGTGTTGCATGTGTAAATGAACAACGAGAATATTGGACTCACGCCCTAGTAATACAGGGGACTACTATATTCAGGGATAAATGACTCGCATCTTGTTGTGATAGGGTAGTGATTCCTATGAATATATATAATGAGTAAAGAATACCTAAACCATGGTATGACTGGGGAGTACCATCCCTGTAGATGGGGGACCCACACCCTGGTGTGATAGGGGAGTATCGTCTCTATATCTGTACAAATAGTATGGAGGACATTCACTCTTATATGACATGGTAGTAATGTCTCATTGGATAGGTTACCCTCACCCTAATGCGATAGGGGAGTGTTGTATTTGTATCTTTACAATGAGTATGGAGGACCTGAACCCTCGTATAATAAAGGCATATCAAATCTATGGATAGAGGACCAGAAACCTGCTGTGATAGGAGATTTTCTCCTTTGTATCTATACAATGAGTATGTAGGACTCATTCCCTAGTGTGATTGGGGACTATCATCTCCATGGGTAGATGTCTCCAAATATTGTGTTACTGGGGATTATCGCCTATGTATCTGAACTCACTGATGATCCTTCCTGATCACTTTCATTGTCATGTATCACTTAAGTAATCATTATGCTTGGAACATCTATCATTTTATCTGAAAATTCACAATGAAGTCCACCATCATGTTTTACATGAAAAAATTCAGGATTTTCTACTTGAAGTCCCAAATCCATGTCAAACCGAATGAGATTCGAGAGAGTGAAGTTTCATAAAGAAGTATGCAGTGCTTAAGGGGGCCACATGATTTGTGACCTCACCTGACTTCTTAATAGTTTCCTCAAAAGTACATTTATTTCTTTCCAGGTAGTAATACACAACATGTAATTGTACTTCATGGTGTGTCTCAGCATTCTAGGGATGAGTCGTGTGCTCTAGGTCGTGCCTATGCCCATCAATCCATACATGTGTAGTCCCATAGTACACTATGTGTCCTCCCAAATGGGTTCAAAGTATTGTGAATTATTAACATGGTGTGGATTATTTAGAATGATCACATGGCATGTGTCCTACCACAGAGCGTATGGTGCTAATATTCCCAAAAACCCTAGTTGTTCCTGTTAAGTGGGGATACATGGTATTTTTTCATCAGACTACATGTCTTGAAGTTGTGTTTTGTCATAGAAATTGTAGTTTTTTCATGTATTCTCCATACTATATCTCCTGTTATATAATCCTCCATTTGAATGCCTAAAAATGGTGTTAATCACCTCCATTTATCGATTCCATCCATCCATCTTCCAGAAATTGAAATATGATCTTCCTTAGTTTTACTTCATTAATCTACTACACATCCCATCACAATCGATCAGTCTCGGATCCTAGATCCATGTAAATATTCATCCCAACTCACAACGAGCATCAATCCATCCTTAAATCACCATCACAATCATTTTTTAACCTCCATGTGTATGGTTTTCTGATCATTCTCATAATTGTCTGATAAGGTCAAATCGTGTCCCTATAGGCCAATGGTGAAGAATGAGAGGAACAATGTGGTAAAATCACCATAACAAGGGTTATAAACACCATTTTCAAATAATTATTGTCTATAAAATTCAAAGTGTGGATACCTAGGTGAGATAATGGAATTAGAAGGATAATAATTTGAGTAATCAATTTAATTTTAAAAAGGGGCTCATTTGAAGGGCATGAAATAAGAAATAATGTATTAGAAGATCAAATTAATGATTTAAAATTTTAATCAAGAATTAGGAAACTAAAATTTATTATTCCTACCTCAATTATAGATTTCTCGTTACTTAATATTGCATTCTCCTATAATGGGGAAGACCTAATGCATTTGATTTCTATCAATTAACCTTGTTCTGATCCATGAGCATTGTCCGATCTTAATTTTCCATTAATGTTCATCCCTAACCCTAGAGAAATTTCATAAAGAAATATTATTAGAGGATTATATTTAGGTAATTTAAATTAAAATAAATAAATAAATCATTATTTTAATTAATGTGCACCCCCCCAATGGTTGCATCATCCAAACATTCGGTACCAACCAACTTTAAGTCACACCTAGGGTAATCCTCACTCTTGGGTTTTAACCATGGTCTCAGATTTTCAATCAAAGAATCCATTCTTGATATATTATATTATCTGTGAAAAATTACATGAAAGTGACATAAAATATTTTTAACATTTTTATAAAATTAATTTTGGGATCATCGTTCCTCAGAGTCGCTCATCGTCTCAGTACTTGGCTCTAAAAATATTCCTTAATATATATAAATGTCTTACATAGAAAAACTAGTTTCTATAAATAAACAAAATTAATAACTAAATGAGAATAAAATATATGTGGTTCACAAAAATTACATCATATGATTTCCCTAAATTAAACTTGAATATAAAATCATGAAAAGAAAAGATATTGTAACAAAGAGACTTTACCACCTTTCTGACATTCAAATAAAATGTAATTGAAATAATGAATATTATATGGATTTATAAATCCTGTTAATTTCATTAATAAATATTTCAATATTTTTTCAAGAATAATTATGCACACCATACATAGTAATCATGATGAACAACATGAAACATGTCTCAACAAAAAGAGATTGAGATAAAGAAAAATCATCCAAAGATGATAACATCTAATGTGATAATTATTCCTTGATGTAATTATGTAAACATAGGTAAATTAGAATAAAACAATTTTAAATAATTAATTTATAAATTTAGGTATAAATTTTCATGTAATCATGGAATAACAATGTCAATGGATTAAAATTATAACCCATTGAATGGAAATTGAGTTATAAAACCCCTTACCACTTGGTAACATTCAAGTCATATCAACTTGGATAAAATAAATCAGATTGAAACTTAAAATACCATTAATTAGGAAGGATTCATAATATAACATATAAAATTGTATTTATATATACCATATAAAATATATTATGTTCATCACATTAAAATATGCCTTAATAAAGGTAAATTAAGATGGAATCCCTTATTGTTTAAGTAACATCTGAATCAATCCCCTTTGATGGAGTAACCTGAATTGTAACATAAAATAAAATAAATTATTCTAAATTAATGATATAACATTTAAATTGATATATATGAAACATATATAATAAATTAGGTGTATTACATTAAAATATACCTTAATGGTGCGAAATTGAGACGAAAACCCATACCTTAAATCCAAAATTTCCATGTACGTCCTTTAAAGCATATATAATATAAATATATCAATTATATATTTTTTTAATAATTTTATATAGGTTTATTAATTAATATTTAATTGATTGTTTTCTTTTATTTCAATAACATATTTAATTACATAATTAGTTAAGTACACTTCAGGTGTTTTGTGAATGTTCAATTCCTAATTATAAAAAGACTTTCGTATGTTGACTGTGGTCAAAATGGTAATTGTTACATTATATCAAGAATAATAATCACGAAATAAATAAAACTTTTATGCATTAATTCCAATTTTATAAATAACCATGAATGAAGGTTATGAAAAATTAATTATTTTATAATCATGGAGACAGTAGGTCCTACGTATGAATGTGTAATGTTTCGATTTTTCACCAAACATGATAGAAATAAGGTAAGTATTATTTAATATTTATATAATGATGATTGTATCATAAAAATAATATTATTTCTTTAAATACACTTAAATATATAATCTATGTGATTCATTAATTAAAAATGAATTACATCGCTTCCTTGGGTTGTGATCTACACAAATGTAAAAATGATGTTATCATTTTTAAATAGATGTAAAGGTAAGAAAATAAATTATATATTAGCTTTATATATTGATAAATATGTAATTAATATCATATATATAAATTAAATACATCAGTATAACCACCCATGAGAGGCGGTGATGGAAAAAATAATTACATTCGTTAGCGATGTGGTAGTGAGTTATACACATGAACGATGGTTTCATTTCCAATTTAATAAAAGAAGGATATTGATATAAAATATTCCATTAATGTAAAAACATATCATTATGTGAATGATACTATTTTTATTGTTTAAAAATATTTCAATAATACTTTATGTAGGTGTAATATCAAATAAAATAAAAACCCTTGGTTATGAACTATACCGCTTCTTCAGACAACCACTTTTGGTTTATAACTAATGGCTTCCTAGTATAGTTTTGTGAACAAATTAGGGCCTTTAGAACACGGGTAGGGATGTTATAAAGGTAATTTTATAGATATTAGAAAAAAATTCTCTTTGAGTGTGAAGAGAATAGGATATGGGGTATCATTTTATACGTGAGGTAAGGGAAAGTTTTCGAAATATATGAAATATTATAATAAAATAAGCCTTAAAATCGTGAAGAATGGTTCAAAATTAATATGTATTATAATATATTGATTATATGATCATAATTTTATCATAAAATTAAATTTTTATATGCTTAGGTATCATTTTCATCCTTATATTTTTTATTAACCCCTCCCTTAATAGTTTTTAACCATTACCATGGAAACAACTTTTTAAATATTAAAGAGTTGTGAATTTAATTCTAATTTAAAAATAGGCTCATAAATGGAAAATGGATTTAATTTGGGACCATTTCTAATATTATTGTTCTATATTAATATTTATTACTTTTTATATAATTTAATAAAATATATTTAACATAAAATACTATTAATGTCATTTTAAGAACTATTTACATAATTTGAATTTGAAAAACAAATGATTGTAATATAATTTGAATGTATTACATTTAACTGTCATCAATAAATTATTGTTAACTATAAAATTAATTTGATACCATAAGTCATATGAAAATATATATAACTTTTTTTGTATTGAAAATTGATTGCATTAATTCTCTATTATTTGTACATTCATTGTGATGTCATTATGTGAGCATTTCTTGTAATTATTTAACCACTAAAGATTAAAAATAAAGTAACATATTAAAAATAAATTTACTTTGCTAAAACACCATTTAATATTAATTTAAAACCAATTTTTATCCATATTTTAACACATAATTGAAATATCAATTCCAAAGAGTGACATTTTTTATTTTTCTTTACATAAAATAATATATTTGTTTTTTACAAAGAAAAATGGCACATAATTCCCATAAATCTGAATCTGGGATAACGATGATTATAGAAAAAACTCATCCAATTGATTAAATTAAATTTTTTGGATCATTGTATTCCTTATAAAATTATTTGTAACATTAATTACCATATTTACCCTAACCAAGGTGACAAATATTTACTACGGTTATTATCCATAATAAACAAAAGTAAAAGGGATTTTTCACCAAATTTGAACTTCCGAATTCCAAATATGGGATCCATTTTGTAAAATCCAATTTGAAGAATGGGAAGAATTTAATTTAATATTAAACCTGAAAAACGTGAAAAAAATGTTTTTCTAAAAAATTCCTTAAGTAAAAAATAGTTTTTATAAATTCAAGTGTAATATTTATTACAATAACTTTTATTGGATTATTTTTAATCAAATGAAACTTATTTGATTTTAAAACTAAACCAAAATATAATGTGACATTGAAAACATTTGAAAAGACAAGAGAATTGTAAATAAAAAACTATATTTTTTAATATTCATTGAAAAAACATAGGTTTTATCATATTATCAAAAATTCATCCTAATCTAGTTTTGAATTTATAAATCCAAAAATAAATTTCATTTTTTCAAATTCAAATTCTATAATTTAGAAATCAACATTTTAAATAAAACTATATAATGCATGAAATCCAAAATTGGTAAGAAATAAATCCTTTACCTTTTGACTAAAAAATCCTCATATTCTAATGATTAATATAACTCTATAAATTTTAATTAATGAATATTAATAATTCATGAAAATAATATACCTTAATATTAACTAGATTTTTATAGATCCTTTAGTTTATACCCTAATCCTTGACAGATTGGTCTTTGGATAAGACTAGAAGCTCTTAGATAATGCAATGATTTTTTGAGGATTTTTGAGTATGGATTTTTCAATAAGGAATGCATAAACGGTTTGAATATGGACCAATAATGGTTTCCTTTTAAAAGTTATGGGAGGGAAACACATGTAATTTCATAAAATATTTCCATTATATATAGTCACTTCCATTATCAAGTAGCTTCAAATGGACAAGTATTTGAAGGTAGAATATGATAAGGTTGAAATATCTTTTTCCGATAATAATTTGTTAGGTTTGGTTTGAAATCCTACACTTATATCTAATTTTAGCATTCAATAAACCTATTTTATTTTTAATCATAGAAATGAAAATTTGTTATTTTTACTATTTGCTATGAGAGATAATTAAGTTGAAAATAATAGATTATTTTAATTATGATGATACCAAATATGGAATCAATTTTAATAAATTTAAATTATATAAGTGGAATAAATTAATTTTAAATAGTCATGCAACCCGCAATGAACACATATATTATAAAAATGAATCTTTAATCATAAATGATAATTTACTAACATTTCCTTATAAAAACCATCATGTGGATAATAAAAACATATGATTGAATATATAATCTAAAAATTTCATTAGAACCATTAATATATATAGAATAATTTAATTTATTATTATAAAAATACATTGTGTGTATAAAAACTATTTTTTTGAAAAAAAATATGTTTTAATCCCAAAAATAAACTTATATTAATATCAAGTATAATAAATTTATTTATTTAATTATTTATATTATTTATAATTAAAGTATACTAATGTTATTTTAAGTTAAAATTTAATTAATAATAGGTGTTTTAATTGAAAATAAATTAATGTTTCTTCCAAAATTGGTATTTTCACTATTCTATAAAAAATAAATCTTTTTAGAAAAAACCTAAAATATTAACCCTAAGGTAATATTGACATTATGATTTCCAAAATAATATTAATTTCCTAAAATAGAATTTATAAAATTGTGTAAATTAATAATAGTTTTCTTGTGAAAGAATAAAAAGAAAATAATTTTTGTTGAAAATATATTCTTGTAGCATAAAGTGAATTTATTGAAAACTAAGTACTTATTTATTATGCATTGATCAATAATTTTTCATCATTATAGATCTTTTTAAATATTTTACATAAAGTGTTTATTTCTTTATATACCTATCAATTTAATAGTTAGGTTATAGTGTTTTATTATATCCTGGTTTTTAGACTATGGGTTATATATAAAGTAAGCAATCAAATAGTTGAATTTTATTTCAAGTTAAATATATATAAAATCATGGGGTGTAACAATATACTTCTCTTATATAATATTAAATTTGAAATAAACAACCCAGTTTTTTTCTTTAATTGATTAAAAAGAGTGTTACTCAAATATGTTGTTTATTACCATTCAATCTCAAATTCACTATTATAGGGTGTGGCAAGAATCTCATAATATATTCTATTTATCTTTATATTTTCTTACACATTTCTCTTACTTCCCATCATTCTTTTGTCATCCTTTAAAAAATATATTATTATATAATTTTAAAACAAGGATATCATCTAACAAATATTAGTTCCACCTCATAACATTTCATACTCACAATGAGGCTCAAACTATCTTCTTATTTGTATGATACATCATCACCACATTCTTGAATGATGGATCTTAATCTCCTATATAATTTAGTAATCAAATTTTCCACTCCAATTTTAATTCCATAGTGATTCCACGAATTTATTCTCCAATCAAAAAAACTAACATGTAAAGTGGTTTATACCTCGATCACAATATCCTCACCATGATCCTGTAATTATCTTCACATCACTTGAAAATATTATATATTTACATTGATATATATTTCATCCTTTACACAACTTATAAGATTAGATAACCATCATGCTATATTAAAACCACATTATGATTCTATAATGACTATTCTCCCTTAATATACTTTTATTTTATCATTCAATCTACAGTTAGTCTACATATTTCATAATTTATAAACCTTATCTATTGTATTCATTAAATAAGGGATGTGAAAACCTTGATCTCAGACTATGTAATTCATTTAGATCATGCACCTCTCATGATATTATATTACATTAAACATTCTAAATATACTTTAATCACAACATAAATGTTTATTTATGTGTCACATGCTTATTGGATTAATTTTCAATAACTCTATATTTTCAAATAATACTATATTCAATAGCGTATACAACACACAACTCTGAGTTTAAACGAACTACAAAATAATATTTTTTTAAATACAACTATTATAAAGTTTAAATTAATTTGACTGTGTGAATAAAATTAACCACATTATAATATATATATATATATATATATATATATATTACTCAAGTCAAATTTATTTAGTTATTCATAATAAATAAGTACTCAATATTTAATAAATCCATTTTATGGTACAAAAAATATATTTTCATCAAAAAAAAATTCATTTTTGGAATGAGTATTATAATTAAAGTATACTATATATAGAAATTGTATATGATTAGGATAATATAATTTTTGAAATAGATATTCCAATATTATATTAGGGATAATTTTTGGGATTTTTTATAAAAATATTTATTTTTAATTGAATAGTGAAACATATCGATTTTTGTAAAACCGTTATTTATTTCATTAAATAAAGTAATAAAAAAGTATCATTACAATTTTAAATTGATATTAAAGTAAAAAGAGTCTCATTTAATTATAAATAATATAATTAATTAAAAATTAATCAATATTATACTTGATTTTCTTATAATTTCTTTTTTAGTATTAAAAATTCATTGATTCTAAAAAATGTTTTTGTCCCATTTGATGAATTTATAGTTAAATTGATCTCTATAAATTCTAGAAATTGAATCATGAAATGTGGATTTGATTTTTAATATTAAGAGGTTATATTTTGGTAAATACACTCCCATTATTTTTTCTATTATCAATAGTAACCATAATAAATTTTTATCACCTCAATAATGGTAAAAAAGACAAAACAGGGTTAATACTATGGGATAAGGCCTAGAAATATAAAAAAACTAGAATTTTTTTATTTTAGGAGTGTAATTAGACCATTCCACTCATATATTATTATGTCACTTTATTGCCATTTTTAATTCATTATGTCCTCTATATTATTTGAATTAAAGGGAAAAACACAAAATGCCACTCACAAGCTTTAAATTTCACATATATGTCCACAAAGGGATAATAAGACGTTATGTAACACCCTAGAATTTTAAAAGAGGAAAATAATATTTTATAAAATATTTGACAAAAAACACCAATATTATAAGAGAATGTAACACCCCAATAATTTATGATATATTTATTTTTAAATATATTTAATCACTTTGATAGTTGGTTATGAATCCAACATCAGGCTTAAATGAAACACAATAATTTATTAAAATATTATTACTTAAACATTACCAATATAACGTAGCCATTAAGGTGGAGTGTATGAATAGAAATAAATAAATAGTAAAAATTATATGTTTTTAACATGTATAAAATAAATTAAATGGTTATATATTGATTAGAAATAAAATTAGAATCATTTCATGGAAAAAAGAAATGTTTTCTGAAAAAATGTATTTTTCTAAAAGGTGGTTTAGTCATTCTTTGAAAAAAAAATTAATTTTTACTACTTATATAAAAAATTATTTGATAGAAATAAAATAATTTTTGAGATATAGATGTCAAAATTCTCTATGGGTGAATTTTAGAGAATTTTCGAAAAAGGTTAGTTTTAGATGAATAGTGAAAAATAATTATTTTTATTGAACATTTCCTTCTCGTTTAAATTATTTAAAAGGTTAAATTATATTTTAAATTGGTTTTATAAGAAAATAAGTTTTCTTATATTACAATTTTACATTTTTAGGTCATTTGAATTAGTTTCATTTTGAATTATGATATAAAAACTATTAAATATTTTGATGTTTTTCTTTGGAAAAATCATTTTTCAATGAATTTGTGGGTTTAATTTTAAATTTATTTCTACCACATATAATAAGTTTATTTAGAAAAAATTATTCCATATTTTTAATTATAACAATTTATATTAAATAATAAGTTCATGTTAATTTTTGATACTAATGAATAATATAAATAGTAAAAATTAATATCTATAGTTAAGGTGAAAACAGGTTTACTTAGGGTTAAACTAAGAGGATGAGGGTTAAAAATGACCAAAAAAATTTCCAAATCCAATTTTTGGAAATATTTAGAAATTATAACCTCTGAGGTTTGAGAATAACCGATTTTTTATCCTTGTGTCATGTGAAAAACATGGGTACACTTTATTCATTTCAAAAAATAAATGAGTGTCCTCTCCCCTGCTTATAAAAGGAAACCCCCTCTCCCCTCCACTTAAAAAATAAAAACCCTTTAATTAAAAAAATTACTACCCAAATAAATTCAATAATACTATCCCAAAGTAATTTATTCCTTTATTTATCATAAGTTCATCCTAGGGTGGATTTTGACGCAAATCTATTGCGGTCATCGGAAGAAGAGGTAACCTTATTCAATGAGCGTTTTAATTTTATTTCTTCTTCCACCTATTTAACCTATTATTGACAGATTATAATATATTAACATAATTAACTCCAGTATAATTTTATTTTATTATGATAATATCATGTTTATATCCTTATCATCTTTTTTAAAGTGGGAATCAAAACAGTTAATCGTGTGTATGGCAGACTACCACCTCACGAACTTATGTAGTTCCTTTTCCATCACCACCTATATAAATATGATATAATGAGGTATTTAACATTTTAATTTGATATATTTGATATTATTATACTTATGGGTTTATAATATCACATATACCTTATTACATTTCATTCCTTGGGGGATACGATAACGATGCTCATGTGTGTGGCAGACTACAACATCACAAAGTGATGGGAATCATTTTTTTTGTTTACACTTGACATTGAATGTAGAAAATATAATTTAAATGAATATATTTTTTATTTATTATCTAAAAATAATTTTCTAAATATAATATCAAATATTTTTATATCCCCATCCCCATAAGGTGTGACCCTCTTAGGCTGGAAATAGGAGAAGAGAGATAGTGACCCCTAAGTACTATCTCTAGTAGGCCCCAGGTTGGAAACTAGAACCAAGGGTATAATAACATTCATATGGTAGGAATTAACCTCTATGAGAATAAAATTCATAATAGATAGACAATATAGTCACCAACTAAATCCTTCTCAGACTACAATAAATGGGAGCTCCGGCAACTTACAAGATTTTAGTAACCATATTGACCTCTACTCAGCTCCTACTAAGCTAAAAATAATTTATATAACATAGGGTGATTATAATAGTATACTTAGTTGGATCTTCCCCAAATCCTCTCATGTAAAAGAAAAATAAATCATTCTATATCACGTTGAACAACAAGTTAATCTAACTCATCACCTAAATAGGTATACTAAGTTCCCAACCTCACCATGGATACTCTCACCAAGTATCGAATATAAGAACATATAATTTAATAAATAATATAAAGGGTACGCCATTACCACTTCCCCATTTGTTTTCCACTCTTCCCCAATATTTCGCATCCTGATATTCTGTCTCAAAAAAGGTTATCTCACAGACACCTAAGTGAAGAACCACAACATGAATCTTGTGTAATACACCACCGCGTCTAAACAACCAAAAGTAACTAGGTTGTTTCTGGGAGCCACTATAGATATCCTAACATTTATCATACATCAAGTTTTATATCACAATCCATTAGATACCATGCTCTGAGTAAGGATCTGTAATCCATCAAAACCTATACACATTATAACTATAGTAGTCCATACGAAACTATATCTAGAATATATTTGTGTAAAATAATCATAATACATTACTTCCCTATACACATATATATTCGGAAAACTATCCAATGTGAATACCAGCATGAATATCAACCAAACCATGCGATCAAGGCCAAAGGGGGGCAGTCAACCATCCATCCTCCCACCGAGATGTTGGGGAACCCCCCCCCCCCCCAACTCATAACTCATACTCAAAAGGTTGTTAGTTTCCCTAACCAATAGAGTGTAGTAGCATATAGAAACCAAAAACATTTCATGATATAATATTTCTCACAACTGCACTAAGGTCATATCCTAGTCTCATACACAAATATAGCTAACGTCTCTCGAACTCCTAGCTGGCACTACCAAGACCAGATATCCAATAAGCACACAACCTTTTAATGTGATACATTAAATTATCCTTTTCCTTTTCATTAGTCACACTTTATGTTAATTAATTCATAAGCATTAATTAACCATTATAATTTCTATATTACATAAAATTACTATTTCAACAAAGATCTAAGCCATCTAGTCATAAGCAATCTGAGTCCACGGATTCTCAGAATTTCCACCTCATCTTTGCATATCAGCAAGCTCCAACCCCATGGGATAAACATTTGTTCATTTATTTAACAACATTAATTTCCATATCTTTAGGTGATCAAGGAAAATATTCTCATATCCCCAAACACAAGGGGCTCAACCGGGTGTGTAGATGAACTTCCCGTTGAGTCTTTTCCACCTAAAGTGGGACAGTAAACTCTTTCAACCATGAAGAGATAAACATAGAATGAATGTGGAAAACCCCATGCATCTTTTCCCCCATGGAAAGATAGTATCCAAACACATCTATCTAACTCAGACAACAGGGAATGGAAAGTGGATAAACAAAAAACAAGGACGACATCCAATCAACATATTCAATAATAATTTATCTTTCATAACAATAGGTAATCCCATATTTAATCCATTATATCACCTCGGGTGTCATTCCTGACACCCTTAGGCATAAATTGATTCATCTCTACACTCTAGGAGTCAACTACTACTGCAACAACCAGCCCTCTCCAACCCATATACCACAACATCCCTCTAATAATAGATATCCTAGGCTCATGACACATCTAGGCCTCTTTCTACAAATACCACAATGACCCTCTAGGCTCAGCCATCTTAGGATCACATCATATCACAAGCAGAAAGAAAACGAACATAACAATGGTCTCTCAACCCCAAATCAAGGAATTCATAATTTATATAAATGAGATCCCATGGATCAAAAACACAAGTCACATGGCCTTTATAAGAAAATGGAAAACATGGGCCCTATAAAGGTATTAAATTTTATCATGCGGCTGATTCTTCATTTGATCGTGAATTAACTGATTCATTAACATAGGTTCCAACTAAAGGAAACCTAAGAAATAATATATATCAAGATATAACAAATTAATTTAAAATTACATTAATTATTTTATCAAAAAGCATCAACATGCTTCTGGTTCATTGACCAATTCAATTAAACATATATATATTCATTAATTTTTTTATCCTCAAATTCCAATAACAACTAGAAGATTCATTAAACTTGCCTCTTAAATTATATTAGCCACTTAATTATCAATTAATTCAGGATTTATGTTGTTTAAAAAATTTCATCAAGAACAATATGTTAAACCATGAAAGTAATAGATATCACCCTATCTAGAAAATCAAGAGGCACACCATTGTCACGGTACAAAGCAACAATATATCTATGTGACCAATACCAATTATTTAATCTAGATCAAATAGTTATGAGGTCTATTTAGTTTCAATACAAGAGTATAAATCATTATAGCTCTAGGATTTAACATAAATAAATATAGCATCAATGAATCCCCTACGTCAAAAAGGTCATCGATGTTCTTTGTACGAAAATGGATCAATGCAACAGATCTTTGATTAACTCTCCTATAATATCTACATCCATCCAAGGACATCATGACACCACTACAACAACAACAACTAAGAGAAAACCCCATTAGAACCATGGGAAATCATCCACCATTTCATAGAAATAAGAACAAGAGGGAAATGTATCAAACCATTATAAAATGCAAGAACAGAGAAATAACACACCTTAGATCGAAGATAGATCGCTATAGATAAAAGTCGGAAATATAGGAATCGATCCTTGATGAAGTTATCCCCAAAATATCAAAGTGGGGTCATCGGGTCACCTGGAGTCGAGATATAGCTTCTACAATCATAGGGTTTGAAAACCTGAGTGGATGAAAAAATATTTAAATACATATAGTAGTTGGGGAATACACATTGTGTAATTCCCTTTCAAATTTTATAATTACTCAATTTTGGTTTCCTCCAAAAAAAACATCCCCTTTCAGTTTTATTATATTTTTCAAACACTTAAATATTACATGATGTGAATCCCACTTTCACATAAACTAAATCTTCACTATGTAAATTATGTCCCTACTTCGAGCCTCTAAAAACTAAACTCCTCCAAACTTCCTTTGATCCTCCTATGAGCTTAGAAAGCCTTGGGAACATGAAAAGTGTTAATCCATGTTGATACAGTCCCTTATATTAGATACCTCTCAAAACATTCTCATCCTCAATAATCAAAATCCAACCCAGAGTGGAAATAGAAAGGGGTCATTTGAATAGCCACACCCATGAGATACCTCTTAAGGATTTCATCACCACATGAGCTCAACCACCTCACTAGAGGAACAGATCAAAACCCCTGAAACAACCACAAATAGCTACTAAACACTCTCCTAGGGTAGATACCTCTCAATAGAGAGATAGTCATAATAAGAAACAAGATAAATCAACCTATCAATCTAGAAAAGGTCTACAACCACAAAATAAAGAGTGTTTCTAGAGAAGAGATAAACATCAAACATCTCAGGGTAATGAGAATGTATATGGGAATTTCTTTCCCAGTTACACTCCACCATTCTATTGAGTCACCACAAGACATGAACCAAGGGAATATCACTCCCACATAACACCTTCTCTCGGTGGTCCTAGATCTCTACAGGCCGCTCCTCAAAGGTTGTATCATCATCAACATCAATCGCACCCCAATTGATGATGCGTGAGTCACCATGAAGATAATCATAGAGATGAGAAAGGTAAAAACATCATGCATTTGGATCATCAATGGGGGAGGAGAAATATGACATTCCATAGCTCCGACATGAGCTAACACCTCAAAATACCCAAAAAAAATCAGGGATAAATTTTAATCCCATGACCAAACCTTCACATCCCATGATTAAGAGTCACCTTCTGGAATACATGATCCCTGACATCAAACTCGAGAGGTATCCTCCTATAATCTGCATAGGATTTCTGTTGATCTTTTATTAATTTCAACCTATCTCAAATCCCTTGAGCCATATATGTTATATTTTGTACCAGTACCAGCCTGAGAATTACTGAGTCTCCAACCCCAATTCAATACAATAGGGAAGGGAATGGTTGATCATAAGGTGCTTCAAATGGATCCATGTTTATGGTGGACTAAAAACTATTTTTGTAAGAGAACTCTACCAAGGGCAGGTTCCTCAACAACGTTCCTCTAAAATCCAGGACATAAGAGCGCAACATGTCTTCAAGAGTCCGGATGGTCCACTCTATCTTATTGTCCATCTACAAATGAAAATAAATGTTAAGGAAAAGATGAGAACCAAAATAATGGCATAGAAATCTCTACACCCTAGAGGAAAACAAGTATCTCTATCAGAAATGGCCATCCTAAGAACCCCGTGGAGTCTCACCACATCCTCTAGATACTACCTCGACAAACCCTCCACTAAACTCAATTATTTGATCTCTATAAACTGTTTTTATTTCGTTGAATGATCCACTACCCACCATATAGCATCATATACTCCCTGATATTTCTTCCCAATTCCACTGAGGAGCCTCTGATATCTGGATTAAACCATCAGGAACACGGTGCTCAGCCTTCACCTTCTAGTAGACAAAACATCGAGACACAAACACTGAAAATGCATGCTTCAACCCATGCCACCAAAACATAACTCTCAAAGCTTAGTAAATCATTCTCACACCAGGATGTACTACCGAAGGAAAACTACGGATCTATTTAAGAACCTTATCATGCATCACCAATGGAATTAAAATCTATCCCTGAAACAAAACGCCGTTTTGTTCATCCATGGACCAACCATCAAGGGCCTCACCACAAATAACCCAGTTTCTCCAGAACTCAACCTTAAGATCACCAAACATGGACTCCTCCACCTAATTCACCATATATTACTACACCATAATCTTAAAAATATAACATATACCCTTGACTTCTCCCATATCTAGGTGTAATGCTGAAATTTATTCCATCACACTCCATGAATCACATGATTCTCACACTGCATCACTATGTGACTTCCTTCTCAGTGCATCGAGAACGATATTCCTATTTCTAGGTGTATATGGTATCTTAGAGTCTTAATCCTATAATAAAATCATCCACCGACACCGGTTCAAGTTCTAGTCATGTTCTGAGAAAATTTACCTTAGGCTCTTAGGATCAGTTAAGACCAAAAAATGATCACATATGAGGTAATTTCTCTACAAATTTATGTAAAACACCATTACCACAAACTAGAGATCATGGGTGTCATAGGTATTCTCATGGGTACATAACTATTTAGAAAAATGAGAAATTTTCGATCTCTATTACATCAAAACACAACCCAACCCAAGACATGAAGCATCACAGAAAACCTAGAACTAATCTCTTTATATTGGAAGAAAATGAATTAGATCACTAACTAAGTTCTCTTTAAGGTACTCAAAAGCAACCTGACATTGATCTCTCTACAAGAACACTTGATTTTTTCTATTCAATGCTATTAAAGGAGTTACAACCCTAAAGAATTCAGCTACGAACCTCCAATAATAACTTGTAAGACCAAGGAAACTTTACACTTCTGTCACTGTCTTGGGGGATTCCCAAGACACAACTGCCTCTATTTTTGGTATATTCACAACTACTCTCCCACTGGGTTCAACATGCACCAAGAAATGGACTTCTTGAGCCCAAAACTCTCACTTTTACAACATCCCAAATACCTATTGATGATGAAGAACTCCCAAAATAGCACAAAGATACTTCACATGATCTTCCTCAGATATGGAGTGCATGAGTATTTAATCAATGAAAACCACCACAAACATATCTATGAACTTACAGAAAATAGCGTTCATTAACCCCATGAACATGGTTGGGGAATTCGCCGCACCGAATGTCATAACAAAGAACTCGTTATACCCAAGAGGATAACAGAAATAAGTCTTTAGAATATCCTCAACCTTTACACACCTATGATGAAATCTTGAATGCAAATATATCATTGAGAATGAAATTTCACCCTTCATCTGATCGAATAAATCATCATTTCATCGAAGAGGGTAGTGTTTATTCACTATCACTTGGTTCAAGTGCTGATAATTGATACACAACAGCCAACAGATGTCAACCATATTTAGTAAAAAAACTGGTGCACCTCATGCTGACACACTCATCAAAACAAAACTACAACACAAATGACTATTGAGTTGTATGCACAGCTCTCACAAATCAGAAGACACCATCCTCTATGGAGACATAGAGATAGGAGACGCGCCTGACTATAGTTCAATCCCAAACTCAATCCCTCATTGAGGGGGTAATGCTACAACCTCCTCTAGAAAGACATCAGGTTACTCTTCTATTACCCTGGTAAACTCTGACTACTAAACCTCCAATGAACTCAACATCATCCCAACCATCAAGGATGACTATGACAGAACATGTCTTTGACCCATCCGGGGGTCTCACCCACTAACAAACACCATTTTATCTCCATCGGCATCAAAGAACACAACCTGCCTTCTAAATAAATCCACAATAACCTACACCAAATAAAACCAATTCATGTTTAGGATGATTTAATATGGTTTTATATATAAACATAGAAAACCTCCAATGATTGGTGTTTCCCCATCACTAGCTCACAGTAATTCAAACAAGTCAGCTCGACCTCCAACTAGCATAGTCAACAACAATGGAACTAGAATCCTTTCTACCAAAATTCTAAAAGTATGGAAAAGGGCAAGTAATATGAAGGAGTGGGTTTCTACAAGATCAAACAAATCACTCACCCATATAGAAAACAAGAAAAGGGTACCTTGAAAAATGTATGTCTTGTCTGGAATTGGTGACGCCAAATCATGAAGTTGATGAAAAACTATTACATAACATCTCTTACCATACTGATGACCACCTCTATGGATGTTCTTCACTCTTTGAGAATGGGTAGAACCTTCGGGTTATCCTCTGCTTGCCCAATCTTCTCTCTTTAGATCCCAAACTGGAGAAACTTGTTGCTACTACCTCAGCTGGAACTACCTCAATGGAGGAACATGAAGTGGAAAAACTGCCAAACACTAAATTCATAGAATATTTGGTAACTATCGTCACTAATGACCAATGCCTATACAATATAAACATGCATTTTATCCCTTATTAAAGGCCTAAGAGTTGTTTCCCGCAGAGAAATGAGGCGTTGATGGCTGGGACCTACCCCCAACTGATCTGAAGTTCTTCTATTCAAAAAACTAGGAACACAAAACTACAACTATGCTTTGGAGGAATCCTAAAGACTCCCCTCTCATAACAATCTATTTACAGTTAGCTTATTCTTTATGACCTCTACTCGTTCAATCACCTCGAGATATGTCTTCCGCATAAATGAGGTGATCTGGCACTGGATCTTTGGACACAAAGACTCATCTAAATTTCCCTCCCTATCCTACTCATCTAGAAATAGGTCTGAATCATATGGAAGAAGATTCCAAAAATGGATTTCAAACTCTCACACACTGAAGATCCCATGAAAATTTGTAAGTAGCTCCGGGCAACTAGTCGCCTTTGCGGTCAAAGAAATAAACTCTTATCTGAACTATTCTCAAACCCCCTCCCACAAGACTGTATAATCATTGTGATCCTTAAGGAACCAAAACCACCATTGCCTCGCTGGCCCATGCATCATCATCACAATCAATGATACCCAATGATACTTTTAATCATGGATCGAACTGAAGGCTATCTCAGCCTCCTCCTACCAGTCTTCTATGATAGCATAAGAAATAGATCCCTTGTACCTCTGCATACTCTATCACTAAAACACTCTGAGTATCCACCTTTATGTGTAATCATTTTCAACTTCTACTCTATAGAGATTTACTGGAACCAATTTCTAAAAATCTTCTACACAAACCTATAGAGGACTCTAACCTAGAGCCATGCCTCCAAAAGTGAAAACCAGTTACATCTCCTAAACGTAGAATAGGGAATACTTTAATTAATTTTTTTCTTTTATTCATTTTGTGTTAACTTATCCCAAGGTCTACCCATTCATACATAGGCATAAGAAAAATGATTCATGATACATTCTTAGATATCTACCCTACAACCACTATCACTTTTTTAGTAGCTGATGTAAGCTTATAGGTTTGTGCATCATATCATAGAAGTCCCTATATACCCATCTCTAAGACTATCTCTCATGTTGACAATACTTTCTAAAATTAGATGACCCTATTTCTCAACCAGACCATGGAACATAACATGTTACTAACACCAAACATGATCCTATCTCTCACCCTACCTCTGTTACCACTTTGTCATAACCCCCTCCCCACATGGTGTACCCCTCTTGGGTTGGCAGTGGGAGAAGAGAGATAGTGACCCCGGAGTCCCAGCTCCAATTGGCCACAGGTTGATGAATAGAATTGAGGGTATAATAACATGAAGATGGAAGGCATGACCCACTATGAGAAACACATTTGTACAGGAGCGATAATACAGTCACCAACTCACTCCTCCTCAGACTATAATATAAGATAAAACCAATGTACATAAAAGAAAAGTAAATACAGTAGTGACCATAAAGCCCAAACAGATCCTACAACCCAAAAGTTAATTGAAACCAACCGGATCTCCAACCTGCTCCAACTAACCTGAAAAATAGTTTATATAAATTAGGTTCAGTATAATAGTATATTCAGTAGGATCCTCCATAGGGCCTCTCGTGAAAAAGTTAAAGAAATAATGCTAAAGCACAATGAACAACAAGTGAAACTAACTCATCAGCTAAACAAGTATACTAATTTATCAGCCCCATCATGGATACTCTCACCAATTATCACATACAAGATCATATAATATAATGAATAATATCAAGGTTACCCTGCTACTTCAATCCCACTAGTTTGTCACTCTTCCCCAACATTTCACTTCCTGAGCATCTTTCTCCAAAAAGATATCCCATAGACACATGGGAAAATCATCGAAACCTTCACCTCATGCAACACACCTCCATATCCATATAACCAAAAGTAACCAGGTAATTTTTGGGATCCACCATATCTCTCATAACATGTATCATTCAGTGGCTATTATACCTCAATCCATCATAGCCCATTCACCGAGTAAGGATCTACAAGCAATCACAACCTATACACATTATACCTATAGTAGTCCATAGGTAACTATATCCAGAATATTTTTCTGTGAAATAACCACAAGCCATTATATCCCTCTACACACATATATGGTGAAAAATAATCATCCTGCATACCAAGAAAAATATCTACCAAGAGAAGAGAGTAGGGAAAAACGGGGTAGTCAGTCATCCATTCTCCAAACAAGATGTTGGAGAAAACATCACTTGGGCTTAGAATCCTCGAGGTGTCAGTTTCCCTAACCAATAGGGTGGATTAGAATATAGAAACAAATAATTACATGATAAAATATAGATCATAACCACACTAATGGAATGTCATAGGTTTTTAGACAATTATAGATAATGTCTCTCGGACTCTCTACTGTCACTTCCATGACCATATATCTGATAAGAACACAACCTTTTAAAGTTCTAAATTAAATTATCTTATTCATTTTCTTAAGTTACAGATTACGTTAATAAATTATTATCCATAAATTAACCATTATCATTTCCAAATTACATTAACTACCATTTCAACAAATATCCATTCTCGCTCGGCATAAGAAAACATAGTCCACAGCTTCTCAGAATTTCAACCTCATCATTTCATCCTCGCAAGCACTAACCACATGGGTTAAACTTTTATTCATTTGTTTAACAAAATTAATTTCTATATTTCTAGGTTCTTTATGAAAACATTATAATCTCCTCAAATACAATTGTATCTACATGATGAGTAGATGAACTACCTGTCGAATCTTTTCCACCTATACCAGGAGAGTAAACTCTTCCATCTATTAGAATATAAACATGGAAAAACACATGGAATACCTTTTTCATCTTCACCTACCATGAAAAGAGAGTAACCAAACACATCAATCTACCTCAAGGTGTGGGAAAAATAAAGAATATAAACAAACAACCAAGTTTCCATCCAAACAACAGATTCAATAAGTATCCTGCTTTCATAAGAATGTGTAAGCATGTATTTAACTTGTTTCATCACCTATGGTGCCATCCTTGACACCCAAATGCATCAATAGATGAATCTATCCGCTCTAGGCATCAACTACTTCCATAAAAACTAGGCCTCTCTACCCCACATACCACAGCAGCCCTCCAGGCCTAGCCATCCCATGCTCATGACAAATCTGGTCCTCCTTTCCCCATATACCACAAAGACCCTCTAGGTTTAGCCATCCTAGGCTCACATTATATCACAAGAAGTATGAAACAAACATAGCAATGGGAAATCGTCCCCAAATTAAGTCATTTAGGATTTACACGCAACAATATCTTACGGCTCCAAAACACAAGTCACATGGCCTTTACATACAAATGGGAAACTAAGTCCCCACAAAGGCATTATCTTTTATCACACCACCAATTCGTTATTCCGAATATAATTATCTAATTCATTAACATAGGTTACAAATACAAGAGACCAAAGAAAAAATATATCTCAAGATATAAAAAATTAATTATACAATTAATTTAAAATTCCTTTAATTATTTTTCAACAAGAATCAAAATTCCTCAGGTTCATTAACCAATACAACTAAACATGCATATCCGCATGAATTTTATTATCATCAAATTGAAACAACAACAACATGATTCATTAAACATGTCACTTAAATTATTTTATCCAATTAATTATCAATTAATTCCAGATTCATTTTCTTTAAAAATTTCTATCAAGAAAAAAATTATATAAAAAGGAAGGCATAAATATCACACTATCTAACAAATCAAGAGGCAAATAATTTTCACGATACAAATAAAAACATCATTATGTGATCAATACCAATTAATTAATTAATTTTTAATAATTATTAGCTTAATTTAATTTTTATATAAGGGGATAAATCATGTTACCTCTATGATTTAATGTAAATAAATAGAAGAGAAATGAATTTCTTACCTCAAAAAGGTTGTCAATGTTCTTCACATGTTAATGGATCAACACAAACAATATCTGATCACCTCTCCCAAAAGATATAAATCCATTTGAAGTTGTCATGGCACCATCACACTAATAAAAATCAATATAAACCCCATTAGAACTATAGGATATCATCCAAAATCGCATGGAAAGAAGAATTAAAAGAAAAGTGGATCGAACTGTGATAAACCATAAGAATGGAGGAATAATTAACCTTAGATCAAAGACATATCACTATATATCAAAGGGGGTAATCTAGGAATAGATCATTGATGAAGAAATTCCCAAAACGTTGAAGAAGGGTTGTTGGGTGACCTGGAGTCGAGATAGAGCCATTGTACCCATAGGGTACGACAACTCAAGCGGCTAGAAAATGTTTTAAAACATATCTTAGCAGGGATTACATGACGTGTAATTTCGTTTCATGTTGGATAATTCCTCAAGGTCCGATTAAATCGAAAAAACTATAACCTTTCTTTTTTATTTTATTTTTCAAACCCTGAAATATTACAATATTTTAATCCCACTTTCACTTCGTGTAACTCCTCATGACATGAAATCCTTCCTTGGTTCCATCATCTAGAAACCAAACTCTTCCAGACTTCCTCCGAACCTCCCCCAAGATCCACAAGCCTTAAAAACATGAAAATGGTGCTTCCATGTGGATTCTAGACCTTACAAATATAATTTCTTACCTTCCAATTCAATGTAAAAATAATAATGTCGATCATGCGTATGTGTGGACTACAGCCTCTACGTAGCGATGTGGAATTGTTTTCATTTTATATTTACACATATGTTAATAAGGATGTATTTTGTAATTATAAATTATATATATTAAATTATGATGATTGTTTAAAGATTAATTAACATTTATTTTTTTCCATTCCATCTATCAAGAAAACGGAAACAACATTCATGCGTATGTACAACCTACCATCTTCATGAATGGTGTAATCCAATTTATATCGCTAAATATTATAGATTAATCCTAATATATATATATATAATGGATATATGTGGTATTTATATCATGTATAACATTATTTATATTATGGAACCATGATCAATGTTAAAGGACTATAATTACCAAACCAAAACATACAAGAATAACGAAGCAATCATCACCTAAAACAAAGATTTTAACAAATAGTTCATAATAAAAGAGTGATAAAATACTATAATTAAATTATATATGGTATGAGATATATTATTTTACCTCATTAATATGTTTATAATAAACCAATATTTATTATATAGGATGTTTGAACACGTTCAAAGGAAATTGGACCGAAGTTAATGATTTCTAGTCTAACTTTTACTTCCCTGAGGCATATGTCATATTCCCCACTTATTATTTTTTGTAGTGTATATACTTACCCTTTGGTATTTTATATCATGAATATTATTATATTTATTGTCTTTACAATTTTATTTTATGTTATTTATTTTATGGGGACAGTGATTAAGAAGTTACCAAAGTGGTAAGGGTTTATTTTATAATCTCATCATTATTCGAGATTGTTTATTTTTAAGTCCCCATTAGGGTAATTATTTGATATTTATATCTTAAACATAATCTATATTATTATCTTCTTTTTAATCATGAAATTATCAATTAATAGCTTCATTTTCTTCTATCTTATACTTAGAATTATTGAGAAATTGTTTTTCTTAAAAGATGACTTTATTTCTCGCTTTGATCAAAAATAATTTTTCTTCCAAAACAATCTTTTCTAAAAAATAAAATGTTTTTAAAATTATCCAAATGATTTATTAAATAAATTCTACCCAAATTTTCTTTTAATTGTTTTTTAGAATGTAATATTTATTATGTTTTCCAAACAAGGCTCATTTTGATTTTATAGAAAATGTGAAAGGAATATTTGTTTTAACATGTACGATATAAAAAGAATATTACACCATAATTAACACTAGATGTTTTAAATATTAATTTATGTTTATAATAGTTTATTTTCAAAGAGAACAATTTTCAAGATATTATATGAAATTTTAGTTTTTAAAAATATTTTCAAAGTGAAAATGTTATTTACCTCATGAATGTTTCAATGACATTTTTTTGGTATTTCTATTCATCAACAACATCAGCCCTTTATATTAATTATACTCTACTGGGGATATGTTGTTATGATGATATCATTATTGTTTATCTAGATTTTTAAGATCAGTATAACTGGAGATGTACTATTTTATTACCATTCACTATATTTCTTTGGATGGTTTGTGATTGTGTTTATTGATTTTGTTAAGTATTAAAATTTCATATAATAGTTTTTCACTAATAATGTTTATGTTTTTTATTGTTCAACACATTCATAATTGAAATTTATTATACATATTAAATTATGAGTGGGGTATGGTTATTTATATCCCCTAGATGTATCGACTAGTCTCATGGAAGAAATCAGTTGGCCAAATTAACTAGGGGTTTATCTATAGTTTTAAACTATCTTGTGAATGGTCTTGTAAGTATGATTTATATGTCTAAAAGTATGCATTCAATTATTATGATAGCAATGATCAATGTCCATGTGATCATTCAAGTAGTTATAATATCAATGGATCATGTTATTATTTAAATAAATTTATTTGATCATCCATTATTCATACCATATTTTGATCAAATTATTATTTAAATAGCATGTGTTTCAATTATTTAACTTTTCATGTTGATTTTTCTTATTTACTCATGATAGATTCCAATGTACTCATACCCTTACTAAAAATTATAGAACCCCTTTATTATGTTTCCCTATACTAGGATTTTAGGTAATGTTTTATGATTAAAATGTAGGGAAATGTTAGAGGGAATAAAGATGATCTCAAAGAAAATATTTTTCGGTATTTTATTTTTTTCTCAGGTATATGAAAAGAATGTATGTATCTAGTTTAAAAAGACTACTAAACTATTTGTTCCTTTGAGATGGGATGCCTTGTATATAGTGCCAATGTAATAATGCTACCATAGACCGTAAGCTAATAGGGTTTGTGACTTTATAGTTTGTATTTGATAAAAAAATTATAATCCTTATGAACTAGATTTATAAAAAAAATTAGAGGACATGACCCTATAACTGAAGTTTTGGATAAGTATAAGTTTATATAAAAACTTAATATTTTGGTAATGTATAGATTATGTGGTTTTCATAGAAATACATCCATGTTTGTATACAATAAGTTGATTCGGTTTTCTAATAGATTAAAATTTTTGTAATAACATTGAAAAATCTGCATCGGGATTTACCCAAGCATTACCTGGTCTAAAACAACTATAATTATTGCATGCCTGATGCTGCCCAGTTAGGATCCAAGATTCACTGGGGGGGGGGTTAATCACTGGTTTCTTTTTCTTTTATGTTTTCTATTTTTGAAACAACCTTCACCTCCTGTTAAATACTTATTTCCCTACTAAACTCAATAAAATCATCCATCCATAGGAACACAATATTTACAAGGTACACTACTCAACAAGAGAAGCTACATCCATGGTATAGTATAGAAACAATACATTACCACATAATCCACTAGAAAATAATCCTTTGATGTCGAATTAAATGAATTGGATAAACCCATACACTCAAGTAGCACTTGTAAAACAATCTGCAAGTGTGTGTTCACCCCCTTATCATAAATAAGGAAATGAAATGTTATGGTGCTTCTTAATCATCTTTCACAATTTGATATTTCAAAACAATTATTCTCTTTCCTACCTAGAAGCTGGTAAGAACTAACTTTCACACAACTTACTTCTTATTCTGAACTCAAATCTTTTGTGCACCCTTTTAGGTGTCTTACGCACAATTTTTATGGATCATGTACAAGATTTGACTTTTGTCGCAAAACGCCTCTTGTTTGAAACTCGCCTCTTGCACTCAACATTCCCTTCATACATGAAACTCTATTTATTTTGCAAAAGTCCCTTTATATAAAATTATTTCATTGTTCATAGCTCTAGATTTCTCTAATGTTGATATTTTCAAATGAGAGGCGGCCATCTCTTATTTATAGGCATCACCAACCTCTACACGCAAAAACCTTGATGTGTCATGAAATATCCTGACGTGCCACGAAAAATCCCATTTGATATCTCATTGGGCATGTAAGTCTCTTTTTCTCCAACCTTATCTTTTGCACACTTCTTGAACCTTTTTGAGCAATTCATGTCTTTTCTATTTTTCAATGTTCTGACCTTGAATCATGCATTGTGTGCAACATTCCAAACTTCCATAAATCTTCCACGCAATAATAAATCTTTCATGTGGGTCTTTACTTTTATAGATTTTCATGTTTTGATATTGTAACTCCACTTGTGTGCAACATACCAAGCCATCTTCAAACATGCGTACAACATCCTTTTCCAAAATAACATTTCTCTATCTCCCGATTTTCTACCCCAAAAAATTTGCGAACACTGAAAAACTGTGCCGCCATAAAATATTATTTAGTTAGAAGAACAAATTTTCTTCATTGTCATACGTATTATTCAAAAAACAATTTTTTTTCTCATGAATCATATCTACCGTGATATATGGTCTATGATCGAACACCTTTAGCATCGTTAGATTTTCAATGGAATGTACTAAAAATTCCTTCTCTTCCATCAACATCATTCTTTCCAATAGAAACTAAATATGATTGGAATCAACTTTTCTCCCCCTTTCCATAATAATTCTTACATCACAAGTTATATAAGCTTGTGATATTTGGGAAATAAAAATTAGCAAATCATCATCTGGTTTACCACAAAATCTATTGTAACTTCCCTGTCTTCCCTCATCCACTAATATAAAGTAATGTGATTTCTTTTCATCTCAAACTTCGTTGACAACAAAATACAATACCTAAAAATGATACTCTTCATTATTAGCATGATACTAAAAATCTACCCTTTTGTCAATAAATATTCATAAATCACTGAACTTTGAAACCTCAAGAAATAGATTACTTATCAATATTTCTAAGCCTATGTGGGCTAACTCGTTATAAGAAACATGAATTATTTACATCAAGATCATGCTATCCAAAAGTAGTGAATGTGAAACCACATAAACTTTTCTCCTTATCCTTATTCAAAATTCATCCTCATTTTTCTCCACATTTTCAATATTCATGGAACACAAAAATTTTGTTTCCTTCAACCACTCCAACAAATGGTTAAAATAGTTCACACACATACAAGCTATATTCACAGCTTACCCACAACTCCCCCTTTATGCATGCCCATTAGGATAGATTTATGAAATAATTATCCCCCTTGACAACACTATCCAAAGGTAAGATGAGAGAGAGGATAGTAACACATACCTAATTCTTGATGAGAAGGAGGTTAGACTCCCATGTTCAACCACAATTTTGAAAAGGGTTCCTCTGGTAAAGGTTTCATGAAAATGCCCACAAATGTTTCTGATGTAGGAACATACTCAAATTTCAACTCATTATTCTCCACATTCTATTTGATTAAATGGTACCTTATTTCAATAATATTTTAATGAGAAGGTTGTACTAGAATCTATGTAAGGTTTATTTCACTTTAATTGTCACAACCCAAGAGAAAGGGTCACTTTACTTCAAAAAGTAGATCTTCTAACTGAGTCTTCATCCACATAAGTTGAGTAGCAGCTTGAGAGGCAGTAAGATACTTTACTTTAGTTGTGTAAAGATTCACAGAATTCCGTTTCTTTGTATTCCAACTAACACAACTTTTCCCCAGAAAGAAAACTCCACCATATGTGGATCTTCTATCATCAACATTTCCTACCCAATCAGTATCTAAATACCTGAACATATCAATATTTTTTGAGCCATCATACCTGATTCCAAAAAAATTTGTGCCTTTGATATATCTAAGAATTATTTTTTCCAACAATTAAATTTGATTCTTTAGGGGAACTCTAAAATCTTGAACATAAGGTAACTACATTGACAATGTCAGGTTTTGAGGCTGTCAAATATAATAGAATTTCAACCAACTTTCAAAATACCTTCTGATCAATATCCTTGCCTTCTCCATCTTTATACAACTTGGTTTACAATAAAATCATTTTGTAAACTGGTTTTTAATTTTCCAAGCCGAAATTATTCATAAGTTAATGCGCATACTTTTCTTGATAAAAAATGCGGTACTTCTTTGGTAAAATTTGCAACCTAAGAAAGTATTTCATTTATCTCAACAAGGACATCTCAAAAAACTTCTTTATTTCCTCATCAAATCTTTCCCAATAACATTCATTATTCCCAGCAAATATATTTTCATCAACGTAAAAAATTATAATCAGAGATAACTCATAACATTACTTTATATACAGATTGTTTTCAAATATTCCATTCATGAAACATATCTTCCTTAAGAAAGTATCCAATATAGAATACCATGACCTTGGATATTGTTTTATCTCATACAAGTTTTTCTTCAGATTTCACACATAACTTTATTTTTTCCCAATAATAAAGCTAAAATTTTGTTCAATGTAAACTTATTCATCAAGATTCCCATTCAGAAATGTGGACTTCATGTCCATTTGAAAAAAAATACCCCCATTGTGTAGAAATAGCAAGAAATATTCTGATTGTTTCCAATCTAGCCACTGGATAAAATGTCTCTTAAAAATAAATACCTTCAATATATGAGTAACCTTTTCCCACTAATCTTTCCTTTTTTCCTTTTCACTTCACCTTCTTCATTCATCTTTTTCTGGAAAACTCATTTTGTACCAATAACATTTTTGTCATCCGGCTTGGGTACAACTTCCCAAGTATAAATTTTTCAACCAAATTAATCTTTTAATTCATCGCCTGAACCCATTCTAGATGCTAAAAAGAATCACTCACATCATTTTTTTGCACTTTTGAATAAAATTAAGTATGTGTAATGGAATTTTTTATTCTTCTTGTTTGAACATTTTGATGTTGATCACCAACAATGGTCTGGGCCTCCACTTTCTTCCTTATCCAAGGATGTGTTGTTGGAACTTCATCCTCATCACTCAAAATTGTTCTGTTTGATTATTATTCTTGAGTAAAATTGCCTCTATTGGAATAATTATCAGAACTGTTAACCAAACTTTCCTTATCCTATTCAACTTCCACATCATCATCATATTGGTTTTCTTTATCAAAATTTTCAACAACTTTGACATCATCAGAATAAACAATTATTCTGGATTCTTTATTGAAGCATCTATATCCTATTCCTTCTATATTATATCCAAGAAATATTCAGTCATATCCTCTTTGATCAAACATTATAAGGTTTTCACCTTTCTTATTTATAATGTGTAGAATCCCAAAAACTCTTAAGTGTTTCAAACCTGGATTTTTTCAATAGAACATTTAATATGAAGTAATATGTGAATTTGGAATGTAGAAACATCAGTTTTGAATTTACACAATAGTGTTCATGGATTTCATGCAATAATAACGAGAAATATTATTTTCAAGTAACATAGTTCTCCCCATTTCCACAAGACTTCTATTATTTCTTTCATCATCCCCATTTTGTTGAGGTGTCTATGGTGAATTGAAATCATTAAAAATTCCATGCTTCTCAAGATAAATTTAAAACTATTCATTATTATAATCTCCCCCATTATCAGTTCTTATCTTCTTCACCGAATACTCACATTTCTTCTCTAATTTCCTCCTGAAAATATTAAACATTTTCAAATAATCTGAATTATATCTCATGTACATAACACAGGTAATGAAATTAAAGTCATTAATGAATATAATGAAGGCCAAATCTCTATTTTTTTATTGATTTATCTTTGGAAAATAGATATCATGATTTATAACTTCCAAGAGCCATTTTGAATGAATGTAAACTCTCTTATGCACAGAGTTTGTAATCTTCCCTTTCTAACATATTGTGCAACACCGATCTCTTCTTCATGATAAACCAAGAATATCTCAAACATTGTATTGTTTTGATAACTTGTATGTGTTTATATAACACATATTTCCTAGACTTTTATTCCATAAATTATTTTCGTCCCCCATTCCTATGTAACAAGAATTTTGCAGTTCAGCAACTTTGAACAAGTTCCCTTTTGTATGTTGGGATCTCGTAACTAAATTTCCATCATCTTTAATTTTTACAAACACCATATTTTCTTATATAAAGTTGTTTCCCTCGTCATAGAGTTTTTAAACACTTGGTAGATTGTGTTTTATCCCATCAACATATAATATTTTTATAGATTTCAGCTTTTCTTTCCCAATGATGGTGGGTCCAACATATTTATTCCTTAGAGATTCATCATTTCCAAATGGAATTGTTCCATATTTGAAGCCTTTCACATTATTTAGAAACTTTATTTCATCTATCATATGAGAAGAAAACCCACTATAAATAATCCATGGACATTCTTCTTTTCTATCCTTCAAAGTAGTTTCAACAACAAGAGATTTCTATTCTCCCTTTCTATTATTCACCTCCAACTTCTGTGATTTGTTGTGAACCTTTTTTATGTGCCTACAAAACAAGACATCCCTTATCAAGGTGTTCATTCTAGTCATATATTTCACAAATAGTTTCCAATGTTTGAAAATTATTTTCAACTTTCACACCAGCCTTCTCAAATTTCTCTTAAACTTATTTCTTGTACTTCTTATTTTGAGAGGACTGGATCCCCCTCAAATCTTCTATTCCATAACTTGTTCAATAGTAGTAAGGTTTCTAGTTGAACCAAAACATATTTTACATGTGTCTGAATCCACCACAATACTTACAATATCTGTAGAATGAATATTTCCCAGTAAATCTTTCATACTGACCAGAGTTGTGAACATGCTCTTCAATAGTTATAATAACAGAACTCTACGGACCATAAGACTTCTTGTTTTAAATTGTAATGTTCTTAATCAGCTCAAATTTATGTTCAGAATTATTTAAACCCGAATTAGTAGAGATTTTTTTGGAGCCAATATTTCTAGATACTTCTGATTTTTCAGCATTGATAACATTAGCCAAATACATATCCTTTCATGTTTTTTATCTGAACTAGTTCCATATATCTTATCAACCTTTAAAGGTAACTTTTTTTATTTTTCTTTGGATCATTTTTTCTAGAAAATTCACTAGCTATTGAGATATATTTTTTAACTTATATTCCTTTCTTTAGATTTTTAAAGTTTCATTTGGACAAATTCCAACTCCTATTTTTTCCTTCATCTTTAATTACAGATGTTCATAATGTTTTATTTCACTCTCTATATAATTTATTTCGGATCATTAATCTGTTTTACCAGCTTTAATTTATCTTTATGAAAACCTTCTTTATTTTTTAATGAGAAATTTTTCTTTATCAACTTCCTTTCTTCCTTCACAAGACTTATGATATTTCACAAAAAATTATTTCAAATCATCTTTCAAATGATATTTAAGTTGAGTTTCTTCTTCTTCAGAACCACTGTTTCCTTAATCTTCATTATTCACTAATACAATAATGATATTAGCTATATCTTTCTCAGTAATAAATATTTTATATTCATCTTAGCTAGCCTCTTCATCATCATCTTGAGTCAAAAATATTATTCTTTTTTATTTTAATAATTTTTTATCCTTCCTTCTTCCAGAATATTTAAATGTATCACCCTATTTATTCCAATACCTTCTTTCCCTTATTTCATCTTCATCATTGTCCTCTGCTTTCTTTATTTGAGGATAGTTAGCTACCAAATTACCTATGGCTCCACATTCAAATAATTTCATGGGATTTTTCCCCTTGTATATCCTTGTACATATTCTCACATTCTCATAAAAAAAGGATAAATTTTCCTCAAAATTTTGACACACCTCATCTATAGAATCTGATTCACCAGATTCATCATTAATAAGAATATTCTTTGGCTTCTGTTTCTCTGCATCCTTGGAATATATTTATCTATCACTATTTGTTTTTCTCTTTATAGTCTTCTCCCTTCTCATTTCATAAGTGATGATATTACTATGCAAATCATCCGAAGATAATTTTTTGACTCTGTGTCTCCTAATGAATAAACATTAGCATCCAAATTATCAGGTAGAATTATCAAGATCTTTTTAACTACTGTATAATCCTCCATATTTTCACCAAGATATCTAATTATACTGAAAATTTCATTTACCCTGGTAAATAAGTCCCCAACATATTCAGGATCACCCATTTTCAAGTCTTCATACTTTGTCCTCCAAATTTATAATTTTTCCTTCTTCAGTTTTTTGTTTCCTTCATTGATGTTCTTTATCTAATAAAATATTCCTTTATTTATAGCAACACCTTTCACTCTTAAAAACTCACTCTCTGAAAGATACGAGAGTAATGAATTTTTATCCCTTCCATCATTCTAAAGATCATTCTTATCAACAGATGTAAGAAGAACCTTGTCATCAATAGAAGAAAATCTATATGTTTTAGCATCAAGAACTTCATACCCAAAGGACATAAGATAAGGCATCATTCTATCTATCCAGATATGATAATTCTTCTCATATAATATCAAAATCTCATTTCTGTTCATGTAATTCATATTTTCCATCACAACTTCTCTTCAAAATCTCTGCAATGAAAAAATGATGGGAAGCTAGATCTGATACTTATAGTAGTTAACCAGTTTGGATCTAAATATCACTAAGAAGGGGAAGGGGTGAATCAGTGATATATTTTCGTTTTATGTTTCCTTATTTTGAAACAGACTTTTCCTCCTATTAAAGAGTTCCTTTCCTACAAAACATAATCAAAACATAAATCCATAGAAACACAATATTTACAAGGTTCACTACTCAACATGAGTAGCTACATCCTTTGTATGCTATGGAAACAATCCAATACCACACAATCCACAAGAAAATATTCCTTTGATGTGGAATACAATGAGTAAGATATGCCCTTATACTCACGAAACACTTTGAAAACAATCTACAATTGTGTGTGCACCCTCTTAGAACAAATAGGGAAAATCAATGTTTCAGTGCTTCTTAATTAGAATTCACAATTTTATATTTCAAAACAATTATTCTCATTCATACCCAAAAGCTGGTAAGAACTACCTTGCACCCAACATACTGCTGATGCTATAATCAAATCTTTCATGCACACTTTTAGGTGTATTGCATGTAACTTTTATTCCTCATGCACAATATTTGACTTTTTTCCTAAAACACCTATTGCGTGAAACTTCAATCTTACATGAAACGCTCTTCTTGCATGAAACTTTTCCTTCTTACGCAAAACTCAATTTATTTCACAAAACCCCCATTACATAAAAATCATCCTTGTTTAAAGAATCTTGATTTATCTAAGTGTTTATCATCTCAAATGAGAGGGGATCACCTCTAATTTATAGGCATCACCAACCCACATGTGCAAAACCCTTTATGTGTCGTGAAAGATCTAGACGCGTCGTAAAAACGCCATTTGACATCGCATCGAGCAGGTAATTATCTTTCTATCCAACCTCATATTTTGTGAACTTCTTGAATCTTTCGTGCACTTCATTCCTTTTCCATTTTTCAATGTTCTAACCTTGAATCATGCATGGCACGCAACATTCCAAACCCCCTTCAATCTGGTGCAAAAAAATAAATCTTTCGTGTGGGTCTTTACTTTTCTATATTTTGATGTTTGGATCTTGGAACTCCACCTGGACACAATATACCAAGACATCTTCAATCTTTCCTACAACATCTTTTTCCAAAAAAATATTTCTCCATCTCTTGATTTTTAGCCAAAAAAATTTGGCAAACACTGGAAAATTCTTCCACCATAAAATCTTCTTTGGAAAGAAAACAAACACTGGTTCATTATATTCTGTCATATTCCAAAAACAACTGATTTTATCACAAACCATATCTATCATGATATATAGTCTTTGATTGAAAACCTTTAGCATCATTGTATTTTAAATGGAAATTACTGCAACATCCATGTCTTTTAGTAACATCGTTCTTTCCGACCAAAAATAAATATGATTGGAATCAACTTTTCTCCCCATTTCCATCATAAATATTGAATCACAAATTCTCTAAACTTATGATATTTTGTAAATACAAATCATAAATTCATCATCTGGTTTACCAAGTAAATTATTGTAACTTCCATATCTTCCCTCATCCACTTATACAAAGTGAATTGATTTCTTTTCTTCCCAAACATCCTTGACAATAAAATACAATACCTAACAAAATATACATTTCATTATTAGCATGGTCCTAATAATTCCTAGTTTGATACTCATATAGGATTTTATTTGGTCAATTCACATTTTATTTAAAAATCATTAAAAGGAATATAAATACTTAATAGCTATGAATGACCTATGATTAAAACTAAAGTGTATTAGATTTAAAAAAGGTGTCATGATTTAGAAATTAAATGATTATTCATGACTTTTTGATTTATAAATATGATTATTCTTTCTCACATTATGCATTTTTTTCTTTGTCAATTGATGGAATCAAAAAAAACTGGGTAAATATTAAATGTGATAGACAATGTGTTGATGAGATAACATATAGGATAATGACTGGAATGAAAGATATTGTGATTATTCCTAATAAATAATAATGATATATGATTAACAACATTCACCTTAACCAACTCTCAGAAAGAACAAAGAATATAAGTATATAGTTTACTAAGATCTTAGGTGGTTGAGACCCTGGAGAAAATTATATTTAGTTTCTTATATATCGATAATGTGGGAAGAAACAATCAAGGTAATTCCTAAAAGGAAAAAATATGTTTTATGTGTGTAAAATAAGGGCACAAAAAAATTAATTTCTAAAGAAAAATGAAATGTTCAGTAAAAAAAATGGATAATAATAATGGTCTCCCTATGGTATTAGTGAGGGTTGAACGTTTTAAATGTGGAAATTATGGGCATTATGAAAATTTATATCCTAGAGGGAATGCTCGTAAATAGAATCTGAAAGGTTTTATGAGTAATGGATACACTACTGATGATAAAGAGACTACAAATGATATATGAAAGGAATGAGCTATTAATGAATAAGATGATGAATTGTATTTAATGGTTTAAGAATGAAGTGGAATTACTAAATTGATTATTTATTTTGGAATCAATAATTTTATTGATGAAGAATTTTATCCAGTATATTATTTTTATAATAATTATAAAATGTATAAGGATAGTACTACGATGGTTTTTTATAAGTATTTTAAAAAACATGTTGAATGTTACTAAGAAAAATGATTCAATGGAATGCTTATATTTTTGGATCACGCATGTTTGAGGGAAGATAACCCTTAATATGTGCATAATTTTGAGATAATAATGATGAAGATATTCTTATGGAATAATATTGAAAACATTGAAAATTGGTAGTGATTTTATTGTTTATGTTATATTTTCTAGAGTTTATTTCATTTTTAGATTTATGCAATATATTTGACAATATAAGATTTTATTTTTTTGTAAAATTCATATTTTAATTAAAGTTTTATATTGATTAAGGTATTCACATATTTGGAATGTGACATTAAGAGCCACATTATATTATCTAGGGAATATAATGTTGATTTAAGTGACATTAATTATAAATTTTTGGACATGGAATTTTATCAAACATATTTTGGATGAGTTTTATGATTATCAATTTATGAAATGGATTAAGATGACCTTTGGGTGTTATTGGGTAACTTGTGCTCATCATTTTGTTTTATTAAATATAGGAGGAAAATATTGGAATTATTTTATGGATATTATTATCTATTAAAAGTTAATATTAGCTCATAAAGCATAAAAATTCATCATTAATACTTTTAATTTGGAAAAAAGATGAGGTTATGATGGAAATTTTTAATTGGTGAAATTATACATCTGAAGTAATTATATTCCCTTATATTCTCATTCAAGATAGTAAAAGGATCCCTTAACTCTAATAAGAATATATTGAAACAAAAATGTTATCCTCTTACCTTTATATATGATGAATAAAACGATCTCTTAACTCATTATAGATTTATGGTTTTTTGGTCATTCAATTTATTATGATCCATGACCTCTATCACTCTCTATAATTATTTATTTTTTTCTTTTATGTCCATATCATTACTTCCCAAAAATGTTCTCCCATTTGGAAACCTCATTATATGATTATTCCTGATGACCTTCTTAATTTCATTTTACACTTATTAAGAGGATGTTTTATTAACCCTTCTCACGATAAGGGATTTCAATAATGGTTTTTCCCAATGTTGAACGCTTGATTATAGAGATCGAGATTAAATTGTGAGGAATATATATCTTCAAGGAGGCTAGATTGTAACACCAATATATTTATGAATTTTAACATCATGTTTGATAGAATATATGACATGAAATGCAAAAAATATAAGATAATGTAATACTCTGATATTATAGGACATATTTCCTTTAAAAAAAAATCTCTTTGATATCTTGTGATGCACGTAACATCGGGTTTAAACAAAACATGAAACTCTATTAAAATATTATTATTTCAAAATGAAAAATATAACCTAGACAATAAGTTTGAATGTATGAATTAGAATAGATAAATTATTAAATTTATATGGTTGAAAGATGTATAAAATAAATTCAATGGTTATTTATTAATTTTAAATAAAATTATATTCATTTTAAAGAAAACAATATGTTTTCTAAAAACTACATTTGTCAAAAAGGTGGGTTAGTCCCACTTTTCACACATAATATAAAATTAATTTTTACCACTTTTAGAAAATTTATTTGAAAAAATAAACTTTAATTCTGAAATATACATTACAAAATTATATTGGGTTATATTTTCACAAATTTTTTTAAAAGACTAATTGTTTTATTAATAGTGAAGAATACTTATTTTTTAAAACTCACTTTTAGTTTAAATTATTTATAGAGATGAATTATATCATCAATTAGATTTAAATTAAATTTAGTTCACTTATATTAAAATTTAACAAATTTAGGTCATTTTAATGATTTTCATATTGAATTATGAAATAAAAACTTTTTAATGTTTCGATGTTTTTCTTTTGAATGCCATTTTTTGACATGTTTGTGGTTTTAAATTTAAATTTCATTCTGCCAATTATGGGAATTTAATAAGAAAAAATTAATTATTTATTTGTAAATTTTATAATTTATATTATATAATAATTTAAAATTAATTTTTTATGATGATTAATAGTGAAAATAGTAAAAATAATAATTATTGTAGTAACACTGTAAATGGGTTTACCGGTGGTTAAACTAAGAAGACATGGAATAAAATGATCATAAACATGTTCAAAACCCATTTTATGGAAATATTTATCTCTTATAACCTATTAGGTTTTATAATGGCCCATTGTGGGGCCTTTTTCATGTAAAAAACATGGTACACATTATTCATTTAAAAAATTCCATGTGTATCCTCTCCCCCACTTAAAAAAGGCCACCCCCACTCCTCTCCACTTCACTATTACAAAACCATTTGGATCATACAATACATGAAAAATACCTTTACTAATCCACTATTATAATTTTATAATCCATGTTTTTATTATAAATCCATCCAAGTAAGGATTTTTATGCAAACCAGACGAGGTCATCTGAAAAATATGTAACGTTATAAAATAAGTATTTTTTATTTTATTATTTTTCAACCTCATTAAAATCATATTAAATAATGATAATATAATAAAAACATATCTTAAATATAATTAAATCTTCTTATGATAATATTAGTACCTATATCCATCTCTTATTCCATTAATTATGAATTGAAATTATCTATCATGTGTATGGTGGACTACCACCTCACAAACCGATGTAGTTCGTTTTCCATCACCTTCTATCATGGAATGATATAATGATGTATTTAAAATATTTATATGCTATTAATTGAATAATTATACTTATTAATTTATAATATAACATAAAATTTATTACTTTTCATTCTATGGGGGGATATGATAACATCGTTCATCTGTATGGTAGACTACCGCCTCACGATGCGATGTGATTCGTTTCTCTCTTATGGTTTATATGGAATGTGTTAAGGATAATTTTAATGAATATATGGAATATTTTTGAACTAAAATTTCTTCTTCAAGTATAATATCACGTCTAAATTCATACCTTGCAGTCGATTGATAAAAAATAATGTCACTAGGGAGAATGTGTGGACTACCACCTCCACATAAGAATTTGAAATGTTTTTCATTTTATTTTGACAATGTTGATAAGAAGGATAGATTTAATTAATTAAAATTATATATATAACATAATAATTATTATTTAATGGTGACTTAATATTTATTTTATTTTAATTACATCCATTAAGAAAATGAAAATTGTGTTCAAGCGTACATACAACCTACCTTCTTAATGAACAATGTAATCCATTTTCTATATCTAAATTATATAGATTAATATAAATACATATAATATATATATATATATATTATACTCATATTGGATCCATGATCAATTTAAAATGTCTCAAATTACCAAACAAAAAAATACAAAAAAAAATGAAGCAATTATCACTCGAAACACTGATTTTAATAAAACATTACTAATAAACAAGTGTTAAAACACTTTATGTAAATAATATATGGTATGATATATATTATTCTGGTTCATTAAATTATTTTTAATAAAAATATATTTATTGTAGGGGAGGTAATAACATTTATGATGGAAATAAGATAGGAGGTAAGAGTTTCTCTTATCACTTTTAATTCTGTGAGACATATTCAATGTTCACCACCTATTTCATCTTTGTAATATATATAATAACCCTTTTATATTTTATATCATGAATATGTTTATCTTTTTGGTATTTAATTTTTCAATTTATTCTATTTATTTTAGGGGGAATACAATTTAGAAGCTACAAAAGTGGAAAGGGCTTACTTTATAATCTTATTATAATTCAGTATTGTTTATGTTTAAGTCTCCATTGGGGAAATTATTAGATATTTATATCATAAAAATAATCTATTGTATTTTAATCAAGTTAATAATAAACTATTCAAGTAATAGTACCAGTTTTCTTCTCTTTGTAACTTAAAATGATCATGAATTTGTTTTAAGAAAATAGGACTTTATTTCTCTTTTCATTCGAAAATCATTTTTCTTCTAAAACTATGTTTTCTAAAAATGTTTTCAAATTTTTGTAAAATTCTTCAAAATATATTATAAACAAATTTTTACCCATTTTTTACAACTAATAAATTTTTATAAGGGAATTTTCATGTCATTTTTCAAAGAAGGATCATTTGGCTTTTACTAAAACTGTTAAAGAAATCATTGTTTTAATGTGTACGACGTGAACAGAATTTTCCACCATTATGATCACTCAATGTTTTTAATATTTATTTATATGTTTCATTTTTTATGTTCAAAAATATTTATTTTCAATATATTTTTTGAAATTTTAGTTTTAAAAATTATTTTTAATTGAAAAGAATATTTTCCACAATAATCTTATTAATGACCTTTTTATTATATTTCAATAAATCAATGATATCATCCATTTATTGTACATATTATCCACTATGTATATCTTATAATTGTTCCATCCTTATTATTTAAATGGATGTTTTATGGTTATTTTGACGGGGTATGTACTATTTTATTACCATTCACCATATTACTCTAGATAGTTTGTGATTATATATGTTGATTAGGGTTAGAATTAACATATAGTATATTATTTTTTAAATGTGAATATATATGTTTTTAATATTTAATCCCTTTAATATTATGAATGAATTAGAATAATTAAGTTATGGTTGGGGCCTGGTTATAGGTAGTCCCATGATGCATCGACAAGTCTCTTAAGACAAACCAGTTTTCCAAATTAAATTGGTTTTTACCCATAGTTTTAAAATATCCTATAAAAAGTCTTCATAGTATGTTTCACATGTTTAGAATTATAAATTCCATCATTACGAGATTATTTATTGATTTCCATGTGATTTTTAAATTAATTATAATAACCATGGATAAATTTTGAGCATAAGTGATTATTTATATGTAATTATTTGATCATCCTTTATTAATTATATATTATTATCTTGTTATTATTTAAATTTAATGTGTTTTAGTTAATTAAATTTATATATTTATTATTATTATTTATTCATGATAGATTTTATTTTACGCATACCCTTACAGAGGATTATAGCTCACCCCTTTCTTATGCTTATATTCCCCAGGATGCCAAGAAATGTTTTATGATTAATATGTAGGGACATGCTAGTGGGAGTAATTATGGTATTAGGTAAAATTATTTGATTTAATTTATGTTTTCAAAATTATGTAAAATTAATTTATGTATGTAATTTATAACTCTACGAAACTATTAATTTTTCAGGATGTGATAGATTATATCTAGTACCAATATAATAGAGTAAACACCAATTATGGGCTACTGGGATCAAGGTATTTATATGTTATAAATGAATATAAATGTTTATTTTGAATATAAATAATTTATTTTTATGATTAAAATTTATTTTTAATTTTTAGTGATGAGATTTTTACATAAAATTCTTACACAACACTAACACAATGTTTGTTCAAGTAGTAGAAAAATCTAATTCAATGACTTTTAAAAAAAATTAATATTATTTTGATGAATTATTTTGTCAAAATAATTTTAAGGTTAATAATGATGTATAATTGCATGTGAAATTGTTTACATTTTAATTTCATTATTTTATTTTTGTATTTAAATTCAAAATATGTGAATAGTTCTTAAAATGACATTAATAGTATTTTAGGTTATTAATAATTTATTAATTGATTTAAAAATAACATAAATCATGAAATAGGAAAATGAGTGTGTTATGTGGTCTAAAATTTCATTACTTGACAATTTTTGAAAAAACAATTACATTATAAATAAATTTTTAACCCTTTAATAATGAAAAATGTGTTACTGCGGTTAAAGTTAAAATTTATAAATTAAGGGGTTAAACCAAAATATAAGGTCTAAAATTCCACAAAAAAATCAGAATTTTATTTTTTGAAGGTATTTGAACGTTAAACTATCTTATCATTAAAAAAAATTCCACTTTTTTCCACTTTCACAATTAAAAAAAATAAATATTTTAAGCAATTCCCATTGTGTCATTTCTTTCACTATAGAATGAAACCCCATCAAATCTATTATTCACAGCACCTTGAGAAACATAGCTCAAAAAAACTCTAAAAACACTTATTAGCCTTCTTATAAGCATTATAGAGGTTATAATATTATTAAGATACCATCCCTTGGGTCTTTAAGGAGGGATCCAAATGAGGTTCTTAAAAGAGGTGATAACCATCCTATCCAATCATTTTTATTTTTATTTTTCTTCTACCTCATTAAATTTTCCCCTAACCAATAAAATATTAAAAAAATTCTAATATATAATGATATTTTATTCTGTTAATTTAATAACCTTATTCATCTACTTTTTCTATCAAATGAGAAATGAAAGTATCGCTCGTCCATATATGTAGATTGCCACCTCCACAAAGCAATGCATTTCATTTTTCATAACATCTTCAAATTAATGATTATAATGATATATTTAATGACTATATATTATATTTGTGCTTTTATTATATTTTTTTATTGTTTAATTATTATTTTCATTTTTTATATCCATCAATAAGTGTAAACATCACTTGTGCATATGTACAGACTACCATCTCAACATAGTGATGTAATTAATTTTTCATCACCACTTTATATGAATATTTATAAAATGTAATATAATTATTAAATATTATAACGATTAAATTATTAAAATTATATAGATGATGGAATCATGATTAAATTAGAAATACAGGTATTTCTGAACTGAAATATGCATGAAAAGTGATGTAGTTACCACTCCAAACAGTGATTTAATAATGGATTGTTATAAAATGAGTGATAAGATGTTATAATTACGTCAAATATGCTATGATATATATTATTATTCTTATATAATAGATTTATAATAAGTCTATAATTATTATACATGAGGTTTGAATGCATACGAATCAATACGAGACTTGAGGTAAGTGTTTCTCATCTCACTTTTGTTTATGTGAGACACATGCCATATTCACCACATGTTTCATTCATTTGGTTTATAAACTGCCCCTATGATATTTTATATCAAGAAATTATTTATATTAAAGTTATTTAATATTTCATTCGATGTTATTTCTTTCTTGGGGATTATGATTCTAAAGTTACCAAAGCGATAATGAAATTATTATACAATATCATTTCTTTTCAAGAATGTTTGTGCTAAAATTACATTAAGGGAAATTATATGTATATTATCCAATAAACCAAATATATTTTATTCTACTATTTTTTTATATACTTTTCATTTAATAGTAACATGTTCCTCTATTTTTTATTTAAATGGATCGAGATAATTAGTTTAAGAAAAAACTAAATTTATTTTTTCTTTGGTCAGAAATATTTTTCTTCTATGTCCATGTTCATTAAAATGTATCCAATAATTTTATTTTATATGATACAATGATTTTTTAAATTAATTTTAATCCATATTAAAATTTATTTAAATAATTATTAATTTGAATTTTTATAATATTTTTTAAACTGGTTATCTATGATATTTTACCAAAAGTGTTAATGGAATATTTGTTTTAACATATACGATAGGGAAAAATTTTAAAACATTCATAAAAATTATTTTATTTTAATATTAATATATATATATATTCATTTTTATTTTCAATGGAAATTATTTTCTCAATATTATGGGAATTTTTAGTTCAATTTTATTCAAAATAAAATGATATTTCCATATTTTTTCAAATAAATTTTTTAAGTACTCATTAAAATATATTGTTCATCTATGTCAACATAATTTGTAGGTATTCATTATTTAATGGGGATATTATAATAGGATACCATCCACTTTCATTCTCTAAATGACTTATTTTGATAATGATTCAAATATAAATCTATGAAACCCATTTCGTTTTCATGGGTCAATTAAGTCATGATGAAATATTTATGAAACTCATTTCTTTTACATGACTTATACTATGATAAAATGATAGAATGAGTCTTGCTTCCATTCCATGGAATAATATAAGATGATTTTATGAATTTTTTATGATCTTTCAGAACATTAATGGATTAAGGTAATATGAGGGATGGGTTATTTATAACCCTCAAATGAATAGGTAATGATGGATAACTCATAAGACAACTATGTTATATTTGAACTTGATTTCATGTTCACAAAATTATGTTTGGATCTCATTTCATGTATATAAGTTTCTATATGGACATAGATTCATGTTCATTAGATTATGTGTGGGCCTGATTTCATGTCCATGATTTTATATGGGGACCTTATTTCATTCCATTAACTTAATGAGTAAACTTGTTACTATTTATACATGTTCAAAATGGTGTAATATTATGATATTTCCATATTAATATTTTTATAATATTATCTAATGTATCATGAATAATTATTAATGATTCTACGCTATAATGACTTTTGTCTTTTATTTTGAAAAAAATATTTATTCCATGATGCGTGACTATAGATATTTAATTGGTTGGGCATGATTTTATTTAATAATAATCATTTTATCATACCTTTAATATTAATTATGATAATTTATTATTATATCCTATGGTTACCCTTACTAATAATTTAATCTCACCCTTTATTATGTTTCCATTTTCCCTAAGCTGTGAGGAAATATTTTATGTAGGGTATGTCTATGAAAGGTACTATGATAGAAACAATTTCTCGGAGATAGGATAATAATTTATGAAGTAATATATTGATATATATAGTCTCTAAATACACTAAAACGTCATTTTTATGGGTGTGTATAGTTGTATTATGTATAGAATATTCATCTTAAATGATGTAATATTCAGTTATATTATTTTTAGATTTCCACTTTTTGTATAAGAGGATGGTTTAGATAACCTTGTAGATTATGATGTTTCCATGAGATGTTAAATTAAGAGTTATAGATATCATAATGGGTTTATAATTTTTAGTTTTATCATAATTTCAATGGCATAAACACCCCATATGAGGTTTTAAGTGATGATATTTTAATGTGATTAATGATATTGTGGGTGAAGTTTTTTTAGTTTGACATATATTTAAACTTAGGTTTAACAATAATGATTATTTTAGAAGAATTATATTACACTTTTGTGGATGTAAACTGAATGGTAGGAAAAAAAAATTAGGATAATATGTTCTTATTGAGATTATTTGGGATATCTGGTTAATTATTTTTTAAATTATTTAATTTTAACTTTGGGTATTATTATTTAATTGTAGAGATTAGTGTATTATTTATTCATAAAATGGTTTATTCATTTTCATTATTGTTTTATCCTATAGTTACCATTTTGGTTTTAGGAAAGACTGTAGGAATATATTTTAATTATTTAATATATATCATGATCTATTAGTGGTTAATTTTAATTATTTAGGCATAAGAAATATTGATCTTTTTTATTAATTATTTGGAATATGGGGTCTGGTATAGTTTGAAACTGAATGAAACACTTAACCAAAAGATTAAATTTCATTTATGGATTTGAAGAAAAAACAGTATAAATATTTTCATATTTTCTTAGTCTATATGGTAATGGAATTCCTTAACTCTTGGATATGTATAATGAACTAAAAAGTTTATCATATTACATTCCTTTTTGAATAATTTATTTTCTTCTTGATCCATTATTGTTTTATGGTTTTGTGTTCATTGGCTTTATCATGATCATTCACATTCAAGTGATCAATATTTTGTGTGACTCTCTATCATTATTTTGACACTATTTTCCCTTTGTGTATATATTTTCACTTCTCACTGTTTTTTTTTCTAATTGGGGAACATAATTATGTTTTATTCTAGATGACCTTCATATTTCCCATTCCATCCTTTCAAAATGAAGTTTTATTATCCCTTTATGATAAGGGCTTTCAAAATATATATTTTAAAATATTAAACCCCTGAATTAGATAGCTCAAGATAAAATATTGGGCAATAAATTTATTAAAGGGGGGAGAATTTAATACACTAATATTTTAAAACAAGTCTATTTTTAATAGTGTATACAACATGCAACATCAAGAATAAACAAACCCTGAAATAACATTATTTTAAATATAACTATTAAAACCAAGCAATTAAATTGTTGAGTAAGAATAAGAGTAGAAAAATTATGAAATACAGATAGAATTTTTTTAATAAAATTAAATTTATTGAGTAATTATTTATAAATAAATTCACAGTATTTAGTAAATTTATTTTATACTTCGGGAAATATGTTTTCATCAAAATGTGTTTTATTTAATTTCATGCATGGATATTATAATTAATTTCTACCATCATTAGAAATTTAATTTGACATAGTGAATATAATTTTTTAAATCACCGTATCAATATTGTCTTATGGTGAATTTATGGGATTTATCTGAATGGATTTTTTTAATAGTGAAAAATAAAAATTTTTGTAAAAATATAATTTATTTTCATTAAATAAAATAGTTTAAAAATATATATGTTTTAATTTAATATTAATGTAATACAATTCTATTAAAATTATTCATATTATAAATAATTATATATTAATCAACATTATACTTTATTTTGGTATATGTTCATTTCTAGGATTAAAAAACTTTTTTTCTAAAAACTATTTTTCATTGTGTTTCATGAATTTTTATATAAATTGATTTTTTCAAATTTTAGTAATTAAATCTTGAAAAAAATCTATATTTAGAATCAGGAGATTATAAATTGATAAATATATCCCTTTTAATTTTCTTCATTATTAATAGTATCCATAATAAATATTTGTCGCCTCAATAAAGGTAAAATAGGTAAAACATGGTTAAAACTACAGGATAAGCCCTAGAAATCACCAAAAATGTGCGTTTATTTTATTTTATGAGTTTAATTAATGAAAATACTTTATATATTTGGTTATATGGCATCATGGCTCTATTTTTATTGAATTATATTGTATTATTTTAAGTGAAGGAAAATTTCAAAATGTCACTCACTAGATTAAAATTTATCTTATATAATCACATTGGGATAATAAGATGTTATGAATTAATATAAAAATATATTTTGAACATAAATAATTCATTTTTATAATGATAATTTATTTTAAATTTTTATTTATGTTTTAATTACCTTAAATAAATACCCAATTCTGATATAGTGTTTGTGTAAGAAGTTGATAAATCGAAGTGAATGTTTTTAAAAATAAAAAAAATTAATGTTGTATGTATGAATTATTGTGTCATATGAATTTTAATGTTAAAAATAACATATAATTTATGGTGAAAAATTTTATATATTAATTTCATTCATGTTTAGATGTCTTTAAATTCAAAATATATGAATGTTTCCTAAAATTATTGTATAGGAAGTTTATGTTCATAATAATGTTTTAAATGATTTAAAAATAATAGAAATATTAAAATATGGACATTGGGATGGTAAATGGTTCACATTTTTATCAGTTGGATATTTTTATCCAATTTTTAGCTTAAAAGAAAGTAAATAACCCTTTAATATTGAAAAGGTTATTACCATGGTTAAGGATAAAATTGGTTAACAAAAGGATTAAACAAAAAGATAAGGTCTATATATCCACATAATACTATCTAATTTTTTTTGGTTTAAGGTATTTCAACCTTAAAATATATTATATTTAATATTTTTTTCACTTTCTTTACTTTTTCATAAAAAATATTTTATTATATTTATATATTTCAAGTAATTTTAAGTGTTTCCTTTTCATCACTATAAAAGGACACCACCTCTAATCTATTATTCACACCACCTTGAGCCACTTATCTTGAACAAAAAATAAAAAAAAAATTAAAAAACCTTATCAACATTATATAGCTTCTTTTATTCTTAAAATACAATCCATATAGTTCTTAAAGAGATATCTAAAGGGGTTTCTTCAAAGTGGAGTTAATCGTTTTAACCAAGAATTTTCATTTTACCTATTTTTATACCTCCTTAAATTCTATCCTTGAAATAATAATATAATAAAATTAGTTTCTCCAATATATTGATATTTTATTATTTTAACTTAATGATCATATTAACATCATTATTTAATCAATTGGGAAATAAAAGTATCACTCATGGGTATGTGTGGATTGTCACCTCCATGAAGCGATATGTTTCGTCTTTCATCATCACTTCACATTGATGGTTAGAATGATAGATTTTAAAAATATATATGATATTTATGATACTATTAAAATTATATAAAGTTTAATTTCTATTTTATTTTCTTTCATTTCATCAATCAAAATGTTGAAACATCACTCGTGCGTATGTATAGAATACCGTCTCCAAAAAGTGATGTAATTCAATTTTAATCACTAATTTATATTAGTAGTTATAAAATTTCATCTAATTATTAAATATTATACTCATTAAGTGATTTAAATTATATATATGATGTTACCATGATCAATGTAAAAGGACTAAGACTATGTTTCCAACACATGATTGATAAACAAAGCAGTTATCACTAGAAATAGTGTTTTTAATAGTGAATTTTTAATAAACGGAAGATAAGATGTTATAACTAAATCATATATGGTTGGATATATATGTTTATTTATCTGAAATATATGTATAATAAACCTTTATTTATTATATAGTATTTTTCTATGTGTGTAAATAAATGTGATACTTGAGGTAAGGGTCTCTCACCTCACTTTTGTTTCTATAAGACATCCCATATTCATGACTAGATTCTTTAATTTAGTGTATAAAGTGACACATTGATATGTTATATTAGTAAATTATATATATTTATTTTATTTAATGTTTTATTTGAAATTATTTCATTTATGGGGGTAATGATTCAAAAGTTAATAAAGTGGTAAGGGAATTATTATTCAATCTCATTTATTTTTAGGAATGTTTATACTAAATTTATATTGAAGGAAATAATATGTATATTATCCTTTAAAGAACACATATTTTGTTATACTCTTGTTGTTAATTTAATTTTCAAGTAATAGAAATATTTTACTCTCTTTGGTACTTAAAAGTATCACTATACTTTTTTATGAAAAACCGGATTTATTTTCTCTTTGGTCAGGCATATTTTTCTTCCTCTTATATATAATTTGAAAAATTCAAGAATATTATTTAATTTGATCCAATTGTTTTTTAAATTCATTTTCATCCATTTTTTGAATTAATTCCAAGAGTTTATAAATTAATTTTTATAAACTTGTTTTTTATTTCTTTTTCCCTAAAGTGTAAATGAAATATTTGTTTTAATAAATGAAATATGAATATATTTTTCCATCATCATAACTGGTATTTTCATTTAATATACCTTTAAAAGGTTTCATGGTTATTTTCAAACGAATATTTTTCTCAATATTATGTCCATTTTTAGTCAATGTTTTATCAAAAGAAAGATATATTTTCTTCACGCTTTCAAAGAAGGTTAAAATGATATTTTAATGGTATTTATCATCTATTTCATCATACTTTAATTATTTATATGCTACACTAGGATATCATCTTATTATACAATCCATATTCTTTCTATACATATGTTATTATATTGATGATTAAATTATGAATGGATAAAACGTGTTACTTTTCCATAAGTTAATTAAGTTACGATTAAATATTAATGAAATTGATTCATTTTCAATGAGTTATGATATGTTTAAATGATAAAATGAAACTATTTTCCTCTCAATGGGTCTTGATATGATGAATTTATAAATTATTTTATGATATTGTGACATGTTTATGGTTTAAGGTTATGTGATGGTTTGGTCTATTACAACCCTCTAACGCATTGTGTAAAGATGGATAACTCATGAGATAACATTTTTATACATTAACATGATTTCATGTTCAAAAATTATGTTTGGACATATTTTTATGTAGATAAGATTATTTGTGGGCCTTTTCATGTCAAAATATTTAGGCATAGACCTAGATTCATGTCTATAAGTTTATGTGAGGACCTGATTTCATGATCTTAACTTAACAGGTGAACATGTTACTATTTATACAAGTTCACAATGTTCTAATCTTATGATTTTTCCACATTCCTATGTTTATGATATTCTCTCATGTCTCGTGAATTTTTATTTATGATTCCATACTATTATGAATTTTCTCTTTTGTTGTGAAAAAATTATTATTCCATAACTCATGATTAATGATACTTAATTGTTTGAGTGTGAATTTATATTATTTTGAACATGTTTTCTTACACTTTTTGTTTTTTATGATCATTCATTAATATCTCATATGTTGATCATAACTGAGAATCTGATCTCACTCTTTCTTATTTTTCCATTTTCACTGGGTTTTGAAGAATGTTTTTAAGTAAATTTATTAATGTAGAGTAATATGATTGAATAAATTTATAAGATATTTGAAGATCCTTTGGGAAATTTTATGTCTTATGTTTCTAGTATCTAAAGGAACAAAACATTTATGGTCTTAGGGTGTGTATAGTTGTGTTATATATTGAATATTCATCTAAAATGATGTAATATATAGTTATATTATTTTTGGGAATCCATATAACCAGTTTTCCTTTTTTGATCTTCGAAAATTATATAGTAATCAAATACATTAAAGACCCCATGAAATCATTTTTATTTACTAATCATATAAAAGGAGTGTAATTCTGATATGATAGTAATACAGCATTAAATCTTCCATAAATATAAAATAAATCTGCATGATTCATCTTTACTCATTTTCTGATATTGTGATGTTACCATATTATTTTCCATGATATCCATGGGTAAAATATTAAAAAACCATGAATTTATCTATCATTTCCTATGATACCATCAATTTTTATTCATGTTAGATATAAATTATTTATTATTTATTGTTATCTATAAATATTATTTTCTAATGTATGTGATAGAATAACAATTATTAATTTGAGTCTCTACCATAGACAATAACTTTTTATCACACTATTTGTGATACGATTTATTATATTTTAATAGATTATGATAGGCCTATATCACATTCCTTTAATTATATGTGACTTTTGATATCTCTTTATCATTTCCCATAACATACATTATGTCTCAAAAGTTCTTATTTACATCATATTTCAAACTCTTTTTAGGGATCTTCAATTCATCTTAACATCTATAATGTATTGTGAGAAGATTATTCCCAAATTTTATTCACATGGAAGAACATTATAAATCATTTTATAATTCGTCATGAAAATATCATGAAACCTAATTAGATCTCTATTCTGGATCCATATTTAGTTATTGACAATAATGAGAAATACTATTATAAATAAAACCCCATTATCCTTCTATATTTCATATAGATATTTTCTCTTTTAACTATCTGTGATCCATTATAGGAACATCACTTTAGTCATTTGTTATTGTAAATTCTCTTTTAGTTTCTAGTGACACACACTGTGATATAACTCATTCACCTCACATGAAACCAGTAATATGAATGCACATATTTTTATTATGGCTTATGGTAATCATGGATTCATAGTAATATCTTTATAATGACAAGTGTAAACTGCTTATTAGTAGATGAGATATAGATACTATTATTTTGGGTCATGATATCACTATTTTTATAGTTTTGATATACTACACAAATGAATTTTATTTTATAATTTTTCATAATTATTCATTTTATATTTTTATATAAAAAGTTATGTTATACCTCAAATACACTCTTATGACCTGCCTTATTTTAAAAGATTCTTTAAATTCTCATTCAAAATTATTTCAATCCTGATCATCATTATAAGTACATATAATCCAATAAATTATACATTATCTCTTCCTTTAATATGTAAAATCATTTCTCTATAAAACACACTATAAAAAATTTCAATGTGAATGTTTTAAAAATTATAATATAATATATACTCATTGGGTTCACAAACTTTAACCCCCCCCCCATCATCTATATCCATCATAATGGGTTATTCACATTCTTTTAATTAATATTCATGATAACTTCATAATAGCGATTTTTTGCTTCCAAGGAATCATAAATTATCATTATATCATATATGATCACCATTATATGTATATCCTTGATTTTCCATGATTCAATATTTTTTACCAAGTATCATATACATATCATAATTATCTCTATGTGATATAAATAGTCCTTTCATGCAAACTACCACTAAATTATTTATTCTTCTATATACTCACCATCATAACCTTTGGCTTCCATCTTCATCAACCAAAAAAATCCATTATAATCACTAGTTTCTTCATTCTAATTCCTCTTTTCCACTAGTTGATCATTATCTATATTTCTGGTTGAAACATTCATCATTTTATTTTCATCATCCTTTAATATACATTTTATATTTTCTCAAAAACATTAAAGGTTATGGAATCCTAATTTAAAATATGACTGAAAAAACATAAAAAATTTAATAGAATGTGTAATCCATCATTATTGTTTCACAAAAATTATGATCTAAATATTTAAAGAATTTTTTATTTAAAAAATATGATTTTTATTTAATAATTTGTTTGTACTTCCGGAATAACATTAGTAAGACTTATAGGCTTTACCTTTATTATTTCACGTATATCCTATAGAAATCATCTATATCACAAAAATTAAATAATATAATTTTCTCTAATAATTGTTGGTATAATATAATATTTAAATATATCTTTTATTTTCTTAATTTTATACATTATTCACAAAAATAATAGAATTATGATTCTTTTAATTTGACCAACATATTATTTTTTATGATTTAAATTAAAATTTTGTTGTTATAAAACCTTATCTATGAGAATGGGAATAGATAATTTATCAAAATTGATTAAAAATCATTAATACTTATAACATATTAAGAGTGTTTCTATAAAAGTTGAATATTACAATTCAATGGAAATATCATTTAGTTTTAAAATTTTTTTATAAAAGTCATTTTTGAAGAAGAAATAAAAAGAAAGGAAAAACCATGGAATGTTCACAAGTATAAATTTTATAAAATTTTGAGGCATGAATTAATATATTTTCATGGTTATAATACATATTCTTCACAATTTTTAATCCATCAAAAAATTTTAAACCACTTAAATAATATTATTTCAATATTTTGTATACTTTTAAATTCCATGAGAATTAATTTGAATTCTAAAAAATAAAATTTATTATAATCACAATATCAATCATGAAAATAAAATAAATTATAATTAAAAATTAAATAAATTACATGCCAAAGAGAAAACCGAATATCATATTTTCATGAAAGAAGAAGAAATAGAGAGGTACATACCACAATTAGGCCTCTATAGAGCACTGAGCATTATTTAAAGTCAATGAAAAACCTTTGGATCTATTTTTTGATATTTTATGGGTTTTGTGGTATAATTAAAGGATTATAGTTTCTATTAGATACTTATAGGATAATTTATCTAATTTAATTAACTAATTTATATATATTTTTATTTGACTATCTTTGAATGTCAGGATATTAAACCCCTTCAACAAAACATGTTATTATAATATCAATATAATTTTTATACATTCAATTTATTTATTCATCTAATAAAAATTTATATTTTGACATTGGGCGTAGAATAAAAATGCATTTTTTCATATATAAATTTTTCATGGATTTGAATTCCACTTCTCTAGATGTATTTTATATCCTTAATGGTTTCATATTTACTTTAATTTCATAAGACATTATAGTGTTTTCAAAATAATACCTGGTGATTTGAAAAAAGGTCACTTTTTTAATTATAGAAATCTTCTCATTATACTATTCATGATTATTTGTTAATATTATTTTAAAAATATCATCATCTAGAATTTTCTCTTATAAAACTCTTATTTAATTATCCATATTAATAAAACTTTTTATAAAAATCATCAACTAAATATAATTGATATACCATTATGTCTTAAAATTTATTTCTCAACAATTTTATTTTATCCTAATTAGCTTTTGATTTTACATTATAATTATTGGATAGTGTGTGTTCTGTGTTTTCACTATTTTTATTATATTTTTTCTTCTCTCTTATGTTTTATAGTATCGTTAATTGCCTTTCAATATAGTGTTGATTAATGATAGGTCCTGGTTTTTGTGTCCCATATGCTCCTCAAATTAAGTCCCATATTATAGATCATACTATTTTTTGTGGAGGGTCTTCTTTCTAGCTGGGGATGATACTAGAGGATTCCAATTTGAAGATCTATATTCTGACTATTAATACATAACTATTATTATCTTTTATATCTGATTTTTGGTTGTGACTCTTCATTGGTTCTGATGTGAACTGGGAGTTGTTTCAAATTTTCAATGATGCTTATAGAAAGGTGATGGATATGAGATATCTTAGTTGAGGACCCTTAGGTATCTAGTTTTTAAAACCTTTCTCATCATGAACATGGAATTATGGTTTTCCTACATTGGAATTTTCATCTTCCTTGAGTCCTTATTGAGGTAAAGATAGATGCTTAGAGATAGTGTCACTATCAACCCCATTCTTGTACGAACCTGGATATTCTTTGAGATAAACATCTTTTAATTTTAATCAATTTTCTGTTTAAATGTTTAAATATAGACTAATTTTAATACCCATTGAGTTCATCAATGTGTCGAGGGTGTCTAGGGATGGTTTGGATCCTGTAACCCATCTTTTGTGATGAAAAATGTATGGCGTACAGTTAGTTCAAGCTGTGCAGGGTAGGCTACACGATTTGATAAACCGTGTGAGGCATGGGAAGAGAGAGGGATGAGGCCACATAGGTAGACAAAATTGTGTGAGATGGGGTGCACATCCATGAATCCAGGTCTACAATTTTGACCATGGTATTTGCTACGGTTTGTGCACAGTTAGTCAAACCATGCGAAAAAACCATGTGGGTGCCCCAACCCTATAAGTTCCCATGAACAGTTGGGGCATGGTTTGGCCAAATCATTCTTCCAAACCATGTGACCCAATAAATTAGTTGAAACTAAAAAACAAACCCAAATTAATTATATTTATGAAACCTATTCTTCTTTTCTCCCCCACATAGAAGCTTCTCCCTTTTTTATGCCTCTTTGGTGGATATTTTTGGAATTGAAGTGTCTCCTATGTCCGATGTCTGATTAAAGAACTATATGTCTTGTCAGATCCACACCAGTAAGTTCTAAATTTCTTTTCAATCATATGTCATTCTTCTATATATAATTTATTCTATTTAGGTGCAATATAATTTTCCCTATTTTTATGTTCTTCATCCCTCCCAACCTGAATCGAATCAAGAGATGATAATGGATGAGCTATCAACTACATACCTAAGGTGGGTGGTCTTGTGCCTTTCACTAAAAGCCTAGTTGTTTATATATTCCATTGTTCCTCACATCAAATTTTCTGGAATCACCTTAAATGAATTTTAATCCTTTAATGGAGTTGTTGGGCATGGACTATTCAATTAATAAGGCTTGTTAGGGTTGTATATTGGTTGAATGATTTTCAATGGAACCACCCCTTTAGGTGTGTTGATTAAATAATCTTACTCTCCATGGTTTGTTCTTGGAAATGGTTACCATGTGCCCCTTTTACCCTTTTCTTGGGATGTAAATTATGAATTTAATTGTAAATCAAAGTGTTTAATTGAATTATGAATTGATATATATATTGAATGGTGATATCAATTATTAATTGATTGATTCAAGGGAAGGGATGGAATGACCATGAACCTTCCTCCTTGATATGAAATTTATCATTTAATATGGAATAGATATTTATATGTGAATGCCTGTGTGAATTGAATAGAGGCTACGCCATTTCATAGGATGTTTAAGCATGGTAATCTTGTTATAATATGGTTCCCATGTGAGTTGTTGAATGGAAATCCTTCTATGCTTGGACAGTGACTTGAGTCACATTTTGAGGTGAATTTTGAAGTAAATTGATTAGGGTTATGATCCTTCTTATAATAGAGTTTATTAAATTGATATTTAATGTTATATTCCTTGGTTGACACATGGATTCAAATGATGAATTCCATGGATGGACTCATTTGGAATTTATCATGTGTATGCCCGAGTGATACATTGACTCCTAATATGGCCTGCCAAGGATGGAATCATGAGGGAATTAGCCTTTATATGCTGAGGGATAAATGGATTCATATGAAAATTACAGGGAATGACTCAAAGTTAATTTTAACATATATTCAAGGGGTGGTACTTGGTCTCCCTTAATGGACCGCCAATGATGGACTCGAGTGGATGGGACTTTATACCACAGCTAGAGTGATACCTGGGTTCTTGAGGATCACCATGGATAGGCTTGTTGGGTGTTGGTTATTTTATACCTAGAGTGACATTTGGATTCCAACTTATGGATGGCAAGGACTGGAAAAGGTTCTAAATGCATTAATGAATGTAATGAATTATGATGCATCTGCTATGAAAAAACCCAAGCTTGGATTAATTCATTGGCTTATACATTTTAAATTTCCTACTTAGGCATCTCTTATGATTTTGATAATATAGAGGATGTTGGGTTTGTGCTGTTTCTCAAGACATGTAAATAAAATGAGATTGAATTGTTAAATGAACTTGATTAAAAGACATAAGCCTCACTATTAAATCGGTTACTAATTTCTTAATGGAATTGATTATAAATGAGAACATGGACATTATGGAATGTTTATTTTTTGTACTTTATTTAATTGTTATTATTACCATATTCACACTCTTTTATATATATTCACTAGCAGAATGGCATAGAACTCGTGTGGTTTTCTACTGGGATTATATCTCAGAGCCTGTTTGGTCCACCTTTGGGTACTAAAATAGACAATATGATTGTTGGTTTGGATAAATTAAAGCACCCTACTATAGGTTTTTGATTGTTTCATAGGAGCAGGGGAGTAGGGGACTCAAATGAAGCTCACAATGCTAGTTGGGATACTTTTTTCCTTTTTGTACTTCTATTGAATGTACTGTATATATACCTTGTATAAATATTTTGGCTTATTTATTTGATAAATACGACATGTATCATCAATTTTTATAAGAGGTGACTTATGGAATTCTTTATTAATCAGACTTCCACTATTTAATTTTTTTTCTAGACATTATACTATTTTTATTACTTGTATGTTATTTATTCTGATGTGTTACACTATGGTATAGAGGGTGTAGTCCCCCTAAAAACACACTTAGGCCCTTACTACTGGTAGGAATCCACTTGAATTTGGGGAGATGTGCTTGAGGCCATGTGGCCAATCAGGATCGGGGCAATGTTTATCAGAATCCAGGTTTGGGATTTTACATAGTGGTATCAGAGCCTTATATTCTAGTTTTCTTTACTATTTGGTGATAATATAAATGGGTTTAAAGGAATTAGAATTTGATAATGAGTTATTCCTAGGTGTAACTAACCTGCAAATAGGAAAAACCAAATTCCTCAATTTAAATTGATATTTTAAGGATTTTTAATATTACAGTTGATATGATTCCTCTGTTGGGAGATTCACTTGAGTTATGATGACATTTGTATGTGATTGTAGGTTCTATTTCTATTTCTTCCTAATGAAATAAGTGTATTCAATATCATGAATCATTTAGTCACATTACCGAAATTACATTACATGAATTATGTCATGCCATATAGGATAAATATATGTTTTCATGTTTTTGTGGTAGCTGCTATGATAGATGTGAATACTATTGTGATAGATTTCTTTGCAGTGAATAGAGAAATTTACGCCATCATTCAGTTCATAAAGAGTATGGGCCCTTATGGACTTGAAAGTGACACACCTTTTGTTTCATTTTTTTAATTGAATGTGATGTGGTAAGGATTATATGGGCACTATATTTTGGTTCATGAGGTGCCATGGGTCCTCATGGATTGGAACATGGTGAACCATTGGTTAAAAAATTTGAATAAATGAATGATGGAAATTAAATGTAAAATGAATATGAATTAAAATGGAAAGTTGTAATGATTCATAGAGACTTGAACTAGACCCATATTTGAGTGAAATATAGGCAGTGTTTCTATTGGTGTTTTTCAATATTCCTATTATAGTCCTATATTTAGGAGGAGGTTGTGTGGAATGACCTATATTAAGAGGATTTGGACCTATCTTGTGATTTGGAGTTGCGGACTATGATATCGAATTTTTCTAACATGTGTTTTTGTCATTTTAGAGCCATTCCACAATGACGACCTCTAGTCATATGCCAAGAGGGATGTGATGACCACAATCAAAATGTGGTGGTTCATGGGTTTCTAGCAGATCCTCCTTTATGTCCAACTATGGAACCAGCTGTGTTTATAGACATAGGTGCTGATGCATAGTTCTGTGAGAGAATCTATCACATTATGCAGACTTTTAAGGGATCACCACAGCCTGCCTTGTTTATGGATGAGTTGAAATGTATGTTCCAATAGTAGCATCCTCCCATGTATTAGGGGATGTAATTCTACATTCTATTGAACTATGGATAGAGACTATGCTAGCAATATTAGAGCATCTGGAGACACCTCATGAGATGTGATTGAATCTTATTATGTATATGCTACATGAAGAAGCAATATATTGGTGGGATGCATGAATTATGATAATAGGGTAAAAGACATGTTTTGGGGTGATTTCAAAACTAGGTTCTATGATAACTTTTCCTAAGACCCTGAGAGAAGAAAGGGATGACGATTTTATGCATTTTTAGTAGGGTGTAATAATTTTTATGGGTTTATTTTTAGTGAAACCAGTTGATGTGATAGGACCTTTTTCATTCATCTTAATTTTTAATATGTTTTAGAGATCAACCCTATGAGGGTGTTTACATGCTAAGTGGGATGGTACAATTTTACATATAACTAGTGCTTGATATCTATCATTTCATCTTCAGTGCATGTTGTGATAAATGATCCTTGTTATGATCCCTTAAATTGTACCCATATAGGTGTTATAGTTTTAACCCTCTATTAAAGGTTGGATTCTTTTGGTATTTAATGAATGTTTGATAGGGAATATGAGCATTTTTATGATCTTCGGATATTTTATGTTCCTAGGTTGCGTTGGACCTAGTGGATGGGTGTTAAGGCTTGGTGACCTTGAAAAGGGATATTTCTTAGGGTAGGTATCACCCTTATAACATAATTTTTTGATAAATGATTGTGATGTGTTTTCGGATATGATGTACCATTCGAGTACCAGTTTCTCCAAGTAGGACTTATTATCTTGAAATGACACCCACATGAATGGTTATATGTCTAGTTATTATACCTAAAGGGTATATTTATTGTAGGTGGATACCATATGAGTGTCAAATATTTTATTTTTCATTAGTTTGATAATCCTTCAGAGACCACTCACCTTTGTAGATTCTAAGAGTGATTAGGGATTTAAGGAAAATGTTTGCAGGTAATGCCATTATGCCTTAAATGATAGAATCTAACCATGGTAGGTGTAGGTTCCTTGTTCGTTTTGATTAAACCTTTTCTAAAAGAGTGGTTCAGGTTGGTGGGATGTCGTGTAATAGAATTCCTTTGTGGTTTTTGGTTCTTGTGGGAGGAATGATAGGGATAGGTTCTCAAACATATTAGTCCTTATCTTTTATCTTTCTCCTTGGGATAGGTGGTAAACGTGGATGTCCCACTCTTGACTTTGTCCCTAGTATGTTATTGATGATCAATTGAGTAAGGACGGATTTTGTAAGAGGTTGGCTCAATGTTTATGATTTTCTTAAGTGAAGTGATCTTGGATTATGCTCATTCTTAACTACTGTGCGGTAGATGCTCGGGTCCTTCATTTTAGGCAAGGTGGTGATTTTTCTTTCTGAAAGCACCATGGGTAATAATTTATCAAAACTATGTAAATGGGTGGGATTGTTTATGTTCATGTCCCAGTTGATTTGTGGTGGTTACATTTTCGACCCTTTTAAAACAACATCGTGAGTCGGGTGGTCATTTGGTGGTTAGAGGCACTTGTGGATTCCTATTTTTGAATGAGTTCAATGGGAGATATTTTCTTGATGAGGCTGATGTTTCAAGTAGCATAGACATCTTGGTCTTGATTTTTAATGACCCATAGAAGTATTAGTCGAATATGGAACCCGGTGGTATGGGATTTTACACCTACTTCTTATGGGAACCAAGGTAACTATTGGTTTCATAGGGCACCATTTTGATGGTTGTTCAATGAGTGGATGAGTTTCATTAAAGGAATTATGGTTTCTTATTGAATCTTTTTGTATTGGTGATCCAGATATTGGGTGAATTAAAGATAGCTCCATGATGAGGGATACTTTGAAATCGAATTGGGTACCATGAGATAATTTACCAATATTTTAGGCCTGAACACTCACAGTCAAAATACATGGTGACAAACATTTGTTAAGGATTTTGTAGAATTTTTTCGATGTGAGAAGGGATTAGGAAGATTATTAAACATCTAGAAATAAAAATCTTCGTGTACTCTTTGTTTAGGGATGATAATGACCCCTATCTTGATGATGTCATCAGTACACTGAGAGGGAATCGGTTATATGCTAAGATAATGTAATAAAATGACCGTTGTGACTTATTAAAAGAAATACATGAAGGTATTCCCTAGGATTAATTTAAATGGAGCCTTATGTTTTGGATATCATCCTTAGAGGTTGGTTGACACTTGGGATAAAAGGGTTTGGTTGATTGAGACAAGTTGTTGGATAGTCATCTTGGAACTCATATTCTACTTGATAAAAGGAACTAGGAGTAGTTTGATATTGAGATGGCCCTGATATTGGGTACAGGCCTTAGTGGAAATTCTCTAGTTTTATACAGGGTGTCGTAGGGGTTGGCGTTGGGTATCTGTTTGAGGTGTGTTTGTTTTCTATGTTGAGGGATTTTTAGAATAGTCCGTCAGAGGGTGTTAGACTTGTTTCTTTTAGAAATAAGGTATTCAATAGTTATGATACCATATAATTCACATTGTAAGTTAAAATGGGTTTCATGTAAGGATTTTTTGGGCCTTTCAATGGAATCCAGTGTGAATAGATTGGTCAGGTCAATCATAATTGGTCATTAAAACCTAAGGTTGGAAGCACTTTAGGCTACTTGGTAAAAGAGATGATGATGGTATCGTGTCTCTAGTTATACAGTCTCTCGAAGGTTGTTCATTTCTTGTTAATCAAAAAGACCTTCTGTGTAAATGATCTTGTGATTTTTCATATATGCCAGATAGTACTACTCCATGGGGTCTCGTGCACCACCATTTTAGATAGGGGTTCCCAATTTATGTCCCGTTTTTGGAATATTTTATAGCGAGAACTAGGTAAACAGGTGCTTCTGAGCACAGAATACCTCCCTCAGACTGATGTCCAGTCAAAGCGTATGATACAGGTGCTTATGGACATGTTAAAGGCATGTTTCCTAGATTTTGGGGGCTCTTGAGAGACTCATATACCCGTGGATAAGTTTTCCTACAACAAAAAATTTCATGATACTATAAAAATGGAACATTATGAGGCTTTGTATGGTAGGTCATGCCGACCACCTCTGTGTTGGTTAGAGGTAGGAGAGGAATCCCATTCTATAAACTAGTCTTGTATAAGAGACCACAGAGAAGGAGAAGTTGATTCGTAAGTGGATGGATACTGTGCAATCTCATAATATATCATATGAAAATCATCACAAATGACCTCTGGAGTTGGATTTTGTGGATTATGTTTTGTTACATGTTTCTTCGTGGCAGGGACATATGACAATCAGAGGGTAGGGTAAGACCATGGGTTGTTATCCAATTGGTACACACATGTTTCACCCCCCTTTCTCTAGGGGATCTGGCGCATTCTCGAGTCCCTCCAGACTCGAACACTATGCGTATTTAGGCACATGGTGATTCAAATCCATTGATTAGCTGGGGAACGTGGCGCGTACTTGGGCATGGTTGGGGGCCCATTGGGATTCAGTGTTAGAAACCCACATTCATTATAGTGGGGTTACTCAATGGTCATCATATCATGATACGCTTCGCGATGGAGGATGAATTGATCCATTCATGGTCCTCAGCTTCTTGAAGATTCAACAGAGCCATATTCTTCCTCTCCATGAGGAGTTATGATCTCCATTTGAACTGTGACTCACTGATGAATTCTACATGGGATATATTTCCAAAATATCCCTCTTAAATTTCAAAATCATTCTGTTATTAATATTCTTGGGAATCTTCTGAAATGATATCTATGTTTGGATAGAAGGACTCGGGAAGTTTTTCATCTCATTGCTCCATGAGTCTGTGTTTAAGTGGACGCATCCAGAGATCTGATATATTTTGTGTGTTTTTTTCTTAGTGAGGAGTTTCGATACAAAAAACAGGTCATTTTTTAATCATGGGTAGAATTGTTTTCTTCTATTAAGAAATCAGTTACCTTCAGTACGGTTTGTAGGAATGGGAGAAGGATTAGAAGGGGTGGGGGCTGGCCCGAGTGGCATTTTGTGCAGGAATGAAGCCTACTAAACAGTCGGGTGTTGAAGAACTGGTTGTAGCTATGGAAGGGGATATAACTCCTATAATTGTTTCACAATTTTTTCCCCATAAACTAAAGGTGTGTTCATTATATGAGATATTGAAACATGACCTAGGTATTAGGTGTGATAAGGGGGCAGTGGAAACCGATGAAGAAAATAAGGGCATGGAGGCTGAGTTGATATGTGGTGATGAGGATATGGCTGGTATAGGGAGTGGTATAAATGAAAAATTAGTAGCTGTTAGGGTACCTAGGTATGAATCTTATATAGGATATGTTGAAATGTGAGTGAAAATGTAGAGATTGTTTATTTAAGATACTAGGTTGAGGGAGGATGTAGGTGACAAAAATTCAAGGGCATCTGTATTCAGGGAAGACTGTGTGGGTTGGGTGAAGGAAGAAGGTAGGTTGTGTACAGGAAGAGCCATCCCAAAGGATATAATTCTCAATTGTTTCATATGTATTTAGATTGATGAATCGTGATAGTAATCATAAGGAGGTATTCCTATTGTTATGGAGGTTCCCTCGACTGGTTTAATTTCTACTGTCCACCATGCTAGTCTCCAGGTAGGTGAGGTGAATGAGGTCCATTTTTCACATGTGATGGTGAGGCCACTCAATTGGGTAAAGGGTTGCATCCAAAGGATTCTCCACAGGAATGTGTCCTCACTTCTGATTTTCAGCATGCTAACCTTCATGAAGAGATAGATTATAAAACTTTAGACTTTGAAAGATACCAAGGAAGGGCCTTCATTGATGGACAGAAGGGAATATGTAAAGAGTGGAAGGATTAGTCCTCATTAACTCCTCCAATGGATACTTGATCAGTGAAGAAAACCAACTTCATGGAAAATAATGGTAATTTAGAGGATTTGATTGAGAAATTCATGGAATTTATCTTGAACTAGGATGATGTATTAACAGAATAGGTTATGTCTCTAAATGAAACTGAATAAGAAGCCACTAAAATTTTGGGGATATATTTAAGGATTATTCTCAATGACGAGAAGATACATGGATTGAAAAGAAGGACCGGATTTTATTTGTGTGATTAAACTGTGGGAAGATCAATCTGGAAGAGTATATCTAGTCATGAGACAAGATAACATTTCGGTTTGAAGATCTTATAATGAATGAACAAGACACTCTGGTAAACAATATCTCTTTTAAATTATTTAGGTATTTTAATACTTGTAGGTTTAATTTGTACATTAATGATAGTTATTTTATTTTTGGGTTGAAATTAGGTGTCTCACTTTTCCCTTAAAGGTGTTTGATAAATAAAAATGTAATTTTCAGTCTGGTGGTAGGGTAAGCTTTCACCTAAGTAGGTTAGATCATTCGAGATTCTGGATAAAGTTGGGTCATTATCCTATCAATTGAAGTTACCTTAGAGGTACCAGTCCATGCGCGACATATTCCATGTTTATTAGTTGTGAAATTACTATTCAAACCAATATCACACCTTTTATCCCATGGAGGTTGAGTTATAGGTAGATTTATCCTTTGAGTAGAATCCGATATATATTGTGGATTATAGCATTAAGGTATCCAAGACTGGTTAGTTCCTTTAGTATGGGTGTTATGGAAGTATGGTTGAGAAAAAGAGTATACCTTGGAGTAGGAGGCCTATGTACGATCATAGTGGCCAAAAATATTCTCAAACATTCTCCATCTCCCTTAATAAGTCAATTGGGTGATGAACATATCTAAGGGAAAAATTTGTAAGAACCTAATTCTTCTTTGAGGTATGGATCTTTTACTTTTAATAAATTTTCAATTTAAATGTTTTAATATGGCCTAATATGAATGTACATGGAGTTCTTCGTGGTGTCCGTAGTGTCTAGGGATGGTTCGAATCCCAAAACACATCTTTTGTAATGAAAAATTCATGGCTCGTGATTAGTTCAAACTGTGTGGGGAAGGTCGTGTGGTCTGATAAACCATGTGAGGCATGGGTAGAGAGCAGGATAAGGCCGCGCAGTTTGAAAAAACTATGCAATATGGGGTGCACAGCTATGCGGCTAGGTTTTTAATTTTGAAAATGGTATTTGTCATGTTTTCACATGGTTAGTCAAATAATGTGGAGAAACCTTGCAGGTTTCCCTACCCTATAGGTGTTCATTCACAGTTGGCACATGGATTGGCCAAATTATGTGGCCAAACCATGCGACACTATTAATTGGGTGAAATTATAAAAATTCACCCACTTAATTCTATTTGTAAACCCTACTCTTCATTTCTCTGCGGCACAACAACTTCTCTCATTTTGAAGCCTCTTTAGTGGAAATTCATTGAATTGAAGGATCTTATTCATTTGGTGTCTGATTCAAGAACCACCTATCTCATTGGATTCACACTAGTGATTTCTCACATCCTTTTTAATCTTATTTCATTTTTTTAGATATCATTTATTCTATTCATGTACAAGATAATTTTCCCTGTTATTAGGTTCTTTGTCCGCCCTTCAATTTTAACCTAATATAATTTAAATCATGGAATGATATTGGATGAGATATCACATATGGAACTAAGATAAGTGGTCTTTTTCCTTTTTCTAAAAGTCATATTATATATATATGCTATTTTTCCACACATCAAATTTATGGGAGTCACTTTAAATGAATTTTAGTCCTTGAATTGAGTTTTTAGACACCGCCTATTCAATTAAAGAGTCTTTTTAATGGTTTATTATAGGTTGAATACCTCTAAATGGAACCACGCATTTGGGTGTGTTGATTAAATAAACTAAACCACCATGTATTGTTCTTGTAAATGGATACCTTTGGATGTGAACCTTTTCCCCTTACCTTGGGATGTGAATTGTGAATTGAATTTTAAATCAAACTAATGAATTGAATTAGGAAAAGATATATATATATATATATTGAATTGTGATATCAATTGTAAATTTATTGATTCTAGAGAAGGTGTGGATTGATCCTGACCATTGATCCTTGATATTAAATTGATATTTTTTTCTTGAATTTATTTTTATAAGTGAGTTCATATGTTAGTTTAATAGATTTTATGCCTTGTGATAGGATGTTTAAGAATGAGAGTCTTTTTATAATGTTTTCCCCATGTTAGTAGTTGAATGGAAAGCCTTCAAATCTTGTCCAATGAATTGAGTCACCTTTTGAGGTTAATTTTTATTTAAATTTTTTAGGGTGATGAACCTTGGTATATTTGTGTTGATTAAATTGATATTGAATGTTATATTCCATCTGTGACACAGGGATTCAAAGGATGATTTACATGGACAGAATCATTTGGAATTAATCATGCTTGTGCCCAAGTGATATTTGGACTCCGAATATGGACTTCTAAGGATACACTCATGATGGGATTTACCTTAATATATATGATGAGTGATATATGGATTCATATGATAATTTCATGGACAGACTCAAAGGGTATTTGAACATATGCCCCATGGGTGATACTTGGTCTCCCTTAGTGGACCAGCAAGGATGAACTCGAGTGGTTGGGACTTTATACCACACCTAGAGCCATATCTGGGTTGTTTAGGATTTCCCGGGATGGGATCATAGGTTTTTGGTTATTTTATACTTAGATTGACACTTGGAATCTACCTTAGGGATGCTAAGGATGGTCTCAGGTTTTAAATGGGATAATAAATGTAATAAATTATGATGCATCTGCAAAGAAAAAGAACAAGGTTGGATTAGTTCTTTTTTGATGCCCTGAAAAACATAATTAAGAACCTTGAATTTGATATCATGTATGACATGCTACAACAAGTTTGTAAGGTAATATAATATCCATATACTTTAAAATATATTTACTATTTAAAATATATTCTATAAATTTAAATGCATGAAACACTGAGTTATCCTTCAATGCCTGTGAAACTGAGTTAGAATACATCATACTCAATATCTACCTTCTTCTATATCTTGTGTTACAGGCAAAAGAGACCTTCTTCGATGGATTGCTCTATACGTAATATTGAGTCTTGACGAGTAACAATCTGTAATTAAAACATAATTATTTAATATAATAAGATATAAACTAGTCGTTATGAATTATATTTACTAAATTATGAAAATATACAATTTATAAAACTAAATAATTGTATAAAAATAAATTATAAATGAATAAAAGAACCAATTGAATATAAAAAAGATATTTTTATAGAGAACTATTTGAATGCTCATAAAGATGTTTTTTCATAATTAATTTATTTAATTACAGTTAGTGACTGATATTAATGTAATAAATTTGTTACATATTCAATATATTATTTTTTATTATCATACAATATATTTTTTAAGCATAATATAAGATAAAACCCAATATTTTACATAAAAGCCTATTTTTTTATTATAGCATTTTTACCACCTATAAATGGAGAACCCATTTTAAATCTTCATTTTGACACTACTATAAATTTGATTTGATAAAGTTAAAATTATTTTAGAATTAATAATGTAAAAAATATCTTAGTATGAATTTTTGGTATTTTTATGAGAAACTTCATTTACTTAATGAATAGTGACAAATAACGTGTTCTAATTAAAAACTGCCTTTTCTTTTAAATAATAATCGATGTTAAATTATACTATAAATTTGTTTTAAAGTAATATTAGATCTATTATAAATATATTAATACAATTTAGTTCATTACAATAAATTTACCTTTTTAAATTTAATATAAAAACATAATAAACGTTTGATCATTTTGCTACTAAAACTAGTTAATTTGTTTGTCTACAAGATTAGAATTAATCATAATTTGTCCACTTCTATGATTTGAAATTTGAAAATCCAACAAACAACATTTTAATAAATATAATATTTTTTGGTCTAATAAGATCAACTTAATTTTTGACATAAATGATTAGTTAAAGTGATTAAAATTAATTAGAGTGATTAAGGTGTAATTAGGCTTAAAATGGACTAAAACCCTATGTTTAATGGCCAAATGACCTATCCACTTGTCCAAAAACAGTTATATGAAAATATTTAGGCTATTAACCATCCATTCATGATTTTGGGTTATTTTTTTATGAATTTTTATGTAAGAACATGTGTACGCCTAGCTTCTTTTTCTGAATACCATGTGAGTCATTTTCCTTCTCTATAAAAGGACGTCACCTCTACCCCCTCCTCGCACCTCTCCAACATCTTAATTTTGGATAATATCTTATCAAATGGCCTCCCATAATCCCTCCCCTAGATATAGAAGACTGTATTTGGGAATAATACCTTTCATGGATGCCTTTTGGTTAAACCAAAAGAAGTTACCGGATTAAAAGGTCATGTCTTTTCTCAATCTCTCAAGTTTCATTTCCATTCTACAACAACTAAAATATCATTATTATGTTATCATGTAACAACACCAGTATAATAAATATACTAGTATATTTTTATGATTATATTTATTTCTAAAATTATATTCACCACAATATAATGGGTAACAAACATAATGTTTCTGTGTAAGGCGAACTACTACCACACGAAACGATGATTGTTCAATTTTTCCCTACCACCTCTCATGGTAGACATTATGATAGACACTTTATTTATATATATTATATAATATATATATATATATATTGTTTATTTATAATTATTTAATCCTTTAATAACATCTACATTCAATACCTTCAATTTTACATTAATATGATAACATCGTTTGAGGAAGTGTGAACTACCGCCCCCTCAAAGTGTTGTGATTCGTTCTCAATAAACATGAAATGTATAATGGATGGTTTTAATTAAACATATGATACTAAAAAACATATATATGATATTAATTAAATTATTATATTTCTATAAGTATAATATATATATATATATATATATCATTTTATTTATTACCTTTTCATACACTTAAAAAGTGATAATGTTATTCATGGACGTGTGGACTACCGCATCCTCGATATGATGTGATTCCTTTTACACCATAGAATTATGTATATATTTATGTATGATTAAATAATATGATATTTATTATACAATGATCATTAAGTAATGATATGGTGTTACTTACCTTTTTTCCACAATAATCACTTAAAAAAGGGAGTGTTACTCATGTGTATGTACGGCCTACCGCCTCCATGATTGTAATATATTCTCATTTTCATAACCATAATTAATGGTTGATTTTAAAAGTATAATTGATATATAAATATATTAATTATTTCATGGTTACTATTTTGGATATATTATATAATTAATCCTATGACCATAGTTGACCAACAATAGTTGTTTTGACACAAAAACTGAATTTGGTCAAAAACCCCCAACATAAAGGGAATTTTTTAAGTAGTTGTACACAAAAAAGTAATAAAGAAAAATTAATTGTAGATAAGAAAAATTTTCAGATGCAAGAATAAAATTAACTAAATTTTATTACGTAGGAAGCTAAAGGATGTTCACCCAAAAGGAAACGCAAGGTAAGGAATTCTTGTCTCACTTTTCTTTCTATGAGGCATAATTTATTATTGTGAACCTAATTTCTTTTATATATATATATATATAGTGTACATACTACCAAATTGGCAAATAATATCATAGAACCTGTTATATTTATTTTATTTAGATGTTTCATTTGATGATTTTCAGTTTTGGTTCTTTCGATTCATATGTAAGGGAATTTCATATCAATTTTCATTCCATTGTGGCTAAATTGTTGTTATGAACCTAGTTTATTTTACATGGTGATTGTAAAACCCATTATATGATATATCATGAATCTAAATAATTTCATGATATTATAAAAAATTATATAATTTTATTCCTTCGTAATGATTATGTTTTAAAATTTTTCAATGTGGTCTGGGACACTTTGGAATGATTAAACATTATTTTCTTCCAAACAAATCCTAATGATCATTTAATGGAATTTCCATTCAAGGCATTTATAAAACCATTTTTCAATAATCCCTTTCATTATTATTTGGTTATTCATGACCATTTTCAAGTATTATTACCATTTTTTCACTCTTTGGTACTCAAAGTGTTTTAGAAAAAAAAAATTAAGAAAACCAGACTTTATTTCTCTCTTTAGTCAGAAAACTTGTTTTGTTATAAAAACCATATTTTATTAAAAAAATTAAAAATGTCTCAAAAATTATTTGATAAATATATTTTTCTCTTTATTTATTTTACCAATGTTTAAAAGGAATATTTTGGTCTCTCTTTGAAAAAATTTCATTTTCTAACCATTTTTTATATAAATGGAATATTCTTTTTACCTAGTACAATATGTATGGAATCTTTCACCATAATTTCATTGAAGCCTCATTTTCATTTTTAAAAGATTTATTATCAAAGAAAAATATTTTCAAAAGTTTTTTTAAAATCAAAGGATATTTTCCTTAAGAATATTTTTAAAAGAAATTATTTTATTTCATCAACAGAAACAACACTGTATTTTTACTCCAAATGGGATTTTTTGTATTGATACTATCCATAGTCTTGTTCTGGATGGTTTATGATTCATTTGGAAAATTTTAGTACTCAAATTCGCTTCCTTGATTTATTTATTAGTCCCCTTGAAATATTCAATCTCTTATTATCATTGAACATTGAATTTCCCCTAAATTATCAATTTCATTTATCATGGATATTACTATATCGTAAATCGTATACCATCTTACATATAGTGTATACTTTGAATGTTGTTTGATTAATCTATATCTCATAATCCATACAGATACTAGATAAGGAACGTTATTAAATTTGTTATGTGATAAATGAGGAATGTTTTGGACTGGTGCAACATGGGTGTGGCCTAGTTATACATAACCCATCAATGCATCGGCAGTCTCCTGGGATGATTCATTTGGCTATCCCCCTTAGATGGGTTTTTACCCAACATTTTGTAAATTATCTGGTGAAAGGACTTGATGGTAAAGGTACTATGTACCCAGGAAACGTGGTGTCGAATAATTAATAATTTACTTCATTTATATTTAGATATTATTCATCCATGAGATTTTGCGTCGACATATCTACGGATGAATTTCATTTTCAAGATTTATCTATTATTCATCCATGAGATAATGCATCGACATATCTAAGGACACATTTCATTTTCATTTCATTTAATAAATGGCATGTGTTTCATTTTCCTAACTTTCAATATTGATATTTATTTGCATAGTTATTTTAATGTCATGTGCTCCCAGTTATTACCTTTCCATATTGCTTATGTAATTACGTTCAATTTATTGGTTACATGGTATGTGTGTTCAGTCATTCACCTTTCCATATTGACTATTCTTATTGATTCATTATTACTTCTGCAATATTTTTCCCTTACTAATAATTTGATCTCACCCTTATTATGTTTCTTTACAGATGAATCCAAGAAGCATACAATGAAATATATTCATTTATTTAAAATATTGGTTATAGTTTTCCTCTAAGTTAGTTATTTAAAAAGAAAAAAATATGTTATAATCTGTGTATTCATTTGTAATACAGTTCCCGTTTTTGTATCTAGTTTACCAAGACTACTAAACTGGTTGTTCCTTCATGGATGGATTCCTTGTAATTGTGCCAATGTATTTAGTAGAAATCATATTCTCTTAGTTATTTGTGGCTGGGTCACAATAGTCAGTATTATAGGAAGTTTAGTAGAAACCTTGGGAACTAGATTTTGTAAAACCTAGATTATAAAATGTAACCCGAAGGTAGGATTTGAATATGTACAAATGAAAACCCTATAATTTTTGGTAAAGTATATATTATGTGGGTCTTCCTATAAATAAATCCTTTTCTGGATACTAAAAGTGTATGTGGTTCTAGAATAGATGTACTTAATAGTACCAACACTGAAAAGGTGTTCCGAGCCTGACTTAGGGTAACCTGGTACATGAAAATGGGTCTTACTGAACACCTGGTTTGACACTATTATGGGATATGTGTAGGATAATCCACCTTTTCTTTATAAACACTTATAAATGATTTGATACATGATATGTAACTTAGGTTAAACCTAAGGAGTTTTATATTGAAGTTAAGGTGTCATGATTTAGAAATACAACAAATGATATTGTAGTTAAACGCTAGACCAAGGAAGGACCTATGTTGAAATAAAATTGATGAGGTATTGATGTATTGAGGCTGTATTGAAAACCTTAGTTAAAATGATATTTATATATTGAACTCATTTCAAGGATGTCCAATATATGTATATTTGGAAGTTTTATTAATACGGTTTTAGAAAAGGACAACATGTAAGTTGGGTGAAAACCAATAAAATCCGGTAGGGTTGTAGGACTTGAACCCATGAACAAAAAATGATGTGGGTTTCACACTAACCACTAAACTACATAATGTCCTGGTTAATTTTTCATTATTTTTAGTTAAACAATTTGATAAATAAATGTTAAAGATGAACCAATAATAATACTTTTGAGAATTATGGATTAATCTAATATCTAAATCGGTTTGTATGATATTTAAGTACAAATAGTTCGAATTTTCACTATTATGTCATTTAAAAGATTATTTTAGTGCTTCACGTAAAAAAAAGATTTATTTGGAATTAATTTTTTGTAGTAAATTAATTAATTATAATTTGACCAAAGCACAACCAGAAGTTAACATTGTTCATATGAAATTGAAACAAACCAAGTAAGAATATTTCGATATATTCTTGGTTAGTAAAATAATTATTCAACATTAGTAAAATGACATTGAAATAAAAGTGTTGTTCTGATACCTAAATTTATGTTGAACTATTGGATTCCTAAACCATCAAATATTTATGGCTTTGAGGCACTCAACACTCCATTTATCATTAAATTGTTTGTGATTGATGACCCCATTCACTCCCTATAAATATTTACTCTTTTACTCCATGTATATATCTCTACTTTCCACTGATGTTCTTCTACATAGAGACCTAGTTACATGGTATTCAATGTGACCTTTGTAAATTCAATTCTCTCTTTTCTAGAGGATGTTTCATGAACTCTTCTCAGGATGTGGGATCTAAATGTTGGAAATATCAAACAATTTATTAACAAGATTGTGTTTAAATAGGGAGGAAACAATTTAAATAAGATTTGGAGAATGTGACACCCCGAAAAACTAAAGAACCTTGTATTTTATAGAGTGTATGACACGTGACAGCAAGCACATAATGTAATATAATATTCGTATACTTCATAATATATTTACTTTTTAAAATATATTATATATATTTGAACTCATGAAACACTGAGTTAGATTACAATGCACACAAAACTGAGTTATCATATATCATACACACCAAATAACTTCCTCTATATCTTACATTACACACAAAAGTGACTATCTTTTATGACTTTCTCTTTACGCAATATTGAGTCTTGCTAAGAAACATTTTGTAATTAAAACATTATTATTTAATATAATAAGATATAAACTAGTTTTTATGAATATTATTATGTAACATATGAAAATATATTATTTAGAAACAAAATAATTGGTTACAAATAAATTAAAAATGAATATAAAAACCAATTTAATATTAAAAAGATATTTTTGTAGATAACTATTTTTATGCTCACAAAGTTGTTTTTCCATAATAGATTAAATTAATTATAGTTATAAAGTGATATTATTGTAATAAATATGTTAAATATTAAATATATTATTCTTTATTATCATCCAATAGATTTTTTATGCATAAGATAAGAGAAACCCCAATATTTCACATAAAAACCTATATTTTTATTAAGGCATTTTTACAGCCTTTTATGGAGAACCCATTTTAAATATTAATTTTGAAAATATTATCAATTTAATTTGATACAATAATCTTTATTTTTGAATCCATAATTTTAAAATTAGTTTAGGATGTGTTTTTGGGATATATCTGAGAAACTTCATTTTTTAATGAATAATGAATAATAAAGTGTTCTAATTAAAAACTGCCTTTTCGTTTAAATAATTATCAATGTTAAATTATATTATAATTTTTTTAAAGTAAAATTTGACCAATTATAAAAATATTAATACAATTTAGTTCATTATAATAAAATTACTTTTTAAATTGAATATAAAAACATAATAATCTTTTGAACATTTTACTACTAAAACCAGTTAATCCGTCTGTCTATGAGATTAGCATTAATCATAATTTTTCAGCTTCTGTGATTTGAATTTTGAAACTACAACATAAAGAATTATAATAAATATAATATTTTTGGTCTAAAAAGATCAACTTATTTTTTAACAAAAATGATTAGTGAAAGTGATTAAACTTAATTATAGTGATTAAGGTGTAATTAGGCTTGAAATGAAATAAAACCCTAAGTTTAAGGGCCCAAATGACCTATCCACTTGTCCAAAACCCATTGTATGGTAATATTTTTGCCCTTAACCTTTATTTAATGAGTTTTTGTGGTTTTTTATAATTTTTTTGCGTGATAACAAGTGTACACCTAACTTCTTTTCAAAAATTACATGTGAGTCCTTTTCCGTCCCTATAAAAGGTCGCCACACATACCCCCTCCTCACACCTCTCCAACCTCTTATGTTAAGACAATATCTATACACATGTCCTCCCAAAATACCTCCCCTAGACTTATAATCCTCCCTTTGGTAATAATACCTTCCATGGATTCCTTTTGGTTAAACCAAATTAAGTTACCCGATTAAAAGGTAATGTCTTTTCTCAATCTCTCTAGTTTCAATTTCATTCTATAACCCCTAAAATATCCTAATTCTATTATTTTGTTAGAAAACCATTATCATAAATATACAAGTATTTTTCTTATGTTTATATTTTTACCTACACTAACACAAATCACCATCTAATGGGTAACAAACATAATGTTTCGGTGTAAGGCGAACTATGGCCTCACGAAACAATGATTGTTCAATTTTTTTCTAACGCCTCTCATGGTGTCTATTATGATGGAAACTATGTTTATATATATTATATATAATATATTTATTCTTTATTAATACTTGTTTAATAATTTTGTTACTCCTACCTTACATACATTCCATTTTAGGTTAATACGATAGCAACGTTTGAGGAAGTGTGGACTACCTCCCCCTCAAAGCGTTGCGATTCATTCACACTAAACATGGGACTTATAAAAGATGGTTTTAATTAATAATTTAAGAAATAAAACATATATACGATATTCATGAAACAATTATATTTCTGGAAGTATAATATATATATATATAAATATCATTATCTTTGTTACCCTTCCGCACATATAAAAAAGTGATAACATTATTTGTTGACGTGTGGACTACTACTTCCTTGACATGATGTGATTCAATTTACCAAAAAAAATTGTATATAATTATGTATGATTAAATAATATGTTATTTATTATATAATGATCATTCTGGAATTATATGGTGTTACTTAACTTCTTTCCACAATGATCACATAAAAATGGAAATGTTTCTCATGTGTACGTACGACCTACCGTCTCTGTGATTGTAACTTATTTTCATTTTCATAACCATATTTAATTATTTATTTTAAAATAAAAATTAATGTAAAAATATGATAATTATGTCATGGTTTATATTTTTTATATTTTATATAATGATTCTTATGACTATAGTTGACCAATAATAGTTGTTTTAACACACAAATCGAATTTGATCAAAATCACCTGATGTAACATTAATTGTATTAGTAGTTATACACAACATAGTAATAAGTGAAATAAAAATATTTATAAAAAATAAAAAGGTTCTGAATCAAGTATAAATTTAAAAAAATTACTACATGGGAAGCTAAAGGAAGTTCGCCCGAAAGGAAACCCAAATTATGGAATTCTAGTCTCACTTTTCTTTCCGTGAGGCATAATTTGTTGTTGTGCACATAATTTATTTTATATATATGTATATATGGTATACATACTACCACATTGACATATAATATCATGGAATCAATTATATTCATGGTATTTAGATGTTTCATTTGTTAATTGTCACTTTTGGGTCTTTCAATTCATATGTAAGGGAGTTTCGTCTCAATTTACATTCCATTGAGGCTTAATTGTTGTTATGAACCTAGTTTATTTTACATTTTGTTTATAGAACCCTTTAAATGATATATAATGAATATACTTAGCCTCATTATATTGTAAACATTCACATAATTTTATTCCTTCATGAAGATTATGTTTTAAAATATTTCAAAGCAGTATGGGACACATTAGAATTCTTAAAGATTATTTTCCTCAAAACTAATCCTAATGATCTTTCAGTGGAATTTCCATCTGAGGAAATTATATAAACATTATTCAAAAATACCCTTCATTATTATTTTTTTATTCATAATCATTTTCAAGTATTATTACCATTTTTATACTCATTATTACTCAAAGTTCTTTAGAATTTTTTTTAGGAAAATCAGACTTTATTTCTCTCAATAGTCGAAGAACCTATTTTAATCTAAAAACCATGTTTTATTAAAAGGTTTTAAAATTGTTTCTAAAATTATTTGGTAATGACCTTTTTCCTTTTTTTTCTTTGAATAATGTTTCAATAGAATGTTCTTGTCTCTTTCCTAATGAGTAATTTTAAAACCTTTTTTCATACAAAAGGAATATTATTTTTACCTCACACAACATGTATGAATTCATACACCACAATTTCTTTGATCACTCGTTTTTAGGTATAAAAGTTTTATTTTTAAAAAAAAAATATTCTCAACATTGTTTTTCAAAATTAAAGTATATTTTTTCTAAAAATATTTTTTAAAATTTATTCTTTTATTTCATCGATGAAAACAACCCTCTATTTTTACACCATATGGGATTTTTTGTATTGATATTATCCTTAATCTTTCTCTGGGTGGTTTATAATCTATCTCACAAATTATATTACTCAAATTCAATTACATGAATTATTTATTAGTCCCCTCGAAATATTCGATCTATTATGATCATTTAATGTTGAATTTCCCCTAAATTATCCATTTCATTTATCGTGGATATTACTATTTCCTAAATTATAGGCCATTTTACATACGTTGTATACTTTGAATGTTGTTTGATTAATATGTATCTTCTAATACAATATGGATATTAGATAAAGGATAATGTTAAATTGATTATTTGATAAATGAAGAATTTTTTGGACTGGTATGACATGGGCTGGTCCTGGTTATAGATAGCCCATCAATGCATTGGTAGTCTCATGGGATGATTCATTTGGATAGCCTCCATAGATGGGTTTTTACCCTAAAGTTTGTAAATTGTCTTGAGAAAGTTCTTGATGGTAAAGGAACAATGTACCAAGGAAACATGGTGTCCAATAATTAACCATTTCCGTCATTTATATTTTGATATTTTTCATCCAAGAGATTTTTCATCAACATATATATGGATGCATTTCATTTTCTAATATTCAGTTATTATTCATAAAAGGTATAATGTGTTGACATATCTATGGATACATTTCATTTTATGTTCATTGAATAAATGGTATGTGTTTAAATTTCCTAACATTCCATATTGATATTTAATTATCTAGTTACCTGAATGGCATGTGCTTTTAGTTATTACCTTTCTCTATTTCTTACGTACTTCCATTAAATTTATTGATTATATGGCAAGTGTGTTCAGTCATTAACCTTTATATATTGACTATTATCATTGATTCATTATTTCTTCTGCTATATTTTTTCCTTACTGAGCTTTTGATCTCACCCTTATTATGTTTCATTCCCCTGGAATCCAAGAATCATACTATGAAATATATTCATGGATTTAATAGATTGATTAGATTTATCCTCGGAGTTAGTGATTTAGAAAGAAGAAAAATTGTAATCAATGTATTCATTTGTAATACAATACTAATTTATGTATATATTTTACCAAGACTACTAAACTAATTGGTCTTTTGAGGATGAATTTCTTATAATCATGCCAATGTATTTAGTAGAGGACATCAGCTCTGGGATATCTGGGGTTGGGTAGCTACATCTTTGACTTATACCTTTTAGTTGGTATGTTAAGGCATCTATTGTGTGTATGATTATATTGGGGACATCAATTTTATTCAGGTCTTGAGTCTAGTAAATTAAATGAGATTGAATTGTTAAATGAACTTGATTAAATGAAATAGTCATGACAGTTTAATTAGTTACTTGTTTATTAAATTAAATGATTATAAATGAGAATATATACTTTATGGCATCATTGCTTTTGAGTACTTCATTGTGTTTTTACTATTACTGTCTTCACACTTTGTTATATATATTCACTAAATAATGGAACAGTCCTCAGGTGGTTTCCTACTGGTATTATATATCACACCTCACCCAAAAAACAATATGATTGTAGGATTTGATAATAGAAAGTGACCTACTTCAGATTCTTGATTTCTTCTTAGGAGTAGGGGAGTGTGGGACCGAGCTGAATATCATGATTCTAGCTGGAATAATTTTAGACTTTTTTGTACTTGTTTTACATGTATTGTATATCTTCTTTGTATACATGTTTTTGATGCTTTATTGCAGACATATGGCATGTATCATCAATTTGTATATGATGTGACTTATTAAAATTTTTATTAATTATTCTTCCACTGTTTACTTTTTTTCTGGATATTATACTGCTTCCACTACTTGTATGTTATTGATTATGCTATGTTACACTCTGTTATTGGTGTAAATGTATCTCCATAGACACACCCAGTCCCTAAATTCTAGTTAGAAGCCTTTAAAATATGGAAATATATTCTTGGTTCCATGTGTCCAACCGGTCTTGGGCACTGTTGAGTGGAATCTGGGTATGGGACAATACAATTCATATTTGAGTACTCAAGTAGTTGGATTTTCATGGTTGAGGTAGGTTCATTTGTTATGGACATTATATATAAAAAGTATGTAGAATTATTATAACGGACTGTTTTTCTAAGGTTTTTGTGTATTCTTTTATGTTATATGGGGTTTTATTTGGTATTTATCTCATGGATATAGTCATTTTTTTGTGATTTCCCTCATCTAAAGCTTATTTTATTCATTTACTTCTCTAGTAGAGTTATATTTTTAGAGATGATATGATTTTTATAGGTTTATTATAAGAATATTACATGAATAAAAGGTAATAGGGTATATTTTATGGAATCGATATCACGGAAGGTTGATAAAAGTGATGCCTAGGGTAATGATCTTTATAGTTTTCTAGATTTGGTTTTCTTATGTTTTGATGTTTCTTTATGTTGTATTGTTCACTTCTGGTCCCTCTATGTTTTCTATAATTTTTTGTTCATAAGAATTGTTTTAGCATGTGGAAAATATGATGAAACATTATAGAGGGATTAATTATGGGGATCAGTTCTTCATTGTGTTTTATTGGCTTTTATTTTGGGATGCTTGTTTTTTAGTGAAATCTAATAATAATGAATTAATGAGAAGATGGTGTTTCATAGATGGTGTTTTGAGATACTTTGGATCTGGATGTTTTTAATTTTGAGGTAGGTACTAGATAGGTAGTGATCATGGTGTGACATTAATGGGTAAAATTCATAGGTGAAATGTTTAGATAGTGTGAAATGTCAATCAAGGTGGGATTTGGTTCTTATTTCAGGGGATTTTGGATTATCGAGGATGGTATATTAAAGCTGAGTAAGCTTATACTTTGTTCTAGTACCATGTATTTGTTAGAATAGTTTTTTTTTTGTTTTTTTTTTATTAAAATTTTCCTTGTTGATGATGTCATTCAAGTCCTAGTCCTTGGATATTCAATCTATATTGTTTCCCCATCGTTTTTATATTTGGATTTTATGAAACTTATTTGAATTAGTCATTTTAGGTGTTATTTTTTTATTTTATTGAGTGTATTGTAATGGTTTTTATATTTATTTGTCAAAGGTCTCATAATATTCATTACTATATGGAATAAAATTTCCAAATTTATTCCTGTACATTAATGTTGTAATTATTTTTCATTACACCACTCAAGGAATTTTGAGCCTTTATAATTTAACTGTAGGTTTTTCTAATTTAGTGAAGAACCATATAGTTCTATCATTAGATTGAATTTAATTTATGTAAATGATATAAACATCTTTTACAAAGGACCCAAAGTGTGAGATTCTCCTAATTTTTGGTATGTGAAAACTAAATTTAGAAAATATATGAAATCTAATATTATTCATTATATTACACATTTATGATATATATTCAAAAAAATAAAAATATATATTTTAAATCAAAGAAAAAATTGAAATTAAAAAAGATAAATTATATATTTGGGAAAGTATATAAAATATTATATATATTCAAGGAAAATTTTAATCTCACTATATGTATTGACTTCATTGTAACACCCCTAAATTTGAAAAGAATAAAATTTTATTCAATAGTGTGTATGAAACGAATCACCAAGTGTTAAAGGGAATATAATATCCCAGAACATTATAATATATTTACTATTATAAATAAATTCAATATATTATATGTAATACAATGCATGAAACACATAGTTAGCATGTGTTACATGTAACAATAATTTTCTTCAATAGCTGGTGTCATATGCAAGACTGGGTTTTACAGAATACTATTAATATTATTTTTTTAAATGAAAAACATATTATATTATTTAAATTGGGGGTTATTAATATGATTAAATTACATAAAAAATTAATTAATTGGTTACTAATTAATTAGAAATTTATATAAGATTCAATTTAATATAAGTAAAATGTTTTTATAAAAGCTATTTTATGCGCCAAAGGTAGTTTCACTTAATAAATTAAATTAATTGATATTTTTTGATTATATTAATAAAATTTATATAATATATATTAAATAAATTTATTTTACATTCATCTAATATATTTGATAAGTAAAAGATAATAACAAACTCAATTTTATGAAAACAAACTGAATTTTTAATGGCAGTTTTCCACCTTTTAATCACGTAAAATTTTTAAAACAAATTTTTAACACCTTTATAAATTTAATATGAAAAAATAAACATCATTTTTGAAATATTAGTATAAAAATTATCTTAGGGTGAATTTTTGATATTTTCCTGAGAATTTTGATTTTTTGATGAATAGTAAAAATATTAAATTTTAATTGAAAACTCACTTTTCATCTAATTTTTTTGTATTGATAAATTATATTTAGAATTATTTTTAAAGTAAAATTAGATCAATTATAAAAATAATAATCCAATTTAGTTCATTTTAATAATTTTTATATTTAATTTAGATGTAAAAAGTTTGTAAACTTTTGAACATTTTCACTTTAAAAACTCACTTTCTCGTTCGGTCAATGAGATTAGTTTTAAATTAATTTATGTAACTTATATCAATTGAATTTTGAAAAATGGATTCCATATTTGGAATCATAATAATTTATATTTTCTAATAATTTAAAATTAATTTTTTACCATAATAATTAGTTAAAATAGTTAGTATTAGTTAACACGATTCAGGTTAAAACGGGTTATTTGTGCATTACATGTATTTTATTATGAATATCTTTACACACACATAGGATATTTATTTAATGAATTAGAATTAATATTTATAATAATTGGTAATAAATATTTTAATAAATCTATTTTTAATTATATTCATAAAGGATCAATTACAAAGGTAAATAAAAATATACAAGTTACCTTGGTAAAAACTATAAAGATAAAATTGAGTAAACATAAATACAAAGGAACAAATTGATAAAGAATGTATTTATTCTGTGTTTTGGAGTTATTTATTGATCTGTTAATACCTACCCTCCATTATTGTTCAATTTTGGTAGCATATGAGTTAATATAGATCTCCCAATAGTGAATAGTTTTTGGTACTTAAACGAATGTAACACCTCCACCATTATAAAAGGTCATTCACTCTCCCCACATATTTACAAACCTCAAGCCATTTTTCTCAACCAAAACCTAAAAATATCCCTTCCCAAAAAACCTTATATAATCCTATAGTCCTTAATTGTTTCATAAATCCATCCAAGGAAGGACTTTGTTGAAAACCAAAAAAAGATACCCAAAGAAGAGGTAAAGTTTATCAATGAATGTTTTAATTTTATTTCTTCCTCAAACCACATTAATTGTTTTTTTATAATTATAATATAATAACTTAATTATCTTAAATATATTTAGATGTTTTCATGTTAATTTTATGACCTAAAATCACACACACTTCCATTAAATTTGATATTAAATCATCGTTCATGGGTACGACATACTACTATCTTAGGAGATGATGTTGTTTATTTTTCCATTACCACATCTTAATTTTTCCCATAATTATGTACATGTTTTTTATATATCATATTTATGATATTTATTATTTAATTATATTTTTTTAATTATTATATAACACATACCTTCATGAATTCCATTTTTTGGGAATACGATAATGCCGCTCGTGTGTATGGCAGACTACTACCTCGTGAAGGGATGTTATTCGTTAACACTATTCATGGAATGTATTAATTATGTTATTCATTTTATGTTATTTATTTCATGTGGATTTCAATTCAAAATTTACCAAAGTGGAAGGAGTTTAGTTTAAAATATCATTGTTATTCGAGATGGTTTATGTTTACATCTAACTTTGTAAAATTATTTGACATTTCCATATTAAAATAAATATATTTTATTATACTCTATTTATTCATGATATTTTCATGTAAATTTACCATTTTTCATGTTTTTGTACATAAAACAATTGATGCAATGTTTTAACAGAATCAAACTACATTTATATCATTGGTCGTAAAAAAAGTTCATACAGAACCATGTATTCCAAAAATGTTTTAAAAAATATATTATTTAACCTTTTAAAAATGATTTATTAAAATTAATTTTTACTAATTTTTTCTTTTCACAAATTTTATGAAAGGAATGTCATTTTCAATTTCTGAACAAATCACTTTTCAAACCTTTTTACGAGGAAATGGTAATGTTCTTTAAAGCATGTATGGAATTACGCACCAACATACCATTACTTATTTGATGTCTTATTTTCAATTTTATGAGGATATTTTTGGAGAATATGTTTTTATAGGTGATGTTAATAGAAAATTAATTTCAAAAAACAAAATAAAGAGGATATTTTCCACAAGAATGATTTTAAAGATCTTTTTGTGTTATATATATTCATCAATAATAAAAAAACGTTTCCTTTACTCCAATGATTATATATTGTTTTGATATCATTCTTATTATTTCTATATATGGTTTATAATTAGTTTTATTATGGATGTACTATTTTGATACCATTCGCTTAACTTCTGATATTCTATTTTTATATTTATTAATTGGGGAAATTATTTATATTTCATATGCTAGTTTTAATAAAAATGTTTATATTGACTATATTTCCACCCATTCATATGAGGAATGCATTGGATTTCGTATATGATGGGTGGGGTATGCTTTGGCCCCTTGATGCATCGGTATGTTTCACAAGACAAAATTGATATGGTTTTGGGTGAATCCTTATCCATTTATTAGATTCTTAGAATGAATTCATGATGATATTAGATTCTTAGCATGAATCATTGATAGTATTAGTTGTCTTGGCATAAATCCTCAATGGTATCTTGTATATATTCATCATTATGCATCCATCATTATGAATTTATTTATTGATATTCCATGTGTTTATTCTATTAGTTAGAATAACCATGGTTAAGTATCATGGTCATCTGATTATTTATACAGAATTATTTGATCATAACATATTTCATATATATTATGATCATTTTATTAATTAAATAACATGTGTTTCAGATATTTACCTTTATATATTAATTATACCATATTTATTCATAACTTCAAATAGAGACTTACTCTTACTGAGCATTTGATCTGACGCATTATGTTTTATTTTCACCAGGATTCTAGGAAGTTTACTATAACTTTCATACTAGGATATGCTAGATGAAATAATGTTATTATAGAAAGAGAAAAATTATTTTGTAATTTCTGTACTCAAATGTAATGAATGATTCGTTTATTTTTCTTATTTACCAAGACTACTAAACTTTTCAGTCCTTTGGGATTTGATTCCTTATGTCTTATGTAAATGCAATGGTAGTAGGAACCGGCTCTAGGCTACTAGGTTCTGGGTTGCTACTTTCTATGATTACTAATAAAAAAACATATGTGATATATATACCAATTAAAAACTCTATATATTAATAAAATAATATTAATTAATTGAAAATCATATTTTAATGTGGTTCATATCCAATATGGGTATATAATCTATGGTACACACACAACTCACAACTATTGTATACATATTAAATATTTTTTCTAAATATTATGGAGACAATATGATTAATAAATTATTACTATCATATATCAGATCATATACAATTATTGACTGAGGCTTATACAAATGGATAATGGTGAAAATGATAATATGAATAAAATTATTCAAAATCATAAATACATCATCAATAATTTAATATAGAAATATATAAAAAATTAGATATACCTCTCCTTATTCAAATATGGGTGCCCATTTTCTTCATTAACTAGGTATCATAATTTCCTAAAACTTATATTAATTATTCTTCCCATTAAAATTCTCTCCCTTTGCCTCTGTATCCAATAAAAACAACCCCATTCTCTTTAAAAAAATTTATAAATATATGGTGTCTTATCAATGGTTAATATAAAATAATATTATAATTACCATATAGGTTCTATCCATTTGGATCTTTGAGCATTATATAATTATCTACCTCATGAAAATATATTAAAAATATTCAACTAAAAAATAATAATATCCACCTTCCCTAGAGTTTTTTTAATAGATTTTCATGATTAGTTATAGTGTAGGTGTTTAATTGGAGGTAAATAATGGGAATGTATATTTACTTTATCCCTAAGTGTTGTCTATTTTTTTCCATAGGATTTATTTGAGACATTTTAATGCCATTATTTTCTACTTGAAATTCATGCATACATTATCAATTATATTATTTAGGGTTTTTATTTATTGGAATTTTTACTTAGGATTTTATGTAATGGTTTGGAAAATTTTATTTTACTTACAGGGTATAGTTTCCCAGGAGAGTTACTTTTACATAAAACTCTAGTAACCAACCATTTTTCAATTATATTTGAACATGGAGTGATACATACATGGTCTCATCCCTAATATAGGATGGGATTATGTCATGTTAGTGTGAAATCAAATCAATAGATTTAGGATTTTTACTTTTGAGTAGTCACTAGTATAAATTGTTTCAAGATAGTAGGGATGTTTTATAGCTTAATATTTTATGGAATGATGACCATAAAACCCAACTATAGATGTAAATGGTAATATACATCTTTTATAAGGACATTTATTATTATCCAATTATTAAAAGTGGTTTAGTTACTTATTGAATGGTAATTTTTTAAGTATCATATTATATATCATGTATTTGTATACATGTCATGATAATTTTTTGTATTGTTATTTTATATTATGTTTCATATTGGCAAGTTAGTGTGATGAATTATTCCAAAATAAATATACATGATAAGTTTTGAATAATATATACTAGTTTTAACATTGAATATATCGCTTAATTGTGAGATTTAAGTTTATAAGGAGAAAGTTGGATTGAAATTATTATTCTACCATAAGTGAGAAAAGTTGGATGTGAAAACATATGTTTAGGGACTTATTTTCATTTATAAGGTATTTTTTGTTTTTGAGCTAAGAGTAAATGATATTTTTAGAAGAAAAAAATTAAAATAATGAGTTAATTGTATAATACTCACACTTAAAAAAAGAGAAAAAAATCTCTACAATCATGGTATTTTATTATTGACCTACAAAAAAATTACAAATTTATGAAAGATGAAAATGTGGTTATTTATATAAAAACGAAACTTAAAAAAAGGCTACTAAAAATTGAGATTATGAAAACATAAAAAAATTTAATTTACAAACACTATCAATATACCTAACTTGTATTATGTTCATGGTAATAAACTTCCATCTCTAAAGCATACAAAAATATAAATCAATCACACTTGGTAGAAATATCAATCAATGATGTAAGATCCTTGATTTTACAATAATAAATTAATAATTAATTTTAATACTAAATTCACAATAATGGCCCTTTTATTTCATTATAATAGTTAATATAAATTTTATATTTACATTCACTATAGTGGATACACTACTAAAATAATTAAATTTGGTTATGGTTTTTAAAACCAACACTTAATGTTACAAAAAGTAGATTTTAACAAAATTTATTAGTGGTTGATTTATTTTACAGTGAGTTATTAATGGTGGTTTTACAATTTAAGTTGTGGTTTCTATTTAGTGGTGGTTTCATAGAATTATTGATAGTATTTTATTTAAAAAATCTAAGAAGTAGTTTTTAAAAAAAAATATTGATCTTTATATTAATCGATTTATGTATGTCAATAAATAATATATTAATATTTATAAATAATTCAAATATCTATATTGGGATAAATAATTTATTTATTTATATTTATATATAGATTATATATTTATATAAATGTTAATAAATAATTTTTATAATAATTATTATATTTATATATGTATATTGTATTTTATCATAACAATCTAATTGAACTTTTTTGAACCAGTGGTGTTATGTGTCCTCAAGAATGCCTCCCCATATATCAATGGCTAACTGACACTCCCATCATTAAGGACACTCAAATTTAATATTTTTAAAACTTACAATTTACTAGTGTAGTGGTGAGAAAAATTATCATATCCACTGGTAAGGATAATGGTGTGACAGTGGCTAAAACAATGAAAAAACAACAAAAAAAATTCAAAACAACCATAAAATGATGAAGGTGGGGTAAAATAGAGGTGGTGCAAGGTGAAATAGATGAGAGAAATATATAAATAATGGATGAATTTGGGGTCCTCGAGCTATTTAGAAATGATAAAAATATATTATCATATTCTAATAAAATTAATACAACAATTTAATGCATGAGAAAAGGTGGAGATCCATAGAGATATCGCTTCAGCGGATTTCCACATCCTGGTGAATATTCTTCAGTTTGATATTTATATCTTAACATTAGAATTTATATGTTCATTATAGAGATGATATGAATTGAAATTTTTATATTTTAGGTACTTTGGTCAATGATCCAAGGAGAAAGGTGTCACGAACCAGATCGGGTATCCATCCAAACCAGTACCCGACCTAGTCTATGAAAAATCCTAAAGGGAGTTCCCTATCCCCGCGGGCTGTCACAAGTGCCCGAGTGTCATAAATAGTGGATTACGAATGATTTTCCTGAGTTTAAAATAACAAAAAACCCATTAACAATAAATAAACCGGATCTGAAAATTTAACCCAAACAAGCCTTTAATAAAATTAAGAATTGAAATACATAGCTTTAAACAAAACCCCAAGAAGGACACAACACAAAATTAGTAGCAATTCCAACTTAAGAACCACCACATGAAAATGGGACATCACTCTCAAACCTTCTCCACGGTAGTACACCAAGAAAAGAACTTATCAACCCGAACTCCTGTCTCTAAGGACATTTCCCTTACCTATGTCAAACATTATCAAGTCTACTTAAACTCAAAGGTGTAAGTAGGGTGTGATAAAAATTCAAATAGGATACCATCAAAAAATATTCCATGTGATAAAATTTTAAGAGAAATAACATTCATGTTTTTATAAACAAGAAATTCTACAACAATTTCTATATATGCAACATTAAATGAAAATAGCTTTCAAGAGGTAAACTTAGAAGAATGTACACTTTGAAATAAAAAACACATGCTACTAAATTTTCTATAAAAACATAATGTATTATGATGGTAAATATGATATAGCAAATGATCACCAGTTTCAAGAACACCCTTAGTCACTAGCTTGTTTTTGGGCCCTAGGTACATTGTATCTTTGTGTATAAGTAGCCATAACCAATATTCTTCATATGCATGATCCACTAGGAGGGGAAACCCCAATGTCCTAGATGTCCCCAAACATCATCAAAGTTTAGATAGTGTGGTCATCTTAGATTTTTCTATGTGAAACATGGATGATACTACTACTGAATCATTAGCATACTAGTCCTAGTCCACCAACCTAGAAACACGGGATTCCATCATTGTGATCAAACAAGTTACACATGTTATAAAATACCATTTTTACATAAAAATACCATTTATTAATAATACAGACAACAAATAGTACCCAGCATGTCTTTTCATCCTTTTTGTAACTCAATCAACCATTTAAATTTTTCATAAAACAATTGCAAGAAGTAAAACAAATCATTACACAGAAAATACATTCAAAAACCCTCTTTCAAGGCCAAATGCATAACAATACCACACACAACAAGATTCGGAAGCCCTAACAACATTTAATATACCAATTCCATGAGTCATAAATTAACCTCAAAAGAAAAAACATGGAATACACATGAAAAAACACTCATTTTCATACAAAAATGATTCTTTAAAATAAACCACTTAATCTATGATACCAAAAATGGTTTTCTCAACCAACACAATGGAAGCGGAACATTAAAAAAAATTAATCAAGAAATATAAATTCATCAAAGAGTTTATACATAAGGAATCGCCTAATTTAGAAGTCAAAAACCCCAAATTTTTGTGTGAAACGTCAACCGCACAACCATCGCACCACAAGGGGATGAAAATAAACCCTAATCAACAATATTCAACCAAGAAACACAAAATTATACCCTAGGTAAGAAACCCTAGTTTCTGGACATTTGTAACTTCAAGAAAGAGGGTTGTAACCCTAAGGAAATGGAATAAAAACAAAGGAGGAATCACTTACTAGAAGATTCATGAAGTTTACACCCCAAAATCCACTTAATAAATGAGTTCCAAGAGAGGTTGATGGAGCTTGGGAGCCTTCCATGGCTGCTAGGGTGGAATGGGGGGATAAGGGGCATATTATGTTTATTTTAGAGAGGGAAAATTTGTAATAACGTAAAAAAATTATGACCTGGACACATGTGCACAGTTTTCCCACACAGTTTAGTAAATTGTGCAACCAAACCATGTGGCCTATTCTAGCCACCCAAAAACCACCCAATTTATTCTAAATTTGAAGGGGAACATAAGGGGAATCTAGGTGGAAAGATATTCCAATAATATAAGAGAACAATACCTGAAAATAATGACATGGATGTGGAAAATGTATTCACTACCATCACCTTTCGATTATTGAGTATTGTAAATTGATACACATGATTAAATAGTAAATATCAGCAAACTTAAAATTCACTTAATAAAAGTATCAATAAAATCATAATGGAAAAATGTTAATTAGTTCATCCTAGAACGATTCCCCTAATCTAATTAGCTAATCATGATTGGAAGAAAAAAAATGTGAAAAGTAAGAAGAAAAAGAATAGAAAACATATCTCGTGATATGGGTTTCTTCCTCAAACTCAAGCTCTAGATCCAATTCTTGCTCCTAGATCAGTTGTCACTTATCCATTCTTTGTGTGCTCCCCTTGGTGGGTGATGGTGGCTGGAAAAAGATTCCCCCTCTGGAATCTTCCTCAATTTAATAGAAAAAAATTTCATTCCTCTTAATGCAGGCTCACTATCACCTCTAGGTAAAAGCTTCATGTCTTCCACATGGCATGTATGTCACTGTTCATGCTCATCCTCCAATGACTCAAGTGAAGCTTCATTAACTAATTTCACTCCACATGCACAACCTTTTAAATCTCTATGTGACTTTCTCCACGCACCTCTGGTCTTGATTGATACATGTACAATGAAAAAAATAACATCAATCAGTAACTAAAATGGGGAAAAAGAAATTGACCCCCCCCCCCCCCCAGCACCCGGATCTAGTCATTTTTATTAGAAAAAGTGTACGTAGAGAATGTTTTTTATTATATATATTTATATATTTAAATTATATAATTATTATTTATAAACATAAATATGTATATATAAATTAGTTCTTATATTTATATACTTAAAATTATCACAATTTTAATTATTACGATTAATATATATATATACTTATTATGATGTATAAATATGTTTACATTTATAATATATATATATATAGGTATTATTATTATTATTATTATTATTATATTTATTATATTTATTATACTTATTATATATTGTATATATATATATATAAATTGGGGTGCAGGGGATTGGATTCTTCAAGAAGGTCTGCGGCTTCGAGAGCTCGCTCATATCTGGTGCTAGCGACTTCATCTTCTTCGCGAGCGGTGCCAATATTTGGGAACAGTTTCAACCTGGGCGCACATCAATCCAATTTTATGAATCTGGAATTGACAGTGGCGGTCCTTCCTTGTGCATGATTGGATCTATTTTTCGTCTGAACAGTGCTTTAGATGGGATGGGTGTGGTGCCTTCAATAGTGAGATGGGAGAGGAATAGTGAGTTTCATATTGATCATTGGAATCACTAACTTTAGTGGCATATTCTGGAGGGTGAAAACCTGACAACTTGGAAGTTTTTGGGGAGAACATTGAATAACGCGTTGTGTGAACACCTTCTTCATAAACGGCTTGTATGAGGGTGTGGTTTCATATAGATCCCTTACACATTTTTTTATAATTTTTTTTGTTATGTTTTATTTATATATATATATATAACACATTTTCAATAAGAAATAATAATGACAATAATAATGATGATTTATATAACAAAAATGAAAATAATATTATAATTAAATATATAAAATAAAAAAAATGATATTATTATTATTAAATATAATAAAATAATTTTCTATTTACTAGAATAATTAATATTTTCTTTTTATAGTCAAATAAATTACAATCATATTATCATTAAATATTATTATTATTATTAATAAACAAATAAATAAATAATAGTTTAAAATATTAAAAATATTACTATTAGGTTTATTATAAATAATTTTAATAATCAGAAAATAAATAAATAATAGTTTAAATATTATATATTAACTAATTATTTATGTATTACTATTTGGTTTTTTATTTTTTTATTTTTTTTATTTTTAAAATATTAAATATATTAATATTTGGGTTATTAAAAATGATTTTAATAATAAAAAACTAAATAAATAATAATTTTAATTATTATATTTAATCTATTTATTTATATATTAATATTAGCGTTATTATTTATTTATTTATTTACTATTAAAATATTAAATATATTACTATTAGGTTTATTATAAATAATTTTACTAATAAACAAATAAATAAATAATAATTTTAAATATTATATATAATCTAATTACTTAAGTAATACTATTATGGTTATTATTATTTTTTTGTTATTAAAATTTTAAATATATTACTATTACGATTATTATAAATAATTTTAATAATAAAAAAATAAATAAATAATAATTTTAATTATTATATATAATAAAATTATCTATGTATTACTATTAGGATTATTATTTATTTATTTATTTATTATTAAAATATTGAATTTATTACTATTAGGGTTATTATAAATAATTATAATAATAAACAAGTAAATAAATAATAATTATAAATATTATATATAAACTAATTATTATGTATTACTCTTGGGGTTATTATTTATTTATTTTCATAATATTAAAATATTAAATATAATAATATTAGAGTTATTATAAGCAATTTTAATAAAAAAAATAATAATTTTAAGTAATATATATAATCTAATTATTTATGTATTTAATAATACTAAATAATAATATAATTAATAATTTTATTAATTATAAATAATCATTAAATAGATGGTAGATTGAGGTTGAAGAAGCACTTGAGTGGTGGAATAGTAAATAGAAGGGGTCTGATGGTGGATCTGGATGTGGCTGGACGATAGATCAGGAGCTACCAGTGGTAGAGGCAACAATAGATGTCTTGTTGGTGGAATCAGTGGAACTGTGGATGCTAGGGACCTAGCGGTAGATCCTCTATTTTGGATATGGGTCGATTTGAGAATCGGGTATATAGCACCCAATATGAATTGGTACATGGGTCTGCTTAGAAATGGCTATGTGAGTGTAATAGGAAAAGAATTGACTATATAGTTTTGTTCCAAATTAGATACCATGTAGAGCTTCCCAATTTTCCTATGTCTCTCACTTCAAAGAGAATCAGATACATGGTAACCCTGGGAAAATTAGAGATTTTGCTATGTGAAATCCATTATAATTTAGGTTACATGGGTAGCACTTCATATTTGATTATGCAGCTGCAGAATAAAAAATAAAAGAATTAATTATTAAATTGTAATTATTAAAACAATTTAAAACATATTTTAAGATTTAAGTTAAATAAATTCATAATAAATAATTTTTTAAAACAATAAAAATAAATAATTTAATTAAAAATAAATCTGCATAACTAATTAATTAATAAAATTAGGAAATGGTAAAATTAATTACAGAAATTTGTTATGATATAATATTAATAAAAAATAAATTAATTAAATGAATGAATTTAAAGTTAAAATATAATTGATTATTTATTAAATTAATAATAAAAACAAAAGCATGGTGAATAATAAATTCACAGAACCCGTAAATAAATAATCAAATAACCTAAAAACAATAATTTATACAAAATACAATTAAAAAATAAATTTAGTAAACAGATAAAAATATATAAAATTTATATTTTAATCAATAAAAACAACATTTTTTATAATCTTTTTATTATTTCACTAATCCTACAATAAATTAACCTAAAAGAAATAAATATCCAACAATTAACTAATTTTGACATTAAATTTCATAAATGGTATAAGAAACAATGTTGAAAAATGCATCAATTTAAGGCCACATCAAATTCACCCACACTTAATCAATTGCAATCCTTGTAAATTCCATTGATTTTATTTATTTATTAAGAATTTTACAAAGAAATAACCATCTTTCCTAAGATTGAAATCACTCCAAAATCAAAGGAGATCAAAATATTTCTAAATATTGAAATAGTTAGGCCTCCAATGTAAATTTCATTCACTTCCTCATTTCCATTTCAAATTTTGTTCCAGTTCTAAGTGTGAAATAAGTTAAAAAAGATGTTGAATTAACACTTTAACTAGAGGCATTATTAATTATCACTCTCCCCTAGGTTCCAAAAAAAATGAATACCCATTAATCACTTCATTGATACAACTCAAATGTTTTTTATATAAGTCAATTGTCCCCTTATTTATTTGGGTTCAAAAAATTCCTCACTTTAATAAGATAGTTTTTGATAGGGCCCTTTTATTTGAATTTTTCCCAACCATATTTCTTGTGGAAATCACAACGTAGAACACGTATTGAATTTTAAAATAGATTTTATTTAAATATAGAAATGTGTTCAGTGAACTTGTGTCAAAGACTCATAGTGAGATCTCATTTGTCCATTTTACTCCAGATTCAATGGCCATATATGATTACCATTTGAGTTGTCACCCAAAAGTGTTTTCTCATAAAAATAATGTCCCCACAGATCAAGTTTAAATTTTTAGTTTTCTCAAGTGAAGATCAAAATTCTAAAATGTTCGCTCCCATAAAACTCTCTTTCAAAATTTGTAGATAGATTATTCATCAAAACAGAATGGAACACCACTCAGAAATCATACTATTCTAACAATGTTGTAATTAGTGAAACCCCTCAACTTTGAAAGAAATAATCATCTAGGAATATTACAATAAAAATTATTTGATTTGACTTATTTCAATGATTCTATTTACAAGCATAGAATGTATTTACATCTTTACATGGAGGTTATTTGACGAAATTTAAGGGTTTTGATTCATTATTAGTGAAACATAGTTTATCTTAAGTTAGACCCCTCCCCTATACTTAAAACACAACAATGTCCCTATTTTGGACTTAAAGGTAGAAGGAACAAACCAATCATTGAGGTTTAAAAAATATTTAGATTACTAGTGTTGATAAGGTTTTTGTTTTAAGGGGTAATAGTGAAAATAAAAAAAATGTGTGCCACAAAGTAAGAGGATAATAAATATACAATGTACCCCTACTACCACTACTAAAAAATCATGAATAGATTTTTTTTCAAAAGGTTAAATGCATTATAAGATCACGTGAACAATTTTCAAAGGGGAACCAAAATTTAACATGAAAATGTGTTGTGACTAAAGAAATTCAAAAATAAATTATGCAAGAAGAAAATGAATTAATAAATAAAAAATAGTGAATTAAAATAGTTACTACCCAAAGATATAGAATCTCTTCTCAATGTTGTACCTAAAAATTATAACCCCTTTTAAACTAAGGAAAAATTCATCTAGATGAAGATTTTATGCTCATATAAAATGTATAAATTGACCTGAGAATATAGAATTTATAGAAAATTTTGTAATTGAACAGATCTTGAGTTGAGGGAAGTTTTTTCCTATATTCTCCAGCTAGAAGAATCATTATTCATTGATGTTACATATTATTATACCGCTAGTAAAATTTCTTATAACCAATCAGGACAACTAACCACATACTATTTGCACCTCAAGGTAACTTGTAACCAACACTTTAAAAAAAGAAGATATCAAATATGAGTAAGAATGTAACAATGAAACTCCATAAAATATTTTTCATCAATTGAGAGATTCACACAACTAATCTAAACAATTCTATATAAAAAATTACAATGAGGAATACTATAAAATCAAGGTTTGCCTCCCATGTAGCGCTGAATTTATAGTCTTTATCTAGAATTCAGCCCAAAAAAATTGCTGACCATGACAATTCAATGAGCATGAATTATTAATTGTTTTCACTTAAATGTATTATAATAAATCATATGTAGGACCCAATAAGGAGTTTCAATCGTCAGCAATAAGAAACGTTATCTAGAAATCATCCACAACAATTGTAGGTAACATTCTCACAATCTCAATCGGACTCATCTAAACCCCTCTCTTAGATCTCATAAAGTATAACAGAAGACCAATAATATCACTTATTTTATAAAGTCTCTCATAGATTCCCCCACACTTAGAGGATTGAAAATCCCAAAAAAAAGAGTCAACCCAGTAACAAACTAAAAAGCATTTCCAGAAAAAAAAATGCATAAAACATATTGTAAATTAGAAAAATCAGAATACTCCCATTTAAATGAATCATTTTCATATTCCATAATGTATCTTTTGTACTATACAGTTTATTTGAAAGAATTTAATTTTTGATAAGCTGGTTAAATATCAAAACTCTCAGTTTTTACCACAAAAGGTGAAATATTCTTAAGAAAATAGACTCGTTTTTATTGGAGATCACCATGTTTTTCAGCAGTTTTAAACTCAAAAATATCTCCTGTAAAAGAAAACATCAATAAGTGAAGATCTCATGTAAAACAATAATAAATGGATTCATATGAAGCAGAAAAAAGTTGTGACATGAGCTCGATCTAGGGGTCTATGGAAATAATCTCTTCAGTAAGAGATGAGTATGGGGAAAGACCAACAACTTGATTAAATATTTCAATGTTCTAGGGAATACTTATCTATACGACCTTTATATGGAAATAATTATACTCATATTTGACCACAGTTTTAAAGCACTCGTTATCAGCAACATCAATCTGGTCATAGCTAACATCATGTTAAGGAATTTCAAAATACAAAATTTTCTCCACATCAGCCATATCTTTGAGGGTATGTTTTCCTTTGGACACATCAAATATATAACCTCCAAAAGTAAGGAATATTTTTCCTCAGATCATTTGGGCATTTTCATCACATTCAATATCAAGAATTTCAGTGTTTATTGTAAATGTCATCTTTTCTACACTTACTAATAAGTTATCCTCCCTCCCATAGTGATGAGTGAGTAACCTATTAGTGAGTTGAAGAGAAATATTAGTTGGTTAAAAGTCCCTAAGGACCATATTTTTTAACAAGTATTATGGAATCAAATTAATACATGCTCCAAGATCCCACAAAAATCCATATTCCCACTTCCACCAATTTTACATAGAATAAAAAAACCAAGAGGGTCCATCAAATTTCGAGGGAGCTTCTACAAAATAGAAACACTACATTCCCCATTATGAATAATGGAATCCAACTTCTTCCAATAATTATTTATCTTTAAAACTCTTTGGGAACTTGAAATATGATGGAGTTTTATCCAAGGATTATAAAAAAATTAATTTTGATGTTGGTGGTTCGAATGATGTTCAAGAAACATTGGTACTTTTTTTATCACTCTTTTATACTCTTTCAGAAATGGGAACAGGAGAGGAAAAAAAATTAGCAAATGTTGATTTATAATATAATCTTCAAAACCAAATTTCTTCTTTCCTTCCATAATCAATTTACACTTCTTTTTCCTTGGATATTTTTATTTTTTGGGTGTGGGTTTATCAATATGTTCATTTTGGACAAAGTAATCAATACTATGAGTTTTCAAAATTCTATTCATATATTTGGATTTTTCATCAATTTTAAATTTCCCAGGTATTTACTTTACTTTTTTTGGGGATTGAGGGACAAATATTATGGTTACATCCTACACATTATCTTTTGGATTAGTAACTATACCATAGGGAAGGTTTCCCTTGTCTCTATCACCCAGGTCCCTAGCCATGTGACCCCTTTGACATTCAAAATTTTGAATCCAAGTATCTATATCTTTATTTAGTGAACTGATCTCACCCAAAACCTGTTACAACATCCCCTTTAATTCACCTTGAAAATTACATCACTCAAACCTATATTAATTTTGTAAATATTGTATGGGATGTGGTTGGGAATTTGGTGTAGTGTGCTATTTATTAACAACATTCAATTTCCAAGGAAGATTGTGGTGATTTTTGTATACATAATTATTTTGATTGGAAAAGTTATCTTTAACAACTATATTTCTATATCTAAAGTCCAAAAATTGGAAACTATCCTTGAATTGCATAGGTAGGTAAAAATTGGTACAACATCATTGATTGTAACCAAACATCCTATAGAGATATCACTACTTCCAAAAAACTATATCATTAATAAAAAAACATTGGTGTTTGTTTTAACTATATGAATCACTCACATTATTATGAACATTCTCTAGTAATTTTGATAATTTTTATCAAAAAAAATTATCTCATCAATAGTCAAATCAGTTAAGTCACCACAACAATATTGATCAACTAAATTATGATTTTAATGGGTAAGAGAATTATAAAAATAATCCATGAGTAGATGGAGTGAAAATTTATGGTTGGGAGTCTACCTAATATGACTTCTAAACTTATACATGCCTCTTTAAACAACTCTCCCTCATCCTAAATAAACCCTTTTATCTTATGTATAAACTCAATTGTGGTGTTCTTGGGGTAAAATGTTTATACAAAGACATTCAATAGATCATCTAAGGTATCAAAAATTTCTTCATCCAAATTTTGGATCCTTGGAATAGCACACCCCTTAAGAAATAATGGGAACACTCTCAACCTCAACTCCTCCTTAATCAAATCTTTCTATGTCAGTTGATGGATAGAATAATAAAAATATCTGATAAAATCTAATGAGTCCTAAGTTAGTAGAATATTGAATGAAGGAAGCTAAGAGAGATGATATTGTTTGATCATATAGTTCCTAGACCTATGGGACAACCTAATGCAAGATGGATTGCATAACACTATAAATATTTAAAAAACCCTATGTCTATGTCTATCATGGGAAAAACCCATTGGATATGGGACATTGATGTTTTGAGTTTCATCTCTTTCATAATTTATGTTTTCCAAATTTTCCATTTCAATTTTATTTAGTTTTATAAGGATTAAAAAATAGTTTTTTATTTAAGATATTGGATTTTTAATTTCTAACTTAGAATTTTTTGTGTGCATGTAGTGAATGGAGAAACAATGATCAATCAAAATAAATAAATAAAAATTTTATAGAACTTGTTTCTTACAGTTTTTAAATATATGGTTTTATTTTGTGATTTTGTTTATATTAATTTTTTTGAATGTTTTTTTATTGTGGTCGATCATTCCATACTCGAAAATGACCCAAAAATTGACATAAACATTATTGAAGACACCTAAATTTAATATTTATAAAAAATAATAACTACTAGTGTAGTGGTGAACAAGAGTATTATATCCACTAGGAAGGCTAATGGTGTGAGAGTGACCAAAAAAACAAAAAAAAATAAAAGAAAACTGAAAACAACCATAAAATGATGAAGGAATGGTGAAATGAATGTTGTTCAAGGAGAATAATATTAGAGCAAGACACAAAAAATGGATGAATTTAGGGTCATCTGGCTGTTTAAAACTGATAAAAAGATATACTCAAATTTTAATAAAATTAATACAAAAATATAGTACTTGAGAAAAGGTGAAGAACCACTGAGCTATTACTTTAGTAAATTTCTACAGCCCGTTGAACCTTCTTTATTTCGATATTTTGATCTTAACTTTATAATTTATCTATTAATTATTAAGAAGAGATGCATTGATCATTTTCCATTTTTTGGTACTTTGGTCAATGATCCAAGGTGAAATGAGTCATGGTTTTCTCCTATCAATTCTTGAGTAGTGAAACTTGATACATATAATTAAACATAAATTTCATTGAACATAAAATTCACTAAATAAATATATTTATAAAATCATAATATATAAATATATAACCATTTCTGTAATGCCCCAACCCTGGTTACCTAGATTCGGTGCATTATTATATAACATTAGCATGATAAGAAGAAAGATCAAATCGTTAAAGACCGATTAGTTTATTAGCCTTGTAATAACTAGATACATTAATAATGTTTAAATTATGTCATAAAATGAAAACTACAACAATATAGTCTCCATATTCCACACTCTTATCCCCTCATACTATCCCTGCAGGTCATTCATAAATTACTTCTTCACATCCTGGGAAAAATAAAACATAGAAAAGGGGTGAGCTCAAATGCCCAGTAAGGATAACAATATAGCGGAAACTTTCATAAATAAGAGTAAACATTTAAGGCAATGTATAACAAAAACAAAAGCCTTTTAAACTTGAACTTCAACATAGTATGGAAAAAATAAAATGAAATAATTCCATTTACTTATTTACATGGATATTCTACTAATTGAATAATCACATGCAATATCAATAACCACTTTCATAATGATGGAATACATAATGTCATAATATCATAACCACATAGCCAAGGCCTCATGCCAAGAGTACAAATAAGATTTTGTCAAGGAATTGTTCCAAGACACTAGTTTGTCTCATGAGACCTACCGATGCATCGAGGAGCTATAGAGGTCTCCACCCGTCACATATTAAGTCCAATGCATTCCTCATATGAACAGGTTTAAACATAACATAAACATTGGTATTAAAACTAGCATACGAAATGTCAATAATTTCTCCATAAACCATGAATGGTATAAAAATAACACATTCACAGTCAAACATATGACAAAACCTTCAATACAATATAGAATTTTTGTATCATAATAAATCAACTTCAAATAAGCGTAAAATCCATCAGAGAATGTTAACATAGATGAAATCAAAACTCTTTTTAGAGAAATATCTATTTCTATTTTGAAATAATTTAAGAGTCATCTATTTATAAAATAAAACATTTTCATTGAAAATATTCTTATAATCTTGTAAGGGAAGCTTCGACGATTTTATAACGGCGGAAAATAGCCGCACCCGCCGTATAAGTTAAAAAAACATTCTTACCATAATTCTGTCAAAAAGGTTAAAAAGGACCTTGGTTGGAAAATGACAGAAAGATTCCTTTATAAACCACTTATAAAAATCAACAAGGGTATAAAAGACTTTAACCCATATTATAGTAAATAGTAAAAATGTTTTGAAATACAGTTTTAAGAAACATGGATGTGGATGATAAAGAAGTCCCAGTAGATTATTACGTATAAACAACCTCGGATAATGAAGAGATTGCGAAATAAACCCTTACCTTGTACTTTTCCTTGGTTGGGGTATGTTAACCTCTTTTATAATGGTTAAATAATTGTTATTAAATTATACAAGAATCATATATGTTAATATGATATCATATATGATCTTTTAACATTTCTTTGTTAATAATATTTTAGAATTATCGTCGTTTCGGGTGTTAACTTACTCATTTTCTTTTATATGTTTCGTAATGTAAGACATGTTTGTTATGGATAGGTTGTATCTTATTCATATCCATAATGATATTAAGTCCTTAAACATTATTATTAATCTTAAAATGAGAATTTGACTTTAATGGATACAATGGAGAATGAATCTCATCGCGTTAGTGGAAACGGTAGTCCGTACGTACGCACGAGCGATAATATCATTCTTTTGATATTAAAATAATATTTAATTGGATGGTATATCATATATACAGAATAATTATCATGTTATATTTATTATTTACATGAATTACACATCATTATTATAACCATCCAAATAATAATGTTTTGAATAACAATTACACCACGGTGTGGAGACGGTAAGCCGTACGTACGCACGTATGGTGACATGTCATTCAAAGGATGGATAGAATACTGAAATATGGTTGTACCATGTTTATAATAAAATCAAAGTATATATAATATACTAGAGTTATTATTTTATAATGGTAATGACAGAGATAGAAGAAGAGGAAGAAGAAAAAAACATGAAAAGGGGTGGTGAAATCATTACCTCTTCTTCGGGTTCTTCCTTTTGATTTGATCAAAAGGACTCCTTAGTTTTCCTTTCTAAATAAAGGAAGGTCTCTAGGATTAAGTGAGGGAAGTTGAGAGAGTATTTGGGCAGGGGTTGGCCGAACCAAAAGTCTTTTAAGCTGTGAATTAATGAGAAGGGGGAGTGCCCGTTTATAAGAGGGGTGAGGGGAACCTTTGGAAAATCTAGAAATATTATTTTATAATAAATTCATATTCGGTTTCTAATGGCTCCAAAGTGGATTATATAAAGTTTAAGGTGGTTATGGGTATAAAACAACTCATCCAATAGAATTTAGATAGGTTTGGGTCATTATATTAACCCTATCTTTTAGTTTTAACTCTTAGTTAATTAGTTTGACACTTACCATGTCACTTTGTATTTTTATATTATATAGTTAATAAAATTACTATATACCTCCAACCGACCCCAAAGTGGTCCATTAATGATACACCAATCATGATATAAGTCTTTTGGCCGATCCTTAGATTTTTAGGAATTGAATATCAATTAATAATATAATATTTGTTTTAAAAACTCTTTTATGTCAATTTTGACACTATTTGGAAAATTGATTTTTGTGAAAATCATAATATAATTATTACTTCTAAAAAAGTTAATTAAATCATTTATAACATGTCATATTAACCTATAAAAGTAGTTTAATTCATAAAAAGTCTCAAATTATATTTATTTGGGTTTTTATAATATCAATTATTTTAATTTTTTATTATTATTGTAATTACTACATCATCATTGTGTCTTAAATAAATTAAATTATTTAATGTCTAAAAATTATAAATAAAATATCATTATGTGGGAAATCTTTTTATCATTCTAATGAATATTTATAATCAAATTTATCTTATGTTTAACCCAATATTAAAAATGTTTTAGTAAATAAACTTTGATTTTAACTCTTTTAACTCTACTTTGAATTAAATAATAATAAATGTCCTAATCTAATCCAAGTGGAACTAAATGATAATATTTTATTCCTAAGGTTTTTTTTGGTTGAGATACACTTTTCCAATAGAATTAAGACATCTGTTAGGGTAATATTAATATCATTTTTACCCTTAATTACCCTATTTACTTTTAACTGTGGTAAATATAAGTAAAAAGTTACTATTCACCAAAAATTATTTTCATCTCATTGAACCACATTTTACTCCTTGATATCAACCGTGTCTCTCAGATTTTTGAAATTCCACTCACAGAAGCGGTAAAATTATGTTTTATGAAAAATTCAGTTTTTTTAACTACTACTTAGTGGTTTCACTATTCATCAAAAAATGAATTTTCTCAGAAAAATACCAAAAATTCACCCTAGGGTAATTTCGATATTCCGAATCCAAAAATGAAGTCCATTTTGAAAAATAAAATTTATAAATTTCAAAAAGAGGGTATTACTATTCATAATGGCTAGTTTGATTGGTTGTGGTGTGTTAGAACTCAATGTTGCGTACAACACACGCTATTGCATTATTCAAAGAGAAGTGTACCGTAGAAGCTTGGGGTGTTACATTATCCCCTCCTTCAAATAATTTCGTCCTTGAAATTTCTAGAATACTATCGCATGAAAAGTCTCGGGTGGTTCTTCATCATAAGTTTCTCGGGTTCCCACATTGCCTCTTCCATCTTATGGTTTCTCCACAAGACTTTTACCAGACGAGTCGTCTGGTTTATCAGTACTTGTTCTCTCATATCAAGAATCTTGACGGGCTCTTTGCAATAAGACAGATCGGGTTCCAGTTCTAATTCTTCATAGTTGAGTACAAGAGTTGGGTCAAGCATGTATTTACTCAACAGAGATACATGGAACACATCGTGAACTTTGGACAGACTTGGCGGCATTGCCAATCGGTAAGCTACAACCCCAATTCGTTCTAGGATTTTGAAAGGTCTGATGTACCTGGGACTCAATTTACCTTTCTTACCAAAATGTATGACTCCCTTCCAGGGAGATACCTTTAGTAAAACATGATCACTGACTTGAAATTCCAAATCCTTCCTTCGATTATCGGCATTGCTCTTCTGCCTACTTTGAGCTGCTTTGATATGGTTTTGGATTAACTTTACCTTTTCGATCGTTTCCTCCACCAGTTCTGGGCCTACAAGTTTTCTTTCACCAATGTCATCCCAACAGGTTGGTGTGAAATATCTCTTTCCGTATAACGCTTCATATGGTGCCATCTGAATACTCGAATGGAATCTATTGTTATAGGATAATTATGCCAGAGGTAAATATTGATCCCACATACCATGAAAGTCAAGTGAGAAGGATCTCAACATGTCTTCTAAGGTTTGAATAGTTCTTTCTGATTGTCCATCTGTGTGAGGGTGGTAGGCAGTGCTCAAATGAATTTCAATATCCAAGGCTTTCTGAATACTTTTTCAGAATCTTGAAGTAAAATGGGGATCATGATCTGAAACAATCGATAGGGGTACTCCATGAAGTCTCACAAATTCTTCAATATATTGTTTTTCTAGACGTCCCAGTGGTAGATCTTCTCTTATAGAAAAGAAAATGTGCTGACATGGTAAGATGATCAACAATAACCCATATTGCATCTTTCCTTCTAGGAGTCTTTGGTAGTCCCATGACAAAGTCCACCGTGATATTATCCCATTTACACTCAGGTATGGGAAGAGGTTGAAATACTCCACCAGGTTGTTGCCTTCCAGCTTTCACTTGTTGACAAACCATACATCTTGAAACAAAATCGGCAATCTCCCTCTTCATGTTGTCCCACAAAAAATGTTCCTTCAAATCTCTATACATTTTCGTGTTCCTAGGGTGTATAGAGAAATTGGATCTATGAGCATCATCCACCAATTCCCTTTTTAGATCAGGTATATCGGGAACACAAAGCCTCTTCCTGAATTTCAAAATTCATTCTTCATACACAAAGTCCCTCAATCTCTCATCATTCACAACATTAATCTTCTTTTGAAATTCTTCATCATCGGTCTAAGAACTCTTAATCCTTTCTAGTAAAGATGGTTTGGCAACCATTTGAAAAATTATTGATGTTTCACCTTCCCTGGTTATTCCCATGTCCATCTTCACTAGATCCATGAAAATTGGATCCCTTTCAATTCTCATATTGTTCAAAACTCCATGGTCTTTTCTGCTCAAAGCATCTGCCACCTTGTTTGCTTTCCCCAGGTGGTAGTGTATCATACAATCATAATCCTTGAGTAATTCAAGCCATCTCCTTTGCCTCATGTTGAGTTATTTTTGTGAGAAAATATAATTCAAACTCTTGTGATCAGTATAAATCTCACATTTTTTACCATAGAGGTAGTGCCTCCATATCTTCAAAGAAAAGATCACAGCTGATAACCCAAGATCATGAGTAGGATAGTTTTGTTCATGAATTTTCAACAGTTGTGATGCATAAGAAATAACCCTATCATTCTGCATAAGGACACAACCAAGTCCTTTCTTCGATGCATCACTATAAATAATGAACCCGTCATTCCCCGATGATAGTGTCAATATAGAAGCATTGACTAATATTCTCTTCAGTTCTTCGAAACATTATTCACACTCTTTTGTCCAAACAAATTTAACACCTTTACGTGTGAGCTTTTTTAATGTGTTAGCCAACCAGGAAACGTTTTGGACAAAACGTTGATAATAACCTGCCAAACCAATAAAACTGCGTACCTCAGTCATACTTGTAGGTGCTGGCCATTCTTGGATTGCCTTGGTCATAGAAGTATCAACAGAGATTCCATCTTTAAAGACAATATGGCCAAGAAAAGAAATCTCCTGAAGTCAGAATTCACACTTGCTAAACTTCCCATATAATTCATGTCTTCTCAGAGTCTTCAGGATAATGCGCAAGTGATTTTCATGATCTTCGTAGCTTTTGGAGTATACCAAGATATCATCAATAAATACCACCATAAATTCATCGAGATATTCCTTGAAAACTCTATTCATCAGATCCATGAATACAGAGGGTTCATTAGTCAATCCAAAAGGAATTATTGTAAACTCGTAATGCCCGTACCTGGTTTGAAATGCTATCATTAGAATGTCTTTTTTCTTCACACACAACTGATGGTATCCAGATCTAAGGTCAATCTTTGAAAATTATTGATCTCCATGCAGTTGGTCAAATAAATCATCAATGTGAGGTAGGGGATACTTGTTCTTTTTTGTTATAGCATTGATCTCCCTGTAATCGATACATAACCTCATGGATCCATCTTTCTTTTTAACAAAAAGAATAGGGGCTCCCCATGGAGAAACACTAGGGTGAATAAATCCCTTATTACTCAATTCCTCTAGTTGTTTATTTTGTTCAACTAATTCTACAGTGGCCATTCTATAAGGGGTCTTCAATATAGGCCTTGATCTAGGAATTAAATCAATGGAAAACTCAACTTATCGTTCTGGAGGATGTCCAGGTAAATCTTCCGGAAACACATCTACATATTCTTTCACAATAGGTACATCCTCTATTTGAACATTCCTTTCCTCACCCACGGTAATTTCATCCTCTTCATCCCTAATAATTGAATTTAGTTGAACTACTGGGGGTGGATCTAGAAAAGAATTAGGTGGTGATGATGTTGCTCTAAAGATAAGGTGTTCCTTATCATCATCATCAAAAATCGTAACCTCCTTCTTCTTACAATAAATCTTCACATCATGGTCTGAAAGTCAATCCATATTGAGGATTATATCTAACTCAATCATAGGTATGACGATGATATCAGCAGATAAAGAACATTTATGTGCTTTAATGGGGACTGATTCACAAAACTTTGTTGCAATGGTACTTCCCTTAAGAGTTTTAACTGACAACTCCCTTGTTAAATAAAATTGGAAATATATAATTTTCTTAGAAAACTAGGAAGATATGAAACAATGTGATGATCCAGAATCAAATAATATATTTTCTAATATTGAGGAAACCATTAAATTACCTGCCACCACGTCTTTTGGTGCTTCTACCTCAGCAGTAGTGATAGCATAAGCTTGGCCTTGACCCTTGGCCTTTTCTGAGGTAAGTTCCCCTGACGCTTAGGATATTCATTTTCATATTGTCTCATCTCCATGAAATTGTAGCATTGGACATCAGTAGCTTCCTTCTTCCCCTTACAATCACGAGCTTGGTGTCCTTTTTCACCCCACTTGTAACGGACTCTCGTTCCTTTTAAGTAAGTACCGGGGTGTTTCTTCCCACATTTACTGCAGGTTGGATATTCAAAATTTCCCTTCTTCCCCTTATTTCCATTCCCATATTGATCAGAATATCTCTTCTTCTCTTTCTTTGATTTAAAGTCATATGACTTAGAGAATTCTTTCTCTGTCTTGATAGCACATGAGACAATGTATTCGTATGATGAGAAGGATTGTGAGACTAATGCTCGACGGAGAAATGGTTTTAACCCATCAAAGAAACGATCAATCTTACTTATTGGGTTATGTATATAATCTCCAGCATACCTTTCTAACCTTGTAAAGTTAGCCTAATACTTTGTGAAATTCTCATACTCCTTTTGTCTTAGACTCAGAAATTGCCTTTCCATATCTGCTCGATGGTCGCGAGGAAAGTATTTTTCTAAAAACTAATCTTTGAACTCCCTCCATTCCATATTTTATACTTCATCATCTTCCTTCGTGTTTTGAATCAATAACCACCATTGATCAGAATCTCTAGTGAGGCAGTAAACTGCCATGATAACTTTTTCCCTTTCACTACTCCCCAAAGCCTGAAATATTTTCTCTAGGGAATTTATCCATTTCTCAGCTACTAATGGATTTGTACTCCCATTTAGCGTTGGTGGTTGTTTCCTCATGAAGCGATCTAACATTGATCCTCCACGCTGTGGATCAGGGTACTCCATACGGGTAAGATTATTATTCATAACCTGAGTGAGTTATCCCAGTATGGTGATTAGCTGATCGGAACCATTTGCATCACCATCTCCACTATAATTATCTTGAGTAGGAGGGAAATCCCTATATGGAGTGCATGCATTGATACGGTTTCAATTTCTTCCACTAGGCTCCATTTCTAAACAATGGCATAAACTAGATCAGTTTATGAATAAAAATACACAATTTCATACTTATAAAACACTTAACATAAATTGAACTATTTATGGATATAATCCATAATCATAAAAATGTTTTCTTTGAGGAAGTATATACTCATAAACCATTCATAATTATTTGTAATGAAAATGAGAGTTATCCTAAGCATATCCCCCGGGAGTGTCGTAACCAAGAGTGCAGCAAGGCCCATTGTAGTGCACCAGTTCCCGTTCAAGTCCATCTCAAAGCGGTGTTTTTGGGTTTTACACCTAGGTACATCTGTGCCAAAGCCGCCTCTACCTGCTTGTATCCAGACAGTGATGTATTTCTCGGAATACTCACAAAATCTCAACAATACCAAAATTCTAGGAAGTTCTTCTATCCTAATCCTCAATGTCCATCTTAGGTCTATGTGCTCTAATCAGAGTTTATCTAAATCTAACTTCCAAATTTTGTACTAAACTTCCTCTGATACCAACTGTAATGCCCTGACCCTAGTTACCCAGAGTCGGTGCATTATTACATAACATTGGCATGATCACAAGAAAGATCAAATCTCGAAATACCGATTAGTTTAGTAGCCTTGGAATAACTAGATACATTAATAAAGTTTACATTACATAATAAAATGAAAACTGAAACAATATAGTCTCCATAGTCCACACTATTATCCCCTCATACTATCTCTGTAGGTCATTCATAAATTACTTCTTCACATCCTGGGAAAAATAAAACATAGAAAAGGGGTGAGCTCAAATGCCCAGTAAGGATAACAATATATCGGAAACTTTCATAAATAAGAATAAACATTTAAGGCAATGTATAACTAAAAAAGCCTTTTAAACTTGAACTTAAACATAGTATGGAGAAAATAAAATGAAATAATGCCATTTACTTATTCACATGGATATTCTACTAATCGAATAATCACATGCAATATCAATAACCACTTTCATAATGATGGAATGCATAATGCCATACTATCATAACCACATAGCCAAGGCCTCGTGCCAAGACTACAAATAAGATTTTGTCAAGGGATTGTGCCAAGACACTAGTTTGTCTCATGAGACCTACTGATGCATCAAGGAGCTATAGCGGGCTCCACCCATCACATATTAAGTCCAATGCATTCCTTATATGAACAGGTTTAAACATAACATAAACATTCGTATTAAAACTAGCATACGAAATGTAAATAATTTCTCCATAAACCATGAATGGTATAAAAATAACACATCCACAGTCAAACATATCAAAAAACCTTCAATAAAATATAGAAGTTTTTTATCATAATAAATCAACTTCAAATAAGCGTAAAATCCATCAAAGGATGTCGAAATTGATGAAATCAAAAATATTTTCAGAGAAATATCTCTTTCTATTTTGAAATCATTTAAGAGTTATATATTTATAAAATAAAACATTTTATTTGAAAATATTCTTATATGCTTGTAAGGGAAGCTTTGACGATTTTATAAAGGCAGAAAATAGCCGCACCCGCCGTATAAGTTAAAAAAACATTCTTACCTTAATTTTGTCAAAAAGGTTAAAAAGGACCTTGTTTGGAAAACGACAGAAAGATTCATTTATAAACCACTTATAAAAGTCAATAAGGGTATAAATGACTTTAACCCATATTCTAGTAAATAGTAAAAATGTTTTGAAATACATTTTTAAGAAACATGGATGTGGATAATAAAGAAGTCCCAGTAGATTATTACGTATAAACAACCTCGGATAATGAAGTGATTGAGAAATAAACCCTTACCTTGTTCTTTTCCTTGGTTGGGGTAGGTTATCCTCCTATATAATGGTGAAATAATTGTTATTAAATTACACAATAATCATATATATTAATATTATATCATATATGATCTTTTAACATAGCTTTGTTAATAATATTTTAGAATTATCATCGTTTCAGGTGTTAACATACTCATTTTATTTTATATGTTTTGTAATGTAAGCCATGTTCATTATGGATAGGTTGTATATTATTTATATCCATAATTATATTAAGTCCTTAAACATTATTATTAATCTTCAAATGAGAATTAGACTTGAATGGATTCGATGGATAATGAATCTCATCGCGTTCGTGGAGACGGTAGTCTGTACGTACGCACGAGCGACAATATCATTATTTTGATATTAAAATAATATTTAATTGGATGTTTTATCAAATATACAGAATAATTATCATGTTATATTTATTATTTACATGAATTACACATCATTATTATAACCATCCAAATAATAATGTTTTGAATAACAATTACATCACGACGTGGAGACGGTAAGCCGTACGTACGCACGTATGGTGACATGTCATTCAAAGGATGGATAGAATACTGAAATATGGTTGTACCATGTTTATAATAACATCAATTTATATATAATATACTGGATTTATTATTTTATAATGGTAATAACAATGATAGAAGAAGTTTAAGAAGAAAGGAACATGAAAAGGGGTGGTGAAATCATTACCTCTTCTTCAGGTTCTTTCTTTTGATTTGATCAAAAGGGCTCCTTAGGTTGGATTTCTGACTAAAGGAAGGCCTCTAGGATCAAGTTAGGGAGGTTGAGAGAGTATTTGGGAAGGGTTTTTCTGAACCAAATGGCTTTGAATGTGTGAATTAATGAGAAGGGGGTGCCCTTTTATAAGAGGGGTGAGGGGCACCTTTGGAAAAGCTAGAAATATTATTTTATAATAAATTCATATTCGGTTTATAGTGGCTCCAAAGTGTATTATTTAGAGGTTAATGTGGGGATGGGTCTAAAACCACTCAACCAATAGAATTTAGATAGGTTTGGGTCATTATATTAACCTTATCTTTTAGTTTTAACTCTTAGTTAATTAGTTTGACACTTACCATGTCACTTTGTATTTTTATATTATATAGTTAATAAACTTACTATATACCTCCAAAGACCCCCAAGTTGTCCATTAATGATACACATATAATTATATAAGTCTCTTGGACGAACCTTGGATTTTTAGGAATTTAATATCAATTAATAATATAATATTTGTTTTAAAAACTCTTTTATGTCAATTTTGACACTATTTGGAAAATTGATTTTTGTGAAATCATAACAGAATGATTACTTCAAAAAAAGTTAATTAAATTATTCCTAACTTGTCATATTAACCAATAAAATTATTTTATTTCCTAAAAAGTCTCAAATTATATTTATTTGGGTATTTATAATATCCATTATTTTAATTTTTCACTATTATGGTAATTACTGCATCATCATTGTGTAATATATAAATTAAATTATTTAATGTCTAAAAATTCTAAATAAAATATAATTATGTAGGAAATATTTTTAGAATTATAATTAATATTTATAATCTAATTTATCTTATGTGTAACCTTATATTACAAATGTTTTAGTAAATCAACATTGATTTTATCTCTTTTAACTCTTCATTGAATTAAATAATAATAAATTTCCTAATCTAATCCAAGTGGACCTAAATGATAATATTTTATTCCTAAGGTTGTTTTTGGTCGAGGTACACTTGTCCAACAGAATTAGGACATGTGTTAGGGTAATATTAATATCATTTTTACCCTTAATTACCCTATTTACTTTTAACCGTGGTAAATAAAAGTAAAAAGTTACTATTCACCAAAAATTATTTTCATCTCATTGAACCACATTTCAATCCTTGATATTAACTGTGTGTCTCGTATTTTTTAAATTCCACTCACAGAAGAGGTAAAATTAAGTTTTATGAAAAATTCAATTTTTTTAACTACCACTTAGTGGTTTCACTATTCATTAAAAAATGATGTTTTTCAAAAAAATACCAAAAATTCACCCTAGGATAATTTCTATATTCCAAATCCAAAAATGAAGTCCATTTTGAAAAATAAAATTTATAAATTTCAAAAAGTAGGTATTACTATTCATAACGGCTAGTTTGATTGGTTGTGGTGTGTTAGAACTTGATGTTGCGTACAGCACACGCTATTACATTATTCAAAGAGAAGCGTACTGTAGATGCTCAGGGTGTTACAAGTTCACCCCATCCTGATTCCAATTATCTAATTAGATACTCATTCTTGGGTAAAATAAATTATTAAAGTGATAAAAAATAGAATATATTACATCTCTTGCGATATGGGATTCTTCTTCAAGCACTAGCTCCAGATATTATTCCATCTCCCTACATGGTTGTCTCCTCACTATTCTCTATGTGCTCCCCTCATTGGGTGATGGTGTCTGAAAAAAAAAGCCATATCTGATCTTCCTCTCTTTACTAGAAATACTTTGTTCACCTTCTAATGTGCACTCATAATTACTACTAGGTAAAATCTCCATGTCTTCCACATGGCATGTACATCACTGTTCATGCTCTTATCCAGTGACTTGAGTGCAACTCCATTAACTAATTTTACTCAACTTGAAAAATCTGTTAGGGATGTGTCCTTCTCCATTCTCCTTATGTCTTGAATGGTACTTCTAAAATGAAAAAAATCAAAATTTATAACAAAAATCGGGCCACATAAATTGAACCCCCCCCCCACCCCTCATGTGTCTAGATCCATTCATTTATTTTAGTTCAGATGTACGTCAAGAATATATTTTTTAATTATATTATAATTATTTATAAACATATATATATTTATGTGTGTGTATGTTTTTCTATTCATATACTTATAATTATCCTAATTATAATTATTATGATTAATATATAAATATAGAAATATGTATACTTATTATTATGTATAAATATGTGTATATTTATAATTAAAAAATATATATTATTTTATTTATTATATATGTTATATATATATATATTGGGGTGTGTGGGTCAGATTCTTCAAGCGGATTAGCTTTAAGAGCTTGCTCAGATCCAACGTCAGCGACTTTATCTTCTTCATAAGCGGTGCTGAGATTTGGAACTGGTTTCAAATAGAGTTCACATCAGGGTGATTTTATGAATCTAGGATTTAAAATGGTGATCCTTCCAAGGGAACGGGTAAATCTAGTTGTCATTTTTCCATCTCTCTAGAGGAGAGGGTTATGATGCCTTAAGTAGTGAAACGTCGATGGGAATGGTGAGTGTTTTGTTCAACGGTGGCAGAACTATCCTCAGATGAGGCTTCATGTTTCTCTTAGTGTATTGGAAATAATATTCATCAATATTGGAGGCTCAATGGGATCGACTTAGATCTCTTGTTATCCAAGAGCCGATGTGACATCGATATTGTTGATCAGCGAGGGTCGCATATTATATGTGGTTCCTTTTCAAATAGAATATGTAGAAAAGCTTAAAACTTTGGATACATCATTCACTTCAGAATTGGCTATGTGAAGCCCTGAGAATCAAATATGGGAAATTTGGAGATTTTGGTATGTGAAATCTATTGCAATTTTGGTTACAAGGGAAGCACTTTCGATTTGGGTGCACCACTACTGGAGAAAAAATCAAAGAGTAAACTAAAAAATTATACTTATTAATATAATTAAAAAAACATTTTAACATTTAAATAAAATAAATTCATAATAATTAATCTGTTAAAATAATAAATAATAATTAAATTAAAAATATATATACTTAACTAATTAATTAATAAAATTAATTGATGATAAAAATTAATTAATGTAATGAAATATAATATAATATTACAAAAAATTAAATTAATTAAAGAAAAGAAATTAAAATTTAAATATTAATTAATTATTACATTAATATTTAAAAAACATGATAAATAATAAAACTGAATAACCCATTAATAAATAATCAAATAACTTAAAAAACAACAATTTAATCAAAATTAAAATAAAAAATAAATTTAACAAATGAATAAAAATATAAAAAATTGATATTTTAAATGATAAAATAAACATTTTTATTACTAATTTTATTAATTCGATAAAACTACTATAAATTAACCTAATAGTGATAAATATTTAATAATTTACTAATTTTGATATTAAAATACCGAAATAGTTTAAGGTACAATGTGGAAAAATCTATCAATTTAAGGCCACATCAATGCAAACTCGAAAAAAGGGTATATTAGTAAAGTGGGATACTATACCCTCTAGATTATATAATCTTAAATAAAATTAGGAGAAATAATAATAAATCATCATCACAATGTAACCAAATTATATGGACATTCCTGAAAACATCCTTTAATAAATAAATATATCACATACTGTATAAAATTAGAAAAAATGTAATGTTAAGAAAGTAATATATTAGTAACTAGGATATACATAGAGGTTGATCATATACAATGAAATATAAATATATAAAATAATTGAGGCAACATAAAAAACTATGTTTGATTCTCCACCGAGTTTTACCTCCCACTAAAACTATACACCCAACATAACCACATAACATAGGTTCATTTCCCATACGTGTATCCATGATCATGAATTATGAATGTGAATCAAGACCCTCATGTAAGGAAAAAGTAAAACTCAATAACCCACAACCAAAAATGACTCTAAATAAATCCATAATATAAAAGTACATGTATAATATGATATGATCATATAAATATCAATTATAAATTCCAAGAGTGTCCTCAAGTTTTAATGTGCCACTCAAGAACAATCAAACCATATTTATCTTTTTCTGGTGTCAAGTGGGACATATAATAAAAATATATCATGGATTCACATGATATCAGTATATTAACCACATAAATAATCTCAAGGATATCATTTGTCATAAAACAAAAAATAGAACCCAAAGAAGAGATGGTTTTGAAATATACCAAACCCATTGAAAAATGATAATAATATTGGAATATTTGATAATGTCTAAAATTTGGGAAATTTTTTATCCCATGAATAAGAAGGTTCCATTGGGGAGATTGTTGAAACCAAAGGACTACTTTCTAAAATATAGAATTGAATAAGTATACCCAAGATTTGTTGTATTTTTCTAGGGAAGAAGATTTGGATAATAAAATGATTTTGATATAGCTATTATATTTTTTATTATTGTTAATATATAAAATATATTCAAAATCATATTAAATAAGGTTTTTATATGAGTTGTATTACATTCCAAGGTGTAGGATATTTTGAAGTTATTTGGAATGTTTTGAAGTAATTTTGAAATTTTTTTGAAAGTGGGTACATTGGAACTAAAAATATAATAGATCATAAAAATTAATTAGTCATTATAGTAGATTAATGAACTTTATCTAACACTCTATTTTCTAAGATTAACTTATTTAGATCATATGAGTAACTCTAAGTAGTGTTTAGGTAAATCAATTAAGTGTTCAAACATATAAGCGATTTATACCAGTATTGTTAATAGATTTTAGAAAATTAGTAATGAATAATTTTATAATAGTCTACCAGTGATTTTATTAGAGTCTTCTCAAATGAAAAATCATTTTTTAGAGTAACTCTAAGATTTTATAAGATTATTCTCCAAGAAAATGGTGTTTTGTAACTTTAATAATGATCTTTTATAATATTCATATTAATTGTTATATGATTTATTTCTATGATAGATGAATTTTGTAAAAGTCAATTTGAGCTTTACATATGGGCCATTTTTAGTAGTCATAAGAGTTCTAGACATGGAAAAATTTTATGTTATCTGAATTTTTTAAAAGGAACTACTCCCATAAATAAACATTAATTTCTTAGAAGAGTAATTTTTTGATATTAATTATAATTTAAGATATTCAATCATACAATGTTAAAGATGGTATTTATGGATTATATATCATGAAGTAAAATCATGATTAAAGTAGTCGTATACAATGGACAAGTCAATGGAAATTATATTGTACTATAAACATGAAGTCTTTGATAATATAAGAAGAGCCTTTCACCATAAATAAAAACCATGAGAAATAATGTTAGGGTTGTTCAAAGGGTGAATGATGATTCACATCATGAAGAAGTTTATTTCTCTATGAATGAAGTTTCATTTTGATAAATCTAATTTTTCAAGTAACAACGCATGGTACAGTTCCTTGATGCTGTAGAAATCTCTATGGACTATAAGAGAAGTGGGTAAAAGGTGAAGAATAAGTTAAGCATGGTTAAAGGTAGTTATTTGAGATTTAAATTTGAATTTAAAAATTTTCACTTCTTTCTAAAGGATATATATTCATTTTTATTATGAGAATATAGAAAAATTTACTAAAAATAAAAAAATATGTATAAATAATTTTATAGAAAGAGAAGGGGAAAAGTAATTATTGTTTTCCAAGTATGAGAATAAGAAGAAGAAACAAAAATAAGAAAACATGATAGAGTCATTATTCAATTTAAGACTCTCTTGTCACTGAAATAAATTTATATATCTTTGTATCAGTGTGGGGGTGCATTAAATAGTTAGGGAAAAAAATTTACACAATTTCAAGCATAAATATTTCTCTTTAGAAACAAAAATAAAGAAACTAGTGGATTGTATGATCTTAAGTGAATCTATATCATGATAAGGACTACCTAATCATTTTGGTTAGAAAAAAATTGTAAATATATTACACTTGTAGTGTGTTTGTTTTAATTCGAGTGTGTGAAAATGATCTAATATTCAATTTAGATAAATTACAGGTTTCCTTAAATAGAAACATACAAATAATTGAATTCATTGATTCACACCCATTATTAGAAAATTCTTGAAGATATTGAGGGTTATTTTCAATTCGTATTAGAGTATTCAAGTTTCCATAGAATTATTAATTTCCTGACGTTTGGAGAGAAACAATTCCTTTAGATTTAGAGATATGGTCCCTTAATTTTTTTCTATGAATGTGGAAAATATTAATTTAGTGTAAAACAAGTGGATTCACACTTATGAAAGAAAAAATAGTATATATTGAAATATTAGATGTTTTTTACTTTTTATAAATCAATTTTATATTTTAAAGGCTTTAACATATGGTTTTATAGATCATGAATAAGATTCTACCATGATAGTAGCTAATTGAAGGAACATAGAGAATGATGTCCATGATCGAAATTATATTATTTTTTCTATTTTGGGGAAATCATTTCTCAAGAAAAAAGGGGTAATGATAGAAAAATGAATATGGTATAAGTTAGAAAATATATATATTTGAAATAAAAATGTTAATAAATACAAACTGTAGGTTTAGATATTGATGTATAATAATCAAAATATATACTATGATTAAAATGTGGAAGAGTTATTCACTAAGTTAATTAAAATTTTAAATAAAGTCATTCGTTTTGGATGAATTTAGGATTATTTAATTGTTTTCTAGAAGGTACTACACATTCTTCCAGACAAGTTTGATGCATAATTCTCGACAATATAAGACCATAGCCTGGGTACCCTTCCTTTATATTATTTAAACAGCATTAATATTATATATGAGATAAAGAAGGAAAGTTTCTTCAAAATAAGACTATGAAATGAAATTTAATTTATTTGAATTCCTAAAAACTGGAAAAAATAATCATTTATTATATAAAAAATATAAATTAGAATAAGATATTGAAGAAAATTTTCATAAAACTTTTCCCTCATTTTTATTACTATAAGAATTAGAGAGGGAATGTTTATTGGTAATTTCCCACTAAATATTTTTATGTGAACTCATAATAGAAAATTTTTGTCAAACAATCTAAAGTAAAAATAAAAGGATATTAATTAATACATGGATGAGATTCCAAAGAAATCCCTAAATAATAATGAAACAAAATCCTAATAAATCAATTTTATGTTCAGAAAAATGATATGAATTTATATAAATTAAAAAATGGAAATTTATTATAAAAATTATTATAGTGATAAAAATTAAAAAGAAGAGAAATTTGAAAATTCTAGTTAATTTTATGAAAATTTAATGATTGTTAAAGTGAATGAGGAAGCTTTCCTATGCAATTAAAGTAGTGATGTTGAAACTGAATGAGAAATAGATGTGTAATTTTTTTAAGTGATATCATAAGGAATTTATTTCAGGGATCTAAAAATTGGATACAAGGATAATAAATTTTAACAAATAGAATCAATATTTAAGAAATAAATATTTTTACTATATTAATAAAAATTTATTGATGATGAAGGATATTGATAGAATAAAGAAAATTATTTCTAATGAAAATAAATTAAAAATTTAAATGCAATAAAGGGTTAAAATGAATAAAAAGGAACTTGAGACTATATAATTTAATTTGATAAAAGATTAAAATTTAATGGACATGTTTTAATACAACATTAAAAATTATATTCATGAAGGTTGGGAAAGTGAAAAGAAGAAGGTCATAAAACATTTTAAGGATTAATAGAATGATAAAGCACAAGTTAACTATTAATGATCATTATCAAGGGTTGAAAAATATATTAGATGTTTTGGTATAAATTTTATGTTAAATTCACAGATAAAAAAGTCCAATTTTGGGGAAAAATTATTCTTCTAAATATAGAAATTATATGACACTAACTTTAAAGTAAAAATGACAATAAATAGTGAATTGAAAAAGGGTTTAGATAATCCTAGAACATAGATGAAATAATTTAGAGTCTATAAATATTTTTATTCACAAAAAGGATCCAAAATTGATAACCAAAAGATAAAACAAAATTTTGTGTCAAAATCTATAAAATAATCAATGTTTAGTGATAAATATAAATTTTATGGATATTATTGGAAATTTAAAGGCTTTTAGAACATATAATGGAATTATTGGTTTAGTTTAAAATATTCTTATGAGCCTATAAGGTGAGGAAGAAAACTTGTGGAGGGATCATCCCACATTAAAGGGAAATGATTTGAAGAAAACTACAAATTATGGACTTGAGGTTGAGAATAAATACCAACAATTAGAAGAGGTTTGTAGATTATGTGACCAGTTGAGTCACTTTGTTAAATATTTCCAAAACATTACACTAGAATAATTTAATATGAATTTCCAAACTCAAAATTCTTAGAATAATAACAACAAAGGCAAAGAAAATGTTTTTTGTTTAGTTTTTACTCAATGAATATAAAAGTGAATTGCAATAGATATTGGATATTGAATGTTATTCAATAATGACATGATATTTGATTATTTTTAAGAATATTAAAAACTAAAAGGAAGGCTCAATGACCTTTAGAAATTATTTGTCACTTTAAATCAAATCATTTGGATTAAAAGTTATCGAAAAAGAGTTATTGGGGTCTAAAAAGGCATTATAGGTTTATGAGTTTAAAATATATATTAATTTTATATTCAATAAGTTTTAATAGTAATTATTTTGTTTTATAAAAATATAGGATTATGGTTAAGTGTTAATAATATGAAAGTGTATTAACAAGAGGATAATGAACAAGGGGAAACTTGTTTCTGGTTAGTGATGCTGAAAATTCATGCTACATTAGATTGAAATGTGGAAATTGGTTATGGTGTTGAAATCATAGTCATCTTAGCTATAATAAAATATAAAATCATACTGAATTAACTAATATGATATGCAAACTTGATTTTATCTACATTTAAAATGGTAATAGTTGTTAATTCTCTACACCATAAAGTTGATATTCAAATATCTCATCCATTGGAACTTACACATTAAGACATTTGTAGGCATATCCGGAAAAAATCAAAAAGTTTAGATATTTATATTATCTCATTTATTTATTAATTTACACTTTTCACTTGGTTTATATTTTTTAATCACAAGTTCAGGGCTCTAAAAAATTTCAAGAGTTTTAGAAGGAGTGCTGGGAAGGAGTGTGATCTCTCCATAAAAATATATAGAAAGAAAATGTTTAAGAATATGTTATTGAATTATTTAATGAATATCTTGAGAATCATGGTATTAACTAGGAACTCAATGCTCCATTAACTATGATAAAACATGATATTAGTGAAATGAATAAAATATATTAGTATTAGTCGATCATACAATGGTAGTTAATAATTATTGTTCTTCATATTTCTGTGATAAGCAATTAGTGTCATGGTTAACATTAAAAATAATTATTTGTGTAGAAAATTTTCATATATATAATTTTATGATATTTATTCTAACAATTATATATGTTTTTCATATTTTAGTATATTTTTATTCCCTTTTATTATCAATGTGAGTGGGGAAAATCATGGGATGTTTCAACAAAGTGAATTTTACGACATCTTCCAAGGTTATAATCCATATAGAATAGGATAAGAATTTTAAAATAATTAATTTTGTAATATTTTTTAACACTTATGATATAAATATTATTTAACACTCAAATAAATAAAACACACATCATGAAGCCTGTTTTAGAAGTTACGATGGAGCTTCATTAGTTGATAATAAGGTTAAATATTTGAGAAATAATCGAATTTATGATAATGTGTGGAATGTAGATGATGACTCCCATATTTAAAGTGGCTAAGAAAAATATTTTTCATCTCATAAAATTATTTTAAATAGGTTGAGGTCCAAAATAGAATTACGGAATAAGGAATTCAAGTATATATTGGATGAACTTTGAGGAAAAAAAACACATACAACACTAATTTCGCAATATAAACAAAGAGATGTAAAATAGGATTTGGATCAATAAGAGTGGTTTTATACTATGAATGAAAATTTATATGTGATGAATAATAATGCAATAAAGGGTTTTATACCCCATTTTTTAAATAAAAATAATTATCATAAAAATTGGTGTTCTAAACAATTTGACTGAAAGATTATAAGTTCTATGAAACTAGGAATGAATTTTCTGAAAAAGGTACTCATGGGTTAAATTAAATGATATTGATTATACATTTAGAATTTTTACTATACTAGAGACTATAAAGATATTCATTTATATTATATCCCAAAGGTGATATATGATTTTCTAAATGGATATTAATTTTACCTTCCTCAATGGACAGTTTGAAGAGGAAGTGTGCATTTTAAAAACATAGTTTTTTAATTATTTATTAATAATGATGTTAATTTTTATAATTAATAAAATAATTGATTTTATTTGAAAAATCCATAAGTGAATTATATTTCATGTTATAAACTATCTTAAAGTCACTAATGTTCAAGAAAGGAATAGTTTATAATAACCACTTTATTAAAGATGATTAGTATTTGTCACTTATTTTTACTATGTACATAGATGATATATTTTTTTGTTGAAATGAATAATTACTTTTAAAAAAGGTTTCATTTGATATGAAACTATTGCTTGAAATTTCTATGTTAGGAGAAATAAATTAAATTTTGGGCTTATAAATTTTGGAAATGAAAGATCACATATTTCATTTAAATAGTATATATTATTGAGAATATTTAATGAAGTTTAGTATGAAAGATTAAATCCAATATTATACCCCAATTTTAGTGTAATAAAATCACTTAAATAATTCTAATGGAAATTAAGTGGATACAAAAGAATTTTGAAATATTATTATATGTTTTCATTATTCAATATCTTTAAGAACAAATATTGTTTATCTTATTGCATTGTGTGAAAAGTATCGAAGTACACCAATGTAGTCTCATTACATTTATAGAGAGAGAAATATCAGTAATATTAATTTTAATATATACTATGGACTAAAATATGGGTGTAGTGGGAATCCTAACCTATTTGGATATACAGAAGTGAATTGGGAAAGAAATATAGATTTTGAAATATCCAATCTAAGTATAGTTTTCTATATAATTGAAAAGTGCATAATTTGGAATACAAAAAATATTTTTTTTTTTGATTTTGATTACTACCAAATAATAATGTGTGGTTATAACTAAAAATAAATCCCAATTGATATGGAGGAGTTAATTTCAAGATCACAAGGTATAATTGAAGTTTTTAATACTAATTGGTTGTGATAATAATAGTTCCATAACTCTTTTTAGATATATATTTTAATGTTATTAGTTAAATTATATTGATATAAAATATCAAATCATTAAAGATATTATGGGGGGAAAATTATTGAAGATGTAATTTATTACAAAAAAAGGATCAAATATTATATTTATTCATTAAACCACCGCCAAAGGATACATTTCAAATAATGAGGTTTATGATTTGTGTTCAACCTTATTAATATCAAGGATATGGTTTTGTTATTTTTCAAACTCTCTAAATTATTCTTTGGATTTTTATTATCAAATGGAGATAAATACAGAATTAATATATCTATATTTTTATTCCAATATTTATTTACAAAAAAAATTATAAGCGGGAAAACAATATTAGAAAGATTATAAATGTCACACCCTAACTTTTTCAAATTAATTTATTTTTTTATTTTCTGGCCTGGTAATTTTTTTCATCGGGTTTTGGGTGAACCCATGTTTAAAATTTTGGATTTTTTTGAGAAAATGGGTTTTTTGGGTTTAAGGGCACCAGGCGTGTGAGCAAGGCACAGTTCGGGGACCGTACATCCTGCCCATTTTTCCAAAATAAATTAAAAACATAAAGTAATAATGAAATAACAATAAGTAAAATGAAACGAATAATAAAATGGAATGAAAATAAAAATAAGAATTGTAATAAAAATATAAAAAAAATTTTTAAAGTTAATAATAATAATATTGTTTGAGAATATTATTATTATTATTAACAGTGTTAAGAATTTAAATTTTATTAAGTTCCTTTTAATAATATAATAATTAATATTATATTAAGTTATTATCACTTTTACTATTATTACTATTATAATAAAATTATTAATATCATTAATGGAATTATTATTATCTTCATAAATTATTATTAGTATCATCATTAATTATTATCATTAGAATTTTTATTATTTTAATTAACAATATTATCATTATTATAATTATTAAGGGTGTAATTTTTTATTAAGGTATTATTATTATTATTATTATTATTTCTACTGTTTTAATTTAAGAATATTATTATCATTAATATTAATATTTGTATTATTTTTATCAGTACGTTTTTTTTAAGTTTTATTTTCCTTTCTTTTTTGGGGTAGGGTTTCATTCCCATCCCTTGGCCTCAGCGCATGCACCCTTCCTTCCCCTTCCCTTTCCCATCATGACCCCCCTTTCCCCCCTCTTTACCTGCATATGCAGCTAACTACCTCCCAGACAACCTGCTTGCACCACCACCTCTCTCTCATCCATCCTATTGTGCCCCCCATGCTTCCCTTGGTCGGCCCACATCTAGAGCCCCCCCCCCTCACGTGAAACTTGGTACTCTAGCGTCCTTCCCCATGGCTGGTTGGTGCCGCTAAGGATCCCCCACTGGTGCCCACTTTCCTTCTGCACGTGGAGCATGTAGAGACCTGGTCTTATCATACATGGAAATTGCATTTATTTTGTAGAATACTTAATACATGACACAAACAAATTCCCAACGACCATATTAGTTTAGTTTCTTTGGAAACTAGGAACATAATATTATAATCATGGTGAAATATATTCAAAATCTCCTATAAAGATCTTCCCTTTTTGGTTTTCCTACATAAAATCTTTATTTATATCCTAAGGAAAATAAAATATAGAATGGGTGAGCTCAAATGCTCAGTAAGGATAAGCATGGAGAACATAAAACAAACCATAATCATTTGAATGTAAAAACATTAACATAAAGTTTAAACATCAAAATCTTGAGAAATTATATAAATCTTGGCAGTACGTAAGGCAAAGATCATAGAGAAACATTAACCATGATAGAATATCATTGGAATAAAACATGTAATTATGGAAAAGTAATAATCAGATATTATGATTTTCATAGTAGCCAAGGCATTGCTTCCAAGACCATCATAGTGGACAAATTCCATTACTAAACTAGTTTTACATCCCATTCCATCCATGTATTACTAAACTAGATTTACCTATTAATCTAGTAATGTATATCTCATGAGATAAAAATATTTACCCAATAAATTGGATGGGGATATATGTCTCACCCATCTCATAATTAAATCATTCTTACATGTTCCACATAACATAAATCATTAATCATAGCATAACTCATGATATAAAATGGGTTTCTTAAATATAATTCAATCATAACATAATACTTAAAAAAAGAACACTCCTTCGTCAAAAAAATAAATTCATACTGAAAATGGGGAGAGAAACACAACCATATTTAAAAGCATCATATTATATGGAAAATAATTTTGATAAAACACTTGAACTTAATTCCTAAGGAAAATATCCTTTCTTCTTCAAAAATATTATCTTTTCTCAGAATTCTGATCAATTTTAAAAGAAAATAATTTTTTTTGAAAATACTCTTGAAAATTTGAAGAGGACAATTCATGAAAATAGGGCATTATGAAGATGTAAATATCCATTTATACCATATAAGTTAAAAAACATTATCCTCATACTTTTTCCGGAAAATTCAAAAAGTTCCTCGTATGGTAAACAAAAGAAAGAACCCTTAAATACCATGTAGTAAAAGTCAAAAAATGGGTAAATAATTACTTTAAACATACATAGAAAAATAGTGATTTTTTTTTTGAAAACCCATTCAAAAAACATGGTAATGTTTGATAAATAAATCCCCCGTAAATACTTACGTATAAACAATCTCAGATAAAAATAATATTGCAAAATTATCCTTTACCTTATGTATAATTTCTTCCATATGTGTCTAAAACTCATGTATAGTGGGTTTAAATATATTATTAACTTGTAACAGTACCAAAATAATATTTATGATACCATATATGATTCACTCATGACATTATATTACCCGTTCATTTTTCAATTCCATGTTAAAGGAACGTTTGGGGTAATAATCATTTTATTATAAGTATATTATTGATACTTATTTCATTACTTTATAATGAAACAACTAAATAATAGTAAGTATAAGAATAAATAAATTTGAAAGAATAGATAGAAGAGATTACCTCTTCATCGACGTAACTCCTTAAAATTACCTCTTAGGGCACTAGAGTTGGTCTTTTGAGAATACCAAAACCTCTAAAATGTAACTGGAGAAGTTTAGAAGAGAAGTGGGTAGGTTTTGGCTGATCTTGATGGCTCAAAATTGAGTGAATAAGAGAGGTAGGAGGTTCCCTTTTATAATATAGGAGAGGGTCACTTTAGATAAGTTCCAAAATATTAATTTATTATAAATTAAATTTCGATTTAAAATAGACCAAAACTTATTTAATTATAATATAAGATGATTTTGGTACTAATTCCCATCATAAAATAATTTTTTGACAAGTTTGGAATATTTGTTTTATCTTTTTCTATTTTATTTTACCCTTATTTTACCCTTTTTAATCATATTGTAATATCATGTTATTTACACATTGTGGGTTAATTTAATTACCATATCATGTCAAAAGACCCAAAAAAAGTTATTTATGAAATATTTGGACTTATATTAACCATTTTGATTAATATTATATTTTTATGAAATCAATATCATTTAATAACTATTTTATGTTTTAAGTTATGAATTTCGACAATTTTGGACACTATTCATACTTGCCTTTTTTAAAAGATTCATAACAACCTTATTAGTTATAAAAAAGGCATTAACTCATATATAATATGTAAATGTCATCCAGAAAATTCGTTGATGACATCAAAATATTCAAATTAAATTTATTTTAATATTTATAAATTCATTTATTTGAATCTTTAATTAATAAGGTAATCACTACATCATAAGTTTTTCATAAATAAATATATTTATCTAATGCCTTAAAATTATAAATTAAATACCATGATATAAGAAAACTTTTTATATTTATAATTACTATTTATAGTCATATATATCTATAATATAACCCTACATTAAAATATATTTAGTAAAAGATATATGTTTAGGTTACAATTTTCTTTAAATTAAATTAATTCTTATGAAGTGTTATTTTCACATCAAAGTGAATCCATGGGGAAATAAAATCGACCCAAGGATTCCCATGTTTACAAATATCTCATCCAATTGTATTATGGAATGTGTTAGGGTAGTTTGAAATTATTATAATATTATTTTTTACCCTTATTTACTATATTTACTCTTTAACCATGGTAAATAAAATAATTACTGAAGTTACTATTCATAATGTCCAAAAATAAAAAAATACCTATTAACACAATTTTAAACTTATAATTAAAAATATGGAATCTATTTTTCCAATTTAAAAATACATAATTTGTAGTAATTAATTTAAAATTAACACCATTGTTAAAAAAAGAGGTTTTTTAAAACATTGCAAAAGATTGAAATGTTTTTACATATGAATTTAATGTAAAATTAATGACAGTGACTTAAATTATATTAAAAAATAAAAACATATTATATTTATACTATAAAACCATCCAATAATTTATTTTAACCATATAAATTATTTCTATGAAAAATGTTGTTTTCAATTAAAATTTAGTGATTTCATTATTCATCAAAAGGTGAAAGTTATCAGAAAAATATCCAAAATTTATCCAAAGACAATTTTTATGTCCCGCTTCTGAAGAAGAATTCTATCTTTTCAAATATAACATACAAAAAAAATAAAAACTATATTTAAAATGGGTTTTCCATCAAAATGTGGTAAAACTACATTTTTTTGAAAAATACTTTTTTTATCTGAAAATTTAATTTTTTTCTCATATAAGTTTAAGATTAATTCTAATGTCATATAAAATAAAAAATTTGGTTAATAATATTCATAATGTCTATTTTATAAAATATTTTAATAATATATCAATTTTTTAGTAAAACTTGGTATTGTGTACCACACAAGTTATCGAGGAAGGTTGCTCTTGTGTGTAACACAGGCCATGTTAGTGTTGCGTGTAGTGAGAGATTCATTTTGTGTTGCGCATAACAAAATCCAAACATAGTTCATTTATACATTGAAAAAAATATATACTCAGTGTTGTGTGAAATTAATTCTATCAAAATAACTTAAAATTGGGTGTAACACAAGGCAAAAATAGTGTTGCATACACTAAAATCTAATACAGTGTTCCATATAGCGCAAGATAATATTAGTGTAGTGTACAACACATGACATCAAATAATCTATCTCATAATATCTTTGAGTGTTACATTCTACCCCGCATAAAATGAATTTCTCCCTCAAAATTTTTTGGGGTTATAAATGGTTTTCAAAAGGAAAGTTTCTTTCATTGAAATCAACATCATAAAAAGGAATACTAAAAATTAATTTTAAGAATAAATTTTAGAAACATAATAGTTACCCAAAGTAACTCATGAATAGGTTTCCACATAGGATAACATATGTGGAAAATGAAAACATGGATATGGAAGAGAAATATAACCATCAAGTTCTAATGGATAGTGATAGAAAATATGGTTTGGAGAAAGTTAACTACCAGAAATCCAAAAATATGAGATGATTTAAGGGACCATCTGATTCATCAGATAATAAGTTATGAGGATAACATTTTTTATTTCCATGATTTTTTCCCTAAATTTGATGAATTTTTCATGATAAAAAATATTTACTTGATTTTGGTACAATCACACCATTGTTTTTGCCTTGAAAAATTTCCACTTCATCTCTTATTTAACAAAATGAATTCGAATTTTTCATTATTTAATTGTTATTAGATCATGCGATATAATTATAGGTCATTCTATCAGTCCATATCACAAAAAGGTTATCATAAGTTATTAAATATACATAAGTCCATCTATGGTGATATTATTCGTATATGGTTCCAAAACTGGACTTATACTTCATCTATCATACCACTTAATAAAATAAAACTAATTTCTACTATCCAAGGACATCCTATAGACCAGTGGTAGGTGATAAAGGCATGTAGCACTTCGGATGTGGGTTTTATTCCTATAGTCTGGTCTGACATGATGGGTTGTCATGCATGCTGTGGGTTGTCCTTTTTCTAAAACTATACTATTATAACATTCCATAAATAATATAAAATAAAGTTATATCCTTAAAAAATACTATATAATGTCCAAAATAATCCATTCCAACCTTTAGGCTTATCCAGAATACTTTTGTCCAATCGCACAGTACAATGAAGACAATTACTAAAAAGGTCATATAACAAGCATGTGAATACCATCATTTATCCCCCATATATCATAATATATATCCTTTTGGTCACATTCCAAACATTTAAATGACTTCATCATGCATTCTATTAAGTCATGTTAATAACCTAAATTACCATATATCCTTATTGAAAACATGCATGTTTTCTTATATCAAAACTTATTTGATATATTTCTTTAAGTCACAAAAAGTTGTATACTTCATCCATGATAGCATAACCCACTTGTCAATAACTCCATAATTAGTTCATAATAAACTAGCATCATCTAGTTTACTTATTCAAATCCAACATATCTTTATCCAAAAATCATTATCTGAACAAAAGGGATATATTAGGGGTTATCTTACCCTTAATTATGTTTTCTCCAAATATATCTCTTTACCCTTAAAACACTTTTTTGTCTCCATTGAACTATTTAACATACCCTTTCAAATCCTTAACTAAATAGTTATACTAAAAAAAGTTATATATTTCTGGATTTATATAATATAATCGTTGAAATTCTAAACATATACACCTCAATCATCCAACTTTTTTCTTAATGCAATACTCAGGATCCATCATCTTCGTGTTTACTAAAATATGAATCAGGTCGTAAGGTTTCTCAAACTCAGGCTTCTTAGGTTTAAAGTAAAAAATACATTAAGAACATCATGTACCTTTTACATGTCATTTATAATCACTTTATCTTCAATAGTATGTCTTTTACTTACACTATCTTCATGATTCTCTTCATGACATTTCCACTTATCAAATCGATCTTCATAATTCCCATACTTTTCACATCTGAAAAATTCAATGGTTAACTATGTTCTATGTAGTTCTAGATATTTAATAATATTAGAAATAAAAGTGAGTGAAATACATATCAAATATTAGAAATACATAAGTAAGGTAAATTACTTATATATTTCAATCTATGATGTATTTTTTTTAGACTTAGGTTAGTCATGATTATTACAAAAACCTAGGTTTGTAACCCATACTTTACTTATATTTTGGACATCACAAGACATATCCTTGAAATATCTCTAGGTATCTCAATAAAGTTTTCACATCCTAGTTTTCATAGTTTGACTAAACCTTCTCTATGATACCAACTATATAGATCCCAGATTGACGTACATAGAAATTACATTTCTTTTGCAGATAGCTTAATAATTGACACAAAAAAATTCCCAAAGACTGTATTAGTTTTGTGTATTTGGAAACTTGGAACATAATCTTCTAATCATGGTGAACGATCTTCAACATCTCTCATAAAGATCTTCCCCTTTTTTTCTACCTAAAATCATTCTTTATATCATGGGGAAAATAAAACATAGAAATGGTGATCCCAAATTCTCAGTAAAGGTAAAAATGGAGAACATAAAACAAACCATAAACATTTTAACGTAAAAACATGAACATAAAGTTTAAACATCAAAATCTTAAGCAATGACATAAATCTTGGCAGTACGTAAGGAATGGATCATGAAGTAACATTAACCATGATAGAATAGCATTGGCATAAAACATGAAATTTTGGAAAACTAATAATCATATACTATGATTTCCATAGTATCCACGGAATTGCTTCCAAGACCATCATAGTGGACAAAGTCCATTACTGAACTGGGTTTACTTTTCATTCCATCCATGTATTAATGAACCTTATTTACCTACCATTCCATTCATGTCTATATCATGAGATGTAAATATTTACCCAATGCATTGGATGGAGATATAGTTCCCACCCATCTCATAATGAAATCATTCTTACATGTGCCACAAAACATAAATCGTCCATCATAGCATAACCCATGAAATAAAATGGGTTTCTTAAATATCCTTCCATCATAAAATAATCCATAAAAAAAGACCATTCCTTCGTCAAAACAGTAAAATATTAGAGATAATATGGATATAATCATAACCCTATTTGAAATCATCATCTTATATGGAAAATAATTTTGATATAACACTTGAACTTAATTCCAGAGGAAAATATCCTTCCATATTCAAAAATGTTTTCTTTTCTCCAAATTTTGATCAATTTTAAAAGAAAATATTTTAGGGGAAAATACTCATGAAAATTTATAATGAAATATTTATGGAAATAATGTGTTACTAAGATGTAAAAATCAGCTCATGTCATATAAGTTAAAAAATAGTATCCTCATACTTTTTCCAAAAAAGACAAAAAGTACTTCATATGGTAAACAAAAAAAATATTCCTTTCATACCATGTAGTAAAAGTAAAAATGGGTAAAAATGACATTAAACATAAATATAACAATAATAAATATTTTATGAAAACATTTATTTAAAACATGGACATGGGTGATAAATATATCCCCTGTAAATAATAACGTATAAACAATTTCGGATTAAAATGAGAATGTAAAATTATCACTTACCTTAGGTCCAATTTCTTATATATGTGTCTTAAACTCCTGAATAGTGGGTTTAAACATATTATTAACATGTAACAAAACCATAACAATATTTATTATATCATATATGATTCACTTACAACTTTATATTACCCATTCATTTGTCAATTCCATGTTAAAGAAATGTTTTGGGTAATAATCGTTTTATTTGTCGTACGAGTTTGGATTTTTTTATTTTTGATATTATTACATAGATCATGATTTAATTACTTACAGAATGTAAAACATGATTTATATATCATATATATTCAGAATATAAAAATATATAACATATTGATAAATGGAATGGAATACAATGTCTATGGAAACAGTAGGTCGTACGTACGCATGAATGTTGTTTTTGCTTCCTTATTAAATTGAATGGAAGTAAGTAAATGAAATATATATATATATATCTAGAAGAATTATTAGGTCATATATTTCATGATTATTTATTATATATACTTTTTAATCATTCTTGAATGTTTAACATGGATAATTAATCTCTTCGCATCGTAGAGATGGTAAGTTGTATGTACGCAATAGTGACGATATTGTTCCCAGAGTTATTGAACATTATAGAAGTGGATGGTGTATAATATCTCAGAATTAGTATCATGATATAATAATCATATATAGTTATTATTTCTACTATCATACCCATCCATGTAAGGTGGTGGTGAGAAACAGATTACACCACGGCGTGGAGACAGTAAGACATACGTACGCGCTCGCGGTGATTTCGTTTTTCATAGGATGGATAGAATGTGAAATAGGGTTGTTTCATATTTATAATAAAATATCATTATATGAGTGATAATTATGTCATACTTTGTAATGAAACAACTAAATAAGAGGAATTATAAGAATAAATAAATTTAAAATAAACAGTAGAAGAGATTACTTCTTCCTCAAAGTGCCTTCTTTAAATTTTCTATTAGGGCACTAGAGTTCATCTTTTGAGAAAACGAGAACCTATAGAATGTAAATAGGAAAAATTATAACAAAAATGTATATGTTTTTTTGGAGATTTAAGTCTCAAAATGGAGTGCAGAGGAGAGGTAGGAGGTTCCCTTTTATAAGAGAGGAGAAGGTCACTTTAGGAATGTTTCAAAATATTAATTTATTATAAATTAATTTTATATTTAAAATGGTCCAAAACATATTTAATTATAATATAATATTATTTTGGTTCTAATACCAATAATCCAATTATTTTTTGACAAGTTTTTTATATTTGTTTTTCGTTATCGTTTTGGTTTTACCCTTATTTTACCCTTTTTAATCTTACTATGATATCATGTTATTTACACATTGTAGGTTAATGTAATAACCATATCATGTCAAATGACCAAAAAAATTTATTTATGACATATTTTGACTTATATGAACCATTTTTAAAATCTTATATTATTAGGAATTTAATATCATTTAATAAACTATATTATGTTTTAGGATATGAATTATGTCAATTTTGGACACTATTCATACTTGACTTTTTTAAAAGATTCATAACAACCTTATTACTTTTAAACAATGGAATTAAATCATATATAATATGTCAATTTAATCCAGAAAATTTGTGTATGACATAAAAATATTAAAATTAAATTTATTTTAGTATTTATAAATTCATTTATTTAAATATTTAATTAATGAGGTAATCACTATATCATAATTGTGTCACAAATATATATATTTATCTAATGTCTAAAAATTATAAATAAAATACCATGATGTATGAAATATTTTTATATAACTAATGAATATTTATATACATAGTTATATATTATATAACCCCATATTGAAATCGATTTAGTAAAATATATATGTTTAGGTTATAATTATTTTTACTTTAAATTAATCCTTATAAAGTGTCATTTTCACATCAAAGTGAATCCATGGGGTCCCAAAATCGACCCAAGGATTCCCATGATTATACATATCTCATAAAATAAGATTATGGCATGTGTTAGGGTAGTTTAATATTATTATAATATTATTTTGTACCCTAATTTACCTCATTTACCCTATAACCATGGAAAATAAAATAATTACTGAAATTACAATTCATAATAACCAAAAATAAAAAGTACATATTTACCCAATTGGAACCCTATTATTCAAAATATGGAATCCTTTTTCCAAATTCAAAACACATAACTTTCAGTAATTAATTTAAAATTAATCTCGTTGTCGAAAAATGGGTTTTTGTTTAAAACATTGCAAAAGATTGAAATGCTTTTACATGTGAATTCAATGTAAAATTAATGACAATAACATAAATTGTCTTAAAATATAAAAATATATTATATTTATACTTTAAAACCATTGTATAATATATTTTACCCACATAAATTATTTCGATGAAAAAAGTTGTTTTCAATTAAAATTAAGTATACTTTCACTATTCATCAAAATATGAAAGTTATCAGAAAAATATAAAAACATTATCCAAAGTAAATTTTTATATATATGTTATAAATAAGAAGTTTATATTGTCAAATATAACTTATAAAAGCATACAAAAATATATTTAAAATGGGTGCACCATTAAAATGCGGTAAAACTGCATTTTTTGGAAAAATAGTTCTTCTATCTGAAAAATTGATTTTGTTCTCATATCATGTGTAAGATGAATTCTAATGTTATATAAAATTAATAATTTGGTTAATAGTATTCATAAAATCTTGTTTTTATATTATTTTAATAATATATCATTGTTTAGTGAAACTAGGTATTGCGTACCACGCAAGCTATCGAGGATGGTCACTCTTGCGGGTAACACAATCCATGTTAGTGTTGCATGTAGTTATAGATTCCATTTGTGTCACGTATAAAATAATACAAACTTATTTCATTTATAAATTGAACGAAATCTATACTCAGTGTTGTGGGAAATTAATTCTATCAAAATAACTTGAAATTGTGTGCAACACAAGATAAGAATAGTGTTGCATATACTATAAGCTAATATGGTGTTCCATATAATGCAAGATAATCTTGGTGTAGTGTAAAACACTAGACATCAAATAATCTATCTCAAAAAGTATCGGGGTGTTATAGAGCATCCCTCTGGTAATCCCTATTCCTCTTTTATTAGTGTGTTTATCCATTTTATTTCGGGTTTTTGGTTTTCAGCCGGTAGAATGTTGTATATAGGGTTGAATATTGTTTGTTAGAGTTTGATTCTGTGTATTTTGGGTAACTATGTCCTTGCTATGGTTTGTTCACGGAGGAATTATGGTGCGGATGGGGTTTTGCGCCACTTTCCAGCAATTTCTTCATGTAAGGTAAGTGGTTCCATACCCTAATGTTATTATATGGATTTAATATGTTTATTTGAATTTATAAATTTGTTCTATGATTTAATTGTGTGGTGTGAAAAGTAATTCTACGTTTTTTGAAATTTTTATGTTGTGTGAATGGATTTTATAAAGAAATGTGATTAGGTAATTTTTGTGTGATATATCATGATGTCTCGTGAAAATGTTCTATATGTTGTCTATTGGGTGTGAATCGCGTTATCAAAAGAACCTAAGGTGCGAATGGGTTGGAAATGATATTTTTAATAAAAAGTGTTCTTCCTTGGAACTTCAAACTTGTTGTTCCCTTTTAAAATTGAATTTCAGATTTTTTGAATAATTTAAAACATGTTTTCATATGGTTACCTTATGTATTTGGATTTAAAGTCACGTTTCTATATGGAATCAAGTTGTTTTAGGTGAAAATCCTTCTTGATTTTTCTTGAAATGATTTAATAAATAGTTTAAATGATTTATTGAATTATTTAGATGGTGTGAATGTAGTATTTTGGAATATTTGAATTTGATTTTGTTTTTAAGGTAGTATTTTTATATGAAATGGGACATGTTTTGGATTAAACCCAATTTGGTTCACTTTGTGGTGTTTTATAAGTGGTACAAATGGTTCATTTAATTTTGAAAGTGGTGAAAAACTATTTTTAAGAAGAATTTGTTAAGAAAGTGGATTAAATTGGCTTTAGTACTTGGAATTAGGTATATTTATGGTGTAATCCATTGTTTTTTTAATTAATAATGTTTTCTATGTTGTGAAAATGATTTATTAGATTGTAAAATGGGTATGGAACATGTTTCTAATTGTTTTTCATGTGATTTCATTATTATGTACTGTTGGTATGTATTGCAAATTTTTTAAATGTTTGGAAGCATTCCATGAAAAAAAAATTGTTTTATGTCTGGAATTAAAAAGGGTATTGTACCATTTCCTTTGTTGAGATCTATTATTTAATTGCTTTTGATTATAAAAAGGGGAATTAGGAATAATTTATAAGTGATGAAAAAGTATGTGAAAGTTTCGTTTCAATGGCATGTGTGAATGAAAATAAGTTGTTTTGAAAGGAATGATGTTTCTCTATAATGGTTGGTCTTTAATATGAATGATGTGGTGTGTGTTCATGTTAACATTAACTAAAGAACAAGGGAAACCTCAGGTATCTAGGTGAACATACTGGAATAAGTGTGCTAGTGATCCGGAGTGGTATAATCCGAGTTTAACTTAGCAAGTTTGATGCTTAAAACACTAACTAAACTATTATGATGACATTGGTGACCACTAGGTTATAATTTATTCTTCTACTAGTGGATCATGTGCATGGTAATGAATATATTTTTTGGTTACTTTCCAAAAATGTATTTATAGGGTCCCACTCGATCAAGATGAACATTAGGGGATTTACCCATGGTTCTCTACTTTTCATGACATGGTGTCTTCTATCAGCATACGGAGGACCACTCGGGTGTGTGTGTGTGTCCTTTATGAATTTTATCTTCCACTTAAAAGTAGTGTTTGTGAAATATTTTTTCTTCAAGTGTTCCTTTTTATCTTTAAGTTGCAAATTTTTTCCTTAAAAGTGTTTTAAAATCATGAATTTGAATAAGAATATAAATTATCTCATTGATGTAGTGGCATAGAATCACATTATTTGGTGGTATTCTACTAGGCTCTTATATCACACCCTATATAGACCTTTGGGTGAATGTAGACCTTGTTCTTTGTGTATCCCTTGTTGAGGAATCATGCTTAGTGATGGGGGTTCGGGTTGTTGATGGTATTCTTCTGCAAGTTGGTGTTGGTAGCTTGAGGATGTTTCACCTCATGTTTCTTGGAGGTTTGAGTTAGAGTTTTAGTTTTTCCTTTATTGCTGTTTTTTTGGGTTGTTTGTTCAAGTTATAAATCTTTATATCTAAAATTTTTTTGGGGCCTTTTTGTTTGTGTAAATTCAGTTTCTTTTCGTTAAAGTAGTTAGTTGTTTTAGTTTTACTAATTCGGGTAAACTGTTCCCAAGATTTTCTCTTGATACCTGGGCACTTATGCCAGCCCATGGGGATCGGGAACACCCTTCAGGTCTTGCTACGGATCGGGATGGGCATCGGGTCAGATGAATACCCAACTTAGTTTATGAAAAAACGGTATCATAGAGCAGGTATTCTCCCTTGGTCCATATCCCTTTGGGAAGAGTTAGGGTAGACCAGAGTTGAGGGTGTTGGGACTTGATTTTCTGGATTCAAGTAAGGTTCTTGGCCAGCACACCTCAGGACGGGACATAGGTTACCAGTGTAAGTTAAGGTTTGTCCGAATCTTTGGTACTTATGGTTAATCTTGTATGGGGGGAATGAAAAAACAGTAGGGTCAATGGTATCATCGAGCTCACAGGGCCTTTCAATCCATGTAAAGCTGAGGACATTTCCCTAGTACATTCTATGTGATGATAGAGTGATTAGAATATGGACACCAACCATATGTCCAAGTCACCTATTAGCACTAATTTCTTCTTATGTTGTCTTGTGTCCCTTTCGGTTTGTGAAATCATTTTGAAATCCTCTTTTTTTATTGATGTTCCATGTTGTGTTTCATTGGTAATTTATTTTGGAGTGTTAGTTAGTGGTATTCTTTGAGAAGTGTTTCAGAAGGTCTCTACGGTGGTTCTTCCTATGTAGTGGGTATTTTCTCATTGTATGCCCAACCAGCAGACTAGTTTGTTGGGTATATATTTATTCTTTATGGGTAGTGTATTCCCCAGTCCGGAGCTAATATGCTTTTGAGATGCGGCTTGGTGATTCTTAGTTGGATGGACCTCTAGTTGAAAAATGGACATTGTTTTTTGAGTGTTAATAGAGTTTTTATCCTTTTTTCTTTATGGTTAAGTAAATCCTCTCATAGCGGAAGAGTGGATGTGAGAGGGAGAATGGAGTTTTTGTATCCTTGAGTAATTTGATGGTCAAAGTGGATATTTTGGCATTTTTAAGTTTGAAGTCTTGTTTGGAAGCGTCCTGGAGTTGTCGTGTGGGCTGCTATTTTACATAACCCTTAGGTCATTCAATGGTTTCATCTAATGAAGAGGTCTTTCTAGGACACTAGTGTGAGAATTTGGTCATAAGATCCTGTTTTGGACTCTTTCAGAAATATCATGGCATTAAAGACTAATATTAAACTCCCTTTTTGTGTAATGCTTCTTCCAACAACAAGGGTCGTGTTTAGTAATTCTTGGCGGTGTTGTTCTCTTGTTCGGTTTCAAGGGAGAAGGTTGTGGGACTTTCCAAAGGTCTCTGTCCTAACAGAAGTGTATTTTGCCTTGGGAAATTTTAAATTCCTATATTTTATAGGAAGGTGTTTTTATGTGTTGTTCCTATCGATATTTCTCATTCGGAGTAGTAAGGGATGATGCACATGGACCATCCTAGCTTTCTAGTTGGTGATGTTCTATATCAGTCAGTTGGTTCTTGTCTTGAGGGGTGGTGACACTTAGCAGAAAGTCTTTTTATAGATCTCTTGAGGTTTTCCACTAATTCACATTCTCTAAGCATGGTGTGTTTGTCTCTTTTTGGTTGTTTTTTGTAAGTATCCTCTTTGATCCTTAAGGAGTTTCATTCTCTACTTTGGGGTCCAGCCTTAGTTGTGGCTATTTGGGGACAAAAAGCACTATGGCGGGGAGAATTTTCACACCCTAAATTTTTGAAATTAATTTATTTTTTTCTTTTATATCTTGGTAAAAAAAATTGGGTTTTCGGTGGGCACATCTTTAAAATTTTTGTGTTTGATTGCAAAAAATGTGTGTTTAGGATATAACGGCACCAGGAACATGGGAAAAGCATAGTTCGGAGACCATACAACCAGTCCAGTTTCTAAAATAAATTAAAAACTTAAAAAAATAATGAAATAATGGTAAATTAAAATACAATGAATTATAAAATGGATATAAAATTAAAATAATAAATGCCATAAAAATTTAATGAATTATTTTAATGATAATAATAATAATATTGTTTGAGAATGTTATTATTATAATTAAAAATATTATGAATATAAATTTTATTAAGTTATTATTAATAATATAATAATTAATATTTTTTTTAATATTATATTCTATTGCTATCATTTTTATTATTGTTGTTATTATAAAATTATTAATATCATTAATGGTATTATTATAATAAAAATAAATTATTATTATTATCATTATTAATTCTTACCATTAGAATTGTTGGTATTTTATTTAACAATATTATCATAATAATTATATTTAAGGGTGTAATTTTTTATTAATCTATTATTATTATTATTATTATTATCATTTCTAATGTTTTAATTTAAGAATATTATAATCATTAATATTATTATTATTATTATTATTATGTATTTTTTTTAAAATTTATTTTCCTTTCTTTTTTGGGAATTGTTTCTTCCCTTCCCTTGGTCGCAGCACGGGCGTCATTCATTCCCCTTACCCTTCCTATCGTGACCCCCCTTTCTCCCCTCTCTAACTGCATATGTCGCTACCTACCTCACAGTCAGCCTGTTCACGCTGCCGCCTCTCATCTGGCCAGCCCACTGCACTGCCTATGCTTCTGTTGTTTGGCCCATGTCCCCCCCCCCCTCCTCTCGTGTGCAACCAAGTCATTTGGCATCCTTACCCCTCGTTGGTCGGCGCTGCTTTGGCTCCCCTACGAGCACCCACTTTTCTTCCGCACGCAGAGTATCCCTCCAATAATCTATATTCCTCATTCCTTAGTCAGTTGAACTATTCTATTTTGGGTTTTTGGATTTTAACTGGTTGGATATTGGATCTATGGTTGAATGATGTTAGTTAGAGTTTGATTCCGTTGATTTTCTGTAACTATAGCATTGCAAGGGTTTATTCGCGGAGTGGTTACGATGTGAATGGGGTTTTACACCACTTTTCAGATATTTCTTCATGTGAGGTAGGTGGTTTCATGCCCTAATGTTATTAGATGAATTTAATATGGTTATTTGAATTTATAAATATGTTCTATGATTTAATTGTGTGGTGCGAAATGTATTTCAAAGTTTTTTGACATGTTTATGTGCTTTGAATGGATTTTATAATGAAAAATTATTAGGTCTTGGGTGTGTGATTTATCATTATGTCTCGTGAAAATGTTTTATGGGTTGTATATTGGATTTGAATCATGTTATCAAAATAACCAAAGGTGAGAATGGTTTCGAAATGAGATTTTTAATAAAAAATGTGCTTCCTTGGAACGTCAAACATGTTGTGCACTTTGGAAATTAAATTTCAAATTTTTTGAATAATGGAAAACATGTTTTCATATGGTTACCTTGTGTATTTTGTTTTAAAGTGACGTTTCTATATAGAATCAAGTGTTTTTTGGGAAAATACTTCTTGATTTTTCTTGAAATTATTTAATAAATATTTTAAATCATTTATTTAAATATTTAGATGGTTCAAAATTAGTAATTTGGAATATTTTAATATGCGTTTGTTTTTAAAGTAGTATGTTTGTATGAAATGAGACATGTTTTTGGTGTAAACCTACTTTGGGTCACTTGGTGGTGTTTTATAAGTGGTGAAAATAGTTCATTTAATTGTGCATGTGGGGTGAAACTATTTTTCAGAAGAATTTTCTAAGAAAGTGGTCTAAAAAAGGATTTAGTACTTTGAATTGGGTATATTTATGGTGTAAGCCCTTGTTTTGTTATTTAATAAAGTTTTCTCAGTTGTGAAAATGATTAATTATATTTTTCAAGGGGTATGAAACATGTTTTGAATTTTTTTCGTGTTATTTCCTTGTTGTGCACTTTTGGTATGTAATGAAAATGGTTTAAATGTTGGGAAGCATACCTTGAAATCAAAAAAAATTTATGTGTGGAATTAAAAAGGGTCTTGGCCCATTAACTTTGTCGATCTATATTTTTTAATTTACTTTTGATTATAAAAATTTGATTTTAGAATCATTTTTAAGTAATGAAAAAATTATTTGAAAGTTTATTTTCAATGGAGTGTGTGAATGGAAATGAGTTGTTTTAAAAAGGAATGATGTTTCTTTGTAATTTTTGGTATTTGATATAAACGATGTGGTTTTTGTGCATGTGAACCTAAATGGGAACACAAGGGAACCCCTAGGTATCTTGGAGGGTGGACTGGAACTAGTGCCCTAGTGATCTAGAGTGGTATCATCCCTATTTCACTTAACAAGTTTGATGCTTACAACACTAACTAAACTATTATGATGATGTTAGAGACCACTAGTTTGTTGATAATTCTCCTACTAGTGGTTCTTGTGCATGATAATGGATATTTTTATGGTTACTTTTCACTAAGGTATGAGGATCTAGGGTCCCACTCAAGCTATATGAATCATAAGGTATTTACCCTTGGTGCTCTACTATTCATGATGTGGTGCCTTCTATCGGCATATGGAGGACCACTCAGGTGTGTTTGTGTGTGTTATTTATGAATTTTCTCTTCCACTTAAAATTATTGTTTGTGAAATGGTTTTTCTTCAAGTTTTCCTTTTTAACTTTTCATTGTAAATGTTTTCCTTAAAAGTGTTTTAAAAGAATTAATTTAAATAAGCATGTTACATTATCTCTTTGATGTTGTGGAATAGAATCTCATTATTTGGTGGTATCCTACCAGGATCTTGTATCACACCCTACATACACCTTTGGGTGTCTATAGACATTGTTATTTGTGTATCTCAGTTTGAGTCATCATTCTTAGCGATGGTGGTTCAGGTTATTGATGGTCTTCTCATGCAGGTTGGTGTTGGTAGCTTGGGTATGTTACACCTCTTGTTTCTTGGAGGTTTAAGTTGGAGTTTTTGTTTTTCATTTTTGTCATTTATTTTGGGTTGTTGGTTCAAGTTATAAATCTATATATCTAAAAAGTGTTAAGGGAATATTTGTTTTTGTAAATTCAATTTCCTTTCATTTAATTAGTTAGTTTTTTATGTTTACTATTTTGGGTCAGTCGTTCCCAATATATTCTCTTGATACCCAAGCACTGTTGCCAGCAAGTGGGGATCAGGAACACCCTTTAGGTCTTTCTGCGGATTGGGTTGTGCATCAGGTCGGATGGAGACTCATCTTGGTTTTTGAAAATAAAGGTACTTTTTTGAAAATAAATTTTCTAATGGATGAGAAAACCTCAATTGGGTGAATCCAAAAATATATTTTTTACCTAATGGTGGAGAGATCACTTATTTAGGGGGAGCATGTATTTTGATAGATTTTTTTAAAAGGGTAATCTATGAGGTAAATATTTATATGCGAGTGTATTATAATTTATGAATTGTTCAAACATGTTTAGTTATCATTCCACTGAGGACCTTATTATACACAAGATCAAGGTATAGTTTTGAGAAATGAGAAAACAAGTTCATTCTCGATTGAAATCAAGAGTAATTAAGATCTATGAATAATTTATATATATGTCACTATAATGGACTACATAGATGTTCAATATTTTTTTATCCTATATAGATTTTATGCACATAGTCTTTGAATAATTTAATAATGAATCATTACATTGTGGGATGAGTTTGAAAGTGATTTATGTTCCTTGGATTAAAAAAATCAATCGGGATATTTTTATGTCCAATAGTTTTTTGGGTGATTGATGATCCTATTCAGAAAGATGTAAATTTGGAGATATTTTGTGGCCTAAGGATTTCTTTTGGAAATATATACTTGAATAATTATCCCCTTTAATTATTTATTTTTTCTTTGAAAGAATAATTTGAGATGGGAATAAAGTGTATATATTTATTGTGTTGGAATTTTTTTCAATACATAAATTGTTTCCAAGATCACATGAAATACAATTTATTATATGATGTTAAGAATATTACAAGGTTTCGTAGTGTTTGAAGATTATTTGAATGAGTTTGTAAATTTGTGGGAGTAATTTGAAAATGATTTATTTTAGGTGAACAGATTCAAACTAAAAAATGTATGAGCCCAAAATCATAATAATTATTCTACTACATTAGTGATATTTGGTTAATTCAATAGATCAAATGAAAAACTCTATTATTTTTATATATAACACCAAGAAGAGACTAGTGAAATTTACTATTTAATCAAATGTGTATTTTATCTTCCACTTTATATAAGATCCATCTATATGAGATATAACAAAATTGTATATGTCTCATTTTTTAAGATTAATTCAAAGACTTTGTAAGATTCATATCTCGAGAAATGTAATTTCATAAGAGTAACACTAATATTTCATAAGAGTAGAATTTAAGGAAAATTTAATTCATATGAGTAACTCTATAATTTTATAAGAGTCATTAAATTTTCATAATAGTAATTACTATGTTAGTGTGATTTCATAAGAGTAACTCTTAGCTTTGTTCAATGTTCCATTTGAGAAATCATAATAATTAACTTCATAGACCATATATTAATTCTTTTAAAATTTAATAGGGAATTATTTCCATAAATAAATAGGAAATTATCAGAATATTTATTTATAGAGATTATAAAGAATTCCATATGTTAAATTTTAGATATCTATTCTCTAATGAGGAAATAATCCTTTAAATTCCAATATAAGCCTATTTTTTACCTTAATGTAAGTTATTAAAGGGGTAATATAGGTTTCAAGATCATTTGGTCTTGTTTTGGAAATGGGAGTTCTAGTTTTTAGAGAGTTAGGGCAAGGCGTATAATAAGTGCACATTTTTCACTAACCATAAACCACAAGAATGAGGCCCTGATATGGTGAAGAATAATTTTTCAAACCACACACAAGGGGAAACATGACCATTAAAATACTACAATTTATTCTAGGAGCACCAAAAATGGTTTATGCGTGACTTATCTAACTGTGCACCTTAATAGTGTGAGGTGTGGGCTCGTGGGAAATGGGCATTTCATAGATGGTTCATAGTTTGTCCAACCGTGAGGCCAAACAAAGCACCCCCTTTAAAAATATTTAAATTGATATTTTCCCCTCCTTTCCCTTAAGTCTGACTAATCCTCTACTTATCTTTATTTTCACACATCACACCCCCACACCTCTCTTCTTCTCCCACTTTAAGTTTTTGTTGGATATTGGTCATTTGGAATCTGTTTCAATTTATGTTCATTATGTAGGGTCAACATCAATAATTCTAGAACTCTAATTGATTCTTTCATACTTTTCTCTACTTTTATTGGATGTGATTATCATGTGAGATGATATAACCTTTTTCATTGGATTTTGGTTTGTTTTTTTCTCACTTTCAAACCAAAATCTAAGGCTTATACTATATGAGGTGTTCACCACTTGGATAAGGTAGGTGGTTTATTAATTTTACCTAAATTCTATATGTTTATGACATGTTTTGTTGGGATGCACACCGAAATTTTTAGATATTGTCTCTAAAATTTGTAAATTAACTAATTAATCACCCATACCTTGACCTTGATGTCTATGAGACAATTTATCATTATTGGAGGTTGATTACCTTAACATAAACCACCTCATAGGGTGTGTCTTCTAAAATTTCTTGACAATCATTACTTTATTATAACTAAAACACCCCTAAGGTGTTCTTGTTTTCTTTATTATAAATGGAATTTCTAGAATAAATAAATTGAATTAGTAAATAGATTGGATGCTTAAAATGTATAATGATCAATTGTTATGTCATGCTTACATTTTTTACTGGACATGAATCACTATAAAGGTGAAGCATGTCATAATATAGGCATGGAAACCTGATCTATAATGCCTTGGGAGAACTCATAGGATGCCATATGATTCATTGATGTGACCATTAAGTGATACTCTACACTTGGGCTCAGTCAGTGTCTTATAAAAATAAATGTATCAGATTATGATTAATGATTCACTTTTATTCTCTAGAAATTATAATTCTTGGGATTAGCTCTTAGGATTTGGCTTATGTACTCATACAACTACCACCTTGGATAATATACATGAGCTATAATCAAGTTTATCATTATATTACCTTATATTTGACCATGTTCTTGGTTAGAATCTTTTATGGTGAAATTCTAAAGGTTTATCCCTTAGATTACACTCATAACCCATAGCCTATCATCTCTGTTCAGTAATATGAGTGGGTTTTCTCTTTTAAGGTCATGAATTACATGAATTTCCCACATATCCCTTATGATGATTATACAAGGATTCCTTTTCTAGGTTTATTGGGTCCCTAGAAAATTAATGTTCAAATGGTTAGAGACATATATCATTGACCTGAGAATATAGGATTGGATAGGTATCCCATGTGGATCCTAAGCTCGATATGGTTCATATTTATTTAATTATTTATTTTTATTATACATGTGCATTATTACATTTTATAATCAAAGATTACAATTGATATAGACATCATTGGTGGTGTCCTATTGAGTTTTACTTGCACTCTATTCTGGTTATCGTTTGGTACCCAGATAGACTTCATTGTTATAGGTAAGGATAAAGTGAAGTTACCAACTATGGAAGCTTGATTTATTTCTAGGCTATAGTCTTGGGAGCAGATGGATGAGCTATTTCTTGGGATGATCATGGAGATAGATGTTTTTTTCTATTGGTTAATTTTGTATATACTGGTAACATATTGTATGTTTGTTACAATGAGTTCATGTGTTAAGTTATGTACTATCATGACATCATCTATATATGATCTTTTTGCTATTAGATTTGTTTATTATTATTTAGAAGGTGTACTTCCTACCTCCTTGTTAATATTTACACCACTTTATTATTATTTAATGTTTTTATTAACACTAATATATAGGGTATAGTCTCCCCACCATACCACTATACACCATCACTACTAGTTTGAATACTATGGAATATGAGGAGGTACACTTGAGTCTATGTGGACAACAGGGTTCAATTACTTATGATTGAATAAAGCCTATGATATCATAATGTGGTATCATAGGTTTCTTTTATTTTGTATTATTTCTTTGGGATTAGAAGTTAGAAAACTAAAAACTGTCATAATTTGATAATAAGTCATTCTTAGGAGGATCTAACCCACATTATAGGGAAAAGTGAATTTACCAGGGATGGGGAATGTTGTTGTAGATTATGAATGATACAGTTTTTCTACTTTCACTGTTGTGTGACACACATGACTTATGATGTTATATCTTATAGATTTTTACACTTGGTCTATATTTCATGGAATAATTTCCTCAGGCATCATTATATTCATGTAGATAATTGTACTCCACACATATTCAATGCACTATAAATTTCATTGATTGTTTCTTATTATTAATTGTATGTACATTGAATTATATGCTAGTATTTATAACATTTATTTTTGGAAATTAATAATATAACTGGCTACATTAAGTGATTTAATAAACCTAAATAGTTTTTCTTACATAGATTGATGGTTTCACCTTAACTAGATAATTGTGACATTTTTTATCCATGGAACATTAGTTACATGGGAAAATTGTTTATTTGGTTATGATTAAATGGGTATAAATTGAAATCTATAAAGTTTTTTCATTTATAAATTGTGAATAGTGATCTATATAATTGAACCACTATATATGGACATGTTACATACCAAGACCAAATGTAAAAGGATAGTTGAAGTTACCTGGAATGATAATTTAATATTATGAAGCTTAGTTATTTATAACTTGGGAATGGAAATAAATCTAATTGAACTATTAGATACAATTTATAAAATTTCAACTCTTGAAGTAAATTGTTTTTTAAAATAGGTATTCCAATTCTAACTTAAAGAACTTTTTCCTTTATGAATTTCAATTGACACCCCATATAACTAAACCATTACATTTAATTCTTTAAACATTTCCCTCTTAAAATAACTTTTGAAGTGGGTAGTGGGAGGTTTTTATCATATAGCTGTTCTTGTTTGAATCTTTTTTATATTAATAATCCATTTTTATTATATATTTTTATGAGATGGGTGCTAGGAATTGTAGATATATACCTCCTTAATTTCTTCGGGTTGAGCACCATGAAGGTGTTGAGGACCACGCTCCTGAAGTGGTGGGACTTGAACCACCTATAGTGCCACCAGAGGCACCTTCTATTGTACCACGTATTATTATTGAATTAGGACTAAATTTTAATCATAGATATGGTTTCCTAAATATAGTTCACTCTATATAGGGAGATCTTTAGCCTTCACTGACTATGTCAAAGTTGACAGGGGAGTTCCAATAGCATCACCCACCAAATTTTTTAGGGGTTATTAGTCCCTAGGATGATGATTCATGGATAGGGAGTTTTATTTTGATCTTTAATCATTGAGATACACCTCTAAAAATGAATGTTAATCTTTAAAATGTATTCCTTAGGGATCATTCATGTGATGGTGGGACATCCTTGTAGAGGAATATTAGCATAATTTTATGGTCTTGTGGGATTTCTAAACTACATTTAACGACCACTTCTTCCTTGAACACTAATAGATGACTAATAAATGGATCTTATTCATTTGGAGTAGGTATTTATGTCTGTAATGGATTTTTTAGCTCATTTCATAAAGCTCCGCCACATTTTTTCCACTTTTATAGGTGATGAGTTATATATGGTGAAATTTCTTGAGGATTAGATTAGGTATCCCATCTGATCTCAGTTGAATTTTTTCCAACTGACTACCATCTCTGAGATCATGAACCACACCATTATCTATGAGAAGAATTTGATGGAAGATAAAGTTATTGGGAATTTTGGTATAGCTTCTAAGATAGGTAGTTCATTGTCTAGTGATAGGTAGTGTCACTTGGAGACATCCCATGGGAGTATTAGACATCCGAGTATACAAATTTATATTTATATAACATGTCATCAGTGCAGAAGGTTGTGCCACATTGATCCTTAGTGTGGTAGAGACCCAATAGAGTACAAAGACTACAAAATATTGGTCTATATTCATAGATTATATAGGACCTTCCACCAGTTTCCAATGGGATAGGATCCACACTATCTCCAAATTATGGAGTTGTATCAATGACACCATGCTAGGCATGAAGTAGAAGTATTACTAGCCATATAATCCGAGGAGGTGGAAAAGGTTAATAAAGTTGTACTTATGATGTGCAGTGCCAATAGAGATAAATTACAAAGAGAGATCAATTTATATCTTAGGGTTATGGATCCAAACAGTTATATTCACTGTAGCCAACACCTTAGGAGTACAGTGTCAGGCCATGTATAGTGTGAGGTACAATATTTGTAGTTGTGACCCTAGTATATGCTTTTTTGGCACAGTACCTTTAAAATAATTAACATATATATCTTTAATGGATATTATTGGGATAAAAGTATAAATTTTGTGTGGTAATGTCTCATGATACTTTGTTGGGAGTGTGGTCAGAATGTATTTTTCAATACAAGGAGTGTCCCCTTGAGATTGACAGTTATCATTTCATAAGGAACCTTTTCATCATCGAGATTCTATGTTTTGATATAATCCTAAGGATGGAATAGATAGTGGATTATCAATCCCGTATCAGTTTTTATCACAAGTGGGTGTCTTTTACATCACCTAAGGGTGGTAGCTATGTTCCCAAGGGAAATTGGGATTTTCAAGAAAGTTGAGATGTACCTAAGGATCATGGGATGGGTGGAGTGTCGACCCTGATTTATAGTCATTTTTCTGATGATTGAATAGTATGAAATAATTTTTTATTACATTTTTGGAACAATTTAAAGATTTGTTCCCTGATTAATTTTCTGGGATAACTCTGAAGAGAGAGGTGGATTTCATAATTGATCTTATTCTATGAGAAGAACTGGTATGTATTCCTCTATAAAGGATGGGTCCTACTATTCCTTAGGAACTCAAGATGTAGTTGGGGGACAAAAAATCATAGGTTAATTCAAGAATTATATTTTCATTACATAGTTAATTAAATATAAGTATAACCCAATGAATTTAAGTTGAGTTAAGAAACCCCTTACATCGAGTCCCAACTTACTACGAATGTCCTTTAAATACTATATAATAAAACTAAAATAATTATTTACTTGTTTAGTAAATTTTTATAGGTTGGTTAATTTACCATGAAACCATTTATCTCCTTTATTTTAATGACATATTTAATTACATAATCAGTTAAGTACACATAGGGGGTTTTGAGGACATTTAGTTCATAATTGAAAAATGAATTTGGAAGGTTAATTGTGGCCAAAGGGGTCATTTTTAAATCATATAAAGAATATTAATCTTGTTTTAATTATTATTTTTATACATTAAATACAATTTTATAACTATCCATGATATTTATACATGAAAAATGAATCACATCGGTTCATGGAGGTGGTAATCCACACGTACGCAAGAACAAAATTATCATTTTCCAACATAAGGAGGGGTAATAAAATATGTGATATATTATTTTTAACTAATGATAATTATGTAAAAAATATTATATATATATAAACACATTAAATCTATCATTATAAAAATATGTGAGTGTTAGTGAAGTAAAATGAAACACTTCACTTCTTGGAAGTGGTAGTCCACATATACGCATGAATGGTTTTTTCATACCCCATAGGATAAAAAAGATAGTAAAAAAGAGTTATACCATTTTCATAATAAAATTTAATTATATTGGATACAATTATGTTATTATATCAGATTAATTTAAAAATATTTGAAGGAGGTAGAAGAAGAAGTAAAATTAAAATGCTTGGTTAAGATGATTACCTCATCTTTAGAAGAGCACCTTTATCTTACACTGTAAAAAATCTACATTGGTATTTTGGTGATAAAATGTCTATATGAAGTGGTAAGAAATTTTGGAAAGTTATATTGGTAGATATATTTCAATATACATTCCACAGTAATTATGAGGAAGATATGATAGGTGTTGTTCTTTTATAATTTATGGGAGAGGTGCCTTTGGAAACACTTAACATATTAAATTAATTTCCATATTCAAGTGGATAAAAATTGATATCTTAAAAATATATGATTTTTATGAGTAAAAATACTCTCATGTAATAAAATTTAGACACATTTAGAAGATATTTTAAACCTTAAATCTTAGTTTTAACCTCTCAATATCCCTTTTAATGCCTACAATGATAACAATGTTTTTTACTCATTAGAGGCCAGGAAATTTACAATAAAAGTAAAATTGAACCATAAGTGGATAATAGTTGATATTATATACCATATCCAATTCACTTGGATAGGGATAATAAATTTATGAATTTTAGATCATTTAATAAAATATTATTTAACAAAAAATACCATTAAAGTCATTTTCAGGACTATTCACAAGATTTAACATTAGAAAATATCAAAAAAGTAATTTAGTTATTATTTAAAATTTTAAAACATCAAAAATACATTATATTTATATATAATATTCAATAAACACCATAAATCACCCCAAAAATTACATTTAATTTTTTTTAAATCATTTACTTTAGTTTTCTACTTCTCGCACATGCACTATGTCGCTATTGTGTATGCATTTAAGTTAATTATTCCATCACTAAAACATTAAAAGCAAATTAAAAATATCAATTTATGATCATTCATTAATTTTTTATCCTTGTAAAAACCTATTTGAGATATTAAAATCATGAAATGGGCAATTTAGTAGTTTCCTTTACTTTAAATAATATAAAGTTATTTATCAAATTAAAATGGAAAAAATATACATTTTCGAATATATGAAGGTTTTTGTTGATTTAAAATCATAAAATAAAATCTAAGAACGTGTATGAATGATTTTGAAACCTCCTTCCAAAGTTTTAAAATTGTTCTTATTGATTTACACTTACTGTGGTGATAACATTTTTACTAAAGTAAATAAAAAATAAAGGTAAAATATTTATTTTTTTTGGAAATTATAATTAAAAATATAGAATCCATTTTATCAAATTCAATTTCTATAAGTGGAATAAATTACTTTTAAAATAAACCCTCAAGATGTAACAAAAAACTATTTTCCTGAAAAATTCATTTTTAAGCATAAAAATGATTTAATACAAAAATTGTGAATAATATCGATTATAATGAAATTAATTCGATTTTTTTAATCAAAATGAACTAATGAAATTTTAAAATTATTTCAAAAAAATTGTAATTTTTAAATACTTGAATAAAAATTAAAGTTTTCTATAAAATCATTACTTTTCACTATTCATTGAAAAATTAATATGTTCATAAAAATCAAAAAATATCATTCTAATATAATTTTGAAATGATTATTTAAAAAATAATATTCAATTTATAATTTTTTTAAAATTTTTATAAATTAATTATCATGTTATGTCATAAAATGAAATAAAACCCATTTTTGTAGAAAATGTATTTTTAAAGCATAAAATGAATTTACCAAAAATTGAGTTCTTATTTATTGATAATTAATTAATAAATGTGTATTGGGTATGACCTTTATATATATTTTATATAATGCAATTACTTCTATTTATATCCAAACAAATTAATGACTGGGTTATAATAATCATATTTAAATAATAATATTTCACAATCATTAAACCTTAATGTTGTATTTCATGTATTCTATCAAACAAAGTCTTCTCTTAAAATACCAGGTTATTAAAAGTAAATACAAGGGTCCTATAGTCAATTTTTGTGATGGAATTCATGAAATTATTGGGAAATAGGACTTAAGGGAGACTCAAAAACATATTTTATCCATGTCACCATTATTTTATAGATTTTAAAATAATGTTTTGTATATAAAAATGTATATATGGATCCTTACCTTGATATATGCATTCTATAATATTATAATGTATTTTCATTTTTTGATAGCATGAAATATTTTATTATTTTTATCCTATCATTGTAATATTTATATTAGGTTATTCTTGTGGATTTTGAATCGTTATTATGTTGGTTGTTATTTATGATTATATGATAAATGGAATAGTATTCCCATGGTATTTATAGACCCTTTCTACAAGAATAATTCCTATGTTATATGAAGAGACATTCTTGAGGTCTTTTGTAAAACCCATCTTCTCATAATTCAGAATAACTAGTCTGAAGGTAATTTAAATTGGTATCAAAATCATCATTTTATTTTGTTTTACTACTTAGTACATGGTAGATGGAGATATTAGTGGTTAGAAATTGGGATAGACCATATTATTATGAATAACATACTTCTATATAGGTAAATTATAAGTTAATAAGGATGAGATTTTTTTCATAGTTTTCAAGTATTATGGTTTTAATATTTCAAGGAATATGGTGTTAGATTTATGTTTTATTATTTTCCTCTAGTCCCTAGGTGGAAAGGGGGAGTGTGTTCATAAAAGATATTCAAAATATGATATTCACATGAAATTTATGTAATTATATTTTATTTATAACATAGTTATAAAACAATGGTATTAGTTTTTCAAGGTTTCAAAAATAAGTTATACTACGTTTTCCTATATAATCTATTGGAGGTACTTTACCTGAAGTAACCTATAGTTATGGGTTCATCTATTACTATTATTAGATGATTAATTATGTGGATCTTACTTGTATTCTATATCAAAAATAGAGATTGGGTATATTAGGTTTCAAAATTCCCTAGTTTTAGGAGACCCTAATGTCAAAGGGTATTTATAAAGGATCAATATGTGTTTTATATTACTACATTTTATAACCTTTGATATCCATAACTATAAGAGAAAATTTTCAATCCATGATTTTGGAATTTCAGTATTATTCTACCTCGATGGAATATAATATAGTATAGTGGGGGAGGGAATGAACATTCCCCCACTAGATGAGGTATTTAAATCCCTTGTGTCATTGACAAATACTATATATGATAAACTCAAGGAAGATTTTATATTTTTTCGATAGTTTATGAGTCATGGTTGTCTAATATATTATTCATCCAAGTATGATTTGGAGAGGGATTTTCAATATCAACATTTCTGATCATTTTTAGTGAGAGTTCCACAAGATACTAAACTATAGATAAAGCCCATTCAGGATTATATTTTATTAGATTCAAACCCACACTAAGTGTGTGGATAAGATAGTGCTACACATACTTCATGGACCATGAAAATATTGGTGCGAGATATTGTTCTAGATGGACCAACATGAGGTCTTACCCCGAAAAGACATCCAATATATATTATTTTGGGTTGTTTCCCCTTGATAATATGATTTAAGTCAAATATAAAGAGTTTATTCACATATTATAGGTAGATATATCTATAATGGACAATGTGGTTTAGTTTATAGAGTTTCATTGATTTTCACTAATGTTGTATGGGGATGAGGATATGAGACTCAAGTATATTGAGGATGGGAATAGATATTCTATCTATGTTTAGATTAATTTTTTTAACAAATTAAATTTGATAAATTCACAAACCATGCTATCATATTGCAGAGTAAATTGGTTGAGGGAAAGTTATCAAGATAGGTTGCTTCTTCTATTGGTACTGGCAGTGGATCTTTATGTAGTAGTAAGTGGAAAGAATTGTGGTTCTCACTAGTGTTGAAATAGATAATTCACTTAATGTATAGGTTTATATTTCCCCCCTAATTGGAGGAATTATCTCAATTATTATCTATGTGGTTGATCTAGGGATCCTTGATAGCATTACGAAAAATAATTAATCGAGTTTTGTTGCCTCTATTATATGTGGAAACTACAGAGGTTCTATAGGAATGAACCATGACTATATATTAGATGTTGTATTCCTCGACCTAAAGTATTAGTATTTGAGCTTATACTATTACCATATAATTTTATTTAGAGTTTTTTTATTTTTGGGACACAAAAAAGTGATAATCCCTTAAATAATGGTGTTATTAATGATTCATAGAGATTTAAAACCCTCATGAATTGAATTGATAAATGGGGAGCTATGTTTAAGTCTAAATTGTGAAATGGTCAATATAGTATTGATATTCTCCCTAAGAGTTATATAACTCTCAAAAAACTATTTCAATTATATAGTTTTGTGTTTGATAACTTCCACATTTAGATAATGTTAGGAAATATTTCTTGAGGTGATTTATTAATGAGTTTTGATGGTGATTTCATGTTTCATTTTTCAAAAATATTATAATGGATGAGTTTAGTTTTTTTTTTGAGTTTGTATTAAATATATTGATTTTTTATAAGCAATTATAAATTATACCATCATTATACAACTATTATGGAACAATGGATTGATGTATTGGGAGTATTTACTCATATACACTAATTGTGGAAAATATATATTCATTGTTCCATGATATTGTTTTAAGATATTATAGGATATATCCTATGTGGGTGTTGATATGTGATAGTGATCCAAGATTTATGTGTTAGGGGCTATCTACTATGGGTGGATTGCTACAACACAAGATGGTATGTTACATCACCGTAGAAGAGTTCTTGTTGCAGTGATTTAGGTTGTAAAAAATTCATGATCTACTATATTGATGGTAACACCACAATATATCTAGTCTCACCTTAATCAAAATAAGGTTTATGTGATATTTTAAGATCTTATTTTTTATTTTAAAATTAAATATTGAGATGTGATCAATATTTTTCAAATCTAGAGCTGAATAAGAATCATTTCATAACAAACTTTATCAAGATGTGATTTGATCATGTTCATTAAATATTAGAGTTTTTAATTTTTAATGAGGGGTGAAACATTTATATAGTCAACCATAAATTATAAGGTGGAATCTAGAAAGGATTTAATTAAGATTTAGGTGAATAATTAGGGTTCACACTTGATCTAAAATCTATAGGAACTTGAGAAGGGAAGTATAATATTTATCAACTTATTGATGCTTTTATATATAATTCATGTGCTTTGATTTTAGAAACATATTCACACTCCATTCCAGTGGAATTACAAATATTGAACTCCATCGATTAGACACTGGATAAAATTAATGTATAAAACTTATAAAAAACTATTCTATCATGTTTTTTATCTATATATATATATCACTTTATCTCTTTGTTTCATTCATTCATCATAAACACAAATAGTTAACAAGAATAATCAATTTGAGAGTTAGTGTTATGGTAACCACTAATTCATCCTCTATCCCTCAATGGTTGTGTATCTCTAATATGGGGATTATATATTAGTATCAGAAAATTTTGTTCTTGAAGATTTATTATTTGTTAAACAATTTTTATATAAAATTAGATTTCATCAAGAGAAGTAGTTATGGTTATTATTAGAATATAATTTTATATTTACTAGTTATATTTATGTTTAGTGGTTTATATTCATGATGTTAGGACTATATTTTATCATAGAAGAATAATATTAAAACTTTCATGGCATGAGTTGTTTTCTCTTATGTTGAGGTTTCAAATATATTCCTCTTTGACAATACAATCCTTGATCTGAGATGTGGTTGTCCTCGTTTGATGAAGTTATTCGATGTGAATGGATCAGGTTTGAAGGTTAAGGTTTTTCTGTCGATGTTTGTGGAATTGAATTAGGATTGGTTTTGGTTTTTCAGGTCTTTGTCTTTAGTTAAGGTTAGTTTTCTTCATAGTGGTTGACCTGGTTGACAATTGTGTTCTATTTTATGATTTTAGATCGGTTCTGTTCATGTTTGGTGATGGTTGGTGATGTGTTTCTGGTTTGATCGGGTTGAATATTGTGTTCTAATTTGTTCTTCTGTTTTGGTTCTGTTCGTGTTTGGTGATGGTTGGTGATGCATTTGTGGTTCTATTTGCATCTAGTTTTGAATGATACACCTTAATGATGGTTGTTTGTACTCTTCATCACAGGTCTTGTGGAATGGTTTTTTTATTCACTAAGTGAAGTTGATGAATCAGTGCATTGAGATGTTTTACGGTGGGTTTGATGATTTTTGACAATATCATATTACCAGTGGTGGTTGGATGGTGATGTTTTCGTAGTGATTGATGACGATGATGAATGATGACTGCTGGTGACTGGGTGACATAGGTGATCTTCAATCATGATTCTCAAATGTGGTTTTCTTTTTTAATTTTTAAATTTGAACATGGTTGCAGTTGTTTTTGGGATCCCGCTTGGTATGTAGGTCATCATTATTCCATAAAAGTGAATTTTTTAAAATCAAATAAAAAACTAATTTTCAATCATATGAGTAGGGGCTTATATTAAGGAATAAATAAAAATATAAAAATGAGACTACAATAAAATCCATAAAAGGTTTGATGAGAATTGATACAAAAAGGTATCTTCGTGGGGAGTCTGACTATGAGGATACTTCCTTTAATATTGATGAATTGATATCTTTATTCTTTGAATGAATGCAATAAAAAAATTAATTAAAAATTAAAATTTTCTTTTACATTTTTTCTATTATGGAAATATTATATCTTTTTCTAGTAGTTTCCTTAATAATAATGGATAAGGAGAGGATGATTATTGATCTCAAATATCATTGTAATTCCACTTAGATTTCATGGTATTTTATGTCTTAAATTTTTATTTATTATCTTGCATCGTGATGATATTTAGTTATTTCAAGGGTAGGAGTTATCCTAAAAGTGGGTTTTGGAGAATAAAATTAGGCATTTAGTTAAAAACAATTATAGGTATCTGATTAAAACATGATTTTATGGAGTTTTTCTTGGACAGTTTTAACATAGGTAATGCTATTTGAAAATAATAGATCATATCAAAAACCTCTGGGAATTTTTTGAGATAGTTTTTTTAGAATGAATTACATCTATCTAGAAATGGCTATGATGTAACCCTCAAGGTATGTGATGTGATAATTTTAATAGAGGGGATCTCTCTACTAGGTGGTAGTCATGTCGCATCCCTCAAGAAATGTTTCTAGATGTAGCTGAGTGGGGTCCACCAAGCCACAACATCAATATCATGACTTTAAAAATTCACTGGGTGTTTTTTTAAAAAATGGTGATATTTTAATTTTTTCTTGGACCCCCATTTAACCCTAATCCCTTCTCCTCTTATCTAACCCTTATATAATTTGGGAACCCTTAATGGATTATCCTTGGAAATTGGATCTTCTAAATTCCCATATCTTGACTTTTTTAAACATTATTCGATTTGTAGGTTCTCGTTTAGTGATATTAATCCCTTGGTTTCCTAATATTTATCTATTTCATTGTACCTCAATTCTAAACCCTAACTATATAGATTTTGGGGTTTTTTTTCTTAATTTCAAAATTGAATCAAAAAGTCAACTGGGTGAGTAAAATTTTTAAGACTCATTGTTGGAAGTCATTACCTTGCTATGGATTTTTTTTAATAAATTTTTTTTCCTTTGATCGCATGTAGTTGTTTTTATGTCTCTATGAGACCCTTATTTTTTTTCTTGAAGTGACCAGGGCTCTATGAGGTAGTGGATAACACATTGGAGGGGGAGTAAAAGTGATATGGATTAGAAATGGTGGGACATATCCCATGCTATAGTTAGGGGTAGGTCTGTCTTGGTGGTGTTTTTAGATCAACAATAACCAAATGAGTGGGCTTAATATTGTTCATTATTACTATTGTTGCATGTGTCATGTTTTGATTTTTAGTTTTAACCTAATATTGAGTGAGAGGATGGGGATTATATTAATTTAATGGGATTATGTATAGACTACCTTGAGTGACATAGAATGCTTTAGAATAGTTTATGTGACCTCTCATATATCAGAGGGGATGGTTTGAGTTTGTTGAGATAATGATGGTATTTGTGGTCCCTACATGAGTGAGGGGATGAGAATCATAGAGTGAAATACCCTAACTAAGAGGGGATGGTCTAGAATAAGATAAGGGTTGTGACTATGAACTTTATGTGAGGGCATGTCTTGAGTGAGGATGCACTGCCATTATTCTTGACTGTTCGGAGAGTTCTAAATAACACTTCCTTCTAACATGGAAATAAAGTAGGTAGGGATGAAATTTTTGCCATATTATTTAGATAATGATAATATAGTGGGTTCTAATATATATATCATTTCATAAACATTTATAAATCTATTACACTTATGTTAAGGGCCCATTGGAGGTGTCCTATTAGGTTTATACTCACACCCTTCATAATAATCTCGTGGAATGTGCAGAATTTATGGTCAGGGATATACCTAAGGGAAAGGGTCCTCTGATAGACTGGTATGTAGATGGAGGTAAATAGGATTGAGGTGATGTTAGGATGTACTCTGGGTATAAGGATCCATCCTTAAACATTACTTAATCTTGATATAAGTCGATAATTTGACTTTAATTCATATCAAGTATATTTTTAGGTTTAGATACTCAAAGAATTATGTCATAACTTATACATAACATCTTGAATATTACAATTAGACACTTCTACTCACTGTCCTTTTTTTATAAAACAAAAAATCTTTAAAACACAATATGACATCATTTCATGTTTTAACAGCATAACTTTTCATTGATCCCATCCTTTACTCTACTCTTCATTATGTCCTGTGAAAAACATTTCAAAACTTGGCATGAGAAGAAAAATATCAAAAAGGGATACATAATGAAATAAAACTATTAATCTTTCAAAAAACATGTAAACCATGAAAACTTTATCATAAATTAATACTTTCCTCCTTTAAGAAGTATCAAAAACACTTCATTGAATATAAGTTCATTACTTACCCTTTTTTGTAACCAAAATATTACCATAAATCCCATTGAAAGAAACATATAACAAATAAAGGTAACTTGGGACATAAACATACTTAAATGGAATAATCATACGGTGGACTTCCACACATATCATTAAATGGAATATCCATATGGCTGACTTCCATACCCAATGCATTGGAGATTATAACCTAACCACCCATCCTTGGTTTATCACGAAACCACCCTTCATTTGGTTTATCGTGTAACCACCCATTATTGGTTTATCATGTGACCACCCTTCAAATGTCTAAGTGCCATTATATAATCATAACACATAAAATATTGAAAATCTCAACATTTAACTAATAAAATTTCATTTTCAATCACAAGAAATCATTTCAAGATATTGAAATATTAAATCCATTCCAAAAATAATTTTCAATACCAAAACAACCAAAACGTGAATAAGGTATTTCATTTCCTTTTGAAAACATTAAGTCTTATATAGGAATCCAAATATCAAATAATTATTACAGCATCGGATAGTTCATTGTCTCCCCATACGTTAAAAACATTCCTTTTTCATTTAGTAAAACACTTCAAAGAAAAAATATTCCCTTTAAATTAAATTAAAAGTAAAAGGGGTTTATTAAACATTTTGTAAAATAAGGAGGTGTATTTTATCAAAATATTCCCCAAGAAAGGAGATTGAGATGAAATCCCTTACCTTGAGTCTGATTCATCACATTTGTTCCTTGATCTTCCTAAAAAATACACTTAAGTTAATTTCTACTTGCTTAAGAACATTTTTCAAGTTTATTATTCCATTTATATCACTTATTACCACATTATAAAAATTACATAAGTATTTAAGTTAATATCGGTCGTTTTGTCGATATTGGGTACTTGAGTCAAAAATGATCTTGTTATAATTACAAATTTCTCATATGGTAAAAAGTACATTATATCCAGAACAGAATTCATGATTTAAATATCATATATATATATTAAATAATTATTTATAATATTCCATAACATTTAGAGATAATAAATGAAATTCACTATTCATGGAGACGGTAAGTCGTACGTATGCATGAAAGCTACTTTCATTTATCTATCATATTAAATAAATTAAAACTAAATGATAAAGAGGTATATTATAATTCTAGTATAATATCACATGATATACATGTTACATAATTTTATTAATTTTATCCTTTATATGTTCCATATATGTCATGAACGAGTCATATCACTTAGAGGGATCGGTAGTCCGCACTTCCTCAAATGAAATTATCGTATTTACACATCATGAAAAGCATAAAGGTATGTTTTTAAATAAAAAATAAAGTATAATAGAGAAAATATAACTATAATAACTATAATATATAAATATATTTCCATAATAATAGCCACCATTATAGTTGGTATGGGAAAATCGAGCAATCATCGTTTGGTGAGATAGCTGTTCACTATACACAAAAATAGTATGTTCGAATCTGTTACATGTTGGTGTGTGTATGTTTAGTTACAATACATATCATAAAAACATACTAGTATATTTAGGATACTGGTTTTTTTATGTAATAAAGGAATAAGAAGAGCATAGAAAGTAGAGAAGTAAAATAATGGAAAGGAACTTTAGAGAAGACGTTACCTCTTAAAACATGTAACTTCATTTGATTTGAGCCAAAAGGCAATATTTAATTGCCTTATTCCTAAGGTAAGGATTATATGAGGAAGGTAGAGATGTTGGGAGAATATTTGGGAGTACTTTTGATGATACAAGGGGATTGAGAGGTGTGATTAAATGGGTATAGGTGATTCCCTTTTATAAAAGGGAGGAGGGGCGCTTTAAGAATATCTTGAAATATTATTTTATTATAATATTTTTTGGTTTAAAATGGTCCCAAAGTCGTTTATTTTAAATATAAGATTATTTTGGGTCAAACACCTCTCAACCAATAGGTTTTATACATGTATACGTCCCAAATGTAACCTTATATTTTAGCTTTAACCCTTAGTTAACTAATTTTACTCTTACCATGTCTTCTTGTATATTCATACTATATGGTTAATATAGTCACTATAAAATTTCAATAGAATGTAAAGTGGTTCATTAATGAAATTTTCAACAATATATAAGTCATTTTGAAGAATCTTAGTGTTTGGACTACTATATCATTTAATTAAATAGTATTTTCTTTCTAAAACCCATTTATGTCAATTTTTATACTATTCATATCATGACTTTTTAAAAATCCATTACAACTTGAATATTTCAAAAACAAACTTCATTAATTAGAATATAAAAAGTCATAATAAACCCCCAAATTCTTGGATGGCATAAAAATTTTCAAAATTAATTTATTTTAATATTTATTATCTCATTTATTTAAATCATTCATTAATCAGGTAATAACTACATCATTATTGGGTCATAAATATACTTACTTATATGCAGTCTAAAAATCATAAAAAAATACCATGATGTTGGAAATATTTTTATCATTTTAATGACTATTTAAGGTTAAAAATATCACTTATATAACCCAATATAAAAAAAAATTTACAAAAAGATACATGTTTACGATACATTTTTCTTTACTCTAAATTAATTCTTATAAAATGTCATTTTCACATAAAAGTGGATCCATGGGGTACAAAATATACCAATGGATTCCCATGGTAGTAAATTTCTCATAAAATAGTATTAAGACACTTTTTACGGTAGTTTAATATTATTATAATATTACTTTTTACCCATATTTACCAGATTTCCTCTTTAACCGTGGTAAATAAAATAATTACTGAAGTTACTATTCATAATGTCTCAAAATAAAAGTTAACTATTTACACAATTTGAACATACTAATTCAAAATATGGAATCTATTTTTCAAAATTCAAAACAGAGAATTGGAAGAAATTAATTTAAAATTAATTCCAGTTGTCAAAAACAAAAGGCGGGTTTTTAAGAAGTAGTAACTATCAAAAGATTGACATGTGTTTTTGTAGAATTTAAAAGTCAAATTACTTCCAACGACCATAATTAGATTAAATGATAAAAACTTAACCCAATTAAACTTTAAAACCAATTAAAATAATAATCAAACTATATAAATAAAATAGATGAAAAAGATGTTTTGAATTAAAAGGAGGTATTTTTTACTATTCATTATAAATGAACTTTATCATAAAAATACCAAAATTTCATAAAAAGTAAATTTTTATGTCCCTATTATAAATAAGAATTTTATTTTTTTCAAATGGGACATATAAAAGTGAAAAAAACTAGATTTAAAAAGGGTTCTCCATCAAAGGAGGTAAAACTACATTTTTAGAAAAATACTTCTTTTATCCGAAAAATCGAATTTGTTCATATATAATATCTAGAAAACATATAAGATGAATTTAAAATATTAAATTAAATATATATAACATAAATTTTTAATTAAATAAAAAACCATAAATTTTGATATGATTTTATAAAAACAATTATTCTCTTTTAAATAGGTTTTCATAACAACGCATCCTTTATGTTAAATTGGTTTTTATTTTCATTTCTAATAAATTTGGTAACCAACGAATCATTATTTCAAAATGCGTAGACCATATTTCAAAATTTATTTGATACTATTTATTCCCACCATTCCAATTTCTAGTTATTAACTACCATTTAAAATAATAATATTATTATTGTATTATATTTCAGTATAACTAAATGTTTTGTGCAATGTAAGATTTTGTAGAAACTCATTGTTTCATGTTAAGTATGCTATCATAAGAAGCATCCCCTTTAATGTAAAATTAATATCTTTTTCATAAGTATTAATAGAAATCAAAAAGTATTATTCTATAAATACTTGGGTCATCACAACCTTCACCCCTTTTGGAATTTGCGTCCTCGCAATTTTAAAATTGGCCTCAGAAACTTCATTGAATGTAACCAATCAGAAAAGGAGTCAATAAAACTATCACTTTAAAAGAATGAAGGAAAAGAACAATGGTCACCCAGGGTAACACAAATAAGGATTCAATGAAAACATGGTTATGGAAGACAAAACTAGCCATCAAGTTCTGGTAGAGTGTGACAGAAAACATGATTAGGATAAAGTTAACAATAAGAAAACCACAAACTTATGATGGGTTAAATGATCTTTGATTCCCCATTAGTAAAAGTAAAAAAAATGTTTTTTTAGTTCCTTTTCATAAATTTGAGGAATTATTTTACTACTTAGAATTGAAACGTAAAGAAATATACTTACCTTTCATGTAGAGTTTCATCCTTTAATAAATTTCTACCAAAAACTCATCTTCTCTCCAAATAATGAGTATTCAAGACAACTTGGTCATACCTTGAGTTCTAGAATCAACTTCTTGAGGATCACATAATCCACAAAAGATGAATTATATGTTTCCCCTGTCTTTATAAATTAACCAAAACCAAAATGGTTAGTACAAGATTAGATGATCCCCCAAAAAGAATAATCCTTTATTCTCCAAAACTCCACAAATAATACCCAAAGTTCAACAAAGACCATTCAAAAAAACTGTCCTTAAAATTATTCAAAATAATCTAAACTAAATTTGAAACCAAAAAATTTTAAGGATTTGATCACATAATCTTCCACAAAAAATATTAACATTTATCTCCAAATAACATCAGGTACTCTTAAAGTATTATAATTAAAAGAAATTATCTAAATCACATGTTCGAAAATATAGGTTAATAATTTCCCTAAATAACCCAAATCTCTATAAGTCCATAACAAAAACATAGATTCTTCCAAAATAAAATTCCACCAACACTCTTCAAGTGAAATTTCAAAATTATTCTATTTTCCTTAGGCATATAGTGTTCCCAAAAGAGTGAATTTCTTCCAATATAACATTTTTCACTTAATCACCAAATCATTTTCTTAAACTAAGGATATCAATTTAATAAATCATAAGTTCCAAAAGTCAACTTATTCTTCATCCATAAAATTAGTTAATTAAAGATAATAAGTCATACTAACTACGGGATTCACGTAGGATGGTTTTAGGTGATGTGCCCTTGTCACCCTTTGGTTATGGGTTTGATTCACATGGCCTTGCCGGATATCATGGGTTTCCACCCATCCTGTGGGTTTTCCCTTTTATAAAACCATATAATTCATATAACACTCTCAAAATAATATAATTTCTTAAAAAATAATCATAATATTATTTATACTCAAAGGTTATATAATAACTTTCATTTTGCATCCTAATAAGTAATAACTCGTAATCGCTTAAAATTCAAGGATCATATAAACCCAAATGGTTCTTTATGACCATATCCACACAAAAAAATATAATTCTTACTCAAATAGCATTTTCACATAACAAACTTCATGGTTACACATACAAGAGAAAATTCTTCCAATGTAATCCCATCAACAGAAGAGTGTTAATTCTTTTAAACATTTTATCACCCAAATATCTTACATAACTCTAGAATTTCTAAAATATAGACATCTTAATCATACAAAAAATATTCATGATCCCCTAACCATTTTTTTCAACTTATTTTGTAATACTTAATTCCTAAAAACAAAATCTTGAATAATATCCTAAGATTCAATAATATCAAAACATCATTTATGAAATAATCAACACATTTCATAGGTCATTGCAGTTTCCTCATCCTCAATTGGAATGAAATTAGGCATTAGTAAACATATATTTTTACAGTCCTAATGATCCCATTCTTGAAATTTCTTTATAGGAAATATATTTGTCTAATGACTATGCACACCACATTTAAAACATTCAATTGATCCCTCAGAGAGAACTTATTTCCCTTTCCTAGAGTCAATTGAAGACTTCCTTTTTCTATAGTAGGTTATTGATTTATGACCTTCATTACTAAATTTAAAACATATTCCTGTCCCTTTGAAGAATTTTCCTAGGTGTTTCTTTCAAGATCCTTAACACATAGGTTTTTTAATATAAGTAACTTTATGATTATAACCTGAACATCTATAGGGATTCCTTTCTCACAAATATTATGCCTTAGAAAAATCACCAAGGTTCAAGTGGTTAATCATGACTCTAGATAGTTGGTTAAGAATAACCACAATAGTTCTTATTGGACCTCCAATTTCATTTACATTCTTATTCATAAAACCATCACAGTTTTCTTCACATTCATTGATACTTTGGTTCATGCTAGATCTATAAATTTACTAAAACCACAATGTTAAGTGTGAGTATATCAGTAAAATTGTCATATACTATCTTATGAGGAGGGTAAACACTATGATATAATTATTCATTTTATCTTAAACTCGTTCAATTTTTCTAAAATAACTATGACTCTTTCTAATATGCCAACCATTATGGTTATGTCACTTAAGCTTAAATAACACCCTAACCTCAAAAGTTATCTAAACTGACCTATGATGCCAACTATAAGGACCCAACCTTAAACATTACTTATTCTTGAGATAATTCGATAATTTTAATTTAATTCGCATCAAGGATCTTTTCATGTTCATAGATTTAGATAATTAGGTCATAACTTATACATAACATCTTGAATATTACAAGTAGACACTTCTACTCACTATTCGTTTTTTCATAAAACAAAAACCCTTTAAAATGAAATATTACATCGTTTCATATTTTTACAGCTTAACTTTTCCTTGATCTTATCCTTGACTCTACTCTTCATTATTTCCTATGAAAAAAATTTCAAAACTTGGGATGAGCATAAAAATCTTATCAAGGGATACATAATTAAAGAAAACTATTAGTCTTGCAAAAACCTGTAAACTATAAAACATTATCATAAAGTAATACTTTTCACCTTTAAGAAGTAGCAAAAACACTTCACTGAATATAAGCTCGTTGATTACCCTTTTTTGTAACCAAAATATTACCATAAATCCTATAGAAATCAACATATAACATATAAAGGTAACTAGGGAAATAAACATACTTAAATGGAATAACCATACGGTTAACTTCCACACATATCACTAAATGTAATAACCATACGGCCGACTTCCATACCCAATGCATTGGAGGTTATAACATAACCACTCATCCTTGGTTTATCACGGAACCACCCATTATTTGGTTTATCACGTAACCACCTGTCATTGGTTTATCAAGTAATCACCCATCAAATGTCCATGTATCATTATATAATTATAACACATAAAATATTGAAAATATCTATATTTCACTAATAACATTTAATTTGAAATCACAAGAAATAATTTCAAGATATTGAAATATTCAATCCATTCCAAAACAATTTTCAATACCAAAACAACCAAAATTGAATAAGGGATTTCATTTACTTTTGAAAACATTAATTCTTATAGAGGATGCAATATATCAAATAACGGTTAAGGTGGCAGAGAGGTCGTTGTAGTCGCATACGTTAAAAACATTAATTTTTTCATTTAGTAAAATGATTCATAGAAAAATGATTCCATTTTAATAAAAGTAAAAGTAAATGGGGTTTATTATAAACCTTGTAAAATAATGAGGTGTATGTTATAAATATATGCCTCAATGAAAATAGATTGGGATGAAGTCTCTTACTTTGAGTCTGATTCTTCACATATGTTCATTGTTCTTCCTAAATAATAAACTTAAGTTAATTTCTAATTTCATAAGATAATTTTTAAATTTTATTATTCATTTTATATCACTTATTACCACAGTATAAAATTTACATAATTATTTATGTTTATATAGGTTGTTTTGTCGATATTGGGTACTTGAGTCAAAATTGATCTTGTTATAATTACAAATTACCCATGTGTTCAAAATTACATTATATCCAAAATAGTATTCATGATTTAATTATCATATATATCCAGTATGTATGTATTTATAATATTCTATTACATTTAGATATAAAAAATGAAATGAACCGTTCATGGAGATGGTAAGTCATATATACGCATGAACGCTACTTTCATTTATTTGTCATATTAAAGAAATGAAAACAAAATGATACAAAGGTATATTATAATTTCATTATAATATAATATGATATATATATATATATATATATATATGTTACATATTTCCATTAACTCCATCCTTTTCACATTCCATGTATGTCATGAACGAGTCATATCACTTTGAAGGGGCGGTAGTCCGCACTTCCTCAAATGAAATTATAGTATTTACACACCATGAAAAGCATATAGGTATCTTTGTAAATAAAACTTACAAAATCATAGATAAAATATAAATATAATATATATCATATATCAATATAGTTCCATAATAATGGCCACCATGATATGTGGTAGGGGAAAATCGAATAATCATCGTTTTGTGAGGCAGCAGTTCTTTGTACACAAAAATAGCATGTTCGTATTCATTATTTGCAGGTGAGTGTATGTGTAGTTCAAGTAATTATCAGAAAAAAATCCTATTATATTCAGGATACTGATTTTTTTTATGTAATAAAATAATAATAAGAGCATAGTTAGTGAAAAAATAGAATAATATAAAGGAATGTTAGAGAATATGTTACCTCTTAAAACGTGTAACTCCCTCTGATTTGAGCCAAAAATGCTTTCTTGATTGAATTATTCCTAAGTTAAGGCTTCTATGATTAAGGGGTGGATTTGGGGAGATTATTTGGGTAGATTTATGATAATCCAAGGGGCTTTAGATTTTTTATTAAATGGGTTGAGCTGATGCCCTTTTATAAGAGGAAGGAGGGGCACTTTAAGAATATCTTGAAATATTATTTTATTATAAATTTATTTTCGGTTTCAAATGGTCCCAAAGTTTTTTATTTAAAATATAAGATGAATTTGGGTCCAAAACCTCTCAACCAATATGTTTTAGACAAGTATAGGTCACAAATGTAACCTTATCTTTTATCTTTAACCCTTAGTTAACAAATTTTACCCTTACCATGTCTTCTTGTATATTAATACTATATGGTTAATATAGTTACTATAAAATTAAAATAGAATGTCAGGTGGTTTATTAATGATATTTTCATAATTATATATGTCATCTGGACGAATATTAGAGTTTTAGGACTATTATATCATTTAATTAAAAAGTATTTTCTTTCTAAAACCCATTTATGTCAATTTTATACTATTCATATCATGACTTTTTAAAAAACCATTACAACTTGACTCTTTCAAAAAAACATCATTAATTAAAATATAAAAATTCATAATATACCCAAAAATTCTTGTATGGCATAAAAAGTTTCAAAATAAATTTATTTTAATATTTATAATCTCATTTATTTAAATCATTCATGAATTAGGTAATCACTACATCAACATTATGTCATAAATATATTTATTTATATGATGTCTAAAAATAATAAATAAAATACCATTATATATGAAATAATTTTGGATTTATAGTTACTATTTATGGTCTAAGATATCACATATATAACCCAATATAAATTTTTTTTTAAAAAAATATACGTGTTTAGGTTACATTTTTGGTTACTTTAATTTAATTCTTATAAAATTTCATTTTCACATAAAAGTGGCTCCATGGGGTCCCAAAATTGACCCAAGGATGACAATGGTTGTACATATCTCATAATATAGTATTAGGACATGTTTTAGGATAGTTTATTATTATTATAATATTATTTTCTACCCTCATTTATTAGATTTTCCCTTTAACCATGGTAAATAAAATAATTACTGAAGTTATTATTCATAATGTCTAAAAATAAAAGATACCTATTTACGCAATTTGTACATATTGATTAAAAATATGGAATACATTTTTTCAAATTCAAAATACATAATTGGAAAAAAAATTAATTTAAAATTAATTCTTGTTGTTAAACACAAAAAGCGGGTTTTTAAGAAGTAATAACTATCAAAAGATTGACATGTGTCTATATAAAATTTAAAAGTGAAATTACTTAAAATTACCATAATTTTATTAAATGATAAAAACATAATCCAATTACAATTTAAACCCAATTTAAATAATAATCTAACTACATAAATAAATTTGATGAAAAGGCGGTTTTGAATTAAAATGCAGTATTTTTCACTATTCATTAAAAATGAACTTGATCAGAAAAATAGAAAATTTTCATCCAAAGTAAATTTTAATCTCCATATATTAAATATAAATTTTATTTTGTCAAATATAACATATAAAAGTGACAAAAACTAGATTTAAAAAGGGTTCTTCATCAAGGGCGATAAAACTAAATTTATAGAAAAATACTTCTTTTATCCAAAAAATTGATTTTTTTCATATATCATATCTATAAAACATATAATATGAATTTGAAACATTAAATTGATTATATATAACATATATTTTTCATTAAATAAAATTACATAAAGAGTGACATGATTGTGTACACACAATTATTCTTTTTTCAAATAGGTTTTCATAACAACACATCCTTTATATTCAACTAGATTTTATTTCCATTTCTAATAAATTTGGTAACCAATGAATCATTATTTAAAAAAATTTAAACCATATTTCATAATTCAGTTGATGACATTCATTCCCTCCATTCCAATGGCTATGCGTTAACTACTATTTAAAATAATAATAATATTATTATATTATATTTCGGTACAACTCATTGTTGCGTGTCGAGTACGATGTCAGAAGATGAGTCCCATTTAACATAAAATTAATATATTATTCATAAGTATTAATAAAAATGAAAAATTATTATTCTATAAATACCTAGGTCGTTACACTTGGACATTTTATAGTGATTCCATAGTTATTATTTTGTTCTTTTGTGTATTGTCTATATATTTACATTCCACGTATGGGGGTCCCTTTTGTACATAAGATATTGGTTATTTTATTTTATTTGATGGTATATTTTTATGATGTTTTTTAATTCTTCCACTGTGTTTGTTTTTTATTATTTTTTATTATTTATTTTGTTATTTGTGTTTACTACGATGGTGATCTAATATCAAGAGAATAGTCCCCCGATGGTGCATACCTGGACGTTACTACTAGTTTGTATCCTATTTCTTATTAAAATGTGTTAATGAAGTCATTTGGCCCTTTGGATTGAACCTAATGATCCAATACTATTTGTTAAAAATGGTATCAGTCACCTTTTTATTTGATTTACTATTATGGGATCAATAGAACTGATATCGGATGGTCAAACTCGCATGGGAAGTTATTATTGTGTCTTCAGAACAACTATATAGTTGACCACTAAGTTATTAGGGTAGTTAGATTTGTTTTTTTGGGTTGTGATGTTACATTTTCATGTGGTTATCCTTGTTTTTTTTATTTTCATAAATAATTAGATTTTTTATTAGACTGATTGGAATGAGCTGGTGAGTTTATGCATCATGTTTAGAAATGTGGGCTCACATGTCATACATATGATTTTTTTTGTTATTTATATAGTTTTAAATTAATTAAATACCAATAATAATATATTTTTTGTTTGAAAAATATATTATTTCCAACATATAACTAATTTAAACTAAAAATATTTATTATTTATTTATTATTATTGTAACTAATATGTAGGAATTTGAGAATCGAGCTTAGGAATAGGGTGTATAGTTTGGAGTTTGGTCCTATTTTTTTGTTGTATACCACTAAGGTGTGGTTTATTAGGGTGGTTTCTTATGTTTTCACCTGTTAATTTCTTAAATATTGTTGAATCTAAGTTGTAAAAGGTGTTTCAGTGTAACCATTTGTTATTTCAAATAATGTTTCTTTATTGAATCCTCGTGGTTCCAACTAGAGACCAGGGATATGATTTTATCAAAGTGGTAAATATTATTATTTTACCTATATATCTCTAATATTTTCAATATGATCATGATTATAATACTACCCTAGTGGTCCGAGCAGGGGAACCTCTTCAGCTAGATGTTTTTTGATTGGTATTAGTGGGTGGGGGGTTCTCAATAGGGAGGGCCTATGATTGTTTATTTTTCATGATACATATAATTATAGCACCATAAATACATTCATGATTTTTGAATCCCAAAGTATACTATGTATATTATTGAGATCCTTGAAAGGATCATTGAGTTAGTGTAGATTCTTGATAACTAGTGGGTAAAACTGGCAGCATACACGCTACAGGAACACACCAGGAGATAGTGGGGGTGATGATTCAGGATTGGAGGCATAAGAGTCTGTCCTAGTTGGCCTCCAAGGATGTTTTTTAGTATTTATTTACAAATGAACTATGTCTTTATTGATATTAAGATTTTATAGAGCTACAATAAGGAATGATGTTTTTAGTTGATTACGTAACCCATTCCAAGAGTTGATCCATTTTTCACCACTATTGGATGGGAACATGACCCAAAATACAAGTAGGTTTGAGATAGGCCTTCATAAACATGTGATTTTAAAATATAATAAATTTTTAAAAATTAATTACTCAGATGTAGCATGAATTTTCCTAACTATGTATAAGGTATTAGTAGATGATTCATAGTTGGTCACCTTCCTTATCTTGGAGGACTAAGTGGTTGTTATCCAAGTGGAGTTGTTAGAACCACTTCTAACTGTAAGAAGTGGAGATCTAAAGATATGTGTCATGTGTGTGACAGTTATTCAGCTTTGGTTAAGAGTTATATGGTTTCTACTAAGGTAAGAGTCCACATTATAGGTTATTGGTGTGGTCAAATTAGAAATTTCAAAAGTGATTTCACGAGCTCGCTGAGGGAGTTCCACGCAAGTGGTAAGATGAAGAACCACAAATTTTTTGTTGAAGTATGTATAAATTGAGTCTATAAAGGTGATATAGCTAGATGTATCCCAATAATACATATATATATACATAGACCTCATATGGATAGTAGGGTCATTTCTGGGAGGTCAGTTCATGGAGCAAGTTGACCCTAGGGGAAACTGTAGCAGCATAAGCCTCAGGTAAAATTTTTTATGTCACTAATGGATCAAGGGGATGGTGCACCGATCGAAGGTAGTAAAAGTTTATTCTATATACTATTTTCTAGATTACGGATAAGAGGTTCCTTTGACTGATATATGTATAGTTCTCATCTCCTCAATGCTTTCTTTGGCTTTATTTGATATTAGGGTTTCTCATTACTTTATTTTTTCTCAAGTGGTATCTAGGTTAGGGTTAAGTATGTATTTTTTCCGATGTTATTGAAACTAGATACACATAATAAGAATATTTTAGGCTATATTCATAATTTTTTTACATGTTTCTATGTGTTGGTAGGATTTTTTATTTGTGATGTTTTTTGGTCATTAATATGATGAGATTTGACATCATTTTTGGGGTGGATTGGATAATGTAATTCTGAACTTTCACTGACTACTACCAAATGTGGGTGTATTTTAACTACCATATAGAAGAGGTGTATGTACAATAGGATAGTGGTATTTAAATAAAAGTATAGATAAAAATAATTTTAGTTATATATAAGCTATTATAGTACTGGTAGAGGGTATAGTCCTTGAAGCTGACCAGGTGATTACACCACCAATTTTCATACAATGGTTTACTAGTTCAATGATGTTTTTATAGATGATTTCATGGGACTAATTTATACATGGGTATCAAGATTTAAATTAATCATGTTTTAATTTTGGAGTCCCAATTGATTCTCCCTTAATGTATGGCATTGGTCGAGATGAGGTAACTGAAGTTATTTATTGATGATATAAAGGAAAAGGGTTTTATTCATCTTAGTACCTCTCTTTAGGGTTCCCTAATTTTATTATCAAATAAGGTAAATAGTGGAATTAAGTTGTGTTGTATTAATATAATCCTAACCAGGTTATGGTAAAGAATAATTATCCTTTTCCATGGATTTATAAAAAAAATTGAACAACAGAGGGGAGCTTGATAGTCATGCAAGATTGACTTGTGATCAGGTTAACATCAATTTTTGTTTACGGTAGAGGATGTTCCAAATATAAATTTTTGGAGTAGTCATGTGTTATATGAGTACCTCATATAACATCCCTAAACCCACACTCCCAGATTAAGTTTTAAAAACATCATCTTTACATTTCTTTCTTGATACTGATAAACATGACCCAATTTTTTCCATAAAAAAATTACAACATAAAAAATAAATATTGGATAAATTACATACCCAATGGAATTTTAGGTTTAGAGTTTTATATAATTAGGAAAAAATATTACATAAACAATACCCAAGAGTTCAAGTGAGTGTTTTCCCACTATACCCATCTATTCATATTCCATATTAGGTCTTCATAATCTCCTATAAAATTTTTCACACATGAAACCTTTATAGACACAAAAATTTAACATAATTCTTCATAACCTGGGGAAAAGGAAAAATAATAAGGGTGATATAAAACTCTCAAGGATAAATAAAAGCATTAAAATTGAATATTATTAGTGATCAGAATATGAGTATAAGTTTATGATGACAAAATGAAAGTGTATAACATAAAATAACTCATACCCATCAAAGCTTGGACCATTAAACATGTGTAATGGAATAAATATCTAATAAAGGAAAGATCCATAAGAGTAAATAATCATGTCCATGTGATTACAATAATGATCAAAAGAAACATTGAAATCTCATAAAATTCATAAATGAAATATATTGGTATCTTGAAACATTATCTTCATAACCCATGTCCGAAAAAAACTGGAGCCTAGTTAAATATATAGGAGAAACCTCCTGGGTTAACAACTTTATTGTTTTGTATAAAAAAAAGGAACATTACCCAATACATTTGAGATATATATTAGGCTCAACCATTCATATAAGTTATATTCGTTTCACTCGTTAGTATAAGTTGCATCAATCTCACCTATTTTTATAAGTTATATTGAAATCAATCGTTTGTATAAACTTTATCAGGCTCACACAATCATATAATTTGTATCAAAATAACATGTTTTTATAAGAAATATCAAGATCACTCATTATCATTAATAATTTTCAAATTACATACATGAATATAACACATGGAAGCTTTCATTTTCATTTTCAACATTTTAACAACTACTTTGGTTCTTAATAACTTGATTCAACCATGGAAAATAAACTAGTTTCATGAAAATATATTTGAAAAAATCATAATACATCTAGTTAAAGAGTTTGTATGGTATAATTACAAAATATTACTCGTGGATCATAAGTAAAATCAAAGGTTTTTGTCATTTACGAATATAAATACCATTAAAATGTTATTAAAACATTATTGAGGAAAATACCCTTACCACTTTGAAAATCACTTTTAAAAAACAAAAATCCCAAAATATTATAAAAATACAATTATTTTAAAATAAAAATGTAAACAAATAAATTAAATTTATAATAAAATAATGGTAATAATGGTTGTAAAATCTATCCATGTCGTGAACATTAAAACATTCGTTTCAAACTTTTATAAAGAGCGTCAAAAGTGATCCATGCTGAAAAAATTAAGAAATTTTTCTATATAAACATTTTAAATAAGGTCAAATATCATGTAAAATAAGTTTAGGAAATAATTTATGATTTTAAAATAAAATTCTTGAAAAAATATAAAGAACCTAGAGAGAGATTTTGGTTAAAAGTCATAAAAACTTTAAAACAATGTTTTTAATGAAAACCCATTTACAGCTTCTTAAAACCAAAAACAAATTAAAAATAGGAACATAAGAAGAAACAAAAAATACCATAATAATAAAATATGAATAATATTAATTTTCAATATTGAATTTATATAACAATATAGGTACATTAATCAAAAAATGTCTCAAAGAATGATATTTGAGATGGGAAACCCTTGCAACTTGGGTTGTGCTTGAATAAAAAAGACATTGAATGAAGGAACGTGACATTATTACATAAAAACCATAATTTCCATGAATTAAAATTTGAACAAAAAATGATGGGGTTGTAATTAAACTATATAAAATAATATATGGCGCAAAACATGAATTTTATCACAAAGAATTGATGTTGAGACCATGAAAACAAATTAAAATATTTATACAATTTTAATTGAAATATTATGAAAGATATAACTTAAAAAATAACACTAAATATCATGATAAAAGATTAATTCATGATATAATATATCAATATTTAGAATATTAACCTTATAAAAGAAATTAGTGTCCTAATAAAAGACACGTCTCAAAGAAGCAACATTAAGATTAATAGTCCTTACAAAGGTCGAAACATTGAAGTTAGAATTTAATCAATGAAATGATTATGGGTAATAATTTTAAAACCATAAAAAACAATTATAAATACAACATAATAAAATAATAGGTCACTAAAAACATAATATTGTAATAACATAGTCAATAAGGTAAAATTATAACCCAGTGAATGGAAATTGAGAAAAGAAACATTATACAACTCCGTAATTGTCAATTCAAATCCCTTTAAAAAAAGTAATTTGAATTGTAACATAAAATACCATGAATTTTGAATGATTCATGATATAACATGTAAAAGGGAATTATATATACCATATAAAATAAATTATTTGAAAAACATTAAAATATGTTTTAATGAAGGAAAATTGAGATGAAATCCATTATGTCGGTTCCATAATTCAATGCATGACCTTTAACTAATATATAATAAAAATATAGTAATTATTAAAATTATTAAGTAAATTTTGTATTTTTTATCCCTTATCATTAAACCATTTATTTCATTTATATTAATTTCATATTTAATTACTTAATTTTTCAAGTCCACTTCGAGTGTTTTAAGGGAGTTCGTTTCATAATTGAAAAATGACTTTGGTATGTTGAATGCCTTCAAAGAGGTAATTGTTCCCTAATATATATAATAATAATATTAATGAAATAATTATTATTATTTATATTTAAATTAAAATTTAAAACCAACTATGAATAATAGATTTGAAAAATGAACTATGTTATAATCATGGAGATGGTAGGTCGTGCATATGCATGAGTAATGTTTCCATTTTTCAATGAACATGATGAAAACAAGGTAATTATTGTTTCAATTTTATAAAATTATTATTATATCATAAATTTTATATTTTATCTTTAAATAAACTTATATATATCATCCATGTGACGTGGTGATGAAAAACGAATCACATCACTCCGTGGAGGGTTAATCCTCACGTATGAACAAACGATGTTATCAATTTTCGATAGATACAAAGGTAAGAAAATATAAGATATGTTATATTTGTAAGATTTTTTGTCCTAGAACCAACACGTTTTACTTTTATTACATTTATATTTAATGTATTATTACATATTTTTCATTGTTCTGCATGATTATGATATAATAATGTTCTAGAGTATTTGTTGCATTAAAAAGGTCATGGAAGTTCCCCGCTATGATGAGAACCTTTAAATTCTATAACAATATTCTTAAATATAGTTTTTCGGTTGGATGACATTCTATGATTGGACACATAGCATGAAGACCGCTAGGTGTGAGTACTCGTAAGCAGATGAGACTTCCTCTCATGAAGTTTGCACTTGGTAATCTCCAAGATAAGAGATTATGAGAACAGACCCGCTGGTAGAAATTCCGCATGTTTTGGTGTCATCGTATATTTCTATATGTGAGCATGGGTAATAATTCTTAGAATTTAATATTATCATTAATATGTGTCATGACTTATGCACTTTGATTTACTGACGAAAACTGTCATGTAGACAGTTGGCTGGAAGTTGGGTATGTTGGGTGCGTCGTGAGTGGCATGTTATTAATGGATAAGTCGAGGAAGGATTTGTCCCTTCCATTTATGGAAGTTGATATCTCACCCCTTTTATTGAAATAGAATCATCGGGAGAAATTTCATGTCCATGGTGTAACAATGATTTTATTTCTGGTAGTCAAAGAATGACGTATCAAATATAAATGTTGATGACACAATCATGAAACCTGTTTGATGAGATATTGCAACGAAGGGATTATAATACACAGTAAGTGTCTGTATGTTGATATCGTTGTTGTGAATTTATATTCTTTCTCTTGGGTGCCTTTACCTATTGCTAGATAGTACTCTTGGACTTTAGGTAAGCCTGCCTAACGCAACGAGAAAGAATCCTATAGGGTCCCACACTAAGTGTTTTTGGTGGTCTCGGTTAAATTCTATTGGAATTTAATTAATAAAATAAATATTATTCTAAATACCAAGGAATAATTTAATTCAAGTTAAGATGATCGCATAAATTAAATAAAAAATATTTATTTATTTTATTGAACATTTAATAAATATTTATTTACTAGATTTTAAATAAAATATTTATTTAAGAGAATAGATTATTCATTTATTTATTCAGGTGTTCAATAAATGGAAGTGGAGTTCGAGAAAACCAAGGTTGTTCTAGTAGTAAAATAATTATTTGTTAGATGGTAAATAATTATTTAACTAGTTGGAAAAAATTAAAATAATGCTGCTATTATTTTGTGACGTTGAATTTTATTTATATTTCCGTTTTGCATAAGTTGGAGCACTATAAATAATGATGCGGTATTATTATTAAATGCATGGGTTTTCTCTAAGTTCATGAATGTATTTAATTGTTGCTATGAAATTAACTATTGTAACTAAAATTCCATGTATATAAATAGGAAAGTATGCATATTGTGCCATATACCACACCACACGCCTGGTGAATTGAGAAATATTGAGCCAAACAATTTCTCTCTTTAATCCTCTTCTCTCCCCTCTCAAGAACGAGAGATGTTCTTCAAGGATGATGAACAAGTGATCAAGAACGATCGACACAAGACACTCACTTAGCCGCGCTAACACCAGGAGAACGAGCGGTGTCGATCAGAGGCCATCGGAGCATGTGTGGATCTCCACTAGAGGGATTTTAATTTGGATTCTTACAACTGTAACAAGATAATCTGGAAGGGTCAATCTGGACGATTGACATCAACAATGAATAAAAATACCAAAGACACAGGTATTATTTTTCTTTATGAAATTAATTAAATTAATTATAAACATGATGTACACGATCCTCTCTAAAGTTTTCGAGCCTCCTTTTTTCTCTATCTAAATCTTTTATTATATTTCGTGGAGACTGGCTTTCATCGTCGTATTGATCCTAGAATAATAATTGGTCATGGTAAAAATCAATGTTGGGTTCCTCCCTAACCACGCTTCCACTGTGCTCGGAACCTTCAAGTGGTATCAGAGGGGATACATCATAGTTTATAATTATTTAAATATTTTTTTGATGAATTACACATTTAATAATTTAGTTGTTTTAATTCAAGTTAATCGTTCTGGAAATCTGAATCTCAAGATCAATTCCTCCTCTTTCATTTATCATTCACCTTACAAAAATGAATTTTTCTATTAATTTTGATAGAAATAAAATAGAGGATCTCATCCAAAGGTTTCAAACGTTCCTGCCAATATAACACCAGAATACACGGCATGTATTCAGAAGTACATGCTATGTAGTCTAGGTTCAATGCATTGGACTAGTTTTCCAAATCAGGTCGTGTAAATGGATCCTATCTAAGTCTTTAAGACACCATGTGTAGACTAGGAACAGGTGGCACATGGTTTCCGGATTACACGTCTTGTGGCCCATGGAACACGGCGTGTAGTCCCTTCAGGTTAGGGTTAGACCATGTAAATCATACACAGCATTCCCGGCTGTAAACTGTGTAACGCGAATACTACACGGTGTGTGTCCCACTGAACATGCCCTGTACTCCAAAAAATTTTGAAGTACATATACACGCCATGTATTAGGGTGTGTACTTCAGATGGAAGGTGAACAAAAGTACATGTCATGTAGTCAGAACTATACTCTGTGTACTCATCCAAATTATAAAGATTTATTAAATTTTATTATTATATTATACAAACCCTTGATACGTGTACCATCATGTAGGCGTAAAGATGAGGCACAACACGTGATAGGTGTTTTATATATGTGTGTTTAATTTAATATCTGTGTAATGTTCATTTCTACTCATTGGGTATTTATGAATAGGAATTCACCGGGTTGCCTCCAAGGTACAAGTTACATACAAAAATAATTTTAAATAAATTTATTTGTTTAAAATTATGATGGATGAGAATCTCAAGGAAATTTAAAAAAGGGTTTAAGATAAAAGTATTTATTAATTAAAGATAATTAATTGATTTGGGCATGATTTATCTTAAACAATAACGATTGAATAATTGAATTCTAGTTTTATTTATGCGTAAATGTCATTGCATGAATGGATGATCTTGAGCTAGACCAAGACCTTTGTATATGAATGGTTTATTTTAATTTATTTATTTAAATTAAATTTTTTGGCCTGTGAGCCTTCTCCTCATTAATATATAGGTCCTGCACGGCCAAGGTTTATTTTATGCAAAACTTCTTTTACCCCTCACCTGTGTGTGAGATAAAAGCATATGTAATGGATGGAGCTCCCAAGCTAGTGGAGGCAGCTCAAGTTAGGAGCCAAGGTGAAACCAATCCAAGAAGATACAACGGTGGATAGGTGGAAATATGTAAACACAAACCCAAAAGGTTCAAGTTGTTTCTACCCTAGGTTAGGGTTAGTTTATCAACCGCTAGATAAACTAACCATTATAAAAGCCCAGGATCATGCCATTTACTTTATTTTATTTCTATCAGTTGAATGGTTTATCATTATGGATATGTTGTCAAGATCACATAATTAATGAATTAAACAAGCATGCAAGATGGAACTAAAATAAACCAGACTTATGTGTAAATATTATCAAGACATGTTTAATCACTTAAGTAAGTTACACTTTATATTAACAAGCATGTGATAATGATAGTAATAAATTCACGCATAAGAGATAAAAATACATCAAATAAAATATTAAGTTAGAGTAAGCCTTTAGTTGCTTGATTAAGGGAAAACTCAATAAAACTATGTGTTTGAACAACCCTTTTTGGGACACTTAATTTTATATAGGAGTACCTTATGAAAGGTTTCGGGTTGACTTAACCATATTACATCAAGAGAAGTATCCCTTTCTAGACATGGTGTAATATTGAAGGTAAGAGTTGAGGAAATCCAAAGTCATGATTTTAGTATTAGAGAGTCCACTCAACATATCAAGGAGTTGCAAGCCCATAGTTGGCAAAGACCTTACTACCTAAATACCTTCTAATAGCTTGACCAACCCTTGTTGGGGTTATGTGAAGGGGAATATGGATCCTTGCCACTAGAATGTCATGGAAACTGGACATTCTGACTTCAATGGTGAGGTCCATTGGGACTTGCTAAAATAGTGTGAGACTCAATAAAATTTATAAAATGTTATCAAGAAAGTACTAATGATCTGATCTTTTAATTTTAGAATAAAAATGACAAGCTCATCAACCACACTATCTATTAGATCAATTTTGGATAAAGACAACATCCTCATCGACGGTAACATCCAAGAATGGTTTAGACACCTTTGGGTTATCCTATGCCATGAACGGAAGTCTTACGTGATGGATTCATCATTACCTGATCCTCCTGCCAAAGAGGTGAGTGATTATGATTTCTTGGTCTATGAAAAACATAGGAATAACGTGGTCAACGTTCAATGTTTGATGTTATCATCAATTTCTAGTGATATCATGAAGTCTCAGAAAAACATGGATACTTATAGCATGCTCGAGCACCTCTATGGTCTTTAATAGGAGAGAGAAAGATAGGAAAGGTTTGAGATCTCTAAGGAACTCTTTCAGAGTAAGCTTGGAGAAGGTTCCCCAGCTGGGCCTCATGTAGTCAAGCTCATTGGCTACATTGTGCGCTTAAAGTTTCTAGGGTTTAAACTCCCCGAAGAACTGGGAACTGATCTCATTCTCACATCACTCCCTTAGAGCTTCTCTAACTTTGTTATTAATTTCAATATGAACAACATTGATAAGTCTCTATCTAATATTCTTATCCTCATTCAACAAGTGGAAAACGATATGAAGCGCAAAAAATCCTTCTATCCTTATGGTGAATAAGAGTAAAGGGAAGGTGAAGAGTTTTAAGCCCAAAGCTTCTTCATGGCCTTCCAAGAAAAGGAAGATCAAAGGAACAGGAGGCTGTTTGTTTTGCATGTGGCTAGAAGGGCCACTGGAAAAAGAACTGCACCCAACCTAAGAAGCAAGGGGAAGATTTAGGTGCGTTTGTTGTCGAATTAAATCAATATTTTTCGGAAAATTGGGTATTAGATACAGCTTGTGGTGCTCACATATGTATCCAAATACAGGAACCAAGTAGATTTAGGAAGATTGATCGAGGGGTGGTAAATCCACGAGCATCCAACGGAGCTAAACTTGTTATTATATTTGTCGGGGACTACCACCTCACGTTGCCAACTGGGATGATCTTGGTGTTAATGGGTTGTTATTATGTGCCTTCTATTACTAAAAACATTATTTATGTATCCAGATTAGATACAGATGGATTTTTTTCAAGTTTGGAAATGAATGTTGCTTCTTTTACAAAGATAGCATTTGTTATGGTAGGGCACATTTATACAATGGACTTTACATGTTGGATTACACAAACCAAGTAATGACAATCGATAAAAAATATACTTCACATGACTTATACCACACCAAACTTTGGAATCACTGGCTAGGTCAATTAAATGAGAAACGCTTGATAAAGTTACATCAAGATGGATATTTAGATTCTTTTGAACTAAAACCACTTGGCGTATGTCATGCATGTTTACAAGGAAAAATTACCAAATCCCCATTTAATGGGATAGGTGAAAGGGATAAAGAACTTCTTGAATTGGTTCATACCGATGTGTGTGGGCCATTTCTAGTTGAAGCAAGGGGAGGGTACTCATACTTCATAACTTTTACTGATGATTTTAGTAGATATGGATATATCTAATTAATGAGGTATAAGTCAGATTCTTTTGATAAGTTCAAAGAATACAAGAATGAAGTTGATAACCATATTGGTAAGAAGATTAAAAAACTTCACTCAGACCAAGGTGGAGAATATATTAATCAATACTCCATTGATTACTTACAGGAGTTTGGGATCCTATCCCAACTCACTCCTCCAATCACGCCCTAGTGGAATGGTGTGAGCGAAAGGAGGAACCGCACCTTATTGGACATGGTGAGATCAATGATGAGTCTTGTGAGTCTCCCATTATCCTTTTGGGAATATTCATTATAAAGATCAGCACTCATACAAAACCAAGTACCAACTAAATCGATAAATGGTATTCCATACGAGTTATGGAGTGGAAGGAAATCCATATTATCGAATTTACATGTTTGGGGTAGCGAAGTGTTTGTTAAGTAATCTTCAGGTAACAAACTAGCACCCAGGGGCACAAAGTGTACCTTTATAGGATACCCCAAGGAAACAAGGGGATATTACCTATACAACTCATTAGACCAAAAGGTTATAGTGGAAAGACATGCCATATTTTTTGAGAGAGAGCACATCTTGAAAAGAGATAGTGGGAGAAAGTTAGAATTCGATGAATTTGAGGCTCAAGGTTCACAATAGTTGGTACAGTAACAGATTCCACAAATCCTCGTGGAAGAAGAATTTGTTCTAGAGACACAATTACTGCGTAAGAGTACAAGAGAGGTTAGAAAATTGGAAAAGTAAAGTTTTATAGTTACTAATGATGGTGACTCATTATTAGTAGATAATAATGATCCTCTAACCTACAAGGAAGCAGTGAGTGGAAAAGACGTTGCCAACTAGCAAGAAGCCATGAATTCTGAAATGGATTCCATGTACAAAAACCAAGTATGGATTTTGGTAGATCCTTCAGTTGATGTAAATAATATTGGTTGCAAATGGGTATTCAAGAAGAAATTGGACATGTAAGGACAAGTCAGAACCTATATGGAAAGACTGGTTGCAAAAGGTTTTAAACAGCATCAAGGAATTGACTACGATGAAAACTTCTCACCAGTTGCAATGTTGAAATCCATCAGAATTATACTTACTATTGCGGATTACCATGACTATGAGATTTGGAAAATGGATGTCAAAATAGCATTCCTTAATGGGAACCTTCAGGAAGATGTCTGCATGACACATCCTGAAGGGTTTGTGACTCCAAAAGATGCTAATAAGGTATGCAAGTTACAGAAATCCATTTATGGATTAAAGAAATCATCCAGGTCATGGGACATTCATTTTGATGAAACCATAAAATAATTAGGTTTTATAAAAAATGAATGTGAGACTTGTGTCTATAAATAGTTTAGTGAGAGTACAGTCATTTTCTTAATAGTATATGTAGATGACATTTTACTCACTGGAAATGAGATACCCATCTTACAGTCTGTTAAGGCATAGTTGAATCAATGATTCTCCATGAAAGACATGGGGGAGGCAGTATATATTCATGGGATCAAGATAAATCATGATAGATCCAAGAGATTTTTGGACCAAAGTCAATGAACATACATTGATATGATATTGAAGATATTTAGTATGGAACAATCCAATAGGGTTTGATTCCAGCTTCACATGGAATTCATCTTTCCAACAAAATGTGTCCTCAGACACATGAGGAAAGAAATAAAATGGAAAGTACTTCATACGAATCAAAGATTGGTTCAGTCATGTATGGAATGATATGTACTAGGCTAGATGTCGCCTACGCATTGAGTGTGGTAGGTAGATATCAAGATGAAACAGGTAATTGTCATTGGATGGAAGTCAAGACTATCCTAAATTATATGAGGCATACTAAGGATATGTTCCTAATTTATGGAGCATATGAGGAACTATTCATTAGAGAATATGTAGATGCTAGTTTGCAGACTGATCAAGATAACATGAAGTCACAAACAGGATACATCTTCACTTTGAATGGAGGTGCAGTGAGCTGGAAGAGCTCAAAGTAGAGTGTGGTCACAAACTCTATAGTGGAGTCTGGGTATATCTTAGCTTATGAGGTAGCTAAAGAATCAGTTTGGATGCAAAGAATTATCTAGGAGCTAGATGTGATACCTAGCATTAAAGATCACATCACATTGTATTGTGATAATACTGCAGCGGTGGCTCTTGCAAAAGAGCCAAGGTCACATCAGTGGACAAAGCATATACATTGGAAGTATCATCTCTTGAGAGATTTTTCTCATAGAGTAGAAGTTGCAGTGAGAAGTTTTTCCACAGAAGACAACGTGGTGGACTTCATGACTAAAGCCTTGACTCAGCAGAAACATGATCATCATGTGAGTTATAGCGGATTGAATGTCATAGGCAGTTGTCCCTAGTCCAAGTGGGAGTTCGTAAGAGTTGGTGTCCTAGAACCAAATGGTTTTACTTTGATTACAGGTATATTTAATGTATTATTACATATTGTTCAATGTTCTACATGATTATGATGTAATAATGTCCTAGGGTATTTGATGAATTGAAAAGGTCATGGAAGTTCCCCACTATGATGAGAACTATGAAATGCTATAAAAATATTCTTAAAAATAGTTTTGTGGTTGGATGACATACTATAATGGGACACATATCATGTATACTGTTATGTGTGAGTACTTGTAAGCAGATGAGACTTCCTCTCATGAAGTTCTCACTTTGTAATCTCTAAGATAGGTGATTATGAGAACACACCCGCTAGTAGAAATTCTGCAAGTTTTGGTGTCATCAAATATTTCTATCTGGGAGCGTGTGTAATGATCCTTAGACTTTAATATTATCATTAATACATTTCATGAATTATGCACTTTGATTTACTGACAAAAACCATCACGCAAATAGTTGGTGGGAAGTAGGGTGAATTTGGTGCGTCACGAGTGACATTTATTAATGGATAAGTCAAGGAAGGATTTGTCCCTTCCATTTATGGAAGTTGATATTTGGCCCTCTGATTGAAATAGAACCATCACGTGAAATTTAATTCCCATGGTGTAATGAAGAGTTTATTTATGGTAGTCAAATAACGACATATCAAGCATAAAATTTGATGACAGAACCATGAAACCTGCTTGATGAGATATTATGACAAAGGGATTATATTACACAGAGAGCGTTTCTATGTGGATGTCGTTGTTGTGACTTTACATTCTTTCTCTTGGGTTCCTTGACCTATTACTAGACAGTACTCTTTGACTTTAGGTAAGCCTTCATAATGCCAATGAGAAAGAATCCTAGAGGGTCACACACTAAGTGTTTTTTGTGGTCTCAGTTAAATTTTATTTGAATTTAATTAATGAAATAAATATTATTCTCAAGACTGTGGAATAATTTTATTCATGTTAAGATGATCGCAAAAATTAAATAAAATATATTTATTTATTTTATTGAACATTTAATAAATATTTATTTACTAGTTTATAAAGAATATATTTATTTAACAGAATAAATTATTTATTTATTCATTTGGGGGTTTAATAAATGGAAGTGGAGTTTGAGCAGACCAAGGATGGTCTAGTAGTAAAATTATTATTTGCAAGACGGTAAATAATTATTTAATTGTTGGCACAAATTAAAATAATGTTGCTATTATTTTGTGATGTAGAATTTTATTTATAATTTTATTTTTCCCAAGTTAGCGCACTATAAATAATGTCATGGTATTATTATTAAATGCATGGGTTTTCTCTAATTTCATGAATGTATTTAATTGTTTTATAGAATTAAATATTCTAACTGAAATTTCACATATATAAATAGGAAATTACCCCTATTGTTCTATATACCACACAACACTCTTGGTGAATTCAGAATTGTTGAGCCAAACTATGTCTCTCTCAAATCCTTTTCTCTCCCCTCTCAAGAATGAGAGACGTTATTCAAGGCCGAAGAACAAGCGATCACCAATGATTGACACAAGACACTCGCTTCATCGTGCTAGCTCCTGGAGAACGACCGGTGTCAATCGGAGGCCATCGGAGCACGTGTGGATCACCACTAGAGGATTCTAATTTGGATCCTTACAACTACAATGAGATAATCCAGAAGAGTCAATCCTGATGATCAACATCATCAACTAAGAAAAATACCAAAGACACAGGTATTATTTTTCTTTATAAAATTAATTAAATTAATTATAAACATGATGTACAAGATCCCCTCTAAAGGTTTCGAGCCTCCTTTTTTCTCTATCTAAATCTTTGATTATATTTTGTGGAGACTGGCATTCAACATTGTGTTGATCCCGAAATAATCATTAATCATGGTAAAAATCAAATTTGGGTACCGCCCCAACCACGCTTCCGCTACACCTAGAACCTTCAATATTTGAATAATTTTAATTATTATATTAATATCATATATACATGAAATACATCATTACCATCCATGAGAGGTGCTTATGGAAAATGAATTACATCAGTTTTTGTGGTGGTAGTCCTCCATACACATGAACGGAGACTTTGTTTCCCATTTGATATAAAAGGAGTTAGATATAGGTTATTAAATTAACATAACAACATATCCATATATTTAAATTTTTGTTATTATTTCATCTTTTTTGAAGAATATTTTAAGGTGGTATAAGAATAAATAAATCAAATATACTCGATTTAAAATTATACCTCTTCTTCAGATGACCCATTTAGATTTATACCTAAAGCCTTCCTATATTGGTTTTTTGATCGAACCATGGACTATATGAAATGTATAAGGATTTAATTAAGGGATTTTTTCAGTTTTTTCTAATAAAAATGGATTTTTAAGTGTGGATAGAAGAGGATATGGGTGTCCTTTTATAAATGGGAGAGAGGACACACTTGGAATATTTTAAAAGATTAAAATATATTAATGTATTACTCAATAAAAATTGATTCAAAATGAACAATATTCAAATATTATTTATATTGTGTCGAAATATTTCCATAAAATAGTATTTAGAAATGTTTTTAGGTCATTCTAACCCTTATCTATTTATTTTAACCCCCAGTAAACCAACTTTAACCTTGATAGTGGTAATAGATTTTTATTGTTTTTACTATTCCTTACGATAAAAATTTAATTTAAAATTTTTAAATTTGTTTTAATTATTTTGATTCAAAATATGCAATATATTTTATCAAATTCAATTAATATAATTGGAATAATATAATTTAAAATTAAACCTACCGAATGAGATGAAATTAGTTTTTCAAAAAAATACTTTTTAAAGAATACAAATGTATTTATACAAAATTAATGTATAAAAATATTTATGAATACCATAATTAGATTATTAATAATTTAATTTAATTAATTTTAATTTTAAACCATTTAAAAAAAATATATTTGTAAATTATTGAAATGAAAATACAGTTTTGAATAAAAGTTAGTATTTTTTACTATAAACTATAAAATATATATTTTTATAAAAATCCCAATAATTTAATCTAATATACTTTTGATATTTTTATTTAAAAAACTATATCCATTTTATAAAAAATAATTTCTAAAATTTATAGAAGTTAATTATAATATTCAATCAAAAAAATTAATGTAACTCATTTTTGAAGAAAGGGTGTTTTTTGAAGAATATAATGTTTTTAATAAATATTTAGTGATTTTTTCTTAATAATTAATCAATAAATTTATGTTAAGTAAGTGATTTAAATTTATGTTATAATTCAATTAATACTATTCACATCTACCAATTAAATACCTAGATTATAATAGTCATATTTAAATATCAATATTTCATGGTTTGTTTAAGCATGATGTGGAATGTTGTATATGCTATCAAAAAAGTATTATATTTTAATAAATACTAGGGTGTTGTAGCACATGATATCACTTAGTATATTGAATTTGCTGATAGTGTCCATGGATCTCATGAACCAAGTTTTTCACCCCTATCTAGACTCCTTTTTTATAATATCTTTCAATGATATCATGGTATATTAACATACCTGAGAGTCACATACCAAGAACCTTGAAATTTATTGAGAAAAAATCAGGAAATTAGATTTATGTAATGAAATCTAATAGTAAGTTCTGTATCGTATAATTAAGCTATAATAGACATGTAATCTCATTGGCAGAGATCTCATTTGATCCTAAGAAATATAAATTAGTGATGTATTAGGATCAACCTAGGGAATGTATTTGAGATCTAGAATTTTTTTGGATTGGTAAGGTATTATAGGTAGTTTTATAGGAATTATCTCACTTAAAAGTACCTATGATTTGGATGGCCAAGAATGGGTCCAAGTTTGAGTAGACTAGTATGTGTGATGTGTCCTTCCAGGTGTTGGAGATTAAGTTGATTTCTACTCAAATTCTCATTCTTCCAGACCATAGTATCAGTTATATGGTATATTGTGATGCCCAGAAATTTAGGATGGGGGTGGATATAATGCATATATATTAGGTGGTAACTTATGAGTCTCATTTGATATGATTACACTAGCATAAATACCTTACCCATAATCTCTATCTGGATGTCATTGGTTCATGCCTTGAAGTTTTGGTTCCATTATCTCTTTACCGAGCAATTTGTTTTGTACACATACCAAAAGATCTTACAGTATATATTATCTCATTGAGACCTGAATATTTGGTAGAGACATTAGGTAGAGTACCTCTAAAAAATCTAATTTAATATGAAGTATTCCATAGGTAAGGTTGATTTCATTATTGAAAATCTGAGTTGAAATACCTAGGATTAGGAAGTACATACATTTTACAAGGAGTGGAAGTTGATGGGCCTACTTACTAAATTGTGGACATAAATGTCAGTGGTCTAAGAGGGGTGTATTTATATATTTTAAATATCATATATTTTTTAGTATATAAATTTATGGTTATCAATGGGTCTGATTCATTTTTTTTATGATGTGGGAGTGGCTTATGGTAAATGATCTTGTTCCAAGGTGGACTTGGGAGAGAGATTATGTATTGTATATCCATGGTAGAGTTATGGTTCCTAATTTTATATGGGGTTATATGAAAAGGGAATCTAATAACTCACAATTTTTAGTTCATATATCTTTGGATAATGTGTATCATGATATCATGAAGAGTTTCTTGTGGCTCGTTGTGAGGAAAAAAAATTTGATGTCCATCACTCATTATCTAACCTATTAAAAGATAAAAGTTGAGAACCAATGACTATGTGGGTTACATTGTAACAACCCAAGATTTTAAAATAATAAAATTGGGTTAAAAATAATATAATACATTAAAAATATATCTTATATGACAATTTAATACCCTAAGATGTTATGATATATTTCTTTTTAAATAAATTTGATCTCTTCGATAGCTTACAGAACACGCAACCTTGAGTCTAAATGAACTGTAATATAGTTTATCATTATAACCTTTATGTTAAATTTACTAGTATTAATAGTACTTAACAAATTTTAAAAATTATGATTATCTATTTATTATAAATAAAATAATAACCATTTGAAAGAAAAATAAATCTTTTCTGAAAACTATATTTTTCTAAAAGGCGGTTTTGTCGTGCTTTGAAAATATAATTTAAAATTAATTTTTTCTAATTTTAAAAAACTTATTTGTTATTTTGAAATTCTTTTTTAAAATCATAATATCAAAATTATCTTTGGGTAATTCTTTTTATCTTTATAAAATGTTTCATTTTTGATGAATAGTGAAAAATACATATTTTTACCAAAAAAACATCATTTTATTAAAATTATATAAAAAGTTAAATTATATTTTAAAATTTTTAAAAGTGATATTATTTGTAATTAAATTATAATAAATACAATTTAGGTCATAGAAATCAATTTCATACTGAATTTCGATATTAAAAACTTCTAAACTTATGAAAATTTTCTCTTTAGAAACTCGTTTTTTCATCGCAGCTATGGGTATAATTTTAAATTGGATTCTACCACTTATATGAAGTTAATTTGGAAAAATTAATTCAAATTTTAGAATCAAAATAAATTATATTATTTAATAATTTCAACTTAATATTTTACCATTATGAATAGTCAAATTAGTAAAAATAAATTACCATGGTTAAGGTAAAAACCGGTTTGCCTGGGGTTAAACTAAGAAGATATGGGTTAAAAATGACCTTAATAATTTTCAAAACCCATTTTATGGAAATATTTAGACATTATATAATCTTAGGTTATATAATTACCTATTTTAAATATTTTTTGAATGTGAAAAACATGGTCACACTTTATTCTTTTCAAAAATTTCATGCATGTCATCTCTCCTAATTATAAAAGGTCACTCTCGCTATTCACTTAGTCACACTTCTAAAGCCATTTTGATCAACCAAAAACTGAAAAAATTTCTCTAATAAATCCTTATAAATATTATATAGCTATTTCTATTCCCAAAATACAAACCTTAGGGTCCTTAATAAGATATCCAAAGGAGTTTCTCTAAGAGAAGGTAATTGTCGTGACGAAGCCTTTTCATTTTCTTTCTTATTTTCCATATTAAACTATGTATTACCACATAAAATATAATAAAACCTGTATATAAAATATACTGAGATTTTATTATGTTTATTTCTCAATATTTATCTATATCCTCTTCTATCAAATTGGAAACTAAACCATCGATCATGTAAATGGCTGACTACCACCTCACAAACTGTTGAAATTCATTTTCCATCAACACATCATGTGATTGTATATAATTATTGATCTAATATATATATATATTATATTTCTTTAACTATAATATCACATATAACTTCTTATTTTCTACACTATTGAAAAAATTGATAACATCACTCGTATGTACGACAGATTACCACCTCACGAAGTGATGTGATTCATTTTTCACATAAAATATACATAAAAGGTAATAATAATAAATATAATAAATATATATGATATATATGACCAGATATTATTTCAAAAAAATTAATTTTTCATCCACTTTTTAAACATTTCACTCATTAAGGGAATGATTTTGTCACTCATGTGTATGTACGCCCTACCGTCTCCACAAAGCGATGTGATTCATTTTCCATGTCCAACCTTTAATAATGTATCCAAAAATGTATCTAATAAGTAAATATGATATTAATAAAATTATTATAATTATGTAGATTATGTAACTATATCATATGTACAATAACTGTAACCTTCATGACAAACCATGCATGAGAAAATAAGGAAATTAAGACCCTAAATAATGAATGTGATGAAATATTATTAACAAACAGGTGGTAAAATGTTATACGAGGATAATATATGATATTTTAAATATCAATATGTTATTGGTATAAATTATTAACATTATTAAAACCATTATACATGAATTTAAATCATATTCAACCAAAATACAGTTTTAGGTAAGGGATTTCATCTCAATTTCCCTTCATTGTGTCATATTATAATGTTATGCACATAATTTATTGTATATGATGTATATAATAACCCATTGACATGTAATATCTTTATGAATTAATAATTAATGGTATGTTAAGTGTTAATTTGATTAATTTCTTCCAAGTCGATGTAACATGAAATTCACCAAGTGGTAAATAATTTCATAACTCAATTACTTTTCATTGGGTTATATTACTTTTTTGTTGTCTTTGATATTCAATGATTATGTGTTTATTTAATTTTGAATATATTATGTTATATATAAATTTTTGTGTATTTATTTACATTTTATACACATAATCGATCCATTGGTTAATTCTCACTTCAACATTATGATATTTATAAGTGTTTATTTCATAATATTAATTTAATCTAAATTTTTTATTCTTGAATTTAAATTAAAAGAAATTATTTTATCATCATCTAATAAACGCCTATAACATTATTATTCTTTATTTATTCATTAATTTTTCAAGTAATATTACCATTTTCCCACACATTAGTACATAAAATGATTGAGAAAAAGTTTTTAATAAAATATGACATTATTTATACCTTTAGTCGAAAATAATTTTTCTTCCAAAACCATGGTTTAAAAAAATAATAAATGTTATTAAAGTTATAAAAATGATTTATTAAATATATTTTTACCAATTTCTCGCTTTTTACAAAAAAAATTAAATTAATCTTTAGATGTTTTTCCAAAAAGACCAATTTTCCTTTTATCGAAAATGTGAAAGGAATGTTTATTTTAACATGTATGGAATGTATTATATTTCACACCATCATGACCCTTAAATTTTTTAAAGATTAATTTATATGTTTCAAAGGTTATTTTTAAACAGAATTATGTTCAAAATATTTTTTGAACTTTTAGTTTTAAAAATATTTTCAAATTTAAAATGATATTTTCCTCCATAATGTTTTTAATGACTATTTTATGGTATTTATATTCTCCAATGAAGACAACCCTTTATTTTACTTATAATTTATTGGTAATATGTGGTACTAATTACCTACTTATTATTTCTATGGTTGTTTTATGATCAGTTTGACCAAGGAAAATATTTACATTTAGTTTCTTAGTTTGTTTTTTGTATTCATTAACCTTCCCTTAAAATATTAACTTTCATTTGATCATTGAACACTAAATTTTCCCTAAATATCCACATTATTTATCAGGGGTATATTTATTTCTTAAGCCATATATCATTTCAACATACGGTGTTCTATATTGAAATTTATTTGATTATTTGGGGGAAATATTAATAAATTAATATTGGTTTATAAATATGAATATTTGATGATAAGGAACATTATTCATGAGTTAAATAAATTATTTTATATATTAGGAATTATTTATACTTGTACATATAGGTGGGTCCTCATTATAGTTATCCCCTTGAAGCATCATTAGTCTCATGAGACGAATAAGTTGGCTAGCCTTAGTAAAATGGTTTTTTAGAGTAAACCAACCCATCAGTAATTAAATATCTTGTGAAAGGTCTTAATAGAAGAGGTATTGGTTTAATTATATAATAATAGATACAATTTATGTTATTTTAATAAATTTAATATTGAATTTTGATATTAAAACCAACTGCACTTATCTGAATTTTCTCTTTGGAAACCCGATTGTTCATCATGTCTACTAGTATAATTTTAATTTGGATTGTGAAACTTATATGAATTGAATTTGGAAAAATGGATTAAAATTTTTTAATAATAATAATTTATATTATATAATAATATCATCTTAATTTTTTACCATTATGAATCATAAAAGCAGAAAAAACTAATTACCACAGTTAATGTAAAAACTGGTTTACCTAGGCATTAAACGAAATGATAAGGGTTAAAATAACGTAAAAATTATACAAAACCCATTTTATAGAAATTTTTAGACCTTATCTCCACTAAGGTTTGATAATTTTAAATTTTTGATCCTTTTTTAATGTGACAAATGTGGGTACACTTTATTCTTTTCAAGAATTCCATGTGCTTCTTCTCCCCCACTTATAAAAGGCCCCTCACATCCTTCACTTATTCACACCTATCATGCCCTTTTGAATTAAAAAAATAGGTAAAAATAAATCCCCAACTCCCTTATACAAATTATAGAGATTTTTTTATTCCAAAAATACCAACCCTATGGTCTTTAAGAGGAGATCCAATTGATATTTATCTAAGAGAAGGTAATTGTCTTAACAAAACACTTTCTTTTTCTTTCTTCATTTTCCACATTAAATTATGTATTACAACTTAAAATATAATAAAACCAGTATATAATGAATAATTATATTTTATTATGTTTATTTCATAAAATTTATCCATCTCATTATCCATAAAATGGGAAATGAAACCATCGATCGTGTGTACGGTGGACTACCACCTCACAAACTGATGTTATTCATTTTCCATCAAAAAATATCACAATTATTTATAATGATGTATTTAATAAATATATATAAGATTTATGATATTATTATACTTATTTAACAACAAAATAGCATATAAATTCATAATTTCTATACCTTTTAAAAATATGATAATGTCGCTCGTGTGTATGATAGGCTACCACCTCATGAAGCGATGTGATTCATTTTTCAATTAAACTTTTCATGGAAGGTAATTCGGGAAAATATAATGAATATATGTGATATATATTACATGATATTGATTATTAAAAATTAATATATCATCCACTTACTTACCCTTTCACTCATTAATGGAATGATATCGTCGCTTGTCCGTAAGTATGACATACCTTCTCTATGAAGTAATGTGATTCATTTTCCATATATTGCCAACAATAATGATTAAAAAATGTATCTAATGATTGAATATGATATTAATAACATTATTATCATTATATATATTATTTATCTATATCCTATTCACAATAAATAGAACTTTCACAACAAAACACATATGAGAAAACAAAACAATTAACACCTGAAAAAAATGAATATTATGAAATATTATTATCAAACGAGTGGTAAAATGTCATAAGAGAATCATATATGATATTATAAATATAAATACAGTTCTGTTATAAATTAATAACATAATTAAAACCATTATACATGAGGTTAAAGTGTAACATCCCATGTTTTTTGAAGGAAGCACTGTGTTTGATAGCGAACAAGATACACCACATCGAGCTTAAACAAACAAAAAAATATTAATATTAAAATTTGGATATTATAAACTAAATATTAACTTAATAGATATGAATATTAATAACTAATTTATGATATATCCTTATCAATGTATATATATTGGTAAATGATCATAAAATAATAAAATAATTTTTAGTAATGTCATTTTAATCTTTAGAAATAAGCTTTTTCCAAGAATGTTTTTTATTGATTTTTATGAATTAATATTATAATTAAATTATGGATGTTTTATAAAATATATTATATAAAATTAATTTCATTTTTTAAGCCATCATATCAAAATTAATCTATGGGTAAATTTTGAGAATTTATCAAAAATATTAAAGTTTTGGTGAATAGTAAAACATACAGTTTTTTATAAAATATAGTATCTTTTGTGACATCATCAAGAAATAATTATGATATATAACTTAAGTAATAAATAAATAAAGATATTATAATATAAATATTTTACAAAAATAATTCACAACTTGTAAATTATAATTTATTTCATGAAAGATATGAAATTCATTTTCTGTGTCGACATAGTGCCTGTGCAACATTTAAAAAGTCAAATTTGATACCTTATAGATAATAATATAAAGATAAAAAGTATTTTAATGAATTATTTATTAAATATTATTTATTAATAATTATTATTGCAATTAATTTTTAGTTTTTTAATTATATAACATGAATCTTATCCAAATGCTTGTGCAATGCTTGAGGAAGGCTAGAAAAGTAAAATTAACAAATTAAATAAGTTTTCTTGACGTGGATATGAGTGAATATACATAATGAATGAATATAAAGTATTATATTGAGCATAATTAATTTATTTTAATGATATTAATTTATTTTAATTTTTTATATCAAATAATTACCTTTAATATTTATGAAATGATAGGATAATGTTTGTGAAAGTAGAAGAAAAATTAATTAAATATTTTAATTGAAATTATAAGAACCATTAAATGACCCAAAAATTTTAATAAATATTATTTTTTATTAGTAACGTTATACCATAATTATTAATGGGTTGAATTCAGGACGTTTTGGATCCACTTGGTTGACATTATGTCCCTTATAGTATCATATTTAAACGAAAGACAAACTCTTCACACTATGGTTTTTCATTAGTATAAAATTTTTAATGTAAGGTTTTATAGAATATATTCTAGACCATAAAAATTATTTTTAAAAATAAAATATATATCTTCATCATGTTAATTTATTTATAATTTTTTTTAAATAAATTATTACCCGATATTCTTTCAAAACAATTATGGAATAATTATTTAATTAATGAAAAAATCAATAAAATGATTTTAACTAAAATGGTAAGAACCATTAAAATATACAAAAACTTTAATAAATTAAATTTATGAGTAAATTATGTCCATAATAATTAACGGTTCATATTTATTAATTTTTTTTCATTAGTAAGTGGTTGTGACCCTTATGGAATTTTATTTAATTAAAAGTCAAACATTCCATAATCATGTTTTCAATAGGTATAATATTTATAATATAGTGTTATTAAGTATATATTTTCTAAATAAAAAGATTATTTTGAAATATAAAAGATTTATTTACATAATTATAATTTATTTTTAATTTCTAGTGAAGATATAATCACCTTAAATTCTTACAAAACACTAATATAGTATTAATTTAATTATAAGAAAGATAAAATAAATGAATTTAAAAACATTTTTTTGATATAATTCTAAATATTTAATGTGTAAAACAAATATTATAGATCTATATAAAATATTAGATGGTTTTTAATACATTATATTTTAATTACCCATTTTTTATTTTTTATTTAAATTTCAGTGTAGTGAATATTATCAAATTTGACAAAAATGGTATTATATGAAATTTATATTTTATTAAATTATTTAAAAATAATAAAAATATAAAATATAAACAAGGGGTTAATATTTTTATAAAATTTAATCGCCTATTAATTTATGGTTAATTTGGACATCTTTGTCTCGAGAATAGTAAAATTATATTTTTTTAATTTGATAAATTTCTAGAGTGCTTGTGCCCTCTCTTATAAAAGGGAACCCCTTCTTCTGAATCCCCAACACTTCAAACCCATTTTTTCCAGACAATATATTCCAAAATACCTTAATATAATCTATCCCCACATTCTATCTTCCTTATTTGTGGAATAATTCCAACCTTAGTGGTCTTAAGATGTTAAATAAAGGATATTGTTTGGAGAAGAGGTATCATTTTTAATCAAGTATTTCTATTTTGTTTATTCATCCACATCCCTCAAACCTTATTCGACTATGATAAAATAAAAAATAAAGTATCCAAAATATATTTAGATTATATTATTTTAGTTTCATGGACTATATTCATCTTCACTTCTGTAAAATGGGAAAATAATTAATTGTTTATGTGTACGGTGGATTATCGCCTCGTGAACTGATATAATTCATTAACCATGACTATCCTTCAAGACAGGTTACAATGATGGAATTAATGTTTATATATTATAATAATGGCATATTTATCATTATTAAAATAAAATTTATAAATAATGATCTTGTCTTTCCATGCATAAAAAATGATAACATCATTCGTGTGTGCGTGGAATTATCGCATCCACGAAGCAATGTGATTCATTTTTCATCACCACATCACATAAATTATATATATAACTATATTTAAAATTTATATAATATATTAAAAATATAATTATAATTATCTAAGTATAAAATATACTTAACTTCTTTCCATTATGGTCATTGAAAAATGAAAATGTTACTCATGCATAAGCATGACCTACCGTCTCAATGATTGTAACATAGTTCATTTTTCATAACCAAATTTAATGGATGGATTTAAAAGTGTAATTGATTTATAATAATGATTATTATTTCATGAATATTATTATGGATATGATTTAATTATGGTCACCTTGACTAGATCATTATGCCAAGACATTTTTGGACTCAAGTACCGAATATCATCAAAACATCCAATGTGAACTTAAAAAATTAAGTAATTTTTATAACTTGGTATTAAGTGAAATAAAAGGAATAATAAACGTTAAAATTTTTATCAAGAAATTAAATATTTAACCTATGTTTTTTTGTCAGAATGATAAATAATGTATGTGGAGAATCAGACTCAAGGTAAGGGACTTTTAAACTAAAAAACATCATTTTCAATGTTTTAAAGATTTATTTTCTAAATCGTTCTCTTCCATGTCCATGTTTTTAAGATTATTATTATATATGGATATTAATTTTTTTTAAATGTAAATTTTCTAATTTCTCCCAAAAGGTTTTCTAAATTGAATCTTTTATGGTTTTATGTAATGAAATTTCATTTAAAAATCAACTTTTAAAGTTCCTCTTTCATCTATTTTTAAAAAATTTAAAAGAACTGTTTTTTAAATATATATGACATGAATGAAATTTTACTCTTTAATGATGATTTAATACTTTAATTTTTCCTTTATAATTTTTCACAATTATTTTTAAATAAAATTGTTTTATTGTTTTTTCCACAGTTTTTAGATTTTAAAAGTTATTTTTTTGAAAAAAAAATATTTTGATATATGAAAGTGTTTTTAACATGGCTTTACAAGAGTTTTAAAGTGTTTTATTCAAGATATGGTCCTTGGAAATTATTTATTATTAGTGAAAATAGATATCTTTTGTTGATAATATTATATATTATGTGATGGGTGTACCCATATAGCACTCCAATGCATTGGGTAATGATTTTTTTCTCCGGAGAATTATATTGGAAGTCAGTTGTATGGTTATTATTATTTGTAAGGGTTTTTGTAAGGGTTATATAAGGGTTCAATGATGATGATTTACTAGCCAGCATGACTTTTTAATGATTTTTATCAAGTTTTCATGAAAATAATTTTATTTATAAAATGTAATATAATGCTCTTTGTAAAAAGATTATTCCTTTTTCAAGGTAAAATTGTATGTTTTTAAGAAAATGTTTTTATGGTTTTTCATTGTACTAATGGTTTTATTTCATTTATATCCCTTACTAAACATTTTTATTCTCATACAAAGTTGTAAAAAAATTCCAAGGGTGTAAGAATGATTTGTGAAAATTATGAGATAAATGGAAATTTATGAATATTTTTCATAAAGAGAAACCATGTTTTATTTTGATGAATTTTGTTTTAAGGAAAAATATATTCTAATTATAAGTGTACAATTATAATTTATGGGTTTAATTTTTAATATTTTTCCTCATTATATAAAACTATAAACCTAAAATATCTTTTGTAATATAATAATGTGAATTCTAGTTCAAAAAAACTAGAATGTGTAATGATTAAGGTTAGGTCCTTACAGTTGGTATCAGAACAGGGTTTAGAAAACTTTAGAGATTTGGATTTTTTCTTGTGATTTATTATTAAGAGTTATGGATATTATTAGGGGTTTATATTTTTATTTTTTATCATAAGATCAAGGTATTAGGAACACTTTTTGAGGCATTATGTTATGAAATTCTGAGGCGAATAATGATATTTTTGGATACATTTAATTTTGAGGTAATTATGGGTTGTTATGTTTTAGGATGAAACACTAGTGGAAAAAATGTTTAAAACGTCGGCATTTTTCACGGGGGTTCTATATACCGATGTGCAAAACTTTAATGATCAATATATCACATCGGTTATTTTATAATCGATGTCATATATCGATCAGGATCAATATTTTAGGTCGGTTATAAAATAACTGACGTAAAATATACAGAGATTAGATTTTTTACGTTGGTTATTGTATAACCGAAGTGAAAATTGAATCTGGCGCGCTTTATCACATCGGTTATAAAATAACTGACGTGATAAAGGAAATCTCGGCGCTTTATCATGGAGGTTATTTTATAACCGACATGATAAATAGTTTTCTACATAGGTTATTAAAAAACTGACATTCTAAACATTAAAAAAATAGTTTATCACAACGGTTATTAAATAACCGACGTGATAAATCATTTAAATGATTTATCACACCCCGTATTCAGTCATTCTGTTTTCTTCAATCGGGCGACCTGTGAATCGTCTCTCTCACGCAGAAAACCTAGAATCGATTCATTGAAGTCTTTCCCACTAGCCTCGTTTTTTCAACATCATTCTTCATATTTATTATTATTAGATCTATCAGGTCGACTCACAACACTCAAGTAAGCCTCACATGACTCCTTTTCAGTTTTTTTTATACGATGCCCTAAACTAATTTTTTGAGATGTTATTTTTCTTTTTTCCTTCTATCATGGTTAGTTTCATAGTGTTCATCTATTCCATGCTAAATTCTTTTATGGTAAAATAAACCTGTTGAAGTGATATCATGAAAGTTTACAATTTTTGTGCGTTCTATCATGTGTGTGTGCGCATACAAGGGGTTTCCAAGGGGGTGGGGGCTGTTCAAGTGGGTGGGGGTGTCCAGGGGGTTGGTGGGTTGTCCAGTTGGGTGGGGGTGTCTAGGGGTGTCAAAGGGGTTGGGGTGGTGTCTAGGGGGTGTGGGGGTTGTCCAAGGGGGTTGGGGTGTCCAAAGGGGTGTAGGGGATGTCAAAGGGGGTGGGGTGGTGTCCAGGGGGTGCAGTGGCTATCCAAGGGGGGTGGGGGTTGTCCAGAGGGTTCGGGGGATGTCCATAGGGTTCAGGGGCGGGGGGGGAGGGGGAGGTAGTCCAGGGGTGTGGGGGTCAAAGGGGGTGGGGGATTTATAAGGGGGTGGGCGCATGTCTAGAGGATTTGGGGGGTTGTTCGGGGGCTTTCCATAGGGTTGGGTGATGTCCAGGGGGTGTCCAAGGGGGTAGGGTGTGGGGGTGGTGTCCAGGAGGGGTGGGGTGTCCAAGGGGGTGGGGTCTGTTTAGAGGTGTGGGGGGACTATTCAGGGGTGGGGGATGTTCAGAGGGTTGGGGGTTTTCCAAGGGGGTGGTGGTGTCTAGGGGGTGTCCAAGGGGGTGGGGGTGGTGTCCATAGGGTTCAGGGGGTTGTCCAGAGGGTTGGGGGGTGTCCAGGGTGTCCATGGTGGTGGGGGGGGAGTCCAGGGGTGTGTGTGGGGGGTCCAAGGGGGTGGGGGTGTCCAAGGGGGTGGGGGCTGTCCAAGGGGGTGGATGGGGGTTGTCCAAGGGGGTGGGGGCCTATCCAGATAGTTTAGGGGCTGTTTGTGGGGCTTTCCAGAGGGTTGGGGGTGTCCAGGGGGGTTTCCAAGGGGATAGGAGGTGGGGTTAGTGTCCAGGAGGGGTGGGGTGTCCAAGGGGGTGGGGGCTGTATAGAGGTGTGGGGGGCTGTCCAGGGGGTGGGGGATGTCCAAAGGGGTGGGGGATGTCCAGAGGGGGTGGTGGTGTCCATGGGGTTTTGAAGGGGGTGGGGGATAAGTGTCAGTTGAGATTAACTATTGCATCATGGTTTTTGAGATTATGACATTATGATTGTATTGTTTCATTGATATTAGGATATAATTTATTAGTATTGTTTAAGGGGGTGGGGTGGTGTCCAAGATGGTGGGGGTGGTGTCCAAGGGGGTTGGTACAGTCTATGTTTGAGGTTTCCACTATGATTTTTAGGGATTCAAGCATTATGAAAAGATTAGGGGTGTTGCAATATGATTCTATTTGGTTATATATATTTTGACCATTCATTGACTATGAGAAAATTATGGGTTATGGGGGAGACCATGTCGTTGTTTCCAAAGATGCGCAGTTATCCTGACCCCATTGTGCCGTGATGATAGGTTTTACGCTGTGATTTTCTCCATCTGAGTTTTTATTTTAAATTTGATTTGATTCTCGGGTTTACTCCATTTTCTCCAATTTTCTATCAACCATTGGAGGCCCCATGTTTTTCTTGGATTTCAAGGAATTTCCTTTAATAAGTTACTTATTTCATGTTCTTCTTCCTTTATTCTTTGTTTCTTTTTTTCTTCTTCTTCCACTTCTTCTTCTCCTTCATTCCTTCTATTATTAGGGATGTTTGGTCATTTTTAAATTGATGGTTTAATATTAATCGATGTGTTCTCAGGTTATTAAAAGGGGTGGGGGTGATGTCCAGTGGAGTGGGGGTGGTGTCCAGGGGGTGGGGGCTGTCCAGAGGGGTGGGGGCTGTCCAGAGGTTTCAAATCGTTAGGATCTATGTAATTTTCAGTAGTGAAAGTATACATATCTTAATATTTATACTTCATACTTCTTTTTTACGGGAGGGTAAATTTGGTATCTAGTTGCACCAGGATGTAGTCTTTGTGAACCTTAAGAATAATGGATCCAAGATGAATTTAAAACTGTTATATATAACTATATTTTCTTTTAAAAATCATATTCAAGCATATTTTTTTAAATACACATAGATTTGTTTTATATTTCAAAATTGTTTTACATTAAAATTGTGATTTTTTCATATAAACATATATTTGTCTTATCTTAAAAAGATATATAATTTTGATATTTTTTATAGGTAATAATGAGTCGAATTTGAATTACGGCACATCGAATGAGCAATGAATATGAGGAAGGTGTTGAGGCCTTTTTGGAATTTTCTAAATGAAATGTTCTAAGTAGTGACATTTTTTTCTATCCATGCCTGAAATGTTTGAATATAAAGATGTTGAAAAGTAGAGAGATAAAAGATCATCTAATTTTTCATGGTTTTAATCTGAGTTATAGCCCTTGTATTGGGCATGGTGAAACTGGACGGAATGTCACTGATGATGATGATTCGCAATATGGTGACTTCGATGGAATTGAAGAAATGATTTGTGATATTGCAGCATAAAAAATTGAGATAGAACCGACAATTGCACGTCTATATGGTGATGCTGAAAAACCATTATATCCTGGTTGTAAAAATGTTACGGTTTCGTCGGCATTGTTAATATTGATTAACCTGAAGGCGAAACATGGATGGAGTGACAGAATTTTTACAGATCTACTACAATTGATGAAAGACATTTTCCAAAAGATAACGATCTTCCAAATTCACATGATAAGGCCAAGAAAATATTATGCCCGATGGGATTGGGATACAAGAAAATACATGTCTGTCTGAATGACTGTATGATATATAGGAAGGAATATGAATTTATGTTAGAGTGTCCTAAATGTGGGACATCACGGTATAAGGTGAAAGAAAAATCACAGGCTGATGTAGAGATTACAAAGATCCCTTAAAAGTTATTTTGGTATCTTCATATAATTCATCATTTCAAACGTTTATTTTCTAATTCACATGATGTAAAAAGGTTAAGATGGCATGCTGATGAGCGGTTATGTGATGGAAAAATACATCATCCAACTTATTATCCACAATGGAAGAAATTCGATGAGCAGTATCCTACATTTGAAAATGAAATTAGAAATATTAGACTAGGCTTGAACATAGATGGAATGAATCCATAACGAACCCTCGGTAGCACACATAGTTCATGGCCTGTTTTATTGGTAATTTACAATCTCTCTCCTGAAGTTTGTATGAAGCAAAAATATTTCATGTTGATTATAATGATCTCTGGTTCGAAGCAACTCGGAAATGATATTGATTTTTTCTTGTCACTATTGATTGATGATTTGAAACTTTTATGGGAGGATGGTATTAGGGTGTATGATTCTTATAAAATGGAATATTTTCAACTACATGCGGTGCTTTTTTTCACTATAAATGACTTCCCAACATATGTAAACTTTTTTAGATACAGTGTTAAAGGGCATAAATCATGTCCAATTTGAGAACAACAGACTTCATATTATCAAATGCATCATGGGAGGAAAACAGTGTACATGGGTCATCGAAAGTTTTTTCCTATTGATAACTCTTAAAGAAGACTAAAAAATGTATTTAATGGCTCACAAGAATTTGATATTGCTCCAAAACCTTCATACCCTGATCTGTATTTTGAGAGGGTGAAAAACCTTGATATGACATTAGGAAAGACACATAAATCTGGTAATGATATACATATTTGGAAGAAAATGTCAATATTTTTTGAGCTACCATATTGGAGATATCATGAAGTTAAACATAATACTGATGTCATGCACATGGAGAAGAATATATGTGATAGTTTTATTGGAACATTTTTAGATATTAAAGGAAAGACAAAAAATGGATTGAATGCACGATTAGACTTATTATCAATGGGAATGTGTTTGGAGTTAGCTCCCACTCCTAATGGAAGACGAACATTTCTTCCCCAGGCTTGTCATACATTATCAAAGAGGGAGAAAATTAGATTTTTTCAGTGTCTTCATGATACCAAAGTTCCTCAAGGTTATTATTCAAATGTAAATTTTTTTGTCTCATTTAAGGAATTGATGTTGATAGGTATGAAATCTCATGATTGTCATGTCATGATGCAATAACTTCTACCAGTTGCATTGTGTGGAATATTGTCCATCTATTTCAGAAAGACTATAATGAAGTTGTGTTATTTTTTCAATTCAATTTGTAAGAAGGTGATTGATGTGAATGCTTTAAAAATTTTGGAAAAGGATGCAATTTGTGTACTTTGTCAATTGGAAATGTATTTTCCTCCTACTTTTTTGATATAATGGTGCATTTAATGATTCATCTGGTTCGAGAAATAAATCTTTGTAGACCTGTATATCTTCGTTGGATGTATCCTTTTGAAAGTTGTATGAAAATATTGAAGGGGTATGTTAAGAATCCATATCGACCTGAAGCCTCCATTATTGAAAAGTATATTTATAAGGAGGTTGCAGATTTTTGTACGAGCTACTTATCTACGGAACAGCACATAGTTTTACCTCCATATCTCCATGAATGAGTTAATAATGAGGGAAAGGGGATTCATGGATTGAAAGTCAAATCGTTGTCATCTAAACAGATGAAGAAGTTAGAATCATACATCTTGAATAACATAGCTAATGCTCAACCGTATATCACATTGAATATTAATGAGTTGAAACAATGTCATCCAAAGAAGAAAGAAATGTGGATTTTGAATGAGTACAACAAAACATTTTTGTCATGGTTTAAAAAGACATTTATTTGTAGATCAGATGTATCAGAGATATTAAAATGTATAGTGGGTGGTTCATGTTTCAATGTGATAACATGGTCTGGTTATGAAATTAATGGATATACATTTCATAAGAAAGCTCAGGACAAAAGAAGTGTAGTTCAGAATAGTGGTGTATTAGTGTTTACAGAAGTAATGCATTTTTCGAGTGCTAAGGACAAAAACCCAATTTCTGCATCAAGTGCATATTATGGAGTGATTGAAGACATATGGGAGGTTGATTAATTTAAAATTAAAGTTTCTATTTTTACTGTAAATGGTGTATCGGTAGCAATAGTGTCAGACACGATGAATTTGGAATGACAGTTGTTAATCTGAATAGATTGGAAGACACAACTGATTCTTTTATAATGGAAACACATGAAAAACAAATTTTCTATGTATTATATCATTCAGATATGTAGTGGGTTGTTGTTTTATAAGGAAAAACAATATGTTGATGAGGATGAACTTGATGAAGATGCTGATTTATGTGATATCCCTACTTCCATGGAAAGATTAACAGAACATAATGATGAACATGTTGAAGACATGGTTTGTGCCATAAGGAATGATCACGATGAAGGAATTTGGGAAAACAATCCATTTTTAAATTCCTAAAATTACAGGTAACATTTGTGTATTTCTTGTTAACATTTATTATTTTCATCAAATGTTAGATATTTTAAGTTTTTTATTTATAAAAACATGTATTAAAACAAAATAAGTATATTTTTTTGTTTTAATTTTGTTTAGTTTACTTTATCATGTTTACCATAACATAAATTATATATCTATTATTTTTGTTTAGTGACAATTACTTTACCATGTTTACCAGGTTTACCATGTTTACCATCTTTACCATCTTTACCATATTTACCATTGTTTAACATGCTTACCATATTAACCATGTTAACTATAACGTAACTTAGTACAATTTTCTATTTTCTGATTATAGTAGTATTTTAATATTTGAATTTGTATATTTCTGAACTAATGTTTTTTTTATTTGAAGGATAATGACATATCAATCACTTGATCAACCACATGATTCTGGAGATGAGCATATTGGTCATACCTCTGGGGAGGAACATTCACATGGTCCTCTTGATGTTCCCCAATCTTCCTCATGAGCTCCCATTACGACAAAGAGTTCAAGAGTTGGTAAACATGGGTGCACACATTTACCAAAACTATCACTTGCATGTACGTAGGATCAAAGGATACTAATTGAGTTTGATGAGGGTGATATTCCTTGAGGTCCAAATGCAAAATATTTTAAGAGTTTTGTATCAACTCATGGTAAGAGAAAAGTAATCATTTTGTATGATGACTGGAGAAGTGTGTACAAAGCGATAATCTCTCAAATGTGGGAGACAAATTTTGTAAGATCTTTTGTTGTTATTTTCCTATTATTTAAATGTTTCTAGTATATATAATATGTTTAACCTCTTCTTTATCAGATGACATTTGATACTCATGACACTGGAGGAGTCAGGAAGAAATTCTTATCGATGGATTCCAGGAAATGGAGGGATTTCAAATAAACCCTCACATATGATTTAATTTTTTTTCATAATAGTCATGAAAATCCATGTTGTATATATACCTTAATAGATGAATACACATGGAGACAGTTTCATTGAAAGTAGAAAAAAAGATTCATTTTTTGAAAGGAAAATGTAAACTTTTATAAGATTTCTTATATAAATTATCTTATTAATGTTTTGTTAATGATTTATTATTCATAATTTACAGCAAACAAGGAAATATCATTAGGATATCCAATCTAAAAATGTATACCCTCGTAGTTTTTCTCACGGAGGGTATACATTATTGGAAGAACAAATAATGGTGAAAAAATTACAAAAACTAAGAGCTGAGTCTTTAAGCTCTGGAGAGGTGGTCCCTCCATCCCCTCCATCTAGACATAAAAAATGGAAGAGAGCTCGGATGGGAAAAAAAGGGAAATGTATTTCGGAAGATTCAAGAATCGTATCTGAGAGGATTTTAAGATATCTAATTTATTTATTTAGGTTAACTATTTTCTTCATATAATTTCAATCATTACATAAATGTTCAATTAATTAATACAGGATTATCTTGAGGAGAAGAGCTCACAAGGGGTATTTACTACTGCTGGAAGGCAATATATTTTATCTGCAGCATTGGGAAAGCCTGAACATCCTAGTCGCGTATTAGGATATCTGGTAGGTGTATCGGTAAGAAAAGTGTTTCCACATTATTCAACTTCTTACGTTTAGGGTTCTTATAAAAAAATAGAATCCTTGGAGGCTGAATTTAATAATATTAATGTGGCGATGGAGGAAAAGATTAGTGTGCCGGTACAGTCTATGTTTGCAGACATGCAAAGAGAATTTCAGACTGCAGCTCCCACTCCTCGACCTCCCCCTGCATACCCCATTATTTATCCTCCACCTCCGCCAGTAGTTCCCACTCCCCCACCTCAGCCTGTGGACCCCATTTTTTATCTTAATCCTCTTCCACAGCTTCCTACTTATTGCGAGTTGTATGTTGATGATCCGGATTAAAAAATACTTTTTTATTTTCAAACACTTTTGAGGGTAAGTGAGAACCCATGTCCGTACAAGAACAAGCATCACACAAAAAAAGATACTGATGAACCATTGAAAAAATGTTTGAGACTATTAGACACGTTATTCCTAAGGAGTTTCCATAGAAGATCGTTTACCTATAAATCTGGGTCATCTTTGATAAGGTCCTAGAACCAGATAGCAAGCATGTCCCAGGTCTATATAAACCCCTCTATGCTTAACATCCCCACATTAAATCCCCTTTCCAGAATATGGTATTTCTTGTCAATCCACTCGTATAGTTGATTCTCAACATCATATAGTTGCATATGGGTTGGTATATTGTATAGGAGATACAATTCATCATCAAAAATTAGAGGTAGAGAATCAGAGGGTCACTATACAGGATATTATAGACAGGTCATCTCGAGTACCATTACCTACAGATGAGGTGATGAAAGTTTAACATAGTATCAGCCATTTTTTAATTTGTCCATCCAAACTTATTCGACTCATTACCATAGAGGTAGGAATGTTATATCTTCTATTTTATTTTTTTTATTAAATTTGTTTTATCATTTGAAAAATAATTTATTTTTCTATTTATTTTTAAAGGAATACTTAAAAGGTAAAGAAATATTTTATAGACAACAACAAGGAAAAATGTCTATGACATCAGATACAGATTCTAGTAGTTTTGACAGATTGTCTAGATATTCAAATTTGTTGGCGGATCATTATGAGTTTCCAATGGAAGCTCATGTTTGTGGATGTGAAATAACTATGGGGGTTGTGAAAACTGATATCATGGAGATTGTTACTGGAGATAAGTTGGGCATCAACGTGGTGAAAATTTTTTCCATGGAAGTCTTAACCCCTTTTCCCTACGTTAAATTTATTAAAAATGTATACTTATGTCTGTTTTGTATTAGTTATATTTATAACAGTTGTGAGAAGAATGAGCGGACTAATGTATATGGATTCATGGACCCACATTTGATTTCCCCTGAAGCATGTGCATTGGATGAGGAACAAAGAATGATTTACATTGCTAAAAGACTTGAACAGAGTATAGTCACACAATGTTGGATGATGCCTTTTTGTGAGAGGTATGAAACACATCTCTCTAAAAGAGTTCATTATCTGTTAACATAAAAAATAACTAACCTTAAATTTTATTTTATCAGTGATCATTGGATGTTAGGGGTTTTTTCCCAAGGGAGAAAACACTTTATTGGATATGCTCTATTCATGGTGATGTGCGGGAAAGTTTTAATAAAATGTTGGAAAATTAAGTTTCAATTCCATAACAGTTTTATATATTATAAATAATTTTAAATTTATCCCATTCGTATTGTTTTCTAACAGGGTATGGGTCTACTTTCGAAAAACACAAAGAAAAGGATTGCGAAGATCAAATATGTAAATGTAAAGGTAAATATCCATTTATATATTTTACTTTTTGATTTATTACATAAAAATAATATATTTAATTTACACTCATTCAAACAGAATTGACATGAACAACAAGGTGTCATCGAATGCGGATATTATATGTTAAGATTTATGTATGAAATAATAACAACTGGGAAAGTTGTGAACTTTGACCTGGTAAGATTTCCTTTTAAACCTTTCCATAATATTTCTTTTGATTTATTCATTATACACGTTAACTACTATCCTTTTAATTTTTAGCTATTTTATGACCCTCAACCCTATAGTGCTCAAGACGTAAAACACTTACAAGTGGAATGGTCAAATTATTTTACAGGTTTGATTGAATTTTAGTTGTTTGTAGTGTAAAATGTAATTTTGAATATTGTCATTGTAATTGTGTATTTGGTAGTCGTTTAGGTTGGATTTAGTTTTTTTCTTAAGTTGACATTCTAAGTTTTGAATGTGATATATGTGAATGTTTAATTTTTCTATACTTCTTGTTTTGGTCTACTTATGATGGTTTTTCTGGTATGGATTCTGGTCTGGGGGGAGGGGTTCCAAGGGTGTGGGGGGTGTTCAGTGTGGTGGGGGTATCCATGGGTGTGGGAGGGCTATCCGGTGGGGTGGGGGGTATCATGGGTGTCCATGAGAGTGTGGGGTAAGTATAGGGGGTGGGAGCATTTCTAGGAGGGTGAAAGGGTTTTCCATGGGAGTGGGGGGAAATCCAGGGGCGTCTAGGAGTGTGGGGTTGTCCTGTGGGGTAAGGGGGGTTTCTAGGCATGTAGGAGGGCTGTAAAGTGGAGTGGGGGGGTCCAGGGTGTCCATGGGGATGGGGGGAAGTCCAAGAGGGTGATAGAGGAGGTGTCTCTATACCTCGGGGGCTGAACGCCACTAGAAGCTACTCATCACTCCAACATGTGAAGCTTGAGCTCTCAAAATGTTTCACCAATGCTTTCTTCCTCGGTAAACATCATTTGTTCTATCACATTAATGCCAGTATAACCAGGGGAAATGTCGTCAAGTGCGATGGTGTTTTCCCTTGGTTATAATGGCATCAAAGTTACAGAATGAATGATTTTTATAGGGGAAGTAAGCAATGGTGAAACATTTTGAGAGCTCAAACTTCGCATGTGGTAGTGATGAGTACCTTCCAGCGGCGTTCAGCCCCCCGAGGGATGGCGGCGCCTCCTCTCCCAACACCAGCTGTCCAGGGACTTTCCAAGGGGTGAGGAGAATTCCAGGGGTGTGGGGGTGTCTAGGGGTGTGTTGGGGGATGTCCAGTGGTGTGGGGGGGTTCTGGTCTGGTTTTGGTCAGGTTTTGGTCTGTTTTTGGTCTGGGGGTGTCCAGTGAGGTGGGGGGGTCCAGGGGTGTGGTGGGGGTTGTCCAGTGGGGTGGGAGGGTGTTCAGGAGGGTGGGAGGGATGTATAGGCGAGTGGGAGGATATCCCGGGGGTGTCTAGGTGTGGGGGGGATGTCTAGGGGTGGGGGAATTAGAAGGGTGTGGGGGTTTCCAGGGGTGTGGTGGGGGATGTCCAGTGGGGTGGGGGGGTCTGTTCTATTTTTGGTAACTTTTTTGTCTGTTTCAGTGTGTGGGAGGGTTGTCCAGGGGTGTGGGAGTGTTGTCCATGAGGTGGGCGGTATACAGGAGGTTGGGGGTTATCCAAGGGTGTGTGTGCTATCTAGGGGGTTGTGAGGTTGTCCAAGGGTGTGGGGGTTTGTCCAGGGGGTGGCAGGTAGTCCAAGGGTGTGGGGGGTGTCAAGGAGGGTGGGGGTTATCCAGGGGTGTGGGGGGCTATCCAGGGGGTGGGGGGAATCACAAGGGTGTGGTGGTGTCCAGAAGGGTGGGGGTGTCGAGGGGTGTGGGGGTTTTCCAGGGGTGGGGGAAATCCAGGGGTGTGGGGATGTCTAGGGGTGTGGTGGGGCCTGCCAGTAGGGTGGGAGGGGGGAGGGGGGGTTCTGGTCTGTTTTTTGTAACTTTTTGGTCTGTTTCAGGGGTGTGGGAGGGCTGTCCAGGGGTGTGGGAGTTTTGTAAAGGGGGTGGGGGTATACAGGAGGGTGGGGGTTGTCCAGGAGTGTGGGGTCTGTCCAGGGGGTGGTGGGTTTGTCTAGGGGTGTGGGGGTGGTCCAGGGGGTGGGGGAAGTCCAGGGGTGTGGGGGTGTCCAGGAGGTTGGGGGTTGTCCAGGGGTGTGGGGGCAATCCAGGGGGTGGGGGTAGTCCAGGGGTGCAGGGGGTGTCCAGGAGGGTGGGGGTTTTCCAAAGGTGTGGGAGGCTGTCCAGGGGATGGGGGCAGTCCAGGGGTGTGGGGGTGTCCAGGGGTGTGGTGGGGGCTGTCCAGTGGGGTGGGGTGGGGGTTTGGTCTGTTTTTGTAACTTTTTGGTCTATTTCAGTGGTGTGGAAGGGATTTCTAGGGGTGTGGGAGTGTTGTACAGGGGGTTTGGGGGTATACAGTATGGTGGTGGGTTTTCTAGAGGTGTGGGGGGTTGTCCAGGGGGTGTTGGGGTTGTCCAGGGGTGTGGGGGGGCTGCCCGGGGGGTGGGGGCAGTCCAGGGGTGTGGGGGTGTCCAGGAGGGTGGGGGTTTTCCAGGGGTGTGGGGGGGATATCCAGGGGTGGGGGCATTCCATGGGTGTGGGGGGGTGTCCAATATGGTGGGGGTGTTTTCCAGGGGTGTGGGGGGTTGTCCAGGGGGTGGGGGAAGTCCAGGGGTTTGGGGTGTCCAGGGGTGTGGTGGGGACTGTCCAGTGGGGTGGGGGATTCCAGTCTATTTTTGGTAACTTTTTGGTCTGTTTCAGGGGTGTGGGAGGGCTGTCCAGGGGTATGGGAGTGTTGTCTAGGGGGTGGGGGTATACAGAAGGGTGGTGGTTTTCGAAAGGTGTGGGGGGTTATCCAGGGGTGATGGGGTTGTCCAGGGCTGTGGGGAAATGTCCAGGGGTTGGGGGAAGTCCAGGGGTATGGGGGTGTCCAGGAGGGTGGGGGTTTGTGTAGGGGTGTGGGGGTTATCCCGGGGGTGGGGAAAGTCCAGGGGTGTGGGGGTGTCTCGGAGGGTGTAGGTTGTCCAGGGGTGTGGGGGCTGTCTAGGGGGTGGGGGCATGCATTCCAGGGGTGTGGGGGTGTCCAGGGGTGTGGTGGGGGTTGTCCAGTGGGGTGGGGGGTTTTGGTCTGTTTTTTGTATCTTTTTTGTCTGTTTTAGGGGTGTGAGAGGGTTTTCCAAAGGTGTGGGAGTTTTGTCCAGGGGTTGGAGGTTATACAAGAGGGTGGGGGTTGTCCAGGGGTGTGGGGGGCTATCCAGGGGGTGGTGGGGTTGTCCAAGGGTGTGGGGTTGTCTAGGGGGTGGGGGTAGTCCAGGGTTGTGGGGGTGTTTAGTGGTGTGGTGGGGGTTGTCCAGTGGGTGGGGGGGTTCTAGTCTATTCTAGTCTGTTTTTGGTAACCTTTTTCTCTGTTTCAGGTAATTTGGCTAGGCATAGCAGTGGTTCGGTTTTATTTTAAAAAAAATTGTTTTTTACGTCAGTTATTTCATAACTAACATAAAAAATACATTGGTATTAGGTTTAATGTCTGTTATTTGAAAACTAACATAATAACTTCATGGGAAATGGGTTTTACATTAGTTATTTTATAACCGATGTAATAAATTGAAATGGATAGTTTTTTTACATTGGTTATAAAATAACTGACATCGTAGATATGTTTTTACATCAGTTATTATATAATCGGCGTTGGAAACCACTTGGATAACATGTTTATCACGTCGATTATAAAAATAACTGATGTGATAAACACTTCGTAGGAGTTCTTTATGACGTCGATTATTATATATCTGATGTGAAAGGGTATATACCATGTTAGTTATTAAATAACCGATGTAATAAACCATGACTCTGAAGCATTTTCCACATCAGGTTTTTATCAATCGATGTGAAAAATGCTTCGGATTTTTGTTTTTTACATCGGTTGTAAAATAACCGACATGAAAAACTATGTTTATAACATCTCATGTAATAACGTCATCCAAAATCCAACGTTAAAAATAAAAAATAACCTCCATAAAAAATGTTTTTTTTTACTAGTAAAAAATGAATGGTATGATATGATATTTGGGTTAAAAAAATTTCTTTAATGTTAAATATATTATGGTTATATTTTTAGGGTGTTTCTCATAGTTCTAGGTATGTTATAATAATAATTATTTTAGAAAAACTAGGCATCCAGTAGGTCAGGAAACAACTCATCACATACGGAAAGGTCATGAGTTTAGAACCCATGATTAGAGGGTGATAAGGATGAATTTCCCACTACTATACTACTTGATATCCTGGCTAGTATGAAATATTTTTTATTTATTTAAACTACATTATGAATAATGGTTAAGTTGAATTTAGGAATATATGTTTTATTTTATAGATAAAGATGAGATTGAAAAATGATTTAATGATTAAGTGATTAATGTTATTTCAGAAGATTTTCACTATTTTGGGAACTTTATATTATTAAGGTAAATATAATACTATAGGATTTTATTTTAGGAATAATGGTTGAATTATATTTTGGAAGCATACATGATTTTATTGTGTATTTATAGTGATTCAGGTTATTTTTTGAAATGGTTATCAAATCATGGAGATTATATTATTTAGAAAAATAAATTTTGGTGTAAGACATTAATAATGATTGAGGTTATTTGGATAAAAATGTTAAAATTTATCTTGGAAGACTATGTGAACAAATCCCTCTAATTTTTTGGGTTTTAATCTTATCCTATAATATTTTCGATAAATTTTAAAGATTTTTATTTATTGAATGATCTACGTTGAACTTTGGGTATTACTTTTTAATTTTGGGGATTAAAGTAGATTTTCATCATATAATGGTTTATTATTTTTGAAGAATTATCATATCTTGTACTAACTATTTTATTTTTTGTTAATGTTTAAATATAGGAGAAATATATAGTTAATCTTTTATGAATTATATGATTTTTTATAAGCTGATTCTAGTTATTTAAGAATGAAAATTTTATACTCAATATTTGGATAAAAATATGATATTATAGTATAAAATTATTAAAGGATGAAACTATTTATTTCAAGTAACTATACTTATGATTTTAGTATATATGGTAATGTAATTCCTCAAATCTAGAAAAAAGATCTTGAAACAAAAACATTATCCATTTATTTTCAATACTGAGAAATCAATGAGCATTTAACCCATAATAGATTTATGGTTTTGGTGGGTTAACTTTCTAATGACCATGTTCTGTATCACTCTATATCATAATTTGATAGTTATAATTCTCTTCCATGTCCATATTTTTATTTTCCACAAATGTTTTCCTAATCAGAATCCTAGTTTTTTTATGACCTTTTCATTTTCATTTCTCTCTTTTAAGAGGATGTTTTATTGAGCCTTTTTCCATTGTGGGATTTCAATAAAAGGTATTTTGAAAATTAAAACCATGGTTACCAAGATATAATTCAAAATTACAAGGTTGAAATTTCCAATGGGGTGAATATAATATACCATTTTTAAAAGGAAACACTATATTTGATATAATACATGATATGCCACATCGAGCTTAAATGAAAAAATAAATATTATTATTTAAATGTGACCATTTTAAACTAGACATTAAATTGGAAGGTATGAATAGAAATAACAGATTTATGAAATAAATATATAGATCCTAATAAATATAAATATATTGTTAAATGATCATAAAATAATATCAAAATTTTTTGTAAAGTCATCTTAATCTATATAAATATGTTTTCTTCCAAAATGATTTTTATAGCTTTTTATGAATGAATTTTATAAATAATTTATGGAATTTTTAGAATTATATTTTATAAAATGAAATTAATTTCTGAAAAAATAATATCAAAATTAGTCTATGATGAAATTTTGAGTATTTTATAAAAAAGGATAAATTTTTTGTGAATAGTAAAAAAATAGAGTTTTTTATAAAATACAGTATCTTTTGTGATATTGTCAAGACATAATTATGATATAAAATTTTATTGAACATATGTAATAAATAAATAGTGATATTATAATATAAATCTTTTTTAAAAAGAAAATTATAACTTTTAAATTGTAATTTATTTCCTGAAAAATATGAAAATCATTTTCAACGTCAACGTAGTATTTTCACAACATTAGAAATATACAACATTGGTGTCTTATAGATGATAATTGAAAGATAAAAATTATTTGAGTGGTTTTTTTATTATATATTAGGTATTAATTATTATTTTTACTAATAGTTTCTAATTTTTTACTTATATAACATGAATATTATCCAAATTCTTCTGTAATGCTTGTGCAAGCCTTGAAAAGTCAACTTAACAAAAGAAATAAGTTTTCTTGACATGGATATGATTAAATATACATAATTAAGGAATTTAAAGGATTATATTAGGACCAATTAATATATTTATATCATAGTAATTTTTTAATTTTAATATTTGAAATAATTAACATTAGTACTTATGCGACGACGACAGGTTATTTGTGCAAGAATAAGAAAAATTAATAAAATTATTTTCAAAAAAATTATAACAACCATTAAATAACCGAAAAATATGAATAAAAATTATTGTACAAGTAATGTTATACCATAATAATTAATGGGTATAACTTATGACATTTTTTATCCAGTTGGTTTACATTAAGTCCCTTATAGTATTGTATTTAAAAGAAATTCAAACTGTCTACACTACAGTTTTAAATTAGTATAACATTTTTTTGTATGGTTTTCCAGAATATATGTTTGAGCATGAATAGTATTTTCAAAGATAATATATATATATATTCATCATGGTTATTTATATATAATTTTTATGAAAAAAATAATTACCATAAAGGCTTTAACAATAATGATGCAATAATTATTTATTTAATGGAGAAATCAATAAAATGATTTTAATTAAATTGATAAGAACTGTTAAATTTAAAACATGCATGAAAAAATTATTGTATGAATTAATTTTTTCCATAATAATTCAATTTTCGAATTTATGGCCATTTTCTCATTAGAAAACCGTGATGATCCTTATATTATTTTATTTAATTAAAACTCAAACATGTCACACTCATGTTTTTACTAAATATAATATTTCTAATATGGTATTATCAAGAAGATATGTTAGTCTATAAATAATATATTAAAATATAACATATTTTTCTACATCATGATAATTTATTTTTAGTTTTTAGTGAAGATATAATTTCCTTATATTCTTACACAATACTAATATAGTATTAATTTAATTAATAGAAATATAAAATAAATATTTTTAAAAATACTTTTTTTATTTTATTTTTTAGAATTTCTTAACGTGACAAATTAATTTTATAGATCTATATGATATATTATAGAGATTTTAATAATTTATATTCTAATTCCCCATTCTTATTGTTTTATTTAAATGTCAAAGTAGTGAATGGTATCAAATTTGACTAAAATGATATTATATAGAATTTATATTTTGTTAAATTAGTTAAAAAACATAAAAATATTAAATAAATTAAAGGTGATAATATATGTCATAAAATTTAGTCACATATGAATTTATGGTCCATTTTTAAGTCTTTTTCTCTCGTGATAGTTTAATTATATTTTATTAATTTAACAAATTCCAAGAGTACCCCTCCCTTCTCTTATAAAGGGGAACCCCTTATTCTTAATTCCTCACCCTTCAAAACCATTTTGTTTCATACATTTTCTTAAAAAATACCCTCATATAATCCCTCCCCACATTCCAGATACCTTATTTTATGAATAACACCAATCTTATTGGTATTAAGGTTTTATGAAAAGAAGGTCGTCTGAAGAAGAGGTCTTGTTTTTAATCAGTGTTTATTTTTTGTTTATTCTTCCACATCCATAAAACCTTTTTAAACCATTAAAAATAATAAATAAATTATCACCCATTTATTAATATGTTATTATGTCAGTGACATGATCAATATCCATCTTCACTTCCATTAAATGGGAAAATAAAAAAATCATCCGTGTGTACGATGGACTACCGCCTCACGAAACGATATAATTAATTTTCCATCACTATTTCTCAAGACTTCTTATAATGATGGAATTAATGATTATATATTATATTAATGAAGTATTTATAATTATAAAAATACAATGTATCATTTACATTATTATCATTCCATGCACAGAAAAAGGATAATGTCGTTCGTGCATACGTGTGAATTATCACCTCTACAAAGCGACGTGATTCATTTTTCATCACCACATTACATGGATGATATATATAAGTATATTTAAATAATTTATATTATGTTAGGTATATTATGATAATTATTTAAGTATAAAGTGACACTTAGCTTCCTTTCATAATCATTATTGAAAAATGGAAACATTGTTAATGCATATGTACGACCTACCATCTCCATGATTGTAACATAGTTCATTTTTAATTACCATATTTAATAGATATATTTAAAAGTATAATTGATGTATAATAATAATTATAATTTAATTAATATTATTTTGGAAATGATTTAATAATTACCACTTTTACTAGAGCATCCTACCAAATTCATTTTGGTCTCAAGTACGGAATATCGTCAAAATGTCTGACATCAACTTATATAATTAAGTAATAGTTATAACTTGGTAATAATTTAAATACAAGTAGTAATAAGAATAAAAAGGTTATAAATAAATTAAATAATTAACATAATTTTATTATTCAGGAAGATAAAGAACAAACATGATTAATCTAACTTAAGGTAAGAGACTCTTTAACTAAAAAACCACATTATCAATGTTTTAAATATTTATTTTCTAAATACTTATCTTTCATGTCCACGTTTTTAAAATGATTTTAACATATAGATATGAATGTATTAAAATTTAAATTTTCTAATTTATCTCAAAAAAATTTAAAATGGAATCTTTATAGTTTTATGTAAATGAATTTCACTCCAAAATCATCTTTTAAAGTACTCTTTTAACTCTTTTTACAAAGGTCAAAAGAATTTTTTTTAACATATAAGGCAAGAATGGAATTTCATCATTTCAGGATGATTTATTAATTTATTTTTTCCAATAAAATTTTTCACAATTATTTTCAAATAAAATGATTTCATTATTATGTTTTTATTTTTTATATTTTAAATATCATTTTTTACGAAAAAAGGCTACTTTTTAATTTGAAAGTGTTTTTCACATGGGTTTACAAGAGTTTTCAAGTGTTTTATTCATTATATGGTCCTTGTAAATTATTTATGAAGGGTGAACCCATGGAAATCCATGTGATACTTTTATTTATTATATGATGGGTGGGCCCAGATAGCACTCAAATGCATTGGGTTAGGATTTTGTTCTCCGATGAATTGTGTTGGATGTCATTTGTATGGTTCTTTAAATTCATAAAGGTTTTTGTAAGGGTTTTATAGGGGGGTTTATGATGATGATGTCTCAAGGAACCAACATGAATTTTTTATGCTTTAAAATGAGTTTTCATTCAAATAATTTGGCTTCTAAATGGTAAGAAAATGATCTTATTGAAAATTTTATTCCTTTTTTGGGTAAAAAGGTATGTTTTTAAGAAAATTTTTTTATGGGTTTTCTATATAGTAATGGTTTCCATCCATTTATAACCCTTAATGTTCTTTTTTGTGCTCATGAAAAAAATTTAAATGTTTTTCATAGGGTTTAAGGAATATTTGGGACAAAGATGATATCAATGAAAAATTATATTGATTTTTCATAAATAGAAACCATGTTTTATTTTAATGACATTTGTTTTATGAAAAAATGTATACTTTGTATAAGTTTACACTTTTATTGTATGGTTTTACATTGTAAGATATTATCCTAATTCTCTAAATATATAAACCTAAAATATCTTTTAGAATATAATAAATTCAATTGTATTTCAAAAAAAATAGAATATATAATGATTAAGTCGAAGTCCTTACATAAAGCACATTCAACCAAAAGGAAGCATAAGGTAAGGGATTTCATATCAATTTCCCCTCATTGAGGAATATTGTAATGTTATGCACTCAATATATTTTATATGGTGTATATACTACCACATTGACATGTAATAGCATGATTCATTAATAACTCCTGGTATTTTATGTTTCAATTTGATTTATTTCATCTTAGGGGATTTGAATTGAAAATTACTAAGTGGTAAAAAATTTCATAACTCAATTAATTTCCTTGGGTTATATTACTTATTCAAGGTCTTTGATATTCTATGATTATATTTGTATTAAATTTTGACTATATTATGTTGTATATCCACTTGTTTTATATGTATTTACATTTAATACACGTAATCAATTTACTAGTTACTTCCCACTTCAATGTTATGATCTTTTTAAGGGTTTATTTCACTATCTCATTTTAATCGGGATTGTTTATGATTGAATTTACATTGAATGGTATTATTTTATAACTATCTAATAAATCAATTTTGTTTTATTATACTATATTTTTTCCTGATTATTTCATGTAATAGTAACATTTTCCCACTCTTTGGTACATAAAATGATGGAGATAGTGTTTTTACTAAAATATAATATCATTTCTCTCTTCGATGGAAAATAATTTTTCCTCCAAAACCATGTTTTCAAAAAAAATGTTTTCAATTTTTTTTTAATTCTCAAAACTCTTCATTAAATATATTTTTACCCAGGTTTTACTTTTTAAAAAATATTTTCAAAGGAATTTTCATATTTTTTTAAAAAAAATGTACATTTATATTTTACTAAAAATGTGAAAGGAATGTTTTTTATCATGTATGACATATATATAATTTTCCACCATCATGACCAATAAATGATTTAAAGATTACTTTATATGTTTCAAATGATATATTAAAAGAAATTTATTTTTAATATATTTTTTGAAATTTTAGATTTTAAAATATTTTAAAAGTAATAAAATATATTTTCCAAAAGAATTTTTTGAATGATATTTTTATGATATTTCTATTCTTCAATGACAATAACCCTTTATTTTATGTATACAGCACTAGTTATATTTCATATTGATGATATACTTATTCTTTCTATGGATGTTTTATAACCATTTTAACTAAGTAAAGTATTCACACTCTCTTTCTTGATTCATTTTTTGTAGTCATTAAATTTCCATTGAAATATTCCATTTCATGTGATCATTGGAAATTAAATTTCTCCTAAATATTCATATTATTTATCATGGATATATTTATTGATAAAATTTTATACCATTTATAAATACATTTTTATACATTTAAATTTATTTTATTATCTAGAGAAATACTGATAAATTCATATTCATTACACAATACAGATATTTAATGATAAGACATGTTATTCATGAATTAAATCAATTATTCAATATATAACGACTAATTTGGGAATACATATATAGGTTTGTCCCATTTATATATAGATACTTTATGCATGAGCGGTCTCATGAAATGAATTATTTTGCTAGCCTTAGGTTAAGGTGTTTCTAGTGCATACCTACCCATCAGTTTTAAACTGTCTTGTGAAAGGTCTTAACAGTAGAGGTAACATGATGCGTTAAATCGTGGTGTACAATAACTAAGAATTTCATTCATTAATAATTTAGTTTTTATTATTATTCGTGATATTTTCCCAATGATATTACATCTGGATTCATTTCATTCACTTTCTTTTATTAAATGGAATACATTTTTAGTTATTTACTTTTCCATATTCATTATTCCCTATCTAATCATGATAATCAAATTATTTAAATGGAATGTTTGTTAATATAATTACCTTGACATATTGATTATTCATATTAATTCATCATATATTTATTTGTACTTAAACCATACTGAGTATTTTAGATCACCCTTATTATTTTTTCCCTAGGAATCTAGGAAGTGTATAGAGAATTATAATAAATTATATGCTAGAGGGGATTATGATATTCTAAAAAAATCCATTTTAATTTATTTATTCAAATGTAATATAATAATCATGTATATATCTAGTTTCCCAAGACTAATAAACAATTTAGTCCTTTGGGATGTGATTCATTGTATTGTATGCCAAAGTAATAAAGTTACCACAGCCTCTAGGCTACTACAGTCTAGGTTGTTACATACTTTAACCCCTTCTAGTGATAGTATAGAAGTGAGATGAGGTGACCATGGAATTCGTCACAAGGATATCATATACTTAAAGTGGTAGTGATGTGATTCGGGAGGTAGTTGACCATCTAATAAAGGATGCACATTTTTTCCTATTTAGGAGACTCATTCCAGGGATGAGCTGGGTAGGTTGCATGTGTGGGAGATAGTTTGGTTCCATGGTGTGTCTACAAGAATAGTATTGGATAAAGAGGTAAATTTACCATCAAGATTATAGTAGAGCCTATATAATTTCATGGGGAATCAAATGAAAATGAGTACAACATTTCACTCATAGATAGATGATCAGTCAAAAAGAATGATCTTGATACTGAAGGACATGATTAGGGTGTGCATTATTAATTTTAACAGAGCTTAGAATAACCATATATCCCTAGAAGAGTTTGTATATAATACTATTTATTAATATATTATCCATATGTATCCCTTAGAATTTATTTATGGTAGTTTGTTCCACTCAATGTAATGTTGGTTAGAGGCTGGCGAGTCAATAGTGATTTAACCGAGCGTAGTTTAGGAAATCACCGAGCAGGTTCAGTTGATCTGAAATCGGTTGGTTACCAATTAGTACTTTCAGTTTTTATATAACTATTAGGGAAGAATCCATTGGATTTATTCATGGTTTATTGTGTATTCTTGTGGTTATTTCCTTGGTTGGTTCATTAATTCGTGAGTAAAAAGGGGAAGTTGTAACCATGTTATGTTGGTTCATTCAAGATTGTAGAATGGATTAGTATAGTGTCTTACTGACTGGATCTTCCTCCATGAAATCATGGTATTCATGAAATGTTATATGTTTCATCATTCTATAAGTAAGATCATGATTCTATGCATATGATCAAAAATATTGATGTTGATTTAGATGAAAATTCATCATTAAAGAAATTTGTGTTTATATTGTAGACTGGAGTGAGAATGTGTCGTGTATGAAGACAATGTCGCTTGTTTGAATACTATGACATCATGAGTAGAAAAAATATGATACTTGAGATTAGTATTCGGATGTATGGGTGTAATGGGAAAAAAAATTATTCCAAGGCCCATAGATATGCTTCTTAGTGATGAGACGCCCTTAGAGGAGGAGTTTGTAATACACCTTGAATTTAATGGTCTGTTATGTCATAAATTAGTATTTATTATAATGAATCATGATGGTATTTGGATATTTTGGAGATTAGATGTAGTTGGGGGTGGGTTTTAGATAAATAGAGAAGTATTGTAATTGAAATTTTACTGCAGGTGGCCAGTCATTATGTGACACCTAGGATTCATTTATTAATGATTTTCTTATAAAGAAGACCCTCCATCTAGAATTAGTCATACTATTACCCTTATGGGATGTACCGTGATAGTTTTAATATAGGGAAAACCATCTATATATAAGTAGTCGTTCCATGATCTTATGGGGATGATCCAATATATTTTAATATAGTAGAGGACCAATACCAAGAAGTAGTAATGTCATAACCCTCAAGGGATATTCCATGACGTAACCATGCGAGGGGTTATCGCACCATGACCCCTAAGTCACACCATGACCAAGTAATTGGGTATTTTATTTAATGGGGGATATTTTTAATTTGTACATAGAGTGTAAAAACCTAATATTTTACAATATTATTCTTTTTAAATAAATTTAATCTCTTAGATATCTTATGATATACGCAACTTTGTGTCTAAATGAATTGTAATATAGTGTAACATTAGAACCTAGTCAATAAATTAGTGGGTATGAATGGGAATAACTAAATTATAAAAATTATATGGTTTAAAAATGTATAAATAATTTTACTAGTTATCAAGTGATAAGAAATAAAAATAAAAAGCATCTGAAAGTAAAAGATATGTTTTTTTTGAAAAACAAAATTTATGCGTGTAGTGTGTTTTTATCTTAATAAATTAAATTAATACCTATTAGTGAATTTTTTTAATGAAATTTATATATATTATATATCAAATTATTTTTTTATCATTCATATAATATATTTTAGGCATGGGATATAAATAAATCCAGTTTTATGCTGAAAAACTATATTTTTCTGAAAAACAGTTTTGTTGCGTTTTTCACACTTATATTAAAATTAATTTTTTTTAATTGTATATTTTTTATAAATAATGAAATTATTTTTTTAAATAATCATGTACAAATTAATATAGATTTATTTTTTGGTAATTTTCTTTAAAATTTTAATTTTTCTATGAATAGTGAAAAATACTGATTTTTATTGAAAATTACCTTTTCAATTAAAGAATTTACAAAGTTAAATTTTGTTCTAAAATTTTTTTAAAGGTAAACTAATTTAAATTTAATTATATTGAATTCAATTTAGGTAATTTAAATCAGTTTTATGTGAGTTTTTATATAAAAAATATTATACTTAAAGAAAATTTTTCTTTAGAAAACCATAATTTCATCACGCTTGCGAGTTTAATTTTAAATTAAATTATGACCTTTATATAAATTTAATTTGATAAAATGGATTAAATATTTTTAATAAGAATTATTAATATTAGTAAATAATTTCAATTTATTTTTATTCTTAATGAATACTAAAATTATAAAATACTTGTTACCACAATTAAGGTTTAAACAGGTTTATCGAAGGGGTTAAACCAAATGATAAGGATAAATTTTCCAAATAAACTTATATAAATTATATTTTATAGACCTATTTAGACCTTATCCTATAAATAATTCAAATATATTCCCATTTGGAATTATTTTTCTTTGGAATTCCTTAATCATTTTGTATTCTTCTAGAAAATCTCCAAGTGGCTCCTTTCCCACACTTATAAAAGGACTCCTCCTCTCCCCTCCTCTTCAAACATTAGGGGCCTTTTGGTTTTTCCTATACATTCCCAAATAACTTTATCAAATCCTTCACCATAACATAGAATCCTTTTTTTGGTCATAATATCTTTTTAGGAAGTCTTTAGGTATAAACTTAAAGATGTTCTCTAAAGAAGAGGCATAGTTCTTAACCATGCATCTTTATTTTATTTCTTCCTCTAAACCTTGAAAATATTCTCCAAAAATGATAATATAATAATTAAAATATCTTACGCATAATTATATATTATTATTATAATGAAAAAAACCTATATTAATCCCCTATTACATCGAATGGGAAATGAAACTTTTGATTATGTGTATGACAGACTACCGCCTCGCAAACAGACATAATTCGTTTTCATCACCTCCTGAAACTAATAGATATGATGATGTATTATATATATATATTATATATTTTTTACATAATTATACTTCTTTAACTATAATATCACATCTACCTTCTTACCTTCTGATTTGTTACAAAACGATAACATCGCTCATGTATATGTATGGACTACAGCCTCCATGATGCGTTATGATACGCTTTTCATTTTATTTTGAAATGGATTGTAAAAATGATATATTTAATGAAAATTTATGATATATATGCTATATAAATGATTTTATAAAATTTAATTATTATTTACCTTTATTTCATTCCATCCATCGAAAAAATGGAAATAGTTCTCAAGCATATATATGACTTTAGGTCCCATGAACGGTGTAATTCATATATATATATTATATATTACTATAAATAAATATATAATTAATATATTTGATATTTATATCATGGCTATAATTTTTTAGATCATTTAAACATAGGACTAAAACTGCCGAACCAAAACATATATAAAAAACGAAGCAAGTATCACCCGGAATATCGATTTTAATAAAGAATTATTAATAAATTGGTTATAAAAAGTTATAAGTAAATAATATATGGTATAATATATATTGTTATGGTTCTATAATATATTTATAATAATTCAATAATTACTAAAATGTATTTTTGAACATGTTTGAGAGAAAATCGGACCTGGGGTAAGGGTTTATTTCACAATCTCATCATTATTCAGAAATATTTATGTTTAAGTCTCCAATGGGGAAATTATTTGGTATTTCTATCTTAAAACTAATATATTTTCTTATAATTTGGTTATTTTGATAAATTAAATTTTTTCCTTTAAATTCCCTCTCTTTAAGTACTCAAGATTCAAAAATAATGTTTTTAAGTAAAACTTACATTGTTTTTCTACTCGGTCTAGAATATTTTTCTTTCATGTCCATATTTTGTTTAAAATTTATAAAATTATGTTTTTATAATAAACTAATGATTTATTAAAGTAAAATTTTTCCATGTTTTAATTTTTTTTTAAAAAATATTTAAAAGTAATATTCATGCAATTTTACGAACAAGGTTTATTTTGACCATTTTACAACAGTTTGAAAGTAATTTTTTTAACATCATGTACAGAATTACACATTATCATGAACACTAATTACTTTTAAGATTCCTTTTTAATTTTAAATTTTTATTTTCAAATAATTTTTTTCTTAATATTTTTGAAGTATTTTAGATTTCAAATAAGTGATTTCAAAGTGAAAAGGGTATTTTCCTCAATAAATTTTCTAGTGATATTTTTAAAGTATATTCATCTATCCCAAAATTATTTAGTGAATATTATACGTTACTAGAGATGAAATATTTTTATACCATTCACCATATTAATCTTTATATTTTATCATTATGTTTATTGATTGGGAAAATTATTAAAATTTCATTTTCTAGTTTTCAATATGAATGTTTATATTGATTATATTTTACCCCTTTCCATTGATGAATAAATCAGACTAAGTATGTGAAAAGAAGGGCCCACTATATCCCCTAAATGAACTAGTAGGTCTCATGAGACAATCTCATTTATTTATTTGGTCGATCCCTTACTAATTTTTGTATGATGTCTTGGCACAATTCCTTGATGATAAATTTATGATGTTCAGAATTATGAATTAAATCATTATGAAAATAATTATTATCCATGTGATTATTTACGTTGTTATGTTATCCATGGATTTAGTACCCTATTTTATGTTATTTTTTATGTGTTGTGTTTTATTATAGTATATCTCATCCATATTATTCATGTTTTGTTTACTTGATTCTAGTTTATGTAGTATGCATACCCTTAATGATCCTATGAGCTCACCCCTTTATTATGTTTCCTTTCATTGGGTTTTTATGAAGGGTACTATTATTGATATTTAGGGATATAATAATGGTAATAATTGTGTTCTCAAAGAAAATACTATATTTTATTTCAAGTTTTCTTTTGTAATTTGGTATTCAAGTATGAGTCTAGTTTTTCATGGAGACTTACAATTTTTTCCTATGGGATGTGATTCCCTATATATAGTTAAAATTTAATAAACCAACCACTAACTCTAGGATACTTGGATTGGGGTCTTTACAGTTGGTATTAGAGAGATTTTAGTAGAAAACTTGGGAATGATATTTATAAAAATATAGATTAAAGAATATAACCAAATGATTAACTTTGAGGATAATTCTATGTATTGGATAATATTGTAAATTTTTTTATGGTAGTGATTATGTATTTTTAATAGTAATAAATCACTCTCTGAATACTAGAAGTTGATGTGGTTTTGGAACAGATGAATCTAGAGGTAATAACCCCAAAAATAGTTGGTTTGAGTATCTCTTGGATATCATTATGGTGAACGGTTATTTTTCCCCCACAATGAACCTTATTTAACACTTATATTGGGTATTCTTGGGTTTATTAAAATTTTCTTCATAATACATTATGAAGTATTTGAAAATATTTTCATTATTTTTGAATATTCCCAAATAAAACACATTTACGATTCTAAGAGTAGCTATTCATAAATATCTCAATTTATGAAACTTATTTCAAATTTTTTGTAATTATAAATTATGATACATAATGATAATATATAATATAGTTTATTTCATTTTTTTAGAAATAAAACCTAGTGAGTGTAATATAAACCATATCAATAAACATATCCCATATAGGTATTTCACTCCTGGGAAAAATAATGAAACTGGAGATGGAGTTGTATATGGATATGAACAAATTAAAACCATATTGGGGTATCTGATTTAGGTAATGGACAATAACCTTTCCCATTCAAATTATTCTATTGATCAAAAAAATATAACAATTTTATACTACTTCATGCATCATAAATATACATTATTTAAAAAGACTATAAATCTATTTATAGGTGAGTTTTGAATAAGTTCCTTATAGAATATTTTTTTCCTATGAGAAGTAATAAAAGGGAAAATATTTTCCTAAAAGTTTATCAACATCATGAGATTTAGATCAATGGTGGTCATTCATTCAAAATACTAAGTATGGGGATGAAATAGTGAGCATGGAATGAAATGATTTTAAGGTACTCTTCTTGGAAAAATATTATCCCCATGAGCAATGTGAGTATATGGGGAGATAATTACTAAGTATAAGTTAAAAGGATGATGAAAATATTGTGAATTATGAATCCAAATTTATAGGGTTACTAATTAATGTTTCAAATTATGTATGTATTCCGATGAGTTATATTGATCATTTATTTAATGGGTTAAAATCAATCCTTATAAGAGAACTAGTCACCCAAAAAAATTATTATAAAAATATATTGTATCATGTTATATCATGATAGAAAAATAATTTTCCAAGACCTATGACTTAGAAGTAAAAAAAATATAAGAAAAGGGTTATTGAGAACTCTTTAAAAGGAAATATAGAAAAAGGGATGATGTTAAGGGTATAATTTCTAACCTGTAATAAATATGAAAAGAAAAACTATGGAAAATGATTTCTAGGAATGGGATTTTTCTTCATGTGTAGGGAGAAACTCCACTGGCCTCATAAATTCAAGGGTGGTAAAGAAGATACTAATGTGAAATTATTCAACTGTAAGGAGGTGGGGAACTATATAAATGATTTTATTAAGGGAATTTTCCCAATAAAATTCCAATGGAGAATGTCCAAGATTATGCAGTCACAATAGGAAAGTTTGAAGTTCCTAAATATGTGGTGGTAGATACTTTAATTATATACTCATGTTTAGATAATTATTTATTTTATTTTTTGATCTTTTAACACTTTTATATCTTCAAAGTTTTTCATGAAAATTATAAATTTTCCTAGCACCATAATAAGGGATTTATCATCCAAGACACTTAGTGGAAGTATCACTATGATAAGGATGTGTCAGAAATTTCCCATTATGACACATAAACATTCCCTATTTTATGATCTTATTATTATACCTATGGTTCATTTTGATAAAAAAAACTTGGTATAGACTGGATTTCAAAATATGGTGAAAATTTTTGTTATAAAGAAAATGATATTGTGATTTGTAATGAAGATATGGAATTATTTATCTTTATAGGGGAGACCTCGTCATCTGAGTCATGCCTAGATTCATACCTAGTAGATATTATAAATAAGACCATGGGGAATAATAATAGACATAATATATAGATAGAATATATAATATTTAAATTGAGGATGTACTTATTTTATAGGAATACAGTGATGTATTTCCTAAGGAATTACCTAGAAATCCACTAGACTAGGAATTGATTTTTTTTATTGATTTAATCACTAATAGAAGGATAATATCAAGGACTCTCCATACGATGGAAACTATGGATATGGTGGGATTAAATAAACAACTAGAGGATTTGAGTAATAAGGGATTTATATTCTAAAGTGTTTCACTTTAAGGAGTCCCTGTTCTTTTTATAAATTGAATGATGGTGTGAATTATGGTTTTAGAATGTTATTTTCTTAGAAATACAATATCCATGGATTTAATATCATTTGATCTCATGAAAAAAGTCATTATAAGAATTTAATACACAAATAAACACAACCAAGGTATATATATTCATTGGTTTTTATGTTATTATTGTAAATTTGTTCAAGAAAATCCTGATTGGCTAACCTATTAACCAAACTTACTTGCAAATGGGTTAAATTTATATGGATAAATTAATGTGAAGAATTTTTTAAATAATTGAATAATATATTGGTGAATTCTCTAATTTTTTACTCTACTATTAGGAAATGATGGATTTATGATATATATAGTGATTCATCAAGGAAGGGACTTGGTTTTGTCCTTATAAATGATGGTAAAGTTATTTCATATGCATCAAGTCAGTTAAAGACTCGTTAAAAAAACTATCCAAATCATGATATTTAGTTGGAAGCTATAATTTTTTATCTAAATATATAGATATTTTATCAATATAGAAAAAGATATGAAATTTTAAAAGATCATAAGAGTCTAAGATACATATTTTCATATAAATAGACCAGTGTGAAGAAAGTAAGATGGATAGACCTTCTCAAAGATTATGATTTCTCAGTACACTAACACCCAGGCAAGAAAAATAAGGTAGTGGATGCATTGAGTAAGCAATATCACAGAGTTTTGACTAAAATGAAGATTCACAAGGATCCTATGTTTATGGATCTAGTAAATACTGATATAGAAATTATTAAAGAAGGGGAGACATCACTCCTTTTTTAAATAATTTCCAAACCATGTTTTTTAGAAAAGATAAAAATTTGTTAACTTCATGATGATAATTTTTAAAATAAAATTAAATCTTTAAATGATGTAAAATTAACATATTTGGTTTATGGAGATGGTGTTATAAAATTTCGAAAGAGACATTGTGTTTCATCTTTACCTATTCTGAATAGGTAGTTACTGGATGATTCTCATAGTTTGAATTTCTCTAAACAACCTGGTATCACCAAGATGTATAGATATTTTAAGGGACATTTCTTTAGGGAGGATATGAAATAAATAATTACTAATTATGGGTCATGGTGATTAGTTTTTTAATATGTGAAGGCTTAGATACATCATCCTAAAGGATTTATGAAACCTCTACTTATTACTATGTAAAAATGGTATGGAATTACTATGGAATTTTTCACTAGATTGCCAAATTCTCCTAGAAATAATGATACGATATGGGTTATTGTTGAGTGCCTAATCAAATCTACACATTTCCTCACTATAAGATAATATTTACCTCTTGAACACCTTGTGTGGCTCTATATTATTGAATTTTTATAACTTCACGGTGCACCTAATTCAATTTTTTCTGATTGTGATCCATGATTTACATTATAATTTTGTAAAATTTTTCATATGTATCTTGATACTGAGATTTATTTAAGCACCTCTTATCACCCTCAACCTAATGGAAAGTATGAAATGATTATTCAAACATAGACTACATATTGATTTCATGATCTATTGATTTTCAAGGTATGTGGAACCATTATTTACCATGGGTAAAGTTCTTCTATAAAAATAGATTTTATTCATGTAATCAAATGGTGCCTTATGAAGCATTATAGGAAAATATATTTCGTACTAAAAAATTTTGGGATACATTTGGCAATAGGAATCTCACAGGTCCAGAATATATAGAGGATATAATGGAAAAGGTAAAGACAATTCAAATCCATATCAAAGTAACTCGAAGTAGGTAAAAGATCTATGTTGATAATTAGAATAAATATTTGGAATTTGAAGTGGGAGATCATTTTTTCAGAATGTATCTCCATGGAAGGGTGTTATAAGGTTCAGTTGGAAAGAGAAATTGATCCCTATTAACATCAAACCTTTTGAAATCCTAGAAATAATTGGAGTAAACCTTACCATTTGTAAATTCCACCAAGTCTCTCTAATGTACATGATGTGTTCCCTATATAATTTTTAAGAAAGTACATTCTAAAACCAAAAAATGTTCTTACATATGAAGAAATAGAATTATAACTTGATCCATCTTGCTGTGAAGAGCCTAACTAGATTCTAGAAACTAGAGAACAAGTGTTGAAGAATCATATGACTCTTCTAGTAAAGGTACTTTAGATAAATCATAATATAGAAGATGTCATGCGGGAAACTGAAGAAATAATGATTAACTACCCAAATATATTAATAAGGGAAATAATAGAAATTTATAGGATGAAATATTTTTTGAATAATGGAAAAATGTAACACCTTGATATTTGATGATATATTTATTTTTAAATAAATTTAATATCATAGATAGCTTGAAATACACGCAACCTTGAGTCTAAATGAACCATAATATATTATACTGTTAAAAACAGTCATTAAATTGGAAGGTATGAATGGTACTAACTAAATTATGAAAACATTATGGTTTTCACATTTATAAATAAATTCATTAGTAATCAATTTATTATAAATAAAAATAAAAAATCATTTGAAAGTAAAACAAATGGTTTCCTAAAAAAAAATTCTTATGTACATAATGTGTTTTTATCTTAATAAATTAAATTAATAACTATTGGTGAATTATTTTAATAAAAAAATTATATATATTGTATATTTAATGAAATTTTTTATTTTTCATCTAATATTTTTTTTAAACATGGGATAAGAATAAATCTAATTTTATGCTTAAAACTATGCTTTTATAAAATATGGTTTCATCGTGTTTTCCACACTTATTTTAAAATTATTTTTTGCTACTTTTAGAAAATTAATTTGAAAAAGTGATATTAATTTTTGAAATAATCATGTCAAAATTATCTTAGAGTGAATTTTTGAGATTTTTCTAAAAATATTACTTTTTCAATGAATAGTGAAAATACTAATTTTTATTACAAACTACCTTTTCGTTTAAAGAATATAAAAATTTTAGTTTTATTTAATAATTGTTTTAAAAGTAAAATTATTTCAATTATATTATATTTAATCAAATTAAGGCCATTATAATCAACTTTATGTTTTGCATGGATATAAAAAAATTATACTTAAGGAAACTTTTTCTTTGGAATACATCATTTTTATCATGAATTTAGGTATAATTCTAAATTAAATTATACCACTTATATAAATTTAATTTTCTAAAATTGATTCAATATTTGTAATTATAATAATTAAAATTATTTAATAAGGCCAACCAATTTTTTTCATAATGAATGGTAAAAGTTATAAAAAATTGTGACCATAATTGAGGTTAAAACAGGTTTACTTGGTATTAAACCAAATGTTATGGATAATATTATCAATTACAATTATCTAAATCCAATTACATGACTATATTTATACATTATATTATAATAACTTCGAATCTATGTCAATTTGGAATCATTTTTATTATGAATGAATTTATCATTTTGTATTCTTTTAGGATATTTTCAAGTAGCTCCCATGCCCCACTTATAAAATAACACATTCTCTCCTCTCTATACACACATAAAGATCCTTTTATTTCACCAAATAATTACCAAAATCACTTACTTAAATACCTCTGTATGACATATTGTATTGGACTAGACCTCCTCGGTCCATTACATGGTGGGAATCTTGTGTTTGAGGTGTTCTGGGAGGTCAAGGTGACTGAATTCATCACTTTGAAAAAAATTACATATTTTCCAAGTTTTATAATGGTGGATCACCCTAGAGGTCACTGGCTGGTGGTGACTCACTGGTGGTGACTCACTTGTGGTCTCTCACTAGTGGTGACTCACTAGTGGTCGATCGCCCAATAGTGCCTCATCTAGAGGTGTCTCTCCTCATGGTGAACCACTAAAGGTGGTCGGAGTTTCATCTGGAAGTCAATCATTGAGTGGTTCCTCATATAAAAATCACTTTCCAATAGTTTACTCAATTTTTTTTGCCTTACCGATTGGTTCCTAGCAAGTGGTGCCTCATGAACAGTGTTTCCAACATCTTCCAGTTTAACCCTTTTGATGTTATTTTTTATATAAAACACTTTTAAAGCCTTGTTTAAAAGGATTTGAGACCAATTCAAATCCCATATATCCTATATTTAATTTCATAAGGTCTTGGGGGATTTTAATTGATCAAAACATGTTATATTGATAATATCCAACTTTAATGGAAAATCAAAAAATATATCTAAACTACGTCACTATTTAGATCTTTCCCAAGCTAATATACCCTTCCCCCTTGTTCTTCCTTATTGTTTCCTCTTACTATGGGATTCCCCAAAACCTTTTTTTCAATAGGTATTGATTTAAATTATGTGGCAATTGTTTCATGTCTCCCTGGATTTCTTTTTAGTGCATGTGTGCCCCGGTTTTGGTGCAACGAGGAACTGTCGATCACCTTTTCTTCCAAGTAGGTTTCTCCTTAATATCTCATAATGGTGTATCATTTGGGGAAGGTATATGGATTTTACCCTTGTAAATATATTTGTTTTCAAATTAATTAAGATAATTGAACTAGTTTTAAATCAATAAACATGGGGATGGGAAAAAGTGAGGTGTGTTCTTTCTATTTGACTGTTTTTATTGATATTATATTTTTGTATGAGATAATTACCAACTATAAATCATGTCCATTAGGGGTTCCCTATTTATTCACATAATGGTTTTTGAAATGTTTGTTTTCCCTATTTAATGATTATCTGTGAAAATTTTTAATCATGTGTATTCGGCTAATAAATGGATGCCCCATTATTATACTATTTTGTGATAACACCTGAATTAATAAGTAGAAATTAAAGGAGGTATGCCTTATCAAATCTGAATATATTTTTATTCAGTTTGTGCAGTAATGTGGTTGAGTGCAGTTGTGCATAGTGGGTTGGTTCTCTGGATATGGAAATCTGGGCGTGGTATGTTTGTGCATCAAGGCTGAAAAACTGGTTGTGCTGTGCTATTTTGTTGGATGTGGTTTTTAGTTGGGGTTTGATTTTATTGGCATTGTGGTTTATGAAGGATGAATTTAAAGAAGGACTACAGTGGTTAGTATGGGTGCTTCACCATTGATAACATACAGAACAATTCACCCGTATCTAGAGATAGATATGTGATATATAATGAATGGGTGTTAAAGGTTGAGGTTATGGAATTATGTGTATTTAATGTGAATTTATCTTTATTTATTAGGATCTTCACCTTCTAAAATGACTTATTTTGTGTTTCTCAGTTGCCCGAATAGTGATGTAATGAATAAATAATTCTTTAATAATGTTTGGAATGGCTTGGGTTGGTTTAGATAACAAAATGGAAATGGTTCAATAAAATTGGTTGGTAATGTGAAATGGTTTTTTTGGATTGATGTGAGATTTTATACATTAAGAGGTAGTAGAAAAGGTGGAAGTGTTGTGAGTTGGTGGTTTGTATGAGAACCCAAAGGCCGGGCTTGAGTGTTTGGTAATATATATGAATACACTTGTATTTTCACTACATGGTATATATGATCAACTACCCAACTCCCTGATAGACCATGAAAAATTTAGGAAAAAAGAACAGTGTGACCTTCTAGAAGAACCAAATGGTTGCATATTGTCTCAAGTGACTACAGTGCTCAAAGTTGAAAATTTATTGGATTGACCACATTCCTAATAACGCATCCATAAAGATAATTGGTTCAAATGCTCAAATAATCATTCAACTATAAGGACAAATTAAAGAAAATATAAGAGGTGGCTTTTTAAGTGAATCATCAACCATAAGATCAATTAAAGTGATCTTGGTCCGTATTCTCAAAATTAGTAATGTGAGACAAACTATAATTTCATATGATCAACCATAAGAACAATTGATTATTTGTATAGCCTATTAGAAGATCCAAACAAGAAATCTCAGTGTTGTATTGACCTTATATACTGATGTGATACATCTAAAAGTGGTCTCCATCATAAATTCTTATATGGAAAACTTTAATTGATTTTATCTAAAAGGTAAGTATTATATTATTTCATTAAATATATTAATTCAACCACTTTACTATATAAAATTAAATGTTGATAGAATAATTTAATGATAAATATTTTTCTACCAAAATATGGGGATCTTCATGATGTTTTATCAATGTATAGTTTGTGTACAAAGACATTGAAAGACCTGAGATTCATTTTGTAAAAGTATATATGGAAATTATCTCTTTAAAACATATATATACAAACTTTTCTTGAACAAAAATGAAAAAATTACTCTTTTTTGAAAACCTGTGACATGTTTTACTCATTTGAACCTTGGAAATGCATCTAATAACAACTGAAGGTCATTGAATATCTATTCTAAATAAATGATGATAATTATTAGATAATAATATTCTACAAAAAAATAACATACTATATAACATAGAATTATTTCTTTCTCCTTCTCTATTTATTTACTTTCAAGATGTGTTTTTAATTGCTCTATTTATCTATAAACATAAACTATTATATAGAACTGGAATGTTTCAGAAACTCACTTCCAAATATTTTTATATACACTCCCATGTATAACTCTGGAAGAGGTCATATGTGACCTGGACATATTTTATCCAATGTAGAACTAGGGAATATTATTTTATGCTGGAATGTATTTGTATAGTTGTTTGTAAAAACATGATCTATTTTTTGGATCGTATTATTTTATAATAAACTGCTTAGTAGTGGGTGATTTTCAAGTGTAGGGGATTAGGTATCGGCTTGAGACTAAACCCTTTGTTTAATTCTACATTGTTTTTTATTTTATTTTCTTTACTCAATTTTTCAAATAAACATGTATCTATTTTCAAAACTAATAACATAACAATACTTTGATGGTTAACTTTAATTAGTGTTTTATATGTGGTGTGTTATTCAAGTAAATAAGTTTTTAAAGTTAAAGTTTTTTCTAAATTATTTTAATTTTTTTATGGTTGATATTTTGAGAAACATTTATAAAAATCAAATTATATAACTCTACTATTTTATTGAAATGGGCATATTTTTATAAATTAAGGGATTTACAATTTAAATATTTTTAATAGAAATTTATAATTGGAAACTCAATTCACCCCCCCCCCCCTCTTGATTGTTACACTTCTAAAAATACTTATTAATAATATATTTTTAAATAAAAAGGTGTTTCTTAAACTTTTAAGTCATTATTGTATTTTAAAACTTGTAGTTTTTAGTAAAATCAGTATTTTTATTATTTATATAAAAATCATTTATTTACAAAAAAACCCACAAATAATATTAATATAATGTTGATATAATAAATCTAAAAATGAATTTCATTTGGTCTAATTAAAATTATAAATGTATTATAAATATAGGAATCCAAAATGTAGTTACTACTATCTATTCTTATTAGTTTAAAGGATATAACATTCATCATTAATAGTTAAATTTTATTAAAGTTCCATAGGTTTGGTTTACACGATTATTTAATATAACATAAGATACTAAACACAATACTGATTTCGGGGAAATAATCATTAATATCATAGTTCATTGCATGGAAGTTTATTGGAGTTGAATGGGTAAAAAAGTATTAAACATTTCTTGAGGAAGGATAAATCTCATTGTGAGGAGTCTATTATTACACCCAAATGGAATGAAGTAGTGGTATTATTTACTCATATCCATTCATAATGTTTAAATCCATTGGTTTCATATTGTAATTTTTTCATAAAAACATGAGGTATATTCGATGTGGATATTTCACTTTGATAGTGAGTCATGATTTAATCATACATAAGAGTTCATATTATAATGAGTCAGGAGGTGGAAAATTAATGAGACACTGGATTGATGGTTGTGCCACAATCTATTTGGACATTCTATAATGAAGTTAAGTTTGGTACTTGTTTTTTAGGTATCATTAATTATTTGGAAAGTTAAATCTTAATATATGATCAAATATTTTTATATTTTGATATGACTAAGGGTTTCCTCATATTGAACATCATCATGTCATGATTTGATCAAGGTATTTAAATATAGGGTTTTTATTAGAGAAATAGAAATTAAACATGTAGATAATTGAATATATATTTAATGGGGGTGCTTATAGAGAATATTTTTTTAGGATTGAGAAGAATAATGAGGGTGTTCACATGATCTAAAATTTAGAGGTTCTTTAGAAGGGAATTAATGGATAGTCTAACTTGTTGGTTTTAACATCCCCAAACCATCTATCCTACATGTGACTGAGTTGGGTCACCATGAGACCTCAAAAATTCTTCCCCATACACCAAAGGATTCTAACTAGTAGAGAAGGTCTAATTAATATAGTGGGGAGATTATACACTCTAGTACTGTATAAAAATCATAGTGGAAAAAAGTTAAAAAAAATTAATATACATCAACTCCGAATGATAAATTGGAAAAAACAAATAAATCCAATATAATTGAACCATGAAATTTCATAATAAATTTAATACAAAAAATCTATACAATAGAATAACTATAAGAAATAATCCAAATAGAAGAATCCTAAAAATAGTCTCAAATCCCATTCTCAATCCCATATCCAAGCTCCAGTCACAACTAGAAAATAAGATAGTAAATCATAAGGCTTCTTTACCATGTTTAAACCTACATATTTGAGGTTTCAAAAGGTACCAATTTATAACCAAAATAGGGTGATTAAAACTAAGTACAACACCAAAAATGTTGTTTAAACAAATCCAGTATAAGTAATAGTGCATGAAAAATTATGTTACAAATGGGAATTAATTCGTAAATTAAATTAAAAGTATCAAAATAAACATGCTAACCCTCGAGTTCCAAGTCAACACCTTGGTTATTCCAATCCTTCTCAAGCATGATTCCACAAGTATCTATCCAATATCACCACTAAGTCAAATAGGATTATCATACCAAGGACCAATCACACATTCCATTCACAACCAACCTAAGGAGGATTCTAATGCCAAGGGTAAATTATACATCAATAGACCCAAAGAAAATTCACATGATAGGGCAACTAACATGCTTATAGGACATTGTTAACCTATGTAAATTACCATACTAGGTCTAATTTAACATTCCATTTTTTAAAAGCAAGAAATCCAAATCATTCCAAAATACCAAACATGTAAAACAGGTTAACATGTTCTAAATCGGTTAATTCATGTCAATTACAGATTATAATTTCATTTATCCCATTATTCCAAGTTCAAATCGCATCTCAAGTTACCATTTTACATATAAAAAATACATAAATTACTATTGGCATTTTCATTACAATACCAATTCACATAAAACTTGTGACAATTTGGATTCACAAACAAAATAATCTCAATTACCATTTCACATTTCATTGTGTCCTTATTCCATCATGACATTATGTCATTTTTCAATCCCATTAAAATTATCCAATTACAAGCCATGTGATCTAAGTAATTTATCAATTTATGATTTGATTCAGTCTATATACCAATATCCTAATTCAGTTATATGAATCTATGTTTATAAATTCCATTATCCAACCCAAGGTCAAGGGTGGGAACACCTCTCGGGGAGCCACAAGTCCAGGTATCATTTTTCAACAGACTCAATGAGATCAATGGGATTTCTGGTAATGATGATTCAAGAAATTTCATAAGATTCCAATTAATAGAGATCATGTCTATGGAGTTCTGATATTATTGAACATGTTACACATACTAGAAAACTAAAGCAGACCTTAGGAAGATATTTCAAACCACCAATCTCAAAAGAAATAAAAATAATCCCAAGATTGACCATCTAGATCAAAGTAAAACACCCTGATTGCCTATGGATAGTGATATACGCATTCCGTTATAGTAGGAGGAATAATATCTAAGAATAAAACAATAGTAATTATCCAATTCCAAGAATGACTTACCAATTCAATAAAACTGGATCGAACCACATATCAAGGAAATAAGAGGACACATTGGAGAGTCCAAGGAAGCACTAGAGAACCCTTATAAGACATTAATATCAAATTAGGGTCAATGGAAGAGGTTTATGAAATTAAATAGATCTTTTAAGGGAATAAATATGATTCCACCCCTTTCATTCCCATCCGAGAACGCTGCTATTGGCTAGCCGATGGGGTCAGGGAGAATGCCTAAACTTCTAAGAACACCACCAACTAGAAGTGGGATTCCTATAAGAAACCCATTCCAAAATAAATATATTGGTTCCATGTATCATGTCTACACCTCCTTGAACCCCACCTGCTAGCTGGTGGGTTTCCTGTAGGAAACCTATTCTATCAGGTTGGCATCGGCTGGCTGGTGTGCTTCTGGCGACCTTAACAAAAAATTTCTCCACCCACCTACTATTTGGTGGCACTAAAACATATCCTTTATTTCATTCCCCTTATAACCTTAATGATTATACCGCATTATATCCCTTAATGACTTTTGAAACACCATTTTAATTCCAAAATAAGACTCATTTATAAAATTCAAATAGGTTTAAAAAACATAAAGAGAGAAAGTAATGGGGTAAAAGATAGGATCTTATAACCTATCCAACATATTATAGGTCATCCCCTAGTTTTTCCCCCATCAACAACTAAGAGATATCAATAAAAAACTCAGTCCACTAAACCCGCATATTTGACTCCCTATCCTAGGTCTCCTTCTACACACACCCATGCTTCCACTACACTCACACTAGAGGATGTTCTTTCCATAGAAATTATTCTCACTACAAAATATGATACAAATAAAATTCTTCTAAAATTATGCATTATCATCAAGGTCAACATCATTAACATCTATAACATGAGAAGGATAGAGGTGAAATATTAAAATCTATGACACATAAAACACATTGTGCATGGAACTGTATTATTGTGGAATAGATGATCAATATTCCACTATAATGATTCTCTTATCTATATCAAATTTCCTAAAAAACCTATGTTCTAGCTTAACTTTATTCTAAATATGAAATTTACCTAACCAACATGACACCCATAAAAATACTTTATGAACAACCTTGAATTATAGTGGTCACCTTTGATAGTATGCATAAGATTTATGTCTACTCAGTATGGTTCCCAACCACTTTATGATCAACTGAACCAACTTAGTTGTGTCCTATATTATACTAGGTCCAAAAATTGTGGACTCACTTACCTATAACTAAAATAAAGGAGAATGTAATTTTCTTCCATATAAATCGTTGAAATAATCTATTTTGAATGATTCCAAGAAGCTATTATTATATGAAAACTCCATGAGTGTCAAATACTACTACCAATAACAACCAAAGTATAGAACACATGGTCATAAAATTTTCTATATAATCTGAATAATCTATTTAGATTATCCGTCAATATAAGGATGATTGGTTTTTCTCAAGAGAACTTACAATATTTATGCCTTATGAAGACCCTACTATAACCATAGAGTAAAAAATGGCACTTGATCTAAAATGATACTGTATGAACACCATGAAACTAAAATATCTCCCATGCATAGATGATTCCCATGTCATAAATAGTGAAGGTATCTATGATAGGTAAGAAATGAGCTACCTTCATTAGTCGGTCTATGACCACCCACACCACATCATTTTTATGAGGTATCCTAGGTAATAATGTCATGAATTACATGGTGATATCATCCCAATTCCATTACTAAATGGGAAAAGGTTGTAACCATCCAGTAGGTTATTGATGCTTGGGATTCACCTGTTGATAGGAAATGCATCATGACATGATTCTAGTAATCTCTTTCTTCATCCATGGCTTCCGGTGTTTCCTATAAAGATCAGGATATATCTTTTTTTTCCAAGGATATACCTCTCACTTCAAATTATGTAATTCCCTCATCATCTCCTCATGAATACACATAGAAACCCAGATATTTCCATGAATATGAAGAACTTCATTTCTATCAAGGAACCAGCCTAATGGTGGCTCTCCACCATATATGTTTTCTCTCAAGAATAAAATCTATGAATCTGATAACTATATTATCTTTAACTGATATAAAAGTAAGAAAGTAGTTGAGGATGATGTTAGAGTCACTCGCCCCTAAATTTCTTAAACATCCAGATAAAATTCTTCAAAGAGTGATTACATCTACCACTCATCACAAAAAATCTTCACTACTTAATTCCATATCTTCCTAATCAAGGAATCAATAATGGAATTTCCCATTCTGGGAGTATATCCTAACTTGGAGTTGAAAGACTTCAGATACTCAACCCAACTCCTCTAATGAAGGTTCAAGTCCTACTGTGAGAATATATACTTATATCTCTTATGATAATTATAGACCAAAAATATATTTACTAAGAGATAATGTCCTTGACATCACACATCATGTACCACTGCATCTTACTCTAGGTTGTGATCATACCTCATCAATATAAATCCATAAGCAACCACTTGATCTTCATACATCAAAACTGCCCCATGATTGACTCCCAATGTGTCACAATACATAGTGCACTCCTTACCTAGATCAGGTAAGGTCAATATCAATGTTTATTTTAAACTTCTCTTTATTTTTTATAATTCCTCCTTGAAAGCATCAGAACAAACAAATGTCACACCCTTTCTTGGTTAGACTAGACATATTCACCTCCATATGGGAGAACTCTTGGGTAAAACACTAATAATATCCTACAAAACCTGGAAAGATATAAATATCAAATATATTCAGGGGTCTATAACAAAATATCATGGTTTTCACCTTCTATAAGTCCACTAACAATCCAACCTATGAGATAAAATGGACCAAGAATTGTACTTTTTTAATCTAGAAATGGAATTTTTGATATCTTGGTGTATAGTCGATGCTCTCTTATAATACTCATAATGATTTCAAGATGTTGGGAATGATCATATCTTTAAAGAGTACAACAAGTTTTAATTAATGAAAATCACAAAAAACAAATCTAGGTAAGGATCAAAGATATGATTCATTAAGGATGAGAATATTGTTGGTGCATGTGTTAGATCAAATGAAATTACCATGAACTCATATAAGTCAAACCTTATCCTAAAATAATTATAGGGTATGTTAGATGGTATCACCCTCAACTGATGGTACCCAAACCTCAAGTCAATCTTGGAGAAAATTTGGGCACCTCTCAGCTGATCAAAGAGATTATTAATGTGTAGAAGGGGATATTATTTATTGGCTATCATATAGTTTATCCTTCAGTAATCCACATGTAAATTTAAGGTTTCATATGTATTCCTAGAGAATAATATAGGGGAACCCCATTGTAAAGTACTAGGCCATATGAATCCCTTAGCTTCCAGATCTTCCAATTAAACGTTCAACTCACAAATATCCATTGGTTATGTCTTATATTATGAAATAAAAATTGGATCGGTTACTAGAACCAAATAAATAGTGAACTCAACCTCCCGCTATGGTGGTATGTTGGATAACTATTCAGTAAATACATACTGAAAGTAGTCCACCACTGTAAGAAAGATACTCTACTATGACTCACTACCATTCAGAATAAATCTTTCTACCATAGTTATGAGACATCCTAATTTTAATGAAATTGGTTCTATAAAAATATCTTGTATACCCCATTCACCATGATGGATATAACTATACCCTTCAGAAGATAGAAAGGGAAACCTCCATCGATAAAAATTGATGTGATCATACTTCATAACAATTAAATCCACACCCAAAATCAAATCATATCCATCCATTTCCCATAAAAATGTATCTTAGATAAAATGGAAGCCACCAATTTCAAGAAAACTCTCCTTAAAGCACCTAATACCCTCTAATCACACCCCTAAAAATGTACCAATGGTTTTAAATCCATCCATAATTTTAATATAAAATCCCAATCCATTGGAAAACGAGATAATATAATGTAATTTGATGATCATGTATCAAAAAACAAAACCAAGGGTAGATTCCATAATAATCATACCTATGACAGTGGATATTCCTACATCCTAACTGGTTGGAGTGGACTTCATAGCATGAAACTAGCTCACCCCTCTTCCCTAGGCTCCATCATGGATCCTTTAAGATGATCCTTCCTACTGATACTATCACTTCTGTGTCAAGTTTCCATTCTCCCTACCACAGCCTGATAATCCAATATAACTCTAGCTACCTATTTGTTGAGGTCTATTCGAGTCCTTCCCATACCTCAGTTTCTTCCACAATGTTATTCCACCATTCGATTGTTGAGTGATCCTATAGAACATCTATAAGTGTCTAAATTTTACCAAAATATTAGAAATCCACTATCGGGAAAGGACAAAAAAAATTTCTCATGGATTTCCCTACCACATTGATAGAAATTCCACTAGATGTGGTCCTGAGATGGATGTCCACTCACTTAGATGAATTGTCTGTCACTACCTTGATGGAAATTATCATTGCGATGCTTCAAGATTTCTAAAGAAGAAATACTCGATCATCCTATTGAAACTACATTCCCACCACTCAAGACCTTATTAAGGTTTCCTTTGGTGATTAGGTACTAATTCATTACATTAGATAATATTTTCAAGCATTAAACATTCACCTAAGAATTGGTCTCATACAAGAGACCATCCTAGAATCACTTTGTTCTGGATATCTTGTCTATTTATAGTCATAGATAAAACACTAAACGTCAGTAAAACATCATATTTAGTCTATCACAGACATGATCCCCAATGTTATCTAAAAAAACTCCCAAGACCTTTCCTCTATCATCATCTCTAGATCATATGTAACTTGGGAACTTATCCTCAAATCCTTTATATTTCATCGCCTCATGTTGTCCTGCCTATAATATAATTTCCCACCAGTAATTTTCTCATCCTAATAACATATATGCAACAATATTTACCCTCCTTCCCATGGGTGTCACTAGGTGACTAAAGATTATCTGGGTGGAATTGATCTAGAACTATGTTTCTTGAGGTTTTTCTTCGTTAATAAACATGGGTGGGTGTTGTAGCTAGAATTCCCTCATCAGATCAGACATCAAAGTTATAATGTGATTAGTGAGAGAGCCAGTTTGGGATATTCCTAACACTGAGGGGGGGATAAGTGTTGAGGACTTTTTAAACCAATTACAACTTTTTATCCCTATACCTTTTGACCTATTAGGATATTGATTCTCATTTTCTATTTTCCCTGCCACAAGAAATAATATGAAAGTAGTAAAAATAGAACATGATATTTTTACAAGGTTCACCACTCAATAAGAGTAGCTACATCCTTTACATGCATGGGAATGACAAGTTCATGGATTCTCTATTATAATGTGATAACTGTTATAGTGGTTTGGGTAGGTAAACAATCATGTGTCCAATGTGAGTCCCTACACTTTGGAGGGGGAAGGGAAACAATCCTCTTCCTGAACTGGTGATGGCCTAGTCCAACATGAATCTTCCTGGATCATTCTTTATACTACCTCTAAAGACAGTATTCTCCATATTAATAAGGGTTTGAAACCCCAATAGATTATTCCACCTTTTGAGACCTATTGGATGTCACATTGGTACATGATCTTTTAATCATCAATTGTTAATATCTTATCAGCATGCAAGTAACCCTCTTCTTCTTCCCATCAATAAATCAGAAAGCTACACAATCTTATTCTCCTTCATTAGTGTAAAAAAATCTATGCTAAAACTTATCATACTTTCTAGAATCACAAAATCCCTTTTGGATAATCAAAACAATGAATACCAGCTCAGATTAGCATCATCACAATTAAATTGTCCTAAATAATTTTCATCCCTTAGTTGGGAATACACTAATCTTATTCTTCTTATATTATTTCTCTTTGACATAGTATAATATGCAATAGAGATGTGGTTTCTTTACAAGAACTTGTTCACCTAAACTAGGTATTAAATATTTCCCTTTCTGAATCCCCTTCACAAAGATCAACCCTTCAGAAAACTCAACCCTTCGCAAAGCACACTATTTCGTAGAGCTCAATCCTTTGTAGAGATCAACCCTTCACAAAGTTCACACCTTCACAAAGCACACACCTTCATAAAGAACCCCTACCTTTGAGGAAACCATTACCATTGTGAATCACACTTTCTTTTTGGATCTCACTAACTTCACAAAGAAAACTACCTTTGTAGGGCTCACTGCCTTTGCAGAGCTCACAACCTCCGCAGTGCTCACTTTCTTTGAAGATCCCACATTCTCCATGAACTTGCTTCACAACTCGAGAGTTCTATGATTTTTTTGAGTCTTATCTTCTCTTCTAAATGGGTTAGGGGCCTATTTATAGGCATTTCCCACTGATTCCTAAACCCTACTTCCACCTCAGTGCCACATCAGCACCAAATCAGAGAGCTCCAAATTTTCCTCTAAAAATCACTCTGTTTTGTGAAGCACCATGGATATTTTCCTGATTTTCAAATATTTTTGTAATTGGGAAGAATTATATCAAATCCTTTGCATCATCGCGATGCTCCTTCTTCCTTTGTGTCTCTAAAATTCACATCACCTTTACTGTCGTAATGTTTACCTGTAATGCTCCTTTCCACCACCATTCACAAAGCTCGTTGTAGTCACAGAGAACACCGTTAACATTCTTCATGTATTTAAATATCTACTTCATGAAGCCCATATTCATGAAATTCATTCATTTACCATATTTTTATGATATCTTCAAGGAAATCCACTTTTCTTAATGCTAGCCAAACTCTAAATTTTGGACCCCCCAAAATTTGGCAAACACTGGAAAACTGAACCACCTTAGACATTGGATTCTGTAAAACCAACCATGATGATTGAAAATATGTGTCGCCTCCTTTACTTCATAAAGTTTTCATCATAATTTCTCCAAACAACTTATGATATTTGTGAAATGAATACTAGAAAATCTTTTTCATATTTTTTAATGAAATTATTGTAACTTCCCTATCTTCCACCAATATCTTTCCATCTAATAATAATTGAATATGACTAGAAAACCCGTTACTCCCCCATTCTTTGGTATGAAATGAATCACAAGTTCTCCTAACTTGTGATATTTGTGAAATTAAAATAAGCAAAACATCATCTATTTTTTTCATTCTCATAGTGCCAAACCCATGCACTACTTCTTGTCTTCTCTTTATCTTCAAAAATAATCCTTCTTTCTTCTTATACTATTTGGAATATGAATTCCAAATTACTTCTTCATGCTCAATTCAAAGCCTCTTCCTTTTGGAATGTTAATTAAAAATAACTCCAATAATATCTCTTCATCCAAAAGTGGAGGCTTCTTCAAACACCTTCAATGTTAAAGATAATGTATCACCTTTCATACATGTATTTTTTACTTTAATAATGGTGCAACAATCATCTGATTTAACAACATAGAGAGTTTCTCAATAATGTCATTCAATGAATTGATTCCACAAAAATTATCCAGGCACTACCACATCAACCAATCTCTATTAACATAGGATATCTCCATCTTTATCTTGATCCTAATTGACAACCTCGTTGACATCTTTTGACAATAAATACAACTTATATACAAAAGTGTTCTCAACAATTAGCTTTCCTATCCATGGTTCACATGACCCATAAGAAACTATTATAGAGTTCATTTTCCATTGTATCAATCAGAGTAGTAGAAATATCTATCTCCACTACATGAGGCATGTCATTGTTACCACTCCACTAGCATTCAATGAGAAGACGATGTGGTGGAATTTCTCTACAAGGGTCAACACACTCCTCAAATCACATGGTTCAACACAAGATCAACTTAAAAGGAAAAATAGAAAATATATATCCAAATCCATAATATCATTCTATTTATTTTCTTAATAATATAATTAATCATATTTTTAATAGATTAAATTTATTTCTATTTATCGGGAATTTTAATCAATTTCATGTGAAATAAATAACTCCCTAACATAAATAATGCATGATAACATACTTTCCTACCTGCCTACCATGATGCATGCATACACACCTCATGTCATAATAAATCATGAGTAAAATCTCATAAAATAGTAACATCGCATAATAAGTGTATCATCCAAGGAGAAATAACATCACAACTATAATAATAGAATCTCAAGAACAACAATCTCATCCCTAGAAACTTGAGTTTTCCCCTGCACATGGGTTAGATACTCCCTTACATGAGCTCATTTCCAAGCCCCGACACATCCTATTCTCATATTTACCTTTCCCAAATTGTAAATAATAAAATACCTCCTATGATACCACTTTATAATACCCCCATCTTAGTTCTCCATCATGTGACCTAGATGGGTCTCCATGATGCCTCAAGAACCCCCCCCCCCCATAAATTAGAGGTTTAAGACTGGTAGAAATGTTCTAATAAATATAGTGAGGAGACTATAAACTCTAGTACCATATAATAATCATATTAGAAACATGATAAAAAAATAAATATACATAAACTATGATAGATAAAAAAGTAAAGGAAAAATAAATCCAATATAATCAAACCATGAAATTCCATACTAAATGTCATACTAAAATGTCATACAATTAACCTAGTTTAAGAAATAATCCAAAAATAAGACTCCCAAAACCAATCCTAAATCCCATACTCTGTCTCATCACTAGGATCTAGTCTGAACTATCAAATCAAATATTTAATTACAAGGACCCTTTCCCTTTCTCAAATATACATCCCTGAAGTCTGCATGGTTACTAAACGGTGGCCTGAATAGTGTGTGAGAAAAAATTAGCATGCCACCACCAAAAGTGTCTAAACAAATCCAGTTTAAGTAATAATTCATACAATAGTATTATATAAATAGTTATTAATTCATAAATTAAATACATAACTTTCAAATAAACATGCTGACCCTTGAGCTCTAGTTTAACACTTGAGGTCAACCAAACATGATTTGACATGATGTTATAAGTATCTATATAATCTCACTGCCTATTCCAAGTGAATTTTCATCCCAAGTACTAGTCACACATTCCATTCATATCCAACCCTAGGTGGATTCCAAAGCCATGGGTGAATTATACATCAATGGACCTAATGCATATTCCCATGCTAGGTCCATTTACATCATCAAAATGCATCATACCTTATATTAATTTCCATTAAAGGGATAATTTAATAATTCATTTTACAAAAGGATCCAATAAAAATCATGCCAAGATAGCAAACAAGAAAAACATGTTAACATATGCCACATTGGTTAATTCATGTAAATTACCAATTTCCATGCCATTTATTCCATAATTCCAAGTTCTAAACACATGTGAAGTTACCTATTTAAAAGTTAATTATACAAAAATTTCAATTACTAGTTTCATACCAATACCAATTAATATAATAATTTTAAAAATTATGATTCATATACCAAAATAAACCCAATTAACATTCCACATATCATTATGTCATTATTTCATTATGCCATTATACTATTTTTGAATCCCATACAAATTATAAAATTAAAATCCCTGGGATATAAGTAAATAATCAATATATGACTTAATAAATTCCATAAACTAACCTCCAAACTTACTTATAGGACTCTGGGTTCATAAATTCTATGTTCCAACCCAAGGTTAAGGGTGGGAACACCTCCCACATGGTCATAAATCTTGGTCTCATTCCACAATAGACCTAAATATATTTTTGGGTTTTCTAGTAATATTGATTCAAGAAATTCCATATCATTACAATTAGTAGAAGTTTCATGCATGATCTATCATGGTGATCTCATATATTTCTCATACCTGAAAACCAAATCATACCTTAGGGATGTGTTCCATACCACCTATCGTGGAAGAAGAAAAAGAATCCAGGGATTGATATTCTAGATCAAAGTGAATCACAAAAGTTTCCTATGGATAGTGATAGACTAATCCCATTAGGCTTGGAAGAAAAAGGTACATAAATAAAACAAGAGTAATTCATTAATTCCAAGTAAGACTTACCGATTTAATACATCTGAATCAAACCAGAGATCAAGTAACTAAGAGAAAGTATTAGAGAATCCAATGAGGTCTTGGAAAAAATTTATGAAAACTAATCATTAATTAGTGTCTAAGTAATAGGTTTAATAAATAAAATTGGGGTTTCAAGAATAGAAATATGATTCTTCCCCTTGCACTTTGGGCCCAAAATGGCACCACTAGATTGATGTTGGCTACCACCGGTTAGCCGGTGGTCCCAAGCAGCATGCCGACACCTCTGGGAACCCCACTAGTTGGAAATGGGTTTCCTATAGAATACCCATTCTATCAGGTTTCTATTGGATTGAATTTTTGTCTCACTAGCTTACTGGTGGAATTCTTATAGCTTTATTAGGATACTACCCCATCCACCAACTAGTTAGTTGTATTGAAACATTTTTTTTATTACTTGAAACTAAAATCCTTTACTAATATTCCTATTATGGGTCCCCAAAAACCTATAAATACCATTTTAAACCATTAATAGGTATCATTTAAAAAATTCAAATAGGCTCAAAAAAACTTAAAGAGAAAACGTACTTGGGTAAAAGATTGGATCTTACATTGGCACTCATCTATATGATTATTTTACTTGTAGTTCAGAATAATTTTCTTATTCAATTACATTCTCTTATTGATAAAAAATAAAATTGGTTGTGGGATCAAAACTTCTTTAAAAAAGGATAAGGCACTTAATATGAAAAGTGTGTGAACCATGTTAATATGTATTATGTCATTTGTATTCTATCTCTCTCTATCTCATGTTATTTAATTATATAATTAATAGATCCAAAAAACTAACTAGAGATGGAAATTATAACTTAGGGTATTCCAAGGTGGACATGGTGCCTAGGGGAACCACTTGAAGATGTAGTGGGGTAGTATAACATAAGTTTTTTTTGTGAGAGGATCTTGGGGTTAAGATCTAATCTCAGGGTATCTTTTCATAGTGGATCAAGTGCCCCTTAATAGTAGAAAGGGACTATTTTCCATAAGAGGTATGATTATAGTGAAATACACCATTGATTAAGTTTTTTTAAATGTAGGTGAAACTTTAACACGCTAATATACTCAATATCATACAAGACACACAACACCGAGCTTATACGAAACATGAAATAATATTATTATAAATATGATTGTTATAACATAATTGTTAAATTAGTGGGTATGAATAGTATTAAGTATATTATTAAATATATAAATATATCCTACTAAATAAAAATTTATAAATAAATTTCTTATTAATTAATCAATAAATTTTTAGTAAAGTAATTTTATTCTTCAAAAATATGTTTTCTTCAAAAATGATATTAATTTTTTTGTGAAAAAATAATATAATTAATTTTAAGATATTTTAAAAATGTATTTGATAAAATAGAAATTAATTTTTGAAATCATCATATCAAAATTAACATAGGGTTAAAATTCAGGATTTTTTGGAAAATAATTATTTTTCAATGAATAGTGAAAAATAATTATTTGTGTAAAAATTTAATTTATTTTCAATAATTTAAGTAATTTAAAAGTCCCATTATATTTTGAATATTATTTAAATTAATATAAGAATTATTTATTTTTATTTAATCAACTTAATTATATTTTGAATCATATTTATATTGGATTTTAGAATAAGTTTATTTTTGGGTTTAAAAACACATTTTTTCTTAAAACTATTTTAAAGTGCAAAATGTTTCTCTATATCAGTTAATTAAAACAACCCATTATATAGAATAATTTGAATGAAATTTAAAAATTATATATCTATAAATATTAATTTAAATACATATAATTATTATTATTCATATAGTTAATATAAAATCATCATATTCTTAAAATATATATCTCTTGAAAAGTCACTTTTTCATCACATTGGCGGGTTTTATATTAAATTAAATTCTACAAATTTTGTTAATTTAATTTGATAAAATTTATAAAATATTTTTAATCATCATAATTTATATTTTATAATAAGTTCAACTTATTTATTATCGTAATGAATAGTGAAAAGAGTAAAAATCTTTTACAGTGATTAATGTCAAAACGGGTTTATTGATGGTTAAACTAAAAAGGTAAGGATTAAAATGACCTAAATAGTAGTAAAAATTATATTTTTAGCCATAGTGAGACATTATATCATCTAATTATTAATAATGTTTTATTTTGGAGCCTTTTTTTGAAAAAAGTGGGTATAAATATTTCTTTTCCAAAATTACAAGTGTGTCACTCACCTAACTTATAAAATTACACCAACACTCCTCTTCTATTAAAACCTTAAAAACACTTTAAATCTAAAAATAACAATAAACAAACTTCCTTAATTACCTTACGACTACCTATATACCCTTTTTTATCATAAATCCATCCTAAGAATTCTTTTCATGTTAAGCAAAGGAGCTTGTCCAAAGAAGAGGTATCATGCTTAACCTAGTATTTTTATTTTATTTCTTTATCCACCTCCATAAAATCTTATTAAATTATTATGATATAATAAATCAGTATATCCCATATAATTAAATTTTATTATGTTAATTTAATAACCTTAATCCATCTACTATTACATCAAATGGAAAATGAAACCATCAATCTTGTGTACGGAGGTCTACCACCTCACAAACTGAAGTAATTTGTTTTTCATCATCTCCTATAATGGATTATTATAATTATTTATGTAAAGAATATAAATGTTATGTGTTACATAATTATACTTATATAATTATTATATATTACATACACGTTCTTACTTTCTAACTTATGGGGGATACAATAATGTTGCTCGTGTGTACGGTGAACTACCTCCTTACAAAGAGAAGTGATTCATTTTTCACTAATGCTTTACATGAAAGGTAATCTGGATATATTTCATGATTTTATGTGATATATATATATGAAATAATTATTATATTAATTAAATATTTATCATTATAAAAATATAATATATTATTTTCTTTCTTACATTTCCACTCACTTAAAAATGTAATTTCGTTCGTGCATACTTGTAGACTGCCACCCCCATAAAGCGATGAGATTGTTTTTCATCAGAAAATATTATAGATGATATATATATATAATAATATTTAAAGTGATAATATGCTATTTATGATATTATTATCATTATTTAAAGACACAATATTAATTACCTTTTTTCCCTAACGATCGTTGAAAAATGGAAACGTTACTTATTCGTACGTACGACATATCATCTCCATAACATAGTTAATATTTCATAACCAACATTAATTATTGGTTTTGAAATTATAAATGATTTATAAAAATGATATTTATTTCATGATTATTATTCTGTATATTTTTAAATAATGACCACTTTGACGATAGTCAACTTACCAAAATCATTTTGGACAAATAATCCTAATATCATCATAACATCTGATGTAAACTTAATTGATTAAATAATTTAATATAACATTGTAATAACTGAAATAAAAGGGAAAATAAACTTGAAATGGTTTATTGAGAAATTAAATAATTAACATAAGTATATTATTCAGGAATACAAAGAACATACGTGATGAATCGGACTCGATGTAAGGGACCCTTTTACTTAAAACCTCATTTTAATTTTTTTAAATATTTATATATTCTTATAACTGATTAAAGAAAATTATTGCTTATGTTTAAATGAATTATAAAGATAAATTTTGAAAATAATTTAATTTCTTTAAAAAATTAAAAAATAATCAATCTTTTTAAGGTTTTACATATTGGTCCCTTTAACTTAAAACCTTGTTATAAATGTTTTTAAGATTTATTTTCAAAAACTATCCTCTATATTTACATGTTTTTAAAATGATTTTATTAAGGTACTTATATGGAAATAAATGTTTTATAAAGGAAATTTTTTTCTTTCTTTCAATTTTTTTCACAAAGTAATCCTTTTTACAAAATGTTTTAATTTATTTACAAAAAAAAAAGGAATGTTTTTAACGTATATAGTGAAAATGAATTTTTATACTATCCTAACCATTATTTAAAGATTGGATTAATTAAAAATATTTCATGTTTTCTTCAAATAAAAACCCTATTTCACTTTTATGGTTATTTTGGTATTTAAAATGGGTTTTTGAATGTGACAGATATCTTAATATCTGAAAATGTTTTCTTATGGGTGAAAAATTATTGTATGAGTTTATTATTGAAAATTGAAATCATATATGTGCTATGATTATGTTATGGTTCTTTGAAATTATTTATAATGATATTTGGTTCTATTATAAGCCAATTATGGGTTGTTACATTATTAACCAAGTATGGGTAGTTATGTTATAAACCAAGAATGGGAAGTTACATTATAAACCAAGGATGGGTGGGTCCATGATGGCCCTATAATGCATTGGGTATGGAATTAGACTATATGGTTATTCCATTTTTAAGAGTGATATGGGAAATGATGTCCCAAGATACCAATATATTTTATCCATTATTTTTATTGTTTTTTATGATAATATTATGATTTTTAAAAATATAATAAATGATATTGTTTTCAAAAGAAAGTATTCACTACTTCTTATGGGTGTAATTTATAAATTTGTGAGAAAAAAAATTAAGGAGTTTATTATATTTTCAAAGAAACCATTATGAGTTTTATTTTTACTTTATGTTTTTCTTATGAAATGTATTATGAAAATAGTTTGGTACAGAAGGTTTTTTTTGTGTATGAAAATATTTATTTTGATCCCAAATATTACTTAGAAATATAAAAAATTTATAATTTTTCATTGACTAATGGGTTTATTTATTTCTTCTTTTTTATCTCCCTTAATGATATTTTTGTGCTCCTCTATAACATATAAAGAGTTTTTTATAGGTTTTATGGATGGGTAATGGAAATTAACAATTAAAGTTAGAAGTCATGATGATATTTCATGAAAATGAAAAATAATTTATTTTAAAAGTTTTATATTATGGAGAAAATGGGTACTGATCAGAAGTGTCAACTTTGTAATATATTAGGTTTTGTTATTTTATATTTATGAAATAATTATATAAAACTCTAAACCTGTAAAAATCATAAAATTTAATATATATAATTATTAACTTAAAACATATTATTATATAATTTATATGTTTTGGTCCTTACAGTTGGTATCATAGGTCAGTTTAGATAACTTTAGAGGTTATGATATTATTTTAGAATAAGTTAAAAGTAATATATAACCACAATTATTAGTATGTTAAGGGATAATTATTGTTGTCTTTTGAAAATAAAAATAGTTAAAGATACCATTTTTAAGGTTATCTTAGTGTTTATCCTCTTCAAAAGATGGTTTTTTGTGATTTTATTGATATTCTCACACAGACCCTTTTTGGTTTTCGTAAATAGACAAATCCTAGAGTCACTAAAGTTATAATGGATGTGATTTAAAATTTAGGGGTTATCTGAATAATTAATTGAATATAATGCGATCTATAATGAAAAATATTTTGGTTATTCTTAACCATATATCAAAAATTAACCTTAAAAACTTGAACCTAAGTAAGTTTCCTAACACATCAAATGAGGGAGAAATGAATCTCCATAGAAATTATGGTGATAAAGATCATAATGGTAAAAATATTCAATGACCTATGTGTTATGATTATAGTAATAATACACTAGTAAAATGTCTTAAAAGGACAAAAAGATGTTTTGTATGTGTTAAAGGGGGAAATAAAGCAATAATATTCCAAGAAAAAGGGAAGAGTTTAGTTAACATTCTGAAGGGGAATAAAAATATTCCCAGGGTATCAATTGAATCTTTTAAATGTGGTTATTAAAGGAATTATGAAACAAGATTACCTAGGGGTTAATCTCAAGAATATGATCAACAAGATTGTGAAAATAAATGTCTAACAATACTTAATTCCATTAACATTTAATACAAGGATATTGCAAATGAAATTTTAAAAGTATAGATTATATCATGGATTGTGTTTTTAGATTATTTAATCTTAGGAAATTATTCATATTTTTTGTAGAATACATTTCTAAGGAATATGTTGGAAAATAATGTTTAATGGGTTTTGAAGAATGTTGAGCGATGAAGCTACATATATAAAGAGATTTAAGAGTTATGATGTAGTGGTATATTTAAGTATGATCATATGTTTAAAAGCATTAATACTCTTTTGATGATTAATGTGATGGGATTACTTTTCAAGACATTTATTGAGGTTTGATAGATGTTTAAGTTATTTATAACCATATTTTTAACATGTGAAAAATTATATTTGAAGAAGAATGCTATTTCTTTGTGGACATAAGTTTAGATGTATTGATAACCTTTATAATTTATATGATCTTGTATTATTAAAGATTTTTATCATATTTATAGTAATATTATTGAAATTATATTATTATAGTTCCAGAAAAAGGACAAACTATCACATCCATAAAGGTTGTGGGGCCTGAACCCAAAACCAAAGGGCTGCAAGGGTAAAGCACCTACCACTAGCTTAAGTGATTTCCTGGTTAGTATGATATCATTTTCTTAATATTTTGAAAGAAAATAGTTAGGTTGATTTTTGGAACATATTTTTTATCATATGGATAACCATAATATTAAAATTTTATTTGGTGATTATGTGATTAATTTTATTTTATATGAAATTCATGATTTTGGGAACCTTATATGATTAAAGTAGAACAAAATTTATGGGATTATATTTTAGGAATATAGGTTGAATTATCTTTTGAAATCATATATGATTTTAAAATGGATTTGAGGTAAATTCAAGTTACTTATGGAAATTATTAGTATATATTGGAGATTATATGATTAGGGAATGTACTTTTTTAGAACAAGACTTTGATTGGTTTCATTTAGAGATAAATTTTAAATATATCTTGGAAGAATATGTGATCAAACCTTTATAATTTTTTGGTTTCAATCGTAGTCATGAATGTTTTGAAGAATGTTAAGGGTACTTATTTATGGAATTATTTAGTATAAAATTTGGGTATTACTATTTAATTTTGGAGATTAATTATATGAAGGTTTATTAATTTTGGGAAATATCTTATTGTGTATGTGCCATTTTTTCGGTTATCATCTAAATACAAGATTAATTTCTTCTTATCCTTTTTTGGATTATGTTATTCATTATAATTTGATATTAGTTTTTCATCCTTAAAAAATCATCATCAATACTCATCATTTGGAGAAAACTATGAGATTGGAGGAAATTGATTAAATACAAGATGTTATTCTTTTTCACATCTCTTGGATTTATGATTTTCAGGTTGTTAAATATCTCGGGATAATTCACATTATTATAATCAATTATCTCTATCACTATCCATCATTATTTGGACATTAATCTTTTCTAACATTTCCATATCTTCACTTCCCACCATTTTTTTCTACTTGAAAACCTATTTATGAGTTATTCCAAATTCCATTCTCACTTCTCTCTCTCTCTTATTAGTAGGATGTTTTATTAACCCTTTTTAGGATATGGGTTTCTAAAAAAGTTATTTTCAAATGTATAACCATTGATTATCAAGATAAATTTAAAATTTTGAGGATGAAATTTATTAAAGGAGGGGATAATGTAACACCATGAGATTTTAAAAAATGAATCTATTTTCAATAGCGTACAAGGCATGCAACACTAAGCATAAACGAACCATGAAATAATATTATTTTAAATATAAACATTAGAACCTAACTATTAAATTATCCAGTATGAATAGTAAAAAATTAATTATGAAATTTATATATAAATTTTCTACTCAATATAAATTTATTGATAAATTCCTAGTAAATGATCAATCAATTTTTAGTAATGTAATTTTATTCTTCAAAAACATATTTCTTAGAAAATGATTTTTATTAATTTTTGTAAGAATGTATTATAATTAAATATTATATATTTTTAAACAAAATATTTAATAAAATTACCTTCATTTTTGAAATCATCATATCAAAATTAAAATTTGGTGAAAATTTGGGATTTTTTGAAAAATATTGATTTTTTTGTGAATAGTAAAAATACTGTTTTTTTATATCATTTAGTTTCAATAAATTAAGTAATTTTAAAGTCCTATTAAGATTTAAATATTATTTCAACAAATATAAGTATAATTTATTTCTATTTAATATAATTAATTATATTTTAATCATCTTTATATTACATTTTAGTATAAGTTTATTTTTAGATTTAAAAATACATTTTTTCTAGAAACTATTTTAAAGTGCATAATGTTTCTTCATTTTAATTAATTAAAATCCCCTAATGGGGAATAATTTAACAGAAATATATATATTATATATCTATAAATATGAATTTCAATTCATATAATGGTGATTACAAGTCATAGAGTTAATATAAAATCATTTTATGCTTAGAAATTACGTCTTTTGAAAAACCACTTTTTCATCATTTTAGCTGGATTAATTTTAAATTAAATTTTCCACTCCTGTGAATTTAATTAGATAAAATATATTTAATATTTGGAATAAAAATTATTTATATTATATAATAATTTTTACTTAATTTTTTTTCATAATGAATAGTGATAATAGTAAAAATATTTTTCGGTAGTTAAGGTGAAAGTGGGTTTACCTGGGGTTAAACAAAAATGATAGGGGTTAAAATGACCTTAACAATTTTATAAATTCTATTTTACGACCATATTTTTGAATTATATAATTTAATTAACTAAAAAGGTCCATTTTAAACCTTTTATAATGTCAAAATTTTATCAGTTTTTCATTTCAAAAATTACAAGTTTCCACTCAACTCACTTATAAAAGGCCACCACCACCTCTTCTCCTCTATTCACACCTTTAATTAATTTTGGATATGAATATACCTTCCCAAATACCAATTATACTTCCATAACCAATACCTATATCCCATTATTTCATCATAAATCAATCCTAATAAGGATTTTTGTGTTAACCTAAGCTAGTTGTTCGAAGAAGAGGTATCATACTGAACCGATCATTTTTACTTTATTTCTTATTAATCCTCCTTCGAATCATATTAAACTATTATTATATAATAAAAAAGTATATATAATTTTATGAAGTTTTATTATGTTAATTTCATAACCTAAATCCATCTCTATTTTCATCAAATGGGGAATGAAATCATCATTCGTGTGTACGAAAGACTATTACCACGTGAACTAATGTAATTCGTTTTTCATCATCACCTATCAAAACATGTTATAATGATTTATTTAGAGTATTTATATGATATTTTTAACAAAATTAAACTTTTGTAATTATTATATCACATATACCTTCTTACTTTCCATTCTATTGGGGATACGATAATATCGCTTGTGTGTACGGCAGACTACCACCTCACAAAGTGATGTGATTCATTTTTTCACTAATGCTTTATATGGAAGGTAATAAGGATAAAGTTAATTAATATATGTTATATATATATATATATTACATAATTATGATATTCAGGAAATATTTATCATTATTAAAATATAATATATCATTTTCTTTCTTACTTTTCCACTCACTAAAAAATGATAATGTCATTAACACGTACATGTGGACTACCACCTACATAAAGTAATGCGATTATTTTTTATCACTAAATAACATAGATGATATATATAAGTATATTTAAATAAATAATATAATATTTATGATATTATTATGATCACTCTATAAGGATAAAATATTACTTACCTTATTTCTATAATGATCATTGAAAAATGGAAACATTACTCATGTGCATGTATGGCCTACTATCTCCATTATTGTAACATATTTCATTTTTTGTAACAAAAATTAATGAATATTTTTAAAATTTTAATTTATTTATAAAAATTATAATTATTTTAGGATTATTATTCTTTATATTTTTAAATAATGTCCTCTTAGACCATAGTTAACCTACCGAAGTCATTTTTGATGTATAATACAAATATCATCAAAACATCTAACATAAACTTAATTGATTAAGAAATTGTATATAATATGGTAATAAGTGAAATAAAAATAAAAATAAACTTGAATTTATTTCTTAATCATGTAAATAATTGATATAATTTAATTATTTAGGAAGATGAAGAAAATATGTGATGAATGAGACTCGAGGTAAGGGAAACTTTTACTTAAATCTTGTTTTAAAAAGTTTTAAATATTTAATTTATAAATATTATTATTCTATATTCTTATAAATGTTTCAAGGAAATTATTATATATGTTTCAATGGGTGATATTGTCATTTTTTTACCAATTTTTCTTTTAAAAAAACTTAAAAAAATAAGAAATATTTTTAAGGTTTTATGTAAGGGACACTTTAACTTAAAACAACTTTTTTAATGTTTATAATATTTATTTTCAAAAAAAAAATTACTTCTATGTACATTTCATTAAATTGATTTTTTGAATTTAATTACATTTACCTTAAAGTTTTATAAATAAACATTTTTTCTTTCTTTTTTGTGAAATGTTTTTCTTTCTTTACAAAAGACAAACAGAATGTTCTATTTTAACGTATACAATGAAAAAAGAAAATTCACCACTATATCCATTATTTTAAGTTTATATTACTTTATAATATTTCATGTTTATTTAAATAAAACCCCTCTTTAATTCTTATTGGTGTTTTGGTTTTGAAATTTGGTTTTAAAATGGGATGGATATCTTAATCTTCATAAATGTTTTCTTATGGGTGCAATGAATATTTTATGAGTGTAATACTGAAAACATAAAGATTTTATGTTTTTTCATTATTTCTTGGTTATTAAAAATTATTTATAATTATCTTTGGTTTCATTATAAACCAATTATGGGTGGTTATGTTATGGCATCCCACCTTTTATTTACATAACTTTTCATTACATTTTACAAATAGATGATCTTTAAAGTCTAGTGTCTTAGAAATCAGAAACATAATACATGAAAAAATTAAACACTATTATAATAAAATTATAAGGGTTAATAATAGGTTCATAAAATGTAAAATTATTTCATATCATAACCTGGAGACAAACATCAAAGGAAAGGGTGAGTAGAAGGCCCAGTAAGGAAAACAAGTGAAACAGTTTACATGTGAACTTGAGAGATTTCAATAAGAACATGGGGAATATCATAAATATATGATAAAGAGGGATATAATAATAATAATAACTTGAAACATAATAGTAAAATGTTCCTAAAACATTTAATTTATCCATTCATAATCATATAACCAAGGTCCATCCCTAAGGGGTCATAAAATTTACCAAGGTTATTCACCAAGGTATCATAGAACTTGCATCTCTAGAAATTAATTTCTTTACCCAATGAATTGAAGTGATATCAAGGCGCAAAATTAGTATTTATTTATTTTCATGTGAGACACATAGTTAATTATCAAACATTTCATAAATAACCCATAAAGAATAAAATAAATTTGTTTTATTTTAAAATCGTGACATTTTAAAAGTGCTTAAAAACTATATCATTATGCCTTTTATAACCCATGGAAAGGGAATGAGGGTTTTATGTATGTCAACTAAAAAAATAAAATCTATCATTTTTATGTCCTGATGAATACCATTTGAAATTAAATAGCATTTTTTATTCACATAAATAAAATAATAGAATTTCTTGAGAAAAAGAGAGATATTTTTTGACGAAAATTCTTCAGCATAACGGCTATACAATATGGTTTTATAAAACATTAAAAAGAGAGGGTACAAGGGTACACGATTCAAAAATTACTGATAATATAGTATTGGAATATTATAATATGTAAATAAGAACATTTTATGGAAAATTTAATGTTATACCACATAAAAGATAACTTGAAATGAAAAAAAGATGTTGAGAATTCCCTTACGAAAATTTCTCAACCTAACAGCATCGCCTAAAATTTAGGAAAAATCAGTTGATGAGAGTGGAAGGGTCTCTCAAAAATTTTACATAAAATTTAAATCAATAATAATATATAAGAACATACCCCCAAAAATAAAATGGAAACTATAAGACATAACATAAAGGAAGTCTTGACTAAAAGAGGAGGGTGAAAGGTTCCCTTACCTTGAATAGTAACTTCAAAAACTCGATGGTTGGGACCATTGGTGGCTTCAGGTAACCTTAGAAGGACTCCTTGGGAGAAAATAATACCATAGATTCATTGAGGAGAAATTTTGAATGAAATTAATGAAGTAATGGGTAAGTATTTATATCAAAAGTGAGGTAGTATTTTATTAATTTCCAAGGGACGCCTCATTAGTGGTATTTGAAAAATCATGAGATTTCCCATGGTATTTGGCCCTGTTATTGGTCACTTGGGACACCTAATAACATATCTTACTATACACAAGTCAACCATAATTATTACATCATTAAGGATGTCATTAAACACACTGAAACTCAAAACTATATTTTTACTATTCACCGAAAAGCCAAACATTTTATAAAAATATCATAAATTCACCCAAACCTTATATCAATTCTATGAATTAAAAAATGAAATCCATTTTATGAAAATAATTTTCTAATTATGAGATATTTTATTTTTATGTAAAAACACTATTTACCCAAAAAAATGTATATACTTAACTAATAATTTCTGAAACAGTTATTTACTTATGCTATTATATCACATTACCAATCAAGATGCCTATATTATATTTATACTTTATTAAGTGAGGTTACTAATCCATTGGTCACATTAATATTCATAAGGGTAATATTACTTTTCATAATTTACTATTCATAATTTACTATTAATCAAAATTTAAGTTGATCCAATTCGGATCTAAATTTCTTACAGATCACAAATGTAGAAGACCATTTTTTGAAAATAATTTCACATTATTAATTATTTAATGTATAAAAAAATATTTTAAAATACACTTTTTCCAATATTCATCAATAATATGGAACTTTTATAAATTTTTTCTATATATATCTTGACATTGGATATTCACAAATTTTACCATAATAAGAAATAACAATTTTATTTATACAAAAGGGTTACATAAAGTAAATAAATCCTCATTACATATCCCCTTATAACACCTTCATAGGCTCTAAGAGTAAGGTTTTCTATGGTGATAGAATCTTGGGGAGGCTCAGACAACATTGCCCGAGTGGTCATTTGTATCAGCTTGAACTTCTCCCGTAAGTAATTCCATTCAAGATTAACATTTTGGAGTTCATCTTGGACATGGTCCAGAGCAAAGCCTAGTGATGCTACCTCCTTCCCAAGCTCTGATAGATTGGTTTTTTATGGCCTAAGTCTACTAGATAAGGCCATCGACTCTTCTTTATGTTTTAATTTACCATGATCATTTGAATTTATAAACAATAATCATAATGTTAAGAGTATAGTTTCCAATAGTCATATTGACCAAAGGTCATATAACAGTTAAAAATAAGTGGTCTTATTTAAATTATAATCACTTCATTAATAAAAGTATATATTTTTGTTGAGTACAAAATAAAACACAAATTCAGGAAACAAATATTATTCAAAAGTTCGGGTCGTTAAATCCCCCCCCTTAAAAAATTTCATCCCTGAAATTTCAACTCGTACCCTCTGAAGAGAAAATGTGTGGTTACTTATTCTTTATAGACTCCTCTAGTTTCCATGTGGCTTCTTCACATTTTTGGTCCCTCCACAACACCTTAACAAGTTGGGTAGTCCTGTTACGTTGAACCTTATCTCTACGATCCAAGATCTCCACTGGATGCTCCTCATAAGAGAGTTCATGTTCTAGTTGTACCACCTCTGGATTTAGTTCATGTTAAGGGTCAAGTATGTACTTCCTCAAGAGGGATACATGGAAGATATCATGAACTTATGCTAGATTTGGAAGACGTTCAATCTGATAGGCCACTGCTCCGACAAGACCAAGGATTTCATAGGGTCCAATGTACTTAGGTATGAGATTCCCTTTCTCCAAAAACCTCATGAATATCTACCAAGGTGAAATATGAATAAATACTTTGTCACAAAAATCAAACTCTAAGTCCCTTCAACGAGTGTTGGCATAGCTCTTTTTCAGTCTTTGAACATCCTTAATGTGTTTCTAGATGCATGAACATTTTCTGTCATCTCTTGCACAATATGAGGTCCAAGAATCTTTATCACACCAGCTTCATCCCAACAAGTAGATGTTATACATCACTTCCCATATAGAGCTTCATAGGGTTCCATTTGAATGCTTTAATGTAAACTATTGTTGTAAGAGAACTCAACTAATGGAATATGTTGATCTCATCCACCTTTAAATTCCATTGAGCATGTTCTCAGCATGTCCTCGATTGTTTGAATATTACTTTTAGATTGGCCATCAGTTTGGGAGTGATAGGTCGTACTAAAATTCAATTTGGTACATAGATAATGTTTAATAATTCTCTAGAAATTTGATGTGAACCTTCGATCATGATCAGATACAATAGAAAGTGGAACTCCATGCAGCCTTACCACTTCCTTCATATAAATCATGGAAAGTTGATCAAGAGGGAAATCTTCCCGAATAGAGATAAAATGGGCAGTCTTGGGGAGAAGGTACACTATAACCTATATTTCATTGTTTCCCTTTGAAGTTCTCGAGAGACCAGTGACAAAGTCCATACTGATTTTGTCCCACTCCCATGCTGGTATGGGAAGTGGTTGTAATACCCCTTTAGAAATTTGTTGCTCTGCCTTCACTTGCTGACATAATAGGAACCTTGTATTATAGTCATTAATCTCCCTTTTCTTGTCATCCCACCAATAATGATCACAAAGTTTGCTATACATTTTCGTGCTTCCCGGTTGTATAGAGAAAGTGTATCTATAAGCTTCATCCATCAACTCCTTCTTTATTTCCGGAATAGATGGAACACATAGTCTTGTACGAAATTTTAGTACACCTGCTTGATCAATATTTAAATAAGGAAACATCTCATCCTTCATTGCCTCAAAAATCTTCTATAAAAAAGTATCTTCTTTATGAGCCTTCTTGATATTCTCAAGTAATTATGGTTGATAAATCATTTGGGATAGATTTGATGATGTCCTTTCCCTTATAATTCCCATGTCTATTTTCACTAGGTCTTGGATCAAGGGATATCTTTAAATCCTCATCATGTACAAAACAACTGGGTATTTCCTATGTAATTCATTGGTGACATTGTTTACACTTCTAGGATGATAATTAATTGAACAATCATAGTCTTTAAGAAGATCCAACCCTCTCATACGTCTCATGTTCAATTCCTTTTTTTTTTTTGAAAATATACTTCAAACATTAATGGTATGTGTATATATCACATTTCTCCCCATAAAGATAATGCCTCCATATATTCATAGCAAAAACAACTGCAGCTAGCTCAAGATCATGCGTAAGATAGTTCTGCTCATGATTCTTCAACTATTGACATGCATAAGCAATCACTTTTTCATTTTTCATGAGGATGTAGCCAAGACATTTCAGAGATGAATCGCTAAAAATAATGAATCCTTGTCCATTTAAGGGCAGAGTTAACATGGGTGAAGTAACCAATCTCTTCTTTAGCTCTTGGAAACTTTTCTCGTACTCCTTTTTCCAGATGAACTTGACCCCTTTTCGAGTTAAATTGGTTAATGGATTAGAAATTTGTGATAAGTTTTTAACAAACCTTCTATAATGTCCCACTAATCTATGGAAACTAAGAATATCAGTTATTGTTGTAGGTTGAGGCCACTCCTCTACAACCATTTTATTTGTAGGGTCAACTATGATTCCATAATTAGTTACAATGTTCCCTAAGAAATATATTTTTTGTAACAAAAATTCACATTTTATGAACTTTTCAAAAACCCTATCCTCCCATAGAGTTTAAAAAATAACCATTAGATGATCCTCATTCTCCCTATGGCTTTTGGAATATATCAAAATATCATCAATAAAAACTACAACAAAGTTATCAAGGTAGTCCTTAAAGAATCTATTCATAAAATCCATAAAAATATTAAGATCGTTAGTCAATCCAGAGGGCATAACAACAAACTCATAATGCCCATATCTTGATAGGAAGGAAGTTTTTGGAATATTTTCCTTCTTCACCCTCAAGTTAATGATAGCAATATTGAAGATCAATCTTAGAGAAGAATTGAGCCCCATGAAGTTCGACAAATAATTCATCAATTCATGGAATAGGGTATTTTTTCTTCACTACGATCCAATTCAGTTCTCTATAATCAATGCATAACTGCATTGATCCGTCCTTCTTCTTCACAAAGAGAACAGGTTCTCCCCAAGGAGACACACTTAGACAGATAAACCCCTTCTCCAAAATATCTTGGAGTTGCTTATTTAATTCTCAAGCTCTACATTTTCCATCCTATATGGGGTCTTTGATATCAGATGAGATCTAGGTATAATTTCAATTGAGAAATCTACCTCTCTTTCTCGGGGAGGTCTGGGTAACTCCTCGAGAAATACGTCAATGTATACTGGGATTATGGGGACATTTTATATCATTATACTATCATTTACTTATTTTTCTTCACTGATCAACTCCATAAAGAAGGATATAAGAGGTTCTTCTAAACAAATATCGAGTTCAGATATATCTCCTTAGAAGATAGCTATAGGTTTCCCATTCAAGATTATTGATATTTCCTTTCTTATTCATTTGATATTAGCATTATACTTTGAGATATAGTCCATCCCTAGTATAATGTCAAATTATACCATGCGAATGACTACTAGATTTGCGATAATATTGTTCTCACTAAATTAAATACTAGAGTTTCTTAACACTGATGATTCTTTGATAATCTCACCAGGAGTCTTGACTGATAACTCTACTTTTAGAAATTCATGTGTTGATTCTAAATTCTTTTCAAACATGGTGGAAGTAAAGGAATGTGTAGAACTAGAATCAAACAAAGTAATTTATATCTCTAAGAGAATAAAAATAGTACCTTCCACCACATCATTTAGGGCTTCAACTTCATCCTTAGTGATAGAAAAAGCAAAACCGTGTTCTATTGTCCTTTTATAAGGTTGATGGTGATTCCACTACACTACCCTTAGATTTAGACAGTGATTAGAAAAGTGCCCAAGTTGTCCACACTTATAGAATTGGACATAGGGTAGGTCCTGAACCATATTCCCCTTGTCTTTAGGGTTGGTAAGTTGATGCTTCACTTCACTATGACAATTCTTCCCAATATGGCCATCTCTTCCACACTTGTATCACTTCTCTCTCCTGAGAAGGTAGTTCCCTGAATGCTTATTACCACATTTATTACACATGGGATATTTCACTTTCTTGCCTCCTCTTACCTAAAAAATCTCCTCCCTAATCTTGGATCCATTGATCTCTTCTTTTCATTGGATTTATAAGACCACTCCATCTCACTGAACTATAGTTCGACTTTCATCGCACTCTGCACGATCTCCTCATAGCTATCATGGTCTCGATTGACAATATTCTTCTGTATATGAGGTCTTATTCCACAAAAGAATCTATCTACTTTCCCATTAGGATCCATAAAAAATATTGAGGTGTAATGGGAAAGCCTTATGACATTTATCTCATAGCTTCCAACATATTCATTCTCCTTCTACTTCATCTCGAGAAACTCCTTTTCCATTTTTCTGTCATCGAATGAGGGAAATATTTATTGAAGAAGATCCCTATAAAATATTCACACTCCATAGCTTCAACCTCCACTCTTATCCTGGTGTTTTTAATCAGTTCCCCCACTGATTAGCTTCTCCCTCTAAGTGGTAAATAGCCAGGGTGACCTTCTCTTGTTATGAACTGCGGAGCATAGAAAAGATCTTTTCGATAGACCTTATCCACATTTTAGAAATCAATGGATCAGTAGATCCACTATGGTCATTGACACATAAAGGACTCAAAATAATATTTTTCCCTTCCTAGTGAGATCATTTTATCATCATTATTCAAGTTATTTCCCATAACTTGAGTTATTTGTTTCATCATTCTCATGAAATTTTCCATTTTGGCTTCCATTAGAGGGATGTCAGTGCATGTTCCATTATTGTCACCATTTTCCCAATTCCTCCTATTTCCCGCCATTTTCTAAAAGAATAAAACCTTTATTAGAATCTTATTTCACTTACAAATCTTTTAACTATTAAGGGTTTTTATGTCATAAAACGTTATGCTTAAACATATTATTCTTTAACAAAAATTACATTTTTCTATAAATCCTTCATAATGATTCATAAAAAGCGTGTGATTATCAAAACATATCCCCTAGGAGTGTCAAACCTTGAGTGCAGTAAGGACCTTTTTCATATACCAGGATTCCTTAGGTTAAGCTAGAAACTCCTTGTTGGAGTTTTCACTCCTAGGTACATTTGTTCAAGATTCACATCCTCTAGTTTGTATCCAGATAGGGATTTATTTGTTCAGAAACCACTTACTTAATATTTCACCAAAAATATCAGAAAGTTTTCATATATTTAAACTTTTATATAGGGTTATTCCTAAAGTTTTAATAGCTGAATTTCTATAAATAACTAAACTTTCCTTTGATACCAACTATGGCATCCCACCTTTTATTTACATAACATTCCTTTACATTTTACAAACCGAGGATCTTTAAAGTCTAGTGTCTTGAAATTCACTAACATAATACATGAAAACATAAAACATTACTATAATCCACTTTTAATTATTGAAAAAAGTTTTATCCTAAGTACAATTACTGAATCTCATAACTTGGAGACATACATCAAAGGAATGGGTGAGCAGAAGGCCCAGTAAAAAAACAAGTGAAACAGTTTACATGTGAACTTGAGAGATATCAATAAAAACATGGGGAATATCATAAATATATGATTAATAGGAATATAAAAATAATAATAACTTAAAACATAACTTTAAAATGTATATAAAACATTTAATTGATACATTCATAAGAATATTACCAAGGTACATCCCCAATGTGTCATAAAAATTACCAAGGTTATTCAACAAGGTATCATAAAACGTATCATATCTGGAGAATAATTTATTTACCCAATTCATTGGAGAGTTATTAGGTTGTAACCTTAATATTTATTTATTTTTATTTGATACACAGATATCATAATCAAACATTTTCTAAATAACCCATAAATAATAAAAGAAACGGGTTTCATTTCAAAATCGTGATGTTTTAAAAGTGCTTAAAAAAGATCATTATTTCATGTATAACCCAGGGAAAGGGAATGAGGGTTTTATATATGTAAATTATAGAATAAAGTATATAATATTTATGTCTTGATGAATACCCTGGTAAATTAAATAGTTTTGGGTATTAAAATAAATAAAATAATAGAATTTATTGAGAAAAAGGTGGATATTTTGAGACGAAAATTCTATAGCATAACAGCTTCACAACATGGTTTTAGAAAACATTAAAAATAAATGGAAAAAGGGTGTAACATCCATAAATAAATCATAATATAGTATGGGGATATAATAATATGAAAATAATAACATGGTATGGAAACTTTAATGTTATACCACCTAAAAGAGAACTTGAATGAAAAAAGGTTGAGAATTCCTTTACGGAAATTCGGCAGCCTAACGACATCGCTTAAAATTCAGAGAAATAAGTTGATGAGAGTAGAAGGGTATCTCATAATTTGAACATAAAATTTAAATCAATAATAATATATAATAACATACCCCAACATAATAAAATGGAAACTAGAAGACATAACATAAAGGAAGTCTTGACTAAAATAGGAGGGTGAAAGGTTCCCTTACCTTGAAGAGTAACTTCAAAAACTCAATGTTTGGGACCTTGGAGGGATTTAGGGAACCTTGGGAGGACTCCTAAAGAAGTAAATAATACTATAACTTCTTTGAGGAGGAATTTGGAATGAATGTAATGAAGGAATGGGTTGGTATTTATAGTAAAAGTGAGAGAATATTTTATTAATTTCCAAGCGACACCTCATTTGTGGTATTTTCAAAAACATGGGCTTTCCCATGGTATTTTTCCATGGTATTATCCACTCGGGACACCTCATAACATATATTATTGTACAAAAGTAAACCAGAATTATAACATCATTAATGATGTCATTAAACACACCGAAACTCAAAACTGTATTTTTACTATTCACTGAAAAACAAAACATTTTATAAAAATATCATAAATCCACCCTAACATAATATTGTAGCTATGAATTCAAAAATGAACTCAATTTTATGAAAATAATTTTCTAATTATGATATATTTAATTTTTATTTAAAAACACTATTTACCCAAAAAAATACTAATATATATCTAATAATTTCTGAAATAGTTATTTAATTATGATATTATATCACATTACCAATAAAAATGCCTATATTATATCTATATTTTCTTAAGTGATTTTATTACTCCATTGGTCACATTATTATTAATAAGGGTAGTATTACTGTTCATAATTTACTATTAACCAAAAATTATGTTGATCCTATTAGAATCTAAATTTCTTACAGATCCCAAATGTAGAAGACTATTTTTTGAAAATCATTTCACGTTATTAATTATTTAAAGTATAAAAAAATATTTTTAAATACCCTTTTTCCAATATTCATCAATAAGATAGAACTTCTAAAAATTTATCCTATATTTATCTTAACATTTGAAATTCAAAAATTAAACCATAATAAGAAATAAAAATTTTATTTGTAAAAAAGGGTTACACAAAGTAACTAAGTTCTCATTACATAGACACTTATAACACCTGCATAGGACATAAGAGTAAGGTGTTCTATGGTGATAGAATATTGGTGTGGATCGAATAACATTACCTGAGTGGTGATTTCTATCAGCTTAAACTTCTCCTATAAGCGATTTCATTCAAGCTTAACATGTTGGAGTTCGTCTTGAGCTTTGGTCGAGAGCAAAGCCTTGTGATGCTACCTCCTTCCCAAGCTCCAATAGATGAGCCTCATATGGGATGATTCTAATTGATGAGACTATTGAATCTTCTTTCTGTATTAATTAATCAGGATAATTTGTATTTATAAAAAATAATCCTAATGTTTAGAGTATAGTTTCTAATGGTTATATTGACCAACATTAATATAATAGTTGAAACCCAGTGGTCTTATTTTAATTATAATCACTTAATTAATAAAAGGATATTGTTTTGTTGAGTACAAAATAAAAAAAAATAGGAAAAAAATATTATTCAAAAGTTCGGGTTATTACATATGTTATTATCCAAGGATGGGTGGAAATGTTATAAACCATGTACGGGTGGTTACGTTATAAACCAAGGATGGGTGGTTCCATGATATCCCTCCATTGCATTGGGTGTTGAAGTCAACCATATTTTTATTCTATTTGTAGGAGTGATATTGAAATTTAATTCCCAAGATACTTATATGTTTTATCTATTCTTTCTATGGGTTTTATGGAAATACTAGGATTTCTAAAAAGGTAATAAATGATATTATTTTCTAAATAAAGAATTTACTACCTCTTAAGGGAGAAATGTATAAATTTTATAAAAGTTTCCACGAGTTTATCATATTTTTAGTAAAACCATTATGAGTTTTATTTTAGATTTATGTTTTCATATTAAATGTTTAATGAAAATATTAGGGTAGTGATGGTGATTTATTATGTAAATAAATGTTTATTTTGATCCAAAAGATTAATTTGAAAACAAAACATTTTTTAAGTTTTCATAGACTAATGGGTTTCTTTATTTCTTATATTAATGTCCCTTAATAATATTTTTTGTAATAATACTATGTTTTTAAAAATATTTTCTCAGGATTTAGGGATGGTTAAGGGAAATTAATAAGTAAATTTAAAAGTCTTAAAGATTCTTCATGAAAAGAAAATATATTTTATGTTAAAAGTTTTATATTATTATAAAAATATAAACTGATTGGAAGTGTACACATAGTAATATATTTGGTTTTTTATATATGAGTTGTGATATAATTATCTAAAACTCTAAACATTAAAATATCCTCAAATTTAGTAGATTTAATTCTCAACTTAAAACTCAAGATTATGTCATGTTTAATTTTGGGTCCTTATAGAAACAAACTTGATTATTTATATTCAGTTGGTTGGTAACATGGGCATGGTTATAAATTATTTGATGGGGGTAATGATTATTGATACACTTTTATAGAAATGATCTAAGGATATTTGGAGATTTCTTATATATTTTATTACAACTAGTAATTATGTTAATCTCTTGGATTTCATTATATTAGAGATGTATAACTTTGATCTGAGCCTTGGGGTTGATGAGATAACACATTATTGGGCATGCATCAACTACTATTGGAGTCTAGTTTGTTTGATATCCACAAATAGATATTTTTATACCTTTATTGGGGTGTGATACTTGTAGAAAATCTATTTCAATTCTAAAAATTGGTATATATGAATGATTATGGTATATTTTTTGAGTGTAAATTTTAGATATTAGTAGGAGATGTGACAGATGATCTTTCCTCCTATTATCAACCTATTTTAGGATATCTTCTCTGAGTATTTATCAAAGTTATCACACAAAAAATAGGTTTATTTTTATATTGATCTAGTACTAAGAATAGTTACCATATCCATTCTACCATATAGTATGGATCTAGTGAATCAAAGAGAGCTAAAGTTTGAGAAATATGGCCTAAGTGTATAGGGATTTATTTTCCTAAGAACTTAATCATGCGGTGTTACTATTTTGTTCTCCAGGAAGAGAGAAAGTAATATATCCTTATATATTGATTGTAGGATATTAAATAAAGTGATGACTAAGAAAAAGTATCATCTTCCTAATATAGATAACTTGTTTCACCCATTAAGGATATTCAATTAGTTCTCCATGATTGATCTATGGTCTAGATATAATCAATTATATGTGAGGATAGTGGACATTCATCATATTTTTTTCAGGAGATTGTATGGATTATATCAGTTCCATATGATACCTTTCAGGTTAAAAAAACATGCTAGCATTGTTTATGTCACTAATCAATAGGGTTTTCCATCAGTATATTGATTATTATTTGGACATATTCATTGATAAAATCTTAGTATACACTCAAATATGGAAGTATCATGGTTGACATCCATATCTTTTGTTAGGAACATGAGAGATATTCTAATTTATAACAATATATAAAAGTTTAATTTCTATATTAGGGAGGTATTTTTTCTAGAACATATTATATTTGAGTTAGGAATATCAGTGGGTACTAATATAGTCATGGTTTTGGTTTCTTAGGATCCTTTTATGAAGTTGTTTGAGATACACATCTTACCAAGATTAGTAGCCTACTTTAGGAGATTTATTTGAGATTTATCTAGATTTTTAGTGATAATGATAGCCTAAACTAATAAGGGGTAATGTTTGAGTATTAAAATCCTTGTGGAAGGGTATTATAAGTGTTAAAGGGTATATTTTTTATGATTCTAATATTGAACTTACTTAAGTTGGGTAAGAAGTATAATTTGTAACATGATGCATTAGTAGTCGAACTAGGACTAGTGTTGATGCAGGATAGATGTTTAATTACTTATAGGACTATAAAACAAAGTATACATGGTTATAAATACCTAAATCGCAATTTCTAGTTAGTGGTAGTTTTATACACTCTAAAATGATTGTGCCATTATCTACTGGGTGAGAGATTTATAGGGTTCAATGACTATAAGAACTCAAAATAAATATTATCATTGAACATATTGAGACTTTGGTAGAGAAGGTTGGTTTATTAGTTATAGTATTTGGACTATGATATGATCTATGTAACAACCTAGAATTTTACAGAATTTTCCTTTTGAATAAACATGTATTTTATATTTTGGAATATTTTCTATATAAAATGTATGGAAAATTTAATAAAAAATTAAAAGAAGTTATTATATTAATTTAGAAATTAATATTTAGAGGATAAATATACCCAATAACATTTATAATAATATAATGGTACAATAAAAAATATGACTAGAATAGGAAGTAAAATAACCTAGTATTTTATAATTAAAAAACACACCCATGAAAAACAATATAAAAAATCATTACTAATTTAATAAAAATTTTAAAATTAAATAACATAAACTTGATTGAAATTTATGTGAATGATTAGTTAAGGAAATATGTTCTATTTATTGGAAGTATAAGGCCTATATGATCTTTAAAAATATGACTGTTAAAAAACTAACCTAATGGTTAGGAATACTAAACAAACATTTAAGAATAGTATCCTAGTTATTGGAATAGTGAAATAATATTTGGGTATCTTATGGAATAAAAATATAATGAATTTATAGAATAATACCATTAAACATGAGTTTTATATATGATAAAATAAATATTTGATAAAGTAAATAATTATTTTATATTTGGAAAAGTTATATGTTTTATTTTAATTAAAACATATTTTTATTATAAATTTGAAATTAAATTTTATTTTTATAAAATTTATTTAAATATTAATATTATTCTTTATATAAATAATAAAATAATATTATGTAAATATAATTAATTTTATAAGGGTTGGAAATTTGGTTGTGTCCCAAAATTGGATTTTTTTCAATAAATAAGGATTTTAATTTAAAAATAAATTTGTCATATTTAGAAAATTATCATGATAAAATTAATTCCAATTTTTTATTTAGGAGATTATTATTATCCTAGGGGTTAAATTTGGTAATTTTTGGTAAAAATATTAAATTAAGGTAAAATGGTGAAATGCGGTAAAATACAATGAATATGACATCAAATATATGTAAGAAAGACTCAAATCAGCCACTATGGTTTTATTTACCTAAGTGTTGGACTAGAAATTATATTGTATCACTATGGGAGGTAATAGGAAAATATGGGGGGTAGTAGAGATCTTAAGATAATGGGAAAATATAATATTTATTACTTTAACCCATGAAATTTCACTAACCACACTTACAAATACCACCCTCCTCCACCCATTTATATTCACTTTCATAACACCTTTACTGTCCTAAAATAATCCTAAATACCTCCCTGAATCTATTATCCATGTATTATAATTTATTTTTTACCAAAACACCAATATATGAAGGCTTAATGTATAGTCCAAAGACACCACATCCAAGTGATAAAGTGTGTTTTATATTTCTTACACCTTTAAATTTATTTTCCTTAATCCTCCAACAAAAATCTTATAATTTTCATGAAAATTAATTTTATCATATAATTAATAATATAAATACACTTTAATATTAATTATATCATCATATAATTAATACAATCCTTTTATAGTTGTTTACATTGCTCCTCACAATTTGACCGGTTTTAACTATTTGTATGGAAGATATTATAAAAAATATATTTTTGATTTACCTATAACGTTTTTAAAATATATTTAATGAATAAATATAATATTTATTAAATTATTAAAATTTTATAAAGATAATTATCCTTCATAACAATTATATTAACAAATGATCATCGTATTTTTAACTATCTAAATCGAGTGTACTCGAAAACTCCTAAAAACTAAAACTATTTTGGTCCTTTTGTTAAATTGAATAAATTATATTATAATAAAAGTATAATGAATATATAACTATAAAATTATATATATCATGGAACTTTTTTTCTATACATTTGAATATGATCAATATACTAAAGAAGTTCTGGAGAAGTTGACTTAGGAGCCCTAAGTGGCCAATACCAGCAAAAATTATTTAATAAATGAATGGAATATGATAACAAATGTATTTTAACATATTAAATATATTTTAAAAGGTTTTTAATAAAGTATTTAATTAATTTAGTTTTATTTTTAAAGATATTATGCCCATATACCAAGCACATCAGGTACTGACATAAGGGAAATCTCAGACTACCCTTCTTTCTTTTGAGTTATTCTTTCACTCTCATTAGGTCTCATTATATTTAAATTCATTATATTTAGTTATTCTATATTCTATATAAATATTCATTAAAAACATACCTAGTACATTATTCCTTTATTTTCAATGTATATTCAAGTTTTTTAAGTTTCCTTCATAATCCATTCTTTAAAGTGAACCTGAGTAAATAGAACTTCTCTATTTCATATCTCTTTCCATGTAGAAATATTTTAAAAGATTTAATCTTAAATTATTTATAAAAATACCCATTAATTTATGTAATTTTTTTCAATTTTATTTCTGGTTTTAAGTATTACCCTATTCACTTGTTTCCTACACAGTTACTTTACTCGTTTCTTAAAATAACCTTTAAGAGGATAATTTCTATACCAAATTCTCAACTCTATTCTCATGAATTTTTCTTCAATTGAAATTCATATCCAAGAAATATAATTATTTAATAAATTATGAATATAAAAAAATATTTATTCCATTATTTTCATGGTAATATTTATGATATATCATTTGGTTATTCTTTGACATATAATTACATAAAGCATTTCCTTCCCATGGTTTTTACCATGATCATGATTTATTTATGATTTATTTTACTTATATAAAACACATATTCATTTAAATATTATGATATTATGAGTGTTATTAAAATTATATATACCCCCAATTCATTGTATAATGTTTCCATCTCATGAGATATCATGTGTATTTCATGGGAAATAATCCTAGTACACTATGTTATGTTGTCTTAGAAATGAGCATTGACCTATGATTATGATGTCATGTTTTATATTGTCACCATATTCTTAAGATGATGTGATATTATGATATCATGTTTTTTATTCCATTATTCAATGTGATTTTATTTTATCCTCTCATTTTATGATATCATGTTATTCCTATTAACTCATATGAATTACTTCATGATCATTTTTCCCTTACTAGGATGTACAGATAACCCTTTTCCTTTATATTCCCAGGGTATCCTATATAGTAATAGAATTTAAATGGGACTTAAGATAACATAATAAAGATTGAAATAATACATATTTAATTTTTTTAGGTTGATTTATTATGTATCTTGTCTCCCAAATACACTAGGCCTCTAGATTTTTGGGTTGTATTTTACCAAATTTTTTTTTAAGAAAATATGATAATATGCATATGAGACTTAGGTTATTATTTTTGTTATTAGATAATGGTATAGTTATTTTGGTAGATTAGGTCTGATGATATAATACTAAATAAATATCGAATAACCTATATTGAAATCTATAAATTCATAAGTTATGATATACGTGTACTATATGAGTTATTCATTCGAAATACATATTTTATCTTTTATATGCTTATTAATTAGATTATTATCATTCCAAAATTTATTATAGTTTCAATTAATTGAAAGTACTAGAATCAAATAATGAAATTCGTGATTCTTATTCATTTATAAACTTCAAATATCTTATATGATTTTAGTTCTACGCATTCTTTTATGTCATCAGTTGTTTAGTAGAAATTTCTAAACACCGCCTCAAAACATAAATGTTGAGTTATCAATGAAAACAAAAAATGGTATAATTATTTCATTTTAAGTATATAACTTTTACCTAATTATAATTTGTTGGAATAATCTCCCAACAGACATGTTTATACTCCCTTTAGCAGAATTTATGATATACTCAGCATGGATTTTGTGTTTTTATATAGGTAAAATTATAACTACCAAGAGAGTGAAATAAATTTCCATATACCAAATAATTTTATGATTATATAAAATTTAAATTATAATGATTAATATCATTTGAAAATTTTTTCTCAAGCATGGATATTATTTTCTTATGAGCAAGAATATCTATCTCAAATGATTAAGACTAAGGAGAATATCATCCTTGAATACATTTCAATTAGAATGGAATATATTAATGTGTTCCCTAACTATTTTTTTGGTATTCATCCTAATCAAGTGGTTTATTTATCAATTAAACTTATATCCAAAACTCCACCCATATCAAAGGGTCCCTATAGAATGGCCCCCATTTAACTCTAATAATTGAAGAAGAAACTGTAAGAAAATATAGACAAGTGTTTTATACACTCAGGGGCTTCACCATAGGGAATGTTGGTTCTCTTTGTAAAAAATAATGATGGTCTAATGAGTCTCTATATTGATTATACTAAATTCAAAAATAACATGATAGATAAAAAGAATCTTCTACTGTGGATTGATGACTTGTTTGATCAACAATGTTGGGAATAGTAATTATCGAAAGTGGATATTCAATCGGAGTATCATCAATTGAAGTTGTGAAAATATGATATTCCCAATACTACCTTTCCTACATGTTATTGAAATTATGAGTTCATAGTGATGTTATTCGAAGTAAAAATTATCTAGTAATTTTGATGGACTTAGTGAATAGAAACTTTTGAGATATCCTTGGAAATTTTATATTGTTTATTATAAATTAAATTATCATATACTAAAAAATAAACGGGGAATTAGGATAATTTGAGTATTGTGATAAATAATTTGATAAAATAAATTTTATATGTCAAGTATAGAAAATGTGATTTTTTGATGGATCAAGTAAAATACATGGTGTAGGTTATCACAAGAAATGCGATATATATATCAACACATTAAAGAAAAGTGTGATTAAGGAATGGACTAGACCAATATCTATAGAAATGTTTTGTTTATTCCTCAAATTATTAGGGTAATATTGATGATTTAAGAGGAACTTCTCATGATTATCAAAACCATTAACCATGTTAACTTGTAAGGGAGTAAATTATATCTAGATTGATGAAAGTTAAGAGAGAATCAAGGAGTGAAGAATAAGTTATTTGGTTCACTTATACTCACACTACCATCAATATGGGAAATATTTATGATATAAAAGGAAGAATTAAATAAGGTATTAGGTTGTATACTCATGAAAAATGATGAAGTAAAATCCTATTCTTCAAGATAATTGATGATTCATGAGAAAAATTACCCCAACACATGATTCATATTTGGATTTAGTATTCTTTGGATTAAATGTTTAGAGGAATTATCTCTATGGATAAAATTTTAATATATATACAGATCATAAGACCCTCTAGTATATATTTACATATAAGGATATAAACATGTTCCAACAAATATGGTTAGAGTTGATTAAGGAAAATGTCTACTCAATCCATTACCATCCTATGGAGGTGAATAAAGTAGAAAATAGTATAAGTAGAAAATATCTTATAACCTTATCCATGATGAATATTTAGAATCATCCCATATTCTTAAACATTAAAAAGAATGACATGAGAATCATAAAGTGAGGAACCAGATCCTATCTTAATCAAATGATTGTTTAACCATCTATTCTACAGAAGATCAAGAAATCTCAAAGAAATGTTATGGAGATACAGAAAAAAGGTGGATGTAATAAATAATAGAAAATCCTAAGAATTAAATATTGATAATGAAGGAATTTTGAAATTTGGGATATTATTATATGTACCATAAAATCCAGGGATAAAGAAATATCTATTAGATGATGATCATATCTCAAAATTCTTTATCCACTTTGGGTGCACAAAAGGGTATATAGATCCTTCAGAGTACTATCGGTAGGAAAATATGAAGAATTAGATTGTTGAATATATATGAAATTGGTTGTTATAAAAATAATTAAATGTATAGAGGAAAAGGCCTAAGTGGATAATTCAACCATTACTTATACCTACATGAAAATTAGAGAACATCACCATTGGTTTTTTCATAAGAATTCTGAATAAATTTAATGATATATGGGTTGTAGAGAATCATTATACAAAGATTGTTCACTTAATTATTATTCGAGAGGAAATTTAACTATATCATATTTTGAAAATATACATTATAGTTGTTGTGAGGTTTTATTGAACCCCACTATCAACTGTATCTAATTGATATCTGAGATTCACCTTAATGTTTTGGAAAATCCTTCAACTTGCCTTGAACATAGAGTTTAAATTTATTATCCCATGTCATCCTCAAACAAATGGTCTATATGAAATAACCATTCAAAAACCATAAGATATACTCAAATCATACTATATGAACTTAAAAGGAGTCTAGGATCAACATTTTCCTTTGGTTGAGTTCATATACAAAAATATCTTCTAATCAGGCATTCAGATGGGTCCTTATTAATCTCTATATGGAAATAAATTTATAATACCAAAATTTTGGGATAATGTTAGAGGACATAAGTTATTGGGACCTTAACACGTTAAAGAAATGGAAAAATAAAGTCAAATCCATTTATTAATACATAGAATAAATATATAGTCGATATAAGAGATACACTTACAATCTTCTACAAGTCTTGGAGTTTAGAGTTGGAGATAAATTGTTCCTTCAAATATCTCTATGTAAGGGAGTTATGAGGTTTGGGAAAAGGGAAACCTAAGTCCCATATATATCAGACCCTTTTATATTCTTGATCATATCAAAGTTGTGTCATATTGACTAGAACTCCCAGCAATTGAATATCAAGTACATGATGACTTACACATATCACTCTTATATATGTACATACCAAATCCCTCACATACACTAAATAAGGAGGTGGTATAGTTAGAGCATGAACTCTCTCATGAGGATCAGTTGGTGAATATATTGGACTATAGAGAAAAAGTTCTATGCAACAATACAACTCACCATGTCAAAGTACTTTGGAAAACCCATAAGTATGAATCATATTTAAGGGATCTTGGGGAAACAATGAAGCAAAAGTACCCTTTCCTATTTTTATCATAATATGTGAAATGAAATTTCAACGATAAAATTTATAAATATATAAAGAATATAATGACTTGAAATTTTGTGCAATTTTCCTTCTAAATAAAAACATGTGTTTTATTTTTGGAATGTAGTATAGTATAAAACATAAGAACCACTTAATAATATACTAAAATGACTAATTATATTAATTTAAAACATTAAATTTAGATGATAAATATACCCAATAAAATTGAAAATAATTCAAAGGAACAATAAACATAAAAAAATAAAATGACTAGAATATGAAATTTTGGATTGCTTTAGTCCCCCAAATAACCACACTTACAAAAAACACTATAAAAAAAGAAACAAATCATTATCAATTTAATCAAAATTTTGAAAATGAATATTATAACCTTGAGAGAAATTAAAGATAATTGTGATTGAAGTAAATATGATGTATTTACAAGAAGTATAAAACCTATATAACCATTGAAAATATAACTATTGGAATAGAAACCTAACCATTAGAAATGAAAAACTATATATTTTGAATACTAACCAATCATTAGAATAGTTAAATAATAATTTGGTATCTTAAGAAATAAAAATTCAAGGAATTTATATGATAATACAATTAAAAAAGTTTGTTGAATGTGATAAAATTAATATTTGACACAAAGAAAACCATAATTATAAATTTAGAAAATAAATATCTTTTATTTTCTTTAAAAAAATTATAATAAATTTAAAAAAATTAAATGAATTATTTTTTAATAAAATGGTTCTAAAAAATATTTATTTTATATAAATAAAAAATTATTTTATGTAATCATAATTATTCAGTCTAATGGTTAAAAATTTATTCTTTTCATAAAAATTGCTATCTTTCAATAAAAATGATTTTATTTAAAAATTAAATTTCTTATATTTATAAAATAATTTTGATCAAATAGAGTTCATATTTGGAATCAAATTTTTGTAATTATTTTAGGGATTAAATTTTTATATTTTTAGTAAAAATAGTAATATACGATAAAAAAGTGGGGAAAAGAGTGAAATATGGTAAATAGGAAATCATATATATATGTAAGCATGAATAAAATCAAGCATGATAGTTATATTTTCTTACTTTTGGCTCGAGAAATTTAAATGGATAACTGTAGAGTTAATAGGACATTGTGGGTATAGTGAAGAACTTAAGATAATGGAATAAATAAAAATATGTATTACTTCACTGGTAATTAACTTTTTATTCAAAAAGGCCTTGAAACTTAGGGGGAAAAGTGATGAATCCCAAGGAAATCACTGAAAAATGAGGTTAAAACATGTGGAATAGATCCAGTACATTTATAGAGAATGATACTTTCACTAGGTCTCTCTTTACTAGCTAGAATATCAAATGAAGAATTCCTCTCCAACCATATATGAATAACTTCTATGCCTTGTTCAATGATCATACTACACTTCCTGATGTAGTAACCCAAATATCATGTGGTAATCACATTGTTTTGAAGGATAACAACATAAATTTTGGATTAAAACTCAACTATAGAAATAATGGTGTTATAAATCCTATACAAAAAAAACCATTGTGCATTTCCCTTGTCTCTGGCCCAATAGAGTTTCCATTCCTGTAATGAGTGTTGAAACCAAATATCACCAAAACTTATACATCAAACACCAATTAACCCCCTCTCATATCTCAATTAAAACAAGATTCATGCACATTAATTTTCATCCCAATACTGGGTGGCCTCAATTTAACCCATCACCCTTGAAGGATCGTACCTCCTATCTCTGTGTATAAGGTGCTCATTAGGAGGATTCCCCTGATAAAAATCGATAAACCCCTGCCTGGGATAAGTGCAATGACATCCAACATAATTTATTTCCACTAGACTTGAATGAATAAATGATAATAGTGTCTTCTTTCTTTCATTTTATTCCTTACTTCCCATATCCCCCAACACACCGTTGTAAACACCATGCCACACACTTTGATTAAATTGCCATGTTTTCCAGTCCCATGAAACTAGGCTTCGATAAATTCCAGAATAAACACCCCTTACACTATAATCCCAATATTCTATATGATATTCTCTGAAATAATACTATCCCATTCACCTTTAAAGAAGAGATTTCAGGATGATTCTAAACTTGGCGCCTCATAACACATGCACTATGAGGCTAGGTAAATACCCTTCTTCTGAACGTTATCATCTATGGGGATGGAATTGTTCCTCACCAACCAAGCAATAAAATTTTCTTATTTGTTATTTATTTAAACCATAACTTTATCACCCACACATAAGGAACATTTTCATTATCTATTAATTAGAGAAATTCCTAGGCATTTAAGAGTCTGACGCCAACTCCTAAAAAACACACATGTCGGGTTTATCAACCAAACTAATGCTCCCATAAAATATCTTCTTCTCATCATTGATCATTATGTTGGTAAGTCTATGATAAATGCTCACTTATCTAAAGGATATGTTTGGGGATGGTAAATTTAGGAAGAAGGGGATTTATTCGTCATAATTCTTCTTTCGATAGCTAATATTACTGCATCTAACCACCCACCACACCTTCTCCTTCAGAGTTTCCAACTACTAAATCATGAAACGTAAGGGGATAGAAGTCCTACATGCTCAATATCACCATCTTCTCCAATCCTTAATAAACCTATAATTTCTAAAATTCTCCTAGAAATATTTTACTTAGATGATATCCCATGCCAACATTGCCTACATGACTTTCATGAAACCCTACACACATCATAAATTAATACCCCATTCTTCGACTAACTTCAACATAATTTTCTAAGAAGCCCAATGGAATTTTCCTCCTTGGTTAGAATCCTAAATAAATTCAGTCATGATTTTATAAATTTCATTGATGGTTTCTTTAATCACCATGATGACAGAGAGGATATGCATTGTCATGGACCTAAGTACACTATTCACCAATATTATTCTCCCCCCAAATGAGATGAAATGTTTCCTAAAGTTATAAATATGATGTATGATATGATTGATGATGAATTTAAATAATAACCTTCTAATTATTTGATTCAATATAGGAGATCTAAGTTAATCCATTGGGAAGTTCTTCCATTGAATACCCATCTTATCTTGAATGATTTTACTACATCTGTTCATACAGTTTTTTGTGATATAAACACTACTCTTCCTCTGATTAATCCTCAAGACACTCTAGATTACATAGATATCTATTAACCTGTTGATTCTATGGATGAATCTTTTCCTTCCATTTCTAAAGAATAGCATGTCTTCAGTGAACATGAGATGAAAAAAATTCTAGACCCTAAACTATTTTTATAAGGAAAGATATTCCCCCCATACATGTTGCATTTTATGTTTCTATTGAGGGACTCATATTCCAATAAGAACATTAAGGTTGATACTGGGTCTCTCTATCTTAACTATTTCATAGTATTGGAAAAAAACCTCCTCATCATGATCAAAATGGAGATCCATGATGATGTATTACATCTAAAGAACAAGTCCCAAATCCACTTCTTAAAACCAAATTGTCTGATGAACCTCACTATGAAACCCCACTCCATCATGTCATACACTTTATCCATATACACTTTAATCATGATGTTATATCCAATGGTCCTTTTGTTAATTTCATTAATCATATCCTTGTAAATCCTAATCACCCCTTGTATGCTTCGGCCTTTCATGAATCCATGTTGTTCATCTGATATGTTCCTTGTAATTACCCATCCAAATCACTTATTCATGAGGTAGGTGAGGATCATTTAGGAGAAGTTCCAAATACATATAGGTCTATATTGGTTGAGAGTAGTGGGATCCTTAACCATTAGGATCAGAATAACTATGGATGCACAAAATTTCCTTTTAAGTGCTCCAGAAATGTACAAAACTTAAATTGCATCAATCACCTTCACCTTGATGATGTCCCATGCAGCCACATGAAATAAACTGTTGAAATTATCAAACCCTAGTTCACTTTTCATATTCATGTTAGAGATGGATTCTTTTATCTATTTCTCTTATGGTATTCCCTCCATATCAAAGTTTTCATTATCCTCCACCAGTCTAGGAATATTGTGTAGGATTTTTTTCCTCTATGTTCACCAGCATACAACTCTCTTCATTTTTGTAAGAGTTCCAGAAAGGATGTCTTAAAAGTGTTTCTTAGTGAGCTTCATTGCCACCCCCAAATCCCATGTATACAAGACACCTTCAAGAAATAGATTAATCATTCTTGACACCTTCTTATCCTTCATGAACATGTGTAAGTACACTATATTTTTATCCCCCTCCATATTCCATAACACCCTTAAAATTTCCCTTGTAAATATTTTAATTTCATGGAGTTTCTCAAAAAGTATATTTTGATTATGAACCATAATAATAAAGGTATTTTCATCCCAATTCTTATAAATCCTATATTCTATAATATAAATGTTTTTTATAACCTCTAGGCTAGATTAATTTTCTATTCTTTTATAGTTCAACTCCTATAGGATATTCTTCAGTCATTTGATATGTTTTCTTATGTCTTCCCATGAGGAACCTTACACTAGTTTCTCTGAGGAACTCTTCACTATCTTTATGAAGTCTTTATCATGTTCCCATATTAATGATTAGAAGATTTATTTTCTTCTCCTTATCATATTCTTTAATTTCACCATGATTGTAGAATAGTCTAACAACAAATTAGTAAGGTTCATAACTATGGACTGGTGTAAGGAATCAATACCTTGTATGTTGGACAATTAACAGTCTTGTCTGGTCTAGATTATTTATAGGAATAATATATATATATATATATCTTTCATTTATCTATTTTTTCATTAAAATATTCGATAATGCACATGGTATGTGCCTAATTTTTCAGGAATAAGAGTTTAATAGGTTTCCAAAGAAGAAAGGAAGAAAAAGTGAAAAAAAAAACAAGTATATGTCATCATGCCTTAGTTCATGTCATGTATCAGAGGATCACAGCCTAACCCAGGTCCTAAAGCCAAGCCATTTCCATCCCATTATTCCAAAAGGAAAAAGTCTCTACACATCGTGTACATCCCATCCATGTTGTGATTTCATTCAAACCAGTAAGCGAGAAATCCATGAGGATCCCACAAAAAAGCCAACGGGGTGTGGAGTACATGTTGTGAACAACCGGTACACACCGTGTACCTAGTCAAACCTCTTAAATTCATGAGATAATTGTATTCCATGATCGAGATCAAAAATCTATATAAAATTATGCGGATCAAGGCTACACGTCATGACGAAAAATGCCTATATAAGAAGTGGAGCGGTATAACATTTAGCACACTTCAGGATGAGATCTTCCTCCTTGTCTCGATTCCCCATGAATTATTACACCTTTTCCCTTTCCAAAATCTAAATTTATTCAGGTTTTCACATTTTTATTAATTCAAGATCTATGGAATTTACGTTCTTTAATGTTTTCCAATTTCATTTCCTATTCCGATTCAATTTCTATTATCCTCTTTCAAGTAAGTATTTTTTTTGTTTATTACATTTTACATTTTACATGTTTCATCCCCAAAAACATTCATTATTTCACTTCAAGTAATTATTATGTCAAGAATATTCTATTTTGTTTATTTTTACCCTTCCCTAAAGAGTAGAAAAATTCCTTAGGTTTAGGGATCAAGATTGATGTATCTTCATATTTAAATATAAATTCAATCATAAACTTGGAAAGTATAATTGAATTAGTAATTAGGATATAAACCAGTGATCCATCCCATTTGTGTGAATTCCCCTGAACGCGGGACATTCAAACAAATGAACCTATCCTAGTTGGAGTACACTAAGCTATGACCACTAGCTTAGGAAACTTCTTTCCCTAAAGAAGCCAAACCTAATGCACCAAAGTTGACACTATATACTAATCACATAATAGTTACTTTCACGGTATATCTAGGACACTAAAACCAAAGTCAACTAGTGACCCCAGTTTTCTTCAAAGACTAAGACATAAAACCTTTCCAAGGATTGAATTGAGGGTCATCCTTCACCCAGATACTCGACTTGATCTCGACCCCTCCTTTTTCATTTAAAGTCACCCTAGAAATAGAAAATAGATCAAAACTCCCAAACAAAGACATCTATAAAGGAATATTTTATGGGATTAGAAACTATAATTACCCAAATCAAACAGTAGTCTCCCTGTGGATTCAACCTCGCACTCCCATTGTACTACACCTTAATAGTTAGTGAAAGTTTGGGACAAAGTATAAATTCTAAATTTTACCTGACACCTAGGATTACCTTTCCTTTATCCCCTTTCTTATTTTCCAGACACCCTTGCATCCCCTTATTTGTTTTATTTCATGTACCAAGGTCCCTTGACCTGATCAAGGAACCTTGAAGCACATAAGTCCTTTTCCTTCAATCCTGATATAAAAAGGCATTTTTCTTCACTTCTCTAGTCAGTAATGGCTGAGCAACGCCACCTTGTGGGACCCAACCTGCAAAACCATCAACTCATACCTGGATAACCTCATATGCACCCAGAGAGGACCATAATGGACTATGGTTTACCATCGATCCATGGTGTTATTCCCATCATAGTTCACCCACCTATCCATGCCCATACGTTCGAAATAAAACCTGGACTCATTCATATGATCCAGAACATGGGGTAATTTAGTGGTCTTCTGAGCGAATACCTACATGAAAATATCTCTAACTTCCTAGAGGTCTGAGATACCTTTCAAAACTAGGTATATTCATTTGATGTAATAATAATTCATGTATTACCTTTTTCTCTAAGAGATTGAGAAAAATACTAGCTCAAAATCCAAGCTCCCAAGTCAATCACGACTTGGGATGAGCTCACGAAAAAATTTCTCGATAAATAATTCCCACCCATTCAGACTTAGAAACTCCAGAACGACATTCATAACATTGAAAAAGTGGATGGATAATCTTCATGGGAATCATGGGATTGATTCAAATAACTCTTGAGGAATTTTCTGGATCACGGAATCGACACATGGATTCAATTTCAAACTTTCGATCTTGGACTTCAGCCAGCGGCACAAATAGTTGTCGATGCTGCCACTAATGGAGGTTTAATGTTTAGAAACTCCTAATTAGTAATATCTATTTTGGAAAAAATATCCCACAATTCCAGTCTATGGAAAAGTGATCATGGACCACTGTGATGTGGAATCCACCAAGTTTATGAGACCACCTGGCAAGCAGTAAAAATTGAGGTGCTAACCAAAAATCTTGAATCATTTCAGATACCAACCGCACATACCCTCAACCCTAGTCATGGAAATATAATCTTATGAAATGTGTGGAGTCCCTCACCTATATTAATATTTAAAGTCATGATATGAGGAACCACAAGATTGTAATTATGTTAATTATAATAAAAAAATCATCCATTTCAGAAAAAACAAAAATAACCATTTTATCAACAGAGGACTGCTCAATAAAATCCTCAAAAAAATAAAGGATATTTTCAGCAGTGTAATGGTCAAGCTCAATTATGCAACCATGGACCACCAGGGTGTCCACCAATGAACCCTATCCAGAGACCACAACAATAGACATATTAATAACAACCCTTTATGAGGCCCCAACAATAACAAAAATTTCAACCCTCTCAGCCAAGACCACAAAAACAACCTCCAACACTATAAAGTAATTTGGAGAACCTCCTGGTATCCTTCGTTTAGAATTTCAATCAACGGATGACCATGAAGAAGACAGAAATGAAAAATAAACAAGCATATTTGAGAAACTTGGAGATTCAAATGGGTCAAATATCTAAGGCCTTATCTAAAATATTACCCCGTACCTGACCTAGTAATACTGAGACATACCCACAAGAGGAGGCTAATAATTTAGTGATGAGGATTGAAAAAAGTTTTGGACTTTCAAAAACTGAAATAAGAAAGGACATAAGAAGAACCTAAGAATCAAGATTAAGAATAAGTAGAATAATTCATTCCCACATCATCACCATAATTAGTTCCATATGAGAAGGATAAATCCCCAGAAAAACATAAGGAACCCATTTATGTAGCCCCACCTCCATACAAGTCACCTCTTCCCTTTCTGGAAAGAGGGAGGCAAGGTAGGCAGGAGGCTCGGTATAAAAAAGTTCCTCTAAATGTTCAAACAGTTGCATATCAATATTTCTTTTGCTGAAGAAATTACCCAAATTCCATTTTATGAAAATTCCTCAAAGACTTGCTATCAAAAAAGATAAATATAGAATATTTTGGAGTCATCTCATTAAATGAATAATACCCTGGTTTTGTAAAGTAGAAAATCCTACCCAAGATAAGATACCCTAGAATATTTTCAATTATTTGTGTGATAGGATAGTGAAATTTTGGAAGAGCACTCTATGATCATGGATCCAGCATTAACCTGATTCCAATGAGTGTTTTCCCCAAATTAAAACTCTAAGAGCTCAAGGTAACAATAGTGGAATTGTAGTTAGCAGATAGTTCAATTAAGTACCCATGAGGTATTCTTGAAGATGTTATGGTTAAATTTGGATAATTCATTTTCCCATCAGACTTTCTTGTGTTAGAAATGGAAGAGGAAGGAGATATCCTGATCATTCTTGGAAGACCATTCATGACTACAGTAAAATCCCTGATTGATGTAAATGGAGGACATATCATATTCAGAGTCAAATAAGAACATGTAATGTTCAACATGATAAAGGATGCACAACACTCTAATGACACTATGTACTACAACACCGTCTCTCTCACTCAAAAAGAGAAGAGTACATGAATATTGAGGAAGATACAGATGAATCATATTTAGAGAAATAATAATACTATGAATTTAAATAAGTTATCATTACTGAGCCACTCACCATAGATGTTGTGCCATAATTTATTCCATCCCTAATTCATCCACCCTGGTTATCCTTGAAACCTCTACCCAACACATTAAAGTACTCATACTTAGGAGATCCATTCTCTTTTCCCATCATCATTAACTCTGAACTATCCCTGGATCAAGAGGAAAAATTAGTTAATGTCCTAAAAATACATAAGCAATCAATTTCTTGGGGATTGGAAGACATAAAGGGGATCAATCCTATAGAGTGAACTCATCGAATTTTAATAGAAGAGGATGAAACCCCAAAAAGATGACCTCAAAGGAAGCTCGCTCCACTAATGAAGGAATTTTTAAATATGTTTTGATGCTCATGGATTCTATAATAATATTTCTAATATTAGAAATTTAATGGGTGAGTCCCCTCCAAGTCATTCCCAAGAAAAGAGGAATCATGGTAGAAAGTAAATATGATAATAAACTCATTCCAACACATGCCATTACTGGATAGAGGGTTTGTGTAGACTACAAATGTTTGAACAAAACAATCTGAAAAGACCATTTTTGATTACCTTTTATGAATAAAATTCTATAAAGGCTAGAGGGGAATGATTTCTATTGTTTCCTAGATGGCTTTTTAGGATATAATCAAATTGCAGTTGACCCCGATGACTGGCAGAAAACCACATTCACCTACCCATTCAGTACTTTCGTGTATAGATGCATGTCATTCAGTATGTGTAATGCACCAATGACATTCCAAATATGTGTGACACACATCTTTTATGATATGGCTAAATAATTTCTAGAAATATTCATGGATGATTTCTCATTTTATGGGAGATCATTCAATGTCTGTATAAGAAATCTAGAAATGGTTCTCTAATGCTATGAGGAGATAAAATTAGTACTAAAATGGAAATAATGTCACTTTATAGTGTAGGGATTAATATTACTAGGACATAATTTTTCCAAAGAAGGAATTGAGTTTGATCTGGGGAAGATCAATGTTATTAAAGATCTACTTGAACCACCAACCGTTAAAGAAATCAGAAGTTTCCTTGGGCATGTTGGATTCTAAAGACGCTTCATAAAATATTTCTCTAAAGTTTCACATCCATTGACACACTTTTTGTCAAAATATATTCCCTTATAATTCAATTATAACTACCAAAATGATTTTGAAACCCTGAAAAATAGTCTAATTGTGTCTCTGGTTATCATTACACCAAACTGGGAAAAAGATTTTGAGATTATTTGTGATTCCAAAGACCTTTCTGTAGGAGCTTTACTCAGAAAATTCATTGAAAACATCCTCTTCCTGATATATTATTCCATCTATACATTTAATTAATCCCATATCAATTATGTTACTATGGAGAAGGAGCTCCTAGCCATTATTTATATCTTTGAAATGTTTGTTTTATACCTGGTTCTTTGAAAATTCATTTTCCATACGGATCATGTCAACCTTCCATACCTGATGAATAAGAAAGATGAAAAACCAAGTTTGATGCACTAGATTATTTTACTGTAAGGATTGGATTTCATAATCAAAGACACCAAAGGAAAAGAAAATTTCATTACAAACCACCTCTCTCGATTACCTCTTGCCATCATCAAAGAAGATGACAATACTGATATTGAAGTAGATTTCCCTGATGAGACATTATTTAGTTTCAAGACCAAGCCCTAGTTATCATACATGGACAACTATGTAACGCCCCGACCCTCGTTACCCAGAGTCGGTGCATTATTACATAACATTGGCATGATCACAAGGAAATCATGTCTCGAAAGACCAATTAGTTTAGTATTATTGGAAACAAGATTCATACATAAGTTCAAATTTATAGCTTGAAGAGAAATAAAACAAAAATATATTTCATTAGAAACATCCAAGCCTCCTAGATTATGCCTTCAGGTCACTCATAACTAAATTATTTGTATCTTGGGAAAATGAAACATAATAAAGGGGTGAGCTCAAACACTCAGTAAGGGTAAGTAATAAAGCGGAAAATGACATAAATATTAAGCAAGGTCAATAATTGAAACCACATGCCTTTACCAATAATAAACATGAATAATTTTATGGCAAGAATATGAGCTGAGTAAATAATGCCATAATAAAACATAATCATGGGTATTCTACTAGTTCAATGACCACATGAACCATCAATATTATTTCCATAATGAGGGAATGTATAATGTCGGACATTCTGAAACATTTTGTCAAAGCCTCGGCCAAGACGTCTAAAAATGATTATGGCCTCGGCCAAAACTATATATCAAATTGGGAAAGGGACTCGACCAATTCCACGTCCAGTTGTCTCATGAGACCTACCGATGCATCGAGGAGCTATAACAGGATCTACCCGTCACTTACTAAGTCCAATACATTCCTCATATGAAAAGGTTTAAAATATCATAAACATTCGTATTAAAACTAGCATACTAAATGTCAATACTTTAACCATAAACCATGAATGGTATAAAAATAGCACATCCACAGTCAAACATATCACAAAAACTTCAATACAATATGGAATTTTTGTATCATAATAAATCAACTTCAAATAAACTTAAAATCCATCAAAGGATGTTGACATAGATGAAATCAAAACCCATTTCAGAGAAATATCTATTTCTATTTGAAATCATTTAAGAGTTACATAATTATAAAAAAACATTTATTTTGAAAATATTCTTATAATCTTGTAAGTTAATCATTGATGATGTTATAACGGTGAAAAATAGTTTCACCCGCCATATAGGTTAAAAAAACATTCTTATCTTAAATTTGTCAAAAAGGTCAAAAAGTACATTGTTTGGAAAACGACAGAAAGATTCCTCTCAAAAAAAATAAGGGTATAAATGACTTTAACCCATTATCTAGTAAATAGTAAAATTGTTTTGAAATTCATTTTTAAGAAACATGGATGTGGATGATAAAGAGGTCCCAGTAGATAATTACGTATAAACAACCTCAAATAATGAAGAGATTGTGAAATAAACCATTAACTTGTACTTTTTCTTGGTCAAGGGTAGGTCAACCTCTTGTATAATGGTGAGAGAATTGTTATTAAATTATAAAATAATCATATACATTAATATTATATCATATATGATCTTTTAAAATTGCTTTGTTAATAATATCTTAGTATTATTGTCATTCCGGGTGTTAACTTACTCATTTTATTTTATATATTTTGTTACATAAGCCATGTTTGTTATGGATAGGTTGTATCTTATTCATATCCAGAATGATATCAAGTCTTTAAAATTTATTTTTAATCATCAAATTAGAATTAGTCTTGAATGGATACGATGGGGAATGAATCTCATCGCATTCATCGAGATGGTAGTCCGTACGTACGCATGAGCGACAATATCATTATTTTGATATTAAAATCATATATAATTGGATGGTATATCATATATACAGAATAATTATAATGTTATATTTATTATTTACTTCAATTACACAACATTATCATACACATCCAAATAATAATGTTTTGAATAGAAATTACACCACGACGTGGAGATGGTAAGCCGTACGTACGCACGTATGGTGACATGTCATTCAAAGGATGGATAGAATACTAAATATGGTTGTAACATACTTATAATAACATCACAGTATATAGAATATTCTGGGGTTATTATTTTAGAATGGAAATAACAAAGAAATAAGAAGTGGAAGAAGAAAGGAACATGAAAGAGGGTGGTGAAATCATTACCTCTTCTTTGGGTTCTTCCTTTTCATTTGATAAAAAGGGCTCTTTAGGATGGATTTATGACTAAAGGAAGGATTATAGGATGAAGTGAGGGAAGTTTAGAGAATATTTGGTCAGGGTTTGGCTGAGCCAAAAGGCTTTGAAGGTGTGAATTATAGGGAAGGGGGAGTGCCCTTTTATAAGAGGGGTGAGGGGCACCTTAGGAAAAGCTATAAATATTATTTTATAATAAATTTATATTCAGTTTATAATGGCTCCAAATTGGATTATTAAAATTTTCAGGAGGGTATAGGTCTAAAACCACTCAACCAATAGGTTTTAGACTGGTTTTTGTCACTATATTAACTTTATCTTATTTATTTAACTCTTAGTTAATTAGTTTTACATTTACCATGTCTCTTTGTATTTTTAGATTATAGGGTTAATAAAATTACTATAAACTTACAATAGAACCCCGAGTGGTTCATTAATGATACACCTATCATTATATAAGTATCTTGGCTGAACCTTATATTTTTAGGAATAGAATATTAATTTATAATATAATATTTGTTTTAAAAACTTCATTATGTCAATTTTGACACTATTTAATAATTGATTTTTGTTAAAGACTTAAAAACTTTATTAATTAAAAAATAATTCATTTATGAAATACTAAAATGTCATATTAACCAATAATTTTTTTTATGTCATCAAAACTTTCAAATTATATTTATTTCAACATTTATATTACCAATTATTTGATTCTTTCATTAATAAGAAAAATACTGCATCATTATTGTGTCATAGATAAATTTAATTATTAAAAGTCTAAAAATTATAAATAAAATACAATTATGTAGAAAATCTTTTTATCTTTCTAATGAATATTTATAGTTGAAAATATAACATATATAACTCTATGTAAAAATTGTTTTTCTGAAAGATATATGCTTATGTCATTTTTGTATTTACTTTAACTTAATTAATATAAAGTGTCATTATCACTTACATATGGCTCCATGGGGTCCCAAAATCGACCCAAAGATGCCCATGGTCGGACCTGTATCATCCAATAGGGTTAGGACACGTTTTAGGGTAATTTAATATTATTATAATATTATTTTTTTACCCTTATTTACCGGATTTACCCTTTAATCATGGTAAATAAAATATTTACCGAAGTAATTATTCAAAATGTCAAAAAATAAAAGTTACCTATTTACACAATTTGGACCTCCTGATTCTTAATATGGAATACATATTTCTAAATTCAAAGCACATAAGTTTCACAAATTAATTTTAAATCAATTCCCGCTGTCAAAACAAAAAGCGTGTTTTTAAGAAATAATAACTATCAAAAGATTGACACTTGTTTATGTCTAGTTTAAATGTGAAATTATGTTCAATGACCAACATTGGATTAAATGGTAAAAATATATTCTAAATATACTTTATAACCACTCAAATTCATAATTTATCACTATTAATAATTTCAAATAAAAAAGTTGTTTTTAATTAAAATTTAGTAATTTTCACTATTCATCAAAATATGAAAGTAATCAGAAAAGTACCAAAAATTTACCCTAATCTAATTTAGATATTCTGAATCCAAAAAGTAAGTTCATTTTGAAAGATAAAATGTATAAAATTTCAAAAAGTGAGTATTACTATTCATAACGGCTAGTTTGATTGGTTGTGGTGTGCGTTAGAACTTGAAGTTGCGTACAACACACGCTACTGTATTATTCCAAGAGAGGCATGCCATGGAAGCTTGGGGTGTTACATTCTCTCCTCCTTCAAATAATTAAGTCCTTGAAATTTCTAGAATACTACCGCATGAAAAGACTCAGGTGGTTCTTCATCATAAGTTCCTCAGGTTCCCACGTTGCCTCTTCCATCTTATGGTTTCTCCATAGAACTTTTACCAGACGAGTCATCCGGTTTCTCAGAACTTGTTCTCTCGTATCAAGAATCTTGACAGGATCTTCGCAATAAGACAGATCAGGTTCCAGTTCTAATTCCTCATAGGTGAGCACATGCATTGGGTCAGGCATGTATTTTCTCAACAGTGATACGTGGAACACATCGTGAACTTTGAAGAGACTTGGTGGCATTGCCAAATGGTAAGTTATATCCCCAATTCATTCTAGAATTTCAAATGGTCCGATGTACCTGGGACTCAAGTTTCCCTTCTTACTGAAACATATAACACCCTTCCATGGAGATACCTTCAAGAAAACATGATCTCCTACCTGAAATTCAAAATCCTTCCTTTGGTTATCGGCATAGCTCTTCTGCCTACTTTGAGCTGCTTTGATGTGGTTTTGGGTTACCTTTACCTTTTCCATCATTTCCTTAACAATTTTTGGGACTAAAAGTTTTCTTTCACCAACATCATCCTAACAGGTTGGTGTGCCGCATCTCTTTCCGTATAATGCTTCATATGCTGCCATCTGAATACTTGAATGGAAGCTATTGTTATAGGAAAATTCTACCAAAGGTAAATATTGATCCCACATACCCTGAAAGTCAAGTGAGCAGGATCTCAACTTGTCTTATAAGGTTTGAATAGTTCGTTCTGATTTTCCATCTGTTTGAGGGTGGTAGGCAGTTCTCAAACGAAGTTCAGTATCCAAGGCCTTCGGAAGACTCTTCCAGAATCTTGATGTAAAACATGGATCACGATCAGAAACAATTGATAGGGGTACTCCATGAATTCTTACAAATTCATTAATATATAGTCTTGATAGATGTTCAAGTGGTAGATCTTCTCTTATAGTAAGAAAATGTGCTGACTTGGTAAGACGATCAACCATGACCCATATTGCATCATTCCTTCTAGGAGTATTTGGTAGTCCCATGACAAATTCCATCGTAATATTATCCCATTTCCACTCTTGTATGGGAATAGGTTGCATGAATCCTCCAGGATATTGCCTTCCAGCTTTCACTTGTTGACAAACCATACATCTTGACACAAAATCAGCAATCTCCCTCTTCATGTTGTCCCACCAAAAATGTTCCTTCAAATTTATATACATTTTGGTGCTCCCAAGGTGTATAGAGAAATTGGAACTATGAGCATCATCCAACAATTATCTTTTTAGATCAGGTATATTGGGAACACAAAGTCTCTTCCCAAACTTCAAAATTACATCTTCATACCCAAATTCACTCAATCTCCCATCATTCACAGCTTTAATCTTCTTTTTAAACTCTTCATCACGGGTCTGAGAACTCTTTAGACTTTATAGTAAAGATAGTTTGGAAACCATTTGAAAAAGTATTGATGTTTTACCTTCCATGGTTATTCTCATATCCATCTTTACTAGATCTATATATATAGGATCATTTTCAACTCTCATCTTGTTAAAAACTCCATGATCCTTTATACTCAAAGAATCTTCCACCTTATTTTCCTTCATCGGGTGGTAGTGTATCGTGAAATCATAATCCTTGAGTAGTTCAATTCATCACCTTTGCCTCATGTAGAGTTCTTTCTGTGATAAAATATACTACAAACTCTTGTGATCAGTATAAATGTCACATTTTTCACCATAGAGATAATGTCTCCATATCTTCAAATCAAAGATTACAGCAGCTAACTCAAGATCATGAGTAGGATAGTTTTGATCATGAATTTTTAGTTATCGTGATGCATAGGAAATAACCCTCTCATTTTTCATAAGGACACAACCAAGTCCTTTCTTTGATGCATCACTATAAATAACAAACCCATCATTCCCTGTTGGTATAGTCAATAAAAGAGAATTGACTAATATTCTCTTAAATTCTTCAAAACATTATTCACACTCTTTTTTTCAAACAAATTTAACCCCTTTACATGTGAGCTTCATTAATGGGTTAGCCAATCAGGAAAAATTCATGGACGAAACATCAATAATAACCTGTTAAACCAATAAAACTGTATACCTCAGTTATACTCGTCGGTGCTGGCCATTCTTGGATTTCCTTGTTCTTAGAAGGATCAACGGAAATTCCGTCCTTAGAGACAATATGTCCAAGAAACGAAATCTCCTGAATCTAGAATTCACACTTTCTAAACTTCCCATATAATTCATGTCTTCTAAGAGTATTCAGGATAATGCGCAAGTGATTTTCATGATCTTCATAGCTTTTGGAGTATACCAAGATATGATCAATAAATACCACCACAAAATAATCGATATATTCCTTGAAATCTCTATTCATTATAACCATGAATATAGAGGGTACATTAGTCAATCCAAAGTCATTACTATAAACTCATAATACCCATACCTGGTTCGAAATGTTGTCTTCGGAATGTATTCCTTCTTCACACACAACTGATGGTATCTAGATCGAAGGTCAATCTTTGAAAAGTATTAAGCTCTATGAAGTTGGTCAAATAAATCATCAATGCGAGGTAGGGGATACTTGTTCTTTATTTTTATAGCATTGATTTCCCTATAGTCGATACATAACCTCATATATTCATCTTTCTTCTTAACAAAAAGGACAGGGGCTCCCCATGGAGAAACACTAGTGTGAATAAATCCCTTATTACTCAATTCCTCCAGTTGTTTCTTTAGTTCAACTAATTCCACAGTGGCCATTCTATAAGGGGTCTTTGATATGGGCCTTGAACCAGGAATTAAATCAATAGAAAACTCAATTTCTTGTTCTGGAAGATTTCCAGGTAAATATTCTGGAAACACATCTGCATATTCTTTCACAATAGGTACATCCTCTATTTGAACATTCCTTTCCCCACTCACAGTTATTTCATTCTCTTCCTCCATGATAATTGAATTTAGTTTTTCTACTGGGGGTGGATCTAGATAAGAATCAGGTGGTGACGATTCTGCTCTAAAGATAAGGTGTTCTTTATCATCATCATCAAAAATCGTAACATCCTTATTCTTATAATAAATCTTCGCATCATGGTCTAAAATATAATTCATACCAAGGATTATATCAAATTCAATCATGGGTATGACGATGACATCAGCAGATAAAGAACATTTATATGCTCTAATGGGAACTGATTCACAGAACTTGGTAGCAATGATACTTCCCTTAGGAGTTTTGACTGAAAACTCCATTGTTAAATAAAATTGGAAATATCTAATTTTCTTACCAACTAGGAAGATATGAAATAATGTGATGATCCAGAATCAAATAAAGCATTTTCTAAACTTGAGGAAACCATTAAATTAACTGCCACCACGTCTTTCAGGGCTTCAACATTAGCAGTAGTGATTGCATAATCTTGGCATTGATCCCTTGGACTTTTCTGAGGTAATTTTCCCTGACTCTTAGGACATTCATATACGTAATGTCTCATCTCTCTGCAATTGTAGCATTGAACATTGGTAGTGTCTTTATTTCCTTTACAATCACCAGGTAGATGGACTTTCTGTCTACATTTGTAGCATACTCTTTTTCCTTTTAGACAAGAACCAGGGTGCTTCCTTCCGCAATTATCACAGGGTGGAAATTCAATTCTTCCCTTCTTCCCTGATTTTTTATTTCCTTTCCTAGAGTGTTCAGCAGATCTCTTCTTCTCTTGTTTTGATTTAAAGTCATAAGACTTAGAGAATTCCTTTTCTATCTTGATAGCACACGGTCCAATATCTTCATATGATGAGAATTATTGTGATACTAATGCTCGATGGAGAAATGGTTTTAACCCATAAAAGAAATGATCAATCTTACTTCTTGGGTTATGTATATAATCTGCAGCATGCCTCGCTAACCTTGTAAAGTTAGCCTCATACTTTGCGACATTCTCATTCTCCTTTTACCTCAAACTCAAAAATTGTCTTTCCATATCTACTCGATGGTCACGAGGAAAGTATTTTTCTAAGAAAAGCTATTTGAACTCCCTACATTCCATATTTAATACTTCATCATCTTCCTTTGTGTTTTGAATCAATGACCACCATTGATCAGCATCTCCAGTGAGGCAGTAAACAACCATGATAACTTTTTCCCTTTCACTACTCCCCAAAGCATGGAATATTTTCTCTAAGGAATTTATCCATTGCTCATCCACTAATGGATTTGTACTCCCATTGAATGTCGGTGGTAGTTTCCTCATGAAGTGATCTAACATTGATCCTCCACGATGCGGATCAGGGTTCTCCATACGGGTAAGGTTATTATTCATAAACTGAGTGAGTTGTCCCAGTATGGTGATTAGTTGATCAGCACCAGTTTCATCACCGGCTCCACTATAATTATCTTGAGCAGGAGGGAAATACCTACATGGAGTGCGTGTATTGATACAGTTTCTATTCCTTCCACTAGGCGTCATTTCTAAACAATTTCATAAACTAGATTAGTTTATGAATCGAAATATATAATTCCAAACTTCTAAAACACTTAACATAAATTGAACAGTTTATGGATATAATCCATAATCATAAAAAAAATTCTTTAAGGAAGTATATACTCATAAATCATTCATAATGGTTTGTAATGAAAATGAGAATTAACCTAAGCATATCCCCCGGGAGTGTCCTAACTAAGAGTGCAGCATGGCTCGTTGTCGTGCACCAATTCTCATTCGAGTATAGCTCAAAGTGGTGTTTTTGGGTTTTACCCCTAGGTACATCTGTGCCAGAGCCACCTCTACCTGATCGTATCTATAGAGGGATGTATTTCTTAGAAAACTCACAAAATCTCTACAATACCAAAATTCAAGTAATTTCTTCTATACTAATCCTCAAAGTCTATCTTAGGGCTATGTGCTCTAATCAGAGTTTATCTAAATCTAACTTCCAAGGTTTGTACTAAACTTCCTTTGATACCAACTGTAATGCCCTGACCTTAGTTACCCAATGTTAGTGCATTATTACATAACATTGGCATGATCATAAGGAAATCATGTCTCAAAATACTGATCACTTTATAATTATTGGAAACAAGATTCATACATAAGTTCAAATTTATAGCTTGAAGAGAAATACAACACAAATATATTTCATTAGAAACATCCAAGCCTCCTAGATTATGCATTAAGTTCACTCATAACAAAATTCTTCATATCCTGGGAAAATTAAACATAAGAAAGGGGTGAGCTCAAACGCTTAGTAAGGGTAAGTAATACAGCGGAAAATGACATAAATATTAAGCATGGTGAATAATTTAAACCACATGCCTTTACCAATAATAAACATGAATACTTTTATGGCAAGAATATGAGCTGAGTAAATAATGACATAGTAAAACATAATCATGGGTATTCTACTAGTCGAACGACCACATGAACCATCAATATTATTTCTATAATGAGGGAATGTATAATGCTGGGCATTCTGAAACATTTTTTCAAGGCCTCATCCAAGACGTCTAAAAATGATTAAGGCCTCAGCCAAAACCATATATCAAATTGGGAAAGGGCCTTGGAAAATTCCATGTCTAGTTTTCTCATGAGACCTACCGATGCATCGAGGATCTATAATGGGCTCCACCCGTCACTTACTAAGTCCAATACATTCCTCATATGAAAAGGTTTAAAAATATCATAAACATTTGTATTAAAACTAGCATATGAAATGTAAATACTTTAACCATAAACCATAAATGGTATAAAAATAGCAAATTCACATTCAAACATATCACAAAACCTTCAATACAATATGGAAGTTTTGTATCTTAATAAATCAACTTCAAATAAACTTAAAATCCATCAAAGGATGTTGACATAGATGAAATCAAAACCCTTTTTAGAGAAATATCTCTTTCTATTTTGAAATAATTTAAGAGTCACATAATTATAAAGAAAACATTTATTTTGAAAATATTCTTATAAGATTTTAAGGGAATATTTGATGATGTAATAATAGTGGAAAATAGCCGCACTTACCGTATAAGTTAAAAAAACATTCTTTCCTTAAATTTGTCGAAAAGGTCAAAAAGTACCTTGTTTAGAAAATGACGGAAATATTCCTTTCAAAACAAATAAGGGTATAAATGAATTTAACCCATTATCTAGTAAATAGTAAAAAAAATTTGAAATACATTTTTAATAAACATGTATGTGGTTGATAAAGAGGTCCCAGTAGATAATTACGTATAAACAACCTCGGATAATGAAGAGATTGTGAAATAAACCCTTACCTTGTAATTTTCCTTGGTTGGGGGTAGGTTAACCTCATTTATATTGGTGAGATAATTGTTATTAAATTATACAATAATCATATACATTAATATGATATCATATATGATCTTTTAACATTTCTTTGTTAATAATATCTTAGCATTATCGTCGTTTCGGGTGTTAACTTACTCATTTTCTTTTATATGTTTTGTTACATAAGCCATGTTTGTTATGGATAGGTTGTATCATATTCGTATCCATAATTATATCAAGTCCTTAAACTTTATTTTTAATCAACAAATTATAATTAGTCTTGAATGGATACGATGGGGAATGAATCTCATCGTGTTCGTGGAGACGGTAGTCCGTACGTACGCACGAGCGACAATATCATTCTTTTGATATTAAAATAATATATAATTGGATGTTATATCATATATAAAGAATCATTATAATTTTATATTTACTATTTACTTCAATTACACATCATTATCATACCCATCGAAATAATAATGTTTTGAATAGCAATTACACCACAATGTGGAGACGGTAAGCCGTACCTACGCACGTATGGTGACATGTCATTCAAAGGATGGATAGAATACTTAATATGGTTGTACCATATTTATAATAACATCACATTATATAGAATACACTAGATTTATTATTTTATAATGGAAATAACAAATAAAGAAGAAGTGGAAGAAGAAAGGAACTTGAAACAGGGTGGTGAAATCATTACCTCTTCTTCGGGTTCTTCCTTTTGATTTGATCAAAAGGGCTCCTTAGGTTGGATTTATGACTACAGGAAGGATTATAGGATGAGTTGAGGGGATTTTAGAGAATATTTGGGTAGGTGTTGGCCGAGCCAAAAGACATTGAAGGTGTGAATTAGAGGGAAGGGGGAGTGCCCTTTTGTAAGAGAGGTGATGGGCACCTTAAGAAAAGCTAGAAATATTATTTTATAATAAATTCATATTCGGTTTCTAATGGATCCAAAGTTGATTATTTAATGGTTAAGGTGGGTGTGGGTCAAAAACCACTCAACCAATAGGTTTTAGACTGGTTTGGGTCACTATATTAACTTTATATTTTTGATTTAACTCTTAGTTAATTAGTTTGACATTTACCATGTCTCTTTCTATTTTTATATTATATGGTTAATAAACTTACTATAAACTTCCAAGAGAACCCCAAGTGGTTCATTAATGATACACCTATCATTATATAAGTCTTTTGGATGAACCTTAGATTTTTTAGTAATATAATATTAATTTATAATATAATATTTGTTTTTAAAACTCCTTTAGGTCAAGTTTGACACTATTTAATAATTGATTTTTGTTAAAGACTTAAAAACATTATTAATTCAAAAAAAATTAATTTAGGAAATAATAACATGTAATATTAACCAATAAAATTCTTTTATGTCATCAAAACTTTCAAATTATATTTATTTCAACATTTATAATACCAATTATTTAATTCTTTCATTAATAAATAAAATACCACATCATTATTATGTCATAAATAAATTTAATTATTCAATGTATAAAAATTATAAATAAAATACCATTATGTAGGAAATATTTTTATCTTTCTAATGAATATTTATAGTAGAAAATATAACATATATAACCCTATGTAAAAAAATTCTAAAAGATATATGCTTATGTCATTTTTGTATTTACTTTAACTTAATTAATATAAGGTGTCATTATCACTTACGTGCAGCTCCATGGGGTCCCAAAATCGACCCAAAGATGCTCATGGTCGGACATGTATCATCAAATAGGTTTAGGACACGTTTTAGGGTAATTTAATATTATTATAATATTATTTTTTTTACCTTTATTTACTGGATTTACCTTTTAACCATGGTAAATAAAATATTTACCAAAGTAATTATTCAAAATGTCTAAAAATAAAAGTTACCTATTTACACAATTTAGACCTCCTGATTCTTAATATGGAATCCATTTTTATAAATTCAAAACAATGAAGTGGAAGAAATTAATTTAAAATTAATTGCCGCAGTCAAAACAAAAAAAGTGTGTTTTTAAGAATTAATAACTATCAAAAGATTGACACTTGTTTATGTCCGGTTTAAATGTGAAATTATGTCCAATGACCAAAATTGGATTAAATGGTAAAAATATATTATAAATATACTTTATAAACACCCAAATTCATAATTTATCACTATTAATTATTTCAATTAAAACAGTTGTTTTTAATTAAATTTAGTAATTTTCACTATTCATCAAAATATGAAAGTTATCAGAAAAGTACCAAAAATTCACCCTAAGATAATTTCAATATTCTGAATCCAAAAATGAGGTTAATTTTGAAATATAAAATGTATAAAATTTCAAAAAGTGGGTATTATTATTCATAACGGCTAGTTTGATTGGTTATGGTGTGTGTTAGAACTCGAAGTTGTGTACAACACACGCTACTGTATTATTCAAAGAAAAGTGTACCATGGAAGCTTGGGGTGTTAAAAACTATCTTTCCATAGTATTTCTCTATCATGACCTCTCGTATATGTAGTAGAAGAATTTTTTCTTAGATGTCAAGCACTACTTCTGGGATGAACCTCTACTATTCAAGTGTTGTGTCGATGGCCTTTTAAGATGTTGCATTCCAAAAGAAAAGATGAATAATGTGTTAAAAATGTGCCACACATTTCCAACTAGACGGAATCATGGACCTAAGAAAAGAGTTTCTAATATCCTACAAATCATATTTTTTTGGACCTCATTGCATCACGATGTTAGGGGATTCTGCCTTCAATGTGATATATGTCAAAGAAAGATGAACATCAGTAGAAGAAATGAGATTCCATAGAACCCCATTATAGAATTTTAAGTTTTTGATGTTTGGGGAATCAAATTTATGGGACCATTCCCCACATCACATGGTAGTAATTACATTTTTGTTGTAATATATTATGTCTCCAAGTTGGTTGAAGCTGAAACCAAAACTCACGACACAACTAAGGTAGTTATGAAATTTCTTAGGAAAATGTGTTTGTGTGTTTTGGATTTATACAGCTACTCATCATCAATCACGGAACACATTTCTCAAATCAACTGGTGTGGCAGATGCTTGAAAGATATGGAATTCTCTACAACATCAAAACTCCATATCACCCAAAAACAAGTAGTCAAGTTGAATTTTCAAACAGGGAGGTGAAGAAAATATTAGAAAAGACTATAAACAAAAGAATAAGTGATAGGTGCCTGATGTTGGAAAATACATTATGGGCATATAGAACTACATAAAAACACACATAGGAACCACCCCATTTAGGCTGGTTTACGGAAAACCCTACCGTCTTCCGGTAGAGCTAGAACATCATTCGTTCTGAGTGATTAAAAAGATGAATCTGGAAATAGGAAAGGTTGTAGAGGAACATTTATTTCAATTAACTAATTTGGAAGAAATAAGAAAAGAAACATATGAGAACATGAGTATTTACAAGGAAAAAATGAAAAGTGGAATGACTAATGAATTACAAGATGTACCTTCATCCTAAGGAATAAGGTTTTGTTGTTCAATTCAAGATTAAAACTATTCCTAGGAAAGCTGAAGTGAAGATGGTCTAGTCCTTTTGAGTTTGTATAAGTTTTTCCTTATGGGATGATTGAAATTCAACAAGATGGGGGATCACCATTCAAGTGCAATGGTCAAAGGTTGAAGATATTTCTAGAACCATTCCATGAAGGTTGTGTTATTAGCCTCAAGATCCACGAAGATTTGAAGGATTCAAGCTCCCGACTTTAAAGGAAGCACTGACTGGGAGGAAACTTAGGTTAGGAAATATTTAGATAAGTTAGACTAGGATCTTGGTCGAAGAGTCTTGAATTTTCAGGAGTAGGATTCACATAAGGAACAACAAAAAGGAAAAAAACATCTCATTACACGTTATATACACTAGTTACACGATGTGTCCCCTTTTACCCAAAAAAAATCATTTTATTTCCCCATACATGAAGTGACTCACCTATACACGTCATGTAGAGGGTTGGTTCTATTTTTAAAATCAAAGGTCTTGACCCTTAAGTCATGACTTGACCTTTTTTAGACCCCTCATCTCCCTCATTTTCCCCTCTCCTGCTCAACTGAACCAGCGCACCCTTCCCTCCTTCACTCCCACAAACACACCCTCACAATCCCTCTTCCCTTTTCATTCCCTCCCATACCCCTTGCTCTACCAGCACATCCTCCCTCCTCTCCTTAGGAGCATGCTACATTGCCCCTACGCACCACCCTCCTGCATCCATGGAATGCACCAAGTGACCCCATCTCGAACCCTCTACCTCCTCTTATACCTCCTCAAACTCCGAGATCCAGCTACTAAGCGCCCACACACTACATTTGATTCTCAAGATGGCACCTCCTTCCCATCCACTAATGAGAACCAACACCTACTCCCAATTCTCTACTTTAGCAACCTGCAGCATCGGGTTAGCCTTCTCCACCTGTAGGTCATGATGATGCACACCAATAAAACATTGAACTTGGGAATCCTCTCTAAGATGAATTTTTCGGATGATGTACTGATCCTCATTGACACATTACACATCGAAAACATTATAGAAGTTTGGGAGGATATTTACCAGGATTTATTCCTAGAATTCTTGGACACTTTCAAATTCAACCTAGACTACCTGCGTTTTCGGCTTGGCGGCAGACCTCACTGGCTTGGTTTTTCTTAATTCAGAGTTAGGATCAGTATCTATACTATGGAGTTAATCATTTGTGATATTTATCCCACGCTACAGACCCATCCATCCCACAAGACTGCACTGGACCTATGGACCCTCATCACCCATGACCCCCAGTCACATCACAATCCTAGACTCATGAAGTCAACTCAACTACAAGGCCCATCTTTACGCATCTTGTATAGATCCATGGAGTATGGATGGTTTTCAAGTAGAGAGACACATGGAAGCATCAGCCAAATTGAAATTTTGATACTCGTAGTTGTCATGGGTGGGCCTCCCATCCATATGGTCACCCATTTCACTTCATACTTCAAGGTCCTAGCATAGAGGACGTGGGGCACACTCATGAGTGGATCTTTCATCACCAACCGAGCCAATCGCCTTTCTATTTTTTATGCCTCATCGCCCCTCACTTTTTTTGGACCTCTCGAGCTGATAGATCTTGTGATACTTCACAAGATGAAAATGTTGATGAAGGATTACGACCGATATTTCTAGGGACCAAGCGTCCAGGAGGCTACACCTCAGTAGTAGCCAACTGGAGTAGCAGCAATAGAACCACCCCAACCTCATCATACATCCACACCTACTCCATCCATACCCACCGCCACCTCAGCCACCACCCCATCGACCATACCATCGCCATTCTTTCACACCCTCACTGAGCACCATGCCAATATCTAGTTCATTTTGGAAAATCTATGCCAAATATTGACCCACCTCCATATCTCATTCATTAAGCGCACTAAATTTACCCCTTCACCATATCATGTCCCAGATGGTACTTCATCCTATACTATTCCCCCACCCCTTTATGACTAGTCGGTCCTCCATCCCGATCTCACCGACCATGATTCCTAATAGGAGTTTCTGGAAAAGAAGGCCTAGAAGGACAAGGGAGCTTCCACTAAGCCCATCCCGGAGGTAACATTCATAGATCCATATGTCAAACCCACGACCCCATTATGGATCGATAATTCCCCACCAACCACCTCGGACCATCTCCCTACCTCCACTACCACACAATCCATCATAGTCACCCATCCATCCTCTACTGTTACTGCTACTGAAACTAATGCGACCAGCTAGTTGGTTGAGACACCGAGCAGTGTGATGATGCTCGATGAGATTTTTGGTGTGGATACCTGATCTGAATTTGATCTATCTTTTCATATTTTTGGGACTTTTCATGTAATTAGGATGGTTTTTGTTTCATCATTTTTTCCCACCTTTGTACGGACTTTGGATATTTATATACATAGGATTTCATTTTTTTACATTCTATTGTGTTTTGATTTTTGTGTCTTTTATTTTTATATCTAGCATGTCAAGCTCCTTGGAATCATCTTCCATACTCGATGGTCTTATCCCGCCAGTGATCTTAGAACAAAGGGTTCTCAATCAAGGCATAGACATTTCCCGATAGCTTCATGAGATTTCACTTGAAATTCACCAGTAGTAGCGGTAGCCATGACCAATGATTCCATTATTACCACACCTCATCCATGCTCAAATGGTTGTTCTTGAAGTAATTAACCCACCAAAAAGGACACATCAACTTGAGGACACAGCCTCTAATAGTTTTAAGAGGTGAAGGAGAAACTAACTTGGTAGACTATCTAACAACAATCTCAATCCAGCCATCTGGATGATGAAGTTTAGTTAGTGATTTATGGGAGGCAACCCATAGTTCATCTCTTACATAGTCAAGTCATCGTTTTGGTGCCGTTTTCATTTTCATTTCATTTTTAATTTAGCATCTTTCATTGAGCTTCATTTTAAAATTGTCACAATTTGAATAAAATGAGTCTCATTGTTTCTCGCTATGTGCCCTACCCTTATCTGTTATTTATACATTCTTATACATGTGTACTAATGTCTTTACCTAGTGAAGGATTTTATTTTCTAACCACATTTCAGGTGCATTGGATTTAGTACTATGACAACTTCAAACACCCTCATGGCATACCACTTTTTATAAGGGAGATCTCAATTCCCTCTTATTTCAATTCTATCACAAATTCCATTTCCATTCCTTTTCAAAAAAAACTATATACCCACTCCCACCTATATTTCGTTGATAGTGGGGACACTATCTCATTTTAAGTGTGTGTAGGGGGGGTTCTCACAGTTTCACTAGTGATACACTTGAATTTTTAACTGTTCTCACTTATTAGGAGACATTTTTTAAAATAATAAGCATGATTTAAACCTAAAAATCAATATAACTTTGTAATTAAAGATAAATTTAAGTGGAAAAGTGTTAAAAACCATGTTTCACTCCTTATTATACTTGTTTAGAATGATTTTGGAGTTTAGAAAATTAATTCAAAATCAAAATGTTTGAAATTAGGACTTATTGACCCACTAATTAAGATTTATTCCCTTTGTGATTGTTAGTTTTTATTTGATTGTCACCAACCAATAAGAATCTAAGCCTTAAATTTCATACTATTATATGAGAATATTTTTTGAGAGATACATGGGGCATGTAAACTGACTAGAACTTTCATTGTGATCTTATCAAAACGATGATTGAAAAACTATAAATTTAAAATGATTAAGGCACTATTTGATATCCATTTTCCCTAAGACCCACCTGACATATATCCTTAGTTTAGCCCTTAGTTTTCGTGATTTACATGTTAGAATGATTCTATTTCAAGACTATTTCCCTTCCTAACCTACTCCTTGTATAATTCTCAAGGTTACTTTTGAACAAGTGTGGGGGAGACATTCTGACAGCATGGGATGCTTCCACTTTCAAGGATGCATGGTGTTCTCACCTAACTAACAGGTTGTTATCCATATACCATTTTTTTCATTTCATTTTTATTCTATTCCTTTTCAAAATGCAGAACAAAAAGAAATAAAATTTGATATGGGTTATTCACTAGGAAGGTCAAAAATCACCATTTTCTAGACCGATGAATCCCTCGAAGGATCATATGTGGTTAGGTGATGGTTACGAGATCTGTCCTAGGTACAAATTTCAAAAATTAAAAATGAAAAAGAAAAGGAAGGAAAAAAGAAAGGATAAAATCATTTCTTCTTGCACATACATGTTATACATTTAGATCCAAACTGAGTGGATGGAGTAAGGATTTAACCATCCAGAAGAAGAAACATCATCACAATTGTCCATTTACTTTTTGAATTTTACTATAGATCTTACCATGTTATTTGAGCCTTATTTTTCACATTTTACCTACCTACCCATGGTCGTAGATTCATCAGAACCTGATTGCTTAATCCCTCAAGATTTATCTTATACTTGTCTTTACACAGTGGATATGATAGAACCAGCGTAAGCCTATGGTTAGGAACATGTACTCAGGGTATGATCATACCTCTTCTTATATTTTTATCCTAAGTGATGAGAGAAAATAATGGTGAGGTAAATTAAAATTGGGCATATAACATAAGGAACAGTTAAAAGGTTTTAATTAAAAGAATAGAAGTTATTTTGAAAAGCAAGACTATGATGCATGACTAACTTTCTAAATAAGGATAATTCTGGAACTGGACCCTTTTTTATTACACCTAGATTTATTTTCATGGACATGATGAATATTTATTTCTTTAAAAATTGTTTATCCATTGTGAAATCCTTGTTGAGATGTATTGCTTGAGGGCAAGAAATTGTTCAAGTGTGGGGGGATTTGATAAGCCTAATATATATATATATATATATATATATATAATGATGTAATTTATCCATTGTTTTTTATTAAAATATTTGATAATACACATGGTATGTATCTAATTTTTTAAGAATAAGATCTTCAGAGGTTTCCAATGAAGAAGGGAAGAAAAAGTTTAAAAACGACCAAGTACACATCCTGTTTCCTCAGTTCACATCGTTTACCTGAGGATCATATCTTGACCCAAGTCATGAATCCAAGCCATGACCATCCCATGAATCTAGAAGGAAAAATACTCTAAACATCATTTACATCCCAACCACGTTGTGATGCTAGTCAAACTAGTTAGAGAGAAAGACGTGAGGATCCCACACAAAAGCTAGCTGGACGCGGAGTACATGTCATGAACAACCGGTACATGTCATGTACCTAGTCAACCCTCTTAAATTCACGAGAGACCCATGTGCCATGCTAGAGATCCAAAATCAATGGACAATGGATCATATCAAGGCTACATGTCATGTACCTATGGTACACATCATGGTGAAAAACTCATATATAATCAATGGACTGACAGAGCATTTAACACTTCCTCCCCCTCTCAATTACCTGCATATTCTTTCTCACATTCCCTTTATAAACTCTAAATTTCATCATGTTTTAACATTTTTATTAATTCAAGTTCTTTGGAATTTCTATTCTTCAATTGTTTAAAATTCCATTTTTCATTTTGATTCAATTTCTCTTCTCCTCTTTCAATTAAGTATTTTGTTTTTAATTATATTTTCCATTCTTCATGTTTCATCCCATTTTTCATCCTGAAACCCTTGAATGATTTCACTTCAATTAATTAGTATGTCAAGAATGTTATATTTTTTAATTTTTATCTTTCCCTAATGAGTATATAAATTCCTTAGGGTAGGGATCAAGCAAGATGTATCTGCATATTTAAATACACCTTTAATCCTAAACTTGGAAAGTCTAGTTGAATTAGTAATTAGAATATAAACCAATGGTCCATTCCATTTGTACGAACGTCCATGACCATGGTACATTCAAACAAATGACCTTATCCTAATTGAATTAGACTAAGCTATGACCACTAGCTTAGAAAACTTCATGCCCTAAAGAATCTACACCTAATGCAACTATGCTATCACTATCTCCTAATCACGGAATAGTTACTTCCAAGGTAAAACTAGGAGACTAAGACCAATTTCAACTAGTGACCCCAGTTTTCTTTGTAGACTATGACATAAGAAATTGTCAAGGATATAATTAAGGATTATCATTCACCCAAATACTCAACCAGATCACGACCCCTCATTTTTCATTTAAAGTTACCCTAACAAAAAAAATATATCAAAACTACCAAAAAAGACCTCTCTAAAGGAATCCTTGATAGGATTATAAACTATAATTCCACAAATCAAATGGAAATCTCCCAGTGGATTCGAACTTGCACTCCCAATGTAATAAACCTTTGTAAATAGTGAAATTTTGGGACAAAGTATAAATTCTAAATTTGGCTTAACACCTGAAGGGAAGTAACGAATCCGTTTTGGGGGCGTTAATTATCCCACTTCCTTTATGGTTGTTTTACTTGGTTAATGGGTCCATTGAAAATCCAATTTCCACTAGCCCATAGTGATTCAAAAAATATCCAAAGTCTTTTATCACATTGTTCACATAAATTTCACCTCAATTATTTTCTAATGCTTTTTTGTGGTGTTGAAATCCCCTCCGACAAACCTTGTTGAGTTCTCTAGTTTGATAATGGAGAGGTGATGCCACAACACTACCCTTTCCACTACCTCGTATTTTTCATACATGAACTATAATAAAAAAAATTCCCCCAATAGACACTCTGGTAGTGTAACACCCCGAGATTTTATGAGAATTATTCTTTTTAATTTCTTTGATGTATTTTGTTGTACGCTACACCAATATTATCTTGAACTATACACAACACCATATTATCTTTTAGTATATGCAACACTATTCTTGGCTTGCATTACATTCAAGATCAACCTTCCTCGATAGCTTTCATTGTACGCAATACCGAGTTTCACTAAACAACGATATGTTATTAAAATACTATATAAACTCGCTATTATGAATAGTAATACCCACTTTTTGAAATTTTATAAATTTTATCTTTCAAAATGGACTTCATTTTTGGATTCGGAGTATCAAAATTAGCTTAGGGTAAATTTTTTGTGTTTTTCTGAAAACTTTCAATTTTTGATGAATAATGAAAAAACATTGAGTTATAGTTTAAAACCGAATTTTTATTTAAATAATTATTTATTTTATTTAAATTTACTTTAGGTAAAAATAGATATATAATACATATAAAATTTCAATGTAATTCATTGAATTCAATTTATAATAATTTTAGATATATAAAATTTTTATTGAACTTTTTAGCGTCTTTTACCCACCTCCTAGGAGAATTTGAAAATTCACAGAAAACTTAATTTTACCGCTTATGTGAGTGGAATTTAGAAAATATGAGAGACACGGTTAATATCAATGAGTAAAATGTGGTTCAGTATGATAAAAATAATTTTTGGTGAATAGTAACTTTTTACTTTTATTTACCACGGATAAAAGTAAATAGGGTAATTAAGGGTAAAAATGATATTATTATTACCCTAACACATATCCTAATACTATTGGATAAGTATAATTAGACCAAAAAAACCTTAGGAATAAAATATGAACCTCTTTGGTCCACTTGGATTAGATAATGACACTTATTATTTTATTTAAAGAAGAGTTAAAATAGTTAAAATCAAAGTTTAATAACTAAAAAAATTAATATAGGGTTATACATAAGTTAAATTAGACTATAAATATTAATTATAAAGATAAAAATATTTCCTACATAATGGTATTTTATTTATAATTTTTATACATTAAATAATTTAATTTATTTATGACACAATGATGATGCAGTAATTGCCTTATTAGTAAAATATTAACATAATTGATATTAAAAATACCCAAATAAATGTAATTTGAGACTTTTTATGAATTAAACTAATTTTATAGGTTAATATAACATATTAGGGTTAGTTAGATAAATTTTTTTCTAAGTAATAATGCTGTTATCAATTTAGAGAAAATAAAATACCAAATAGTGTAAAAATTGACATAAAAGAGTTTTTAAAACAAATATTATATTATTAATTTATATAATGGTCCTAGAAATCTAAGATTGGGCCAAAAGACTTAGATAATAATATATATGACATTAAGGAACCAATTGGGGTTCTATTATTAGTTTATAGTAAGTTTATTAACCATATAGTGTAAGAATACAAGATGACACGGTAAAAGTTAAATTATTTAACTTATAGTTAAATCTAAATGATAAGGTTAAAATGGTAAACTAAACTTGTCTAAAACCTATTGGTTGAGAGGATTTAGACCCATCCCCACCCTAGCCTCGAAATAAGTTTATTTGGATCCATTATAAATCTAATATGAATTTATAATAAAATAATATTTTAAGTTTTTCCTAAGGTGCCCCTCACCCCTCTTATAAAAGGGCACTCCCCCTTCTCTCTAATTCACACCTCCAAAGCCATTTGTATCATCCAAACCCTGACCAAATACCCTCTCAACTGTCCTAAAGTCATCCTAGAGGCCTTACTTTAGTCAGAAAGCCAACCTAAAGATCCCTTTTGATCAAGTCAAAAGGAAGAACCTGAAGAAGAGGTTAATATCTCACCACCAATTTCAAGTTCCTTTCTTCTTCCACTTCCTCCTTATTTGTTGTTTCCATTATAAAATAATAACTCCATTATCTTATATATACTGTGATGTTATTATAAAAAATTGTAAAACTATATTAGTTATTTTATCCATCCTATGAATGAAAAATTCACCACACGTGCATACGTACAGCTTACTGTCTCCACGTCGTGGTGTAGTTTGTTATTCAAACATTTAATCATTTGGATGGGTATAATAATGAGTATAAATGATATAAATAATAAATATAACATTATTATGATTCTTTATATATGATATAGCATCCAATTATATACTATTTTAATATCAAAATAATGATATTGTCGTTCGTGCGTACATACGGACTACCGTCTCCACGAATGCGATGAGATTCATTTTCCATGATTAAAAATTCAAGTATGATTATAAAGAATATATAATAAATAGTAATGAAATATATTACATAATAATGACACTGGATTTATGTACATTCCATTTACTTAATTCCATTCAATTCAATAAAGAAACGAAAACAGCGTTCATGCGTACGTACGGCCAACCGTCTCCATGAACGGTGTATTTCATTCCATTTATCGATCTATCATATATATTTATATTATAAATATATATTATATATAAATCATGTTTTACATTCTAGAATTAATTAAATAAGTATATAAGTAATAATATCAAGAACAAAAAGTCGAAACATGTATGATAAAAGAAACGATTTTACCCAAAACGTTGCTTTAACATGGAATTTATAAAAGAACGGGTAATATAAAGTCATAAGTGAACCATATATGATATCTTAACAATGAATATGATTCTTTAATAAGTCAATGACATTATTTAAATCATTATACATGAGGTTAGGATACATATGAATCATATCGAACATAAGTTAAGGTATAATTTTTCAATCTCATTTTTATCTGAGATTACTTATACGTAAGTATTTACTGGGGTTATATTTTTCATCCATGTCCATAATTTTTTTTTCATAAAGTGTTTAATATTCTTCCATTTATGTTTAAATTAATGTTTACCCCTCTTTTACTTTTACTTTTTGTTATTAAAGGAATCTTTCTTTTGTTTACCATACATGGTACTTTTTGACTTTTCTGTTAAAAGTACAAGGAGAATGTTTTTTTTACTTATACGGCATGAACAGATTTTTACTATTTCATAACGCCTTATTTTCATGAATCTTACTCTACAATATTTCATGATTATTTTGAAACAAAATCATTTTCTTTTAAAATTTCATGGCATTTTTTGAAAAGAAAATGATTTTGAAGAATAAAGGATATTTTCCTCAAAAATTCATTTCAAGTGTTTTGTCAAAACTATTTTCCATCTAAGATGACATTATTTAGTATGATTATGTTTCAAGTATAATATATCTATTATTTACATGGTTTTATCCTTCTTGTTATTAAATGATATCCATTTGTTTTATATGGATTATGTTATGATGGGATGATGTTTATGAAACCCATTTTATTCTTTGGGTTATGATGAATGATTTAGGTTTATTTTGTGGCAAAAGTAATAGTGATTTCATTATGAGATGGGTGGGGCCTATATCTCCCTCCAATGCATTGTGTAAAGATTTATATCTCATGATATAGACATGGCTGGAATGTAAAGTTAATCTGGTTCAATGATACAGGACTGGAATGAGGAGTGAACTCGATTCAGTAAGGGACTTTTTCCACTATGATGGTCTTGGCAGCAATGCATTGGATACTATGGAAATTATATCAAGTAATTAATGGTTTTACACAATTACATGTTTTATTCCCATGTTATTTTATCATGATTGATGTTCCTTTATGTTCTATTCCTTATGTACTACCAAAATTTATGTCATTGCTCAAGATTTTGATGTTTTATGTTCATTTTTTTACATTCAAATGTTTATGGATTGTTTTTATGTTCTCCATGTTTACCCTTACTGAGAATTTGAGCTCACCCTTTTTATGTTTTCTTTTCCCCAGGATACAAATAAAGGTTTTAGGTAAGAAAAAAAATGGGATGATCTTTATGGGAGATGTTGAAGATCTTTCACCAAGATTAGAAGATTATGTTCCGAGTTTCCAAAGACAACAAACTATTACGGTCCTTGGGTGTATATTTTTGTTATGTATTAAGTATTCCGCAAAAGTAATGTAATGTCCATGTACGTCAAGTGTGGGTATCTACAGTTGGTATCAGAGGAAAGGTTTAGTTAACCTTTGGAAACTAGGATGCGAAAACTTTAGTGAGATACCTAGAGATATTTCTAAGGTATGTCTAGGGATGTCCCTAAGGTTAAGTATAAGTATAGGTTATAGTCATTGAATTATGGTAATGATCATAGAATTAAACCTAAGATGTTAGAGATTGAAAGTACTACCCCTTGATTATGTTGTTTTTCTAGTACGAGTTTTTCCTCTCATACTATTATTTTTGGGTTTTAAGAAATGGCAGGAAAAAGGAGGATTCATGTTAATGGAGAATATGATGGACAATAGAATGATATTCTTCATGAGAAACCAAATGAAATGGGATTTGGATTTTAAAACATCTTTATTATTCCTAATCAGCAATCTCATAATATGATCAATAATATCAACTTTGGTAAGTTTCCTGACTTGTCTAATAAGAGAAAGATGGAGTTTCATGATGATCATAGAAGAAAGAAATTTCAATTTCCCTCATGTAAAGTATGTGAGAAGAGGCATCAAGGAGAATGTTTAAAAGGAACTGGGAGATGCTTTGTGTGTGGAAAAGAAGGACACAAAGCTAGTAATTTCAAAGGAGAAGGTTCAGTTAACAAAATGGACAAGGATAATGGTATTGCTAAGACATCAACAAAGGTTAAATGTTTTAATGTGGATTGTACAGGCATTATGCAAACCAATGCCTTAAGGGAAATCTCATGAAGAGAATCAGCATGGTCGTATGATTAGTATTTATGTTGATGATGATTAAGATACTACAAATGATATATGAGATGAAATAAGTGTTGAGGAATAAAATGATGAAGCTCGGTCAATGGTTTAAGAAGGTAGTGAAATGATTGCATGTTTATCAAGTATAATGTATGGTACTATGGAATAAAGAAAAATCTAAGGATTTTTACACTATTGTTTTTCCTTGATTATTTGAAGGTATATGTTGAATGGTATCGGTAACCATGAAAAGTGATTGAAATATTTTTGGAAATCAGATGATATGTACATAATGAAGGGATAAGGAGAAAATAATATGTTTGATATTATTAATGATCTCATGACTGATATAAGGACAAAGTGACATCATGGTTTGAGTATAAAGAATTTTTGGGATTTTGGTATGTGGAAAGAGTTAACTTTTGACAGCATTCATGTTTTCTCTAAAGTTCAATGGGTATTCATTTTTTAAGAGAATACATGATTAAGGTATTCACATATTTGGAATGTGACCAACAAGATATATCTTATGATATATGGGAGATAAATTATGGTATTCACATGCTTGGTTGATGACATTTCTAGTAATCATTGTCTTTATACTATGAGCTTGGATAGAAGTATTTTGGATAAGACTAAAGATTTTAAATGGATTATATTGGACATAAGATCATATTGTTTAAGGATAGAACCTTTTTTTAGATATTATTTCTGGAATGTTATAATAGTGTAGTCTTGGAAAAATGACAACCTGTAGGACGGGCGACAACCCATCGCGTTGGACAAGGTTACGGGAATCGAACCCACAATAGAAGTGTGATAGGCCTTTATCGCCTACTACTGGACTATAGGAAGTCCCTGGTTAGTAGAAACTAGTTTTATTTTATTAATAGGTATGATAGATGAAGTATAAGTCCATATATGATTAATCTCACTATAGATGGACTTATGTATATTTAATAACTTTTGTTTGAGACAGATGGAATGACCTATCATTCTATCGCATGATCTTCTCACACTTCACGAATGAAAAATTCAAATTCATTTCATTAAGAGATGAAGTGGAAATTGTTCAAGGCACGAACAACAGTGAGATTGTACCAAAATCAAGTAAGTGTTTCTTTTAATTCAAAAATTCTTCAACATCGGGGAAATGATCTTGAAAACCAAAAATGTTGTCCTAGTGCCCTCATATCTGATGAATCAGATGGTACCTTAGATCATCACAAATTTATGGCTTTGTGATTTTTGGCTTTTTCATAGCCATGTTCTCTACCACACTCCATCAGAACTTTATGGTTATATTTCTCTTCCATATCCATGTTTTCACATATGTTCTTCTATGTGGAAACCCAGTGATGAGTTAATTTGTGTAACCGTTACGTTTATTTTTTTAAAATTAAGTTTTAGTATTCCTTTTTAGGATGTGGGTTTCTATGAATGAAACTTTCAATTAGTAAACCACTTATAACCCCGACTAATTTCGATGGTGAAATTAATTTTAAGGGGGGTATAATGTAACACCCTGAGATTTAATGATAATTATTCTTTTTAATTTCTTTAATGTATTTTGTTGTACGCTACACCAAGATTATCTTGCGCTATACGCAACACCGTATTAGCTTGTAGTATACTCAACACTATTCTTGGCGTGCATTACATGCAAGAGCAACATTCCTTGATAGCTTGCGTTGTACGCAATACTGAGTTTCACTAAACAACGATATGTTATTAAAATATTATATAAACTAGCCATTATGAATAGTAATACCCACTTTTTCAAATTTTATAAATTTTATCTTTTAAAATGGACTTCATTTTTGGATTCGGAATATTGAAATTATCTTAGGGTGAATTTTTGGTATTTTTCTGAAAACATTCAATTTTTGATGAATAGTGAAAAAACACTGAGTTATAGTTTAAAACTGAATTTTTATTTAAATAATTATTTATTTTATTTAAATTTGTTTTAGGTAAAAATAGATATATAATACATATTTAAGTTCAGTTTAATTCATTGGAGTCATTTTATAATAATTTTAGATATATAAAATTTTTATTGAACTTTTTACCATCTTTTACCCACCTCCTAGGTGAATTTGAAAATTCACATAAAACATAATTTTACTGCTTCTGTGAGTGGAATTTCTAAAATCTGAGAGACACGGTTAATATAAAGGAGTAAAATGTGGTTCAATAAGATAAAAAAAAATTTGGTGAATAGTAACTTTTTACTTTTATTTACCACGGTTAAAAGTAAATAGGGTAATTAAGGGTAAAAATGATATTATTATTACCCTAAAACATGTCCTAATTCTATTGGATAAGTATAATTCGACCAAAAACAATCTTAGGAATAAAATATGAAACTCTTTGGTCCACTTGTATTAGATTAGGACACTTATTATTATTTTATTTAAAGAAGAGTTAAAATAGTTAAAATAAAAGTTTAATAGATAAAACATTTTTAATATAGTTTTATACATAAGATAAATTCGACTATAAATATCCATTATAAATCTAAAAATATTTCCTAAATAATGGTATTTTATTTATATTTTTTAGACATTAAATAATTTAATTTATTTATGACACAATGATGATGTTGTAATTGCCTTATTAATGAAATATTAACATAATTGATATTATAAATACCCAAATAAATGTAATTTTAGACTTTTTATGAATTACACTAATTTTATAGGTTAATATAAAATATTAGGTTTAGTTAGATGAATTTTTTTCTAAGTACTAATGTTGTTATAAATTTAGAGAAAACAAAATACCAAATAGTGTCAAAATTGACATAAAAGAGTTTTTAAAACAAATATTATATTATTAATTGATATAATGGTCCTAAAAATATAAGGTTCGTCCAAAAGATTTATATAATAATATATAGGACATTAATGAACTAATTGGGGTTCTATTGGTAGTTTATAGTAAGTTTATTAACCATATAGTGTAAGAATACAAGAAGACATGGTAAAAGTTAAATTATTTAACTTATAGTTAAATCTAAATGATATGGTTAAAATGTTACCCTAAACTTGTCTAAAACCTATTGGTTGAGAGGATTTCGACCCATCCCCACCCTAGCCTAGAAATAAGTCAATTTGGATCCATTATAAATCTAATATTAATTTATTATAAAATAATATTTTAAGTTTTTTCTAAGGTGACCCTCACCCCTCTTATAAAAGGGTACTCCCCCTTCTCTCTAATTCACACCTAAAAATCCATTTGGATCATCAAAACCCTGCCCAAATACCCTCTAAACTGTCCTACCTTCATCCTAGAGTCCTTCCTTTAGTCATAAAGCCAACCTAAAGATCCCTTTTGATCAAATCAAAAGGAAGAACCCGAATAAGAGGTAAATGTCTCACCACCAATTTCAAGTTCATTTCTTCTTCCACTTCCTACTTATTTGTTGTTTCCATTCTAAAATAATAACTCCCGTATATTCTATATACTGTTATGTTATTATAAAAAATTGTACAACCATATTAGTTATTTTATCCATCCTATGAATGAAAAATTCACCACACGTGCGTACGTACGGCTTACCATCTCCACGTTGTGGTGTAGTTTGTTATTCAAACATTTCATCATTTGGATGGGTATAAAAATGAGTATAAATGATATAAATAATAAATATAACATTATGATGATTCTTTATATATGATATACCATCCAATTATATACTATTTTGATATCAAAAGAAAGATATTGTCGCTCGTGCGTATGTACGGACTACCGTCTCCACGAACGCGATGAGATTCATTTTCCATGATTAACCATTAAAGTATGATTAGAAAGTATATATAATAAATAATCATGAAATATATTACATATTAATGATAGTGGGTTTATGTACATTTCATTTACTTAATTCCATTCAATTCAATAAGGAAACGAAAATAGCGTTCATGCATACGTACAGCCTACCGTCTCCATGAACGGTGTATTTCATTCCATTTATCGATCTATCATATATATTTATATGCGGAATATATATTATATATAAATCATGTTTTAAATTATATAACTAAGTAAATCAGGATATAATTAATAATATCATGAACAACAAGTTGAAACACGTACGATAAATAAAAGGATTTTACCCAAAACGCTACATTAACATGGAATTTAAAAAAGAACGGGTAATATAAAGTCATAAGTGGACCATATATGATATCATAACAATGAATATGATTATTTAATAAGTCAATGACATTATTTAAATCATTATACATGAGGTTAGGATATATACATATCGGATATAAGGTAAGGGATAATTTTGAAATCTCATTTTTATTCGAGATTTCTTATACGTAAGTATTTACTGGGGTTATATTTTTCATCCATGTCCACAAAAATGTTTTTCATAAAGTGTTTAATATTGTTACATGTATGTTTAAATTCATTTTTACCCCTATTTGACTTTTACTTTGTTTTATGGTAGGAATCTTTCTTTTGTTTACCATACGTGGTACTTTTTTACTTTTCCGTTAAAAGTATGAGGAGAATGTTTTTTTTAACTTATACGGCATGAATGGATTTTTACAGTTTCATAACGCCTTATTTTCATGAAGCTTACTATACAAGATTTTATGATTATTTTCAAGCAAAATCCTTTTCTTTTAAAATTTCATGGCATTTTGTGAAAAGAAAATGATTTTGAAAAAGAAAGGATATTTTCCTCAAGATTCCATTTCAAGTGTTTTGTCAAAACTATTTTCCATCTAAGATGACATTATTTAGCATGATTATGTTTCCAGTATAATGTATCTATTATTTACATGGTTTTATACTTCTTATGATGAAAATATATCCATTTGTTTTATATGGATTATGTTATGATGGGATGATGTTTATGAAACCCATTTTATTCTTTGGGTTATGATGAATGATTTATGTTTATTTTGTGGAACAAGTAATAATGATTTCATTATGAGATGGGTGGGACCTATATATCCCTCCAATGCATTGGGTAAATATTTATATCTCATGAGATAGACATGGCTTGAACGGGAAGTTAATCTAGTTCAGTGATATAGGACTGGAATGAGGAGTGAACTCGATTCAGTGAGGGACTTTGTCCACTATGATGGTCTTGGTAGCAATACCTTGGATACTATGGAAATCATATCAAGTGCTTAATGATTTTCCACAATTACATGTTTTATTCCCATTCTATTTTATCATGATTGTTGTTCCTTTATGATATATGCTTTATGTACTGCCAAGATTTATGTCATTGCTCAATATTTTGATGTTTTATGTTCATGTTTTTACCTTCAAATGTTTATGTATTGTTTTTATGTTCTCTATGTTTACCCTTACTTATCATTTGAGCTCAACATTTTTATGTTTTCTTTTCCCCAGGATATAAATAAAGGTTTTAGGTAAGAAAAAAAGGGGAAGATCTTTATGGGAGTTGTTGAAGATCTTTCACCAAGATTAGAATATTATGTTCCGAGTTTCCAAAGACACTAAACTATTACGGTCCTTGGGTGTCTATTTTTGTTATGTATTAAGTATTTCGAAAAAGTAATGTAAGGGTCATGTATGTCAATCTTTGGATCTCTATAGGTAGATATGTTTTAAGGAGATAAATCAATTTATTCTATAAAAACTTTATTCTTCCATAAAATCTATATATGGTTGTTTCATGGGATGTCATTCATGACTTCTAAAAATTTAATTCTCTTCGTGAAGGATGAGATGAGATTATTGTTTTTCTTGGCCACCATCATGAACAGCATATAATATTGGTTCCTTTGAACTAAATTTTTAATAAAGACACTCTTAAACCAAGCCTCAATACCCCTAGTGTTCTATATGAGGATGGAGATCATTTGAAAATGAGTGTTGTGGCCTTGTATCTTAGGATGACACTAGTTTTATTAGATAAACATGAAAACATAGAATCCTATTTTTATTTGGAATAGATGATATCGATTCCATCTATAGATGATGGATGCTACAGAATATCACCCTTCATAGATGTTGAAGAATTCAAAGTATTCACATCGATCTCTGAATCTCCTAAGGAAGTAAACCAGTTCGGCACATGCAGTGAATGGATCAGGAATGTCGGATCCTATTCTATTATTATGTCACCTAATTTTTGACTTTTTGGTTATAGAAATCCCATTTTGGAGGATCATGTTTGAGGAAGATTCATTAGTAACCACCACCTTTTGAGCAGACAACTTTTCTTTAATGTATGAGGGAGAAGAAAGGGAATCCTCTGCAATATCCATCAATGCCATGGCATACTTCCCTGATTCAACAGCATTTGAAAATATTGCATGATCTAACTCTATACCGAACTAATTCATATTCTTATCCATAATAGGATTATAGTTTCTTATCATATAATTGAATGATCAAGTCTTAGAAGGAGGAAGAGGAGCCTCTGGTGGTGTAGGAGTCAGGAAGCCGGGTCTAGGAGAGACTATCGACACTATAGATAACCCAAGCACCATAGGGGCTGGAGCTTGTCCATAAACTAAAATAGCACCAGCATGATTAGATTCATCACCTAGAAAGTCATTTTCCATAGGATTTTTAACCTTGATTCCAAAGTGTCTTCTATTATAGGTATCCATGGAAGGACCCTATAGAAGACCTGAGGAGGCGACTGGTAGAAAACCTTCTAAAACTAGAAGAAATATTCACCATATTTAATGAGAACACATGAGTTAATGGCCACAAATAAATCCATTTCCACAAAATTGTGATCTGATGAGGTGGTCTTCGTATTCTGAGTGTCTTCATCCATACAGAGGAAGCAACCCAATATATCCCCCACACTTCTAAAAATATATGGGTTATAAAGTGGTATTGGAAGACCGAACAACCTCACCAAATCCACCATCGAGCTCAATTATTTCCCATAGTGTTCATCCTAAGACCACATAGAGATAAAAAAACCTCCAAGATCCACACATATGAACCTCTTGGGACCATTCCTTCATAAGATATTCCCTAGAAAAGAGTTGGATACAAAAGAACTCCTCGATATCACTAAAACTACTGTGGGATTTCTAAGACCCCATGAACCAACAAAGGATCTGATTGAGAGAGTTTCTATCTCTCATGAACCAAATTTTACACCAAGTACCAATGATGATAATTCTAGGTTGAACCAAGTTCATCTGGTGAAACATCCACCATAGGGAAACCATTCACCCAATCTGAGAACCTAGGCATGAGGGGGATGTTTGGGATATTAGGAATATGGGAAGGTGGAGATAAATAATAAGGAACTGAGAGAAAGTATTTAATCTAATTCATCCCCAAAATACCACCCATATCTATTTAGGGGGTCAACATCACTGAATAATAAATCTTATATGTCTTAAGGTATAGTCCAAAGGATCCACATAAAAGTTATAAATTAGGTTTTTTATTTGTTACACCTTTCAATTTCATTTTCTTATTCCTCAAAAATAAAATTCAAAATTATCATAAACATGAATTTTTTCATATAATTGTGAATATAATTCTACCATAATTTTAATTACATCATCATATAATTCATACAATCTATTTTATAGTTTTTTATAACACTTTATCCATCTTGGTCAGTTTTAACCACTTATATGAATGGTGTTATAAAACATTTATTACCTCATTTCAAGGAAGGTTTTTAAAATATATTTATTTAATAAATATAATTTTTATGACATTATTAATATTTTTTAATGATAAGTTGAGCATTATATCAATCATATTAATGAAAAATGATCAGGGTAATTTTAACAATCTAAAACGAGTGTATAGGGACACTTCTCAAAATTTTAAACTATTTTTGAAAATATATATAATTTCATAATATTTATTCTAATATAATGATAAATACTCAATAACTCTAAAATTATTGAGATCATGGAACTATTTTATAAAACCATTGAAAAAGATCAATATATTGAAGCAGTTTTAGAGAAGTTAATCAAATAACCCCAAATGACTAATCCGAGAAAATATTATATAATAAATAAATAATATATGTTAATAAATATATTTTAAAAAATAAAATATAATTTAAAAGTTTCTAAAAAAAATTATTTAATATGTTTAATTATATTATTATGTAGGTTATACACTTGTATTAAGCGAGTTAGGACACAATGTAAGGGATCTCTCAAACTACACTCTTTTATTTTGAGTTATTCTATCTCTATATTTATCTCTATATTATTAAAATTTAATTATTGTATATTATATATATATTTTTTTAATTACATACAAAACTAGTTTATTTTACCTTTTAATTAGTTTGGATATTAAATTATTTCAATTTTCCTTCTTAATCACTTCTTTAAAGAAAATCCGGTTAAAAAGAACTTGTCTTTTTCTTTTCCCTTTCCATGTAGAACTATATTAAAAGTTTTGATATAAATTAATTTATAAAAATAAACATTTATTTAATTAAATTTATTCAATTATAATTATATTTTTAAGGAAAAATCTTTACACTTTCTTCTTACAAAGGTTCTTTACTCATTTCTTAAAACAAATTTTACATGGATCATTTCTATACTAACTTTTCCACTCATTTCTTATGAATTTTTCTTAAATTGAACTCCATTTTCATGAAATTTAATTATTTAATCAGTTATAATCATCCAAAAATCTTTATTCAATTATTTTCATAGGAATATTTATAATAAATCATTTGGTTATTCTTTGATATAATATTACATAACTCATTTCCTTATCATGGGTTTTTTAATGATTATGATTTATTTTCCTTATGTGTCACACATATTAATGTGAACATTATGATATGACAAGTAGTTATATAATTATACATCCCCCAAATTCATTGGTTAATCTATCTATCTCATGGGATACCATGTATAGTGCATGAGAAATAATCCCACCGTACTATGTTATATTGACTTAGCTGTGAGCCTTTAATTATACTCATGATTTAATGTTTTATATTTTTTCCACATTATTATGATTCCATGATATTAAGATTTATATTTGGTTCTCCTCTTTTATGAAATCATGTTATGCCTCTTGACACATATGTCTTACTTCATGACCATGTGTGTTCCCTTATAAAGATTTATAGCTAACTAGTTTCCATTATTTCCCTAGGGTATACTATATAGTAATATATGTTCAATGGGAATAAGGATCACATTATGGATACTGAAATTAAGATAATTTAGTTTTTTTAAGTTTAGTTATTAAATATCTAGTCTCCTAAAGATGATAGACCTCTAGATATATGGGTTGTCTTTTATAGATTTTTATGTTAAAAATTATGTAATAATATTTGTATAATAAAAAAGATATTATAATCTAGACCATGGGTAAGATGAATTTTGTGTATGATGTATTTAGTAGGAATACTTAGGCCTGGGTTGTGAGAGAGGTTAAAAGTGAGTGGGAGTTGATGATCCTCTTCATTGAGTTATATATTATTGTCTCATAGAATTTTAATAGAACTACATTTGCAACTATGATCATAAATTATACACTTATTGATAGAGTGAAGAAGAGTTATATGTTAGACTCTGATTACTGGGTGATGATAGATAGTGTATAAGATGGAGAGACACTACCAAATTGGGTTGTGATGATAATGAGGTTTTATATGTCTAGGGAATAATTTTGGTCTTTATGGTTGATGTTAGGAGTTGATACGGGATTCATATTCCTCAAGATGGGGTTTTCACCTAGTTTTTACCAAGATGTATTATAAAATACACTAATACTATTGGTGTCCTAGTATAAATAAAGGAATAACTATGTTCATGTCACAATGCCTCACTTGTTAGTTATTAAAGACTAATAACTAGATACCCACTAGCCTTCTTTATTTATTACCCATTATTTTATATAAATGGGATGAAATGAATATGTACTTTTTTAAGGGATAATATAGGTAACCCTAAGGTAATGATATGGTATGGGTTATTATCAATCATTTATTAGGTTGAATTATTTAATATAGATCATGGATACCCATTCATTTGATGGGATGGATAGGAAATATGTATGGGAGGTAGTACGATTACATGGAATTTTTAGGAGTCTATTATTAGACTTGAATGAACAATTCACATCTCATTTCTAGTGGGGATTACAAAAATTCTTGGACACTTAGGTGAAGTTGAGAACTGCATACTATCCTCAGACTGGTGGGGAATATAAGCATACTGTCTAGGTATTATAGGATATAAATCGAGTGATCATATTTTATTTTTCAATATAATAGAATAAAAATATTCCATTGGAAGTGTTTATATAAAATGATATTTATCATGCATTTATTTTGATATAACCATTAAATTCATTTTATAGTAGGCTATGTTGATCACTTATGTGTTGGATAGTGGTATGGGTGTCATATATTATTTGACTGAGTGATATAGAGACGATCTAATAGATTATTTAGTTGATTTAGAGGTGGTTGGATATAATAAATAATAGGTAGTGATTGTAAATATATCTATGAAGTAGACCTCTATATATGTGGGTATGTTTCCATATATTTTGGATGGTTTCACCCCATTAGGACACTGAAGGTTGCATGAACTAATAAATTATCACCTAGATTTATTGGTTCCTTTAAAGTTGTCTAGAGGATTAGTATTATGGTGTACCAATTATAAATTCCATAGATATATGGTTTGATGTATGATTTATTTTATATATCATAGCTTCGGTTATATCATCATACCCTTTTCATGTGACCAGCAAATATGATAATGATCTAGAGGCTTATGTGACATTAAAGGAATAATCCATATGTATGGTGTATTTTATCAAGAAGGTAATTAGAGGGAAGAAATTTTTTATAGTACATGTTTTATCGAATAATGAGCATATCATGGAGTAGATATTGGATCTGGAGGTTGATATGTGAGTGATGTGGTCATAGTTGTTCTCTGAGACACTCGGTGATGCATATCGAGGATGAGAAGTCGTATAGTGAAGAGTTTGTAATAACCCACATTTGTTGAGGCATGAATGTGACCTAATTTTAGTAAAAATAAGTATATTTTAGTGGTATTGGACTCTTGGATTATTCAGTTGAGGTCATGGGTATAAAATGGAGAAAACAGATATAGTGGTAGATATATATCAAAGTTTACATATTCTAATGGGCACCTGGTGGTCTGGTACTAGGTACTTGGTGCCCAAAACAATGATGTGTTTAGCCAAAGTGGCCCATTTCCTAGATGATTCCCCATTTATAGTTGGATAGTGGGATATCGTGTACCTATGTTGGGTGCACTAGGTAAATTGAGATTTCTATCTCCTTTTCAAAAAAAATATAATTAAAATTATATTAATGGTTTAAACATTTAATAAACACTCACATCTCGCCATCTTGAAAATATAATGACCATACCCCCTCCGTTCCTCATTTTGATTCACTTATAAATATAATATATTCTTTTTCAATGATCTAATTCAAACATAATCAATTCCATTGGATCTCTAGGAGTAATTTATGCATCCACTTCTATCTATTATGGTTTTTTGTCATTTTTTCTATTCTTCATAAAAAATACCTAAAATGTGGTATTTTTTATGAATTATGGATTTAAACTTATTGATAATGATTCTTATAATAATATTAAATGAGCGATATTCAATATCTATAAGGTAGGTGGTCTCTAGATTTTGTAACTATTTTATATGTGTTTTATGTGTTTTGTGGTATGCAAGTGTAGGTGAGATTGTGTGATCAACCCTAAATGGAACCAAAAGTGGTTTATTTGATTCTTGAGTGACATTTAGAGGCTACATATCCTTTTATAGGTCCTCCAAACCTTATTAATTAAACTAATGGTCATTTATGGCCATGTTACCATTGGAGAGTTCCAAGAAACATAGATAATGGAACCAAAAAGTGGCGTCCTCATCAAAAAATTGAGTAAGAGAACTTTGTAATTCATATTTGGGAATTCCTTGATGATAGTAAAGGTGTGTATGAGTTATTCCAATTTTTAATTAACCTATTTTTGTGACATTGTTTTGATTGTTTTCCATTATATTATTACCCTTTTGATATGGGTGATTGTATAGAATCTTATGACATGGAAAGGTGAGTTCAATCTTGATATAAGTGTCTTATGTTTAAAAATTCATGGGTGTGAGTATCTTATTGAGTAATTGGTTCTATTAAAAAAAATTCATAGGGAAATAAACTATTTATTAATATTGAGGTTATGTATTAAAAAAATTTATGCATATTAGTGACAATCCTTACAGCCTTGAGTATAATTATGTTATTGGTGATAATTAATTCTTTCATTATTATGATTATATTTTTTATGATAATTTATTAACCCTTTGTGATTTTTCTTATTATTAGTGATTTTCCATTCACCCATTTTATGTTTATTATTACTCATGATTATATATTAAACTTTTTTTACTATTATTTTATTAGTGATTATATATTCATTATTGTTGTTTACTATGTTATTGGTGATTATTTTTTCACCTTTTTTATATTTAGGATTATGTTAATAACCTTTAAACCCTTGTTTATGAATATGATTATGGTGATAATACATTCAATATTGATATTAATATGTTATAGTGATAACTAATTCTTCTTTATTATTAAGTGAGATAATAAGTTATTTACTTTATTTTTTATGTCATTGTGACAACCCATTCACCATTACATTGTGATTATGGAGATAACTCATTCACCTTATCTATTTATAGTAGTGGTAACCCATTCACCCTAATTAATTTACAAGTAGTGATTACCCATTCACCTAAACACATCTGATTAGTGCTAATAAAATGTTCACACTTATGGATACGTTATAGTGTGAACTTATTCACCTTATTATTGTTAATTATGGTGATAAACAACTTACCCTTATATTTATTATATGGTTATAAATTATTCCCTATATTATTATGACATGATGATAAATCATTCACCTTATTATTGATTATAGTGATGTCATGTTCACTTATTTTTATGTTATGAGTGGCGGTAACTCTTTCACTTATACTCATTATTGATGGTGAAACATCATTCACCCATTTTGTTGTCATGAGAGGTAAAAATAATTTATCCACTTTGTTATGATCTGAATATGGGAGTACCCCTCCAATTCTAGCACTAGCTGAGGTAGGTTTTGTTTCTCACCTTGGTGGATTCTGAGCACTTAGTAATGTGATGATAATTATGTATGTATTATTATTATATCATATTTTGTGTTCACTCATATGATGACCCAAACAATAAATATATATACTTTACATCATTTTATATGTTTATACATAATAAATCACTAATAAATCACACTCCATGAATCTAAAAGTTTAGTGACTTTGGATATTAGCAACATAACCATCTTATTTTACAAACAGCATACATTTATTCTATAATACTTCCTCACACTAGATTAATTAATAGGAATATCATAAATAATACCTTGATTCATTACCTTGGGATTTATAAAATATTAGAAAAGGGTGATCTCAAATACTTAGTAAGGGAATAAATATAAAGAGTAAATTAGGACATATCATAAGATCATAAACATGGTATAAACATTAACATGTGAGAAATGGAATAATTAATGGGATAAGATCCTGGAATACTAAGAATTGGTCATGATTCATGATAACAAGTCGCAACCACAACATCCCAAACAAACCCTAAGAGGGAGGGGTTAATTATGGTATCAATTATTTTTGATTTCTGACCTTACAATGGATCATTTACTTATGTTGGAAAAATACTTTGAACCATTCAATCTCAAGCACACAAAAAAATCCAAATAAAGAATAAATAATATAAATATGGTGGCATGGGGATTTTACCTACATCACCACTAAGGATCACTCTAAGGAGAATTTACAAATGATGTGTTAATGTATTATGTGATATCACTATGCACTGTATGTGACTATAATGTTTTTTAGATACTCACTTCTTATCTAAGGGTCACTCCCTCTTTCTCCCCATTCACACACTTATTCAAATAAGAGATACAAGAGTAACATATGATATGTAGGTAGTTCTCAGAAGTATACTTAGAAATGAAAAAAAAAACCAATCAGTGAGGGTGTTATCATTGTGATCTAATTTACACAAATAATTATGGATATTTAATTAATTTTATCCATATAGTAATGCCTCACTTAATTAAATATGTTTCAAAACTCTTTTTTAGTGTTTCATTTTTTCTTATTTCTAAAAAACATTTAATATAAATAAATTAATATTTAAAATTCGTCACTTATAATTTTCAACTTATCTCTAAATGATTCAGCCTCAATAAATTCAAGGATCATCCAATTAAAATCACTAAACTAAAATAAAATCTCATCCAATTCAAATAATATTTAAATTTTGAAAATAATATATAATCCACTTAATCCTGGAATGATAGAGCTAATTGTGGTGGGATGTACTTCAGCTTCACCAGATTTCAGAATGGATGACTCCACTGTGGTTTGATTTCCTATTAAAATAATATCCAAAAATATTTATCTAATACATTTTAAAAACTCCTAGAAAATCATGACATTATATTTCAAATATTAAAAAATCAAATTCAATGCAGCATGGTCCTTTAAGTTGTAGTGTGATCCTACATTTAAAATATAACAAGATATGCAATGAAATTTCACAGACTTATCTAATGGCATGTCACTTTCATATAATCCATACTTTATCAAATTTTATTCAAATATAGAAATCAATGTTGTGTGATAATTTATATTGCAACTTGATTCATTCAACCATGGATAACAAGAGCTCTATAAAATTATCTTAGGGTATCCATTATGGTGTGATCTTCTTATTTAAAGCATAAAACATGCCTTTATGGAAAAAATAACCACCATATATACATTTAAATATCTTACATCCTCCTTCATTGTGTAATATGAATAGTTTCACAATGGTTTAGTCCTTTTTTAATGAATCAATTTCAAATATAGTCATATCACTTTAAACCTTCCCAAAATACTTACACCAAGTAAAAAGGGATTAAAAAAACAAAACACTGTTGTATAATATCTCTTCCATCCTGAAAAATCATAATTCAAATCCTCCAATAATTTAATCATTCTACCATATGATCAACTAATTATTCCAACATTCTCCATATCAAGTAAACTTTGTTCCAATATTACCCCCTTTGAGTTTGTTGTCAATTCAAATTATCTATGAATTTTATTAGTAAAAATCAACTATATTATATACCAAAGTAGGAATAGAATCACTATTTCATCACTCTAAGTCTACGAGAGTAATACTCAATGTTAAAAATAATAGATCGAGAGATAATTCTACGCTCGATTCATATCTCTCAGCTCTAGGAAACCAAACACCTGATTAGCCACTGTAAGAGGATAATATTCATTGCTAATATATGTAGTTTTCATGTGTCTTTCTATTCATAAATACCATTTTAGTGCATTTTACATTTTGAACACTCATTCTCATCATTTGTGCACTTCATGCCTAATGTGCACCAATTTAGGCCCAATGTTTCATCTGATTTTAAAGAATTTAAATATATATATTTTAATTTGATATTTTTGGAAATGGAATTGAACTTAATTATGAACATTTTTTATTCAGGAATCAATGGATTATTAATAAAGGATGATGGAGATATTTGGCGATTAAAGGAAACAATTCTGGAGAAGGCAGATTGGATATCATCCTAATGATCGGACTATGGGGCCCACAATACAAGCCCAATGAATCCCAAAATTTATGGAAGGATAGAAGACATATTGGGTAACAAATAATTCTTCTAGAGACAGTGATAATTCGTCCTCAATGGTGGTGATTAAGGAGTCCCAAGTTGAAGATTTAATTTTGGGCCAGAGTCTGCGGCTCAGAAAAACAGCCCACTATTTCAATCATATCTCCCGAACCACAAAGTATTTTGGGCTGAAATTTTACAGGCCGTTAGGGGACATCCGGGGATGAATTTAAGTATTCTAGGGAACACTCAAAGTCTTCCTTATAGAAGGTCCTTTAGGTGCGTCTTTCCGGTGGTTGCAAGCTGGCTGCAACTTCGGGGTAAGAAGTGGAAAAGTCTCTCATCATTAATGTTCCACCCACCTTTCCCCAACATAATTAATTAAAGGAACATGTGATGTTGGGGGTTCAGACAAGGCTTTATTTTTTCCTATTTAAGGCAGTAGTGGTGGTGGATTTAGGAAGGTTGGGTGCTTTCTTTTCATTGTAATGTTATTATGCCAATTTGCCTTTGTAATGTTCTTCCTTCTCATGTAAGTTGTTCGAATCACCTTAGTCTTCAATAAAAGTTCTTCTTATTCTCTTGTTATGTTCTTCTCCTTATCACCTTGATACCGTTTCTTCAAGGTGTGAATTTCTTCACACCAAACCTTGTGATTTTGTTTACACAACGGTGGAGTGATCGTTATTTTTGTTGTTTTTACTTCTTCAATTCCACCCTCATAAGTCTACTTTCCACTTCCGTTGAGAACTTGTCATCAATGGAGTGCTATCTCTTTTATGGGTTGATCCAAGGGAGTATCAAGGGTATGGATTGAATTTTATTTCTCATTCCCTAAATGTTATTAATTTCTTTTAATTGAGTTTCTTTCATTCAATTATTTTTATTCTTCCTCTTCCTTATTGAATTTATTCACCCCACTTTCATGTGCTAATTACATCATTTACCTTGGAGTGCTCATGAAAATGATCCTACAAGTGTATAGGTGATTATCATATGTTTTGAAGGTTTTTAATCAGTAATTGATGAGGTTAGTTTGAATTCATTGCATGAATCCTTCTCTAGTTAATGAAATTAAAATCGTAAAAAAGGAATTCATTCAATTCACCCTGAGCAATAACCTAGGATCAACTCATTTTCTCATAATTTGAATTCACGTAGATCTTTTAGTTCTCTTTCAAAACAATCTAAAATCAACCCAAGTTGGCCACTTCATATCCAAAAATCCATCTCTTTTTATTGAGTGTCTAAAGGTTCTTCTTAGGTCTCTGAGGATTCGACTACCCAAGCTACACTACAAGCGACCGCTTGACCCTTAAAACTTGGGTAAATTTGGGCGCAACCAAATTTTGGCGCCATTTCCAGGGACCAAGTAAGTTCCTTAGACAAAAACCTTCTTTCCTCACCCCCATTCTTCTATTCTCACCCAAGATCTCTTATCTTTTCCCTTTCTCGCTTTTTTTTGGCGCATGTCCGCCTTCACACGCAATAACTCAAACAGACTAGTTAGGGTGGAAAGTCATAGGATAGGGGAGTCAAGTACACCATTGGATCCTAACCTTCCTAATACCCCAGAGTTAAAGATTGAGTCAATTTCAATGGAGGGTCTTCAAAGAAACCAACTCATAAACCCGGGCGGGAACCAAAATGGAAATCCAAATGAGGCAGCCCCAAATTTGGGGAATGCAGTCGATCAAACCATGAATGACTACCTTACACCTACCTGGACCAATGCACCCTCTTGCATTAGGCATGATTCCCTAGGAGATTCCCACTATTTATTTAAACCTCATTTCCTAAACCACCTTCCAACCTTCCATGGGATGGAGTCAGAAATACCTTACCTTCATGTCAAGGAGTTCAATGACATTGTTGAAACCATGTGCTCACCACATTAACTTGAATCAGCTAAGATGAGGCTCTTTCCTTTCTCACTTAAGGATCGAGCAAAGAACTGGTTAAATAGTCTGAGACCTTCATCAATCCACACTTGGAACCAACTGAAAAGAGAATTTTACAAAAAATACTTCCCCTATCACAAAACCATTGCACTAAAAAAGAGCATTCAAATTTTTTTTGAAAAAGAGGGAGAGTCATTTTATGAAACTTGGGAGAGGTTCAAAGACACCCTAAACATGGTTCCACACCATGGTTTTTCTATTCCTGAACAAGTAATAATTCTATATGAAGGTTTGGGCCCGGGGAACAAACAATTCATTGACATGATGTGTAATGGGACCTTTAAAAACAAATCCCCAAATGATGCTTACGAGTATCTAGAAATCGTTGCTGAACAAAACCAAACATGGGGAACATCACCTTATTCTGAAAAGCCTCAAAGAACTACTGGAATTCATACACTTAGGGAAGAGGAAAGCCTTAGGGAGAAACTTGCAGCACTCTCTAGGAAGGTTGAAGAGATAGACCATAGGAAAATCAATGAAATCCAAATTGTAGACCTTGTTTGCACAATCTGTGACAAACATGACCACAAAACAGACAACTTCCCAACCATTCCATCCATCAAGGATGTTCTTTTAGGAGGACCACCTACTGAATTCAATGCCCTAAACTTTCAAAAGCCTCAATACCCAAACACATTCAACCCAAGGTATAATGACCACCCAGGCTTCTGATGGAAAGATAACCAACAACCTAGCCAACCACAAGGACCAAACCCCTACCCTACACAAAATTTTCAAAACCATAACCAATTAAAACCACAACCAGTCCAATACCAACATCCTCCAATCCAATACCAACAACCCATCCAACAACCAAAGTATCCCCCTGGGATAACCCAACGAACACAAACCCCTTCCCAATCTGTCCCTCTCCCAATCCTTGAACAACTGTGCAAACAAATGGAAAGGATGAACTCAGAAGTCTCATCCCTTAAACAAGAACTTCAAACCATCAAAACTGGAAAGGCACCCATGCCCACACAGGACATTCCACAACAAACATCAAGGGGGGAGACAAGTTTCACTCAAACAACTCATGAACAACTAAAGGCTGTGACAGTTTTGAGAAGTGGGAAATCAATTGAGAAACCTGAACAAATAGTTCAAAACCCACCTGAAGATTAAAACTCTAATGAAAATTCAAATGAAAAACATGAACAAACTAAAGATACTAATAAAAATGTGAAAGAAACAACTCTTCAAAAAACAACCCCACAACCTGCCCCATTTCCTCAACGCATGAGGGGGAAAACCAAGCCTGAATTGAGTGAAACATTGAGGGAAATATTCTCACAAGTCAAGTTGAACATTCCACTCCTCGATGCCATTCAAACCATTCCTGCATACTCAAAATACCTTAAGGACCTCTGCACATTTAAACAGAAATTCTCACATAAGAACCAATTCCTCCTGGCAGCAAATGTTAGCACAACAATCCAAGGAACCCTTCCTCCAAAGATGAAAGACCCGGGATTCCCTTACATAAATGTTGAACTAGGAGAGAACAAAGTTGTCAAAGCCTTGTGTGATCTAGGAGCCAGTGTGAACCTCATTCCTTATGCTATGTATTTTCAGTTAGGGCTCGAAGAACTCCAACCCACATCTGTCACTCTTCAACTTGCTGATCGTAGTATTCGATTTCCAAAGGGGATCTTAAAGGATGTTTTGGTGAAAGTTGAAAATTTCATTTACCCAGCTGACTTCATTGTTCTAGACAATCACCCAAGCTTAGGTCCTAGGGAGAAAACCCCAATCATCCTTGGTTGTCCCTTCCTTTCAACAATCAACTCTGTTATCCGAGTCCGGAATGGGAACATGACCATCACCTTTGGAAACATGAGTCTAGACTTGAACATCTACAATGCAAACTCTCAAATTGGGGATGATGAAGAGATACATGAGGTTAATTGGATAGGTAGTGTTGATAGTGAACTCAAGGAACATCAAGGAATTACCGAAGGATGTTTAAGTCAAGAAGAGGTTGATTTTCTTTGTTCACATGAGGGAAATTTGTCTCCTTGGATTGAATCTCTTTCAGATTGCTCTATTGATGATTTTCTAGAATCACCAATCAATGATACCATGGGTTAAATCAATAACATCGAGTCCATATCCCTTCATGAAACTACTCTAGCTAATTTAGTGGATGAAAATTATCTTCACAAGGAACCAATTTTGTCAAGAAATGTGAATAAAGAAACTGATTTCAATACAAAGTATCATCCTTTCTTGGAAAGTGATAACCACTCTGATCTTGAATTTAAGGTTTTACCTTCATCACTCAAGTATGCGTTCTTAGGAGAAAATCAATCCTTTCCTGTTGTCATTTCTTCCTCTCTTGAATCCAATCATGAGAGGATGCTTCTATATGTCCTTAGGAGACACAATAAAACCATTGGATGGACCCCCTTAGATATTCCTGGGATTATCCCACTTATCGGGACTCATAGAATTGTTCTAGAATTCGATTCAAAGCCATGTCATCAACCTCAGCGGCGACTCAATCCTAATCTCATGGAATTAGTGAGAAAAGAACTTTTGAAATTGTTAAAAGCTGGTATCATCTATCCTATAGCCGAGAGTGAGTGGGTTAGCCCAATCCATGTGGTTCCAAAGAAGGTTGGAATCACAGTAATAAACAATAATGATGGAGAGATGCTTCCAACAAGGGTTATTAGTGGATGGAGAGTCTGTATTGACTATAGGAAGCTCAACTCTTGTACCAAGAAAGACCATTTCCCCTTGCCCTTTATAGATCAAGTCCTCGAGCGAGTGGCGGGTCATCAATTTTACTGCTTCCTAGATGGATTCTCAGGGTATAATCAAATCGAAGTCTCTTTAGAGGATCAAGGAAAAACGACCTTCACTTGTCCATTAGGCACTTTTTCCTTCAAGTGCATGCCCTTTGGGTTATGTAATGCCCCTGTTACCTTCCAGCGGTGCATGATGGGAATCTTCTCGGACATGGTGAGGGATTGTTTAGAGGTCTTCATGGATTATTTCTCCATCTTTGGGGATACTTTTGAGGGATGCCTTCTAAATGTTGAAAAGGTTTTGTCAAGGTGTGAGGATAACAATCTCATACTAAATTGGGAAAAATTCCATTTCATGGTAAGGGAAGGACATGTTCTAGGTCATCTGGTATCTGGTAGAGGGATTGAAGTTGATAAAGCTAAGGTTGACATCATTAGTCACCTTCCCTCTCCTAAAACTGTTAAGGAAGTAAGGTCCTTCTTAGGACATGCTGGTTTTTATAGAAGGTTCATTAGAAATTTCAGCTCTATTTCTCGACCACTTTGTGCTCTATTGGTAAAAGATTCTCCATTTTTATGGACAGAAAGCTGTGAGGAATCATTCTCTACACTCAAGTCAACTCTTATATCTCCACCTATCATGAAATCTCCAAATTGGAAACTTCCTTTCAAGCTCATGTGTGATGCAAGTGACTTCGCTGTAGGAGCAGTCTTAGGACAACGATGTGAGAAAACTCCATGTGTAATTGCTTATGCAAGAAAATATTTAAATGATGCACAAATAAACTACACCACCACTAAGAAAGAGCTTCTTGCTGTTGTCTTTGCTTTAGAGAAATTCAGGTCTTATCTCTTAGGATCACCCATCATTGTCTTCACTGACCATTCAGCCCTAAAATAACTTTTCCAAAAACAAGATGCCAAGGCTAGATTGATTAGGTGGGTACTTATTCTTCAAGAGTTCAATTTAAACATTAAGGATAAAAAGGGTGTTGAAAATGTTGTAGCTGATCACCTCTCTAGGATGGAATTCAAATACAACTCACACCACCTCTCTGTGTCTGATTCATTTCCCGATGAGCACCTCTATTCAGTGAGTGATTGCCGTTGGTATGCTGACATAGCAAACCATTTGGTGACGGGTGACATTCCAAAATTCATGGGGACCCAAGCTAAGAGGAAATTCCTTTCTGATGTCAAACACTACGTGTTTGATGACCCTTACCTCTTCAAGTTCTGTCCTGATCAAATCATTAGAAGATGTGTTCCCGAGTCTGAGCAAGAGTCCATTCTAAAATTTTGTCATGGAGAGGCATGTGGAGGCCACTTTTCTACAAAGAAAACCACTGCAAAGGTCCTCCAAAGTGGTTTATACTAGCCGAAACTCACTAAGGATTCCTTCCAATACTGCAAAAGTTGTCCTCAGTGTCAGCAATTAGGATCCATTTCCAAAAGAAATCAAATTCCCCTCACTCCCATTCTAGTCGTTGAAATCTTTGATTGTTGGGGAATTGATTTCATGGGACCCTTTCCAAACTCTAAAGGATACCTCTACATCCTCTTAGTTGTTTATTACGTCTCAAAATGGGTTGAGGCCATTCCCACCAAGACTAATGATCATCAAGTTGTGATCCGATTCCTAAAAGAGCATATCTTTTCTAGATTTGGAATTCCGAGGGCTATAATCAGTGATCGTGGAACCCATTTCTATAATCGCCCATTCTCTTCACTCATGTCTAAGTATGGAATTTATCATAAAGTTTCCACTGCGTACCATCCTCAAACCAATGGTCAAGCTGAGTTAGCAAATAGGGAGATTAAGCAAATTCTTGAAAAAACTGTCAACCCCTCTAGGAAAGAGTGGTCTGAGAAACTCTTGGATGCTCTTTGGGCATATCATACAGCATTCAAAACCATCCTAGGAATGTCACCATATAGGTTGGTTTATGGAAAAGCATGCCATTTACCTGTTGAAATTGAGCATAAGGCATTTTGGGCAATCAAAAAAATGAATTTCGACATTTCTTTAGCTGAAGAAAAGAGAAAGTTAGATCTTAATGAACATGAGGAACTTAGGATGGAGGCTTATGAAAATTCAAGGATAAATAAATCTAGAGTTAAAGCCTACCAATCTAGGAATATCAAAGTCAAACAATTTGAATTGGGAAAATGTGTGCTCTTGTATAGTTCAAAACTTCATTTACACCCGGGAAAGTTAAGGTCTAGATGGTCAGGTCCATTCATAGTGCATCATATGTACCCCCATGGGGTAGTAGAGATTCAGGATCCCACAAGTGGTAACATTTTTAAGGTCAATAGTCATAGGTTAAAACCATTCATTGAATCATTCAATAAACAGGAAATAGAGGTAGAGTTAACAGATCCAACCTATGAACCAGGAAAGAATTGATAGATTTAGGATCCATGTCGGGCTAACGACGTTAAACAAAAGCGATGCACGGGAGGCAACCCGTGGTCTTCATGTTTCTAATCTTTGTGAATCATTTTTTTTCTTCTTTCTTTCCTTCTTCTTCATTTTGTTATTTAAAATATATATATATATATAGACTGTTGACCTGTTCTTCTTTTATGAGTAAGGATGGGTATGAAAGGGGAGCATCGTATTCATCCGTGTCACGCGGTGTGATCCCTGAGTAATACCTTACCCAGAAAATATAAAGAAGACAATGTATCATCAGTTTATTTTATTTTATTTTATATTTTTGTTGGTATTTTAAAAATAAAATAGATTGTTGACCTGTTCTTCTTTTATGAGTACGGATGGGTATGAAAGGGGAGCACCGTATTCATCCGTGTCACGCGGTGTGATCCTTGAGTAATACCTTACCCAGAAAATATAAAGAAGACAATGTATCATCAGTTTATGTTATTTATACTTTTTTTAGGTTAAAAAAAATATACAAAAAATATATATATTAAAAAAAATTAAGGCATGTCATAGGTCATTGGGAAAAGCTGGTCACAACCGTCCAAGACATTGGGAGATAAACCAGAACTGAAGGGAGACATGGGAATGCATTTTCAACATCAACCACCAGGTGACTTTATTCCATAATTTTCATTTTCAAGGTCTTCGTTGAACTTCTATCCTGCCACTTCTATGTTTCAATTCTTTAAACACTGGGGACAGTGTATTCCAAGTTGGGGGGGAGATGAAAATGTGTGGAATGAAAAATGCCATTAACCTTGAACATGATAACACACATTCCAAACTCTGAAATTGGATATCAAATAATTTTTCATGCCTTGATTCTGATTTTAATGCAAGTTTATGTTCATGTGCATAGATATTGGAAAGTGTGGTTGTCCGGTGTGATTTTTCACTGTTATATTTTCATCCATTTAATAAAAAAACACAATGCACGTCCTCTAGATTGTGGGGTCTTAGTTTGAGTTCTTGGGGACCCATAATAAATAGCATAGGATTGGCGATCATTTTAATTTTAACATGAGTATTCAAAAAAATCAATTGTGCATAGATCAATGAATTGACCTAATGTGTGGATTTCGGCACTTGGGGATCGTGACTCCATAGTTTTCTGGCCCATAGTTGGGCAATTTATCTCTATTTGTGATAATTTGAATTTTTTTTTGATTGAGTTAACTCGAGATGATGCCCGAGTATGTGAGCTTCACTTGGTTCCCTAAGGTCTTTGAGCCTGGGAGTCATCGGCAAAGTCTTGCTACATGGGTTGGCTCGATTGAGTTCAATTTCAATTACCATGGCAAAATTGCAAAAAAAAACCCAAAAAAAAGAAAATAAAAAAAATGAGTACTCATCTTATTATTAAAATTTGATTTCTCCTAGCGCTTCCATCTTTTCTCCCTCGAATGTAAATGAACCCCCATGTCTATTGTGACGCACAACACTTCATCATTCTTAATTGAATTTGGATGAAATATGGAAATGAATTTGAACAAATGAATGGGCTTGGGCTTGATATATTCCTGTGGACATAGCTTGTATTAAATGATTTTGATGGGTTTCATAATTTTTTGGTATGTGATCTTTGGGTGAGAAATGTGTATTAAAATGTTTTTGGAAAAGGTCATTCGAATTTCATTTTTGTGAGATATATTTTTCTCGGGACAAGCAAAACTCAAGTTGGAGGGTGTGATTAGCCACTTTAAGAGGATAATATTCATTTCTAATATATGTATTTTTCATGTGCCTTTCTATTCATAAATACCATTTTAGTGCATTTTACATTTTGAACACTCATTCTCATCATTTGTGCACTTCATGCCTAATGTGCACCAATTTAGGCCCAATGTTTCATCTGATTTTAAAGAACGTAACTATCCATATTTTAATTTGATATTTTTGTAAATAGATATGAACTTAATTATGAACATTTTTTATTTAGGGATCAATGGATTATTAATAAAGGATGATGGAGATATTTGGCGATTAAAGGAAACAATTCTGGAGAAGGCAGATTGGATATCATCCTACTGATAGGACTATGGGGCCCAAAATACAATTCCAATGAAGCCCAAAATTTATTTAAGGATAGAAGACATATAGGGGAACAAATAATTCTTCTGGAGCCAGTGCTAATTCTTCCTCAATGGTGGTGATTAAGGCGGCCCAATTTGAAGATTTAATTTTGGGCCAGAGTCTGCGGCCCAGAAAAACAGACCACTATTTCAATCATATCTCCCGAACCAAAAAGTTTTTTGGGATGAAATTTTACAGACTGTTAGGGGAAAATCCGGGGATTCATTTAAGTCTTCTAGGGACCACTCAAATTCTGCCTTCTAGAAGGTACTTTAGGCGCATCTTTCCGGTGGATGCAAGCTGGCTGCAACTTCGGGGCAAGAAGTAAAAAAGTCTCTCATCATTAATGTTCCACCCACCTTTACCCAACATAATTAATTAAAGGCACATGGGATGTTGGGGGCTCGGCCAAGGATTCATTTTTTCCTATTTAAGGCAGTAGTGGTGGTGGATTTAGGAAGGTTGGGTGCTTTCTTTTCATTGTAATGTTATTATGCCAATTTTCCTTTGTAATGTTCTTCATTCTCATGTAAGTTGTTCGAATCACCTTAGTCTTCAATAAAAGTTCTTCTTCTTCTCTTGTTATTTTCTTCTCTTTATCACCTTGATACTGTTGCCTCAAGGTGTGAATTTATTCTCACCAAACCTTGTGATTTTGTTCACACAACGGTGGAGTGATCGTTATTTTTGTTTTTTTTACTTCTTCAATTCCACCCTCATAAGTCTGCTTTCCACTTCCGTTGAGAAATTGTCATCAATTGAGTGCTAGCTCTTTTATGGGTTGATCCAAGGGAGTATCAAGGGGCTGGATTGAATGTTATTTCTCATTCCCTAAATGTTATTAATTTCTTTTAATTGAGTTTCTTTCATTCAATGATTTTTATTCTTCCTCTTCCTTATTGAATTTATTCACCCCACTTTCATGTGCTAATTACATCCTTTACCTTAGAGTGCTCATGAAAATGATCCTACAAGTTTATAAGTGATTATCATATGTTTTGAAGGTGTTTAATCAGTAATTTATGAGGTTAGTTTGAATTTATTGCATGAATCCTTCTCTAGTTAATGAAATTAAAATCGTAAAAAAAGTAATTCATTCAATTCAACCTAAGCAATAACCTAGGATCAACTCATTTTCTCATAATTTGAATTCACATAGATCTTTTAGTGCTCTTTCAAAACAATCTAAAATCAACCCAAGTTGGCCACTTCGTATCCAAAAATCCATCTCTTTTTATTGAGTGTCTAAAGGTTCTTCTTAGGTCTCAGAGGATTTGACAACCCAAGCTACACTACAAGCGACCGCTTAACCCTTAAAACTTGGGTAAATTTGGGCGCAACCAACACCCCATCTTCACCCATGTTGATCTTATTCGTTCTTATCCTCGTGTATCATAAATCCCTTTAGATTATACCTCCCCCTATATCACATTCTATAATCTCCCACAAATATTTACTTCCCCTTGAGATGATAGAAATTTTACCTAACTCTATATATCAATCATATTAGTCTTCCATTAACAAAGACCTCCAATTTTTTAATTTAACAACTTTCTACCCCATTTTTAATAAAAATAAAGGGTAGATTACTACCAAGAACTTAAAAATATGTTAAAAATAATATCATATTGTAAAAAAAGAAATTATGAACCTAGTCAAAATAATAGTGGTAGTATAATTATTATTTTTAATTGATTCTTCTTAAATAATGGTGTGACTAAAGGTTTTTTAAGACTTGAACTAATTTTTGTTTTATACCAACATATTATATCTTTTCACTCCTTTATTAATTTTCACTTTAATGAAGTTTTAGTATATTTCCATGTTATTTTTATGAGAGTATTTTAGCTAATTATTTCATAATTCAATTACACTCTTATTATCATAATGGATCACCGTAAGAATCTCTACATCTTCACAAATATCCTCTATTTATTATTTCATCCATATAAATTGAGTACACACATTTCTAGTAGAAATATTTTTAGCTTTATCCAAGAAAATATACATGCTTTAATATTTATTTATCAACTAGAAAATTTAATTTCTCTTAATAAATAAAGCTCTTTCAATAGTATATTTTTTATCCACAACATCTTTATCCAATAATACATCCAAATAACAAATTAAATCCCCTGATTTCCCTCTATAAAATACCAAACCTTAATCAACAGTACCTTGAATATACCTAATTATTCTCTTTATATTATTGAGGTGTTCCTCCTTTAGACTACTCTGAAACTGAGGTAACCGAAAATTAGTATCAATAAAGTATATCCTTATTACTATTAAGTAAAAATATATTCCAATAATCCTCTAACACAATATATGATCAATAAATCTTCCATATTTATGATTTAAAAGTATAATTATAAAGTTTCTAATTGGATAAGTTGTATTAGTTTTCAATAAGATTTTAGATATGGAAATTCAAAGGCTATTTCTAAAGAGGAGTTAATTATTGTCCATGTATCTATTGAAAAAGTAATGTGAAAAATTTAAGAAAGATAATTCCATTTAATAACTGTTAAAGATACATTTTATGATGCAATTAAATTATATAAAAGTAGGTTAAATTTCTATTAAATTTTAATGAAAATATTCTATATAGCATCTCATTAAATGTGATGATTAGATATTTTTTATAAAAGGGAACATAATGGAAAGTTTTTTTTTATTAATAGAAGAAGTGATATAAAATATTTTCATGTGAGGTTTGGAAGAATATATATAAATTATATTGAATATATATTATTAAAAAAGTGAGAAATATAGTTATAGTGAAGAAGATTCATACTTTAAGAACCAAATATGAAAATTTCTATATATGATGATGAAGACTCTTTGGGTGATGTTTTTGAGTGTTTGAGATAGAATTTAAAATATTTGAAGAGGTTTTAAAATTAGTTGCATGAATTTTGAAAATTGTGGTTTGGAGTAAAATATAAAATTAGTAAATTCCTAAACATTGTAATAGTTATATGAATCTACATATTAGTCATGATAAGATTTTGGATGAGTGATATATGAGTTTGGATGAGTAAACTGGGACTTCATATGAGTTATATAGGGATTTTAATGAGTCAATATAAATTTAAGATGAGTCCTTCCATACTTTATAAGAGTATAGAATGACTTAAAATGATTCCCTATCTTTGTGAGAAAATTATAGTTTCAACTAACTAATAACATTGATAATTTAACAATAATTTATTTTAATAAAAGAGAAACAATTTCATATGATGTTTTTGTTAGAATATTTATGGAATCAAACATCATGATCCTTGAAGTTAATAATGAATCAAACTACTTATAGGTTACTTTATATGTTTAAGATACCATATTTTTTAGGTATGACCCTCTTGATTTTTGGTTAAACCTATTTTAGTTGGGTTTTATTTTATTTTTTAAACCTTGGTGTTAGAGACTTTTCTTTGGGTGTGGAGATATTTTGTCAGAGGAAATGACCTAAATTTTATAGATTTATATTTTTTTAAATTAATGGAGTCCATGTATAAATGTGTAAAATGGATTATGAGAGTTATATGTGGGTTTTAAAAGCATTGAAGTTGGTTTGGGTTATTTCTACAGAATATGGGATGAGAGTTATCTGTTGGACACTTTCACATCGTGAACATTTTACATGACCTAAACCTGTTGTTGGGAAAATGTCATGAACTACTTTAAAGCATGAAATTTTTAAATGTCTTGAAACTAGTTCACATCATGAAATGTTCAATTTTGTTTATTTTAACCCAAGGTGATACATTTTTTCATATCTTATAAATCAATAGATTCATGTCATAAAGGGGGTTCATGTAGTGAATATCTCGGGACCAGTGGTTTTAAATGATGATATGCATATGATTTATTTTTCATCCCCTATTAAGCATTATCTATTAAACCCTAGTGTGACTCTATATTATTTATGATTGATTCCTTTCCTTTTGGATGTCTCAATTAAGAATTTAATCTCAGGTAGTTTCCTCGCATTGGTTTCCTCTTTTTCCTTCTACTATCCTCCATTATAGAAATTTGATATCTTGAATGTCATTGAATCAGGTTTTGATCTTTATTTTTGTGTGATATAGGTTTTTCCTTGTGGTCTCATCTACTTCATTATTCATTGTTGTTCCCTATTGAGAGTGTTTCTTTGATCACTAGATAAAGTTAGGTGGTCAAGAACAAAGCCCTAGGGCATGTTCATAATTGTTTAAGTATGTGAAATACTATGTGATTGCACTGACACAACATGCATGTTAACTAAATGAATAATGGGTAATGATAATAATGTTTTTAGACTATTACTTAGATACCTTTGGATCTAATAGGGTTAAGACATGGCTTGTGTCTACCTATAGGGTGAGCCTACCCTTTAATAATAATGAATTAGATTTTGGATTAAAATACATTTTAACATGACATGAGACCTCAAGTGATTTATTATGATAGATTAACCTTATAAAATGGAATACTTATTTATTTAAATTACTAGTGATAATTTGAAATGAGATGGGTGTGTACACTAGCATAATAATGGGTTAAGATATAATTTGATGAATGAAAGGGTAATGGAAAGAAAAATTGTAATTAGATTAATTAACCATTGTGTCTTATGGTGTTATGTTGTGTTATTCTAGATGTTATTATTTATGATGTTATTCATAATGAAATGATTATGTAGAGGGATTGGATCAATTTTGATTAAATTCTTATATATAGGGCTTGGTCTAGTTTCATGTTGAAATGATTATATATAGGGCTTGGCCTGGTTATGTTGAAATTATTATATAGAGGGTTTGGCCTAGTTATGATGAAATTATTATATAGGGTTTGGCCTAGTTTTATGATGAAATTATTATATTGGGGGTTTTTACTAGTTATTCTAAAATGATTATATATATGGATTAGCCTAATTATGCTATAATGCATATAGGGCTCGGCCCAATTAAGCTGAAATGCATATACAATGGGATTTTTTCTGGTGATGTGATTATGACATAGACTTGTGTTTATGGTTGTAATATTAATGCTACATGCTCAGAGATATTTCGGCATGGTGCTAAAGCATGATTATTTTTGTACTGTATTAATTGATTAATTAATAATCATGTCTTATTACTTTATTTTATGCACTAACTATTAGACTAGTTTTCTTATACACAATTGTTTTGGCCTACTAATTTATACTCACTACCTATTCAATCCTTTGTTTGTTACCTGAGAAGATTACAAGGAAGTATGTTTAGACAAGGAAAAAGTACCTTGTATTGATTTTTTCTTTCCAGATGGGTTAAAGATTGGATATTTGATAGACCTGGGATTAGAGATCTGGGTATTTTGTTTTTATTTTTGTCATCATGGTCTTTAATATATATAAATTTCAGTATTCAATTTAGTTTCATTTTATCCTAAAAATACATGGTTCATTATAATTTAATTTCCATGGTTCATCCTATATCTTCTAATTGTATGATGTGTTGTTTCCTATATTTTCATTACTCTGATATTTTTTATTTCTTCTGTATTGTAACTCTATAATAGAGGGGTATAGTCTTTACACTATGTTCTCTACACCTTCGTTGATAGTTGGTGTCCTCTGGAATATGGAGATACATGCTTGAGGTCTAGTAACCAACCTGGATTGGCCACATGAGAGAGTTCTATATTGAGGGACATTATAAAGTGGTTTCATAGGAGTTCAGGTTTTTCTTTTCTATTTAATGACTATTTGGAGAAGGTAGAAAGGAAACTAGGATGTTTTAGAGCTTGGTAATGAGCTTGTGTATGGGAATATCTAACCCATGTGTGGGGGAAATCCAAGTGCCTAGATATGGGATTTTTTTTCATTATGTTAACTTGTTACGTTTGATATTATTTCACCTCTGGTGATTCATATGTTATGTGATGTTATTTTTTCTTGAGAGTTATACTCATGGACTGATATGGTGCAAGATGAGTATGCATGAATCATGATAGGCACATAGGGATATATAATGACATGTATTTTTCATGATAGGGATATATTTATTGCATGTGATATATTTTCTTGTATGAAATATGAAATGTGATTCCTTTTATATATAAAAAAGGAAATGAAATAAAATTTATGTCATTCCAATTCACTTGATAATCCATGTTTAGAGAGACTATGACCTAGTGGTTCTCTATTTTTTTCACCTGTTTTGGTTGACCTTATTGTTATCTAGAGTTATAAGGTGTGTGTTTTCATGTATAGAAGATTCTTCCTCATCATATTTTAATATATTGTTAGGAGAGACATAATTAGAACGCTCCTAATGCAACTGAACTGAAGCTTCATGTATCTCCTGAGGATCGGATAGATGTTCAGCTTCACAACAACTTCTTGAAGGTCATGTGATCCATTTAAAGGGATAATTTTTACACTATAAATTCGATTCATGAGATGATGATAGAGTTTTAACTACATCATCTTCCAATATTCACTAGGGTGGGAGACCCATAGGAAACTGAATTCTCAATCGAGTTAGTCTGGATGTTCTTTAAGAACCTTATGACACCTATATATAGAAGGGTAAATCTTTTTGAATAAATGCTTCCTGGACAAGCCAATGATTGGTGGGACATTCTCGAGTATGTTGGGTAGAAAGAGTAGTTATCCTATATAGGCTTCAAGATGAAGTTCCTAAGCCACCTCTACCCATAAATGTTCAATGATGATAAGTCTTGTGAATTTATACACCAAACATGGGAGGGAAAGTTAGTGATGGAATATGATGGATGTTTCAATGACTTCTAGTGCTTTGTACCATCTTTCACAGATAATGAGATAGCCAGGGTGATGCATTTCTAGGATGTGATTCAATATGATATTAGGTCACAAGTGAATGCTTTTATATTTATTATTATTTCAGATGTGATGAATTATGCTCTCATCATGGAATGGAATATGAGAGAGGCCTCAAGCAGTAGTCATGATATTTTAGTAGGTTGAACTGGGATATCTTCTTCAAGTGAAAAGAAGCATCACTATCATAGTTATAGACACGGAAATAGCAAGAAAATTATTTAGGTTAGTGATCATTCATCTCCAGAACATGTTCCACTATAATGATATCAGTGTGGAAATTTTGACCACAAGTAGCCTTTGTGTCTATACCCTTCTTTTGAGTGACATGATTGCAGCATTCTAGTCAACCTCTAGAGGTTTTGTAGGGGAATAAAGTATCATAGTAGGGTTAGGGGATAATAACATGCACTTGAGTCTATAAATGACTCAGCTACCCTTAAGAAAACTGGTATCTAGAGTTCCACTAGCTATTCAGGTCGAGGTAATGGGTGTGGTATCCTAGTGCAGGAGTGGTAGTTCCAAGAAGAGGGAATAGCATAGTGAATTTATAATAGATCCCAAGGAAGAGGATGAAGTCAGTTTCAAAATATGTATTTTAATCCTGGTAGTTTGGTTGTAGGACCTTCTACCATCATATGTATGATTCTTCTATTATCTACCATTTCTTGTGATTTTTTTATATAATAGAATCAGATTCCATTATATATGTTATTTTTTTAAAATAGTTTTGGTTTGTTTATGGAATTATTGGATAGTTTATTGACCATCGACACATTGTAGAAAGTTCGGTCATAGAATATAAAACTTTACAAGGTGTGTTCTATAGAAATTGGTGGTTATCATTTCTTTTTGGAGTTGGTTATACTAGAAATGATAGGATTTAATTCGATTCTTGATATGGATTTTTAAGTTTTATAATAGGCTCATATCAACTATTTTTTTAGGATAGTTACATTTCTATCTCCAAAATGAGGTATTTGTTTTCACTAGGGTGAGTGGGATATTTAGGTTAGTTGTGCAGGACAAATTTAGGGATGATTTAACTATCTCATGGATCAAATAGTAGATATTTATATAGATAATGGAGGAATGTAGTAGGATAATTTTACTCTAGTGGTAGAAAATTTTTAAGATGTATTTCTTGATGAGTTCTATGGCTTACCACCCAAGTGGGAGATTGAGTTTATGATCGAGCTGGTTTTGGGAGCAGAGACAATTTCTATCTCGCCTTATAGGATAGAACCAATAGATATTCGTGAGTTGAAAGTTTAGTTGAAAGATCTAGAAGATGAGTGTTTCATATATCCTAGTAAGTCACCATGGGGTTGTCCCATTCTTTTATGCAAGAATGATGATGGGATTTTGTGCTTTTGTGTATACTATTTGAGATTCAACCAATTGACAGTCAAGAATTAGTATCCTCTTTCATGGATCGATGATCTCTTCATTTAGCTAAGATGTTCCCGTATTTTATCAAATATTTACTTGAGATCAAGGTATCATCAGTTGATAGTGAGACCATCATACATACCTTGAACTAATTTTAGGATTAGGTATGGATTTTATGAGTTCATGGGGATCTCATTCAGTATGAACAATGCACTAGCATTATTCATGGCCTTAATGAATCGAATTTTTCATACTTTTGTGGATCTTTTTGTGGTGGTTTTCATCAAATACATCTTATTTTACTCCCAATTAGTAAATTATCATGCCCAACATCTTAAAATCGACTTGGGTACAATTAGATAGCATCGTTTTACACCAATCTATCTAAATATAGTTTCTAGATTGATAAAGTACAATTCTTGGGCCATGTCATCTGAAAGGATGGATTTTATGTGTAAAAAAATAAGGTTATATATGTGGTATCTTATGAGTTTCCCAATAATGTCTTTGAGATTCATAGTAGTTTTCATTTATCAGGTTATTAACGGCACTTCACCCAGGTCTTCTCCTGTCTGGCAGCACCGATGTCTAGACTGACCAAGATAGGGGTAAAGATTGTGTGGTCAAATACTTGTGATAGATATTTTTAGGAGATTAATTTTATGCTAACCTTTTTACTAATCATCACCTTAACTATTCTAGGTAAGGCATATACCATGTACTATGACGCATCTAGAGTTGGACTTGGAGCAGTTTTAATACAAGAAGACCGAGTGATTTCTTAGGGATCTAGATAGTCGAGACTGCATGAGAGGAATTATCCTACTCATGATCTAGAGTTATATTTTATGAGACAAACCCTAAGATTATAGAGACACTATATTTTGGGTGAGATATTTTTGTTGTACATGGACCACAATATCCTCAGGTACATCTTTTCTTAGTGGGACCTAAACCTTCAATAGAGAAGGTGAGTTGAGTATCTGGAATCTTTTGACTTTGAGAAGGATTATAAACTAGAAAAGGGAAACATCAATTCCAATCCCTTGAGATATAAGATTAAAACATAAAAATTTTGGGAGTCTTACGATGAGTGGTATATGATGTAACTCTATGTAGACATGCATCTAGATGTTTTGGAGTCCAAGGGATGAGTATCTCAAACATTGACATATATTATATCCATGTTTTTTTACTGGATTAGGAATTTTAAGTAGTAAGATGTAGAGGTATTATATATAAGGGAAGGAATATATAGAGGGGATCCACCATTAGGATGGACTCTTAGAAGTGGAAATTCTCTTCTGTTCTATAGCTGATTATGGGTCCCTACTATCTTGCATGAGAATAATATGAGAGAGTTTTATGCTTCTAGATAAGTGGTACACCCAGGTCAAACAAATATGTATCACGATCTCCATTGACCATGTTGGTATTAAAGAATAAAGAAGGTGGTAGAGGGATTCATAGTGATATTTTTCACCTGTCAGCAGGTGAAAGCCAAGAATTATAGTCATGTTGGGTTGTTACAGCCTCTTCCCATTCCGGAATGGAAATTAGATGATGTCACTATGGATTTCTTGATAGGATTACCAAGTAAAACTCTCAAGAATGATGTCGTATGGGTTATCACAGATCGACTGATGAAGGTATCCCACTTCTTTCCCATTAGAGAGACCTTAATTATTGGTGATCTAGGTATTATTTACATGAAATAGATAGTTTGGTTACATGGTGTTCTGGGGATTATTTTTTCTGATAGATATCCTCATTTCATGTATGGGTTTTGGAAGGATCTTTATATTGCATTGGGATCACAGTTTGTTTTGATCACAACCTATCATCCTCAAAGAGATGGCTAATTTGAATAGACTATTCATATTCTAAAGGATTTTCTATGAACCTATGGTTTGGATTTATATGGTTCATGGGATAAGAATATTGAACTCATAGAGTTTTCATATAATAACAGCTTTCATACATGAATATATATGTAACCTTTCAAGGATGTTATGGAAGTTTGTGTTACTCATATACTTTTTTGGTTGGAGGTAGTTAAGTCAGTGCTCATTGGACCTATCTCATACAGGATACATCTGAGTAGGTTCAGTTGATCAAGAAGCAGTTGGTGATTGTGTAGAGCAGGAAAAAGTTTTATATTGGATAGTGGAGATAACCTACATAGTATTAGGTGGGTCATCATGTTTTCCTTTAGGTGTTTCCTAGGTTTGGGAAACTCCATATCAAAAAATAAGGAAATTTATCTCCTAGGTTTGTTGTTCCATTTGAGATAATAGAAAGGGTTGGTCTATAGGCATACTTATTGGACCTTCTACCATGATATAGTTCCATGAAAGATGTGTTTCATGTGTCATGGGTTTAGATATATCATCCTTACCCTTCTCATGTAGTAAATGTTGATGATGAAGTGCTTGGTGTAGATTCATCCTTTTAGGAGCATCTAATACAGATTGTCGACTGTACTGGGAAGTATCTCTAGGAAAATACCATACCTCTAGTTTGAGTATAGTGGCAGCATGGGCATATTCAAGAGGAGACTTAGGATAGAAAACTTAATATGTGAGAATAGTGGACAGACTTTTTCACCAATACCCCACAGTGATGCTTAGATCAGATCATGGATGAGATGTTATATAGTGGGGAGGTTGTAAGATCCCATCATTTCTAGGAACTTCCCTCTTGAGTTTTAGTTGAACCACTTTTAGTTGGGTTTTATTTTTGATTTAAAACCATGGTGTTAGAGCCTTTTTTTAGGGGTGGAGATATTTTGTTGGGTAAAAGGACCTAATGTTTGTGGATTTAAGTTTGTTTGAATTAATGGAGTCTATGTATAAATGTTTCAAAGGAATTATGAGAGTTATTTATGGGTATGGAAAGCTTTTGAGGTGGTTTGGATTATTTTTATAGAATCTTGGATGAGAAATTTTTGATGAAAACTTTCACATCATGGAAATTTTACACAATGTGGACCTGTTTTTGGGTAGATTTAATGAAATGGTTCATAAAATGAAACTTGTGAACACCATGAAACTAGTTCATGTCATTAAATAGTTTATTGGGATTATTTTTTCCCAAGGCGGATCATTTTCTTGTGCATCTTATAAATTGAGAAATTCACATCATGAAAGGGTTTCACATCATTAATATCTCAGGACCAGTGGTTTTTAACCATGCTATGTATGTGATTTATTTTTTATCCACTATGTAGCCTTCTATCTCAAACCATAGGGAAACTCTAGGTGATTCTGGAGTGATTCCTTCCCTTCTATACGTCTTGTTTTAGCATTTAATCTCTATTGAGTTCCTCACTTTGGTTTCCCCTTTTTTCCTTCTACTATCCTCCATTGTAGTAGTGTGATCTATTGATAGCTATTGAATAGGGTTTTGATCTTGATGTTTGTGTGACCTAGTTTTTTCCTTATGATCTCATTCGCCTTCATTATTCATTGTCATTACCTATTAAGAGTGTTTCTTTGAATTCCTAATAAAGTTTTGTGGTATTGAAACAATACCTGTAGTTTGTTTATAATTGTTTAAGTATGTGAAATACTATGAAATTGTGGAAACACAACATGTGCATTGAATAACAGAATAATGGGTAATGATAATCATGTGTTTAGACTACTACATGGATCCCTTTGGATCCAATAGTGTTGAGACCTTTCTTGTGGATACCTATGGGTGATCATACCCTTGAACAATAATGAACTATATTTTGGCTTAAAATACATTTTATCATAACATGAGACCTCAGGTGATTACCTATGATAGATTCACCTTGGAAAATAGCTTATTTGTTTATTGAAATGGCTGGTGATAACTTAATATGAGATGGGTGTGTACACTGACATGATAACCTCTTGATATAAAATTTCATGAATGAAAGGGTAATTCAAATAAAAATAGAAATTGACTGAATTAACCATTTTGGGTTATGAAGTTATGTTATGTTATTCCAACAGTTATGAATTATGTTGTGATTCATACTGAAATTCTTATATAGAGGGCTTGTCTTAGTGATGCTAAAATGATTATATATAGGGATTTTCATAGTTTCATTCTGAAATTATTATATATAGGTCTTGGAACAGTTATGATGAAATGATTATATAGAGGTCTTGGACTAGTTATGTTGAAGTTCTTATATAAAGAACTTAACCCAATTTCATGTTGAAATTATTTTATAGAGGGCTTGGACTGGTTATACTGGAATGATTATATTGATGGATTGACCCAGTTATACTGTAATTATTATAGGGATATACCCAGTTATGTTATAGTTCTTATACATACGGATTTTTCCTAGTTATGTGATTATGTCATGGACTTGTGATTACGGTTGGCATGGTAATGCTATATGCTTAGAGATATTCTGGCATGGTTTTAATGTATGTTTATTGTTGTACTATATTAATTTATTAATTAATACTCATGTTTTATCATTTTATGTAATTAACTTACTATCATGTTGGTTTTGTCTATACATGGTTGTTTCAACCTAATGAGTTATACTCAGATAGTATTTAGACTACTATTTGAAATAAAGAATATTACATGGATATAGGTTTAGACAAGGTAAAAGGACCTTGTTGTTAATTGTTGATTTTTGGATGGGTTGGAGCTTAGAGATGGGACTGGATAAGAATTTTATATCAGGGGATTTTGAGTGTATTTGTGTCATCTTGTTCTTTTATCTATATGTATTCTATCATGTCATTTAGTTGAATTTTATCCTGACATTACAAGGTTTATTATTAATTGGTTTACTTGGTTCATCTTTTATCCTCTAGTTATATGATGTGTTGTTTCCACTATTTTTGTTAATATTATATTTTTTTTATTTTTTCTATATTGCAACTCTATACCAGGTTATATTATCTTCCCACTATGTTTTCTACACTCCCATTACAATTCAGTTGCCTCTAGAACATGAGGAGGCATGCTTGAGGTCAAGTAACAAACCTATTTTGGCCATATGAGAGAGTTTCAGATCGAGGGATGTTACAGTATGAATTTTAACCATATGAATTTTATCATAATAATTTGAAAATAATCTCGTAATACTTTGAGAGGTGGTGTATGACTTCAATGAGACACATATGACATTATCAGCTGCTTTTTATAAATTTTATCTAGTGTTAAAATTTGAATTGTTGTATGAATATTTGAATGGATATATGAATTTTAGGATATTTGTATGTCTTAAAAATTCATATGAAATGAGTGAAAATGAGGATTTCTAGAATTATGATATTTTGAAGTGTAATAAATCATATGATGCAAGGTGAAACAATCTTTAAGGATTCAAATATTATGATTAATTAAATGATCATAATATCAATATAAGAATCGAGGGGTTCTAATTAGAGTTTTATGCCACGAGAGAAAGGTTTCATGTCACAATGTATTCATTCATGTGCAAATGGAAGGGGATTTGAAATGTTTAAAATCTATGGATTTTTCAAATAATATACTATGATAATTTAGATAATGTGAATAAATAAATAAAATCGAGACTAAATAAGATAAAAAATCCTTAACTTGATTTTAATGAGTTTTAATTAGTTTGAAGAGATGTATATCTCACATCAGATGAATAAATGAGTTTCTATAATATATTATAAAACTTATATTCACATAAAAATTTGAACATTTAAGTTACAGGAGAAGAAGATAAATTATAGGGACCTTCCACGATGATTCTATTCTGAACAAATTCATACATTCAAAGAATAAAATTGAGAATACAATATTGTTTCCAATAGAGAACATATTTTGTATATCAAAGGCATACAATCCAATGATTTAAGTAAAAACTTATGAATTGGAAAAAAATAAGAATACCCAAGTGAATTCAAGAGAACATGCTCAATGAGGAAAGAGGATTTGATGATTTTGTTTCTACCTATCCTTGTCATAGAGACTCTAAGAAATTAAAGAGCCATTGTGACTAAAAATCATAGTGTACCTCAGGTGATGAACAAGTCCAATATTAATGGAGTTTTATTTTCTAAATCTTGGTAGTTAGATACCTGTTCACTAGATCAAGGTTGGCCACTTGATGAAATGGTAGTACTAGTATATATAATATCACCATCTAGTTAGGAATATTGAGTTGTGTAAGATAGCATAGGGACTTGTATTATACCAGAATATCCCTTTCATTCCCCTTAATAGAAACTTCTACTCATGTAAAATTAATGTGATAATAAAATCCATATACTTAGCAAATTCAAACACAATTAATAGTAGCTTTTCCGATAAGAATTTAAACCACATAAAAACCTCATGTGTTGTTTATCTTGTCTATTTCTACATTTCATGTTGAGGTGAGGGTTGAATGTGAATCAATATATATATATATATCTTAATTAGGATTGAGGTTCATTTTTAAGAGGATATTGTTTCAAGAAAAATAAAACTTAGTAAAATTGGGTATTCACTAATTCACCCCACCCCCCCCCCCCTCACTAACCATGCATAATACATTGGTCTATACAAGTGGTATCAAATATAATTTAGTTTTTCCTATAATTGTATCTATTTGGATGCCTATTTTTTCATAATTACATGAATTTTATATTTGAAAAAAAATAGGGAAGATCTTCAAATGTAGAACTCAATCTTCATCCCAATTGAAGATGAATTTAAGGTCATAAATATGAACTTAAGAAACATGAAGATGGAGGAAAATAAAATTATAAAGGAATAAAAATATATAAAGTATCAACCACTACATGAATCTAATCAAAATTTAAAGTTTTCATCTATTAAATCTATTTAAAATGATCCTTTTGAAGAAGTAAGTTCATGTTTTGGAGAGTATAAATAGGATGAGTCTATCCAAACTATGTAATACTTTCACTCTAAATTTGAAAAGGTATGGGTTAAAATTCTCTCACCCTTGGAGAAAAATTCAAATCCATATATTAAGGAGGTTATATTTATTTTAATCAATTATGTTAATGATAAAGTTTAAAGAATATTAAATACCGATTTCTGAAATTAAATCTTACCATGTGTACTTGAATATTTTAACACATTTGTTAAAGTTTGTTTAGGAAGTCATATTGAAAAATCTCATTATAATATTTATAATAATTGGTATCAAACACTTTTTTTATCCTAAAAAATGTTTTAATAGTCATTAAAGATTAAAATAGTATCCATTGGGGTTGATCCTTGAATAAGTTCTACCATGTATCTTATATGTCAAAATATGAAACTTTATAAAATTCTCTTTAAAATCTAGAATTGAGGTGTTCTAATCAAACATAATTCCCTCATTTTGATTATAATAAATACACTTAAAAAATAGGGAGTGTTGGTTGATGTTTTTTTTAAGAAAAAGGTGGAGTAAAATTGCATTGCACTAGAAATTTTTTTATTGATTTATTTAGTGGAGTGCAATATATATAGTTCATGGAAAATCTATTGAAAACCCCTAAATTGAGAAATTTGATAATGGTATTGCGTCCATGGGTATTTATGGATAGTTTTTATGTATTGGTGAAGTCTCTCTTCTTTTCTACACTAGGATTTCCCATGTAGACATAGATTAAACCAAGTAAAGGATCTTGGCTAAGTTGTGTGTGGTGTCATCCTTCACTTATAAGCAAATCAAATTGTAATTAATATTTAAAGATGAATAAGAAGTTGTTCTTGAAAAAACATTTTCTCAAGGAGAATAGAGAGAAACTGAGTGAGGTAAAACCTACACATGGAATTTTAAAATTTTTTAAATAAAGGGGAGAAATATTTATTTAACTTTGGAATTGAAATACGAAAAATTGTGTATTTAAAAAAATACAAAGGGGGGTATTTAAGTTCCCAATTGGATGGATTGTATTTATTTCCAATAAGGATATGGATATGGAAATTCAAAGGGTATTTCTAAATAGAAGTGGGATTATTTCCATGTATCTAAAGATAGACGAATATTAATAGGGTAATAAATATTATTCCATTAAATAAATCTTGAGGAGTCATTTATATGATATTAAAGGAGGTGGACTTGTTACTGCATTTGAATGGAAATATTGAATGTACAATCCCTTTAAATGTGATCATTGGAGAAATTTTATTATAGGTAATATAATGAAAAGTACTATTATTAATGTAATTATTTTTATACAAAAGTTTTAAGTGATTTTTGAAGGAATATTTCTAAATATTATTTAAGAGTTATTGTTAAAAAAGTGAGACATTTGGATGTAGTAATGAATATTCTTCCATTAAAACATAAATATGAAAACTTATATATCTGATGAAGAAGGGTGTTTGGTGATATTTTTGAGTGTTTTACATAGCCTTTAAAATATTTAAAGAGGTTCTAAAATCAGTTGAGTAAAGTTTGGAAATTATGTTTTAGAGCAGAAACTAAAATTGAAAATGTCCCAAATATTGGATGAGTCGACTGAATCTATGAATGATTCACGATGAGACTTTAGATGAGTGATACATGAGTTTATATCAGTAAATTGGGACTTATTATGAGTCCTATGGGACTTCATATGAGTCAATATAAACTTTATATATATCCTTCCAAACTTTGGAAGAGTAAATTGGGACTTCTTATAATTCATAGGGTTATTTAAATGAGTCCAAATGGATTTTTGATGAGTCATCGGGATATTTTCAATGAGATATGGGACTTCAAATGAGTATCATAGGTACTTCATATGATTACATTACTTTGTGAAAAAAATAAGATTTTCTATAGACTAATAATATTGATAATTCCATAATGATTTATTTTAAATGAAATAGAAAAAAACTGGATGATATAGTTGTTATGATATTCATGGAATCAAACATCGTGATCCTTTAAGAGGAATGTGATTGAAGCTTCTAAGAGGTTCCCTCTAATCACTTTTCACCATATGAATTTGATCATATGAATTTATAGGTGATCTTGAAAGACATTGCAAGGTGGAATATGAATATAGTAATATGTGTACAATTTTGTTAGCTACTTCATGTGAATTTTATCTAGAGTCAGACTTGACACCATTGTTTGACTTTTGGAATGGGTGTATGACCTTAAAGAGCTCTATATGTATTAAAAAATCATATTAATTGAGAGAAAATTATGATTTCCATAATTATGATATTTTTAAGGGTAATAAATTAGATAATTCAAGTTGAATCGATCTCCATGGATATTATTATCAATAAAATTATCATAATCTAAAGTTGATAATTGAGGAGTGTTGAGAAGAGTTTCAAACTGCAATAGGAAGGTTACATGTGACAATTTATTCATTCATTAACATGTGGAGGTAGATTTAAAATGTTTTAAAAGTTGTGGTTTTTATGGATAAAATGCAAAAAAAAATAGATCGTTTGAAGAAGAAAAGAATCATATTCCTTAATGAGATTAAATAAAAAGCCTTAACTTTATTTAAATGAGTTTGGATGAGTTTTAAAAGGAGTATATCTCATTTTAAATGATTAAAGGAATTTACATAATTTATTATGGAAATAATATTCACATAAAAATATTAATATATATGTTTTAGGAGATGAATAAAAATTATAGAGACCTTCAACATTGCTTCTATTCTGGAGACATTTATCCGATCAAATAAGAAAAGTGATAATATGATACTTCTTCCAAGATATAAAATCTATTATGTGTCAAAGTATTAGAGGCCAATGCATCCAAGAAAAACTTTTGCATTGAAAAATAAGAAAAATACCTCGGGGTATTCGGAATAACCTATGCATTGAAGAAAGAGGAGGATCTGAAATTAATACAGCTACATGTCCTTGGTTTCAAGACTCTCAGAGATTGGAGAGCCATTATAACTAAAAATAATAGTGATCCCAAGGTTAATAATAAATAAAACATTAATGAAGTGTATTTTTTATAAATTTTAGAAGTTTAATATGTATTCACTAGATCAATGTTATACCCTTGAAGAACTTATGGTAGTAGTATAAACAACACCACCAAATATTCAGAAAGATAGAGCTATGTGTAATAACATAGGGACTCAGATGATACCATCAAAAACATTTTATACCACTTATTAAGTAGTTGTAATCACTTCAAATTAAATTTATAATAAAATCCTTGTACACCAAAAAGTTGAACATAGAAAGGAGTAAGTTTTTCGAGAAGGCCGAACATTGTAAAAAACCCATGTATTGTTGTTCTTGTTTGTTTTTTTCATTTCATGTTGAGTTGAGGGTTTAACACACATAAATAGATACATATATCATATAAAACATATATTTTCATGTTTAATATGAGATAATTTGAATAAAAATTAAATCATTATAAAATTAGGTAGTAACTGATTCACCCCCCCCCCCCAATGACCCTATATGATCCACTAGGCTCTACAAGTTACAACTATAATTGGTGTTAAAACCTATTTTCTCTTGTGTATATTAAACTTTATCAACATATCCCTTTGATACTTTTTTGAGAAATAAAATTAAACCACTAATTTTATTCACATAAATCCTAAAAACTGTGAAATCACTCTAATCGTCAGCATTTAGAAATATGGACTCATAAAACTTGAAAATTCTTCTAAATGATTTTATCTTATATCCATTGAATATTAAATCATAAATATATATGAGAACCATGAACTACTCTTCCGTAATTTATGTCACATAAATATTATGATCTACATAACCTCTCATAAATTCAACCTTCTTTAAGTAAGTTCCCAACCAAACATAGTTTTCCCGAGGTGCTTATTTAATATTGTAAAAGGCCTTCTTCATTAGTTAAATTGTTCCTTAATTATCTACAGTTTGGAAACTGATTATTTTTTCAATATTCACCTCTTTTTAGTGCACTCCATTTAATAATTTTTTTTTCACATCCATTTTTTAAAATTTGAAACCTCACAAGATTGATACATCCAAGAAGGCACTTTTTAACTCAATTATCACTTTTGATAAGAATGCCTATTCTATATATGTTCCATAAATTTATATAAATCCTTGAACATAAATATTTCCTTTTGGAGAAATAATTTTTGTGCTCATCATATCTTTTCTCGAATGCCCATTTAGTTATGATGCTATTAAGATTCATTGGCCTCTTCACATGCTCCCAACTATAAGTTTTCTCTATTTATTATAATTAATCATATATGTAACTGAATCATGGTTTATCCTTCATGTATTCTTCAAAATATATTGTATCCAATTGAGATAATAGATAAGTGTGCTCTACATTCCTTATCATTTAAGTTTTCAAGGGATCTATTTTATCTCTAAATATATTAAGCTCGTTAACTTTTTCTCTTATTTATATTCTTTAAGTCTATATTTGACTCTCTTAATCCACCTATTCTTCCTAAAATTCAAACTTACAATCCTCATAATTTTAATGATTATGTAATCTTCCAAAATTTTCATCATCTATATCACAAATTTCACTCAAATTTGGATTTATAGATTTATTACTTGCTTTCACTTTAATAATTTTATCATTATTTCTCTCCAAAATTTTCATCAACATACTATTATAAAATTAATAGGCCTTACTCTTCATTAATTATCATAGGAGGGTTAATTTACTATCTTTATAACCATACTTTCATTGGTTTTCCTACTTTTCTACCAACATAATATTTTCTACCAAACAATCCAAAATGTTTCAATGATATCTTTCTTTCATGCCACATTTTATATGGTTTCTTATCCTATATAAGAGTTAAAAAGGACTTATTTTTTCCCTACACCACCACTTTCACCAATTCCTTCCAATAGTTCCTTGAGATACCACTCTCCAGGAGTAGTTTATTAACCATGTTATTAACCATTTGATTCCACCTTTCCATGACACTATTTTGTTATAGTTACCTTATCGATAAAATATAATGATTTATTCCATAATTATATATAAAAATTAAACCTCAATGTAATTATACTCTAATATGTTATTAAATCATAAAACTTTTATTTAACTTATGATTTAATTCTCAACTTACCTCCAGGAACATTTTATTCATTCATTGACTTCCTTATTTGTCTACATGAACATCATGCAACTAATTATACTATAATCATCAACACACAAGATAATGTATTTTTAATATCATGTTATGGTATATTTCATTAGACCACAAAAATTGGTATGAATTGTATTCAATTTATTTAATACCATATTCTTCTTTTATATGTTAGTATTTCTCACCATTTTCCCTCATATACATGCATTGAAAGTATTCTCTTGAACACATTTAAAATTTGGAATATCTGAAATAACCTTCAACTTTAATAAAATCTCAATTATTATTTTATGTATACAACTAAGTCTTTTAAGTATAAGTTATTCTCATATTCAGTTAGGAGGATACATATTTTATTATTTTTCCCACCTAATATAGATTTTCATTTGTTCTTCATACCTTCATCAATGAATTTATAGACTTTACATTGATAAAATAGACCTTTTGATTGAATTTGACCTCTATTAATGGGTTATATAGTTGTATCAAACTAAAAATACTATGTTTAATCCCTTCTATATAAATAACCTTAATGTTTTTCAAATAATTTCCAGTAATAATATTTCTTCCACTTCCTTTTTTTTAATACTTCACCACTTCTAAATATGATCATGTGATAAATAAAACCTTTTATATTATTTAAAATATTCATCTTCCTGGTCATGTGTGATGAACTCCCACTATCAAAGATTAACATTCTAAAAAATTTCATTTCCTTAAGTAAAATTTATGTTAGGTTAACATTCTTATTATTCTTTTTTTCCTTCCATGAAATTCCCAGTTTATTTCAGAGATATGATGGTCTCTCTTTATACACTATAGTATAATCAACACAGTTTTATTCATATTATTTCAGTTGTGATAATCTATTTTCCAATTAAATAATGTTTTTTGTTCATATATTTATCCTATATGTCTTTACAAAATTTAAAACTTCAAAATAAAATGTTTGAAAATAAAAACAAAATCCATGGAAATAATTTATTCTTTGAAGCATAGGATATTTTTTCATTCTCAATTATTGAATTCTACAAGATTTTCCTTTCAAGTATCTTTTCACCACTTTATAGTATTTCATTATGTGGCCTAAATATGTATATAATTATCAATTAACTAAGGGGGAAAATTTTCATCAGTCTATAACTTACTAGCCTCGAAATAGGTCATCGGGGCTTGATAACCTATTATGGTGGAGAATTATCTCTAAATTTTTCTTTACTTTATGTTTTGTGATAACTACTCTAATTTTAGATGATTTACCAATGAAACAAATTTTATTTTTATCCTTATATTTGGGTATTTTATCAACCAACACCTTCACAAAATTTATCATTCCTCGTTCATATCTTTACTTTAGTTCCACATCTAAGAAGTTTTTGAATTGTAACTTATTCTTTGAACCAGTTGATTTCAAATTAAATCTTATTTAATTAAGTTTAAACTTTCTTATCAAGGGATTCAACCCATTTTACTCATTCCTTGATATAGTAATTAATTTTTTCATTTACCTTAGATTTTAACTCATCCTACAATTTAAAATTTTCTACTTCTTTAGATTATTATTTGGAAACCCCTTATGCCTTTATAACCATATATAAATGTGTGGTTTCACCTTTGAGTTGATTGATATATTCTAAATATTATTTTAAGAATCATATTATCATCTTAATTTTCTTATGTTTAACATTAAAATCCTAAAGAAATCCTTAAATTTCCAACTTGAGGTAAAAAAAACTCCAAGTTTATTTTCTACCTCAATTTGTTTTTAATATATCCCAAAAATTTCCATTATTTTAACTTACAAATATATTTTTATTTTGGTTTCATATTATTCAAAGAAATCCTCACCATATTCTTCTTCCATTCTTACTAAACTCTTTCACTAAATCTTCTTACTAAATGCGATTATGGGTTTAATGTTTTGTTTTTGTTAAAAATTCCTTCTCTATTTATATGTGTATTTACTTTTATATTTTTCATCAAACTTACATGGTTTTATCTTGAAATTTTTTTCTAAATTTTTCACATCAAAAATGTTCTAGAAATATATTTTTCTCCAAACCTTCATTTGCCTGACTAAAACTTGTTTCCATAATAAGCAGTAACTAAACACTTACATCCTTTTATCTATCTATACCTTAATTTATATCAATATTATATATAGTCTTGAATGAAATCTCATTTTATAAGTGTCTTGATGATCCTTCTATATTCTCTCAAAATCTGTAAGACACCAACTTACTATGTGAATCATAAGAGATAGTTCTAAAATTTTTCTTCTTTCATGCGCTAAAACCATTTGATTGAATAAATTTGGTAACCTTCTAATAATTTTTTTCATGATATCAAAATCCTTCATTTTATCAACAAGTCTTTTAATGTACCAACAACCTCAATGAGTTTACTGAAGAAACTATCAAATATTTCATCAGATCTCATCTTAAAATCATTAAAATTCTTGTAAATAACCTATAAAGTTTCCTCCTTAGATTTTTTTCAACTTCATAGATATTTTTTAGTTTATCCCATATTACTTTAGTACATTTTCAACTCATCTCCTTCATATAAATTTGATTCAATAATTCTCTAGACAAGGTGTTTTATACCTTTTCATCGACATTGATTAATTTCTTATCTGTTTTAGTCATTTTCAGCTCTTTAATATCACTCATACAAAATATATGGATAGAAACAGAGAAAGAATTATATATGAGAGACCATAGTTGTTATATTATTTGGTTCTTCTAAATATTATAAATACTTCCATATAACAATGGAAATCCTTTTATGTTCACTATATTTTCCACATCAATGAACTTACTTTAATAAATTTTCTAAGATGAATTTTTTTCTCTGATTCCACTTGTTACAACCTTAACATCTAAAACACACCCTAAGAGGGATATGAATTAGGGTGTGAAATCATTTTAACTGTTTAAATTCTATTTAATCTTATTCCCATATTATCAAGAACACAGTTAACCTATCAATATCAAGTATGCAATCACAATATCCAAATAATTAATGTAAATGTAGTGACATGGTGATTTTTAATGGTCCGCCAATAAGGGATACTATATGGAACATGAACTAAAAATATTTTTATGTAATAGGGGATATCACTATGCAATTTATGGGATTACAAAGTTTTGGAAACCCTTACTTTAAATCCAAGGGCCACTCCCACTTTCTCTTTATCGATGCACTATTTCAAGTAAGGGATGTAAGAAAACCATATAACACATAGGTCAGTCTCAAGAATGGTAATAAAAATAAAAAACAAATCAATGAGTTTGTTGTCATTTTTCATTAATTTCATCTAAAAATTTTATATCTTCAATAAATTTCTTCCACATAATTTTACCTTTCTCAATTTCGAATGTGACAATACTCTTTATCAGTGTTTCAATTTTTATTATCTCTAAAAATAATTTAATATCAATAAATAAATCTTCCAAATTCATGCCTTCAAATTTACCACTTGTTACCAAATTATTGAGACTCAAAACTGTTTATAATCATCAAATTAAAATCACAAAATCCAAAGAAAATATCACACAATTCGAAGAATATTTAAATTTTAAAATCAACCTATAATCAACTTAATCATGGTGTGATTGGGCTTATTATGATGTGATATACTTTAAATTTAATATATTATGGTGTATAAAACTCCACTATGACATGATTTCCTATCAAACATACATTCATAAAATGTTTATCAAATCCATTTTTAAAACTCCTTGAAAATCATGACATCATCTTCAAAATCTTTATAAAACTTAAACCTATTATGGTATGATCCACCATTTCAAATTTAACTATAGTTCTACCAAATTTTCATGGAATTATCTTATAGATTGGTTCTTTCCCATAATTTATACTTTATTAAATTTTATTCCTATTTATAAATCACTATTCCATGATGATTTTTGTTACAATGTGATCCCTCCAATAATAGACAACTAGAGCTACACCAAATTCTTATGGGGTATTTATTGTATCATGAGCTACATTTTTGTAGCATAACACATGAATTTATAGAAAAACTAGCTAGAATCTCTATATTTTACTCCTACATAGATTCCTTCACTGTGTTATGTGAATAATCATGTCATTTTGTTATATTCCTTCAAGGAATATACATCAAATATTCTCAAATCACTTCCAATATTTTCCAAGAATTTACACCATGATTAACTACAAACATAGTGTTCTTTCATAATGTATCATCAATATTGGAAACTCAATATTCAACATCATCCAATAGTTAAAAAAATCTCCCATATGATCAATAATTATATTCAACATTCTCCAAGTTAGGTAACCTTGGTTCCAATATAAAATTATCATAAACCAAGGCATGAGAACGTAGAAACATAAAAGTATGATCATGAAATCATGACATATACCCTTTTATAAGAATATTGAATCAATTATAATTAACCACTCTGAAATAAATTAGGAATATGTCGCATGAATAAGCATAAAAATTATAACATTTTTTAAGTATCCCTACTAATATCATCATAAAATTAAGGAAAAGGATAACTTCATTGTATACTTACAATACATAATCGACTTGGATAACATTCCATGTCCCATAATGTAAGTTCTGAGATCCATCTAGTCCAACCCTTTGTGTATTTCTAAAGCATGTGGTGCTTGAAAGAGGCATAGTGTGGGTCTAGAGGTGTTTGGATACCAAAATATGGAAGTAGGTATAATTTATGACATGTAATGGTTTCACATCATGAATATGTGGTTCACATATTTTGTGAGGCTAGTTTACAAGGTGCTTCATGATGTTAATCAAATTGGGGTTAAATGATATTAGGAAACACATTTTTTATTGGAACTTAAAGCCTAATAATTACATGATGTGAAAGGGTTTCATTATGTGAAAGTCTATTGGAAAGTGTGTCGATATAAGTTGCAGTGCCTTGGGTTTTTTCTTAGAACCTATTCTTATCACTAAATTTTCAGGAGATTTGTGATGCTCTCTTCAGGAGTTTTGGGATCCCTTTGATGGGGACCAATCCTCAACCTTTGGTCTTCAATCCATAGTGATCTAAGTTATGTTCTACCCATTCTCTTATAGTTGTTAGATTTGTATCCCCCCACTTCTTCTTTCCATACAATGGAAGTTTCTCTTCATCATTCTAATAGAGTGTTCTTGGTTTTTATTAGTGTGATTTTGGTGTAGTGCCCTTGGTGGGGTGTAGCTCTTGTGGGAGGGGTAATTGGGATCTATGAAGTTAGTTCATTATCATGTGAATAACATTGACATATTAAGGTATAGTACTCATTGATTATTCTATTTACTTGTGTAAAATCATAAATTAATAATGGTTAATCCCTTTTTATGTTAATTAAATTATACTAATAAATATTTAATAAGATTAATAATGAATTGGACAATGATCATGAGTCAATGTTTGATACCATGATAATGGGTTTCTTCTTGATTTTCTAGATTGTGTGTTATCTATGTTATTATTATTAGCATGTTGTGGGATGTTACTGATTAGTATGTTTCCTTGATGGAAAATGGTAAAAAATGTAAATTTGGTAATTGTTAATTAGTTCTATAAATAATTAAATAATAGGATTGCTTGAATCTGGTGTTTCTTATAATTTGATGATAATAAAATTAAGGTAATGCACATGTATAATTGAAAATTATCTTCCATGTGATTAATTAAATTTTTAAAGAATGTGAAGAATGTTAATTATTTTTTATGATAATAATTAAAATGGAATGTTAATGAGAATTGTAATTCTATAAGTTTTTTTAAATTTGTTTTAATTCTAATAGCATTTTTAGATTTTGATAACTTGTCGTAGACTGATTCCTAAGGTTACCTGTAATTGGAACCTCTGAATAATGAATCAGTTAATTCAAGATGGAATAAAAATAAGTTATTTGATAAGGATAACTTATTAGGCCTAAGTTCCACATCTCCTTGAGAAGGATGAGTGCCTTGAGTTTGGATCCATGAGATCTCGTTTATGTGTGAATGTTGAATTCCTTGTTTTAGGGCCTAGATTTCTGTATTGGTTGTGATTTTATGTTTCATTATGGTTTTGTGATGTGATCTAGATGTGAGTTTCACTTTATGATATGATTTGATCTTGGGATGGCTGAGCCTGGGATGGTTGATGTGATGTGGTTTGGGAGGCTTAGATAATGTGCTAGAAGTTGATTCTTGTGATGGAGAGATGAATCTGGATATCCATGTGGGTTTTCGGGATGACATTGGAGATGATGGAACTGGTTGAAGCTGGGATTACCTATTGATTTGATAAAGTCAGATGCTTTCTTAACATGAATTTTTTTAATGTCTAATGGTCAGGTTTCTTGTTTTATCTGCATTTATTCCCTACTAATTAAGGTAGCTGGATGTGTTTGGTTTCATGTTTCCTCTTAGTGGTATCTTCAGTTGATTTTCCAAGAGTACCTAGATTATGGAAAGATGAAAATAATGAATAAATAATTATTAACCCATTGGGTCGGTATTAATGGAATGAAAATGTTAAAAAGATGTTAATCTTGAGAAATTGTGGACTCGGTTTGGATTATTCCTGGAGGGAATAGACTTTAATTTGATGATTAATCTAAAGTAATATGAAATAATGTTAATAGTTAATTTAATGTATAATAAATTAATTAATTAAGGGAAATTATAAATATAAAATAAGTAATTAATGTAGATAAAATAATTATGTGCCTATAGGATATCTAGTCCCTAGTAGTGGAAGTAGGTTGTCCAAGAGATGATAACTGAAATTGAGATTAGGATAATTTTGTTACCATAATGTGGTTGTAATAAATATTATATCATGTATATTTTGTGATTTCATATGCTACCCCACCCATTCTAGTTATGGTGACTGACACCCAGTGGACTCTTGGAGGGTGTTTTCCCCAATATCATGGTGGGAGGATTGATGAATGACTACCCCCTCTAGCACCACTCTCTTATCTTGGTAGTTACTTGTTTTGATATGAACGGTGGTTAGTTTTCCCATATATTTGTGTATAGGGATATGATGTCTTGTGGTTATTTTCACACATGTATCCCCTGATACATCATCCAAAGGATTTTTATAGGTATGATGTGTATAGGTTGTAATGGATTAAGGTACTAACTCGGTGTATGGGATGTGATGGATTGAGGTATAATACCTGATGTATGATACACGTCAAATAGGTTGTGGTGGATCTCAAAAACTAATTTTTACTGTATATGGTGATGTGATATGGGATGATGTGATGATGTTATGAACAGGCTTCATGTTTTGATTCCTTTCCTAGGATTCTTTAGGCTGTATTATTTTGGAGAGAGATGACTCGGGATATGTGACATTGGGTAACAGTAGTAAACTAGTGGAGAAGCAAGAGAGAGTTACCCCTGATGTTTCATTATTATATTATATGATCTTTTGTATGAAATACATGGTGATATTTAGTCATGGTGAGGTTGGGAACTTAGTATACCAATTTAGGTGATGAGTTAGTTTCATAGTTCTTCACATTGATTTAATATGATTTCTTTATATTTTGCCTGAGAGGCCCTAGGGAGGATCCTACTGAGTATACTATTATTCTCACGCTACATATATATAAATTATTTTTTATTTCAACCAAATCAGGTTGGAGATTGGGATGGATATTACTAGCTTTTGATTTTACAAGAGATGTTTGGGCTTTGTGGTCTCTACCTCCTTTACCTTTTGGTACTTGTGGTTTTCCTTTTAGTTGTTATATTACTGTATGAAATTTCATGTTTTCACTTGGTATTTATTTATATATATGTATGAGTATATTTTGAATGGTTTATCTATCTTATCTCTCACTTACTCATGTTTTCTTATGGATTAATGCCTCTCATTGTATGATTATTATACCCTTGGTTCTAGTCTCCAACCTAGGGCCTACTAAAGGTAGGACTCAAGAATGCACCATCTCCCTTATCTCATTGTTGGTCTTAGAGGGGTAATGTTTGGGGGGAGGGTTTCATGATAGAATGTTATTAGAGTTTTAGGTTTGATTGATAGGATGGAGTTTTGAGATAGGCAGAGGTTAGACTGTATAGGATGGTAGGGAAATTGTGATGGTTAAATTTAGTAATCAATGTAAATATGGGAGACTAGTTGAGACATGGGTGTTTTAGGGACCCTTTTTATCTGATGCATGAACCTTTAAATTTATTGATCCTACTAAATGAAGTGATACTAGTTTCAGTGTAGAGACCTAGGAAAATATCATGAATCATTCTTCTATATGCCTATGTTTGAAATGGTTATGCCTGATGATAGGTTAAAACCTCTACAAGGAAACAAATAAATAAATAAATAATGCTAAATATTCCATATTCTAGGTTTATAAGATCTAATAGTTTTTTATTTTTTCTAGAATAGCTCTAGATCGACGTCCTCAATAGGTTTACACTAAAGATGTTTAGCGGGATGTGCCAGCAGGTTACTAAAAATTGGAAGTCAATGACAATAATACTTGCAGGAGGAAAATATGAGAGTTTCAATTCCAAAGTCTACATAAACATGAGAGATCCATTTCAGATTCATTCACATAATACTGGTTGTAGTATGTTGAGATATATTTCAATTTTATCCATGTTAGGAAAGATTATTGGGCTTCATTGGCTGTGACGATGATGTGTGGAGTAGTGAGGTAGTGGTGGTTCTTGTTCCTTAGGGATTTTTATGAGTCGAAATTATCATGAGAGAAGTTTTGAGACTAGTTCCAATTAGATTTTCTTTCTTGAACCATGAAGGCATATATTCATTGGGATTATCTAACCCTTTGATAATAGAGTTCCAACATGTGAGAGTTTGGGATCGATATTAGGACCCTTCTGTGATATGATTCAGACCTATTTACAAATGAAGAGACTAGGTCAAGGAATTTAGATGAGAATTTGTGTCTAGAAATCCATTTCTAGGTCACCCCATTTATGTTGAAGATGTATCTTGAGGTTTTGGTTAGAGAAGATTTTATTGAGAGGACACTGGCCAGAACAGAATCATTATGAGAGGGGAGTCATCAGGATTCCTAATGAATTATAGATATGTTTTGGGGTTCCTAGTTACTTGTAAAGAATATTATTTGGTCATAAAAGGGTAGGTCACAACACTCATTATCTATTTTCTCTGTGGGAGATGGCTCTCAGACCTATTCCAAGTGATAAGATGTGTGTTTTTCTTATGGTGGTCAATGTCATCAGCAATGAGAGTACCCAAGATTTATAAGTATTTAAAATGCACTGGGTATTCCACTTCAGGTCCCTCTATTTAGGTAGTTTAATCATAGGTATTAGCATAAAGGTGTTCCAGATTGTGATCATCAAATAGAAGTTGTGAAAAGCAGTATACATCCTTGAGACGCTCCTCTTCCTTTGAGATTAGAGTGTGTCCATGGAGGTTTTTGTCATTAGGTTCAGAGAGGGTTTGGAGCGGGTCATGGTCAGCTACATGATTTAGCATTACCAGTAATGGGTAATCCTCTATGGAGTGGTTCATGGTCAACTTCATGATTTAGCATTTCCATTGGTGGTTGAACCATACATCATTCATGGTACCATTTTATTTTTTTCTACATGGGTGCATTATTTTTCTGATACAGTTGGGACACACTCCTTTATATCACCTAGCCTCATCCCTGATTTGGGACATAAAGTATATATGATTTGAGTTCCCTTGGAATTGACTACGCTAGTTGAAGGTTGAGTTGAATTGTATGAAGTATGTAGAGACTGTGAGCTAGTACTGGGGTAGCACTGCTCTTGGGTAGATTTCCCATGTTTATAGATATATCTATATGACATCATCCTTAGCATGGATTGGTTTTATTTGATGTAGGATATGGTGTATATATTTCGTATGTGGGTTGTGTTCTATGATGTTAATGGAGATCTAGAACTATTTTTTGGTGACAAAAATCCTCAGATAGATCATAGGCATGTTCTATCCTTATCTTCTTTGATGGTTGAGTTGATGCTGAGTTCGTTGGAAGTTAAGAAGTTGGTGTTTCCTAGGGTCATAGAAGATTACCCCGATTCATTTATAAAGGAGGTAGTGGTGTTACCCCATCAAGGGGAGATCAAGTTTTGGATTGAGCTATAGAAAAAAACATCTATTATCTAAAATAATCTATATAGTATGGTACCTTTTAAGTTTTGAGATTTATGAGTACACCTCGATGATTTATTGTAGTATGGTTTTTTTTGACCGAGTGTATCACCTTGGGTTGCATTGGTTTTGTTCATAAATACGTTAGATGGAAGTTTATGGATTTATATCAATTATAATATCTTAAACCAAGTTATAGTGAAGAACCATTATCCTCTTCTGTGGATTGATGATTTATTCGGTCAGCTGAAGGGAGAATGTTGGTTCTCAAATATCAATCAGCGGTCAAGATATCATCAGATATGGATAAAGGATCAGGATATTTGGAATACTTATTTTCATTTTCATCATGGGAATTATGATTTCATTTTAATTTATTTTGGTGTGACAAATTCTCTAGTTGTGTTCATGGGGTTGATGAACATTATGTTCAAAGAGTTCCTAGATAAGTTTTTGGTGGTTTTTATCGTTGACATCCTTGTGTACTCGACAATTGAGGAGGAGATTATAGAGCATCTGCATGCCATTTTTTGAGTTCTTAATCATGATTAGCTATTCAAAAATTTATCTAAGTGTAAGTTATTTTCTCTTGAAGTATTCTTCTTAGGGTTTTTCAAGTCCCAATAGGAAGTAGTTGTGTATCCTTTTAAGATAAAGGTGGTTGTTTCTTGGGAATCCCCTAAGACAGTGGTTGATGTATGGGTATTACTTGTTCTTATAGGATGTTACAGGTGGTTCATAGCCGATTTTTCTGAGGTTTCACCTCATCTAGAATCCTTGACCAAGAATTATCAAGCATTCTTATGGACCGACCAATTTCAGGAATCTTTCATGTACCTGATGGAGAAGTTGTCCAAGTCTCCAATCCTTTGTTTTCTAAGAGAAGGAGTTTAGTTTGAGGTTTTCTATGATAATTTTCATCTAGGATTTAGATGTGTTCTAATGTAGAAAATATAAAAAAAAATTATGAATCTTAGTAGTTACATCCCTATAAGTGTAACTATATCACCCATGATCTTGAGTTGGAAGAAGTTGTGTTTTCATTGAAGTTATGGCATAATTACCTCATCGGTGAATGTTTTGTGGTTTTTACAAACAATAATAGCCTGAGGTATGTATTATCCTAGTGTGACTTGAACTTGTGTTAGTGATAGTGGGTATAATTATTATAGGATTATGACTTTGAGATTTTTTATATGCTAGGAAAGGTAAATATTATAGCTGGTGTGTTGAGTAGGAAGTCATATACTGATGTTGTGAATGAATCTGGGGATTCTTGGAGAGTAATGGAAGAACTCTCAGTGTATCATCTAGATATGGGAGAGTTTTGAAAAAAGAAGTTATCTTTTCTAGATGATGGTGTATTCATCTTTGGTGTAGCAGGTGAAGGATTCCCTACTAGGGGATTCTGAGGTGGAGTTATAGAGGGATAGAGTTGTTTTTTTTGATGACCATGATGGTTGGTGTAAGGATGGATAACACCAGGTGTTATTCTGGGGAAGGATTTTCATTCTTTCAGTGATACATGAGATATTTTTCCATGAGTTCCACATGTTTCCTTTGAAATTACCTCTTAGTGTGATAAAGATGTATTGAGATTTGACAGGTCAGTTTTGGTTTCCTAGACTTAAGTGTGAAGTTATAGAGTTTTTTTCAAGATGTTTGGTCCTCCATAAGGCGAAGGTTGAGAATAGTGTTCCCAGTAGTTTTCTCTAGACATTAGATGCTCCCTATTGGAAGAGGGAGGACATCTCAATGGACTCCATTAATGGTTTCCCTCAAGCTCAAGGATTCTATTAATCTATATAGATGATAGTGTATCATTTAAAGAAATCATCCCACTATATAATGATCAGGGAGTTGATCTTAGTGGTGGTTTTATTAAGGAGGTATTTGGAGGAGGTGGTGTGACTCCATAGAGTCCTGGAGACAATAATCTCTGATCGGGATCCTCATTTTACCTCCTGGGTTTGTAGATATCTCTATCATGATTTTGTATTTTAGTTATCCCTTATAACTACATATAATCCAAAAATTAATGGTCAACTAGAGTGTACCATCCAGAATCTTGAAGACATGTTATGCTCTTGTGTCCTAGATTTTGGAGGTTCTTGGATGAGGCACCTTCCCTTGGTAGTTTTTTCTTAAAATTCTATTTTCCAATCCACCATTGGTATGGAGACTTTTGAATCTTTGTATGAACAAACTTTCCATTATCTGTTGTGTTATACCAAGTTTTGAGAGGTATAAATTCTCAAGTTGTAACTAGTACAGAATAGGATATAGATGGTTTAGGTAATTTTCGAGAGGATGAAGGAAGCACAAGATCATCAGATATGCTATGTGATCATAGAATGAGATATCTAGTGTTCTAAATTAGAGATAATGTGTTCTTTAAGGTGAATTTTCATCATGGGAAGTAATGGTTTAGTCAAGGTAGTAAGCTTTCTCCCCATTTTGTTGGACCTTTTGAGGTGTTGGCTCTTATTAGAGTCATGGAATATCATATAGCACTTCCCTTATAGATGAGATGAATACACAATGTTTTTCACATGTCACAGCATCATAATTATCTTTATAATTATTATCATTTCATCAATTGGGGAGAGATCAATGTTGATGATGATGCGACCTTTAAGGAGTGGCCTATACAGATCTAGGACTGCTAGGAGAAGGTGTTGTGTGGACATTATATTCCCTTGGTTCATGTATTGTAGTGGAACGGTGGTATGGATAAGAGTACATGGGAACATGAGTCATAGATGTTCCCTTAGTACTCCGAGTTGTTTGATGTTTATATATTCTCTTTTAATGTTGTTTTTTTTTGTGTTTACTTTTTTGGTTTATGAGATGGTTACCTCATAGTTCTTTTTGGTGATATTACTCTCATTTGATAGGTATCTCCCCCATGAGAGTGTTTAGGAGTGTTTTTTTATTATTGTGTGGTTTCAAGTTGTTTCTCTATTGAGAGGGTTGAGATCATGTGATGGTGATATCCTTGAGAGGTATCTCATGGTATGGATATTTGGGTGACTCATTTTAATTTTCTATCTGCATTTGGTTTTGGATTCTTGAGTACAATAATGTTTTTATAGGTATCTAATGTAAGGGATTAGATCCATATAGTCTGACCTTTTTCATGTTTCTGAATCCTGTGGTGATTGAAGGAGGTGAAGAGCAGGTTTGGAGGTTTTTTTATGCTAAAATCTTGAAGTATGGAGAATTCAGGACGTTTAAGGGTTTCGCACCATGAATATTTGGTTCATAGATTTTGTGAGGCTGGTTCATAGGTTTCTTCATAATGCGAATTAAATTAGGGTTAAATGTTCTGAGGAAACACATTTTTTGGTGTAACTTTAAACCTTATAATTACACAACGTTAAAGAGTTTCACATTATGAAAGTATGTTGGATAGTGTGCTGATATAAGTTTCATTGCCTTAGGTTTTTTCTCAAACCCAATTCCTTTATCTAAATTTATAGGAGATCTATGGTGCTATCTTTAGGTGTTTTTGGATCCTTTTGATGGGGATCAATTCTTGGCCTTCTGTATTTGATCTTTGGTGATCTGAGGTATGTTCTACCTCTTCTCTAGTATTTCTTAAATCTAGATCCTCCCAATTCCTATTTCCATGAGATGGAGGTTTTTATTAATCATTCTAACAATGTTTTCTTAGTTATTTGTTAGTGTGGTTGTGCTTGTAATCCTTGTAGGGATGAATCATCTGTAGGATGGATGATCGGGAGCTACGATGTTGGTCTGTTCTTGTGTGAAGAACATTGACTCCTTTGAGGTAGGGAATTCATTTCTTATCCTATTTATTTTCATTAAATAATAAATTAATCATGTTTTATCCCTTTGGATGGAAATCTAATTAACCTAATAAATATTTAGCCTGATTAATATTGAATTGGATTGCAATCGTAGGTCAATGTTTGATACCATGATAATGGTATGGCTCTTGATTTTATAAATTATGTGATATATATGTAATGCTTGTTAGTATTTTGTGTGAAGTTATGGATTATCATGTTGATCTTGATGGAAAATGGTAAAAAAATGTAAATCTGGTAATTTTTAATTAGTTGGATAAAGAATTAAATAAGTGGCATGTTTGAATTTGGTATTCCTTATAATTTGATGATGATAAAATTAATGAAATGTGCATGTATAATTGAAAATGATCTTCCATGTGATCAATTGAATTATCAATGAAAGTGAATCATGTTAATTATTATTATTATTATTAATTAATAAGTCATGTTAATGAAAATTATACCTCTACAAATTTTTTAAACTAGTTTTAATGATAAGATCATGTTTATATTTTGATAGTTTGTTATAGCTTGATGCCTTAGGTTTCCTGTAGTTAGAACCTGTGAATAATGAATTGGTTAATTTAATATGGAATAAAAATTGTTTGTTTGATGAAGATAATTACAAGGGCCTCATTTTCTAGCCTTATTGAGAAGTTAAAGTGCCTTGATTTCGGAGTTGTGGGGGATCATTTATATATGAAGACTGGATGCCTTGTTTTAGGGCTTAGATTTCCCTATTGGTTGTTCTTTTTTTCCCTACTATTTTTGTGATGTACTCTAGAAGTTATATTTTCTTCATGATGTGGTATGATCTTGGGATGGATGATCCTGGGATGACTAATGTGACATGGTCAGGGAGGCTCGAATGATGTGGCAGCAGTTGATGCATGTGATGGTGAGATGAATCAGGATATGCATGTGGGTGTCAAGGATGACACCATAGATGATAGAATGGTTTGAATCTGAGCTTACCCATTGATGTGATAAATCTATATTTATACTTTAAATTAATCTATTTAATGGTAAATAGTTAGGTTTCTTGTTTTATATTCATTCTTTTCCCCACTATCTGAGGTATCTAGATGTGCTTGGTTTCATGTTTCCTCTTAGTGGTAGCTTTGGATGGTTTTCCTAGAGTATTTGGATTATGGAATAATGCTAATAATGAATAAATAATTCTTAACCCATGGGTTTTGTGTTAATGGAATGAAAATGCTGAAAAGATGTCAATTTTTAGAATTTGTGGAGTCAATTTTGATTATGCTTGGAGGTCATGGACTTTAATCTGATGATTAATGTAATATAATGTGAAATAATGTTAATGGTTAATTTAAGGGATAATAAAATAATTAATGAAAATAAATGATAAAAATAAAATAATTAATTAATATAGCTCTTAAAATTCTTATGTTCTTATGGGATATATATTCCCTAGAAGTGGCAGTCGGGAGTCTAAGAGATGATAGATGCGATTGATCTTAGGACTAGGTTATGCCATAGTGTGGTTGTGAGAAATATTATATCTTTTATATTCTATTATTTCATATGCTAACCCACCGATGTCAGTAAGGGTTACTAACACCCAAAAGACTCTATAGGGTGTTTTCCCTAATATCCTGGTGGGAGTATGGATATTTTACTACCCCGTTTGGCCCTACTCTCTTCTCTTAGTAATTAATTGTATCGGTATGCATGACAGTTAGTTTCCCCATATATTTTTGTAAAGGGATATGATGTATTTTGGTTATTCACACATATATATCTCAAGATATAGTATCCAAAGGATTATTATAGGTATAAAGTGTATATTCTATGATGGCTTGAGGTACTTACTCAGTATATGGGTTGTGATAGCTTGAAGTATAATACCTAATGTATGATATACGTCATAATGCCTATGGTGGATCTCAAAAACAACATAGTTACTATATATTTTGGTGAGATATGGGATGATGTGATGATGTGATGAAAGAGGTGAATGTTGTGATTTCTTTCCCTAGTGTCTTTATGTTGGCATATTTTGGAGAGAGATGGCTCAAGACGTGCGATGTTAGGGAAGAGCAGCTAACTACTGGGGAAGCGGGAGTAGGTTACCCTTGATGTTTCATTATTATATTATATTTTCTATTGTATGCAATACTTGGTGAGAGTTATCCATGGTGATGTTGGGAACTTAGTATACTTGTTTAGTTGATGAGTTAGTTGCACTATTGTTCACTATGCTTTAGCATTCTTTTTTTATCTTTTGCATGAAAGGATCTAGGGAGGATCCTCCGAAGGGTAATTTTATTATCAAACTACATATATATATATATATATATATATAATATTTTAAATTCATCTGGAGAAGGTTGGAGGTTAGGATGGATATTACAAACTCGTGATATTACAAGAGCAGCTTGAACTTCATGGTCGCTGTCATATTTACCTGTTGGTACTTGTAGTTTTCATTTTAGTTGATATAGTACATTATGACATTGCATGATTGCACTTGGGATTTATTTATATATATGTATGAGTAGGTGTTTATGGGTGTATTTGTATTATCTCTCTCTTCTTCATGTTTTCTTAGAGGTTAATGCATCCCATTTTATGTTTATTATACCCTTGGTGCTAGTCACCAACCTAGGGCCTACAGGATGCGGGACCCGGGAAGTCACTATCTCTCTTCTCTCATTGTTGGCCCAAGAGGGGTAAAATTTAGGGGGAGGGGGTAATGACACACAAAATAGTGGACAAATATAACCTCTTAGGTCTAGTAACATAATGGACTAAAATAACCTCCCATTTCTCATAAAATAATATCTCATGAGATATAATATTTACCCAATGCATTTTAGGACTATATAATTTAAGTCACATTCATCACATAATGATATATCCATATATATTTGTGTCGTATGAAACTAAATATAATCATATATCCATAAAAACATGATTATCCTATGAAAATAAAATAGGTTACATGTAAACATTCATGTGGTACAAAAAACATCAAAAGAATGATAGAGTATTTCAAGGTAAATATCCATCAATTAGAATAATGAGTTGCAGGGCTTTTAAAATGTATAGAATAACAGGGTATACAATCATGATAATAGATTTCCCCAATAAATAAATTGGTATGGTTATCTAGGTAAACACCCTTAAATCAATTGAAGGAAATATATGGAATTGACAATGTAAAGGAATTATTATATTGGTTATCTATAAATATAGTTGATGTTAAGTCAAGATAATGGAACTTATGTAATAATACTTCCACAAATACATACAAATGTGGGTAAAAAATCAAGGGATTATTTCAGTGTGTTAACTTATTATGAAAAAATTATAATGGTAGGAAATATAAAGAAACAGATTGAAATAGATAAAAATTCCTTCAGAGGAAGATAGGAAATTATAAATGATTTTTTAAAAAAATTCATCTATTTTTATGCAGTGTTGACATAATCACAAACACATAAAGGAATGGATTATAAATAATTTTTAAGAAATAAAAAAAGGAAAAGAATAATTTAATTAAAAAATATTTATAATATGTTTTAAATTTATAATTGAAAAGATTTCATAGAAAAGTAACCATTATAATAAATGGATGAAAATGAAATATAAATTATAAAAATAGTCTTCTTAATGTTTTGGTTCCCTTATCATAAAAAAAGAGATATAATTCAGCTTAAAAATAATTTTAAAAAGGTGAAAAAAGCCTTTTTAAATCATTATTAAGAGTAAAACATCCCAATAATGGTTAATTGAAAATAAATAAAGGAAAAGTAGAATAATATTGGATATAAAGATCCAAAATGTTATTAAAGTTGAAATAAAAACTTTTTTATAAGTTTGCAATAAACCATATCAATGAAAGGGATATAAATTTGGGTCTTAAGTATAATTGAAGTGAAATATAATAGATTTTGGTGGAAATAAATTTTAAAATCTAAAAATAATTAAATGAATGATTTTTGGTGAGAAATATTGTGAGTATAGAAGAAAAATATAAAAATATTGAGTAAATATTATCATTTTCAACACTGTATTTTATAAAATCAAAAAATAAATTATAAAGAATATTTTTATTAGTAAATTTAAATTACCTTAAAAATTTATGGAAACACAAAGTGATAAATTGAATGGGTATATGATAGTTCATTTATAAGAACATTGACATTGAAAAAAGGTTATAACTCAATGAAATGATATTGAATTAAGAAACCCCTTTATAAGTTAATTAAATTGTAAAATATGAAAAAATAAAAGAGAGGGTGTCAGGAAGATTTAAAAATAACATTTAAAATAATAGAAAAAATCCATTATAGATTTATAAAATATATATGAGATAATAAGATGTATACAAAGAATTAAAAAATGGTGAGGATGCTTGGAATTAAAAAAAATACAACAAGGAAATAACATAATAATTAAATAAATAGTGAAATAGAAATAATATGAAAAAGGATAGTGAAATTACTTTAAAATAAATATTATATCCTAAATATATTTTATTTAGTACTTTCATAATAAATGATACAAAAAATTATCATAGAATATGAATAATGGATAAGGAATATCAATCACAAGAGAAAATATTGAGAAAACTCTTTATCACTTCTGTAATGTTAGAAAAAAATTCTAAAGAAATATATAATAGAATTTTAAATCCCATGAATCTAATTTAATTCACAATAAAATATGTATAAGGTGCATTTTAAATATCATATAAATAAAATTAAATGTATAAAATGAATAATTCCATAAATAAGGGAAATTGTGACAAAAATCACTTATGAACAACAAATAGTATAAATTAAAAATAAAATAAATTAATTGAAAAGTAAATTTCAATAAAAAAAATTATAAATGAATAGAATATGAAAAATAAGATAGTTTAGATTTAATGTACATGAAAATTAATCATCATATGTCAATTGTTCCATTTGTTCCATGCTTGCTTCAAATATAGTGGTTTTAGTCCCTTATTCACACTCATTATTTCATCAACTATATAATTTTCATAGAGATAATATATATATTTTTTATAGATTTTTGGATCCTAATGATTATTTCATGGATTTTAAGGTTTCTAATGATCGGGTTTAAATTTTCTTTTTTTATGAATATTGAATCAATAAAAAGAGTTGATTTTATTAATAAATATAATTATATATATTTCCATTATAGAATTATAAACAAAAACTAAATTCATATTTAATATAATAATTTACCAGTATTTAATTTTTCATAATCATCCCTAATGAAAATTTTATAGAAACGTTCATGTATAAGTTAATATTGACCCAAACATTATCATGCTATAACTAATAATGATTATGAATTTGTAGTTTTATTATTAGAACATAAATTTTATAGATGAATATTTATTTCAATTAAATGTTATTAAATTTTTAAATAGTCTTCAAGAATTGGTGGTTTAAAAATATAAAAAAAATGATTAAATAAATAGTTAATACTTACATTGAAGGATCAAATATTTCCTTAAAGACCTCCTTTGAAATAAAAAATTTAAGGATACTTCTTATTACTAGAAAATCCCAAAAGTGAGAAAGGTTTATTAGTAAATAAATATAGGTAGATATTAAAGAGTAAAACAAATAAGATGTGTGGTTTTAAGTGATTGGATGATGGATCCTTTTATATATGAAAATGAGGTATGTTTCATTGGAAACTTGAAATAGGTAAAATAAAAACATGGAATCAAATGTGAGTTAGGTTTTTTAAGTGAATAAATGTTTCTTGGAATAGTAATATTGAATTCTATAACTAAAAAAGGATTTATATAATGTTTAGATATCATTTTACTTAAATAAAATTCATTTCATGTCATTTTACATATTTTTTCTAATTTTTTCTTGTTTAATTATTTAATATTGTGTCTATTTTTTACCAAAAATAAAATATATGCTCACTTACCAAATTTTGATGTAAAAAATTAAAATTTTAAATCCATTTAATAAAATTATAATTACAATTATAATAATATTATCCTTTAAATAAAAATATATGATACATGAGGAATATTTTTTTTAAATGACATTTTAAAAGATTAAAAGTTTTTATTCATACTTTTAAACAATTATTACATATTAAATAAATATTAATTCAACTATATATATATATATATATAATCAATAAATGTTTTCAAAATTATTCATTAAACATGATAGATTTGTTTTTTTTAATGGATAATTTATAAAAATTGTTGTTATATAGGTAAATACCCTTCAATTAAAATAATAGAGTTGTTGGTATTCACATTGTATAGAATAATTGGTATATGTTCAAGATAACAGATTTCCAAATTCAAATTAATAGTGTGGTTATCTAGTTAAACACCTTTCAATAAAGACAAAAAAATATAGAGTATTAAAATTGGAAAGGGTATTGATATAAATGTTATCTTTAATTATATGTTATGATAAGAAAAGATAAAGGAATTGATATATCAATATTTTCATAGATACATGGGAATTAGGGTAATAAATCAAGGGATTATTTTATTTAAGTAATTTCTTGAAAAAAATTATAATGAGAGAAAACATAATGAAAAGGATGTTGAAATAAATGAAAAATATTTGAATGGAAAATAATAAATTATATTAGATTAAGAAAATAACTTCTTAGTTTTTATGAAATGTTGAAATAATAATAAAAAGAAACGAATGGCATATAAATCCTTTTTTAAGAAATTATATAAAGATGATAATATTTTCATAAAAAATATTTTAAATATGTTTTGAAAATATAATATAAATAATTACATTTAAAAGTAACCTTGATAATATAGGAAGGAAAATGGATGAGAAATAATGAAAAGATTCTTCTTATAATTTTGGTAACCTTGGCATAAAAATATAGGTCACATTCAAAATCAATATCAAAATGTGACAAAAAAATTAAATATTCTTTTAAAAATAGAACAACCCAATAATGGACCCTTTAAAATAAATAAATCTAAAGTAGAATAATATTTGAGAGAGATAGATAATAAATTGTATATAAGTTGAAAGATATTTATTTTTTATAGTTTTAAAAATCCTACATTGATTAAAGGGATATAAATTTTGATTTTAAATTGAATTAAAGAGAAATATAAGAGGTATAGATTAAAATTATTATTTAAAATTCAAAATAATAAAAAAATGATTTATGGTATGAAATATAATGGATTTAGAAGAGAAATACTAAAAAATAGAGTAAAAATTGTCATTTTAAAAATTGTGTTTATAGAGATAAAAACCAATATAAAAGAATATTTTGATTAGGTAATGTAAATTAACCATAACAAAATAGGAAGGATAATGTGAGATAGTCCTGTGGTAGAATATATCCGAATTTTAAGAACATATTCAATGAAGAAAGATTAAGACTCAACAAAAAGATAATTAGTTATGAATAAATCTAAAATAGGTTATTAAAATGAGTTAACACCCATTTAAAATAATAGGTAAAAGTAATTATAGATTTAAAAAATACATGAGATAAAATACTATAAAAAAAAGAAGATAAATCTTAAAGATGAATCTAGAGATTTAATAAAAAATAATAATTAATTGTATTATCAATTACATTAATAGTGAAATGAATATAATATGAAAGATGATAATGAAATTACTTGAAAAATAAATATTATATATCAAGAACATTTTCTTTAGGATGTTAAAAATAAAGAATATGTAAAATTTCTTGTGGAAAATTCACAATGTATAATTAATCTCAATCACAAGAGAATATATTTCATAATGAAATATGTATATACTATAGTTTATACACCATGTAAAGGAAAATAGGTGCGTAATTTGAAAAATGTCCCAAGGAAAGGAAATTTAGATGAAAAACACTTAAGGAAATCAAGCGATATGAATTAACCATAAAATTAAATAATGGAAATATATGTTATAATTTATATCCTTAAAAATTATTTCATTATAATAAACATAATATTTTATATGTAAAGTACATATAAATCATTAAATATAATATTTTACAAAGAGGATCTCAAATAAGGGTTGAGATCAAAAGAAACCCCCTTACCTTAGAATTTAATTTCCTCAAAAATTATATAAAAATGTGTATAATGAACTTAGGTTTATTATTCATATATATAAGAACCTTATAATATTTATTTCACTTATTACCATTCATTTATATATTTTTACTACCCATTTAGTAATCATTTATAGATTAAATTAATCATGGTGTGTCAATTATTCTATCTGTTCACGCTTGGTTTGGTTTGGAGTTTCAGTCCTTTCTACTTGATCATGAATTCATAATATACAAAATTATAATTGATTTTATATAGATTTTTTTATATTGTTTTTTAGTCCAGTGATTATTTCATGGATGTTACAACAACTGTTTGTAAATAATGGTTTTTAAATTTTCCTTTTTTATGAATATTAAATCAATAAAAAGATTATATTTTATTAATGAATATACTTATATAAATTACCCTTATATAATTATAAACACAACTTAAATTCAATAATTCTACTATATATTACCATTATTTATGTTTTCATAATCACCCATCATGAAATTTTATAGCATCGTTAATGTAATTGGTAAAACCAACCCAAAAATGATCATGCTATAACTAATGAATGTGCCTAAGCATATTATTAATTGATGTAATATCAGTTTTATAGAACAATAATTATTTAAATTAAATTTTATTAATGTTTTAGATAATATTTAAGGAAATTTTAATGAATAAAATAATTAAAATTATTCAAGAAAAATGTAATACTTATGTTAAAGCATTGAAACATTCATTAAGGGCCCCCTTTCAAATAAATGATTTGAGGTTCCTCCTTGTGAAAAAAAGTTCTCAAATGTGGGATATAACTATTAATAAGGTGATTTAAGAAGATATTAGAGAATAAACAAAATTAATGGTGTCGTTTAAATGGGGTAGAGGAGGGGTCCTTTTATAGATGAAAATGGGGGACATTTCCTTGAAACATGACTAGGTGAAGTAAAAAACATGGAATTACATGGGATTTGGGTGAGTTGGGTGAATAAATACTAGTTAGAATAGTATTATTGACTCACATACCTAAAAATTAATTCTATAAAGTTTAAATATCATTTTTCTTCCACAAAATTTATGTCATGTCATTTTACCTCTTTTAACCATATTTTTACATGTTTAGTTACCTTCCACTATAATTATTCTTTTACCCAAAAAAATATCTACTATCTTATTGAATTTCAATGTATAGATTAATAATTTTAAATCTATTTAATAAAATTAAAATAATAGTTATAAAAAATATCTTTTAAATAAAAATATATAATGTATTGGGAAAACTATTTTTTAGTAAAATAACTTTTTAAAACACTAAATGATTTTATTCTCATTTATTACCGATTATGAATCATTACATAAATATTAATTCATTTATTTATATATATAAACAATAAATTTTTAAAAATATATTTCCATAAAAGTGATAGATTTATTTTTTATAAAAAAACATACCATACAAAAATATCAATTTTTTACAATGTAATATATTTCTAAAAAGAAGTTATTATCATTTTATTTGTTCAAGAAATATTTATTATATGCGAATTACATGTAAAATATTTTACTTTTAATAAATTAGTAACTTATATATAAATCTTACATCCTAATTAAATAACATAAAGATACATATTGTATATATGTATACCCAACGACAATAAATCCAACAACCACATATCCAACTTCTATATATCCAATTTCCATATAATGGTTATATCACCCTTTTATATTTCTATATATAACCTTAAATAATTATACAAAAATCATTCATCCAGTTACTTCATTTCATTTTTCATTATTTTATTTATATTCTTAATATTTTTTATTCTTTTTGTTGTTATAATTGGTCATATGGTCTGCATAAGAGGTCACAGGGATGAATACTTCAATCTTGTAATATTTTTATTTATTTGTGGTTTTATTAATTTTGTAATCTTACTAATTATGATTCATTTAAATATATTTTAATATATCACATTTTATGGAGTAATATTCTTCCTAAACTAGATAAGTAATTGTTCATTTTTGTTTGGGGTTCCATATAAAACAAGTTATCCAGCACCTTGGAATTATTAAAGGGAATTTCATATTAAAAATTAGTGGTGTGAAAACCTATATATTAATAGAGATATTTATGGACCCTTATAATGGTTACCTACTAATTATATTTATTAGACCTTTCATGTGCACCTTGGTGGGTGTGCATCTTTCAAAATCAGTAACGCGGGTAGGGGAAAGTGCATTGTGTTCAATGATTGAGATGTGATGCATGCTTAGATGGGGATATGAGACCAAGTAGATACTTGGACCCTGATTTTATAAATGTCTCCATTATTGTATATATTTTTAGATCATATTTTTTATATGATTGACCCATCATATGATCCATATCTTGGTTTATACCTTATATGACATTACAGTGGGATCGCATTCTATTATAGCATGTGATATTTTATTAAGAATGGTTATCATTGAAATTTCTATATTATATTGTTATTTTATATGATTGGTTGTTATTATTTTTATAGTTATTAATTATTATATTACAGATGGTATAAACTTCCCATGGTATAGATAAAACTTAACTACTAGATAGAGGCCTTTAGAACCTGTTTCCTTGGGTAATATTATGCTAAAACAATTTCAATGTAAGAACCAGTTTGAGATATATTCTCATTTTTTCACTAGAGTTTCTTGATTAATAAGAATAATAATTACTTAATTTTACTTTTTCACTTAGAAATAAAATATTAATATTATTATAAATTCACATGAAATCAATGATAAATAACTTTATCACTAATTTAAAAATACAACCTCAATTACATTAACAAAAATTAATAATTCACTAAAAAATGGATCACTGTGTTCTCCCCACCTTCAATTTTTTTACCAAAAAAGAAAAACTCAATAAAAATGGGTAAATATAATGTTCTTTCTTTAGGATTTCATTCCCCCAAATTCTCTCATACATTTTATCATGCCTCTATATAATTTATATGAGTTAAATCATATTCACACAAATAACTATTCTCATTCTAGTCCTTAATCACCAACATTTTCCAAAAAAATATTTTCACCTTGCTCATACATTTCTCATTAATCTATAACATATGAAAAGTTACACTTATACCTTCTAAACATTGAAATGTAGAAGAATTCCCACATTCATCACATATATGATAGTAATGAATAAGGATATTTCATCCAACCTACTATACTTGGACCCAAAATTTCATAGTTAAAATTTGTAAAATATCACATTCTAAAAAAAGACTCATAAATTCATATAGTAGAGAGATATTCAAGAACATGTAATTTTTTAAATCAAATTACAGGGGTCTCCATAATTAGTACAAAAAATAAATTTAGTGATTTTTTATTATATTCATCCACTCATGAATCATATAAAATATTTATTTATTACATCATTAGTTTGACTAAAATCACCACTAACTCAAAAACATATCTGAGAGCACCTAAATATTTCACATTGTTTTCCCAATAATTATAGGGTCAAATATCATACTAAAACGTTTTCTAATACTATAATACTCATAAAACATGATTAGGGTATAGAATTAGAATGATCATCTTGATATAAACCGGTCATTTGAATCACCCTAAATAATTAGGTGATTGTGTTTATGTATAGGCACCCCAGATTATCCATGAAACACAAATCCAAAATAATAAATGTCAAAAATACTATGCCAGTTGGTTAATTTTCATCCAAATTATGTCATTTATCTTCAAAAAAATGAAATACCTATCAAGAATCATGTCAATATAGTATATATATTCCATTAAATATTATCAATAACTAGCTCAAAGCTTCATAAAAATAATGATTGTCATTCACCTGCCGATTAGTATAGAATTTATCTAAAAAATCAGTGTTAATTTTTATACTTAGACACTAACATAGTTATATGTGATTAAATTATATCCTCAAAACACTAGGATTCACTTCCCAAGGTGAATAATGGAACTCCCTCAAAACCTTGTTTCTAAGATCATTTGGTATTACAACTCAACGCTGGAAGGGAATATTATTCTCTCAACATTTATAAATTCCATTAAGAGAATATCTTGGGAATATTTGACGATATAAGAGCTTATAATAAATCTTTGATAACTGAGTATTCTATAATTGATAAATAATTATGGGATCCACTGACCTCAAATTCAAAAAATAACATATCTCCATTTATCTTATAAATGCATATAGTTACCAGCTACTCCAACATCCCCTTAAGGGATTTATAATCAACATCAAAACTATGATTACATATATCGAATAACCTCATCATAATATTATAAATTTTACTAACAAAAACATTCTTCACTACAACAATTCACTAGTATAAAAATACCTTTTAACACTGGTTTTTGTTATTTTTAACATCAGTTTTGTAGCTGAAATTGTATATATTTTTTTACATCAATTATATAAAATGATGTCAATATATTTATTTTGATAATATTTCAATACTTTTGACAATTATATTTTTGATAATCAATGTTAAAAATAACTTATAATGCTTTTTATTTTTATAATCAACGTTATAAGTGGATTTAGACATCAATTATAAAAATAACGGATGTTAAAAGTATTGATATTTTATCTTTTGACATCAGTTATTTTAATGAATAAAATAAAAACCTTATCTGTCTAGACTTTAAAAATTATTTATTTTTATAACCAATGTTGAAATTCAATTATAACACAAATTATAAATACAATTGACTTTATAATTTACTTTTGACGTTAGTTATCAAAATAACTGATGTTGAATGTGTCTATTTTCTTATATTTCAATAAAAATAACTCACATGGAACAAAGGACAAGATAAAAGAACTAGAAAATTATAGAAAGCAAATTAAAATAAGAAAAATAGAATTAATTATTAGACTTATTTTCCTTCAATGTGGTAGTGTCCTTTGAATCTAAATATCTTTTATTGATATTAATTTTCTTTTGAATAAAAACTTGTATAGAATTTTAAACTATGGATCGTAACCCATTTTAAACTCTAGATGGTAAACATCATGGAGAAGATATATCTTTTATACTTGATCAAAATATTTAATATTCATTATCATAAAACAAATACCCTAAAAATATATCCATAAAGAAAATAAATCAAAAAAAAGAAATTATTATAAAATAATTATAAATTCCATGAAAAAGTAATTGAATGAAGAAAAAATGAAACAATGAATATTTATATCAAATAATTAGTATATTAGAAATTTATAAATATGAAGAATGAATATTTATATAGATGGTACTTGAAAAAAATTCTCTTGTCATATACAATTTTAGGTGGGTCATTAAAAATTAAAATGGTGAACTATGAAAAAATTGAAAAAACACTGGCGCATGATGTAAAATTTTACTTTTAGCATCATTTATTTTTTAAATAAATGTTAAAACCCACTAATATAAGAGTTTTAACCGCATTTATATGAATAATTAATGTTAGAACTCATATTATGGTGGGTTTTAACATTACTTAATAAATAACCTATGTTAATACCTAGATTTTTTACATCAGTTTTTTATTAACCAATGTTAAAACCCAATTCATAGTGGGTTTTAAAATTGGTTAATAAATAAAAAACATTAAATTTGGTTTTAAAATTAGTTAATATATTAACCCATGTTAAAACCCCAATATGAATGTTATTTTTTTATGAGTGAAAATTTCTTGATTTCGTTGAAGATTTCATAAGCACTTATATATCAGGAAAAAACTCGTGATCGATAACCATTCAATGATAATATAATTATAATGATATATATAAATATATATTGTCAATGATAATATCTAATATAATTCAAATTCACTTTTTTATACCTTATGATGGGGAAATCGTGACATTGATGAAAATTTTTGAACCCGATGATAGAGACATACAACATATAGATACTAAATCGCAAAATGATTATAAAAACATTAGTGAATTAATATTTTTAAATAATTTATATTGTTATTTTTTCCTTTTTCTACTTATATGAGTTCTTTTGTACTGTCTGACTATAAAATGAGAATGAAAGAGTTTTCTACTACCTGTACCAATATAAATAATTCTAATATAGTCAAAGAAATATTTCTAGATATACACTTTGAAGACATGTTTATTATATATAATATTTCATTATTTATCAGTTGCTTATATCTTCAACTTTTATCTATCTACTATATCTTTATTTAAACACCATTATTTAATTTCTCTAAGTATACATTTCGTTTAATAAGTGTGGTTGTAAAAATTATTGATAAGTATTGTAAAAAAGAGAAATTGGGATAATTTATTTAATCTTTACAACAAGTAATAATTTCATGTACTCATCTGTGTAATCCCTGGGAAAATATTTGAATAAAAACCACTAAAATCACATCAAGTGTTGGTGTACTGGGCTATAGTAAGTTATTGTACCTCTAAAGCATTGTATATAATTTTTGTTCCATGCTCTTTATTTTTTATTTACTTTCTACTACATATCTAATTAAATATAATTATAGATTAAATCATTTAAGAATAGGTAAATTTTTATTTAGTGAAAATTTCAAGAACCCAATTCACCACCCTCTTGATTCATTGTATAATAGTATCATGATAATATGTACTACCAACTCTTATTCTCTATTAATACAGTAAAATACTCTAATGATTTATGTCAGCTACTCTTTCATCAATGGTCTAAATGAAATTTTATTTCCATTTTATCTTTTATTATAAAATTTATCACTTTATGAATGGATTACATCCTAACAAAAATGTATACCATCTCACATGAACTGGAAAAATCTAGACACAACCTGATAACCAAGATTTTCCATCCTTAGATCCTAAGATAACACCTTGCTTATCATGTGACATCAATTGTGTAATGTCCCATATCAACTCACCTCTAAGGAGATGGCTGGACCGGTGGATCACGTGACCTCAAAAACATCTCCCTGAATGCCAGAGGCTACCAACTAGTAGCGAGGGACTTTTTAATGTGTTTGTGGGGGAGACTATGCCCTCATAGGAAAAAGGTAATACACAGTGAAAGAAAAGAAATTTATAACAAGTAGAGGAAGAATATAAATAAAACCATGTACCCAATGATGTCATGTTATGATGTCTGTACTAAAGTGGAATCATGGAAAATAGGAATACAAGAATGTTAACAAAGCTATAATGAAAATGAAAAAAAGTGTAAAAACTACATCTTAAGAAAAGGCTCAGCCCTTTACCCGCAATATTCATCCTAAGTTGCAAGAAACACTCAAGCATTGAAAGTAGTACACTTCCCTTTATACATACATATGAACATGTAATCTACTCGGGTACCCAATAGTGCCCGAGCAGGGTGTGAGATATAATCTCAGTAGTCCAGCACCCATGGTGTCTAGACCTTTCTTTTTCATGTTGTATACATAACTTAGTGTACCATATTTATTATAAATTAAAACAACTTAAATAAATAAAAATAATTGTTACTTGTTTAGGGTTCCCAAGAGGACACCCATCCCATACCACCTGCTTCGGCCTAAGCCAGGAATCTGAATAAATTACCTGTATAAAGTAGGATGTATATATGTATACATATAAAAAATCCTAGAAAATATAAGTTAGACTAAAAAGGAGCATACCTCCAAACATGCGTTATATCTTGGAGAAAAATTTATGTGTCAAACAAAGTGTGCTTCAAGGCACTAGAGAGGTATAAAAATTCACAAGGAATGCAAATCAGCATCAATAAAAACATTCCCTATATTATCATTATTATTATATTAAAGTTTATAGTTTGAGTCTGAGACTTTCTTGAAGGTATTTCTACGGTATATCCTTCAATTTATCTAATACCATTGATCCCATCCATGGAAATATTCTAAAATACCAAGTTTTTCTCGAGGCGTGGTTTTATCATGATTCCATCCCGAGTAATACACATAAGGGGTTGAGTATCACCCGAGGCTAAGCGTAGCCACTTTTCTAATGGGTCTATCCTTGATTGTCCCTTAGGTAACTCATATCACTCATGAGTGTAAAGAAAACCTAGGGAAACCCTTGTCTAGAAAAGCCTAAGACATCACCTCTATGGTATGTAGTATGGTTACCAATTAGGAACAGAGATTCCATATGTGGGTCCTTAATACAGAACTCATGTTCTCTCTCCCTGCCCTGAATTTAATTAGATTTCAAAGAAGAATATATCACAAAGTATGTATTTATAATTGAAACAAATCAATTTAATCTACTAAAATCCATGCACTTTTTGATTATTCAAGACCAATATTTGAAACCAAATATAAGTATCCCAATCAATATATCAACACCCAAACAAGCCTAAAGAAACCAACTCATCACATTTTGGGTTAAAAGTATCACACCTCCATTAAAGGAGTTTTATTTCAAAACATGACATTCATCTTGTATTAAATAAATTAACCAATTAATTTAATATCATAGTCCAAGGTTTATCAAGGAAAACACATTATTAGTGAAACCAGAAGAAAAATGCATTTTTTCTATTATAATTGCATAGTATGGTAAGAAATCTAACAAGGAAATAATTAGGCATAAACAAACCAATAAAACCCCAAATTTCATGGTTCACATTTATCCTAAATAATTTATTTGGTTTAAACCTCAACCAAAGAGTGTTGCAAAAACACTTGAATTTTATAAATTAATTATTCGGTACTAACATAATTAAGACCAATTACATCAGTACACCCAAAGGGGTATACAATGATGTTGTAACAATTTAGACAAGTTAGTTCACCTGAAAAAAGGTCACAATAGTCAAGAAACACAATTTAATTAAATTAGATTGAGTAAAATTAAGTATTGCTGGTAGGCACTGACGAACGGCACAAACGTGTGATGTAGAAGACACGATGAAATGTCAGGAAAGAGATTAGACACCTTAACTCATAGTCATAGTATATCCCACACCTCGTGGAAAACTTTTATTTTACCTAAAATAGAAGAAAATATAGGATTTAAGAAAGACCCCAATTTCAGGTAAAACTTTTTGTGGAAGATTTCATGACGGAGAGTGGATAAAACTCAAATATTCTTGGTATGAAATATTATCCTTATCGAGACCTTCACATCTCTTTTTACAGAGTTCAAAACAAAAAATAATCGGAGGTGTTGTAGGTTTCCAAAGTGGAGACGGGGGTGGTTCACCACTTGGAGAAGAGGGGGAATGATGCATATGAGAGGAGAGGGAGAGAAGAGAAAAAGAAAAAAAATAAAGGAAAGAAATATGGAAAGAAGAAAAAAAGAAAAAAAATAAATGACATAAAAATGAAAAAGAATAAAATAAAATAAAAGGGAAGAGAAGGGAAGAAAAAAATAATAAAAAGGGTTAAACCCATTTTTAATTATTTTTACACTTCATATGTCCGATTTTTATTTTATTATTTATTTTCATTCCATTTTCATCTCTTTTTATTTATTTAAATTTATTTTTTATTACTTTTAATCCTTTTTAATTATTATTACTTGAACCTTACTGTAATGCCCCGACCCCAGTTACCCAGAGTCGATGCATTATTACATAACATTGGCATAATCACAAGAAATATCAAGTCTCGAAAGACCGATTAGTTTAGTAGCCTTGGAAACACTAGATATATTCATAAAGTTTACATTACATCATAAAGTGAAAACTACAACAACATCTTGTCTCCACTCTCATATCCCCTTATACTATCCCTGCAGGTCATTCATAAAATACTTCTTCACATCCTGAGAAATATAAAACATATAAAGGGGTGATCTCAAATGCCCAGTAAGGATAACAATATAGCAGAAACTTTCATAAATAAGCATAAACATTTATGGCAATGTATAACTAAAACAAAATCCTTTTAAACTTAAACTTCAGCATAATATGGCAGAAATAAAATGAAATAATTCCATTTACTTATTCACATGGATATTTTACTAGTCGAATAATCACATGCAATATCAATAACCACTTTCATAATGATGGAATGCATAATGTCAGACTATCATAACCACGTAGCCAAGGCCTCGTGCCAAGACTACAAATAAGATTTTGTCAAGGACTCATTCCAAGATACTAGTTTGTCTCATGAGACCTACCGATGCATTAAGGAGCTATAGTGAGCTCCACCCATCACTTATTAAGTTCAATACATTCCTCATATGAACAGGTTTAAACATAACATAAACATTCTTATTAAAACTAGCATACGAAATGCCAGTACTTTCTCCATAAACCATGAATGGTACAAAAATAACACATCCACAGTCAAAAATATCACAAAACCTTCAATACTATATGGAAGTTTTGTATCATAATAAATCAACTTCAAATAAGATTTAAATAAATCAAAGGATGTTGACATAGGTGAAATCAAAACTATTTGATAGAAATATCTATTATTTTTTAAATCATTTAAAAGCCACATAATTAAAACATTTACTTTGAAAATATTCTTATAATCTTGTAAGGGAAGCTTCGACAATTTTATAATGGCAGAAAATAGCTGCACCCGCCGTATAAGTTAAAAAAAGACATTCTTACCTTAATTTTGTTGAAAAGGTAAAAAAGGGCCTTGTTTGGAAAACGACAGAAAGATTACATTATAAACCTATTATAAAAAGTATAAAAAGGGTATAAATGACTTTAACCCATATTCTATAAAATAGTAATAATTTTTTGAAATACATTTTTAAGAAACATGGATGTGGATGATAAACAGGTCCCAGTAGATAATTACATATAAACAACCTCGAAGAATGAAGAGATTGTGAAATAAACCCTTACCTTGTACTTTTCCTTGGTTGAGGGTAGGTTAATCTCCTATATAATGGTGAAATAATTTTTATTAAATTATACAATAATCATATACATTAATATGATATCATATATGATCTTTTAACATTGATTTGTTAATAATATCTTAGTATTATCATCGTTTCGGGTGTTAACTTATGCGTTTTATTTTATATATTTTGTTACATAAGCCGTGTTTGTTATGGATAGGTTGTATATTATCCATATCCAGAATGATATCAAGTTCCTAAACATTATTATTAATCATAATATGAGAATTATAATCGCATGAATACGATGGGGAATGAATCTCATCACGTTCGTGGAGACAGTAGTCCGTACGTACGCACGAGCGACAATATCATTCTTTTCATATTAAAATAATATATAATTGGATGGTATATAATATATACAGAATCATTATCATGTTATATTTACTATTTACATCAATTACATATCATTATTATATCCATCCAAATAATAATGTTTTTGAATAACAATTACACCACGGCGTGGAGACGGTAAGCCGTACGTACGCACGTATGGTGACATGTCATTCAAAGGATGGATAGAATACTGAATATGGTTTTACCATATTTATAATAACATAAGAGTATATATAATATACTGGAGTTATTATTTTAGAAAGGTAATAACAAATAAAGAAGAAGTTGAAGAATAAAGGAACTTGAAAAAGGGTGGTGAAAACATTACCTCTTCTTCGGGTTCTTCCTTTTGATTTGATCAAAATGGATCCTTAGATTGGCTTTATGATAAAACTAAGGCCTCTAGGTTTAATTGAGTCAAGTTTAGATAGTATTTGTGCATGGTTTGGCCTAACCAAAATGATTTGAAGGTGAGACGAATTGGTTAGATGTTGTGTCCTTTTATAAGGGGGAGGAGGGGCTCTTTAGGAAAAACTTAAAGTATTAATTTATAATAAATTCATATTCGGTTTATAATGGCTCCAAAGTGGATTATTAAAATTATAAGGTGGTTATGGGTCTAAATCCTTTCAACCAATATATTTTATATAGTTTTGGGTCATTATATTAACCTTATCTTTTAGTTTTAACTCTTAGTTAATTAGTTTGACATTTACCATGTCACTTTGTATTTTTATATTATATAGTTAATAAATTTACTATATACATCAAATAGACCCCCAAGTGGTCCATTAATGATACACCTATCATGATATAAGTCATTTGGCTGAACCTTAGATTTTTAAGAACATAATAACAATTAATAATATAATATTTGTTTTAAAAACCCATTTATGTCAATTTTGAGAATATTTAATAATTGGTTTTTGTTAAAGTCTTAAAAACTTTATTAATTCAAACCAAATTTATTTAAGAAATCCTAAAATGTCATATTAACCAATAAAATTATTGTATGGCATCAAAACATTCAAATTGTATTTATTTTAACATTTATAATACTAATTATTTTGTTCTTTCATTAATAAGGAAAATATTGCATCATAATTGTTTCATAAAAAATTAAATTATTCAATGTCTACAAATTATAAATAAAATAATATTATGTATTAAATCTTGTTATATTTCTAATGAATATGTATAGTCAAAAATATAACATATATAACCCTATGTAAAAAAAATTCTAAAAGATATATGCTTATTTCATTTTTGTATTTACTTTAACTTATTTAATATAAAGCGTCATTATCACTTACAAGTGGATCCATGGGGTCCCAAAATCGACCCAAAGATTCCCATGGTCGGAAATATATCAAAAAATAAGGTTAGGACACGTTTTAGGTTAATTTATTATTATTATAATATTATTTTTTACCCTTATTTACCAAATTTACCCTTTAACCATGGTAAATAAAATATTTACCGAAGTAATTATTCAAAATGTCTAAAAATAAAAGTTACCTATTTACAAAATTTAGACCTCCTGATTCTAAATATGGAATCCATTTTTCTAAATTCAAAACACAGAAGTGTCAGAAATTAATTTAAAATTAATTCCTACTGTCAAAACAAAAAGCATGTTTTTAAGAAATAATAACTATCAAAAGACTGACACTTGTTTATGTCTGGTTTAATTGTGAAATTATGTCCAATGATCAACATTTCATTAAATGGTAACAATATATTCTAAATATACTTTAAAAAACTCAAATTCATAATTTATCACTATTAATTATTTTGATTAAAAAAGTTGTTTTTAATTAAAATTTAGTAATTTTCACTATTCATCAAAATATAAAAGTTATCCGAAAAGTACCAAAATTTCACCCTAGGATAATTTTGATATTCAAAATCCAAAAATGAAGTCCATTTTGAGTGATAAAATTTATAAAATTTCAAAAATTGGGTATTACTATTCATAACTGCTACTTTGATTGGTCGCGGTGTGTCAGAATCTAGAAGTTGCGTACAACACATGCTACTGTATTATTCAAAGAGAATCGTACCGTGGAAGCTTGAGGTGTTACATTATCCCCTACTTAAAATAATTTCGTCCTCAAAATTTCTAGAATACTACCGCATGAAAAGACTCGGGTGGTTCTTCATCATAAGTTCCTCAGGTTCCCACGTTGCCTCTTCCATCTTATGGTTTCTCCATAAAACTTTTACCAGATGAGTCGTCTGGTTTCTCAGAACTTGTTCTCTTGTATCAAGAACCCTAATGGTATCTTAGCAATAAGAAAGATCAGGTTCCAGTTCTAATTACTCATAGGTGAGTACAAGCGTTGGGTCAAGCATGTATTTTCTCAACAGTGATAGGTGGAACACATCGTGAACTTTGGAGAGATTTGGAGGCATTACCAAACGGTATGCTACAGCCCCAAGTAGTTCTAGAATTTCAAAAGGTCCAATGTACCTAGGACTCAATTTACCTTTCTTACCAAAAAATATAACTCCCTTCCATGGAGATACCTTCAAGAAAACATGATCTCCTACATGAAATTCCAAATCCTTCCTTCGATTATCAGCATAGCTCTTCTGCCTACTTTGAGCTGCTTTGATGTGGTTTTGGATTACCTTTACCTTTTCTATCATTTTCTCCACCAGTTCTGGGCCTACGAGTTTTCTTTCACCAACGTCATCCCAACAGGTTGGTGTGCGACATCTCTTTCTGTATAACACTTCATATGGTGCCATCCGAATACTTTAGTGGAAGCTATTTTTATAGGACAATTCCACCAAAGGTAATATTGATCCCACATACCCTGAAAGTCAAGTGAGAAAGATCTAAACATGTCTTATAAGGTTTTAATAGTCCGTTCTGATTGTCCATCAGTTTGGGGGTGGTAGGTAGTGCTCAAACGAAGTTCAGTATCCAAGGCTTTCTGAAGACTTTTCCAGAATCTTGAATTAAAACGGGGATCACAATCAGAAACAATAAATAGGGGTACTCCATGAAGTCTCACAACTTCATTAACATATAGTCTTTCTAGACGTTCAAATGGTAAATCTTCCCTTATAGCAAGAAAATGTGCTGACTTGGTAAGACGATCAACAATGACCCATATTGCATTGTTCCTTCTATGAGTCTGTGGTAGTCCCATGACAAATTCCATAGTGATATTATCCAATTTCCACTCAGGTATGGGAAGAGGTTTCATAACTCCTCCAGGCTGTTTCCTTCCATCTTTCACTTGTTGAAAAACCATGCATATTGACACAAAATCAGTAATCTCCATCTTCATGTTGTCCCACCAAAAAATGTTCCTTTAAATATCTATACATTTTGGTGCTCCTGGGGTGTATAGAGAAATTGGAACTATGAGTATCATCCAACAATTATCTTTTTAGATCTGGTATATCAGGAACACAAAGTCTCTTACCAAATTTCAAAATTCCATCTTCATACACAAAGTCAATCAATCTCCCATCATTCACAGCTTTAATCTTCTTTTGAAACTCTTCATCATCGGTCTAAGAACTCTTTATCCTTTCCATTAAAGATGTTTTGGCAACCATTTGAAAAAGTATTGATGTTTCACCTTCCATGGTGATTCCCATATCCATATTTACTAGATCCATGAAAATAAGATCCCTCTCAACTCTCATATTGTTCAAAACTCCATGATATTTTCTACTCAAGGCATCAGCCACTTTATTTGCCTTCCTCAGGTGGTAGTGTATTGTGAAATCATAATCCTTCAGTAGTTCAAGCCATCTCCTTTGCCTCATGTCGAGTTCTTTCTATGAGAAAATATACTTCAAACTCTTGTGATCAGTATAAATCTCACATTTTTCACCATATAGATAATGTCTCCATATCTTTGAAGTAAATATTACAGTATCTAACTCAAGATCATGAGTAGGATAGTTTTTCTCATGAATTTTCAGCTGTCGTGATGCATAGGAAATAACTCTATCATTATTCATAAGGACAAAACCAAGTCCTTTCTTCGATGCATCACTATAAATAACGAACCCATCATTCCCTGATGGTAGAGTCAATATAAAAGAATTGACTAATATTTTCTTCAGTTCTTCGAAACATTCTTCACACTCCTTTGTCCAAACAAATTTAACCCCTTTAAGTGTGAGATTTGTTAATGGGTTATCCAACCAGGCAAAATTCTGGACAAAATGTTGATAATAACCTACTAAACCAATAAAATGGCGTACCTCAGTTATACTCATCGGTGATGGCCATTCTTGGATTGCTCTTGTCTTAGAAGGATCAACAGAGATTCCATACTTAGAGACAATATGGCCAAGAAAAGAAATCTCATGATGCCAGAATTCACACTTGCTAAACTTCCCATATAATTCATGTCTTCTAAGAGGCTTCAAGATAATGCGCAAGTTATTTTCATGATCTTAGTAGATTTTGGAGTATACTAAGATATCATCAATAAATACTACTATAAAATCATCAAGGTATTCCTTGAAAACTCTGTTCATTAGATCCATGAAAACAGAGGGTGCATTAGTCATCCCAAAAGGCATTATTGTAAACTCGTAATGCTCATACCTGGTTAGAAATGTTTTCTTCAAAATGTATTCCTTCTTCACACACAACTGATGGTATCCAGATCGAAGGTTAATCTTTGAAAATTATTGATCTTCATGCAGTTTGTCAAATAAATCATCAATGTGAGGTAGGGGATACTTTTTCTTTATTGTTATAGCATTGATTTCCATGTAGTCGATACATAACCTCATAGATCCATATTTCCTCTTAAAAAAAAGAACAGGGGTTCCCCATGAAGAAATGCTAGGGTGAATAAATCCTATATTACTTAATTCCACTAGTTGTTTCTTTAGTTCCACTAATTCCACAGTTTCCATTCTATAAGGGGTCTTCGATATAGGCCTTGATCCAGGAATTAAATCAATGGAAAACTCAATTTCTCATTCTGGAGGATGTCCGGGTAAATCTTCTGGAAACACATCAACATATTATTTCACAATAGGTACATCCTCTATTTGAACATTCCTTTCCTCACCCATAGTTATTTCATTCTCTTCCACCCCAATAATTGAATTTAGTTGAGCTATTGGGGTGGATATAGATAAGAATTAGGTGGTGATGATTCTACTCTAAAGATAAGGTGTTCCTTATCATCATCATCAAAAATCATAACCTCCTTCTTCTTATAATAAATATTCACATCATATTCCAAAATACAATCCATACCAAGGATTATATAAAACTCAATCATAGGTATGATGATGAGATCAGCAGATAAATAACATTTATGTGCTCTAATGGGAACTGATTCACAGAACTTTGTAGCAAGGATACTTCCCTTGGGAGTTTTAAATGACAACTCCCTTGTTAAATCAAATTTGAAATATCTAATTTTCATAGAAAACTAGGAAGATATGAAATAATGTGATGATCCCGAATCAAATAATGCATTTGCTAAACTTGAGGAAACCATTAAATTACCTACCACCATGTCTTTTGGAGATTCTACCTCAGCAGTAGTGATAGCATAAGCTTGGCCTTGATCCCTTGACCTTTTCTGAGGTAAGTTCCCCTGACACTTAGGATATTCATTTTCATAATGTCTCATCTTCCTGCAGTTGTAGAATTGAACATCGTTAGCTTCTTTCTTCCCCTTGTAATCACGATCTTGGTGACCTTTTTCACCACACTTGTAACAGACTCTCATTCCTTTCAAGCAAGTATCGGGGTGTTTCTTCCCACATTTAGTACAGGATGGATATTCAATTTTTCCCTTCTTCCCCTTATTTCCATTTCTAGAGTGATCAGCAGATCTCTTCTTCTATTTCTTAGCTTTAAAGTCGTAAGACTTAGAGAATTATTTTTTTGTCTTGATGGCACATGAGACAATATCTTCGTACGACGATAAAGATTATGAGACTAATGCTTAACGAAGAAATGGTTTTAAACCATAAAATAAATGATCAATATTACTCTTTGGGTTGCGTATATAATCTGCTTCATACCTCTCTAACCTTGTAAATTTATCCTCATACTTTGCGACATTATCATCCTCCTTTTGTCTTAGACTCAGAAATTGCCTTTCCATATCTACTCGATGGTCACGAGGAAAGTATTTTTCTAAGAAAAGATCTTTTAACTCCCTCTATTCTATATTTTATACTTCATAATCTTCCTTATTGTTTTGAATCAATGACCACCATTGATCAGCATCTCCAGTGAGGCGGTAAATTGACATGACAAATTTTTCCCTTTCACTACTCCTCAAGGCATGGAATATTTTCTATAAAGAACTTATTCATTGCTTAGAAACCAATGGATTTTTACTCCCATTTAATGTTGGTGGTTGTTTCCTCATGAAGAGATCTAACATTTATCCTCCATGTTGTGGATCGGGGTGCTCCATACGGGTAAGGTTATTATTCATAACCTGAGTGAGTTATCCCAGTATGGTGATTAGCCTATCAGCACCAGTTGCATCACTAGCTCCACTATAATTATCTTGAGTAGGAGGGAAATCCCTACATGGAGTGCATGCATTGATACGGTTTCCATTCCTTCCATTATGATCCATTTATAAACAATTTCATAAACTAGATCAGTTTATGAATCAAAATACATAATTCCAAACTTGTAAAACACTTAACATAAATTGAATAGTTTATGAATATAATCCATAATCATAAAAATGTTTTCTTTGAGGAATTATATACTCATAAACCCTTAATAATGGTTTGTAAGGAAAATAAAAATTATCCTAAGCATATCCCCAAGGAGTGTCGTAACCAAGATTGCAGCAAGGCCCGTTGTCATGCACCAGTTCCCGTTCGAGTCTAACTCAAAGTGGTGTTTTTGGGTTTTACCCCTAGGTACATCTGTGCCAAAGCCGCCTCTACCGGATCGTATCCAGACTGTGATGTATTTCTCGGAAAACTCACAAAATCTCTATAATACCAAAATTCTAGGAAGTTCTTCTATACTAATCCTCAAAGTCTATCTTAGGGCTATGTGCTCTAATCAGAGTTTATCTCAATATAGCTTCTAAGGTTTGTACTAAACTACCTCTCATACCAACTATAATGCCCTGACCCCAGTTACCCAAAGTCGGTGCATTATTATATAACATTGGCATGATCACAAGAAATATCAAGTCTCGAAAGACCAATTAGTTTAGTATCCTTAGAAACACTAGATACATTCATAAAGTTTACATTACATCATAAAGTGAAAACTACAACAACATCTTGTCTCCACTCTCATATCCCCTTATACTATCCCTACAGGTCATTCATAAAATACTTCTTCACATCCTGGGAAATATAAAACATAAAAAGGGGTGAGCTCAGATGCCCAGTAAGGATAACAATATAGCGGAAACTTTCATAAATAAGCATAAACATTTAAGGCAATGTATAACTAAAAAATCCTTTTAAACTTAAACTTCATCATAATATGGCAGAAATAAAATGAAATAATTTCATTTACTTATTCACATGGATATTCTACTAGTCTAATAATCACGTGAAATATCAATAACTACTTTTATAATGATGGAATGCATAATACAAGACTATCATAACCACGTAGCCAAGGCCTCGTGCCAAGACTACAAATAAGATTTTTTCAAGGCCTTGTGCCAAGACACTAGTTTGTCTCATGAGACCTACCGATGCATTGAGGAGCTATAGCGGGCTCCACCCGTCACTTATTAAGTCCAATGCATTCCTCATATGAATAGTTTTAAACATAACATAAACATTCGTATTAAAACTAGCATACGAAATGTCAATACTTTCTCTATAAACCATGAATGGTATAAAAATAATACATCCACAGTCAAAAATATCACAAAACATTCAATAATATATGGAAGTTTTGTATCATAATAAATCAACTTCAAATTAGTTTAAAATCAATCGAGGTATGTTGACATAGGTGAAATCAAAACGATTTGAGAGAAATATATCTTTTTTTTTAAATCATTTAAAAGCTACATAATTAAAACATTTACTTTGAAAATATTCTTATAAGCTTGTAAGGAAAGCTTATATGATTTTATAATGGCATAAAATAGCCGCACCCTCCTTATAAGTTAAAAAAAGACATTCTTGCCTTAATTTTGTCGAAAAGGTTAAAAAGGACCTTTTTTGGAAAAAGACAGAAAGATTACTTTATAAACCTCTTATACAAAGTAAAACAAGGTTATAAATGACTTTAACCAATATTATATAAAATAGTAAGAATGTTTTGAAATACATTTTTAAGAAACATGGATGTGGATGATAAAGAGGTCCCAGTAGATAATTACATATAAACAACCTCGGAGAATGAAGAGATTGTGAAATAAAACCTTACCTTGTACTTTTCCTTGGTTGAGGGTAGGTTAACCTCCTGTATAATGGTGAAATAATTGTTATTAAATTATAAAAGAATCATATACATTAATATGATATCATATATGATCTTTTAACATTGATTTGTTAATAATATCTTGGTATTATCATCGTTTCGGGTGTTAACTTACTCGTTTTCTTTTATATATTTTGTTACATAAGACGTGTTTGTTATGGATAGGTTGTATCTTATTTATATCCAGAATGATATCAAGTCCTTAAAAATTATTTTTAATCATCAAATGATAATTATAATTGCATAGATACGATGGGGAATGAATCTCATCGCATTTGTGGAGACGGTAGTCCGTACGTACGCACGAGCGACAATATCATTATTTTCATTTTAAAATAATATATAATTGGATGTTATATCATATATACAGAATCATTATCATGTTATATTTATTATTTACATAAATTACATATCATTATCATACCCATCCAAATAATAATGTTTTTGAATAACAATTACACCACGACGTGGAGACGGTAAGTCGTACGTACGCACGTATGGTGACATGTCATTCAAAGGATGGATAGAATACTTAATATGGTTGTACCATATTTATAATAACATCACAGTATATATAAGATAATGGAGTTATTATTTTATAATGTAAATAACAAAGAAAGAAGAAGTTGAAGAAGAAAGGAACTTGAAAAAGGGTGGTGAAAACATTACCTCTTCTTCGGGTTCTTCCTTTTGATTTGATCAAAAGGGCTTCTTAGGTTGTCTTTATGATCAAACTAAGGCCTCTAGGTTGAAGTGAGGGAATTTTAGAGAGTATTTGGTCAGGGGATGGACGAAACAAAAGGCTTTTAAGGTGTGAATAATTGGTTAGAAGTTGTGTCCTTTTATAAGGGGGAGGAGGGGCTCTTTAGGAAAAACTTAAAGTATTAATTTATTATAAATTCATATTAGGTTTATAATGGCTCCAAAGTGGATTATTAAAAGTATAAGGTGGTGATGGGTCGAAATAATTTCAACCAATATATTTTAGATAGTTTTGGGTCATTATATTAACCTTATCTTTTAGTTTTAACTCTTAGTTAATTAGTTTGACATTTACCATGTCACTTTGTATTTTTATATTATATAGTTAATAAACTTACTATATATATCCAAGAGACCCCCAAGTGGTCCATTAAAGATACACCTATCATGATATAAGTCCTTTGGACTAACCTTAGATTTTTAGGAATATAATATAAATTAATAATATAATATTTGTTTTAAAAACTCATTTATGTCAATTTTGACAATATTTAATAATTGATTTTTTTTAAAGTCTTAAAAACTTTATTAATTCAAAAAAAATCATTTAAGAAATAATAACATGCCATATTAACCAATAAAATTCGTTTATGACATCAAAACTTTCAAATTATATTTATTTTAACATTTATAAAACTAATTATTTGATTCTTTCATTACTAAGGAAAATACTGCATCATTAATGTGTCATAACTAAATTTAATTATTCAATGTATAAAAATTATAAATAAAATACCATTATGTAGGAAATCATTTTATCTTTCTAATTAATATTTATAGTCTAAAATATAACATATATAACCCTATTTAAAAATTGTTTTTCTAAAAGATTTATACTTATATCATTTTTGTATTTACTTTAGCTTATTTAATATAAAGTGTCATTATCACTTACAAGTGGATCCATGGGGTCCCAAAATCGACCCAAAGATGACCATGGTCGGAAATATATCAATAAATAAGGTTAGGACACATTTTAGGTTCATTTATTATTATTATTATATTATTTTTACCCTTATTTACTGGATTTACCCTTTAACCATGGTAAATAAAATATTTACCGAAGTAATTATTCAAAATGTCTAAAAATAAAATTTACCTATTTACACAATTTGGACCTCCTGATTATAAATATGTAATCCATTTTTCTAAATTAAAAACACAGAAGTGGCAGAAATTAATTTAAAATTAATTCCCTCTGTCAAAACAAAAAGCGTGCTTTTAAGAAATAATAACTATCAAAAGATTGACACTTGTTTATGTCCGGTTTAATTGTGAAATTATGTCCAATGACCAAAATTGTATTAAATGGTAAAAACATATTCAAAATATACTTTAAAACCACTAAAATTCATAATTTATCTCTATTAATTATTTTGATTAAAAAAGTTGTTTTTAATTAAAATTTAGTAATTTTCACTATTCATTAAAATATAAAAGTTATCCGAAAAGTACCAAAATTTCACTCTAGGCTAATTTCGATATTCTGAATCCAAAAATGAAGTCCATTTTGGGATATAGAATTTATAAAATTTCAAAAAGTGGGTATTACTATTCATAACGGCTACTTTGATTAGTCGCGTTGTGTTAGAATCTCGAAGTTGCATACAACACACGCTACTATATTATTCAAAGAGAATAGTACTGTGGAAGCATGGGGTGTTACACTTGCACTACATCATGATGTATTATTTTACATAAATCTCGTACAACTATTTAAAAAATTTAATAACTACTCGGGACTTGTAACAGGATTCTAGGTAATGTAGATATATATATATATATATATATATATTCCATATACATATACACACCAATATTATTTTCCCCAATTAATAATAATAATAATGACACCAATATTTTATTATTATTATTAAATCTATGTTATAATTATCATCGTGAATAGTTCAATCAAAACATTAATTAAAACTGTGAAGTTAATAAATTAGCCACACAGTATCATTTATACGGGACAATTAATAATGTTTTATCTAACCCAATAATAATTACCCACCCATATATATATATACATGTTATTTATATATATATACACACATCTGTATATATATATACACACGCATATGTATATATATGCATATATATTTAATCCACATATATATATACATTATTTATATATACACTGATGTTTTTGTCTCAATATAATAATAGTAGTAATAATTAAAATTATTTTTATTTAATATAACCCATCAATGACACCATTAACAATTTAAAAACAAAAACCATTAAAAAGGGGATAACTATTAGTAAATTAATATTGATTTCACATTTGTATTTAATTGGAGCAATTAATAATATCACAATTATTACATTGTCCACTTATTATTTACACCATAACATAATTTATTAAATGCAAAATTATATTTTTATTCTTTTCTTCCAATTAAAATAATAAAATTATTATTATTATTTCTAACGGCCAACAAAATATTTATAAACTAAATAAATTATATTCGGGTGTCATCAGAAAAAAAATGTCCAACGCTCACAAAATTTATACCCTGCCTATGGTAAACTCCATGTCCCAGACCTAACATTGATCTTGGATTTCTCATACGACGCACTGTTTGTGAGAAAATATTTATTTATTTTATAAAAAATGGAATAATAAATTAATTAAAAATAAATAGGGTATTATCATGTGTGAGGTTTCCAAACACCCGACATGCATCAAAGTTATACCATGCCTAGGATAAACCCGGCATTCTGGACCAAATGGTGGTCTCATATTTCTCATACAATGCACCATTTGAGAGATATTTAATTTTCTTTTGAAAATAATCACACATGAATATGAATAAATATATTTAATATTTTTATTCTATCAACGTTTAGGATATATAGGGATCAAAATCCCATGCTGACTCTATATCAAACTCAGAAAATATTTCATAGAATATTTCAAAGTGGTAAAGAAGGCTTCTAACCTTCATTTAATTTATTTCCGTTTTAATTTTAATCTAATTATTTTAATTCAATTTCTTTAAAATACACATAATAGTGTCAATTATCAGAAATAAAAAGTTATAACAGTCAGTTTTAAAACTAGTCTACCCAGCTAACGTAAAAATTTAATTTCCTTCGCTTTTTTATCCTGTTCAAAATGCAGGACGTTAAAACCTTCCCACTTTATAACTTCTCATCACTGAGAAACCTTCAGGAACAATGTAACCCTCACCCGACCTACAAGGGTCATGAAGTCTCACATAAAAGTTCACATTGGGTCTTTAAGCACCCAATTCACATTCAAGAATTAGTTAGGAAAGTGTCACATAAGCAATTAAGATCTGATCCAACACTCATTTTCTAATCGAAACACCGAGATGACACTTACCTAAGCCCGTTTAGCTAGAGACACAACCAAATTTTCATCTCATTAAAGATCAGTCCAAAGGTACTTCTCACTTAGTCTGTAACTTTATAAAGGGGAAAGTTCTGAGCCATGACACCTTCCACCTTTGGAATTTCCTACTAGACATTCCCTTAAAAATTCTGGCGATGCTTCTTGCATGATTTCCAAAATGAATAAAATAGTCAATTCCCCATCGACCTTAAATCCCAAGTCGAGTAAACTATTCATAAAAATCCATCTTAAACACAAACCACACTTGTCTCAACTAAGGACGTACCAGAGATGGTCCTTCACTAATCTCTCTGTTGAACAAGAGAGACCACTAGTCAAGCCACTCCGGCCTACTATTCCAGAAGATGCTCGGCTTAGACAACCATCAGTTTATAAACTGAACTGTGATGAATTCTTCCAAGGTATCTCGCATTCACCACAAACACATCCACCAAAGTCCATACCTGAATTCCGGTGACGTTTTTTGATTTAAGCATCACCGAGCCTAACAACAAGTCTAAGATAACCTTGAATTGGCATGAAGGGTGTATAAGGAACTAACCTAAGGTAGTTTATACTTCATGTTTAAGAGTGATATGTTAGTAAAGAGCCAAGAAATTAACATTAGAGCATTGACTGTGCCTAGAGAAACATCATTCTAGTGGTCAAGTCAGAAGAAATGACTGGTGTATAAGAGTTTGCGTAAGGAATTCCTATATGGGAATCTAGGGTTCCCTCAAGACCTACTAAACTTTTATTAGAACCATGCGTTCAGTATGAAGCTAGATAGAGATTACCCAATAGCTTTTAGAATTTAGCGCGGTGTAATATCGATGCTCTCTTAGTGTACCTAGATGATGTCAAGATAGGGTACATGCTTTTCACTAAGTAAGATACACTAAGAGGGTTTAATGGCTTCCATTCAAACATACCCAAGTTCTAGAAAAAAAAGTCAGACCAAAACTGGTCAACTTCAAGAAAAAACATGGCTTCACCTACCAATGCACCATCATTAACTAATCCCTGATCCCTTACCACTCAAGGAATCCCATGATCATTCAATCTTAATCATCATAGTCCACCCATGACCAACAACATTACTCAAAGGTTGCATACACCGCTAACCACACCAATTTCATGTTGTCGAGAAAGCACATACATGATTTAAAGTTCAAAAGTTTCACGATATTTTAAGTCATCCCAAACATTATCTAATGGTACTCTATGGTTGTGTTCCTTCTACCTGAAAGGGAACGTATTTAACAGAACCAACATGACACTCCCAACCTTAGGAGTGTTCTGATCGTCAAAAGAAGAGACAGACTAGTCTCTCAAAATAATTCTAGGTTAGTACCTCTATAAAGGAAAATGTTCCAATAATTGGCATGAAAACCAAAACCAACCCAACCGGCATGTCAAAACACCCGAGTCTCTGGAAGTCATCCAGAGCATTGGGAAAAATTTGATTTCTTTAACACAAAATTCACTCTACTATGGAGATGACCAGAGACATATTTAATAGCATAAGTCTTAACGATTACACTGAACTCATCTAGTTCATAACAAAATTAAGAACTTAACATCACCACGTACTAGAACTCATACTACCCTGAGGTGATATAGAAGCAAGATGAATTTTAACTCAGAGGATGATGTACCGATTCATCCATCACTTTAGAGAATAGAAGGTTGAACAATCTACGAAGTAGCTGACCATGCCTGAGGTACATCCAACCTATTGAAAATGAACATTACATGATGATGAAGCCCAAAACAAAATTCAAGGATACCATGGATGCCCATCCAAAAAAGGGGTTCATTTAGAAAGTAAGAGTCATATTAGGTACAAAGACACTCGAACATCACCAAAAAACCGAAAAATCATGTCATTATCAAGGCATTTAAACTCAAAGGGTGCTACCTACCATGGCTATCCCCTTACGAAAGAAAAAATCATCAACCCATAATGGTTTCTCACCTATGAAAGTCACTAGGATCAATAGCCAATCATTAATGCCATTGATAAAGAGAATAAAACTTATGGAAGACACTTACAGTTCTGTTCCAAGGAAACTCAAGGAGAAACTCAAACTACCCTTACATGAGGATCTTAAATACAATACACCACTATAGTATCTATTTCCAATCCCTTTACATTTAAAATCATTCTATAAAATAACATGAACATGTTCAATAGTATGGTCATATGGGTGGGGATCTACCAATCTATAAAGCACCCATACACTTTACAAGTGGCATTTGGATCCCATTTAATTGCAACCAATAAATTTTAGCAAAATAAACCAATTACATATCAAACAATATAGCATGTCACTAAAAGTATATAGTATAGAGAAACATGAAGAAATCACAAAAGCATGAAATTTTAATAATAGAGACTAGCTAATAATAACATAAGAATAATACAAGCCAGACATGCTAGTAAATAGGCATCATGGAAATAGGTTAGCATGCTAAATATATCACTGAAACGTGGTATCTAACAGGATTGATAAATAAATACTATACATGGCATACATTCAAAGCACGCAATTTGAATCAATAGGAAAACTAAAATCCACCTACATGGCATGGCACTATGCATGGCATGTGAATTTCTATATGCCTAATATGATGCAAGATATGTTTCATCCTTAGCGAACCTGACCAAGGGTAAATTTTTATAAATTCCATAAATCAATAAGAAGTAGAAATTACAATAATAAATCAAGGTGAAATCATATCAACTGTAATATCAAAAGGCATGAACATCAATTTCTAGCCCTGTCCACTTGGTCATTTCCCATACATTGGGTGATCAATCCCAGGAACGGCTATTAATCAAGCACTGATACATTACTAGTCTTCTATCTACCAACCCAAAATAGTAAGACAAAGGAAAATAAACCACCTTGGATACCATTTTGTAACATCTCATCCCAACTCACCCCTAAGGTGTTGGCCAGATTGGTGGGTCACATGACCTCAAGCACATCTCCCTGAATTCTAGAGGCTGCCGACTAGCAGCAAGGGACTTTTTAACGTGTTTTTGGGGGAGACTATACCCTCATAAAATAAAGGTAATACACAGTGGAAGAAAAGAAATTTATAACAAGTAGTGTAATCATATAAATAAAAATAGGTACATAATGTTGTCATGTTATGATGACTACACTGAAGTAAAAGCATAGAAAAATAGGAATACAAGCATGTTATCAAAGCTATAATAAAAATTACACAAAGTGAAACAACCACATATCAAGAAAAGGATAGGTCCTCTGCCCTCAATATTTATCCTAAGCAGAAAGAAACACTAAATAATCAGAAGCAGCATGCTTTCCTTTATCTATATCTGTGAACATATAATCTACTTAGGTACCAAACAGTGTCCAAGTAGGGTGTGAGATATAATCTCAGTAGGCTGTAACCCACGGTATCTAGACCTTTCCATTTCATGTTGTAGACAAAAAAATAGTGTTTCATATTTATAATAAATGAAAATAACTTTAATAAATAAAAATAAGTGTAACATGTTCTGGGTTTTCAAGAGGACATTCATCCCATACCACCTACTTCATCCTAATCCAGAAATATGAATAAAGTACCTATATAAAGTAGGATGTATATATGTATACTTATAAAAAATCCTAGAAAATAGAAGGCAAACTAAAAAGGAGCATACCCCCAAGATTGTGTTATATCTTGGGGTCTAATTTATATGTCAAACAAAGTGTTCTTTAAGGAACTAGATAGGTATCAAAATTCACATGGACCCAAAAGCGGCTATAATAAAAACCTTCCTTGCATGATCATTATTATTTAATTAAAGTTTAGATTTGGAATCTAAGCCCATCCTGAAGGAATCTCTATGTTAAATCCTTTAATTTATCCAATACCATTGAGCCCATCTATAGAAATCTTCTGAAATACCAAGTATCACTCGAGGAATTGTTTTATCATGATTTTGTCCTGGGTATCGCACATAAGGGTTTGAGTATCACTTGAGGCTTGGCGTAGCCACTTTGCTAACTGGTATATCCTCAATTGTCCCTTAGGGAACCGGTATCACTCATGAGTATACCAAAAACCCATGGAAACCACCATCTGGAAAAGCCTAATACATCGCCTCCCCAGTGTGTAGTGTGGTAACCTATTAGGAATGGAGAGTCTATGTGTGGGTCCTTAATATGGAACTCATGTTCTCTCTCTCTACCCTGAATTTAATTTGATTTCAAAGTAGAAGATATCACAGAGTACGCATTTATAATTGCAATAAATCAATTTAAGCTACTAAAATCCACGCACTTCCTGATTATTCAATCCCAATAGTCAGAACCAAATATAAGTAGCGCAATCAATATATAAACACCCAAAAATTCTTAAAGAAACCAACTCATCACGTTTTTAGTTGAAAGAAGTACACCTCCATTAAAGGTTTTTTATTTCAAAACATTACATTAATCTTATAGAAAATAAATTAACCAATTAATTTAATATCATAGTCCAAGGTTTATCAAGGAAAAACACTTTATCAGTGAAAGCATCATAAAAATGATTTTTTTTTGTATTATAATTGCATAGTAGGGTAATAATTCTGAAAAGAAAATCATTAGGCACAAAACAAACCAATAAAACCCAAAATTTCATTGTTTATATTTATCCTAAATAATTTATTTTATTTAAAACTCAACCAAATAGGGTCTCACAAACATATGAATTGAATAAATTAATTATTCGGGGCTAAAAAATTTTAGACCGATTACGTTGGCACTCCCAAAGGGGTACCAAATGATGTTTCCACAATTTAAACAAGTTGGTTCACCTAAAACAAGGTTGTAATAGTCAAGAAAACTATGTTAATTAAATTACATTCAGTAAAATTGGGTATCACTGGTAGGCACCGATGAGCGGCACAAACGTGTGATGAAAAAGATGCAATGAAAGGATGGGAAATAGAGTAGACACCCTATCTCGAAGTCATACTATATCTCATGCCCCATGGAAACCTTTCATTTGACCTAAAACAAGAGAAATTAGAGGATTTAAGAAAGACCCTAATTTAAGGTAAAAACCTTCCACAGTAGATCATGTGATGAAGAGTGGATGAAACTCAAAGATTCTTGGTTCGAAAGATTAACCTTACCGAGAGCTTCACAGTACTTCTAATGGAGTTGAAAATAGAGAATAATCAAAGGTGAAGCAAGCTTCCAAAGAAGCGATGGGGGGTGGCGCACCACTTAGAGAGAAGGGAGGCATGACGCACAGTAGAAGAGAATGAGAGAAGAGAAAATAAAAAAAGAAAGAATAAAATAAAAATAAAAAAATAAAATAAAGAAAAAGGAATATATTAAAATAAAATAAAATGGAAGAGTATGGAAAATAAGAAAAAATTATAAAAATGGATAAACCCATTTTAATTATTTTTACACTTCTCATGTTTGCTTTTTATTTTATTATTTATTTTCATTCATTTTTCATCTCTTTTGATTTCTTTAAATTTCTTTTTTATTACTTTTAATCCTTTTTAATTATTATTACCCAAACCTTGTGTTATGTCGCGATGTATTATTTTACATAAATCTTGTGCAACTATTTAAATAATTTAATAGTTATTTGGGACCCGCAACAAGCTGACAGGTAAAGTAGATATATATATATATATATATATATATATATATATATATACACACCTACGCACAGACACACATAAATATATATATATATATATATTCCATATATATATACACACCAATAATATTTTCCCCAATTAATAATAATAATAATAACACCAATATTTTATTATTACTATTAAATCTATGTCATAATTATCGCCAGGAATAGTTCAATTAAAACCTTAATTAAAACTGTGAAATTAATAAATTAGTCATGCAATAGCATTTATATGGGCCAATTAATAATTTTTTATCTAACCAAACAATAATTATCCACCCATATATATATACATGTTATATATATATATACACATCTGTATAACATATATATACACTCGAATATGTATATATACATATATATTTAATCCACATATATATACACACCGATATTTTTTTCCCAATCTAACAATAATAGAAATAATTAAAAATTATTATTATTTAATACAACTCATCAATTAAACCATTAACAATTTAAAAACAACAAGCATTAAAAAGGGGATAACAGTTAGTAAATTAATATTAATTGCACATTTGTATTTAATTGGAACAATTAATAATATCACAAATATTACATTTCCCACTTATTATTTACACTGTAACAAAATTTATTAAATGCAGAAGTATACTTTATTTCTTTTTTCAACACAAATAATAATATTAATAATAAAATTATTATTATTATTTCTAATGGCCAACAAAATATTTAAAAACTAAATAAATTATCTTTGGATGTGATCTGAAAAAAAACGTCTGATGATCGCAAAATTTATACCCCGTCTAGGGTAAACCACACGTCCTGGACCTAACAGTAATCTCATATTTCTCATATGACTCACCGTTTGTGAGAAAATAATTATTTATTTTATAAAAACAGAATAATAAATTAATTAAAAATAAAAAGGGTATTATCACATGTGAGGTTTCCAAACACTCAACGCACATCAAAGTTACACCCTGCCTAGGATAAATCCATTGTTCTAGACCTAACAGTGGTCTTAGATTTTTCATATGACACTTCATTTGAGATTTATTTCATTTTAAAAAAAATAACACATGATTATGTATAAATATATTTAATATTTTTATTCTAACAACGTCGAGGGTCTACGAGACTCAGAATCCCCTGATGACTCCATGTCTAACTTTAAAAATATTTCATAGAATATTTCAAAGTGCTAAAAAATGATTTTACCCTTCATTTAATCTATTTCCATTTTTATTTGAATCTAATTAATTTAATTAAATTTCTTTAAAAGACACGTCATAGTGTCAACTATTAGAAATAAAAAATTTCCATGCTCGGTTTTAAAACTGACCCACCCAGCTAACTAAAAAATTTAATTTCCTTCTCTTTTTCATCCTATTCAAAATACGAGATGTTAAAAAAATCCTATACAAAACATACTTCATTCCACTTACTATCATCTGCCAATTCTAATAAGGGGTTCAACAATGCACAATAATACAGATGAATGTTTTTTAATTTTAATGGTTTATTATGTTACTATAATATTACACCACTAATTAAATAGTTATATGGTCCTATTTTTATCATGTTTTATGTTTTATTATAGGTTATAAATTTTTTATTTCATCATACCCTCTAAAAAATTCGTCCACAAAGGTGACAAATACCATCATGCAATTAGTCACACGCTTCCCATGATCCTCCTACAGTTGTCATGTCAAGTTGATATCACAATGGTCTTGATATCTTATATTTTTATTGGGTAGAATTCATGTTCCCTAGAGGTCCTAATGTATTAGTTAGGATAAAACATAGTCATGGTTCACTCTTGATCTATTCTCCAATGTGATATTCTTTTTCTCAATCACTTATTCCATTACTTTATAGTAAATTAAGAGGCTAATATGTTAAATTCTAATCCAAACCTCTTCTAATAATCGATTCCCAAACTAAAAAAATATAAAAATCATATCACTCAGAATATCCAAAAAAAATATTGATATATTATTGAATAGATATTCATACTACATGATGGTCAAAAAACTTTATCATAAATACCAAAACTCATAAATCTAATTATACAACAAAGTAGGAAATAATACTCCTACTTTTCTAACTCTCTCCCAATCAATTATGATCCTATCATAAGTCAATGGGTATGAATCCACCACATGATCACCCTATCATGGATCAAAATCATCACTAAAAATAGACACTGAGATATTGAAGTCCTTACCATATAGAATATCCTAACAGTCTCATTTATCTAAATCTTTGTCATTTTTTATTATGATCACCCTAAAATATGGGTGGAAGCTATCTCTAAAACATATACATCATATTTATGTCATGATTTTTCATGGCCTCTGTTGATGGATATATCTTTGGTATAAAAGATGGTGCATATGAGTTTTTGGAAAGAGTTCCCAATAACCATATAATCAATTACAGGTGACACTATGATTGGTACAGAAATCATTTTCCACAGTTCATAACTTCTTAATAAAGCTTCATAAAATAACATACCATATTTATAAATAATTCCCAATTCATGATCATTTCAATATGAAATTAATAAATAATATTCAAATGATATCGATGGAATTTCACTTAATAGGTCATCCCTAAATAGTTCCCCTATTATATGAAAATATGTACCCAACACATGACCTAATAACTATGTGTTATATGTACATATCTAACATTACCCTATAGATAAATTTATAGGTAATAAAGTCAGAAAAAAAATGGTTTTATACCTTTTATAAGAATGTGTCAGATTTCATACCCTTATTTGGGTTCCCTATCCTGATAGGTTAAACTCAAATACCTTGATTATTACTACCCTAATTCCCTAAATAAAAAAATTATATGTACCTACACAAATCATTATTTCTAAAAATTTATCATTCTAATATCACTTTAAAATAACCTATAAATTTTCAAGACTTTTTTTCTTTTATGTATTGCCTAATTTTCCTTCTTATCCTTCTTGTTTTTTGTTTTATCCATGCATGGGTGAAACATTGAGATCATTGAGTATATTTTGAAAGACTTAATATAGGATTTAGTTATTTTTAGGCCAATATAGGAAGCACCATGTATGTAGTATTATCCATGGCGGTCCTTGAAATTTCTCAGTGAAAAATGAACAGGGAAATGACTTTCCAATCATGTATGAAAGGGCGTGGAGTAGGCCCTAACTTGTCTAAATGCATAATAGAAAGGGAAATATCTTGTCCAAGCCATGGAAAAGATGTAGTTCTTGTATAATTCTCCTTTTTTCCATGGTTTAGAAAACCGCACCACTCCCATTTTGGAGAATGTGGTGAGGGGTACATATAAGTCCTTGGGGACACTCCATTGGTCATTCTATTTTAGGATAGATGATCAAGATCACCATGGCTAAATTAAGGTTGTGGTGGATGTCATTTCAATGGTCGGGATTGTTTTTAAAATGCCTAAAATCATCTCCCTTCTTATCATATCTTGACCAAATTAAAAAAATGTAATTTTTTATGGATTAAAATTTGAGTTTTTAATGTGTTCATTTATCAATTCCAACCTATATTAATTGGTTTATAAACCTATCTTGATATTACCTTTTAATTCCAGATGATTTTTAAGTATTTATGGTTATGATTTAGAAAAACCTTATTGATAAAGATATAGCCTTAAGTGTTTCATTATTTCCCACCCTTTTATTGATCTAAGGGCTCCTTCTATCCTCATTTGTCAGTGCCTCTATTTTGGGGCGATTTGATAGAGAACCTGGTGAGTTCTTCTTGTTCTGTCCAAATTCTTTTTCTCCTCCTTTATATGATCCTAAAATGAGACTATTATGTTTGTAACCATGATATATCATATGATATAATGGGGTTTAATCAATGTTAATGGAAAATATATATTCTTGAGTACCTTTAGAGTTATTTGACATCTGGGTGGTGAACCTCTTGGAAAATCCTTCCTTTGAAAGTATCTTATGTTCTAGATTTGACATTTCTCTTCATCCAAACATGGATTATACCATTGAAGATGGTATTCATTATGTATTTTATGTTATACCCCTTGTATTTTTCTTCCTTGTGTCTTTCTCTATAAAAAAATATTTTATGTGAACTAGTTCTAGGATTTCTTGGAAAGTGGTCTTATTTTAGTTGTTGTGCGAATGGTTCAGGAGACAATTACCTTAATGAAACTTAACGTTGATATTGACAATATTGAGTTAAGAAGTTACTTAATATGTAGAGGTTTTTTATATGATTGATGTAATTTTATGAAATTTTTTGATGATATACTTTAGAATATATTGAATTTAATCACATGTTTGTGTGTTTGGATTTTGTTCATCATTCACGATATGCTTATTGTGCCACTTTATGATGTGTCATATTTCCATGTTTTTTAATTAATATATATTGTGTTATTACTCTATGAACCCATCTTATCTCAGTCTCCCTAGATTAAGAGTGTGTTTGAGAATATCATTTAACATGTTGAAGTGACTGGGTTGGATGATAGGGTGTGATGGAATAGTGTGGCCTGACATGGAAGCATGATAGTCAATGTGATATTAATCGTGATTCAGAAGGGGGTATGATGGTCTATGTGACTAGAACTAAGAGATAGAAATAGGGAATTATGTCCTATGTGGCCTGATATAGAGGCCTAGGGTCTCGACAACTATTGAAAAGACATAAGGATACCTCCTTTGTCTGTGATGTTTCCTTGATCACTCTATGTTCTTTTGGTATGGAGATGAAGAAAGTACGACTAAGGTTTTTAGTGGCTTGGTTAACACATGGATGCTTGATATGGTTGTTTTAGTGTGTGTGTGTGTGTGTGTGTGTTTGTTTATTATAATTTCATACACTCTTATACATGTTCACTCATGTTAAGGATACTTTGTTGGTGTCACACTGGGTTTTATTACTCACACCCTATATAGGCATGTCAATGTGTGTACAGAATTTATGTATAGGGATCCATGAAAGGGAAAGGGGGTTGTGGTAGATAGTTGAGATGAGGATAATAAATATGGTAGAATAACTAATATAGAAACTCGAGTATTTCCATATATTATTTTATTTAATCGCTCACACTTATACCCTGGTTTGGATTTCCACCATGGGATCTTGTTTAATTTTTTTTATGAAATATATTACATATGATATTAAATTGATATATTTTATATTATTTTTATTGTTTTGGGTTATTTTTTATTTTAATTATTTTATTGGTAATAAGGGTATAGTCTCCCCACTAATGGACTTCAGATCCTCATTATTAGTTAGCATCCTCTTACATATGGGGAGGTGTGCATGAGGTTTTATGGATCTTTGGATCAGACCTAATGGTTTGGGTTGAAGTGTTATAAAATGGTACTATAGTATGATTTTCTTCTTTAAATTTTTGATAACTCAGGACATGGTAGAAATTATATGGTTTTATGACACTCAAGTAGGGAAGTTTCCATGTAACTGGCTAGATCATGTGTTACAAACCTCCAAGTTACCATTGAAGGTATTTCTGTTACTATTTTATTATATTTTGGGTGCATTCATGCATCATAACTAGTAATGTAGGATCATATTCCTTATATATACATGTGTGTGATTCATATTAGTTCTTTAATTTAATTCCTTGATTATGATATCTATCCAGGATATACTTATATCTTTGACTATGTGATATATCTATTTTCTATGATGTTGTGATATATCTACTAGAATTAATTAGTTGAAAAATATAATTTTGTTATGTTTTGTATATATATATATGACTATTACTAACATGCAGGGATGGATACCCTGTTTAGTGCTATAAGGGTTTCACGTTTCATTATGGGTAGAATCCTAGGAAAACTTTTGTGTGATCCCATAGACCAATTAGGACTTATCTTAATAACTCTAGATTTTCAAAAAAAATCCTTCATGTATCAGAAAATGATGACTTGGAGATTAATGAATGTAACACTTGGTATAATAGGATAAAACTCTCCCATGAGGGAATATGTCCCAATTTTACCATTTTTTATGCAAGAAAATACTCTTACACCTGCCCAGTGGTTTAGATGGACAGACCAATCCATCCAAGATTCTTCTGTTTAGTTCCTATCCAAGATGGGGAAGTTTCTGAGTCTATATTAGACTATTCTCAAGACATACAACTTCACCATCCTCTATCCTTGTAGGTCACTAGAGTCTCTTGGGGTATATAGGATTGGATATGGATCATTAATAGGATATTTTATCTAGTAGATACCCAAGAGGATTGAAAGGTTAATCTTGAAAGCTTTATGATTTAGGGTTTTGTTGAACATTGGTGGGGACATTATGCTTTAGGCTAGAAGATATGAGGGTCTCACATGGGTGACTATTAAATATCTTTTCTTTGAGGAGTTTTTCTGGATTATGATGAAGTTGGACTAAGTGAAGGAGCTCATATAGCTTCATTAGGGTATGATGTTGTTGTATGCTTACTCAGAACGTTTGAAAAAGTTGTTATGCTTTTATTCCCTCTTGGGTGGGATTAAAACATAGAAATCTAGGAAGTTTAGGATTAGTATTTGATCATAGTTAAGACATCGGGTCTAAAACTTTGACCTGATGATATAAACTCAGGTTATTTTAATGTCCTTAATAATCGAGAAGTCTATGGAGGAGGATAGAGTTGAAGGTCTTCATTTAGGCTTTAGAGGGAATCCTAGTGATACTTTCACTAGTAAGAAGAGGAAGGAATAAAATTCATGGAAGAGTGTTGGTAGAAAAATGGAGCTAAGGAGATGATTTTTGGTACCTTTACAAGGGGAAGGAGGTCCTCAGTTATTTAACTATGGATAGTGGGGTAATTATCATAGTACATGTCCAAAACCATATATCAAGTTCGATCGGTGTAGAAATATGGGGCATCTACAGGATTTCTTCTCAAAGGAATCACAAATGAAGTATCATGTGGGTTCAAATCATACCCAAAAATTGATCCATGGTATAGGATAGGGTTCTTAGTAGTAAGTTTAGACCCCTCAGATGATTATGTCTTAGGTGAGTCATGCATACCAATGTTATGGTTGTGGAGCTGAGGTAGGCTAAGTTTATGTAGTGGACCAGACTCTAGTAGATAGTGGTGATGGACCATATACTATTTTAGGTACTATCTTGATCACTTTTACCTTTTATACTATCTTTTTTTATGATGGTGCTTCCCATTCCTTTATATTTTCAAAATTTGTTGTTTAAATTGACTTTCTGTTCAAGTTTCCTTCTAAATTACTTTACCTTGATACACAATTAGGAAAAATGTTGACCATATTCAATGATTCCTAGAGTTTCCTATAGTAATTTACGATTATAGACATCTATGGGACTTCATGATTCTAAATATTTATAGATTCGATGTGAATATTATTTTGGATTGGTTGACCATCTTTTGAGAACACATTGATTACTATCATAGACAAGTATGTTTTACTTAATCAAAGGGAGAGAAGTTTATGATGACCATAGAATGGGAATTGGTAGTAGGTGGAGTTGGACCAAACATGTGTTATCTTGGCATGATCAGTTCATAGATTATAGGATTATCCCTTTTAGTAGGATCAGTGGTAACCCCCTTATCTTTTCCACTAGTTTGGTATCTTTATCAGGTTGTATTTTTGGATGACTTAATAGGAATTCCCCTGATAAAGGAGATGAATTTCAGATAGATCTCAAGACTAGTGCACATCATATTTGTATACCCTTTTATTTTATCAAACCATATGATTTTAAGGATCTCAAGGTACAGTTAGATTACTTAGAGAATAAGTTATTTATCAAGCTGAGTACATCCCCATGGGTGAACCTATTTTGTCTTCAAGAATTATGATGGTATTCCTAGAATCTAGACATTACCAAAAACTAAATCAAGTGGTGATGAAGAATATATATCATTTTCCTTTGATAAATGATCATTTTGATCAGTTTTGAGAGCCTAGTGGTTCTCCCAAATTGATCTTCAATCAGTCTATCACCAATTTTGGGTTAGAAAGGTGGGAATCCCAAAGATGGTGTTTTGGAGCAGATATGTCCTATTAAATTACTTGGTGATGTCATTTGGACTGATGAATACACTAGAAATGATTATAGATCTCATGAAAAATATCATCAACCCATATCTTGACTCATTCATCATAGTTTTCATTAAAAACAATATTATCTACTCAATAACCCCAAAGAATATTTATAAACATCTCAAAATAGTCCTAAGTACAATTCGAGTGAATTAGATTTATACCAAGTTTTTGAAGTATAAATTTTGGATTCATGAGGTGATGTTATTGGGTCATGTGGTTTTTTAGGCCAGTATATCCAAGGACCTAGTGAAATTTGAGGTAGTAATATCCTAGACACATCCCCAAAACATGTTCAATATCAATATCATTCTTGGTGTAGTGAGATACTATCAACACTTTATCTAGGAATTCTCCCATTTATTAGCAACCATGACTGCATTGATGAAGAATGGAATGATTTTTTAGTGGTTGGACCAGTGTGAGGAGGAATTTCTTGAGGTAAAGAGGAGTTTTACTATAGTTATTTTGTTGATCCTTCTCGATCCAGGGATTGGTTATGTCATTTATTGTGATGCATCAGGATATGGTGTGGGGGTAGTTTTGATGCATAGGGAGTAGGTAGTTGCTTATGAATCAAGTTAACTACAACACCATGAGAGGAACTATCCTATCCATGAATTGGAGATGGAATTTTTGATCCGTTATTTGAAATGTTGGTGAAACTATCTCTTTATTGAGAGGTTTTTTTCTACATAGACTATAAGATCCTTCGTTATATCTTCATAAAGTGGGACCTCAATTTGAGGTAGATGAACTTGGTAGATTACTTGTAGATTTTTTTCTTTAATATGGACTATACACCATGTAAATGTAACTTTATTTTGGATTCTTTTAGCTATAAGACACAAGTATCTGAGGATCTTGGTGAATTTCCTTTAGAGGAACAGTGGTGTCTGATGAGATTGTTAGCCGACTAGAAGTTGGATGTATCTGAGGATCATAGATTGATGAAATTTGATCCATTGGTGGTCACATATTTCTTAAAATACAGGGTAAATTTTGGATAGGATAATGACCCATAGTGTGCTATGATATAGGAACAACTAGTTGGAGGTGACCTGATACCCAGGTGGTTATTGGATGGCGATGATGTGATCCTTGTTCATGGGAGAGTTGTAGTCCTTGTTTCTATCAGGGGGAGATGATGAGGTAATTTAATACCTATGATTGGTTAGTACATCCTAGGGTTACAATGATTTACCATGAATTTGGGTGATAGTTTTGGTGGAAAGGGATGAAGAGGGACATCACTAGATTTGTTTAGTGATCTCTTACCTATCAAGGGATAAAGTCTTAGCACCAACATCCTAGTGAACTACTCCAGTAACTTCCTATGACCATGTGGAAGTGGGATGATTTCATGATGTAATTTTCAATTTGGTTACCAAGGACCATGAAGATTTTTGATGTTGTTTCAGTTATTTTTTATCAACTAATGAAAGTTTCTCATTTCTTACCGATATGTGAGACTCAAAAAGTAGACAAGATAGGTAAGAAGTATATCTATGAGATAGTATAATTTCATGGAGTTTCCTTGAGAACTATATCTAAAAAAGATTCATGTTTTATGTTTTGGTTTTGGTATATCTTTCATAAGGCCTTAGGGATTGAGCTAATATTGAGCACAACATACCATACCGAGACAGACGAAAAGTTAGAGCGTGTAATCCTTATATTGGAGGATATTCTATGGTATTTTGTACTAGACTTAGTAGAATCATGGGATGATAATATAGCCTTTACTTATTTTGATTATAATAATATTTATCAATATTATATCCATAGGTTACCCTATGAGGCTCTCTATGGTCGACCTTATTTTTCATTGTTATATTGGAATGAGGTAGGTGAGGCAGTTATTGTGGGACCAAGCATGGTACAGGAGACTTCAGATAGAGTGTAGATGATCTAGAAGTGGTTTTTCACCACTCAGAGTAGATAGAGATCATATTTTAAACTTTAGAGGATACCTTTGGAATTCATTATGGTCAACTGGGTTTTCATGAGAGTGGATCCTCATTTTGGGCATCGACATCTTTGGAAGTAAGGAAAGTTTGCTCCAAGGTTTGTTGGACTGTTCGATATCATCAAGCATAAAGGAACACTGGATTTTCATTTGGATATTCCTACTCACTATTGAGTTATCCACAATGTGTTTCATGTGTCTCATATCTAGATGTACATGCCCAATCCTACGCATGTTATCAATGTGAGGATTTTCAGTTGTATCCAGACACACTATTCATGGAGTGCCTGATGTGGATCATAGACTGGATTGATAAAGTTTTATAGGGGAATATGGTGCCACTAATGAAAGTATTATGGAAGCATGGATGGGTCCATGAGGAGATAGAGGAGGGGGAGTTAGACGTTTGATCTCAGTTTCCTAACTTATTTGAATATGAACTCTATAGAAAATTCTCAAGGATGAGAAGTACTTAAAAGAGGAGAGTGTAAGGTCCTGGAACAGTTGTTTATTTTATGTGAAGCCTCATTTTCCTTTTTATCCTTATTTTTTTGAGTTTACCCATGATTGGGTGGAAACTTGGGAGCTTTTAGTTTATTTTAAAAGATTTAATATGGTTTTTAGTTGATTTTGGGATAAAACGGGCAACACCACAACCATAGTTCTAGTCGTGGTGGTTCCTGACATGTATCATAACAAAATAGGAAAATAAATGGTTTTCCTAGTTCATGGTTGAGGTATTGTAGAAGGGCCTAAATTTTCTTGGTTCAAAACAAATAAGGAAGAATATTAACCAATACATGGTGCTCGGATAAGGCTCCTTTATACCATGGTTCGGGAAACCACACCATGCCCATTTTGGAGGTAATGGTGAGAGGGGTAAATAGATAAGTCCTTAGAGACAAGTCATAGTCCATAATATTTTGAGAAAGGTGATCAAGAGCACCACAGGAAAGGATGGTCCATGGTGGAGGTCATTTTGGTAGTCATGATGTTTTTTCAAATTCTCAAAATATTCTCCCTTCTTCTCAAATCTTGATAAAATTAAATAAGAAATTCACATTAATTAAAATTGGGATTTTTAATGCATTCACAAATCAGTTCAAATCTCTATAAATTAGTTCATCTACACCTCTTGATCTTCCATTTGAATTCAAAATTATCTACAGGTGTTTAGGTTTAGGCTTTGTATGAACCATTTTATTGAATCTTTATCCTTGAATGTTTCAATATTTACCTTCCTTTGATCAATATAAGGCCTCATTCCATCCTCCTTTTTTGTGATTTTTTTGGGTGGTTTAGTGGATAACTTGGTGAGTTCTTCTTATTCTAGCTAAATTATTTTTCTTCTTATTTGGGTGATCCTAAAATGGTAATATTATGGATATGGACATGACATACCATATGATATAATGGGTTTTTAATCAATGTTAATGTACAATAGCTCTTCTTAAGGACCTTTAGCATTCTTCAACATCTTGGTGGTGAACCTCTTTCCAAATCCTTTGTTGGAAAGTATATTGTGTTCTAGATTTGGTGTTTCTCTTCAAATAGACTCAAATTATACCATTGATAGTGGTAGTTATTTGTTAAGAGTCGTTCTACCCATTGAATTTTTCTTCATTATTTCTTTCTCCATAAACTATATTATTTTATGTTAAATTGGTTCTAGGAATTCTTGTAGAGAAATATTATTCTAGTTGTCATGAGAACATGGTTAGAGATACCACACCCTTGACTAACCTTGATGTTTACATTGAAAACCTAGAGTAAGGAAGTTTCTTACCATATAGAGGCAATTTATATAATTGATGGCATGTTATGACATTCTGTGTTGATATTCTTTAGACCATGTTGAGTTTGATCACATGTGTGTGTTTAACTTTTCTTACTCATTTTTGATGTTCTAGTTGTGTCTCTTTATATTATTCCATGTTTCCATGTTTTTACTTGGTATATATTGCATTGTTACTCTATTCATAATAAAAAAGTGACAGGTGGACCCATTGTGGATTTATAGCCCAAGAGGGAGAGCAGATGTCACGACCCGACCCTACCGGTCTCGAGCCGCAACTACCCCAAGCCCGCCTCCATAATCCAGGGGCTGGCGACAAGCGTCGAAGGCATAACAATCTCGGGGAGGCCTTTTCCTAAGTACCTGTACACACACACAGCCCACTCAATAAAAAAGCGCATAGTAAAAAAAAGAAAACCAAAGGAAAAATGACTATAACCCAACCACAGTCATGCATCAACTTCTAAATAGAGAAAAGAAAAGTGTTGAAAAGTACTGACAAGATACTGAACAGAAAAGAAAAGGGAAAAACACGCGCCCAACCTGAAAGGTGCCACAACCTGGAAACAGGTAAACAAAAGTAAACAACTGGTGATTCTCACACCTGAAAGTCTTACTATGACCATTGAACACAGCCCAAGCTCATGTGTCCTCTATGCTCCTCTGTAGTCTTGATCAACCTATCTGTCGTCTACAAGGGCACACCAAGTGCGTGCAAAGCCCAAGCATGGGTGAGTATAAAGATACTCAGTAGGATGCCCCGAAATCTCGAGGGAGAAACAAAGGAGGTACTAAAATGGTGAGCAGTAGACAGAATAGAGAACAGTGAAAGAGTACAGAAAATAGAATGCAGCTCAACCCAACAAGAGAAATAAAGTAGGCTCATCCGACCACGAGGATCTAGACACGGAAATCACATGGCATACCCCATGTGTCTTCGCCCCTCCTAGAAGGAGAGTAACTGAACCCAATGAGTGGGAATGAAAGTTGGGTGTGTGTATATATATATATTCTCAACAAGAAACCCGAATGAGTGGGTAAGGGGATCTACATCTCTAAGCTCAGCCCAGGAAAAGTTGCCAATAGTGCTAAGGATATACATCACTAATGCCCAACAGTCCCACATGCCAAAGCAGTCTCAATGCTAAATTGCGCAACCAAGGGTCCCACTCCGGTAATCACAGAGAGAAGTCACTGACCATCCTCAAAGGAAGGGCTGAGTATGAAAGAATTCATCGTCTAACCCACTGCCCAGCCCAGCTGGAGGGTAAACCCTCAGGTCAACGGGTAACCCACTGCCCGTCCCACCCGAAGGGTGCACCCTAAAGTCAACAGGTAACCCACTGTCCGGTCCACCCGGAGGGTAAACCCTAAAGTCAACGGGTAACCCACTACCCAGCCCCATTGGAGGGTAAACCCTGATACGCTAGTGGGTAACCCACTGCCCAGCCCTATTGAAGGGTAAACCATGATAGACTGGTCGATAACCCACTGCCCAGCCCTGCTGGAGGGGAAACCCAGAACTGGTCCGAAAACTCCACTCTGCCTGAACCATCTCTGGGTGCCGCTAACATCGCGAACGTGCGTTGGGTCGGAGTTCATCAAAGGAACCTCCGACCAATTCCCTTTCATGTTTCCACATTTAATAAGATCTCAAAAGAGTCTCGGCATGACCAAATATATTACACTGTCGTAATCCTCACGGAAAAACACGCGAAATAGACTATTTACTTGCTGGAAACGGACTCCCGAAGAAAAAGTTATTCAACACCACTTTATGCCCATACGGCGTCCCATGGGACCCACACCTCGGTCCCGAAAGAGGTCGGGTGAACTGCGCCATCGTGATGCTCTCAGAAAAAGATGCCAAAATGACTATTCATTCACCCCGAACGGACGTCTGATGAAAATGTTGCAAAACACTGCTCACAGCTTAAAAGATGGCCCATGGGGCCCATGCCTCAACTCCGGCTTCAACACCTGAAACCACCCTGGACCACTTCGTCTTGACACCAGGGTCACAACGCTGCTGACGGTGCCTTAAACGGAATCCGGATGTGTTCACACCATCCTAAAGAAGAATCCTAGCGTAGTACTTAACGAGCATGTCGCGCCACCGAACCCTTATCTCAGGAATTGAAAATTCCCAAGACCATCTCAAAAACTTTGTCTCGAGCCTAGGATTTCACTTTCGCAGACGGCACGCAAAACGGACACTTGTAATGGAAGTTACGGGTGTCTGAAGTCAAGGGGACAAACCCCTTTAGGCTGGACTGGCCCGCGCCGGAAGGCCCGGCCTGGCCGCGCGGCCCGGCTGTGGACCCGCGGTCCACACCCGCTAACCATGCCTCGTGGCCGGTCGCTGTCTCGCGCGGAGACCCACTGAAGGCAGGTATTGGTCTTCACATGGGGTCGCGCGCCGCAACCCCCATCTCACCTCGCACCGGCAACCTCCGCCTTAGATGCCCGCCGCGCCGCCTGGGAGCCCACCACCACCACCATTCCAAGGACGGCCGTCATTGCCTGGAACACCCTGTGCCGCCATCGTCACCTGCCAGACCTCCATGAAACCGCCAAAAACCAAAGGAAATGTCCAGAAAACTTCCCGGGGCCACCATGGATGCCCCGGGACTCGAAATTTCGATCCAAAAAGAGCGTTGTAAATCTCGGATCAAACCCTACGAATATATGTCATTCGCTCGGCAATTAAAGGGAATTTCGACGCTAAAAAAATTAATTCAAGAAGATGCGGGAATAAAAAAAATACATGATCCTACCTCACTAGGCGTAGCCCGACGCTTCACCAATGATCCGCCGAAGCCGCCACCCGCCTTGGAGAGGGATGGAGAAGCTTGAAGGAGGTTCTCCCTTGTTGGGAAGAACTTGCACCAAGGAGAAAAACATAGGGGATAAGAGGGTGGGGGTGGTGTGTTTAAATAGAAAACATAATTAAAATTTAATTAAGTTTTAAACACCCACTAGTAGGCCTATACCCGGACTCTCAATGGGGTCAAGGTTAAGCCGCCTCTGGGGTAAAAACCACGCTTTGAGTGCAACGGTGGTCTTGGAATTTTAATCCAAGACTTTGTTCAGAATTTGTAAAGTTCACGCCTGAGGCCGCTAAATAACGAAAATTCCCCTGGTGGCATTTTCCACAAAAGGGCTGCGCCCGTGAAAGTTATACCCCTTCTAGGGTAAACGGCACATTCCGGACTCAACAGTGCCCTCGGTTTTTTCATCCGAGCATCCGTTTAGAGGTTATTTTTTTTATTTGGCGTGTCTAGTGTGAATGCACTTAAAATTTAATTCTAGCCACACTAGGGCTCGGAATCAAATTCCGTCTGAACACCCTGCTCTGGAATAACATCAAGAAAATTTCAAAGTCTTACAGGCTCAAAACTCAGGTTCTTATAGCATATTTAGGTTCTTTATTTGGCATGATGACATGACTAGGTTGGACGATAGGGTATGATGGATTAATGTGTATTAACTTGGGGGAATGATAGTAAATGTGACCTAACCCATGAGAAAACATGGGGAATGATGGTCTATGTGTCCTAACCCAAGAGATGGATGCAGGGAGCGGTTGTGTGTCCTGAGCTAGATGCCTAGGGTCTGGTCGACTATTGATCAACTATAAGGCTAAATCCTTCTTTTGTGACATTTCCATGTTCACTCTGATATTTTTATGGCATATAGTTGAATCATGTTTAGTCGAGGTTTATGGAGGCTTTGATAGATCATGGATTATCAGTATGGTTGTTTTCTTGTGTGTATTTTTTTATTATCATTTCATATACTCTTATGTGTGTGAACTCATGTTATGGATGCATTGGTGGTGTCCTAATGGGTTTTATTACTCATATACTACATGGAATATCTATGTTTTCTAATACTTCTTGTATAGAGATCCATGAAAGGACTAGGGACCCAAGGCATATAGTTGAACCAAGGAGAATTAATATTATAGTAGAATCGGGATAGACACTAGTGGATATCCAAAGTGTTTAATTATTTATTAATTTTAACTTATACTCTAGTTTTTCTTTCCACTCTAGGATCCCATTTATTTATTTATATGACATATATTCCATCTAATATTACATTGTGATCTTTTATCTACCATTGACTACTGTGTGTTTTTTATATTTTAATTATATTATTGGTGTAAGGTTATGATGTTGAGGGTATAGTCTCCCCACTGACTAACTTCTGACCAACACTACTATTCAGCATCCCCTTGCATACAGAGAGGCATGTATAAGGTTGTGTGGGTCTCCAACATGGACCTGATGGTTTGAGTCGGGGCATTACAGAACCTATCCCTAATAGGATTACACTTGGTTTAGAGTTACATACCAAGTCCACCTTCAAATGGTTAGGGAATGATGACTAGCACTAATAGTTCATATACAAAAGGTGTGAGGCATTATACTATGAAATTTATATTGAAGTTTCATCAAATCCCCATTCAAAACATATGAAATTTATATAATAAGATGAACCAAACAAAGGAAAAGTAAATATATGCATGCATGTAATTTCATATCATACTCAATCAATTAACAAGATAAAAACCCCAAAAAAACATAATGGATAACCATAAATGAAAAACAAAGGTAAAGAAAAAAATGAATTTGGAATTCTCAAAAATGACACTTATAAATATCTCAAATAGATTACCTCTATAGACTAAAACAACCTACTCTACAACCATTGTGATCTCTTATAAAATGTAATACATCTTATTATCCATGCTATAAAAATGTTTATATAAGGGTGAGTATTAAAAGACACAACCAGACTCCCTAACCACTGAATAACTCTAAATAAAAAATCATTTATATATAATAATAAATTAATAAAATTATAATATATATTCATAACCACACTATTCAGTTCCACATGAGGTATATCAAGGTCAACCCATCTTCTAGGAGACTTCCACATCCTGGAAATATTATAAGTCATCATCAAAGATTATAGCTCATTAGATTAATTTATACCCAAACTCTCTATAAACATCACTCTACAAATAACAAGGCTTGTAAATATCACTTACCAAAATAGAGGCACCATGGTCATACCCTTAAACATTAGATAAACTTCATTGAATATACATTTGATAATGCATTGGGTAATAGAGTACCGTTTAAAGGAAATCTACTAATCCCAACATGGAGGATCATGCATAGTAAAATTATATATCAATTATAAAAATACAAAAACTTTGTTTATCAATCCTTTCTAGATCATTCATTACCAATCATAGGTTTTGAATTAGAAAATAAAAAAACTTAAATAAGGAATCTATGTTGGATCAAAAATCATTAAGAATAAGTTTTAGAATATAGAACACCTAAACCTCAAGAAAAATCATTCTTTAAGACCAATAAAACCTTGATAAAAGTATTAGAGTTCCACTAAGAATAAATCATGGAGATTTTGAACTTCAATGTTACCATTGAAATGACATGAAATGACCTAGGAAATCTCAAATCAACCCATCACGAATAAATCCATTTATAGTAGGAAAATTCCATAGCATCATTCAAATATCATTAGTCTGAATGGTAGAAAAAATATTTCCCAATATCACCATATTTAGGCGGTAAATCCATGAGTATCCTCTCTTAATGTCATTAGGATATACAATAAAATAAATCATTATTTTAGTGTTTTTATCAATTCATATATCTTATCAAATTCAAAAATAGTATCATCAAATAACTTTAAATATCTCTAATCCATGCTTCATGAAGACTATCCATCAATACTAAAGAACACAAGAATCAATTTTTCAAACTATCACATCAAACCAAATCACCAATCCATATAGATTTATATAAATTTACCTTGAATCATATGACCCTCCAAAATATTATCATTATCCACCATAGTCAAAAATATTATCAAAAAAAATAATCAGATATTTATATCTAAAATATTTTGTTATAAAACCTACCAAGTAAGATATCCAAATGATCCATTAGAGTATTTCATAGTATTCTACATGAGAAAATGAACATAATAGTATTCTTGAAAAATATTTATCATGATCCCTCTTCAATGTGACCAAAATACTTAAAATAAAAAAAAATATTTTATATAATTTCATTTTTATTTAAAACCATCAATGTTACAATCTAAAAAAAACAAGTAAAATTAACAATACATGGACCTATAAAAAACATCGAGAGTTTTCTTACTTTTAAAATTAATTAAGGAACATGATGGATTGCATATCAGGGTTTGTATTTTTCCAAATGGCATGTTAGGTGAATAAGGTGTGCAACACATGGAACCCATGCATCCAGTGCAATCATGTGGTGTATGGAGATCATGTGCCTATATGTACAATTATTTCTCACATAAAATTTGATATTGAAATCCTATTTAATTACTTACAAATAATCAAAAATAAAATAATTGTAAAATAAAAATAATAAAAATTTCAACATAGGTGATCAAACCTTTTAGAATTTTTTTTTTGTTTAGTAACAACAAAAATTAAAATTAAAACATAAATAAATTAAAATTAAAACTTGTTTCCTTTTCCATTCAACCCTTGGTCAAAAAATACCATCACTATCAGGCCCCTACCACAACTAGACTCTTCTTACACCAATTTTTAACACCATCAAAATCATATTGGGCTATTGATTTTAGTTTTATAGTCAATTTTTAGTGAAACTCCTTGACAAGATAGATCATTCAATTAACCTTTTATTGATTGATCTACCTTTTATATATATTATACTTAAATTTTTCACATGTTACCCATCGATGGTGGTGGTAACACAAACATGGTGGTATAATAGTCCCCTGATCACCCTCACTAGTACTGACATATTTAAGTAATTATTATGAAATCGATAGTTGATGAAATAAGTTTTTCTCAAACACAATCAACCATTTTGAATAGTTATTCCAATATTTGTATTTTTTTTTTAAATATTTTATATTATTACAGATTTATATTAAAATATCATAATATGGTTTAGAATTTATAACATAAACTATTGAGAGTTATTAATTAATCCTACCTTAGATGGGGGCTATCACTCCTCCCTTTGAACTCAAATCATCATAATAAATGTAAAAAAATAAATGAAATTAATGGTTAAACTATTTATTTATAGACAAAATGGGTCATAATAGGGTATTGAAATTAAAAAATTTGAACTTAACCCCAAATATAAACACACTAATTCGAGAAATATTATTTTTATAAATTTCAATAATAAAACCATTTTGAGAAATATTCACATTTTTTCATTGGGGACCCTTCTTTGTGGAAAAAAAATAATTCTTCAATTTTAATTTTTTTCACCACCAAATTTAATATTAAACTTCTTATGCATTCACATGATATTAAAAAATAGTCAATCCAACATTGTTTTATTGATATAAATTCATTTATATTCATAGATAAAATAATTTACTAAAAAAATAAATAACACTACAATGAAAATGAAATGACATAAATAGGGGGTGTTATTGGTGATAGATACAATATAGAGCTCTTAAGAGTTTATGAAATATTCTTTCTAAAAGATTTAATATTTTATGTGTTATATTTTATTTGTGATTTATTTATTATATTTAGTAATGGGTACTTATAGGCTCTGTTTTTTTATGCTTGGGATTGGTTTGGATTATATTTATTTAAAATATTTACAATGTTTTGTCTAGATGTGAAATTTTTTATTCACATTTTTTTATTAAATATCTATTTCACCTGATCTAACTAATCATATATATATTCAACCCTCTGTTAAAAACCACATGTTCTTATTTTATTTTTATTATTTCACATATTTTGGTGGTGGTGCTCAGGATGTTGTTTGAGTGATGTTCTAGATTGGATATTGTAAAAGTGATTTATTAGTGGTAGATGAGAAAAATGGTTTTTCCCATTTCTTCCTAAGTGTTTTTTTTTGTTAGATTGAGGGTTTATTTTGAAATATATCATATTATTATTTGATGTTTGAAATTCATGAATACTCTATTAATTATATTTATTATGTTTTCATTTATTTAATTGATTATATGGGTTTTTATACAATGTTGTTAGATATTGTACATTAATTAAGGTTTAATGCCACATACCCAGTCTCACTGGTGGCCTTGGGAAAATTCTGAGTGGGGTTAGATCATGTAATTCTCTTTCCATTTCCTTTTTTGCATTTATGAAGGAAGACAAGAACATAGAAAGAATTCATAAATGGTATTTTCAAACATATTTAGCTTGATATTTGTCATAAGACAAGATCCAACATAAAAACAACCATTTTTTATCATTTATTGCATATAATAGAATTTAATCATGAATCAATTAAACCAAATGATATCTCATTTTTTCATGTCATCCCAACATACTCCACTCATTTTAGTTTTTCATATCTTAAAGGATCCAAGAAAAAATACATCTAGATCATCTATATGTGAACTATGATCTCCTAGTTCATCAATATTCAATTATTTTGTTCTAGAACGGAAGATTAAAGTACTTTATGATGCATGGGGGATCACTAAAAGAACATGAGATTGATTTGTGAAGAAAAAATGGTTTATTCTTGTTCTTTAATATTATTTATCACTTTAGAAATTGTGAGAGGTTAGGATGATAGGTAATTCATAAAATAATACACTGTTACTATTTTAGGGTCTAACATGTGTTTTTATGCCAAGAGTTTTTTTAACTTTAGTACTTATATAAAGTTAACCTGTAAAACTGAACAAATTTTTCACTAATAACTTATTTAAATTTTCATAAGGGTCATGAATATTTCATCAATCGCATATAGTACTCTCACATATCATATTATGAAATATAAATCATTAACTTCACTCATTTATCACAAATATATTTAATAAATTCTTAATATTTAATATTTGTATGAAAAACAATTTTATCAAATTTGTATATTTAAACTAAAGTAACTTATAAATAACTTGAGAAATAAATTCAATTCATAATATGATAAACTTGAAAAGTATATAATTTATTTATTTATTTATTTATTTATTTATTTATTTATTTATTTATTATAGTTCATGTATGGATGTTCAGTGGCCCATATATATAGGGGCCACTTCATTTTAAACTATGATTCATCTGAATCAATGGAAATGATTCAAACTCATCAACCAAGAACAATATATAGTAATCCATTATGGATAATAAAGAGAAAAGGATAAGTCATAAATATAAAATTACCAATTAACATACACTATGTAATGCAATCTCTTTGTTAAATGATATATCATAAATCAAAATACATAAATTGTGTCACAATTCTTTCATGATTTATTTATTATTTATTTTATTATATTAGATGGAATTCCCCTCCTCTATGATGTCCATAGGATTGATCAATGCACCAACATTTAATTCAAAGGTCCAAATATATCTTCTTCTATACTCATAAACAAAATCTTGATCATTCTATCAATTCCATGCATTAATGATGCACCTTACACAATAAAACTCACCATAAACATAAACTGTAAAAAAATTACCATGAATAAAAGTACATGATTAGTTTCATACATTAATAATGGTATCAAGTTAATATACTAATACACATTCTTATATATAAGAATATCAAATGAAACCTAAAACATGTCTTGTTCTTATTGATAATTCAATAATTATAATCTAGAATATTTGAGATTACCTATTGATAATTTTATTAGAAAATGTCTCAATATATATGATATTCCACCATCTTATTGTCATGAATCGTCTATGTCCATTTATATTGATATATCTATAAAATTAGAGACACTTTAGGATTATCTTCATGGTATAACCAATTTCTCATTATAGATAGAAACTTATTAGGTTATTGTAAGATTTTTCTTCTTCAAAGGTATTATATCTTATAGAAATATTGGTTCCATATGATATATTTTAGAACCAAGTGGAGACACAAGTAGTGGAACTAAGAATTTTGGAGGTGGAAGTGGTTTTGAAATCATGACTACCAATTATGGATCAGGTACAGAAGGATCATTAACTCATTTATAATTAAATTTGAAAGATATTTAATAATATCATGTTAGTTTTAAAGGATACATAAGAATAATCAATGGTCTATGTAAGATTGGCATGTACTAATCATTGGGTTTTGGAAAGTTGTGGTAGTGCATCATATGGTGGATTTGACTAGAAGGAGGGATATCTGTATATATCAGAGGATAGTGGTAAGAATATATGGATATAAGATGATAGTGGAACCATATCTACCAGTTGGGTTAGTATTTAAATGGTAATTATGGGATTAATTGTTCTATATTGAATCTTAATTTTGTGATCTTTTCCCTCTTGTTGGGTTTGAGGATGTTTTCTTCGAGATTGTAATCAGGCATAGTTTTTTCAAATGGTTTTTTCTGAAGTAGTTTTTATGTATGTAATTTTCATAATAGAGTTGATCAGACCCATATATTTGGATATACCTGATGGAAATTTTTTAATTCTATGTTTTTTTAGAGTATTTTGGGTAGAAAACTTGTTAACAGATAGAAATTCTATCCAACAAGGGTCAGTGGACACAGTGTCATTGAACATAGGGTTTCTGTAGAGGGGATTTGATTATTTTATGGAGATTATCTAATGGAGTTCTTCTTAGATGATGGCCAAAGTTTACCCTTACAGGGGTACTCTCACACAGCATCAAGGTTACACGTATGTGGGTAGAGGAAACTTTTTTCTACCCTTGTGCATATATTTTTTTGTTTTTTGATGACTGGATATTGGTAGTTAGAATGGAATGTACAATAGTTTATCACTAATTTCTCAAGTCAATGAAAGGTTGACCGAAAATATTAGGTGTTGGTGAAAACTTTTTGACCTGAAGAAGACTTATATAAAAGGTAATTGCCCATATTTAAATGTAATAAAAATTATTATATGAATAGTGCATGTTTTTTATTCAATAAATTCAGAAGCTTAAGAGAGGAAGTGAGAAAGAGTGTTTCACTCTTATTTTATCACCCATAATGAAATTTTTTTTAGTGTTCCCCCATAGATATAGGACTTTTTTTGAATCATGTTAAATATTTTTTTCACTCTTCCCTTTTACTATTTTGTGTAATGTGTGACCATTTATCTTATGTATGGGGATTAGGTTAGTGTTACTCTTCCTAGTTAAAGTGAAAATAACTTGAGATGTGTATATTATTAGATGAACTCTCCATCTGATAAAATATTTCTAAATATGTTCTATTGTGTATCAAAATTGATCAGAAGGACATCTTGGTCTACTAAACATTTTCTCATTAGTTTCATCCATTGGATTGAACAGATAGAGGTTATGTGTTTTCTTTAAGGGTGTTACTCCAAATATGTGGTATCAAATCATTCATATGGTTTATTTATAATTCACTTATAGAATTCAGGAGGATTATTTAATTGGATTTCAAGTTATTATATTTCAACTGGTTTACTATTATCAGTAGAATGCCTTTAAAGGAAGAACAAGTTTGTATCAATAAGTTTGATAGAAAATACATTGCCTTTTGAAGAATGCAGATTGAAGATATTCTAATACAGAATGATATCAATGCTCCTATTCCCATAAAATATCATGAATCAAAGGAAGAATCGGAATAATGAAAATTGGACATGAAGGATTTATCCTTAATCAAGATTTCACTTTCCCAAAATATTTTTTTCAACATTAGAGAGAAGAAAACTACTGCTGAAGTAATGAAATCATTGGATGAAATGTATGAGAATCCAATATATCTTAACAAATTTTTCATGTTTATAAGATTTTTAAAGTTGAGGTTATCATATGTAATTCATGATACATATCATGTGAATGAATTCAATATAATCTAATGGATACTCAAATATATGAAGATAGAATTTAGAGATGATGTTGGATATTTTATTATTATTTATTCACTTTCATAAAGATGGAATTACATGGTGATAGTTGTGAGAAAATATAGTGTGAAGGTCGATATTTTGTTTGAATATATTCAAAACTTTATCATGAATGAACAGTTGAGGCGGAAGGAAGTTCATACATCATGAAGAAAAGTTATCAATGTTATTGGAAAATGATGGTTATTTCATTGGACAGATTATTAGAAGAATAAATATTTATAATATAAGTCCTACAGATTAAGTCTATGTAAGTCGATAGGTTCAGGTTTTATATTCTATCTTTATGGGAATAAGTGACATATCAAGAAAGATTGTAGGAATCGGTTAAATTCATCAACTTTTGGATAGATAAACTCATTCAGTATAATGGATGGTGGGTCTAATTTGATACTGAGTGTCCTTAATCTAGAAAAATCATAGGTTATTGATTTAGGGGAATCTTTCAACTCAACTAGTGAGTGAGGGTACATAGTTGATTGTGTATAGGGAAGCTAGGTAAAAGTAAATCTAGTGGATGATTTAGATCTGGACATTATTGGGAAATGTGATGTGTACATTCAAATGAAAAATGGAAGTGTCTTGAAACTAAAAGATATTAGACACATTCCAGGTTTCTAAAAGAACCTCATATCAGTGGGATATCTTGATAATATAGTTTTCAGAATGAATTTTTTGAATGGTGTTTAGAAGATCAATATTGGTTCTCTAGTGATTTCTTATAAAGTAAAAAATAGTACCTTTTATCATATTGTATGGAGTGATGAAGTTATAACTATTGAAACAACTTTATCAAATAGTCTATAAAAGTGGCACTATAGGTTCTTATACCTTAGTGAGAAAAATATTAAATTTCTAGTGGTAAATCACATACTTAAACTCAATCAAATGGATCCTAGAAGATGTGATGGTTGTATATTATGAAAAAAAATCCATTCAACTTAGATGGAAGAAAACCAAGAAACCAAATGTTAGAAATTTATCATTTTTATGTTTGGGGGCCAGTCCATGTTCGCTCACATGGAGGTTCAATTTATTTTACAACTTTCATTGATGATTCAACTCTCAAGTTATGGATTTACTTACTAAAGAATAAATTTTATGTGTTTTGGTATTTTATTCAATGGAATGTTATGGATGAGAAAGATTGTGAAAGAAATTTGAAATGTCTCTAGACAGACAATGGTGAGGGATTCACTAGAAAAAACTTTCATAACTTATATAATAATAAATGCATTGGTCATGAGAATATTGTTCCAGGTACACCACAATAAAAAAGAATAACTAAGAGAATGAATTAGATAGTAATTGAGAAAACTCAAAGTATGAGTCTTTACTCAGGAATGCTAAATGGAATTTGGGAAGAATCCTTGAATGCAATATCTTATATAGTGAATCAAATTTCCACTTTAGCTATGGAATAGAAAATTCCTAAGGAAATTTAGTCTAGTAAGATACAAGATGTTAACCATATAAAAATATTTGGATGTGTCACATATATTGATATTGATGTTAAATATATAGATAGATATGATATGAAATCCAAAGTTTGTTTTCTTATTAGTTTTGTTGATGATAACTTTATTTGTCACCTATGGGGTGATGAAAAGAAAAAAATCCAGATATGAGATGTTATTTTCAATGAAGAAATTATGTAGAAAGATAAAAACCTAGATAATAGGGAAGTTAAGGATTGTTCAACTACTAAAGTTTAGAGTGATCAAATAGAAGATATCGAGCATACCTTTAGTTTGGAAAGTTCATAAGAAACATTAGAGCCTATAAATATGTTAGTCAGAGTACCGAATAGAGGTATATCAGATAGTCTATTGTTAGATGGTGAAATTTTGGATAAAATAGTACCATATAGAGAATGATTGAATAGAATTATACCGGATGAAATACTATCGGATAATGAGGTTTTAATGGATGAACTTGAGGTTGTGTTGACTAGGTCCACTCATATCAAAAATCTTGTTTAGATGTTTTGGGATGATATAAACTTCTTAATTCTAATAGAAATTAGGGAACTGTATAGTTCAAAATAAGTAGATACTCTTAGAGACTATAAATAGTGGGATTTATACATGGAAGAGGAAATAAATTCCTTAAATCTTAAAAAAAACTTGATAGGTATCCGAGGTACTGGAAAAAAAAAGTTATTTGGAAAAAAATGGTTTTTTTTAAATGGTAGCTAATGGGAGTAAGATATGTAAACTATGGTTGGTGTTGAAAATTTTTTAGTAAAATAATGGGATTTAATTACCTAAAAAAATACACCAATGGTAAAACACACTGCCATTTGGATAGTGTCTAGAGTTTTTATGGTTGATGATCAACATTTGGAGAAAGTGGAAGTAAAAATATATTTTTTTAATAGAGATTTAGAGGAAGAAATTTACATGGTTCATACCAAGGGTTTTAAATTTCATTATAAGGAGGATTTGGTTTTATGGTTGAAAGGAAGTCTTTGTGGATTGAAGAAGTCTCTTTGACAGTGGAATAGAAAGTTTGACACTTTCATGTTTGATGAAATTTTTAGTTTATATGAGTCAAATAACTTTTGTTAAAAAAATAAATGGGAAGATGGAACGTATCTCATACTACTCTTATATGTGGGTGATATGTTGATTGTTGTTCTAGATTTTCATTTGATTGAGGAACTTAAGAGGAATATATCAATAATATTTTAGATAAAGAATCTTGGGTCAGCTATGAAAATATTGGGGATGATAATTGAGAGGTATAATAAATAAATCTCATTGGTTTTATCCGAAAACGAATGCATCGGGAAAATCATTTAAATATTTGGAGTTAATGTTTGTAAACCTATCTAATCTCCCCTTATAAAACACTTAAAACTTTCAAAAACTTTGGCACCATCAATGGATGGATAATTTTGTGACATGGATAAATTTCCTAATTCTTTTGATTTTTGGAAGTTTGATGTATGTAATGGTTTTTACTCAACCAGATATTTCTTTTGAAGTGGGATTTTTTACCTATTTTGTGTAAAATCCTAGAAGAAAACATTGGGAAGCTATGAAGTAGATATTACAGTACTTGAAATGGTTGGAGGATGCAACTTTATGTTTTGGTTATGATGGTTAGTTGAAAGGTTTTGTTGATAAATATTTTACTGGAGATATGGATTCATGAAATAGTAATAAAGGGTTTGAATTTACTTTTGGTAGAATATTGATAAGTTAGATATCTAAGTTTCTACTAGTGGTAACATTATCTAAAAAAAGTAGGGAACATTCATACTACTAAAGTAGGTAAATAATTGATATGGTTATTTGGATTGGTGTATGAACTCATAAAGGGAATGAACATAATCATGTTATTATGTAATAGCTAGAGTGCCATCTATATTTTTTTCAACCTAGTGTTTCATGTGATAATGAAACACATTAACCTAAAATATAATTTCATATAAATTATAATAGAGGATAAAGTTTTTTATCCTCATATAATTTCTAAAAATAAAAAATCCTACAGATATTTTTGAAGAAGTTATAGTTTAATAGGGATTAAAGAAACATTGTGCCTCGATGGGACTGGATGATCATAAAAATGGGGGATAGTGCATGAATAAAATAGATGAAGGGTTTATGTGAATGGAAGAAGGAGGTTTAAATCTTGAAGAAACTTCCAAGTGGGATATTATTGGGTTTGTGAAAATTTTCTTTGGGATTTTCATGAGACATAGTTTTTCTGGATGGATTTTTTCAGATGGATTTTTCATACAGAGTTTTTTCGAATGGATTTTTCCAGATAAATTTGATCATACATAGATATTTGGATAAACCAGATCAATGTTTTTTCTATTTTTTTGTTTTAGAGTGTTTTGGGTAGAAAGTTTTTTACTAGATAGAACTTCCATTAGAAAGAGTTCAATGAATGCAATGTCATCTAACAGAAGGTTTCTATGGAGAGGTTTTGATGATCATATAGAGATCATTTTATGGATATCTTCGTGAATGATATTAAATGTTTTCCCTTATGTGGGTAATCTCACACAAAAGCAAGGTTAATCTTACATGGGTAGAATAAACTTACTACTACCCTTGTGTGGATGGTGTTTGTTTATTGATGATTGGCGATTGGTGGTTATAATGGAAGGTACACCTAGGTATTAGTAATTTCTCAAGTCAAAGGAAGGTTGACCAAAAATATCATAGGTTGGTATAAAATTATTGACTAGATGAATACTTATATAAATGGTGGTGTCCCAGTAATAAATAGAATAATTATTACTACATTAATAGTTCATGTTTCTAACTTAATAAATTCTTATACCCAGGAGGGGAAGTTAGAAAGACTGTTGTACTCTTTTTGAATATCCCATAATGAAAATGTTTACAATGTTCCCCCATGGATGTAGAAAATTTTCTAAACAATGTTAAATCTTATTTTTTCAATTTAACTTTTTTTTATTTTGTGTGAAGTGTGACCATTGAGCATGTGTGTGGTGATTAGTTTGGTTTCACTCTTCCAAGTTTTAGTGCACATAACCTGAGAGGTGAGGATTATCCAATGAAATATTTATCTGATAAAATCTTTGTAAAGTTATTCTTTTACACATGATTAAGTTATCATAAATACATATCATTTCTATGAACATTGTCTCATTAGGCCTATCTATTGGATTAAATGGATGGAGGTTTCATGTTTTCTTCAAGGGTGATCCTCCCAACATAGTGGTGTAACCATATCTACTATTTTAGATAACTTATAAATAGGACTTGTGGGATCAATTGTTCTATATTGTATCTCAATATTATAATCTTTTTCCACTTTTTATTAATAAATAGTAGTGATATTTCTCACATGGAGTTGGATTAAGTTATGAACCATGTAAATTATTTGTTTTTATGTGAATGCTTTCATTCATTCACTTGTTTGTGTTCTAAAACATATTCTAGAGATCAAGGTGAATCGACACAAAACCTTAGATCCTAGTTCCTTCATTCAGACAATACAATAGTATGTTACAGAACTTTGGAACTTATGAACTTTTCTACAAGAGATGTTCTACAAGTACTTCCATAATTAGGGTTTAAGGAACAAAAGGTGGTATTAGAGAATGTTTTTAGACTTTTAGTGGTTCTTTCCTTAGATTTTTTTAGTTTAAAATGATCATACCAATTCATAAGAAATTAAAATAAAGGAAGGAAATGTGTAGATTGAAAATTTTGAAGGTTTAGACATAGGTTTCTAGAGAATTCATATTGAAAATTATCTATATCATATAGAACATGATCTTACATTGAAAGATCTAATACTATAAGTAATGGGAAAATAAAAGTAGGAAAGTCTTGATCAAAAATCACTCAAAGTGGTTGGGATGACATTAGATTGGAACATGGAATTAAACATCTAGGAGGTTAAGAAAACTCAAAATATATAGTGAATATTGTGAACATATATGAAAAAACATCCATAATTAAAAAAAATTATGTTCTGGTGACTTTTCAACATGAAAATGTTATATGGAAGGTTAGTGATTGATCATTTCAATGAAAAAAACATGATTCATAACCAACTTGATAATCATCAAGATAGACTTTTTTTTCAAGAACATCTAATATCTGGTCCTAAATGAGGGGATCTAGAAGAAAAAAGTCTAGAGTGGTACTAGAATATCTTAAAATGAATAATATAAGGGGTGTTTTAAGTTGATGGAAAAACAATTTCAAAAAATAAAAATAAGAAGAGAGTGAGGAGTCAGTGGAAGTTGGTTGACCCTAGACTCATACACTGTCATTGTGGAAGGAAGGGGAACTTTAAGAAATATTATATTGGAAATAGGTAAAAATATAGAATTTTGAGTTATGGAATTTCTTCTATAAATACTGTGGTAGGGGATGGATGAAATTTATTGTTAAGTGTTGAAATTTTTTTGGGTTCATGGATTATTGATTTAGGGGGATTCAATTCACTCAACTTCCATAAGAAAGAGTAAGAAGAATTATGATTCCAGAATATTCGACATGCTACATATTGAGAATGATTAATCTTTTGAGCTTTCTGAAAAAGGTTATGTGAACATATAAATAATTATTAGATACTTTTTGAAGTTATATGGGGTGTAGCATGTTCTATGGTTAAAGAAAAATTTAATCTATGTTAGTCAGATGGATAATATGGTTTTCATATGAGTATTATAGATGGGGAGTGAAATATATCACATGGTTCAATAGTTTTAGACAAATGAGTGAGATAAAAAATGTAATATTTTACCTAGAGTTTATAAGATATTACACTATTCATAAAAATAACTTCTGAAATATTGAATTTGTGGTATAACTGTCTAGGACACTTAGATGGGAAGGGTATGAAGATCCTGGATGAAAGGGGAATGATAAAACATGAACGTGTAAAGTAAGTAATATTAAAAGAGTGTATTTAAAGACAGTAATAGAAGGTTTATTTCAATATATAAGAAATGAATCCAAATAATTAAAAGTTAGAGTGAGTGTATATATATGTATGGGGGTAGCATTAGTTCAATCTCATGGAGATTCATTGTATCATCTTACCTTTATCAATGATTCAACTTAAAAATTGTGGGTTTTATTTATCAAGCACAAGTATGAGGTATTTTGAATACTCATTTGATAGAGATCCATGGTAGAAAGAGATATTAGTTTAAATAATAAGCACTTGAGGTCTAATAATGGTGGGGAATATATAAGTGGAGAGTTATAACATTTTTTTCTCAAATAAGATATTTTTTTGAGAAAATGGTGCCCAAAACTCTAGAAAAAAATGTAGTGGTATAGCAGATGAACTGAATATTATGTGGGACATCCAAAGTCATGAGGACTCACTTAGGGTTTCTAAAAGAGTTTTGAGTCAAATTAGTGAATTATGCATCATCTTTCTTGAAAAAAAAATCATTTAACTCTACTGGGGAAAGCACATATAAAAGTGTTTTAACAAAAACAAAGGTCAATATATTCCACATCAAAGTATTTTTGTGTATTTCTGTAACACCCCAAGCCTCTACGGTACGCTTCTCTTTGAATAATGCAATAGCGTGTGTTGTACGCAACATCGAGTTCTAACACACCACAACCAATCAAACTAGCCATTATGAATAGTAATACCCACTTTTTGAAATTTATAAATTTTATTTTTCAAAATGGACTTCATTTTTGGATTTTGGAATATCGAAATTATCCTAGGGTGAATTTTTGGTATTTTTCTAAAAAACTTCATTTTTTGATGAATAGTGAAACCACTAAGTGGTAGTTAAAAAAACTGAATTTTTCATAAAACTTAATTTTACCGCTTCTGTGAGTGGAATTTTGAAAATCCGAAAGACACGGTTAATATCAAGGAGTAAAATGTGGTTCAATGAGATGAAAATAATTTTTGGTGAATAGTAACTTTTTACTTTTATTTACCACGGTTAAAAGTAAATAGGGAAATTAAGGGTAAAAATGATATTAATATTACACTAACACATCTCCTAATTCTATTGGACAAGTGTATCTCGACCAAAAACAACCTTAGGAATAAAATATTATCATTTAGGTCCACTTTGATTAGATTAGGACATTTATTATTATTTAATTCAAAGAAGAGTTAAAAGAGTTAAAATCAAGGTTTATTTACTAAAACATTTTTAATATAGGGTTACACATAAGATAAATTCGATTATAAATATTCATTAGAAATATAAAAATAATTCCTACATAATGATATTTTATTTATAATTTTTAGACATTACATAATTTAATTTATTTATGACACAATGATGATGCAGTAATTACCATAATAGTGAAAAATTAAAATAATTGATATTATAAATACCCAAATAAATATAATTTGAGATTTTTGATGAATTAAACTAATTTTATAGGTTAATATTACATGTTTGGAATTATTTAATTAACTTTTTTCGAAGTAATCATTCTGTTATGATTTTCACAAAAATCAGTTTTCCAAATAGTGTCAAAATTGACATAAAAGAGTTTTTAAAACAAATATTATATTATTAACTGATATTCAATTCCTAAAAATATAAGGTTGGGCCAAGAGACTTATATCATGATATTTGTATCATTAATGGACCACTTGGGGGTCTCTTGGAGGTATATAGTAAGTTTATTAACTATATAATATAAAAATAAAAAGTGACATGGTAAGTGTCAAACTAATTAACTAAGAGTTAAAACTAAAAGATAAGGTTAATATAATAACCCAAACCTGTCTAAATTCTATTGGTTGAGTGGTTTTCGACCCATACCCACATTAAACTTTAAATAATCCACTTTGGAACCATTATAAACCGAATATGAATTTATTATAAAATAATATTTCTAGCTTTCCCAAAGGTGCCCCTCACCCCTCTTATAAAAGGGCACTCCCCCTTCTCATTAATTCACACCTTAAAAGCCTTTTGGTTCGGAAAACCCCTGCCAAAATACTCTCTCAACTTCCCTAACTTCATCCTAGAGTCATTCCTTTAGTCAGAAAGCCAACCTAAGGATCCCTTTTGATCAAATCAAAAGGAAGAACCCGAAGAAGAGGTAATGATTTCACAACCCCTTTTCAAGTTCCTTTCTTCTTCCACTTCTTCTATCTTTGTTATTACCATTCTAAAATAATAAATCCTGTATATTATATATACTTTGATGTTATTATAAACATGGTACAACCATATTTTAGTATTCTATCCATCCTTTGAATGACATGTCACCATACGTGCGTACGTACGGCTTACCGTCTCCACGTCGTGGTGTAATTGTTATTCAAAACATTATTATTTGGATGGTTATAATAATGATGTGTAATTCATTTAAATAATAAATATAACATGATAATGATTCTGTATATATGATATACCATCCAATTAAATATTATTTTAATATCAAAAGAATGATATTGTCGCTTGTGCGTACGTACGGACTACCATCTCCACGAACGCGATGAGATTCATTCTCCATCGTATCCATTCAAGTCTAATTCTCATTTGAAGATTAATAATAATGTTTAAGGACTTAATATCATTCTGGATATGAATAATATACAACCTATCCATAACAAACATGTCTTACATAACAAAACATATAAAAGAAAATGAGTAAGTTAACACCCAAAACGACGATAATTCTAAAATATTATTAACAAAGCAATGTTAAAAGATCATATATGATATCATATTAATATATATGATTATTGTATAATTTAATAACAATTATTTCACCATTATACAAGAGGTTAACCAACCCCATCCAAGTAAAAGTACAAGGTAAGGGTTTATTTCGCAATCTCTTCATTATCTGAGGTTGTTTGTACGTAATAATCTATTGGGACTTCTTTATCATACACATCCATGTTTCTTAAAAATGTATTTCAAAAGATTTTTACTATTTACTAGAATATGGGTTAAAGTCATTTATACCCTTGTTGACTTTTATAAGTGGTTTATAAAGGAATATTTCTGTCTTTTTCCAAACAAGGTCCTTTTTAACCTTTTCGATAGAATTAAGGTAAGAATGTTTTTTTTAACTTATATGGTGGGTGCGGCTATTTTACGCCGTTATAAAATCGTCTAATCTTCCCTTAAAATATTATAAGAATATTTTCAAAGAAAATGTTTTATTTTATAAATATATTACTCTTAAATGATTTCAAAATAGAAAGAGATATTTCTCTAAAAATAGTTTTGATTTCATCTATGTCAACATCCTTTGATGGATTTTACGCTTATTTGAAGTTGATTTATTATGATAAAAAACTTATATATTTTATTGAAGGTTTTGTGATATGTTTGACTGTGGATGTGTTATTTTTATACCATTCATGGTTTATGGATGAATTATTTACATTTCGTATGCTAGTTTTAATATGAATGTTTATGTTATGTTTAAACATTTTCATATGGGAATGCATTGGACTTAATATGTGACAGGTGGAGCCCGTTATAGCTCCTCGATGCATCGGTAGGTCTCATGAGAAAAACTAGTGTCTTGGCACAAGGACTTGACAAAATCTTATTTTTAGTCTTGGAACGAGGCCTTGGCTATGTGGTTATGATAGTCTGGCATTATGAATTCCATCATTATGAAAGTGGTTATTGATATTGCATGTGATTATTCGATTAGTAGAATATCCATCTGAATAAGTAAATGGAATTATTTCATTTTATTTTTTTCATATTATGTTGAAGTTCTAGTTTAAAAGGCTTTTGTTTTAGTTATACATTTCCTTAAATGTTTATTCGTTTTGTGAAAGTTTCCGCTATATTGTTATCCTTACTGGGCATTTGAGCTCACCCCTTTTCTATGTTTTATTTTTTCCAGGATGTGAAGAAGTAATTTATGAATGACCATCAGGGATAGTATGAGGGGATAAGAGTGTGGACTATGGAGACTATATTGTTGTAGTTTTCATTTTATGATGTAATGTAAACTTTATTAATGTATCTAGTTATTCCAAGTCTACTAAACTAATTGGTCTTTCGAGATTTGATCTTTCTTGTGATCATACCAATGTTATGTAATAATACACCGAATCTGGGTAACTGGGGTTAGGGCGTTACAATTTCTCATGCCCATGATGATGTTAGTAATAGAGTAAAGTTAGAAGAAAATTATTGGTCATGCATATTTAGAAGTTATGGGAATAATTTTTATTTCAAATCTTGTATAATGACCTTTTAAAGTTAATTAGAGTCAAAAATGTTCATATCAATGAAGGGATACTTTAGAAGGATTGGAACCAAGAAGAGGATATATATGAGAAAAAAAGAATCATCACATGATAAGTTTTTCTGAATTAAATTTTGGAAGTTCTAGTTTATTTCAGAAGGAATCAAGTTCTAGAAGAATTAAATAGTCTATAGGGAAGAATTTCATATGGAGGTAAAATTAAAAAGGTTAAAGAAATACTAGATATATCAAAAAGCTCCAAAACTATTAAATATTAGGGAATAGTTCTGGAATAAGAAATAACTGATAGAGAACAACCTTAGGAGTTGAGGTGGTCTACCAGAGTCAGAAGACCAGTTAAAAGGTATGGGCTTGACTTACGCCATATTCTTATTATATATAGTGGAGATCCCAAAATACCAATGGTGTTAGAAATTTCTAGTGATGAAAAATAGTGGGAGTTAGAGGTGAAGGGGTAGATAAAGTCCTTGGATTCTCTTGGATCTTGGGAACTTTCAAAACATTCTCTAGGAAATAAAGATCTACAAAACAAGTGGATCTACCAGTTGATGAGAGAAGTTTATTGTGGGAAGTGGTATAAATAAAGGTTAATTTGGATGATTTTCAATAGAAGGAATGAGTGGTATTTAGTGAAATTTTCTCTCTAATTATTAAATACACAAATATATGTATCATACTTGTAATAGTTGTGGAAGAAGGATTACATATTGAATATTTCATTGTGAAAATAACCTTTCTACATAGAGACATAGGTGAAGAAATATTAAAGGATAAACTTAAAGGATTCAAATAATATGGAAGTAACTGAATTTCAAAATTTAAACAGAGTTTTTATGAGATAAGTAAAGCACCTAAAGCAATGAAGTTGAATGTTCAATTCCTTTATAGAAGAATGTAATTTCATCCTATGTAATGTGTATTATTTCTTCTTATAAAAGTTATTTGATTCTGGGAGCTTTGTTATATTTATCCTAAATATGGATTTCATTCTTTGGGTGGATATAAAAATTAACATTATTAAATAGATAATGGCTTAATTACCTAAAATGTTTGAGATGAAGGATCTTGGGGAATCCAAACATGTATTTGGGACCACAATCCAAGGGGATTGTAAGCATGAAGCGTTAATGTTGTATCAGTCAAATTACTTAAAAAATATAGTGGATAGGATCAAAATATATTTAAAAATATTGTATCTTCCTCATTATCCAAACATTAATAGAATACAACACAAATAGAATATGAGGAAATGTATATGGAAAAGTTTTCTTATTCAAAAGTTTTTGGATGTTTAATGTGTGCCATGATTTTTATATGATTGTACATTTCTAAAGCAGTGAGATGGGTTAGTATATTCATGGAAAATATGGGAAAGGAGAAATGGGAAGAAATAATGTTTATTATATTGTATCTAAAAGTTTTAGAATCATTTTTCATATATTTTTGAGTAGATGGTCCATTATAAGGGTATACTGATGAAAAATATAGAGGAGATGTAGATACATGGAGAAATACCACAAGATTTGTGTTTATCTATATAATAACTCCATAAGTTAGATATCAATACATCAATTGGTAGTTTCACTATCAACCATAGAAATAGAGTACATTACTACAACAAAAGTATGGAATGATATCATATGGATGAATGGATTGTTAAAAGAGTTTAGAAGAATTTAAAGGAATGAAGTGGTATTCAGTGATAATTATTATGTAATTTATCTTTTGAATAATTTGGTGTTTCACTTAATAACAAAACACATTAAACAAACATATCACTTTATTTAGAAGATTATGGAGGAATAAATGTTATAGATATGGAAGATATAAGTAATTTAGAATTTGGATGATATACTAACCAAGGTTATAGTTTGAGAAAGTATAAGGCAATATTATTCCTTAGTTGGACTTCGATGGTAGGGAAGAATAGGGTAGAGACTCACTGACTATTACTATGAGAAGATGATATGATGGATTGGATAAGTGATCCAAGGGCATGGTGGTGCCACTAAGAAAACAATTTACAAGTGAAAGATTGTTAGTATTTTTTAAGAAGTGTTTTTTTGTAAAAGGTATTATATCTTCTAGAAGTCTTGGTTTTAGAGGATATATTCCACAACTAGATGGAGACAGAAATAGTGGAAATAGGAATTCTATATGTGGAAGTAGAAATGAAAGCATGACTACTAAATCTATATGAAGTGTGTAAGGATCACTAGATCATGTAGGATTAACTTTTATGGATTTTTAAGAATATCATGGTAGTTTTAAATTATATATATTAATCATCAAAGAGATATGTAAGATTAGATCTCATTGTTCAATACATTTTGGAATGTTGAGATGGTGTATCATATGGTGTATTTGAAAAGATGGGGGTTTCCCACATAGATCGAAAGATGGTGGGAAGTTTCTGTTGAGATAGGATGGTAGTGGAACCATATCTACCAGTTGGGTTAGTTTATAAATAAGACAGTAGGGCCACTTTTTTTATATCGAATCATAATTTTTTAATCGTATCCCTCCTATTACTAATAAAGAGCAGTAGTGTTACATATTTAGTGTAATATTATGTTCTAAACCATGTAAATATTTTGTGTTATGTGTGAGTGATTTCATTTTTTCACTTTTGTGTGTTCCAGAATTTCTTCTGGTGATCAAGGTGATTTAACGAGAGACGTTGGAGCCTAGTTCCTTCATTAAAACTTTGTAATTGGTTGATATAGAACTCCAGAATTTTCAACCTTATTCTAAAACTGAGTTTCATGAAATACTTATGAAATTTTAGTTTCAAGCACAAAAAAACAAAAATAACATTTTGATATGAAATATGGCCTAAGGAAATTACCATATATAGTATATGTAGAAATAATAATTCTATCATGGTAAGAAAAATACTTATATATATGTCAAATTGTATACATGGAATGGTAATAAAAATGTTAAAATTTAAGTTATTTCTAGGTAACCTACTCTTATAACATCTTCTGTATGCATTTTTCATAATTATAATACTAATATTTAATCAATTATCACAAGATATTTGATGGTTAGCTATTAGATGATTGATTTTTATACAAGGATTTCACTTCATGGTCAATCACCCATAATTTAATCAATAATGGATCAATAAAAAATCCATTTAATAAAAAAATTTCCTTCATTTAGTTTTAATTTCATAGCTCATATCATTTCACATGAGGATAAATAAAATTTAACTATGTAATCGATGGATATATACCATGTGACTGAACCATAATAAATTATTTGGTCAGTCCAAGTATAGTTTCATGATTGATAAATTTTTATTGGATGGTAAATGAACCAATGTTTTATGTATCATTCAAAAACATTAACTATAATTAAATTATACCTATATTTATAGTATAATAAACATATTAGTCTCAATGTATCTTCAAAATCCTTATTTCATCCATTTTAAATCTCTCAAAAAAACTCATTGTACATGTTTTGTAAAATTTATTATAAAAAACCAAAGTTGGATTACTCAAAACCCATATCTAGGTAAAATATATCTCAGTAATTCAACATTCATGAATAAATCAAATAATTTTAATCTTAAAAAAGTTCAATGATTCAAGAGTCTTTAACTCAAATTATTTTATCATATTTTCTAGATAAGAATTATACACAGATGAAATAGAATACAATAAAAACATCATAACTATGAATCATATACCATTTCAAATCCAATTTTTATAAACCCAATATAAAATTATGATTCACTCATCAACCATTAATAAAAAATCAACTTAAAATACTAAGATAATAATGGTAGATATTCTAATGAAATGGTTAAAATAATTAAATAGCTTGTGCATCGAGAGTCCTAAAAACTTTTCATGAATCCAAACATTATTAGATTAATCCATCCATTTTTTCTAAACTTTTGAATTAGATTAAAATAAATTTATTTTAACTTTTTCACTCATTATTTCAAAATTATTTTTAAAGGGTTATTTTTATAGATAAAATGAAATTATCTAGCTTCATAATGTTACTAAGTAGTCATTCTTGTGTAATCCTTGTACATGGAAAATATTATAATCTTGTAACTCTGATGCTATGTGAAAAAAATTCCAAGGTCATAAGCGCTTCCATATATTCCATTATCATGAATTTTTCTTCATATATCATGGCCATATATTATATATATTTAAACTAGAAAGTTATTTACAAATCAATATAACATGACACAGTTATGACATGATTTATAACTCTAAATGAAAATTTGATCTAAAATTTTAAGACTTATTCACATGATGTATCCAATAAAACATGAATTAGATTCACATTTTAAGTAATTGATCATCATAGTGTGAAAATATATGTTATAATCATGATAAAGTATCAAATTTAATGGAGATTAACTGTAACGACCCGAAATTTTGAATAAATCTTGTTTCCTAATTTTGTGTGTTATTTTATTTTTAATACTCAACAAAACTGTTTCATTTGATAACATGAGTATAATTAAAATGAGACCGTTGGGTTTTGACTGTTATATGACCATTGGTCAATATGACCACTGGGAACTAAACGTTTTGATTATTGTCTCTAAATACAAGTAATCTTGGTTAATTAATATAGAAAGAAGATTTGATGGCCTCACCTGGTAGTCTTGGACCGATCGAAACCCATCTAACAGAACTTGGGAAGGAGGTAGCACCATTGGGCTTTGCTTTGGACCAAACTCAAGACGAACTTCATCGTGTAAATCTAGAACAGAATCACCTTTGTGAGAAGTTAAAACTGATAGAAATTACTACTCGTGTGATGTTAGCCGAGCCTCCCTCAGATTCTCTCACCTTAGCACACCTTACACTTAAGTCCTATGCTGGTGTGATAAGGGGCTATGTAAGGAGACCATAACTGCCTTGTATAACCCTTTGTTTTAAATAAAAATTTTGATTTCTTCTTATGATTAAGTTTATGAATTTTCAAATGTCCGAATAAATATAGTATGCATATTTTTGATGAATTTTAGAGAAAGGATATTTCAAAAATGTTTATGTAATCCTTAAATAAATAAAAATGTGTAATGATTTTCAAAAAATGGTCTTCTACAATTATGTTCAGTATGAAATTTAGAGTCTAATAAAATCAACTTAATTTTTGATGAATAGTAAATTATGAATAGTGATTTTATGCTTAGGATTAGTAATGTGACTAAATGGATTATTAATCTCACTTAAAGAAAGTATTAATATAATCTAGGCACCTTGATTAAGTAATGTGATTTAATAAAATGGTTAAATAACGGTTTCATATATTATTATTCAAGTATTAGTTTTTTCGGGTGAATAGTGTTTTTTTAATTAAAAATTTAATTAAAAATATTTAGAAAATTATTTTTATAAAATGGATTTCATTTTTGAACTCAGAGCATCGATATTATGTTAAGGTAATTTTTGGGGATTTTTCTGAAAAAAAATGAATTTTCAGTGAATAGTGTATTTATTTAAAAATTAAATTAATAATATTTAGAAAATTATTTTTATAAAATGGAGTTCATTTTTGTAATCAGAGCATTGATATTTGGTTAAGGTGAAATTTTGGGATTTTTCTGAGAAAGTTGAATTTTCAGTGAATAGTAAAAATACAGTTTTAGGGTTTCGGTATGTTTAATGACATCATAACTGTGTCATGATGATGTCATGAGATATTTTATGGGTTGGCCGAACAAAGGTGATGAATTATTTTATGGGGGGCCCATGTGGCCTAACTCCATGGGAAATACCATGGGAGAGCACATGGTTTTGAGAAAACCACTTTTGAGGTGTCCCTTGGCCATTATTGCCTTGTCCCCTCACTTTCCCTATAAACACCAAGTAATCCTCTCATCCATTTCGACTCACCACTCTCCCCCAACGAATTTCTCGTCTCATTACCTCCCAATGAGTCCTCCCAAGGTGACCCCAAGCCCTCAAGGTCCCAACCTTTGAGTTTTAAGAGTTACGTTTTAAGGTAAGGGATCTGACCTCTCTCTTTCTTTTCAAGAAATCTCTTTTATGTAATTTCTTTTATGCTCCATGTTCTTATGTTAAAGGATGTTATTTTATACTCTTCTTACTGCCCTTTTTATGTTCATATAATGATAGAACCCCTCTTGCTCTCATTATTTCATTTTATGAAGTTTTAAGTGGCGCCGTTAGGCTGCCGAAATTTTTGTAACGGATTCTTTCTCCCTTCTCATTTTTCAAGATCTATTTTCATGTAAAGTATTTCAAGTTTATTTTTATTATGTTGGGGTATGATCTCTAAATTTATCATACTGATCTTTTATGATCATATGATGAGATACCCCATTTTATCTCTTCAATTCAATATTTTTGAAGTTTTAAGTGGCGTCGTTAGACTGCCGAATTTTTAAGTGGTTCTTTCACCTTTCTCCTTTTTCAAAGTTCTAATTCCATGTCAATTATTGAAAGTTACTTTTTATTATGTTGGGGTATGATCTCTAAATATATCATACTGATATTTTATGTTCATATGATGAGAGACCCTATTTTATCTCATCAATTCATTTTTGTTGAAGTTTAAGTGGCGTCGTTAGGCTGCCGAATTTCTAAGGGGTTCTTTCACCCTTCTTGTTTTCAAGATCTAATTTCATGTCAAGTCTTTCAAGTTCCTTTTTATTATGTTGGGGTATGATATCTATATCTATCATACTGATCATTTATGTTCATATGATGAGATACCTTATTTGATCTCTTCAATCCATTTTTGGAAGTTTTAAGTGGCACCGTTAGGCTGCCGAATTTCTAAGGGGTTCTTTCACCCTTCTCGTTTTCAATATCTACTTTCATGTCAAGTCTTGAAAGTTCCTTTTTATTATGTTGGGGTATTATATCTATATCTATCATACTTATCTTTTATGTTCATATTATGAGAGACCCTATTTGATCTCATCAATTCATTTTTGGTTGAATTTTATGTGACGCCATTAGGCTGCTGAATTTTCATAAGAGAAATCTTATTTTTGTCTTCCTTTCATGTTCTTCATTTCATATGGTATATTTTCAAATTTCATTACCATGTTCTTAACTCCCTTATATTATGTCCCTCTACTGTTTTATGGGTCATTTATGAATGTTTTACCCATGTCCCCTCTCTTTTCAATGTTTTCTAAAACCCGGTAACATAGCCGTTATGCTGCAGAATTTGCGTCTCAAAATGTCTCTCTCTTTTTCTAAAGTTATTTGATTTTATTAAGTGAATACTCAAAGCTCTCTCTTCTATATGGGTATTCAAATATATACCAAAATTTTCTATTTTAAATTCTGGGTTTTACATACATGAAACCCGCTTTCCCTTTCCGTGGGTTTAAAGTGACATAAAGATCATGTCTTTAAAGCAGTTTTTAAAATTCTATGATTATGAAATGAAACCCATTTCTTTTATGCTATATGGGTTGTTTATGAAATTATTGATGATGATATATGTGGCTCACATGATAATAAAGACATGTCAAGGGTGTGCCCAGATAGCGCTCCAATGCATTGGGTAAAGACTTAATCTCTAGAGATGACTTTTTAGACTGATACCTTGGTGAATAACCTTGGTAATTTTTAATGACACCTTGGGGATGGACCTTGGTGAAACGAAATGATTGTCAATATTAAATGTTTTAGCCACATCTTCAATTTATGAAAAAATTTATTTTTATTTTGATATATCTCATGATTTCTTTCTCATGCCTTAAAGTTCTTTTCATGACATTGTTGATGTATCCCAAGTTCACATGTTAAATGTTTATCTTGTATCCCTTACTGGGCCTTCTGCTCACCCTTTCTTTTGATGTATGTCCCCAGGTTATGAGATGCAGTAATGAACCAAGGATGAACATGATGAGAAGCCTTTCAAGTGTTTAAGAAGAATGTTTTATGTTTTTATGTTTTAAGTTCCTGGTTTCCAAGACACTAAACCTTAAAGATCCTCGGTTTTGGAAAATGTAATGAAAGTTTATATGATAAAAAGGTGGGATTCTATATTAACCATAAATTTTATAAGATAGAATCAAAACTTGTTATGTGATTGAGATATTTTTTCAATATAGGACCATAAACCCCTAAGAATTATCTTTCATTAATCCTTTTAAAACTAATAAAATTGAAATGAATTTATGTGAGTGTTATGAATATGACATGATGACAAAAAAATAACATTTAAGAATTTTTTCATGACAGGATCACTAAACAACATAGTCATGACATGTCCAAAATTTTAAAATAAGCCCATTTTGTCTTTAAAATGTGTTATTTAGACTTTAAAAGTTTTCAAACTTATCTTTTCATATAAAATCCTCATAAATTACCCAAAATACCCAAAATAAAAAAATGATTTTGATAGAAAATATATGAAATTAAAAGTGTGAAGTTTATATATAAATATTATGACAAATATATGTTTATTTTAATATTATTACAATAAAAAATATCTAAATTATCCCTTGAGAGTGTAGTATATTCCACAAGCTCTCACTAATAGCAATAATATTTTACATTAAACTACCTATACATATAAAATATTATTATAATTTAAATAAAAAGGTTCCTTACAAATTGGAATGGCTGCTTGATGGTATTAAAATAATCTATGGTTCATATATATATAGATATATATACATATAATAAAAATAATATAATAATAATATGTTATTATTATAATTATTATTATCCACCCCGGATTGTTTGTATATATATATATTAAAGATATAAAAATATTATTGTTAATTTATATATATATAAATATTTATTTATTTATTATAAATATAAAAACATCATTATTACATGTAATAAAATATAAAAACATTATTATTATTATTATTATTATTATTATTATTATTATTATTATTATTATTATTAGGTTATGTGCGTGTGTGTGTCAATTATATTTATATATATTTGTAAAATCATTATTATAATTATTTTTATTATTATTATAGTGTTTGTGTGTGTACATGTATATACATGTGTATATATATGTATGTATTATTTTATTATAACTACCAAAAAATTGGGTTTCCACAGCACCACCCTTTAATAGTGCTAAAAAAAGCGTTGTTAAAGGGGCCCCCTTTATCAGTGCTTTTTTAGTAGTGTTGATAAAGGGGGGATTTATCAGCTCTTTTTTTCCTAGCACTGATAAAGTGTATATTTCAAAAACAAATATTTCATAAAAAATAATATACTAATATATAAATATATAATTATATCTATATTTATATAAATATAATATATATATTTTTAAATATGTTTTAGATCAATATAAATAAACATTTTCACTTAATATATAAAATATGTAGTGAAAATGGCTTATAAAATATCTTAAAAAATTAATAATTAATAATTTGATAATTATCATCGACTAATAATCATTTAATATCAATTTTAAGACACAAAAAATTAATAAAAGATCTAAAATAAGTTGAAAACGTAACTCAAAATTCAAACGACCATAACTTTTGATCCGGGTGTCTGTTTGAGTTATACAGCTTATCAAATAAAAGCCTACGATGAGCTCTACATGCTGGTGATATAAGGCTTATCTAAATAAAAAATTAATATATATTTTATTTAAAATAAAAATATATTAATATTTATATTCCTATATGATGTGTGTGTGTGTATTTGTGTGTGTCTGTATTGACAAACTGATTTATATTATCTATATATTCTAAACATATGTATATTCATATTAATATATAATATTTGTATATGTATATAAATATGTATAATTATACTTACAAATACACATATAATATGTGTGTGTGTTGTATATATGTATGTATTTATTTATAAACACACAAAAATCATATTTTATAAATGTATTTAAAACTAATCTTATAAATATATATTAATATACGAATAAATATAGGGATAAAAAATAAAAATAAATATAAATAAATAGATATAAATATATATTAATATACGAATAAATATATAAATATATAAATATAACTATATATGTATATATACATATTAATATACGTATATATATATATTAATATAACTAAATATATATATTAATATAAATATATATATTAATATAAAGATATATTAATATACGAGTAAATATAATTAAATATATATATATATATATATATATTAATAAATGAAGTGAAAAAAATATGGTGGAGTAGTAAAGGCATAGGTACGCAGGCAACAAGTCCCGAGTTCGAATCCAGGGGGAGGCAGGTTGCGCACGCGAGTGGAATAAGGGCTAGTGTTGTTAAAGTGTGGGTGGGGTGTCGGATTGGGCATGTGGGGTCAGGGGTGGGGGGGTCAAGTGTAGTTGAAGGGGGGGTTCAAGCACTACTGAAGTCCCTCCCTGGTTTTCATATTTTTTTAATGTTTTTTAACTTTTATCAGCGCTAAAAAATCACTGGTAAAGGACCCGTTTATCAGCACTTTTTTAGCACTGATAAAAGGGGTCTTTATCAATGCTTTTCTGAGTGCTGATAGAAGGGACCCCCCATTATCTTCTCTGAGATTAACAATGCTTTTGTAGCACTAATAAAGGACTTTTTTAGCGCTGATAAAATCTTTTTTTAGCGCTGATAAAAGCATGTTTTGTGGTAGTGTATATTTATATATATTTATATATATTTATAAAAAATTATTATAATTATTATATAAATACACACACACACACATTCCACTGTAGGAAATGCATCCTTTATAAATGGATATTTTTTAGTTTAGTGGCAGTTTAAACCCCCACGAGATGAAGTAGTAGGGGATTTTTCATAGTGGTTTTAAGATATGTGTGGAGGTTTTAAGAAAATATCTAAAAACAAATATTTCATGATGGTATAAATAAATTTAACCATAGTTTTTCTCAAGAATTGTGTTAAAATATATTGAGTTTGTTTAAGCTTCCACTATATACTATAGTTAAAAAATGCATTTGGATGGCAGCTACTACCTAACGCAAATTAAAACAAATATACACCTACAAAAAACTAATATGAACCTGAAGATTCATATACATAATTAAATTCATAATATACCCCAATAGAATCTTATATATCAAATAACAATTCAAATAATATAAAATAATACAAATACACACACAAATATATATATGTGTGTGTGTCTGTTTAATCAAAAATATATTTTTTAAAAGATCAATTTATTATACAATATGTCCAGCATGGAGTTTAAAATCAATCTGCATCATGACTACCCTCTAATAAGTGACATTGGTCATCTCTATGTCTGTTACTAGATTCCATCATCTATATTATAATTTATTTGAAAATTAAACAAAGTCAAATATAAACATTTTAACATAAAGAGATGCTAATTAATATTTTAAATGAATATATATATAATTATGAAATTTACCTGCTAAATTTTTCAACCCATAAAGGCAATCTCATCAAGGAAATTTCTACTCATCTTCTTATATAATTTAGATAGTGCATATTGTAGTGAAATAACCTTTTCATCCTAAATTTTTATTTTATACCCTTATTCATGGATTGTGTTTCCCTATTTCTAGATTTTTTTTCATAACTATAAATTTCCTTTGAGATTATGGGGGAATAAGAACAGTATAACCTTGAATAGATTTGGGTGCAAAAAATTACCCTAATGACCTACCAAGGAACTAAAATAAATATAGTCTAGGACCCATCTTGCACACATGACTATGATGATCCTTCCCAACGACTTAGAAAATAGGATAATCTTAGGATACTAAGTAAGAGTATATGGGGTTATAAACCCACAATTCTTTATTTTAACCTATAAATAAAATATTATTTTAATTTAGAATAAAGTAAAAAATTAAAAAAATAGAAATGTAACATTATTAATCTTTAAATGTTCATAAAACCCTATTTTGTTTTTTTATAAACCTATTGTATGAAAAATTAAAAAAATATTCTTAGCCTTATGTAAAACATATGACTTATATAAGGGTAAATTGTGTTTTTCAAAGTCTATATAAGGGAAGAGAGGTTTTTACTTGAATTGTGTAAGGGTAAAACCACTTTTTCATATGCTGCATAAGGGTAGGATTGACCTATGTAAGGTTAATACTATGTATTCATTCACTATGTAAGGGTAATTAGGACACATTTTAAGGGTATATCTCTTGTTATATTAGTTTGGTAAGGGTAAGTAGTTTCTATGTAATTGTAACTCTCTATTTCCATGTGTTGTGTAAGGGTAGTACCCTGCATGCGTAAGGGTAATACCCTATTTGTTAGGGTTTCATAAGGGTAAATTGGAACCCTTACCTGACACATATTATTGGCATAATGGTAAACCATTTCACCCTTATGCATCACCCTTTTTGGGAAATTTCTATTTAAAATCCTCATTTATGTTTCTTCTTCCTCTACATGCTGTTGTAACTCCTTTTTTATGATTTTGAATACCTTAAATAATGGTTTTTTGTTTTTTTGAATTTTTTTATATTTAAAATACCTATTATGGATGATCTTAATTACTTTTATTTCAATATATGCATAAATAATGAATTAAAGGATAATTTAAATTCGGGTTCTTCATTGTTGTGGACCTATACGCATGTGTCTTCCTTAAATTATCTGAACCCTTTTTCCATATTTCTATTTATCCTCTTGAGTCTAAGAAGCCTCAAAATTCCTTTGTGAAAGATTAGTGAAGCCTCCTTATATCAACAAAAACCTTTTATTCTAGTTTCTAGGTTAGATAAACCTTCTACTTTCCTCCTCCTAGGTGTATCACTTGGAAGGGATTATTTTCATGTATGTTTTTTTCATGTGAAATTTGTGAAATAAACTTTATGGAGAAATGATTGAATTAAATCATAATATTCTAAAAAGAATATTGTATTAAATATTTAATGATAATAAACCATAATTATAGAAAATAATAATAATAATTATTCTTGTCTATCTCAGATTATTCTTGAGAGAGAAAATTATTATCACATATGGAATTATAGATTTCTCTAACAAAGAAATGGTTAGCACATGCTTTGGATTAAATGGATAATTTTATAAATTATTATGGAGATAAAATTTATTATAACATGTGGTGTTTTATTTATTTTTAAAATAAAATAATAGAATCGGTTTTAGGAATCATTTTAAAGTGGTTTGAGTTGACTAATATATGAATGTGACTTGGGTGATGATTCCTTGCTGAACCTTGATTTTGACGTCAACAGCCATTAGGTAAGAAGTTCCTTACCATTTGGGGTTCTCATATTCACATTTATTCCTTGGTATAATTCTTGTGAGTAGTATACTTTGATGATTATGCTTGATTATAATCACATGTGGGTGTTTGGGAAACCTGTGAGACCCGTTTATGATGTTTGATGTCGTGTGTATTTTTATTGCTTGTTTTTTCATGTTTAATGATGATCAAATGTATATATGTTTCTAATTTATTCTCGTGATGATATTATTTAATTGTATACTCTACCTTGTTATGTATGTACTTTTCCTTTGGAGGTATCGTTCTTGGTGCATGGAATAGGTAGACCGTCGTGACATGATTTTCCCTTAGAGAGGGATTGCACATGAATTGTGATGATGGATACAATTAAAATAATCATAGGGTGGAGATATGAAGATTCTATGGAACATAATGTTGCATATGTACTCAATTCCTAGATAGAAAAGTGATGGGTTTCTTGATGCCTAGTTATTTTCAAGTGTGCACTTGATGCCTAGTAATTTACAAGCATCATGTCATGATTGAGACATTGGGAAGCCAAGTCAAATGTGCACACAATTATATGAGGTTTTAAATAAATAGATTCACTAAACCTATGGCTAGTTTTGGTTATTTATAACTTCTCTTTTTTTCCCTTCTGGTATGAAGCCAAAGAAGGTATGGCCCGGGGTTTATGATAGATTGGTTAGCATATGACCACTCGATACGTGATTGTGTGTGGTTATGCTTATTTATGTACTTATAATTATTATTACATAAACCTATTATAAATGTGTACATTTTTAAGGATTCATTGGAGTTCTCCTACTGGGTTTTATTATTCACACTCTACATGGGAATCTCGATGTGTGTGCAGACTTCATGTATGGGGATCCTAGTAAGGGTAAGGGGGTCGTGGTCGATATCTGAGCAGAGGATCATGGAGCTGTTAGTGGACTAGGATAGTCTCCATAGTATTACCACTATTTTATTTATTTATTACATGTTGTGAATTTACTATGGTTTAGATTTCTACTTTGGGAGATCTTTTATTTATTATATGTTTGGTATGGAATTTAAATTAGTTTTTACATATTTAATCTAATTATTATTATTTATTATATTATGTTATATTATTATTTTTTCCATGACATGATATTGAGGTTATAGTCCCCCTACTGATGGACTTATACTCTTGATGTTAGTTGGCAGCCTCTTATGTTTGGGGAGGCACAAAGGAGGTCTTTTGGCCCTTTTTCTCAGACTCGATGGTTCGGGTTAGGGTGTTAAAAAATGGTTTTAGAGCATGAGTTTTATTTTTTTCTATAGAATAACCTAGTACTTAGAAGAAATTATATATTTGTGTGGTACTCGGGTAGGGGAGTTTCTATGTTCCTAGATAGCACATGTGTAAGGACCTTTGAGTTACCATAGATGGAATTAATGTTACTATTTTATGAGATTTCTAGGTGTGTTCATGTATCATGACTAGGAATGTAATATCACATGACATATATATACCTATTGTTGTGCTTCATGTCAGTTATTTAATTTAAATTCCATTAATTGTGTTATATATTCAGGATAGATTCCATGTTGTGTGATATATCTGTTTTTACTTTTCTATTATGATATATCTCTATTGTCATTAATTATTTGAACTGGTCATGATTTTATGTTTACATGTTTATGATTGTGAAAAAAATGTAGGGATGAGACCTTGGTTAGATCTAGTTGGGTTATACCTTATATTATGGGTAGAATCCTATGAGAGACTTTTGTGATCCCATAGACTTATTAGGGTTTATCCTATCAACTCTATTTTTTTCAAAGTTTTTCATCATGTCAAAAAATATGTCACCTCAACATAGTCTTATGGAAATAATTGTGAATTAAGGATAGAATAATATCACAAGGGAATATTTTCCTACTCTACCACTAGATGTGTAAAAGTATGCAATTGAGAATTCTCCCACACCTACTCTATGGTTTAGGCAGAAGGCCCACTTCATCCAGAATTCTTTTTCTTAGTGCCTCTTCTAGGAATAAGATTTTCAAACTATGGTCAAATATTCCCTAACCTTCAACTCTATAATTATATATCATTCAAGTCACTAGAGATCCTCATGATTTTGTGTAATGGGTTAAATCATTGTGATGATATTTAAACTAGTATACATTATGAAGGATTAGTAGGTTAAGCTAGTGGATTTCATGCTCTCAAAGTTTCCCATTTCTGTATATATACACAAGTTGTTGTTGGAATCAACTTACTGGTCAAGTTTTCTTCTGATTTACATTCCCTTGATACACTATTGGGTATATCTTTAGTGATGTCTAGAGTGTACTATAATCATTATTGTTTATGGTAATCTATGGAACTTCTTGATCCTAAAGATGATAAGATTTAATTTGATCCTCAATATGCACTAGCTATCCAGTTTATGATCTCACATTAATTAATATCAAATAAGAGTATTTTTTACTTTTCTAAAGAAAGAGGGAGGTAAATAATCACTGAATAATGGAAATTGGGAGTGGTTAGTGTTGGTCTAGACTTGATTCGGCTCAAGATGATCATAACACAGATGACGGGATTGGATCTTTTAGCAGGATCAGAGATAGTATCTTTAACTTTTCCTCCAATAATGGATCTCTATCAAGACATAATTTCAAAATAATTCACAATAATTCATCCTAATATAGGATTTTACTTTGATGTAGAGCTTGTGTTGGGTGAAAATCCCATTTGGATACCCCGATATCATACAGAAGAAACAGATATAAAGGAACTCAAGGTGTAGATTGACAACTTATAGTAGAAGGGATTTATTTGGCTGAGTACTTCACCATGGGGTGTAACTGTGTTGTTCTATAAGAATATGGATGATAGTCTTTTACTTTGTGTTGATTACCAGATGTTAGACCAAGTGATGGTAAAGAAAAGATATCCTTTTCCCATGATCAAAGAACTTTTCGATCAATTATGGGGAGCCCAATGGTTCTCTAATATTGATCTTCGATTAAGTTATCACCAACTATGGGTTTGAGAGGAGGACATCCTGAAGATGGTTTTTTGGAGTAGGTATAGTTTATATGGGTACTTTTTTATGTCATTTTGATTGAAAAATATTATATAAGTGTTCATGGATCTCATGAATAAGATTTTCCACCCTTTACTAGACTCATTAATCATGGTGTTCATTGATGATATCTTCATCTACTTTCCAAAATCAAAAGAAAAATTCCATACATCTTGAGGTAGTACTAAGTATGATGTGATCACATTAGCTTTATGCCAAGCGGTTGAAGTGTAACTTCAGGATTTAGGAATAAAAGTTCTTGGAGAATGTATTGTTTGAGATAGTTATATATGTAGATCCAGAGAAAGTGGAGGTAGTGATGTCCTAAACATGTCCCCATAACATGTTCAAGATCAAGATCTTTCTAGGATTAGCAGGATATTACTAATGTTTTATCCAAAACTTTTCCTGATTATCAACACCCATTACTGCATTGAAAAATATGAGAGTGAAGTTCTAATGTTTAGACCAGTGTGGAGAAGCATTTGTTGAGTTTGAGAGGAGTTTGACTACAGCTCAAATGTTAATACTCCCTAATCTAGGGATTGGATATTCAGTATACTATGATGCATCAAGAATTTATTTGGAAGTGGTACTAATGTAGAGGGAGTATGTAGTAGCTTATGGTTCATGTCAGATATGACCCCATGAGTATAAATTCCATACTCATGACTTATTTCTAGAATTTTTGGTTCATGATCTAAAGTGTTGGTGATAATATCTCTTTGGTGATAGGTTTGTTTTTTACACTGACCATAAGAGCCTCTATTATATCTTCACAATGCGGGACCTGAATCAGAGGCTGAGGTGCTGGGTAAAGTATCTGTAGATGTTTTACTTTGAGATAGATTATACACCAGGGAAAGGTTACATCATTGTGGATTCTATTAGCTGTAAGATGCATGTTTAGAAAGATATTGGTGAGTGACCTTCATAAGAGTAGTGGTTCCTAATGAGCTTGTTCACTAACCAGAGGATGGATGTTTCTGAGGATCAAGGATAGATGACTTGTTATTCCTTAGTGGTCACATGTTATCTAGTATACTGGGTAAAATATGGACATGACACTGACCTGGAGTGTGTTGTGATGATGGAACATCTTGATGGAGGTAACCTTATACTAGGATGGTCATTAGGAAACAATGATGTGATACTTATGCATGGGAGAGTAGTAGTCCTTGGTTCCATCATGGAGAAGGTGATGAGGGACTTACATACCTCTATATGGTTGGTACATCCTATTTTGATAAAGATGTACCATGAATTCAGGAAATAGTTCTAGTGGCCAAGGATGAAGAGGGAAATCACTAGTTTTGTTTTCTAATGCCTTACCTTCTAGAGGAAAAAAACAACCACTATTTTCATGGTGGTTTTCTCTATCCACTTTAAGTTGCCATGTGGGAGTGGTAGGAATTCATGATATACTTTTTGATGGGGTTACCTAGGACCCTGAGAAGTCTTGATGTTTTCTGGGTTATTATTGATTGGTTGATGAAGGTTTCTCACTTATTACTAATCTAAGAGACTCAATCAGTGAATGAGATGGGAAAGATATATGTTTGTGATATGGTATTATTATATGGATTTCCCTTTAGAATTATTTTATAGGGATTAACATTTCACATTGCACTTTTGGAATGTATTATATAAATCCCTAGGGACTTATCCAATATTGAGAATAATGTATCATCATCAGATAGATGGATAGTCAAAGTGAATGATTTGCATACTGAAGGATATGATCAGGTATTGTGTTCTAAAATGTAGTGGATCTTGATATGATCACCTTCCTTGGTTGAGTTCTTATACAAAAATAATTATCATGATTTGATTTAGATGGCTCTATATAAGGCTCTTTATAGGAGGCCATTTCATACACCGCCTTATTGGTATGACGCACGTGACACAGTAGTTATGGGGTCTAGTTTGATTTTGGATACCTCTGAGAGAGTACAACTAATTTAGAAGAGTTTTTTCACTGATCATATTAGAAAGAGATCATATAATGATGGTTGAATGATACCTTTGGATTTTTCTATGAGAAATCATGTTTTCTTGAGAGTTAATCCTCGGTTAGGCCACTAAAATCTAAGGAAGTAAGGAAATCTATCCCCCATTTTTTGGACCCTTCAAGATCACTAGATGGGATGAGATAGCGGTATATTATCTGGATCTTTATTTGTACTACCAATGTTTTCACAACATGTTTCATGTATCATATCTCTATAGGTACATGGTTTATCCTATGCATGTCATTGACTGTGAGGACATTGAGTTAGATCTAGATTCATCATATGAGGATCATTAGATGCGGATTGTAGACCAGAGTGAGAAAGTCCTTCAATGGAAAATGGTACAAGCTATCAGGATACTATGGAAGCATGGATAGATCTAAGAAGATATGCCATAGCAGGAATCAAATATTCAATATTAGTGTCCTGAGTTGTTATTTACTGCGAGGACATTGAGTTGGGTCTAGATTCATCTTATGAGGATTGTTCGATGCGAATTTTAGACAATAGTGAGAAATTCATTCCATAGAAAATGGAACAACTTATCAAGATCCTATGGAAGTATGGATAGATCCAAGAATATATTCTAGAGTGGGAGTCAAATATTAAAGATTAGTGGCATTAGTTGTTCAAGTAAGACCTCAGAGAGACTTATTGAGGATAATAGGTTGTTATAAGGGGGAATTGTAACATTATCAATATTTAAATGTTCTTAAAACCCTATTTTTATGTTTTATAATCCACTTTTTTGAAAAATTAAAAAAACCATTTTATTCTTACCCTTACACAGCACTTATGCTTTGTGTAAGGGTAACTTGTGTTTTTTAAATTATACATAAGGGAATAAGGGTTTTTCTTTGAGTTTTGTAATGGTAAAGTAACTTTTCCATGCACTGTGTGAAGGTAGGATTGACCTTTATAAGTTTAATATCATGTATTCTTGCACTACATAAGGGTAAAAAACCCATTGTTTAATAGTGTATCTCTTCTTATATGAGTTTTGTAAGGGTAAGTAGCCACTATGTAAGAGTAACTCCTTTTTTTCATGAGTTGTGTAAGGCTAGTACCCTGCATGTGTAAAGGTAACACTCTATTTATATGGGATTCATAAGGGTAATTTGGTGCATGTACATGACACATATGATATGCATAAGGGTAAACCATATTACCCTTAAATCATGAATTTGAATGCCTTAAATCATGGGTTATTGTCTTTTAACTCGTTTAGGTTTAAAATTCCAATTATGGATGATTTTAATCACTTCACTTTGAAGATCTTTGTGAATAATGAATTAAATTATAATTTAAATTCAGGGTTTTCATTATTACAAACCTATACACAAGAGTTTTCCTTAAATTATTTGAACCCTTATAACTTAATTTTGGTAATACTATTAAGTCCAAGTAGCCTTGTAATTCCATTTTGTGGGATTAGTAAATCCTCTTTCAGTCAATATGAACCTTTTATTCTAGTTTTTAAATGCATAAATCCTTCCTCTTTCCTTATCTTGGGTGTAGTGCACGGAAGGGATTATTTCTTGGTAGTTTTTTTCCATGTTCAATTTATGAAATAGAATTTCTAGAAAATTATTGGATGAAATCATAATATTCTTGTAAAAATGGTTGGATTAAATATTTAATTATAACAAACCATAATTATAAATAATAATTATTATTATTATTCTTGTCTATCTCAGATTGTTCAGAAAGGAGAAAATTATTATCATATATAGAATTATAATTTTCTCTCAGGAAGAAATGGTTAATACATGATTTGGATTAAATTGATAATTATTGAAATTATCTAGGAGGTAAAATATATTATCACATGTGGTGTTTTATTTCTTTTGGAAAGAATTAGTTCTAAGAATCATTGGTGAGCGGTTTGAGCTGAAAAATATACAGACGTGACATGGGCGATGATTCCTTGGAAAAACTTGACATTAACATCGACAACCTTGAGGTAGGAAATTCTTTACTATTTGGGTCTATTGTATACACATGTATACCTTAGTATAATTCTTATGATTATCATACTTTGATGATCGTTCTTGGTTATGATCACATGTGGGTGTATGGGTAGCACGTGAGACCCATTTATGATGATTGATTCCATGAGTATTTTTTTATCTTGTTTTCCCATGTTTTATGATTATCACATGTATATATGTTGCTAATTTATTCTCATTATGATATTTTTTCTTATATTCTCTACCTTGTTAAGTATTTACTTTTCCTTTGGAGGTATTGTTCTTGGTTCTCGAAACTGGTGAACCATCATGACTTCATTATCCCTTATATGGAGATTGTACATAATTTTTAATGATGGAGATGATGGACTTGAGAATATTGTGGAGATACAATGATTCCATGGGACATTGTATTGAGGATTCACTCCATACCTAGATGTCCAAGCATCAGGTTGCTCGATGCCTAATGATTTTCAAGTGAGCACTAGATGCCTAGGGATTTATGAATAGTATGCCATACTTGAGACCTAGGGAATCCAATCTGTATGTCCTCATGATTCCATGATTTTTTTTCAAGTAACAAATTCACTATCTATATGGATATTTTTGGTTACTTATTACTTCACCTTATTTTCTTTTCGGCACAAAGTTGAAACAAGTATGACCAAGGGTTTGTGGGAGCTTGGATAGCGCTGACTGATTGGTACCTGATTTTGTGTTGTTATGATTGTTTATACATTTATAATTATCATGGAATACACCTATTATAAATGTGAACATTTGTTAAGGACATGTTGATGGTTTTATACTAGGTTTTTTTACTCACACCCAATACAGGTATCTTGATATGTGTTTTGAATTCATGTATAAGGATCCAAGTAAGTAAAAGGGGCTAATGGATGATGGATGAGAAGAGGAGAATGGAGATGGTGGTGGATTGGTCCAGTATCTAGAGGATTGTCTCTATTTTATTTATTTATTTCATGTCATACATTTACTCTGGTGTGGCTTTCCACTTTGTGAGACCTTTTATTTATTGTATGACTGGTATGAAATCTACTTAGTTTCTTCATTTTTACTCTAATTTTTATTATTTATTATATGATGTTATGTTATTATTTGTTATAATACATGAAACTTAGGTTATAGTCTCCCCATTTATGGACTTATACCCTTGAATATAGTTGGAAACCTCTTTCATATGGGGAGGTGCATATGAGGTGATGTGACCCTCCAGCTTAAACCTGATGGTCTGGGTTAGGGTGTTACAAGAAAGATAAAAGTATTCAACCCAATTTTTTTTATATAATCATTGATAAAAGTACCGACAAATTTTCTGTGAACATCTAAACATAATTCTATAATGGAAACCTCCACTCTAGCTTCTTAATCAATATGAAAATGATATAAATTAATATTTTTAATATATGAAATAAATAATATTTAACATATAAGTATTTCATATCTTGAAAATACAACCAAGGTAGATTTTTTTATTCAAAAACACTTTGTATTGGATGTGTGAGAGAATTATGTTTTCTCTCTACTCAATGAGTTTTTTATAGACACTTCATGAAATAGATGACAAGTAATTTAAAAACTATTATATACTTAATTTAAAATTGATATCAATATAATAAAAGATTATTCAATTCTATATGTTTCTCATTATGATGATTATTGACAAAAAAAAATTTCTAACCCCATTGTACCACATTAGGTATCATTTCATATATTTTTTTAACTGTCAATGATGTATTATAAAATGCATTCCATGGTCTCCATTTAAAATCCTTTTATTTGTTACCCAAATTTTTTAACATCCATGAATGTGTGATAGTATCTATCACGGTAAAATGAAATAACATCTAAAAAAATAGTTATTCAAATTATTATAATTTTACTATATAATGAAATTAAATTAAATCAGATATGATTAATGTTTTAAAATTACCATTATCTATGAATAAAATACCTAATTGTGACAAGATAGATACATGTGTCTCCAATATGAATAAGTAATGGGAAGGTCCACTATCTCATGGGTCCAATAGCCCATGATAAACCTAAATATTCTCCAAAAAGCATCTATCAAGACCCTAAAACTATCAAATGGTACCATTATATTTAAACCTTAAAAATTCCAAACATTTTAACTATTAGGGTTTATCTCTTTAACATTATTGTGTATATGTGTTTAGAAAAAATAAACTATTAGTATAAAAAATGAAATAAGTTTTTTCATTTTAAAATTTATATATATAATCATGACCCTTAAATATCCTCATGAGGAAACTAGTGTGAGCACCTACTCCATTGATGCATGAACATCACATGAATAAATTGATGGCCTACCATAATGCTCTGATAGAGTATATTTATTATTAATAAGTGTACCAAATTTTTTCAATAGGGATACATGGGGAATGCTAGATGCTAACAAGAGGGATCCAAAGGGAATTCCATATATGGTATGCAAGGAATCAGTAAATTCAATAAAGTTTGGATTTTCATTAGACCATCAATCATTAATCAACTAAAGTCACTTGAAATTTTCTCCTTGAAATTCCTATCATAAAGTTATGTTAAAGCATGTTCAAAACATATATTTTAAAACAAGTATAACATTGAGATTACCAAAATTAAAAACTTAAAGTATAAAAAGAAATATAAATATGATAACTTGTGTACAATACTAAAAATAAATAGTATAATAAATAAGCTAATTAAAAATTAAATGGATGAATTCACATATAATAATTCTCTCCTTTAATAGTGATGTTTTTTATCATGTTCCAGCATTACTTATTATACTTTAACATCCCTTACAAGATAAATATTTTAAATATCATCATGGATAAACAATTCAATGTATTTTCGCTAATGGTATTCAATGTTAAAAGTTAATTCTTACCCTTCATCACCCATATCAGGAAAGTCTCTTTGTTTCATAAATATAACTACACTCCACCCTTCAGTGAATGTATCTTCCACATAATATAACATTTTTTCTTTTTATGAAAAATGTACAGATCATGTTTTCATGTTCATCAATATCCATCAACAAATAGAAGTTTATATATGTAAATTTTAATGAATCAATTTTAATACCCCTTGTATTATTAACCCCCTTTCATTTGAATAAAACAAATAAAAATGAATGTGGTTGTTTAATTTGATAATATCATAAAACTTTTCATAATATACTAGTTTGGAGACTATAAATATAGCACTATTTTATGTTTTTAAACCTTATTATTTTTCCACTATACATAATTTCAATCCATTAACATTATAGGCATTGAATTTCCAAGCCTTGTTTATAGGAACATGAGTCAAAAACTTCGAATAGTCTGAAATATAACTCAAATATCAATATTAATTATTAGAATAATTTAATATGAATTATTAAATTTATATAATATATGTGTTAAACTATTAAATTTATGAATTTTAGTATTTATTAAATTAAACAATATAAAAAAACTCTACCATATTTTTATTAATAGATTTTTTTATATCTATATCATTCCTTGTTCAACATCTCATGAGTCTATTCATTCATATATTTGGTTCCTCAATTAATGGATCTATAGTTTCACTATTTAGTATCAAATATCTATGTACATGTGATAATTTTATTTTTTCCAGTTTAATATTTATGGTCCTCCTAACTAGTCAGCCAACAATTAGACAAATTATTGAATTCATATTAAGTGAATATTATTAAGTTGAAATATTTATTTCTACAATTTCTAACATTACTTTTAAAACTCACAAACCACTTCATTAAAAGTTTATACATTTATAAATTTTATATTTCCCAAGTTCATAAGAATGTTTTTTAGGAAATTTATTTTACCAGACGTAGAATTATCTTTATCTTCAGATGAAACTTCCTTACTAAAAAAACATGTACTTTGTACATTGGATGGATGGATATAAATATCACTATATAGAGGTTTATGGAGTCTATAAGAAAAATTATAATTAAGTTCATTGAGAAATTTTTTTCCAAGTCTACCAGATAGACTTAATCGGATGGAGGAAGACATGTCTACTGGATAAGCTTTACAAAACCTAACGAATGAATGAACTTCACAAATTACACTATAAAAATATCTATTATTATAATAGATTAAATCTATAATAATTGTAATAGTTATTTATTAATATAACCATCATATGGATATGTTGTGATATACATTTCAAGTGAAAGATTTCATCTGATGTCATTTCTACCAATATTGAAAAATATGGAATATGATTGTTAGAAGTAAACCTATAAATAAAGCTACATGTGAGGAGAAGGAAGTATGTTACAAAAAAGAAATATAAAGTTACTTTGAAGAGTTTGTAACCTATTTTTATGATTGAGTACTTCAATGTAGTTTTTAGAGAGTATTTATTTAAAGCATATGATTGTGAGGATATAATGTAAATTCCTTAAGTCTCTACTTTTTTAATCATTGTGTATTATCTAGTGTGGTCAAGGGATCTTAGGGTTTATAGATATATAGGTTTTCCAATCTTCTTATTGTGGGTTCATGGGTCTATGGAAATAGAGATATTTTTCGATATTTGTATTGAGGGCTTTCTAGGATTAGGAAGATGGACCTTACAATAGGTTAAAGTTGTGGATACCTTAATTATGGTTAAATGCTTCCTTAACACTGAAGGTTAAAGTGTGGTAAATTTCTTATGAAATTTTTTGTATGTTTTTATTACACCCTTTAAAAAACTTGTGTTAATTTTTTATTCTTATTAACTAAATTTTTTATATATTTTACATTGTGTATGTTTTAAGGAATGTTTATATTGTTTATTATAAACTTTTCTAACAATGATTTTATAAATTATATTTGTGAATTTCTATATCTGATTACTTTCTCATAAGAGGTTGTGAAAATGGTAAGTTATATTTTATAAACTACAATTCACTCCCCACCCCCTCTTATAGATAAAAACATATTATTTTGATCCAATAGAGATTGATTCAATATATCACCAAAATAACCAACTCGATTAAACAATTTCTCAATATCATCCAGGTACATACAAGAAAAGATAATATACTCTCCTTCTAGTTGAACTTCAAAAATAGAACCTTCCAGATAGGATTTATTTTTCATATATGATTTTTAAAAACTAAGGTATTTGTAAAATGAAATGAATATAACATAATTAACCATGTATGAAATAAATTGTAAATAATTATTTTCTTATGAACAAAAACATATAAATAATATAACTCTAAATTAGATACATCCATCAATATTGTATAGGTCCTCCTGGTTTATTTTAATTGGCCAAATGCATAATAAAATTCATCATGATAGTAAAAAAATATGTTTGGGTAATGGTTATCTCAACATGATGAAGTGCCAATAAAAAAATTTAAAGATTTTCAAGCTCAATAACTTAGATAATTTCTCAAAAAATTGTGTGAAGAATGCGCAAAACTCTATTATAGATGAATTTACATTTTTAGGTAACTATATATGTAATGATAAATATTGTAACTATGATAAAAAATATATAAATCATGAATTTTAAATCTATGTAATTTAAAATGATTTAGTCAAAACATATTGAAATATTACTTGAATAGACATCAAGTAAATTTATATTCTTTAATATTTAAAGAAATATATCTTTCTACTTATTTTTCATTGCAAAAAACTACTGCAATATAGTTTTCATTATCATATGTCCATATATCAAGATTTATATTCATTACTTTTAAGTTTTTCTAATATTTAATATGGTCCATTGATTTTCTATGCATATTATGTAATATTAAAATAAATTTTTCACATAAATTCTTCTCAATATGTATAACATCAAGATTACAGCATTCAAAATTAATCTACGAATCTGTATGTTTGAAAAATAAAAAATTTTCTTCAATTTTTATATTCCAATTTTAACTGATGATGTAAATAAAACTTGTTTCCAGCTTTTATTAAAATAATGGACCTTCCCAAATTCTCCATAAAAATTTAATAGCTATTCCAATATTTCTAAGCCTATGAATAACCTTAGAGGTGGTCGACGATCAATGGTTCCCTAAATTTTGACTTGTTCAACTAAAATATAATATATGTGTCATAAAATCTATAATATCATAAGAAACTTCATTATTTACTGTAATTTATATTTTCAAACCCAAAATAAAAGTTATAAAATAGAAAATCTAAACTATTATAAGTTCTCCAACTAGATAAGTCCTCATATCCAAGGAAGTAACTAATGGTTCACATTAGTGCATTATGTATTTTAAACATTTTTATAGTAGATAAATTACATGTTTTGACACCATTACTTCATAACTCTTGTAATTATTCAATTAAAGGTTTAAAGTATACATCAAAGTAAAATCTAGGTAGATTTTATAGTAATAATATTTGGATTGATTAAGGAAGTTTACTGTTTACATATCCTTGGAGGTAAATTATATGGGATAAAAAAATACCAAATGCTATAATAATTACTTAAAGTCTTGAATGGGTTTAATTCATTGATATTTAATCCCATTCACACATTCCAAATATCAGTTGAGAAAACTAGATGTAATGAATCAAATATTTTTGATGATTTTGAATCTCTTGGATATCACTTGAACCCATTGTTGTTATTTTTTATGGAATGCCAATTCATGTGCTCAGTGGTTATAGTTGATATGAATAATATTTACAGTTAGGGTTTTAATGGAATATAGAAAAAAACATTTTCATGAGTATTCTTTTTATACTTATCCTTAGTAATATGTTTATTCTTACTTTCAACATTACTCATTAAATTCCATCAAGAAGTTGAAAAACTTTTTCACTATTGTCTACTTGAAACCTCTCCCCAATATATCATATATTCATTAGGATATTCTTTTATTTTAGTATAGTGGAGCTTGATATTATTAAAAACTTTATTCTTGTTATAAAAATACTAAGAGATCCTTTCTTCAAGAGATACATCATGTAAAAAATTCCAATGTCATGGATATTTCTTTATTTTAAATTCCTTATAGACACTCTATATATTACAACTTCAAGAGAGAAGATAATTATGAATATTTGAAAAATCCTTCATATGGTTCTTGATTTCCATCTTCAAATAATTCATATAACACATTTATCTACTCGATAAAGTTTTATCTTTCCTAAGTCTCCACAACATCAGAAAGAGGATCCATTGATATGTTACAATCTTGATTTGGTTCTCTTAAAGTTCCGAAAACATCTTTTATCATGTTAATATCTATATCACCCTTGAGTAGTTGAACAGATATGTTTTGATATTTATGTTGTTTCCATACAATGCTAAAAGCATCATTTATAAGGTTTTGAATTTCATTCTCCACTACCTAGGAAGTAGTGAGTTCATTATACTAATTTAAATTAGTGATAAAAAATTATAACATACGATTATTTATGATAAATATAATTCTCATATTAATCATGGAATTTCTTTAATATAAAGTATTTATAAATTTCATGTCCCTTTAACCATTTTTTGAATTTTTAGTTAGGATATGGATATTTTATTATCTCATCCAAGGATCTATTAGATATTGAAAAATATAATAAATCCTTCAAACCCATAGCATACGGAGGTGTGTTCTTAGGTAATGTAATATAAATTTTAATATAATTATTACTTATATAAAATTAACAATTATTTTTTTTATAAATTATGTATATAAATTGATAATATATTTATATTATAATATGTTTTATATATTAAATTATATTATATCAACTATTAAAATAAATAAGTTCATGATCTAAAGTCCATGTCTCCCCTAAATAAAAAAAATTCCATGATTTAGAAGACAAGGGTTAAACATTTATCTTTTTCAGAAATACAAATTAAGTCCATAGGGACATGATCAAACCAAGTAAAGGAATCTCAAGAAACTCTTTTATTCTCTAGATAATCTTCCAAGACATTTCCTTCTCAAAAAATGTGAGTGATTTTCATGTAGATATAATTAATATATTATTAAAAATTCACCCATTGAGGCATCAATCTTCATGGGAGTTGTTGTTGGGAAGTTTTGATAGCCTACACAATACAATAAGAGTCAAATTTAATTCATATATTATTTTATCCTTTCCTGTTAGAATCTAGGATGACATTGATAATTTTTTGTATTCCAAACTAAAGCACAAATGTGTCACCATAAGTTTCATAGAAACTTACAATCGTAAGACCCATGTGGTCTATAAAAATAACACCACATCCTACTGTGCTTGTATTTATTTTAGATGCACCATAAATATTAATTTTCAACTATACAACCAAAGGAGGAATCTATATGATTTCTTTTATAGTAGAAGGTGGTTTTATGTTTAAAAAGTCTCTAATATTTTTAATACTCATCAATTCCTAGATAGAATTATCACAATTCCTCTTTTGAAGATAGTTTGTTTCCTTGATGAAAATAATAATATTAATAAAAGTAGAGTCATGGAATAATTTAGGCCCATTGAAAATAAATTAATTTCAAGCCTTTAAAATCAGATAAAGATCCTCTGATATAGAAGAAATCAAATAGGTTTTAATCTAAACTGAGATACTTGTTTGAAAGAATATGTAGAAGAAGTCCTTAAGAGAACTTTACCTTGTCCAATGAAGTTCGAAGAAATCAAAAATAAAATTATAGATATAAATATAAATGGTAAAAAACAAAAATAGATGATCAAGATCCTCATTGTTCTTATAACACATCATGCATCTAGAATAAAGGATGAATCCAACCGATGGAATCACTCCCTCTATAGGAAGCTAGTTATGATAAATTATCCAAATAAACAAGGGTATGGATGGTTGAAACCAAGGTTTAATGATATTTATAAAAATAGAAAACATGGCATGAGTTATTCCCTATAAAAATGGTAAAATATCTTATTGTTTAAAATAACACTCCCTGCCATCTAAAAAATTAGTTTATCATACAAAAGAAAACAATAGTTGTACACAATATTCTTAATTTCTAATGAAATATCAAGGTATAATTGATCTTGAACAAAATTATTAATTTAAATTTGATTATAATCATGGAATAAGTTTATCAAAGGTTTACCTATCCGGTTATCAGACCATAATTTAAGTGAATAATATCGTAAAGTAAGAGATCTAGAGTGAAGAATAATAGTGGAAAATGATTCCCTCTGAGCGGGCTATATAGAATAATCCATATAGATAAGGTTTCCTGCTATAATTATTTTTAAAAATTTATCCTTTAAAAAATTATAGAAAGAATTTTTATTTATATTCATCCTCAAAAAATTAATTTGAGGTTCAATGAAGATATTGAGGTTCTTGATACTAATCCCCTGACCTTAAATAGTTTTTTAGTAGGCATTCCATGATAAAGAGATAGGTTTTTTTCACCATATTGTTCCTAGCCCATAAAAAGTTCCTTATAGAACTGATCAATCCTTTGAGTGTTTTGGAAGGCCATTTGTAAACCAAAAAATAAAAAACAAATTTGGAATAGTCACAACATTGATGAGGCACACCCTACTAGCCATATATAAGGATTTACCTTTCTAGGTAGGCATGAAATTTTTAATTTGAGAAGAAATTTCATTAAAATATCTCACCTTAGGTCTACCCCAAAATAAGAGGACCCCAATATATGTGAAGGGAAGGTTTCCCTACTTAACTACTAAATCATTCATAATTCTCATCTTCTTAGAATAATAAAATGATTTTCTAAAAAAGATATGGGACCTGTTCTAGTTAATGTTTTGTCCAGAGAACCCACCATAATGAACAAATATTTCATCAAGATATTGAATATTTTTTCATATATCCCTTGAAAAATATGGTCATATCATTAGAATATAAAATATGAGATAGAGAAACTGATCTATTCATCATGATAACTTTAAGCTAGTTACAGTTGACCAAATATAGATTAACCTATTGTGGTATTATTATACAAGATAAAAATTAATCACTGAGAGAGGATCTCCTTTCCATACCTTTATTGAGAAAGAGAAGTAACCCTCATGTGATCCATTAACAAGCACTGAGATATGTGTAGAAAATAAGTGATATTTGATACAATTTAGAAAGTAACCATTAAAGACAAATTATTTATAAACCATAAAATAGAATCCTCGATTAATGGTATTAAAGGTTTTTTCATGACCTGACCTATTGGGGCCCACCTAGCCAGCGATAAGTCAGGTGTGACTACCCTAATCCCGCCTCCAATAGGTCAAGGTTTGATGACTATTTCCAAGTGGGAATATAACATGCATGAGAGACCTTAACCTAGGTTACACACACACACACACACATCTCCATGCACATACAATGATGAAAAGTAAAACAACTTATATCAATGCATGCATACATCTAAATCCCACAACAGAGTGTGAAAATAAAGCTGGAAAGTATAAAGGGACAAATACAAGTACACTAAAACTATAAATACTTCAAAATTTATAAAAAGATGGGACTACAGTCAAATGTGACTCCACGTACACACCACGGTCTGTCTGGCCCAAAATAAGATCTTTCTTCTCCAAATCCACCAAGAACCTCGTTAGAAACCTGGTCATCTACATAAAACATGAAATGTGTGGGAATATCTCATGCATGGGTGAGCATAACAATACCTAGTACAACACCTAAAAATAACCAAACCTAAGAATCAAGATAACAGTCAGCTCATCACATGATCATGTTTATATAATATGATACATACAATGATAGTATCCAAATATACTCATAGATGAAACTCGGTCTCAAGGTAAGTTCATATCCATATTTCCATCCCAGGATTCTGAATGAGAGTTTGTAGAAACACTCGCTTGGTGGAACTCACTCTATGATTATGATAACACTGGTGACGCCCATCTAAGATATCATGCATGTTAGGTATCGCTATAAGGAAGATATGCTCTAGAATTATGAAGAGATTGATACATAGATGGGGATCACACCCAAGGCCATGGGGTAATACTAACTAACCTAATATAGAATAACCTACTGAGTAGGGGATTTACATCCATATATTTTTTGTCACAATAATACCAGGAACCCCACATAGGGTAGTAGATGATAGAGGATCCCACTCCGAGCCTCGTGTGGGGATACCAAAAATCCATCTGAAACAAGTACCATATAGGGGATAACAGTCCTATGTTTATGATGTTATTTCTTAATATACACTCATGGTAGAGGACTGAAGGAATTTACCCTAAGTAAAGTGGTACAAGATAAAGATACAAAGGGATTTAATCCTTCTCTAAAAAAGTACACTATGTGTACCTCTAAACCCTAACCTACTTGTGTTCATATCCATGTACCTCTACCCATGCCCATGTACACATTATAGTTTTCATATAATTGGTCATGTATGAGTACATGGATTATCCCATGTACTCTGATCATGTCATGTACCTTTCCATTTCCATTCCCATGTACCTCCTCAGGTACACACTAAGCCTTAAGATTATGTTACATGGTGTGTGATGATTTCTTATCTGTGGAAACCCTAGCACTACATTCATGGCCCCATATGGATTTTATTTCCATATTACACATCGTGTACCGTATAATTTTCTAGATTTCATAGTTCCTTCATGCATCATCTTCCACTCCTCTAGCATATAATATGGACATAAATCATGCCAGTAAACATGGATCTAGTTCAGACAAGACTTTATGTCACTACCTAGCAAAATCTGGTCATCTGATTCGCATGAAAAATAATCTATCATGACTCCCATCATTACATGTCAAAGACTAAACAAAGAAATATGATATGGTCCTTATCCATAATCATCACCATCGCAACTCGATCACATCATCACCATGAACCTAGATCTATAGTATCAATCTTTTGCACCAAAGAATGAGTGTGTAATGATTGATTATGTAAGATATCAGTTTTTCCATCGGGTGTGCATCCTTTTTAATTTTTTATTAAAACATTTTTTATCATCCTTTTTGGTCTTAAATTATAAAATATGACTTAGGGTGGGTTGTTTTGTCCCTAGATGGAATGGAGCATGGGGCTGTAAGTTAGATGTAGAAAAAATACATAGTGTGTATTTATAATACATGGAGTGTATTCAATACATGATGTGTAATGGTCTGGGAAGGAAATTTCATGATGTGTAAACGGTTTTTCCTAGGGGGATGTAGATACCCAAGCTTGATGTACATGAAAATTTCATTTCTTTTTCAGAATACTTAATACATGACACAAACAGATGCCTAAAGATTGTATTAGTTTAGTGCCTTTGGAAACTCTGAACATAATATTCTAATCATGGTGAATGATCTTTAACATATCCCATAAAGATATTCCCCTTTTTTTCCTACCAAAAACCTTTCTTTATATACTATGGAAAATAAAACATAAAAAGGGTGAGCTCAAATTCTCAGTAAGGGTAAACATGGAGAACTTAAAACAAACCATAAAAATTTGAACATAAAAACATGAACATAAAGTTTAAACATCAAAATCTTGAGTCATGAAATAAATTATGGCAGTACATAAGGCATGGATCATAAAGGAACATTAAACATGATAGAATAGAATTGGAATAAAACATGTAATTTTTTAAAACTAATAAGCACATAATATGATTTCCATAGTAGCCAAGGAATTTTAGCCAAGACCATCATAGTGGACAAAGTACCTTACTTAATCGGCTTTACTTTCCATTCCATCCATGTATTACTGAATCATATTAACTTTCTATTTCATTCATGTCTGTATAATGAGATATAAATCATTACCCAATTCATTGGAGGGAGATATAGGTCTCACCCATCTCATAATGAAATCATTCTTACATGTTCCACAAAAACATAAATCATTAATCATAGTATAACCCAATAAATAAAATGGTTTTCTTAGACATAATTCCATCATAACATAATCTATATAAAATATCATTTTATCATTAACACAATCTAATAATAGTAATAATAGGGATATAAACATAACCCTATGTCGTTTTAGAAGGAAAATAATTTTGATAAAACACTTAAACTCAATTCTTGAGGAAAATATCTGTTATTCTTCAAAAACATTTTATTTTATCAAAATGCCGTGAAAATTTAAAAGAAAATAATATAGTTAAAAATATACTTGAGATAGTATAGAACAAGCTTCATGGAAATAAGGTGTCATGAAACTATAAAAATTCATTCATGTTGTATAAGTTAAAAAAGCATTATACTCGTACTTTTTTCAGAAAGTCAAAAAGTACCTCGTATGGTAAACAAAAGAAAGATTTCTTCTATACCATGTAGTAAAAGTAAAAAATGGATAAAAATAAATTTAAACATACATAAATGGATTGAAAAAAATTTATGAAAATATTTTTAGAAAACATGGACATAGATGATAAATATATCCCTAGTAAAAACTTATGTGTAAATAATCTCGAATAAAAATGAGATAGAAAAATTATCCCTTACCATAGGTCCAATTTCTTCCTTATGTGTCTGAAACTCCTGTATAGTGGGTTTTAAGATATTATTAAATTGTAACATAACCAAAATAATATTTATTATAGCATATATGATTCACATATGACTTTATATTACTTGTTCATTTATCAATTCCATGTTAAATCAATGTTTTGAGTAATAATCGTTTTATTTATCGTACGTGTTTTGAATTTTTATTATTAATATTATTACTTATATCATGATTTACTTACTTAAATAATATAAAAATATATTTATATATAATATATATTCAGTATATAAATATATATATATAATAGATAGATAAATGAAATGGAATACACCATTCATGGAGATGGTAGGTCATACGTACACATGAACGTTGTTTTTGTTTCCATATTGAATTGAATGGAAGTAAGTAAATGACATATATATACACATAAATCCAGTAGCATTATTATTTAATATATTTCATGATTATTTCTTATATATAATTTATAATCATTCTTGAATTGTTAACATGGATAATTAATCTCATCGCGGCGTGGAGACGGTAAGTCATATATACGCACGAGCAACGATATCATTCCCATAATTGTTGACTGGTATTGAAGTGGATGGTTTATAGTATCCCAGAATTAGTATCATGTTATAATAATCATATATAATTATTATTTCCACCATTATACCCATCCAATTAATGTGGTTGTGAAAAATAGATTACACCGCGGTGTGGAGACGGCAAGTTGTACGTATGCACGCATGGTGATTTCGTTTTTCGTAGGATGGATAAAAGGTGAAATATGGTTGTTTCATATTTATAATAACATATTAGTATATTATTGATATTGATGTTATTACTTTATAATGAAACAAATAATTAATAGTAAGTAGAAGAAGAAAGCAATTTGAAAGAATCGGTAGAATAGATTACCTCTTCCTCGACGGGCCTCATTTAAATTTCCTCTTAGGGCACTAGAGTTGGTCTTTTGAGAAGACAAAAACCTATAGAATATAACTATGGAATTTGAGGAGATAAATGGTCAGGTTTTGGTATACCTTAAAGTCTCAAAATTGAGTGAATAGGAGAGTGAGGAGGTTCCCTTTTATAAAATAGGAGAGGGGAACTTTAGGAAAGTCTTAAAATATTAATTTATTATAAATTCAATTTCGATTTAAAGTGGTGAAAAACTTATTTAATTCAAAGATAATATGATTTTGTTCTAATAACCATAATAAAATAATTTTAGATAAGTTTTTAATATTTTTTATCCTTATCATTTTGGTTTAACCTTTATTTTACCCTTTTTAATCTTACTCTGATATCATGTTATTTATACATTAGGGGTTAATGTAATTACAAAATCATGTCAAACGACCCAAAAAACTTATTTATTAAATATTTGGACTTATATTAACCATTTTTCTAATATTATATTTTTAGGAATTTAATATCATTTAATAAACTATTTTATGTTTTAAGTTATGAATTATGTTTGTTTTGGACACTATTCATACTTGACTTTTTTTAAAAACTCATAACAACATGATTACTTCATACCAAATAATGAGATCATCCATAATATGTCAATATCATCCAAAAATTAGTTTATTTCATCAAAATGTTCAAATTAAATTTATTTTAATATTTATAAATTCATTTATTTTAATCCTTCATTAATGATGTAATCACTACATCATAATTGTGTCATAAATAAATATATTTATCTAACGTCTAAAAATTATAAATAAAATACCATGATGTAGGAAATATTTTTATCTTTATAATAACTATTTATATACATATATATCAGTTATATAACCCAATATTAAAATTTTTGTAGTAAAATATATATGTTTAGGTTATAATTATCTTTACCTTAAATTAATTCTTATAAATGTCATTTTCACATCCAAGTGAATCCATGGGGTCCCAAAATTGACCGAAGAATTCCCATGGTTATAAATATCTCATCTAATAGGATTATAACATGTGTTAGGGTAGTTTAATATTATTATAATATTATTTTTTTACCCTTATTTATCATATTTACCCTTTTAACCATGGTAAATAAAATAATTACGGAAGTTACTATTTATAATGTCTAAAAATAAAACGTACATATTTACACAATTTTAGACTTCTAATTACAAATATGGAATCCATTTTTAAAAATTCAAAAGACAAAAAAATTAATTAATTTAAAATTAATTTCTTTTGTCAAAACCAAAAAGCGGGTTTTTTTAAAAAGTAATAACTATCAAAAGATTGATATGTGTTTATGTCCAATTTAAAAATGAAATTAAATACAATGACAAAAATTAGATTAAATGATAAAAATATAATCCAATTAAACTTTAAAACTAATTAAAAAGTTAATCTAACTATATAAATAATTTATATGAAAAGGTAGTTTCGAATTAAAATGTAGTATTTTTCACTATCCATTAAAATTTGAATTTTATCTGAAAAATACCAAAAATTCAAAAAAAGTAAATTTTTATGTCATTCTTCCAAATAATAAGTTTATTTTTTCAAATTTAACTTATAAAAGTATCAAAACAATATTTAAAATGGGTGCGTCATCAAAAGGTGGTAAAACTACATTTTTTGAAAAATACTTCATTTATCCAAAAAATTGGTTTTATTCTCATATCATGTTCTATAAAATGTGTAATATGAATTATAATTTTATATAAAATTAAAAAAAAGGTTAATACTATTCATAATGGCTAGTTTATATCCCATTAAATAGTAATATTTTAATAATATATTGTTGGTTAGTGAATCTCGGTATCGCGTACAATGTAAGTTATCAAGGAAGGTTTCTCTTGCATGTATTGCAAGCCAAGTCATTTTTTTGTGAAGTGAAATCTTGATTTAGTGTTGTTTATAACATAATCCAAACTTTTTTCATTTTTACATTGAAAAAAATCTGTACTCGGTGTTGAATTCTATCAAAAGAACTTGAAATTGTGTGTAATACAAGCCAAGAATAGTGTTGTGTATACTGCAAGATAATACAGTGTTGCGTATAGTGAAAGATAATCTTGGTGTAGCATGAAACAAAAGACATAAAAGAAATTAAAAATAATATATCTCATAAAATCTCAGGGTGTTACATTCTACCCCCCCCCCCCCCCTTAAAGTGAATTTCACCCTCAAAATTCATCGGGGTCATAAATAGTTTTCTACTTGAAAATTTCTTTCATGGAAACCCAAATCATAAAAAGGGATAATAAAATATTATTTTAAAAATTAAAGTTAGAAATATAATGGTTACTCAAAGTAACTCATCCCCGGGATTCCAGGTAGGAGAACATAGGTGGGAAGTGAAAACATGGGTATGGAAGAGAAATATAACCATTAAGTTCTGATAGATAGTGACAGAGAATAAGGTTGGAGAAAGTTAACTACCAGAAAGCCAAAAATATATTATTATTTAAAAGACCATTAATTCATTTTATAAGAGGGTACAAGGACAACATTTTTGGTTTTCAGGATCCTTTCCCTAAAGTTGAAGAATTTTGCATGAGAATAAATACTTACTTGATTTTGGTACAATCTCACTGTTGTTCATTCCTTGAAAATTTTCCAATTCATCACTTGTTTAAATAAATGAAGTCTAATTTTTCATTCTTGAAGTGTTAGTAGATCATGCGATAGAATGATAGTTTATTCCATCAATCTTTATCACAAAAAGGTTAGCACAAGTTATCAAATATACATAAGTCCATCTATGGTGTGATTAATTGTATATGGTTCCAAAAATGGACTTATACTTCATCTATCATACCACTTAATAAAATAAAACTAATTTATACTAAGAAGGGACTTCCTATATTATAGTGGTAGGCAATAAAGTTATGTCACACTTCGGTTGTGTGTTCGATTCCCACAACCTTTTCCAATGCTACGGGTTATCGCACGTCCTGTGGGTTGTCCTTTTTCTAAAACTATGTTATTATAACATTCCAGAAAAAATGTTTTAGCCTTAAATAATACTATCTTATGTCCAACTTAATCCATTCCAACCCTTAGGCTTTTCCAAAATACTTCCCACATTATAAAAAACAATTTCAAGAAAGGTAATATAACAAGCATGTGAATACCATTATTTATCCCCCATATATAATAAGATATATCTTGTTGGTCACATTCCAAACAATTGAATGGATTCATTATGTATTCTCTTGAGTCATGGTAATAACTTAAATTACCATATATATTTATTGAAAACATGCATGTTTCCTTATTCCAAAACTTATTTGATATATTCCTTATGTCTTGAAAAGTTCTATACTTCATTCATGACAACATAACCAACATGTCAAAAAATCCTTAACCAGTTCCAAGGTAACTAATATTGCCCAACATATCTTTATCCAAATATAATTATCTCAACATCATGCTCATATTAATTGATATCCTTCCCTTAATCATGTGTTTCTTATGAATATCACCTTTTCATTAAATCACTTTTCTTATCCATCATAACTATTCAACATATTCTTGAAAATCCTTAGCAAAAAACATAAATTGCTAATTATTATATAATTCACCATTCATGATTAACGGATTCAAATACATAAATAATTTAATCATTACACTTTAATGGTATGCATGTAATAATTCATTCCTTTTCTTAGAAGTAGATTCTTATGTTTGGGCATTGAGTTGGGTAATGCCTATGTTTTCCACAGATGAGACATTGAACTTCATTACAATTCGTCACTCTATGACCCTTTTTCCTATAAAGATAATATATTCTCATCCCTTTGAGGTATTCCTCAAGGTTATTCTTCCTTTCTTCATGAAATGTAGGAAGGTGAATCTTCCTTCCTCTCTGCTTCAAAAATTTCATCTTCATCTTATTCAATGTGTTAGGAATTTCACCAAAGCTCACATTTTTAATCATATATCATGGTAGCTGCTTCAGCATCATCTCAATATATTTCTCTCTTATTGTTATCCAATTTATTTTCTCATAATCACTATATTTTACATCATACTAAATGTTAATCCAATTCCTTCTATTTTCCTCCATTAACTAAAACCAAAAGGCACGGGGTGAGAAACACATCTCATAGAAGAAAAAATATAATCAAGGGGGATTACATTAAATCTCTAAAATCTTGGGTTTAATCCTAGGTTATTAATGATCTTTACCATAATTCTAGGATAATAACATATAGTTAGACTTATCCATAGGGACATCCCAAGATGTATCCTTAGAAATATCTCTAGGAATATCACTAAAGTTTTCGCATACTAGTTTCCAAAGGTTTACTAACTATAGAGACCCAAGATTGAAGTACATGGACATTGAATTTATTTTGTGGAATACTCAATACATGACACAAATATATGCCCAAATAACGTATTTGTTTAGTGCCTTTGGGAACTCAGAACATAATCTTCAAATCATGGTGAAAGATCTTTAACATCTCCTATAAAGATCTTCCCCTTTTGTTTTCCTACCTAAAAACTTTATTTATATCCTGGGAAAAATAAAACATAGAAAGGGTGAGATCAAATTCTCAATAAGGGTAAACATGTAGAACTTAAAACAAACCATAAACATTTGAACATAAAAACATGAACATAAAGTTTAAACATAAAAATATTGAGTCATGAAATAAATATTGGTAGTACGTAAGGAATGGATCATAAAGGAAAATTAACCATGATATAATAGAATTGGCATAAAATATGTAATTGTGGAAAACTAATAAGCACATAATACAATTTTCATAGTAGCCAAGGAATTGCTGCCAAGACCATCATAGTGGACAAATTCCCTTAATAAACTGGGTTTACTTGTCGTTTCAGCCATGTATTACTGAACCGGATTTACTTGTCATTTCATTCATGTCTATATCATGAGATAAAAATATTTACCCAATTCATTGGAGTGATATATAGTTCACACCTATCTCATAATGAAATCATTCTTACATGTGCCAAAAAAAATAAATCATTCATCATAGCTTAACCTAATAAATAAAATGGGCTTCTTAAACATCATTTAATTATAACATAATCTATATAAAATATCATTCCATAATTAAAATAATAAAATCATGGTAATAATAGGGATATAAAAATAACCCTATGTCATCTTAGATAGAAAATAATTTTTATAAAACACTTGAACTCAGTTCTTGAAGAAAATATCCTTTCTTCTTCAAAAAAAACTCTTTTCTCAAAATGTCGTGAAAATTTAAAAGAAAAGAATTTAGTTGAAAATAAACTTGAAATAGTGTAGAATAAGCTTCATTTAAATAAGGCTTCATGAAACCATAAAAATCCATTCATACCATATAATTTAAAAAAGAAATTCTACTCATACTTTTTCCAGAAAGTCAAAAAGTACCTCGTATGGTAAACAAAAAAATATTCCTTCTATACCATATATTAAAAGTCAAAAATGAGTAAAAATGACTTTAAACATGCAGATAATAATAGAAAATATTTATGAATACATTTTTAGAAACCATGGACATGTATGATAAATATATCCCCAGTAAATACTTGTGTATAAACAACCTTAGATAAAAATGAGATTGCAAAATTATCCCTTACCTTATGTCTGATTTCTTCCCTATGTGTCTGAAACTCTTTTATATTGGGTTTAAAAATATTATTAAATTGTAAAATAACCCTAATAATATTTATGATGTCATATATTATTCACTTGGTACTTTATATTGCCTGTTCATTTGTCAATTCCATGTTAAAGCAATGTTTTGGGTAATAATCATTTTATTTATCGTACGTGTTTTGAATTATTATTCTTGATATTATTACTTATATAATGATTTAATTACTTAAAGAATGTAAAACATGATTTATATATCATATATATTTATTATATAAATATATATATATAATAGATAGATAAATGAAATGGAATATATATTTAATACAGATTGTAGGTCGTACGTACACATGAACGCTGTTTTCATTTCCTTATTGAATTGAATGGAAGTAAGTAAATGACATATATATGTATACGCATAAATAAAATAAAATTAATATGTCATATATTTCATGATTATTTATTATATATACTTTATAATCAATATTTAATTATTAACATGGAGAATGAATCTCTTCGCGTCGTGGAGACGGTAAGTCGTACGTACACACAAGCGACAATATTGTTACCATAATTATTGAATGATATTGAAGTGGATGGTGTATAGTATCACATAATTAGTATCATGTTATAATAATCATATATATTTATTATTTACACCATTATACCCATCCAAGTAAGGTGGTTGTGAAAAACATATTACACCGCGGCGTGGAGACGGTAAGTCGTACGTACGCACGCACGGTGATTTCATTTTTCATAGGATGGTTAAAAGGTGAAATAGGGTTGTTTAATATTTATAATAACATATCATTATATGATTTATACTTATGATATTACTTTATAATAAAACAACCAATTAATAGTAAGTAGAAGAAGAATGAAATTTGAAAGAATTGGTAGAAGAGATTACCTCTTCCTCGACATGCCTCCTTTAAATTTCCTCTTAGGGCACTAGAGTTGGTCTTTTGAGAAAACCAGTACCTCTAAAATGTAAATATGGAAGTTGAGAAGAGAAATGGTTTGGATTTTTCTGATATTGAAGGCTCAAAATGTAGTTAAGAGGAGAGGTAGGGGTTCTCTTTTATAAGAGATGAGAGGGGCACTTTAAGAAAGTCTTAAAATATTAATTTATTATAAATTCAATTTAAATTTAAAATGATAAAAATTTATTTAATTAAAATATAATATGATTTTGGTTTGAATACCCATAATTCAATAACTTTTAGGCAAGTTTTGAATTTTTTTTATCCTTATCATTTTGGTATAACCCTTATTTTACCCTTTTTAATCTTACTGTGATATCATGTTATTTATACATTTTGGGTTAATTTAATTACTATATCATGTCAAGCTACCAAAAAAAGTTTTTTATGACATATTTAGACTTATATTAACCATTTTTTCAAATATTATATTTTTATTAATTTAATATCATTTAATACACTATTTTATGTTTTAAGTTGTGAATTATGTCAATTTTGGGAACTATTCATACTTGACTTTTTTTTAAAATCATAAAAACATGATTACTTCTAACCAAAGGCATTAAATCATCCCTAATATGTAAATATCATCCATAAAATTCTTGTATTACATCAAAATGTTCAAATTAAATTTATTTTAATATTTATAAATTCATTTATTTGAATCTTTCGTTAATGAGGAAATCACTACATCATAATTGTGTCATAAATAAATATATTTATCTAATGTCTAAAAATTATAAATAAAATAAAATGATTTAGGAAATTTTTTTATATTTATAATTAATAAATATAGACATATAGATCAGTTATATAACCCTATATTAAAATTGATTTAGTAAAAGATATATGTTTAGGTTATAATTATCTTTACTTTAAATTAATTCTTATAAAATATCATTTTCACATCCAAGTGAATCCATGGGATCCCAAAATCTACCCAAGGATGAACATGGTTATAAATATCTCATTCAATAGGATTAGGACATGTTTTAGGATAGTTTGATATTATTATAATATTTTTTTACCCTTATTTACCAGATTTACCCTTTTAACCATGGTAAATAAAATAATTATTGAAGTTACTATTCATAATGTCTAAAAATAAAATGTACCTATTTATACAATTTGAACCTTATTATTCCAATTATGGAATCCATTTTTCAATATTCAAAATATAGAATTTTTAATAATTAATTTAAATTTAATTCTCGTTGTCAAAACCAAAAAGTGGGGTTTTTTTAAAGTAATAACTATTAAAATATTGACATGTGTTTATATCCAATTTAAAAGTGAAATTACTTAAAATGAACAAAATTGGATTAATTGATAAAAATATGATCCAATTACACTTTAAAACCAATTAAAAAGTTAATCTAACTATATAAATAAATTAGATGAAAAGGTAGTTTCGAATTAAAATGCAGTATTTTTCACTATTCATTAAAATTTGAATTTTATCAGAATAATACCAAAACTTCAAAAAACAAATATGTCCCTATTAAAAATAATAAGTTTATTTTGTCACATTTAACTTATAAAAGTGTCAAAACTATATTTAAAATGGGTGCACCATCAAAAGCGGTAAAACTGCATTTTTTGAAAAATACTTATTTTATCTGAAAAATTGATTTTCATCTCATATAATTTTCTAAAAAATGTGTAATATGAATCATAATGTTATATAAAATTAAAAATTCAGTTAATAATATTCATAATGGCTAGTTTATATCACATTAAATAATAATATTTGAATAATATATCGTTGTATAGTGAAACTCGGTACCGCATACAATGTAAGCTATCGAGGAAGGTCTATCTTATGTGTAATAGAAGCCAAGTCAGTGTTTTGTGTAGTGAAAGCTTCCTTTGGTGTTTCATATAACATAATACAAAATTATTTCATTTTACATTGAAAAAAAATCTATACTCAGTGTTGAATTCTATCAAAAGAACTTGAAATTGTGTGCAACACAGACCAATATTAGTGTTCCGTATACTGCAAGATAATACAGTGTTGTGTATAACACAAGCTAATCTTGGTGTAGCGTACAACACAATACATAAAAGAGATTAAAAATAATCTATCTCATAAAATCTCAGGGTGTTATAGGGGAAGACCTTGAGATTTATACGACGTGTAAATCATTTAAATATCATGTAAATGCATGTGGTCATTTTAAAAAAAAAGAGGCAGGGGCCTCAATTTTTTACAGGATCCCCCTCCCTCATTTATTTTCCACTAATGCACAAGAGAGACACCAGAGGAGATCCCCATTTGATCCTAACCTAGGATTTGGTTTTATTTCACAATATGAACTCTAATTCTAGATATGTCTATCACATTAGAAGTGTGCTAGTAATTTCTTCAATCCTTAGGCTTCATTCATCACTTATCTTACTCCTGAAGATACTATTTTGATGCAGGATTATATGCCATATTTTCATGGTTCTCAAACATTATTCCATTTTCTTGTGATCCAGGAAAAACTAAGGGTCGATATTGGATGAGGTGAGTACTACAGGCTTAGGGTAGGTGTTTTATGACTAATCCTTCATGTCTCACCATTTTATAAACCATCGTCATTGTGTTCATGACAATTTCATTGATTTTTTACTCTAAATTTCATGTTCCATGATTATAATATTTGTGATCATATTATAGAGCCCCTTATATATGTGTTCATCATGTTTTTTGAGGTTATGACCTCAATTTCGACCAACCCAAGAAGGGTGTTTCCTTGTTTAGTCCTTTACAACCCATGATGGGTTTATCTGCGCTACTGTTCAGGTGAGTTGGACTTGGCCTTGATAAAGGTAAGTGTTTTAATTAAATAAATTAATTGTTAATGGATATCACATGTATAGTATCACCTAACCCTTCTAAGGTAAGTGTTTCAAATTAATCAGTGAATCTTTAAATTGATAAATGGTAAGTATATTTATATATATATATATATAAATTGGCTTTTTTAAATTGTAATGGAATGGTAATTGGTTGCATGTCCTTAGCCCACTTTTTCATGACTATGAAAGGTAAAGTAATGAACCAAGTAAATGATTAAGTAATCAAAGTGATAAATGGTTTCATATCCTATTTATCCTTATCACCTAGTATGAAAGGTAATGGAATGAATCTAATGAATTATTAAAAGGGATGAGTATTAAATGAACTGTGACTACATGTGAAATAAATGGAATAATTATAAGGTTCTAATAGCATATGGACCTTTTTATATTTATAAGAGTGGTTGGACTTGAGACATCCTTAGATTCCCGAGAGAATTCTTTGAGCACTCATAGAACACAATTTTGATTTAAGGGGCCAGTTTCCAATGGAGATACCCACATTAGAACATGGTCCTTGTCTATTAGAGGATACCCAAAATGACACCATGGGATCCCTTCACTATCTTCTGGATATTAAGATTCCTCTGATACACACCTTGGATCTAGCTTGATGTCTTCATACACATTCTACCATGGATTCATCCCATTGGGCCCAGTCATTCTTATCCCATTTTTACCTTGGATGATATCTTTGGACTCAATTAAAATAATTTAATGTGGAATTCCTTGGGATATTCCCCTTATATTAAACTCAGACCCCTTATATCCAAGCTGCATGTTATTACTTATTTGGCTTGAACCTTGAGGTCAATGATGCCTTTGTTATTACCTTGGATCCTATATTATTATTATCATAATTATAAGATGTCTTAGTTACAACTTGGATCCTCTAACATCACATCTATCATATACAATATGGTTTACACTTATTATAAACTAAAACATAATTAATTAAATGATTACTTGTTCAGACACCATCTGAGGCTGAAGTAGGTATTGGGGTATTTACATCATTTTATTGTATTTACCTTTATATATATTTTTTTACATTGTTTCTATTTATATTCATAGAATGGATTTTTATATATGCTATTGGTGGTGGCTTACTGAGATTTATCTCATACCTTATCCGAGTCACCAATGGTACCTAGGAAGATTATATGTATGCAGGTGTTGATAAGGGGAAGTATCCTACTTTGGACACTTGACTTTCTTGCTTTCTTTATGATGGAAATTAGTAGTAGATATTTGGTCCAGTTATTAGGATTATTAGTTATTTTTTGGATTCTTTTTTATTATTTTTTATATGTTACGATTTCTATATTTTGAGTATTATTATCTATTGCTTGGTTCTTATGTCCGCTTCTACTGAATTATTCATTGATATCATGCTCCTACTATTTATTTATTTATTATATCTACTATTCTTCACTCTAACATGAGGTCATAGTCTCCCCATGGACACACCTTAGGCCCTCACTACTGGTCGGAAGCCTCTGACATATGGGGAGGCATGCTTGAGGCTATGTGGCCCACCAGCTTGGGGCACCTTTTAGTGGCACTTGGGTCGGGATGTCACAAAGTGGTATCAGAGTTGTTTATTTTCTTTTCTTTTCTTACTATTTAAAAAAATTAGACAGGATATTAGGAACACTATGGGACTTAGTTGTAACTCATTCATGGGAGTAGCTAACCCATTTTCAGGGTAAATACCAAGTTTTCTAGGAATGGGAAATTTTTGTTATGTTTTTCTATTATTACAGTTGATATCCTTTCACTGTTGGGTGATTCACATGGGTTTTGATATTTTATATGCTTTATGGATATATACTTTTACCTATTATGACAAGGATCATTGTTACGTGCAATATTATAGGCACTTAGAATTCACATGACATGCATATGCCATGCCATATGGGTACATTTCACTTCTTGTGTTGCTTGTTTTTCATGTGATTATTGAGTGAGCCATGGTTGTTAAATATGCCTATACTATTAAAATTTTTCTTTATGGTAAGGTAATTGGTTATTTAAAGTGTCAAAATCAATATAAATAGTTTTTTCCTATATAGGTTGATGTTGGAATCTTAAATAGTCAGTTTCTACCCACATCAGCTATGTACCTCTGGTTACATGAGCAGCTCTTTGTCTATGATTGAGTGACTACCAATTCCAATTCATGAGGTATATGGGGCCTCATGGATTAGAAGGGGTAATTTACCAACTTTATCCATCGTATATTACCCAATGCATTCTGGGATTGAATGTATATGGGGTTGAATGAAATTAAATGGGTGTCTCTTTCAGTTATAAAGTGCATAGGCCTTTATTAGTTTGGAATATTGATTTATTTAATCAAAACTTTGTATATGTATAAAATAAAATATAACCTTAAATGTAATTCTTGTATTATAAAATGAAATGGTTGTAGGTAAATGATGAAGTAAGGTATAGTTGACCCTCAACTACTGGAACCTCTGTAAATCAAATTTAAACATTTACCAATACATTATCTATCTAAGAGGGTAGTTAGGGTAGTACCTTGGGTAGTGAGCCCTTATTCTTATGTTCTTATTCTACTAGTTCTTATATCTTCTCAAATCCTATTATAAGGTGTGTTATTGGAATTTTTAGAGTCATTCCACCACAAAATCCTCATATCATACACCAAGAAGGTGGTGAATACCATGCTCCATAGATGATGGGCTCTGAGCCACCAGTCTTACCACCAGGATTTCCACTTGAGGCACTTCCTGTTATAATCAAACCGGGCACTGATGCTTAGCTTCATGAGGGTTTTATATATTTGATGTAGTCCTTAAAGGTAGATCCATGACCTACACCTACTATGGTTGATCTAACTCATGAGTTCCAGTAGCAGTATCCTCCCATCTTCTTGGGGGATGGTGGTCCTCAGGCTGCTGATTCTTGGCTAGAGGTCACCCTTTCTATCTTTGAGAATCTGAATACACCTCTGTAGAGGAGGGTAAAAATTTCTACCTACATGATGTATGATTCATCCAAGCGCTGGTGGGATGTTATTACCCAAGATATTCATCATCAGGTCATGGTATGGTTTGACTTTTAGATTGTATTCAATGATTACTTCTTCCTTAAAATGATGAGAGATGATCGAGCTAGAGATTTCATGCACCTAGATTTGTGTTCAATGCCTTTTATGGACTATTCAGTGTGTTTTACTGAGTTGAAGTGATTTCCACCACTTCTAGCCAGTGATGAGATATCACGAGCGAGATGTTTTGAGGATAGGATCAAGTATGACATCTACTTTTGGGTGAATGTCTTTCACCTACCTGCTTTTTTGATATTTTTAATCAAGATCTTGTCACTGGGAACAACCTGATAGAAGTTGAAAATATTGGACACAAAGGTTCAGTGCTGAGGTAGGGAAGTGGTTCTTCTAGTAGCAGGAAGCATAGCCTTGAAGCTTCTCATCAGAGCAGTGGTGATTGGAGTATCTACACTGTAAGCTCTGTTATATTCCATCAGTATGGAAGGAAGGGGAATATGAAGCCTCATGTGATAGAGACTTGCTTGAGTTTCATTCTTGTCATTGTATTGGGTATATTCTGAGATTCTTTCAGAACTTTCCATATGCTTTCATTGGAAGATAATTTGCACCATATCCACCTTCAGGGGTAAGCTTAGTTGTGCTACATCAAACAGGGTGTTAGAGTATCACTAATAGGATAGGCCAAAAAGGATTTTTTGGATGTGGTATCCAGACTTATGATTATTTTTGACAACAAAGAGAACCTTCTCAGGGGAGTTCAGTTGTGTCATAGGGTCATAGATCAGGATTTTTTCATGAATTATAGCTGATACCCAAGGATCAGAGTTCAATACCATCTACAGTATGTGGTATTATACTAGTATCCTCTAATATTTTATCTTCTTTATTCGATACAAGTGATTCTCACTCCTTTATCTCATTATCAACCATGGAATGTATCAGGGTGTAAATTCAATACTTATATGGTGTGATGATCCTAGACACACCACTGGGAGTGAATTCAGAAGGCATACACTATTGTAGGGACTTACCCCTTGAGGTATGTAGTTATCACTTATTATGGGAGCTCTTTTTACTCAAGATTATAGGCTTAAATTTCATTATTAGAATTGATTGGTTGGTCCCTTGTCATGCCTATGTGGACTGTTATTGCCGTAGGGTGTTGTTTACATCTCCAGAGGGAAGCATTTATCTCCAAAAGGGTGAGTGGAATGTCCAATCCAGTAGATCTAGACTACAGTATCATGGTCTAGGTGGATTTAATGCCTATATTTCTAGTCTTTTCAAGAAAGAGCAGGGAATACATATGACATATTTTCCTCTCATGGTAGATCTTTTTAGTGATGTATTTATATAGATTTTTTCTGGATTACCTCCTAAGAGAGAGGTAGAGTTTACAATTTATTTGTTCTAGGAGTAGCTCCAAAGTCCATTCCTCCATACAATATATCACCTAATGAGCTCTAGGAGCTCAAGAGACAATTGGAAGATTTAGATTCTAAAGGTTTTATCATACCCAGTACCTCATCTTGGGGTTCACCCATGCTTTTCACCAAGAAGGTTGATGGGACCCTTTGTTTATGCACGGATTACCTATGGTTGAACTATCTTACAACTAAGAACTAGAATTTATTTCCTCGAATAGATGATCCATTTGACCAGCTTTGAGGAGCTAGGGTATTCTTAAATATTGAACTAATATTAGGCTATCATCAAGTGTGAGTCAGTCCTTCATATATACCACGTACAACTTTCCTAAGTCGATATAGTTTATATGAGTATCTCTTTATATTGTTTGGTCTTATGAATGTGCCCACTATTTTTATAGATTTGATGAATAGGTTTTTCCACCCCTATCTAGATTCTTTTGTCTTGGTTTTTGTGGATGACATATTAGTGTATTATCATACTCATAGGCACTATGATACACACCTTGATATCGGTTTGAATACAGTCATAGAGCATAAGATTTATGCTAATCTTTTTAAGTTCTACTTCTGTATTGACAAAGTTTACTCCTTGGGTCATATTATCTCAGAATCAGGGGTATCATTTGACCCAAAGAAGGTGAGTGATGTGGTTTCCTAGTAGAATCACAAGAATGTGTTTGATATATGGAGTTTTTCATGGGTGGATGGATATTACACGTGTTTCATATAGTACTTATCATGACTTACTACACATATTACTGGTCTTACCAAGAAGGATGTGAAATTCTTGTGGTCTAAAGAGTGCTAGAAATCCTTTTAGGAGCTAAAATTAAGGCTTACATCAGTGCCTATTCTGATTCTACCAAATCTTAGAATAGTCTATATAGTGTTATGTGATGCATCTGGAATCAGTCTTGGTGTAGTGATGATACAGGAGGATAGAGTTGTTGTATATGGGTCTCACCATTTGAGACCTCACAAGTGTAATTACCCGATGCAAAACCTTGATCTTGTGGTGTTCATTCATGCTTTTCATTTTTGGATACATTATCTAATGGGTGAGTCCTTTGTGTTGTATATAGACCACAAGAGCCTCAAATATATCTTTATGAAGTGTGACTTGAATCTTAGATAATGAAGATGGGTCTAATACCTGCTCTCCTTTGATTTTGATCTTGCCTATATGTTTGGAAAGGGAAATGCAGTAGATGATGTGCTTTGTTGGAAAACTCAATCATGGTCCATTCAGGAAGTCAGTGATGAATAGAAATTTATGTCCCTCTTTTCTAAGATGAATATGGAGTTTCATGAGATTATTGAGTAGTCTTGTCTTTCAGTCTTGGTAGTTACCTCTTCCCTCCTTGATAGGGTAAAGAGTAGGTAGGTTTTAGATCTTAAAGGCTTGGTTCTCCAGGAGAGTATTTCTAGTGAGGAACTTCCTCCGTATTGTTCTATCAATAGATACAGAATCCTACATATACATGGACATGTTTGGGTTCCTACAAATATGAAGTAAGAATTAATGCTTGAGTCCCACACTTCGTAGTGGGTAGTTGATCCAGGAATCTCATAGATGTATCGAGATATTTGATGCCAATATTGGTGGTTGGAGATGAAACATCTAATAATAGATTTTATTACTAAGTGTTCCACCATTTAGCTGGTGAAGTTGGAGCACCAGTGACCTATTATCTTATTACAGCTATTACCAGTCCTTGAATGGAAATGGGAATATGTTGTTATGAATTTTGTAGTCAAATTACCGAGGTCACCTCGAGGTAGCAACACAGTTTGGGTATTCATGGATCGATTGATAAAAGTATCCCACTTTCTTATTATCCAAGAGACTTTCTCAATTGATGATCTAGTAAGAATATATGTTCATGAGATTATATGACTACACAGGGTCCCTCATACTATCATTTCAGATAGGTATGTAAATTTCACATCAAGGTTTTGGAAGGGGTTATAGAGAGATATGGCTATAAAGATGCTTTTGAGAACAACTTTTCACCCTTAGACTAATGGCTAGTTGGAATAGGTAATACATGTGTTAGAGTACATGCTTTGAGAATTATTCCTTGATTTTGAAGGTTCTTGGGAGAAGCAAACCCCTCTTGTTAAGTTTTCATATGATAATATATTTTAGGATATGATTCGGTTGGATACTTATGAGGCCTCATATGGTAGGTTGTGTCATTCACCCCTATGCTAATTAGAGGTAGGAGAGGTAAATTAACTAGGTCCTCATATCATTCAGGAGACTTTGGAGTAGGTTCAGTTGATCCTAAATTGTATTTCTACTACTTAGTCTAGATATAAATCTTATGTCGATCGACAACGATGACCTCTGGAGTTCAAGGTCGGGGATCGTGCTTTCCTGCAGGTATCAACCAGGATTGGTCATAGATGAATACAGAGGTAAGGGAATTCAGCACCTCATTTTTTGGGTCATTTGATATTCTAGATAGATTTAGGCTAGTAGCCTATCAGTTTCTATTACCTCAGAGTTATTGTTTCATGAACTATGTATTTCATGCTTCATAGATTTGATGTTATCATTTCAGTCCATCTCATACTTTTGATCCTGAGGATGTTGAGTTAGATGTTGATGCCTATTTTGAGGAGTATCCCATATGCATCATTTACTAGAGCATAAAGGATTTATGAGGTCGGTCTATCCCTTTAGTATGGGTGTTATGGAAGCACAACCATGTACATGATGATACCTAGGAGTGGGAGGATGATATACATGCTTAGTATCAAGAGTTTCTCTTAAATGAATTTTTTTCATCTTTGGAAGTGAACTCATGGAAAAGTTCCTTTAAGGGTGGAAGACTGCAAGATCTCAGTTTTTCCTTCAAGTGTTGACAAATTTTTAATTTTTGGTTAAAAACTTTATTGTAGTTCTTTTTTGTCTTAGATTAGAAACTATGCCTTAGATCATATCATTTTTTCCTTAGAGGGAAATGATAAGGGGTTTTAAGTTGGCTGCAGGCCAAATACATGACGTGTATTTAGAATACATGGTGTGTATTCAATACATGATGTGTAATGGTCTAAGAATGATAGTTCACGATGTGTAAAGGGTTTTTTCTAGGTGTTATACCATGAGATTTATATGATGTGTACAATATTTACATTTCATGTAAATGATCATGGTTAGATTTTAAAATAAGAGATAGGGACCTCTATTTTTAACAGAATCCCCTTCCCTCATTTATTTTTCCCTCACGCACAGGAGATCCACTAGTGGAACTCCTCCTTTGATCCAAACCTAGGATTTGGTGTTGTTTCATGATCTAGACTCTGATTCTAGATCCTCCTATCATGTTGGAAGCACACTGGTAAGTCCTTCACTCCATAGGCTTCGTTCATCATTTGTCTTCCTCTAGATGATTCTATTTTGATGCAGGCTCATATACCTTATTTCCAAGGTGTTCAACCATTATTCCATTTTATTCCAATACAATTCAAAATAGGGGTTGATGCTGGACAATGAGAGTACTACATTCTTAAGGTAGGTGGTTTATGACTCATACCTCAAGTCTCGTCATTTTAAAAACTATCAACATTGTGCGCACGCCGATTTCATTGGTCATTGCCTCTAAAATTTGTATTCCATGCTTATAATATTTGTGCTTGTATTCTAGAGTCCCTTATATATATTTTCATCACATTGTTGGAGGTTATGACCTCAACTTTGACCTCCCCAAGTAGGTTTTTTCCTTGTTTATGCCTTTGTAACCCATGTTGGGTTTATCTGTGCTACTGTTTGGGTGATCTAGACTTGGCCTTAATAAAGGTAAGTGTTTTAATTAAATGAATGAATTGTTGATGGCTAGAACATGTATATCCTCACTTAACCGTTCTAAGGTAAGTGTTTCAAATTAATAAATGAATTTTTGAATTGATAAATGAAATGTATATTTATATATATATCACTTGACCTAGTAAAATTGTAATAGAATGATAATTGGTTGAATTTCCTTAGACTACCTTGCCATGAATATGAAAGTTAAAGGAATGAACCAAGTAAATGATTAAGTAATCAAAATGATAAATGGTTTCATATCATATTTAGCCTTGTCACCTAGTATGAAAGGCAATGGAATGAACCTAATGACTTATTAAAAGGTATGAGTATTACATGGCATGCGACTACTGTTGGGAAAAAATCGGTCAAGAAATCCTCTCGGTGTTTTGGGGTGATTGTGTTTGTTGAAAAATACATATGACCATAAATCAGTTTGGTTGGCTTTTCCGAAGAAGTTTTTTAAGGTGGCATAGTTTTCTAGTGTTATCCAAATTTTTAAGCTTCAAAATCAAGATTTTTTTATTTTTGAAAAGGAAGGGTTTTGGAAAATGAGTCTATGTAATGTTGTTTTCAGACTGTTAAGCATAGTTCATGAACCAAAAAATGAGGTACATGGAACGGCATAGGGAAATTAGAAAAGGAGGATTTCTATATAGCAATATTATGTGGGCCACAAAAGATGTTATGCAAACTGTGTACAAAAAATATTTTGTGGGAGGATCATGATTCATAGGAGGCTTTAAGTTTGTGTTAGGATTGTTATTTGAAAAAATGAGGTGGTGATTTTTGGAGATGCAAATGGTTTTTTTCACGAAATACATCAACCACTGCATAGGATCAAAGAATTATGTGGACCACATAACATAATATGAAATGGTGACTATACCACATCAAATATTTGGGTGCTTTTGATTAGTAAGTTTTTTTGATCTATTTTCCTATATAATTACTGCTAATCATATCATTAGGTAGAGAAAATTTCATTATAAGATCATCACTTTGGGAAGAATTCAGTGAAGTCCAAAGTTGTTCGTGAGGGAGAATTATATGATGAAGAAGTGGTTCGCATGGTAGTAAATATTCAAAAGAGAAATTCCATAATGAATGTTCATGAAAGAAGATTGTGGGTCTCTACATCTCGCAAAGGAAGATGGTCTCCAGAAGGAAGACAGTCCGCAAAAGAATAGATGGTCTGTGAAAGAAGAGACCATCCGTGAAGCAAAGGCAGTCCGCAGAAACAAAGGTAGCCTGCAGAAGTGGAAGTAGTTCATGGAACTGAAGGTGGTCCATGAAAGAATAGTTTTTTCATGAAGTAGGGACTTTATGTGGAAAAAAAGGTGGTCTGTGAAGCACTCATGCTACGCAGTGCAAGGAAGTTCATGGAGGACTCAAGGAAGATCATGAAGGGACTAAATCAGTTTTTAAAAGTAATTTTTGCAAACTAACCGTACATGGAAAAGTGGATTTCATATATTGGTGAAAATGATACTTCAACATTTTATCTACCTATAGTTGAGGATAAATGAATTCATGAAAATTAAGGGACTTATAAGTCTATAAATTGTGAGTGGATACTTTCTAGATTAGTGAGAAAAGGAAGAGGAAGAAGATGATCCTTTCCATCAGTATTGAGCTAGAGAAAGAGATAAAGGGAGTGGCCCTTGGGAAAGTAGTGAGATAACCCTAAACCTTGTAAAGGAAGTGAGTCTGGGTATAGAAGTGATCTAGACTAACCATCATTATTGGCAGTGATCATTAGTGAATTTGGTACAATCGTAACATTGTCATTGTATACTCCTTGGATGTATCCCTATGAGGGTGAACCAAGTAAAAATCTATGTGTCCTTATGATTGATTTGTTACTTTACTTTCAATTCATTATCATTAGATAAAATTGGAAAGGGTACAATCAAAATTAACATTAAAGAGAATAATAAGTAACCCTTGTAATAAAGAGGTCAAGATCTAGTGGGGCAGGAAGATTTTTAAAAAGAATATCTATACCCTGATTCACCCCCCTCTCAGGGTACCTACTCCCCTTTTTGGACCTAAAAATTGGTATGAGAGCCAGGTTGGTTTCTTTTATCATATCTTTTTTCTCTAACTTGGTTTAGTTGATTACTAAAATTAAAGTTTCAATTTTTTATTATCTCAAGACACCATAACAAAGGGTATAAATTCAAAGAATTATAATAATCCGGGTTGTATTACTCAATGTGGAAGTTTCTATGGAAATAGTGTGATTTAGTTGAAGGAAACAAACAGTGTACTAAAGAATGATTTTGATGAATTAGATAGAGGAAGTGTTTACTCATTATATGATGTTGCAGGAATGAATGGATAACATGATATTCCAAGTGATACTGGAATAATTGATGAAGAATAAATTGTAATAAGGCCAAAAGTAGAGGTTTTCAATGTAACGGATTAATTAGATCAGAAATTGGATGAAGAAATTAAATCTAAGGATATTTGAATCCAAGTGCAGGAAATTGAGGGAAATAAGATTAGAGGTTCAAACAAAAGGCTTATTGGTGTGGCTATTGATCTGAGGTAGAGGAATGATTCCCAAGATGAAGAACTGTAAAATATTTCAATAAAGGTAGAAAAACTCAAAGATGATTATAAAAAAGAGTTTGAACATAGAAGAAATTCAGAATCTGGAAGCCAGAAATGATGATCTTGCAACACAGCAATCTAAACTGGTTTAGAAGAACCAAATTCTATATAAAAAGAATTCATGTTGTAATAAATTTGTTTCTCAGAAAGATTCTAAAATAAAGGAGCAATCTAACATGATAGATAATATCTCCTGATAATTGTAAGATGATATAACTAGTGGGAAGACTCTCATAAGAGAATATAATTCTTAACTTGAATCTAGGGACAAGAAGATTCAACAATTGGGAGAAGAGATAGTGTCAGTCAATAAAGAAGTGTAGAAATATAATGATAAAGGAAATCCCAAATTTAAGGATGATTTTCACTTAATATTTTATTATCCTTTAGTTGGCGATAATGAAATGAAAAGAAAATATGCTACTTTAGAGGAAATACATGAAAGGATTGTCTCATCCCAAATGCCATCTAGTTTTAGAAAAATCATTATTGGATATGATGAGCCCTCTCCCATGTATAACAAGAAGAGAGCTTTGAATAGATCCAAAAATGGGGAAAATCCTATAGATACTGGAAGAAAACCTAAAAAGGATTCTGTAGGAAGTAATGACAGCATGTTCTATTTATGGGGAATGTATGGTCATACTTAAAGTTTTTTTTTTGAGGAAATGGAATATATTTCATGTTGTGCAGACAAATAACTTTTTAAATCTAAGAATAAGAAGAAGCATCTCGAGAAATCAGAAAGATTAGTATCTTAGATGAAATTATCCCTGAAATACGACTATTTTGGAAGACTGGTACACACCATGAGTATGTTTCAAGAAGACCAAGGGATCAATGTAAAAAATAAGAACTCTAGATACATAAAAATCTCATCCAAGAAAGGATGAAATGAGGTATGCCTTTAATGGAAGATGTTTTATATGTTCTAATCATGGTCATTTGTAAAGACATTATAGCAAGAAGAATGAAGGGAAGAAAAAGAAACCCAGAAGGAGATCCCCAACATTGGAAATGTATAATGAAAAATCCTATATTGGAAGAGAACATGATAAGTTTAAAAATAGGTTTATGAAATCATGGTAATAAAAAGAATCTCAACTAAAGGAATATTAATCTCCTTCTCTGTTACACTCACAACAACTCTTATAGAAAGAATGTGAACAAATCTGGAATAAAAATAGAGGATATTCTCCAGTTGTTATTAAAAAGAATGTAAATTCAGTGGAAGGATCAACACCAACAAGAAATTATAGAATGACTCAGATAACTGATAATAGAAAAATGAATAAATAATTCCTTGAAAAATTCACATATCATGCCACATGGAAATAAGTAAAGGAAATAGGAAGAGCCCTCCAATGGAGGAAGAAGCAAGAGAATATGACCAATGAAAAGAAACCCACTCAAAGAAAGAGTCATGAAAAATGGAATATCAATGGAGAATCAAAGAAGTAAAATTCTACAAATGGTTTTAAAACCAAAATTGTGAAAAATGGAAAGTCTAAAGAATCCAAATATTAGAATAAGACCCAGCATGTGGGTAAATAATGTTTAGTCATATGGACAGAACAGTTTAATTTTGTTGGGAAATTGGAACATGCACCAAAATAGTAAAGTGATTTATAAGAAAGTATCAAAGGTTTGATCCATCATGATCAACCATAATCCTCTTCTTGAATATTTCATAGGTTCCCCTCTCCCTATGTGTATAAATTCTATCAACTAATGTTCAATTGTTTTAGGTTTAAGGGGAGATATGATCCAAGGAGAAGTGGGATAAAAAGATGAAAAAAAGTGATGTGATGCACCCTAGAATGTCAACTGATTCAAATTAATAAATAGAGATGAAGAATAAATCTAGAAAAATTCTTTGAAAGGATTTAATGGTTGATGGTTGTGTGAGATAAATGGAAGTAATTGAGTTCAATGGACAGTGATGGTGTTATTAACTTTATCTCGTGTTTCCTAGATTGAGTTCCAACTCAGTAGGCTTAGTGGTTTTGTTAATGGCTCATTTCTACATGGTAAATTCACCCAATGAAAATATCATTGAATATATCTACAACTAGGAAATGTTATTGAGCTAGAGAAGTTTCTCAAACCTGTAGTCATATGTGAAGAAATGATGTAGGAGAATAAGAATGTTTATGGTTCTAAATAGTGGGCCTAACAGTAGGAAGAGTTATATATTATAGGGGGAGCATACTAGCACATAATCACATGCAAGGACCATGTAACCAAGGAGGATAAACACAAAAACCTCCATGTACATTAGTGATAAAGGATACAAGGTCTCAATGTTATATAAAGGATTAAAGTTTATGTTTTCTAGCATCAAGAAGACCGATTGGGGGAGAAGCAACAACATTTATGTATTTCATGATTATCTATTTTTCTCTAAAAATATGGTATCATATGAATTTTTTGGACACTAAGAAGCTATGATATAATATTGAAAATAGTTCAATAAAAGGATGGAAAAGTTTTTAAAATATAAAATTTATAGACAGAACAAAATTGGTGATCAGACAGCACCAGTGCAGAAAAGGAGGATGAAAACTCTATAACAAGCATTGTACTTATCGTAGGTAGAGCCTAAATGTTTCAATGAAGTGGTTTGAGATGATAATTGGGTTCAATATATGAATGAAGAACTTGACCAAATTGAGAAGAATCAGACATGGGATATTGTTTCAAGGCCAATAGATAAGAATGTCATTAAGACTAAATGGGGTTTTCATAATAAGATGAATGAATATACCGGAGTGATTCTAAACAAAGAATGAATAGTGTGAAAATGGTACTCCCATATAGAGGGTATTGATAATGATGAAATATTTTCACCTATTTCAAGGATAGATACAATCATATTATTCTTGTCCATAATAGTGCAAATAATGTTTGAAGTTTTCAAGATGGATATTTAGTCAGCATTTCTGAATGGGGTTCTATAAGAAGAAGTTTATATTGAGAAGCCATATGGTTTTGTCATTCATAAAGATGATAATAGAGTTTATAAGATAAATAATGGTCTATATGAATTGAATCAAGCATCGAGAGCATGGTATTCTAAGATTTATCAATCTTTGAAGAATCTTGGTTTTTAGTAAGGTGGAGTTGATTACAATCTCTATGTCAACAATGATAGTAATCAATAGATAATGGTGCTGGTATATATAGATGATGACTCTAGTGGATACTCGGATGAAACTATCATGGGATGGTGATGGAAAAACAATAAATTCCACAGAATACATGCAGATCATTAGAAGCCTATTGTACTTAACCGCAGTGCAACCAGATATTGTTTTTTCCACAGATTGGGTCGGATCAACTAATGATAGAAAATCAATGTTAGGTGGTTCATTCTATCTTAAAGGATTGTGTATTTCTTGTCTTAGAAAGAAACAAGATTGTATTTTACTGATCACCATAGAAGCTAAATATATTGCGGCTACTCAAGCATGCACACAGTTATTATGGATGAAACAACGGCATGATGATATGGGAGTTAAAGTAAAATATCTGACCAAAATACATTGTGATAATTCAAGTGCTATAAATCATAGAAAAAATCTATCTCATCACTCAAGTACAAATCACATTGAAATAAAGTATCATTTTATTAAGGAGAATATGTAGAAAGGGCTTGTGAAGTTGGAGTATGTGCCTACAAAACTATGAGTTGCCGACATTCTGACAAAGGCCTTACCTAAATAAACATTTGAATAGCATCGATTGGCTCTAGAAGTTCAGTCGAATCTGCATACCTGAAAAAGTGTGCATGTGGGACACCCTCTCCCTGAGGTATGGTGTGTTTTACCTAATGTGCTAATATATTTTCTTTACCCTATGGAAGACCACAAATAAGTGATCTTCGGGTTCATTGACAAAGGTGGAGAAGTTGTGGCTATGAAAGGGGAGAAAATGTCTTAATTAAGATAGAGGGAGAAGCTGATAAGTGGGTCGGTGAGATAAGAGGAGTACTAAATCTTACAATACAAAATGTGATTGATCAAAGGATATATATATAATTACAAATTAAGTTTGTGATGAAATAAAATGAGTGGTTTTTTAATGAATTGATTAATTGATGAACTTTTCATACTACTCTTGTTTCTCACACTGATCATGGCTCATGTGGGCTTAGAGTGTGTGTTGATTAAATCCTTTATCGCTATCTTAATCACAAGAAGTGAATGTTGGAATATGATGGAAGAATCTTTAACAATGTATCAAATTGAAAAGAATTTTCAATAAACTCAAATGGGGATATTGTTGGGAAAAAAATATCTCAAGACATCCTCTCGGTGTTTTTTAGGTGATTGTGTTAGTTGATAAAGCCAGATGACTGTGAATTAGTTTGGATGGTGTTTACAAAGTAAGTTGTTAAGGTGGCACAGTTTCCCAATGTTGTCTAAATTTTTGGGCCTCAAAATAGGAAGTTTGTTATTTTTGGAAAATGAAGGTTTTCATAAAAGGATTCCATGGAATGTAGTTTGCAGACCTCGAATCATGGTTCATAGACTGCAAAAGGAGGTAAGTGGAATGGCTTAGGGAAATCGACAAAGGAGGATTTCTGTATAGCAATTCTATGAGGACCACATAAAAAAATTGAATGTGGAAGGATCATAGTACAAGGGAGTCTTAAAGTTCATGGGAGGCTCATCATTTTAAAAATGAGGCGGTGATTTGTGGAGCTACAAAGGGTTTTTTTGTAGAAGACATCAGACACCATAGAGGATCAAAGCACTATGCAGACCACATATCATAGTATGCGGTGAAGGATGTACCGTATTAAATATTGGGTTGATTCAGATTAGTGAGATTTTATGATCTATTTTCCTATATAAGGACCGCTAATTGAATCATTAGGTAGAGCAAATTTCATTATAAGATCATTGATCTGGGAAGAATTCGGTGAAGACCAAAGTTATTCGATAGGGGAAATTCTGTGAAGGAGAAGTGGTTCACGAGGGAGTAAATTTTTGAAAGAAAAATTCCATGAAGATAGTTCACATAAGGGTATTTAGGAGCTCTATAGCTTGAAAAGGAAGATAGTTTGTGGAAGTAATTTGATCTGTAGAAGTAGAGATGGTTCGTGGAAGAAGATACCATTCGTGAAGCAAAGGCGGTCTGCGGAAAAGGGGGTGTCTTGCAGATGCAGAAGTAGTCCAGAGAAGTGAATGTGGTTTTTGAAAGAATAGTTTGCTTGAAAATAAGGGATGGTTCATGGAAGAAAATGGTGATTCGTGAAACACCTATGCTACGCGGTGCAAGGAAGATCGTGGAGGACTCAAGGAAGTTTGATAAGGGACTAAAATAGTTTGTGAAAGTAATTTCTGAAAAATAACAGTATGTGGAAAATTGGATTTCATCTATGGTTGAAAAAGGGTCTTCAATAGTGCATCTACCTATTGTTTAGGATGCGTTCATTCATGAAAATAAAAATACCTAAAAGTCTATAAACTATGAATGGATCCCTTCTAGAGTAGTGAGAAAAAGAAGAGGAAGGCGAAGATCCTTTCCACCGATAGTGAGTTGGAGAAAGGGATAAAGGGAGTGACCCTTGGGAAAGCAGTGAGTCAACCCTAAACCTTGTAAAGGTAGTGAGCTTGGGTATAGAAGTGATCTAGCCTAAACATCGTTATTATTAGTGAGCCTTAGTGAATTTGTTACAATCGGCCCATTGTCGTTGTACGCTCCTTTGATGTAACTCGGTGAGGGTGAACCAAGTAAAAATGTGTGTGTCCATGTGCTTAATTTATGGATTTAATTTCAATGCATTATTATTATATAAAATTGGAATGGATACAATCAATATTACCATTAAAGATCATAATAAGTGACCCCTGTAATAAATAGGTCAAGATCCAGTGGGGTAGAAATAAGTTTGCAAAGAATATTCATACCCTGATTCACCTCTCATGGTACCTAGGACCATTTTTCGACCTAACAACTACATATGACATAAATGGAATAAGTATAAGGTGACCACTGCATATGAACCGTTTTATCTTTATAGGAGTTGTCAAACTTGATCTGACCTTAGATTCTCGAGGGAATTCCATGAGAACTCAGAGTATGCCATTATGATTCAAGAATCTAGTTGCCAAGGGAGATACCTATAACATCCCGGTTTTGGGTGTCACCCAAAGGTGCCTCATACCCGGTTGGTCAGATGGCCTCAAGAACATTTCCCCAAACGCCAGAGGTTTTCGACTAGCAGCGAGGGCCTTAGGTGTGATAGTGGGGAAACTATTCCCTCATGGGCAGAGTAACATAGCAGAAACAAATAGTAAATAATAGAAAAAGTAATAATACCATACAACAAAGTAAACAGCAGAAGACTGATAGTATCAACAACTGCAGCATTTATATAAATAATGATGCATGTCACAAGTATCTAAAAAAGAAGACAAACAGGTCATGATGTTGGATATACAATACTAAAACCCAAGTACTGAAAACAGTAAATAACTCCAACATCATCGCAAGCCTAAGCTTGGTCCCATGATCTCGAGATCCAATAGCAATCAAGTACCTAATGTTGAAGGGAACTTTCCCTTTTCTAAACCTGCAACCATATACTCTATTTTGGTTGAAAACTATCACCCAAACAGGGTGTGAGAAGAATCCTAGTAGGAAACCACCAAAATATCTATGCCTAACTATCAGTGAATATATATAGAAGGTAATATGCATAAATGAATCAATAAACTAGGAAGTACTCAAAATTAAACAATCCTATAGTTTTCAATTACATTCATTTACATTTATAAATTATTCAAACCACTTAATAATGTAACCTTGGGATCTAGACTAAGCTCTGTATCCCCCTGTATAATAATAATAATAGACGTCTCAAAATATCATCTAAACAATCAAGTAAGACTAAGTCAAAGATTGTGCTTTGGCTTGGCAGGCTCGTCACAATCAAACAATCATTCATAAGCAACCCTATGGGAAAGTTCTCACAGTTTAATACCCTATGGTTCAATATATCATCAAATCAATAAATAATAAAGATCATATGGTAAATATCTCATAGTATAACCCCTCTGGTCCCACCTAGCAACAATCAATTATAAATGACCACCTGGGTAGCTCTCATGGTCAATACCCCTTGGTCTGCGTAGAAATAGTAATTTAAATGACCCTATGGAAGATCTTACAGCCAATTCCCTATGGTCCAATATATATTTAATAATGACCCTCTGGGTAGCTCTCACAGTCTAACCCCTCTGGTCAATGACCCCATGGAATCTCTCATAATCAATGCCTCTAGTTAATGATAATAACAATTATACATAAATAACCCTACGTAGGGAACCTCTCATGGTCAATTCCCTTTAGGCAACATTCACAATGAAAAACATGTGCATCTTATATAAATAGAAACTCCATCCTAACAGCACTAGGAATGGAAAACATATCAGCCTAACAGGAAATTATAGACCCAATGGAAAATATAAAACAAACATGGGAAAACACATCCATAATCAAGGTATTAAACCTTATGAATAATCAAACAACCCTTTCTCATCAAACACACCATAACAAGTCTTAAACAGGGTTAACTTCAAAAATATGCAATACCCTAAACAAGGGTGTTCAGCACTTTTAGCATATATAATCCTAAGAAAATCAAAGTAAGGAACAAACCACCTACCACTATGTTGTACGATGAACACTCTAGAACATTGTCCCTTGAATCGGCTTATAATGTCAAAAAGGTCAAAATCGTTCAACCTTTGATAACTCAAGAGAGAGGAGAAATCAGGAAGAGAGGATCTAGGGGAAGATATAACTCACTGGTGGTAATCTAATGCACCCATCTTCATCTCGATTAGAGATTAGATGGAGGAACGGTAGGGTTTTGAAGTTCTTGGTCGTCTCGTCGCTCTCTTGTACGAAACACGGGAAGAAGAGATGTTTTCTGGAGATGAGACATGAACCTAGTCCAATTAATCAAATAAAAATAAAAGAACATGGCGTGTTCATTTAATGTACATGTCATGTATATGCCTCAACTGGACCCTGCTTTAGGTGTTCCACACGGCCATATACTCAGCCATTACATGGATAGTACATGGCTCCACACAGTAACTGGGTACATGGCGTGTACTCAAGAGTACACGGCATGTACATAGAAAATTTCCAAATTCTTATTTTTTCCTCAAAAACACATGAAATCAAGATCCATACATGAAATCAAGATCTGAGTTCTTAAAAACTTTCCCCCCTTAAAGAAATCCATCCCCAAATTTCCCTTCCAAGGGTGGTGAAGAAGAAACTTCAAACAACTATGGCCATAGTGATCGTACGTCAGCCTTCCTCTCCCAAGTCTCATCCTATACTTTCTCATTCTACCATAACACTCGCACCAAAGGAACATACCTACCATGAATAACCTTTGTGTTGTGATCCACAATCCGTATAAGGTGCTCCTCAAAAGATGAATCCACCTCCAACTCAACCTCCTAGAGTTAAAAAACGTGAGACGGGTTTGAAAAGTAACGACATAGATGAGAAACATGAAAGACGTCATGCATATCCCGATACCTCTGAGGTAAATACAACCGATAGGAAACCGTCCTGACTCTCTCCAAAACCTCAAATGGCCCGACGTATCTTAGTGAAAGCTTTCCCTGTCTCTTAATCCTCTTGTATCCCAACCTCGTTGTGACATGTAAGAAAACCTGATCTCCGACCTCAAACTCCAGAGGTCATATCCATCGATCAACATAAGATTTCTAGAGAGACTATTCAATATCCATCCTCTTTCGAATCAACTCCACCTGCTTAGTGGTCTCTGGGACAAGATAAGGTCCCATTATAGCTTCCTCTCCTACCTCCAGCCAACATAGGGGTGATTGTCATGGACTACCATACAAATCCTTATAAGGTTCCATCTTAATTGTCACCTGAAAAATGTTACTATAGAAAAACTCTACTAGGTGTATGTGTATCTCTCAAGAACCCCTAAAATCTAGGATTCATGCTCGAATAATTTCCTCCAAAACCTGAATCTTACGCTCGGACTAGACATCTTTCTGGGGATGGTAAGTTGTACTCAGAAGTACTTATGTACCCAAATCCCTCTACAGTCCCTACTAGACATGAAAAGTAAACCGGGCATCCCTATCTGAGACGATAGAGTGAAGAACTCCATGAAAACATACAATCTCTCAGATGTACAACCTTCCAAGCTCATCAACACTGAAGGTCTCCTTAATCAACAATAAATGTGAAACCTTTGTGAGATTGTCAACAAAAACCCATACTACATCATTCCCTTGAGGTGACCTCGGTAAACCCGTCATGAAATCCATTATGACATTATTCCATTTCCACTCAAGAATGGGTAACTACTGGAAAATCCATGCTGGTCGCTGATGCTCCACCTTTACCTATTGACAGGTGGAACATCTCATAACAAAACCAACAACATCCCTCTTCATACCTGGTCACCAATACTGATGGTGTAGATCCTGATGCATCTTGATGACACCAGGATGAACTTCCCAAACCGAGGAATGAAAATCCTACATCAACTCCTCATGTGTGTCTGTTGACACCCATATGCGTCCATGAAAATGCAAGATCTCATTCTCACCTACAGTCCACCCAGAAGTAGGGTCTTCTCCTAAAACACTCTCCCATAGGACTAGGCCTTCAAAATTTGATAACTTCCTCATTCACACTCGATCCATAAGAGTAGAGGTAACATGTACAGAAGAAAGAAATGCTTTCCCCTATCTTTCATGAACCTCCAAAGGCATCTCAAAGAACATATCCATTAGCTACCACTCACTGATGGCCTCCTGAACTGCCTGTATCTGAGTCCTCATGCTCAATGCATCAGCCACTATGTTGCCTTTCCCATGCATATAATCAAGCTCAAAGTCAAAATAAAAAAGGTAATCAACCCACCTTCATTGTATCAAATTCAGATCACGCTGAGTAAAGATATACTTGAGACTTTTTTTGGTTAGTGTACACCACAAAATTCTCGCCCAAAAGATAATGTATCCAACAATGTAAACATGCACAAATTGCAGATAACTCAAGATCATGTTTCGGTTAGTTCCTCTCATGTGGCCTCAACTACCAAGACCCATACGCAATGACTCCTTCCCCTTGCATAAGCATTTCTCCTAGCCCAATACTTGATGTATCATAGTAAACAGTGTAACTCTTTCTTGGCTCTGGAAAAAATAGTATCGGTGCTGAATTCAATCTCCCTTTTAGCTCTTGATAGGATGAATCATAGGAATTTTTCCACAAGTACTTTGCATCCTTCTTAGTCAGGCCTATCAGTGGTGCTACTAAGCATGAAAAGTCATGTATAAAGAACCTTTAGTAACCATCCATCCCCAGAAAACTCAATACCTCAACGATGTTCTTCGGATACTCCTAGGAAACTACTACTCTCACTTTCTCTGGGTCTACTGATACTCCTATCTTTGAGATAACATGACCCAATAAGTGAATCTGATCCATCCAAAAGTGTCATTTTGAGAGCTTGGCATATAAATGATGCTCTCTTAGTTTACTCAAAATGATCTCAATATGGGTGGCATGGTTGTGTAGAGTGTGAGAGTACACCAAGATATTGTCCACTAAGACTACCACAAAATAATACAAGTAAGGATGGAACACTCGGTTCATCAATGCTATTAAAACTATCAGCACATTAGTGAGACCGAATGGCATAACCACATACTTTTATATACCAAACCTACTCTAAAAGGCTATAAGAGGTATATCTGATGGTATAATGCGCAACTGATGATAAACAGATCTAAATTCAATCTTCGAGAACACCCAAGATCCTTGAAGATGATCAAATAGATCATCAATCATAGGCAAGGGATGTTGGTTTTTAATCGTCAACTTGTTTAGCTTCCAATAATCCATGAAAAGTCTAAGGGTATCGTTTTCCTTCTTCACAAAAAGGACAGGCGAACCCCAAGGATAAGTATTGGGTCAGATGAAACCCTTTTCCTGAAACTCCTCTAAATACTTCTTAAGCTCCTATAACTCTGTTGTATCCATCCTAGAAGGAGGAATGGACACTAGTTCCACTACAGAAACAATCTCAATAGAGAAATATACCTCTCACTCTAGAGGTAAACCTGAAAATTAATCTATAAATACATCTCTGAAATCTGGGTTGTAATTCCTTCCAACCCAAGATACTCGGGTCCAGCTCTGCTTTCCTGGACATTCCATTCACCCTTGTGTAGAAAAGACCCACCCTCTGGTGATGTGAAACTCAGTCTATAGAGATAGTAGTCAACAAAGGTCTAGAAAGAGATTAACCAGTCCATTCTGAGAATGGCATCGAAACCTATCATCTCTAAGTCATAGAGATCCCATAATAAGTTACACCCACCAACCTTAAGAGGGAACTCCTTGAACTAATGTACACTAGTCGTCCCAATCCCCATTGGAGTGTCTATCATCATAAAATCCTCATAAGTAAAGATAAAAATCCCAAGGATCTCCACAACGGAAACAGATATGAAACTATGGGAAGCCCCTATATCAAAAAGAGCAGAAACTAAAACTAAGGAAACTAGAATCGTAGCTCTAAATATAGAGGGTCTAGGGTCCTACTCCTGTTGGGTATGCTCTATTAAAAAATTATGACCTTCACCATGACCCTATGACCCTTCCTGACTACCCTAAGCTAATCTACCATGCTATCACTGAAATCCTGCTGACTGGATACCATTGCCATGACCTCCTACTCAACCTGAACGGATGGACAAACTCCAGTTCCCTAACTGATGAGAAACCGGTGGTCCTTCTCCTGAACATGGAGTCGTTAAAGAACCCCTATCACCAGCTGTTGGTGATAAAAACCAACAAAAACGTTGAATATGTCCCATCTTGCCTCAAGCTCGGCACTCAAATGGGTCTCTCAGACACTGAGGTCTCATATTCCCACTCTTACTACACTAGTATCATACCACCTAGCTACCTGAAGAAACATCACTTTAAGGATCCCTATGGTGCTTCATACTATATATCGAAGGAGTACCAGCCCTGGATTCTAAACCTCTCTAGCTCGCAGCTCCCAACTCCCTCAGATTATGCTCGGTAATCAGTGCCTTGTTCACTATAGTCGTCATTGAAATTATCCTAAAAACATTCACCTATGATCATATTTCATACCTGAGACCATCCTCAAACTGCCTAGCCAAAGATAACTCATCACCTCCCAGAACAGGTGTGAAGCACTGAAGTTCTGTAAAATGGGATGAGTACCCCATCACTGAAAGAGCGCCCTACTCCAAATGCATGAAATCTCAGACTCAATCAGCCCTCAACATCTTAGGGTAGAAGTAATCATAGAAGATCCTCTGAAACTCTTCCCAAACCATATCCTGGTGATGTCCTACCTGTGAGATAACATCCCACCATCTCTTGGTGGAATCACGTAGCATGTATGTCATGAGCTTCACCCTCCTCTCCGAAGGCATCTTCAGATGATCAAAGATAGAGAGCATGGACTCTAACCATTAATCTACAGCATGTGGTCCTCCATCGCCTGAAAAAGTGGGAGGATGCTACTTCTAGAACACCCTCATCAACTCTGCCATAGACGGGGTAGGATGTGGTGCTCCCTAAAAGGTTTATAACATCCTCAAAAATCCTTCACGGAATTTTGCATCAGCACTTTCATCCGGTATAATAGTTGGTGCTAAGATGGGAACAATGGGAGGATCTTCTGGTAGTCCCTGATCTATCATTTTCTGTGTCTGGTCATCACCCTGCACCTAGTGTACAACCAAAGGAAGTCTCAGTGGAATGAATCTGCAAGGTCAAGCGCACACCTCAATTCAAGACTATCAAGGAAAATAACTTAGAAGTTCCAGAAAATAACAGGAGAATAAAACACTCAAGTTTTATTAAACAGGGCTACACAACGTGTATAAACTCTACACAGCACGTTCCCTTATGATTTTAACATGGTGTTCACCTCTACCAAACTTGGCCATGTAAAACCCACACACACAGCGTGTTCCTCATAAGTCACGGCATGTACTTGAATTTTCACTCCTGCCCAAGTACTTATACATGGCTCTAACCACATGGTTATCTCCTAGGTAACACTACACGGCATGTTCACCCTAGATACAGTGTGTACTACTTAAGTTATAACCACCCATGTCGTTGGTCACACGGTTAGAGACACAGTCGACTCTACACTATATGAAATAATAGGACACGATGTGTACACCCTTAGTTTCATCCACCTGTGTTGTTAGTCAAACAGTCGGACACACGGTCCTTTCAGCATGGTGTGTACTCCTAGTACACGGCATGTTATACCAATGTTTTCCCAACCCCGTGTCTCTGCACACACAGTCATCCACACGGTCAAGCACTACACAACATGTACACCAAGTACATGGAGTTTACTTAAGAAAAGTTAGTTCTTCCAGAACAGAATAACATATGTCATGTGTTCATAACACCACACGTCATGTTGTCTGGGTTTCTGGATTGTAGGCCTCTAAAACTCCTCTAAACCCCTTAAAAACTTATAATTTTGTCTAAGGAATGAAAAATTCTAACCCATGAGATCCCATACTCCCACAAATCAAATTTTGGCATCCTTATTCACATCACAACTTGAAAAAAATTCAATTAAAGTTCAAACATGATCCACTAAATTCTAATCCAAGATGGCCCATAACACCTCAGGGACCAAAGTTTGGCATTCATCCAAATGAACTTTTCATATTACAATACCCTATCAAAATAGTAGGTATTATATCATGGCATCTATCACAACAGCATGCATATATAGAAAAATATCTATCACAACATCATGAAATCAGTAATTCACCCTAAATGGCATGACAAGAATGCATGACATGTGATCTCTAGCAAGTGCCTATATGATTCATGAGATGGCATACCCTCATCTCATTAGGTTTCCATAGAAATAGAACCACAATGATATAAATAATAACAACACAAAACAAGTTCATCACCCAATGGTGAAATCAAATCAATTGTAATAATTGCAAAACTAGAAAAATTAAAATATTTGGGGTAACTTGGATTTTCCCTATACACGAGTTTTCCACTTCTAGGCAAAACTTATTACCAACTACCTATTCCTTCATATACCTGTCTATAGGCTCCAAATAGTAAGACAAGTAGAAAAGAAACTCCTTTGATACCAATTTGTAACATCCCGGTTCCGAGTGCCGCCCAAAGGTGCCCCGTACCTGGTTGGTCACATGGACTCAAGCGCATTTCTCCAAACGCCAGAGGCTACTGACTAGTAGTGGGGGCCTTGGGTGTGATAGTGGGGAAACTATTCCCTCATAGGCAGAGTAACATAGTAGAAACAAATAGTAAATAATAGCAAAAGCAATAATACCATACAACAAAGTAAACAGTGGAAGATTGATAGTATAAAAAACTGTAGTATATATATAAATAATGATGCATGTCACAAGTATCTAGGAAAGTAGCCAAACAAGTCACAATGTTATAAATACAATACTAAAACCCAAGTACTGAAAATAGTAAATAACTCCAACAACATCGCAAGCCTCATATTGGTCCCATGCTCTCCAACTCCAATAGCAATCAAGTACTTGATGTAGAAGGGAACTTTCCCTTATCTATACCTGTAACCATATAATCTATTTGGGTTGAAAATCATGAACCAAACAGGGTGTGAGACGAATCCCAGTAGGAAACCACTAAAATATCTACCCCTAACTATCAATGAATATATATAGCAAGTAATATGAAAAAATGAAGCAATAAACTAGGAAGTACTCAAAAGTAAACAATCTTATAGTTTTCAATTACATTCATTTACATTTATAAATTATTTAAACTGTTTAATAATGTAACCTCGGTATCTAGCCTAATATCTGTATACCCCTATATAATAATAACAACAGACGTCTCAAAATACCATCTAAACAATCAAGTAAGACTGAGTCCAATCTAGTGTTTTAGCTTGGAAGGCTCGTCACAATCAAACAATCATTCATAAGAAACCCTATGGGAAAGTTTTCGTAGTCTAATCCCCTCTAGTTCAACATATCCTCAAATCAATAAATAATAAAGACCCTCTGGGAAAGTTCTCATAGTATAACCCCTCTGGTCCCATGTAGCAACAATCAATTATAAACGACAACCTGGGTAGCTCTCACAGTCAATACCCCTTAGCCTGTGTAGCAACAATAATTTAAATGAACCTCTGGAAGCTCTCACAGTCAACTCTCTACGGTCCAACATATATTTAATAATGACCCTCTTAGTAGCTCTCACGGTCTAACCCCTTTGGTCAATGGCCCCATGGAAGCTCACATAGTCAATGCCTCTGGTCAACGATAACAACAATTATACATAAATGACCCTACATCTGAAAGCTCTCATGGTCAATTCCCTTTGGTCAACATTCACGATTCTAAACACATGCATCTCATATAAATAGAAACTCCATCCTAACAGCACTAGGCATGGAAAACAAAGTAGCCTAACAGGAAATTCTAGACCCAATGTCCAATATCAAACAAACATGGGAAAACACATCCATAATAAAGGTATTAAACCTTATAAATAACCAAACAACCCTTTCTCATCAAACACACCATAATAGGTCTTAAACAGGGTTAACTTCCAAAATACTCAATACCCTAAACAAGGGTATTCGACACTTTTATCATATATAATCCAAAGACAATCAAATTAAGGCACAAACCACCTACATCGACATTGTACGATGAATAATCTAGAACATTGGACCTTGAATTGGCCTAGAACATTGTAGATCTACAAAAAGGTCAAAATCATTCAACCTTTGATAACTCAAGAGAGAGGAGAAATCGGGAAGAGAGGCTCTAGGGGAAGAGAGAACTCACTGGTGGGAATACAACGGACACAGTGGCATTTCAATCAGAACTTGGACGGAGGAACGATAGGGGTTCAAAGTTCTCATCCATCTCTTTGATATCTTGTATGAAACACGATAAGAAGAGATGTTTTCTAGAGATGAGACGCGACCCCAATCCGATTAATCAAATAAAAAGAAAATCACACGATGTATTCATTTAATGTAAACGCCGTGTACATGCCTTAACTAGCCCCCACTTTAGGCAGTCCACACGACCATGTACTCAGCCATTACACATCCAGTACACAGCTACATGTGGCAACCAGGTACACGAAGTGTACTCAAGAGTACACGGTGTGTACTTTGAAAATTTCAAAATTCTTCCCTTTTCCTCAAAAACACTCAAAACCAAGATCCAGACCTGAAATGAAGATCTGAGTTCTTACAATACCCGCCTAGAAACATGGTCCTTATCTACTAAAGAATGCCCAACATGAGTCCATAGGATCCCTTCATTGTCTTCCAGATATTAGGATGCCTCGATATACACTCCTTGGATCCAACTTGACATATTCAGACATTATGTACCATAAATTCACCCCATTGGGCCTAGTCATGCTTAGACCATGTTTACCTTGGACGAGATCCTTGGACTCAGTTAGAATCATTTATAGTGGAATTCCTTGGGATATTTCCCTTAGATTACACTTATACCCCTTATAGATAGGCTGCATGTTATTACTGAGTTGGCTCGACCCCTGAGGTCATGGATTCCTTGGTTATTACCTTGGATCCTATCTTATTATTATCATCATTATAGGATGCCTTGGTTACACCTCATATCCTCTTATATTACCTCTATCATATATAGTATGTTTGACACTTATTATAAATTGGAACATAATTAATTAAATGATTACTTTTTTAGGCACCATCTGAGGTTGACGTAGGTATTGGGATATTTACATTACCGTATTGTATTTACCTTTATATATATACTTTTACACTTTTCAGTTTATATTCCCAAACTATATTTTTATAGACATTGCTGGTGGTGGCCTACTGAGATTTATCTCACACCCAATTTGGGTCATTGATGGTACTCGGGAAGATTATATGTATACAGGTGTTAATAAGGAGAAGTTCCCTGGTTTGGACACTTGGCTTACTTACTTTCATTAGGATGGAGCTTGATAGTGGATGATCGGGCTAGTACTTGGGATGATTGGCTAGTTTGTTGATTCATTTTTATTCTTTTATATGGTAATGTTGTCTACTGCTCTGTATCCATGATTTCCTGCTTTATAGAGACATGGATTTCCATCATCATTTTTTATATGATACAGTTTCCAACTTTTGAGTATTATTATATGTTGCTTGGTTCTCTTGTCTACTTCCACTGATTTATTCATTGATATCAGGCTTCCACTATTTATCTGTTTATTATGTCTGATGTGTTCCACTTTAATATGAGGTTATAGTCTCATCATGGATACACCCTAGGCCCTAGATGTTAGTCAAAAGCCTCTGGCATACAAGGAGGTGCACTTGAGGCCATGTGGCCCACTGGCTTGGGTAGCTTTTTTGTGGCACCCGGGTCGAGTCGTCACAGATTATCAGGTATTTTTCAAACCCCCGGTCAAAATGAAAATCAATGATGAACGCATGAAGAATAGGGGAATAAATTCAAAAAAACATGAGGAATGAAGCTCAGTAAAAAACATTTCCTTATCAGAAAGTATGAGTAACTTTCATGTTGATAGAAATGAGATGTTCCAAATAATTCATACATTGAGGCATCAATATTCTCGAGAGGTGTTGTTGGGAAGTATGGATAGCCTACACAATACAAGAAGATTAAAATTAAATCCATGTGTTATTCCATCATTTCCTCTTAACAACTAGGATGACATTGATAATCTCCCGCATTTCAGCCTCAAGCGTAAACATATCACCACAAGTGTCATAGAAATTTATAATTGGAAGACCCATGTGATCCCTAAAAATAGTACCACATCTATTGCACCTAGATTTCTTTTAGATGCACCATCAGTATTAATTTTCACCCATCCAACCCAAGGAGAAATCCATATGATTTCTATTACATTGGTAGGAGTTTTTAAGTTCCGAGAGGCTCCAATCTTCCAAAAAACTCATCAAGTCCCAGAAATAATAATCGCAATGCCCCTTTTGAAGAGAGTTTGTGTACTTGATGGTAAGAATAATATTCATCATAGTAGATTCATGGAATAATTTAGGCCCATTGAAAATGAATGAATTTCGAACGTTTCAGATCAGATAGAAAGCCTTTGATATAGAATAAATCAAATAGGTTTTAATCAGAACCGCGAGACACATTTGAAAGAAGATGTGCAACAAGACCTTAAGAGAAATTTCCCTTTTCCAAGGAAGTTTATAGAAATCAAAAATAAAATTCCAAATAGACATAGTAGTGGGATAAATCAGAAAGAGATGCTCATGATCCTCACTGTGCTTACAGTGAATCGTGCATCTAGAACAAAGGATGAAGCCATCCCACTGGAGCTTGTTCTCTATAGGAAGCCAGTTGTGATAAACTATCCAAATAAACCACTTTTTTGAGGGAAAAAACCAAGGTTTAATGAAATTCATAAAACCGGTGAACATGGCATGAGGTTTTCCCTGCACAAAATGGTAAAATTTCTTATTGTTTAAAATACAACTCCTCACAAGCTCCCAAATTAGTTTATCGTAAGGAAGAAAATAATAGTCATCCAAAATATTCTTAATTTCTGAAGGAATGTCAAGGTACAATTGATCTTGCACAAAAATATTAATATCAATCAGATTAGCATCATGGGTGAATTTTATCAAAGGCGTACCTATCCAGTTATTAGGCCATAATTTAAACAAATAATACCTTGAAGCAAGCCATCTGGATTAAAGCATAATAGTGGAAAATGATTCCCTCTGAGCTGGCCATAGAGAAGAATCCATATAGAGAAGGTTCTTGCCATAGGTATTTTTAAGAATTTTTCCTTAAAGAATTGATAGAATTGATTTTCATTTATGTGCCTCCATATAAATTTAATTCAAAGAGATTCATTGAAGATATCTAGGTTCTTGATACTAATCCCCCTGACCTTAAACGGGTTTGAAGCAAGTATTCCATGACATAGAGATGATTTTTTTCGCTATAATGTTCCCAGCCCATACAAAGTTCCTTACATAACCTCTTAATAATTCAAGTAAGGCAGTAATCCATTTGTAAACCATAAAAGAAAAAAATTGAATAATCTCAACATTGATGAGGCACGCCCTACTAGTCATAGATAGGGATTTACCTTTCCAGGTGGCCATGTAATTTTTAATTTGAGAGGCAATGTCATTAAAATATCTCACCTTGGGTCTACCCTAAAACAAGGGAACCCTAATATATTTAAAGGGAAGGTGTCCCTCCTTAATTACTAAAGAATTCATAATTCTCATCTTCTTATCATGATAAAATCCTTTGTTAAAGAAGATATGGGACTTTTTCTAGTTAATATTTTTACCAAAGACCTTGCCGTAATGAACAAAGATGCCATCAAGATATTGAATATTTTTTATATATCTCCTTGGTGAAATATGGTCAGACCATCATCATATAACAGATGTGATGGAGCAGCGGTATAGCATCCCGCCTTTTTATAACATAAACTTTCATTACATTACACAAAACTGAGGATCTTTAAGGTATAGTGTCTTGGAAACCAGGAACATAATACATGAAAACAACATAAAACATTCTTCTTAAACACTTGAAAGGCTTCTCCTTATGTTCATCCTAGGTTAATTACTTCATCTCATAACCTGGGGACATACATCAAAAGAAAGGGTGAGCAGAAGGCCCAGTAAGGGAAACAAGGGGTAACATTTAACATGTGAACTTGAGATACATCAACAATGTCATGAAAAAGAACTTTAAGGCATGAGAAATAAATCATGAGGCATATCATAATAAAAATAACATTTTTCATAACTTTAAGATGTGGCTACATTATTTAACATAGACAATCATGAACATATCACCAAGGTTCATCCCCAAGGTGTCATTTGAAAATTACCAAGGTTATTCACCAATATATCGTGAAAATTGTAGTCTCTAATGGTTACATCATTACCCAATGCATTGGAGCGCTATCAGGGTGCACCCTTAAATTTTTCTTTATCATCATGTGATACACATATATCATCATAAATCATTTCATAAACAACCCATATATCATAAAATAAATGGGTTTCATTTCATAATTATAACGATTTAAAAACTGCTTTAAAGACATGATCTTTATGTCACTTTAAACCCACAGAAGGGGAGAGCGGGTCTCATGTATGTAAATCCCAAAATTTAAAATAGAACATTTTGATATATATATATGTGAATACCCCTATAGAAATAAGAGCTTTGAGCATTCAATTAATAACATGAAATAATTTTGAGAAAATAGAGAGGCATTTTGAGACGAAAATTCTGCAGCATAACGGCTATGTTTCAGGGTTTTAGAAAACATTGAAAAGAGAGGGGACATGGGTCAAATATTAATAAATGACCCATAAAACAGTATAGGGGCAGAATATGAAGGAAATATGAACATGGAAATGAAATTTGAAAGACGTACCATATGAAATGAAGAACATGAAAGGAAGACAAAAATAAGATTTCTCTTATGAAAATTCAGCATCCTAACGGCGTCACTTAAACTTCAAAAAATTAATTGATGAGATCAAATAGGGTCTCTAATAATATGAACATAAAAGATTAGTATGATAGATATAGATATCATACCCCAACATAATAAAAAGTAACTTGAAAGACTTGACATGAAAGTAGAACTTTGAAAAATGAGAAAGGTGAACGAATCCCTTAAAAATTCGGCAGCCTAACGGCGCCACTTAAAACTTCAAAATACTGAATTGATGGGATCAAATGGGGTATATCATAATATGATCATAAAAGATCAGTATGATAGATATAGAGATCATACCACAACATAATAAAAAGGAACTTGAAATACTTGACATGAAAGTAGAACTTCAAAACGAGAAGGGTGAAAGAACCACTTAAAAATTCAGCAGCCTAACAGCACCACTTAAAACTTCAAAATACTGAATTGAAGAGATAAAATGGGGTCTCTCATCATATGATCATAAAAGATCAGTATGATAGATATAGAGATCATACCACAACATAATAAAAAGGAACTTGAAAGACTTGACAAGAAAATAGAACTTGAAAATGAGAAGGGTGAAAGAATTCGTTACAAAAAGTTCGGCAGCCTAACGGCGCCACTTAAACTTTCATAAAATGAAATGATGAGAGTAAGAGGGGGTCTCTCATAATATGAACATAAAAAGGACAGTATAATGAATATAAAAGAACATCCTCCAACATAATAACATGGATCATAAAAGAAATGACATAAAAGAGATCACTTGAAAAGAAAGAGAGGGGGTCAGATCCCTTACCTTAAAACGTAACTCTTAAAACTCAAAGGTTTGGACCTTGAGGGATTGGGGGCACCTTGGGAGGACTCCTTGGGAGGTAAGGAGACCAGAAATTCGTTAAGAATGATTTTGGAGTCCAAATGATTAGAGCATGGCTTGGTATTTATAGGGAAAGTGAGGGGACAAGGCATCAATGGCCAAGGGACACCTCATAAGTGGGTTTCTCAAAACCATGTGCTCTCCCAAGATATTTCCCATGAAGTTAGGCCACATGGGGCCCCCAATACAATAATTCATCACCTTTGGTCGGCCAACCCATAAAATATCTCATGACATCATCATGACACAGTTATGATGTCATTAAACATACTGAAACCCTAAAACTGTATTTTTACTATTCACTGAAAATTCAACTTTCTCAAAAAAATCCCAAAATTTTACCTTAAGAAAACATCAATTCTCTGATTTCAAAAATGAACTCCATTTTATAAAAAATATTTTTCTAAATATTTTTAATTTATTTTTTAAATAAATACACTATTCACCAAAAATTCATTTTTTTCAGAAAAATTCCCAAAAATTACCTTAACATAATATCGATGCTCTGAGTTAAAAAATGAAATCCATTTTATAAAAATAATTTTCTAAATAATTTTAATTTAATTTTTAATTAAAAAACACTATTCACCCGAAAAAACTAATACTTGAATAATAATTTATGAAACCGTTATTTAACCATTTTATTGAATCACATTACTTAATCAAGGTGCCTAGATTATATTAATACTTTCTTTAAGTGAGATTACTAATCCATTTGGACACATTACTAATCCTAATCATAAAATCACTATTCATAATTTACTATTCATCAAAAATCAAGTTGATCTTATTAGACTCTAAATTTCGTACTGGACATAATTGTAGAAGACCATTTTTTGAAAATCATTACACATTTTTAATTATTTAAGGTTTATATAAACATTTTTTTTAAATATCCTTTCTCTAAAATTCACCAAAAATATGCATACTATATTTATCCAGACATTTGAAAATTCATAAACTTCATCATAAGAAGAAATCCCAATTTTTTATTTAAAAAAAAGGATTACACAAGGAAGTTACGGTCTCCTTACATAGCCCCTTATCACACCAGCATAAGACCTAAGTGTAAGGTGTGCTAAGGTGAGAGAATCCGAGGGAGGCTCAGCCAACATCGTACGAGTAGTAATTTCTATCAGTTTGAACTTCTTGTGAAGGTGATCCCGTTCTAGCTTCACAAGATGAAGTTCATCTTGGGTTTGGTCCAGAGCAAAGCCCAGTGGTGCTACCTCCTTCCCAAGTTCTATTAGATGGGCTTCGATCGGTCCAAGACTACTGGGTGAGGCCATAGAATCTTCTTTCTATATTAATTAACCAAGATTACTTGTATTTAGAGACAATAATCAAAACGTTTAGCTTCCAGCGGTCATATTGACCAATGGTCATATAACAGTCAAAACCCAATGGTCTCATTTTAATTATACTCATGTTATCAAATGAAACGTTTTTGTTGAGTATAAAAATAAAATAAAAAAAACACACAAAATTAGGAAACAAGATTTATTCCAAATTTCGGGCCGTTACAATCTTCCCCCCTTAAGAAATTGCATCCTCGCAATTTTTAAAATTGGGTTTTGAAATTTCATTGAAAGTCCCACATCGGAAAAGGATTCAGTAAAACTATTACTTTAAAAGAAATAAAGGGAAGTAAAAAAGGTTACCTGAGTTAACCCATACTAGGATCCCATGTAAGAAAACATGGACATTGAGGAAAAAACCAAGGGTCACGTTCTAAGGGAGAGTGATAGAAAACATGATTAGGAGAAAGTTAACCACGAGAAAATCCTAAACTTATGATGTGTGTAAATGGTCTTTGATTACCTAGTAGGAAATGTAAACCAACAACGTTTTTGTTTTACATTCCTTTTCATAATTTTGAGGAATTCATTTACTACATAGAACAAAAACATAAGGAAATATACCTACCTTCCAGTAGAGTTTCATCCTTTAATAAGTCTCTACCAAAACTAATCTTTTCTCCAAATGATGAGAATACAAAAACACTTGGTCTCATCAAAATCACAATAATTATCTTCTAGAGAATCACATAATCCAAAAAAGATTAACTATCTATTTCTTCTATCTTTAAACATTATCCCAAAAACAGAAAGGTTAAGGTAAAACAACTCTTCAAAAAGAAAGAATCCCATAGGAATGGAAACTACTTTTAAATCTTCAAAGTTCCATAGTACTACCCAAAGTTCATCATAGACCATTCCATAAATAACGTTCCTTAAAATTCCTCAAAATAAACCAAACTAATATTGAAACCCAAATACAAGAAGGATTTGATAACATAGTCTTCCAAAATAAACTTCATTGTTCATCTCCAAACAACATCAACCACTCCTAACATCTTATAAAAAAAGTAGATAACCTAAACATATTTTACTCAAGATAGGTTAATCATTCCCATAAGTAACCTAAATTACTATAAGTCCACCTTAAATTCATCGATTCTTCAAAATATAAGTCAACCTTACTCCTCAATGAAAATACCGTAGTAATCTATTTACCTCGATCATATAGGGTCCCCAAAATAGTGAACGTCTTCCAAAATAATAATCATCTTTTAATCCCCTAATCATCTATGTCATATTAATATAGCAATCGTCGCATTTCCTATCACATTGGTTGTTGGGACATGTTCTTCCATTTCCCACCATTAACTAAGAAGAGAAAGTATAATTAGGGGCTTAAGTACTTAGCCAATAATCATGAAAAGGAACTTAAAGCATATAAGGATAACTTGTAGAAGAAAAGTATACCCTAACTTGTGATCCCCTAGGTTCCCATCTAGGTTATCCATGATCATATATTCTTATGTGAATCTTTATTTTATTTTATCTTTGTTCCTTTAACAATGGTTCATACTAAGCTTATGAATTTACCAAAGCATATCCCCCAGGAGTGTCGTAACCAAGAGTGAAACAAGGCCCTTTGTTGTGTACCCGTTCCCGTTCGAGTCTAGCTCAAAGCGGTGTTTTTGGGTTTTACCCCTATGTACATCTGTTCCAGATCCACCTCTACCTGTTCATATCCAGACAGGGATGTATTTGCTTGGCAACCCCTTACTCAATACTCACCAAAATACCAGGAAGATTTCCTATATTTAAACTTTTATATAGGGTTCTTCCTAGAGTTTTAATATCCTAATTTCCACAAATTACTAAATCATCCTTTGATACCAACTATAGCATCCTGCCTTTTTGTAACATAAACTTTCATTACATTACACAAAACTGAGGATCTTTAAGGTTTAGTGTCTTGGAAACCAGGAACATAATACATGAAAACAACATAAAACATTCTTCTTAAACACTTGAAAGGCTTCTCCTTATGTTTATCCTAGGTTCATTACTGCATCTCATAACCTGGGGACATACATCAAAAGAAAGGGTTAGCAAAAGGCCCAGTAAGGGAAACAAGGGGAAACATTTAACATGTGAACTTGAGATACATCAACAATGTCATGAAAAAGAACTTTAAGGCATGAGAAAGAAATCATGAGGCATATCATAATAAAAATAATATTTTTCATAACTTTAAGATGTGGCTACATCATTTAACATAGACAATCATGAACATATCACCAAGGTCCATCCCCAAGGTGTCATTTGAAAATTACTAAGGTTATTCACCAATATATCGTGAAAATTGTAATCTCTAGTGGTTACATCATTACCCAATGCATTGGAGCGCTATCAGGGCGCACCCTTAAATTTTTCTTTATCATCATGTGAGCCACATATATCATCATAAATCATTTCATAAAAAACCCATATAACATAAAAGAAATGGGTTTTATTTCATAATCATAACGTTTTAAAAACTGCTTTAAAGACATGATATTTATGTCACTTTAAACCCACGGAAGGGGAGAGCGGGTCTCATGTATGTAAATCCCAGAATTTAAAATAGAAAATTTTGATATATATGTGAATACCCCTGTAGAAATAAGATATTTGATCATTAAATTAATAACATGAAATAATTTTGAGAAAAGAGAGAGGCATTTTGAGACGAAAATTCTGCAGCATAACGGCTATGTTTCGGGATTTTAGAAAACATTGAAAAGAGAGGGGACATGGGTCAAACATTCATAAATGACCCATAAAACAGTAGAGGGACAGAATATGAAAGATATATGAACATGTTAATGAAATTTGAAAGATGTACCATATGAAATGAAGAACATTAAAGGAAAACAAAAATAATATTTCTCTTATGAAAATTCGGCAGCCTAACGGTGTCACTTAAACTTCAAAAAATTAATTGACGAGATCAAATAGGGTCTCTTATAATATGAACATAAAAGATCAGTATGATAGATATAGAGATCATACCCCAATATAATAAAAAGGAACTTGAAATACTTGACATGAAGTAGAACTTTGAAAAATGAGAAAGGTGAACGAATCCCTTAAAAATTCGGCAACCTAACGACGCCACTTAAAACTTCAAAATACTGAATTGAAGGGATCAAATGGGGTCTCTCATCATATGATAATAAAAGATCAGTATTATAGATATATATATCATACCCCAACATAATAAAAAGGAACTTTAAAGACTTGACATGAAAGTAGAACTTCAAAACGAGAAGGGTGAAAGAACCACTTAAAAATTCGGCAGCCTAACGGCGCCACTTAAAACTTAAAAATACTGAATTGAAGAGATAAAATGGGGTCTCTCATAATATGATCATAAAAGATCAGTATGATAGATATAGAGATCATACCCCAACATAATAAAAATGAACTTGAAAGACTTGACAAGAAAATATAACTTGAAAATGAGAAGGGTGAAAGAATTCATTACAAAAAGTTCGGCAGCCTAACGGCGCCACTTAAACTTTCATAAAATGAAATGATGAGATTAAGAGGGGGTATCTCATAATATGAACATAAAAAGTAAAGTATAATGAATATAAAATAACATCCTCCAACATAATAACATGGAGCATAAAATAAATGACATAAAAGAGATCACTTGAAAAGAAAGAGAGGGGGTCGGATCCCTTACCTTAAAACGTAACTCTTAAAACTCAAAGGTTTGGACCTTGAGGGCTTGGGGGCACCTTGGGAGGACTCCTTGGGAGATAAGGAGACCAGAACTTTGTTGATAATGATTTTGGAGTCCAAATTATGAGAGCATGGCTTGGTATTTATAGGGAAAGTGAGGGGACAAGGCATTAATGGCCAAGGGACACCTCATAAGTGGGTTTCTCAAAACCATGTGCTCTCCCAAGATATTTCCCATGAAGTTAGGCCACATGGGGCCCCCAATACAATAATTCATAACCTTTGGTCTTCCAACCCATAAAATATCTCATGAAATCATCATGACACAGTTATGATGTCATTAAACATACCGAAACCCTAAAACTGTATTTTTACTATTCACTGAAAATTCAACTTTCTCAGAAAAATCCCAAAATTTCATCTTAACCAAACATCAATGCTCTGATTTCAAAAATGAACTCCATTTTATAAAAAATATTTTTCTAAATATTTTTAATTTATTTTTTAAATAAATACACTATTCACCGAAAATTCATTTTTTTCAGAAAAATTCCCAAAAATTACCTTAACATAATATCGATGCTCTGAGTTCAAAAATGAAATCCATTTTATAAAAATATTTTTCTAAATATTTTTAATTTAATTTTTAATTAAAAACACTATTCACCTGAAAAAACTAATACTTGAATAATAATTTATGAAACCGTTATTTAACCATTTTATTGAATCACATTACTTAATCAAGGTGCCTAGATTATATTAATACTTTCTTTAAGTGAGATTACTAATCCATTTGGACACATTAATAATCCTAATCATAAAATCACTATTCATAATTTACTATTCATCAAAAATCAAGTTGATCTTATTAGACTCTAAATTTCGTACTGTACATAATTGTGGAAGACCATTTTTTGAAAATAATTACACATTTTTAATTATTTAAGGTTTACATAAACATTTTTTTAAAATATCCTTTCTCTAAAATTCACCAAAAATATGCATACTATATTTATCCGGACATTTGAAAATTCATAAACTTCATCATAAGAAGAAATCCCCATTTTTTATTTAAAACAAAGGATTAGACAAGGCAGTTGCGGTCTCCTTACATAGCCCCTTATCACACCAGCATAGGACCTAAGTGTAAGGTGTGATAAGGTGAGAGAATCTAAGGGAGGCTCGGCCAACATCGCACGAGTAGTAATTTCTATCAGTTTGAACTTCTTGCAAAAGTGATCCCATTCTAGATTCACACGATGAAGTTCAGCTTGGGTTTGGTCCAGAGCAAAGCCCAGTGGTGCTACCTCCTTCCCAAGTTCTGTTAGATGGGCTTCGATCAGTCCAAGACTACTGGGTGAGGCCATCGAATCTTCTTTATATATTAATTAACCAAGATTACTTGTATTTAGAGACAATAATCAAAACGTTTAGTTTCCAGCGGTCATATTGACCAATGGTCATATAACAGTCAAAACCCAACGGTCTCATTTTAATTATACTCATGTTATCAAATGAAACATTTTTGTTGAGTATAAAAATAAAATAAAATAAACACACAAAATTAGGAAACAAGATTTATTCAAAATTTCGGGTCGTTACAAGCAGACCTAGCCACCATGATGAATTTAGGTTAGTTACAGTTGACCAAATGTAGAATAAACTACCAAGGTATTCTTCTACAAGACAAAAATAATAATCATTGAGAGAGGATCTCCTTGTCATACCCCTCTTGGGCAAGAGAAATAACCCTCAGGTGAGCCATTAACAAGCACCGAGATATGCGTATAAAAGAAGAGAGCTTTGATCCAATTTAGAAAGTAACCATTCAATCCAAATTGTTTAAGAACTGTAAAAATGAGTCCCCATTTCATGGTATTAAAGGATTTACTTATGTCAACCTTAAGAGAAATACTATCTCCTCTAGATTTCTACCTAAGAAGGTTGATACACTATGAAGTAGTGATGAGACATTCCTGATACTTATGTTTATAATTAATATGCATATATTTTATGATATATATATATATATATAATTATATACAAATATATTAATATATATATATATAAACACACACAAAAAATTGTAATTATAAATTATATAATATGCCTCCTGTGTGTAAGAACCTGGATCTTCATTCAGGTATGTTTTCCCTTTTTCTAGAGTTTTTAAGGAAAATAAATTTTCTTGAAATTTCAGAAGTACACGCCGTGTAATTTCTGAGTACACGCCGTGTACTCTTCCCCGGATCGAATCCATGTGCTAGCCATGCCTAGGCCACACACACGGTGTGTAAGGCTGAGGTGGATGCCGATTAATTTGGAGTACAGAAAAATTGAAGTACACGCCTTGTACTTTCTTTTTTTTAATTAAACAGACCAGGGTCGCGCCTAACCCCCAAATTCATCTTCTTCTCCAGATTTCATCCATCTGAGAGCGACCATACGACCGGATCTTCGACGGGCTCCCGCCTCGCCGTCCGTTCTCCGATTCGAGCACGGTCTCGCATTGGAATCGCAGCGGTGAGTTCTTCCTTCTGCTTTAGCCTTGTTTCTTGATTCCCCCTCGTTTCCAAGTTATCTTGGGATGAAAGTTTTGTGTGTTTTCTCATATCTACATCGTTCTAAGGGGAATCTGTCGTCGAGGTTCACGTATATCGATCTCCTAGGATTGAGGTAGGTGGTTTGTGCCTTTCTGTAGAAAGTCGATGAGTATTATGTGCAAATTCTACCAATACCCTTGAACGGGGTATTGCGTGTTTCCTGTCTTGCCTTGATGTTTTCCTATTTTTCTTGATTGCTTTAGTAGAGGTTATTGCTTGTGAGTAGAGTAATTTATTTTGTGCTGAGGTTGCTTTTCCATGCTTGTTTTTCCTGTTGGTCGTTTTGATAGTTTCCATGCCTAGTTGTAGGATAGTGGAACTATTGTTTTATTATTACTGTTGAACCTTAGTTGATAGCCAAGTATTTCTGGAGGTTTACTTGGGATGATATACGCGCGCTGAGCATGTTTAGTTTTACTCAGGACTATGAGAACCTAGAGTAGTATACCAAAGGGAGAATTGACGGAAGGGCTTCTCCAGAGTGTCTTTTAATTGCGATGCGAGACTATAGGGGGAATTGACGTTGAGTGCTTCCCCAGAGAGTCTGTTGATCTACGACGCGGGCCATAGGGGAAATTGACATTGAGTGTTTCCCCAGAGAGCCTTTAGCACGATACGAGACTATAGGGGGAATTGACGATGAGTTCTTCCCCAGAGAGTCTGCTTAATTACGTAGTTGAACCAGAGGGGTGAGACTGTGTGTGCTTCCCAGAGGGTTGCTAGTACTTATAGGTTGAACCATAAGGGTTAGACTGTGAGAGATACCCAGAGGGTTGCCTATTTCTTCTTTCGTTTCTTGTTGTTTACTTGTGTACTTTGTTTTCCAGAACTATGGATTATAGCTGCTTGTGCTTTTCTGTTTACTGCTTCTTGTTTTATTACTGTCATGTATTCATTGACTGTTATGCACAAATCTTTGGGTGTTGCCTACTGGGATTGTATCTCACACCTTATTTGGGCCATGCTTTTGGGCCTAAGCAGACTATGTTGCTACAGGTATAGATAAGGGAAAGTGCCCTTCTACATCAGGTTCTTGATTTCACTGGAGCTGGGGAGCATGGGATCGAGTCGTGGCTCATGATGCTGAGGAGATTTCTTTGTTTTTATTTTTCACTTGGTTTCAGTTGTATTTCAGCATGTTGTTGTGGTTTCTGTTTTCCTTAGATACTTGTACCTGCTGCATCATTATCATCATTACTATATGTATTTCATTGCTTCCACTGTCTGGTTTCTGTTGTTATGCATGTTGTTACTACTTTCACTATTGACTGTTGTTTTTCCACTGTATACTTTACCGAATGAGGGCATAGTTTCCCCACCGACTTACCTAGGCCCTCGCTGCTAGTCGGAAGCCTCTAGCGTTTGGGGAAACGCGCTTGAGTTCATGTGGCGAACTGGGTACGGGGCACCAGTGGAGGGGCTCTGGATTCGGGTCGTTAAAAAGTGGTATCAGAGGAGTTTTTTTCTCTTGCTTTACTGTTTGGAGACCTTAGCCAGGGATAGGACGGATTCAGTACTTGGCATTAAGCTATGCTCGAGAGTAGCTAATCTGTGTACAGGGAAAAGCCATACTACCTCGTTAATTGCAGTTGTTGATTCTGAGATTTTATAGTTGATCTGATTTCACCGAGAGTGATTCACATGGCTTGTGCTATTACTATTTTGATATTTCGGTTCTATTTTTTTCGAAACCCGATGATATGAGGGTATTTCGTCTCATGCATCATATAGACACTTGTAGGAATCACATTCCATGCATTCTTGCCATGCCATCTAGGGTGCATTAGCGATTACATGCTGTTGTGATAGACTTTGTGTAGATTATGCATGCTGTTGTGATAGTTGCTTGATAGGTTCTCTGATGTTATGTTAGAAAGCTGTTTTTTTTTGTTCCTTGTTTAAAGTGAACACCAAATTTTGGTTCTTGAGGTGTTATGGGACCTCACAAATCGGAATTTGGCACTTTTTTTCGCCTTGTTTTTAGTGTTTCTGGAATTCTGTGCAGTTTCAGAGCTACTGCCTAAAAAAATCCAGAATACACGGTGTGTACTTTTTGGGAACACACAGTGTAGTCTTCAGGTCGTGTCGCTGACCGTGTGGGCAGAACACGGTGTCATAAAAGTAACTTCGAAAACATGCCGTGTATGGTAGCTACACGTCGTGTACGCTCGTAGCCGTGTACCCGGCAGTGTCACTAACAACACGGGTCGGGGAAGCACGGGTAGAACACGCCGTGTCCATAGGGAACACGCCGTGTAGTCTTGTCCAGGTACCCGGCCGTGTCATGAACAACACGGGCCGGCGTTACCTTCCTTTCCACACGTCGTGTTTATTCGTAACACGTCGTGTAGTCTTGCCCAGGTACCCGGCCATGTCACGAACAACACGGGACGGTGTCGCTTTCGCCTATACACACCGTGTTTGTTCGAAGCACGCCGTGTAAGGTCCAGCTGTGTAGACGGCTGTGTACTCAACAACACGGCCCGCTGAAGCCTTTTCTAGTACACGCTGTGTTTGTTTAGAACACATCTTGTAGTCTCAGGTTAAGTCAGACCGTGTGGGTTATCCGTGTAAAGAGACTCGGGCAGGGGATAGTTTTCAAGTACACGCCGTGTGTGGGCGCAATACGCCGTGTAGTTTGAAGTGTACACGACTTGTAGGGTAGGAGTACACGCCCATGTCAGTGGCTTAAAAAGACACGCGGTGTAGTTTTTATACACGCCGTGTAGTCATGTTTTGAAATCTTGTGTGTTTTTCTTCCCCTGTTCCTGTTTTGTACTCTTGTATTCTCTGTCCTTGTTTTCCTGATCCAAGGTGTACTTTTGATCTTTCAGAGCTATGCCTCTGAGACGTCCTCCGGTCGTACGTCTGTCTTCAGGTAGTGATCAGACGCCAGATATGGCTGATCAGAGACTTCCTGTCGATCCCCCAGCCGAGCCAGCCTTGGCACCGGTTGTTGTACCAGTTGCGGGTGCTGATGCGAAGTTCAGGGAAGGTTTCATGAGGATGATGCAGGACTTTCAGGGAGCACCGCCTCCTACCACGTCTATGGCAGACTTGACGCGGGTCTTTCAACAGCAGCATCCTCCCACGTTCTCGGGGGAGGGAGGACCTCAGGCTGCAGAGTCATGGATGGAAGCCATACTGACTATATTCGAGCATCTGGAGACGCCTCCAGAGAGTCGGGTTAAGCTCGCCACCTACATGCTCCGAGACTCCGCCAAGAGGTGGTGGGACGTGGTCTCACAGTGGGTCAATATTAGGCTATGACTTGGGTGGAGTTCCAGTGCGTGTTCTACGACTACTTCTACCCGGATACCCTGAGGGCCGATCGAGCCCGGGAGTTCATGAGCTTAGAGCAGGGTACTCTATCTGTCATGGAGTATTCCTCTCGTTTCACCGAGCTGCAGCATTTTACACCCCTTCGGGATGGGAGTGGGGTGTTGTTGGCGAGGAAGTTTGAGGATGGACTCAAGAGGGATATCCTCTCGCAGGTGAACATCTTCCAGCTGACTTCCATTACTTCCATCGTCAACTAGGCACTGATTGCGAAGCGCAATCTGAGATAATCTGGAGCTGCGAGTCAGGGCGGTTCTGCTTCCAAAGATAGCTTTCCTCCAGATGATAGTAATAAGCACCGTAGGGAGCCTACACACGGTGATTCGAGGCAGCGAGACACATCATCAGGCAGCCAGGTGACGTGTTACTAGTGTGGCCGGACAGGGCACATGAGGCCGTAGTGCCAGAGAGACCCTGTGGAGTGCCGGTCTTGAG